>OX465195.1:8816646-11316646 GCA_949987655.1 Polymixis flavicincta | reverse complement strand
GCGCCAGTTTAGCGGCGGCCTGGCGCTGTGCGGGAGTCTGTGTGTCCTCTGAGCTGCGGGAACTGGCCTGTAACGGTAATGTGGTGTTGGTACTATGGGATTTTAGGTTTTATTCTCTTGGGTATAAGAACTAAAATGGTTAAGCTTTTATTCCTATAGTATTGTATGATATTTGCATGACTATTATAAAGTCCATGCCAATAGCTTTTGACAGGAATAAAAACAAACATAACTGACTAAAATTATGTCTAGACGTTAAGAGACTGTGACCTCCGAGTTTGTTTCGGCCTTATTTCACAGAGTAGTCAGATAGGAAATACGGACCTCATCTAGTTTTTAAAATATGTTGAAGGTTTTAAAATGATTGGACAAACCTTCTTACAGATATAAATAATTTATCATTTAAATAATAAAAATCTTATTTATGCACTTACTAAAGAGAAGCGGTAAACAATGAAATGTAATTAAAATACAGTATAGACTTTTTGGGTGATATATTTTACTTGGAAAGGAAGGCCTCTCGACTATTTCAGTTCTACTCTGAGATTTGGAGCTCAATTTTATTAATGACTACATACGAAAATACAAACTAGATGCCACATTTGATGTTTTGAGCTTGTCGCATACTATAATCTTGCGCAAATCGCTTCTGACTAAATTGCCTATACGCACAATACTACGGCATTCTTCCCGAAGGCGAAGACCATTCATCATTATCAGCCTATAAAGTTCCCACTGCTGGGACACAGGCCTCCTCTCTATGCGAGGGAGTGGGCCATAATCCACCACCAGGGCCCAATTCGGGTTGGTGGATAGAGAGGCGACAAGCTCACTGTGCACTACACAAAATTGAGCCCCAGTATAGAAATAAGGGCTGAAACTGCGTTATGCGGGAATCCGCTTTTGTTAAAGTATAAGCATAATTATGAAATTATATACGGGATAATTTCATAATTATGCATTTAATAAAAAGCTGTTATTTTGACATTACAAACAGACACTTCAATTATTTTAGCACCAGGACAAAAAGTAGCCTATCGCGACGGACGCCCCCGCAGGGTCCCACCACGGAGCACATTTGTATGAAACCATGCGGGCGTCCGCTTAACGCAGTTTCAGGCCTAAAGAAGAAAACGAAATAGATTCAACTATAAATTAGTGAAATGACATCACATTTCCATACTCACTGCATCGCTGGTACTACTGGTGACCGACGAATTGTCCTGGGGTTGCTTGTAATGTACAATTTATTATAAGAACTACTTTGTAAACTAGTTGCGAATACCTATAAGCGTTTACACCGTTTAAAATTGTTTAATTTTTCTGCCGATTACGGCACAGCAAGGAAGTGGATTAGACGCCTTAAACCTTAGCAGGTCGATAGTCATTATTGTCCATTGACAATAATTTACGATCAACTGTCTAAATGTATTATTTCTCTTTTACAATGAAGTTTAAAACGCTTCAAGACACTTTTCCTTACATGATTTCGAGATACTTTTCCTATAATGATTGAGTTTCGATATCGAAGAAAATCTTCTCATACCAACTTTGTTCTAAACTTCAAATGATACTAACATGTATAGGTGTCCCAAAAAGAGCGCCGGATTTAAAAAATATCCGCACTTTTGTTAATACGAGTTGTACGATGTTTAAAAAACATCGTACAACTCGTATTAACGTATTAAAACAGTTCGCCAATTACGTCAAGTTTTCGGTCGCAATAATGCGCCAAATGAATCACCAGTGCGGCGTTTGATTACAAAATTTGAGACCAAAATTTATGCTGATGGATCAGAAGATCATTGTTCGTCGATATTCATTGATAAATTTTTGAGTGACCGACAAGGACTTGTCGGTCACTCAAAAATTTAGCCACAGTGATCTGTGGCCAAGAATCCAGGAACTTCCATTCGGCATCGTGGTCAAGAATTAAACATTTCCAGAAGATCTATGCAATTTTGGTAAAAGACCTGCATTTGCACGCGTACAAAGTCAAATAAAAATGTTTGCTTAGTTCAAAAATAAATGTGTTTTTCTTTAAAATTAAATCCGGCGCTCTTGTTGGGACCAAACGACTGTAATGTTTGTTTTTTGGAAATTCGTAAAAAGTATCTAAATTCCATGAAGAATTACAAAAACAGCTGATCGATTACGGGCCCTGACCTTAACCCATTGAATGATGAAAAACATTTTATTTTTGTTCCATTCGTTTTCCATATCCAACACGTGGATAAAGTATTGCCAGCTAATTTAATTTGACCCTCTTTAACTACGTCTTAAGTCGACCAACCCCTTTTGTAAAGCAAGTGTTACATCATTTACGTCTCTGTCTGACCCTATTTTTTTCTAACTTATAGATAAATAATGCTAGTAAATTACCTTATTAGAGGATGCATGTTGGTTAGCTGGTGGCGGTGCCGGTGTGATTGTCACTGAGGGAGTTATGCTGGCCCCACCGCTCGTTGATGACTGCAAAAAAAATAAGAGGTTCCCAAACTTTTTTTTCTCGTAGACCACTTTCAAAATTTTACTGGATTCGTGATTTTAAATGATTAAAAAAAGGAAAATTTTAAATTATTCTCTTTTTATTTGGTCCTCCTCCTCCTCAAACTCAAACTCAAACTCAAAGCATTTATTTCAAATAAACCAATTACAGGCACTTTTGAATTGTCAAGGTCGGTGAGTTAGAAAGATGAAGCTAGTTGCCCATTCCAAAGCGTAGGTACCTATGGAGAAGAACGGGCAAGAAACTCCATGGACACTCTTTTAAAATCAAGATTTTGTTACAAAAAGTTGGTTACATCATTATGTTGAAATTATCAATGTGAGAACGATGTAAAAAGTGCACATTAAAAGTGTCCGTAATTAAAATAAAATAACAATTAAAATAAGCCGTGGGAGCTAAGAGATGACCAGTCCCTACTGGCGGCGCCCGTTCACGGACATGACGTATGCATCAGCACCATTCAGCTCAACCATTTTGAAGGGAACTTAATGATCCAACACACACGCCACCACCAGCGAGACATTTGAGTGAGCATGACATACTCTCAGCTGCCAGGGCACATTCAAGTCAATGAAAGACGTACCCTGTAAATGTTTGCATTATAGTAGGAACATAGTGCTCACACATATGCTATGCAATTATACAATACAAAAATTTGAATTTATACAATGCAAAGATATCTAGCTTTTACAGTCTTCAGCAGCTCCAACAATGTTTTCAATGTTATTCAATTTAGTTTAAGCTACCTTGTGGAGCAGGACAAGCAGCGTTTAGCCAAGCATTTTTGTCAGCGATGTAATCCCCCAACTTATAATAAGCATGGCTGCATAGTGTGCGTTTTATACAAGATTTAAATTTCGATTCATTCAGTTCGAGTATGTGAGGAGGTATTTTATTGTAACATTTTAAACAGTACCCCATGAAGGATGAGTCTACTTTAGCCAGTCTGAAGCCTGGTTGAACTAATTGGTGCCTATTTCTCGTTCTAATGGTGTGTCTTTCACAAGTCGTGCTCCTCATTACTGAGGGTCGTGATCCTCCCTTGTAATCACTTTTTCCCTGACGATGTTTCGCAATCTCTGTCTATCCTTGGCCAAGTGAAGCGCATCATGAAATTTCGGTTCGAGGGAAGAGCTTATCTGGTCGGACCATCGCAAAGGGCGGCGACCAGTTGTCGAGGTTACTCTTTGGTCAAGGTTACTTATTTGGCCCACGGGTTTGAAAAAGAAAAATGACGAGCATCGGGAATATGGTGGAAATGTAGCAGCAGGAGAGTTTCGAATCCGGGGACCAAATAAAATATGAATAATTTTGCAAATCAAATCATGAGAACTGCTCCTAACATTTTTTTGGCAAAAAATCCTGAAAAAAACTACAATCCTGGACAACTTTGAAAACAGGCTACAGTATGTTATCCATAGGTTTCTATTAAGTGGACGGGCTCGTGGCTAAGTGATACATCGAATGTGAAGCTACGCTTGCCGCGGTCGGTTCGTGGATGGGTGACCCATTACGTATCCAGACAACCTCCGTGCCTCGGAAAGCACGTTAAGCCGTTGGTCCCGAATAATATGGACTGGAGGTGTTGTCATATAATGGCCGTGTATGTACAATACCTGTGAGCGATACGGTCCCGGAGTGAGCGTGGCTCCGCCAGGTAAGCTTGACGTGCGACGTGACGAGCTCGAATTGTTAGACGGGGCTGTAGGAGTACTGTTGTTGGTACGCTGAAATAAACCAATATTATTTGATTAGACTAACCACCAAAGGTTAATTTTTTTGTCTGTCTTATTTTCTCTATAATGTGAACTGAAATATAGTTTATTAACATCAAAAGACAGGAAAACATGATTTAGTTATACAATAACTTGAAAATGTATTTACTTTGTAAAGTATGATACTGTTTAAATTATTGTGAATGTGAAGACTGTGTGTGTGGGTGTTGTTTTTTTTTTTCTCATTTGTTTTTAATCATAGTCTGGTACTATGAATAATTTATACAGCCTACCCAAATGTCCTTTCTTAGGTATTGTTCGTCAAATCATTGAGCATAAGGAGCTCAATGATTTGTGTTGTTAAGTTTTGAGTTGAGCTGTACGATTACTAATAAATGCGTGCACTGACTGTTTAAGTCCTCTCAATGTGTGCGGTTCTTTCCTCAAAAGACTATTTCAGACACTAATCCACATGGTCTTATTTTATATTACGTTTTTCTGGTGGATCGGAACACAAGCGCGAATACACGTCATCTTCGAAAATGCCAGAAGTGACCTCAAGTCAAGTAATATATTTTCTTAGCAATCTGCTAGAATTCTCACCAAGGTAGGTTAGTAAGCGATTTCTGTTTGAATCAAGCAAAAAAAAAATTTTATTGAGATAATTTGAGGTTAAAACAGAAAAGTAAACCAACGCGCAACGAGCACGTTTTAACTGTAGTAGAACATTGCTCAATTTTAGTAATATTTTTGAGCAACAAACCATAGTAATATTTGACTGATACTTTTCTTGGGTTCATATTAATTAACATGGTTCTATGATTAAGGGCTGATTTTTCAATAGTCAGATAATTTTTATCTGTTTGACAGCATTTGTACAGAAAATATTCGAAACTGTCAATTTATTCTTCAGATAAAAGTTTTCAAAAATCAACCCTAAGAGAAAAAAAATACATTCATACTCCCTATTGCATATTATGGAATCAAATGGCGTTAGTTACGATAGAAGAAGCCCACCTTGCTCTGTTGATGCGCGGGCGGCGGCGCGGGTGTCACGGTAACTCCGGGCGGGACCACGCATCCGCTACCAGCCAACGCTGTACCCGTCGTCGAGTCCTAACACAAACACATACAGATTATATACATTTACCTTATCATAAATTATCATTATCATCATCATCACCTGCCTAGCTTTTTTCCAACTTTATTGGGGTCGGCTTGTCTATACAGATGCAGCTAAATACCAGCATTTTACATGAAGCAACTACCTATATAACCTTCACAATCCATTTACTGGGTAATACAATAACCTCTTGATAAGACTGATTGTCAGACTTTCGGGCTTCTGTCAACCCGTAACTACTGTCAAAGATCCACGAATGACAGCCGGAACCAACGGCTTAACGTGCTTGCCAAGGCAAGATAGGCTCTTGGTATATAAAGATGGTCACCCATCCACGGACCTCCAAAATGCTGTTAGATTGAAAATAGAATCCATGGCTGAAAGCTGACCCCTAAAATACAGTTTCAGACCTAGTTTGGGGGTTAGGATCAGATTTGTGGCAATACATTCGTGTGCTATTTTATTATGACTGGCTTGTAACATGTATTTTTTTTTTTAGTTTTTAAAATATCATTTGGAACAATATTATTTACCTTAGCAGGTGGCAAGCCAGTCGCCTGCTGTGACTGCCTTAGTTTCCTGAGCAGCACAAGCCGTGTTTCTTCTGCGCGTAGCTTTTCTCTAAGTGTGCGTAGACGACGCTCACGCTCCCATATCTCAGCGCTCGATAGTTCCTGTACAATAAATGTAGATGTTAAAGGTGCCATAAGAACTGCTACTGAAACCAGGATCGTAAAAAGATATGAAGCCTGTTTTTATAATACAGATAAAGCGTAAACCAACGTTTTTGCACTGTTCAAAATGAGTTTGATTTTCCGTCTCATACACATATTTCTTCCTCCTTAGCAGCTTTAAGCGGAGACGAGTTGAAAGAGGTTGGAGAGGCCTTTTGCCACAGCCTTTTAATAATAATGAAAAAAAAAAAAACATATTTCGGTAGTCTGATCTTAAACTAAGCTAGACTCCATGTTGCAAAAGCTAGGGCATAACGGTACCAGTCTAATGCTTTAAAAAACAATATTATTAGCCATTAAAGTCCCACTGCTAGGCGAAGGCTTTCCTACTCTCTGTCTGGACAGAGAGTAAGCGTAGGTAGGTAGGAGTCCAGCTCATCCCGCCATCTTCGCCTGGGCCTGTCGCGATGTCGTTTGCCAGTCTAACGCTTACATATGAAATGAACATGAACAATGATAGATTGCGTTGCCGCCACCACTTGACACTGGCAGAATAGTCGGCATCGGCTCAGTTGCCAAACAAGGAAAAAAATATGATAGATTCAACGGCTAAATTCTGAAATACAACACAATTTCAAAGCTCCATTGAGTTGAGATCTCAAGGTGTATTCTACGACCGTAATACTACCAAGTTAAAGTATTGCATTGTTTGAGAATTCGGGGGTGTGCCAGACAGATTTGAACCTTCAGAGCGCTCATCTTTCGCGGGCTAGCAACGTCGCATTTATAGTAGCTTTTCCTGATTATTTCATTAAAAATAAACAAAATTACTACCTATTTATGTTCAGCCAACCACTAGATTGTTGGTACTTATAATTATAGGTAACATTTTCTCTTAAAAACATTTAATCGTTATAATTTAATAAATTATGCAAATAGAAAATAAGTGACGGTATGTCGATTATCTGTAAATACCAAAACAACTGTAAAAAAAATAGCATTCAACCTTATAAATATCAATGCAATGGAAAAAAATAGTACTTTGATTTAAACCAAATTTAATCACGAAATACCACTTGAAATGCGACGTTGCCAACCCGCGACGAACGAACGCTCTGAAAAAAATTCATTTTGTGTGATCACAGTACTACTCACCCTGTGCCCAGCTATAGGTAGCGGCGGTTCATTCTCGTCCTCTTCCGAGTCCTCATCGTCCCGCGGGTCGCGCGGCGACTCCGGCGCCGGCGCAGGCAGCGTGCTTGGCGTTATCGACACGTTCACACCTCCCGAATTTAGTTTACTGCTTACATCTGTTAAGTTATTTCATAATATTCAATGTAAACTGTGTGTGGGCTAGTGGTCGCAAGCGCTACTGCTGGCAAAATAATATTGGGTTTTTCTGAAATTTCTCAGTTAGCTGTCCGGGGTCTAGATTTGTGCCCGGCTGATGGCAATAGGCTAGCCCCCTATCACATGGGACTACATCCAGCAACCAGCACCCTAATTGCGTAACTCACGATTGATCATAATTGGTTTCGTCTTCACAGTTAAACAATATTCATTGCGTTATTTATGTTGTCGAACAGACACATTTTTCGAACATATGAAGCAATGGTTTAACAATCCGTTTCAAAACGATACAGATTATGATGAATCGTGAGTTACGCAATTAGGGTGCTGGTTTACTATGTTGATTCACAGCAGGCTTAGCATGACGCTATTTATTTCTAGTTCTACAAAGAATAGACAATGCTTTTTCAATACAAAGTGACTTTTCTTTTCTCCATATTATTTGACATCGCAACGTAGATATCCTTCTACAATCTGTCATTTTGTCTTTCGCTTCTAACGATCTTTGTCTAGGTCCATAGAAATGTAGACTATTTCAGAAGAATATTTATTCCCAAACTGTCAAAATCACACTGACAACAAACTTTCTACTCGACGTCTACAAAGTATGTACGATTGTCTACAAAATTATGATTCGTTTAGAACGCATAACTGTGATAAATTAATATAAAAACATGGCTATCTTCTCCTATTGTATATAATTTAGTTAATAGTTATGTCTATTCTTCCGTCGACAAATCGTACCTACATTTTCATTTATCTATTGCCGTTTTCCTGTGCGGTCTTAAACATAAATGGCGAGTGCCGTACTTTGTATGTATGAATACCCGTACATATAGTTATGAATAATTTTTGAATTGTTTCTTTTTGTTTTTTATTACGAACGCTATTATGCGCACGTCTTTTTACATCGTTATCTCATGGATAACTTATATATAATTTTTTGTAACAATATTTTGATTTAAAAGAGTGTCCGTGGAACTTCTTGCCCTTTCTTCTCCACTATGTCTTTCTGACTGACCCGACCGATCTCTTGATAATTCAAAGGTGCCTGTAATTGGTTTATCTATACTTCTATACTAATAATAAAGAGGAAAGATTTGATTGTTTGTTTGCATTGAATAGGCTTCGAAACTACTGAACCGATTTGAAAAATTCTTTCACTACTGGGAAGCTACACTATCCCCGGGTGACATAGGCTTATATTTTATCCCTGTATTCCCACGGGAACGGGAACTACGCGAATGAAACCGCGGAGCGCTGCTAGTTTGAATGATAATGCGAAAGTAACTCTGTCTGTCTGTTACGCTTTCACGCCTAAACCGCTGAACCAATCGTCATGTTTGGCAGAGATATAGCCTGGGATACGGAGAAGGACATACTAGAAGGCTACTTTTTTTACGCGATAACCGACGTCCACGCGGGCGGAACCGCGGGCAAAAGGTAGTTTGAAATAAATGCTTTGAGGTTTGACTTTGACTTTTAATTTATGAAATATACATTGATGAGCAAAATGACTATTACTTTACTATTATCAAGTTCAACGCCATTTATTACACTAAAGTATAAGCATGTATTGTTTAGAAATCTATTTGTTCATTGATAACGTCACGTTGATACTGTTTGATTAGCTAATGTACATATTTGTTTTATAACGTGACATGTACATACAATTGTATGTATACCTCAACACAAATTAGGTAAGAGTCGTATAAAAACTGGGTCAATGGAATATCTATATCTTTATGCCCAGTATTTCCATTTATGTCCTACTATTTTCTTATTTTGTTCCAAAAAATTATCTCACGAAGCGACACGCGCTTTACTTGCGGTAAACTCTGAGCAACGAGAGGAGGTAAGAGGTTTTAAACGTCAAAAATTTATGGTTAAACAGACGCTAATCATTACTCTTTAATCAACGTTTATAAATAAGAGGGATAGTGTACAAACAGGATATGAAGGTGTGCGTGAAGATGATCAAGTAGCGTCAGCACATAACACACATGCACACATACATTTCCAACTTCGCCATTGTCTCAGACGGTACCGAGAGCTCCTGCGTTTACACACACATTCACAGCGTGTTGGTGCACTTGGTAAACACAAGTAAAGCGAGTGTCGCTTCGTGAGATAAAAATACTACACTGTGGGGCAATTTACGCCCAATGCATTGGACCTTTAGCATCAAGTACAGCATCTAGGTGTAAAGCTGACACACCAAGCTTTAGAAGGAGACACAGGTATGAGTGAGACGACGCTCTACAAAACCGAACTTTTCGTATATTTCGATTAGCCATATCAATGAGCGCATTCTAAACCTATTCTGAATCTTTTAAAATATCGCGGAAACGTAGTGTCGCAATAGAAGAAAGAACGACGCTTTCAAGATGTAATTTTGATGGAGATTGCTCTGAATACCATGGGTCGCCATAATATATGAACCAATGAACCTAAACTACCTTTTGGACGTTATTATTCGTTTATCTACGCATTGTCTACAAAGGCTAATGATACTAAGCCGGATAGAATGGAATAGCGTTCAAGATATTCAGATGCGCTTACCCCAGTAATCGCTTTGTTCGGATTTCTACGAAAAATTGTATTTTTTCATTTTGCCTATGTCGTGGAATTATATGACTGAAAATTCATTGACTAGCCTCATCAAGTAACTATCATTGCATTTGTAATCGTCATAACCGACTTATGCCATATTTGAGCTAAGCACTAGGGCAGCATGGTGAAAACAGTCAACTCCCTCTCACAGCGAGTGGGCCTGTGTACGACGCCCACCAGTGGGAACATTATAGTTTTAAAACCAAGTCGTTCACTAAGAAGTGGCTTAAGTAATTTCTTCATCTAAAAAGTGCAGACTCTCAACCGAAATTAAATAAATGTTTTTTATTTTATTTCAAAAGGTAAAGAAGACTGTTGGGCGGCACGTACCGAGAGGTTTACACTTCGAAACGCCTCCAGATAGCTTCGCTTCATGTAGTATTTGGTCGTGACGCATATTAAGGAGTTCTTTAAAACCTGTCAGTTTTGAAAAAAGAATCATGCTTTTATAATAAAGACCATAGACCGAAGGACCATTGACTGAACAGTCTGCGTTTAGTATATTTATTATAATAAGGGCCGGCGCAGACCAAGGAATAAACAGTTGTCATTGCACTGCCAAACTAATATCAACAATGCATGCTTTATAAATATTATGACTCCCATCCCACTTCGTGTCCGCTATGATGCGGTCTTGGGCTAAGGGAACTTTATTTTATTTCAACTTTATTTCTATTTCCGCAAGGTAGATATTTGTTTGGCAGTGATAACACCGTTTCGCCAATTCTGCGACGGTCCTAATGAAGCAAAAAAGCAATCTAGCCAAAGGCAGGTTATCTCGCACCTTTTCAAGAAGTATAATCTAGCTACGCCTGTGAATGCTTATACTTAAATTCATAATCTCAGATCATTTACATGCCACTTACTCTATACTTTAAGTTATGTATTCTAAGCTGATTATTGAGTGACAGTAACAAAATGGTTCTCTTAACAAAGGTTGCAATGGAATTAGAACACAGAGGTTGTTCCAAAACTTGAAAATGATCTCAAATTCTGAATTCAAATATATTTAAAAGCTGACACTTACCGGTAAAAGGAGCAGGTGTCGGCGCCATAGATGGCTTGCGGTGCGGCGGCGCAGCCGGCAGTAAAACAATATCCGGGCTCTCCGCATAGCTCCGCTGTTCAGATCGAGGGCGAAGCACCCGCTTGCCACTGGAGCCCTACACATTACACATGTTACAATTTGAAATTCAAAAGAGAGGCCGGAAAGAAAAATCTGTAGTAAGAATTTAATTGAATAAATAGAAAAGGTGCATGACATACTAATTAAACAAATATATAAATCATACATTCTGTTTTTAGTAAGTGAATAAATAACTACTGGTGTTACGTCAATTAAAAAAGATATTAAAAAAAATCAGCAATTTAAAAATCATAAATAGGTATCAAATCAAACATGATCATACTACAAGACAATGCGTTAGGACTCCTAGCATTATGCCGGGACTCAATCCTACCCTCAGTGAGAGGGAGTGGGCAGTAATCCACCATGCGGGCCCAGTGCATTTTGGTAATGTCACATGTCTTCGAATTATTTTTTACTTGGACATGCCTGTTTCCACACGTTTTCCTTCACCGTTTTTTAAGCAGTGGTGATGAAATAAGACAAAGTATAGCACCTGTCTGGGTTCAGCTGTTACCACCACTGCTCACTTCTATAACCCAATATGTAAGCCAACAATGGTGACTATGGTCTCTACCATTCTCTGTAGCAATACTAGAAATCTGTGTGATGTAGGCAAGATATAAATAAACTAAATTTTACTATTAATCAAGCAATCTACTCACAATCCTGAGCTGTTGTACCTGAGTAACATCATTACAATTTGAGTTTACTCTTTAAATGTCATACACTAAGCAGCCAGGCTTTTTATTACTCTAGTGTGATCATCATATAAATCGATCTAGCTTCTGCCAGCGTGGAAGTCAGAAATTATCCCGCGGGAACATACATATACTGGTATAAAAAAGTATCCTATGTGTTGATCTAGTTTATAATCTATCTGTGTGCCAATTTTCATCCAAATCCATTCAGTAGTTTTTGAGTGAAAGAGTAACATACATCCATACATACAAACTTTCGCGTTTATTATATTAGTAAGGATTCTATTCATCATCATCATCATCATCAACTGACTAGCCTGTTATGCAACTGAAAACCAGTATTTTGCACAGAGGTATCATGATCACCTGTGTATTATTTCACCATTATTATTTGAGCTCTAAATGAGTGAGAATTTTGAGGTGATTTTTTTAGAGATAGAATGATGTCTTCCATTGAGTCTACATCAAAGATAATCATTAAAGCATGCTTCTATTTACAGTTACTCTAGTGAAACTTCATAGATTTTAAGACTCGCGCAAACAGGCGCGACGAAAAATGCCTGGTCATTAAATTTGAGAGTATGTCCCTACAAAAGTAATTGTCACAAGGGAACGTCCAGGTTATAAACTATCAGTTTGACAAATTTCACGCAAATCTGTTATGCAGTTTCTGTGTGATTGAGTAACAAACATCCAAACATACTAATTTTCTCATTTATTTATAATATCAAAAGATAATCTAATAAAATCAGTAACAGTTTTACCATAGATTCTTTGTCTCGAAGTAGTTAGCCTGGCTGGATAGTATTTGTTAATAATAACTGTCTTATAAATAAAATACAAACATCTTAAGTCACTATTATACGTTAATTATTCAGTAAAACCATGAATTTATCTTTAACGAGTTCAATCTCAAAGTTGATTAGGTAAAGATCATGTGATTAAGGAATTAGTCACATCATTACCATCAATTTAAATTAGAATGCTTTGATTAGATTTATAAACAGATGATTTAATGGAATTTTAGATTTTATTATATTGTAAGTTTTGTCATAAGTTAGTACTTACCCGGTCAATCTTTTTGACGAAAGCAAAAAGAAAATAAATATAGTTAGTTCAATATTCCATAGTATCACATTATGTGTATAAAATCAAGCTATTGTGTGGACATTTTAAATTACAAAGTATGAAAAGTTTGCTTATTCAAGTATGTGATTAAAACATTATTCATTTTATAATTGTTACTTCCTTATAATGAGAAATTACAGGTTGTTAATAATAATAAACTACAATGCTGGTAGCAACTCTTCCTTATGCAAAACATAACTAAAATTATCTATGACTTGACCTCCAGCGGAGATCTACGTATGCGATTAGAATAAAGTTAAGTCTTACAATAGGCACTAAAAGAAAGTGATGAAATGTACCAGTGACAGTTTTCATTTTCTGTGATTGCTAGCTTTTTCAGGTTCTTAAGGATGTTAAAGTAGTTATTTATTATTTTACTCACATGTGGTGGAGGTTGAGCAGGCGTTATAGTAAGCCCACTGGCCGTCAAAGCTCTAAGCTCACTCAGCTCAGGTGGCAATGCCCTGCATCATAAAAAAATTACATAATTCCACAATATTACAAAATGTAAACAAATATACTAAATACAATAATAAAATCACCTGACGCTCAGGTCGACCGCCGAATCGTCTACGTCCATTGTGGTATAGTCACTTCTGTAACAATTACGTATCACAATTATACACGAATTATTTAGGACATCAATCAATATAAACAATTCATATTTTAATAACCAACGCACATAATCACCGTTTTGGGTGGATAAACTGTTGAACAATGTTTGGCAATTAATTAAGTCGACATCACAATGAAATTGGTAATCATTTAAATCGATTTTTTGTCCAAATGTAATGCACACGCACGCATCACCGGGATGACAATTGACAAGACAACGGTCAATAGGCGCGAGTATGAAGATCCAGAGTTAATTTAACTAAAATATACCTAATTCTTAACACTGGGAATTGGTCACATATTCTCTTTGTAAATAAATTGCTATTTGAATGTTTTTTCGCGAGATACACGAATTACAAAATTTACACTCTCGCAGTCACAACAGAAATCCTCTCGCAGCCATTGTTGACAGATAATACAGAAAATGTATCAAGAACATAGATTAGATAATACCATAGATTTAGCATAGTCGAATAATCTATTACGCAACATCCATCATTCATAAATCAGCTAAATCAAATATTTCCTCAGAGAAAGAGAGAAGCGCTAAGAATCCTTTGAAATTAAAAAGTTTTTTTTTGTTTTGCAAGTTACTCTAATTAAGCGTGACCAAATATATCAAGACGAAACAAATATGGCTTTACAGAATTAAAATTATTAAATCAATACAACTCATTACAATCCTCCAAGTTCATGATAGTATATTAAAAACTTAATTAATGAAATAGACAAAAAATGAATGTCTGTTTAATGAAATAGTTTAGTGAAATAGTATAATGAGACTGCTTAATATAATCCCATTGAATGACTATCTGGCAGATTAAGTACACAGAGTTGCCTGTAGTGCAGGTGAGTACAGCCACATACTTGTATCCTTAGCGATACGGTTTCTGAAGCATCACCATCATAAATTCATAACGGCTTTTTGCACTCTCAGGCGAAGTATAAGCTTGAAAGTATGTACAGAGGCCAGCACATCAAGCTACCCCAATCTGTCAAATTTCTTTGATAGTTTTTCAACTCTACCACCCCAAACTGAGATAGGACAGTTAAGAAGTGACTGAGCTAAACCAAAATAAATAATTTTCAACATTGTGAAAGCAATACGTTCCTGAACTTATTCACTGGAAACATATGCCTTTGTATGTACATACATGACTAAACGAGCTACTGATACGTGTATGTTTCAAAACTAACCGTGTAATCATTTTGTACACACCTACTCCTAGATACTCCACGCAAGATGTTCTTTGACTAAGTAAGAGGGTAAGCACACAATGGTACACCTGATGGGAGGAAACCAAACTCACTAACTTAACATAACTTATATTAATGTACCTTTATATCCGGAACGCTAGACTGTGTAGAAGAAGAAGAGTTTCCTGAGAAAGCAACATGGAGACAATTAATATTATCAGATTACAGGAAAGCTAGTCCATCATGACACCTGGGCCTCAAGTCTGCTATCACAATAGTGTCAGAATGGTCTATCATTGATTTCATAATTGTTGATTTTGACAAGTTTGGTAAATCGACTAATATAATGGCGTCATTATGAGTTTCCAGTGGTCAGCCACTGACCCTCCATTGAAAGAAATGGCATTTATTGGTAATCTCGTACATAATGACAAATGAATGACAGGGCGGTAATCTGCAAAAAATTTGACAGTTCCTAAAATAATAATTATGTAAAATATACACATAAATGAAATCTGGCATGAATAAATGTTCATATAAATTTAGTAGTATTTTTTCGGAAATCATTTCTACTAACGGGTTTTATAATAATGGCAATACGACAATGCCATTATAACACAATTCTATTACGAGACCATTGACCGACCACTGATCGACCATTATTAATTTAGCAGATTACGAACTTTTAGCAAAATGACGATGAGATCGTGTTGGAATGACGAATTTATAAAAATAGCAGACTAAGGCCCCTGCACCCTAATTGCGTAACTCACGATCAATCATAATCTGTTTCAATTTGACAGTTCAACAATATTCATTGCGTTATTTACGTTGTCAAGCAGACAACATATGAAGCATTGATCTAACAATCTGTTTCAAAACGAAACTGATTATGATCAATCGTGAGTTACGAATACGCAATTAGGGTGCAGGATCATTTTCTTGCTGAGCAGTGAGCCGAGGCCTAGGTGTCTCCGCTTATAATAAGTGCAGTGGCATCAGCCGAGACAAGGAACTTGCAGTCCGGTAAAGTATAGCCTGTTTACAATGTATACTGTTTACGTATACAAGAAAGAGAGTGGGACCCAGCACACTGCCATGTAGAATTCTGAAAAATGAATGCTCATAGTCACTGTAGTCAGTGCAGTTCTCTACTGTAACTCGCTGACCACGATCAGTGAGGTAGTCGCAAAAAATCCAGCGGCATATCTTACTCCCATTGCTTCCAATCCATGTAAATGGATGGGAATAGAGGCCGTGTCAAAAGCCTTGGCCAAATCTAAGAATATACCTACGTATCGTTATAGTCCCAGTATCTAGATTCTTAGTGATTTGATTTAATAGCTCAAGCACTGCATCCTCTGTTGATTTGCCTTTTCTGAAGCCGTATTGTTTTGCGGAAAATGCATAATTGTGCTCTAACTAATACAATAGTCTCATGATACATGTTTTCAAAGATATTGGACAAGGTCGTGGATATACCATTGAAGACAACTGCACAGTTATATTTTAATTCCATATTTATGCAGTTTACCTTGGCAACGTCAGTCTCCATCCAGCAAAACTAGTGAGTTTTGTTCTTATTTCTTTAACGTTGCGTTGCGCATTTTCAATGTCAACTTTTATGAGCCGAAGTCTCCTTTATGAGTGGGTTTAGGCTGAGAGCTGCCAACATAAGTAGAGGAGTTTAGAGAGAGGTTTCCCCTACAATGGGACAATATAATAGAAAAATCCCATGATTTAAGAGGAAATGCCTAACAGCCACCCAAAAAAATGTTTGAAATGAAAAACAATGAAGTATACGCTGAATTGCATTACAAATCCTAGGGAACCCATTAGAATTTCAATAATTATCAAAAACCTAGGTAGAAGCCAAGACAGCTTATTTATTTTTTCTAAAATACAAATGTTAAAATCTAAACAAATTATGCCACCCTCATCGTTACAATTAGACATATCATAAATAAAAATTATCTTACACACTACCTCAGCGATGAATACCTATGTTTGCGAAAAATATTATTCGCGACCGTCATGAATATGGCGGTAAAAACATTTTCCAAAAAAAAAAACAACGGACTTTTGGAAAAACACGACAAAGTGAAAAAAAAAATTTTTTTCTCTTTTTAGTTATATGTAGTACCTACCTCAGACCAATTCGAAATTTCATCATCCTTGGGGTCAAAACAATGCATATTTGTGCGATAGCAGCAATCGCGGTTAATTTGCTGTAATTATTGGAAGAGTTCCATTGTCTGTCTCCGAAACGCATCAACAGATATTTAAATGAGACCATTTTGGAATAAACTCCTTTCGAAAAAAAAAAATCAAATCTGTCTACGTATATGACGGAAATATGCCCGAACACACACATAAAAAATATATATATATTTATCTAAATATCTTGATAACTCCTGCTTTTTGAAGTAATTGTTCATTTTGAGATCAAAGTTCATTTAATGTCATTGAGTGACTATTAGTTGAAAAAGTCATTCAATGAGGTTTTATGAAGTTGCCGATTTTACTTAAGTACGTGTTAAGGTCGCGAATCATAATATTTTCTTCCACATAAAGACTGACGAATTTGATGACTGATGAACCTTTATTATGATGTAATAATTCACGAAACTCCATTTTTTGGGAATCCTATTGTATTCAGACAATGGATAGTAAGTCAAAGGTGTGTCATAGTTTTTTTTTTTTTTTTTTTTTTGGGTGTGAAGGCGCGCGTGGAACACAACGCGCCGTCGACTTGGGCTTGGTCCTTACCGGACAGCGAGCTACCCATTACTCGCCGTCCGCAAGCCCATGCCTACGGTGGCCGGAAATCGGCCTGGGATTCCCGACGCCCAGGGCGTCTCCGTATCCTGCGGCGGCTGGGGTCGCGAGGGCGCATATGCTGCCTCTCCCTCACGTGCGCCGCCTCCCTCTTCGCGAGCATCACTGCTTCGCTGAAGGAGGTGACGGCTCCCCATGCCCTCTCGCTCCGTACCATGGCCTGGACCAGGGCCGGACGCGAGAGATCGCCGCCGCCGATCGCCTCCACGAGGACACGGCGGTGCTCCGCCCAAGCAGGGCAGACCGCCACCGTGTGCTCCACCGTGTCCTCAGGGCGATCTTCGCAGTGGAAACACCCGGGCGTTTCCTCCCGCCCTATCCGAAACAGGAACCTCCCGAAACAACCGTGTCCGGTGAGGACCTGCGTCAGGCGGAAGGTGAGGACGCCATGCCGCCTCTCGAACCACTCCTCAAAGAGGGGACTTACCGCCGCAATCGTGGCGTGTGTCAATTTATGTTTTGGGCCGTGTAAATTAAACAGCTTTGTTATGAGAATGCACAATTAAGTTTTAATTTAAAAACATTTCCATGATCCCAACATGGCTGTCCATATCCCCGAGAGCCAGACTAGTGCTGCACTCACTAGTTACTAAAATACACAATAGTGATGTGACCTATTATGTCACATCTTTCCTTTCAAGGAAGCAAGAAGTTAAAACAATGTTCTGTTTAAATTCTAGGTTTTTATACAATGTCTATAATCTTTTAGGTAGGCAGGAAGTCTGATTGTTCTACCTCTACTTGACACTCTACCATTTAGATTCTCCACCTCAGGTTCCTCTACATTCTGTTTACCACCTCTACCTTCTGCATACAATTGCTCTGTGTCATCATTATTTAAATAATCCTTACATTCTAAGCTATTATTAAGATCTGCACTATTATCATTTCCAATATTTTCCAATTCCGAAAACTCTATTTCACTATTTTCCTTGAACGGACAAGTTTTTGAACTACTTTTTAAATGAAATCTATTTCTACATAAAACGTTGCCTGATTCTGTTAATAAATTATAAGATCGTGGTCTATCTGCAGGTCCCACAATTTTTGCATGTCTATCATAGGTGCCATTATCATTATTTTTTATTAATACTTGATCTCCAACCTTTAATTCTTTGAGGGGTCTAGTGTGTCTATTGTAATATTTTTCTTGTGTTACTTGTCTTTCCATTAATTTTGCATGTATGTATTCGTTACTCTGATCCAGCTTTGTTTCCACACTTGGTATTATTCCTCTGACTTTATGACCCAGTAATACTTCATTAGGAGACTTAATCTCACTAGAAATAGGACAATTTCTAAATTCTAATAATGATAGGTATGGGTCTTTTTTGTCTTCAACACATTTCCTCAATATCCTTTTTATTGTTTGTATGTGTCGTTCCACCATTCCATTACTTCTTGGATAATAAGGTGATGAAAAAATGTGCTGAAAACCCCAAGTATTTGCAAATTTCTTAAAATTTTCAGATGTAAATTGTGGTCCACCATCACTATGTAATTCTGTTGGAATTCCAAATCTTGAAAAACATTGTTTAAGACTCTTTATTGTTGAATCTGCAGATAAAGATTGTAAAGCTATCACTTCCACATATTTTGAAAAATAGTCAATTAGTAACAAGTAGTCTTTTGAGTACAAATGGAAAATGTCAACTCCTACTTTTTGCCATGGTTCTTTAGGTACTTCATGTGGTTTTAGTGGTTCCTTACAATTTTCAGAACTAAATTTGGTGCAAGTATTACAATTTTTTATATATTCATCTATATCTTTAGACATGCCTATCCAAAATAAACATTCTCTAGCTCTTATTTTTGTTTTTTCTCTACCCATGTGAACATAATGTAGTTTTGACAACATTTCTTTTTGCAAAGATTTTGGTACAATTACACAACTGTTTTTAAAAATCAACCCCTCTAGTACATGTAGATCAGTATGAAAGGTATGATATGATTTCAAAACATTTGGAAGGTCTTTGGAATCTACTGGCCAACCGCCTAGT
Source organism: Polymixis flavicincta (assembly GCA_949987655.1). NCBI lineage: Eukaryota > Metazoa > Arthropoda > Insecta > Lepidoptera > Noctuidae > Polymixis > Polymixis flavicincta. The sequence continues at coordinate 11,297,057 of OX465195.1, read as the reverse complement.
ATGTATTGCTTCAATAGTTTACACTCTTCATCTTTATCTGTTTCTGTCTTGAATTCTTCATATCTTTTCACACTCATTTTTTTTTGTAAGTCTACTAATAATATGCTACAATCAAAGTCATCATCATCCTTAACTTTAGTTTTTAAATAATTTCTTGATAAATAATCTGCAAGTTGTAATAATTTACCTGGTTTATATGATAATGTTATGTCATAGTGTTGCAATCTCAATCTCATTTTTTGAAGTCTGATTGGTATTTCTGCTAGAGGCTTCTTCGAAATAGGAATTAAAGGCTTGTGATCTGACTCAACTTGAAAATTCCTGCCCATTATATAAAAATGAAACTTTTCACAAGCAAACACTATGGCATACATTTCCTTTTCAATCTGTGCCCACGCTTTTTGTGTTTCTGTTAACGCCTTAGATGCATATGCTACTGGATAACCGTTTTGCAAAAGAACTGCACCTACCCCATTGCTACTTGCATCAACACTTAATAAACATGGAACATTTGGATCATAATATTGTAGCACTGGTGATGATGTCAAATATTTTTTTATCATTTCAAAACATTTTTCCTGCTCTGGACCCCATTCCCAATTCTTGTCTTTTTTAAGCAATTCTCTTAATGGAGCAGTTAACTCAGCAACATTTGGTATAAATTTAGAAACATAAGTAATCACACCTAATAGTTTTTGAACCCCATTAACATCTATAGGTTTTTCCATTTTAATTATACTTTCAATTTTATCCTCATCAATTAGTATACCCTTGTCCGTAAAAACATGTCCCAAAAACTTTAACTTATTATTATTAATTATACATTTTTCTGAATTGAAAGTAATATTATTTTCAGCTGCTGTTTTCAATACCTTTTGTAATATTTCATCATGTTTTTCTTGATTTTCTGCCCATATTATCATGTCATCGATAAATATCTCAACATTACTTATGTTTTCAAACAACCGAGAGAATTGTTTATGGTACACTTCTGAGGCTACTTTTACCCCATAAGGCATTCTCAAAAAACGGTATCTACCAAATGGTGTTTGGAATGTAGTCAATTTTGAGCTTGCCTCGCTTAACTTTATCTGGTAAAATGCTTTACTGCAATCTAATTTACTAAAAACCTTAGCTTTAGCCATTTTAGCAGAGATTTCTTCAAACGTCGGGAGTTTATAATGTTCTCTTAACAAACAAGAATTGAGATATTGTGGGTCCAAACAGATCCGAAGCGATTGATCATTTTTTCTAACTATTACAACTGCATTTACAAACTCAGTGGGTTCTTCTATCTTACATATTATGTTGCTCTTTTCCATTTCCTGTAATTCCTTTTTGTAGGCATCCAGTAGTTTCATGGGCACAGGTCGACAAGGTATCACTTTCCCAGTATGATCAGGAATCAATTTGAAATCATAAACATAGTCTTTTATTTCGCCTAACCCTGTAAATAAAGATGGGTATTGACTAATGATATCTTCCTTATTAATGTTACACAACCTAATTATCAAATTAAATTTTTTGATTATAGGCAGTCCCAACAATGGGGCAGAATTACAATCAACAACATGAAATTTAATTATTTCTACCTGGTCATTGATTTCACATTTGAGGTCTATTGTTCCTAACAAATTTATTTTAGAATTGTTGTAATTCCGCAATACAGAATTTGAGCTTTTCAATTGTCCTTTTATTCCTAAATTATCTAAAGTTCTCTTACTAATTACATTACAACCTGCACCTGTGTCTAATTTGAATTTTAATTTTTTGCTACTATTTATAAAATTTACCTCCACTGTCCAGTCATTCACATTAATGCTGCCCAACATGTACTCCTGATTTGTAGCATTTTCCTGTAGCTCTTGATCAATTTCTTTTACTGTGTGGTCTTTTGTTCTTCTTTGCATACATACTGTTGCATAATGATTTTGTTTTTTACAGTAATTACATACTTTCCCATATGCTGGGCATTGGCGAGGTTGATGTTCAAAACCACATCTTTTGCACTTGAATTTTGGTGAATTTGTATTTGAGTTTTTCTGTTGTACCTGAGTTTTCTTCTTGATGTTATCTACATTTGTGCTTTCCTCTTCTTTAAGTTGCTTTATATAACCTGTAGCAATTTCCGCTGTTTTGCACATGTTAACACAATGTTCCAATGTTAGGTTTGGTTCTCGGAGGAGTCTTTCCTTTAATTTTGTTTCTTTTATACCTCCTATTATGCGATCTTTTATCAAACTGTCTCTTAGATTTCCAAAATTACATGGTAACGATAATTTCTTCAACTCGCATAAATATTCTGCAAACTTTTCTTCTTCTTTTTGATTTCTCTCGAAGAATAAATGTCTACTTATTGTTTCATTACTTCTTGGAAGGCAATAATCTTTTAGTAACTGAAGCACTTTTTCATGATTTTTCTTGTCCTGTTCAGTCACGTCGAGAGTCTCAAATTTGTCTAGGCCTTCTTCTCCTAACAAATGTAGTATTATTGCAGCTCTGGTCTCAGTCGTTTTTTTGTAGCATTCGTTTGCCGCCATGTATATTTCGACCTGGCGTAGCCAAGTCTTGAAATTTTTTCCTAGGTCTCCTTCAAACGATAATGGCGGTGGTTGGGCGAGCGTCATAGTCGGCGTTGTATTATCCGCTAATATACTCACTGGCCTGGTGCCAACAGGAACGTTGTTTGTTTCCGGCTGCGCCATGTCAATTTATGTTTTGGGCCGTGTAAATTAAACAGCTTTGTTATGAGAATGCACAATTAAGTTTTAATTTAAAAACATTTCCATGATCCCAACATGGCTGTCCATATCCCCGAGAGCCAGACTAGTGCTGCACTCACTAGTTACTAAAATACACAATAGTGATGTGACCTATTATGTCACAGCGTGCCCAGCACTGGGTTGCGACAATCGCTCTCTCCATGTCACCATGAGATCCCGCCGGAGCTCTGTCCGCTGTGCCGCGATTTGCTGCGGCAGCGGAGTTACGCCCCGGCGTTTGGCCTCCTCGCGCCACTCCCATATTTGCGCGAGGACCTTTGCCTCCAGATCCCATGGCGGTAATCCGGCAAGGAGGCCCGCCGCCTCGCCGGAGATCGTGCGATATCCCCGGATCATCCTGATCGCCATGACCCTATGAGACGCCCTCAACCGGCGAGCTGGTTGGCGCCTCAATGTTGGCGCCCACACCGGCGCCCCGTATAGGGCCATGGACCGCACGATCCCCGCGTAGAGCCTCCGGCAGGAGGCGAGGTGTGTCATAGTTTAGGTTGTGTTTTAGTTATTTAATATTTAGTCGTTTCTGTCCATTTCAGGATTTTTTAGGCATTCCCCTTTCAGCTCTGCTTTTCATGCACACAGCAAGTCACTGTGTGTGTATCTTGGATCTTGGTTTTTTTTTTTTTTGGGTTTTGGCTTCGCACGGCTTGTCATTTAGCCAGTGTCAAGTAATTTTAATTTTCGATCAAGTATATAGCCCGATATCAGGCACGAAGTTACAAACAAGTCATATTCAGTCAAGTCAAAGTTATTGTGAAGCGGTATGGAAGCGGTAGTAACTTTACAACAACCTATTAAAATGGGGGGAACATTATTTTCACCTTCACTACACTTGTGCACTCACATGTAATTAGATTGAATAATTCACTACCAAAATAATACAATATAATTCGCTATTTCACGAAATTTCATGAAAATGAAAATTCGTGCGACGTGTTCAAACGCGATCCCGCCAAAAAAACGAACTTAAATAAGAACTGTCCACCTAGGCTACGTTCCGAGATACGATAATATCGATTTGAGCGCGCTCACACCCGTTCCGAATTGGCGTGAGCGCGATAACGATGTCCCGCAAAACGTCATAGATGACGTCATGACATGCGCCATCTTGCGATAACGCCGACCATGCTCTATTGTAATATCACCGTGAGCTCTGTCAAAAATGACAGTTGGGCTATTTTGTTTTGATTCGCATCGTATCTTTGGGCACATTGCGTATTAGAAAAATAGCGTTGTGAGCGCTCACATCAATATTTTGCGTTCCGAGTTAGATATCAGATTCTGACAGTTAAGAACCGTCATTTTTGCCATCAATACGGAACGCTCGTGATCGCGATAAAAGTGCTCACTCAACGTTAAAACATATATACACGGATACACCACACATTTCTTCTTCTATGATAGAAGCTACTATTTCAAATAAATCAAAGTTAGTTAAAGATACGATGCGAATCAAAACAAAACAACCCAACTGTCATTTCAGACAGCGCTCATATTAGTAAATTGCATGGTCGGCGTTATCGCAAGATGGCGAATGTCTTGACGTCATCTATGACGTTTCGCGAGAAATCGTTATCGCGCTCACGCCAATTCAGAACGGGTGTGAGCGCGCTCAAATCGATATAATCGGATCTCGGAACGTAGGGTTAATCTAACATATGTTTTTTTCAAATAGTGCTTCTATTTAAGAAATAGAAATGTGTTGTGAATATATATTTTAACGCTGAGGTAACACTTTTATCGCGATCACGAGCGTTCCGTATTATTGACAAAAATGACGGTTATTAGCTGCCAGAATCGTGATAATTATCTAAGTCGGAACGCAAAATATCCATGTGAGCGCTCTCAGCGCTATTTTGCTAAAACGGAATGCGCCCCTAAATGTCAATGTCAAATCGAATTTGACAATTATTCACTGTCATTTCTGATTTGCCTTGCACGCACATGCCTCTGTGTTTACAAAATCGTCGAGCACACGTGAATTGTGTTCTATCAACAAAATGCCAGGGCCAGACTTGTTATCAAGTCAAGGGCTTCGCCTTGACGGCCGAAGACCTAACGAACTTCGTCGTATTCAGTGCAAACTCGGTGTTTTCACTCAGCCTGATGGAAGCGCTTATTTGGAACAAGGAAACACCAAAGTCTTAGCTGCTGTTTATGGTCCTCACCAGGCAAGTTCAATGATTTTTACTAAGCCCTTTTAAAGCGAGAACCAGACTAAATAGCTACTTAAATTCTTGAGTTTATTCGTTCATAAAGCAGTGTTCAACATAGCTTGCAGGACTCCATGAAAGCTGTAGTTGGTATAATATTTTCAAAATGCTTCTTATATTACCAAAAAATTAATATGCTTACAGCATCTCCATCCTAGAGCATCTAAATACAATATTGTGTATTGCTTTGGTACTTACATTCTCCAGAAAAAAGGTTTGCTATTATATAGGTAGGTTTTATACCTGATTTGATGAATACGAAAAGTACATTTTGTGTAAGTAATTCACTGGTTAACATCCTTGCATACACCAAATCACCAAAGAAAACAGTCCACTTTCGTTTTATTATTAACAGCTGGGTCATTCTCTGGAGACTCATTATTTGGTTGACTTCGGTGTCTTTTTTTTTTTAATTTAGGCCTTGTTAACGTGAAATATTAAATCTAGAGTTAATTTAAAGCATGTTAGTAAGGGGGAGGCCTATACCCAGCAGTGGGTGATTCCGGGCTGAGATGATGATGATGATGATGATGTTAGTAGTAGAGTGTTAACTCTAGATTTGATATTTCATGCCTAAATTAGATAACAAAAATGACACCGAAGTCAACCAAATAATGAGTCTCCTGAGAATGATCCAGCTTTAGTTGTTTAGAGTCAAAGTCAAAGTTATTTATTTGCAGTAAATGCGGTACAAAAGATGGTAGTTTTTAAGCTTCAAAAACTCAACAGTTCAATAAAATAGGTAATTGCTAATCCAATATACAAACAAAGCTTGCTTTTAAATAAAATGAGAACATATGAAAATAAAACACAACACAAAATGCAGTGCGTACAGCAGGGAAACAGTAGGTAACACTTTTTAATAGGTAAGATTATTTACAATGCGTTTCTGTAATGATAAGACTGACAAGGAGTTTTTTTTTTTTTAGCATGTCAAGTGTTAAGAATAATCATTTGTTTCAGGCCTCAAAATCAAAAAGCTTACAAGACAGTGTTGTAGTGAACTGCCAGTACAGCATGGCTACATTCTCTACAGGTACACAATGTTGTTCTCACAATTCTGCACATCACTTGAAAAACTTACTTTATGTTTACAGTTTGACCACAAGTAGCCATTGTGTTAGTTTATTTTAACCATCTCGATCTAACGTATCTACTGCATTCGGTCCTTCACCAATCCAGGGCCAATTGGAGCAAACATGTTTGATGTGTTAGATCGAGATGGTTAATAGAAACTCACTTATAGGCCACAGTGGTCACTAAAAGCTTCATTCAAATTACTTAAATAGAAAAAGTTTGTTGATTTAGTTATAATAAAACTCGGTGATCTGAGCAAGAATAGCTCCTGTGTCAGCCATGATAACAAAGAAAAAGAAAATCACAAAAAAATTACATTTGATTTTCAAGTTCTAAAAACCACTGAATAGAATACTTACATTAGACACAACAGATTGTGTGCACAGAACAATGATGAGATCTCTCTTCGAATGATGAGATAATAAAATTAAATAACTGAAACACAACCTAAACTATGACACACCTTTGACTTATTATCCATTGTCTGAATACAATAGGATTCCCAAAAATGGAATATTTGTGAATTATTGCATCTTAATAAAAGTTCATCAGTCAACAAATTCATCATTTAGAACGTAAAGGGGGAAGTGAAATTTTCGTATCTTTTTTTGCAATTTGCAGGCCTTTGTCAGGCTGTATGTGGAACAAAATATGTTTCGCTACCATAACACGTACGTAAAATCGACAATACAACCCTCTAACCAGGAGTCGGCAACCTGCGGCTCGTGAGCCACATGCGGCTCTTTGGATGCGACCGACGCGCGACGCTGCGACTCTTTAGTTCCATACGCAAATATTAATTATTTTCCCTACAACTGGCGAGCTATCTAATAATTTAATAAGATTAAATGAACTGGATCTCAACATGAACATTGATTATTTTAATAGTGGTTGCTAATAATAATATTTTAATCAACATGATGACGATGATGATGACGTGACACTGACCTGGAAATTGCAAAAAACTTAGCTGAATTCTAGGTCTACCTTAGAGTTTGTATCATGAGGCAATACTCGTTAGTAAGTTTCCTTAAGGACCACCTTGAGGAAACTGTCTAACAATAAATCTATAGATGTAACTGTGTAAGTCTGTATCCTGTCTAAAAACCCTAACCCACCAACATTATCTTCTCTTCTTCTGCACAACAAGCTGTGACCAGAATTCTGCCACCTCAACAGCGTTATCGTTGGCCTCGCAAAGGTCTTTCATAGTGCAGGAGATATTGCAAAGAGAGCACGACAAAAGGTTGCGGCGATGTGACTCCACAGTCGCACTGCATCTCATTGGAGTAACCACACCTGACGAAGTTGTACCGACAGTGGCCCACCTGGCTTCTTAGTCGATTAAGAGATTTCCAGGTGGGCCATGGTAGTTGGTGGCCCGCTTTAAGCTTTTCTGCAGGCTCAACATAGTCAGCCGGAGCGGGGTGTTTGAGAAGCTACAGTTTCAGTCGCGCCGTACTAGAGCTACTGTTGGATAGTGGGATGGTCGACTTGAGAAAGCTGTTACGGCTCTTCAGTCTGCTCCTCCTGAATTGCTCTGAATTGCTTAATTAGGATGAGCGAATTATTACGTTCAATAAAACACTAATTAGGTAATTCATGTTTTATTTCGTGGGTAGCTTAAGCACTAGGGAGCCTTAACACTGCTGTGTTATTTTCACACATGTAGGGTAGCTACTTGTAAAAATTTTCAAGTCAAGTTCAAATTAGTCAACAAGATTTACAGAGTACCTACATCAAAGATACACAACACTAATTAATTTACTATGCTTGGAGATTACCTACGTAATTGAATCAGACATTACAAGATTCGCAGGAGAACCAAAGTAACCGGTATCATCATAATTTCAGCCGAAAGAAGTCCACTGCTAGACATAGGCCTCGCCCAGGCTCCTCCACTTTGACCGGTCTTGTGCTTCCCACATCCAGCGGATACCCGCGGCCTTCACAAGGTCATCAGTCCACCTTGTGGGAGGCCTATGTAACCGAAATAGCCAGAAGAATTTAGTGGGCAGGGCACATTGCTCACAGAACATATGGCCGATGGAGGCGAAAGGTTCTGAAATGGAGGCCGCGTACCGGAAGACGTATGGTTGGAAAGCCTTCCACAAGGTGGACCGATGACCTTGTGAAGGCTACAGGAACGCTGGTTGCGGGAAGCACAAAGCTGGTCGAAGTGACGGTGGACGTCTTTCGGCTGGAATCATGATGATGATGATGATGAACTAATTTGGATTTAGTGCAGTATCTATTCATATACTCACACATCTCCATCAGCAATAATTACATGATTCCCTCCTTATTGTTTTATCTTTCACACAATCGCTCCGTTGAATTCCATTGTGGTTTCTTTAGTCTTCTTTCTGGTTATTATGATAACCATCCACATTAATCCTCAAGGGTACACTAGTCGCGGGCTCGAACTCACTGGTGGGCCTGGCTAAAAAGCACGCTGTCTCACCAGGCATCGTGTCCGACAGAGGTAGTATCAGTGATGGGCAGTTAGACGCTAGTCTACACGCACAACATTATTGAGTGAGCTGCAGGATCAGTTATAGTAAAACTGGCGCGTAATAAATTAAGAAAATTCCTTTGGAAGATCGGGTTTTCTGAAAAAACCACTGCATAAATCAATGACCAATTAAGTTTATTGAACTTTTCGATAATTGAGCTTTGTCGGTACAGACTTGGTTTTCGAGATTTTACACTCCTTTTATTACCAAAGTTAGGTTAAATTAGCAAGAAAAACTAATCTTTGTTGGCTCATAACTTTTTAATGGCTTTTTATTTTAGTATTCTGTTTCCGTACAGACAATGTTAATAATGAGACAAAACCATACCATGTTTAATTTTTGATGTACAGAGGCCAGCACATCAAGCTACCCGCAATCTGTCTTTCTTTGATAGTTTTTCAACTTTATTACAAAGGTATAATAAGGTTTATGTTCAATTGGGAAAATTTGACAGTTTGGGATAGCTTGACCTGCTGGCGACTGTACATAGTCAAACAGTGGAGTAAAACCCTCCCGAAGTTTGTATGGAAAAAATGTGGACAAGTGTCACCTTAAAACTGAACATCTGCTTGTGGCAAATGACTACGCCAGTCTCATATTGTTTTAGTCAAAAAAACAGATTACAAATGAAAAGGGATGAATTTTGGGAAGATAGCTACGGCTAAACACAGGCCAAGTGTTTCGGACAATGCGCAGTGCAGGGTGCAGTGGTTCTGTAAAAAACAATCATCATAGTTTTCACGCATGCCACTATCCGAGTGATAAAATCTAACTAGGCTAACGAGAAGTACTTCATAGACACAATCTTGTAACCAGGATTATCCACCAGCAACTTGCTCTGAAATACAGCGTTGTGGCATCAGAAGTGCCGTACTATAGGTATGTGCCCGAAACAGTTCTCGAAAATGGACATATCACACTGTACCTACTGGGATCGATCCATCATCACTGACAGGAATATTGTTGCCAATAAGCCTGATAAAGTGGTGGTGGATCGACTAGAGCGGCCCGCAATAATGGTTGACATAACGGTCCCGCACGGCGGGAAGCGAGGTGAAGACCGAGAAAGATAATAAATCAAGTATCTTGACTTTGCTCGCGACTTTGTCGACATGTGGGATGTGGACTCGGCGATCATTGTGCCGATAGTTGTTACACCCAATGGCTTGATAGCCAAGAGCCTCGACCAAAACCTGAGGAGGCTCTCGTCGGGCAGCTAGATCTGGCATGATTCAGAAAGCTGTACTCCTGGACACGGCTCGCATTGTTAGGAGGTTCCTCTCTCTGACCGCCGGTAGCTTGGACCATGTTCCCGATACCGGTTGGCTACTCGATTAACGATTTGATCGACTGCATTATTTTTTTCTTAGTTTTTCTCGAAAACAACGTTGAAAACAAAGCGAATTCCAAGATGACGGCCAACAGATAACTGGTCGTAGTTAAGCAGAAAGGACTCAATCCACACAAAGTCACTTTGGAGTTATGGGTGTTTGAAGGTCGGTGTAGCGAGAAAAACTAGTTTCGGTGTACATTTTAAAAATAGGGTTTTCACTACCTACATGATAGATTCGACCCTCAGGAGTACGATGGCATATTTAACTCTTTGGCCAAAGTGTGGATTGAGTCATTTCTGCTAACTACGTCCAATTATGTTAAGAAAAAGCCGTAGTGCGCCATCCCCAAATAAATTGTGATAAGGGCAAGTGGATGCTGATGTCTTAAATCGTTTCAGGTGAAAGAAAGAACCGACCGCGCGGAGATCGCAAGTCTCAAGAGATGTCCATGCACTTGAGGCAGGCACTCATGGCTGCCATCAAAACAGAGCTGTATCCTCGCTCACAGATCGACATCTATGTCGAAGTATTACAGGTGAGAATTATTTTCTTTATTCATTCTATTTTAGCAGAAGAATTTTGGAAGTTGGCAGCAGTCAAAAACACCAACATTTGCTTTGCTTTGAGAAATACTTTTTCACTAATGCTCCACGCCAAAAAAGGTCACTATAGTGCTCCACAGTAATTTAATTTAAAAATCCCAGTTCTAACCTTATTATACTTGGTCCGTGGTCGCTCCTTGAAACGCCAGCTGTTGATGAACTAATGTGTAGAAAAGAATGAGGATTGTTTCTAAAAGCGTTTTCTTGGCCTTCAAGCGCAAATTCAAGATGGTACAGAGGCCAGCACATCAAGCTACCCCAATCTGTAAAATTTCTTTGATAGTTTTTCAACTTTATCACAAAGGAATAAGGTTCATGTTCTATCGGAAGAAATTGACAGTTTGGGATAGCTTGACCTGGCTGGCGTCTGTACTAACGCCGCGATTGTGTTACGTCCATGTGAAATTGAATTCTTCCCGATCACCAGGCAGACGGCGGCGCGTACTGTGCAAGCGTGAACGCAGCGACTCTCGCGCTGATCGACGCCGGCATTCCGATCAAGGCGTATGTCATCGCTTGTTCCGCGTCCTTGGCGTGGAAGGACGGTGAACCGGAGCCTTTAGTAGATGTAAGCCATGTTGAAGAGGCGGCTGGAGGGGTTGTGTTGACTGTCGCTAGTTTACCTAGTACGGGTAAGTTGAGAATGTGTACCGTTTTGTAGCGCTCAGTTTGTTGGCATGTAACTTTGCATGGGCATGGTACAGTCCAATAAACAAGATTTCACAGGAAACAACACTACTATTACTATTTTTTTACAATTCGGTTTGAATAAAAAAAAAAAAAAAAAATAGTGTTTCCTGTGTATTTAACTCTTGAGCCCTTTCATTACATGAAATGATGAAATAGCTACTCAATAGTGAATTTATCGGTTGATTCGATCGAAGTTTGTTTCAATTTCTATTATTGTGTAAAAGTAATGTCAAACAAGCCACCATTCGTTAAAAGCCTAGGCTGAACTGAAAGGAATTTCTTTAGGTACCCTAAATTATACAAAAAGGAGACGGATCTTGTTACATAATTATGTGGATCTCTCTTCAACATTCTTATTTGATTTAATTTTGTTACAGGGGCCATTGGATTGATAGAAATGTCCCACAGACTACATATGGATTATTTTGATACTGTCTTGAGTAGAGCTATGCAGGGATGTAAGGATATTGAAGTAAGTTAACAACAACCCGCATACCCAGATAGACGAATTGAAAATGGCGGCGCTTATCATTCAAGATCTACTCCCTTGCACATTCATTTATCGGCCCCCATTTTTAATTAGTTTGTTTATTGGCGCAAGTTGCAACCCATTCGGTAATTTTACCTCGGATTTTGAGTCACTGTCAAAATGAAAGTGATCTTTGTTTTTGTTACAATAAGGTTGTTTTTCGGTTGCTGCCACTAACAAGTCTATCAATAGCACAGTGATCTTTATTCTCGTTACAAAGGTTGCTAGTCAAAGGTAAAATAACTGTGAACGGAGACTGTACATACTATATTTATTTTATGTTGACACAGAAAGCTGCACCCAGGCTTTGTAAATTCCATCTCCAATATACATCACTCTGACGTCAATATATTTCCAGGTAATTCTGGATAAAGCGGTAAGGGAGCATTTAGCCGAAGCCTGGTCTAGGTCAACAGATGATGTTATTACTATTTAAAATAAATATTATTCTTTTAATTTGTGTTTTAAATACTCCTTCAACATCTTAATATTTACAGCCAGTTCCACTAGTACAAGTTGCTTGGGACTGAGTCGACGTTCACTCGAACCCAATATTTTTTCGCGCACCGTTTCTTCACCACACTGCTTAATTATGCTGGTTCCAAATCAAGAGCTAAGCTATTCTATCTTAGTTCGCGTAGCTACACAAGTATGAAAAATTCCCTCGGCTATGCGAGCTAACATTAACAAAGTCAGCTCAGGTGCGGTCTGCAACCGGCTTAAAAATCGAAGTGAATTTTTTCGACGCGCTGAGTTGCACTTGTTGGAATATCAATTCTCGGGTACCACAAAGACAGTCGAAAGTCCAGTGCGCCATAAAACCTCGCAGCAATATTTTAAGTACGTGTGAACATCGACTAAAACATACGACATACAAAATAAAACAACCAAAATAGACTTACATATTTATTAGAGATCTGAACAAAATAAGAAATTAAATTATATGTACAGTCTATGTTAAAAACTAACTAAATTAGAGGTAAGTTAATAGGTACACACTTTTTCCATTACTTTGCTTATTGTATGGTGAACAAAAAAACTTATGTATCGAAACGTTCTATGGCAAACGAAAAAGTGACGTAATTGAGTCAGCAAAAATTGTTACAGCAAATAGCCAGCATAACTAACGCAAAATGAAAGAAACAAAATATTTTTTTTTGTTTTAAATATCGGATGTAAATATCAGTCCATCCGTTCCTGTGATTGCACACACGAAATAAATAAAATGTATCTTTGAATAAATAAAAAAAGTACTATATTGTACTCAATAAGTCCGCTTGTACAAAATTCTACAATATTGCACTTGCAAGGACTCAAAATAAATATTGCTTCGTACGAAGCCTTTGTTAAAACCGCTAATTTATAATTATTTTAAAAATGTATAAAAGTTTTTTTTTTTCGTCTTCACCGCGTAACATAATTGCAATATTTTTAAAATAACTCGACCATATAAAATATGCGTATATGACATTGCTAATAACAATGTAAAAGTAAGGCCAAAATATTATTACGGGATATAATTTATATCTTATTACACTGAGTTGCTAAGGCACTCATCTACATTACCATCTATATATAGAAAAAAATCTTTATGCGTAAGCAAAAGGGAAAAGTATGCGCTTGAAAAAAAAATGTCCATCGCGTTACATGCAAAACAAATATCTCTCAATTCCAAAGGAGACTTAAAACTAGTTGTATAATACGAATAAATGTTTTGTCACATCTCTATGGCTCCGATGTATAAGCTTTCGAATTAGCGACGAAATGGTTCCAAAAAAACAAACGCAGTGATAGGATACTTACGAATATACATAGGTCTCTTAGACACCCCGTCGATTCCAAGTGAACAAATGAAGACGTAGTACTTTTTTCGTTTAAAACATTTGGTCGTTTATAAAATGTGATGACTTTTAGTGACAATAAATTGACAAAAAAAAATTGCACTTATAAAATTGCACATTCCTTAATATTAGCAAAGTTGTGTCGTTTGACTTAAATCTGCGAATTCCTTTTTTTATTTTTATTGTAAATAATAATTTGCACGGATAAGGAAATCTCTAGAAATTAGTTTTTACTGTGCCATAATGTGACGCACGACCGTACATATAATTGGTCTGAAGCTGTATTCCTAAGCAAATGTCTATGAAGAAAGACAGCTGTATGCGTCCTCAGAAAACTAATTCGAATATTCAATTCCCTAATCCGTGGTAAATAAAATAATATACCTAACACCAAACCTGATGTTATACAAGCAAATACTTTGAAGTATATCTACGGACACACTTGACAAATTCGAGTGCGTACTAATTGCAAATTTCTTAGTTATTAATTGCGTGATAAGACATTTTGCCAAGTGCATCTATGAGAAGTTTTACTTTCAAGATGTATTTATGCTGTTTCGATGGTACTTGGGCTTAATACGTATCCATTGAACAATGTGTCACACAGATATTTTGAGTGATAGTCGCCCGATGCTTGTACAACTTTGTACTTTACAACTTTAATAACAAAGCTCATTATTCAGACTCTGGTGTTAGGCTCTAACAAATTTGGATAAGAATTGACGACCTCTTGGCGTCGCTAACCCGAGAGCTGCTTAGTATACTTAACGACAGCTATGGTAGAAAATACTAAGCTTTAATATAAGTGTAAATTGTGAAGTTGAACGCATGTTTAGTTGGCAGCAACGGGTTCGGGCGCCGCCGGTACTACTTTTTGACTAGAATCACCCACCGCTGCCGCATCTGTGGAATAAATAAATAGTACTTATGAGAACTGATCATACTTATAGTCCACTAGCTTTTGCCAGGGGCTTCGCCCGCGTGGAACTTTCAACTCCCTTAGGGGTTGAAATTCGAAAAATCCTTTCTTATTCCTTGTATAAATTATAAAGGGAACCTCACCTCTGTACAACATTTCAGGGCTTTTAATGACCTGTAACGACTGTCAAAGATTTACGAATGATAGCCGGGACGAACAGCTTAACGGGCTTTCCTCTTCATGGTTATCCATCCACGGACTGACCGCGGCAAGCATAGTTTAACTTGTTCGATCGACTCGTGCAGCCATGAGCCCCAAAAGATGAATAGGTAATGACACTACTGACCACTGCTAGTCTTGTTGGGTGAGTTGTGTGGCGAGCTGTTCTGCGACTCGCTGGTGCTGCCCTCGGCCTCACCAGTCTCGCCGGCCGACGACGCAGCCTGGAATACATACAGTACAGTTTACTAATCAAATAAAGAGTCTATTACAATAGTTATAGCGTGAGAAGTATGAAATTATTGTAATCAAGAGCATTATGTTTAATTTTGGAACGAAGTTACCTAATACAGCTTGTACTGGTAAGAACTTATCTAACGCTTTCATCCATGCGACATTCTCTCTCTGTCTCTTTCAATTATAAATGAGTGTGTTTGCGTGTGTGTCGTGTAAAGAACTTCGTTCCTGAACCGAACGCACACGTTTTTTTTTTCTTTGTTTTCCTCGGGAGCTCAAAGGAAATCTCCAAATGCAATATAATAATGGACATTCCAAATGCAATCAACCTGAATACATTACCAGTTTCTTTTTCTTTACAATCAGGCTGGGACAAGTTTCAAAAAAGGTAATTATTATGTCAAAACTGCAATATGTTCAAGTCGGAGTTCTTGATCTACTCTCTAACGCAGACAGCGAAAATACGGGGCCGTCCGAAAATAGTTCGAAACTTCGAAGTGACTCCTACAGCGGATTAATTAACTTTTTTGGACGGGTAAAACCTTATAGGGAGTAAAGACAACTGTCAAATCGTGTAGTACGTCGTGTATACGGGGCTTTTGTCCACATTGTATATGTGCATCTTGCTTTTGCAATTTTTTTTTTTTGTAGTGTGCGTTTTGTTTGTGCAGAATTAAAAAAAATCTTTCTTAGTTTGGGCCCCAAACTAATCATGGGTTCGTGAGTGATATGGAGTAGGAAATGCCCGTAACTTCGAACGAGATTACGGATTTCGTGCTTGGAGAGTAGCCCCCTGAATCGTTTTTAGACTCGCTATAATAATTTTTCAGGGTAACTGATAGCAGACCCAAATCGTAACAAACTGGCGTGCGATTTAATAGCTTATGAAAAGTGGTGAACTGCTGTAGCCTGACGATGGCAAAAATATTTCTACTGAACCCTCCATGTTTTGACACAAATCTGAATACAATTACATACTTACAACCCAGCTCTACTTCGCACGGTATTTTTCGACGCGACAAAACATAGCAATTCTTTAATTATATGCAAGTTTCATATTATTGTATTATGCACATAAAAAATTCTGGAATTAATTCTCTAAATAATACTGAAATCTTCATCAAAATCTGTTGCATAGCCTAGAAGAACAACGTACTGCATGTATGGACATAGACAACTCACCCTATTCTTATTCCTTGGAATTCTTGGTTTTGGTCCCTTCGGCTCCTTGGTGGGGTCGAAGTGGCAGTCAAATATCTCAATCAGTTCTTTTATGTCTTCCTCCTTAGCGGACACAGTCAGCGATGACATTTGCTTCTCCAAGCCTAAATAAAGAATTTGTGTAAATTAATAGAATCACGAAGATCAAGAATCAAGCAGTGCCGGCACTGTGGTAACGGTCGCGAATTACGAGTTGTAGATAGTGGGTTCGAACTCAATTTGTGTTATTTTTATCATCACCACCGCTCTCAACATGGGTGCAGAAAGACATCGTGTTGAATGAAATGAAAACTTGGAAAAACTGCAAGCGCTTTTTTCTTTGGGATTTTTTGGGACAATGTTGGGTCAGCTAGTGTAATATTTAAATTAATGTAGAACACGCGTAAATTATGGATTTTAAAGTCAGTGGAATATTCAGGCAAAGAGGGCATCGTGCCTTGATGATGATGATGATGGGACTCTCTTTTCCGCACGTAGACTCCCACCATTCGGTCCGTTTTGCGTGAGGATTCTGGCTAACAAAGCCAGCCTAGCTCCGCCCAAAAGCACAGAAGCTTCCTGGGAGCTTCACAGGCTTCGCGCCTTCAGCGGCATCTACTCGGATTGAAAGCCGACCCCCCACCATAGTCAAGAAAAAGGCTAGTGAGACAACATACCAACAAGCTTCTGTTCCATCCAAGCCTCCCTCAGCTGGTCGTACAGCAGGCCAGCGTCGGCCAGCAGGCGGCGCAGTTGTGTGACGCGCTTGCGCTCCGGCCGGGCCGAGCGCAGCAGTGGGGCGAACACTGGGCGGAACGTGTTCTGTCTGGGGGTGGCAACAAATGGGTTAGCTCAGGTCGTCATTCACATTACAAAGAAATTAATAATAACATTTATTTGGCAACAAAAAGCACCTGCCAGATAGATGTCTGTCGCTGGTTTTCTAATAATCCTTTAAGGAAAAGTGTTATGTAACAAATAGTTACAGCCCCATATGCATTGAGTTCTCCAATTGAGAACTCCAATTTTTGCATACTGAATGTTGTTTTTTGAAAAGTTTTTGACATTTGATGATTAGTACATAATACACATTGACATGAATATTTACTTTGAAAAGTATAATATTATTATTGTTTGAATTATTGTGGATGTGAGGACTTTGTGGATCATGTTTTTTTTTTGTTTTTCATCTCATTCTCAGTTAGCTTTTAATGATAATCTGGCAGTTTCAGTACTTTATGCGGCCTACCAAGATTGTCCTTTCTTTGGTATAGTTCGTGGAATCGTTGTGCTCCTTATGTTCTAAGTTGAGCTGCATGATTACTTATAAATGCGTGCACTGACAGGACAGGTCCACTCAATCCGTGCGGTTCTTTCCTCAAAAGACCATATCAGACACCAATCCACATGATATTCACATGATCTGACCAAAATTATGTCCGACTTAAAAGAGACTGTGACCTCTGAGTTTGTTTCGGCCTTTCTTCTCAGAGTACTCAGGTAGGAAACGACGATATCATCTAGTTTAAAAAAATATGAGTGACGTGTAAAAGCGTTTGTACAAACCTACTTACAGAAATAAAATCATTTATAATTATGTATCTGTCGTGTGGCCTTTTCCAATAAATACGGGTTTTCAAATAATAAGTATGTAAGCTCACCTCTCCAGCAGTTTCTTAAGACTAGCGAGCGCCTCCAGCTCAGTGTGCACGGGCCGCGCCCACGCGCGCGCAGTCTCCACCATGTCCTTGCTGGCCGACGCGCCCTCGCCGCCTGCTCCTACTTCCTGCTGTTCGCCTGGTAACGAGAAGAGAAGGTTTTTTAAAAATTGTGTAGCTCGTCAAAAAATCTCGTAAATTTTATATCAAACTAGCTGCAGTCGGGACTTCTTTCGCGTGCATATTCGATTTTCATGGCTTTTTTTTTCGTAGAACCCGAATTGTTTTTCAAAAATAAAAGCATCCTTATAACATCTGCTATCTGCCGATGAAAAGCCCATCCAAAGCGGTCCAGCCATTTCGAAGATTAGCCGGAACAGACAAAAAAAATAAAATATTTTTGCTGCAAATACCGTAACTGGATACTTTTAGCAAAAAGCTGTTAATTTGACATTATTACAAACAGTCACTTCAAATGTATTTATTTGTAATTTTGTATGTTTTTATATAGATAAATATGTGGAAAGCACAAGACCGGTCGAAATGGAGGAGCCTGGGGTAGGCCTATGTCCAATAGTGGACGTCTTTCGGCTGAAATGATGATGATGATAGATAAATATCTGCCGCATCTCCCAGCCATAAGAACACAAGTGTTTAGTGTAATACAACTCGTTTGAGACGAAAAAATAATACTGGCAACAAACCTGCCAAGTATACAACAGTCAAAATTATACACGGTGAAATTTAAATGGTTGTTTTCCCGCAGCGAAATGGTTTTGTCTTGGTAATACAATAGTTTTATAAACAAATAAAATATTAGAAACAAAAAATGGCAGATTAACCATTGTGAAAAACAAAACTCGAAAGCGACCACGAACCAACAGTTCCGATACCTACGCTCTGCGCAAGCCGGGCGCCGCCGCCGAGCGGCCGCGCGGCCGTTGACCCGCGTGCGTTTCAATCAGCTGATCGTATTCTTGATAATAAGCTGTACCCAACAAGCTATTCAAATTTTCCCTTCATACTTTTACGAGCTTAGGACCGTCATAAATACTTTTTAGCTGCAATTTACTGAACAAGAAATTAACATAAAAATTAATTAATAAAAACAAGTTTATCATAATTTTCGGACTTAGATACCTAAAAAAGTTTGAGGCGTCGTTCAAAATTTGAATCAACTGATTTACAATAATTTTAATTAATTTGACTACCTACTTTTAAATGTTAACAACTTCACAATTTACAAAAGTACGAGTAGGTACTTACACTTCACGGTAACGATAACGGAGTAATTGTTCGTAGTGCAAGCAGTGCAACTGCAAGCCACTACGTTGAATACACAATGGAGCACGTTTTCATTGATTGCCTTTCAATTTTAATAAGGTGTCTCTGTCACTTCTTACGATATTGAAATGAGGTGGGCATTAATTATGCCGGCCCACACATTATCACTAAAACGCTCTTGATGCGCACACTCGCGAATAACATGTGGGTTATTTAACGCCCAAAAATGTTCGAGTCTAACTCGCGTAAAAGTTCCTTCACCTGTCCACAAAATGTTCGCATTTTGACTGTCGATTAACCACTGACAAAAAGTAATTCTGTTCTGCGCGTCGTTTTCATGGAGGGCATGAACTCTGCGATAATCATAAGGATGAAGTCCTTCAGAGTTGAGTAGTTTCCAGACGTAGTATTGGCTTACGCCAAACCTAGCCGCAGCCTTACGTGTACTTCGCCGAAGATCCCGTTCGAAGTACTCGATGATCTATTCGTCGAGCTCTGGCGAAATAACGGCCGATCGACCACTGCCCTGTGCAACTGCTGATGTCCGGAACTGCTCATGATCGTCGAGTAGCCGCTGTGTCGCTGCTACGATCGTCCGGGCCGATGGCGAAGACGAAGCGACTCCAAGTGTGGCAGCTCCGCGTAAAGTCGACGGGCATCAAGGGTGTCATAATCAGCCCTAGCGTACAGATGCACCATAGCGACGTAGGTACTCCAAATTGCAATAATTGTAATGGCGATCCATTGCACTGATAACGCGTGTTTCACGTACGACATTCGCGGGAAAACTAAGTGCGCCGCCGCCGGCGCCGCGCGCCGTCCCGCTCAATGGGAAGCCGGCGCGCTGCTTGGTTTGTAATTGTTGTTAGTTTGTAGTTTATGCCGTATCATTACACGCGAAAGCTTATTTTGCTTTGAACATTTATAAATCGGTATTTTCTTTGTCGGCGCCGCGGCTGTGTTTTGTGTTGTTGCGTGAAAACTAATTTATGACTTAGTACCACATGCGAGAGTTTATTTTGCTTTGAACATTTATGCATCATTGTTCCTTTGTCGGCGCGGCGGTGCGGCGGCGCGTGCGTTTCGAGTAATACCTACAAGTTACCTCCAGTGTTACTATTGATTCTCACGCTTTCGAGTTGATGAATATTTTTTTAATTATTTCAAAACAAAAAACATTTTTTTTTTTTACTTTTACTCTATGGTTCGAAGGGACTCCTTATGGCAAGTTGTTTTGCCGCGGGAAAACAACCATTAAAATTTCAGCCTGTATAAAAATTATTTGCTATGACAGGGTTGGTCGTGGAAATATCATGAAGCCAAGACAGAACAAGGCAAGTTATTTGAGCTGCCATGTTAGCACTAGAAAGTCGTCAATAGGCAAGATATTACGATGGCATAATGTTGTTACAACTGAGAACAAACTTTTGTGATAAAGCCTCCATGAATAAAGCCCATTCACACAGTTGGTCCTCACAGGCGAAGCGAGCGAGATGCTACACGAGTCATCAATTAGAAGTCAACAACAACAGGATATTGACACCAATGATATTGACACACATTTCATACTTCTATTTAAGGAAAACGAATAACAATAGAAAAACGAGTAGTACCTACCTAAAATAGAAGGATGGTAACACAAAATATGAACCTACACCAAATTAAGCATTCTAATACACAACAAGTAACATTTTTCACCCTACATTTTGTGAAAATTTCCCTAACGGATTACGGCTTTTTTTTAAATAATGACATTTGATTAGATTTATTAAGTAATGGGGGAATTATACTTGGATCGAGTTTAATGACGTGCTTATGACCAGCAGTAGATAAATATATTCTGATAATGATGAGGTTATCCTTACCCTGTGCAAGATGCTCTACAATCCTGTAAGCAGCGGTGGCCCGTTCGAGCGCGCTGTCCACAGAGAGCGAGTCTGCGTCGAGCAACACTCGCGCCAACACGCGCAGGGACACAGACTTCACTGTGGCCTTGCATTTGTCTGCGGCGAGAGCATAACTGTCCGCAAAGCCGGCAACTATTGACTTGAAGCGGTCCAGAAGCTTGTACCTGCGAAAAGGATTAAATTGAGAGAAAGAAAGAAAACAAATTTTTTTTAACCTACTTTTTTTAAACTTTTTCTCTAGTATCTACACGAATTATTAAAGAATATTCTCTTCGCGGTTTTGTGTTATTCAGTAACTGGGTGAGGTCAGATAGGCAGTCATCCCATGTAAAGTAGGTACTGGTAGTCAGCTGAATCCGGTTTAATTAGACTGGAACTCGACCACAAAACTAGTTGGGAAAAGGCTAGGCAGATGATGATGATGAATCTCGCCGTGGTAAAAAATATTAGCCAGTCAGTAAGACTGGTACGGTGACGGTGAAGGTGCGGGTACGTTCGAAAGAGATACCGCAGCCCCTGGCATACGGGCTACTGAGGGAATACGGGTGGGTTTTAGTCAGTAAAAGTCTGACACGCCCTCCACCCAGAGCGGGAGAAGTTATTTGATGATTTGCCACCCAAAAAGAAAAAGCAGTGGTGGCCCAGTAACATAACAACCGCGACTTACGAGTTGTAGGTCGTGGGTTTTGGCGTTGTGTTAGTTATTTCACCACCAATTCTCTCAAAACGGTGAAGGAAAACATCGTGTGGAAACCGGCATGGCCTAGAACCAAGAATTCAAAGACATGTGACATATACGCACTGGGCCTGCGTGGTAGATTAGGCCCACTCTGTATAACCGAGAGGAGGCCTGTGTCCCAGCAGTAGGAAAATTATAGGCTGATTATGCTAAGATGATAACGAACGAGGCTTACTGCCCAGAGCACCGAGCGTACATGTAAGTATTACACGATACTTCGCCAACTGAATATAATAATCGTATAACTACATACTTAATTAGAACAAGAAATCAAAACTAAATCAAACCCAAAACATGATTTAATAATTAACAGGAACTTTTGGATTGTCAAGAAGTCGGCCAGTCAGAAATTTGAAGCCATTTGCCTATTAAATAGTCGGTTCCTTTATGCGTAACTAACTCAAACAACGTTTTAACTTGTGTCACTATTGCGTTCAGTTCATTACTTAATAATTACCAATTTTATCCCAATTTATTTTATTTGCTCTCCATAGTACATCTCTATGAACCGAAATTTCGTTGTTCAGTTCTTTTTAGAGTTAAGGCGCAGACAGCCGACTTTTAAGGACTTTTTATTGAAGATCACGCCTAAACGGCTTGTCTTATGTATTTGAAAAAATTATATGTGAAACTAGACCATTTTCTTCGTCATTTGATATGTGAATATTTTAAATAATATTTTATAACATAATGTAATTAATTGGTAAAGTAATGTCGATCGCGGACATAAAAACGATAATCACGCAAAAACTATCGGGCGTGTTTCCATGAAACTTTCACCATCTAAAAGACAATTTAACCACCCAAAATTTAGTATACGGTTTTTCTTTGATATGTGTTTGATAAATCAACATGGGTTGTTTTTCGAAAAACTTGATGCGCGTTCAGGCGGGGTCTCTTGCGAGTGACGGGCGGCAGTGCATCGCTGTAGGTAGCTGTCAGCTATCGTCGCCTTAAGTAAATACCAATAAACATACGCGTGAAACTGAATAACGAGGAAGTGCACAATTTCCTAAACCCTTTATGTATTTTAAGGTTCTTTGATCCGAATTAGAGTCACATCAAATTCACGAATCAAAATACTGTCTTTGAATTTTATAAACGACTTGAAACAGTATTTCAGAATAGTTCTAATAGAATTAAAAACAGAAGACTACTACTTTAAATAACATTGCCCAGCTCTGCAGAAAAATAACCTCAGAGACGTCAAAAGCCATGTTATATCACAACCATGGCCATTTTAGGATCAGAGCCAATTTTCACTGTCCTGCGATCTATCGGATTTTAATATGAACATTTTAGGGACGCCGAGTTCGTTGTGTACTCTTCGAATAAACGCCATCGGTCCTTCAAAACCGGGCATTTAATAGTGCCTTCTATCAATACAGGTGACTTTAGAACGACATGTAAGTACGTACAAAGCGGTTCGTATTCAGATTGCTGCTATTATATAAGCTGTTCCAAAGATGTTGTAACTGGTGTTTAGTTTTGGTCAGATGACTAACTATTGTAATAATGTTTAGTCCTAGGTCTCCATAGGTACTTACTAAGCTTTGGAATGGGCAACTAACTAGCTTCATCTTTCCGACTCCTTGACCATTCTTATGCTATCTATTGTCAGAGAAAACTTTTATTTGGCCTTTTTCACTAACGGTCAACTGTTTCCTGGCTGTAAGTTTTTTGACACCAGACTGTGAACATTCTTAAAAAAAATAACGAGAATAGCCCCCAAGATTACTTACCTAGTGAGGGCTTCAAGAAGCATGGTGGGGCTAAGACGACGAGGCTCATGGTAGATGAGGATCACGCTGCCATCACCTTTTTCCTTCTCTAGCCAGTCCAGGAAATCCGACAGGGCCGATATCTCTGACTTTGTCTTCAATATCTGTTGGACAAAGTTGAGGTTCAAGACACGTAAAGTTTGCACAAATAATCAATTTGGGCAGGATTAGCAATAATAGGTTGAAAAACAAAAAAAATATACCTTCAATGGTATTTTTTTAAATTTATATAGGTTTTAATAATAGTACCGCCATCTGGCTTCGGACTTGGAAGAGTCTTCGTACGGAGGCTAGGTGTAGCGCGCGCGCTTAGTAACGCCACAAATAGCAGCGCGCATACGTATAACTATTTTAAAATACAATACGTATTTTGTGTATGACTGAATATGACTCCAATAGGTAGATGATTATCTGTCTCTGTTAAAGTCTATACCGAAAATTGTGTATTTGTTTTATTTTTATCACATCGTATGCTGCACAGGCAGGCGTCATCACGCCGGCTATCGCTGAAAACGACGCAACGCCGGGGCTATGTCTCGTTATAGGTTCGTAGCATTTATAATGACCGGTGGCCATTTTGCGTTGATGTGACGCATATTTTCCCCCAAGTTGTTGGTCCCGGCTATCATTCGTGGATCTTTGACAGTCGTTCCAGGTCGTCAGAAGCTCGAAAGTCTGACAACCAGTCTTTCCAAGAGGTATCGTGCTATCCAGAAACTGGGTGGTGGAGGTCAGATAGGCCGTCGCTCCATGTAAAATACTGATATTCAGATGCATACGGTTAGACTGGAAGCCGACCTAAATGGGAAAAGGCTAGACAGATTATGGTTTGACTTCTATGATATAAATATGTTACCTTATGAGTATTAGTGTCTTTGAGCATGCGGTAGCGTCCCACAGTGACCACGCGGACGTTGTGACGGCGGCGCGCGCCCGGGTTGAGGTCGCCGTAGGGCATAATGTACTGGGAGTACGACTGCTTCGGAGTGTATGCAGCTATCTGGCATATCTGAAACAATAGAAACAGGTTTGTTGCGTAAAAACTCGAAAATTCAGAAGAAAAGCGTAGTGTCTGTCTTTGCGAAGTTATATTAAGCGTCCTCATGATACATTAAAAGCGAAATTAACTCTGTTAGTCACGAAAGTATATTTCTTTTTCACGCCTTAACAGCTAAACGGATTTTGGCGAAATTCGGCACAAGGTAAACCATGACCTGAGCTAGGTCATAAAATAATTACATTCAAACGTATAAGCCCGGGAGTACGTCTCCATGGATTATTACCCACCGCTACGCGGGCGAAGGCGCGGGCAAAAGCTAGTGGTATACAAATATTGCAGTATTACGTTTTCGTGTTGTTTGATTATTTTGCTAATTTCAATATTGCATTGAGTATGTGCTTAAAACATGTTTGTACCGACAAAATGTACGCAAAATCATATGCATGTACTACAGCGTTTTGTTTCCTTTATAGGACTTTTGATGGACTATCGACGCTCTTATGTACTATTTGTTTTTACATTTGATATATATTATATATTTATTGCAAAGCCGAAGCCGAAGCTCATCGACAGTTCTTTAATTAAATATGAGAACAGAGACCTCTACCTTACCTTGGGAACGTAAACTAGTGTAATACATCAGTCAGACATCGCCATTCCAGTGTTGCCACCTACACATTTTGTATGGCAATTGTAAAGAGCGCAGTGTGAGAGTATTTCGAACTAAACAGGTACAATCGACCCATTTGAATTATGACCCACCATAAGCTTATTTTCTTACAAACATTCAAATACAATTAGGTCGACATTCGCGTACACATACATTTCCATGGTAACGACCTTGTTTTCTGCCATATAAATATACCGCAATACACAGAGAATTATCTGTTGCAGTCTCCATCTTTATTAAGAGCTTTTACACACGAGTACGATATAAAGCTGAATGCACACCCAAAATAAATACGACGCGTACGCATTATCGTACTAAAAACAATGTGTTTCTAATCTAATATATCTGATTTATTATTTATTTTAATATGCGTTCAACTTGTGTGCTAGAAAACGAGATTCCGCCATCTTTGCATAAATCTTCACTGAATTTTGCTTGCAATGTGCGTTAAGGCAACAATAAGAAGTGGGGAAATAAAACTCTTGAAAATCTATAAAAATTATAATGGTGAACTCATAATTTTTTAACAATAGTTAATATCGGGTGTAACTACCTAACTACCATTGCTTGCAATAACAGCCAATAGTTTCAAACGCATTGATCCAATAAGGCGACTGCAAACGTCGTAACGTGCCGCAAAATATCGAGTTCCAGTAAACGGATCTTCTTCGTAATGATGACGCATGTCGGTTTTCTGTTGATTCGTGATTTGACGAACGCCATGATTATATCTTCCAGAGTATCCTCTTCTTCATTTCGCTTGATCCAGGTGTTTCGAGATATCCACTGTTTCGAGATTATACCTCCCCCTTAACTCTCGAGATATTTCTCGTATACCGTAGCGTTGCTTACTGAGAACTATAATCCGAGGTCTTTGTCTTGCCACTATACGATATAAATAAAAACGAACTATTTTTTATTCTCATAGGAATTATTATTTGACACCAATTTCTGAGTGACTTTTTGATGCTTTGTCATTTCATACTCGAAAGAGTTCGGAACATGGTTTAAAAAAAAAGAAACATTTGTTCTGAACTTCTGAGTAATACCAGTTAATTCCAAAGAGTTTGGATTCAAAAACGATTATGAATGCTTTACCTAAAATATTATCTATTGCAGTGATGACAAAGGTTAAAATTGCATTGATCTTGGACCCGTATTGACATAGCTTGCTTAATATTTAAAACGTCCTAAGTGCGGCATGCACTGTAAAGGAGGGAAATCTTTGTTATTTTGACGGTTTCAAACGATTAATCGGCAAAGTGGGTCATGATTCAAATTTGTCGACTGTACTTACTCTAAAATCGAGCCACCGTGCATTTCCATGCAAGGTATCAAGACTAAAACATCAAAATAATAAGGAGTCAATGAAAAAGTTTATGCAGTTTTGAACCAGACTGGCGATAATTTTACATCTTTGTTACAAATTTGAATTCATGGCAATTAAAAGGCTTTAAACCAAAAAAGCATGGTGGGGCTTGATTTAGATTTCCGGGACTGTATTTGTCTGATTTAATTAAGAATAATAAAAATATGGATGCAGTTGAAGAAAAATACGTTAGTATAATATGAGATATCTACAGCTACATAAATAAGTTGGTAAGTATTCAGATTATTTTCGTGAACCGAATTGATTTCAATAGAATCACGACAAACTGTCTTTGATGTTATTGTGTAAATTCGTGTGTACGGTGTGTTTGTTTGTATGAGGGGAGGGGGAGGGGGGGGGGGGAAATATCGAAATAAGTATTTTAATTTAATATCTAAAATGAACAAAGCGAACGTGTATCGTTATGAAAGCCTTAAAACGTGCTTTACTTGACATAAAAAAAAACTACACTCAGTTTTTTGACACCATCCGTTAGAGTCAATATCAAGGAAAAATGCTGACGTAAAACATTGCCTAAAAACCATTTAATATATGCCGTTTTAGCACCTGTAACCGTTACAGCGTTGCAACACAACATAAACCAGAAAATAATGTTCAAAAAGTGAAATTTAGACTTAACTCAGAGTTTGGTAGCAAAATTTGGTAAAAATGCATAAAGTCAGTGGAGGTCAGAACCGAGTCCCACAGAGTACCTTGATCTGTGCAAGCCATTCTGCCACACTGACTTTGATAAATAGCCGCCAAATTTGCCCCGCTATCGTGTTTGACAGATGCACCAAGTATTTCGGCTTTACAACGAACTTTTTCAATGGGCGACCCACATAGATCTGCTGTTAAAAAGCAAGATTTTTGAAAAAACTTGCTATTCAATCGCAACGTGCTTAAAAAAAATCAAAACGTTACCAGTAGCTGTTGAAGAGTTGTGATCGTGAGGAGACGATCCTCGCAGTACAAGGTCATCACTACTAAATAAATCTATTGTCACTGGAAGGAAACGAGTATACGAAGTTTTAACTTGGTAGCGCAGGAGGAAGATATCCAAAATAAGGTTGCGCGAATTCATCTTAGGATCAACAAGTGAAACCAAATAAAAGCTTGCAAAAAGTTTTTCACCAAAAGCGTGGCGCGACGGCGACGGTGTGACATGCAACAGGCCCACAATAAATCAACAAACACAACTCAAGGAGCCATAGCACCATAGGGGGTCATAGGCAAGTAATTTATTTCTTAACAAAAAACATTGTGTTGAAATTATTAGTGATGATAAATAAAAAAACAAGCAAATAACGTAACGTAAATAAATGTTTTATGAATCATTTTGAAAGATATTCTAACCCATTGCTGCTTTCGAAAAATTTGTCTGTTCAACAAAGTCAATAATGCAATTAATGTTGTTAAACGAACAAAATGAAAGACATTCGCACTGCCCCCCTCTACCCTCTACCCCACTCTTCCATCTAAAAGTGCAGGTGGATTGAAATAGACTTATTTTTTTATTATTTAATTTATTTTACTACCTTGTCTACAATAACCACAAATAACAATCGGCTTATTTAAAACGAAAGAAACCTCAGAGATTGTAAACCATCAGGAATCATTTATTATTCAGAAGAGTCAAATTGCTCTAACGAATAACACTACGCGCCTCCAATAAAATGAAAAATCGAATTATTGTAACCCAATCATGAGACGAGCGAATTCCAACTTTAATTGGTATCGACTATCGGATTAAAGCTCCAACACAGACGCAACTTGTAGCGCTGCAGGATGCGTCCTTTTCTCGAGGTAGTATGTTCATTGTATTTTTTTTGTTGTTTGCTTTGTTCTTTTTTGTCTTTACTTTTTGTGTTGTCATTAACACTGTGTCTATGTTTTACGGGAGGACACTGGCTCCTGCAACACAGTTATATAACTAGCGCAGGAGCCAGGGAAATCTACAACTTGTGTGCATTCTTGTTTGCAAATAAATAAATTTTGTTTTTTGTTTTTTTGTCCCTATTCTGGACAATGTGTAGGACTTGATATCGCCAAATTCTTGTTTAAGAGTGTCTTAATAACCTTGGAGAGATGTCATTAATATTGCATTCAATATTAAAGATGGTTTGATTTTAACCCTATACAAAAGCGCGGACCTGAAACAAAAACAACCTGTAGTTGGGTTGGGCGCCAGTAGTAAAATTATATCAGCCAATCATATTATCTTGAAAACAAGTATTTACCAACAGTCTTAATATTTTACTAACGACAGCATTATCAATCTATATCATTATCAATATTATTACTAATTCTAGTAGTCGCGGTCAGTTTTTAAAAGTTTATCCTCTCCTCTCTTCCTCATTTGTTTTTATTTTATTGATAGCGAGCAAAACGACCTAAACTTAAGTGGGTACCGCCGCCTATAGCCACGTGCTTGTAATTACATCGTCATACCATTCTAACCCGAATACGACAATGCTGTTTTGACGAAGAAAAAGACATACAAACGCAGACCCGAAACAACCACCTGTAGTTGTGTTGGGCGCCAGTAGTAAAATAATAACAATCAATCAATAAAATTGGACAGTATCGTATAACTATAGTTTTAATCTTTTACTAACGACGGCAGTTTCGATATTATTACCTGCCATCTACAATACTAAAGGCATCGTAGATGCGTTTGGCATCCCTAAGACAATGCTGGAATGTCTTATGTGCACGGTAAATACAATTACACCGTACCACTCTAACGAGAGCAATGGTGGCCCAGTGGTAACGGCCCGACTTACGTGTCGTAGTTGTATACCAAGGCGGGCACATTACTTTATTTATTTCATCACCACTGCTCTCAAAACGGTGTAGGAAAGCATCGTAAGGAAACCGACATGTACGAGTACTAGAACCAAAAATTCGAAGACATGTGACATCTATCAACCCGCACTGGGCTTGCGTGGCATTCCCTCTCACCGAGAAGAGGCCTGTGTTCCAGCAGGAAAACGTTATAGGCTGATTATGACCACTCTAACCGGAACACTGCAACCCTGCTAAGCGGGAAAAAAATACGGTGGCAGTGTTCCCGTGGTAGACCACCTTTACAAAAAGCTGTACTAAAGTTCGAATTAACCCCAGCCGGCTATATTAAGTTAAGTGAAATGAGTTTAAAGTTAACAGTCATTCCATGATGCTACTCTGCACTATTGATTGTTCACTTCACCCAAGTTTTCTCGGCGAGATTTTTACATAATAGATCAGCAAACACGAATCTAATATTTCAAGTCGTTTGCTGGAGTTTGACGTTACATCTGTCAAATTACTATCCGGGTTTAAAAAACGAACTTACAAAAGAAAAAAATTGTATCCCTTACCTCGTCAATGAGCCTCCTGCCAGTGGTATCCATGTCCCACCCGACGAGAGCGTACTTGCCGGGAGGCAAACCGGCCGGCTTCTCAGCCAGGGCTGGCGGCAACTCATTGGTTGCCTCCATCTCGCCGCCATTCGCCTTAGCTTCGGTCACCATTGCCATGTAAAACTACGGCGGGCTGGTGACAAGATATAAGGTCTGCGTTAAAAAAGCGTAGAGATTGATCGCATTTACAGGCACTTGTGAATTGACAAAGGAGTCAAACAAGGTCAGCCGGAAATATGAATCTACTGGCTTCCAAAGCGTAGTAGGTTTGTATGAAGAAAAACGGGCAACTCCATGGACGTTCATTTAAATCGAAGCCGAATGCAGAGCCTCCGCTTTATTAAGGCAAAAATATAAGAACAAACGGTTCAAAATTATCAAAACAAATGAGTAAACTAAACTGATACGTATATCAAAAGGACAAGGTGTATTTCGTAATGTGTACAGCACATCAAGCTACCCCAAAACTGTCAAATTCCTCCAAATGAAAATTAACCATAAGCTAATGTTTTAAAGTTGAAGATCTATCAAAGAAATTTGACAGATTGGGGTAGCTTGATCTGCTGGCGTCTGTACAATAACAGACTCGTCATCTTTATTCAATTCAGGCTTAAATTAGTAAGGTGTTTCGAAAGTTTGAAATGGTATTAGTTCCTATTTTTGTTACCCTGACTGTTTCGTGGTGCTGTGAGGTCAAAATCAGTGGAAACTGCCACTAAAATAGATTAACTCGAGTATAATAAATACTTAAGATATCGGTCAGAAGTTAATTTAATACCAGTTGATGCCAAACGAATCCCAAACCAAATAAATGATCATGTCAGGTGTAATGTAAGGTTGACAAAAAAAAAACATGTACACAAAAACATGTCTCCCCCATTGACCGCCACAATTAAATTCCTGGTAAACAAATATTTACACAAAGGATGTCTGAAAGCAAATGATGCGATGAAATTGCAAGGGGTGCTATTAATAAAATCCAGTTTTTAACCGTCGACCGCGCGTTAGGTGAAATTCCAGTACGCGGATGAATTAATTTAATGTAATTCAAGATCCCACTGTAGTTACCTCTATTATAAAGAACTTGACTAGGAAATCATCTCTACATAGTAAGTATAAAACATAGTCGCTTCTCGTGTCTGTACGCTTAGATCTTTTGAACTTCGCAACGGATTTAGTAATTAATTTAGTTAGTTAACTAATTTAGTTAGTTAACTAATTTAGTTAGTTATTAATAAGTATTAAATTGAATTAATCTGTCGGATTCCCGTTTACGAGCGCTTCATCGAAAATCATTTAGCTAATTGGAATTACTGAAAATTCTCTAATTGAGAAATTATAATTCGTTGTGAAAATTCCGTTTATGAACGCTTAATTAAATTTCATTTGGTTAATATTACTGAAAATTTTCTGTCAGTATTTCTGTGATAATCAGAATTAATGAATAATTTAATATTATTGTGCGAAATGCAGCCTGCACTTACGGCGCCACCAAGGGGGTACTGGTCACCCCTACATCACCCTTCAACTTCCTAGTATCGATTAGGTACATCAAAACGCTAGTTAGTCATTCTAAAGAGCGTCAGCACTTCGTGCTACTAAGAAATAGCGACGCTGCAAAATATAACCTTTTACAGGTTTTTTGGTCAGCGGGAGAATGGTAATAGTTTCGACTTTAGCAGCATCGGATCCAGCACCCTAATAGGCTATTTTCCAATTTAATAAAAACTATATTAATTTGAAGATTGGAACGATACATTTAACGGAAAAATAAAAATAAATTTATTGAACTCCATTTTCTCAATTAAAAACGATTAAAATTAAATTTCGTTTTTGTTGTTTTAAATTTAACGCCAAAACGCTCCTTACGATGACTTTTTATCACGTGACATCGTGACGCCAGCTTTGTGTAAACGGCACCAGTACAAATACTTAGATTGGCGCAGTTTTAGAAGTATTTGTGCACAGAGGCACCGTACGCCAGTAATTCCACTTTCTATACAGTTAAAATTTTGTTAATTATTAACTCGAAATTTACTTGTTTACTTACTAACTACTTTGGTTTACACAAAGTTGACGTCACGTGATAAAAAGTCATCGTAACGAGCGTTTTGGCGGAAAATTCAAAACAACGAAAAGCAAATTCGATTTAAATCGTTTTTAATTGAGAAAATGGATATAAAGCAATTTACTTTTATTTTTCTGTTACATATTTCCTACTAATCTTCAATTTAGAATACTTTTCAATAAATTGGAAAATACCCTATTGCGTAACTCACGATTAATCATAATCGGTTTCAATTTGACAGTTCAACAGGATTCATTGCGTTATTTACGTTGTTGAACAGACACATTTTTCGAACATATGAAGCAATTTTTAAACATATGTTTCAAAACGATACAGATTATGATGCTAACCTGCACCAGGTTAGCTCCAGCTCCAGGGTAGCACGCGATTATTATTTTTTTAGGTTTTTTTGCTGTATGCTGAACAAAACATGATTCGCATTCTCTACATTTTCATTTTTTTTAACCAAAAATCACACATAAAACATTAAAATATATTTGAAAAAAGTGGCCCATTGGCATCAGGAGAAGGGTCAGTGATATTAATAATGTATAATAATTATTAAAATCAGCAATACAACTCTATAAGTTCATTTAATTCGATTGAATGACTTTTTAATGAAATAGTGAGTAGGCAGTGAGCGGGCGGACTACCTCGGAGGTTCCGCCTTAAGGTGGATGCGCTAAGAAAGCTCGCAAAATTCAAGTTTTCTTAAGTAATTTTTTGCAATTAGCATAATTGAACATCCACCTTACGCGTAATGGAGCGCAAAACTGCCAAGTTTCACCATAAGTGGCGCTAAGAGCACTAATAGTAAGTTTGAACCCTTTATGCTTGGAGGCTTTTATGTGGGTATTGAGTTGTTTTCGTTTACTGTTTTGTTTTATTATTTATATCTGCTTGAGTTTAGTTACATGTTTTGTTGGTGTATTGACGTGTGGTAGCTGACATAATATGCCAAATAATTTCGTTTTGTGTTTAGTAATGATAATAATACTTACCTATTATTAAACAGAATCAAATTCTTCTAACATAACAGACAGCCGTGCTGCTGGGGAGTTTGTTACGCCACTTCTTCCTCCCAGCTAAAGCACTAAGTGAAGTGAAGTGGTGAATGAAGGGCGGGCGTTATAGGGGGACTGTCTTATGTAATTTTGACCTTCAAAAGGTGCTGACTTTCAGCCTAGTTTGAATAAATGACTTTTAATTTTGATTTAATCATAATATTTTCAGTTATAAAAAATAAAATAAAAATAAGTAGGTACATATTATTTTCAATAAATTCGTTCAATTCAATCCCAACCGATTTTACCAGAAATTGTTTAATAAAAATGAAATGTATATTGTTGGTAAGCTCATCACTTGAGAGACCGATTTGGCGAAGAAAAATTGATAAAGTTTCCCGGGAAAATTTCAAATTCGGGACGAAGTCCTATTTTGGGACTTTTGTATCAACTCAAGGCCATAACTCTCGATTTTGGCCAAGACGTTGTCTGTCGGGGTTGCTTTTAGTAAACAAAAACTAAAAAAATGCGCTGATGGCGCCATCGACTCGCCGCATTTCGAGAATACCGTCCATCCTAAAACACGTCTGCACATTGTGCCGGTTCGCGCGGCTGTGCCGGCGCGAGGTGGTATGCCTAATTTATAATGTGTTCCCCAGTCCGTCGTAAGAGGGCCCCTACCCCCTTCCCCCGTCTAGGGGGCCCTTCGACCTACTACCACCCCAACCACCCCCTATCGAGTGCATCAAGAGCTGGGGTGCTACGACCTACCTACCTGTATTGCTACCTGACAACATTTATTCTTGTTCGCAGTCATTCCACGCAAACAATGTTAAATTCCAAGGGGACAGTAAGATCTTGCGATCTTAAGTTCGTGCATATTAAAAAAAAATCTCCTCTATTTATTTTGAAGTATTTGGATTTTGCCAATTTATATGGAAGACACAAATAAACAGAAAAACGCGATTTATTTGATGGCATTCGCACACGTACTTAGCAGTTCCTAAAAATATCCTTACCTAGGTCAATGACATCGATAGCCGTGTGATAAAGATGCGATCAATCATCTCGGCAGAACGCTTTGCTTTGTGTATAAAATGCCTGTAGAAGTATAGACAGTAAACTAAGGTACAGAAGACATCTAGCGTAGTATGGACTACGGAATTACAATAGAACGCGACACCAGCTTTACTGGTATGGTTATTATTGACGTCCGGTCTACTGTACACACGACGACAAGCTAGCTAAACATTTCCAGTTTCAGCTGACCTCGCATTGTATTAACTTTTCGTACAATGACAAGTCAGCTTATACTGGAAATGTAAAGCTTGATATGTCGTTGTACATAAGTCGATGGGACACATAGCCACACCATCCAGTATCTACTATGGCCAGCATGGTCACTCTGTCTCATTTGTTTGCCAATATTATCTAACACGGAAAGGCTTCGTAGTATAATATAAGCGGTGAAACATAAGGTAGCATAAGGGACTACTCACACTTATTCAGCTCTGTTCAGCTCTGTTCAGCAGACAAAAGCTGAACCGAGCTGAATTCGTGTGTATAGTCCTTACGAGACCAGCTTTAAACTGGAAATGCTAGGGTATGCCGCTAAATTCAAATTTTCTCACGTTTTTTTTGCAATTTTCAGGTCAGTGTCAGGCTGTATATTGAACAAAATACGATTATGAGTTCATTTAATGAATCTATGGGATTAAATGTACAGACGCCAGCACATCAAGCTACCCCAATTTGTCAAATTTCGTTGTTAGATTTTCAATATTATTTCATAAGTATAAGGTTCATGTTCAATTGGCAAAATTTGACAGTTTGGGGTAGCTTGATGTGCTTAGCGTTGTATTGATTATACATATTGATGATTTTAATTATTATAATTTTGTAAATATATATTTATTACGGTCGCGTATCACATTTTATCAACAGACAGGATAAAATTAAACCGCCGAAAAAACTGAAAAGCAAAAAATAATAAACCTTTTTTGTTTAACCTTAATAACTAAGTTCGGAAGGCGGTGAAATAAAATTAAAATACATATCGATATGACTGCTTTGCAGTTTTTTCGGGGGTTAAATTTTTTGTTAAAAAGTTTTTATTTATATTTTTTTGTGGCTCTAATCTACACATTACTACATGCTTGATTTTTGGTTACTTTTTTTAATACACAACTCAGTATTAAAATCTTTAGGGGTTTCCTACCCTTAAGGTGGGTTTTTTTTTTTTCAAAATTTATATGGGACCAACTTCCACCGAAGTTGGTCCCATATAAATTTTGAAAAAAAAAAATCGGTTTTTTTTTTTGCTTTTTTATAGAAAAGTGCTTAAAATGTATGGAAAAACAATTATTTTTTTATAATCGACGGTCTGTAATAATATGCTGAATTCATGGTTACAGTTTGCGCAGTGGTTTAAATTTTATCCAGTATAATCTGACCTGCAAATTGCAAAAAAAAAAGGTTGAATTTTGAAGGGTACCTTTGCGCATCCACCTTAATATTATTTGTTACTACTGACAAGCGTCCTGCCGTACTTACGCCCTAGGAATGTGTAGCAGGCTTAGCATAAAACCGTTGAGAAGCGTTTTGTCGACGGAAGAGTAGACAAAAATGACGTTTTCGTGTAGATAGTTGACAGTTTTGTACCGAGAAATGTAGACAAGCGATTTCTATTCCACGGTAGAGTAGAAATAGAAAGCGTCATGCTAAGCCTGCAGGGGTCTGCTTTGATTGGGTTTCAAGAAAACTGAGAATGTATTTTAAAAGAATAGAAAAACGTGTTTAAGTCGCCTAAAAATGTTAAACCGTAATTTATGAGAGTATTTATATTCCATGCTGATTATTTTTAATACAAAAAATACGTGACTGACTCTATGACTGTACAATAATACTGGGGAATCCCCAAAACATTTGATGTTAAGGAAAATAAATGCAATTATAATTTTATAAAATTCTAGTCCTAAGTCATAAAAAATATTGACAACTCCTCAAAAAAGAACAAAATTTACTAACAAGTTGAGTGTCGTAATAACAGACACAATTAATTGTGTCTCCAAGTTCAACAGACACGTACTGTAGGATACAAAGGGTTAATAGTCCTTACTGTACCCTATTTCCACATGTTGATTATAATGAACTAATAATGCTCTATCTATACAGAACAGCTGTGTTCTAACACATACAGAGATACCTTTGAGGAGTGACAGATTATAGACAGTGGTCTTAATAACTGGTGGAATTATCAGTGGTTATTACCTAAGTGTAGTGTTTACACTTAAGTAACAAGTTTTGATTATATGCGATTCAATAACAGGATCACGTACTTATTTATATTATATTTATTTTTCAGTATCCAGTGTTAACAGTTGTTGGTAAACCTATTTTTTTTTAACCAGTAGCAACCTTAATGAGAGGCTGGATCCGCTTCTGATAGCAAGTTATGTACTACCACTGATAATAAGTAACTGAAATTACCCCGACTGATAAAAAAAACTGAAACAACAACTAATTATAGCTGTATATACCCATACAATATAAATCACAATGTATTCAGACTGCAATACTTTCCCTGTAACAAGCAAAGAAATGCAACTGCATTATCATTGCAACAACTTGACACTGCACTAGATTGCAGTTAGTATTCAGTGGATCGGACTGCATACTATTATCATCATCATCTGCCTAGCCTTTTCCTAACTAT
Source organism: Polymixis flavicincta (assembly GCA_949987655.1). Taxonomy (NCBI): domain Eukaryota; kingdom Metazoa; phylum Arthropoda; class Insecta; order Lepidoptera; family Noctuidae; genus Polymixis; species Polymixis flavicincta. The sequence goes on along the minus strand of OX465195.1, from coordinate 11,260,301 downwards.
CTTGGGGCTTAGCTTGAGGAAATTAAGAAATGCTCCTGTACCTTCGAAAATCTTTAGTTTGTATCCTGTGTTACTACAATGTATGTGAGAGTGACTAATTATTTGACTGGGAATCACACAATCTGCCTAGCCTTTAATTTAATTTATAATAATAATTTATTTAATAAAAACGTATACAAAAAGAGTACATTTAGCCTACAGTAATACATTTCCCATACAATTATAGTGCCTAAAAATAAACTATTTCTAAAATATTTTTTTACAAGAGCAAGTGACTATGTTTCGGAATTAGAAATTTAGGTAGCAACCCGCCCGGTCTAGGTTTATTTAAACCTGTGTTTCGGGCCTTGAACTAACTCAGTTGAGGTCAGCTTTCAGTCTAACGCAATGCAGCTGAATACTAGTATTTTACATGGAGTATTTTACATGCCTATCTGAGCTTCACAACCCACTTACTGGATAATACTGCACAACTATCAATGCACAGTATTTTGTCACTAATCATGTTTGTTTACAAATTTACGTCAACAGGAAAAACATAACCAAATTCGAATAGATAGGGTCAAATGATGCTGTGTTGTACTTAGTCTGTATTATAGATAGTATTATGTTGAGTCATAGACTATTATTATAACTTATGAATTTGTATAAGAAACAAATATGTGCTAGGAAATGGATGACACATCAGGATGTTTAGAAACTTAGTAAAGTTAATTATTTATAAATAGAAGCAGGTCTTTTTTGTATTTGCTTATTTAATTGATGCATTGGCTTTGAGATAGCGTGATTAATATTTATCAAGAAATCTGCAGGTATCTTGGAAAATAGTTAAACATGATTTGTTATTTGGATGGTTTGGAACATGTCTGACCATTGTATCACCTGTTGTTAAACAATGATATTTTAGATAACAAATAACAAGTTAAGCAAGAATACAAATAGAATCCATAGTGGACTCTGTGTTCAAATAGAAAAATATCAAATACAATGCATGGTATTCTCAATATGAATTTGATAGTCTCTAGAAGGTTTTATGTTTTAAATAGTCATAAATAAACTGATAACAAAGCTGTGAAAAATCTTCATGGGCATTTACAATCTGTATTGCCTACCTACAGATAATTTGTTCAATGATAATGTTTGAGTATGTGGGTATTTATTTAAGTCTTTATGTAATTAAGAATAAGCTGTAATTGCTGAATTAGAGTAAAAATAACATGGTAATTAGATGATAAAAGAGTAGAAAACACAGAGAAAAGATGGTCTATGCACACTTGGAGGGTTAATAGATACTTATGAAATAAAGAACTGTAGGCATCAGGAAAATAGTTTGAATCGCAATGAAAAATGAACTTGTGATCATAGAATCTAAAACATTGTCAGTCATTGCTTTAGACAGCGGCATGCATTGTGGCTTAGGCTACAAAACCGGCGCCCAAAGATAATCTATCATGTGAAAACAAAATAATTACGCCGAACGCCGACTACCACTCCCAACACAAAAAAAAAACAAAAAAATATCCACCGAAATTTTCCCTAAATCTTACAAACAGTTTCCTATTCCTAGATTAGAGTTTGAATAAACATAAAATAAAAGGAATTTAAAATATAGGACACGTGGCGGTCTTTTTCTACAGACATTTTGCCCCACCCCAGCACGTCAAAATAATTTCAATGTGATACTCACAACCTAAATGCAGTGATGATTGGATGAGTTCAAACAATATCTGTTTACAGGAGATCTTTTGTGATGTCCCGCTTACGCTGCAAAGTAAAATAATTTGGTAAAAATATCACAAAATCTAAGCACGTGTGCGGCAAATGGCAAACCGCAATAGTAAGTGATGTGAATGAATGGCTTTCCACAAGAGTGCGATTGAATCGATTGCAGTTTGTTTTTGTTTGACATCTGTTATTATTTTTTGGCATAAAAACAGTAATCTCTAACATAAAATAAATATTTAAACCGTAAACCAATGACGAATGTCAGACTGCAAAATTTTGATACCAAGATAAACTGAAATGAAATAACAATAAAATAACATTTAGATTATGTAAATGCAGCGTTTGTATAACAATAAAATTATCAGTACTCATGAAAGCAAATGTGAACAGAAAATAATTTAGTCTTACAATGTTACAATTTATTATTTGAATCGATTTTATAACACGACAATCCAACAAGAACAACACTAGGAAGCTTCTACAAATCGGGAAATACCTAACTCAGAAAAATATTGACACGTTCGAAAATCAACCACAAAAAGGTTATAATTATTATAGATTATGAGAAGCGTTATTTTACATAATAGAAAAACGTTGCGATAAAATAAATAACGAAACCTAATGCGTATGATAATATATAGTAACGAACGGAAGTATTGATTTCTGTTGCAGGCCATGGACCTAAAAAAATTTTAGGTCCATGTTGCAGGCTTACATTTCACTCAGAGGGGCCATAGTGCATTAATAAGGCGACGGTAAAATTTAATGTAGACAGTGTGTGTTTAGGTCCAAACATGCTACTGTAGGAGTTTGTTGATGTAACAGTGTTACATTATAACTGTACGATGTACAGAGGCCAGCACATAAAGCTACCCCAATCTGTCAAATTTCTTTGATAGTTTTTCAACTTTATCACAAAGGAATAAGGTTCATGTTCAATTGGGAGAATTTTACAGTTTAGGATAGCTTGACCTGCTAGCGTCTGTACGTCTCTGCACTGCGCAGGCGCACCACAGGTGGTTCTATTTGAACATCCCATAAATCTGATATTAGTTATCCATTATCTTAGCTAGGTCTTGGTTGCTGATTTTTGTCAATTTGCAGACATTGACCTGTGCTGCCACCTATGATGGGCTTTCAGCATTTCCAAATTGGAACTTATATGTTTGACCCGTTTGGGGTTGAAATTCTAGGGTCATGGCCACACATGGCCCGAGTGCCAAACTGGTCTATCGATAGATTGCTACGAAGCAACAAAATTCGATCTAAACAAAAACGGCCACATTCCTCTAGATCGTATTTTGTTGCTTCGTGTCCCAAAATGAAACTTTATAAAAGGCATTAGAAAATTCTAGACACACTTACCGAGACAGCTGATTGAGCCGTTTTTCATAATTCCTTTTCAGTCACGAGATAATATTTTTTACAGGAGTGGCGCTAGTGGACCTGTGACAGCGCTCTTAGCGTGGCAATGCTGCCAGCCTTTTGCGCACTTTTTCAGTTGAGAACGATTCAGTCGAATTTTCTAATTAATCAATCTTTTCTTTTTACACTTTTACTTTCTAACAAAAATGGATGAATATGAACTAAAAATGAATGTGACTGGAGGCTCCTTCCTCCAGTCACATTCATTTTTAGTTCATATTCATCCATTTTTGTTAGAAACAAAAATCAAACATACACAACAATGATGGTTTCCAGACTTTCAATACTGCTGCCATCTATGACAAGTTTTCAGTTTTTATCTCTATTATCCCATTATCACCACTAGCCACGCGTGTGGCATCAGTCTGAACAACGGCTTATGATTACTAATCTGTGGTTTGGCAGTGAGCTTCATCATCATCATCGCCGTATGCTGCTAAGTCTCATCCACTGGATTTTGATCAGTGGCGTAGCGAGGGGGAGGGCGGAGGGGCGGACCGCCCCGGGCGCCACCATTAGAAGGGCGGCAAAATTGGAAAAAATATATCTTGTGCTGTCACTGGCGGTCAGTCAGACAATTAATTTTTCAAGAAGTTAGCTTTTACCCACTTGCACATATTAAATGTCCCTCCCGCCCAAAACAATTGTTGCAAATCACGAGTGGCGATGGCGGTCGGCCCTTGTATTTAGACGTGTACATGCACGGTGTTTAAGGTGTGCACGCGACGCGTATGCGGGCACGCACACTGTCACACCAAAATTGTCAAAAATGTAATGGAAACTCGCGGTTTTTTTAGACAGATTGAGACTGAGACTATGCTGTGAACGTTCTTAAGGACGCTATCACATTTTTCTACGATTATCGCTGGTTTTCTGGTCCCATTTACATGAAGAAGAATCACAACTGCGAGGCAATTATGGTCTTAAATTAAAGATAATTTAGTCATCTCTACACGTACATACGTCATGAAAATTGCATAGCCCCATACAAAATTTTCACACAAATACGTTTTCACCACGACAGTAATCGCAAAAAATGACAAAAAGGGAACCAGGAAATAGGAACCATTATAGCAAGATCAACTGCATATTTTAACTCCAAAATAATAAGGAATTGTGGCTTATATAGTCCTGTAAGCATATAAGAAATATTTTGTAATTAAATAAAGAACTTTTTTATTTATGACAAAAATAAAGATCGCTCTCCAATTTCTTCATACATTTTCTTAGCACGGTCCCGCGCGTCAGTGTGACGACGCACACTGGTCCCAAATTAAAAAAAAGTGGACATTGATAGTAGACCGCTGATATTTTTTTTTATTGTTGATACAATGATAACAGTTATGGCAAAAAAATATTATTGTCCTACTTCAAATACTTTTCTGTAAAAAAAATATTTCTTTTTTTTTTGTATGGGAGCGATTACATTTTACTCAATTTCTCAAAAACTTTAAGCGATGTCGAGATGGCAATCACATATGTTAGAAAACTAATAATTCTGAGTATTTGGCTCGAAGAAACTTATTGCTTATCTCTGCGTACTTTCGAGATAATAGTGACAGAAAATAACATTTTTTTTAAATGTTAATTGTTTGCTTTTTTTTAATCATAGCCTTACTTTAGCACATAATTATAATGTATGCGTAATGTCAAATAAATAAAAAGAGACTTCTCTGTAAAAGAGGTTATGGGGGCTCACTAATGACTGAAAAGCTATGACCTTTCTGAAGGAGTATTTTCATCAGTTTTAAAAAACAATCAAAATGAAGACAAATAAAGCTGCAAACATAAAGTTGAATATGTTCACAAACGATTCTGAAAAAATATTATGGTGAAAGATTAATATTTGGGTCTATATTCTCTTGAGAAATCTCTATTTCCTCGTTTTCCAACGAAAGCAATTCATTGTTCTCTGGAAACAACTGTTTATGTAAACGAGCAAACTTTGGTTTGATATGGCTGATGTAAGGATCTGAGCTAATTAGAAAGCTGTGGATAATGTCTAAATTAGTCTGAACTCTACCGATTTTTCTTGTATGTGCCATTCTAACATTCCGGAAATCTTTATTCCTCGCTTCGGAAGCTTCTTCGGAAAGCATGCCTATCGGAATAAAGGAGAAATTTTCACAAAAATCAGCACCGTGTATCAACAATTTATGGACACTTGAAGGCATGTAATACCATGGATATAAGTTTACATACAGCATTGCTGTTTCTTTACAATATTCCCTAAACAAGTTGGTATTAATAAGTTGACCAGATGAAATTGTTTGTAAAATGACTGCAAATCTCTTGATTAAAACAGGGTGGATACCCGTTATTTCAGCAGATACTTCATAATTTTCAAAAAACCTTCTTGCCGTGTTACCGTCATTGGTTGTACCAAATCCCTGTTTTACTATGTCAATTAACAAACCAATTCTTTCCCGGAATTCTTCTTGTGTCAAATTCTTTTTAATTTCTTTTAACAATTTATCTTCTTTTCGTGCAGCCCACTTTTTGAAGTCTAAGTTGTACGAAATGTGTAAAATACATTCCATACATCTTATCCACATATGAAGCGAAGACAGACCATATTTATACATATCTTCTCTGATGAGTCTTTTGGATACAAAGTCCAAGTCATTCATTTTGCTAGGTAGGGTATTGCAAATATTACAAACAGCTGCAGAAGAAGTATTGGAAATCACAGTAGAAATTTTCCCATCAATCATAGTCATATACAAAACATGTTTAATATCAAAATTATCTACAATTGTGGGAACGAGATTACGAATTTCTTCCTCTAAGGATGCACTTTCCTTCTTTATCAATTCATTTGTTTCTTTTGCAAATATAAAGCCAATTGGACGACAATAGTTTGTTGAAGAGGGAGCAGGATTTTGCCACTCTCTTCTTCCAAACGAAGCGGACCCAAACTAATCATGAAAACTGAAGAATCGTCAATTTTAGTGTCGGAGTGTGACTTTTGTTTATAATTACTTTGAGAAGATGACCCGTCAAAACCCCATTTGCTTATTAGTTTTAGCGATTTTTTGTCGGCAGAGTTGTGCTGAATTGTTTTTAATATCCTATTGGTTGTCAAATCTAGAAGCGATTGAAGTCTTATCTTAGCATCAGATTCAGTTACAGTTATGTCTGACTCTGGAGGATAACAAGTTTTTTTAGCTTCCAGGAGCTTTTGATAGGATGGAAGACCATACATTTTCTCTGAAGCAAGAATAGTTCTTAAATTTGATATTGCCATTTTGACAAATTTGTTGAGGTGTAAAGCGCTAACGTTTTATCATCTGGTAAACACGGTTTGTCAGTATTTTTAGCGAATAGTACATCATGTACCATCTCACATTTTTCCTTGTTTTGGCTGAGTTCGTTTAATATAGCTGCTAATTTTGTTTTTTTAGACTCTTTTAATTTGGCACATAAAGCATAAACTAATTCCTCCTCTGTGTGATCTAGAAGTGTTAGAGAACGCCTTTTCTTCTGTTTATCAGATATATCAACAAATGGTTTTTTACTTGTACCACAACTTAATTGATGAGTATCCACTTGCGTTTCGAAATTTGGAATTACTTCCTCGGCAACTTTAAAAATGCTGCTTAAATCGATATTTTGACATTTTGGCCAAACTATTTGGGATTGTAACCAGTCTGAATTTTTGTTAAGAAAGGTCTTTTGAGGTCTACTGGAAGCAAACCATCTTTTTGAGATATTACTTGAAAAATTATGACAAAATAATTTAATATTACTCAAATCTTCGGAAGACAATTCAACACCAATACGTTCAATAAGGGCATTAAATAAAAATTCGACATTTTTAAAACCACCTCCTGATTTAAGAACAACGTATAAGTCTAAGTTGGTGACAAATGCGGACATATTATAATTTTAAGGAAAATTGAAAACAAATTAGAATCAAAGATATCAAAGACAAAGTGACTTTGATTTTAACAAAAAAAAATTACGAAAACAAATTCGACGAAAGAAAGACAAACAAAAATTATTTGATTTTAAAATCCAAAGATTCAAAATACAACAACAACAAAACAAACAAACAACAAGCATTTCTTCAAGCGCACAGAAAAAATAAGGACACGTCTTATCGCAACCACATTTAGTTGTACACTGAGGTGTACGCGCGCGATTCGTGACCGTATTACGTTACGTCATGAGAGGCGGCCATGTTGTTATCCCGGCAAACTCGCGTCGAAGCTCCATTTTGCTGGCCAGCGGACCTATTGCGATATGAGTAAGGCTATGAATAAAAAAAAGCGAACAATTAACATTAAAAAAAATGTAATTTTCTGTCACTATTATCTCGAAAGTACGCAGAGATAAGCAATAAGTTTCTTCGAGCCAAATACTCAGAATTATTAGTTTTCTAACATATGTGAATGCCATCTCGACATCGCTTAAGGTTTTTGAGAAATTGAGTAAAATGTAATCACTCCCATACAAAAAAAAAAGAAATATTTTTTTTAGAGAAAAGTATTTGAAGTAGGACAATAATATTTTTTTGCATTATCTGTTATCATTATATCAACAATAAAAAAATATATCAGCGGTCTACTATCAATGTCCACTTTTTTTTAATTTGGGACCAGTGTGCGACGGTCCGTCATTCCGCACCACAAACTACATAGAGATACTACCGTTCCGCACTCAGACGCGCTGTAGGAAGCGAGTGCGTTACGTGACCTAGAAAAGTGTAACACCGAATAACATGTCCCCGTAAGTTTACTAACACGAAGCACTTGGGTCATTTTCAGAAAAAGTGTACACTGTTAAAAATATGTCGAAATTTTATTTTTTAACGTATTTCGCTTTTTTCAATTAAATTTACAATTGATATTCTTTTCATTATACGATAATTATAACAAAACCTCTTAATCAGTATTATTTACTGAAATATAACTTATTTATTGGCCCTGTGGTACAAAATTTATTCCATTCCTAAACTAACGGTTTTCGGTTTTTATAAATAAAATAAAATTCGTTTGGTATAAATCAAATAGTATAATTGGTTAGCGATATGTTGTACCTCAATACAAAATATAAAACGTAAAATCAACAATAGCAAACATACACAATCATCATTTTAATTTCCATTACGTTACTATTTGGACCAAATTAGTTCAATACTTTTTGGTATGCGTCTCAATTAGGATACAATTTAGGAACTCTTTTTTAATTACATTAATCAAATTATTACACTCTAAATTATCAAAATCTAATAACAATTAAATAGCGTTTCACTCTAAAAATAATATTTATAGTAAAATATCAAATAGGACAGTCACGGAATAGACTATGCCTATAACGGAATAGAATTCTTAAGACTATTGCACATTATCAAGAAAATGAGATCAAATTATTACAAATATTCTAATGTAAAATTTTGAACACAACTCAAATTTTACATGTTGGTCTGGGTCATACATACACCCCCCTTTTATGGTTGGGGATAAAAAAGTAAAACATTATTATTATTTCCTATTCTTGGAATAGGAATAGGCACATTGACAAGAAAATGAGATCATTTCAATTGAATGAAAAATGAGAATGTTTTGGTGAAGAATGTACTCGTAATTGTGTTGCGATATTTTTAAATTTTATTTTTAGGTTTTTCTTACCCGACTGCAATCGGGTAAGAACTAGTAAATTAAAAAAATATATAATAAACAGATCGATACTACAAATATAATGTATCATCTTCCTAAGAATTCCATTCCGAAACTTTTCAATTCCAATTCTACGTTACCTGCGTTTTGGTTACGGAACGGAAGTATCGGAAGTCGGACTTTAAATACTTCTGTTTTAATTATTTTAAACTAACACATCAGATCAACAAGTTTGGTATCAATTTAAGTTCACTGAAAGCTAATAAAGATATCAAAATAAATTGCAAGAAATAAACTTGTAAACTTACTTTGAAATTGGTCGCGGCTCTGGAAAATTAAAACCGGACCGTTACTGAGGTGTATTGTTCGTCCGCTGGCCGCCGTCAAATCGGCCGAAATACTTGTTGAAACTCGTTGACAGCATTAAAAATGTTGCTGACCGATAAAAAATACGCATAAATGGTAGATTTGATTGCATCATCTTGCAAAAATTGCAGTTTCGGAAGGGAATTTTCCATTTTAACCAGTTTATGTCCCCACAAAGATTAAATTATTTAAATATTTTGAGCGACACTAGACTATTGCTGTAATTATATAACAAATCGTGCATAACTATACTTTCCAAAATATCAAACACATTGTTATATATAAGTCAACAAGATACATTAAGGTTAAGTTATTTTACTGAAAATGGTAGTGGGACAGCGCTAAAATATATACAGCTACCTTCTATTTTTGAAAATTAAGGTAATATGACTGTGTTTATAAGCAGCAACATTATACAATATTGTTAAAAACTAACCACAGATCCAAATTTTTAGTGTTTTTTATCTTAAACTTAGATATTATTCTAGTAAAAAATTAAAAAAGTTGTGGGACACACCCGAAACACGAATGTACACTTTTTGTGAAAATGACCCACTTAACATCGAATGCACGCTACCACGAAAAACTTAACAACGAATGCACGCTACCTCGAAAAACTCAACAACGTATGCTTGCTACCACGAATAACTTAACAACGAATGCACGCTACCACGAAAAACTTAACGCCGTATCCACGCGATCTCGAATAACAATACCCCAAAAAGTATCCGTACAAAGTCTTAATCCATATAAAAATCTACCACATCAAACATTTGAGAAAAAATATAAAAAAACAGAATATGAGTTCAGTTATCGTTTAAAATTGCACAAGTATGCAAGACCATCTAAAAATGTGGTTAAGTAATCGTACAAAGTATCCGTACAAAGTCTTAATCCATATAAAAATCTACCAAATCAAGAAATGGAATTTATATAAGACCACTGAAGAATTAAGGAAGGAACAAAAATATACAGAATTGATGGTAGAAAAGTTAAATTCACAGTCTCAAGAAACCAAAAGAGCAAAGAAAAGAGAAAATAGGGAACAATAAATTAAAAAAAAACATTTTGGGAAAAAGGAAACAATGGACTTAACCACATTTTTAGATGGTCTTGCATACTTGTGCAATTTTAAACGATAACTGAACTCTATTCTGTTTTTTATATTTTTTTCTCAAATGTTTGATGTGGTTGATTTTTATATGGATTAAGACTGTACGGATACTTTTTGGGGTATTGTTATTCGAGATCGCGTGGATACGGCGTTAAGTTTTTCGTGGTAGCGTGCATTCGTTGTTAAGTTATTCGTGGTAGCAAGCATACGTTGTTGAGTTTTTCGAGGTAGCGTGCATTCGTTGTTAAGTTTTTCGTGGTAGCGTGCATTCGATGTTAAGTGCTTCGTGCTAGTAAACTTACGGGGACATGTTATTCGGTGTTACACTTTTCTAGGTCACGTAACGCACTCGTAGGAAGCACGGGTGTATCGCTTTCTTGTAAAAAATATATACGATCAAAATAATAATAAAGTGAATGCCGTGCTCTATACTGTAGTTGAAAAAAGTTGATACTTTTCGGACCAAAAGTATGACTACCAAACTTATTACGAGTTTAGAAATAAATAAAATGAAATTTTAATTCGTACGTATCTAAGATAGTCATTGAGGATTTTGGAGGTAGTTATGATTTGAATATGTTATCAGTTTGACTGATTCAAAAATGTGATAGCGTCCTTAAAATTACGAGAATTGCTCCTCTGTTATTGGATCTCTGCACACGCAGTTATTTTGATACCTATTCAAACATTTCTGCATACATAAAAACAATTATGAGTTCCTGTTCAAATAAATGGTGTAGGAAATCGTTTAAAACATCCAGCTATAAAAATGGTGAACCCAGAATGACAAGTGTAATTTCGGAGAAGAGCACAATGATATCGATGCGGATGACATAGAAATTGAGAGGGAGAGGTTACGCAATTTCATTGCTTTGGCTGATGCTAAAGCTCAAGACAACGCCAAGAAAGGATCGCTCGAGCTTTTAGAATTTATTCAGCAATGCAACTATGGTATCTGCGTACCTAATATCGTAATAATGCTTCGATTTTTTTTAACGATAGCTATCAGTGTTGCTTCATGTGAACGCAGCTTCTCAAAACTGAAATTAATAAAAAAGTACTTGAAGGCTACCATGAGCTCCATAAGATTGAGTAATTTGGCCATGTTGTCGATAGAACATAGTGTGACAGACGCTATTAACTTTGACGAAGTTATAAATGATTTCGCTGCGCGTAAGTCCCGAAAAGTAGAATTTTAGACCGTTTATATTTAATCAAACGTTATTTTTATAGTGTAAATTGTTTACGTTTTTAACACAGTCATGTTACTTACACATGTACAGAGTACAGACGCTAGCACATCAAGCTATGGGCACGCCACGATTGCGGCGGTAAGTCCCCTCTTTGAGGAGTGGCTTGAGAGGCGGCATGGCGTCCTTACCTTCTGCCTGACCCAGGTCCTCACCGGACACGGCTGTTTCGGGAGGTTCCTGTTTCGTATAGGGCGCGAGGAAACGCCCGGGTGTTTCTACTGCGAAGATCGCCCTGAGGACACGGTGGAGCACACGGTGGCGGTCTGCCCGGCTTGGGCGGAGCACCGCCGTGTCCTCGTGGAGGCAATCGGCGGCAGCGATCTCTCGCGTCCGGCCCTGGTCCAGGCCATGGTACGGAGCGAGAGGGCATGGGGAGCCGTCACCTCCTTCAGCGAAGCAGTAATGCTCGCGAAGAGGGAGGCGGCGCACGTGAGGGAGAGGCAGCATATGCGCCCTCGCGACCCTAGCCGCCGCAGGATACGGAGACGCCCTGGGCGTCGGGAATCCCAGGCCGATTTCCGGCCACCGTAGGCATGGGCTTGCGGACGGCGAGTAATGGGTAGCTCGCTGTCCGGTAAGTACCAAGCCCAAGTCGACGGCGCGTTGTGTTCCACGCGCGCCTCAAAGAGATGTCAGCACAAAAAATTATGGGGCACGCAAGGGCCGATGGTTGTCAGGGGTGCGGGTTTGTTCGAAAGAGACACCACAGCCCCTGGCATACGGGCTACTGAAGGAACACGGGTGGGTTTTAGTCAGTAAAAGCCTGACACGCCCTCCTGCTCCACCCAGAGCGGGAGAAGTTATTTGATGATTTCCAAACCAAAAAAAAAAATAATTGCACATCAAGCTACTCCAATCTGTCAAATTTCTTTGATAGATTTCAAACTTTATCACAAATGAACAAGGTTCATGTTCAGTTGGGAAAATTTGATAGTTTGGGGTAGCTTGATGTGCTGGCGTCTGTACATGGTTTTGAAATAAATGGTTTTCGATCTATTCTTTCATTTCGTTACGTTTTTTCACACCAACACCAACATTATTACTTTTACGACGTCAAAGGGGCGGCAAAATATGACTCCGCCCCGGGCGACAGTGATTCACGCTACGCCACTGATTTTGATACGCCTTTCTCACTTATTTTGATGATTACGTTAGATGAATCATCTAAAATGAAGGTTTTCTGACAGCACTGAGACGTCAGGTCCAGGCACCTGACAAGTATCATAGCCGCAAACTCCATAAAGACCAATTTTACCTACAAGCTTCTTGATATAGACTGAATGGTGAACGGGTGTATGAAACGAATGACATAAAATATTTAAGTTCACTATTGAACTGGAAGACCTCTTGTCAAAGTAACGCCAACTGGTGGCTTGAATATTCAAGAACACCCTCATTCAAAATTAGTATATCAGCTGCAGCTGATATACTAATTTTTTTTTTTTTTTTTCTCCATTGGTTATCCTGCTCATCACAGCAATCTGTCATGGACATTTAGCTGCTCCTTTTTTTGAATTTCTTCTGAATTTGGTTTTTGTAGCAGTGAGGAATTGTCCATTGACCATTCTCACTCATTCTGATGGAAATCTTTTAATTAAACTTGGAACACTGTTCCTCTTAAGTCTTGTGTATATAATACTTCCGGGCCCCGATAAATCAGCAGCCAGTGAGTTGATGTGTTTGGAGAGTTTTTTCTGGTAGTTTGTGCTACGGGTAGCGATCTCTTGCTTTACAGTTTTGAGCTTCAGATCTTGCAGGATGTATTTATTGTGTATGCATTTAGGGATGTTGAACATGAATCTCAAAGATTTAGTCTGAAACCTTTCCAGGATGTCGATATTGCTGTTACTTGCTGTTCCCCAAAGTTCCACTCCATATGTCCAAACCGGCTTTAATATTGTTTTGTATATCAGCATTTTGCTTTCATTGGTTAACTGAGACTTTTTACCAATCAGCCAGTACATGCTTCTCAGCTTTGTGTCTAAGGTTTTCCTTTTACTCCAGATATGTTTCTGCCAAGTCAACCTTCTGTCCAGGTGCATGCCAAGGTATTTTGCACTATCTTCGTGTGGGATTTGTTCACCATTTAGTGTAATTGGGGGACAGTTTCCTTTCCTTAGAGTAAAGGTGACCTGAACAGATTTGCTTTCATTCGCCTTTATACGCCATATCTTTAGCCATTCCTCAATTTCACATATGTGTTTCTGAAGGTTCGCTGAGGCAACATCTGGGTTGGTGTGTACTGACAGTATTGCAGTGTCGTCAGCATATGTGGCGATGAGGGTGTTGTCATCTGTTGATATGTCGGCTGTAAATATGAGATAAAGTACGGGCCCCAAGATGCTCCCCTGTGGAACACCAGACTTGATTTCATACAAATCTGATGTGATGGCATTAAGTTTAACCTCAAAACAGCGCTTGTCCAGGTAACTTTTCAGTATGAAAAAGAAGGAGTGGGGCAGATATTTTTTAGCTTAAACAGGAGTCCGGCATGCCAGACCCTGTCGAAGGCCTGGCTGATATCCAGGAAGACAGCCGAGCAATATTTTTTGTTTTCTAGTGTGTTGCTGATGGTATTTGTCAACCTATGTACCTGCTCGATGGTGCCATGCTGCTGTCTGAATCCGAATTGATGCCCAGGAAGGACGGCATTTAGATGAGGCCGCATTCTATTGAGGATGATTTTTTCAAACAACTTGCCAACCAAAGGCAAGAGGCTAATTGGTCGATAGGACGAGGCTTCCTCTGACGGTTTACCAGGTTTAGGTATCATAACAACCTGAGCAAGTTTCCACTGGAATGGGTAGTGGGAAAGTCTCAGGCAGGCATTGAAGACCATCACTAAGAACATTATACCTTTTTTAGGAAGGTTGTTTAGCAGTATGGAGTCTAATAGATCATAGCCTGGAGCTTTCTTTGCTGGCAGAGCTTTAATCTCACGGAGTAATTCAGTAGGACTTACTGCCTTTAGGGGGAAGTATAATTGATTTGGCGACTGGAGGTAGTCTGCTATTTCCTCGTCTCTATTGATGTCAGTGCAAGGTAACGGAGTAAAAACCCTTTCCAGGTGTTCGGCAAATGCAGTTGCTTTTTCAGTTTCAGATCTAGCCCAACTTTTGTCCTGTCTTCGCAATGGCGGGATATGTTCTTTTGATCGCTTAAGTTTCTTGGTCGCACGCCATAACGAGTAATTAGTATCCTTATGTGGGGTCAGGTAAGATAACCGTCTTTGTAGGCAAAGGTTCTCGTATTCTTTGATCACATCTTTCAGCTCTTTTGTTGCTTTGTTAAACTTAGTTTTTTCCGTAGGATATCTAGTTCTGTGCCATTCTTTCCTCATTTCTCGCCGTTCGGTGACCTTTTTCATAATGGTCTTTGGAAGTTCCGTTTCTTTTGCCTTTTTTTCCCTATTTTTAGGTGTAGAAGTGTTGGCTCCCAGGTGTATTGTGCTGTTGAACGTTTCGATAATGGTATCGATGTCTTCACCTGTTTTCAATTTGATGTTTTGGTTTAAATTACTTGTTACAATTTCTCTATGCAGGTCCCAGTTGGTTTTTTTGCTGTGGATATAGTGGGTTGACTCTAGTGGAACAGCTTGTTTGAACACATTTAAAATAACTGGAGTATGGTCTGATGACAGATCCTCACATTTTTCAATCTGTAAGTAGTTGCGCCCAAGGTTCTTTGTTATATAGAAGTCTAGCAGATCTGGTATTTTATTGTTGTCTGTGGGCCAGTATGTTGGCTCTCCGTGAGAGACGCATTCTAGATTTAGGTCTAGTGTGACTTTATGTAGTTGTCTGCCCCTTGGGTTAATTAATCTTGACCCCCAATATGTGTGTTTGGAATTCCAGTCTCCTCCACAGATAAAAACTGAACCCAGTTGATTGAAGAATTGCTTGAAGACGTCAGCCCCTATTTTATGTCTAGGTGGGCAGTAGATTGCAGAGAGTGTTGTGTCATTGTTCTTGTGTTGCATTTTAATTGAAGTAGCCTGTATTTCCTCCCTTTTGTAAGGCTCAAGCGGATAATGTTTGATGTTTTTTTTGACAATTACAGAAGTCCCGCCGTGGGAGTTATACTAATTTTAAAATTTTAATTAGTATATCAGCTGCATTTTAAAATTTTAATCACAAAGTTGTGTGAAATTTGTTGTTTGCTTAAAGTACAGACGCCAGCAGGTCAAGCTATCCCAAACTGTCAAATTTTCCCAATTGAACATGAACCTTATTCCTTTGTGATAAAGTTGAAAAACTATCAAAGAAAGTTGACAAATTGGGGTAGTTTGATGTGCTGGCCTCTGTACATACTAATTCCACAGAGCACATTTGAAACAGTGGGATTCAACAAAAGTGGTATTATCGCGAAGCCAACCAAAATAAAAATCAGTACTAATGATCTGATAGCTCTAAAATTTTTTGACTATTCAATTTGGTCGGGTTCGCGATATTATCACTTTTGTTGAATTTCAGAACGCGACAAATGTGTCAACTGTCAATGTCAAATTGCCCAAGTGTCAAAGTGTCAATGTAGGTAAATTTCTCATAATTCAGCCACCACTTGCTACTACCGCAACTACTGTATTCAATGGGAATCGTTTTCTAGTGAATATTTACGATTTAAATACTGTACAAAATGACGGACAATATCGAATACTATCGAAATCAAATCGCTATAGCAAGAACAGAAATCAAGAACTTACGGTACGACATTAAAATTCATTGAACATTGAATAATGGATCAACTTTGTATATATATGTGAAACATTGATTTTATTCTAGGCAGCAAGTATCATCACTGAAACAGGAGCATACAAAGGAAATTAGGTACATAAAAAGCCATCTCAATGTGCTTCGGTGCGCAAATTGTGGAGATATAGGTAATTCACTCAAAGGAATATAAACTTGTTCATAATTTCCGACAAACAGTCCAATTTTACGCTTGCACGCATTTATAGAACGTCGTTATTTCTTGGAATGTAATCGATTCTAGTCCAACTGATTAATTGACTTTTCACTGTAGAGATCTTAGTTTTGCTCATAGTCTTTGCTGGCTATTCTGACAATGATCAATTATTAGTGTTTCTATGCACTAATTTACCATAATAGTTTGTTGTGATTAAATAATCTGAGGAATGAAACATTGAACAATTAAGTGTGTTGTGTGTGTAAATTACTTAAAATGATCATAAAAAAATGTTATAAGTTATTAAAAATATCTCAAGGTTACAATATGGCTGCTTCAATAGAGACTAGGTTAAGTATTATAATCAATTGTCTCCTAAATTAAAGCTGGAATAATTTTAAAAGTAGGTGTCAACAATTGTTGTATGTAAAGTATATTCATAAAAATAGAAAATCATTTACCTGTAAAAATCTTGTAGTAGGTGATCTTTTGACGGGTTGCATGTGTTAATTATCTGACTTGATGATTTGGTATGATCAGATGCTCAAAGAGCTGGCTGGATTCCAGTCATCTGAATACTTTATGGAAAACTGCATCTTATTTAAAGCAAAACAACTTCTATACTGAATTGTATCTTGTCTAATCTCTGCGTACTGTAATGGTTACTTTCAATCTTTCAGCAACAACAGTAGCATCAAACCACAATGGTGTAGAAATATACCCATTAGACTCTGAAGCTCTTCCATACAAACCTATCGGAGTGATTGAGACCGCATTTCATAATAAACGGGGAGTTCCACGCCAGCCTACGGTGATGGCCAATGCAAAGGGGACCGTTATCATAAATAACTGTGTGTTTAATAATCCCGACCATGCATTGATTGGGTTGGAAGAGTTTTCGCATATATGGTAGGTATTGTAGATTTTTAAATCATTATAGGCTTTACATTATAAAATTCAAATTGTCCTTCAAAATTGGAGGAAAAGTAGGGTAAGTATTAATAGTTAATTACAATTGAATGGTTGCTTAAAAGAGGGGCTTGCGGCTAAATAATAACACCCACACTGGTTGTTAAACCTTTTGACAGCCACTGTCATGTATAGATGACAAACGAAAATGTGCCCAGCACGCTACTGTCACTATTACATGATATACTTATCTATACATAATAATAATATAATAATTATAATAAATCTGTAAAGGAACTTTTTCTGTACATTTAAAATATTTCGAAAATAATTGCTTGGGGTGGTAAGGGATAATCAACAGATGACATTTTAACCCTTATCAAAATTTTTGTCTGTAGCTCGGTTTTTCAGTTTCTATGTTGAATAGATCAAGTATCACGTCAAAAGAACGAAACTAATATGGTTATCTTTCATACTCAAATATTGTTTATAACTCAGAGTTTATATTAGTCTTTGTTTCATCGCAATCGCTTCGGTCAACCTATCTAAATAATTTAAAGTGTTCAAGAAGAATTTATTTACGTAATGTTGAAACACTTAGCGACATCTATTGGCGTGAAACGGTACTAACGAATTAATATTAACACACGTCATTCTCATTTAAGTTACTTACTGTGTCTGTGTTATTTCAAAAAGTAATGATACTGATTACTAAAATCGCTTTCCGTTGGTGGTTGATTCCCACGAATCAAAAAAGCTAAAAGAATTTCAAATAAAAAGTTGTGATAATATTAACTGACGTGGTGTTCTGAGTCATATACCTAGAATGCAATGTTAGATAAATATTTATTAGTTTTATCAATCAAATTAATACAAATAGAGGGGAAGAAATCTCATTTTTAATTGTGATAAAAGTCTTAGTAGCGCCATCTAGCATAATATAGCAAAATTAGAGCGGCTAGAGGAACATCTCCATAGAAATTCTTAATCTCTAGCGTCAGTAACGCCATCTAGGTTTGAATAGCAAACATGCAAAGACAACAACTTGATTTCGCGCGAAATTTGATAATGTTAAATTTAAATGCGTGTTTACAGCATTACTCGATTCAAATAATGGGAGTTTTGGGAGTAAAGAGTTGTAAATACTTATGTGCTAATTTTCGTGATGTTAGTTTTCGAGGTGGGGAGGGGTTCAAGCGAGGCCGGATGGTGAAAGTCAGGAAAAAAAATCCAAAATTGCGACCATAACCTACTGGTGGATTTGAGTAAATAGATAGGTTTTCACACGGGCAACTGTAGTTATGTCGATGCTCTTCCGAGCAACATCGCTTACAGAGAAGCATTTTCTTAGTTAAAACAAGTTTAAAAATGTATTTATTTATCCATTTGGCATCTCCAACAAAGGATACATTACCTACACAGGAACAATAGAAATCACAATAGTAAAATATTGACAATTTTAAAGTCGCTTCTTTAAATATAATTATTTATTGGTCTACAAATAAATGTATGGCTGAACAAAAGAAACACTGAAACATTTTTGATTACAATTTACAATAAAAAGGCATCGTAACTGAGAGTCGCGGAGGATCGCTCTGTTACGTCCATTATCCTCGGGATCGGGCTCTCTCTCTTCCTGCTGCCTGCGTCAGCAGCGGGGAGAGAGGTGGGGGCGCGCGCGGTATGGCACTACGTAGCAACAACATCGTACTTACTATGTTCATAGAAAACCCGTGCTATACAATTAAATAGTTTTTTTTGCCTGGTTTGGTTTTTTTTTCAACAGCGCTTTTAATTTGGATAATGACCGACGTTACGGGGCGTAGGTAGGTAATGGTAACATTCGCAGCGAGCATGTCTTTACGCCGTGTGCTAAAATCAGTGTTGCTCGCTCGCATGTTTTGCCGTAGGTACTACTGACTGCACGAATACTTGCTTGGTAACATATTAGGTGCATTTTGACCCGTGACGCCGGTCAGTATCCACCTTTACAGCGTGATCTTTCTTCATCGTGATAACGCCATGGTCCCACGGGCCGTTAACTGACAGGTGGCGTCAGGTGTTACTGCACTGCTACCTGTCGAGGCCTATCGCAGTCCGTGCAGAGCATTCCCACTGCTGTGGTTTTATTCAGTGGTCAACGTTTGATAAACAAAGCTAAAAGACACGCGCCTGTACGGGCCGAGATAGGCGCCCGCCCCCGCGTGGAATAATGCTTCAGCACACTCAACCAGACGCGCAGTCGATTTATTGAGTAAGTACAGTAAAAGCTCCTTATTCGTGCTTCCTTCATTCGCGTTTTCACTATTCGCGGATTAAAAAAATGCGACCCAATTCCTATATCCGCGGCTAAAGATTTATTTATTTGCGGGTCTAATCGGTACATCGGTACATACATATTAACAAATAACAAAAAGGATTCCAATAGGTATCCAACCCAATATCCTTTGTAAACGCGTCGTCAGATGGACTATAAAAAAGTGAAATAGACCTTATTACAACTTCGCCTAAAGTACATTGTCAAATGATATCGCCGCTGTATTGGTTCGGCCTTTGACATCTACAATAGCCGCCTTCGCCGCGGTCGGTGTTTTTAACCGACTTCAAAAAGAAGGAGGTTATCAATTCGACATGTTTATATTTTTAATGTATGTTCAGGCATAACTCCGTCGTATATAGACGGATTTGCAAAATTCTTTTTTTTTTCGAATGGGGTTTACTCCGAAATGGTCCCATTGAAATTTCATATAGACACGGCCCGATCTAGCTATTTAGCCGCTCCGGGCAAAAATAACATTCGCCGCCCTTTGCACTAACACCATCAAAGATGGTATGACCATAATTATGTGATAATCTTTTAACTATATAATATTCACATACGTTAGTCTACTACGGCTTCTGAACAAGTTTACAAAAATTCATGAGAGTAGGTATGTTTGTAAGTATACATTTTGCCGCCGCTCATTTTTGCCGCTCTGAGCATTTGCCAGGCTTGCCCCCCCTTAGATTGGGCCCTGCATATAGATCTGATGATGCGTTTCGGAAACAGACAACGGAACTCTTCAAAAAATTACAGCAAATCAACCGCGAATGTTGCTATCACATAAATAAGTATGCATTGTTTTGACCCAAAGGATGATGAAATTTCGAATTGGTGTATGGTAGGTAACAAAAAAGTGAAAAATAAAAACTTTTTTCAAAAAAATAACAACCGACTTCCAAAAAACACTACAAAGTGCAAAATAACTTTAATTTCGGAAGGCGGTGACAAATAATTAAAATACACATCCAACGTCACCGACTTCCGAAATTAAAGTTATTTTGCACTTTGTAGTGTTTTTTGGAAGTCGGTTGGTATTTTTTTGAAAAAAGTTTTTTGAGAATGTAAACAAACATAATGAAACCAACCTCATCACCATAAAGTATATTTATATATCATCATCATCATCATCATCATCATTTCAGCTGAAAGACGTCCACTGCTGGACATAGGCCTCCCCCACATTTATAAATGCTGCGACTTAATAGACATTCCATCCTTTGGTACGAGCCGCTTTGCGTGTTTTACCTATTGTTTCATCTTTCCATTTATTGCAAAATGTTGAAATTTTTTTTTTACTTAAAAACGATTTTTGACGCGAAAAAATCTGTTTAACGCATAGAAATGCTTGATCGTTTACGCCTTGGAGAGTCGCTTGCATCCATATCACGCTCATACAATTAATCAATATGGTCAAAAACTTCAATTAAATTGTTTTTTTTTTTTTTGTCACTTAGGAACGTATCCCCTATAATCCCATATAAATTACCATTCCATAGTCACGGTTTCTGTATTCGCGGTAGGTATTTTACGGAACGTATACCTCGCGAATAAAGAGCTTTTACTGTACCTACGGCAGGTGCACATTTATTATAAAATGAGCCTCGACCAGGTGCTTTGATCTATATTTATTCTTAAAAATCTGAGTGAGACTTCGTCGCAATATCATTATAACCCCTAAAGACGCCTGCAGGCCTAGACAAAACACCTTTCTGTTAACGTTCACGCTAAACTCTACGCCAGAATATATGGGAATGACATTACCGTGTCCTTTCCGCAGGTAATGTCATTCCCATACATTTTGGCGTACCGTTTAGCGTGAACGCCAAGAGTAATGTGTTTTGTCTCTAGGCTCTGGACTGCATTCGAAAGCTGTGGTAGATTCCTACCAGGATAGATCGGAAGATCGGAGGAGTGGTACCTACACCGTCAAAGCGACACATTATTGTTTTCCGACATGCACGCGAACGAAGTCGCGGGCACAGCTAGTATGTAAATAAAGCTGCTTGGCACCGAGGGCACGTTTTGCTTTTTCGATGTGGCGGTCAACAGGTTAAGGGTTAAGCTATGCTAGCCTCGGTTGGTTAGTGGATAGGTAACCATACATTGCATATCGAGACCCCTCTGTGATGTGATCCCTCAGAAAGTATGTTAAGCGAGTGGCCCCAACAGATCTTTGACAGTTGTAATGGGTAGTCAGAAGCTCAAAATTCTGACAACCAGTCTTACCAAGGGGTATTGTCACCCAGTTAATGGGTTGTGGAGGTTTCAGTGCTAACCTTTTAAGTTATCTGTATTTGCAACACTTAGAACTTAGACATCAATCACTCGGAACATAGAATTAAGTAGACTTGTTTCATGTCTATAGAAAGAAATCTTCAATCTCAAGCCATTTAAGTCAATCACCAGCTGCGCTCACCCAGTAATTAATTGTGTAAAAAGTCCAGTTATCTAATAGTTTTAAAATACTTTCAGGATATTATTCCATTTCCATATGACGGAGAGCACGAATTCTCCGGCGAAAGTGGCGCCCCCACGGCTGCGTGGCGAGAGGCGAGGCGTGTTCTCAACTAGGTCGCCTCACCGACCGTGCCCAATCGGACTGTCTCTTGTCAAGATAGAGAGTATTGAAGGTATGTAACTTGTCACGGTTTTTCATGTTTTTCTCCATTCCCGCCTTTTTACACTTGTTGCCCATGCGGTAAAATTGAAGACTTCTTTCAGATCTCTCTAAGGTATACAGCAGCAAAATAATTTTGTTTCTACATATGTGAACTTATAGTACAAATATTACGAAATATTAGGAATGCTGGCAAAGTATTGTTATTGGATGCTTTCTATGCATCTCAATAAAAGAGGTACATAAATACGATAAACTTTATTCCGTCAGTCACAAATACGAATTTTAAAATACCGATTTGCACAATTCCGAATGGTTCAAAATTCCGAATATAACAACTCCGACTTATCATTACTCCTATTTTTATTATTCCTAAATTTCATTATTAGGAATATTGAAATTAATAATTACTATTCTCAAAATACCGAGTTTCAATAGATCGAATAACAAAAAGTCTGACTTAATGATAATTTTCGAAACATCAAAAATACGAATACCGATTAATACAATTCCAAAATAAAAACGCCTCGTAAAACTGTAGTAAGACAAATAAACACATAATTGCTCGTCAGAGAAAAGTATGCAACATGCCAGCAGGCATGCAACATTCAAGCAGGCACAGCATGCAAGCAGGCAAGCAGCAAGCAAGCAGGCATGCAACATGCAGCAAGCATTGTTTCTGTCACGGCTCCGGCGCTGCGGGGTTTGGGCGGCCCCACGCGATCTTATCGTCGCAGATGGTTCGTAAAACTGTAGTAAGACAAATAAGACAAAAACGCCTCGTAAAACTGTAGTAAGACAAATAAACACATAATTGCTCGTCAGAGAAAAGTATGCAACATGCCAGCAGGCATGCAACATTCAAGCAGGCACAGCATGCAAGCAGGCAAGCAGCAAGCAAGCAGGCATGCAACATGCAGCAAGCATTGTTTCTGTCACGGCTCCGGCGCTGCGGGGTTTGGGCGGCCCCACGCGATCTTATCGTCGCAGATGGTTCTAACGCTCACCACCGCAGCTTCGGCTTGCTGGCCGGCTACGCCGACCAGCTTCAGCCGCGGCGGCGTGCCTTCAAACCACCTCTTCCTCAGAATGCGGGCCGCCTCTCAGCGCCTACGCGGGCTTAAATTACACTATAGGGTAGGACAGACAAGACCGTGAAGTCGGTTTTGCAGCGATTCGTTTTTGTCACTAAATTTTGTAGCACAACATGTTGACATTTGGTTTATTCGAAGTATTGAAAATCGGAATGTCGTTTTTCGGACCGAGAACCTTTCGAGCATTTGTTTCTTCGAGCGTATGAAAATCGGAAAACTAACCAAATCGCATTTACGACTTTCGGTAAAATAAATTTCGTGATTTTTAATAATAGACATTATAATTCTTAGGTATTATGAAATTCGGACTTTTGATAATCTGAACATCGAAATTCGGAATAAAATATTTCGGAGTATTTGGGTGTTCCCCAATAAAAGTACATATCTTTCATTAGCTGCATGCTTATTATGTTTTGTAGGCATACTAGTTTATGGACTTAAAATAAGTTAAATGTAGTCCTACTATACTACTAATGATAAATGTGAAAGTTTGGATGTTTGTTACACAATCACGCAAAAACGGCTGAACAGATTTAGATGAAATTTGTCACACTGATAGTTTTTACCCTGGATTAACACATAAGATACTTTTATCCCGGCAGTATGTTCCCGGGGGATAATGTCGACCTCCATGTGGGCGAAGCCGCTGGCAAAAGCTAGTATTATATAAATTAATATGAAAGTTTGTATGTTTAGATGTTTGTTACTCAATCACGGAAAAACAGCCGAACGGATTCGGATGAAATTTGGCACACTGATCTTTATAACTTTGTATCCCGGTAGTATGTTCCCGTGGGATAATTTCCCACTTCCACGCGGGCGCAAAAGCTAGGGATAAATAATTTTAAAGAACAGGCAGAAATTAAATAAATATTAATATACATTCTAATTTGGTGGTCTTTTCAGGTAACAAAATACACTTCTTGGGTGTGGACATGGTGAACGGAACCCCAGTATTGGATGTGAAGCCGTACATACCACAATATGACTATCCAGCGCCAGCCTTCGTAGAGAACATGTCTGCATTTGTGCGGCCACCCACAGAAGGCATCAGTGATGCTACAGCAACGCTTGCTAGTCTGCCTATTGATGATGAGACTTATAATGCAAGGAGGTTGGTTGTGGAACTTAAAGAATATCATGCCTGTAAAGTTTAAAGTCATAACACTGTATTTAGTTAATCAAAGATCTTATGGCGCGTGCCCAAAAATGGAACTAATGCCGCCGTCTTGTTTTGTCAATACATTGCAGAAATGTTTAGCGCTCTCATGGAAACGTCATTCGAGCGCCAAAAGATCACAACACTGCAATATCTCCATTAAATGATACTGATTGTATTCTCTGTGTGTATCAGTAAGTTAAACATTTCCATAATTCATTATGTAGATACTAGTTATATCTACAAATCTGGAAATTTCACATTAATGTTTCATTGTAAAGCCCAAGTAGGTAGTTAACTCTTAACTATGTTCTGTTCCAAAAGCATCTGATGAAAATGTAAACAAATAGATCCCTGTAGCTGTGGATGAAAATTTGTAGTATCCCTTACCAACACTATGATTTGGTTAGGTATTTAGTTTATCAACACCTTCTTACCTTTCATTAAGGCAGCAGGACTAGACGGTATATTCCCAGCTTTGCTTAGGTGAAGCCGAGACTTACTGGCTGATTATCTCGTCAAGGTGTTTCGAGCCTGCCTGGCCCACCGCTACATCCCCTTGAAATGGCGAGAAGTAAAAATAATCTTTATACCGAAGCCAGGTAGGGGGCGACTACACCCAGCCCAAATCTTTTAGACCCATAAGCCTCTCCTCGTTCTTCTTGAAGATACTAGAGACACTGGGAGATAGGAAGAATATACCCCACGGTACAAACCTTTACATCCCAACACGCCTACTGTGCAGGCAAATCAACTGAATCAGCACTGCATAGCGTAGTTTCATGCATGGGAAATGCTCTCAAAGCCAAAAACCCAACCCTAGGCGCCTTCATTAATACAGACGGCGCTTTCGACAAAACTAACTTCGCCAGCATCGAACAGGCACTTGCCACGCACGGTGTTGCGCGAATACTCATAGAATGGATTAATTACATGTTAAAATACCGTGCTATTCAGTTTACCGTGAACACCACCACACGAGGTATCGTGAGTATAGAGACTGCCCACAGGGTGGGGTGCTGTCACCACTACTGTGGAATTTAGTCGTAAATGAGCTCATCGTAGATCTCAATGCCAGAAGTCTGTACTCGGTGGGTTACGTGGACGATATAGCAATTCTGATTTCGGGTAAATTTGAGGGCATCTCATGAGAAGGGCTTTCAAAATAATCGAGAGTTGGCGCATAAAGCACGAACTATTTGTTAACCCCTCGAAAACAGGACTAATAATGTTCACCAACAAAATAACTCTCGGACCCCACAGGCTTCCAAAATTTCAACACAGAACGCACACTTAAAGATGAAGTCAAGTACTTGGGGGTAATCCTTGATAGCAAACTGCTCTAGAATAGGCATCTTGACTACAAACTGAATAAAAGCACATTGCACTGTACCAATGTAAAAAATGTTAGGGAAAACATGGGGGCTTTCTCCGAAGATGGTGGTGGTGACTTGTATAACTCTGTGGTTATACAAATCGGTAATCAGGCCAATGTTGTCTTATGGCGCTCTGGTTTGGGGGACGAGAACCCAACTCTCGACTACCATTATCAGACTACAACGCTTCCCACGACTGGCCTGTTCAGCTACCACTGGCTGCATGAGAACTACTCCAACAGCAGCCATGGAGATAGCCCTTCAACTACCTCCTCTTGACCTGTACATACAGCGGGAGGCGGCGCTAGCTGCCATCAGGCTAATGCATCTAGGCATGTCGGGCAAGAATCATCAAATGACTTCTCCCGCCCTGGGTGGAGCAGGAGGGCGTGTCAGACTTTTACTAACTAAAACCCACCCGTGTTCCCTTAGTTGTCTGTGTGCCAGGGGCGACGGTATCTCTTTCGAACAACCCGCACCCCTGGCAGGCATCGGCCCTTGCGGAGTGCGGACCCCACCAGATGTTTCTGACATCTCTGACGGCGCTCGTGGCTCACAACGCGCCGTCGACCCGGGATTTTTTTTTTAACGTGGCGAAATGCCTACTACCCCAGACGACTCCGTGTCTGGAATCCTTGGTCCCCCTGCGACGGGTCAGCACAGTGGCCCTGCCGCTTACCACTTTTCGGCCGCAGAAGATAGGGAGGGCGGCCATAGCTATACCAACACTCCTCCTCCCCTGCGGCCCCACCGCGACCGCCATCAAACGGTGGCGACCCCATCCAGGCCACGGAGGGGAAGAGCGCTACTTAGAAGTACCGGCACTCCTCCTACGCCGCAGCCTGTAACCCTCAGTTGCGATGCCTCCCATTCGACATCGCGGCCCGCCTCAGTTGCGATGCACCTCACCGCAACCTACTTTTTAGCCGCTACGTCGTCGGGTTGGAGGCAAAAGCCTTGACGAGCGGCCCCACCTTGGGGTTCCTCTTCGCTTCACCGTGGGAGGGTGGACCACGGCTACTGAGCCCCCCCCCCCCCCCCCGCAACGAGACCCTCCAGTGGATCAAAGGGCACAGTGGATCTTTAGGCAATGATGCCGCAGATGAACTTGCGAAGAGAGGCTTCCCCCCGCCTTTCTCACAATTCCGTGCGTGGATTCGCCAAAGGTCGACGGAACTCCATAACAACAGATGGTCACGGGCAACAGACTGTAGACCAGGGATGGCGAACCTTTACGTATCAACGTGCCATTTTTCTAAAGAAATGTTGAATGAGGTCACAGACGTGCCATCAAATAATGTTGTATTTGTGATTATTGGGAAAATAATAATAATAAATAGACCCAAAACTCTTTATTTGCTACAAAAAAAAATAGTCATCATCTAATACCTACTTCACACTTTTTTCGTAGTGCATAATGAATTTTGTGATCAATGACGTGCCCAAAATATTGTGCCGCGTGCCATCTTTGGCACGCGTGCCATTGGTTCGCCTTCCCTGCTGTAGACAGTCGAAATTGGCCTTACCAATTGTACACCCGCGATTAACCAAAAATCTTCTCAACCTGAGTAGAAATAAATAACCTTAGAATAATCATAGGAACAATTACGGGCCATAACCCCCTTAACAAACATCTTTTTAACATAAGCGCCACAGGCAGCTTGCTTTGCAGGGGCTGCCTTGACGCCGAGGAATCAGCCGCCCACGTCACCCTGGAATGCCAGGCCGTGGCTTCTGTTTAATGACTAATTATAGTATAATTTTCGTTGATGATTTTTCAATTAAAATTGAATACTGTCATTCACACAATAATTGTTGGATAAAGTAATGAGATATAAAGATGAAACTTCTCAAGTACAGGATGTGTTAACCTGTAATGACGTATTGCGCAAGGGTTTGTTTACACTTTCATTAGTTTAAAAAAAAAAAATTATTTATTTAAGCAGTCGTTCGTCACCTGTACACAAAATTCCTTTGTCAACTGTACCAGTCAGCACACGCATTCAAATATTCTTACTTTTATACTTTTCAGTCTCAGTCCACGGATAACAAACCCAATCGGAATAGACACATCCAGCCCGTCAATCCGTTCACCTTTCGAAGGAGAACCGTCTCCAGAGGAGCCAAGCATTGTCAATACTCCAATATCGCCATCGTCCGAATCTCCGTCAAGCGCCGATCTCGTCGACGGAAATTACCGAACGCCCGCAAATTCAAGGCCTGATACTGAAAGAGGGGCGCCTGATGGACAAGAAAGATATACTCCTCCACAATCGGCTCATGTAACGAATATAACCCATGATGGTATAAGAGTGGCTCCATGGATTTCAAATCCACCGTCACAGACTTATGACGTCAGATTTACTGACGATGCCCTTGCCAGGCTGAATGAATTGATTGGCGAAAGAGCTCAAGCGTTCAAATCAAATATAGAATGTTTGCTTTCAGAAGACCCAAGATCTCAATATGTGAGGAATAGGTACTCAGATCATGAGTACAATTGCGTACTAGAAGATTTAGCAATCAGTTGCATTTTCGATGCTAGGTCATCAGTCTGTACGATTATAACTATAAGAAATGCTGAAGATTTACAAACATAATTAAATGATACTACGTAAATTATAATTTATTGAAGCACATAAAATAAGTCATCAGCACGTTTTGTTACAAATTTTATTATTGTGAATGAAAATATTATAAATCAATTGAACATAGCAAAAATATACTTGTTCATTTCGTAAAACATTACAAAAATAATTACATATACATCTTAAAATAACATTATGGATACATTTCTTTTTCATAAGTATTAAACTGCTGTAGTTTTACAGTATACCTGCTTATGTTTTAAAATAACTGCTACCTCTTTAGCCCTGACCGGTCCCATAAAGATCCAGCAAGCGAGGGGGTTTTGCACACAAACATTTTTATGAATATTCAAAAAAAGAAAATAAGTACCTACCGGAATTAAAGGTCTCTAGAATAAACATGGCGAAATTAATAGTGTTGCCAAAGAAATAATCGACTAATCCGGTAGGTTCCTTTCATTTGGCTCTTATTTTCTTCCCAAAAGTATGTATGCATTGGAATAGTTGGAATGGTTCAAAGTTAAACAAATCGTGATAATATTAATTACTTTAACAGTCTCAAAAATTACATTAGATACAAAAATTCCTATAAATGCTATAATCGTAGTATCAAAAATACTGTAAAGAATAATTTTCACCGGCAGCCGTAAATGTCATTATTTTAATCTTTCTTATAAAACAGAATGTTTTTGCCCGAGCCGAAACCGCCAATAGACTTCAAAATATTAAGTTCTATAAATCTCACTTGAATGCCACGCATAGGAATCTTTTTCACAGTTTCGTCATGATCCCAGTTCATTTTGTCAGACATTGAACTCCAAACTTTGCCGTCGATAGAAAATCTATACTGGATCTGTAAAATTGTTCCATTACCCGCATCTTCACGTGGCGTGTATTCTAATCGATCAATTTCAAATATACTGTTTAAATCGAACAATAAGGAGATAACTTTTCCTTTCTGTGGATCAGCTTGATTTGGTTTTCCCCAATGTGTGTGCCACAGTGACGCTGCATCCCCATCAGTCAGTTTGCACACTTCTTGACAAGGCTGGCACGGAATATTACAAGTCACTTTGACATTTTTTACTGCATTCTTTTGAGGATCATCTTTTGTAGATATCACAATGTAGTAACTCCACTTTGAAACGCCTAGTGAACACGCGGATCGAACTCTGAATTTATGTTCAGAATCAAATGGATATCCTTCAAATGTAAATTTAGTATTTGTAATGTTAGTGAACATTGTTCCATCTCTTTCTATTTCGTAGTAAACACCTTTTACTGCCGACCAGCGTAAAGTGATAGATGTAGCAGTTACTTCTTCATCGAAAGCTGTAAAACCAGATGGCACACGTATAGCAGTATTCACGGTTGTGTTACTTCCAGATACTATGTCCGTATTCTGGAAGCCTTTGAGTTTAATATGAATATCGTTGGTAGTTACATCTATTTTGTGTACTTTGAGTAGTAAAAACTTTTGTTCCAGCTCTTTGCCGCCGTAATTTTGGAGGTACGGGTTTATCAATAGATTTTCCTTGAAGAAATATGCGTCGTCTGCTTTATTGAATTCGTCTTCAGTATTTACTCTTGTCATTTCGACAGATTCGTTATTTAAAGCAACTTTTACGTGTTCTACAGTTGTGGAGGCCATTACTCTTACAAGAGTTACTCTCTGTTTCACAATATTATGATATTTTCCAATAGTTTTCGGAATATGCATGAACAAATCGCCTTTCTCATTTGATTGAGGGCCTATAACTTTTATGTTCGTTTTGGCACAGTGGCCGTCTAAATAATCAGATGTGATACCATCGTCTTCATAAATTTCCAAGTGGGTTTCGCCATTAGGATAAATGTTGTACACCCTCAGGTCTCTCATTATTGCATTAGGGTTGTTGTTTTGATTAACCATAGGGATAATAGCACCGTCTTTTAGGAAGATTGGAATCTTCCACAGCGGTGTTTTTAAATGGTTCCAGATTTTACCCCCTTGATACTTTTCGCCTGTCAAAAAATCAATCCACACTTGATCTTTATTCGGTAGGTAAACATCATTACGTACCCAATCATCATCAGCTCCTTTTTCTTGGTATACGGGTGCAACTAAAAAGTAAGGCCCCCACATAAACTGGTATTGGGAATCCTTTGTATGTGCGCAGGTCTCTTTAGGGTATTCTAGGAACATTGCTCTGATCATCGGGAGTCCGTTTATCGATTCATGCGCTATCGTATAGTTGTAAGGCATTAGCATAGATTTTAATTTCAAGTACGCTCTGTTAATACATTTCGCTTCTTTATCAAAGCTGAAAGGAGTTTTTGGTATTTTACCCCAACCGTCCATGTTTAGCTGAAGTGGTGTGAAAGCCTTCCATTGATAGTCTCTTACGTTTACTGATTTGCTGGAACCTCCGTAAATGCCATCCATATCTGAACCCACGATTGGTATGCCGGAGAGGCCAGCACCAATATACGTCGGTATATGGAAGCGTATGTATTCCCACTGCCCTCCAGTTTGGTCTCCGCTCCAAACAGCTGCGTGTCTTTGTGTTCCGGCCCAGCCATCGACCGTAATAATCATTGTTCGAGCCTTATCTTGAGCTCCCTTGACAAATATTTTAGCTGCTTTCTCGACGGCACTCAGCCCAAAGGAATACCCGGATCCAATCCAGGCTACATCACACTTGAGAGCTACTACCCCAGCTATACAGACTTCTTTGTTTAAATCACGTTCTCCTTTCTTTGGATTGTTTGGATTTACAGGTTCTAAATTAGACTCAGTCCAAAGCGCAACTTCAACTCCTTTTCCTCTTGCATAGTCGGCGAACTGTTTCAAATTTTCGATGTCGCCTTCCAAAGAGTCAGTTTGCCCATAGCCGCATCCATAACCATCGTTTGGAACGAACCAACCCAATGGAAAATCGTGTCTTTGGTATCTACCAATCATGGCTCTTGCTGAAAATTGATAGTTTTTTTTTTCTCCATTTAAAGATTCCAATATTCCATCTTTACCATTCAAGTCTTTAGGTTGATAGCACTTGTAATAGAACCCGTCTTCATATAAAATTGCCCCCTGTGTATCTGGTTCTACTTTGACCCAATAATCGCGGTTAAATGCATTTAGATGTGCCTCGTAAAACGCGTATTCGGGCATAAAAATAGGTTGACCCGTCAATTCGTAGTAGTCGTTTAGGATATCTTTTGGATTGGTGTTAATAAAGAAGAATGCATCAAAGTCCTCTTCATGATGAGTAGTTTGGATTATTTCCGAATGTTTTACACCAAAATCATAGACGCCTGGTTGCCAAGTATTTCTCAAAATTCCGTAACCATTAGTCGACCAATAGAAAGGAGTGGGCGACGTGACTCCTCCATCTACCCAATTATTTGAATTGACAATATCTATTTTTTCTCCTTTGTGAGTGAATCTTCCGTTCTGCATTCCTCCTCCGAAGAAATACTCGTCCTCATGTTGATGCAATGTCTGAGTGACTTGTTTATGTGCGTATGACAATGGTGACGCTTCTTTCAAAACCTCATTGTTAGTTCTAATGTCGCGCACCTCTATAGTCCCGTGTTTCTTATCAAACCGTATCATAATTTTATTTGTGTAAACATTGTAGCAATGTTCTGTAGTTTCGAGAACAGAATACTCGAAAGATTTCGAATCGTAGTCTGTGATTTTCTTTATGTTTATTTTAGCGTCGTCCTTTGGGTTGTTAGGGATTGGGTAGTCCAGAAATCTGCCGGTTGGTGACATGTAGTACTTGAAAACATGGCTGTTTAAAATATAAAGTCTAGCCAGTTCTCCAGTATTGTATTCTATTAGGAAGTATGTTTTATGTTTAACTATCGCCACTATTCCTCCTAGAGTTCCCATTTTTACGTGTTGATACGGATTCGTTGTTTAGCAACCATAGCAGTATTACTTAGTCGTTCCTGAAATAAAATAAAATGTAATTACTCAAACGTAAATGAGTTATACGATAGTAGCTACTGTCATCATTTCAGCCGAAATACGTCCATTGCTGGCCATAGGCCTCCCCCAAAAGGAGGTGGTTTGCCATAATGGCCACGCTTGGCAGGTGGGTTGGCGATTGCAGTATGGTGGTAAAATGCATAGAGAACGCTGCTGCCCATTCTCTAGTAAGTCCCTTAGTCGCCTCCTACGACACCCACGTGAAGAAATGGGATACTGCTATTCTTTACGTCCGGCAACACACGGAACAGTGGTTACTGTAATGATCTAGAATATAATTATTTTACTTGAGAAAAATAACGCAACCTTCGGCCAAGCGTTTTTGAATTTGTTACAAACAATCACGCTTGCCTATTACTAGGCAAGATTAGAGTAGACGACTAATAGAAGTATGGAAGAAAAAGACGTGCCGCCGACCCCAAATAAATTGGGAATAAGGGCAGGAGAATGATATTAATCACGCTTATCTATAAAGCAGGAGCAACAGAATCGTAGTAATTGTTGCTGCAGGAAACAGTGAATGTTAGTAACATGGACTACAACATTATCAGCTAAAGAGATAGACCGCTGACTGCCCACCACGTAGATAATCGTGTATCTAATCAGTGCGAGGAGTAGATAGGTACCTAAATGGGTGGCTTAATCTGACTCCTGACGTACGTTTCCTCTGAAACTATTTTTCTAACCATACCTACGTTAGTAATAGGTTTACAACGATTATCTACGTGGTGGGCAGTCAGCGGCCTATCTTTATAACTTAGTACGTTGTAGACCCTGTTACTAATGTTTATGGAAGTATGGTTAGGGAATAAATCGTGTAAGTATCTACTTAATAAGTGCGAGGAGTAGATACCTGAATGGGTAGTTTAATCTGACTCCTGACATAGGTAAGTATCACGTAGTAAAACTAATTTCGGACCCATCCTATAACCCATTTAAAATGTTAAATATAAAAAAAAAAGAATATACTTACGTGGACGTAACAACACCGGCACAATGTTAATGAGTAGCTACGTCCTTAGTTCGTTATTATATAGTTGTTTATGTACTAGTACGACCTCGTCAGACACAAAAGAAGATTATTTACATTTAAAACAAATAGTACAACAATAATTTTGAAGAAACATTAGGTTACAGAGTACCTACACTGATAATAATAATAACAGTAAATGTAGGTGGAATCAATACATCTCTACAAATACCTATGTATAGAAATCACAACAAAAATATTTTTTAACCTATAATAACCTTTTTGACAATGTGTCAGAGTCTAATTTTAAACGAGATTAGATTCTTCTTTGTGTATGTCGGTCGAAGAGTTCAGAAAAACAAAGTAATAATCTTTATGCCACTGAGTGAAATCAGATAAATTATAATTTGTAATGATGAAATTATTAATGAAAGAGTAAATATGATAAATTTATTAAACTATTTAAAAATCATAACTACTTACTAAATCAATCCGATCCTAAATTATTATCGCCTAACTTACTATAAAGAAACACTACGACGCTGACGTTTCGTTTTGACTTGTTTGACATTTCATTAGAAGGCTTTTGTTTGGTTGTTTGACGGCCGGACTCAGCGAAAAATTTGATTACTCATTAAAAACGAGAACCTGTAAAACTTACACTAAATTCACTTGAAATTAAAAGAGAACTTTCCAAGGTATATATAAATTGATATATTTAATCAATGCACTTAATTAAACTATGCGAAATTTATCAAAACGCTTTGTCATGGTTCCTAACCTATCCCGGTGAGTAAAATTATTT
The DNA here is from genome assembly GCA_949987655.1 of Polymixis flavicincta. Lineage (NCBI taxonomy): Eukaryota > Metazoa > Arthropoda > Insecta > Lepidoptera > Noctuidae > Polymixis > Polymixis flavicincta. Next base: position 11,226,075 of record OX465195.1, on the reverse strand, counting down.
TCTTTTTTCAGATGTTTCTTACGCGTTCTGAGTATGACCGTGGTGTGAACACATTCAGCCCTGAAGGCAGGCTGTTCCAAGTGGAATATGCAATTGAAGCGATCAAACTCGGTTCGACGGCGATCGGCATCTGTACTTCTGAGGGGGTAGTATTGGCTGTCGAGAAGAGGATAACTTCGCCCCTCATGGAGTCTACTACCATTGAAAAGATTGTGGAGGTCGATAGACACATCGCTTGTGCTGTCTCTGGATTGATGGCTGATTCTAGGTAAGTTAATTTGTGGCAGAAACTTGGGAACATTGAGGTATGCAATTTGTTTGAAGTTTGCTCCAAAGAATTATACTAGTACCCTTAATTGGGTTTGCCTGCTCTAAACACACATAATTATTGCAATCTAATCTAAATATTTGTCAATATTTTATGGGGTCTAAAAATGGATGTAAAATTTTGCACATAATGCCTAATCATTGAGTTGTGCTAGACACAAAAGTTCATCATAAATCGGCTACTATGCCCAAAATAATGGGATATGGGATACTTTGTCTAACATGCACTTTACAGACTTTCCCTCTTATTTATAAACATGCTTAAAGTTAGATGTTTAAACTTAAAAAATCTATGGTTTAAAACAGATACTAATCATTACTTAACTTAAAGAAACATTTACAAATAAGGGGGTTTATCTCTATAAGTAAATTAAATTCATCTTGCATACAAAACATATATTATTGAAATTTTCTCCATCAAAAAAATCAAAATCAAAATTTTGATTTACCCTTATCCCAATTAATTTTGGGTTAATACAACTCATTATTTTTCATAAATAATCTCTGTCAGCGTTAACTTCTATCTTAACCATATCTTATTCAAATTAGGTTTTTTAATCACAAACTCTTCCTTTTTCCACAGAACTCTGGTGGAGCGTGCTCGTGTAGAATGCCAGAACCACTGGTTTGTGTACAATGAGCGCATGAGCGTTGAGTCCTGTGCTCAGGCCGTGTCTAACTTGGCTATCCAGTTTGGTGATAGTGATGATGACAGTGGCACTGCTATGTCCAGGCCATTTGGTGTTGCTGTTATGTTTGCAGGTAATCATTCAAATACCTAGATACTTGTTACTGTGCAGTCATTGTAAGGTTACTGATAGATATCTTGTATAGGCAGAATTGTGATCCTGCAATAGTGCCTGTGGATCGTCTTAGGAAACCTGAGACAGATTGTGCGAAAGGATCTCTGATCCACGATCTGCCAATCAAAATTGATCTATGTGAACCCAGCTATTGGTGTTTACTATTAATTTGCTATCTCAGGAGAATATAAACATGATAGACAGACATAGCGTGATCATCTGCCTAGCCTTTTCACAACGAATGTTGAGTTCCACTGTAACTAGATGCAGCTGAATATCAATATTTTACAAGAAGCTGCCTATCTGACCGCTACAGCCCAATTATTAACATTCAAAATCTAATTCCCAAAAGCCATTGCTATTATTACATTTTAGCAATGAATCACGCTTATAATCTTCTTTCTGTTTTCAGGTATTGACGAGAAAGGCCCCCAGCTGTTCCACATGGACCCCAGTGGCACATTTGTGCAGTATGATGCTAAGGCCATTGGCTCTGGCAGTGAAGGGGCTCAGCAGAGCTTGAAGGTCAGGTTGAATATTTGTAAATGTAACTTTGACTTGTATACAGAAAAGTTTTTATACAGTGCGCAAACTTTAACCATGAGTTCAGCATACCATTGTAGACCCCCCAGTGCAGATTTTTTTTTCAGTTTTACAAAAAATAATCAGCTGTGCCATAGGAAAGTGCATTAGCTAAGCGGTCAAAATGTATGGAACAGCTGACTTTCTTTTGGTAGAACCGACGAAAAATGTCTGCGCTGGGGTGTCTACAATGATATGCTGAATTCATGGTTATAGTTTGCGCACTGGATAAAAACTTATCCTGTATGTTACCGTAAGATTGTGTACACTGTTAGTTTATAATCTATCGAGCGAGATTATAAACTGTTGGTAAATTGTGAACTCCACCATACTGGTTACTGACCGAATAGGTTAGGTTAGAGCTGCAACCAACTTACTTCCAAGTTAGTGGCAGTTATTTGACTATTTAGTAATAGCACAAGGTACGCACGGCTACACATCAAGCTATACATTTCCAATATAAGCTGATCTCGCATTGTATAAGATTTCCGTACAAAGCGAGATCAGCGTAAACTGGAAATGTATAGCTTGATGTGTAGCCGTGTGTACTATCCGTCTTTATACCAGTTCGCAATTTGACGGATATACTTATCTATTAACCCGTCGTCTAATTAGCAGACACACTATAGATTATATTGTTATCCGTACACATAGTGTACACTTGACATGCAAGAGTTAATTGTCATCTCAGTTGTCACATCAAATCAAATTTCTTTATTGCATTCATGTGTACATTGAGTTGTTTTACAATAAATATAAGTAAGTTCCAACATGAAACCCGGTTAGGGCACGGCAACATAATAATATTTTTTAACAAACTTAGTGTGCGGGACAAGTGATAGAACAGTGCATATAACAGAATAGTGCATATAAAGTGATACATAGACACTCATAAGGCAGTACATAAGTGCTATAGTTTTAATAATTCGTTCATAGTTGTGTACATCATAGACTTAGTACTAGGGGTAAGCAGTAATTAAGTGTTTACGCTATATTTTATATTGTTTTCATTGATTTTATATTTTTCTTAGATAGTTCTTATTACACAGAGTCGAAATATATATAGTTTTACCTATGTAAATGTAATAAAAATAGTGAAAAACCCAAATAATGTCGCGCGGTCCTCATTACGGTAAAGATTCGAGGCATTTAGGAAAAAATGTTCTATAAATGAGCTTCGCTCTGATTGGCCAACAGTTTTCGCGCATTTTTTAATGATGTTTTTCCTTTTTTTTATATATAGCTGACGATTTTCGCGCGCTTTTTGATTATTGTGATTGGTCAAATCGATTTCGAAACCTTATCGAAAATTGTATAAAAGTAGGAACATTTTTGTAATTCGACACATTCAGCAGGCGAGCTACCTATAAGAAAGTACTCTAAATATAGAAGCAAGAAGTCTCCAGTGGTTTCATTCCCCGCCAACCCAGCACACAAATGTGGCAGTAGCCCATACTTAGCAACTTAATAAAAATAAACATATGGGTTTTTTTGAATTAATATAAGGCTGTATTATACTCTGTAATTATTAGTTAATCTAGCTATTGTATTTTCTAATCCCCTTCTAATCACCCTTTCTAACCATAATCATCATTTACACAGTCCATCCATTGTTTCTTTGGTCTCCCCTACACCTACACTTATAGCTATTGACATTCAAAATTTTCTACAAGTTATCAATAAGGAATATATTACGGTTTTGTGTACCAGCCAATTTAAGTGCCTTCTGCTTCTATGTAATCAGTTATAGAGCCATAACTCGGAGTGAAATTTAGCACTCAATCTGCGTAGTCTTTTCCCAAGTATTTTAGGGTCGTCTTTCAGTTAAAGGAATGCAGCTGAATACCAGATTTTACATGGAGCAACTGCCTCTCTAATATAATCCAGTTACTGGGTAATACAATACAAATTTTTGGGGTTCTGACTACTCGTAACAATTGTCAAAGATCTACGATTGTTCCAATGGAAAGATTAGAAAAAGACATGTTATTTTTCTACCTAGTGATAAACAGTGAGCAACACTATATGCCCATAGGCATTTAAACAAATAAACTTCTATTGTGTCCCATTCCGTGTTTGTCAACCAATTAACCATTATCTATATTTATTTTGGTCTATTCTTGGCCATGACTTGATAAAGCTGACTGCAAAATTGTCTGTGCCCTTGCCAATGAATTAAAAAAAAAAACTGCCAGAATGAACTAATACTTCTCTCCATCCAACAGGAAGTGTACCACAAATCCATGACTCTAAAGGAAGCTATCAAGTCTGCGCTAACAATCCTCAAGCAAGTGATGGAAGAGAAGCTTTCAGAGAACAATGTGGAGGTGGTGACCATGACTCCTGGCTCTATGTTCCATATGTTCACCCGGGAACAGCTCGCTGAGGTCATTAAAGATATACCTTGAGTTGTAGCAGTAGAAAGCAGTTTGGTGGTGTAACTATATCATTTTATACTAAAAATCTATACAATATTAGAAAAAAATCTCGAAATGATGTAGTTACTACCACTGAACGTGTAAAACTGTCTTATGGATGTAAATTAAAGTAATATTTGAAGTAAATTGTATCTATTTTTGAAAGTAATGTAACCTATTGTATGTAAAACATAAAATTTATTATTTGAGTTTAGAATCTAAAATCAAAGATCTACCATGATAAAGACAAAAGTCACCAAAATTACATTCCATTTCGAGTAATTTTAAAGGTAAATTCTGTTATTTCTGTAATGTAATAAAACTTCAATTTGTGTCGAATTTTAATGGTGGACCTTTATATTTCCCGTTAGTTAATTTTATTGTTGCAAAATAATCCTAGTTACAGAATAAAAAAAATTGAGAATTTGCTACCCCTGTGTCTAATCCTAAGTTTTGGTATCACAACTTAGGACTAACATCCCGACTCTTCGATTGTTTCTCATAATGGCTGATTATGTCGTGTAGGTATTAGTAATTTTTTGTTTACTGGTACTGAAATGTATTTTAAAATAATAATATTCTTTTAATATAATTTATTTCAAATATAACTGCGGTGCCGGAAGAATTTTTGAATCTTACAGTAAGTAAATAAAATCATAATCGATTTTTTATGTCTGTATTTTATTTAGTGTATCCTCTTCATTATGTTGACTTTTTTAGTTTGTTCTTATTCTAATTTTTAGTTCAATCACTTTTAGTAGTTTTAAGTTAAATTTGTTTAAGTATTTTCGCGGATTTTTTCTCGTTTTTTTAGTACTTATACTTTTTTATTCAACAATCAAGTTTGATCTTTTGCTGAGCCATGACTTTAAAAACTGTAAACATTTCTATTACAGAAACGGGGTGACCTTAATAAAGAATAGGGTATTGTTCAATTTATTAAAACTATTTTAATTTAAAGATTGGGACGAAACATGTAACAGAAAATTAATTTTCTCATTTAAAAACGATTTAAATAAAACATATTTTCCGTTGTTTTGAATTTACCGCCGAAACGTTCCTTACGATGACTTTTTTATCATGGACGTCAACTTTGTGTTAAATATCTCGTCCCAATCTTCAATTTAAAATAGTTTTTAATAAATTGGAAAATACCCTAATATGAGACTCCATAGACGTCCCCACGCACGTCATTCGGCACAAAATTGCGGCGGGATGTTTTTGCGCACTGCTTAAAGCCGGGAGTTGAAAATCAAAACAGAGTGCATGCCAGCACGTCGGAAATAAACTATTCATTTTTCAACTATAAGCGCTAAGGAGTGCGCGAAAAAATCTCGCCGCGATTTTATTACGGCCGTCGGAACGTTGGCTCATAGATGAACGTAGAGCAGCAGATTACAACGGGCAGGACTGAGAGGGATATCTGGCCGGATAAGCCTGGTTCAGCTCTTATAACAAAGCTGGCTTCTGTCATACACTTTCTGTATGTAAAGTCGAACAAACTATTCATCTTTCCACTACAGTGCCATCTGTGCCAATATAATAGTTTAAATAACTTTCTGATCTTAATATATAAACCTACCTACGACCAAATGTAAAAAAAATGACTACTCACATTACACATACACGGTCTTATTCATAAACGCCTTGTAACTTTTAATCAATTGCTAACTAACTGATTAGCAAAATTCTTATTTAAAAACGCTATTTAGCGCTATAAGGTCGCTAAGCAAATGATTTGTAGCTGTCATATTTAAACACCACCGGTGCCCTGTTTAACTTGCTAAGAGGCAACATGGCGGATTTTATTTTAATCAGCTGATCGATTCAAAATGATTTTTAGTGTACTTCAAGGTTATTTTGTTCTTAAATATGGAATTATCATTAGTAAATGTGGATTTCGACAATATTTTACGGGATTTCAGAACGACACCGAATAATTAAATAGTTTTGAAACGCCGCGGGCGCCTATTGTTAGTAAACGGAGGAAGACCTACAAGACTCGTTCAAATCCGCTACGAAAAAAACATATTCCTCATTCTAAGTACACGTGATGATAGGATTTATAGGGTAGTTCAATCAGTAGGAGGTTCAGTCAGTTCGTGAGGAAGCTCATCGGAGATAGTGATTATCCATTGTTATCCCATGTACCCCTCGTTTTATGACGCAGAGAGTACTTTATACGATACTGATGACGCCTTCTAGGGCCCAGAACTAAAGAAATGCCACGTTATTGCAGTCATGCACAATAAAACAAGATACTTTTTATAAAAACCAATTTATTTCGATACGCAATAAAGCCATATTTGTGTTATAATTTCATTATTTTTGATTTCCAATTCTTCTTTGTCCAAAGACGGGTGCACTTATTTTCTCATGCCACTCTCATTCCTCATCTTTTTCACTTAGCATGGTGACCCCCGTTGCCATCTTTGCAAGGTTGAATAGTAATGGTGCTAACTGCTAAGTAGTAGCTTTCATAGCAGCAGTCAAAATTGTAACTGTAAACAAGAATAATAATTGTTATTTAAAGACACTGAAACCCCAATGCAAAAGCAATAGGAAGTTATATAGAATAGGCACAAGTACCTACATATGTTTCTCAAAGAGAATATCCATGTTAACAAGTTTAAAGAACATGTAAATACATAGCTGTATCGGCTACTGTGTTATCATTCATTTGGTCACTTTACAATAGAAAGTAAATAGGTACAAATTCAGAGATACATTACCTTTTCCTGTTAAGTCCATTCTTGGGAGCATATTATTATCATTGCTCATCTTTTTCACGTAGCATCATCTCCACCGTTGCCATCTCAAGATTGAATAGTATTGGTGCTACGTGCTAGTAGCTTTCATAGCAGCAGTCAAAATTGTAACTGTAAACAAGTATAATTTTATTGTTATTAAAATACACTGAAACCCTGCAAAAGCACTAGGAATTTTCATAGAATATACATACATTTATACGCATATGTTTTTAAAAGATAATATCCATGTAAATAAACGTAAAGAACTTGTAAATACATAGTTATTATCAGCTAATACGATAGCACTAAATTGGGTCACTTTGCAATAGAAACTAGATAAAAATTCAGACGATACATTACCTTTTCCTGTTTACTCCAATCATGGGAGCGTATTATTTTCATTGCTGATTTGCTTCCATCGTAAACACAATAAAATAAACACAACAAATTATTTTATTCAAATACAATTATATCAATGAAATTTTTGACATAAGTCTGTCGAAGTCACCACAGATACAAAAATCATGCATTTGACATAAAATCCTGTTTTTTAGGCGACTATTTTGATTATAATCTGTGCTGAACGCATAATTTCACCTCTATTTCGTTTCGCTACTAATCACCTGCAAACTAGCGTTTATAAATAAAGAAAAGTTAATCAATGATTAGGAGGTAACCAATTGATAAGCTAAACAGTGGCTAGTGAGTGATTAGCGAGTTTTTTATAACTAAGGCTGACATTGTTTAAAAGTAGTCGCAAGTTAGCTGCCCATATACCTACTAAATAGTTTGTTCGACGGTACCAATACAATTAATGTATCGTATCATCACGCCTGTGTTCCTTGACGGGTTAGGCAGAGGACTAATCCTTCGAGGAAATACTACTACAAAATGTGCTTGTACTATCGGTACACACACATTTCGTACAGGTACACCTCTGTGTACCCAAAGTACACACACATTTCGTCAGTCATGTTGAAGTCCTAGCACAATTCCAGACTGAAAAATTGTAGGTGTAAAAAAAAACCAATATCACTTTTTACGTCTCGAGAATCGAGTCCAGGCCCACATGCTCAGCAGTAGTAACGCTTGTGACCTTTAGAGCAACGAGATGTATACAAAATAATTTTAAATAATTCTTATTGCTAACATGTAATTAAAAAACAGTTGATAGCGGCGATCCCGGAGCTTCAATGGACCGACTCTTCAAGCTCTCGAAACACCATTCAAGACCTGTCCAAACTGAGACTTGGAAGACAAACTGTGTAAGGGCATTTGTATTAAAACTGAAGAGATTCTTCAAATAATACATTTATTTTTCGATTACACTTCTAGTTTTATTGTAGTTTGCTAGTGAAACTAGGCCGAAAAATAGCCAAAAGTGGGGCTTATGTAAATTAATCGCAGAACGGCTAGCCGATAGGGCAGAAAAATTCTGTAGTCGTCAAATTGTAAATTGTATCTGTAATTGTCAGCTGATCCATCAAACACCAAGAGCGAGTGCGATACCTCTGAGACCACGGCCCTTTTGCTGGAGTGTCCAAAGTCTTAGCCCGTTCACATGCACTTTTGGAAACCACTGACCAAAATCAACCCAATGGGCGATACCGACCACATCTAGGCCACGTCGCAGCCATAACGCAACTACTAGCGAAACTCCTTTTCCTGAGAATCCTTGGCTGTTCCCTTGATGGTACAGTAGAAGATCAATTAGGACCGCTATAACCTTGGTTTATGCCCTCGTAGAACGCGATTGTCATAACTCGGGAGAAGCTCACCTAACAGGTGTGTTAGCTAGAAAACGGTTTATGCCTTCCAAGTACCAGGTTGTCATAAGTCGGTAGAAGCTCACCTATCATTGGTGTGTCAGTGTGTCAGATCTTTGATTCTTTAAATACGATTTTAATTAATGACACCAGCAGGCCTAGACAAAACAATGCGGAAAGAACACGACATAACTTTTCCGCAGGTAATGTCATTCCCATTCATTTTGGCGTAGCGTTTGGCGTGAACACTAACAGAAATGTATTTTGTCTCTAGGCCCTGTTCGTTTAATTTCATTTGGTTTCACGGCCAAGGGCACAGTGGTTAAATTGATCTTCCACTATACCATCAAGGGAACAGCCAAAGGTACACAGGAAAAGTAAGGAGCGAAACCGCGCTCTAGCGGTCGGCCATATCGCAAACACAACGACCTGCCTGTCTGTAAACAATAGCCATAACGTGACCACATCGAAATTGTGTAGGTTCCACAACGCAAATGCAAGAAACTGCAGCGACACTATTCCTAGGCACGCCACGATTGCGGCGGTAAGTCCCCTCTTTGAGTAGTGGCTTGAGAGGCGGCATGGCGTCCTCACCTTCCGCCTGACGCAGGTCCTCACCGGACACGGTTGTTTCGGGAGGTTCTTGTTTCAGATAGGGCGGGAGGAAACGCCTGGGTGTTTTCACTGCGAAGATCGCCCTGAGGACACGGTGGCGGTCTGCCCGGCTTGGGCGGAGCACCGCCGTGTCCTCGTGGAGGCGATCGGCGGCGGCGATCTCTCGCGTCCGGCCCTGGTCCAGTACATGGTACGGAGCGAGAGTGCATGGGTAGCCGTCACTTCCTTCAGCGAAGCAGTAATGCTCGCGAAGGAGGCGGCGCACGTGAGGGAGAGGCAGTATATGCGGCCTCACGGCCCTAACTGTCGCAGGAGACGCCCTGGGCGTCGGGAATCCCAGGCTGATTTCCGGCCACCGAAGGCGTGGGTTTGCGGACGGCGAGTAATGGGTAGCTCGATGCACGGTAAGGACTAAGCCCAGGTCGACGGCGCGTTGTGTTCCACGCGCGCCTCAAAGAGATGTCAGCACAATTTGATGGGGACCGCAAGGGCCGATGCCTGCCAGGGGTGCAGGTTTGTTCGAAAGAGATACCGCCGCCCCTGGCATACAGGCTACTGAGGGAAGACGGGTGGGTTTTAGTCAGTAAAAGTCTGACACGCCCTCTTGCTCCACCCAGAGCGGGAGAAGTTATTTGATGATTTCCCACCCAAAAACAAACACTGCTTGCCCACATTGTCGCTGAGATTATGTGGCGTGGTTGGGCTACGTGGCTACGTGTGATCGGGTCTTAAGATAAGATGAAGTCATAATCTGCCGAGTCTTTAGATGTTCAGCCATCCACGGACCAACCGCGGCAAGCGTATCTTAACGTGTGATCGGATCCTATAGGTAGAGAAGTAAACGCAAAAATATTTTCATTTATTTATTAAAACTTACATTTTACCAACAAATAAATCTACATAAAAATTGTTTTCCAAAAACAATATCACAATTATGTAAATGCACATTTTTGTAAATAAAATTACAAAAAATATATTAACAAAAGTGTTACACCTAAATCTATATATTTGATATGGCTTAGTTAATAATGTTGAAAATTCTTAATTATGTTTGACTATTTTTGTAAATGTATGACTTCTAAACGGCTACGCATATTATCATGAAATTGGTTATTATATGGATATAGACACAAATTCTACTATTTTATTGAAATTCCATTCAGACAGTAAAAGACAACCACATCTATTTAGACTATTCTTTAAGTAAAATCACATTCATAAATAAGTCATTTCCAGAGTATCATTCTTAATTTCATATCCCTGTAAGTAAGTTAGGGTAACCCCACAGTTGTTGACGCGGCTCGTGCCTGCCTTCAATATATTTGGTTTTTAACACCAGGGTATGCCAAATTAACCCCAAAGTTTATCCAGATAAGGTTCCAATTCCAATGGGCTGGTATTAGGGCCGAACCTTTGAACGGGCACTCCATTCCTGTCTATAATAAACTTGGAAAAGTTCCATTTAATAAAATCGCCCAGTGTTCCGCCCTGAGCCTTCTTTAAAAACTTCCATAGAGGATGAGCATTGTCTCCGTTAACTTCTATTTTCTCGAAAAGGTCGAATTTCACTTTCCTCTCTTTGGTGAATTGGAGGATTTCTTGAGGAGTCCCTGGTTCTTGTCCTCCGAACTGATTGCATGGGAAAGCGAGTATACGAAGACCTTTTTCGTTGTACTTTTCATACAATTCGTTTAGCTCTGTGTAATGCGTGCTGGTATAGCCACATTGAGAAGCGACGTTCACTATTATAAGTACGTTTCCTTTATATTCTTCGAGTTTGACTTCTCTTCCTTTAATGTCGTTGACAGTGAATTCGTAGACCGTTTTTGCCGTCTCGTAGTTTATTTTTGGTTCGGCTGCCTGTTCGGCTGCTGCTTTAGTTGCTGGTTCCGTTGCTGCTTTGGTTGCTGGTTCGGTTCGTGCTTTGGTTGCTGGTTCGGTTCGTGCTTTGGTTGCTGGTTCGGTTGCTGCTTTGGTTGCCGGTTCGGGTGCTGTTGGTTTGCTCGCTACTTGTTTCTTTCTGTAAAGATAAATTTATTACTTACTAACTTTTGCCAGCGGGTTCAGCCGAGTGGAGGTCAGAAATTATCCCACGGGTACGTAATCTCGGGATAAAAAGTATCCTGAGCGTTTATCGAGTTTGTAAACTATCTGTGTCCCCAATTTCATCCAAATCCGTTCTGTCGTTTTTGCGTGATTGAGGAACTAACATCCAAGTATCTAAACTCACCTAAAATGTTACTATCCTACTAGTTGAGAATAGTATCAGTGACCGTTACCTAGAATAAGCTTATTACAATAGTTATCTTGTGTTCACATGTAAGTAGCTCTTTTGTCTTTTTGAGAATAAAGTATTTAAACCTAAACACCCAAACTTTCACATTGATAATGTTATGGTAGGATTGGATTTACAATATTAGCAGGATAGAATAACTTTTTTTGGTCCACCTGATGGTAAATGGTTTTCGCCAGTGGCGTATTTTTTGATTTACCGCACCGGGTCAATAAGGTTTGCTGTCTGCTAATTATACAAAAAATAATAGGATAATATAACAGAAAAATACAGGAAAATCTTTGCTTGGTATTGTTTGTGATGTAACCGGAGATTTAACAAAAATAACCAATTGTATGCGAGATCGAGTGAAGCGAGCTCGAAAATTTCAGCAACTCAGGTACATTGCATAAGGGATTTTTATACAGTATCTCTTTCGACTAACCCCTGGCAGACATCGGTCCTTGCGGGACCCACCAGTTGGTGCTGACATCTCTTTGAGGCGCGTGTGGAACACAACGCGGCGTCGACCCGGGCTTGGTCCTTACAGGACAGCGAGCTAACCATTACATGCCTTACTTATTCTACCTTGTCTTTTTTTGGTGGAACGGAATGCGTAGAACTAGTCATTTTCGACCACACTAGAAGTGACTTCAAAAACCATGTGAATAAACTATCTGTTCTTGGCAAACTGAAATTTCACTATGGCACGTAAGTATCTGCAGAAACGCTCATTCATTACCGAGTAGCTAGTATGTTCGTGTCGCCAAGTGAAGCAAACCTTTCGAATGATCACGTTGTCCACACACCTGGGCCCGTATTCACTATGATCACTTACTTCGAAACCACGTCAATTCCTTAAATCACACTACATCTGCTATATCGTACTGATAATATCGACAAAGACTCGAGGACCATATATAGAATATGAAATTCCTTACCGTTACATTGGTTTCTACAAGACACGATATTGACGTAGTTTGAACATAGTAAGATTCCGCGGGGAATTATCGTAACCATACAGAATTGGGGCCCTGCATGAAACATAAGAGATAACTGCAAAAGGCAAAAGATTAAAACACTTACAGCTCCTTCTGCTTCTCCTCATGAAACATCCTAAACATTTGAACAGCATCAAAGATATCGTCAGCCAAAACATCGGGGAGTTCCATGGCAGCAAAATGTCCGCCATCTTCTACCACAGAGCTATGTAGGTAGTTTTTATACTTCAATTTCAGTATACTGTCTGGTTGGAAGCTTATCTCATGTTTGAACTTTATGCCCCATGTTGGTACTTCTGTTGGGATTCTGTAGGAATAAAATTATGGTTATGAGCAGGATTTTTTGACGATGATGATTGATTGATTAATTGAGGCTGTGTCCCTTCCACATGTAACCCGTCTGCCTTCAAAGGAAGAGTTAATTCTTGAGTTCGTTCCTCCAAGCATTTGTATTCCTTTGAAACGCGTTACAGTAGTCAGTGTAGCGAGCCGAGCAGCCGAACTTAACACAAAATGAAATAGAGCTGCAAATGAAAAAAAAAAAAAAAAAAAGCTGGCCCAGAAGATTTAGGCTAGCACTAAAGTCGTTACGGGTCGTCAGAAGCCCGAAAGTCTGACAACCAGTCTTACCAAGGGGTATCGTATTACCCAGTAACTGGGTTGTGGAGGTCAGATAGGCAGTCGCTCCATGTAAAATGCTGGTATTCAGCTGCATCCGGTTAGACTGGAAGCGGACCCCAACATAGTTGGGAAAAGGCTAGGCAGATGACGATGACTAAAGTTAGTTCGCGTTTTGTAAAAAGATGGCTCGAGTTGTTTCAGCATCAATATTTGGATAGCACACATAAGAATACCAGCGCGTGCCCTATCAGAATACCAGCGCTGCGACACTTTTTAAATGTCGCAGCATCGTGCTGAGATAGTGGCCTTTTGGCTTCGTACAGGATTTTTATTTTTACTTTTTCTATGTATAAATCAAATGTTTATTTTATTAAATACCTAGCGTAGCGTAGTAGTGTTTTAGTGTTTAATTTGATTGTGTTGTAGTTATGTTTGTGATATTCCTGTGCGAGTCTAATAAATACTTTTTCTTTTTCTTTCTTTCTAAGAAAGCCAATCCCAACTCAACCCATAGACAAAGCTGAAATGTCTCATGCGCCTGTTTTTACACCAACACCTTGAAACCAGGATAACAACAGACATGGCTATGCACTGCTGTGCAGCCTTTACGCACACATCATCATCTGCCTAGCTTTTTCCCAACTATGTTGGGGTCGGCTTCCAGCCTAACCGGATGCAGCTGAATACCAGTATTTTTCATGAAGCGGCCTGCTTATCTGACCTCCACAACCCAGTTACTGGGTAATACGATACCCCTTGGTAACAATGGTTGTCAGACTTTCGTGCTTCTGACGACTCTACAAATGACAGCCGGGAACAACGGCTTATCGTGCTCTCCGCGGCACGGAGGGGTCTTGGTATGTAAAGATGGTCACCCATCCATGGACCAACCGCGGCAAGCGTAGCTTAACCTGATCGATCGACCTGTGCGGCTAAATTACTTAGCCAGAAGCCCCTCAGTCTTGCCCAGTAGTTAGACGATACAGGTTAAGAAAATAATATATTATCTCGCGTGTAAGCTACGAAGAGTTAAGCAGAGTTATATCTATAGTTCATCCATATTTGGCCAGTTATGTTTAAGCCCCATGTAATCCAGAATCCGGGCTGCAACCGACAAATCTCTAAAAGCAAAAACCTAATAACACTTAGCTCGACCTGGATATCGAACCCAGAATCTCAAGCTCAGCAGAATCGCTTGCAACCACTAGACACACGAGGCAGTCTACACTTCTAAAATCAATCAACAAAAACATTTTTATTTCACATAAACCTACATGGGCACTACATTGCAATGGCAATTTACATTTACACACACACACACACATATATACATACATACAAACTCGCGCCTTCTTCCAATGGGGGTAGGCAGAAACTACAGAACTCGTTTTGAAAATATTTTATTTCACATAAGCCTGCGTGCACTTGGCTTCTGACGTTTTGTGCACTTACAAAACATCAGAAGCCAAGTGCACGGTTTCAATTGGTTTTCCTATGGAGAAGAACCGGCAAGAAACTCCACTGTTACTCTTTTAAAACAATAGGGTATATTTTCCAATTTATTAAAACTATTTGAATTTGAAGATTGGTAAGAAATATGTCACAGAAAAATAAAAATAAATTCAAATTAAATTGATTGATATCCATTTTTAACCGGCTTCAAAAAGGTTATCAATCCGCCATGTTTTTTTTTAAATGTTTGTATGGGCATAACTTGCAAAGTATAGACTAGACAAAGCTGTGTTACGTGATAAAAAAGTAATCGTAAGGAGCGTTTTGGCGATAAATTCAAAACAACGAAAAATAAATTCGATTTTAATTATTTTTATAATTGAGAAAATGGATATAAATTAATTAATTTTTATTTTTCTGTTGAATATTTCGTTTCAATCTTCAAATTCAAATAGTTTTTTAATAAATTGGAAAATACCCTATTGGCTTTTTACAGATCTTCCCCCCTTCTTCCCTCGGGAGTGCTCGATTGTGAGTGTGTATGTGTGTGTGTGGTGTGTTACCTTAGTGGACCTGCTACGATTCTTTCGCCTCGTTTTGGCTTTTACAATGTTTTCAAATTACAGAATATCCAAAGAATACTTACTGATCAGTGAACATAAGCTGCTTAAAACTCCCAACATAATGCCTCATGCTGCTAGTAATAGTGTTAGTAGCCCAGTATATCATAACGTTGTCTAGTAGGTGGGTCAAAGAGAACTTATGAAGTAAAGCACCGTCGCTAGCTTTTCTGTTGTTAAGGTTAGTCCAAGTTGAGAACTTTTCGAGTATGTATGCTGCTAAGCCGGCCGGGGAATCGGAAAGGGCGACGCCTGTACAAAAAAAAGTTAATAAATCAAAAGATAGCTACTTAGATAGCCACTTTTGAAAAGTGTCTTAATAAGATTCTAAAACGCTAATAAACAACATTTTTTTATTTAATCGATTAGTGCCATAAAAATGCATTTCAATTTTACATTTTCATATTTTGCGCGTAATTTGACGAAAACGTTGGAAGCAGTGGACGAAATATTGGTCTGTGGGTATGACGTCAGTTTGCTGTGTAAACAAATGCGGTGATATTTTGTATGATAATTGTTTATAATAAAATAAAAAAAATGTTATTATTCTACTTATCGTTGGTTTGCTGTTCCTGAATGTATTACATTATTTCAATAAAAAGTAACTTTAGTTACGAAAAGAAGAAAAGTATTATACAGCGGTATGACGTAATAACATGGCGGCTACTATTTCATGGTGTTCAAAAACAGATAACTAGAATCTTTGAATTGAAATTTATTTTGTTATTTCATGAACTAAAACTAACATTTTCTGACCGCTTTTTGCCTAAGCAATCTCAATAATTTACTTTTAGATTTTTTTTTCTTATATGGTAAAGTACCCTATTCATTATTCTATTCATGTCTCTACAGTTTTAAAAGTAGCCCTTACCAACAGTATCCGGTTTGGTGGCCTGAATATGGAAATATCCGGTCTCTTCAATAACGTTTCCTAAATGCGTTGACAGCGGGTACATGCGCTCTTTCAGATCCGGCTCCACTATGAAACTCGGCCAGATTGCTCCTAGAAATAATTTGAAACATATTTTATGGGATACTCGGTATTTTCATTCATCTGCATCCGGTTAGACTGGAAGCCGACCTCAACATAGTTGGGAAAAGGCTAGGCAGATGAGATTGTGATTGGTGAATATGAAAATATTTTTAAGAGAACAAGAAAAGACGGATAGATTATCGAGTTTGGGATGATATGACGGAAGGGAGTGTAGTGATTACGTGATTTCCGACCTTTGATCGAAAATTACTTCATCTTCTTGCCCATAATTATGACCCAAATGCTTCCAAACTACAAAGTAACAAAAACTTACCCAACATCGTATAAATGGAGACCCAAGTATTGACCGCAACCATTGGCATATTGGTGTGATATCCCAGTATTTTATCAGGGAATATAGTCGCCATGACAGATCCGATCGCCGAGCCATAGTCACCTCCTTGCACATAGTATTTGTCATGCCCGATGCGTTCCATGAGGTTGCGGAATATCACTGATACTTGTATTGGGCCCATACCGGCGCGAACTGGGGCCTGAAATGGTGAAATAGGTATTGTTGATAACTTGACGGCCTCTTACGGAATTCCTACGACTTAGGAGATGACCAGCCTCAAGTGACGGCGCCCAGACACGCACATGAAACGTGGATCAGCACCATCCAGCACAACCATGTTGTAGGGAACCGAATGATAAGACATTTTTCAGTAGGCATGACATACTCTCAACTGTCTTGCTTTCTTCATGGTTACATCTCATCCTGTTTCTGTTTCACTTTTAGATGTATTAGCCAATGTTAAGACCCCAACTGTCAAGTACTATTATTACTTTAAGTTTACATATTTTTAGTATTACTGCTTAAAACAATTACTTTTCTATTGTTACCGAACTTAATAAGCTTAAAATACCTATGATATTATATGCCTTTATGCTTAATATCTTTAAATTTGTATAAATTCAATAATAATAATATTAGGATTTGCAGATTGTCTCTCTGTATGAAAGAGAGGTGTCGGCGCACCACATATGCGCGTGATTGACGTCGGAAAGGCGCGGCGTGTCGGGATACCGAACCCGGACATGACGTCTGCTGCGCGCACGGGGCATTAATTGTTCACTTTCTATATACGTTATTCATGTTATTGCACCTATTTTAATAGTCCACTGCTTTTATCATCATAAGTCCAGTTGAGCCCATTCAATGATCCAGCTCGAAGGACCACTGAATGGGCTAGTAGTCTACTCAAATAAGTCAATTCATTTGAACGGCACTAGTCCACTCTTCCCACTGACGAAATCTACTAAATAAGAATCTTAAATTCATTCAATCATTTGCTTACTCTCTGACAGACAAGGCATAAACTACTGGGTCTAAAAGCACGAAATGTTGCTTAAGAGTTTCATATATCCGTGCGGTTTGATTAAAATTAAATCCTTACCTGAGAAAACCCAAAGCCTGGAATGCTGGGAGCTATGACTTCGAACACAAAGTCCTGATTGGGCCGGGGTGTCGTCAGTTTTGGTATTAACTCGTAGAATTCACGAATAGAGCCCGGCCAGCCATGGATAAGCAGAAGAGGTACCACCTGAGAAAAAAGATGTGTGTTTAAAACCACACGATAGAAGTGAAAACTTACCAATGGAGCCGAGTATATACGATTCAGCGTAACCGATCGACTAGGGCCGAGTATTTCCGATTCGATAAAAATAAAATAAAAATACATTGCTGATTTTTAGGTGCTTAATAGGCCCATCTGGCGAGGCGCAGCGAAGTGGTGTTTTCACCTCTAAACAAATAGCAACATTGCGCTTCTTAAAATAAAGTCTTAAATAAATATACCCTTTGTCAGCTTTGATGCGCCTTCGGATTAATGGAAGTTAATATATCTTTATTAACTTTATTTCAACTAGCGCAAGGTTAATATTTATATGGTAGAGGAAGATGTTATGCCTGATAGCCGTAAGGGCTTGGAAGGATTGGATTGTGAATAAGTTTTCAGGTTAAGCAAGTTGAAGTGGCAATGGCCTAGCCATATTGCCAGTACCAGCTCATAGTTACCTAAAAAAAATATCGTTTGGAATGCCCCCAAGTAAAGGTGGGTTTAGACCAAACAAACAGAACTAGAGCATTCTTTTCTTGACATTTTGTTTACACAGAAATAATTTTGTAGAGTAGGGATACTATGCATTCGCTCGTTTGTTCTAAACCGACTTTTAGGTGGAGTGAAGATTTACGGACGTCTATGATCTGGTTTTTGCTACATTGATAACCAGAAAACATGGGCGTCGGGAGCATCATCATCAGCCTATAATGTTCCCACTGCTGGGACACAGGCCTCCTCTCGGTGAGAGGGATTGGGCCGTAATCCACCACGCGGGCCCAGTGCGGTTTGGTAGATGACACATGTCTTCGAACTTTTAGTTCTAGGACATGCCGGTTTCCTCACGATGTTTCCTTCACCGTTTTGAGAGCAGTGGTGATGAAATAATTTACACAAAGTAAAGCGCCTGTCTGGGTTCGAACTCACGACCTACAACTCGTAAGTCGCGGCCGTTACCACTTGGCCACCACTGCCGTCTTGGTCGGGAGCATACCTATAGCAAATAAAATATAGGTGTACAAAAATTCAGAACTAAAAACTATTCGAAAACGCCTGTCAGAATAGATAATACAGAATTTTACCCATTCAAGGCGAGAACCTATAATTTTCGAGTACACTTCGCTCGCTCTTGCATCATCAACAAAGTTTCGAGCTCCAATTTACAAAAATCTAATCGACCCTTGGCGCGGTTTTTTTTTTTGTGTCGGAAATTATCAAATGACTTCTCCTGCTGAGTAGAGCAGGAAGGCGTGTCAGACTTTTACTGACTAAAACCCACCCGTGTTCCCTCAGTTGCCCGTGTGCCAGGGGCGGCGGTAACTCCCTCGAACAACCCGCTCCCCTGGCAGGCATCGGCCCTTGCGGGCCCCACCAGTGGTTGCTGACATCTTTGCCGTCTACCACTTTTCGGCCGCAGGGGATAGGGAGAGCGGCTGACGCTATACCGACACTCCTCTTCCCCTGCGGCCCCACCGCGTCCGCCATCAAACGGTGGCGGCCCCGTCCAGGCCACGGAATGGAAGAGCGCTGCTCAGAAGCACCGGCACTCCTCCTCTACCGCAGGCCGTAACCCTCAGCCGCGATGCCTCCCATTCGACATCGCGGCCCACCTCAGTTGCGGTGCACCTCACCGCAACCTACTTTTTGGCCGCTACGTCAATGGCTTGAAGGCAACAGCCCTGACGAGCGGCCCCACCTTTGGGTTCCTCTTGGCTTCACCGTGGCTGGAATCCACGGTTACTGAGCCCCCCCGCAACGACAATGCGGGAACCCACTCGGGGGGGCCCTTGGCGGGGTGCTAACACTATCGACCTTGCTTCGCTCGCTCTAGCATCTCGTGCATTCTTTTATCTAAAACAGTCTTAAGTTTCTTTATATAAATCGATACAGTTAGGTAGTCTTCTTTCTGTATGTATGCACAAAATAAAACCTATCCCATTCGAGGCGAGACTTTTCCAAAGTTATCGAGCTGGCTTTGCTCGCTCTTGCATCATACATTCTCTTAACTGTTAAGCTTTTCTGCATAAGTCGACAAAGTTACTCATTGTATGAATGGACAAACGATAACCTAACATATCCGAGGTGAAGTGCAAAAATGATCGACTATGCTTCGTGGAGCTGACGATGCACCCCCCCCCCCCCCAAATAAACTTGCGCCCATGCCAGAAAATATCTATTTAAATTGTAGGATTAAAAGTCAAACTTACAGTAACATTCGGCTTCACTTTAGGCTTCACATGCATATAATGTACATCTAATCCTTGTATATTAGTCACATACTGCTCATATTTGTTCAAGAACTGTTCTCGCTCTTTAAAATTGTAGTTATTCTGCCAGAAATCCAAAACCTGGGTCAGGAAGTGTGTGTTGAAGCCGTATGTGAAGCCAGCATTCTCTAGTGGAGGTGTGAACGCACGTCGGTGGAGCAGACGTTCTCTGAGATCATTGACTATCTAGAAAAAATAAATAAGAATGGAATATACTAAGATTTAATGAACAGGGAATTTGCAAACATATGGTAGCCGTCAGGTTCAGGTCTATCTGTATAGATCGCGGCACGTAAGTTGAACCAAACTCAGAACAAACAACCGAAGGTAGGAGCGCGTGCACTCTGGGTCAACTTCTATTCAGCATAGTTATTGATGTAACGTGTACTATTTTGGTTCAACTTACGTGCCGCAATCTGTACTTGTTTGAAATCTACAAATTGCCTTAAAGCCAAACCTGTAGGCTAGTTGAAAGTTAGAAAAATACATTATTATGAATTTTGTTTTGTATAACGGTCTGAACTAAAAATAACAAACTCAACTTAATTACTACAGCGAAACAAAAAAGAGGGTTGTTTTTAACCAGGGGCCTAAGTCTACTAATTTATAAACGTCACAATGGTCTCTCAATGGTAAGTTTTTGACAGATTTGCCATACAAAAACTGTCAAAAACACACCATTGAGAGACCATTGTAACGTTTATAAATTAGTAGACTTAGGCCCCAGTATGTTTGAATTTGGGTATGTGTGTGTATGTATGTTCATCTGTTCTTTCATAACTTCTAAACTACTTATCATAATTTGAGAAATGAGTAGGTATCAGTATTTATACTTTTGTGGGTATATTTTAATATTCCATCAAAAGTATCAACTGAAGTTTGTGTACAAACAATATTGATAAAAACAGACTTGACGGAGAAAACACTGTATTACGATCACGAATCATATTTTAATAAACATACAACCTAACATTAGCCTGCAAATTACAAAAATTTACGAAAATTTACATCTCGCGGGCTACCCTGGAGCGTCCTTCTGAAAGATGATGCGCTAAGGTAGCCCGCGAATTCCAAATTATTTTACTTTTTGGCGACCATAACAATATGGCTTTTCAGAATAAAATTATTATTATTATAACCAATAACTACTCTGGCGGTTCCACAATAATAATGTATCTAATCATATTTTGAGGGAAATAAAACAAGGACCATTACAAATTGGTGTGTAATATGTAAACTAGCTTTTGTTGTTTTAATGCAAATTAAAGTTACAAATTCTCCTTATTTTCTGCCTTTCCAAAAATTTGCAGAGGGCAACAATACCTGGGTGTCAACCCCACAGCAAATTTTTACCATAATAGGGTATTTTCCAATTTTTCAAAAACTATTCTAATTTGAAGATTGGAACGAGATATTTAACAGAAAAATAAAAATAAATTGATTTCTATCCATTTTCTCAATTAAAAACGATTTAAACCAAATTTATTTTTAGTTGTTTTCAATTTACCGCCAAAACGCTTCTTACGATGACTTTTTATTACGTGACGTCAACTTTGTGTAAACTAAAGTAGTTGGCAAGTAAATAAGTGAATGTCGAGTTTATGATTAACAAGATTTTTAATGGATATAAAGTGATATTACTGGTGTACGGTCGCGGTGCCTCTGTGCAAAAATACTTCTAAAACGGCGCCAAACTAAGTATTTGTACCGGTGTCGTATAAACAAAGTTGACGTCACATGTCACGTGATAAAAAGTCATCGTAAGGAGCGTTTTGGCGGTAAATTCAAAACAACGAAAAATAAATTCGAATTTAATCGTTTTTAAGTGAGAAAATGTGCATTAATAAATTTATTTTTATTTTTCTGTTAAATATATCGTCCCAATCTTCAAATTAAAATAGTTTTTATGAAATCGGAAAATACCCTATTGGGTTGCAGTTAGCTAACAGGAGCAAAAGGAGTGCAACATTAAACATGGTCAGGTGATTTATTTATCTGTAGAATTTATAAATAAATATGTTTGTTAATGCTGATTGTTCAAAAATAATTGTTCTAGATCAGTGAGATAGATTACTTCATGCGCATTTTTTAATAAATGCTTTGTCACAATGAAAATACACAATTGAATAATAACTAGATTAGTAGGGATTATCAAGTTATGAATTCATTACTGATTAAATTCTGTACAGGATTAATTTTTAATTGGTGTGCAAACTGTAACCATAAATTCTAGACCCCCAGTGCAGAAATTTTTCGTTAGTTATATAAAATTAGCTGTTTGTGTTTGACCCTGTAGGTGTTGCACTTTTCTATGTAACAACCGTTTTTTTATATAATCGACGGAAAAATTCTGCACTGGGGGGTCTAGAATGATTTGCTGAATTCATGGTTACAGTTTGCGTACTGGTTAAAAATGTATCCAGTATACATAATGTTTTTAGTTGTGAAAGTTATAGCATTCAAAATGTGTTGGATAATGCTGACATATAAAAAAAAATAAAGGGAGACATGGACATTGACACGCACCCCTACATTATTTTGATCAGTTATTTAAAACAAAAATAAGAGTTATATATTTTGACAGCAAAGTTATTGCACTTTTCTATGAAATAGCCAATTTTTTTAAAACCGATAAAATATTGCTACGCTAGGGGTTTAGCATCATGTGCTGAATTCATGGATACAGTTTTAGAGTCCATGTCCCTGCCACCCTGTGTCTTGAGTAACAAAATTTAAAAAAAAATAGTTTAGGGTAAAAAGGTCTTTATGTCAATATGTAAT
The DNA here is from genome assembly GCA_949987655.1 of Polymixis flavicincta. Lineage (NCBI taxonomy): Eukaryota > Metazoa > Arthropoda > Insecta > Lepidoptera > Noctuidae > Polymixis > Polymixis flavicincta. Next base: position 11,203,209 of record OX465195.1, on the reverse strand, counting down.
TCAAGTAATTAATATACTTACTACATCAGAGAATTCAATTGTATGCGGTCTTATGGATGTGTCACGTTGCATATCAATGGGATACGCTCCCCAGTGTTCCTCCAGGTCTACATTTGGTAGGTCAGGAGGGGCCGTCCATGATCGGAACAAATCATATGTTAGCACTGACAGTACTAGTATTAGGCACGCAACTATTAAGAATGTTCTTTGCCCCTGTAAAGAGAAATATTGTAGACATTATTAACTTTTCAAAAATAAATAATATTAACAAAAATACAAAAAATTGGGGTCAATTTGTAAACAGGTTTTTGGAGCAGGGTCTAAGCTGTCAGTGGTTTTGTGTACACCCAAATCACCAGTGAGTAGTAATTTTTATGTTATGCCGACAAGTGTAATTGCATCAACCAGGCACAAGTCAGATAACACAATAGGAAATGAGGCGTCTCTGGTTGATATGGCTAAGGTCAGCCCGACATTGCAATAAAATTAGAAGATTTTCGAAAAAAAAAAAAACATTTATGTTTTTTTAGTTTTCTTTGCTTCTCATGGTGCCCCTGAGCGTATACTCCAACTCCTACTACTCCGCCCTAAGGCGACCCACTGACCGACCTAAATGGAGATAACCAAACTGAAGTACAATAAAAGAAGGTAACAATCACAGATTCTCACCGATTGGCGTCCTTCATTCTTCGAATCATCTGAATTTTTATCAATTTTATTTAGCGGCTTTCTCGAACTCATGGTGTGGCCCTTAATTATCTAAAAGTAAAACTTGAATAAAATTACAAATTAAACCGGCGACCGGTAATTTAAGCCGGTAATATTTGGAATCTAGACACACTAAACGATTTATTACTACGAGGATAATTTTACGGTCTTTTACACGTTTGTAGACAACTCACTTTATTAGCAAACTAATTAACTTTACGTTTAGCTTATTACGGCTTTTGTTTGTTTGACAATTTCAATTTCTAAAATTAAATCAGTGAACCTAAGTCCGTAAATTGAGTAATTGACAGACAGAAGAAGATAAGATTATTAAGGGCGCATTCCGTATTAGACAAATAGTGATTTTATCGCGAAGCCAACCAAAATAAAAATCAGTACTAATGATCTGATAGCTCTTAAATTTTTTGACTATTCAATTTGGTCGGGTTCGCGATATTATCACTTTTGTTGCATTTCGGAACACGGCATAATTTTCAGATTATTTGACAGTGACAGCAAATCAGTGCTGCCAACTGGGTGTCAAGTTTTCGGGCTAAATCAAGATTTAATAGGATACATCATTCTGGATAAATATTTTATAAATATCGATAGCTAGTCTTCATCTAATGAGGGTTGTCTGAAATGACGTTCACTAGGTGGCAGCACTGTGACGTCAGGTCCGGCACCTGTCAAAGGTTGACACCAAGCGCCTACGGACTGAATGGTGAACGAAAGAATGAAACGAATGACATAAAATATTTTAAGGTCATTGTCGAACTGGAAGACCTCTTATCAAAGTGGCGCCATCTGGTGGCTTGAATATTCATGAAAACCCTCATTCCTACCGAAAGGTTTCACATTGCGCTGACGACGTTGATGGTTGGGCTTGGGCCTCATTGCGCGCAGCCTTGTTCAGTATAAATTAATATTGGATACAATTTTTTTAAAGAGATCATATGGGATTTCGTATGTGTAATAAGTTTGGTTATACTTGGTAAGGCCAGTTCGTATTTTGTGGAATGGAATTTAGGGACTCAAAGTTCATCCTGTTAGGTACTTAATTTATTTTAATTACGTTCATAGTGCTGAAAACTTTGTTATTTTCTCAGCACAAAACACAAACAAAGATGGTTCTTAGAAGCAGCCCAGCGTACGAATTTGTGCCCGGTAGATGGCAGTAGGTTCGCATGGGACTTATCTGTTACTGACGAAATGTTGTTGTACAGACGCCAGCAGGTCAACCTACCCCAAACTGTCAAAATTTCCCAATTGAACATGAACCTTATACTTACGGTATAAAGTTGAAAATCTATCAAATAAATTTAACAGATTGGAGTAGCTTGATGTGCTGGCGTCTCACAGTGTGTTATGAACTCAGTTTTTGTGTCATCATGTTTTTATTGAATTAATCGATAGAGTCTACAATTCTGAGGATTAGAGTAAAACTGCGGGTTCGCCAAGACTTGTACTTCAAAAAAAAAAAAATTTTCAAAGTTTCGGAATATTCGACTTATGAAAAACGAAAAAAATTAAATCATTCTACTTTAACGGAAGTACTTAATTTTTATCAAAAAATCAATATAATTGATGTAAAAACATGATGAAAATTGATTTAAAATAATTAGATAGGTATATAATTAATGTAGATAAATAAAATATAAAATACGTTATTCTAAAAAATTGTTATAACACTAAAAGTATAATTAAAAGAATTGTAAAATATAAAAGTTTACTAAAATTGATTCAAAATAAGTTGTAAAATCAAAAAGTAAAACGAAAATTGATTTAAAAGAATTGTAAAATTAATGAAGAAAAGAACTAAATTGACTAAAAATATTGAAAAAAGTTGAGATAATACTCATGTTAAATGTTGATTAATTATGAGACATCGGAAAGGATTTTCTTTCATTTACTATTAGTTAAGTCTTTTGGGTTAGAATTTATAGACGGTTTCCAAAAAAGGTGTACCTATCAATCAACATGATACCAATTTCTCCATTTGTTTTTTTTAATTTCCTTTATAAAATTACTCAATCTTTGCCATTTTAAGCCACAAAATAATGATATCTTGTTATGGTCGTGATAAGAAAGCTAAAACTTAATAAAAATAAATAAATAATGTTTTGGTTGAAGTGGCAGCCCTAAGTGCGGATATTTCGGATATTACTAAAATTTCCAATGACTCCTGGAAACCAACGAGTTAGGTTTTGGAAATAATACTACACATAATAGAAATTATCAGCATTTTTTTGATGTAGGTAGGTATGACCACCTACTACGGCGGTTTAGATGAATAAAAAAATGAAAACGAAAAATGATAAAAAAAATCATATCTCTCGACCCATTCATACTAAAGCAACAAGAATTGGTAGAACGGTCGGCTATTATACTTTTTTTCGATAGAATAAATAAATTATTGAATAAGTACTTCCGTTAAATTATAATGATTTTTTTTTCGTTTTTCATAAGTCGGATATTCCGAAACTTTGACATAAAAAAACCGGTCAAGTGCGAGTTGGACTCGCGCACCGAGGGTTCCGTACAAACCTGTGGGTATATAAGTAAAAGTTCAAAATTGTCAAAAATATTTTTTTTTATATGACGAAACTAAAAATTTACGGTTTTCGTAATTTTTCCTATATCTGTACTATAAGACGTGACTTCGTACAAAATTTCAAGATTCTAAGTTCACGGGAAGTACCCTGTAGGTTTTGATTCCCGTGCGAGTTTCGAAAATTTGCGGAAATCTGCGGCCTAAATGGCTGTATCTTTTGATTGCGTTGACTTAGAAGGTTGATTTTTCTACAGCTTCCAGGGACAGTAGAACTAAGTATCATATAGAAATTTCAGTTTGATACCTCCACGCGTTCCTGAGAAAAACGGTCTTGACAGACGGACGGACGGAGAACAAAGTGATCTTATAAGGGTTCCGTTTTTTCCTTTAGAGGTACGGAACCCTAAAAAAAATAAGTACACGTCTTGGCGAACCCGGAGTTTTACTCTAATCCTCAGAATTGTAGACTCTATCGATTAATTCAATAAAAACATGATGATACAAAAACGGGGTTTATAACACACTGTGCGTCTGTACTATGTAGGTAGGCATCTACATAACCCTTTGCGGGTTAAAGGCGTGATGTTAGCTATTTTAATGTTCATGTACATTTCCAGCTCTACTTACAATAGATACCTACTTATGCTATTCAGGGACGCGGCTTTTACATATACAGGGTTACTGGAAAAACACCAACAACCTCTTAAGAGGTCATTGTACTCATCATACCTTTAGTGATGTGTTAGGTACGCTTGTTGTTGCTAGGAGTGCCGATGGACGTAATAACAAAAACACTTATCAAACATCTAAACATTTGTTTGAGTATGATTTTCAATACGAAACCAGACTTTAGCAACTGTTTAGATATTCGATAGCTTTTTATGAATAAGACTGTTCATGTTTTGTATATGCCCGTTGGGGGCTCCGTGGCTCAAGTACAGTTTTAAGTTAGCAAGACAAGTAAATGACCCCCTTATATAAAAACGTTGCTTAAAGTTAAGAGGTGTTTAAACGTCAAAAATGTAGGTATGGACTTAACTTTAAGCAACGTTTATAAATAAGGGGGCAGTCTCTCGATAGATTGAATGATTTTGTGAGTTCTGTCATGTCATGAGTGTCATGACACCATAGATATAAGAAAGAAGCATGACACCCATGACCCCAACAGCCCCTCTCTTTGGGACGACGCGACGCTTGGCTGGACGAGAGTGCAAGGGTGGCGTGCTTTCGGAGAGGCTGATTTCCAGTGCTGGAGTGGACTTATGATAATAGATATTATGACATTCGTTCGTCATAAAATATAGATATATTACAATTGTTAATATGGCTTATTAAAATGTAAAATAGTGTTGGCTTTGTAAACCGTGGATAGCAGGGTTGCAGGTGACAGAGACGCGTCGGCTTTTTTCGTCAACAAAAACTAAAGTTCAATGTAGCTTATTTAAAACTCGAATGCTGTAAGCAGGTACGCACATACATTACGCCACAGATGTTATTATATCTTCAACAATATTGTTGATTACTTAACACTAAGTAGGAGGTACGAGTACTTATCGAGTGTGTTATATTGAGTAACTCGATCACTCGGCTACTTGGCCATGTAAAAGTGATCCCATTTCGACTTCCGTACAACTCTTTCACACATTTTATTCTAAACTTGCTTACTTTCGAGTTACGATTGTACTATTTCTATGCTTAAATATAAAGTGTAGTATGCCTCCCTTCTCAAATATTGGTCATCATCATCATTTCAGCCGAAAAACGTCCACTGTTGGACGTAGGCCTCCCCCAAGCTCCGCCACTTCGACCGGTTCTGTGCTTCCCGCATCCAGCGGACTCCTGCGGCCCTCACAAGGTCATCGGTCCACAAATATTGGTACTCTAAAGTAACCAAAAGAACCGGGTGAGGCCCATACTCATCCGACATAGTATCCACCCAGGATACTATGTCGGATGAGTATGGGCTGAAATGCGGAGTAAGACAGGGGGGGGGGGGGGGTTAAGCTCGCCTCTGCTATATCAACCGGCTTATCGAGCCGACGATAGGATGCTTCTCAGTTCTTCGATATGCGGGTTGAAAAAGTTGATAACGTCCTGCGAGGCTTATGCGGTGGAGCATGGCTTAATTTACAACTCGAAGAAGAGCGAGCTTCTTGTATTTAAAGCACCTAAGCAGCAGCCGCGCAGTGTTCCATCCATAACACTTAACGGCGTAGCACTTAGGGTTGTTGATAGTTTTAGGTACCTTGACCGATACGATGACCTAGACATAGAAAGGGAGCGCAGGGCGTTGTAGGTGAGGAGCAATATGCTTGCCCGCAGGTTTGCTCGTTGTACTACAGACGTCAAAGTGACTCTTTTTATGGCGTTCTGTCAATCGTATTACACGAGTGGCCTGTGCAGTGTTGCCATGTACACCGTAATTACGGTAAATGCACCGTTTTCAGCAAAAATTTACCACCTACCGTCGAGGCATGACAACGGCGACAAAATCTACCGTAATCTGGAAAGATTAAGATTCCTGTTGTAAAAAGTTAACTAAATCAAAACACAATTATTATGTATTATGAACGCACTCCGATCCCTAATATTCTTGTCCAACACTACAATGGTCACACCAGCAGACAAGTTCAGGGATTCCCCCTGTTTCGGGCCCTCTATAATGCTAACAAATTGAGTTGACGTTCATAGATATTAATTTCGAATAATATTACGATCGTTTCATTTAGTTACATAGCATTCCTCGAATTTAGTCTGTTTTTTGATAACTTGTCAAGTCGTCAAGTTTTTACTGTTTCTTGGTTTAACTTTCGATTATTAGACAATATTTATAAAGACAAAAAAAAAGACGGAATAAACTCGCTCTAGAAAAGGGAATATTTTGACGCAGCAGTCTAATAAAGACACGGATACAAAAATGAGGAGATTTTGGTGTCACATTCAGAATAATTATGGTATTTATTTCCATTCCTCTCCTCATTTATGTAATTTTACTTGTATTTTTGTCTGATTAAAAAAAAAAGTGTTAATCACCGTACTTTTCTATACTACTACTACCGTACTTTTCCGTACTAATCTACCGTATTTTTATAATGGATTTACCACCGACCAGATCACCAGATTTTGGACATGGCAACACTGGGCCTGTGGGTGGCATACACGCGTCGAGCTTACAGCGTCCTGCGTGTGCAATTTAATAATGATTTTAGCATGCTGTTGGGACTGCCATTGCGTTGTTGCGTCTCGGGAATGTTCGCGGAGACCCGCACAGATGGTTTCCATGCCAGCGGCTTCCATGCTACAGGCAGCATTTGCATGGTAGTGACAACAGCATTCTAAAAATGATCGCTGTTAGAGCGGACTGTCCCTTTCAGGGTCACTGGGTAGCGTCAGTCTTAGGATCAAATAATTAATTAATTTTGTGAATACTAACAATATTAACCTATATTTCTAAGCACTATTAGTATTAACACCAAAGTACTAACAAAAATATGGACCTTAGTCTGAAATAAAGCTTAATTAATTAATTTATAAAGTCTACTCACTTATTACCTAGTATAAAATAAAATGTAAAATGTAATATATTTTGTAGCGCAAACTGAACCAAATATGTAGGTACTAGGTCATAAGTCCATCCGAGCTGTGCTGCTGGGGAGTTTGTTGCGCCACTTCTTCTTCCCAGCTAAAGCACAAGGAAGTGGTGAAGGGTGGTCGTATTTTGGGGGACTGTCTTATGTATTTTGACGTTCGAAAAGTTCTGATTCTCAGCCTTATTTAAATATGACTGAATAACTTTTGATTTTGATTTTAAAGTTATTCTTCCAAATACGCAAAAGTATTTGTTTACATTTTTGGAAAACTAATTGTGAACGCAGAAAGGGTAAGTAGGTACTCTACTGCACGCACGTTGCAGTCTTTAAATAGTAGGTCTGCACTTTTTCCTGAAGGTTGGCGCTGTTGTGGGCCGCAGTAAATGCCGAGATTCTGAATTAAAAAAAATCCTGCCTCTTAGATTTGGAAGCAAGCACTTGACTGAGCAAGTACATTACCCTAGGTCATGTTCATTCTAGTATCAGAGTAACTCGGAACCATGACCTCATGTTAGGTCGGTATAACTTCTTTTTAGGATGTCAACGGTTAATAAATTTGTTTATTAGTTTTATCTATTGGGGAACTGTTACGGGTCATTGAGTCAAGTGTGTTAGGTAGGGGTAGAGTTTAACAACCACGTTCGATTAGGTACCTCATTGGGCCATTCTTTAGATTGCAAGCACCACTGTTGAACGTTAGACGCAATGTTCGATAAATTCCAAAACATAATATATACTATGTTAGACAACATGATGGATCGTATGATCCAATTAGTTTCGAACCTTATAAAGCACCCCTGAATCTTAGGATAATTACTTGGAACGCCAACGGGCTGACAGAACGTCGGCAGGAACTCGAACTTTTCCTGAAAATTGAAAGAGTTGACGTGGCTTTAATCTCGGAATCAAGGTTCACACCAAAAACTCATTTCCGAATTAAAAACTATATGGTGTACACAACTAACCACCCTTCTGGTAACTCACATGGAGGAACTGCAATCATAATAAAAGAGAACATTAAACATTATCTTCTTGGGGAATATAAATCTGAAAAGATACAAGCCACATCGGTCCGAATACAGGATAGCAAAACAGAAACAACAGTTTCAGCAACCTACTGCCCACCTAAGCACGTCATTACAAGTGATGAGTTTAAGACCTACTTCAACACACTAGGAAACAGATACATTTGCGGTGGTGACTGGAACGCAAAACATGTTTTCTGGGGTTCCAGACTAATCTCACCACGAGGTCGGCAACTCTATGTAGCAACAAATGACCTTAACCTTCATTGCGCTTCACATGGTCTTCCAACATATTGGCCTGCGGACACAAACAAGGTACCAGATCTATTGGATTTCTTCATCACCAAAAATATCCCACTCAGCCAAATAGACGTAGAAGAATGTACTGACCTGTCGTCTGACCATACACCGGTGATAATCAATGTTCACTGCAAGGTCATTCTGACTGAGTATCCAGAAAGACTGTATAACCATAGAACAGACTGGGACAGTTATAGAACCAAAATATCAGAATCTATAAATCTGAACTCGCCGCTAAACAGCACAGATAGCGTCGAAACAACTATCGAATCACTCAACAAGCTTATTCACCTAGCGGCCAAAGAATCTTCACCTTTCCTGAGTCTGAAAACCACACAAAATGCCAACTACTCTAAAATTATAAAGGAAAAAGTAAATGAAAGAAGACAGCTGCGGAAAAGATGGCATTCTACAAAATATCCTTGTGACAAAAAAGCTTTCAACAAGGCTTCCGAGGAACTCAAGCGAATGATCAGCCAATCGGAAAATGAGCGCCTGCAAAATCAGCTAGCTAACCTTACTCCCAATAAAGATACCAGCTACTCGTTGTGGAAGATAACAAAAAGGCTGAAAAGACCAAAAGAGCATATACCACCCATAAAAGCCACTGATGGCAAGTGGGCAAAGTCAGAACTTGAGAAGGCCCAGGTATACGCAGAACATCTAAAAACTGTTTTCAGACCTTTACCTAGCAAACATCCTGATCACGATAAGGAAATCAACGAATATCTGGATGCACCACTGCAAATGAGCCTACCACTAAAATCTGCTAGCCCCAAAGAAGTATGGAGAGAAATCTTAAAACTACAGAAGGGAAAAACACCAGGCTATGACTTAATCGATGCACAACTACTCAAGCAGCTGCCTAGGAAAGGCATAATTCACATCACGGCTATCTACAATGCGTGCCTAAGACTAGCAATCTATCCCGCTCAGTGGAAAATTGCGCAGGTTATAATGATACCCAAACCAGGCAAGCCACTCCATGAAGTTAGCTCCTACAGACAGATAAGCCTACTTCCAGTATTGGGTAAACTTCTGGAAAAAATATTGCTAAACAGGATGCGCACCTTTATACCGGAAGTTATTCCTCTTCACCAGTTCGGCTTTCGTGAGCAGCATGGAACTGTAGAACAGATACACCGTATTACGGATACTATAAGTCGTGCATTAGAATGCAAACAGTACTGCTCTGCTATCTTCCTGGATATTAGCCAGGCATTTGACAGAGTGTGGCATGAAGGACTTCTATTCAAAATTAAAAAGCTTCTTCCACACTCTTTTTTTCCGATTTTACGATCATACTTACGCAAGAGATGTTTTGAGGTGAAATTTAACAACGAAGTTAGCTCTTTAAACATAATCCTCTCAGGAGTGCCACAAGGAAGTATACTGGGACCAGTGCTGTATTTGCTATTTACGGCAGACCTGCCAACGCACGCTGATACTATAACTGCCACCTATGCGGATGATACAGCTCTTCTATCGGTACACGAGGATTCCGCTATAGCATCAGCAAAACTACAAGCCCACGTTCATGAAGTGGAGAAGTGGCTAGATAAATGGCGTATTAAGGCAAATCAGGGAAAATCTGTCCATGTGACCTTCACTCTGAGAAGGCAGACCTGTCCGACAATAAAACTCCATAATGAGGAAATTCCCCAGGCTGAAGATGCCAGATACTTGGGTATGCATCTGGATCGAAGACTCACCTGGAGGAAGCACATCTGGACCAAACGCAAACAGCTGGATACAAAACTCCGATCAATGTACTGGTTGATGGGTGGTAAATCAAGCCTGTCACATGAAAGCAAGATTGCTATTTATAAAACCATCCTCAAACCCATCTGGACTTACGGAATCCAACTGTGGGGCACTGCTAGCAATAGCAACATAGAGATTCTCGAAAGATTTCAGAGCAAGACATTGCGTGCCATGCTAAACATACCTTACTACGTGAGCAACAAATATATACATGAGGACCTAAATATCAACACTGTCCGACAAGAGATTGCTAGACATAGTGAACGCTATCAGACGAGAATCTCAACTCACGTCAATGAACTGGCATTAAAACTAGTAGGCACAGGAAGTGTCACACATTCCCGATTGAAACGGCATAGTGTCCCCACGCTTACCGCAAGATTTGATCATACCATGATATGAAAGGAACTCTCAACGATTCCTTCTGCTAAGAAAACACAGAACGTGATACTTCAACTGAATGGCTTATTGTGTTTAACACAGATTGCCAGGTTACAGAAAACAGAAAAAAAAAAAAAAAAAAAAAACTGTTGAACGTGGGCTCCTGGATTAAGTTCCCGGGTCAGGCAGTGTGTTTGGATTAATTGGGATTTTCCAATATGAGATTTTGAATAACATTTCAAAGTCTGAATTTGTGCCCATTTACAATTTATATTACTTAAATAGGGTGTCAGGGGACATCGAAGCGCAAACTGTAACCATGAATTCAGCACATGATTCTTGATATTATGGCGCAGAATTTTTTATTGGTTGTCAATTAAAATATCAGCTGTTTCATAGAAAACTGCAATACCGACGCGGTAAAACTGACCGGCTATTAAAAAAGAATAACCGACGAAAAACTTAATCGCAGAACAAGATAAAATATAGGTACAAATCAAATTAAAATATTTTTATTTCATATATAAACCTGCATGGGCACTTATGAAACGTCAGAAGCTAGGTGCATGGTTCCAAATTGTCGCTTCCTATGAAGAAGAGCCGGCAAGAAACTCCACGGTTACTCTTTTAAAAATCATTGGCTTTAACAATGTTTTCAAATTACAGTACTAATAGGTATGGGAGGGCAGTGCAGGCCTGTCAATAAGTACCAGGTAGGTACTTAGAGGAATGAAAATACAGAATAGAAAATCGTCTACAAAATATCCCTGCCACCCTGTGTAGGTAGGCACCTAAAACTGGGACCGACCTAGATACATATCTACAGCTGACTTAATTTACTAACTAGTCATAGGCCTCCGAGCTACATGCCACAAATTCTGATCGTACCTATGTTATCAATGAAAAACTTCTGAATCCGTTGTACTTAGTTACTCATGTGGCCGTTGATTACTATCGCAAGCCATGCATTATAAAAACAAGAGCCCGTACTGCCAACATTTAAACAAAAGAACAAACGCGCCTTCCAAATTCAAATGCACAAGCGTATCGCGATAAAATAATCAAAATGCCACCCAGGTACACATTATTATGGGAAATAATGAAGAAATTATTGACGTGTGAAACGAATATGCGAAATAAATCCGAATGAATGCGAGCTGTCACAATAGGGGCCGCAAGGCTCGCTTTTAATTGAACTTGCGGGGCCAATATGGTAGGTGAATTTTTTTATTTTTTCATTCAACCGCTGCTAGATACCTACAGTATCGTAGGGCTGCCTCCTGCTTATTGCTTTGGTTGTGATGTTTTAATTAACTTTATCACAGGATCAAACGTCATTAAAAGCGACTACATTTGGCTGATAATTTTTCTGCGAGATTCTAGGTATCTTCCTAAAAGCAACTCTAAGTTCCAGATTACTAATAGCTCATTTGATGGAACTTGAAACTTCTATGGAACGCATAAAAAAATAACACATTTGACTTCTTATACAGAACATACACAGAAAATAAAGAAGAGAGCACCATACACCACCAGCGGGCTTAGCATGACGCTTTGTATTTCTACGAAGAATAGACAGTGCTTTTTCAATACAAAGTGACATTTCGTTCCTACATTTTTGTTATCGCACCGTAGATATCCTTCTACAATATGTCATTTAGTCTTTCGTTTCTAACTATATTTGTCTAGGTCCTTATAAGTGTAGATTTTTTCAGAAGAATATTTCTTCCCAAACTGTCAAAATCACACTGACAACAAAACTTTCTACTCGACGGCCACAAAGTATATACGATTATCTTCAAAATCATGATTCGTTTAGAACGCATAACTGTGATAATGAATAGAAAAACACAGCTATGTTATCCTATTGTACATAATTTATTTAATAGTCATGTCTATTCTTCCGTCTACAAATTTGTGCTCGTGCTAAGCCTGCAGTCCACCACCTATCTAAACAAAAAAAAAAACAATTTCCGGATTTGTGGATTACGGCCTGCTTTCTCTCACAGATGGGAGGCCTGTGTCCCAACAGTGGGAAAATTATAGGCTGATTATGATGATTGTTCAGTTTTAAATTCCTCAGTAATCTTGCACTAGGACTTCTCCGCGCTATTACCTACGTATCTGTTTTCACTTAGTGTTCTTTTCCCCTTTTTTCTTTGGTCAGCTCCGAAGGGTCGAAGCGTGATGTTAAATAGCCTATATACCTATAACCTTTCTCAAGAATTGGGCCATCTAATACAAACATATTTTTTGCAAATCCGTCTGGCAGTTCCAGAGATTACGATTGTTTGTAAGTTTGTTCAGAAGTTTTTATGATGTAGGTAGGGGGAGAACAAACTTACAAACAAACAAATTTAGCCTATTTATAATATAATACTATACAAAAAAACTTTTTTCAAAAAAAAAAAAAAAAACAACCGTCTTGCAAAAAACACTAGAAAGTGAAAAATAACTTTAATTTCGGAGGTCGGTGACTTTTGATGTGTACTTATTTTATTAATTTCTGGTCACCGCCTTCCGAAATTAAAGTTATTTTTCACTTTCTAGTGTTTTTTTGGAAGTCGGTTGTTTATTTTTTTGAAAAAAGTTTTTATTTTTTACTTTTTAGTTATGGTACCTACCTCACACCAATTCATCATCAAATTTCATCATCCTTGGGGTCAAAACCATGCAAATTTATGCGATAGCAGCAATCGCGGTTAATTTGCTGTCTTTTTTCGAAGAGTTCCGTTGTCTGTCTCCGAAACGCATCATCAGATCTATATGAAATTTAAATGGGACCATTTCGGAATAAACTACTTCCTAAAACAAAAAAAAAATGCAAATCGGTCTACATATGACGGAGTTATGCCCGAACGTCCACCTAACTCCTAACCGTTATAGAGTTGTACCTTCCTTCATCAGCTCAGCGTCATGAGATGATGATGACCATACGCAAATGTCTCAATAGCTTTAGAAAACATATGAAAAACATTGTTAATGCCTACAAATTTTGAGGGTTGCCCTCGATTTCCCTGGGATTCCATCATCAGATCCTGATTTGGTGCCAATGGGACCACCTCAGGAGTCAGGAGTATACTCTTTCAAATAAAAAAAGAATTTTGAGAATCGGTCCACAAATGAGGGAGAAATCGGGGAACATACATAAAAAAATACGTTCGTGGGACATATTATAACCTCCTCCTTTTTTTGAAGTCGGTTAAAAATAATTAGACAGTATGTCCAAGTATATATAAAGTAAAAATGGGAAGAGCTCACCGAGCATCAAGGAATTCGTCCGCATCGCTGTCAGTGGGAAAAGTGCCCAAAAGGCTGGCAGCGTTGCCACGTTGGATGGCAATGCTGATTCTTTGACCTAATAATAGGCCAGCCCTTAGGTCACGTGAAGAGTCGACCAACCGCTTGGCGATGTCCCGAAATACTCGATGAGCACTCGGACCCCACGGCCCTAGTGTTTCAACCCCAAACGGCTCTAACATATTTAAGCATACCTATATAGTTCCTAATTTGGGTATAAATAGGTTGTTATATTTGCGCCGTTTGAGGTTTTCTGCACCTGCAGCAGCCGCACCAGCGCAGCCCGCCGTGCTCAGAATGGGATGGCGCGAGGGTGTCGACACAGGTAGCATCCCACACCAAAGGCCTACCCAACTTCCAAGGTTTATTGTCATTCCGTCTGGCCTCTTCCCATCGTCGCGTGCCAAGCCATTGGGTTCTAAGACAGCGGGCACCCTGGCGGTGCGGTGAAACGAGACCGACGGATGATGTCATTAATGCTGGCGTGCCGTGCCAGCCAACCAGCGCTGTAAGCAAGGCCATATGGTCTCCGTGGCGATCAACTGCTTACCGCACTAACAACGATGCGGTGAAGCAGTTTATAATGATATTAATTAACAATTAATAATAGCGATTTATAATATTAGTGTAGATTAGCAATATCACTGGGGAATAAATGTCCAGTGCAATTGATTGTCATTCATAGTCTACATAAACGAAAGGTCGAAACCACCTCTTGAAGAAGTACCACTAACCATTCATGCAATTTCCAAATGTTCTCGAAAACTTTAGTAAAATACATAAAATTAAATGTAATGTTGGGACAGCCCTGCTGAACACCCACCACGCTTCCATAGCGCTATCACGGCTCTCAGCCCTGTCACCATTTTCCCATTTTTCCCGCCCTCTCTTGCTAGCGTCACAAAGGTAATAAATCCACTCACATTAACTCAAAATCAAACCCTATGGCACTCAAAGTGGGCGAAAAGATGTAAAAATTGTTTGAAGATTAAATGGGAGTTACGTTGTTTATGGTCAGTTCATAGCTTAGCGATGCGGTTTTTCGAATGAAAACCTCTTCTGGGGGAATTGACAAGTGAATTTAATATCGGTTTTCAGCGATGTATTATAAAATAAATTCATTGAAATGTTACCGGTTCAGTTGATGATAGTTGCGGTTGCTGTGTAAATGAGATAATAATGAAGATCATTATTTATTTGTTATGTGTTTACGATGGGTGTAATAAAGGCTCGTTTTTGTAGGGCTTCTAAATCATCATCATTAAATGATTTTCATGAAAGTTGAAATTAAAAAAAAATCGTCGCTGGCCTTAATTTTCTTGGCTTGTTAATATGATAGATATTAAACAGTCAGATGGAAGGTTATGGTGAAAGTGACAGGGTAGCCAGCGAATTTTATAACTCTTTCATGAAAGAAAGAAAGAGAAAGAAAATGAAAGAAAAATGGATTTATTTGTCACAGAAACACGTGTAAGTAGAAGATGACATAACATTTTAAAAAACATGTTGACAACACAGAATAAAACAAAAATGGAGGAATTAAAATAGAGGGTTACGTTGATGATTTTAATGACTATAATTCTGTAAAAACATACGTGTTTAAGTCGCGAATCTTATTGCAAAGAAAACGTAAGAAAATTTGAATTCGGCGAGCTATCCTGGAGCTTTCACCTTAAGGCGAATCTAGTCCACATTTTTTCCATACAAACTTCGGGAGCGTTTTACTCCACTGTTCGACAATGTACATAAAAATTAAATATGGTATGGTTTTTTCTCATTTTTAATATTGTCTGTACGTAAACAGATTACTAAAATAAAAAGCCATTAAAAAGTTATGAGCCCAACAAAGATTCGTTTTTCTCGCTAATTTACCCTAACTTTGGGCGTGTTTAAGTAATAAAAGAAGTGTAAATTCTCAAAAACCAAATCGGTACCGATAAATTTCAATTATCGTAAAGTTCAATAAACTTTATTGGTCATTGATTTTTGCAGTGGTTTTTTCATAAAACCCGATCTTCCGAAGGAGTTTTCTTAATGTTTTACACGCCTGTTTTACTTTTATACCATTTGTTGTAGGGTAATATCAAATTGTGTTTATTAAAATTATTTTACTTTGTTACTTGTTTTATGTAATTTGTAAAAATCCTGGCTTGATTTTCGTACTTTGTTTTCGGGTGACCACTGAAAATCAGCGCTGTGCTGTGGGTCCCATAGCACAGCATCATGCTGAGTGGAAGCCTTCTTGTCACAGTCACGGCGTGCAGCTGCCGACTATTTATGTTCTGTATGCCTATGTTTAAAAATATTTGTGTTGTTATCATGTTTTTTTTTTTTTAATATGTTTTTTCATCTTTTTATATGCACGTGTTTCTGTGACAAATAAATACATTTTTCTTTCTTTCTTTCTTCTTTCTAAAAATGATCCTGCATCTCACTCAATAACGTTGTGCGTGTAGACTAGCTTCTAACTGCTCACCACTGATACTACCTCAGTCGGACACGAAGCCTGGTGAGACAGCGTGCTTTTTAGCCAGGCTCACCAGTGAGTTCGAGCTAGCGACTAAGTTCCCCTTAAAGCTTTACATTACTTGTGGAAGCGACTGTGAAATGTACCTAGGTACTGAAATACACACTATACACTTGAACAGTCATTATCAGAACTAAGTGCCCCAAAAATGTATTGAAAACTCAAACTCAAAGCATTTATTTCAATTAAACCATTTACATGCACTTTTGAATTGTCAAAAAGTCGATCAGTTGCAAAGTTGAAGCTAGTTGCCCATTACAAAACGTACGAGTAGATCCCAATGGAGAAGAACGGTCAAGAAACTCCAAGGACACTCTTTTAAATCAAGTTAGGTATTACAAAATCTTGGGAACATTATTCTAGTTGCTTCTCTAAGTGAGAATTGGTCCTATGTAATTATGTCATTTAAAGAACCAGAATCAACCAAATCTGAATCATTTTCACTTTTATCTGTTAGTGAATTATGCAATTATCCATCTGAACTTTTTGAAACCATCTCCATTAGGTGCTTTCTTCTACTAACGCATAATTTTCCGCTGTGGAAAATGTCCTCCCGCGGAATGGGCTATAAATACCTACCTAGTTTCAGTAAAATCAACTAAATGTTTACCTATTTAAGCATGGCAGTCACTCAAACTATATCTCTTTCTACGCAGATGTCCCATGGGAGGACATTGTGAAAGGGTGACAGGCCCAGTTATCGGCCGGTCGCACTGCCCACGTCTTATTATGCTTTGTACCATGATATAAATTGTTCTGTACCTTTAAATGCGGCAAATACAACTGGATCTACATTAAGGAATAATAAATACTGTTAGTTATGGTACAGAATTTTAACTAGTTTGTCTTGAAAAATCTTAATTGATTTAGCCTGGGGGGTAATTGTAGAACATACTATTACACTAATAATGAAATAGCTTTCAATTTGACAGTTCAACAACATTAATTGTTTATTCAAAAATTTCGTACACAAGCAATGGAATAACAAAATCTTTCAAAATGATTCAGATTCTGATTGATATTCCCTCTGCCTCTGCCTAGCCTTTTCCCAACTATGTTGGGGTCGGCTTCCAGTCTAACCGGATGCAGCTGAATACCAGTATTTTACATGGAGCGACTGCCTGTCTGACCTCCACAACCCAGTTACTGGGTAATACGATACCCCTTGGTAAGACTGGTTGTCAGATTTTCGGGCTTCTGACGACCTGTAACGAGCGTCAAAGATCCACAAATGACAGCCGGGACCAACGGCTTAACGTGCTTTGCGAGGCACGGAGGGGTCTTGGTATGTAAAGATGGTCACGCGTCCACGGACCAACCGCGGCAAGCGTGGCTTAACCTGGTCGATCGACCCGCGCAGCTATTGTTACTTAGCCACAAGCCCCTCGATTTTGATTGATAGTGGTGCCGATTCTGTTGTCACAAAATTCTCTAAACTAGACTAAAAATCACCAAAATTTAGTTTATTCCTGTCAAAAGACGATTTCCTATTCTGAAATTGACTAAAGTGACACAACTTAACTATATTTTAGTTTGACAGCACTAAGATTGCACTGAATTATTAGTTTAGTGAAAATGGTAATTTTGCTATTCTGTTGGTGTCAATTTCACTATTCTATTCAACCTAAAATTTTAGTTGTCTAACTAAATCTGACTATTTTTAATCGCGATTAAATAGGTGTGGAATAAAATTAGTTGTCAAGAACTAACATTCACACCGACGACACCTCGACTTCTGGTGCAAAAATAGTACTGTATTTTTTTTCTTTTCTTTTGCTTATATCTCGAAAACGGTGTGTCCAATCGCAAAAATAATGAAAATTTCGACCCCCTTTAATAGACCCCAAACACCTCTTAAACTCAACATGTGGATAATAATTTTTCATATTTTCCATGAAAAAAGTGAAAATTCCATATAAATCACGTCGAGGCTGCCGACCCCGGCGCGCAGCTGCTGGCTCTAAAAAAAACACGGGGTATAGGGCAAACAAGTACCACGTTGCGAAGCCAAAACATACCACGTGCGAGTCGCGATAATAGCGACAGCAGAATAGCGTTTAGATTCTCATAGTAAAAAGTAAGGAATTTTAGTTATAGTTTAGTTAGTTTAGTTCGGTGTACAACAGAATCTGTAATCTGCTCGATGACCTTCCAATAAAAGTAAGCTGACTGAGAATCATTCTAGGGTTTACTTATGATTCTGCCAGGGGTGCGGGTTGTTCAAAAGGGATACCGCCGCCCCTGGCACACAGGCAACTGAAGGAAAACGGGTGGGTTTTAGTCAGTAAAACTCCGACACGCCATCCCGCTCCAGCCAAAGCGGGAGAAGTTATTTGATGATTTTCCACTCAAAAACAAGGGGTTATGATGGTCACTCATGAAAGAAAATGTTTTTGCCCTTGACACTTGACACGGTACCCAAAAAAAATTTTTTTTCAATCTGCATGTCAGTCAGTTAATTCGATTGAATAACTTTTTCATGAAAGAGGGGGAATGGTATTGAATGAACTTTCAAGAATGTAGGTATTGATGATTTGAATGTTACTTCTGTAAAGCCATATTTGTTATGGTGCTGCTACACCTACGAGAAACGCCGTTGATTATCGCGACGTTGGACGTTAACGGTTTAGCCACAACTTATCGCGATGATTTTACAACGGCATTCACATTGCCATTTGACGTTACAAAATATGAGAATTATTGCGATAAAGCGGCCACACTAACGTTTGTCATTGTCCACCGTGAGCATATTGTCGATTCTTTACCGCGTTGTTTATCGCGATGTTGGGCATTGACGTTGACCGTAGTGTGGCCGCAGCATTACGCTCACGCAACATACAGGGTAAGTTTTTATCCAGTGCGCAAATTGTAACCATGAATTCAGCATATCATTCTGGAACCCCTAGCGCAGAAATTTTTCGCCGGTTACACAGAGAAAAATCACCTGTTTCATAGAAAAGTGCAATACCTACCCGGTCAAAATGTATGGAATAGCTGATTTTTTTTTGTAAATCCGGCGATTTTTTTTTGCGCTAGGGGTTCTGGAATGATCTGCTGAATTCATGGTTAAAATTTGCGCACTGGATAAAAACTTTTCCTGTATTTTAATCAACCATACAACCTGACACTGACTTGCAAAATGAAAAAAAAAACGAACGTAAGAAAATTTGAATTGCTCGGAACATTCACATCTTAAGAAACGACTCCCTTCTCTATATCTCGTCTATGCATACTAAACTCTTTATTAATACCGATCTACTTTTCCTCCTCACAATACCTTCAAACGTGACGCCTCCAAACGTACCTTAAACGTCCACAAACTTATCGTTACGTAACAGCGTACCCTTGATTATGTCCTACAAACTTGCTCTTACAGCCCACAATTTGACAATGATCCTTATTTTGTTACAGCTACGGCTGAGTTTCAAATGGCAGGGGTTGAAAATGTAGTATATGTAAGGATGGAAGATGTATAAGGGGAGGTTTTAAGTGGGGTGCGATAAAGTCACAGGTCGAGCTTAGCGGTTACTAGAGTCGCGCTTGACGGTACGCTTCAGAGGGATGGGGATTTAGACGTTATTGGATCACAGGGTAGGGCTGGCACGGTGAGAGTTGCAAGACATTTTTGAAGAATCGTAATTTTTTCTGGATATTAGAAGCCCGCTTCATAAGAATGGGGAAAAAGTGAGACGTTGCCACATTAGACCCATAGTATTGAATGCTTTTCAAGTTAATCCTTACCGTCAACTTTCATCCCTTAGTAGTGCTATAGAGGCATGAGGAAAAGGGTGTTAACTCAACCTTCATAGAAAAAGCAGTCCACGGCTAAGCACGTGTATAGCGTGTACTTAACTTCACTTTGTATGAATATGTAGGTGGTAGAGTCTACTACAACCTACGGGCACGCTACACATGAAACAAAAGCTGGTATGTATATAATTGAACAGCGGTCTCTGAAACCTCTCTGGCACATTCTGCATAGCAGTGGAACGTCGATTTAATTCACGAAACTTCTAGATTACAATACGTATCTATCTTCTTATTTTCACTTAAATACAGTCTTAATGATTCTGCATTTACCACTAATTTAGGTAGCGCCTCACGTCCTTAGAGAAAAGATCGTACTTTCGTCGACTTATCCTCGTCGATCTGCTATAAAACTTCCACATTACGCATATAAGTAGGTAACTTAAGATTCTCTGTTCATAATATCGAAGATGATATCCACGTAACACTAATGCGTAAGACTGTATCACTGTGTATGTAAAGTTGAGGAGTTCGTTGCTGACCACGGCTCTGCCTGTGTAAATCCGTGCTTCGCAGAATGGAAATATCTCTTATATTCTAGGATTTTGTAGGGTATCTATATTACCTACTGTTAGGTTAATGTAAACAGAAAATGTAAAATTGGGAGAAATGTGTGGTGAAAATCTTGCTACATGTCGGGTAGTTTGCTCGTTTCCGTCCAGTGCTACCGGTGATCTTACTATCCTACTTAATATTTAAATGTTAAAGTTAGTTTGTTTGAATGTTTGTTACTAACGACGCAAAAACGGCCGCTCGGATTTGGATTTGGCACACAGATAACTTATAACCTGGATAAACACATATGATACTTTTATCCAGGTAGTACGTTCCTGTGGGATAAATTCCGCCCTCCACTCGCAAAAACTACTGTAAAATCTAAATTGATCCACAGTTTTATTTTGTGATAAAAGATTCAAAGATATTGAATGGCAGAATTGCTCGCTAAATAATAAATAATATATAGCCAAAACTAGATGTCAGAATTCAGCCTGTTCAGATGTTGCAGCGTAATTTAGTGACAAACATACATCCAAATTCCAACTTATACTAATACATTACAGTATTAGAAACATGGCTATTTTATGTGATACTTAAAATAAAACCATCACGTTTGCATTGCGTCGTTCTGTTCACGTAACTTAATGACTGTTGTACTATCTGTCGTGGGAATATACAAGGCTATGTGAACTACCATGATGTTTACATCGTCATTCTTAATAATTAACTAGGCGCAGGAAAATATGCCTGTAATTATGGTAAAAGCCCCCGGTGCTTAATTATGACACGCAATTTTGCTTACGTACATTTTAAATATACTGTGAAAATAAAATAACATTACATTTCAAAGGGTTTTGAAACTTGTTTTAAGCTTCTTCAACTAGTCTATCTTCTATTTATTCAACCAGCGCCCTATTTGCGTTACACACTATCAATCAGAATCTATACTAAAATATATATATATATTTATATATATAAAGCTGAAGAGTTTGTTTGTTTGTTTGCTTGAACGCGCTAATCTCAGGAACTACTCGTCCGATTCGAAAAATTCTTTCAGTTTTAGATTTCTTTTCGTTTTCTGCCAAACCCTTGGATATTTTATTTCGGGTTAAAAACAGGAGTACAAATAAATGTTATACATTATAAGTATCAAACTATAAAACTTTTTTGAAAAATATAACAACCGGCTTCTAAAAAAGCACTACAAAGTGCAAAATAACTTTAATTTCGGAAGTCGGCGACTTTGGATGTGTATTTTCATTCTTTGTCACCACCTTCCGAAATTAAAGTTATTTTGCAGTTTGTAGTGTTTTTTTAGAAGTCGGTTGTTATTTTTTAGAAAAAAAAAAACATTTTTCACTTTTTAGTTACTTACCACCTATACCACACCAATTGGAAATTTCATCATCCTTGGGGTCAAAACAATGCACATTTATGCGATAACAGCATTCTGGGTTGATTTGCTGTAATTTTTGAAGAGTTCCGTTGTCTGTCTCCGAAACGCATTGATCATCAGATCTATATGAAATTTTAATGGGACCATTTCGGAATAAACCCCTTTCGAACAAAAGAAGAATTTTTCAAATCCGTCTATATATAACGGAGTTATGCCCGAACATACATAAAAAAATATATAAACATGTCGAATAGATTTTTGATTCTTTTTGAAGTCGTTTAAAAACAAAACACTTATTACAGGTATAATGTTATGTTTATGTTACATATGTCTGTACCATCGACTTTATAACCTATCACATCCTGATCCATTCTTACTTTGCATGTTTCTTGGCCTATATCCACGTATCATCTCTTTTCCCAAGCCTTTTCATTTGGGATCGACACACCATCTTCTTCTTCCATACTGTCTTCTATCAATCTTCAACATTTTTCTGAACCGTTGCAAGTCACAGCCCTGCTTCATCTCGTTACGTAGCAGGCCTCTCCACGGAGTAATCAGATAAGAGACGGGCGCTCAAGTTTAATTGAATTTCCTCGCAAAGTTTACGCTGCCACCCCTGGCCGGCGAGCGCCCTGATTGGAGCGGCGTCGACTCGCTCAAAGACATTGTTCCCGAGCGCTTAGCTAGGGCTGTGCTGTGTATAAACGATATACATGAATGGTTAGGCCAGTCTATTGTTTGGTTATGTAAAACTATGGCTATGTGCTTGTGGTTTGGTTTTAGTAACTTTAGTTTTTATTTATATAAGTTTTTAATATGTATAAAAAATAGTTATCGGATAAATTATGAATGATCATAATTTATCCGATATCAACCATGCGCTTCAAAATTATGAATGAGAATTGGACATCCTTAAAGTAATAATAAACGACTGATTTCCGACGAAATTGAATATTTAGCTATCCTACTAAAATCCTTTTATTTAGGTCCTATGAAGACATCATTAAACTTTTTCCACTTAAAATATTTTCTGCAATAAATAAAAAGACATCATGCTCCAATTAAACTATGGGGCGTGCAAAATATGTATTTTATTAATCATAATTATTTTAAACAAACCGTCTTTGGACACTAATCATCACGCGTAACGAAGAATGCATTGCGTAATGACAAAATTACATCTACCATTGGCAACCAACTCTTCATTGTATTATGAACTTTATTTTGGTGCAAATAAGGGGTGATACATGTGTTTTGTGGTAGAAAAAACAATGGCCCAAGGTTGGCAATGATGCCATCCCGAGTTGGTTCCACTTTTGCTAAGAACTGGGCCGACGGAAGTAGGCATTAGCAGTAATGTAACGCGGATAGTAAGATAATAAAACTATTTGAAATGGGCCTCGTTGGTAATTTGAAAGGGAAATGACATTGTTTCTAGAGTATTGTGACTGTCACGCATTTGTGAGTGCGTAAAGAAGTGGTTTTCGGTTTTTGTATGAACAACGACACTTCGTAAGACATAGTATCAATCAGAATTTGAATCATTTTAAAGATTTTGAAGGTTTTTGCTACTGTGTGTACAACAACGTAAATAATGCAATTAATATTGTTGAACTGTCAAAATTAAAACTATTCCTACTGTTAGTTAGTGTGTTACGCTATTACCCCGCAGGACCAGAAAAATTAAAATGTAGGACAAATACCTACGAATATGTCTAAAAGTGTAATGAGGAAATCAAGTTTTTTAACAATTGGACTGACTACCCCAGGATAAACTATGTCTAAAGTGATTCTATTCTCCATGATTTTTTAGACGATGTGCCCATTACCTATTTAAAATGGGCGTAGTATGGTAATGGGCCTAATAATATATTTTTCGTAAAAATGTAGGCCGTAGACCCGCCGTTTCATTTAATTTTTCGGAATGGTGCCAATACCGTCAATTGAAACAATAAAAGCTCCGCACTACACGCGTTTTTCCGCAAATTCTTCGCACAAAGTAAGTCAACCAACTTAACATTTAAACGGCGCGTCCCAATAATTCCAATAACTATGTTAATTACACTGGGATCAATTAAACACGTAACATGTAATAACATGTACGGGCCAGTGAGTTTCATAACCCAATTATTTAAATATTGTTGAGTGTGCAACCAGTGCAAGCTGAGCGGTTGATCGCTTGAATATAGCATCATAATTTTATTGTTGCACCTTCTTTTTACCCGACTACGGCGGAAAAGGATCGGTACGTATGTTTGTATGTGCCATAACTTCTAAACTACTCATCATTATTTGACAAATGAGGTATCGTTGGTAGCGTATGCCACCCAAACAACAACAGTAGTAAGCGATCATAAGCTTTAGGGCAAAGTGGCATGCGATTATTCGACTACCTACCTACGGCTTTTGAATGAGAATATTTTTTAGTCTTGGTGTTAGGGTACCTAACAGCACGATATCCTAGAAGAGACCAAACGCTAAATTGTCTCCAATCGTTGAATTACAGTTCTTTGTCTTGGAGTTTTACATGAACCTCAAGGAACACTGCGTAAGGGTGCATGCTTTTTGGATTATTGAAGACAATGACGTACGCGACAGTGACTTCACTAAGCTAAAACTTGCTCCTTGCTTGCTTGTTTTCTCAACGGGACACCTATGGTCTGCTAAAGGTTAGCCATCGAATCAACCAGGCCGTTCTGAGCAGCAGAGAAATACGAAAATAATAACCGTAGCATCATTCATCGCTTAGCTCAACAAAGAGTTCGTACCTAAAGCATAAGTGTGGATAATAAATGCCTGTGGTGCATTCTGATAGCGCGCTCTTACGCGTAAACACGCGGAATTTGTACTACAATTGATGATTGTGATCATTATTATAACTAGACTGAAAATAATTAGGTTGGCATCTTTTGACAGTCGCTTGTGTGAACTGAATGATGGTTCCAAAGGATCAAAAACTGGTGTAAAGTAGAAACTGCCGACCTAACGATATGTTAAAATTTTCTTTCTCCAGTTCTATAATATTAGTTGCAATTTTTACACATCGATATCAGCGGGAATTGCAATTAAGCAATTCCCGCTGATATCGATGTAAAAATTGTAAGCTTAAGGAGGTGTTGCTTCTATATTTTTTAAACATAGAATGGAAGAACCAAAACAGCGCCTTAATGGCGTAACACACTCACAGGGCCCGATCTAAGGGGGGGCAAGCCGGGCAAATGCCCAGAGCGGCAAAAATGAGGGGCGGCAAAATGTATACTTACGAACATACTGTCATGAATTTTTGTATACTTGTTCAGAAGCCGTGGTAGACTAACTTGCATGAATATTATATAGTTAAAAGACTATCACATAATATCATCCTATCTTTGGAATTGCAAGCTCATTACATAAATGGTGTTAGTGTAAAGGCCGGCCGGCGAATATTATTTTTGCCCGGTGCGGCTAAATAGCTAGATCGGGCCCTGCACACTCAGAACCTGAATCATTTTGAAGGCTAATCCATGGCTTCATAAGTTCGAAAAATTTGTCTGCGCAACAACGTAGATAACGCAATGAATGTTGTTGAACTGTCAAAATGAAAGTTATTCCTAGTGTTAGAGGTAGGTATTACGCAATTATCCTGCAGAACAGCTAACTCATACTTCGGAAATTCGGAATTGGAGAAGAACTACAAAAATCAATAAGTAGGATTATCAGTTTTTTTTTTGTGTATGGGAATTCCTAGAGAGACGTTGGAGATTTGGAGCAGAGTGTCAGACTCTTAATGTCAAGAACCACGACGAGTGGACGAGTCTCTCTCGCATTTATCCTCACCCCAAGTTAGTTAATTGGCCCGCTAGAATCAACGTCAACTACATATCACATTTCAGTTAATATTAGCTTAAGCAACATTAATTAAGTTGTTTAAAAAACCTTAGCAGTAACTTTCTACATACATAAGTGTTATTAAATTGAACGGCGAATTTAGAGCGCGAATAAAAATACCTTTGTCTTATGAAACTTTCGATTTGGTGATAATTATTTTATAATTGTTGCAATAGGCTGTAAACATGTTGCAAGAGGAGGTTTTATAGCCTCTCGATGAAATCAAGGTTTTTTACATACGATATTTTGGTGGCTTATGTCCGTTTTCACCAACACTAGAAACGTAAAAGTAATGTCTGAATGCACTTTGGATTCTCAAGTCTCGGGGCTAAGTTTAGCGTTGATAATTCTACTGTGCGTATTTGTTTGGGTAGGTATTCCATTTACTTAGGTCTTGCCTGGCGATGATGAAAAGGGGCGATTAGTATTCGCCTCACATGGGTGATTATCCTATTTTGAGATGGAGTTCAGGACCAAACCAAAGAAAACCAAGACTATTATTATTAAAAACACGCATCGGGCCGATATGAGTTGATCAGCTCGATTTTTGAGAAAACTATACCTAATTATATTTTTGATACTGGTTTAACAAGGGGCAATCGTTTTCAAAGCTTGTCGTTCGAAAGGTATTTCTACAACAACTTTAGAATTGGCATGAGTTTTTCGATATAGTTTATGTCATGGTCAATTTGATATACTGACTATTCCATCACTGTTATCGCTGATAGAATGTCAGTTCGTCTAGGCCAGGGGTCGGCAACCTTTTGAGTAAGAAGAGTCAAAAAAAATAATTTACAAAAAAATTTAGTTTATAAAGAGTCACAAAAAATTACAATATCATACAGATTACGAAACAACTCACAGTTATTATTGGTTTCATAGTAAAATTGCGTGAAATCGGGGTTTAAACGCAAGGTGCGTGGCCTGATCTACGCCATTTGCAAACTCGCCATTTTTTTATTTGATTTCTCGCCAGGTGAAGGGAAAACAAATAATATTTGTGTATGGAACTAAAGAGCCGCAGCGTCACATCCAAAGAGCGCATGTGGCTCGCGAACCGCAGGTTGCTGACCCCTGGTCTAGGCCCTCGTGTCGAGAACCCGAGGGGTTATTGCGTAACACGCTAACAGTAGGAATGGCTTTCATTTTCAATAACATTCATTGCGTATTTTATGTTGTTGAGCAGAATTTTTTTTCGAACATTATGAAGCAATGGATTACTAATATTCTTCAAAATTATTCAGATTGTAATCGGTAGCGTCTGTTTTTGCAAAAGCATCCTATACAGTTGGTATAGGGTGCTTTATGCACTGAGCGATAGAATCGGTGATGATGATGACAATGGTTTATTGATAGGAGCTTTTAGGATTTCAGGGCCGTTATTTGCAAATCCCACTTTTTGCCAAGACAAGCCTTGCTTTTGAATGCCCACATTCAATTATTAAAATATACAGACTCCTTCAAATTAAAGCATGAACAATGATTAGGCGACATAAAACATTCAAGAAGATCGCATCTATCTGTGTTAGTTCCGGCCTTCTCCGTCGTCGCTGGCGTCGACTGCCGGAATCGACGCGTGCGCACTTTCTACGCGCCCATAATTAAATGCAGTTAGCACGACTCTTGTAGGTGGGAGCTTATTAGTGCCTATTATTATCTTTTACATTACATAAAATGATCTAGTATTTCATTTATGAAGTGAAAGTGCATGAGATGGAGTAATTTATATATTTTGATTATGAGGAGACTAATGACAAATTTTAATCAATGAGACATATTAGCTTACTTTCATAACCAATTTATTTCATTGATCTCGTACTTATTTCATATGAATTGTTTAAACTTAGCCCTGTAATAAAATAGTCTCATCAGCAGAATATTCATCACTAATAATATAGTACTACACTATAATACAAATATATGTAGCTTGCAACAGATGAGAGCTTAAGATAAGCCCTTGGGGAACTCCACAGCTAATTATCTGGGGACTACACATTTTTTTGTCATGAGTACAAGTGGGAAACGATTTAATTGAAAAGAACAATAAAATAAGGATAATATCATAATAAGTATTATTTAAATGACTTACGGATATGATCTTGAGAGTAGATGAAAACAAAAGACGAAGGACGTTCCGCTGTAGAGTTATTTAGGTCACCAAGGTCATTGGCCCAACAGCCCATAATAGAAATCCTTCTAATATAGGCCTTAACTCACTTAACTCTGAAAAATGAGAAGTACCAGTGTATCATTAAAGGAAGTTATCTGATATTTGCCTGTAGATACACTGATCTCTTCGCCCTGAAGATATTCTTCAAACAGGCACACATCAATGCTGCTCGGCGCCAGACTTGGTGTGGTGGTAGTACTTCCATCAAAAGAAGGTCGGTTATAGTGCACATTCTTTCTTTACCACCTAAACTAAAATAAGAGTATTGCTTTATCTTACTGATAGACCGCGAAAGAAAAGGACAACTGACGTGACAAACTAAATTACGTCTCGATGGTCTTGAATTTGACGTGATTTTAAGCATGAGGAATTTAATTCGTCGTGGTTGCATTGCGTCGAAAAAAGTCTTATTTCAACTAACATAGACAGCTGTCATTTATTACCGTCTCTTTCTTGTTCCATTAGAAGAAAGAAGATAGCAATAGCCTGAATTAGGTTTAGTTGGCGCACTGGGGCTCAACAGTATCATCACTACTATCAAGTACGCATTCAAAATGTTATTTAAAATAATGAGTTAGTTCTATTCAACTGCACCATTGTTTAGTGCGCGTATAATGCAGCTACCGTATTAGGTATTCAGATTACAGGCAGCCGATAATTTAGGTTTAGCTTAGAGTTACGGATACCAACTGTTCTCTTTATTTATAGGAATATCTTTGTGATATAAAATGTTATACTAAATTAGAGCGGCTGTCCTATTTGCACGCGACCATATTTATTTTCAGGAATACACCTTGCCATGTGATTTCCAACCTGCACTGGGCACACGTGGTGCATTACGGCCCACTCCTTCTCACAGAAAGGAGCTTTGTGTCCTATCCTACTACCAGTGGTAACATTATGGTTGATTATTTAAGATTGTGGTTACTGGCAGCGAATAACCATCCCCGCTTCATACCATGGACGGTAAGTATGTATTTTCGCTCATGCCATACCAGTCAGTTATTGACACCGGAGCTGATTTCTGAGCTGACTGCTATCAGTGGTAACACTTGTACTACGAAAATCACCCTTACTGCTTCCACGTAAATTTCTAGAGTTATCGATTCGCTCACAAATAAATTAACTTCGTGCGAATCGATTACGGAAAATAATGTATCATTTAAAATATGGTCGATTCGTACGAATCGGGTGAGTAAATTGTTACAAATCGACTAATAAGCCACATCTACAACTGTGATTTTTGCAAGTAGTTTTGTTCACAACTGCTACCTTTTATGCAGAAACAGTAAACTCCTAGCTAGACATTACATAAGCTATACTCCTACAAAAAAATCTACCTACCTGAGTGATTTAGAAGTGTATAAAATCAATGATGAATGATTACAGGCCGGCGCGGGCGCATGATGCATAAACTTGTGTTGTTATTATACGTTACGTTATAGATATTTGCTGCTCGTAACTATTACGGAGCAGCACCATCTTGTGCAGTTACTTAATCTGTTATATTTCATGACGCGATACGATAGTAAACGTTTGTCATATTCCTTATTGTAGGAGTTGATTGTCAGCTAGATAGACAAGTGCTGTTATTGTGCAGTGTATGTCTTAGTTTTATTTTCCACTGAAGGAATAGAACAGAAAATGTTGAATTCTGCGGAAGACGTAAAACAATGGCTAGACCTGCTGTGACGTATGGGTCAGAATCAGAATATCGAGCCACAAAAGGGATGAAAGAAAGGCATTTTTTTCGGTTCGGTCAATTCAAAGGCATGCAGCTGAGATGATAATCCTAAGAGGAATTATTGAGGGTGTAAAGGTGGGTTTGGACCAAACGAACAAAGAGCTAGAGCTAGAACAAGAGCATTCTTTAATGATCTTTTAGTGTAATCGACAGCTCGTTTTCAGCGCTTATACTAAAATATCAACGAGCAAGAATGAGAACCAAGACCTAGAATTCTTACACATGGTGTTTAGATCAGCCGAACGAATGCTCATTGCTCATTCTTGTCAATTCTGTGGTAGGTAATGCTCTGCTATGTATTTAAATCGCTAGAACACAAGAATACTTTGAAGAGACCGCTCCGGCGAGCGCGCACGTCCGAACACGTAAGAACGCTCTAAGCGACTGTTCGCGCGCTCTAGTGCCGTTTACATCAAGTGAGCGAATATTCTTAGAATATTCCATACAATCGATGCGAACTAAGATAGAACAACGAAGGAATGTTCTGTCTCTGTTTACACTAATAGAATTTGACGGAGAGGAAATAGAATGAGCATTCGCTAGTCTGATGTCGGCCTTTACACGAATGGATAGAAAAAGAACTGAGTATATAAAATAGTCTGAAACTCGCAACGTTAACCGAAAAGTTTTGTGGAAATCGGTTGTCATGGTATAGGCATGTGATATGGAGGAATGAGGAAAGTGTCCTGACCTGAGGAAAGTTTTGGGTAAGGATGTCGATTAATGTCGTGTGAATGGTTATTAAATAATGAATTAATGATGACATGGTTATAAAGAAGTAGGTATACTCGTATAAAGGAAAATGTTGCACAGACCGACCTAAATTGGGATAAGTGCAGGGGCACTTATCCCAATTTATTTGGGGTCGGTTAATTTGGACTCAGAAGAACAAAGATGAATATAGAACAGAAAAATTGAAAAATTTGGCCATGAAAAGAGAGAATGAACGAAATCTGTAGACACGCTGTGCAATATGCTGCATATTTGTATGTCCAGCAATTATGAACATGTATGCGTGCCTACCACCCAAGCAAATACACTACAAGTAGAGACTGAGTCATTTAAACATCTTCATCTGAATTAAAGATGTATACAATACCAAGGTATTTTAAATTGGTGAAACTAGTGCACCACCCCGAGCTTGAAGTTCTTCAGAAAATGTGAGTGCATTGTCGACCTATATTGCTACTGGATACTTATCTCCTGCAAATATTGTTATACCAGCTTCAGTTCCAACTTGCGTCATTTAATTTGTATATGTTTCAACAGCGGACACAGTAGCTTTTAAAAACCTAATTAGTGCTAACAATATTGTCATATCAGATAACAACACAAAATGTCAACGAAAAAAATTACCTGAGTACCGTTATATGCATAACAACAATCTTATAAAACAACGAATTAATGATAATATTAACTGAAACACTTTCATGCCGGAAATAAAATTAAATGAGACTGGTAAGAAGTGGGACTACATTAACATTGGTGATGTATAGTGCCAGCAAAAAATATCTGTAAGTAATATACCATTACATTTGGGAAAAAAAATGAGGAGTGGTCAAAATGTGTGACGAAGAACTTATGTACAGTCGCCAGCAGGTCAAGCTATCCCAGACTGTCAAATTTTCTCAATTGAATATAAACCTTATTCCTTTGTAATAAAGTTGAAAAACTATCAAAGAAATTTGACAGATTGGGGTAGCTTGATGTGCTGGCCTCTGTACATTAAAGTTGGTAAAGTTAATCCTTCCTAATATAATAAACGTGAAAGTTTGTATTTATGGATGTTTGTTATTCTTTCACGCAAAAACTACTGAATGGATTTGGATGAAATTTGGCACACAGATAGATTATAACCTAGATTAACACATAGTATACTTTTTATCCCGGTAGTACGTTCCCGCGGGATAATTTCCGACGTCCACTTGGGCGAAGCCGCGGGCGGAAGCTAGTGTATTCATTATAGTGTCAACAGTCAGTAAGTAAGTTATATATCTGTGGCTGTGGCTCTCAAGGACGGAAGACGAGATGTCAGTCGTCTGAAGACGAGATGAACAGGGAGATGGGCGGGCGACATTGTTGCCATTGTGGGCAAAACCTGGATGAGGCTGGCAGGACCGTGGGGGCTGGATGAAAAAAAGAGAGACTATATGTCTCTCTTTTTCTCCATTCAGTGGGTGAAATCGGGTTGTGGAAGTAAGTTATCATTGCATTTAAGGGAATGGTCATGGGCAGCTATTGACATTTAATTGCTACCTTCAATGATGATTAGATTAGCTATAAAGCAGCACCTCTACAAACAAGAAGTATCAAGACCAACATTGAGGAGGAAGTCCTTTCCGAAGTGTCTGTTGTGTGTTTCCCAATGAGGGTAGAATCTGGGAGTCTACAAGTCTCAAATAAATAGATTACTATAACAGTTGATTTGCATAGTTTGGCTAGTCATTGGGGGTGTATCAATGACCACATCTTCACTGACCATAAGGCTCATCTGTGACTAGACGTAAAACGACAAACAGAAAATGACAATTTATGTCCATATAATTGACCCGGTACTAAATCCATAATTGTCATATTTGAGCATAAATCATTTAAAATATGTTAATTGAGTAATTAAGTCGTGAGTTAATGTAAATACTTCATTAAAAGGTTACAGTCTTAAGTAGAGTTAATCAGTTTTCTTTATGCGTTCTTATGTCACCAGAATTGTTAATTATAAGACGAAGTAGTTTAACAAATATTTATTTTTTAATTTCCTGTTTGCTGTGAATTATGATGTGAAGCCGAATTCTAAATAGGTACTCAAAACAGGTCTCTCAAAATTTCCTCTGAACGATAGGAATAGATAGAATGGGTCAACCCATTCATTAATCATTGAACGGTATCCAATGCCCAGGGGTGCGAATTGTTCGAAAGAGATACCGCGGTCTCTGGCACACAGGCAACTGAGGGAACACGGGTGGGTTTTAATCAGTAAAACTCTGACACGCCCTCCTGCTCCACCCAGAGTGGGAGAAATTATTTGATGATTTCAAACCCAAACAAAAAAAAAAACGAAATCCAATGCAGTAAGTAGTTTCTGTCAATAATAATTAAGGTTGCAGAACTTAACTCATGTACAGCCGGTTGTGGCCTATAATATCTAAGAAAATCACGTTACTTCATAGACGAAAGAATCAAATTGTAGGCGTTGCTAAAGATTTTAAAGCAATGAGGCTGTTGACTAAAAATCTGTATCTATACCTTGGATCGATATTGAAAAGTACGTCCACTGTCAGTTACATCATGCTATATATACCTGTCTAATTATAATACTTTTACACCACAAGAAGTTTTAACTTCTTAGTAAGTTGCAGTCTTGTCACTTGTCACCGATTGCGCTACTTAGTTAAATATAGTCCAAAATGTTACGCCAAGATGTAAAATGACGGAAGTATAGCAAAACGATTCATTATTATTTAATACTTGAATTAGCCTATACAGTTGCTTTGACGCATGTTAACTAGCGAGCAGCAACGTAGCATTTACTCACAGATATTTCTTAGAAATAAAGGGCTATTCCATTAAAGTATCTCACTTTGCTAACTTCACTTCACTTGCAAGTCGGGTTTAGCTCTGATTAAAATCTGTCTTTCTCCTTTTTCAGATTTGGCTAAGCTAGCTTCTACCTTGTATCATCGGCGGTTGGGATATTTCAGTTTTGATCTTCTACTCACTAGGGTCGGGTTGTTTGATTGACTTTAGGGAATGAGATGTCGTTTTTTTGTGTATTTCATAGTTGTTAAATAGCGCTAAAATATAAACAGAATCATCCCAGTAGTCCATGTTGTCGATGAAATTAACAGTCCTCCTACTAAATAAGTAAATTAAATACCAAAGACCAATTAACCAGAAAACAAATTAAAACCCATTCGTAGTAAAAAATTGCAGCAAATATTAGTTTCAAAGTGGTGAATGAAAGGTGTTGTCAGACCTTGCAATTAAGTAGTTGCACAAGATGAACTTGTCCCACTAGCTGGGCGATTAGAACTATCTATACATACCCACTAATATTATGTAGGTATTTATGCAACGGAGCAACGCAGTTTTAAAGAGAGTATTAATTTGTCGAATCGAAATGATTGATGTGTCGACGAAAAATAGCACAATTTGGATTGTTATATTGAGTATAAACTATTTTTGTTATAAGTTGTAGTAAGCTCTTTTTCTATAGTTGGTCATTACGGGTTGTGGGCGTTATCATTCATCTCCATTCTCCATAGGTATTTTTTCAAATGAAAGGACCCGAAAGGGTCGATTTTAGGTCCTCTGTTGTTTTGGTGGATGATGGTAATAAATATAGAAGCTAGATGTATTTGGATAACTTAGTGATCAAAGATAATAATCTTCTCTAGAAACTGGCATCAAATTGGCTAATAAAACCGATAAGGCAACCTAGTCCATACCTAGGTAAACGCCTCTAATTTCGCAACCGCTATCATTACATACGGCAGAAATACAATTTAAAAATCCCAATACCAAGCTCTACTAACCAATGGTATGTTTATGATATATGTGCGAGTTATATAAATCATAGTTACATAAACGTAATTAGGAGTAGGTTGCTATATAAGAAAAAGATAAAAACTATGCAGTATGTAATGATAATCATGTTGCGAAAGTGATTGCAATTAATGTGGGCAGTGTTATTGTTTTTTTTTTTGACGCGCTAGTAACCTACAGTGTATAAAAGAGATTTCTAATGTATGTATGCTTGATGAGTTGTTAGGTGAAGATGTTAGAGAATATGATAAGCAAGCATATAGGTATCTAAGACGAATGGGGTAGTGGTGAGAGTGGAAAAAATATGAAGATAATTGGCTCTTCTTTTTGACAGGGCTGCTGAATAGCCTCAAAATAATACTTGAATCGAATTTTTCATGCAGGTGACGATAAGGTAGCTTATATAGGTCAATATACCAGCGAAAAGGATTGCACTAAATATATCATTGAAGATAAGTGGAAATGATAGTGGGTCGGTAGTCGGTTTTGTTTCTCAAAAGAGCAATGGCCATTGGTCCTACGAGCAATATCGCATAGAGCAGGGGGCCAATAAATTCCCAATCTCCACTCCAACCAGTCTTGGCGTGGAGATTGGGAATCAGTAAAACACAGAGTTGGTGGAAAATTTAGTTGAGGCCTGGAACTTGGAATATGCCTTAGACTACGCAAGACTGAGTTAGTTAGATGATGATGAATAGATTGCATTTCTATGCACTTTTACAGTTGCCTTACTCGGTACTGTTCGTAAAAACATGAGTAAACCTGTAAACAAGTCCGGTCAGTTTTTAATGAGTACTTCCTCCTTGCTAACGAAACGATAACTGCAAAACAATAAAAAATAATTAAAAGTAGACCTCACGATTTTAATCAGAAAACGCAGGAATGTGAATATTGAAGCTGTAGTATGTCTGTCTGTACATTTTGCTCGTTTTGTCACACCATTGATTTCTTTACACTGTTTTAAATTCTATTGTTTAATGCATATGAGTACATAATTATCTTGATAACATCAATAATGGTACTGTGCTGCAGGCTGTTATTACTATTTAACACACCTCTTCAGTTTTTGATAGACCTAGAAACGCAATGGCATTGCAATCATATCTTCTTTTGATTTTTTTCAATTTAAAAAAATAACATCTCGATGACCGAGCCTCGCTCGGTTTTTTTGTTTTTATTGACGTTTTCAAAAAATTAAACCTAACTAGATCGATTTATCGCCCCTGAAAACCCCGGCATACTAAAATTCATGAAAATCGTTGGAGCTGTATCCGAGGTTCAGATTATATACGAGTATAGAAATATATACTGGAGGAGCCTGGGGAGGCCTATGTCCAGCAGTGGACGTCTTTTGGCTGAAATGATGATGATGATGATATACATATATACAAGAATTGCTGGTTAAAAGGTATTAGACACTCAGGAACAAACTAAGTACTTCCCGACATTCTCTACGATTACACGACGAACAAATCGAAGAATATCCAAGAAACATATCTTCGATTTTTCGACCAAAATCGACTCAGTGCGGGTTGGTAGAGACATCTACCAACCGGCACTGGGCCCACTCCTTCTCACGGAGTGTGAAACAATAGGCTGATTCTGCTTATGCTATAGACTTAATTGAAAGCCACGCTAACCACTAATTCAACAAGCAATGCTGCTTGGCGATGGTTATAGGCAAACCAAGCTGATCTTTTTGGTCATGACATGAATAGACTTCAGGTTACCCCTTCAGGAGTTAATACAGATACTGTTGGATCCTTGCAGTAAATAAGAGCAAATTCACGACCAAAGTCACGAGTACACTCAAGTACAGTATTATCACCTCTAAAGTTACGTCTTAAAGTGAACGGTTCCTTTGAAAATTTCGCAATGGGAACTTGACTTAAAATCTGCCGTCGATTGTACAAAAAAGTGGTTCAAATGAACCTACTTACTGATGACGTCAGGTCTATGCCACACTGAATGACATTTAGCGGGTGAAGAGAAATCAAAATTTTAGCATAGTGTGGGTAGGGTGCATCCAGTCTTACCGAGAGTTACCGTATTACCCAGTAACTGGGTTGTGGAGGTCAGAGAGGCAGTCGCTCATAGTAAAATACTGGTATTCAGCTGCATCTGCTCAGACTGGAAGCTTACCCAAACATATTTGGGTAAAGGCCAGGCAGATGATGAGTTTGGGTAGTTCCGTGAGTCTTCTACAAGTTCAACCGATGGCGTGGTGAAGGTCGTGGTAATCCACTCGTTGCGAACAGCGGAAGACCAATTGTTTTTGCTAAATATGCTTTGTGATCGGAGTGGACTTCTTTCGATTTAAAAGAAGATGACATCATCATTTTAATCTGATGAATTTTGTATGATAATTTGTTTACTATAATAATATTTTTATTGGCTGGTCCTTTTGTCAAATGCCAGGGTTTTTTCTTCATTTATGGAGTTGCAACGATACTGTGTTAGGATCTAATTTGACCTAGACTTTATACTGGGATTTTTGATCCTTGACATTTTAACCGAACATTATTTAAAGCAATAGTGATGAGATGATATTACTTATATGGGTATAATGTGCATTCAAGCCTAGGGGCATACCTGACTCCTCAGATATGAGATGGCTTTGCCGACTGGCTCAAAGAACTTTCTCAAAATAAATGTGAAGTATGGAGCAATATAACTTATTTAGTTTTATGCAAAGTTAAAAGACGTATGACAACAAAAACAAAAAGGAAACACTTCCATGCCATCTCTGTTTACGGCAGTTTGTTGTCTACAAAAACTTATACGGTTACGTCACCTATATCATTTTCTTATCTTCTTTATCCACCCACACCATCGCGTTTTTCTTCCCTAATCTTATCTAAGTAGCCTGTATTATACCACTGCAAAGCAAAGCCTCTCACATTTTCTACACAATTCTGTCTTTTGCTAGTGCCAAAAGTCTATAATCTTAATGGATACATTTTATGTCTTCTGAAATAATAAAGAGTGTCAGGGAAATAGCGAACATTAACCATGAATTCAGCACACGATTCTAGACAATTTCTTCCCAAATACAGATGACTACTAATAGCCTTCTTTTAAAACATCCTCTCTACCCCGCTCCCCGCTTCATCGTTACACAGACACCTAACCTTAACAATTACATAAACAACATTGTATATATCAATTAATCTACAGGTGAAGCTACTACCATAAAACAAGTATCGAATGTGGAGCGCAGCCGAGACACCGTGGGATCATGTGACTCATCTTCGTGTGATGCTGCATACGATTGCGCAAGTAATGTGATATGTGTTAGAAATGTTTTGGTGATTGTAACATCATCATCTGCCTAGGCTTTTCCCAACTATGTTGGGGTCGGCTACCAATCTAACCGGATGCAGCTGAATACCAGTATTTTACATGGAGCGACTACCAATCTGACCATCCCAGCTCCTAGGTAACATGAAACCCGTTGGTTACACTGGCTGTCAGATTTTTCGTCTTCTACCTATAACGACTGTCAAAGATCTACGAATGACAGCCGGGATCAAACGGCTAAACGTGGTTTTCGAGGCACGGAAGGTTTTGGTATGTAAAGATGGTCACCCATCCACGGAGCGACCGCGGCAAGCGAAACTTAACCGGATCGATCGGCTATTGCGTCTATTAGCCACGAGCTCTATTACCACTTATTGAGTTTATTTAGCAAAATATATCTCTCGATCCAAATACGAAAGTAACTCTGTCTGTCTGCCTTTTCAGCTGCCTGTCACGCTTTAACGGCTGAACAGATTAATATGAAATTTGGCACATAGAGTACTTTAATCCCGGTAGAACGTTTCCGTGGGATAATACATAGAACCTTATAAAGTTACTGTACATAAAACGATCCCACAACTACTGTGAAGTATACAAACTTGTCGAACAGCATGGTCGAGAGTTCTCAGATATAATCTGTTTATTTACGCAAATCTCTTCTAAGCTGACAATTTATTTCATAAGACGGAAAGAGTATTGTTTTACTGCCTACATACATTACATAAATATATCGTATTACATTAGGTCATCGATTCTATTTACCAGTATAACTCGTTTACTGCAACAGATGTTTCAAGTTGAGCTAATGAAAGTAAGATCTCGTTGGTAGGTACTCTCAATTCAATCTTTAGTTAGCCTGCCTTACCATATGATTTATTAGAAAATGGCGTCTTTTCCTAACACTTTGATTAGATTCATCGAGATAATATAAGTATTATTTCCAGCAAAAGAATCAGGGTTATTATTAAATAACTAATTAAGAAATTAGGTGTCGTTGGAAAACCTACGTCAAGTTGGCTGCACAACCTTTGACATTTTAATAGTTTAAAATGTTCAAGATTTAGGAGGAGGTCTTTGTGCTAAACTACGTGGTCCCTTTCACCGGCTTCATACAGTTCATAACTCATTTGTTGGGCTTGGTATAACCTTCTTTATAACAAGCTTCCCTATTCTTAGCCAGATACATTTTAATGCGTTTAAAGCTAAAGTAAAATCAAGTCTTTGTTCTAAGGCATACCATTCTATTAACGACTACTTAAACGATAAGAACTGTTGGTCGCTGTGATTACCTCAAGACAATGTTTGTGTTCTTTCACCAGCATTAGCTTACCTACTTACAGGTCACGTTACTCCATAACATTGTATTTATTTTATTTGACTGTTTAAACCATTATTTTTTTAACTTTTATTACTTAATGAAATTTTCATTTTTTGTTGAATGTTAATTAATTCATGTATAGAATCAAGTTCTTTCAACTTAACAGACAGCTGTGCTGCTGGGGAGTTTGTTGTGCCACTTCTTCTTCCCAGCTAAAGCACTAGGAAGTGGTGAAGGGCGGGCGTTTTTGGGGGCCTGTCTTATGCAATTTTGACGTTCAAAAAGTGCTGACTCTCAGCCTAGTTTGAATAAATGACTCACAGATGGGCAAAGGCCGGTATGGTAAGGGATAAAGAAAAAAATATATAAACCAGCACCCTAATTGCGTAACTCACGATTGATCATAATTGGTTTCGTCTTCACAGTTAAACAATATTCATTGCGTTATTAATGTTGTCGAACAGACACATTTTTCGAACATATGAAGCAATGATTTAACAATCCGTTTCAAAACGATACAGATTATGATCAATCGTGAGTTACGCAATTAGGGTGCAGATCCACCAAATCAGTTAATCGTAGCGTTTATACATGAGACTTTTATAAATTCTTCAACAACACTGAAACCGTTATAAA
Organism: Polymixis flavicincta; assembly: GCA_949987655.1. Lineage (NCBI taxonomy): Eukaryota > Metazoa > Arthropoda > Insecta > Lepidoptera > Noctuidae > Polymixis > Polymixis flavicincta. Next base: position 11,163,779 of record OX465195.1, on the reverse strand, counting down.
CAGAGCCAATAGCTAAATTACAAAACTGCAGCTTTCTTAATAAACATGGCTTTAATCCATAAACGAAATCACTGCTTTCATGCAGTTTTACGGCTGTCATAACCAACACCATACTTAGAGTTACAACTTTACTAGTTTCTCCGTCGTGGGAAGTTCGATGACATTGCGTACATTTTTCCACCACCAATTAGGATTTCCCGTTAAGCATGGAACTCGGAAGTCCTATAGGACCACTATTGAATCGCCATGACACAAAAACAGGTGATGATTGAAGCAATCATAATTTCTTACACTAAAGTTAGACTTTTCACAGTTGCGTTGGTGTGTGATTTGATAAGTTTTCTATTTGGTAAATGCAATAAGTTGATGCTTCTGAAGAAGTGCTAGTTTACTCTAGAATGTTAATTATTTATGACTAACTCATAACTACTTTGTTAAATGACTCATTAAGATCCAAATCAAAGGACTTCCATTTTATGCAGTAATCGTGACATAAAACGAGGAAAAACAATTGGTATTCCAAATATGAATAAGGTCCTGACGTCCTGAGTCATCTATAGAATAAACATGTATTTTTCTAAAAAAATTGATTAGGTGCTGGCACTCTCCATAATGGTCTTCAATAGTTATGGTATAAGTAAAAGTGGTCAAATGTGATACTTAAGTTTCATCCACAGCCTGGCAAAGTCCTATACAATCACCTTTAGACTGAGTTGGTTTAAAACAAATTGCAACACTGTCTCCTGCCAATCTGTGTTGCAACTTGTGTAGTCTGGATGCAACTTTATATAGTAACTGGTGGGCAAACCGGCTTCTATCTTCACTTAGTGATACTTAGTTAACTACTATCAAATTGATATAATAACCTCTTTCCTCTTTACTTCCGTGGGCGTTTGCTACATTATGTCTGCGTGCATCCACTTGCAATATTTTGTCTGGATTAATATGTGCCATAGACAGATTTCATATTCACAAAATTTTCGATTGTTGTGACAGATTCAAAAAGAGAGGGGATTTTTGCAAGATTGTTGATCAAGTGGTAGTTAATTATTCACATTCGTAAATTAAAATATATATTTTCAAAGCAAGCAATTATTCGCTCACTTCTACGTTTCATAAGAGATTGTAATGCATTATTCCTTTACAAATTCACAAATTTTAGCGTTAAAACACTTTACACGTCTTTCTTTTCTTGACACTTTTATTTGTTTCGGAAAAACAGTCTCCATTTCGTAGACGTTGTTCTTTGGAAGAAAGATTTTTGAACTTACTACTACTTTGATAAATGTCGAAATATATGGGTACTTACTTGCTACTCCTGCGATTGCAAAATTATTATCGATAAGTAGACTTGATTAATTACTGAACAGATGTCGAATGACCTCAACAATTTCTGTTTATATTTACTCTTCAATCTTAAATAAACTGGATTTTAAGTACGGACGTCGGACTAGAGACATTTAAACCAACAAGCTATATTCAACTATCTTCGAATTTCGAAACCTCCACCATCCATTACGCAACACCAAATTCAAAATTCAAATTTAGAACATCAGTGCATCCATCATGGCTGGCCATTTTTTTTAAATCTAGATACCTTTATGACAGTGTTGCCTCATACTAGTCACACTTGATATTTTATTCTTTTTAAAATGTGACTGGCCATTTTCAAGGATCTTGCTCGCACTTGAACGGACGCGTGTAAAAATAATTGTATTATTATATTCTGATTGGTTTCGAAATTCTTAGTCTTTGGATGCAGCGGAACGTGATTCCTGAGGAGTTAGTCATAATTTGAGTGAAATCGCTGCATTTGGTTTTAAAGGATTTTATCACAATCTGACAATGAATTTGCAAATTATGAAATTTTATGTAGTGCAACCTGCTGCATTAAGTAAAGCAGAAATAGGTACCTCACCCAAAACTTTCAACAACTTTAACCTGCACCTTAATTGTTTATCACACTTTCAATCTTATTGCTTCATAGGTAAGTTGACGTTCACACGGACGTAATAAAATTGCGGCGGGATGTTTTGCGCCCTGGATTTTCAACTCTCGGTGTTGAACCAAGCAATGAGAATCCAACAGGGTGCAGCGCGAATGAGCCTCAGCGCGTCCAAAAATGTGTGTGTGTGTTCGATTTTCAATTGTTGGCGCTAAGCCGTGCGTTGAACATCCAGTGTACGAAAAAATCCCGCTTGGATTTTATTACGTCCATGTGAACGTCGACTTAGAAAATATCGTCTACTCAATAATGCAATGAATATGGCTGAACTGTCAAAATGAAAGGAATTGCGATCACTTGTCATTTTTATTGCATTATTTTTTATTGCACATTGACTCCACTGACTTGCGTTGTGAATTGTCCCACTGTATGCACCTGCAGGGCTACCATCATCGCCATCAAGGAGTCTCACTACTGTTTATGCGTGTTTCCGTTTCCCAACCATTAAGTTCAAGGTCTCATTATTAAGGTTTTCTTCACAGCAAAACAGTGGTGTCTGATATTAATTTAGAAAGTATATTACGACAGATTATACCTGGTAGCAGGCATATCGACGTGCAACCTGGTACCATGGACTCAGTACAGGATTCTAAAGCCCCTGAGGTGACATTTCTCGGCAGTTGTTTAAAAAAAAAACCTGTTCCATACATTTTGACTGCATAGGTACTGGCACGTTTCTATGAAAAAGCTGTTTTTTTTTAAACTAAAATCATGTTCTGTATTCATACAGTTTCCGTTTGCCCCAGACGCCCTGTACATCATCATCATCATCACCCTACAGCAGTCCACTGCTGGACATAAGCCTCTCCAATTGCACGCCATTCAGCTCGATTTTCGGCAACTCTCATCCAGCTGGTAGCAGCCACCCGGCGAAGATCGCCGCTCCACCTAGTCTGAGGGCGTCCTACCTTTCGTTTGCCGATTCGCGGTCTCCACTCTAGAACATGTCTACCCCAACGGTCATCGGTTCTTCGGCTAATGTGGCCGGGCGGCCCATTGCCACTTCAACTTGCTAATTCTGTGAGCTATGTCGATAACTTTGGTTCTCTGCCGGATCACCTCATTCCGGATTCTATCCCTCAGAGATACCCTGAGCATAGCTCAGGTATTTGAAAAACAATAAAAACTTCAATTTAAGCGTCTTTTGGGACAGTCACGCTACGATTTGATCCCACAAGCTGGTTCTTTTATAGCGGGAAACTTTATTTCTTCAAGATTACCTCTAAAAATGTTCCATTAATTATACACAATAAAATGATGTAAGTAAATGAATAAATGGAGCTATGATGTACGCCAAGTGTCAAGGCTGTGACGGTAGTTAATATTTCAGTGGAGAGTTACGAGAATGTTTGCAATCTTTCTAATACAGATGCACCAAAAGTTATATGGAGGTCAAAATTGTATGGCGTACCTAGTTGTTAATAATAATAAAATCTATTTTGACAGACACTATTAGAGTCCATATTAACACAATACAATTTTAAGAATAACATTACAGCACTAATTGACAGTAATTAATGGAACCTAGTCGCGGGCTCGAACTCTCTGGTGGGGTGGGTCTGGTTGAAAAGCACGCTGTCTCACCAGGCTTCGTGTCCGACAGAGATAGCACCCGTGATGATCAGTAAGACGCTAGTATACACGCACAACATTATTGAGTGAGCTGCAGGATCAGTTATAGTAAAACAGGCGCGTAAAATTTTTAGAAAAGTTCTTAGGCAGATCGGGTTTTATGAAATTTACCAATAAAGTTTATTGAACTTTTCGATAATTGAGCTTTGTCGGTACCGACTTAGTTTTGGAGATTTTACACTTCTTTTATTACTTAAAAAAAGTTAGGTTAAATTGGCAAGAAAAACGAATCTTTGTTGGCTCCATGTTGGCTCCTAACTTTTTAATGCTTTTTAATTTTGCCCAACTGCACCACAAATTACAAAATACATGAACACTAATAGCAGATTATTCACTAAGGAGATGAAGCAGTGTTTTAATGGCTCGGGCACTGAGAATGATGAACACTGACAGAATGATGTTATAAATACGTTTACCTTTACATGCGTTCAGTGCAGTTTTGGTGCAAGTGATGGGTTTCAGTTTACGTTTTAACGTTTTTAAAAGTAAAGTAGAAGGGCTACTGAACAACCACGTGTCAGTGAAGGTCACAACACCTCGTGGGAATCTGGCTGTGAGCAGCAAAGCCGGTCTATTCTGTAAAATCACGATGTGAAAACTTAAGTAAAGTAGGTAAGCGTGAAGTGAGCCGTCATCCCACCACCTGATGGTACGGATTGACACTTGACACTATGGACAACTCGCTTCACCGTAATTTTCACGGTGAAATTTACAGAACGGCGATAAGCCCACCCAGCGATAAGGCCGCCCATTGTATATTTTGTAGTAGACCTTGTTTTTTTTTTGTAATGTGTTTTTGTGGTGTACAATAAAGTATATATAAATAATAATAAATAAACGGATTGGCTGGATCGGTTCTCTCTAGCGTTGAATGATGATGAAAAGAGAAAATCAATAGAACCACTGATTGTGAACGTTACTCAATGTAACACTGAATCATAAGTTGATTATCTGCTGCATACATCATGCATAATTAATACTTAAAAAAAATGCACTATGTTATACGTAACTTATTACGGTTGGTAACCACTTCTGCATACCCTGTCATTATTGGCAGAACTAGGATTCATGAATTAAAAATAGAATCGTAACTTTTGTTGCTTTTAATTGATCAACTCATCAAACGTCAATTATATCGATTTCGTAATCGACTAATGAAAACAAAACGTTTAGTCCATTTATAAAACGTAACCGATTATTGGATTTATTAGCAAGTTTTTACTCCGTTTGTAGCCAAAATAATACTTGGCATAATATAATTGTTATTTCCACAAAACCGTGTTTTTTTGTTTTTGTAAAGATAAAGATAATTTTATTTTTCAAATATGGGTATTACAGATAACAAAAATGATTAGAAGATCAGCCATATTTTACCATGCAGGGGTGCAAAAGATACACAAAAAAAAAAAAAAAAAAAATCTTTTTCGTTAAGGAACTCACATAAATTATAATATCATTTCCCCACTAAAAATCTTCGAAGTGTTTTTTTAAACAAAGAAAGCGGCAGCTCTTTCCAACTCTTGGGTATTTTGTTAAAGATTACTGGAGCCATGCAGTAGACACTTTTGCCCATCAGCGCTGTCTTGGCCGACTGTAGACATAGCACGCTGTTATCACATGTGTTGCGGGGAACTACGTCAGCTAGACGACTAAAACGACTTGGGTTTGTCTTCACAAACACAGCTACTTCTAGTATGTACAGACAAGGTAATGTAAAACTTGCAACTTGTTACACATGTCTACGCAAGCAATTGAATGTGTTTCAAGATTACAAAACTGTCACAGCACCAGAAAATATTTCATATTTATATCATTTTACGTGAAACTTCAAATCTGTTACATCAGACCAGACTACCCAATGATACATACAAATTTTGTTGGTTTACCGGTTTTGTTATCATACGCATTAGAGTTCACCTGGTTGCTGAAATTTAGATTATGTACCTACTTATCCTTGGGTAGTTAAACTTTGTAGAGTTTATTTATTATATATATACTTTATTGTACACCACAAAAAATACATTACAACAAAACAAAGTACACTACAAAATATACAATGGGCGGCCTTATCGCTTTCCGCGATCTCTTCCAAGTAACCTTGGCATGGACAGCGATTGGTCCGGATATAAAATGGGGATGTTGTTGGCGCAAAAAATAAATATACAATATACTAAAATAGATACACAGATATATACATATCCTATACTATATAATAGATACATAAATATATAAGGAACGAAAATTCCGTTTCTTCCCCGATCTTCTCCATAGGAACGTACTATGTTTTTGAATGGGCAACGAGCTCAATCTTTCTGACTTTGCCGACCCACTGACAGTTTAACTGTCAGTGGGTCGGCAAAGTCAGAAAGATTGGTCTGTAGTTAGTTTAGTTGACATAAACGTTTTGTGTATATTCGTGTTCATTATTGCGAACCACCAATAAATTGGATTGAAGTAGTATCTACCTATATTCTTCTATCAGAAGCACTACCAAATAAGTAACCAATACTCGCTGTGAATTTAACGCATAACAGCCTCGTTTATGAGATGATTAAAGTCGCGGGTCGTTATTTTTAACCTGTAAAGTTTAAAGGTGAATTCTTGCGACTATTTGGAAGCAGCAGTCAACTTAAGGTGACACTTGTCCACATTTTTTCCATACAAACTTCGGGAGGGTTTTACTCCACTGTTTGACTATGTACATCAAAAATTAAACATGGTGTGGTTTTGTCTCGTTATTATTATTGTCTGTGCGGAAACAGAATACTAAAATAAAAAGCTATTACAAAGTTATGAGCCAACAAAGATTCGTTTTTCTTGCTAATTTAACCTAACTTTGAGCGTGTTTAAGTAATAAAAGGAGTGTAAAATCTCGAAAACCAAGACGGTACCGACAAAGTTCAATTAACAATAAATTCAATAAACTTTATAGGTCATTGATTTATGCAGTGGTTTTTTCATAAAACCCGATCTTCTGAAGGACTTTTCTTAATTTTTTCGCGATTTTTTTGCCAAAAATACTCCTGCGTCTCACTCAATAACGTTGTGCGTGTAGACTAGCGTCTAACTGCTCACCATAGATACTATCTCTGTCGGATACGAAGCCTGGTGAGACAGCGTGATTTTTAGCCAGGCCCACCAGTGAGTTCGAGCCCGCGCAAAGTGTACCCTTAACACAGATATGCACTTTTGACAGGGATACATGTATGTAGTTACCCTAAGATGCGGTTTGTTTACAAGCAATGTCAGCTACAAAGCCAGTATAAAATAAAACTCAACGTAAGGCATTACATGTAATTCAAAAGTATAATACTAACACAACACAATGTTGGGACGTAATTTCCCAATAAGTGTATTTTTTCGCAATCTCCCGCAAATGTAAAATTAACGTAAGATTGTGAGCACAGAGCATTTTGTTACCTTACGATCTTAATTATTTATCTTACAGTATACTAATTTTATGTTTTGAATTTACAAATACTGTGGTTAAGCACGTGACTTGTATTGTTTTCGATCTTTGTTCACTAAAATGGTAGTTAATTATTTGTAAATGTGAACTGCCTTTGTTTCTCTGAAGATGGTTTTGATGTTATGTAAATTAATAAGTAGTTTACTCTGCCAGGGACAACTGTTTCATGAGAAAATCGATTCTAGAGTTGGAAATCGTAAAACGCAGCAAAATGAGGATTGGTATGAGTAGGTAGATTAGTAGGTTGAAGGACCGCAGCTGTCATTTTATTCCAGCTAATTAAAGATAAGAGTGGAGCTTTTGGCGGGATCGCGTTGGAGCATGTTGCACGAATTTTCATATTCATGAAACTTCGTGAAATTGCGAATTAAATTGTATAATTTTGGTAGCGAATTATTCAATTTAGTTACGTGTGAGTGCACAAGTGTAGCGAAGGTGAAAATAAGTGACTAACGTGGACTTTTCGTGTTCCCCCAAAAACTCCTAATAGGTTGTTGTAAAGTTACTACCGCTTCACAATAACTTTGACTGAATTTGACTTGGCTGACTAAAGACGACTATGACTTTTTTGTAACTTCGTGCCTGATAACGGGCCATTTACTTGATCGAAAAGAAAAATTACTTATCACTGGGCTAAATGCACAAAACGTGCGAAGCCAATACAGAAAAAAAAGATCAGAGTTTAGATAGGTGATGACATTCAGAGGAATGCGGGTGAGTAATAGTTAAGAATTTGAGATTCACATAGACCAGGGAAGCATGGAATAAAAAGGACGAGGACTGTAGTCACCAGCGGGTAAAATAAGACTACCAATGATGTTGATGAGGTAGATTAATTCGAATTTTTGGAACAAATTTCTGTCAAAATACTAATTGTACCGTCTGTGTAATTATCTCTCTATCTAGATTGAATTTAAGATCTAGTTTCTTTCAAAATGGGTTTTGTTGCATTACCAACGCGCTCGTCTAATTAATCACAATTTAACATATCTAACGATCTTTTAGTCGATTCATAAGTGTTGCGAATTTATTGTATAAAATGCAATATAGATGCATATTAAAATGCAAATTACCTGCTTAGTGTGCATCTGAAACGTTTATGGATGTTACTGTGCCGTGGAATCGATGTTTACATGTTTTGGAGGGGGGGGGGGTAGAAAGCAGAAGGAAACTGGCATGTCTTAAAAACAAAATTCGAAGACATGTGATATCTACCTAACTACTGCCTGTCACAGCTAGGAGGCCTGTGTCCCAGCAGTGGGAACATTATAGGCTGATTATGCTATGATCTCCTTTGCCTGTGGACAGACAACAATAACAGAGGCCGATGGGTTGCCAATTTGCCATTCCATAGATAAAGCAGAAATACGATGTAGATTCCTACATTTAGACCGGCATCCACTTTCCGGAACATACCTACTCGTAGCAACGCTGCTTGACGGCAGAAATATGTGATGTAAATTGTAGTCAGTGCACATCAGTGGTAAAGTCGACTCTACAAAAGTCACACTTACTGCTACGACTACGACATAAAGTGTTTTATGGATAATTTATTTCCAAAATCGTTTTACGAATCTTATTTTAATTTTCATGCTTCGACTTGTCAGCTCAATCAGTTCTTGTTTTTCTTCAATTCTCCTTCTAAATAAGTGTGACTTTTCGAATGTCTTTAAAGTTATTTTATAGCGCGCAAAAAATAATAATGTGGAACTAGTGATAACAAAATCAACATTAGTTCCATTATTTTCAAGTTCTTTTAAAATGGAACTAGTGCTTTAAAAAAAAAAACATCAGTAGCTCCATCATGGACCTGTTAATGGTACCTACTAGTGGCAACTATGTGTCTTTTGCAAACAACCTTTACAGTACTTGCCTTTTCTCAAAGAACTCTTTTACTTTTGAAAGTACTCTTTGTTATCATCATTGTCACTAATTGCTAAGGTGAACTATCTGTCATCCAGAGTAATAAGTTACTCTGGATGACAGTTAGGTAATTGAATTTCATGTTTCACATAATTCAATCCATCTTTTCTTTGGTCTACTTTTATTTTATTTCGGGATAAAAAACAGGAGTACAATCAAATCTCAGATTATAAAACAAAGCCAGATAGTCCGCGCGGAACACCAAGAGTGAGACCAAAAAACCAAATACTAAATCGTCGCATTTTATGTAACATACAATGCGACGCTTTAGGATTTGTTTTTTTTTTTTGGTAAGATTATAAAACAAAGGCAGATAGATCGCGCGGAACACCCAAGAGTCAAAAAAACAAACACTAAAGCGTCGCATTATATATAATACAATGCGACGCGTCAGTATTTGGTTTTTTGGCTTCACTCTTGGTGTTCCGCGCGGTCTATCTGCCTTTGTTTTATAATCTGAGAATCAAATGTTATAAATAATATGTTACTAAAACAAAACACACTACTAGCAACATTATCCACTTATTACTAATTTATATATCATCAAAGTTGAAGAAAATAATAATATTAAGATGATTATAATCAGAGTACTCCCCGTACTCTGATTATAAATCATCTCAATATTTTTAGCACCTAATTTTCATTATGGTAAACAGTTTTAATGCACAATTTAAATTCTCGCGAATTCTAATCGCGGGTCATTACTTTAATCGTGCAACTTCAAAAGCAGTAAACGAATTCATTTAATTAAATGGTTTCATTATGTGTGTTTACTTTCAAATTAAACTTATTCTCATTACAGTAGTAATACGTGTTTCTTCCTCTACATAGAAAAAGATAGAGTTGCTAGTAGTTTCTCGTAAAAACGACGTCAAGTACGCTCCAGTCTTCTTATGAAAGCCGAGAATGATTTCACGGGGATGTAGCAGCTTAGCAGCATCCGAATGGCCATCAAAGATTTTCGAGGATTTGATTACGACAGTCAACAATTTCCAAAAGCTCAGTTCCATCCTAGTCCATTTATTAACACAGACCATCATATACTTCGCTTTTGACAGCCAGTCTGCCATACCAGCTTCTCCAGCTTGAGGTGGTCCATCTAGTTTGAATGTTGATTCACGCTCTCTACTCAAGGATTCGTTTATGTGGAGGCTTGTTATTAGCAACTTTTTTTATATTACTTTCTTTATTTCATTGGTTTGTTAGCCTGTCAGACTTTTTTATATAAAAAAACGACGGGTTGCACTCCGGGAATACCGGCAGAAGTGAAAACTTGAATTTTAACGTTGTGCATTTTTGATATTTTGGAATGGTTAGGGAATAATTTTGCACGAATTGCTTTAATTATCAGTATAAAAGTACTATCATTTATGTGGTAGAATACAATATTTATTTATTGCGCTATCGTACACAAACATGTCAATTTATATTATATTAAAAAGTTTCTCTCTTAGAAAAATCAAGCCATCAGCTGTCACCATCCATGGATGCGCGTGGCACGCTGTAACTTATACACACACGAACATTCGCGCAAGCTCCCTGCGCCGCCATCCGTCTTACGAATTTTCGATCAGGTTACGTGCCCTGACGCGAGTTTAACATTTTTTACCCATTACAAAAAAAGTGTACAACGCCGCTAAAGAAGTTTTCACTTCAAAAAAAATAGTCGGTATCAATGACTGGAAGGATGTCCTTTGGGTCCTATTCGTATTGCCATTTCTACTCACGATTCCAGTCTCCAATTGGCTTTTACTGGTAAATTAGTAAAAGCAGCACCCTAATTACGTAACACTCTATTAATCAGAATCTGAATAATTTTGAAGTTTTATTGCTAATCCATTCTTTCATCTGTTCGAAAAAATTGTCTACTTAGCAACGTAAAAAACGCCATGAATGTTGTGGAACTGTTAAAATTAAAGCGTTTCCTACTGATAGTGTTTTATAATGCATTTACCCCTCAGAGTTGATAATTTTGGAATTGTCTTTTATATTTCTCATACCTAATGAGAAATTTAAAAGACAATTCGCCAGCAGGTCAAGCTATCCTAAACTGTCAAATTTTCCCAATTCAACATAAACCTTATTCCTTTGTTATAAAGTTGAAAAACTATCAAAGAAATTTGACAGATTGGGGTAGCTTGATGTGCTGGCCTCTGTACATAGTGCATCCTACTGCACTGTTACTATAAGTTGAATAAGTAGGTTAGAAGCAAAAGAATTTGCTGAAGAATTGAACAATATTATAAGTAACTGTTGAAATAACTGGCGCTTCACATTACAGTTACCTACATTAATTCTATTATTACTGTAAATACCAAAGATGTTATTAATAGTTGCCTGACAGATGAAACGACCGGTCCTAGCATGCACTTGCATGGCACACTTTTGAATATCCTTGGACGTACTGCTTGAATCGACTATATTGATATTTTCAGCTTTCATAATATCATACCTGAAGGCTGTAGTATCATGTTTATGTAATTAAAACGAAGTGGAACATCACAGATCATATTTGTATAATATGTAAATTTTATTGTACAAATCTTTATTTAATTACTTCAAACCAGTTTTTATCATGTAGTTCAATGTTAAATAAAACATTTGGCAGCAAATAATCGACTAATTAGAATCGATTGTCTATGATCTCGATTATACTTTTAATAGAACATCAGACTGCTCTAGTTTGGAACTTTTAATGCAAGATTATAAGTGCAAGTTACAATTAATACATGTCATTATCGGGCCCAAGCGTTCACCCTTCTTCGGCCGTATCTTAGCCGTTCCAAAAGTGGGAGGGACGCTATATAACAAGATGGTAACATGGTCGCAACACACAACCAGTCTTCGGCGAACGAACGAAGACACACGGCAACATGAAGTTATTGGTGAGTTGATACAAAATAGTGCAGTGCAAGTGTTTGTGCCAAAAGTGAAAAAAAAAACATTTTCAAATTCGAGTTTTGAAAATAGAAACTTTATAGTGCGGTTTTTGAGTATTCTTTTTTTATCGCGGTCTTTTGTTTTTGATTGTTTTGTGTAATAATCTTTAGGGGTGATAACCAACTAACGCGTTTCTGTTCTTTTTTTAAACATAACCGGTTATCCTCTCACTAATTGAATTCAGGCTTTTTTCTACCAATTTTTTGTACATATAATATTGATAAACTTCATTTAAATACCTATTCAAACGTAACTTATATTTTTTCAGGAATAATAGCTATAAAAGCTTGCGGTTCTCACAACTTAGTAACAATTGCTTAGCGGTTACAGCAGTTAACTCTTGATTGCCGGTTAAAACCTCACCATACTAACAATGGATGATAATTTATATAAAAGTTCATTATGTAAACTAGCAATTTGTACTGAAAGCTTGTAAACTTTTAAAAAGCTATATCATTCACATTTTGTCTCGGAAAAAGTGCAAAATGAAAATCATTGCTTTTTCTAGACAATATAAATTATTATTAAGAATGGATTGGATGAAGATTTAAAAACAGAGCAACATAAAAAAACAGTTACTTACATATGTCATAAAAAACAAAATGCTAACAGAGCGTAAATCAATCTAAATTACAAAGATAAATCATTACAAATAAATATAAAACAATACACAATTCGGTTACCTTGTGTTTAAGAAAAAAATTAAAATCTCAGCTCTACTGGAAATAAAAAAGAAATCTCAACGCAACAGTTAACTGCACTTCCCCAACTAATAGCGAACAAGAACATAATAATATACCAGTCTATAATACTGTTCTTTACTACCATATAACAGTTTTCTTCCTCAAAGAACCGGCTCTACTATAATTTTCATTTCACTTTCCTGCTAAAACTAGAAAGTATCGAAAATTGTACGCTCCGAGATACGGTCTTTAGATACAAATTACTTACTTACATGCATAATCATTATAACTTGACTGCGGAACTTAGGACCAGTTATGGTTTTAACTTGGAATGGTACAGAAATGTGTAAGTTAGTTAGGAGCATGTCTAGTTAAGATTTTGTTTAGGTAATTCATTAATTAGTTAAATAACGTACAGGATAAAATTTTAACCAGTGCTCAAAATGTAACTATGAATTCAGCATATCATTCTGGAACCCCCAGAGTAAAAAAAAATCAGAAACAAAATCAGTTTTTCCATACATTTTGACTGCGTAGGTTTTGCGCTTTTCTGTGAAACAACAGATTTTTCTTTTGTATAAACGACTAAAAATGCATATGCTAGCGGGTCTAGAATGATATGCTGAATTCATGGTGACAGTTTGCACACTGGTATTTTTTAATCCTGTAGATTATTTTTTGTTCCGTACGTGAAACATCCCTAGTCATAATCTTCGACATCGTTTTCCTGACCTTATCTCAATTTAGGTGGGGTAGCCTCAACATATGTTTGGTCATGTCATGTCCAGAAAAATCCTTAGTAATATACGTAAACATTTTAAAACAAAATACGGGGCTCGATATGTTCAATTTTTACAGAGAAGTCATCAGGGTAGTAGTCGAAATTTGCCCTGTTTTGTAAAACCCACGCAGTGAATGGACCCGAAGCTCTTCAGTAAGGCCAAAACGTCAACACCGCAAAAGCTTTTAAAATAGGATGGATTTCACAAAATGTCATGACTTGTAGAGAGGCGCGTGACGACATCTACTAGAACTTATATATTTCTAAATCCTTATTATTGCAATCGTGTTTTTCGATGCAGTTCTGGCTCAGACATGCAAATTGTAGTAATATTATAATTTTTATAAATAATAACAGCTTGCTAACTATGTTTTGAAATTAGAACGTCGTCGAAACGTTCAGTTTTCCGTAGGTATTGGATACAGTGCAATGTGATTTCATTTAGGTTGCATACCTTTCTGCAATTGGAATATTTACAATGAATGACCTTAGTTATGGTGTGAAAAGTACGGATAAAACTAGTCAAAAATTGATTTTAGACTGTGCAGAGTTTACGAGTTAGTTGCTTGGTACTCCGAGTCCCATCTAGTCAGAAAATCATTAAATCTCTTTCTCCCAATAACATTGCAAAAACTATTTATTATGTTTGAAGAAATTTGTAGTCAATAAATCAATCGTTTTATTGCAACTACAATATCGAAAGACTGGGTATATGATTTTCTTGGAAATAATGAAAGTTCTGCGCACAAGTCTAAGAAGTTGAATGAAGAACAAAAGTTGAAATCTATTCACGTTGAGATTGTTCTGATTTTTTATGCAGACAGTTCTACAATCGTACATTGAGAAATGCTATCAATAACTCTAACACATTACCTACTATGTCTAAAAAATTTAGACATAGTATCTAGATTATCTATATTAATCAATTTCTTCAGTCAAGAAGTTATAATTCCACACTCTGTAATTTGTCTATTTTGTATGCAGATCGAATATAATGCGTATGATAAACGATTTGGGATATCAATTTTAAAAGCTCAGAGACAGAAAATATTATAAAATTACAAAAGCTCAGTATGCTTGAAGAACTAAACAGTTAAGATACAAAGGAACTCATGTCGGTATCCCTAAAAACTAGAACATTTATTTTGCATTATATTAATTCTAAAAGCCATGAAAGCACCTGACAGGTGAGAGTCAGCTAAATACCATAATTAGCCATTGCTTATTCAACAAGCCCACAACCAGTTGCACCACGAAACCCAATAACCATCCTTCCGCATTGAATACCTCTTCAGGGCCTAGAGACAAAAAAAGTTTCTGTTAGCGTTCACGCCAAACGCTACGTCAAAATGTATGGGAATGACATTACCTGCGGAAAGGACACGAAGTAACCTTTCCGCAGGTAATGTCATTCCCACACATTTTGGCGTAGCGTTTGGCGTGAACGCTAGCAGAAATGTGTTTTGTCTAGGCCTGCAGGTCATCGGTCCATTGCTGTATTGTGCACTAGAGCTGAAATTAATGTAATGAGATGCATCGATGACAGTAGTGCATAACACAGATAATTGCCTAGCTAGGTACTGACGCAAAAGTCACGCATCGCGAGCCGCGTATTATGACACATGCGGATGCATCCGATTCATAATCGCCCAGCTTAATTAAGAACGTAACGATAATCGACAAAATTGGATGGCATAATGTTATATTTGTGGATTCATTCGAGTAAATAATCGTTATATCATCGGAATTTTAAGGAGTCTTGTATCGATTGCAGATGTTAATTTTGATCAATGACTCAATTTGATATTCGATTTGAATTGTAATATAAAAATATTGCCTTTGGTTTTTTAACTAGTGAAACTTAATTACTATGCTAAGCAAGATAAAGATTTATGCGAATTGAAAAGTAAAAAAAAATCTCAACAGAAACTAAAGATTTCTATATAAAAACAAAATGAATAGAGAAACGACTTAGACACGGAATAATTTAGACACAATTTCGGATTCTCTACTTTCAAATAGGACTTTAGTAAGTAGCGATATTTTTGTATCGTGTTTTGTTTACATGGCCGCATATAATTTGTATGGATGATCGTATGCCGTAGCTGTTTTTGCTGTTTCGCGGCAAATCTCACGCGTACGTGAATTCTGATCACACAAACAGGTTTAGCGAGAGCATTGACACTGGATATCCGATCCGTATGAGCCACGGATACGGTACTAGTGATACTCGCGGCGATTTCGCTTGGATAGTTATGTTTGTAGGAAGTAATTGGAGCGAAAGTGTGAGTTAATTACTTATTTACTTGAGGCTGTTACAACTTTATTTATCTAACTTCTGCATAAACTAAGTTAAAGTAATGAGTAACTTAATATATCTGAACACATAGAGAGTAAGAGTAGGGAGTAGACCAAAAAAACGAAGGATGGAGTGTGTGAATGATGGTATGGTTAGAAAGGGTGTGACTACGGAGATGACGACTAATAGAGAACTGTGGAAGAAAAAGACGAATTATTTGATGCCCAGTGAGCTCTTCCCTTTTTTACATTAAACATACTTGTACATACTGTTTAATTATTTTTGTATAGTGCTAGGTAAATATTTTCAAAAGACTACTACTAAATTACTACCATCACAACCAAAAACAAAAGCTCATTCAAAACTCGCTTCTTACTATCAAAACTACGACTCATGGTAGTAGCACGTCACGTGCAACTCCTCCATACAACTTTCACTAGAGGTGTGTGTTGTAATTAATATAGAACGGTGCACAACAAGAACGTATTTACCTTGATGATACATTGTTGCTGTAATGGCGGGTTAACTGGGTTAAATGCTCGTTAGACAATCATAATGTTGAGTAAGTAAACTAATTAATAGCTGTTATGTGACGATTTATTTAGAAATATAGATGGGTATACATATAGTAGCATGAGAATTTCTGTAGTTTCAGAAAGAAATGGTGAAAGATATACATATTTGAACATTGCTTAGGAGACAAAGTAAAAAGAGCTATAGTGTCTCTATCAAAGACTGAAGAAGTAATTCAACTTACATATATGGTGACTGGTAATTAGTGACCGATTTCGGGTTTGGTCCCATAGTAAAAGTTGTTCATAATGATGAGTACAATCATGTGTTTAAATGTCGGTCACTAATTACCCAGTCACCCTATATAGATCACCGGTTAATAATGATTAAGAGTTAGTCAAAAGAGGATATAAAGCATTAAAAAAATACGAGCGAAAGATTTCTATTCCAACTAAAATGCAACATCACATCAGTAATGTCTGTAAACGTGTAGTGGGACTTGTAAGTACGAATATATAAATTGAATGATAGGCGAATAAACTGGATAAAAACTGCAAATAAACTAAATGAGGAAATTAAGCAACTCTAGCATTAAAAGTAAATGCTCCGTAATCTTTCGTTGCGGCAGTAATTCACTTGTATGACAAGTGGCGCCACCTACCTGCTTTCGATCATTCATAACAACATAATCGTTTCCTGCTCTCAACGTTATAGTAATTTAAACATGCATTTCTACTACGTAATGTTAAAACAGCCTACTTATTATGAATTCAAGACTCACTCGTTTTTCGTTTCATAATATGTTACCATAACTCTATTATGGTAATTGGTTTGTTTCAAATGCATCGAAATGGGTTTACTTATGTTAATAGCGATGACATCATAGACATATCAGCAAAATAACTTTTAGCTTCATATATAAGACCCTGTCATATTTCTGTGAAGTCTAAAAGCAGTATTCAATAAAAATACTTCATACAATTAACGCTACAAAGATGGTGAATACCATCTTTGTTGAGTTAGGTCAGTTCGGTAGCTTCTGATTACGCCTTAATATTCTGTGGACCGTTAATACCTTGAATATCTGGGTCAGAATGTATGAAACAAAAACATTCTAAACCAGTTTCATTTTGAAGGTCGTGTGAAAGTTTTACTGTTGTTAATTTTGCATTGTTTTATCGTGGTTAAGTGCAAAACATTTTGTAACACCAATCTTCCCTACCGACCATTTAAGATACATTTGTTGATCTAGATATACTTACATCAAAAGATTAAATTTCGTCTCTGCATTTCATATTTTCATTAAAGAATAATGAGTTTGAATCTCACTGCAGCTATTATAACAAAAGTTATTAAATTAATGTTAGAGATTTACAGATAGCGAACAAAAGACAATCGACCTACAGTTCTACTGATTATATCTCTTAATTGTTCAACATTGCACAACTTGCTACAGTTTCTTATTACTATTACGAAGGCAACGCAATAGCCATATATTTCTAGCCCGTTAATTATTAATAAACATAATTATAAACATGTAGAAAGTTTAGATAAAGTGT
This sequence comes from Polymixis flavicincta, assembly GCA_949987655.1. Classification (NCBI taxonomy): domain Eukaryota; kingdom Metazoa; phylum Arthropoda; class Insecta; order Lepidoptera; family Noctuidae; genus Polymixis; species Polymixis flavicincta. The sequence goes on along the minus strand of OX465195.1, from coordinate 11,145,975 downwards.
TTATACACGTAATTAAAACGCCCATATAAACGCTTGGTAATTAAATTGGTCTCTGACTTATATACGTAATAGGGATAATTGCTACGTAGTTGTAGTACGTTGCTGTAGTCGTTTGTTACTTCATTGTTGTATGAATCATTTAGAAATTGCATTTTGTCTTAAAATGGTTTTCTAAACTACCGATAGATCATGAGCGTATATTTCATTGTTTCCGAGTGGTATAAATCAAAACTGCCTTACTCTTGCTTCGGTAACATCAATATAATGTAAAATTCATTTAACGCATTCCTAATTAACATGATTTATATGAAACGTAATAAAAAAAAACTCATGCCTAATTGATGCGAAGACAGATAGCCGAGGAAGTGAAACAAACTATTAAACTTTTTACTAACTTAGTTTAACAATGCTGTTGGGAATCGAGAATCGAGATTATATCGAGAGAAAGTGTGAATTTTGTATTCTGTCTCAGCATGAGTTTAACTGGTTCGATGCAACTTTTACTTTGTTGCGTATTCGAGGGTAGCAGCTTAGGATTTTAATCCACATAAATCATTGTTATTTAACGTTAAGGAAGTTTCGCGTCATTCTTTATTGTTACGTAGTCGACTTGGTATTTATTTTCATCTGTATGTAAATTCTGCTGCATAATCACTTTTGGCACATAAACTTCGACTACAATTATTTCAATAATCCACTTTTATGGTAAACTTAACAATTACTTAACTCTTATTTCGTTGTCTCCAGGTTGTATTGGTCGCATCGCTGGCCGTGGTAGCCTTTGCCAGTGAGGAGAAAGGCGCACCGAAACAGGCGGCAGCATCCGAAGACAAGAAACAAGAAAAGAGAGGCATCTATGACATCGGACATTACGGAGGCGGCGGCGGTGGTGGCGATGAAGGTGGCTACGGAGGACACAGCTTCGGACACGGTGGCGGAGAGAGCATAAGCTTTGGCCACAGTGGTGGTGAAAGTTATGGCCACGGAGGTGGTCAGAGCTTTGGCCACGGAGGTGGTCAGAGCTTCGGCCACGGAGGTGGTCAGAGCTTCGGACACGGAGGTGGCCAGAGCTTCGGCGGTGGTGAAAGCTACGGACATGGTGGTGGCGAAAGCTACGGACATGGCGGCGGTGACTTTGGAGGTTCAAGCGGCGGATGGAAACCCATCGCTTCAGAAGAACACGGTCATCAGCACCAACACCACGAACACGTTAAGACCATCGAAGTCATCAAGAAAGTCCCTGTCCCATACACCGTTGAGAAACATGTTCCTTACACCGTAGAGAAGAAAGTACCTTATGAAGTAAAGGTTCACGTTCCCCAGCCCTACACCGTTGAAAAGAAAGTTCCCGTCACCGTTAAAGAGTACGTCAAATACCCCGTGTACGTCCCTGAACCTTACACCGTGGAGAAGAAAGTACCTTATGAAGTCAAGGTGCACGTTGACAAACCTTACGAAGTGAAAGTTAAAGTACCCACCCCTTACACCGTCGAAAAGAAGGTGCCTTATGAAGTTAAGGTTCACGTGCCCCAGCCCTACACTGTTGAGAAGAAGTACCCTGTCCCTGTGAAATACGAAGTCAAAGTGCCCCAGCCGTACGAAGTCATCAAGAAGGTGCCTTATGAAGTGAAAGTTCCCGTTGACAAACCCTACCATGTCTACGTGGACAAACCTTACCCAGTCACTGTTGAGAAGCCTTACCCCGTCACTGTTAACAAGCCCGTGCCCTACGAAGTCAAGGTCCCAGTCGACAAGCCCTACAAGGTGGAAGTTGAGAAACCCTACCCAGTACACATCAAGGTCCCAGTGCCCAAGCCTTATGACGTATACAAGAAGATCCCCTACACTGTTGAGAAGAAGGTTCCTTATGAAGTGAAGGTTCCCATTGACAAGCCGTACCCCGTCTACAAGGACGTGCACTTCCCATTAGTGAAGGAGGTGCCTTACCCCGTGAAGGTCCATGTTCCTTTCTACATCAAGAAGGAGCAGGAACACCATGAGCACCATGAACATCATCAGCCCCAACAGCAACACCACGGTTGGCATTGAGTGTCGTTAGGCTAGGTCTCACCTTGTACCTTGTAGGTTAAGTTCAGAAATGTGATCAATTAGTATTTTTAGTGTATATATATTTTTGCTAAATTTTATGAATGTTGGTGCTGTTCGCTCACAGTGTTGATCTGATGTTGCGACGGTAGCCGTGACGCGAGTTACTGAACGAATTTACGAATTTTGCTCTAACAAACAGTCGAGTCACATCGATATCTTTATTGTTACCATTTTGAACGAGAACTGACCAAAAAAATCATAATAAAGAAAAAAAAAACTTAGTTTTGCGGTTGACAAATATTAGGATGACCGCATAGCATTTTATTTAATGCGCGGTTCAGATGTAGATAATTACCTGTTATTACTTGTTTAGCTTTTATATGCTTTGTTATAATGTAACTTGACAAAGTACATGTACTTTGAGTTGAGGCTGATTTAATAAAAATGTGTGGAATGTTTATGTTGCTTTTACTTTACCAGCTCTACATTATATGATACAATTTCCAAAAATAACACTATTAATGATTGATTCACCATAATTTAGTCTTAAGATAGTATTGTTAGAAGCCTTTTTGCCATGAACATTAGTGATAGCATAGGTCAAATAAATAATAATTCAAATGGCCAACAGTAAGACACTGGATATAATATATGTTATCTTTGAAACAGGAAAACCACCAGATTGAATACCTATCACTAAATTGAAAGAGGGAAAAGATATAAAATTACAAACACACACAGATTTCACTCGTACGAAACAGTCAGAAAAACAATAAAATCATGAGAAAGAAACATATTATATATAACAACTCACTATTAGATCTTGGAACGATATTATAAATCAAATTATAACTAGAACAATACTCATTCGAAGAAATTGATACAAATCCAATTGTTTCTCATATTATATTTCCAAATAATAATGTTACAATATACTACAAAATTGCCTACGAAAGTGGCCTACGAAACAATATCAACGATTTCAAACAGGGATAGATAGAAATAAAGTCAATGATACGAGTATGTGATTGTGAATTGAACATACTAGAAATCGACCATGGTTTTGAAATAAATTGAGAGTGATGTCGTAATCATCAATTTGGTTAAAACAATTCTGGATACTGCTTAACAGAAATCAGTATCATGAAAGCAAGGACATCACACCACTATAATATGTCGCTGCATATATCGCAGTTACACGTCACCTGCTGTTTTTGTCTGCAATCGGCGACGGACTTGCACCTAAACACTACAGAGTGGCTTGAGTTAAACAGTTGCATAACATTTACACCAGATTGATTATTTTATCAAACACTGAATCCCGTCTCTAATATTTTAATAAATCGAAGTCTCCACTACAACTTGTACAATCATGTTTAGTGTATGACTATACTTATGTGTTTCTGTTTGTACAATAAAGTTTTTATTATTATTATTTATTATTATTAACTTTCCAACAGAAATTGTTGATAGGACATAAAAAGAAGATAGTAATTCAGACGAAGTAGGTATTTCGAAACATTCAGAGGCTTTGAAAGATCTAAGATTAGATTGTCAAGTAAATTACGATTTGCAGCTTACAGCTAATTAAATACCTGATATTTTGATTACAACATACACCCACACACCACGTATATTATCCGGCTAAGCTTTCCCGTTTAACAAGAGACTGAGTTTGCAATTATTTACTGCAGTGACTGGTCCAGGCATAGTTTCATCATCTACGAGCGCAGAAATTTATTTGACAATTTGCGAAGTATTGTAAAAGTTGTATCCAGTTACAATCACTTCCATATCTTAGTAGTGAGTAACTCTTGCGCAAAAGCTACGTTAACATTGAGATGCCTGAAAACGTTTAAATATGCCTTTTACCGAGAGCTTCATTGGAATAATCCAATGCCTTGACTTGCAGGGATAAAACCGAATTGATCTTCAAAATCAAAATCAAGTCATTTATTCAAACTAGGCTGAGAGTCAGCACTTTTTGAACGTCAAAATTACATAAGACAGTCCCCCAAAAACGCCCGCCCTTCACCCCTTCCTAGTGCTTGATGAATCAATTAGAAATAAGAAAACAAATCTTACTTGGCTGAAGCAGCTAACCGATTCAGCTGACCTAGAAACAGTTTATTTGATGATGTAAATACAGAATTTACATATGGTATGACCATTAAAATATAAACAGAAATTTAAGTAGCTCAACGCATTGGACGCTCTATAGCAAACTAAAACTCCAATTAAAAACAATAATTTTATAGTTATTTTATTCGTAATAAAAAAATCCGTTCAACATGGACAGGATTGCGAAAAACCTTGCAATTTACTCTTATGGTAATTGGTGCATTACAAGATCTGATATGGATTTCTGCACCAACGCTTCGGTGGACGTAACGTTAGACTAACTGAAGTTAAGTAAAGATTACTAGAACAGTTGGGTTAATTGATATAGATTAGTGTTGCCGCTAGATTGAATGCTTCGATTAATGTGTATGTAGGTTTTCTGTTTGTTCAGTCAATTGTCGCGGTGGATAAAGTTGCATCATTAGCTTTGGTTTGTTCAGTTTAATCTAGGTCCATTATAATAGTCATTATATTAACTTTTCATGCATCCATCGCTTAGTGCCCCGGTTTGCAGACTTCGTTCAAGGAAATTCAATGATCATTTATTTTTTATTATTCTTGTGTAGGTTGATTATATGTATTAAATCTGCGCCTATTTTTTTCTAGAGTTACCTATTATAGAAGTGGTGATCACATATTAATTTCTGGATATTATGTAATTTTAAGCTGAGACCAAAACTACCAGTATGACAGATCTCAGGGTATAGAAAAATTCGATCTATGTACTCTCACAAAACTATATACATATTTCTTAAAATTACCCACAGTGTCTTCATAGTTATTACTTCGCTAACCTTTTCATTGTCATCAATTTTCTCAAACATTTATCACTAATACATCTTCATTTAAGTCAACGTTACCTAGATAGTCCGAAGGCATGCAGCCAGTCCATCTCCTTTCACGCATAGCTTTGGCCATATATGACTGCACTTTACAAACTATAATTAGCATTAAGCAGTTCTAGTCTCCATTAGTGATGCCCAGTGCATTTAAAAACGATAGTTTTGAATTTCGTAGATTGTCTCGAACACGTAGGTAAGTTTGCGTGCTTTTAATGGATCCATCGATATGCATATTTAACGATGAACGGTTTCGGATATGGATATTAACATTGTCTGAATTCACAGACGTAAAATCGCATGCGAGGATTTAGTTGAACGGTTAGGTGTAAAGCCTGTTTTGAAGAGAGGTTTTGTTTCTTGTTCGATAACTCAGTGAGATCTCACGGTACTATGTAAAGACCCTGTTTCTTGTGCTTAGTTAATATTGAAGAGATATGGTAGGTATTGGCGGTTCCAAAGTTAGGCTAAGAGGTAATGAATGATAAATTGAATCATTAGAAAAGATTTAAGTAGTCGGTTCACTCGTGAGCTATTTATGTACATATAGCTACTATATATAGCTTAAGCGGTGTCCGTGTTCATATCGCAGGGCCATCCCTTGGCATAAACAGTTCAATTTTCGTACTGAATGAAGTTTTAAGTCTAAAACAGTCACACTGTTGCAGTAACGAATATCAATATTCAACACCATTGCATCGTGTAAGCAATGTTTAACGTTAAAACATACTCCACAATATTGACTAATGCAAGCGAACGAATTGCGACAATCTTGCTCAATTCATTTATTGTATAGTAAAAGGTCGTAATGACGATAATGGGGCCTCGGTTTATTAAGTTTTAATGTGTGATTGTGAAATTGCTTTTACTGGTGATTGCGTTTGCATTGACGATGGCAATAAATGGAGACATATCAATAAATCAAATGACAGTGTAGATATAAATCTTGTAGCAGTTATGGCCATCAAAGCGGACACAATACTTTTAGCGACGGCAGTTGGCGGCTTTACGAAGCGGCTAGATGCTTAATCGTTATGCCGCAAAGAGTCACCAAAACTTGATGCAACAGTTTTACAGTCGCCAAATCGAAAATCACCGATGCGATGCTAAAAATATCGTGTCCGCTATATCACTTTGTTTACTAGTAGTTCTTAAGAAACCAAAGAAATAATTCCGTAGGTAACCTTTAAAAAACATATTCTGAAAATATTTAATATATGATTTGTCGAGCATATGATTGCTTTCAATCATTATAAAAGTTATATTCAACTCATCATCTTTATTATTATAATGTCATTATGTTTAATTTTAAAGTGACCATTAATAACTTATGTATTTAATGTTTATTTGTGTTAATGTGCACTTTATGCGCTGAGCTCATAAATTCTTGTAACTCGAGAGTTGTCAGTTTCTAGGATGATATTGTACTAGATTTTGCCCGCGATTGAAACTGAAATTTCTTGCTCACCAAATCTGCCCCTTTGCATGGCATCGTGTGCCTGCGCTTTTATTTCATTCTCCCTTACCGTTCTTTCTGACTTTTTGATTGCTTGGCTCTTAATTTTCTCAGCCTGAGTCTTCTTCAAGAATTGGCCAGTCAAACAGTAAAAGTATTTTTCAAATGCGACTAATAGTTACAGAGATTAGCGCGTTCTAACAAACAAACAAACAAATAAACTCTTCGGTTTATCATAGATTTGTAAAGCCATATTTGACTACACCAATGGATCACGATACTTAGGTGCTATCCATATACAACTAGGCTCGTCCAACCGACGGAGTGTAATTAAAGTATAGTTTATCTTAAAACGCGCTTACTTCAACATTGTTCTTAGATCTAAGATTAGAGTTACGTAGGTACTATTCATCCTACTTGGTCTACATTGCAAAACTTAACACAATAAATATATTTATTACTAGCTTGCATTATAAGTAAGTAAGTACTATTATGAGTAGAAAGCTGATGCTTATTAGATAATGGAACTGGTGTTACTAGTGTGTTCCTCTTTCAAAAATGCGTTTATAAATCTAACGGTTATTATGTTCTATCAATTGAATTATTTTAAAATTTATTGATTATTTTAAATGGAAAGATGGACAGATGATTCGAATTGTGAAATTTCTTCATTTATATCTGTAATAAATAAGGAGTATAAAAGCATTTTATATATCAGTATTTTGTAAAGAGTTTAAAAGTAGAAAGTAAAAGTTTTGCCGAGACAAAGATTAGACTGAGTCAATAATGCTCAGTCTGAATGGTCAGAAAGTGGTGCTTCTACAAAAACAGTCATAATTATTTACGGTAAGAAACACTAGCAGTCATGGCTGATTCGTAAATGTATAAAAACATGGAGATTTTTAATCTGTCCAGTCGATTCTATAAGCAGTTCAGTGTGGGAGCTGTCACAACAATTTCCGGGAGACTATTGTATGCTGTTACAACTCTGTTAGACAAGAATTGCTTCAAAGACTTTTCCTTTGAAGAATTTTCCTATAACTTAAAGGAATGTCCACGCAAATTTGTTGCCATTCAGAATGTAAAGGATTTGAAGAATTAGTAGTTTTCTGTTAGTATTTTGCACGTCTCAATGAGCCTACCTCTTTGTCTACGCTGTTCCAGTATAATTGTGTGTATATGAAAATATTTCATGCAGCGATAACATTAATTTCAATAATATGTACCTATAAAAATTTGGATCGGGAGGTAGAAGTACGTACCGGTTACACTGGAAACCGACTGCAACATAGGTGGGAACAGGCACGGCAAATGATGATGTGGCGGCATCTACAAAGCTACATTCGAACTACGCATACACTACCGTCACGCAAAATCCTGCATCGCTTAAGCGAAGTTTATCGCGCAACTAGCTTATCTATTTAGTCCGGACATCAATCATCGGGCAGTTGCCACCAGACACAGTATCCATCTGGTTGGAGGGGTTACAATGATGAGGTATACTAACAGAGTGACTGAGTATGGAATGTGAACCAGATTGGGTCAAGATAGGTAATGGGTGAGCGAGTAGTTAGGGAACAACTTAAAAGTGGAAGAAGAAGAACAAAACTTCATTCACCTTCATTCTCTTGTTTCCAGATATGTTATAGACAGGTAGAAATTCCAAGATTCGTCTTCACAATACAACAGTTTCATCAGACAATGAATCTCAAATTCTGACAGTCTATCGAGGTCGCATATCGACTGGTCGCCAATGAACACTTGATCGATTTGCTGTTAGGAAACAATATTACACATTGTAGGTGACTTGCAATACACATAAAAGTTCAAGCTTAGTGGTGGAATGGCTGCGGTTTCTTAGCGCGTCCAAACTAAACGCAAACATAATTTTATTCCCTGCTAGAATGGCAGGGTCGCCAACTCACCATTTAAGGACGGGATTTAAAGACAATAAAACTTTCCGAATTTCTGCACATGTTTTATGCATTCAATGACAAATAAACGCACACACGCACACTCTGTCTGTTATATCCTTACATACTATATCACATATAGCATTGGAAACTGCAGACACTAAAGACACACTGACGATGTGAATAAGGATGATAAAAAATCTCATCATCATCATACTCAGCTTATTACGTTCCCACTGCTGAGACACAGGCCTCCTCTCCGTGAGAGGGAGTGGGCCGTAATCCACCACGCGGGCCCAGTGCGGGTAGGTAGATGCCACATGTCTTCGAATTTTTTGTTCTAGGACATGCCGGTTTCCTCACGATTTTTTCCTTCACCGTTTGAGCCGCATCACGGTTCGAACGCACGACCTACAACTCGTAAGTCGCGGCCGTTACCACTGGGCGACCACTGCTCTAAAGAAATATGTTTTCAAGCCTTTCGACAACCACGATCTTTAAAACAGACTACTCTTTATTATGAATTACAGATATTAAAGTAAGAATTTTAAAGAGGGAGGCGAAATGAATAGTCTCATCGCTTTGCTCTCTTATTTATTAGATAACCTTTCAAACTCGGGTAGCTACCGATGGTATTTGGCCTCTTTTCTTGTCTTGTCCTTCTGTGTCAGCAAGGGAGACAGTCTTCAAATGTTTCGTTCTAGGACATGCCGGTTACCTCACGATGTTTTGCTTCATCGTTTTGAGAAATCTACACTAAGTAAAGCACCGGTCTGGGTTCGAACAAACGATTCATAAGTCGCGGACGTTACCACTGGGTCACCACTGATCAATTCATTGGGAACACGTCCACTGCTGGACATAGGCCTTCCCCAATTTGGGAGTAGTTTGCCATAATCGCCACGCTTGGCAGGCCGGTTGGCGATCGCAGTATGGTGGTAAAATGCATAGGGAACGCTGCTGCCCATTCTCTAGTAAGTCCGTTAGTCGTCTCCTACGACACCCACGGGAAGAGATGGGATGGTGCTATTCTTTACGTCCGGCACCACACTGAACCACGGGTCACCACTGCTGCAGTAAAAATATAAGCAAATCAGCAAGGTGGTTGCGGGAACACTGTCCACTTGCCGGGACGACGAGTGATAATGAAGACCATGAATTTGCAGTCAATTCTTGCAAATCCTCCAAGAAGAGTCTACGAGAGGAGACCTCGATTGGTAAGCGTAGCGTATCCTAGGGGACACGAAGCTGGGGCCATGAAGGACAAATTGATTGCGGAAGGTGAAGGAACCGGTTGTAGCGGACTAGCGGCCCAATTTGTGAGAGGCCTATGTAAAGCAGTTTACTGCAATAGCCCGAGTCGACTAATTACCTGAGATTCTACTGAGATTGCGCCTCCTAGTTTTAGCTCTCGCATTAGCATTGCTTTGAAAAGAAAGCCAGGCTGTAACGTCTTTCCGGTTATTTTAATGGACACTTCACATTAGCGCCACATAATAAATAATGATAGATTAAAATCATCTCTATCTCAATAACATAACACGTCATCGTTGCATTAAGCATTATGAGTTTCTCCTAGTTAAAGAAAGCTGCGAAGGTCAATCATTTATTTTTACTAAAGATAATAAACATGAGTATTAAATATAAATTCTTAATTAGTATTTTAAGCATTATTTTAAGAGTTTTCTTATGTTAAAGGCGAATCTATGGTATGTAAAGAAGTATTCGAATGCTACGATCTTTCGGTGACTCATTTTCAACGGCGTAAATTACGCAGAATTACGCCTTGCGTAATTTACGCCATTGAAATTGAGTCACTGAAATAGCGTTGGATTCGGTAAGTTTAGTTTGTGGGCTATTGAGCTACCCATTAACTGGGTTGTGGAGCTTCAGAGAATCAGTCGCTCCATGTTAAATACTTGAATTTTAGCTGCATCCCGTTAGGCAAGAACTAGAAGCCATCCTTGCCTTCCACCATAGACAATGATTTGAAACTTTTACGGAATAAAAGTATAGTGAAAACGGGAGTAGGCGTTTAAAATAAATTTGATAATTATACAATTTATGTGAAAATTATTTATGTGATGTTCAAAACAATTTGAGTTTTATTTTGAACTCTCTACCATTCGTATTAAAAATAATTGAGTGTGTTTAAGAGGTGAAAACGGTAATTGTAGACAAATTAATTGTTGTTTTTATTTTAAAATGCTGTTAGTTGTTATGTAACGGTAATATTTTAAGTTGAAGCGTGCTGTTGATGTAATTTGCTGGCTAGTGGGAAATTATTCTGTCTTTATTTATAGTTAGCGAAGAAGCTAATTGATTAACACACTATTAATCAGAATCTGAATAATTTTGAAGGTTATTGGTAATTCATTGCTTCATATGTTCGAAAACATTGTCTGCTCAACAACGTAAATAACGCAATTAATGTTGTGGAACTGTCAAAACGAAAACCATTCCTACTGTGTTCCTAATATTGTGTGTGTTACGAAATTGGGGCCTGTCGCTAAGTAATAATAATAATTAACTTTCAAAAAACCAAACCACGGATACTATACTAGAAATCGCAATAAACTCGAACTTAGACCACCCAGAACCAATTACGGGAAGAAAAGTATTTTATACGAAGGAGCGGTAAAATTCATGGTTTTCCTTTTATTTGTGACACTATGTTATTTAGCAAAAAATAATCCTTATAATGAAGCCTTTCGATCGGTGTGATAAAGTTACAGGAGTTAAAGGACAGGAGTTGCACTCGAAGTTGTGGACGAGTACGTTTACCTAAGACAAACTGTCCAGTTAGGTAGGTCCAACTTCAAGAAAGAGGTCAATAGTCGAATCCGACTCGGTTAGGCAGCGTTCGGGAAGCTTCGCAATATCTTCTCGTCCCACATACCGCAGTGTCTCAAGACGAAAGTCTTTGACCAGTGCGTGTTGCCAGTGATGACATATGGAACCGAAACGTGGTCGCTCACAATGGGCCTCATAAGAACCGTCGAGCGTCTTCATACGAAGGCTTAAAGTCACCCAAAGGGCGATGGAGAGGGCTATGCTTGGAGTTTCCCTGCGTGATCGAATCAGGAATGAAGAGATCCGCAGGAGAACCAAGGTAACCGACATAGCCCGAAGAATTGCCAAACTTAAGTGGCAGTGGGCAGGGCATATTATTTACTTAATGTAACGGGTTCGATTCCCGGTTCAACCATGTAATTATTTAAATATCTATGAATGCAGTTTAAAATGTTTTTATAATTCAAATAATGACTTCTTTCAGTAAAATGTTCCATCTACAATGTTCAAAGTACGTTCCCTCCATGTGGCATATCCGTGGGACACTCTGTATATTTGTTAAACCTAGGTTTAATCGCAATCCAAGGCAAGCCTCATAGCCGTTATCTTTCCGCTTGTATCGACATGAATTTATAAGCTATGAGAATAACTCATCATGTCTTTATCTTCCATACTTCTCTATTAGTCGTCATCTCCGTAGTCACACCCTTTCTAACTATATCATCATTCACACAGTCCATCCATCGTTTCTTTGGTCTCCCCCTATTCATATAGCCATCGACATTCATACTCAAAATTTTCCTCACGATATTTTCCTCATTGCTCTGTATCAAATGCCATACCATGACAGCCAATTTCCACACACATTTTCAAGTATCGATGCCACTTTTATGCTTCCTCTTATGTCATCATCTGCCTAGCCTTTTCCCAACTATGTTGGGGTCGGCTTCCAGTCTAACCGGATGCAGCTGAATACCTGTATTTTACATGGAGCGACTGCCTATCTGACCTCCACAACCCAGTTACTGGGTAATGCGATACCCCTTGGTAAGACTGGTTGTCAGATTTTCGGGCTTCTGACGACCCGTAACGACTGTCAAAGATCCACAATTGACAGCCGGGACCAACGGCTTAACGTGCTTTCCGAGGCACGGAGGGGTCTTGGTATGTAAAGATGGTCACCCATCCACGAACCAACCGCGGCAATCGTAGCTTAACCTGATCGATCGACCCGCGCAGCTATCGTTACTTAGCCACAAGCCTAGTCTTATGTACTCATTTCTTATTCTATCCATTCGTGTAACTAGCTCATGTCGTCGATAAATTTTAAGCCAGTCGGTCGGGCGCTGCTGCTAGCCAGACTGACTGCCCTAGGTTTGCCTGACAGCATTGTAGTATCGTCTCTGATGGAAGTCAAAAATTCGAAGGCCGGAAACAAATACTTACATGTGACATCCCAACCCACACTGGGCTCTCATATTGTACTACGTCCCACCCTAACAGAGACGAAGCATGACTTGCAGCCCAGCAGACAAGCAGTGGGAACATTTTATGCTGATTATGTGTTTCCGTGGTGGTTATTTTAATACACTCCAGCAATTTAAAAGCTGCCATAAAATGCTCAATTTTTTTTAGTCTGTATTAAATGTTATTTTTATTACTAAACTTTAAGTGCAGTGTCGAAACTGTTTCAAGTTCACCGTGTGGTAAACGCACAAAGTGTATGTTATCTTTACGCACTAGTTATGTGTGTAATTAAATGATTTGTAACTGTGGTGGTGGAACAAATATTTTTAAATAATACATTTAGGTGTGTTGAGCTCCTTATAACATTTTAGCATAATATCACGCCAGTATAAACCGAATGTTTAGGCAGAGGTGTATATATGTAATAATAGGTTTATTAATACGTGTATCTTTGTATCATTCCGTGTGGTGCCGGACGTAAACGAATAGCAAAATCACATTTCTTCCCGTGGGTGTCGTAGAAGGCGACTAAGGGACTTACTACCCCCCCGAGTGGGTTCCCGCATTGTCGTTGCGGGGGGGGCTCAGTAACCGTGGATTCCGGCCACGGTGAAGCCAAGAGGAACCCAAAGGTGGGGCTTCTCGTCAGGGCTTTTGCCTTCAAGCCATTGACGTAACAGCCAAAAAGTAGGTTGCGGTGAGGTGCACCGCAACTGAGGTGGGCCGCGATGTCGAATGGGAGGCATCGCGGCTGAGGGTTACGGGCTGCGGGTGAGGAGGAGTGTCGGTGCTTCTGAGCAGCGCTCTTCCCTTCCGTGGCCTGGACGGGGCCGCCACCGTTTGATGGCGGACGCGGTGGGGCCGCAGGGGAAGAGGAGTGTCGGTATAGCGGCAGCCGCTCTCCCTATCCCCTGCGGCCGAAAAGTGGTAGACGGGACGGCGCGTTGTTTTCCACACGCGCGCCGTCAAAGATGTCATCAACCACTGGTGGGGTCCGCAAGAGCCGATGCCTGCCAGGGGTGCGGGTTTATTCGAAAGAGATACCACAGCCCCTGGCATACGGGCTACTGAGGGAACACGGGTGGGTTTTAGTCAGTAAAAGTCTGACACACCCTCCTGCTCTACTCAGCAGGAGAAGTCATTTGATGATTTCCCACCCAAAAAAAAAGGGACTTACTACAGCGTTTTCTATGCATTTGACCACCATACTCCCTTTTTGGGGGAGGCTTATGTCAGCAGTGGACGTCTTTCGGCTGATATGATGACGATGATGATGATGAATCTTTGTATTCCTTTTTAAAAAACTAACCCGGTCAGAAGCCCGAAAGTTTGTCCACCGGTTTTACCAAGGAATGTCGTAGTTCCCAATAACTGGGTTGTGGGGGTCATAAGCAGTCGCTTCATGAAACATACTGATACTCAGCTACATCCGGTAAGACTGGAAGTCCGCCCCAACATAGTTGGGAAAAGGCTAGGGATTTGATGATATAGAAGAATTGTTCAACTGTTTATATTTTAGAAATATTTCTTAAGTTTTTGTACTACTGTACTGACCGACATTTTGGGCCACTTTTCTTCATAAAGAGAGCGTAGCTCTATTCCAAATATGAAACAAAAGAAAATTACTCATCACGTAAACAATCTAAGACAAAATTACTCTATTTTATTGTACAGTCGCCAGCACAAGCTACCCTAATCTGTCAAATTTGTTTGAAAGATGTATAATTGAGAAAATTTTAAAGTTTGGGATAGCTTGATGTTCTGGCGTCTGTACAGTCAAGAACAAAATAATGTTTTTGTCAGTGCGTTATGTGGTACGTATCTATAATTATGGAAAATAGTGATTTGTATGTATAAACCCTGAAATTCACTTCGCACATAATTTAATTTTTTACGAACATAAACTCACCCCTTCTTCCTATGGGGGCAGGCAGAGACTACCGAACGGCTTGAAAATTTTACTATCCTTAGATACTCTATCGTTCAGATAATTTGTCTCATTAATATTAGTCATCAAAACTTAGGTGTGAAAATTAAATAATGACTCATTATTAAAATCTGGTGATGTGCTGTAACATGGACATTCAATGAGGCCTACTCGTTAACGTTATGTAGGTACAGCCAGCCAATACACTGACAATAATGCATATAATTGTCAATGGTCATTCTTCTAAAATATGTATTACATGGCCAGGTAAAGGTATCTTTGACATTACATAGTATGATGGAAAATAATTACAAGTTGTTTTCAGTCAATTTTACTCAAAATAGAAAACTAAATTCTTAAAACAAAATAAAATGCATAAAAAATGGCATGAAGTAAATTACCCTTGATAAAGACACCGTCCCGTGTGGTGCCCGGGCGTAAAAGAATAGCACCATCCCATTGCTTCCTGTGGGTGTCGTAGAAGGCGACTAAGGGACTTACTAGAGAATGGGCAGCAGTGTTTACTATGCATTTTACCAGCATACTGCGATCGCCAACCCGCCTGCCAAGCGTGGCGATTATGGCTAAACGCCCCCTTTGGGGGAGGCCTATGTCCAACAGTGGACGTCTTTCGGCTGAAATGATGATGATGATGATAAAGGCACTACACACTTTGCGGGGCGATGGTACCAACAATTCAACTTTATGGTAGGTACCTGTTGTTCACAAATAATCACAAAATAAAGGTTAATGTTGTTAGATACTAAAACGAATAAGAAGGTCCTATGGCCAGAATTTTAATTGTTTTTAAATATTTCAATTGTGTATGTTTAAAATACGTAATGTAGAACACGTGGTTTCGTTCAATTAATGTGATTAGGTACCCTAATCGTCATCTTGTATATCAATGCGATGCCACAAAACCATGATCAACGTATACGTCATGTAAACCAACCATATTTACATACGAAATCCCTTCCGTGCCTCAGAAAGCGCGTTACCCAGCTGTCATTCGTGGATCTGTGACAGTCGTTACGGGTCGTCAGACGCCCGAAAGTCTGACAATTGTGTTAGGTACCCAGATTCTGGCTTATGGAGATCAGATATGCAGTCGCTTTTTTTTTGTGTATGGCAGTTGACCTTGAGAGGCCGTAACTGCTCAACCGGACTTTCCTGTGATGGCATTCTTAGTGGCAACCCCTGTGTGGTACGGGCCTCGGCTCAGGGCGTCACTGGTGGGGGTTGGGGCAGCAAGTGGGGATAGGCTGGATCAAAATATTTTCATTATTATTAACAATCGGGGAATTTAACTCTACGGGCTCAGATGTGACGCGGGCTGGCACTTTAACGAGCAAGGGACGGTTGGGATAGGAGGTTAGTTCCATGTAAAATATTGATATACAGCTGCATCGGTTAGACTGAAGGCCGACCCCAATGTGGTTGGGAGTTGGGAATATGCTAGGCAGGTGAAGTGATGCCACAAAACACATCACACATTGAGTACAAACACATCACACATTGAGTACTTAATTGTAGCACATTGATTATGGAACACAAATTGTAGACAATAAAATAAATTACTGTCGGTGTGCCTATTCACCTTTTTCTGGCTGACTGTACTTCTGCTTGCGATGGCTGGAGTTATGCGAAAATGTTTATGTTGCGGTGAAAAGATTCCTGTCAGCATGTAGCCGTTGTAGGTCCTGGGTTCGAACCCAAGCAGGCACTTTACTTTGTGTAAATTATTTAATCACCGCTGCTCTCAAAAAAGTGAAGGAATACATCGTGAGGAAACCGGCATGTCTAAGGGTGTGTCCAGACCTGACAAACACGCCGCGAATCCGGCGCTCGCGCGCCGCTAGCGAGCCGCTTGCGAACTGCGCGCGTGCTGCACGCGTGCTACTACTGCAACTGTTTGTTGCGCCTCTCGCGTGTGACTTACACACCGCTCGCATGGTGCGCGGGAGCTGCACACGTATCGCGCGCGTGCAGATTGCGTACATGCACGTCAGTTCGCTGCTATTTTCAACCTTCACCTTCACTTCGTTACCTGTTTTTGACGATGGCGGACGATCACACTATTGCCACCATCATTACTGCAGCATCAGCTATTTTACTAGCGAAGTGTTTAGAAGAAAAGAAGAAGAAAAGAAAGCGACGTTGTGACGACAACGACGAGGGTTAGTGCGCAGTCCACGTGCAGTGCATAGCTTGCACGCGAACGGCGCGCGAACGGTGCTCGGACGGCGCAGGAGCGGCGCGCGAACATTAAATACGCGCGTACAACACGCTCGCAGCACGTGCGCCGTTCGCGTACGGCGCGCGAGCGACGCGTTCGCCAGATCTGGACATACCCCTAAAATGCCTCTTCTCATTACATTTCAAGTAGGTAGTGAGTATGGAACACTACGCTGGTTCACTGTTCCGATTTCGCCTTTAGGTTTGATGGAGCGGTGATTTGTACAAGATGGCTGGAAATGGATGTCATTCGATTGGCGCAGGTTTGGCCACATTACAGTGCATTAGTACAGGCTTAACAGAAGTTTAGCAGGAGAAGATAAGAGTAGCTAGTGGAGCCAGTTATTCAGAGGATGAAAGACAGAGAGAGATAAAAACTTTAGAGGAGGCCTTTATCGAAAGACAATCGGTTTAAAAAAATGTGCACCGAATGCCGATAATAAGAGAACATAATAATTTTATAAATGACTAGCAGCGCTCCGCGGTTTCACCCGCGTAGTTCCCGTTCCCATGGGAATACGGGGATGAAATATAGCCTATGTCGGCCGGGGATAGTGTAGCTTCACAACGGTGAATTAATTTTTTAAATCGGTTCAGTAGTTTCGGAGTCTATTCAATGCAAACAAACAAACAATCAATCAAATCTTTCCTCTTTATTAATAGTATAGATATAGATATAGATATAGAAGATATATATTTACATATATTGTAATCTGTGGTAAGAAATAAATAAAATTATTATTCATTATTATTATATACCATATCTAGATATAGATAAGTATAGATTATTATAGTATAGATGTTAAAAATAATAGAACTACCTAGCATTTTTGATTGGCACGTTGTTAGTGTACGTTACCCTAGCAAGAGTGTCTCCTTGAGTTATATGAGTAGAACGTATAATGTGTGCCTTATCTGCTGTAAATGTGCCCCCACATAAAAAATGTGTGCCCCTGTCGTTTTGGAGAAATACGGAAAAAACGATTCTTGCTGGGGTAACGTTTTTCTAGCAGGAAAATTCTAAACGAATGATCGGAGAGAGAAAAATTGTGCATGGCCAGAGAGCTTACGAGTATATGTGTGCCAAAATGTGCCCCCAAAAATAAAATCTGTGCCCCTTCAGGTTTTCGAGATATTGCATTTCCTGCTGGAGTAACGTTTTGATGAATCGTATATCTCTAAAACCATTGCATGTGCCCCTGTAGAATAAACATACACGAGTAGCTCTTAATGTGTGCCCCTTAGTGCCCCAATTAGATTTAAGAAAATATTTATAGTTTTCATGTTATCGCGGTTTTATGAAAAGCTGGTTCATTTAATATAGTCACAAGGTGCATTTAATATATATTTTTAATTAGCCCCCAAAACTTTTGAACGCGACTGTACGGACAACAGCTTAGGTATAATACGTCCAATAAAGAAGGTCATCGATTTGTATGAATCCGTCGCTTTTTAGTAGTCATTCAAATTTGGTCGGATAACCAGCCGTTGTTTACATATTTTGGTTTTTTGTTAATATTAACTTAATGCGAAACATTCCAAGCTGAATATTTTCACCATATATTTTTGACTAAAGGCACACGATTTTGGTTCACACCTACACATCTGTGATTGAGCCGGTTCCTTGTATTTTGCCGTCAAAGTTAAGACACCATCGTTTTGACTTTTAGCAAGATTACTCAAAAACGCATGCATGAACAGTTTTTAAACTTTGTATGGTTATTAATAGCGTCAAGAAGGACCGAATACAGTTTTCAGCGAACTTGTGCCTTGTCTCATTTAGGCGCTGCGATGTTTTTTCGGGTTTTCATAAAACCGCGATAGCATGAAAACTATAAATATTTTCTTAAATCTAATTGGGGCACTAAGGGGCACACATTAAGAACTACTCGTGTATATTTATTCTACAGGGGCACATGCAATGGTTTTAGAGATATACGATTCATCAAAACGTTACTCCAGCAGGAAATGCAATATCTCGAAAACCTGAAGGGGCACAGATTTAATTTTTGGGGGCACATTTTGGCACACATATAAGCTCTCTGGCCATGCACAATTTTTTTCTCTCCGATCATTCGTTTAGAATTTTCCTGCTAGAAAAACGTTACCCCAGCAAGAATCGTTTTTTCCGTTTTTCTCCAAAACGAAAGGGGGCACACATTTTTTATGTGGGGGCACATTTACACCAGATAAGGCACACATTATACGTTCTACTCATATAACTCTAGGAGACACTTTCTTGCTAGGGTAACGTACACACGTTGTTAGTGGTCGTAAGCGCTACTGTTGAGCAAGAGCCTCTGAGTTCGATTCCCAGGTCGGGCAGTGTTATTGGGTTTTTCTATCTAGTGAGAGCCCGAAGTCTGTGTGCCCAGTTGATGGCAATAGGCTCGCCTCTTATTACGTGGGACTTTAAACATAACTTGCAACAACTCTGCCCAACCTTTCGGGGCCCCAGGGCGTGATGTTATGTTGTAGAACCAGCAATAAAGGCTTTTTTTATGTTCAACAGTGGGTTGCTTTAGCCTTGTGATGAACTCTCCCTATTAGGCATGTCCAAACATTTAACACTGAATCGACAAACATCCACGCTGCATAGTAAAAATTGCAAGTAACAACCACTTCCACGTATTACGCGAACATTGTGCAAGTTTAACAAATCGCTGCTAATCAGTGTGTAATTCTAATATAAGCGTGTAAGGCATCACACTCATAATCGATTCAGCTGGTTGATTTTGTGATTTACTGATACCTACCTTTCGTTTTGTTTGCTCGTTATCTACCTAATTGAAATAGGTAGTTTTTACTCTATTTCTAGACGCTACAGAGCGTGAATTTGAAGTTATGGATTGATATGCAATAAATTATAACTTCTCAGAAAAAACAACGAATTTTTGGTTCTAGTACACACGGCTACACATCAAGCCAGTTTCCAGCCACAATTCCAGTTTACGCTGATCTCACACTGTACGGTTATATACAATACGAGATCAGCTTATACTGGAAATGTATAGCTTGATGGGTAGCCGTGTGCACATGCTGGTTTCCGCAAGATTTTTTAAGGTTCCTGCAAACAGGCGCGACGCGACAAAGCGGCGAAACAATTTTTATGGAAACTTCATGGAAATTGTTCTAAAAGTGTCGCGTCTCGCTGTCGCGTCGCGTATTTCTGAAGAAGCCTTTAACATTTTGAGAGTAATGAGCAATAGTGATGTCTTTTTTTACACAAAATAAAGCGTCTGCCTGGTTAGAACTCACGACCTGAGCCGATACCACTGGCCCACCACTAAATGCATTTAGACTTTCTTATACTACAACTTGTTTGTTTTGCTCTCCATAATATGCGGAACCCTCCTACTAATAGCTGATACACGCATGTCATGCAAATAGAGTAACATATTGCGTAACTATCTTACTTTTAAGTTAAGTTTAGAAATCTAAATAAAACAAAAGACACACGTCTCATTTGAAATTAAGGTTAACCAAGATGAGTACGAAGATAAAACCAACCTTTAATACGCATAATAAGGTTGATTTTTGATTAAAAAATACTTCAATCTTTTCTTTTCGCATGGTATTTTAAATTCGACTTTAGCTTTTATTTGTTAAAGTAAGATTTAGATTGCAGCGAT
Source organism: Polymixis flavicincta (assembly GCA_949987655.1). Taxonomy (NCBI): domain Eukaryota; kingdom Metazoa; phylum Arthropoda; class Insecta; order Lepidoptera; family Noctuidae; genus Polymixis; species Polymixis flavicincta. Next base: position 11,125,540 of record OX465195.1, on the reverse strand, counting down.
TGTTTGGATGAATTGTAACGAGACCACACGTGAAAAAAAAGTTTAATCACTGGAAAAAGACAAATTGATAGGAAAGGAAGTAAAAGTAGGTAATTTGTTTATATTTTAGTATGTGTTCGCAATGTTTTAGACGGTTTATGTAATAGTTCAGTAGCTAAGTACCTACTTAGTTATTCTAAGATCTTCGCAGTGGTCTTGCGTGACAGAACTTATAATAGTTTGCTCTACAAATGAGGTAGATTTATGGTTGAAAAGTAAATACCTGTGCCTATTCTAAATTCCCATGGGTCGGTAGGTTCGTTGTAAAGTTTATTTTCGTTAAAAAGTTACATAACGTTCAATTTAGAATATTTTCACCGCAAAGGTGCTAGAAATTCTTATTACTTGGGTTACAATTTTTTTTTTGCATTTTATTTATTTATTAGTCTATCTGCAATCGTTACATTGTTCAGCCAAATTAACATAAACCTACATACCTACAAGCCAAGTGAACATACTAAGGAATAGCGGAGTATGAAAAACAATATTAGAAATGTAAAAAGAGTATACCTAAGTACAGAAATTACGTATAATTTATATACTTACACCACATTTTTCCCATACACACTTCGGAAGGGTATTACTCCACTGTTCGATAATTACATCAAAAATTAAACATGGTTTGGTTTTGTCTCATTATTAATATTGTCTGTACGGAAACAGAATAGGTACTAAAATTAAAAACCTTTAAAAAGTTAGAAGCTAACAAAGATTCATTTTTCTTGCTAATTTAACCTAACTTTGGGTGTGTAATAAAAGAAGGTTAATATCTCAAAAACTAAGTCGGTACCGACAAAGCTCAATTATCGAAAACTTCAATAAACTTTAATGGTCATTGATTTATGCAGTGGTTTTTTCATAAAATCCGATCTTCCGAAGGATTTTTCTTAATTTTTTCCGCGCCTGTTTTACTATAACTGGGTCATTCTCAGGAGACTCATTATTTGGTTGACTTCGGTGTCAATTTTTTTTTTTAATTTAGGCCCTGTTAACATGAAATATCAAATCTAGAGTATTTCATGCCTAAATTAGAAAACAAAAATGACACCGAAGTCAACCAAATAATGAGTCTCCTGAGAATGACCCAACTGATCCTGCAGCTCACTCAATAATGTTGTGCGTGTATACTAGCGTCTAACTGCTCATCACGGGTACTATCTCTGTCGGACACCTGGTGAAACAGCGTGCTTTTCAGCCAGGCCCACCAGTGAGTTCGAGCCCTCGACTAGGTTCCCCTTAAGACGAATAGTTGACGTGTAGTTGGGGAAATAGTTCGTTTTAATGGTTATCCCAATATTTGAATTTTTGAAGAGAAGTGTAACAAATATCAATCACTTCATCGCAATTGTTTAGAAGTCTGCTAAGTCTTGGGACTGGGGAGGCAGACCCTGAAACTGCAAGCCATTTGCTCGATGGAATTTCGCATCGATAATAATGACGTATTGCCAGCTAATTTAAATTGACCCTGTAAAGAACTTGGTATTTAGCTGCATCCGCTTAGAAAATGAGAAAAGGCAAGACAGATTAATTGAAAAGACGCAGATGATGAATTGTTGCACTCTTGCTAGCCAGTCCCACCACCACAATATTGCTGACCGCCATAATTTCACTACGGGGCCGCGCTATGAGCAATTTCCGCATTGCTCGAAGTTGAGAGAAAATGAAACTGGGGATTTCCTCTGCACACACTTAACTTCAATGCATATTATAAATACTATCTATACTAGCTTTTGCCCATTTCTCCGTCCGCGTAAATATCGGATCTCGCGTAAAAAAATATCCTATATCCTTTTCCATATCCCAGGCTGGGACATGAAAAAAGAGATAGATCTCACAAATTTGCCAAATTTCATGACGATTGATTCAGTGGTTTAGGCGTGAAAGCGTGACAGACAGACAGAGTTACTTTCACATTTAAAATATTTTTTAAATAAACTAGAACAGCAACTATAGATACGTCTTTGAAAAAAAATACCTTAGTATTCAGCTCTTTCACAAAAGCCATGCATTCATCAACGTTCCATTCCTACATTTATCTACCTTACCTACTAATAAAAAAAAAAATACTTTTTTATTTTTCACTTTTTGTTATAGTACCTACCCACACCAATTTGAAATTTTATCATTCTTGTGGTCAAAACACTGCATATTTATGCGATAGCAACAATCGCGGTTCATTTGCTGTCATTTTTTGAAGAGTTCTGTTGTCTGTCTCCGAAACGCATCATCAGAGGGGCAATTCTACTAATTTTGGGAACGTTCACAGTCTGATCTCAGTGTCAATCTGTCAAAAATGCCTCGATTTTTCATACATTTTTGACATTTGCTTGTCGCTGAGATGACACTGCGACTAGATTTTGAACGGTTTTAATTACGAGAATTGGCCTTCAGATCTATATGAAATTGAAAGGGGACCAATTCGGAATAAACTCCTTTAGAACAAAATCGAATTTTGCAAATCCGTCTATAGATGATGGAGTTATACCCGAACCTCCACCTAACTCCTAAGCATTAAAGAGTTGTACCTTCCTTCATCAGCTCAGCGTCATGAGATGAAGATGACCATACGCAAATGTCTCAATAGTTTTAGAAAAGATATGAAAAACATTGTTAATACCTGTAATATTTGAGAGTTGCCCACGATTTCCCTGGGATTCCATCATCAGATCCTGAAATGGTGCCAAAGGGACCACCTCAGGAGTATATTCTTTCAAATAAAAAAAGAATTTTGAGAATCGGTCCACAAATGAGGGTTAAATCGATGAACATACATTAAAAAAAATACTTATAGTCGAACATTTAACCGTCTCCTTTTAGAATTCGGTTAATAAGAACCTCCTCCGTTTTTTCGTCGGTTAATTAAAAGAGAAGGTTTGATTTTCTTGTCTGTTTGTTTACAACGCTTTTACGATAAAACGGCTGAACGGAATTAGATGAAATTTGGCAAATGGGTAGATTATGACCTGGATTAAGTCATAGGATCCTTTTTATCCCAATATTCTCACGGGATCAAGACCTATGCAGGTGAGTCTGCGGTGCTCAACTTGTTATATTCTAACGCGAAAGTAACTCTGTCTGTCAAGTTTTCAAGCCACCGGTTAGCTGAACGGATTTGGATGAAATTTGGCTTGTAGACAGGTTATCCTGGTTAGGACATGGAATAAATTTTATATCGGTAGTACCTTCGTGACCGTGGTATAGTTTTTGACATAGGCGCGGGCTAAGTCGAGAAAATGAAGTTGGGTTGGGTTCATTTATTTGTTTGCCAGATAGTAATAATGACAAAATTGATTACTAAGCCTATACTATGATACCTCTGCATCAAAAACTGCTAAATAATGTACTGAAAATATCTACGATGGACAGAATTAATTACTATAAGTAGTTTAACACATCTTTGAAAGGGCATTTATGACCGAATTTACTTTTAATTAGCAGCACAATCTACCTATTTTAACATCACAATACAAAATCTATCTTCCTTAAAATCATACATTTAGTTAGATAGTTACACAATCTACCAACAAATCAACAATACAATATATATTTCAACCCTTATCTACCATATTTAATCAGACAGATTATCCAGGGGTTGAAACGTCAAACGAGGTATTTAAAAGCGGGAAGGGGATGTAAAAATAAAAGTTTTACAACCTCTTTAGCTTCACCTGGTCGATAACAAGATTGAGTTATTTCTAAACGATTATTTGGATTAGTAATTTGGTGAATGATTGCTTAATTTGTAATTTTTAAACCCTTTTTAGCGGAAGGGGTCAATAAGGAGTATATCAGCTGCTTAGGCTCCCACAATTTGTAAGGGTTAAGTAAGGGAAGTAGTTTAAGGTTAAGTGATACGATTCATTATTAAGCTGAAGTATTGGTTATTAAGGTGGATCTTGTGGACATTTTTCCCATACAAACTCCACTGTTCGTCAATTTACATCAAAAATTCACCATGGTATAGTTTTGTCTCATTATTAATATTGTCTGCACAGAAACAGAATACTAAAATAAAAAAGCCATTAAAAAGTTATGAGCCTACAAAGATTGTTTTTTTTTTTTTTGGCTATTTTGACCTAACTTTGGGCATGCTAAAATAATAAAATAACTGTGAAATCTCCAAACCCAAGCCGGTACCGACAAAGCTCAAATATCGAAAATTTCAATAAACTTTGTCATTGATTTATGCAATTTCAGCTTTCGAGGTCCAAGGGTTTGGGCTGGGCGTTGATGAGTCAATCAGTCAGTCAAGACTTTTCTTTTAATTTATATAGATAAATAAAAAGAAAAGTCCTGACTGACTGACTCATCAACGCCCAAGATAAATAAAAACAAAAGTCCTGACTGCCCAGCCCAAACCCTTGGACCTAGAAAGCTGAAATTTTGCACAGAGGTTCCCTTTATAATGTAGACAAGGAATAAGGGAGGATTTCTCCAAATTGAACCCCTAAGGGAGTTTATTATGGGATGAAAGTTCCGCGCTGGCGAAGCCGCTGGCAAAAGCTAGTTATATGTCTTTATAGCTACTAGGTTTTGCTTTTCAGCAGATTCCCCCTCGAAGGAGGACGAAAATGATCCCACGGGAACCTACTGACGGGATAAAAAGAATTCAGTGTGTTAATCCAAGTTATAAACTAGGTGTGTGCCAAATTTCATCCAAATCCGTTCGGCCGTTTTTATGTGATTGAGTAACAAACATCTAGGTAAACATACAAACTTTCACATTTTGTAATATTGGTAGGATAGTAGGATGTCGGCCGTAAACTACTTTCCATAGGCCGACTATATTTGCCAATAACATACAAGAATGTTTACTGCGCCTCATCATCCAAATACTTGCGCACGATAATTGCACGATTATCGCCGAATCATCGCGATTGCAAGTTATGTAACGACCGCGTTATGACGTGCAGTGCCACCTACGGCCGCATAAAGAACTAATGTTGATACTGTTGATAAACAACACCTGTTGTGGTTCACTTGGGGTTTGAAATCGGTAGAGCAGGCGAAGTTGCATAATTGTGAACGGGGATATTTTTGAGTAATTTTAGATTTAAACCTTAGGACTAAACAAATACGTACCTACAGTAAGAAATTATTAGATGTTTTTGAATAAATTTAAATATAATTAATAGAAAACTGATTGTTGAATTTGAAATATGAACAAATTTCAAATTACATTTCATTCGAAAATATTAGGTCTTTACCTATGAAATTGCCGTTCTGCAGTACTGGCCATTTCAAATCAAAATAATTTTTGTTTGGCTAAGAATTCTAATTTCAAATTAATTTTATTTTAAAAACATGGAATTTTTTTTCTAAAAGTAGTCATTTCTTTATTGATTAGTGTTACATTTTCATCGCATTTCAATCTTTTTCGTCATCATGGATACGTTAAAAATTCGAGTAATTATGGAATATGAGTACCGTCGTGGCAGCAACGCGGCACAAGCGGCACGCAACATCAACGACGTTTACGGAGCTAACACTACAAACCAACGCACCACCTGTTATTGGTTTGCTCGCTTCCGTTCTGGAAATTTCGACCTGAAAAATGAACCTCGCGGTCGTCCGAAGACTTTGGTCGACAATGACGAATTAAAGGCGATTGTGGAAGCTGATGATACACAATCTACGGCTGAATTAGCAGCAGCTTTCGACGTTAGCGTCAAAACAATATTGGTCCATTTGCGTCAAATTGGCAAGGTAAAAAAGCTTGACAAATGGGTGCCCCACGAACTCAATGATCGCCAGCGCGAAGTACGCGTCGAGACGTGCCTTGCACTGCTCAACAGACACACAAATGAAGGAATTTTGAACCGCATTGTTACCTGCGATGAAAAATGGATTCTGTTTGATAACCGTAAGCGCTCAGCAAGTTGGTTGGATCCTGGTTCAGCACCTAAACAATGCCCTAAACGAAAACTTACCCCTAGAAAAGTGATGGTCACTGTTTGGTGGTCTAGCGCCGGTGTGATTCATCACAGCTTCTTACCAAACGGGGTGAGCATTACTGCAGATGTGTACTGTGAAGAACTGAACACAATGATGGAGAAGCTGGCGCATCTCCAACCAGCATTGGTCAATCGCTCGTCTCCGCTGCTCCTGCACGACAACGCGCGACCTCATACTGCACAGCAGACGGTCTCCAAGTTGCAAGAACTGGGGTTGGAAGCTCTCCGTCATCCGCCCTACTCACCAGACCTTGCGCCTACAGACTACTACTTTTTCCAGAATTTGGATAACTTCTTGGCGGGAAAAAAATTTAATACCCGAGAGGCAGTACAAAATGCCTTTGAAGAATTTGTTGCCTCCCGTCCAGCTGATTTCTTTAAGAAGGGCATCAATAAACTGCCACTGCGATGGCAAAGATGCATTGATTGCATGGGTGATTACTTCGATTAATACAAATAAAAAATTCATGAAAAAAATTCGTTTAAATTTTTTCATACAAAACGGCAATTTCATAGGTAAAGACCTATTATTAATGGGTTTTGTACAGACGCCAGCACATAAAGCTACCCCAATCTGTCAAATTTCTTTGATAGATTTTTATCTCTATTCCAACAGTTTGGGGTAGCTTGATGTGCTGGCGTCCGTACTAAAATTCAACTATATCCAACGACCCTGGTAATAATCCCTGGTAATCTGGTAAGGGTATCTTTTTTGGCGATTTCAGGTTATGTAGGACATGGTCTACTTAACCACTGTACGGAGGCCTTCTTACCTGATATCCTGACTACGCAAGTGTTATTATTCTCACTGGCTATGTAGGTATGTACCTAGTGTGTAAGTAGGTATAAGCATACGTTTTTATTTTAACAGAACTGAAATAGTGCACACACACCTGTGCTCTAGAAGATTTCTTAAAAATACATGGATAATGATTATTAAATAGAATAAAAATAGCAATCAAAAGGCGTGCGTACTAGTTTTCTTTGAACTTTTAAGCACACTATGCCATCCCGTGTGGTACTTGGGCATAAAATAATAGCACCATCCAATTTCTTCCAGTGGGTGTCGTAGAAGGCAACTAAGGGACTTACTAGAGAATGGGCGGCAGCGTTCTCTATTCATTTGACCACCATACTGCGATCGCCAACCCGCAAGCCAAGCGTGGCGGTTATGGCAAAGCCCCCCCCCCCCCAAATGACAAGCAGCCCTACAAAATGGCCCCTAGTACCCGGCGGCCCGCCTACCCTTGGCTACGGGAAGATGTAGAGTAGGAAGGCCTCAAACAACGTGGACCGATGACCTTGTGAAGGCCGCGGGAATCGCTGGATGTGGGAAGCACAAGACCGGTCGAAGTGGAGGAGCCTGGGGTACGCCTATGTCCAGCAGTGGACGTCTTTCGGCTGAAATGATGATGATGATGACGATGACACTATGCCATCATCATTATTAGTAGGTATTTAAAATTTTATTAAAAGTAAACCGGTTCCTTCTTTTCCTTTCCTAACTCTACAACAATCATGAATGTTTCACATGACCACATTTTTGTATAACCAACAGAATTAGACGGAATTGTATCGAGATCTTATCAAAACTCAGAGCTCAAAGAATTCCCGACTCATATTATTTCATTACTCTGTCCCTATTAGTTTATATTGCTCATAAACAATGCATAAAAACTTTCAATTATACTGTAAATCATTTGTAAATTAGTCTGGATGTGTATTTGGCGTGTTGTTTTTAAAGCATTCGTAATTTGGCTAACAAGTGATAATTTTGTGACTGGAAATGCCTGATACAATTATTGCTGCAATATTTTTATTGAATTTTGTTGCTATCTTCAATTTCACAGGCGACGATGAGATTTTTATAAATTGATTTTAATGTGTGCTGAAGTTTTAGCATTTATTTTAGTGCACTGCGTACCTACTAAATATAAAAGTTTTACGTATAAAACGTTTGAACTGCTGCAACTAAACACGATCGGTAGACTTCTCAAAATACCTGCTCACGACCTTATCAAGGTAGCTGAGGCCATATAAAAAATATAAAAATGTCACCCTTTTACTTCTAATTAGTGATCAATAAACGTCCTAACTGGCCACATTTTTACTTCATTCACGCTTGAACTGTCCAGTTAAAGACGTCGATAAAATCTTTGGTTTTTCGTCACTAAGTATTTTAAGAATGCCGCGGTCCCATAGCTTTGTGATGGTCGATTTAGTATTTTTTTAGCTACTGTTTTGATTATTATCACCTGATTTTGTGAGTGGGAATAACTTGAGTTCTGATTTAAATTTTGTGGACTGCGTTTTGGGTTGTTAAAGTTTATGGTGTTTAAATAGATGCTTCATTTTCATGTTTGCGCAAGGTTACTAACACAAAATGATGGCAATTTAGACTAAGCAGATACTTTTTATTTATCTTGCGTTACCTTTATGAGCTCTAATCATTACTTAGCACTCAGAGATCAGCACTTTATGAACTTCATTAGATACAGATCTTCAACCGAATATGTATCGGATATATACCTATTCGGTTTTTACGGTCACTACCAAAGATGAGTGACTAAGGTGAGTAAGGACATTCAACGCCCCATAGGAATTAGCCTGGCTTATTATCAGCTTTCTGAACAAGCAGGCTCGCAACTGTAACCTTTTTTTTTAACCAGCACAGGCCTGGATTGAACTAGACTGCTGGAGTATCTGGCTGGCAAGGTATATTGACTCTTGAACTGTGAACTCAAGTTTTAGTTTTGGGTAATATCAGCCAAATCATCAGTCGGTAATACGTGTGATGCCGGACGTAAAAGAATACCACCATCCCATTTCTTCCCGTGGGTGTCGTAGAAGGCGACTAAGGCACTTGCCAGAGAGTGGGCAGCGTTCTCTATGCATTTTACCACCATACTGCGATAGTCAACCCGCCTACCATACCTGCAGGGCGATTATGGAAAAACCCGCCAATTGGGGGAGGCCTATGTCCAGCAGTGGAGATCCGGCTGAAATGATGAATATCAGCCAAAGGCCAGCCAGTAGTTACCTACCTACGCTCATCAGCGCTTCTACCTAACTCCCAGTCCCAAAGTACCGCCCATAAAAAATAACCAACGAAAAAAAAAAATTACATTCGCGACGCAACCTTTTGTTCTCTTTATCAATTTTCTATTTTTTGCAAATTAAATGGTGCGTAAATCTTTATGGTCATTTAACCTGTCGTCGGTCGGTACCTTTAAATTCAAAAGTGTTGATATGGAATAGATAACGTTTGGCGACATCTTCTTTTTTCCTGGGACACTGCCGCATGCCGTTGAGCCCGACCGGCCCTTTGCTTCACCGGACGACACATTTTTTTTGAGTATTTAAGTATTTCGGAAATGTTAGATGGTAGTAATCTCTTAGATTATGAGAGAATCTATTCTTTGGTTTATCAGTTTTCTATTAAATTGGCTCAATTGTCCTCTATCTTTAGCCGATAAATTAGTTTTTTGTAGAGACACAATGTTACTGTCTTCTTTTTTTTCTATGTTTCGCTATCGATCATGGATTTAAAAGAATAAAATAATAGCTTTCATTTGTGGCAAACCAAACGAATACCTATGGTTCCCACTCTTAGTTATTTTGGTGACAACACTATTTATGTTCATAGACGAGAGGTCTATGGTTAAAAAGTTTGGACGAGTAGAACGAGCATTTTGAATCAGAACGTAAAGCTCAGAAAAAGTATTTAAGTTACACACGAATAACGTTATAAGCTCTATTCCATATTTACCAACTGTGTTCTCCGTATTGCCTTTGTTATATTATGTGTACTGTGTAATGGAACAAATACACACCTAATCTATTAGTGAACATTGTTTCATTTGTATAAACCGGGCGCATAACGCGCCTAAACATTTAATAAAAGTTCTATTAAATCTTCAAAATACATAGGTAGTATCCAAACTTTATGTGATGCAATGGTTGCATTTGAAACATATTGCAGATAATGTTTTGCAAGGCGTTATTTGTTCGCACAAGGATTTGATACTATTCCAACCGGTTGTTGTTTCAAAGTTTTCTTTGAATTCCTAAGGTATTTTCTATTATGTCTTCACAAAAACAATGGTTATTTTTAAATCGTTAAGAAAAAAAATACGTACCTACCTAAGCGCAACCTAGGTAAATGGCGCCTACAGTGAATTCAAAGTTTAATGTCTCATTTAAAATATTTCATGCTCACAAATTATAAACGAGGCACAATAAAACATTCAAACCGAACAACTCTATAAAGAATACACAAAGTAGCCAATAGAGTCATCAAAATTAACATAACAAAAGATCGATGATTGTCCCTACTGTTACCGACTATACCCCGCTGTGCACCTCTAGTTAATTATTCAACCACCGTAGTAGCTGGGGTCGACCAGAATAAATTGACATTTCGCGGTGGCGCTGCACGTCAAGGCAAACTTCAACCAAACGTCAAAATACAGTTCTAATTTTTAAATTAGTTTCAAAGTTCGCCACATGTCAAGTTATAATGTTTTTATGTTGGTTTGGTTTATGGCAGATATTTGCCGTTTAAAGTTTGGGTCAGACATAAAAAAAAATAGTAAGGTGATCATTGGTGATGTTGCTGATTGCTTTGGTGTTTGAGTGCCGAAGGTTATTTAGATATGTTATCTAGATAAGCCGAACGAGGTAGGTGGCGATTGGTCTCCGTTTGGACAGAATAGCAATTTTGGTTGGACCAGAATTGTAGCAGGTGAAAATTGAAAAAAGAAATCCGTTGAGATTGAATCACTGAAGAAATTGGATAAATTGTGTGATAGTTGACTGAGTTAAATGATACTGAAATATGAAAAGAAAACTCGAAACTGAAAAGCTTTCTCTATATGCGCCTGCACTTAAAACATTGTCAAAATTAGCACTTTGGTTAAAAACGGAGGTTTGAGATTGACGGTGGAGAAAAGGAAATATTTATACGTAAAATCGATCGGTTCTGAGGCTAACGTATTTTTATGTTATTTAATTTACCTACCTATTTAATCATTAAAAACTTGGCTCACTTGAAAATGCATTTTAAAACTTAATTTAAAACCATTTTATTACCATAAACCAAACCAAGTAGGAAATAAAACGTCAAATTAAATACAGATCTTCAACTAAAAATCTAACAAAAACAAAACCCACCATCTCACCAGGGGGCGCTACTGCTAAGATAACGACCAAATAATTTAGTTACACGCTCATCTAAACGTCTCAATTTAGAAGGCTTTTATTTTTCTTTGATTTATGACACCTCATAATGACATTATGTCAAACGGTAAAACAATGAGCAGGATTGGAGAAAAAAATAGTACTTAGGTATTTTTTTGGGTTTTGAATTGAAAACACGGCAGGATACGGGTTATAAAACGTATCAAAGTTTGAAGAATCTGTTCCATGTTTAAGAATACTGCAATCTTCCTAAAGTCTGGAACCAAGTCTGATGATACTGAAATGTCGTATAGAAATGTCTGCAGAAGACGATTCAGTTTTTTTTTTTTTATGAGTAGAGATTTAAAAAAAAACATAGGCACCTTGTATACCTAAGAAATAGGCGCTTTAGAAAGCAGTAGAAGTAACGGTTGCTGGTGGCTGTTTTGTCTATCCGTCAGTCAGCCAAAGGTCGACTGGTAGAAAATACCTATGGCATAACGTCCACCTCTGTGCTTGGTTATATTTCTGCTTAAATGGTTTATTAGTTGATTCGCACTAATTTAGTCGCCCGAACTGGGCAAATGGACACTTTTAAATAATTTATCTATTATTTTCTATAGACCACAAATAAATGAACTCCAGCAGACTTAGCACGAGAACCGTAGAGAAGCGTTGTTACAGAAACAAAAGTGACGTTTCCGTGTAGACAATTTGAAAGTTTTGTACCGAGAAATGTAGACAAGCGATTTCTATTATACGGTAGAGTAGAAATAGAAAGCGTCATGCTAAGCCAGCTGAAATACATGTTAGGCAATTGGCACGTTTTGAAATTTATTCAAAAAAGTTATGAGAAAAGGTGACTGCAAGTATACATGCAATAAAGTGCATAAATTCTAGGGAGTAGATTCGGGCGTATCGATTAATAAGCCGAATAAATAGGTAATAAGAGGTTGTCGTTACTACTTATTTTATTTTAATTCATACTACTTATTCTACAAAATAGTCGGCTAGTTAACACGAACAAAAAACTTTTTAACAAAAAAATTAAACCGCCGAAAAACCGAAAAGTAAAAAATAATAAACTAGGTTTGCCCAACCCCAATTACTAAGTTCGGAAGGCGGTGACATTTAATTAAATACATATCCAAAGTCACCGACTTCCGAACTTAGTTATTGGGGTTGGGCAAAGCTAGTTTATTATTTTTTACTTTTCGGTTTTTCGGCGGTTTAATTTTTTTGTTAAAAAGTTTTTATTTTATAATTTTTTTGTGGCTATAATCTACTAATTACTACATGCTTAATTTTTGATTTAATACACAACTCTATTAAAATCTGTGAGTAAACAATCAATCATCCCCTGTTTTCTTACCCTTAGGGTTGGAATTTTTCTTCGAAATTTATATGGGACCAACTTCAAAGTATATCCTTTCCAATAGAAACTCTGGAAAAAGTTATGCGTGGTCATACATAAAAAAAAAAAAAAAAAATATATACGCGTCGAATTGAGTAACCTCCTCCGTTTTTTCGTCGGTTCGAAAAATAGCAGCTACATATGGTCGAACATCCCTATTGTAACCGTGACCCCAAATATTTACAATAAGGGTGTCCACAAACCACATTATCATTGAACTCCCAATTACGTGATTATTTATGTGTGACAACCCTGTTCACTTTCAACACTTGAAATGCGACCGGTCTTTTTGACCCTTCAACTTTGATCTCCCAGTTCTCAGTTGCGATTTTTTTGGGAACCTTTGAAAGGGCGGTAGGGGTCATCTTTCAGTGGTTGTTGTTGTACTGTGTTAACAGATGTGGTGACAAGTAGATGCACTGTTTTCTTTTGTTGTTAATGTGTTTATCTGTTTACGAGTTTCGCAAATGTGCGGATAATGAGCTGACGGTGTGTTGGATGACCGTGATTTATTATGTTACAGTTGTGGAGTCTACCACAACATGTGCTTGTTTTGTGGTTATAAATGATATTGGTATAAATTAAGCCCAACTACATAGTTTTGTAGGTGTTATAATTCTGATTCCGTGTCTGCCAGCGGGCTATCTCGTAAATAAAATTAGCCAGCCTAATTACTTTTGAACAAAACTTTAAGTTACTCATACATTGAATAATCAGAAGAAAACTTATAGGTACTTTTCTAGAGGTTTTTAGTCTAACAACTCAGGACGGTAATAAAATCAAGTTTGAAATATGTTTTCTTGTTGGCAAATTGAGAATGGATTCATAAGATTTATTAGACCCGGTTTGAACTCCTGAAATCTGTTCTCAGAAGACTCTTGCCAGCTGTTAGTTTAAATATAAATCTTAGTTCTGATGAAATAGGCTTTTAATCTTTTCTTTTTCTGGTGCCTGGCTACCATGGATTTTTAGCATAGAGGCAAAACTCTATGCCAAAAGATACTGGTGAAACTTTTTCTTTTGCTGGTTTATAGTATGACCCCTTTGGAAGTCTTTGACTCTAATTACATAAAGCTTTCAAAATCAAAAGTTTCCATAAAATCATGCCAAAAGTCAAGGAATGTACTTCTCATAAATTTATTGAACTTTCCCAGATGAGCACTGAACCATCGAGCAGCAACTAAAATTACAATAAAAGATAAAGTCGCCCTAACCAAACAAAAGAACTAAGCACAGTGCCCAAAAAACTGCATTTTCCATCTGACTACACAGAAAACTTCCGCTCAACTTATCCCTGATTGACAACGTCGTTCATACACAGAAACGCAGCAGATTAGGGTTGAAATCCGCCACGCGACCAAATTAACTCAGTGTAATCCCTATCATTGATAGTTACCGTTATCTACCGACGCATTCGCTAACGAATCAACGTTTTTATAATAGTTTAATTCGGATTAGATAATGTCCCAGTTCGGGTCCCTTGGGTGGTCGAAACGACCCGCGCGGCGGCGGAGGGTTGCACCCCATTGCGCCGATGACAGGTTGAAGGGATGTTTTAGGGTCACCGCTATCGAGTTTAGATTTAATGTTAGCGCAATGATAATATTTGTGTAATTCTTTTATGAGTGGTAGATTGATTTTAAGGATTTATGTTTGGTAGTGTGGATTATTTTGCTGGTTCTCACGGCTATTCGGAATTAAATTAGTTTTTTCAACGTCACTAATCATATTACGAAAGTAAATTTGTCTGTTTTCACACGTAAATTATGCGCGACTAATTTTGATGTACTGGGCAGTGAGGTAAAAAATACCAAGAAACGAATATTATCATCTGCCTAGTCTATTCCCAACTAGATAGATTGGTGTCGGCTGCAAGTCAAACCGGATGCAGCTGAATACCGCAGTATTTTAGATGGGGCGACAGTTTATCTGACCTCCACAACCCAGTTACTGGGTAAGTAATATCCCTTGGTAAGGTTAAGGTCCTATCCGTGGACAAACTGCGGCACGGTTACCTTAACCTGATCAATGGACCCGTGCGGAGATTATTACGTAGCCACAAGCCTCTCTAGCAAACATCATCGTAGAACGTAATAAAATATATTTTTATGCTTTAACATGCATAATATCATTTCCACCATCGTTCAAGTTTCAGAGATCCAAACATCTGCCAGATTTAAACACGGACGTAATCATTCAATTTTAAAATCCTAATGACACTCATTTATAATGGGATTTCAGAATAATTCAAAGCTCGGGGAAAATACGCAATGACAGTGAATCCCTTCACAAAATGCACTGAAGTCTCTTGACAACATTGTAAGTAAAGTTTAGGACGATTGTATAACGTATTGGTACTATTCGTAGCAGTAAACATTAATGTTTATTATATTGTGTAAAATTACCGAAATGTTTTATTGACTAATTGTGGTGTTTGCGTCAGTTTAACGGAAAGAGTACAGGAGCTTGATTCATTTGTACAGTCAGCATTCTTCTGCCGCTATCCCAATGTAGGTATTTGGGGTCGCCGCAACATATCTATTTCTTCATTATGTACTTCTCTGTTAGTCGTCATCTCGGTTGTCACACCCTTTCTAACAATATCATCATTCACACGGGCCATCCATCGTAGCTTTGGTCTCTCCCTACTCTTAAGCCATCGACATTGATACAACACTTTCCTCACGACATTTTGCTCATTCCTCGGTATCACATACCATGACAACCGATTTTCACGCAACTTTTCAGTTATCGGTGCCACTTTCAGAAGCCCTATTATGTACACATTTCGTATTCTATCCATTCCTGTAACACAGAGGTTCTCAAACTTATTTCGTCTACCGTCCACTTTGAAAGTCAATTATTTTTCAGCGCTCCATATATTTGTTGACTTTATCACATCTTAAAAACCTAAAACACATTCATTTCTTTAATTTATTATAGTGTGCTATATTAGTCTGTTCTGGAGTTTAAACATTCTAAACGCGACTTTTGACCAGTTAGAGCACGAAGAACACCCCCTAATAGTTCTGCACCACTTGCTGCCCACCTCTAGGCCTCCAGCGCCCACAAGAGGGCGTTATCGCCTACTTTGAGAAAGGCTGGTGTAACATCACACAAACCTCATAAGTCTCTTAATATTCTCATTTCAGCTGCATGCAATTGCCTTTCATTCATCACTTTTATGGCCCAACATTCTGACCTATACAAGACGGCAGGTCTTACCATGGTTTTAAATATCTTCCCTTTAAGTTCATTACGTTTATACAGTGAATTATTTGAACAGTGTATTAAAAAATATCACGATAATCTACTCGTAGTTACAAATGGATTTATCCAAAATTTTAGGAGCGGAGGAACCTAAAATCTATCGAAATCAGTTATAATTATAGTTTAGGCATCAGAACGTACCAAACTTTCAAACACCGAAACTAACTTTGTGAATGGCCAGTATCGTCCCAAAAACCCTCCTTCCACCAAATCACATTTCATCGAAACCACGACAATATAACGAACGAACACTTTTTACACCCCACATGCCATTCTATTATCGTCAAATCAAAATATCATTTCAAAAGCATTCCATATCGCGAGCCACAATATTGTACATCATTAAAATGATTGCAACTCGATTTTTTGTATCGAATTCGCTCGATTTTTATCAGTTGCTTGATCGAAATTCATCTTTGAATCGATGTGTTGGCTCCTGTGCTCATACCTGTCCATCTTGGGAACTGGTAATGAACGATTACGTTATTACTACGCCGCTCTGTTACTATTTTACTGTCTTCGAAGGTTTTGGACATTTCGAGTGTTCAGATTTGTTCAATGTGTCTGATGAGTGTGATTATGGCCGGGTTTCGTTTGTTTTTTGTATTTTTATTGGCTGGACATCATGTTGTTTCGGTGCGTTTGAAAGTGGCGCTGGCTTAAAAGGAGGAAGCGCTAGGGTAGACTACGCCGAAAGCCGAATCATATACATCTAGTTAATTATTCCAGTAGTACAGTCACGAGCACTAATATGTATAGGTTGCAATCGATATTTAGGAGAAAATCGCTTTTGAATTTGGTAATGTGTATACATATTAATGCTCGTGACTGTACTTACATAACATACACACAAAGCCTATAATGTTCCCCGCTTTTGGGACTCAGGCCTCCTCTCTTCATGGTGGAGTGGGCAGTAATCCACCACGCGGGCCCAGTGCGAGTTGGTAGATGTCACATGTCTTCGAATTTTTGGTTCTAGGACATTTCGGTTTCCGGACGATGTTTTCCTGCACCGTTTCAGAGCAGTGATAATGAAATCATCATCATCATCATTTCAGCCGAAAGACGTCCATTGCTGGACATAGGCCTCCACCAAGCTCTGCCACTTCGATCGGTTCTGTGTTTCCCGCATCCAGCGGTTTCCTGCGGCCCTCACAAGGTAATGAAATAATTTACACAAAGTAAAGCGCCAATCTAGGTTCTACAACTCGTAAGTCGATACCGCTTGGTCACCACTGCTTACTGTACCAGTAATAAGATTCTACTTTTTGTTCTCCACTCTTGTTTAAAATCCCATTCAACCTGCAGCCAAAACCTCCCGCGTTAAAGCCTTATAATTTTCCAAGAGACCCAACCCTCTATTTACCGCGGTACTTGAATAAGAACAGGGCACATCACTACTTCCATACAATTAGCACAAAA
This sequence comes from Polymixis flavicincta, assembly GCA_949987655.1. Classification (NCBI taxonomy): domain Eukaryota; kingdom Metazoa; phylum Arthropoda; class Insecta; order Lepidoptera; family Noctuidae; genus Polymixis; species Polymixis flavicincta. The sequence goes on along the minus strand of OX465195.1, from coordinate 11,108,263 downwards.
TGGCGGTGTCGGTAAACGGTTGGTCAAAGGGACCGTAATGTGGCAGCCGCAGGGTTAGTAAGTTGATTAATGAGGAAACTATGGGTGGAAGGAGACAATGGTTTGGGTGGTTTTCGGTGTTGGGCTGTGGATTGTGGAGTGGGCTTTAGGCAAGAGTCCTTTTGTAAAGCGAGAGCAGATTTTGGTAGGTTTGTAGCGGTCTACTCGTATCTCGCCACATGTGAACTATGCATCACACTGATATAACGCAAAATCCTGCATTGCGCAATCTGCTTGCGCCTTATCGCGCAGCTAGCATATAGATATCAAACGTCGGGCTCAAGTCCGGTCAACCAAAGATATGTCGCTTAAAATAAAAAATAAAATCAATCATTGGGCAGAAGTCCACCAGACACAACACTCATCTGGTTGGGGGCCTCTCCCTTCAGTTCACTCATCCTCTACAGAGGATCCCTGTTCCTTATCATAGAGTCACGCAATTTTGGCTAAGATGATCTTAACTGCAGTCGGTGTTATATTGGGTAACAGTTTGAGAGAGATTTAATAATAAACCATTTATTTCAGGCGACGGAGGCCCATAGATTTGATTGATTGACCTTAACCTAAACATACATATTTTTATACTTTTAAAACAACTATTGTACACGAAGTGATAACTGTGTCGGTGTCGTGTTACGCTGCATGGTGTCGCGTAACCTTCCGCGAAAACGTCGGTATGCCACACCTTGTGGCCAAAAGTCTTCCTTCATGAACTCTTCGTTCCACCACAAACGCCTACCAAGTACCCGTATGTATAGGTTTGTTTCAGTGACTTAATTATGTGAATGGTGCGATGACGGATCCATGCTACGCAGGGACATCGACGTACCGACACCATGTTACCATGGCTTCAGAACATGATACTGAACCGACGTAAAATTTCAACGAAGGGGAAATTTCAACGAAGAGGAAATTCTTCGCCAGCTATTTAAAAAAAAATGCTGTTTTAGGAAAATTACAATAGGCACCAGGGCACCTGCGGTCAAAATGTTTGGCAAAGCTATTTTGTTTTATAAAACCGGACGAAACGTTTCTAGGCTAGAGTGTCTAGAATTATGTGCTGAATTTATGGTCTCAGTTTGTACGTCAATATCCTTGCCTTATTCATATTTACGTTCATAAATGGCTGTTTAAGTTTCAGGGGCGGAAAATTTCCTAATAGAAGACTGATGGCCTGCTTGTCAATTCTCTCAAAAATGCTTTCCATACTATAACCGATAAAACAGTGCACAGGCCGCTAGCGGCGGCTGAATCCGCACGTGGATGGAACCAATCCATAATTAATGACAAACGAAAACAAGACGATACCAAAATGTACTGATTAATTTGGAAACGACGACGGCACGCCATATATTTTGCCATGATAAATTCGGGAACGCATTCATGAAAATGTGGGGATCAACGGAACGGGACAGTTGACTCGTTGGTATCGATGTTTGAGTTTTTCTACAATATTTGACGATAGATAATGGTAATAGAAAAATCGTCGACTAAAATAGGGGTTATAAAATTCATTTATTTCAGGCAAGTTTTTACACATACACCTATACCATTAAATTAAAATTAAATCTAAATTAAATTAGAAATTAAATTAAATTATACATATTATTCCCTTCATTAATTTTCCATCCATATAACTACATTTTTAAACATTTTATAAAAGTAACTTAACAAAAAACATTTAATTAATACGTATTATTCTCATTTATTTTCTTTAATACATATTAAGTATATTTTTAAATATTTTTACAAAAATCATACAAAAACATAAAAAAAATACGTATTATTATACAGATTGGTTTGGTTATAGAGTTATTAAAACAAAACTTTATTTTTAAATGGAAAATGGTTTAAAATGAGAATGTAGGATAGAGTATAAAAGCAATCAAGTAAAATAGAACAATTTCTAATCAATCAGTGTGCCAAACCTATTCCCAATTATGTTGGGGGTCGGCTTCCAGTGTAACTGGATGCAGCTTAGTACCAGAATTTTACGTAAACGACTCCCTATCTGACCTCCACAACCCAGTTACTGGGTAATAGGATACCCTCTGGTAAGACTGGTTGTCAGACTTTCGGCCTCCTGACGACTATCAAAGATTCACTAATGACAGCAGGGACCAACGGCTTAACGTGCTTTCCGAGGCACGGAGAGGTCTCGGTACGTAAAGATGGTCACCCATCCATGGATCAACCGCGGCAATCGTAGCTTATCCTGATCAATCGACCCGTGCGGCTGCCACAAGTCTACAATTTCCAATCGACTGGTACGTTTTCTGACCCAATAGTTAACATTTTCATCAAATTGATTTAGTACGAACATTGCATAGTATTTGTAGACGAATAATGATTTAAGGAACACACGACAACGTCGATTTTACCGACTGTTTCCTAGATCTATGCGACATCAAATTCTGAGGACCACACGGGCGATAATCGAATGTTTCAATACTCATTACAATTACCACTTCCTGGAGCCAATAAATGAAGGAATTACTGCTTTGTATCAGCCACTTCAAATGTCGAATTTTCATGCCACGTGAAAAGAAACCTTAACCATATTTCATAAGGTATATAGTTCCAACTGCAGCATGATAAGTTTTATGACGTTTTCTTGAGCTTGTACCATTCTAAAATTAACTTAGTGACTTCAGAATTAAAGTTGACAGTTGAGTGTTTGGCAATAATGATGGATTTTTAATTTCATAATAGCTTTAGTACTACGCGATTCGATCATTGGTTCTATGTTAGGAGATTGAACCTGAATCTTTAACTGAAGCTGTGTAAAGTAAGCTTTGAATGTTGCCGACTCAGTTTATTTCTACTTATTCGTAAAGTACCAACGCAGGCATCAATATATGTTGGAATCACATAAATGTACAGTCACCAAAACATCCATCGGTTTCTTACTAAACTCCAAATATATTCGACGACTCTGGTTACTTAACTTTTTTGGTGACCATACCTATGGATATATCTATGGCCATAATAGTGATATGTAGGAAAAAAATAAATTACTTTAAATTACCATATATTTAGTATTTGAGGTTAAGTATCCGGCTCGAAGGACCAAAAATAAAATGTAGGGGATCCCTACACTTAGTGGTATGATCCGTAAACAATGATTTATTGAAAACAATTTTTACATATAATTTTCAATAATATGTACAAGGTACAAAGTACAAAGTCGCTCCATGTAAAATACTGGTATTCAGCTGCATCCGGTTAGACTGGAAGCCGACCCCAATATAGTTGGGAAAAGTCTAGGCAGATGATGATGATGATGTACAAGGTATAAATGCTGTGTGTGCAGAATGCATGGCGCGTAAGACATGATATTTTTGGGGACATTCAAAGAGAAAACTAACTGTGAATGTGAGTCTTACGCTGACTAGATTGAATGAATACATGTCTTATAACTGTCAGGCGGTTTTGAGTATTTTGTAAAAAGTCCTGCAGATCGGGCAGCACCTTGAACGAGACGTTAAGCTCCCTTAAATAGGGTTGAGCGACACGAAGACTGAAGCATGCATGCCGTCTATTGGGACAGTCCAGCTCAAAGCTGCAATGGCTCTTTCTTCAAAAGGCATGGCCCTGTATTGTCAGAATCCAATAAAATCCTGCGCGTGTCCGTGGCAGCGCACGCGTTACACGTCAATATTTTAAAACTAAGTACATGTACTTAGTTTTAAAATATTGACGTGTAAAAAGGTCTTAGAAGATCTTCTTACATAAATAAACGTTTCATTTAAGATCCTGTAGTTCAGTGGAAGATAATAGTACTATGATATCACAGAATCGTAATACTCAAGCCACCGTGTGAAGAAATTATGATCAAAAAGTTGTAGTCTACAATACTAATATTGTACTCAAGACTATAAAAAGCACAACAGAAAACCCTAATAGTATACATAAACAAGTAATTTCTTTCCACATGTATCGCCAAAACAATCTATGTGTCATTGTTGAAGACTGGTTACTCAGTTATGATCCAACTTCACAGAAAGCTACGCTGATCAAAATCGACTTCAATAAGGGACTTTTTACTTGATACCCCGAGATGAGACTTCATACATTTTTCATATCGTGTTGGTTGCAAAATAGTCCAGCAAACATAAAAATCCCTACCTTCAATGGATTCCAAACCTTATGGATTTGTAATAAGGTTTTCTACATCTGTGAATGCATGTTTGTTTGCCTGTTCGATCAACTCTCGCTCCTCTCAATCAATGAAAAACCTTATACAATTGTAATAAGGTCTTCTGCGGTTGTAAATGTATGTTTGTTCGTATGTTCGATCACAATTAAAGCGCAGAAACGTTCATCATTAGTGCGCACGGTAATATTCCACGCCGGTTCTTGTACGGACGGGAGCCGATCTTTACTAACGTGTACCCGTGTCCGTCAGTATGCGATATTTTGATTGGTATTTTGATGAGACTCGCAGTGTTTTATTGTGTTATGACTTCTTTATATTCTTCTTCATTTGGCTTTTATTAAATGGAGGGTATAATGAGGGTTTCTTTTGAGATGCTTTACATAGTGTTTATGGAATGGAAGTTTTGTCACGTTTAATGGAGCTGTGGTGCCCCAGGTCAGAGCTCGGAACCCAAGCAAGCAGTTTGTTTGTCCTGACAGCATGTAGCCGTTGTAGGTCGTGAGTTCGAAACTTAGAACGCATCACTATACTTTGTGTAAATTACCACTGCTCTCAAAATGGTGAAGGAAAACATCGTGAGGAAACCGGCATGTCTTAGAATAAAAAAATCGAAGGCATGTGACATCTACCAACCCGCACATAGGGCGCGCTTGGAGGATTATGGCCCATTCTGTCTCACAGAGAGTACGCCTGTGTTCCAGCAGTGGGGACATTATAGGCTGATTGTGATGGACCGGGGCCAACTTTTTGATCGTATTAGACTTTCCTTGTTCATATTTTGTTTTCTTTTTCAGGTCACCTAAGTACGTCACAGAATGAACTATATAACTATTGCATCAGCTGATTCTATGACTAGTATTGACTAGAGACCATGAATCGTAAAACGCAGATTGGGTTACTACTTAAGCTAACCTTAAATACGCAAGAGATTTATCGACACACAAATGTTATTGAAGCCTTTTCAAGCTTACAATTATTCAAATTAAGCATGACATTTAACGTTTATCAATATCTACTAATGTCGGTGTTGTGATAACGAAAACCATATTTTAATGGATACTCGTGGCTTACTTTTTGCTCATGTATCATTTATAGAGCAAGGGTATGGTTTCTTTTGACCAGTGGACATTCCCGGACTTTCCTCGCTCCGAATTTCGACTTCTTCTTCCCCCTTACTTCCTTTTCGAGCAGTAAATAAACGTTGTCTACAAAAATACGCACATTTCCAAAATATCCTTCATTTTCTGAGTACTGTTTGGCGTTGTTTTTGCCTAGACCTCAGGTCATTCCCACACTCTCCTCGCCATGTTTGAGCTTTTGAGGCTAAACTGAAGACAATCGACGGTGACTTTTTCTAACACACCCAAGTAAGTAAAATACCTTGAGAAGTTGAGGTGGGAGCGGTACTACGAGTCTTTCGAATTGAACGTGAGTTGGGGAAGTTGATGACGAGTTTTATTGTTTGTCTTATTTGATGTTCCATCTAGGGCGGTCCAAAATTATTTTTGGTAGATCTGTTAGTAGTTGAAAGGTGACGTTGGAATTTTTGGTTTGGGGACAGTCCTGATCATCCAGCAGTTCACCAGTTTGTGAAAAGGTAACTATTTTTGAACACTAAGACACTCTTTATGAATGAAGTGTGATATGTACAACTATCGAACGTGACGTAGAGTGGAAAGGCCCTCCACAAGGTGGACCAATGACCTTGTGAAGGCCACGGGAATCTGTTGGATGTGGGAAGCACAAGGCCCAACGAAGTGGAGGAGCCTGGGGAGGCCTATGTCCAGCAGTGGACGTCTTTCGGCTGAAATGATGATGGTGAGCGAACGTGAATCAGTCCTTACCCTTTACCATCTTTGTTGGCTGGTAAATCTTTTCACTGGGGACATAAGCTATTCAATCTCGTTTTTACTCTCGGGGATTAGAAAGAAGACTAAATAAACACTCAACACTATCGTGTACCCTTAGTATCCCTCTTCCCGCGCGTCGGTCATTCCACCGAGCCCATCGCCAATCATATCTCGATATTTATGAGACCGAATTCGCAAGAAGCGAAAAAATCTCGACGACAATACAACCAATCTTTTTACAGCTTCTTCCCGTCTCGCATTTTTCTGGCAAAACTGATTGTTTACCGGAAAAAATTACGCCTGTTAGTCGAAACGTAGGGTATAAATAAAAGATGCGGCCGAAGAATTTTGATTCGGTGGTTTTTGTATGGTGGATACCGATTGTGGAGCTAAACGGTAAAAAGTGAGCCGTGTTCGATTGAGGACGGAACGTGGTGTTAAGTGTGGATACAGATTTATATAAGCCGGTTCACAGTGCGCAGAATTGAGGTTCACACGTCACGGTTTTGAGATGATTTTGATATGTCATACTACAATGTCTGCTTAGCGGATTTGTGCGTGTCTTGCACGGCTTTATTCATGCTTATCCTCTGTTCTGACATACATGATTAGGTGCCAACTATGTGAATTTAGATTTAAAGGCTTTCGCGCGTCGACTTTTTAGCTAAAAACTTTCTAAATGGAAAAGAATTTCAAATAAAGTGCTCGTGTGATATTATATAACATATTTACAAGAGAGCAATTCATGATCATAACACGCATTATTTCCCGAAAGGTAGGGCAGAGATTGGTTTTAAGTCCCGTGTGGTGTCCGGTCCCGTGTGGTGTCCGGGCGTAAAAGAATTGCACCATCCCATTTCTTCCAGTGGGTGTCGTAGGAGGCGACCAAGGAACTTACTAGAGAATGGGCAGCAGCGTTCTTGGTGCATTTTACCAATATACTGCGATCGCCAACCCGCCTGCCAAGCGTGGCGATTATGGCAAATCCCCCTTTTGGGGGAGGCTTATGTCCAGCAGTGGGCGTCTTTCGGCTGATATGAGGGCAGAGATAAAATTACATATAGACACCTACCTATAGTCTTGCCTCGTTGGTCTAATGGTCGCAAGTGCTACTGCTGAACTCTCTCATGGGTTCGATTCCTAGGTCGGTCAAAGTGTTATTGGCTTTTTCTATCTAGAATTTCTCAGTAGCAGCACAAGTCTGGACTTGTGCTCGGTTAATGATAAAAGGCTCGCCCTATATTACATGGGATTTAAACATGACAATAAAAAATAAAAAAAAATAAAAAATAGAAAAAAAGTTTTTATTTTTCACCTTTTAGTTACCTACCCCACACCAATTCGAAATTTCATCGTCCTTGGGGTCAAAATCATCATCATCATATCAGCCGAAAGACGTCCACTGCTGGACATAAGCCTCCCCAAAAATGGGGGGATTTGCCATAATCGCCACGCTTGGCAGGCGGGTTGGTGATCGCAGTATGGTGGTAAAATGCTTAGAGAACGCTGCTGCCCATTCTCTAGTAAGTTCCTTAGTCGCCTCCTACGACACCCACTGGAAGAAATGGGATGGTGCTATTCTTTTACGCCCGGACACCACACGGGACTAAATAATAGGGGTCAAAATAATGCAGATTTATGCGATAGCAGCATTCGCGGTTGATTTGCTATAATTTTTTGAAGAGTTTCGTTGTCAGTCTCCGAAACGCATCATCAGATCTTTATGAAATTTGAATTGAATTTTGCAAATCCGTCTACATATGACGGAGTTATGTCCGAACATACATGAAAATATATATATATATATAAACATGTCGAATTGATAACCTCCTTCTTTTTGAAGTCGGTTAAAAAGAGAGAAATTATCGATCATGTAATCTTCGCTCTATTGTAACGTATATTGTGTTGCTTTAAAATTCCGATCACGGAAGCTATGTAGTGTACATCAATATTTTCGTCAGAATACTACCAAAACATTACGTAACGCTCGACGTTGCGTTTGTAGTAAACAAGGTCGTAAACACGCTACAATTTCATCACAATAGTTCTAATCTTCAAAGAGACTTTAATTCCCATGACAAATCCACACTATGTAAACGGGCTTGTCGAAAGGTATCTTGTGAAATTCAAAGTGTTTTAATAAGCGGTAAATTCATTTACACATAACTGTATAGAAGGCAGAATTAATAGAATTACGGATATCTAATGATAGTAAATTACTACGGGTAGAAGGACTGCCAGGGGTGCGGGTTTGTTTGAAAGAGATACCATAGCCCCTGGCATACGGGCTAATGAAGGAACACGGGTGGGTAAAAGTAAAAGTCTGACACGCCCTCCTGCTCCACCCAGAGCGGGAGAAGTTATATGACCTATTGCAATGTGTGGGAGTGTGCAGAATGTAACTAGCCAAAGATAACCGTAAAATACATATCTACTATTTATTACAACTGTAGCTTTAAAAGAGGAAGCATTCAATTGGTATGTGCTTAATGATCTCTCCGAAAAGGTACAATAAAAATGAACTTTTTAATTCACTTTTTTTACTTTAATATCCATAGAATGTGTATGCAAGTAATACTTATGAAACTAATGTTAGTACTTAGTTAAAAAACAAATAACTTCGTTCCTAATGTAGGTAAGGTGGTAAACCCCATCGGTCAACATCACTCAGAATAGTGTTGATCCAAAAAAAAAAAAAAACATTTGCATATAACAATTGTGTATTTGTGTAAGCATACAAGAGAGTCAGGTGTGGGTCGCGTGTCGGACGTTCAATATTTTCACAGATGGTGCTGTCTCTAAACATTTTTTTGGACCGATTATATAGATGTGAGAAGAGCGGCCACAACTTCGGGGTTTTGGAGACATTTTCTTGGAGTTCATTCAATACAAAAGGATGCCAGTGACCATACTAAGTTTCCGTTGTAGATTTCATGGGAAAATATAATAGACCACAGTGATTTATTGAATGCCCAAAGTCCCAAACGTTATCTATACCTACTATTAATAAAGAGCAAAGATTTGATTGATTGTTTGTTTGTTTGCATTGAATAGGCTCCGAAACCACTGAACCGATTTGAAAAATTCTTTCACTGTTCGGTAGCCACACTATCCCCGGGTGACATAGGTTGTATTTTATCTCCGTATTTCTACGGGAACGAGAACTAAGTGGGTGAAACCGTGGAGCGCTGCTAGTTTTATTGAAAGCCGTTTGTACCGGCTGTCATTTGTAGATCTTTGACGTGTCTTTGACAGTCGTTACGGGTCGTTAGCAGCCCGAAAATTTGATAACCAGTCTTAACAAGGCGTATCGTATTACCCTGTAACTGGGTTGTGGAGGTCAAAGATTCAGAAATGACGGCCGGGACCAACGGCTTAACGTGGTTTCCGAGGCACGGAGGGGTCTTGGTATGTAAAGATGGTCACCCATCCACGGACCGACCGTGGCAAGCGTAGCTTAACCTGGTCGATCGGCCCCGAAGCTATTGTTACTTAGCACTGGTAATGAGCTACGAGTACATAATGTGGAAATAAGGTGAAGTGAGCTGTCATTCTATCAAGCCTATTGGATTGACACTATCGACAGCTCACTTCAAGATCACTTCACCTAGATTTTCACGGTGAGTTTTTCTATAGAATGGATCGGCTGGTGTGACTACGAGAGTACCCTTAAATCAACTAGGGGATACATTGCTAAGAAGAATGATGTTGTAGCGGTATCCACACATTCTACATTCAACACCTGCACCCTAATTGCGTAACTTACGATTAATCATAATCGGTTTCGTTTTCACAGTTCAACAATATTCATTGCGTTATTTACGTTGTTGAGCAGACACTTTTTTCGAACATATGAAGCAATGGTTTAACAATCCGTTTCAAAACGATACAGATTATGATGGATCGGGAGTTACGCAATTAGGGTGCAGGTCAGAAAATTCTCCCTTTTGTATATAGAGTAAACACCCTGTTCTTCATGCCTCTAAAATGCTAGAACTGATGGTCAACAGTTTCTCTTTCAAAAGCTCAGAAGAAATAATGCGTAGCTCACAACTGGTGGGTTGTGAGCTACGCATTAATATGTGCCTACTAGTATAGGTGTATACTAGTAGGAGAGGCACAATATATGCCTATGCTTAATATAGGTCCTTTTTAAAGTGTCTTAAAACACAGTCTTTTTATTTTTAATTACAGTCCCGCTACAAATATGGGTACAATAAAATGCAGTCCGAATCTAATTTGGGACGGTGCAAAGTTGCGGTTTGGTCCCGTGAAGCGGCACGCGTTTGCCACACGGTGGCAAATGCTGATTATGTATGCATGTGGAGTACTTGATTGTGAAGATTCCTCTTTTTTTGTTTCCAAAGCTTGGGTACTGGGAATGCTGTAATTTTGAGTTATGAAACCTTCCTACAGAGCGTTCTTAAAAGGACAATCTTTTCTTATCCCTACTATTTACTTACAAAAGTATCTCTTTCTGTCTTTACGCATCCACGCCTAAACCGCTGAACCGATCGTCATGAAATTTGGCAGAGATATAGCCTGGGATATGGAGAAGGACATAGGCTTTGTTTACGCGATAACCGACATCCACGCGGGCTTAGCCGCGGGCAAAACCTAGTTTATAATATTCTGGTCAATACATAAAAATATTTAAAAGGTATGTTTTGATTTGTGTCCTAAGGTTATATCATAATACGTTAACACGGACTGCCTCGTTGGTCTAGTGACCACAAGTGCTACTGCTGAGCATGAGGTCCAGGGTTTGATCGCCAGGTCGTGCGAAGTTTTATTGGGTTTTTCTAGCTGGAGTTTCTCAGTAGCAACCTGGAGTTGTTGTTTATGGCAATAGGCCCGCTCCTTATTACATGCGACTTAAGGTCAAACAAGTCCACATTTTTTCCATGCAAACTTCGGGAGGGTTTTACTCCACTGTTTGACAGTGTACATCAAAACAAAACAATAAAATAAACATGGTATGGTTTTGTCTCATTATTAATATTGTCGGTACGGAAACAGAATACTAAAATGAAAAGCCATTAAAAAGTTATGAGCCAAGAAAGATTCGTTTTTCTTGATAATTTAACGTAACTTTGGACATGTTTACGTAACAAAAGAAGTGTAAAATGTCCAAAAGTAAAGTCAGTACCGACAAAGTTCAATTATCGAAAAGTTCAAAAATGTAATTGGTCATTGATTTATGCAGTGGTTTTTTCAGAAAACCCGAGCTTCCGAAGGACTTTTCTTAATTTTTTACGCGCCGGTGTTATTATAACTGATGCTGCAGCTCACTCAATAATGTTGTGCGTGTAGACTATAGTCTAACTGCTCATCACGGGTACTACCTCTGCCGAACTCGAAGCCTGGTGAGACAGCGTGCTTTTTAGCCAGGCCCACCAGTGAGTTCGAGCCCGCGACTAGTGTACTTACGCCCTTAAACAAAACTCGCAAAACATGAGTGTTTTGCGTATAAAACACCCACTACCAAACCAACCCTTTGGCGAAATAAGGCGTAGATACTGTTATGTCTACGATTTTACGTCCGTAGAAATTACACAGATTTCAGACTGCATGGAAGCTTGACGGTCACAAACGTAATTCTGGAACCTATCATCATTCATCATCATCATTTCAGCCGAAAGACGTCCACTGCTGGACATAGGCCTCCCGCAAAATTACGGTAAAACCCCCTCGTTTTACCGTAATCGCCACGCTTGGCAGGCGGGTTGGCGATCGCAGTACAGTGGTAAAAAACATAGAGAACGCTGCTGCCCATTTTCTAGTAAGTCCCTTAGTCGCCTTCTACGACACCCGCGGGAAGTCCCTATGCATATGGAAATTTGATACGTATGAAAGACTCAAGGCGCCAAACTCGTAGCCAAATTCAGGGTTGCCTCAATTTAGATTGCCGTCGACACTCTAAGGATTTCGACAACATTATCTGTGTCAAAAAAATTGCATCTGCTCTAACTTTTAATCCAAAAGTGTGAACAGATTAATAATGGCATCTATTATTTTAATTTTCGAACACCGATGTTCAAAATTTGAAGACAGAAGTCGACCAATCGCATGTGCGTAATGGGCGCGCGCCAGTCGCGTGCGCTCGCCTCAGCCGCAGGCGTCAAGTGTTGCCAACTTAAAAATTATCAACTAATCATACAGGGTGGTCAACCGGACCGAAGTTTTTTTACCGAAATTGAATTGCTTCTTTAGAATAATTTAGCCTTAAACGCTTGTTTCAGTATATTTCGTCCCTCCAAGATATTTCGAAATTATTTCCTGAGTTCTAATAACGTGGATGGTAATTTCGTTAACATTTTTTGGGTGCTAGGCTGTTCCTTTAACGAACGCAGGTGCCAGAGACAACCGTCACGAAGTCACCAAACTACTGTATACAATAATGCATAGTGTCAGGCAACGACAGATAGGTAATCTTATTTTTAGCACCGCATGAGCAAGTTTGAGCAATAGAAACGAGAAAAATTCAGTGAAGGAATTTGGTTCAAATAATTTAGGTTTATAATTAATTCATAGGTAGCGCGAAATATGAAGTATTTCGCGCTACCAATGCCAAAATCCACAACTCAAAAATCTACATCAACATACTTAATTATAAACACATCTAATAATCGTTTACAAAATAAAAATCGATTTAATGACATAAGTAAACAGGGAGCGTGTATGCGCGTTAAACAAATCACCTCTCGTTGAATCGAATAATGATGCGATGTCTCGAAGAATCGATTATGTCAAATTTTAATACGAAAATTATGATGCCTGCAGGTTATCGATGGCACACAGTGTATAATATCGATGTAATATCAATGTGGTTGATGATCGATTATTGCTACGTTAGTGGGAAATTGTCTGTTTGTTTTACCTAGTTTCAAGTCTGTTATTATTTTCTTTTGTTAGAACTAGGAAGCAAGAGAGAGATAGTTACAAAATTTGATTGACGTTGACGTGTAAAAGTGTTTGCACAAACGTACGTACAGAAATTAAATCATTAATCATTATCAAGCCAGACGGCATACTTTGTTAAGGTCCCACAGTCCAAATCAAACCTAAAAATGGATAACATTATTTCTTGGCTTCTTATTTTGGACAATACCTATACGTGTTTCTGACATAAAAGTCAAATCGCATTTCAGTTGTATTTAGATGAACATTCTGAGGAATTTTTCAATAGCAGCCCGAATTTTAAACTTGAGCTCGGTTGATGGTAAAAGACTTGAACATAACTGGCGAAATGTGGGTGTACAGAGGCCAGCACATCAAGCTACCCCTAACTGTCAAATTTTCCCAATTGAATATCAACCTTAGGCTTGTCATAAATTTGAAAATCTATCAAAGAAATTTGACAGATTGGGGAAGCTTGATGTGCTTGTTGTTGGCGTCTGTACAATAGGTACTCTTCTACCTAAACTTTCGGAAAAGAGGCGTGTCTGATGTTAGTTTTTTAAAACCTGAGATTAATTTGACATTTCAAGTTTTCACTCGGTTTTAGTTACATTTCAAAAATCAAAAGTTATTTATTCAAATTAGGCTGAGAATCAGAAATTTTCTAACGTCATTATTACATACTAGCTTTTGCCAGCGGCTTCGCCCGCGTGGAACTTTCATCCCCTATTTAACTTCCTTAGGTGTTGAATTTTGAAAAATTCGTCCTTGTTCCTTGTCTACATTATAAAGGGAACCTCTGTGCAAAATTTCAGCTTTTTAGGTCCAAGGGTTTGGGCTGGGCGTTGATGAGTCAGTCAGTCAGTCAGTGAGTCCGTCAGGACTTTTCTTTTTATTTACATGGATAGATAGATTTTCCCGTACGAGTATGTGTCGCCGGGCGTAAAAGAATAGCACCATCCCATTTCTTCCAGGGGGTGTCGTAGAAGGCGACTAAGGGACTTACTAGAGAATGGGCAGCAGCGTTCTCTATGTATTTTACCACCATACTGCGATCGCCAACCCGATTATGGCAAAACCCCCCCAAAGGGGGGAGGCCTATGTCCAGCAGTGGACGTCTGTCGGCTGATCTGATGATGATGGTGATGATGATGATGATGATGAGATAGATAGATAGAAGACAGTACCCCTAACAGCTCGCCCTTCACCACTTCTAGTGCTTTAGCTGAGAAGAAGAAGTGGCGCAACAAACTCCCCAGCAGCACAGCTGTCTTTTGTGGTTCCTTTTTATTATAGGAGTTTAACATAACTTTGACATTGCACCTGTATGGTGGTGGTCAAATCAAATTACAATTACCTACAGCGCCATGTATCCTTTTCCATATGCGGACTCTTTCCCAGCCACAATAGGTACCACACGGTCCATACATGACTTATCTGTTCATTTGATGTCGTACGTTCTTCTCATAAATATTCGCCTGTGTGACGTAACCGGTTGCTCGCAAGTTTTTGCGTAGGTCTGAACGTAAATATCGGGAACGTTTTGCAGTCACGATACTCACGATCGAGGCATGATTGATTGATTCCGTTTCGTGTTTGGTTGCTTCACTTTCCTTTGGTGGCGTTTGAGGTTGTATGATTAGGTGTTGTACAGTCGCCAGCAGGTCAAGCTATCCCAAACTGTCGAATTTTCCCAATTGAACATAAACCTTATTCCTTTGTATAAAGTTGAAAAACTATCAAAGAAATTTGACAGATTGGGGTAGCTTGATGTGCTGGCCTCTGTACAACAGTAACTGTCGATTTACCACTTTGGGTATTTTTCTCGATTCAGAAAGAAAAAAAATAAGGACGATTTCAGACCTTCATAGGTTGTTTAACTCTATAAGTTTCCTCTTCAGTTTTGACGTTTAGGAGTGTTTTATTTCGATACGAAATTTTCTCTCACCCTGTTTTTAACACCCGACGCACGGGGTGTTATACGTTTGACGTGTGTGTGTGTGTGTGTGTGTGTGTGTGTGTGTGTGTGTGTGTGTATGTATGTATGTGTGTGTGTGTATGTGTGTGTGTGTGTGTGTGTGTCTGTCTGAGGCAACGTAGCTCCCGAACGGATGTACCGATTTGGATTTTGTTTTTTTGTTTGAAAGATGTATTAGTCGGCAGTGTTCTTAGACATCTTTCATCAAAATCGGTTCAGCTGTTTGAAGATTATCAGCTCTTTTCGTAACCTTGAACTGATGTTGGAGCAACACCTGGAATTTCTAGGATACCCAAGTTCCTCACCAACAAACAGCAGAGGTATCGTGTTTGGGCTTATTGAAAAGATCTCAATGAATAGATTATAGATAAATGGTGATCAGGACGAGGAATGAGGATAAAAAATTTGTAACAAACTTCACTGTGGGAAAACTAAAGATAAAAATTAAATTTTAAAAACACCCGAACCAAACAAAAACTCTTGAAAGTAAAAAATAACATTTATAGACCTTTTAAGTTGAAGGTAATATTTTGATCAAGGCATTGTCAAGTCGGGGGGCGGTCAATGAAAACGCCAAATAGAGGCCTAGCCAGGCCTAGCATTTTCATTAGCCGTGCCCCGACTTGACAATGCCTTGATCAAAATATAACCTTCAACTTAAAAGGTCTATAAATGTTATTTTTTACTTTCAAGAGTTTTTGTTTGGTTCGGGTGTTTTTAAAATTTAATTTTTATCTTTGTAAAGGTTTTTATTCAATACTTTTCTCTATTTGAAATCGGTCGACAGACCATAGACAAATTTGTTTTTTTTTTTGAGAGTGTGAAATTATCAAATAACTTCTGCCGCTCCAGGTGAAGCAGGAGGGCGTGTCAGACTTTTACTGACTAAAACCCACCCGTGTTCGCTCAGTTGCCTGTCTGCCACGGTACCACGGGGCCACGGTATGTCTTTCGAACAACCCGCATCCCTGGGTATTAAGTGACGTTGTGATAGAGCTGCTACTAGTGCACCTCGCACGTATAGAAGGTGGTTCCTCTTAAGCCTTATGAAACCACCGCTGTTGGGTCTATAAGTTCAGTAACCAGTAAGTTTGGATGTTCCTAGCTACACAAACTTAACTTTTAACCCTTATACAGGGTAAGTTTTTATCCAGTGCGCAAACTGTAACCATGAATTCAGCATATCATTGTAGAGTGCAGAAATTTTTCGCCGGATACACAAAAAAAAAAATCTGCTGTTCCATACATTTTGACCGCACAGGTATTGCACTTTTTTATGAAACAGCTGATTTATTTTTGTACGACCGGCGAAATTTTTTTGCGCTAGGGGTTCTACAATGATATGCTGAATTCATGGTTACAGTTTGCGCACTGAATAAAAACTTTTCCTGTAAATGCTTTGGAAAAAGTTTTTACAAAGCATGGAGTATGTAGGTAATTCCTTAAAAGAAAATTGAATCAAACCAGTGCTATTTATGCATGTTTTGCTAAAGTAGGGGTGCCTACTAACATAGTCAACCGCCCCCTGTCTCACGCATCATACACACAGACGGTTGCAGTGCGTGTGAAACTTGACGGATTTTCTGGTTCATAGCACTTGGCATTATCTGGTACTCAACTTTGCAATATACATGACAACTATGACAAGTAGTTTTTGTTTCCTAAGGGAGTGATTTTAGGTTTAAATAAAAGGACTATTTTAATTTCAATAACGTATTATTGGTAAAAAATCGTGACTCAATTAATTATGAAGAATCGAGTAACTACATTATATTTTGTTTTCAGTTGCAAAGATGGTTTCTCTATAACTTTCAAATAAATTGAGGATAACCATTTATATTTATTTTTGTTCTATTAATAGATCCTTTGGGGTGGCCAAGTGGTAACGGCTGAGACTTACGAGATGTAGGTCGTGAGTTCGAACCCAGACAGGCGCTTTACTTTGCTTAAATTATTTCATCACCACTGCTCTCAAAACAGTGAAGGAAAACATCGTGAGAAAACCGGCATGTCCTAGAGCCAAAAATTCAAACACATGTGACATCTACCAACCCGCACTGGGCCCGCGTGGTGGATTACGGCCCAATCCCCTCTCACCGAGAGGAGGCCTGTGTCCCAGCAGTGGGAACATTATAGGCTGATGATGATGATGATGATGATTAATAGATCCTTTGGGGAACCGGCTTGTGACTTAGTAATAACAGCCGCATTGGTCGATCGGTCAGGTTAAGCTACGCTTGCTGCGGTCCGTGGATGAGTGACCATCTTTATATTCCAATACCCCTCCGTGCTTCTAAGCACGCTAAGCCGTTGGTCCCGGCTATCATTTGTGGATCTTTGGCAGTCGTTACGAGTCGTCAAAAGCCCACAAGTCTGACAACCAGTCTTACCAAGGGGTATCGTATTATCTACCCAGTAACTGGGTTCTGGAGGTCAGATAGGCAGTGGGTCCATGTAAAATGCTGGTATTCAGCTGCATCTGTTTAGACTGGAAGCCGACCCCAACATAGTTGGGAAAAGGCTAGGCAGATGATGATGAAGAATAGATCCTTTATAATATATTTTATGCTCATGATTCATCTAAATATTGTATTTCTAACTAAAATTCTAATGGAAACCTCAAACTGCTAGCTGCTATTGACTACTTTTATTTATCACTAGCTTTCGCCAGCGGCTTCGCCCACGAGGAGGTCGAAAATTGTCCTACGGGAACTTACCACCGGGACGGGAAAGGTATCCTATGAGCTAATCCAGGTTATAATCTTTCTGTGAGCCACATTTCATCTAAATCCGTTCAGCTGTTTTGACATTCGGCAACAAACATCTAAACATAAAAAAATTCACATTTATAATATTAGTAGGATCTACAAAAATAACAAATTTATACCGACCATCCCAGTGCCAACCCTCATTCTCACTGCACTGATCACAATCTCAGACCCTTCACTAAACTCCCCAGTGAATTGTATCGGTATAGCTGACACCCACCCTTACGAGCTCTTCACAATAAGGATTACATAAGTTAAGAGATTTGTGACGGAATTAATTAATAATACAGGATGTCCATTCGATTTTCAGCGTCACAAGTATACACTAAACAACATTCACTATGAAATACATTTTCGATTCGAAAATAATTGGATGTAGGTAGCTAAATCACCCTGTAGGTATAGTCTTGGGCTTATTATTTGATTCACACGAATATAGTCGCACGAAATGGGCGAATCAATACTTTTAAATAATATATTATTTTCTGTAGGCGATTCGCACGAAAATAATTTGTTATTTTGTTACAGAAATACGTATTAGGCAACTGGAACTTTTTGAATTTTATTTACCTACTAATAAAGTTAAGAAAAAAAAAACTTACTAGATAATAGGAGAAAATCGAAAAGCGTATTGAATTTTGAATTTAGAAGCTGTATCAAAGTTGGTATAGGTACTTGAAAGGAAAAATTTGATTGTGAGAAAAATAATTATGTTGTATTTTGACAATTTTCGAGCAGTGGTGGCCCAATGGGAACGGCCGAGACTTACGAGTTGTAGGTCGTAGGTTCGAACCCTGACAGGCGATTTACTTTGTGTAAATTATTTCATCACTAGATACTGCTCTCAAAACGGTGAAGGAAAACATCGTGAGGAAACCGGCAATGTCCTAGAACAAAAAAAGTCGAAGAGATTTGTGACATCGAACAGCCCGCACTGGGCCCGTGTCTTGTGCTGGATGTGGGAAGCACAAGACTGGTCGAAGTGGAGGAGCCTGGGGGAGGCCTATGTCCAGCAGTGGACGTCTTTCGGCTGAAATGATGTTGATGATGATGATCAATCAGGTTGGATGGTGATCAAAATATGATTCGCGACGGCACGTTGTGTTCCACGCGCGCCTCAAAGAGATGTCAGCACCAACTGGTGGTGGTGGGGCCCGCAAGGGCCGATGTCTGCCTAGGGTGCGGGTTGTTCGGAAGAGATACCGTGGCCCGTGGCACACAGGCAGCTGAAGAAACACGGGTGGTTTTTAGTCAGTAAAAGTTTGACATGCCCTCATGCCCCCTGAAGTTATTTGATGCTATCCCACCCAAAAAAAGCACATTCGTATTTACCTACAATATTTAAAATCCAGACAACACCAACAACAAATCCGACAGCTAATCCAGTTAATTCAATTCTATCAATAAATGCTTAAAAGAAAATCTGTTAAATGATTAATTTATGTTGAAACTGAAGTCGTATTATGCTGATTAATTTCAGTAGAGTAAAATTAACTTCGGAGAAGGTGGCCAATATCACAGGATAATAATAATTTAGGAGAAAATTTTCAAAATTGATTGAGTTGTCACTAATTTGTCTGTCGCTGAATGTGACAGTAGGTCGTTACGTTGTCAATATTCCTGAACCTTGTAATCTTCTTGTCAGGTATAAAGAACGTGCCTTGCATCCAAACTAAGCATAATGCAAAATAAATCGAAAGTAATAAAGAAAGTAGACTGGTTTTGGTGGTGGTGGTTTGAACTAACACCTGTCATTGGCAGAATTTGAAACTAGCCAGTCTTTGGCGATTTTAGGACGCGCGTTCTAAACTGCTACAACACATTTATTATTGCAATTCATAATTAATATTTTAGTTTGATTAAATTAAGAGGAAGCCTTTGCTCAACAGTGAGACAGTCGGCCAACTAAATAAAAACTAAGATTGCCAAATTAATCAAAACGGGAAAGAATTTGACAGTTATTTAGCTATCTGCCAACTTTCAGAATGCACACTCTTAAGTTGACAATCAAGGTAAGTATATCTACATTGTTGTCCGAGGTAGCTACATGAATTCTATAAGGATGCTGCTTAAGGGGGAAGCGCTTCGTGGCCATCGTAGGCGTGGGCTTGCGGACGGCGAGTAATGGGTAGCTCGCCGTCCAGTAAGGACCAAGCCCAGGTCGACGCGTTGTGTTCCACGTGCGCCTCAAAGAGATGTCAGCACCAACTGGTGGGTTCCGCAACGGCCGATGCCTGCCAGGGGTGTGGGTTGTTCGAAAGATATACCGTAGCTCCTAGCGCACAGGCAACTGAAGGAACATAAGTGGGTTTTAGTCAGTAAAAATCTGACATGCACAAAAAAGGCGGAAGCGCTCATACAGCCCTCGAAATTTAGAAGCCAATGAGATTGAAAGAATTTTATTTGATTATGTTAATTGTTATAATTCTGTAAACCATATTTTTACGGTCGTGAATCATATTTTAATCAACATACAATAAGACACTGACAAAACCTTGAGTTTTTTTTTTGTATCATAAACTGTATAGAATAGTCGCACAATCATAATTAAATTAGTAGCAATACAGATGCATAATTCACAAATAAGATCCATCCAGCCAGTCAGTAACCACAAGCTCTTCAGAAAAGACACATTTAAACTACTCAAACGATGATAAAATAAAAAGACCACACACACCAACGCTGTCATTACAAGCCGGTCTTATGTCACCAATATCCCTGATATTCATGTTAATAGTGTCACAATTAACGTAAATCGTCGCCATATGCGACGTCCGCGCAGGTGCGACGCGTGCGCACAGCGGGTGCAGGCGCGCGAGCTTTGGGCGCTTTTGGGTTCAAATGGGTATTTGAGTCTTATTAAAAATGTATAATTGAATTAATCTGATTTTGAATGTATAGAAACAAGGAAGTTGTGTTTTTGTTATATTTGTTTTTGCTGTAGGTTTTATTTTTTTGATGTGTTAAAGAAATAATTATAATTAAGAAACACGTTTATGAAATCTATTCTTAGGGCGCATTTTTCAATATTTACTAAACAACTTTTATCTGAAGGATAAATCTGACAGTTTGACATATTTTCTATACAAAGGTTTGCAAACCGCAATATTTATTCCTCAGATTAAAGTTATCTAATGTTATATTAATTTTAGTAAGTTTATTTACATATTTTTTAAAAATTATTTAAATATAATTTTACATTAACAAAGTAGTAATTAATATTTAATTATTTAAATTATTAAACTCCTTTCAGAATTGTGCGTATGCTGATTAAATGGGTGTTCTATTCGATGCCAGGCATTACGAAATACACTGTCCGTTGACCAAACCAAATCTCAAGTATATACTGTAGTAACCTCCGTTCCTGTCTTTGTCAGCCTTTATTTTTAATTTTCGATTGTTTTCTTTGTAAAGCATTTTTGATTTCCGATTGTACCTATTTGTGAATATAGCTCTTTTTTAAACTCTATTTGCGTTTTATTGTATTTCATAATTTGTATGTATTTTAACTAACGTAATATTGTTACATCCTGTAAATTCCTCTGCTAGTGCTGTGGACTTCTGTAAGTGACTAATTCACAATATAATACTTTATGTGATTTTTGTTTGTGAATTGTCTTAGTCAATAAGTCATTGAAGTGCCTTATCAATAAATAAAAAATATGCAGTAGGTACCCGGTAACTGTATGTCTTCGTGTCAAGCAAGCAAGATGTGTGCACTCATGTTAGCGATCGAAATTATAGCAGCTAATGATACAGTCGTTTTGTTATGTAACAGCTTTTTGGATAATGCGACGACAAAAGAAGGCAAAGCATCCTATGGGAGCTGATGACATTTTACTGTGTAAATTAAATGGATGATGGGAGAGATTGTGTTTAAGGGGCTCGTGGCTCAATAATGACAGCCGCTGGGGTCCATCTTCAAAGTTGGTCCGTAAATGGGTGACCATTCATTATTAACGAATAAAGATCTTTGTCAGTCTTTACGGGTATTCAGCAGCCCAAAAGTCTGACAAGTCATATCAAGGGGTATCGTGTTACACAGTAACTGAGTTCTGGAGGTAAGATAGGCAGACAGTCGCTCCATGTAAAACACTGGTATTCAGCTGCACCAGGTTAGACTCGAAGCACACTACAACATATTTGGGATAAGCTAAAAAAATACTTTAACAGATACTGGTACTTTAGCCTGTTAACCCTAGATTGGTGATGAACAAGCGTCACTGATGTGAGGGAATTGATATCTCAGCCACGTAATAGGTTGATAAGTTGGACGTATAAATTTGACCAAGGAGATTCTTCGTTAGAACCTATAGAGGCGAGCCACTCTGTCTGGCATAGCCTTACAAGCTCCCTGTACCGGAATGAGTAGATAAAACACAATTGTCATGCAATTTTAACCATAATTCCTAGAAAAGTACTCTATTATTACGAGACTATTTTCATCTACCTCCTTTGCTTGTCAGCCGAAACTCATACTTATTGTTTTTTCGGCTAAAATTCCATATTTAAATTAGCTTGACTGTTTGAATGTAATTAATGGGATTTTATCGCCAGCCTGAACAACATAAGGTCGTCTTTTGAAGACAATCTTTACAATACTATGTGCAGATAAAATTCTATTTGGACTGGGACCTAGAAATTGAATATACAAAATCACTCTTCTGACACCCATACATAAATCAACTCACTTTCAAACTTCCGTTCATTAACAAATAAGTGTGTACGCGTGGCAATAAAACAACAAACATCTCCAGCAATTTGGTCGAGTCGCCGAGTAATTGTGCCTTCACCCAGTCCCCAATAATAATTTGACGTAATACAGACTCGTAAATTCTTGCCAGGTTGGTGGTAAACTTGTTTTGTGCTCTGTATAGTACTGGTAGCACAAGGGAGCATGTAGTCTAAACGCGTCGATCTAGTAAGTCTTCGTCTTTGTCGTATCGATGATTCCAATTGTTGGTTTTATATAAGTTTCGACCAGAATTCGGTGTCTTCGATAGCGTTATTGTTGGCCTTGCAAAGGTCTTACATATGGCAGGTGTTAGTGCAAAGAGACCACGAGAAGTGGTGGGGCATAGTTTACAGCTGCGTCTCATTGGAGTACCCCCCATCTGACCAAGTTGTGCCGGCAGCGACCCACGGCTTCTTAGTCGATTAAGACTAGTACCTAGTGAAGAGACAAGAGATGATAGAGTTAGATCGTATTTTGAAAATGAAGAGAAGCATGAAGTGTTTGAATGGAGCTTCTTCTGAGCTTCTGAGCAAAATCTTGTCTTGGGTTGGGAAATGAAGTTGGAATTTTGAGAGTAGAAGAAACAAGAATGTTACTAGATGTTTCCTTAAATCTTTCCCATCGTTTAGTTCTAGGACATGCCGGTTTTCTCACGATGTTTTCCTTCATCGTTTTGAGAGCAGTGGTCATCAAATCATCAAAGACTGGACCAGCATTTACCAATAAATTTTCGGGAGTACCTTTATGGCTGTCACACTACACATTTTTAAAATATTGTTTTTATTTCTTTCTTAAAGTTTAATGACGGCACCCTTAAAAGGCAACTGAAAGATATTTTACAATTAAAACTACGGTCAAATCAAATCATAGCCAAGACCACACGCCAATATATTCAATACCTCAAATTATCATTCACCTTTCATCGACGCATAATAATGCACTAAATATTAATTGAATTAAACATTTAAATAATTTTCTACTAATCCTATCGGCACCTGCTCCCAATTACTAGGTACTTCTACTAACTTTTAATTATATTTTATTACTTGTCTAGAAAGGGTATGGAAAAATAATAAAAATAACAAATAATAAATATGTGTACTACTTTTGTGTATGCCCGTTTTCACCAACCACCCTTAAACTGTACCCTAGCTGAGAGTCCCTTAGGCTAAAGTAGCCCTTAAATGCATCCCATAACTAAATTCATTTTCACAAAGCTACGGGACACTTTTAGAGGGGCTACTTAATTAAGTGACAGATTTTTTATGTCATCGTCATTCCAAGAACCGCACTTTTATCGATAACATTTTAAAGTTACATTTTTACATTAATTTAGAACTAAATAAAAATATTGTACATTGGGAACATGTTTTAACAACAATTACGTTGCAAAACTTCATCTCAACAACGTTTTAGCAACATTATTTCGGTTTTTTTTTTGGCAGCATGACGAAGTTCCCGTACCATTTTTTTGTTGTTACCTGACTGCGCCAGAAGGAGGGTTATGTTTTTCGAGTATTTTTCTTTGTGATGCTCTGTACCCTAAACGGCTTGATCGATTTCATCTTGAGAGGTGCCGTTATATTCGTCATTGTGAGAGTGACACTGGGTACATAAAAATTGAAAAAAAAAATGGCCGATTTTTTGCGCCATAAAGTGCCTTCAGATTTTTTTTTTCTCAAATCATATTGAGTGGGGTATCAAAATAAAGGGTTTCATGAATAGGTCTCCTTAACATCAAAATAATTATATTAACAAAAAACTTAAAAAAAAAAAAAAAACGACATAAAAAACCCGACTGCCTAAAAAGTGAACTGTAATTAAAAAAGATGGAAATAAGAAACTGTGAATACTATAAGCAATCTCATGCAATCGGAGGCATCATCTTAAATTTTACAATAAAGACCTTAATTGGTTATATAGTACGATGCCTTGTAAATAACCTAGGGTTTCCCAATAATTCCACGG
This sequence comes from Polymixis flavicincta, assembly GCA_949987655.1. Lineage (NCBI taxonomy): Eukaryota > Metazoa > Arthropoda > Insecta > Lepidoptera > Noctuidae > Polymixis > Polymixis flavicincta. Next base: position 11,083,866 of record OX465195.1, on the reverse strand, counting down.
TCTCAACTGTTTTAATACTATCAAAAAACTCACTTAATAGATCTTCCATTTAAAAAAAAAATCAAGAACTCGCGACCTGTCAAACAACTTTTATAACTAACCCTTAGGTTAAGGGTCGGTTAGGGGCCGAACATTCGGGCCCGTAAATATAAGGGATCCTTTATGAGTTAAAGTGTCCCTTATACGTTGGTGAAAATAAAACTTGTGTTAAGTGATTCTTAAATTGTCATAAGGGCTACTTAAAATTTAGGGGTCGTTGGTGAAAACGGGCATAATGGTCATGGTGGTCAAATGGTCCTTTGGGTCCCGGAAAACTCAGTCAGTCACTTATTGATATTTTTCGGTAAATTAACATTCAGTAACAAACATTTTAGCGCCGGAAATATCTTAAGGTTTGAAAATAATCTTTATTTCATGAATAAAGAAAATAACAGAACTTTTTCTTGGACTTCACACGGTAATCACCTACTTAACATTGTTGGTATAGAAAAAGCGTATACCTCAATATAATAAAATTCGCAATATCTATCAACGTAATTAGATGCGACAGGGATGTGTGAAGCAGAAAGTACATTCAGGTAATTTATTATCCCGCAGGTAGCATTAATCTTAATTCAACGAGGGCAGGGTTGCCTCATCTTAATTATGAAGAGAATGGTGAACAAATACGCGCTCAATATTTTGACATTTAATGTAGATTATAAAGATTTAATTTTGTATGTATGTTAAGCAAGATTGGTTGATGGCTAGTGAAGTTTAGCTTTCAGTAAAAGTATTTGAGATGACATTATATACCTTATATATAACATAACACTAAGAAGAGATAGAGCACAAATTAATATAGTTTTAACCGTTTAATAGTGGTACATGGCGTGTTTTAAATACCTAAGTAGGGAAACCGTACGGTGGTGAGACGTAAACGCTCACGCAGGAGACTGTACAGGCTGAGAGTTGCACAGAGAGCGATGGAGTGTTCCATGCTGCATGGCATCAGACTAATAGATCGAGTTCGAGATACAAAGACGTACGAAGGTCTTCGAAAATGAAAAGCGTATTATGGAGCTTAAATGGAGTTGGACGTGAGACTTGGCAAGGCGCAGTCGCAGATGGCAGGTGGAGTAAGGTTTTGACAGAGTGGCGTCCGTGAACTGGAAGACGAGATGTCGGTCATCCGGTGGCGAGGTCGGCGGACGACATTGTTGCCATCGCGGGCAAAACCTGGATGAGGCAGACACAGGAGCGAAGGGAATGCCACATGAAAAGAAACACTCTCTCAGCAGTGGGTGAAGTCAGGCTATGAATGATGATGATCATAAAAGGGAAATCGACAACCGTAGTGTAACAGCTATGTGAACATAATCCAGTATTGTATAGGTAAGCTATCACGCCCTTTATACCAGGAGGCTTTTATTTTGGTATTATGCTTTATTTACATTTTTTTTTTGTGCTTGACGTCAGTTTTCCTTTTATTTGTTGGTATATTGGCATGTTTTTTTTTTTAGCATGATTAGCTGGCATAGCATGGATTCGTGTTATGCCGACGTTTTACCACCATACTGCGAATGCCAATCCAGCTGTTAACCGTGGCGATTATGGCAAACCCCCCTAAAATGCTTGGGGGAAGCCTATATCCACTGGACGTCTTCGGTTGAAATGATGAACGATGATGATGACATTTTTTAACTTTTTATTCTTTGTGCTTGAGTTAAGTTTTCATTTTATTTGTTGGTAAATTGGCATAGCTAGCTGATATATGACAAATGATTTAATTAATCTTCTATGTCTCGTAATTTTTATTACTTTGCCTATGTATGTTTAGAATCAAGTCTATCTAACTAAGCAGAGTGCTGCTGGGGAGTTTGTTGCGCTACTTCTTCTTCCCAGCTAAAGCACTAGGAAGTGGTGAAGTGTGGGCGTTTTGGTGGACTGTCTTATGTATTTTGACGTTCGAGAAGTGCTGATTTTCAGTCTAATTTGAATAAATGACTTTTAATTTGAACGTGCAAGGTGCCCAAAAGGCTGGAAGCATTACCACGTTGTATCGCAGTATTGTTTCTTTTTTAAAATACTTTTACATATTATTATTTTAAGACTGCTAGTTTTCAAATTCTGTAATTATCTGTACAAATAAATAAATTTATTTAATATTTCACATAACAATACTTGAGCAGAATAATTCTAATAAGTTTTCACTGATGTCTGACAACCCTAAAAGCATTGCAGGCGCGTGGCAGTCGCATGCGCCGCCGCCGCGCACCCAGTGTTATTACACACTCTGTTATTTTGTACACGACTGTCCTGTTGAGTGCACGTATTTGCATATGGGGCTGGCTTCTACTTTACTTTAATTTAGGCACGAATTTTAACATTAACGTTTTTTTAGAAAAAATATTCGATCATTTAGGTAATAAGGGACGAGGCAAGTGGGTTATGTAATATTATACTGTTAAAGCTTCCAGGAGTAACGATTTTTTTTTTTTTTTTTTTGGGTGGGAAATCATCAAATAACTTCTCCCGCTCTGGATGGAGCAGGAGGGCATGTCAGACTTTTACTGACTAAAACCCACCCGTGTTCCTTCAGTAGCCCTTAAGCCAGGGGCTGTGGTGTCTCTTTCGAACAAACCCGCACCCCTGGCAGGCATCGACCCTTGCGGGTCCCATCACTATTTGTGCTGACATCTCTTTGAGGCGCGCGTGGAACACAACGCGCCGTCGACTTGGGCTTGGTCCTTACCGGACAGCGAGCTACCCATTACTCGCCGTCCGCAAGCCCATGCCTACGGTGGCCGGAAATCGGCCTGGGATTCCCGACGCCCAGGGCGTCTCCGTATCCTGCGGCGGCTGGGGTCGCGAGGGCGCATATGCTGCCTCTCCCTCACGTGCGCCGCCTCCCTCTTCGCGAGCATCACTGCTTCGCTGAAGGAGGTGACGGCTCCCCATGCCCTCTCGCTCCGTACCATGGCCTGGACCAGGGCCGGACGCGAGAGATCGCCGCCGCCGATCGCCTCCACGAGGACACGGCGGTGCTCCGCCCAAGCAGGGCAGACCGCCACCGTGTGCTCCACCGTGTCCTCAGGGCGATCTTCGCAGTAGTAACGATCTGGTGCACCCTGGGTAGTCTGCCCAGGTAACTTTAGGTTGTAGGTATTAGTACTAATTGTGTACCTCCAATGTGAGTTTTTCAATTCATATGTACTCCTACTTTCTAAGTTCATCATAAGAAATCTGAACATTTTATAGACATGCCAAATTCTGTACAGCAAAATAAAACCGATCATGTTTGTGTCTATGCATTAGAAATGCTTAAAAGCAAAAGTGATCATAGAACCTACGATAATGCAGAAAAGTTGTTTAAACAAAGCAAACTATTAATATTTTTGTCAAATAAGTTATTTATACGAATGATCTAAAATTCGTATATTTTTAAGTATATCTTGAGTGTGATACCTAAGACTTTAGGTTTACTCCTAGTTCAAGTGGAATGATTCCTTCATATTGTAAACATGCTTGCATCGAACATTGCATTAGTTAATTTCATTTTCAATAAGTCTCAAATCACCAAACCGGTTTGAGCAAGCGTAGTGATCAATGTTTATTTATGCCTTTCCTGTATGAGAAGAGGACTTTGCCCAGGAGTGGGAAAATTACAGACGGGTATTATTCTTATTAGAGATCATCGTATAGCTCTTGACAAAACGACGCAAAAAGAAGTTTGTGAAATTCAAAATGGAGCTCTAATATTTTATTGAATTTTACAATTTGAGAATTGGATATATGTGCACTTGGTTGGTAGAGTTCAGATGTAGGTTATGCTAAACTAGTGGTGTCTAAAATTAAAGTAGCTTTTCATGTCTGCTTGTGAGACCGTGTTCTTTCTGTTGCTTTACCTTTAATGCATTAAGTTTAAATTTAAATATACTTAATTGATACTTATCGGCAAGCGTAGCGTGGGACGCCCCCCAGCTAAATGGACAGACAACCTTAATAAAATGGCTGGCGCAGACTGGATGCGGAAAGCGGAGGACAGGGTGGTGTGGCGCAGCCTGGGAGAGGCCTATGTCCAGCAGTGGACTGCGATAGGCTGAGTTGATTGACTGATATACTAAATAGACAAATCTTTGTTTTATAAAACGTCGTAAAAACCGTTCGAAGTCGGGGCGGGTCGTTAGTTAATTAAAGTTACTTGTGCTATTAGACTCTTTCTCTTCAACTGACATTCATTATTTTCTTGCGTGGGCTAAAACATTACTTTTACTTTCAGATCAACAACCCATATATTATTATTCTTTCACACTTGACAGAACATTAATCTTAGTTCAACAAAGTGACCAATCGTCACAAACGCACCTTGGCCAACCTAACCTCAAACATCTGCTCCTAACAATTTTAATTGGCTTTTTAAATCTAACCAATCATATACCAATAAAACAAATATGCTAAAGTCCGGACAGATACCAAATACCAAAGTTATAAGCTTGCAAAAGCTAAAAACTTCAAATTAAAATGTCTTGCAGGTTAATTTGACAGGTGACCGTTGACAGATGATCGCGAGAGGTTTTTGCGTAGAGGCTGCGGAGTTGATCGTGGATTCTTAATAAGGGCGCATGATTTGGGAAGTAAAAAATCTGTTAAATTGGACATTTTCTTGTTATAGTTATGGTTTAAGGATTTAGGGAGGCGGTTCTGGATTAAGTAAGCCTTGTTAGTCAGGTGGATTGGATTTAGAATCATTTTTCATTCGTTAATAGGATTGTTGTTTGTTCTCAGTCGTAGGTTGCTTCCTCTACACACACGAAAAGCAAAAAACTTCTTTTTTATTTCGGCCCGTTTTTACCCTTAATTTTTCCAATGTTTCACCTTGTCTGTAAGCTGTCCTTATCCGTGTTTTTTAGGAATAGAAAGTATTCTTGTGCCTGCTCGGTCATTTTTGAGATCGCTCCGTACTAGTTCTTTTCTGTCAGTGAACTAGTTCGTTCTATTAGTTCTATTAGCTCTATTCGGTCTTTGCTCTCAGTCAGTACTTCCATAGATCACAGAGCAAAAATGTCTCACTGAAATCGTATCCGTCAAATCAGTCGCTGTCATTCTCTTTCTCGTTCAGTCATACGGTATGGCCCTTTGTAAATGTACGAGGAGCTATTAGAACTAATAGACCGATTACAAGTCAGCATTCGGAAACGTTTCTTTTAGTACAGTGCAAAGAAACGGTTCCAATTCGTTCATCGTTCACGAACTACACAAGACTAATAGAAAGGTTAATTTTGAAATTAGGAGCAGCACACAAACACACACACGTAGGTACACTGTCCCACTGCAGAGCCAAAAGCCTCCCCGAAATCGTTCCAGGCATCCTTTTCTAGAGTCACCTCGATCCAACCATTGCAATAGGCTAAGCGAGGTTATCTCGCCATCTCATTTGCATAAATTAATTCCAAAACAGCATCATACCTACATAAATACCGTTGCATGCTACGAACTGGCTTGGGCACGCCACGATTGCGGCGGTAAGTCCCCTCTTTGAGGAGTGGTTTGAGAGGCGGCATGGCGTCCTCACCTTCCGCCTGACGCAGGTCCTCACCGGACACGGTTGTTTCGGGAGGTTCCTGTTTCGGATAGGGCGGGAGGAAACGCCCGGGTGTTTCCACTGCGAAGATCGCCCTGAGGACACGGTGGAGCACACGGTGGCGGTCTGCCCTGCTTGGGCGGAGCACCGCCGTGTCCTCGTGGAGGCGATCGGCGGCGGCGATCTCTCGCGTCCGGCCCTGGTCCAGGCCATGGTACGGAGCGAGAGGGCATGGGGAGCCGTCACCTCCTTCAGCGAAGCAGTGATGCTCGCGAAGAGGGAGGCGGCGCACGTGAGGGAGAGGCAGCATATGCGCCCTCGCGACCCCAGCCGCCGCAGGATACGGAGACGCCCTGGGCGTCGGGAATCCCAGGCCGATTTCCGGCCACCGTAGGCATGGGCTTGCGGACGGCGAGTAATGGGTAGCTCGCTGTCCGGTAAGGACCAAGCCCAAGTCGACGGCGCGTTGTGTTCCACGCGCGCCTCAAAGAGATGTCAGCACAAATAGTGATGGGACCCGCAAGGGTCGATGCCTGCCAGGGGTGCGGGTTTGTTCGAAAGAGACACCACAGCCCCTGGCTTAAGGGCTACTGAAGGAACACGGGTGGGTTTTAGTCAGTAAAAGTCTGACACGCCCTCCTGCTCCACCCAGAGCGGGAGAAGTTATTTGATGATTTCCCACCCAAAAAAAAAAAAAAAAAAAAAATGCTACGAACTGACTAACCCCAAAAACAGTCATTAACGAAATAACTGTCACTCAGGGAAAAAAAAAACAGAATGTGATCCTTTCGCCCCCAAGCATTTCCAAATTACAAAAAGAAACGTATTTAAGCCTGAAGAAATTAAAAAAAACAAAACAGTGTAACACTATCAAAAGTCCGTAATTTATAATCAATTAGTAGGACTGGTATCAAGGTGCACACTGTGCGGTTGAGCGATCTTTTTGTCGTAGCACGTGGACAGTGGAAAAAACTATGATGTCGACTAGAAAAAATAACGGTGGAAGAGTAATGGCGGCGTAATGGACGTGTTCTGGTAAATTGGACAGGCTCGGTCGTAATTAAATGTTTTTTTTTATGTCTGTTTATTGGGAATTTATTAAGTAAATGGTTTATGTGTTGGGGAGTGCTTAATTTATTTATTGCCTTATTGTTTTTCAATGGATATAAATTCTGTGTATGACAAAGAAGAATAAAAATCGTCATTGTCGAATATCTAGTTTTCGCCGTCTTGCTCACTTATAAGCGAGGTATTAGTAACAATATTACGGTTTGTTGAAAATGAAAACAGGATACAAAACAAATTTTACACAAAATGTTGGTCGTTGCACCCATAGAAAAAAATCAAAAAGGACCATTTTTCCTGGATATATTAATTACGAAAATAATCTTACTAGACACAATGCAAACACGTGCAATTATCTACATTACCATCACAAACAACAACCAATAGAACAGATACACCAAACTATCTAAAAAAAAGTTAACAGTAATCAATCAAAATACTCACTGCAATAGAACAACAAAGTTAATTAACCACCTTTTTCTATTCGACCGTAACGTATGTAAATAAAAACAAGTTCGGATGCCATCCCTACGTCACAACTTATCTATTTAGACACGCCTTTTTAGCGAACGCAATACGATAAATATGTCTATCTCTTTTTAACGTATAGAGCGTGGAGATGCGGTCTCTTTCCCGCGACCTAGTTGAAATGGAAATGAATAAGGTCGTAACTGGATAGTTTGTTTTGTGATTGTATACTTTGTGATAGGAATTGTGTATTTATGTTTTTTTTATTTGATAAGTGAGTAAATTGAATTGAATTGGTGTAACAATGAATAGACTTTTCCAATGGTTACTAGCCGGTTTAGAGCTTTAAGGAAGGTTCGTGTTTTAAAATGAAATTAATCAACAAAACAGTAGGTACCACTGTATTTTCACAAGGGGTCGAGAGTGGTGAAGATAAAAGTTTTGGAGACGAACCTATTGCGTGCAATTGGGCACAAACCAAGATCCTTGGTTGCGACTTTGAAGTCCGACCAGCAGGATTAGCACGAAAGCCGATTTGTCGACGGATCAATAGACATGGCTATTAATTAGATGATGTAACAATAGGAGAAGATAGCTATGTTTTTCTATTAATTATCACACTTATGCGTTCTAAACGAATCATGATTTTGTAGATAATCGTAAATACTTTGTGGCCGTCGAGTAGAAAGTTTGTTGTCAGTGTGATTTTGACATTTTGAGAAGATTTTTTTTTCTGAAATAGTCTACATTTATAAGGACCTAGCCAAAGATCATTAGAAACGGAACCAACCTATAATTCATACCATTTACTGCAACGATAAAAAAGACATGTGTATTTAAAACAGAGACGTAAAGAAGTAACTCATTTAGTGTAATGATCCCTAAGTTTAAACATTAATACGTCAATGCAAAAGAAAGTTGTTAAAATGGCAGTTTTCTTGTTATTTCAGCATAATTGCTACTTGAAGACGGAAGGCAGATGCGTGTGACTACGTTTCAAATTTTACGTTTTCTGTTCGTTAGACTACTGTCAATAGGGAGTTGGGACAAAGAAATGAAGAGTTTTATACTCTATAGATGCAAGAGTGCTGCTTACTTTTATGTTAAACTTCACTGGCGAAATGTGTGTGTACTATAAATACACCTCTGCCCAACGCATCGGGGAAACAAGCCGTTATTTTTATGTTATAATATAATTATGTATATATGTAAGTAAGTCATAGTATCTAAGTCGTAATATTTTGTTAGTTTCATGTGTCTAACTGTTCATTTACATTATTTATATTATTGATCTCTTATGTCATCAACTTTGTTGCCTTTTAGTATGATTTTCGTGTTGTTTTTTATTTTTTTATTTTTTAAATTGTCAAACTTAATGTACCTACTTGGATTACAAATAAATGATGTGTTCTCCTATGATTGGAAGCGCACACTATATTTGTTTCTGCTCAATGTAAACTTGCATGTAATTGTGTAGCCTCTATTGGAGATCCAATTAATAAATAAATAAAATAAATATTATAACGAAAGCGTTATGAAGCTGCAATGTATTTTTTTCCTGCTTTTGTAATCGATAATCTCGCTTGATGGTCGAACGAACGTGCCCAGAAAATTTATTTGCTTTTAATTTGTTTATAAACTTAGAAGATTTGTTTTGTGAGAATTCCCTCACCTGTTAAGCTAACGATGTAAAATGTGGAAATCAATGACTTGAAATCTAAGGCTAGGTAATTGTTATTAACGAAAAATCGTAACTTCTTAACCATTTAAAAATTTGTTAATTTCAATGAATGTGTAACAATTTTTTATTCATATAAAATACTTAAGTCCAAACTTTTGGTAGCACCCAAGTGCAATGTCCAGTAATTCCCCTATAATTTGAGGGTGGCCACAACAACGCAGATTGTTTTTGAGATAGAGTGACGCACTCCGACAAACACTTTGGTGCACTAATTACTTACACCTGGAAAAGCATCTTTATTTTATATTATTTTTATTATAGGTTACTTTTTTGGTGGTTTTCATACATGCATATGTCGTAATGTGTCGCAAATCTGTCTGTTGCATATGTCTTATTAAAGGCTTGAAAACCACAGGGTTTCGTTTTATGACACTTAATTGTATGATTAATTTTACCAAATTGTTATAATAAAATACAATATTCAGGTTGCCAATTTTTTTTAGCCAATATAAGAGCGACGATCTTCGTAAGGTGGCTGGTAGCAGCTAGATGAAAGAGAACCGAGTTGAATGGAGAAGCAATTGATCAGGCCTATGTCCAGCAGTGGACTGCCGTAAGCTGTTGATGATGATGAAGAGCGGCCCGTACTAAAAAACAATCAGGAGAATCGATAAATCTGTTTGGATAACCAAATTTTCCTGCAATCAAGCGGTGGTAAGGAAATACTTCCGGGGCTTGAGGAAAACGTGAATTTACAAACTCTGCTATCAACAAAATATCATCAAAAAAACGAAAAACATGACTGAAAAGCATGAAAAGCGCGGATATGACAAGACATTTCCAATTCATTTTATTCTTCTTCGTCGTCACACTCTTGGCAGAGTGGTCGTGGTCGTCACATCAGGGGTGGTGGCAAGCATCACAATCCGTCGCCATTCCTCCCGTACTTTGGCTTTGCTTGAGCATTCGTGGAGTGGACCATTGAGTGCAGTTTTGACTTGGTCGGTCCAACGCATTGGAGACCTGCCACGTGCTCTTGTACCTTCAACCTTTCCCTGTACTACAAGTCGCTCCACAGATGTGTCTTCTTGACGTGCAATATGTCCAAAGAAAGTTAAAATACGACATTGGACGATGGCAGAAAGACGCTGTTCGATACGAAGCTCTTGGAGGATTGAGACGTTAGTTCGGAACTGTGTCCAGGTTATACCAAGCATTCTTCTCCAGCACCACATTTCTAGAGCGTCTATCTTCTTTTTCTCGATTTATTAATTTTATTAGCTCTCTCTAAAATACAAAAAAAATTACATATGTCTTGTCTCTATAAGCCACTTTTCCTATTCATAGTCGGCAAACTAAATGTTCTAGTTAATACATTACAACGCTTATTACAGTTCTATTTACTGAGCAATAAGCTCCGAGTAAGCGAGACCGACACACCGACACAGACGCGTATCGGAGCGTGTTTAAATACCGTATCGTATGTCGCTATGTCCTGTGCTAGGTGCTTAAGTTATAAGTGACAGCGATCTCAAGCCGAAATAAGTTTTGTTAAGGTTTTATTCAAGGAATTCTGTGTTACCCTTTGGGAAATACAGGCGTCAATAATATAACAATAAATTCTACACGACATGGTGATGCATGTATAGGTATTATGGAGCTATGACTAGCCAGACTTAAAGAGACTTATAATAAATTAACATGATTAACGGCGAATTTCAGCTTACTTTGATAACTAGAATAATTTAAGTCTCATCCCGAGACTAAACTTTGAATTATTGACAGTTTTTGGATGGATACTAGAACTGTCAGACGGCAATTTTATTCCACAGATAAAATATATTTGACTCCGGTAAAATCAGCCCTAATAGACTAGGCTGACTGCTGTTTGATTTCAACCTGATTAATAGACTAAGTTAGCTAGATGTACAATCAGCAACTTGCGTGCTTCCTTTCTGTACACCGCCACATTTCTACAACAGGGAAGTTTAATAGATTTCCCAGATCCCAAACGACTTTTTCTTGTTCTGTTGTACAGTCGCCAGCAGGTCAAGCTATTCCAAACTGTCATATTTTCCCAATTGAACATAAATCTTATTCCTTATACATTTGAAAAACTATCAAAGAAATTTGACAGATTGGGGTAGCTTGATGTGCTGGCCTCTGTACCTACATACTAACAGTAATTCATCAGTAGATTCTTTATGTAGTGTAGTTAACCGCAGGTTTTATTTTCTTATGATCATAACATTTAATAGCAATGTATATTTTAATGTATTTTTTTGTTCTCTCTATTCCAATAACCTATGTGTAGTTGGTGTATTGAATCATTTATCAATTTTGTCATTCTCTCTTTACTTGTTATACAAAGTATCCAGGTTTGTACTATAGCGTTGTTTACGCTGAGCCAGTGATGTTAACAGACAGGAGAAGCATAGATTTTAATGTTATTACTTCATTTTTGGCAAGTAAATCTCCAATTCAAGAGTCGATTCCCAGATCGTCGGTTTCCAGTCTAGCTGGATACACCTGAATAAATTTAACATGGGGCGAATGTCTATCAGATCTCCACAACCAGATACTGGTTAATACGATACCCCTTGGTAAGACTGGTTGTTAGATCTCACGACCCGTAACGATCATCAAAGATCCACGAATGACAGGTGGGTCCAACGGCGCAACGTGCTTTCCGGGCACAGAGAGGTCGTGGTATGTAAAGATGGTCACCCATCCACGGACCAACCGCAGCGCAAGTTAGCCTGCCGAAGCTTTTCTCTGTACCTAATTACCAAACGGTTATCATCCTTATATTTAAATGGACAATCGTTTATTACTTTTATCTTAGACCAAAGTACCAAGCCAGACAGACGGACGTGTCGCATGACGGCCGGTTACAGCTCTGCGCTCGATAAATAATACTAATGTGACATTGTACGATGTAATGTGCTTACATACAGACTAATAAGGGAATACTTGTTATATGGAAAAGATGTATTGTAATACCATTACCGGATTTATTCTGAGGCGGTCCAATTGATGGTACGTAAGTGAGAAGCATTGCAGATACGTTGCCATCCCAGATACACAGATGACATATATTATATCATCATCAAAATCGGTCTGTAATGTTCCCACTTCTGGAACAAAGACCTATTTTCTTCGAGAGAGAGTGGGTGAGTACATTATATACCAGTGCGGGTTGATTGATGTCACATCCCTTCGAATTTTTGGTTCTACGACATGCCGGTTTCCTCACGATGTTTTCCCTCACCTTTTTCGCTCCAGCCTATACCGACACCTTATGGAGTAGATAGAGCAACGCTGTTTTTTTTAAAATATGTTATTTCATCTTTTTATATGCACGTGTTTCTGTGACAAATAAATACATTTTTCTTTCTTTCTTTCTGTCGGACAGCAGAAACATGGTGGCGGTAGACTGTCACCAACTTCCGTGAACGAGACCCTCTAATGGTCTCGACTTTATACAACAAACAATAAAAAATTACACCGTAATAGAAATCTAAATGGCCTTAAATATCTTCTTGTCATAATGCATGACATCTTTACCAATGCCATTGCAATTTTCCTATCTACTTCATTTATGTGCATTTTCTGCAAACTATTACATTATAGCCACTGTAACGTCCCTGCTGAGGCAGGTAAATTAAAAAAAAAACTAAAAAAAGGGTAAAATACAAAAGTTTATTAGAAAAGAAATTAAAACTATTTAAAAAGAAATATAATTAAATCCAGCAGTAAGCTGAAGTGAGTTCACAAAATCGAGCGCGTATTAGTTCTAGCCTGCCTAAAAAGAACCACTATCCTGGTAGTTCTGAAGTCGTAGGTGATCGGTAGTAGCCAGGTAGGTAGATCGGTCTTCCAACAGCAGCTATGTCAGCTAGTAGGGCTGTCCAGCCACAGCCCTTGCAACGGCGGTAAATAAGGTAGAATCCGGTATGGAAGATCCCTGGAATCCGGAATTGGACATTTTAGGAAATGGCCGAAGTGGTGCTACTGTAGGAATGTGCATGCTACTGTGTGATTCATGTTGTAGGAAAGTCTGCTCAGAATACTTGGTGGATAGTATTCTTAATATCATGTCCAAGGTGTCCAATGTTAATTAATATTTTATTAAGCATATTGTGTAGACAAACTTAACTACACAGTGTAGTTAAGTTTGTGATATTCCTGTGTGAGTCTAATAAATACTTTTTCTTTCTTTATTTCTTTCAGTAATATGCACGCTATAGAAGTAGATGGACGCTACTGAAACTGTAAAGCTCGTAGCCAAATTCTGGGCTGACTGTATATGAATAGATTGCTATCGACACCCTAAGAAAAAGTATGTCCAGATCTTGACCACTGTACCTCTGTGAATAAGCATGCAGCTAAAGTGACCTCTGTGCTGCCACCGAAAATGCCGTGGAATTGGCAAAGTTTGGCCACGAAGAAGAAGACCACAGTCATTTGTAAATATGCTGCATATAGGCACCTCATTGATTATCCATTCCTAAGAGCTACAAAGAATACCCTCCGTTTTTCTAAACGCAGCCAAATATAAAGCCATTTAAAATAAAATGGATAGAAAAATTATTAAAAGTTCGCAGCGAGATTATAACACGAACTTCTCACTTAGCTCCACATTTTCCTCGCTCCCTACGTATACATCTACGTATCTATATGCGACGTTATCTATTTAACAGTCTTTAGCTCTCCGCCCCGAGAATACCAGACACATTCACTAACCGGCCCAAAATACCAATGAAATAGCTTTTATTATTACAGACGTAGGGCTTAAAATTGCTTGCACCATCTTATTAATCCGTTACAAACGTCGTCCGTTATACAAAGAGCTGTGAAAAGTTTACAATTTCGTCTCAAAAGTCTGTTTTCATTTTGGGCCTTCGGGGCGGGGTGGGTCAAGAAAAACTGGTCCTTCTAGTAGGTATGAGGGAAGTGTGAAGAAGCTAAGAGGTGTATCCCCTCCGGTTCGGTCGCGGTAGGCGGGGCCACGGACACGGTCCGTCCGTTACAACCGCTCCACGCATCGCGTCGAGCTTACGCGTGAAGCACAACCGAACGCACGCTTTTTGAATTCGGAACTGCCGCTTTTCAAGTGTTTTTTTCGAGTGATTTGAATTTTGAATAATTTGGTTTTTTTTTCTGTGAAGTTCAGTTTGAGTAGGAACATTTTAGTAAGGACTTTTTAGGAGTGTCATTTTTAGGCTGAATAATGGGCTTACTGTTGTTTTAATTAGAACAATTATTTGTTTTTTAAGTGAGAAGGTGAGTCTTGTGATTTTTGCCTACTTATTTTACTTATGGTTTTTACATCTTGAATAAGATGTTATTTACTAAATAAGTATTTGTTGTGTGATATAATATTATTCAAATAAGAAAAGAGTTAAATATTTTTCCTATGAAGAAAATGTGTCAGCTTTTCCTGAACGGCCAATATTTTTAAATGTCGCATAAGATTTTGGATTTATTATTCATAAACAATTTAGGTAGATCATGCAAATATAAATAAACGCGTACAAGAAATATTCAAAATAAAAACAACAATTTGGTACCAATCGGATTTTTTGCGTTATCTTTTGAAAATCTCATTTATTATCAAGAAAAGACATCAACGCGCGCGTTTGATGTCCCTTTGATAAGATACGGGAAAATAAATAGGTATGCTTTTTATTTTTTTTATGGAATGCAAGAAAAGTTAAAACCAGGGTTCTTTGTTGCTTGTTTTAAATGTTTTTTCGTTCATACTCTGTTTAATTTCGTGTCGATTGCATTTTAAAAATAGTAAAACGTCTTTCTTTTAAAATCTTTTCCTGTACCTATTAGATATAAAAATATCTGGTCTTTCAGTCCGAGATGCGATTTCTCGGTCTTCTATTATATTATTTCAATCCGAAAAACATGCAATGCAACTTAAAAGAAAAAAAAAAGGTATGTCGTAACTTTCAATGTGGTAAAGAGTTTTTCCAATATTAGGTACTAGGTAGGCACTGAATCTTTGATTGCGAAAAAAGCTAGCTTCTAAAGGAGCTTGGCTCTTGCCATCTTTTGATTTGAATGGTTAAATTATTAAAAACTTCTACATTAAAATTTTCTCAGTTTTCCACAGGCATTAATTTCATACAAATTCTGTTTCTTATAAGAAAGATTTCTGAATATGGGGGATCAGACATTTTAGGGATTCGAGGCTAAGTAATAACAGAGGGTCGATCAATCAGGTTAAGCTACGCTTGCCGCGGTTGGATCGTGGATGGGTGACCATCGGTACATAATAAAATGCCTCCGTGCCTTGGAAAGCACGCTAAGTCGTTGGTTCCGTCATTCGTGGATCTTCGACAGTCGACAGTGTCAGGGGAGTCAAGACAAGACTCAGGCCCGGGGTTGCCTTGGCTGACCAGCATATCTACACACAAGCATTTGACAGGCTATCGTATAGAAAATGACATATTTCGATAAACTGATTTGCCTTGCCCCCTTAACAATCAGCAAACAGCTGTCAGAAGAATAGCGGTCATCTATTTCATTAAAAAGGGCTAATTTTTCGAGTTTTGCATTTTTGAACAGCGTATTAAAGACTGATTCATTGGTTGATGTTTGATTCGGTATGGAAGCGTATCGAATGATTGTGAGTCTTTTAAGAAACCTCTGAGGTTTGAATAATAATTGGCGAAGGTTCAGGTTAGCTAAAGCAAGGGAAAACAACTAAATGAATAGGAAAATTCACATATGAATTCAACGTAAACTGCAAATGTGGTGCTGTTCCTCAATCATTTGGAAGCTTAGCTGCATGGTACCTGTGTACCCTGATCCTCGTACGTTTTGGGAACGAATGGAAATATATATAAATAAAAAGAAAAGTCCTGACTGACTGACTGACTCATCAACGCCCAGCGCAAACCCGGACTTAGAAAGCTGAAATTTTGCACAGAGGTTCCCTTTATAATGTAGACAAGGAATAAGGAGGGATTTTTCGAAATTCAACCGCTAAGGGAGTTAAATAGGGGATGAAAGTTCCGCGCGGGCGAAACCGCTGGCAAAAGCTAATTTCTACTAAAGCGATAGAAACTCCTACTCTATCAAAACTAACATAATTTGGATTGATCGAGAAGTCAAGAAGAAAAAACCTTTAAATATTCACTTTATTTCATTTGTATTTGTTGTTATAGCGGCAATAGAAATAACTCACTCTGAAAATTTCAAGTGTCTACGGATTACATGTTCATGAGATAAAGCCCGCTGATAGACAGACAAATGGACGTTGGAGACTCAGTATTATGGTTCCGTTGGCACCCTTTTGATACAAAACCCTAAAAAGTAAGAAAATAAAATATACACTTATACATTCCTACATGCATGTTGGTCATTATCAAAGTTAAAATTAATTAAAAAATCCACAACATGCTAGAAAACTACAAAAACTCTTTATCAGTTACTTAAGTCACGAACCGTAGACAAAACACACATTTTTTATTATACATAGATCATTATAATAACTATGTATACGTATTTACCGTCACGGTGTGTCACATCGTGTGACTGAAGCTCTGTTGTCTATTACTAACTATTGTTACACTCTTATGCGGGCGCTTTTTAATCTGTGGTAAACTTATTTTGTGGCTTAAGGAAGAAGCGATTGCGGGTTATTTAGAAGTAAAAGATTTCTTTGAACGACCATTAGAGCAATAAAATAATAATTAATTCTTAATTTAAAATCAATTAGATATTTATACCTTAAAAAGCTGTGAAAAAAATGGTTCTATGATTTTTGTAATAGCCTACATAATCCCACTGCTGAGCAAAAGCCTCCAGAGCCACCTCGAACAGGTTTATTAAAATACTGACTTGAACTGTGACTTGTTGAATTGAACCAGCTGATATAAAGCAGATGCTTTTTACAACTACAATAGTAGAATCCTTCGATCATAAGAAAACATTCTGGTACTCTAATCATGATTATTTTCATAATAATATACAGAACAGTTAACAACATATGTAATATTAAAATCTATGGCACCCTAAGTACACGCGTCGGGTTGACAAGAAGCGACACAGCGAACCACAAATAAAACTAAAACTCAACTCAGCAAGAAATCGCTACAACCAATCATCTTAGACCACACCACATTCTCACCGACACCTCTAATCTTTCTAACTTACACCACACGTCAAAGCATCGCGTCTTCTTTGATCTAACCGCTGCTTAATTCGCAGTGGATATACGCGAATCATACAACTTTGCATGCTTTGATACCTTACAGAATGTTCCCACCGCCAAAGAGAACGTTGATAATTGGCCCAATGTGAATGACTTCACTATCACTTCATTATTATGTATAGAATTTAGTTCCTGATTGTGTTTGTCTGTCTGTTTAAGCGGTACTGAAAAACAGCGTAGCCTTTTCTCAACTATGTAACTATGGAACCGCTTTCACTCTAAACGGATGCAGTTGAATACCATTATTTTACATAGAACCCATCTGATCTCCGAAACCTAGTGACTGGGTAATACGATAAGCGAACCTGCAGGCCTAGACAAAACACATTTCTGTTAGCGTTCACGCCAAGCGGAAAGCCAGAAAGCCTAAGGACACGACGTAACCTTTCCGCAGGTAATTGTCATTCCCATACATTTTGGCGTAGCGTTTGGCCTGAACGCTAACAGAAATGTAATTTTGTCTCCAGACCCTGAACCGTTTTGGTCGAACTTTGGTCTGGTTATCCTTAAATCACAAAACATAGTGAGTTCCTTTTTTATTTCCCGTTACGTTTAGTGTAAGATTCAGCGCGTTTTGATACTAGGATTTCAGTCTTTAGTCAATGCTACTGCTTTGTCAAAATTTCCCTCTTTAGCTTAGCTTATTTAATGAGCACTTTTGCATTAATTAGGATTTGCCACATGAATCTGCTGACATCTACCAACCCGCACCGATCCGTGGCGGCCCACTCCCTCTCACAGAGAGGAGGCCTGTGTCCCAGCAGTGGGAACATTATAGGCTGAGTATGTTATGCTAAAATTATTTTTGGGTCAATGTTTTTTTGTGAACAAGTACCTATTTTATATTTCATGCTCTTTCGTCTCTCACATTAATAACCATTTCACTCAGATTTTTTAACCGACGAAAAAACGGAGGAGGTTACTCAATTCGACGCGTATTTTTTTTTTATGTATGACCACGCATAACTTTTTCCAGAGTAGTCCGATTTTGACAATTCTTTTTTTAAAAGGGGAAGACATATAATTAAATACATATCCAAAGTCACCGACTTCCGAACCTAGTTATTGGGGTTGTACAAAGCAAGTTTATAATTTTTTACTTTTCGGTTTTTCGGCAGTTTAATTTATTTATTAAAAAGTTTTTAAAGGAAGTATTATAAATAAAACGCCGTGTGAAGCCGGAGAAACAAGCTAGCTCTATTATTGAGCATGTTACATGTTGTTAGTTTTATGTGTGTTGCCGTCGTAAAAATCAACGGGGGTTGGGCGAAACCGTTTAGTCGGCTAGACTTGTAGTAAATATGGCATTTATCATAAACTGTACGCTTGCGGATTATGTGTGATGTGATGTGGAAACGTAAAAAGGTAACACTAACAATAAAATACTGTTAATGCTACCTATTACTTAATGAGGAAAGGTTTGTGGCAAAGTAGTAAGCCGCACGGTTCGATTGATCAGATTAGGCTACGCTTGCCGCGGTTGGTCTATGGATGGGTGACCAACTTTATTACACCAAGACCCCTCCATGCCTCGGAAAGCACGTCAAGCCATTCATAGCCTCTATTTGTGGATCCAGGCATGGCCACATTATTCGTGGATCTTTGACAGTCGTTACAGGTCTTCACAAGCCAGAAGGTCTGACAACCCGTGCTACCAAAGTATCATATTACCCAGTAACTAGGTTGTGGATGTGAGATAGGCTGTCGTTTCATGTAAAATACTGGTATTCAGATGCATCAGGTTAGACTGGAAGCCGATCCTAACATAGTTGGGAACAGCACGGGCAGATACTGATTATCGCTTACTTCATGAACAAGTTGGAGGGTTTGAGTTTCAACAAATTCTTTCTTCTTGCACCTTTGGGGTATAAAGATGCTAGCCGCAGAGGATATAGAAAGACTACGTCCCTTAGAATCCAAAGACTTTGACGTTTTCCAATTTATATGTTTAGAGGTTTGGGTGCCTTGAATTGTCTGTCACATGGTCAGTTAGGTTTTTTAACCGACTTCAAAAAGAAGGAGGTTATCAATTCGACATGTTTATATTTTTTTAATGTATGTTCGGGCATAACTCCGTCGTTTATAGACGAATTTGCAAAATTATTTTTTTGTTCGAAAGGGGTTTATTCCGAAATGGTCCCATTAAAATTTCATATAGATCTGATGATGCGTTTCGGCGACAGAAAACGGAACTCTTCAAAAAATTACAGCAAATCAACCGCGAATGCTGTTATCGCATAAATATGCATTGTTTTGACCCCAAAGATGATGAAATTTCGAACTGGTGTGGGGTAGGTAACTAAAAAGTGAAAAATAAAAACTTTTTTCAATAAAAACATTACAAAGTTCAAAATAACTTTAATTTCGGAAGGCGGTGACAAAGAATTAAAAAACACATCCAAAGTCACCGACTTCCGAAGTTAAAGTTATTTTGCACTTTGTAGTGTTTTTTTGGAAGTCGGTTGTATTTTTTTATTAAATGTGGAAAGTAAACGACGTCTTCCTATAATTTTAAGAACTTTCTTTTTGCGAACTAGCACACACTATAAGTAGGTATTAGGCTCGCACCGTTTTATTGACGTATAGGTAATCTAAATACTATATACCCTACAGTTGCGATGCATTTGCTACGTACGGAAATTTTTATATGATAAAAATTATAATATTATAAAGAAGTGCCCAAGTTCATATATTTTGTTACATTAAATTCTCCTTACTTAAATACTTTTAGCTGGACTAAGCCGTGCTTCCGAAAGCTACTGTAATCAAAGATGGTGTCGATTTCATCGGTCGCGTGTTCTCCACACTTCGTTCGAACATAACGAGCCTATAATCACCGCCTCGCACTTTTAGCACCCAATTTTCGCACTTTCGTACGCACTCGCCCTGTAATTCGGCGCAATTAGCGCCAAATATGAGGTAAAACACCCTAAATGATTCTTCGTTCTTTAGCATTAAGGAGGAGATGGTAAAAAAATTGACGAAAGTAAGACGATGCAGTGTGTCTTGCAAAGTTATTATTGCAGCCCTTGAATTCAAGATTCCTTTCGATTTTAACGTGGCGTTTATTTTATGAGGTGCTAAAGTAATTTTGCGAAAATTTCGCCTGCGGCAAAAGCCGTCGGCATTGCGTATGGTGTCAACTAACATAAGTGATTGTGAAATTTGCGAAAAGAGTCCAAATCAGGGTGTTAAAGTGTTGCAAGTGTGAGATGTTAGGACCAAATTCTTGACGCCTGAAGGCTTCAACGCTGCTGGTAGATTACATTTCTTACAGTTATTAAGACAGCTGCGCAGTAGCCGTCGCACTTAGAGAAGTGTTATTACCGAGGCCCTAATTTGACGCTAATTTATCAGAGCTGGTAAAAAAATAAAACATTTGTACTTTTACTACCTATAGGATATCAGAAAATTTGGTTACGGAGAGAGCGGTGTTGCACAAAGGGACGCTATAGGAGGTATTACTCTGCAGCTGGTCGACAAAGTATGAAAATAATGATGATATATATATAGAACTAGCTTCCGCCCGCGGCTTCGCCCGCGTGGAAGTCGTAAATTATCCCGCGGGAACGTACTACCGGGATAAAAAGTATCCTGTGTGTTAATCTAGGTTATAATATATCTGTGTGCCAAATTTTATCCAAATCTGTTCTGCCGTTTTTGCGTAATTGAGTAACAAAAATCCAATCATATTCACATATTTTCACATTTATAATATTACGGACTATCCCTTTTTTACCCCTTTAGGGGTAGATTTTCGAAAAACTCTGATACACGTTATTCTTTATATTTGATTTTAGACATTAATACTGAGTTTCGAGTTAATCAGACTGCGCGTTAAAATTCTGCCATACAAACTTTGATACCCAACAATCCCCCTTTAGGGGGTAGTTTAGAAAAACAATATATTACCAACTTTATAATTTACTTAGATAAGTATTTGTGCCAAGTTTGAAGCTTATTAACTCAAGGAATAAGATTTTTCATACAAACAAAATCCCCCCTTTTCACCCCCTTAAGGTGACACTTGTCCACATTTTTTCCATACCAACTTCGGGAGGGTTTTACTCCACTGTTTGACTATGTAAATCAAAAATAAAACATGATATGGTTTTGTCTCGTTATTATATTATTATTGTCTGTACGGAAACAGAATACTAAAATAAAAAGCCATTAAAAAGTTATGAGCCAACAAAGATTCGTTTGTTCTTGCTAAATTAACCTAACGTTGAGCGTGTTTAAGTAATAAAAGGAGTGTAAAATCTCGAAAACCAAGACGGTACCGACAAAGTTCAATTAACAATAAATTCAATAAACTTTATTCGTCATTGATTTATGCAGTGGTTTTTTCATAAAACCCGATCTTCTGAAGGACTTTTCTTAATTTTTTCGGGATTTTTTTTCCCAAAATGCTCCTGCATCTCACTCAATAACGTTGTGCATGTAGACTAGCGTCTAACTGCTCACCACTGATACTATCTCTGTCGGATACGAAGCTTGGTGAGACAACGTGATTTTTAGCCAGGCCCACCAGTGAGTTCGAGCCCGCGCAAAGTGTCCCCTTAAAGGTCGAATTTCCAAAAACCCCTTCTTAGTGCTCCCCTACATTATAAAAGGAAGCCGTTCGTGAAATTTCAAGTTCCTAGTCCTAGCAGTTTCGGCTGTGCGTTGATTGATCAGTCAGTCAGTTTCTCCTTTTATATATATAGATTTAAATGTCTTTTGGTACATTATTCATGTTCGTTGACACGCCTGCTGATATTTTCCAAAGAATATGTTTGCGTAGGTCAGATTCCTTGATTAACGGACTAGTTACACACGGTTTGACAAAGGGCTGGGCAGTCAGGTAATTAGATAAGGCTGTAGGTAATTCATACTATCTCTCGATCGTAGTCTCCTACATTATTTACGTTATTAACCCAGTGTCTTTTCTAGGCTTAAATTTTTTGTTCCGGTTCACTTATTTTACACATTGTTATCAAACGCCTGACCTCTTGCTTAGTGATACTTGTACATCATGGTTTTTGGTACTCGGTTTACTTCCGATTTAAAAATGTCGTCGAGTTGGCAGGAGGATTCTGGACGTCTAGCGAAAATCTTACTTTAACTACAAAGACATAAAGCGTTTGATTCGCCCACATACACTATTGGGTCTCCAAATTCACTGCTCGCTACCAAAAGGAATATGATCCTTTGGTACAAGGATAAGTATAGGCAATCTAATGATTAATATGACCACTTTTTTTTTTGGAAAATCAACAAATTGCTTCTACCGCTTTGGGTGGAGCAGGAGGGTTTGTCAGAATTTTACTGACTAAAACCCACCCGTATGCCAGGGGCTGCGGCATCTCTTTCGAACAAACCCGCACCCCTGGCAGGCATCGGCCGTAGCGGGCCCCATCAATTCCTGCTAACATCTCTTTGAGGCGCGCGTGGAACACAACTCGCCGTCGACCTGGGCTTGGTCCTTACCGGACAGCGAGCTACCCATTACTCGCCGTCCGGAAGCTCACGCCTACGGTGGCCGGAAATCAACCTGGGATCCTACCACCTCATATTATAAAACAAAGGCAGATAGACCGCGCGGAACACCAAGAGTGAAGTTCAATTTGTTTTTTTGACTCTTGGTTGTTCCGCGCGATCTATTTCCCTTTGTTTTATAATCTAAACAAAAAAAAAACAAATACTAAAGCGTCGCATTGTACAACGTGTAACGGAAAAGGCACGACTTCTTCGGATGATTTCAAACGATATTGGAAGGGTTTTTTAATCCTATCTCTACATATTCGGAAGTCATGACACTTTTAATACACATACAACATTTATACCAGAAACCAAATCATCAAATTGAAATAAACACATCACTCGGAAGAGATTTATCGTGATATTGGCAAGTAACGTGGAAAGTTATTGACCTAAGTAGTGCGGTGACACGATTGTTATGATTTGAATTTAAGAAACATAAGAAAGCCGAAAAACTGGTATCAATTCTTAGCGTATTTTATTTTGAACTGAAACTATGTATAGTGATTCGATACCAGCTATTATCTTTAGTGCTTAAGGATGGCAATAGGGTTTCTGTTACACCCTGTATACAATGCGACGCGTTAGTATTTGGTTTTTTGGCCTCACTCTTGGGTGTTCCGCGCGGTCTATCTGCCTTTGTTTTATAATCTGAGCCTACCACATAAATTTGATCAAATGCCGTCATCCGTGCATTTTAAACTATTCCGTCTTACTTTTCGAAGTAAAGGAATTATGTTATAATAAAAGTATAATAACAAAACATAATGTATGATTGTAATTCCAGCGAGTTATAGCCATTCGTGACTCGAACTCGTAACAGCGTAACGTTAGTGTTTGGAGATCTACCCGCGTTACATAGAAAAACCGTGACGGAAATGAGAATTAGAACTTTTAATTTGATGCAGTATTAATAAAAGCTAAGTAGGCTTTATACAAAAAATATGAGGATAGAAACTATTGGGAACGATAAAAGACGAAATATAATACAATTTGAAATAACAATTTAACTCCACGATTCATAAAAAGAGTTAACAATCAGCCTATATTGTTATTTAATAATAATATAGGCTGGGCCATAATCCACCACGCGGGCACAGTGCGAGTTGGTAGATGTACATTGTGGACATTCCTCACGATCTCTTTCAACGTTTGGGGGTTAAAACGGGGGTTCAACCAGGGTTCAAATTTACTACCTAAAAGTTGTAAGTCATATAAATATATACTTAAATGATTTACTTAAATGTCTTCGCAAATCAAAATCAAATCAAATCATTTATTTCTTTGCAAACATGGGTATTATAGTACATATTTTTTATTATAAAGTTCTCAAAATTTTACCGACACATGCCCATGCAAAGGTTTACATTTCCTAATAAATTTTTTAAAATAAACATTTTAATTACAAATTTAAAGAAAAAGAAAACAGGAAACATACTTCAAATCAAAAATGTCATTGTGGTCACAGCAATAAAAAAAAACTATGAAATGTCAAACAGAAATAAAAACCAGTATCAAAATAGAGTAACCGTATGTCAATCAGTTAGTGAATCATCATTAAGAAAATCGTCAATCGTGTAATCCGACCGACTTTTCACAATGTATTTTTTTTTTTTGCTGTTGAGACGTATGTCATTTCCAGCAGTATACCAAGTATGACTCTGGTTTCATAAATACTTATTTAGAGGTATGAGGAAAAGAGTGTACAAATTTCAGTCATCCTCCATAGAAAAGTGAGGATCATCCGACCCGATGGGTGTTGTGTCTGGTGAGCTACTGCCCGCGACGGCTGATGTCGGGACATTTGTATACAGGATACGTTTTTAACCAGTGAGCAAACTGTAACCATGAATTCAGCATATCATTCTAGACCCCCAGCGCAGAAATTTTTCGTCGGTTATACAAAAAAAAAGTTGTTTCATAGAAAAGTGCAATACCTACGCGGTCAAAATGTATGGAACCGCTGATTTCTTTTTGGATAACCGACGAGAAATTTATACGCTGGGGGATCTAGAATGTTATGCTGAATTCATGGTTACAGTTTGCGCACTGGTTAAAAACTTATCTTGTAGGTATATGACAGTAAACTGTACTTGCGCGATGCAGATTTGTTTTGTGACGTCAGTGTGATGCGTTCACATGTAGATGCCGCCACACTTACTACAACACAATGATAACACACAGATAGTCGCAGCAACAAAAACCTAACCTCTTCATTTGAGTATCTATAAAGATATGTATAGTGTGGTGTGACAAAGTAAAATTACTAACATAATTTCCTCAAAAGCAGTTTTTTTTTACATTTTCAGCCAAATATGACGTCACTACTTTAAAATTTATATCAAAAATGTTATTCGTCGGGCTATAACTTAAAGGAGTAAGGTACAATCGAGCACAAAACGTTTACCAGTAAAATATAAATGTCGTTTTAAGCACAACATTTGATTAGGACATTATCCTTGTAACAATCGTTTGTGGTGTATGGGGGACGGTGTCTAGGGGTTGATTTAATTAACACAAACATACACACACACAATTGATTTATGGATGTTTAAGGTGTAATGTTGCATTAAGCAGTGCTCGTTAAATTAATAACTAGGCTTTCGCCGTATTGCTGGAATAAAAAATATGTTTGGGATGCAAAACTTAATATGGATTTTAATAGGGATTTTTCTGTGAAAGTATTTTGGTTGATCTAACTATAATTAGTCAGTTTTTATATTATTGTTTTTTGAAAAGGTCACCGGGAAACGTAACAAATAAGATTTATCTTCACAATTTCTTTCTTTTACATCTTCGTAGTTTTATATTGGAACCCGTTATCAATTTTTGCTTCCCAAAACCATCGCGTTTTACAATCTTGCGGTCAGACCATCAGACTACCATCTGGCACGTCCACGAACACTAACCCGACCACAACATCACCCAACAATACACGTACTATTACAAATTACAAAAATAATAATTCCTTTAATACACCCAAAAATTACGCAACAATCCAATTAGTTTACTTCAGCATCAATTACAGATACGACACAGTCAGAGCTGTCATTATTGACCAACGAGAGGCATTCTTTTGCATTGTTCCCAAAAGGCCTAAGTGCCGCTGATAAAATTGCACTGTCATTATAAAAGATAAAAGGACCAAATTGTAGCATTATTTAGGAGATGCACCCGGTATGCTGAAAGTGGACGATTGTTCACACACGCTCATTACATTAATTGATATCTTCTTTTGTTTTGACTTTTGTGTGTGATTGTATTTGAGATTAATTGTACTGTCAATTACAATTGTGCTCGTGGCTGTCAAAATCTTTTTTCTGTTGTGTCTTGCTTGGAGGAACTTATTGAGTGCTTGTTCATGCGAAGTTATTGGTGATGATCCTGGGAAATTGGCTTGAAGCAGACTGAAAAACTTTTTCGTAAAAAAGGTTATATCATAAACAGAGTTACAACTGTTTACTTAAAAGTTTTATTTTAAGGCTAAGTATTTTTTTGGTGTATTTGATTAATAAAAAAATATTCGAAGAGATGCGACATCTACGAACCCTTAGTGGGCGTGGTCATTGTAGCTCACTTCCTCTTGAAGAGAGTACGCCTGTGCCCCAAAAGTGTGAACGTCATAGGCTGGTTGTGATGGTACGAGGCTTATAGTACTCTTTCTTAATTATATTCTAGACCAATTTAAATAAAAGATTCCGCTTTTAAGAAAAATGGATTATACAGACGCCAGCACATCAAATTTGTTTGATAGATTTTCATCTTTATTCCATAAACATAAGGATCATGTTCAATTGGGAAAATTTGACAGTTTGGGGTAGCTTGATGTGCTGGCGTCTGTACAATGCACTGTTCTTAAAGGCGGAATCTTTTATTGAAAATGGTCTAAAATATAATAAAGAAAGAGTTCGGAAAGAAGGCTAATGATACCCATTCATCATTCTAATTGATACCATAAGGATCTATCCGTTCACTGTGTTACGCAAGTCTCTTAACGAACTACTGTTTCGTAATAGGGATACTAAAAATTCCAATCACTTTCGAGCTTCTGCAACTTACAAATTTAATTTGATATCTGATTTACATGGACCACGCCCAAAATGATTTAAAACTTAAGTAGGACATAGCCTCGTGGCCCAGCTGTGGGTCTAACTTAATGCGAAAATATTCAAAACTTCAGAGTACTAAAAAGTCCTTTGATTTTCTTCAATCAGTTTTTTGTTATGCCCGTTTTCACTGACAATAGGCTACACAAAAGTGAAGCTGTTGGAATTTCAACGCTCGGCTCAGCACTGAGAGTCGAAAATTTTGCTGTGTGTGCTCTTATTTCAGGTATCAAATTTAGGTGTCACCTAGTTTTAATGTAAGCGTTCATAAAGGCTTCCTCTAAATTACATGTCTAAACCTCTTCTATCTCGTTTTCGTTTGACGTTTTAGTGGAAGATAGCAAATTAAATATTCATTCAAACACCATAATTATTTGAATGAATACTTCAGAATATCCAGTAGTCTAAAATTCCCATCCTCGTTTAAAAACAAGCCCAAATTGAAATAACATTAACTTTAGCTACTGGCAAATCGAAATTGTTGTTCATTCCCGTCTTGTTTAAATAATTGGAAGGTAAAAATGACCGCCACGGGGCGATTGGGGACTAACACACGACGTAAATGTTGGGTCCTTTTGGTCCCATGAAGGATGGCAATGATTCTGAAGATGTTTTAATGAGAATGTGTTTGATCTGGGACGATGAAGGGTGCTCAACGTTTTTCATAAGGAAGATATTTAACCAACTTCAAAAAGGAGGAAGTTCTCAATTCCTCTGTATTCTTTTTTTTTGTATTTATGTCGTTTTTGGATCTGTTTTTTTAGTTTTTGTGGTGCAAAAACTAATTTTTCACAAGGTATGTTGTGTTTTTTAAGTCGGTTGTTTTTTTACGTGATTTATTTTTATTTTTTTAAAATAATGTAAGTAGGTAGGTACTTAAAAAGTTTTGCGAAAGCATGAAATGTCCTGGTTTTGTTTAACGGTATGCATTAAGAAGAGTTTAACATTTGTGTTTCAAGTATAAAACGTAACCATACCATACAACTTTAAAAAATACAAGAAATCTCATTTTACAAAATATCGCACGGAATTCTAAAAACATGAGTGACACAAACACAGATTATCTAAAACATGCAGAAAAACAATATGGCGCTAGCAGAATTCCAAACGAAACAACACCACCAAAAACAAAACACCAGTGTTACTAAACAAAAATGTAACGTCCAACACTTTTTTTACCACCAGTACTGTATTAATTATGAAATTGGAGCGCCTTACTTAAGGCGCGCGCATGTAAATCTTAGTGCGAATTCATTAAAAAAATTTAGTGTTTTAAAACCTCCACCCGTATCAAGCCTGTTTCATGCCGCACGAAAATGCAAATTTTACACAGTTTTCCTTATGTCAAACTAAATAATGAGAGGCTTTTTTTAAGGCGCTGTTAGTCGCTTAATTAGTACTTCGGGTTTTATAGAAGCTCTGATAAAATTTGTTGCTAAAAATTTTCTTTGTCGTGTTTGGCGAGACACGTTTTGTGTCGTACGTGACACAAATTAAGTTGTGACGTCAGTTACAGGTGAATCATCTGCATAATCTTTTCCCAACTATGTTGGGGTCGGCTTCCAGTCTTACCAGATGCAGCTGAGTATCAGTACCTACTTTACATGAAGTGACTGCCTATCTGATCTCCTGGTGGTGGTGATTTTTTGGGTGGGAAATCATCAAATGACTTCTCCCGCTCTGGGTGGAGCAGGAGGGCGTGTCAGACTTTTACTGACTAAAACCCACCCGTGTTCCCTCAGTTGCCCGTGTGCCAGAGGTGACGGTATCTCTTTCGAACAACCCGCACCCCTGGCAGGCATCGGCCCTTGCGGACCCCTCGGTCACCCTGCGACGAGTCAACGCAGTGGCCCCGCCGCCTACCACTTTTCGGCCGCAGGGGATAGGGAGAGCGGCCAACGCTATACCGACACTCTTCTTCCCCTGCGGCCCCACCGCGTCCGCCATCAAATGGTGGAGGCCCCGTCCAGGCCACGGAAGGGAAGAGCGCTACTCAGCTACCACTGGCTGCATGAGAACCACCCCAACAGCAGCCATGGAGATAGCCCTTCAATTAACTCCCCTGGACCTGTACATACAGCAGGAGGCCGCACTAGCTGCTATCAGGCTAATGCATCTGGGCATATGGGGCAAGAATTTAACCAGCCCTCACGCTAAAATCCTGGACCGGGCGATTGAGTACCAGCCACTCATCGCTGCCCCGTGTGATAGAACACCAAACCAACCTATGTTCAACAAAAACTATATTATACAAACAGTAGAGGAAGAAAGGGATCAGTCGGGAGCCAATGAAGTGCGCATCTACACAGATGGCTCAAAAACACAAAACGGTTCAGGTGCTGGCGCACACTCCCTTGACCTCAACATCAACTTTCACATACCGCTAGGCACACACAGTTCAATCTTTCAGTGTGAATGTGTTGCCTTAACACAAGCCGCTACAGCAGTAAAGCGCTTAGGCATCCGGAACTACGGCATTAAATTCCTATCCGACAGCCTATCTGTGCTCAAAGCTTTAGAAAACAAACAAACCAACAACAAACTAATTTTTGAGTGCCATCTTGCCCTGGAGAGTTTATCGACGTCCAATCGTATTGCACTCCAGTGGATCAAAGGGCACAGTGGATCTTTAGGCAATGATGCCGCAGATGAACTTGCGAAGAGAGGCTCTGATATGAAAGTGCTAGGCCCGTACCCACTTCTCCCCCTGCCTTTCTCACAATTTCGTGCGTGGATTCGCCAAAGGTCGACCGAACTCCATAACAACAGATGGTCACGGGCAACAGACTGTAGACAGTCAAAATTGGCTTTACCAACTGTACACCCGCGATTAACCAAAAAACTTCTCAGCCTGAGTAGAAATAACCTTAGAATAATAATAGGAACAATTACGGGCCATAACACCCTTAACAAACACCTTTTTAACATAGGCGCCACAGACAGCCCGCTTTGCAGGGGCTGCCTTGACGCCGAGGAATCAGCCGCCCACGTCATCCTGGAATGCGAGGCCGTGGCTTCTCAACGCGAAGAAATCCTCGGAACAGTGAGGTCGCTCCGCGAAGCCTGTGAAGCTCCCAGAAAGCTTCTGTGCTTTTGGGCGGAGCTAGGCTGGCTCTGCTAGCCAGCATCCCCACGCACAACGGACCGAATGGGAGTCTACGTGCGGAAAAGGGAGTCCCATCATCATCATCATCATCAAATGACTTCTCCTGCTGAGTAGAGCAAGAGGGCGTGTCAGACTTTTACTGACTAAAACCCACCCGTGTTCCCTCAGTAGCCCGTATGCCAGGGGCTGTGGTGTCTCTTTCGAACAAACCCGCACCCCTGGCAGGCATCGGCCCTTGCGGACCCCACCAGTGGTCGCTGACATCTTTGACGGCGCGCGTGTGGAACACAACGTGCCGTCCCGTCTACCACTTTTCGGCCCCAGGGGATAGGGAGAGCGGCTGACGCTATACCGATACTCCTCTTCCCCTGCGGCCCCACCGCGTCCGCCATCAAACGGTGGCGGCCCCGTCCAGGCCACGGAAGGGAAGAGCGCTGCTCAGAAGCACCGGCACTCCTCCTCTACCGCAGCCCGTAACCCTCAGCCGCGATGCCTCCCATTCGACATCGCGGCCCACCTCAGTTGCGGTGCACCTCACCGCAACCTACTTTTTGGCCGCTACGTCGTCGGCTTTGAGGCAAAAGCCCTGACGAGCGGCCCCACCTTTGGGTTCCTCTTGGCTTCACCGTGGCCGGAATCCACGGTTACTGAGCCCCCCCGCAACGACAATGCGGGAACCCACTCGGGGGGGACTACGTCGTTGGCTTTGAGGCAAAAGCCCTGATTAGTGGCCCCACGTTTGGGTTCCTCTTCGCACCTTGGGTGGGAGACCACAGCTACTGAGCCCCCCGCAACGACAATGCGGAAACCCACCCGAGGGGGTGGAAAGACTGGTAGCGAGACTATCGGGCTTCCGATGACCCGGCACCAACGGCATAACGTGCTTTCAGAGGTGTGGACGGTCTTGGTATGTAAAGATGGTCACCCATCCACGGACCAACCTTGGCAAGCGCAGCTTAACCTGATCGACCGATCCATGCGACTGTTATAACTTAGCCACAGGACACAATTACTGGTGAATTTGAGCCGTAAATAGCTTGACACTAAGACATATTTTGTATTTTTGGAAATCTGTCAACAGACTTGAGATTAAAATCCTATTGTCTTCTATAGTACGACACAGATAGGTGGCAATAGAACATTTGGGAACATTTGGGAGATTAGTGCTTTTAATTGCTTGTTATGTGTCTTCATTGTACGGAAGGTTGAGTTCTCGTATCTAAGGACTACATAAGCGTGTATGTATGACATTTTTGCAAACGCCGTCGCTCCTTTAGCCTCATTTGTCCGTCTCGTCAGTGGGACGTGCATGCACTTCTAGGAGCTACATGACGTTTTCCTACAAACGATTATTTGTATAAATATAATTTCAGTAAGTTGCTGTTGTAATTTCTTGATACTAAGAATATACTCGATCATTACCAGGAGACAACTTTTTACGTGCAATCCAAAAACACTTCGTTCGTTAAATAGGTATAAAAGAAAATTTTAAGTGGTAAACATTCCTTCATTTTCATAGTATTTATTTAACATTAGCTTTTGTTAGCAGCTTCACCACCAGGTAAAAAAGTAACCCACGGGAACGTACTACCGGGATAAAAGTATCCTATGTGTAAATTAATATTATAAACTACCTGAGTGCCAAATTTGATCAAAATCTGTTCAGCTGTTTTAGCGTGATTGACTAACAAACATTCAAACATCTAAACAGAAGCTTTCATATTTATAATATCAGTAGAATAGTAGGATTATCAGGATAAATCAATTGATTACGTAATTATTCTTGTATGTACAGAAGCCAGCACATCAAGCTACCCCAATCTGTAAAATTTCTTTGTTAGATTTTCATCTTTATAACATAAGCATTAGGTTCATGTTCAATTGGGAAAATTTGACAGTTTGGGGTATCTTGATGTGCTGGCGTCTGTACAAAAGGCTCAAATGTGGAAAAGGGACTTAGAGAAACAATGTTGTGTGTCAAGAAACAAACATATTTTTATACAGGACATGATGACTTATGACTTCCAGAAACATCATACAAAATCTTACACCACGCTTTAAAAATCGGAAGTGTACCGTATGCATCAAACAACACGTTGGTCATCGCAATTCGTATTTTTGGATAAAAAAACATGTAAAGTATCATCAAGCAAAGGTCTTTGAAACATACCAAGTCATTCATTTCGCAAACCAAATACTCCTATTGATTGAAAGACCACAAACATGATAAAATACTTATAGAAAGCTTAGCGTAAAAAACTTACCGTAAAAAACTTACCGATCAGCCGAGCTGAGTGCTAAAAGAGGTGAAAATTGCCTGATAGCTAAACTAAGGGTGGTCTCTCTGTGTGGTATATATATGCAAATGCGCAGGCGGCGGCGGTGTCGCGCTATCTTTATCTTAGCCGGTATAAGCAAGGGACGTGTCACACCGGACTGTAATGTGGGGAAACCGAAGCTGTAAAGCGTTTGATGATTTTGTGGGTGTAAGGAGTGTCCCCAAGTGTTTGGGAGTTTAGGACTGTTAAATAAGATTAAGAGCTAATTTCTCAATAGTCAGATACTTTTAACTAAATAATAAAAAAGTTTGACAGCGTTTGTATAGAAAATATGTCAAATTGGCAGATTTATTTTTTTTTTTTTTTTTTTTTTTTATGGCAATTTGCCGAAGACTACGGCAATTTCTGCCAGTGTCGCGTAGTGACTATACATGGGTATAATTAATAAATATTTACAAAGAGAATATGAACTTAAAACTTCTTGTGGCGATCCTTTTAGCCCTGAAACAAACACAAAACCTAGGAGTTAGTTAGTTAGTAACATAAAATATATACGTCTAAACAATATATTAATATAATTAGACTACATAGGTATGTCTGAAAATTATAGTTTAATATTGTTATTGGAAATAAATTTAATAAAAGCACGTATAATTTGGGGATTAGGGAAAAATGAGAGGAGATGGCGGACATTAATGGGTTTTTGTATTTTCAATTTTGTAATAACCTTATCAAAAGAGGAAACATTGTTCAAAGGGCAATTTAAAAATATGTGATCTAACGTACCATCATCCAGCCCACACTCACACAAAGAACTGTCCCGGACCCTAATTTTATGGAGAAAAACTGGGGTACAGCAGTGGCCAATACGGATTCTGCATATAACGGATGTGACGGTTTTGGAAGCTTCTTTGTATTTGTAAAACCAAGGCTTGGAGGGAATGGTTGGCTGTATGGATGCAAACAAGCTAGCTTTTGACTTGCTGGATTGGGACCAGTGTTCTTGCCAGGATTCAAAGAGATCTACTTTGGCCTTGTGAATCAAGTCATAGACCTGAACAGTATAATGTTTTTTATCTGCCAGATTGCCACTGACGGCATTCTTAGCTGCTATATCTACCAACTCATTGCCCGTAATACCCATATGGCTAGGAATCCATACTAATATTATCTCAACGTTTTTTTTAAAACAAGAATGTAGGACAGTTTTGATTTCAACAATGATTAAGCTACGTAGGTTATCTTTAAATGAATTTTTAACTATTGCCTCCAGAGCACTCCTGGAATCAGAGAAGATTACTGCTTTTGTAATAGCTGAATGAGAGGAAATAAATAAACACGCCTCCAGAATTCCAATGCATTCCCCAGTAAAAACCGAAGACTCGGGAGGGCACTGGAAATGAAGGAATATCTGGGAGTTGGAATTATATACAGCAATGCCTGTATTACCTTCGGTAGTCAATTTGGAAGCGTCTGTATAAAATTTGTAGTGATCAGGCCAGTTGTTATTAACAGTCGAAAGAAAATGGTCATTAGCATTGGTGGTGTCCCTATTTATTCCAATATAAGAGATTTTTGGAACAAAATTTAGAATTTCATACGGACATGTGTATAGTGGGTATTTATTACACTGAGGAATAGGAGATTTGACTTCCGCATTCCGGATATTTCTAAATGAATTAAGGATCAAAGGGGGGTCTTTATGTTTCCAGTAGTCGCTTTGTCTACATAAATTATCTAGTATGGAAAGCTTAGAGAGAACAATGTGATTACTAAGAAAATATGCTTTGTACATATATTTATCGGCTAGGTATTGTCTACGGAGAAGAAGGGGAGGGTCGCCACTCTCAACTTGCAGAGCATTGGTAGGAGTGGATCTCATGCAACCTAGTACAATGCGGAGGGATTTAGACTGAATGGTTTCCAGCTTGGCCAATGCAACTTTACCACAGGGTTCCAGGAGGAAAGACCCATAGTCCAGTAAGCTTCTTATTGTAGCATTGTATATGAGTTTCAAAGTAAAGGGATGAGCACCCCACCAAACCCCCGCTAGGGCACGTAGCATATTAAGGTTCTTCTCACATTTATTAATAATATAATTGAGATGAAAGACACCAGATAATTTACAGTCCAAAATGACCCCAAGGAATTTCACATTATCCTCGACCTTGATCGGGGCTCCTTCAATTTCAAGGTGGACATATGGAGTTAGACGTTTACGTGAGAAAACTACAACGGAGCTTTTAGGAGCTGACAAGCTAAGACCATGAGAGATTAACCACTGGTTTAGGGAGTTAAGGGATATTTGCATGGATTCCGTAGCACGTTCCACGGACGAGGTAGGAATATATAAGCATAGGTCGTCTGCATATTGTAAAATCTGACAGTCGCTATTAAGGGACTTGTGGAGATCACAGGTGTAAATACTGTATAGAAGAGGACTTAGTACTGAACCCTGGGGTAACCCACGCCAGACAGTTCTGGGGTCATGAGACTCTCCTGGAACATGGAGTTTAATACTACGACCAGCCAACAAGTTACAGATACAATTAAGAATCTTTACCGGGATACTCAGCTGGCGTAATTTACTTCTGAGTACCGAAAGAAGGACACTGTCGTAAGCTGCTGAAATGTCGAGAAAGACCGCCAGAACGGACTCGTTTTTGCTGAAGGCAATCCGGGCATCTGTCATAAGAATACCAATACTGTCCATTGTACTGGCTCCCTTTCGGAAACCAAATTGAGATTTAGCTAGAAGACTACGGCTTTCAACGAACCACTCCAATCTATTTTTTATAAGGTGTTCCAATATTTTACTTATAACAGGTGATAGAGCAATGGGTCGAAAATTATCAGGGCAATCAGGAGGTTTCCCTGGTTTTAGTATAGGAATTATCAGCTGCGTTTTCCAAGTTTCAGGGATATGTGAGAGAATAAAACATGCGTTGATTAATGATAAAAGGTATTGGCGACTGCGGGGCCCCAATTTTTGTAAAAACGAGTATGGATGGCCATCTATACCTGGGGCGGAGTCGTGTACGTGTTTGAGCACTGCATCCAGTTCGCTTAGTAAGAAGGGGGCATCTAAGGGGTCATTGGAAATTTCCCCCCCCTCAGAAGTTGAGGGGCACTCTCCCAAAAGAGGAGCGAAAGGGGGAGCAAGTTTGTTCAGGAAAGGTTCTGCAATGTCGCTAGGCATAGGAGAGGAGTTTCGGACGGAGCAGCCACGTTTAAATCGTTTAAAGTTTTGCCAAACAAGAGAGGAAGGGGTTGTAGGGGAAAGTGAAGAGCAGAATTTCTTCCATCCTTCATATTTTCTTTTTTTGAGGAGACGCCTGGATCTCGCAACAATCCGGTTGTACTCGATCAGGTTTTCAGTGGACATATTTTCAACATAATTAAGTTCCGCTTCATTTCGAGACTTAATCATGTTGGAACATTCCCGATCCCACCAGGGGGGAGATGACAGTTTTCCAGAGGCTGAATTTTTAAGTGGTATGCTGTCATCCGCGGCTGAAGAAATCGCACTGGAAAATTTCGATATACAGTCATCTATGTTGGCTGGGGAGACTTGGGGCAAAGTGGAAATTATATCCTCAAGAGTTTGAGAGTATGAGTCCCAGTCCGCGCCTGTAAGCCTATATTTTAAAAGAGGAGGATTATCCTTATGAGGTAAGGACCTATTGATAAGGGTAGTGCATATTGGGTAGTGGTCACTACCGTACGTGAGGTTTAGTCGTTTCCATTCCAACTGGGCGGTCAAACTAGCTGAACACAGGGTAAGGTCTACACAGCTTCTACTCTGGCCAGGTCTTGGTAGGCGAGTGACGGAACCATCGTTGACAACACACAAACCCAAGTCATCCAAGAGATCAACCAACTCAGAACCTGGTGTATCGGAATGGTCAGAGCCCCACAGGGAATGATGGCAATTAAAATCACCCAAAATTATAACAGGATTCAATGAAGAACATATATTATGAATGTATTGAAAGCAGGAGGGATTAGGGGAGGGAATATAGACAGATATAAAATTAATGCCAAGGATATTAACACCTACAGCATTAATCTCATCTCCGTGGGGAGGAAGGGATAAAGGGGAGGAAGAAAGAAGGTTGTTCACTAGCATAGCAGCTCCGCCGTAACCGTCAGAGCGGTCATCCCGGAGAGTGCTATAACCAGGAATATTAAAATTGAGTCGTGGAGTTAGCCACGACTCTGAGATAGCAAAAATTGCAGGGTTATGCAAATTAATAAGGTGGCAGATTTCATGTTTTTTGGGGAGTGCACTTCTGGTGTTCCACTGCATGAGATGGAATGTTACGGTTTTTAATTTTATTGACTATGTTGTCGGCAACGTGGTCTGGTAAAGTGTAATTTGAAAGTAAGGTGGAAAGCAAAGAAATAATAGTGTTAATAGTCTCTTCATTCTCATTATGAGTGGGAGGGTGGTCCATCAGAGCGCAACCATTAGGAGAGGGGGGGAAAGAATAACTGTTAATAATATCCTGGTGGGCCCTACGGTCATAACCAGGGTGGAGGGGAGTGTGGGGTTTTGGACGGGATGTAACAATTTTTTTGCTGGAGGAAGAAGTAGGGAGTTGGGGATGGGAGGTATAATTAGGAATTGGGAGGCGGGGAGGACGGGGATCATGGTTAAGGGTCCGGTGGATAGTCAGTGCAGCGGGGGCTGATGCCATAACATCTGCAAAAGATCGGTAGGAGGGAGTAAAACGTTTGGCTGCTTCAGAATAGGATATATTGTCCTTAGCCATGGTGGACTTGATGTTCCGCTGACGCAGGTGTTCCGGGCATTGACGACTGTTCGCAGGGTGGGCACCCGTACAATAAAAGCACTTAGGCTCTTCAATGGTACACCCGTCCCCAAAGTGGTCACCACCACAACGGTAGCACCGTGGCTTTGACCGGCATTGAGTTCTGGTGTGTCCGTATTTGCAGCACCCGAAACACTGGACAGTGGGAAAATTATAGATCTCTACTGGAAGGGAATTGAAACAGCAGAAAACACGATCCGGGAGGTTCTGACCATCAAATGTGATTACCACGCTTGATGTAGCAATCCATTCCGATTTCCCATCATTGGAAACTCTGCGGTTCAGTCTCCTCACCTTCAAAACCTTGCCAAGTGGGGACTTCAGGGCATCCAGGACTTCAATATCAGTCCAATCAGTAGGGACGCCCCTCACAACACCCATCCTGGTGATGTTGAATGTGGGAATGATCATTGAGTAACCTTTTTGTTTGATAGACTCATTGTCGATAAATGCATTGGCATCTTCTGGGCCCTTGAACTCTACTGATACCCTGTTTCTTCCTATTCTCTTTATACCCCCATCTACAATATTCAGAACATTCAGTTTCTGCAATAATTTACCGAATTTTATAGGATGGAGGGTAGTGCCAGAGGTTGGATCGGATTCGGAAAGAGATGCGTATACTAAAAATGGTTGTCTATCTAAATGCGAGTACTTTGTGCGTGAGATCAACGACGGGGCCGTGACCCGATCGCGTTTCGTCGTTGGAGCATTTTCGTCAGTGCCATTCGTAGGTTCGTTGTGGAGATGATTTTCAATGAGTTTCCTCTTTTGAGAAGCTACTGAAACTTCCATCATCTCAAATTGAGACAGTGGAGCCGTCAGAATAGGCGCATGTGAAAAGAGGTCTTGCGATTGTAGCTGAGCGGGATGGGGGGGATCAGGCGGGCGGCCAGGAGGCCGATCGTCATCCGCCATAGTCACTCAGCATAGGCCAGTAAAAATTTAAATACGTAGAAAGATTAAAAACTTACCAAATGTAAGATCACGTACATACACAAACAAAAATAAACACAGGACGAGCACAAACACGTAAAATACACCCAAAAACCACCAAAGAAAGCAGAGAAAGAGTAAAAATCGGTGCGAGAAACAAAACCACATGTACTCGCCACAAACGCTCCCACGCTTCCCGGCAGATTTATTCTTCAGATAAAAGTTATTTGACTGTTGTCAAAGTCAAAAGGCACTTTTTAACGTTAAAATTCACATTAAAATAGAATTGATTCTAGCCGTTCCTCACAAAATATATTTTCGTATGGAGAAGAATTTGGAAGAAACTCCACCGTTACTCTTTTAAAATGTTTTATGTACAATGTTTAAAAATTCATTATTTAATTATGTGTGAAAACGATGCACCCAGAATAAAATAACCTTACCAAAATAGGTAAAAAGAATGAAAGTGAAGCAATTACAGATAAATTAATTTTATGATAGATACGTGCTCACTATTGAAAAATCAGTTCTAAGTAAATTAATTTGTAAGTGATCGTGTTTTTCATCATCATCATCGGCAGCCCAGTTCCATCCACTGCTAAGTACCTATAGGCCTCCTCCCTTAGTGCCATATTATTTCACATTCAGTTCATTATAATTAGACATTGTTGAAAAAAAAAAGTTTTCCTGTTTTAACAGACTTCCAAAAGGAGCTTTTCATTCATTTATTTTTTTAATGTGGTCTGCAAACAACACCGACT
Source organism: Polymixis flavicincta (assembly GCA_949987655.1). Lineage (NCBI taxonomy): Eukaryota > Metazoa > Arthropoda > Insecta > Lepidoptera > Noctuidae > Polymixis > Polymixis flavicincta. Next base: position 11,045,310 of record OX465195.1, on the reverse strand, counting down.
TCCAAAAAGAACACTACACAGTTTTTTTGCGGGAAGTTGGATGTTATTTTTTATTACGTGATTCGTTTGCCAGGAAATCTCTATCAATTATAATCTCTGTTTCGGTGTGACAAAACGCGTAACAGAGACGCCGTGGGCTAAAATACAATTTTATTTAAAGAAAGGATCTGTAACACAATCGGTAAACTGAGCCGTTGTAACACTATTTGATACAGATCACAAGCGTGACCGCGAACGAAAACAAAAAAATACCGCTTCGGTGTAACAGCCACCCAAGTCCTTGCAGTACCTCCGCACTACTAGTACCCGTAATGAAGATATATTCAACAGTTACTAGTAAATGATCATTGTGCTAAACTCTGCACATGCCTATTAGCACATGTTTCATTAAGCTGCTTGCCAACAAAAAGTTAATGATGAAAAATGTCTAAACGAGTAGGTGATAAAATAGTTCGATGGTTGTTATGTCAATGTTGGTCCTTTTTCTGATCCTTTGAAACGGACACCGTGGAGTTTTAATCGGTTGATAGTGTAGTTCGGTTTTTAATGTTTTAAGATGTGGAGCGAGGTGTGGGGATAATAATTAGTAAACATTAAAAGGGAGTGAGCAAACCGCTATAAGCTGACTCGATTCTCATTTAAAATTAAATAGGGCAAGTATTGATAGTTGAGCCCCGTCTACGGGGGCTCTAATTTATGTATTAATATGTGAGGCAAAACTTTGTACATCTTTTTACGAAAATTACCTACGTGGACGGAGCAGTATGAAATTTGGCCTAGTTCAAGTTTATAATGGAGAAGGAGTGCAATATTTTTACATAATTTAAACTTAAAATTTAAATGAATCATGGTCAACTTCGACCACCACTAGTTCTAAATATTAATTGAATTAAACCTTTGTTGCAAATCCTGATATAAATATAATTCCACAGAGAGGACGCGTGCAAAGAATAAATAATTAATTAACAAAATTATAATAATTGCCGTGTGTATGGATATAAACAAATACGAGTGTGACGATGTATAAGATATTCCGAGTTTATTAAATTGTTTAAGAACTTTGATAGAAGAGAAGACTTCATTACCAAGTGTACAAGAAACGTCAGATTTAAATAAGGAAAACAGAAAAACCGTTTCTTCGTTCCTTAATGTTATAACTGGTCAAATAATGTGCAAAGAACTGTCTCCTCGAGCAACTTCGAAAAGATCAATCAGACACACGTACAGCATGTCAATTTTACTGCAAAACACACACTTTATGACACATATCATCCTAATTAAAGGCGGAGCTACTAAAACGATATCAAAAACAAAAAAAGACATACCGGCAAATATGGCTGTTGATGTGGGAGTTTCCATAAATTATACAGTCCGAAACCCGGCCCACAATTAAAAAGTGTTTTTCGCAAACCGAACGAATCTTGATTCCCAATCAGGTTTTTGTAAATTCATTTGTTCGGCAATGCAAGCGAATTCTTTTTGTTCAAATTCTTAGTTCGATTCTCTAAGATGCTTTACTCATTTCGCCATTTACTGCTGATTCTACGAAAGTTAGGGGTCAATGCAATGTCTTTTATTTCATAGTAACTTTTTCAGCTGTCACGTCTGTGTTCGTTTTTCTTTCTTACCATTTCATCTTTCACGCAATCTATTTTTGTCTTTGACAGTTTTGTCGTAACATTCTTCTCCTCACATATTAATATCTCCCGACGGGTAAGACGCCTCTCTTCGGCCACTGTACTAACATTTAATTCAAAGGATTATTTTTTTCACGCGAGATGCTTAAGTTTTCTCTGTCTTCTCCTTCACGTTTCTCCTGTCTGTCCTCTCCTATCCTACTCATTTATTCTATCACGGGGTTTTATCGCTCATTGGATTTTCAACTCTCGGTATTCAATTAAGCATTGAGAATCCAACAGAGTTCGATTTTGAACTCTCGGCGGTAAGCAGAGCGTTGAAGATCTAGTACGCGAAAAACTCGTGGAGCAATACACATGTATCTAAAAATATAACTTTGTGTAAATCAGTTTCTTTTCCACCATAAGTCATCTCTAGAATTATTAGTAACTAGCTTTTGCAAGCGGCTTCGCCCCTTATTCCTTGTCTACATTATAAAGGGAACCTCTGTGCAAAATTTCAGCTTTGTAGGTCCAAGGGGATAGGCTGGGTGTTGATGAGTCAGTCAGTCAGGACTTTTATTTTCATTTAAATAGTTTTTTTTTTCTCTTCATTAACCCTTCGTCTGTTAGGCAAACTCATTGAGTCTGATAACAATAGAAAAAATATTGTGTTAAATACTTGATAGGTACTTGACAGTTTAATTAAGTTTTTGCTGATCCATGTAACTGGAGAAACCTCGACCCCTGTCATACAGGATATCCTAGTTCAGGGGTCAAACCTCATTGATGTAACGCGTACTGAAGTTTGGTAATAAATTACCATTACTATCTCTAACATAAGTGAACACAGTCCCTTAACAAACGGTTGTAAGTTTAAGTGAATCCAAAAGCGGGATTTCGTTTGTTTCCAGAAAAGGGGCTTTCTGAAATGCATGTCTGACATTCTTGTGGCTACGAATGCAGCTTTTGTAAAAAAGTATACACGTTTTCGAGGATTTAACTTACAATATTAGCTTATTTTTGAATATTGCAATGAAAATACCTTATAATGATAGGTTGTCATTGAGTGAACCAGTTCAATAGTAAGCAACTGTATTTTTTTTAAATATATTTTATCCTTATGTGTCATCTCTTCTCTTCCATTATTCTACCTTTTTGACTGAAAAGTAAAGGTTATGATTTTAGACTCGGGAAATACTAAAACATATGTTATTTGTAACGATGTTTTATTTATATCGTTTTAGTTTTTTAACGTATTTTTTATAACCAACCTAGGTGTATTTCTAAACCAATTTTTCCGAACCAAATCTAATAAAAAAAGCAAAAAGAATACACAACTTTTGTACACATATACAAAAACAAAAGCCTACTTAACATAACCTACGTCACACCAAAAACGCAACCCATTAGTAGAATCAAAAGCAAAGCGAAAAAGAACCACAGCCCGAGGCGTCTAGTATAAAATTCAGCAGAAAATAAAGTCAGCCCCACAATCGCGATAAGGCTGTTGGCACACCGTGCGAGTGAAAAGACAAGTGGCTTAATTGAGATCTGACCTGTGGGGGGTCCAAAGGCGTCGGGTTATGCTAATCAATTCACCAGTTTGTTTTTTAAAGCCACAATCGGTAGGTGCGTTTTTAGCCTTATTTCGTTGGTTGTATTCATTTTGTTTGAGTAAGGTAGTGTTGATTGATTCAAGGTTTTAAGGAGTTGGGACTTTGTCTGTTGGGATGGTGAAGTGTGTGTTCAGCATTAAATGTACGGGTCGCAGGGACATCGACGCACAACCTGTTAAAATCGATTCCTTTCGCTCTACCCAGATCAGAAAAAGTTATTTGATTATTTCCCACCATGAAAAGAAAAAAAAAGGTGTTGATAATTTCAAAGGTTATTAAAAAAAAAATTGCAGTTATATATACATTTATACCGCGTAGTTTGTACTTTGTAGGAATTAGCAAACTTTTTTTTAAACGACAAAAAAATTCAACTCGTGTGGATTCAGAATCATGAACTGAATCATGCTAACAGGGGCCTAAGTCTACTAATTTATAAACGTTACAATGGTCTCTCAATGGTGTGTTTTTGACAGTTTTTGTATGGCAAATCTGTCAAAAACTTACCATTGAGAGACCATTGTGACGTTTATAAATTAGTAGACTTAGGCCCCTGGTTATGCGTCGACGTCTTTGTCACCAATGATATTTACCTTTTAGATGCGTTACCGGCGCTCAGAATTGGCAAGATAAATGCAAGGTCATTAATTGCCCGTCTTGTTATTAGTCACGTACCATCCAATGACGCAGTATCCAAAGACCACTTAACATTACTTACTTATGTAAATAGATTCTTGTACTTACTTTTCCCCTTTCGATTATAGGTACCAACATTCTTATGTTTAAAAGCTTGACCAATTCTTCTTTTGTTTCAAATAAAATAATTTTGAAATTCCTTTAATGAAAATCTTTACGGAACCCACTGACAGAACGCACAACGTTTTGTGGGAGCGTATAATTTAGCTTGGTAGACGGGTGAAGATATCGCCGTGTGGTCTTTAGCTACTGACGGTTACCGTGGAGCGAGTAAATTAAATAGATATGCTAAGAAAATTTGATAAGGCTTTTTAGAAATTTTAGCTTTTAATTTATTTAGTCTCTTGTGTCAATACCTATATAATAGGGTAAATGAATCCAGTTCATACAGAATTTTACGTAAATCTACATTTGAACTTTCAGTAAAATAAATAACACTGCTCTGCAAAATATTTTTTGTTTTTCTCAAGCTTTTAATATTCATTGTGATTGTCTTATCTATATCTATACTAATATATAATGAGGAAAGATTTGATTGTTTGTTTGCATTAAATAAGCTTCGAAACTACTGAACCGATTTGAAAAATTCTTTCACTGTTGGAAAGCTACACTATCCTCGGGTGACATAGGCTATATTTTATCCCCGTGTTCCCACGGGAACGGGAACTACGCGGGTGAAACCGCGGGGCGCTGCTTGTAAGTAACATAAAACGGCAATCATTTGATATCTCACGTCACACTTACCAGAAATAGATGGTATAATTTTTGGAGACAAATAACTACGATGCAAAAATAAAATAAAATTATTATAATGATAAAAAGAAAAATAAATAAAAAATATTTATAATGATTAAGAATCCTTATAATATTTTTCTAAATTTTATTGAGACCATAGCAATTTACATAAAATACAAAAGTGTTGAACAAAATACAAAACAAAGAAAATCTTACCTAATTTAAAACAAAAACGTACATACCGAGATAAAGTTTTTTTTTTTAAATATAGATAGACTATGGAATCTTTATTTAAATATATGCCAATAACAAAAATGTAACGTGCCACATTAAAATAAAGTTCATATTTGCAATATATAGGTCAACATTTACCGGTTTCATATAAAATTTTATAACGAGGTACTAAAAATCCTTTTTCATTGCAAACTGTGTAATCTTTTCGATGGCAGAACAATTCTGTATGGTTATAATGATCCCCCGCGAAATCTTACTACGTTCAAACTACGTCAATATCGTGTTTTTTAGAAACCAATGTAATGGTAAGGAATCGAAATGTCATATTCTTCATGTTCTAAGACAATTTTTCGATGTCTGTATCTATTGTATAGATAAAAAGAAAAGTCCTGACTGACTGACTGACTCATCAACGCCCAGCCCAAACCCTTGGATCTAGAAAGCTGAAATTTTGCACAGAGGTTCCTTTTGTAACGTGGACAAGGAATAAGGAAGGATTTTTTGAAATTCAACCCCAAAGGGAGTTAAATAGGGGAGGAAAGTTCCGCGCGGGTGAAGCCCCTGGCAAAAGCTAGTTATTAATATGGTACTAGCAGATTTCGTGTGTGATTGCTGTGGAAACGAGTAAGGAATCGTTAAGTGGTCATAGTGAGTTCAGGCCCTGGACTGATACGGAATTGGGTGATTGGCATTTAAAAAAGTAATAACTTACCCTGCCCTATCAAACACGTTTTCTATGTTCCACGTTTGTCACTAAACGCTATAGATCTTTCGTGGAACAGATAAGCAGTAGAGTATCCTTTACGTGTATATTTTGCGGTTAATTATGTCACCTTTTTTCAAGATTTCTATCGTAATGGGCGACTTTGTTTAGTTTTCTTTTGTGTTTAGTAGAAATATAGGAATCTTTTGCAGTATTTTTATTTCAACTAATGTTTTGTTTTAGTCTATGTCATCATATCCTTATTTTGTGTATCTATCTAGGAATTGGGATCTGTTTTTCAAGCTAAGAAATTTCTAGGAATTAGGATAACAGTTCTGATCTTAAAAAATATATACAGGGTAAGTTTTTATCCAGTGCGCAAATTGTAACCATGAATTCAGCATATCATTCTAGAACCCCTAGCGCAGAAATTTTCCGCCGGTTGTACAAAAAAAATCAGCTGTTTCATACAAAAGTGCAATGCCTACGCGGTCAAAATGTATGGAACAGCTGATTTTTTTTTATGTATCCGGCGAAAAATGTCTGTGCTGGTTTGGTTACAATTTGCGCACTGGATAAAAACTTTTCCTGTATAAGAAACATATCTAGCTCACCAACGAAGGTCGAAAAGCCACAAGACCTCATTGAACATCTTCAAAAACATAAAAAATAATCACCCAATTCGAATCATCGTTTCATCACATAACGTTTTACAATTAACCCTGAAATTAAACCTTGACTGACTAAAGAACAATAATTGTTAAACCGTATGATCAAACGCACCCCTGTCATCGAATAAGAATGTTACGGAATAGAACCGAAACTCCTGCGACAAACGATTTATAAATGCCTACGCTTTCAGGCGCATCGTGCCCTAGAGCCTGCCTTCCAAGTCCGTTAAGAAAGATACGGGCACGTCCGTAAAAAGTTCGATACTACGGAATGCATCCAGCTCCCGATTAATAAACTTTTTTGGCCGCGTAAGTAGACCCCCTGATCCGACTTATCGTTAGCGACATTTTCAGTAGGAAACATTCAAAGTAGGTTTGTTTCGTTTCTTGCAGCACATTCTCCGCGGTACATCGTCAATGTGGATGGAACCATATTTTAGAAAAAAAACTTTATTTCACTAAAACAAGCCGTCACATTACAATATTCAAAGACTAAGAGCATATAAGGCTTATAACTAGGTCACAATAATTGTAATACTCTGACTTCTGTATGTGCCTGTGTCTTAGGAGTCAGAATAGAAAGGTGGTGCAACGATTTTTACAGGGTAGCTACTAGTAGTGGATGAGAGTATCCTAGAATAGAGTAAAATGGCGTGCGGTTGGAGACATACATATATGCTAAATGTTGAAGAAGGCTTGATGAAGATCAGTCTGTGTTGTAGTGCGTTAGTAGTTAGCCTTATAGGTAATTATTTCAGTAGCTCAGACACACACAAAAGTGTTGCTTCTATACTTCTATACCATTTTCCTTAATCTATGCCCCCCGCTTAGGTACAGTCACGATAAAAAATGTTTTAAGTGTAAAATATGCACAAATTATTAATAACACGCACGAGCCGGTTTTCACGCAAAACTTTTGTTGATACGGATACTTTATGTAATCTGTGGTCACGCGTTTTTAAGGGTTAAAGTGTCTTGGTTAGGGAAATGAAGTGGTTAATACGAAAGCTTATTGGGCTCGTGTGTTGTGGCTATTTGAAAAATGAAATTTTGAACAGCGATTTTTTTTTTTTGTTGAAAATAATGTTTAGTCTCACACATAATTTCTATTAGGCTCTTAAATAGTTCGTTTTAAATTAATATAAGTTGGGTGTCAATTTAACGTTTTAATTTAATAAGTAATCAAAAAAAATCAGTCGAATCATTGCCACTTTAGCTTAGGTACAACTTACAGCTCTATTATCTACCTAATCAATTTTGTTTTTACTCAAAATGTTTATCAATACCATATTGTTCCACGTTATTTTAAATCGGTTTCACGGATATAATTGTTCTGCGAGCAATATGCCCTGCTCACTGCCACTTCAGTTTGGTCATTCTTCGGGCTATGTCGGTTACCTTGGCTCTTCTGCGAATCTCTTGCAACCGATGGGGCCGAAAAGTACTGGAGGGTCCGCTTACCGGAAGACGCAGCGTTAGAAGGCCTCTCCACAAGGTGGATAGATGACCTTGTGAAGGAATCCGCAGGAATCCCCTGGATGCGGGAAGCACAGAACCAGTCGAAGTAGCGAAGGTTATAGTTTCTTTGTCCAGCTTTAGACATCTTTCGGCTGAAGTGATGATGATGATTATGAATATAATTGCTCTCACATTTATTTACAAGCTACAGTTTCCAGTTTACATCAAAATAAAATTAACGCATCTGTAGGCACCCTAATTTCTTTTTTAATCACCAAAAATCTTATCACCTGAATTTTCCTACCATTCTACAAAAGTAGGTTCCTATCATCAATTCAGCCAAAAGTCGTCCACTGCTGGACATGGGCCTCCCCAAAAAGGGGGGTTTTGCCATAATCACCAGGCTTGGCAGGCGGGTTGGCGATCGCAGTACGATGGTAAAATGCATAGAGAACGCTGCTGCCCATTCTCTAGTCCACGGGAAGAAATGGGATGGTGCTATTCTTTTACGTCCGGCACCACACAGAACCTATACCTGACAGAAATCAATCTAGCTAGCCTTTTTTCAACTAAGTGAAGTCGGCTGTCAGTCTAATTGGATGCAACTGAATACCTTTGTCAGAGTTTGGGCTTATGACTACCCGTAATTACTGTCAAAGATCTACTAAAGTAAAACAGTACCAACGGCTTAACGTGCTTTCCGAGGTACGGAGGGATCTGGATATCTATTGGATGGTCACCCATCCACCAGCCAAGCGCGTCAAGCTTAGCTTCGCCTCGATTAAGCCACGAGCACCTTCTACAAATGTATACTTGACTTAATATTGAAAGTGTCCCTTTATTAATCGGTCAAGTTTCACTCGTTTATAGCCTCCTTTAGCGTGTCGAACCCAACAGTGCCTTGTAATTTAACCATTTTGTCGTATGGCATTATGCTAATAATTTCATAATATTTTTTGATACGCTCGCTCCTCCCGCTGAAGGTTTAGGAACGGATTTAGATTTTTTATGTTCTTGTTAATATTATGAGTTTTGTTATTGACTGTACTTTTGGTGCAGATTTCACCAATGAAAATAGACGCAATTAGCACTACAAAACTGCGTTCAAGAGCTGTCAGTGTCATTATTCCACAGCAATTTTGACACTAATAGCGCTTGAACGCTGTTAAGATGTAATGAACGCGTTCAATTTTATTGGTGAAATTCGCTCTTTTATGCCCGGTTCCTATAAACAAAAACGAATCGTTTCGCTTTCCAGTGCAGCAATGGTAGTATTTAATATTACCAAACTGGGCATTTAAATAGATTCGGAAGCTAATTTTACCTGTGACACCTTCCTTATGGGAGGGTCTTTTATGCAAAGCTATGAGGTTCTTGCTTCATTATTGGTAAACATACAAGTGTCTTAATTTTAACCAAAAACGGTCCGCAAATTATAGGAATCGGCCATTAGAAGACTTTCCTAATTTTTTAAATCCTTCAGTATAAACCAACCCAATCGTCGTAGTTGGTTTGTACAGACGCCAGCAGGTCAACCTATCCTAAACTGTCAAATTTTCCCAATTGAACATGAACCTTATTCCTTTGCAATAAAGTTGAAAAACTATCAAAGAAATTTGACAGATTGGGGTAGCTTGATGTGCTGGCCTCTGTACAGAAGGATTTTAAAATTAAGTAAAGTAATCGCACTCGTAATTTAGGTATGAAAAAAATAAAATATAAAACAGTGGCAATCCGGGAGTACCGACAGAAGTGAAAACTTGAACAATTTTACTATATTTTTGGAATCGTCAGATTAAACAACGTTCAACATACGTTCAACGTTGTTCGTTCGTACGTTCGTGTTGTCAAGTGGTGTCGGTAACAGTGTCGCGGGTGCAATTGTTTTTTCCCATCTCAAAAAATACCCAACGCGCCTACAGAAGTTTTCACTTCAAAAACAAAAGTAAAAAATGCATACATTAGATAACGTAACCAAGATGACCCACTGTTAAAATATAATGCATAGATACGTTATTGAAAACCTAAAGAAAAATCAACTTGCAAAACACTTTGAAAGTTATCCATAAGACACACGATAAAACATGCAATCAAGTTGCAGTCAAGGCTGTTTTTCTATAAAACATTTTCTATTGATAGGCACTCCCTCTATTATATTAACACCTGGCAGTTACTTAACTGGGGCTTAAGATAAAATATTAATACCTAAGTATTAATAATTAATACCTTCATCTATAGGTAAGTATCTGTTCCTTTAGTGATTAGGTACCATATTGTTTACCAACTCACAATACTGAGAGCATCTAAAAATAGGTAAGCCTTTGTAATAGGTAAGCCTATGTAATTGGTAAATTTAAATAAAAAATACATATAAGAGTGATTAGTACTCACAGGACGCCTGAGCAAGGACATCGCCGTCAATGTAGACCACGGTGAAGGTGGTTTTACGATCTGATAAGGTTTGCAGAGCCAACATGGCCAGAGAACGCATAAGACACGAAAGTTTGGAAGGAAGAAGAGGCAACCTTTGCCCCGCAGTGGGACACAATATACAGTTGCCTGTAAGTAAGCAAAAAATACTTTTATACGTTAAAAACATTATTTGAAACTAGCTGAGGTCGGTTTCCTATCTGGCTACTTAAAAAAGAAACACCGAAAAACTCAGAGGCCACAGCATCTTTTAAAGTCAAGACATTGGGTTGGTCAGGTCTCTTTTTAAGTCTAGACATTGTGTTAGTCAGATAATGTGAGGACCATGCAGCTTAGCGTCTGAGTTGGTCATTGAGAAAAGAACCACACAGATTTGAGTGGTATATTCAATCCCTATTAATACCTACGTAACATTATAAATGCGAAGGTAACTCTGTCTACAACGCTTTTACGCCTAAGCCGCTAATCCGATAGTCATCACATCTGGCAGAGATATAGCTTGGGATATGGAGAAGGACATAGACTTTTTAACGCAATAACCGACATCCACGCGGGTGGAGCCGCGGGCAAAAACTAGTATGTAATAAAAAATACTCACTTCAGTAAGTTTATCGGGTGCAGAAAATCGGTGTCTATTTCTATCATTTTATCACGAGACCCGGTTCTGAGGTTGAATTTATAATTTGTAGATAATTATGTCAATATTATGGCTAGTGCCAAGATTAGTCTACTTCCAACATAAAATTATTAATAGTAAATTAAACATAATCATGTTATGTGTGTTTAACAAACATAATAAATTGACAAATTAAAATTTCAAAGTCCGGCCCTAGATGTGTGAGCGCGCATTTTCGTAGGTTGGCGTGACACTTCTGCGTATAGTGATGGGACAGTATGGATTAATATCATCGAGAGTGTTGCATTTTAAAAGATTTCATACTCGATTACAAATCAAGAATGCACATCCCGAACGGTATTTATGTATTATAATTATGTATTATGTTCAATAAATTAGAATATTTACGACATACAATTATAGTCTTCTAGAAGCTTTTACCTATATTTCACAAACCGGAAACGGATAATGGCCAAATTTAATATAGCGGAGCAATTAAATAGAAAAGAGCAGAGTTAACTGTTGAAACCCGCCAAAAGATGCACCGGTTAAGTTTGACCTAAATCACCATGGCGGCGACGTCGTTTAAAGATAGCCCTTCCATTTAAATATCACCCGTCTCTCCAGTAACCTACCTACCCATATACCATACAAATACCTACTCCAGGATCCATATCCAGTATGGCTCGCAATCCTTCCCTATCCTAAGTGCACGTCTTCCCTACCATTACAGCGCCCCCCGGTCTACGATCCTGATCGATTTTTTTTGAGGATGCGAAATCATCAAGTAACTTCTCCCGCTCTGGGCGGAGTGTTTTACTGACTAAAACCCACCCGTGTTCCTTCAGTTGCCTGTGTGTCAGGAGCTACGGTATCTCTTTCGAACAACCCGCACCCCTGGCAGAAGCCTCTGGGTCTAGTGCAAATCTTGGGGTTCATTCGATTAATCGAGTCTGGTCAAAGCACGCTGGGGTCGATGTATTTCATTAATTCATTCAAACATTAATTCATTCCTGTAATAAAACTACTTATTAATATGTAATTAAAAGTGTTCACAACGCTCATCAAAAACGTCCTATCGATATCGACTCCCACAGGCACATCACTAAAAAATGCTGTTATGCAAAACAGTACGTACAGTGGACACTATCAGATCGGTGACCGCATTAACCGTGGCCATACTTATTTAGCCCCTAAATAATTATAAATTACTGTACCACTGATACCAGTTCAAGTTCTTACTTGATCTGTAATTAGCGGCTCATGTTGCCTGTAATTATTCCCACTAATATCATAAATGTGAAAGTTTGTATGTTTAGATGTTTGTTACTCAATCACGCAAAAACGGCTGATTGGATTTGCATGAAATTTGGCACACAGATAGATTATAACCTGGATTAACACAAGGATATTTTTTTTCCCGGTTGTACGTTTCCGTGGGATAATTTTCGAAGCCCACGCGGTCAATGCCACTGGCAAAAGGTAGTCTTGAATAAAAAGTTCCTTGTTATAGAGTTTGTCGGATCAGAACTAGTTACGGACCACCTATTTGTTCAAATTTTCGCAGCAGAAGGGTTAATTGTCGCACAGAAGAGCAGGAGATTCAAATCCGTTGCAAAAGTAAGCTGAGAAATTATTCTGAGCCTTTCAAAATAGGACGAAGACATCCTTTAAAAGACGTATACAATGTGTTCAGTTAAACGTGGGACATACTTTAAGGGAGTGTACTCATGGAAATGAAAAACTTTTACTAAGGGACCAACACGGAAATCGCGAAAATAAAACCAGCCGCTCTATATACGTAGATTTATGTTCCCATAACTGGAAAAAATTTGGGGAACCGCTCATTTTTTCTTTATATTTTGGTGTCCACTCCATGGTACAATTTGTATATTTTCATGAGTACCACACCCCCTTTAAGTAATCCCTTGCTTAACCTAACATACTATGTAATAGCTAAATGAAAGGTTAGGAGCTGTCGAGGAGATAGGTGCATCGTATGTACTTGAGAAGAGAAAATATGATCGCTTTTTTTTGGGTGGGAAATCATCAAATAACTTCTCCCGCTCTGGGTGGAGCGGGAGGGCGTGTCAGACTTTTACTGACTAAAACCCACCCGTGTTCCCTCAGTAGCCCGTATGCCAGGGGCTGTGGTATCTCTTTCGAACAAACCCGCACCCCTGGCAGGCATCGGCCTTTGCGGGCCCCATCATTTTGTGCTGACATCTCTTTGAGGCGCGCGTGGAAAATATGACCACTTTAGACGCTAAACGAACAAAGGCAAGCAACATGCCGTTCTATATATGCCCTTCTATTTTTTTAACTCATACCCATGCAATGCTGAAAGTCGGTTTTCTCTGATGCACGCTAACCCAATACCTATCAAAATCATTTTTTTTTTAATCATTCATTAAAATTAGGCTGAAAATTAGTACTCTGGCACAGACGCCAGCACATCAAGCTACCCCAACCTGTTAAATTTCTTAAATAGATTTTCAACGTTATCACAAAAGAATAAGGTTCATGTTCAATTGGGAATATTTGATAGTTTGGGATAGCTTGATGTGCTGGCGTCTGTACGTCAAAGTTACGTAAGGCAGCTTGCTTCGGACAGACGTATAAATATCGCGGCAAGATTTTACTGTGCACCGGATTTCCTACTCTCGGAGTTGAACCAAGCGTTGAAAATCCAACAACGTGCATCCCAGTGCATCGACAAAAACACTTTTCGCTTTACAACTCTCGGCGAAACGCGAAAGCGAAACTGCGAACGTGCTAACTCTATATCGTATCTCGTCTATTTAGTTCTAACCATCATCATCTATTTAGTTCTAACCATCATCATCTGCCCAGCCTTTTCCCAACTATGTTAGGGTCGGCTTCCAGTCTAACCGGATGCAGCTGAATATCAGAATTTTAGATAGAGCGACTGCCTATCTAACCTCCACAACCAGGTAACTGGGTAACTCGATACCCCTTGGTCAGAATTTCGGGCTTTTGACGACCCTTAATGACTGTCAAAGATCCACAGATGACAGCCGGGACCAACGGCTTAATGTGTTTTTTAATACACGGAGGGATCTTGGAATATAAAGATGGTCACCCATCCATGGACCAACCGTAGCGAGCGAACCTGATCGATTTAGCCACAATCCCCTCTAAATTACCCAGTTGCAAAAATGATTGATCTACCTAGCCTGCCCCCTTCCAAAGTCTCCGTCACCACTAGAGGACAATCTCTAACCCAACGGCCATATTCAGTTCAATTCCACCTTAATATGGCCAGCCAGCAGTCCACTTCAGCTTGCGTAAATATGTAAATAAATACTAGACTGTAAATCATGATAGATAAGTCAAATACTTTATGGTGTTGCATTGTATCTCAATTAGCGGAAAAGCTTATCAGTTGCTAAGTTATTGGTTCTGAGCTCCTGGTTTATATAGGTCACCCTTCGAGCTTAGATGAAGTAAAGAATTATTGGAGAACCATATCTGCCTGATAAAGATTCTTACTGGATGTGGAACTCCCATATCACAATACAAAAAAAATTGCGCGTGCAGCCGACACGTGATTGAAGGCTAACTTCTTAAAAATTTAGAATAAGAGAGTTAGTGTAAAGAAGAGAGAGTTACATCTTTCTTCTCACTCATGTAACGAAATGCGCCTAAACATGACGCGTCCATGAATTTTCACTCTCAATAATTGTCGTTCAATTTTATCGAATTGCCGCCTGTGAATTTTCACTTCAGAACCTTTTTTAAGGATGGATTCCTCTACTCTCATATCAATGTTAGAGCTGTGGTGGTAGCTCAGTAGTAACGTCCTCGACTTACGTTGTAGGTCGTGGGTTCGAACCCAGGCAGGCTACTTTGTGTAAATAATTTCATCACCACTGTCCTTAAAAAAGTGAATAAAAACATCGTAAAACCGGCATGTCATAGAACCAAAAATGCGAAAACATGTGGCATCTACCAACTCACACTGTCGAAGAGAGGAAGGCCTATGTTCTAGCAGTGAGACTATCATATGAGTTGATTATGCTCTCAAGACAACAAGATTTGTCGTGGTGTATTATGTAGGTTTTACAGCATTCACAGTTTGAACTGGTCACTATGACATTTTTAGATCATGACGCTTTGGGCATCTCTATATTTGGCCTACGTCATCTTGAGAGGCTTTAATTCCCGGGTCATCTCGCCTTGTTTGTATAGTCAGTAAAAGTCCGGTAAACCTGTTTGCTTCCTTAAATCTTCCTTGTTCCTTTCCCTTGACCCATTCCGGGTAAAATAAATAGGCAAATTTAGAAACAATACCGAAAAAGCTTCAAAATTTTAGTAAAACATTGTAAAGTGATATTCGCGTGCGTCCACCGTCTCATTGTAAGTAATTCTTTTTGAATGTTCACGGTGATCGGCCATCTTGATAGTATCGATTTTTCGCGTAACACGCACCCACTCACTTAATTCTTGATTTAGGACCGCATCACATTTTGATAAGTATTTTTAATTTGAATAAATTATGATTTAAGGGTGTTATCGTACGGAATGGGCGGTTGTAATCATAACCGTGGTTCGTTTCGTTACGTCACGGCTCGCTAGTGTTGTGGTCGAGTTGTGTTTTGTTTTCGGTGGCTATGACTCGGCTTTTGTGAGGAATTAGAAGTTCTTTTGTTTTTATTATTTTTCAGTGGCGTAGTATTTACCTTCTTTTTTATTTTTCATACAAATTACAGAAAATTTTACATAGGGTGACACAGTAGGCACCCTTCTCATTAAAAACTATTAGACAATACATTTTGAAGACAACCTTTGGACGGATTTGAAGGGAGAAGGAGAGACAATGCTGAGCCTTAACATTCTAATCTAATTAGATATAGGGTGGCAGAGACCACATCATCATGATCATGGACCATGGATGGATAATCATGGATTCAGTAACCAGTACCAGTAAGTCTGAAGTTCGGGACCACGTGCGTTGAAAATTTATCGTGGATTTTTTTAAATATCTTCTTATCACTTCTCTATGAAAAACCAGTTATTTTTTTGGATAAGCGACGAAACATTTCTACGCTAGGAATCATTTGCTGATTACATGGTTACAGTTTCCGCACGATCTCTCTACCACCCGGTATATTTTAATTTTTTTGCTAAAAAGATTTAAGTGCCTTCGGTTTTTGAAAACGTAATCTAACGTTGAGCGATTTGATTTGCTGCTGTTATTTTTGAGATACAATAAAAATAGAATAATCAGATAAGTTATTCCATTCCTCTAGTAGACCTACCTCTCTCAGAATACATATGGATTGCAAAAATCTGGCCTAGATGTGTCAAAAGAAATTTTAAAAAAGTCTTCTATTTCGTTCTTCCGCATAAAAAAAAAAGAAAATAGTTCCAAGTCAATAGTTATTAACCTTTACCGTGGTCACGTCATTATTCTGGCACAGTTATCGCGAGAAAGCCGATAAAGATGTCACAGGGGCTTATAATTTCGACTCGCGAGCGATTAAACAGTGAGATTACCTTGTTTAGGGGACAAAAGTTATATTACTGTTACATTTCTTGCGTATAAATTTCGAACGACGTTTTTGAGTAATAAAATCCAGATTTTTATATACTTTTGTTGTAAATTTTTACGACTTTCGCGTTGTATTTTAAATATTTCGGGTTGTTGTAGAAGTTGGTGTTTTTAATGGAATTTAATGGAAACAAGGGTTTACAAAGTGCGATGATTAATTCAAGGTTAATGTTTTGCATCATGGAAGAAACTAAGAATTTAGTGTAACTCGTTTTGTACTAATAAAACACATTTCTACTCGCCTTATCCTTACTAATATTATTAACACGTAAGTTTGTATGTATGGATGTGTGGATATTTGTTACTCTTTCATGCAAAAACGGCTGAACGGATTATGATGAAATTTGGCACACATATAGATTATAGCCTAGATTAACACATAGGATACTTTTCATCCCGGTAGTAAGTCCTCGCGGGAAAATTTCCGACTTCCACGCGGGCGAAGCCGTGGGCGGAAGCTAGTTATACCTATATCCTTATTACCCTTATTATAAAGAGCCTGTGATGTCTTACTGCAGGCAGGAAAAAACCTGAGACACTCTCTTTCCACTTCTGTTTGTTTTTAATCTTTTAAGGACCAGTTCTTCTTGAAGAAGCCCAGCTTATCCCGTCATTTGCGTCTGGGCCTGCCGCCTTCACCTTGCAAAAGGAAAAGTACCTACAATCGAAAAATAAAACCAACAATAATGTTTCAAAATCTAGCTAAAACTACGGAGATGGAGACATACCCCGTACAAGTCCTAACCTAAGCAAACAATCACACGAATATGCAATCGCGTTTATAAGTGAGTTATTTTTTTGAGAAACCGGAACACGTTCGGATTCGCTCAACAAAATCACCACGACGCACGGTTGTGTGTTCGCGCTACGATCGCTTTGGGGCGCGACTATGTGAGCTCACATTATCTAATAAAACAGCATAAGCATAACATCATGCCTTATTTCCACGAAGGGTTTCGCAGAGGTGTTACCCATAGTACCTAGTACGTTTTCTTTACGTCCCATGTAATAAGGGCGAGCCTATTGCCATCAACCGGGCAGAAATCCAGACTCCGGGCTGCTACTGAGAAACTCCAGAAAGAAAAACCCAATAACACTTTGCCCGACCTTCACCCTTATTTCGTAACACACTATCAATCAGAATCTGATTCATTTTGAAGATTATTGCTAATCCATTCTTTCATAAGGTGCTCACTAGCGCTTGCGATCACTAGACCAACGAGACTGTCAAATAAAATAACCCTTTTAAATAATAAAATATCCAAAAAATCGCAAAACAACGGTACTGTATACACTTGACTCTTAACCCGCGTTATTAAGCTCCTGTGTGGCCTTAGCAGGCAGCTGACACATTCTGCAATTTTTTCTCTCCTTTCCTAATTAATTACATCATGTATATATTAATCGCTTCGTCTTTTTCTTTCAGAATATTTTCGCGCCGGAATGCCACACACAGGTAAATAATTGTATTTAATTTCTTTATACTCTGTATCTATCGTTCGGATGCCAATACTTCTTCTTTTGGTGTTTGTCGTAAATGGGAATTCAACTGCCTTAATGGGTGGATAAACAGTTAATTATGGTTTCAGACAAATAACCTTGTCTGTTAATTAATTGAGTAAGTAATACAGTCGAAACCACAAATATTTAGAACGTCAGTTAATAAAATTATTTATTATTGAGAACTGTGAGCGAAAACTATTTTTTTTTTTAGCTACTGTTTATTTTACACATTTACCCCCTTATTTATAAACGCTGTTTAAACTTAAGTAATGGTTAGTGACTGATTAACCATACATTTTTGACGTTTAAACACCTCTTAACTTTAATCATCGTTTATGAATATGCCCCTTAATTTGCAGCTAGTATTGAGCTAGTTAGTACAAAAGAGTAATCATCAGTCATAAATTAATTAGCCTACAATGTTCACCCTGCTAGGACACAGGCCTCCTCTCTGTGGGGGGTATTGAGCCGTAATCCACCACGCGGGCCCAGTGCGGGTAGGTACATGTCACATGTCTTCGAATTTTTGGTTCTAGGACATGCCGGTTTCCTCACAAAGTTTTCCTTCAACGTTTTGAGAGCAGTGGTGACGAAATAATTACACAAAGTAAAGCGCCTGTATGGGTTCGAATCTAAGTCCGACTTTTAGGCCACCATTGTTTCCAAACAGCACAAAGTGTTAGAAAATGCGTGTGTGTCCTTAATTTTCGCCGTGATTTTTTTTTGCTCGTTTTGCTAGTCTCATTTTGTAACACGTTGTGCTCCCATCGCTTTCGTTTCTTTAAAATATCTAACAATAAATGAATGCAAATCTTCTTTTACCGCTCGGACCCGTGAAAGAGTTTAGGAAAAAGTTTATACACAAATTAGTGTCAAAATCTCACCAGGACCCAAACTCCAACAGGCCTCGTTTTCCCGATGGTTTGGCCAGAGGTGTACCTACAGGGTACATTTTTTTTAGTGCGCAAACTGTAATCATGGATTCTAGCGTAAGATTTTTCGTCGGTTATACAAAAAAAATCAGCTGATTCATAAATACATATGCGGTTAAAACGTATGGAACAGCCGTTTTTTATTTTTTTGTATAACCTAGCCAGTTACTCCCGTGTCCATAAGAAACAAAACACTGCCACCACAAAGAACCAAGACTCACCAAGAACTCACACATAGCAAAAAACCGAATTCGCCCCAACAATCTTAACTTTCTTATCAACGAAACTCAAATACGCTGACCGCTAAGTAGAATCATATATCAACGACTAAAATCTGGTAGCTAATGACGGTATGGATACGAAAATGCTCAGATCTTAATTAACTTGAGCATTTAACATTAAAGAAACCGAAAAGAAGCTTGTCTTATCGGCTGAACAGGAATTTACCTCACGCATTGAAATCATAAGCGTTTCAAAGAACCCTTAGGGAAGGATCGCCATGAATTTGGAAGGTTCTGGATAATCTTGTAAAAAACGAAACTTCAAAATTATTTTGGAGTAAATTGTCTGTGGACAGATGACCTTGTGAGGGCCGCAGGAATCCGCTGGATGCGGGAAGCACAGAACCGGTCGAAGCTTGGGGGGAAGCCTATGTCCAACAGTGGACGTCTTTCGGCTGAAATGATGATCATGATGATGATGAAATTGACTGTGACAGACAGTTGGGCTACGCTTTGATAGACTGTATCTTAGTCGTGAAGTAAAAATGTGATAAGTTTCTTTATGGGAAAAAAATCTTAAACATCATTTAGTTTTGGAGAAAACTGTCTGTGACAGACAGTTGTGCTACGGTTTAATAAACTGTAACTCAGTCTTGAAGTAAAAACATATGTTTATGAGAGAAAAATCGTAAACACCATCTACATAGTATTGACAAAATCGCCAGTGCCGTCAGTTGTGTTACAGCTTAATCAACTGTAATTTAGCCGTGAGGTAAAAACTTGGTAATTAGGTACATAAGTAAAACACAAACTCATAAACGTCAAATAGTTTTGGAGAAAATCGTCAGCGACAAACAGTTGTCACAGTTTCATAAACTGTAGTTCAGCCGTGAAGTAACGTGGTATAAGTTAATGTTTTCTTAAACGACAGTTATGGATTAATTAAGTGTAGAACATGGCAGTTATTACTCTAATTAGAAACATAACATTAAAACAAGTAATTATTTATGACATAGTTAAATTGCTTTATATTGCCATTTGTCAAGCTCATTGCATATTCTCTGTTGTTTCTGATAAACTTATTTTCTGATAAAATCCACTTGTTTTACTAAAACGTTTGTAAAACACAAATCTGTGCACAGTTTTCATGAAAGTCTAAGGAGTTTATTTATAAACGGTGACAAGAGATGATTAAACGTCAAATATGTAGGGTTAAACAGTCGTTAGATCATTAATTAATTTGAAGCAACGTTTATAAATAAAGGGGTAAGATTGAATTTCACCAATGAACCTGAACGCGATCAGTATATCTAAACCGTATTCAAGAGCTTCCAACCAGTCTTACCAAGGGGTATCGTATTACCCAGTCACTGGGTTGTGGAGGTCAGATAGGTAGTCGCTCCATGTAAAATACTGGTATTCAGCTGCATCCGGTTAGACTGGAAGCCGAACCCAACATATTTGGGACAAGGCTAGGCAGATGATGATGATTCAAGAGCTGTCTGACAGTATCAGAAAATAATGACACTGTCAGCTCTTAAACGTGGTCTATGTACTGATCGCGACTGATACATTACTGTACACCTAAAACACACACAAAACTCAACACATTACACTCCAAATGTAACCCGAAAGTCTCCCTTTCCCATAAAACATATGAACCCTGGTACCTTACTACCGTCCACAACCATTAACGGTAATTAAACCAATCGAGTCCAAATCTCGTATCGAGATAAAATCGGATCCGTATCGAGCGGGCCCACCCGCATCAACACTCACTCGATTCTAATACATTATACATGCTCCGGCCACATTAGTTTCTTATTAACATCTGCTCACACTGAATTGACCGCTCAGAATGTCACACACAACTTTCTGTGATACTTTCAACCTAGTGGCTTAAGTAATAAGGGGCATAGAAATGGGAGAGTTGATTATTACCAATAAAATATCATTTTCATGATACATATCTCTTCTACAGTAATAATTTTCGGTAAACGTGATGATATCAGAGCATATTTAGAAACATTTTTGAATGATTTCGTACGTTTTACGGAGATCACACACGACGTTTCCGGGTATTTTTTTTTTTTCTAATTTGAATATAAGCTATTTAGTAAATTTTGGTAAAGAATAATAATTTGGTGGACGTCTAATTAAGAACCGTTTGGTATATTGTTGGAAAGTTATTGAAGTTGTGTCGAAAACATGGAGGTTTGACGGAAATACGTTTTAAATTGTAACGGTTTAATAGGTTCATTTACATGCGTTTTAAGTTTGAGTTAATTACAAGAGACTGTGCTACTAAGACCGAACTTATTTCACAAAGAGCTAATGAAACCCGAGTTGGAATGAACCAGTCATTTGCATGCATTATTTAGTAAGTTAAAAGTATCTGCTCAACACGATAGCTTTCAGACTTCCAGTGATAAACTAGCAGTAGTGATAATTTCACCAATGAAATTGATCGCGATCAACACATCTAAACCGCGATCAACAGCTGTTAGTGTCATCATTATAGGGGAACATTGACAGTGACTGCTCTCATCGCGTTCAGTTTCACTTGTGAATTTCACAATTAATTCATCATCATCATTTCAGCCAAAGACGTCTACTGTTGGACATAGGCCTCCCCAACCTCCGCCACGTCTACCGGTTCTGTGGTTCCCGCATCCTTTGTACTTGTGACGTTGGGGGGGTTTACAATAATCGCCACACTTGGCAGGCGGGTTGGCGATCGCAGTATGGTTTTAGAAATGAATAGAGAACACTGCTGCCCATTCTCTAGTAGTTCCCTTAGTTGCCTCTTACGACACCCACGGGAAGAGATGGGGTGGTGCTATTCTTTTAGTATCACACGGCATCACACGGTACTACACTGTTAATTATTTATGAAATAATAATTCTACAGGCAAGTATTGATTATAAACCAGCTTTGAAGGTGTAATGATCACGACTAATAGCAATGACAAAGTTTAAATATGACAATCTCAGTAGCAAAAATCTTCCGTCTACCTCAAATGTAAATCAATAACCTACCGCCACACTAATGTCCACTACACCTAATAAAAACTGATTATAATTTCTAAATCGAACATTAGGCAACACCTACACTATCGGACGAACAGATCAGACGAGAGGCTTTGTAAACGGTATTTAAACGCGACAAGTCGAGCGTCGGTTTGACGCCAAATTAACTTATTGAGCGCGTACGGGCGGGCGTTGGAAAGCGACGGCCATCATCGGACGGTGTAGTGTGGATACACCCTTTTAATTAGTCGTTAAATAGTGGTAAATTTAGCTTAGATATTGAAATTAGTTTTGATTTTAAAAGGGAAATACACTAAATTGATTTAATAGAATGCGAAGGAAACAATCTGATGGAATCTTGCAAGCTTAGAGCTTTGATGAACTAAATTAAAACTAACCAAAGTCTTGATAACAATTTAAACTATTCAAGTGTGTAAAAGAATGTAGGGAAAGGCCTTCCTCCCATTTTTCCACACAATTCTGTTAGTCCTTTCGGTAGGAGTTAAACTCGTCCCGCAGGACCTACAAATATGATTCAAATATTTGAAAAAAAATAGAAATCACATAAATCAAGGTGATGCAGGAAATCAAAAGCTTTAGAAAGATGAAAAATAAATATAAGACCCAAAATCGGTAAAATTGTAATCATGCTGTAAAATTGACGTAATATTAGCTATTGAAAAGCTAGATAATGCTTGTTTAATAGTTATCCTATGAGTTAAATCCATATGGCGAAGGAACCTTACCAACAAGTAGACTAAAATGTTGCTAAGCCTTGCCACCCAAGACGAACACCTACAGTTTGCGAAATCGAATAAAACTCAAATGATATTAAAACGTTGCTATTTAAAGACACTGTTATATTTACATTTAAATTAACTATAATTTTATTTCGGCAAGTTCAATCAGTCGAGTTTAGCGCCGAAATAAGAATGAATGAGTTTCTTGTGCGCTATGGATTTTACTGGTCATCGTTGTAGAAGCTATCAATAAAATTAAATTGATTAGGACCTACTTAAGTTTTCATTCAAATTTATCATTATTAAAAATAATGCAGTCTAGCCACTGCTATATGACTTGACTTTCTTGTTTCATCTGCAAAGGTTTTTTTTTTTTTTTTTTGGGTGGGAAATCATCAAATAACTTCTCCCGCTCTGGGTGGAGCAGGAGGGCGTGTCAGACTTTTACTGACTAAAACCCACCCGTGTTCCTTCAGTAGCCCTTAAGCCAGGGGCTGTGGTGTCTCTTTCGAACAAACCCGCACCCCTGGCAGTCATCTGCAAAGGTTAGAATATGAATTATCCCTGTCTGCGGAAAAAAAACGTTACTTTTTTTAAATCAAGTACGGATGCTGGATACCATAATATTGCTTATGTAGAACTTTAAAACTTGGACGTTTTAGGACGAATTTCTTGTTTAAATTGTTAAAGCTTTGCTAAACATAACAAATGCGATTCCATAGAAGTTAGTTCAATTCAATTTGGCACTTTTCACCCAGTTTCATTCAAACCCGATTCACCAACTACTAACGCTTCATGACCGTCCACACTAAGCTCAACCACAATTTCGATAATAACTCCGGTCTATATCAAATGAATCTAACATCAGATTCGATTTTCTACTTCGATGTTTACAACTATGTTACAATTTTATATCATAAACTTTATTTCCTTTTATTATTGTTCATTAATTATTGAAAAAACTTGTATCTGGTTGCCCATAAAGATGTTTATCGACAAATTAACGGTGTCTATATGTATATGAGCACTAAATGTTAAGGAATCTGTAATTAGAACAAATCACGGTTTGAATTTTAGTTTGTAATGTTGATTTTATATTTCATTGCGGAATAAATGTCGGTTTTGATAAACAAATAAGGTAAGAAACGATGAAGTTCTGAGATAGTCTAATTAAATATTTAAAATAATTGGTAACAACCAATTATTATTACTAATCAAAAATTTAGTTAAATCTGTAATAAACATAATCCGTATTTTTACAAAACGCGATCTAACTTTAGTACTAGACTAAAACTCTCAGTCAGTTTTGGCAACTTGTATTTGGGTAAAAAAAATGACAATTTAGTCCAGTGGGACTAAGTTGTCAGTTTTGTAAAAGGAGCTGTATTTCGATTTCAGTTAGGTTCCTATTTCAAAAACAGACTCGATGGTTTAAACCATACCTAAAGAAAAGCCTTGTTTTGTAATAAGTGGGAATATATTTGTATGAATATGGACACGCTATAGCAAAATAAAACCTAATATAAAATTTACTTAAAAAGATCGAATTTAATATAACCCAACTATTCATGATGAATTAGCAGTGTATCTTTTTCGTAAGTTTCTAAAAACACTATACACTTTCTGAATTTGATGATGTGGAATTTAAAACACTATCCTTCTTTTGGGCTTCGCTCCAACCCTCTTTCCCCATCTCTTTCTTAGATTCCTTATTCTTCAGTCTCCTAATCCTAAGATTTGTAGACCGGTGTCCTGTACGGACACCACATCGTCTCTATATTCTGAATACGTGGAGGTAGCTTGTTCTCTGGTAAGTCTTCTGGTTTGTATCGTCTGTGGACTTTAGGCCTACTGAAGCGTAAATCAATCATATCGACCGGGTTACGTACCCATGTTACGTAGTAATCGCCCCCTGGAAAGATAAATGTTTGAAAGTTGGTAACTGCTGAACGAATCATGATCGTACAATTATATTTACTTTTCCATTTTCTATTAGCTTGACTAAGGTTTAGGTATTCTAGTCAAAGACATATTGGTCAGTGGGTCGTCTTTTTTCTTGAATACTTTTCATATATTGAGTAATTTCGGTCCCCTTTCTGCCTCATCAGTAATAACATCATACGAGGCAGCTTTGTCTACAAGACGTATATTTTAGTCAATACTTACTATCATAATTTTCAATTAATTCCGGTCTGTGGGTGCCAACAGTGAAGAATTTTAGTTTCTTCACAGCTGCTTTGTAATCTGCGCAACGACACCGGTCCATAACCCAATACGATTGTTACGTATAATCCACTTTATGTGAAATAAATTGACAAATAATTTTGGTTTGTAACTGTCATTGTCAAAAATTTATTGTCGTTTTGTTTTTTATTTGGCTGTTTGTGAGGTTTTATTGGTCGCTTTAATGTATCTTAAGAGTATGTATTATAATT
The DNA here is from genome assembly GCA_949987655.1 of Polymixis flavicincta. NCBI lineage: Eukaryota > Metazoa > Arthropoda > Insecta > Lepidoptera > Noctuidae > Polymixis > Polymixis flavicincta. Next base: position 11,020,099 of record OX465195.1, on the reverse strand, counting down.
ATTGCTTTCCTGTCCTGTGCCTAAACTTCTGCGTCTTGTATAAAATGGCCAACCATTTTTCGGTATACGGAGTCATTAATTGTTTAATATGAAATGTAAAGGACAAAGGTAAATTTCACTTAGAAGATTTAGTTTCGGTTGAAAGTCCCACATCATCAAACGCCTGGGTGTTTCCACTGCGAAGATTGCCCTGAGGACACGGTGGAGCACAAGGTGGAGACCTGCCCGGTTTGGGCGGAGCACCGCCGTGTCCTCGTAGAGGCGATCGGCGGCGGCGATCTCTCGCGTCCCTTCCGGACCAGGTTATGGTACGGAGCGAGAGTGCATGGGTAACCGTCACCTCCTTCAGCGAAGCAGTAATGCTCGCGAAGAGGGAGGTGGCGCACGTGAGGGACAGGCAATATATGCGCCCTCATGGCCCTAACCGCCGCAGGAGACGCCCTGGGCGTCGGGAATCCCAAGCTGATTTCCGGCCACCGTAGGCGTGGGCTTGCGGACGGCGAGTTATGGGTAGCTCGCTGTTCGGTAAGGACCAAGCCCAGGTCAACGGCTCATTTTGTTTCACGCGCGGCTCAAAGAGATGTCAGCACAAACCGATGGGGCCCGCAAGGGCCGATGCCTGCCAGGGGTGCGGGTTTGTTCGAAAGAGATACTGCCGCCCCTGGCATACAGTCAGTAAAAGTCTGACACGCCCCCCTGCTCCACCCAGAGCGGGAGAAGTTATTTGATGATTTCCCACACATATGTTTATCTATTTACATATAATTAGGTATTCTATTGTGCAATAGTTTTCGACGGAAATGTTTGGAAAGATACTAAGTTCAAACACCACAAATCACGAAAATATCCAAGTATTAACAGAAAACACTTTCTAAGCTAAGCTACCGTACACCCAATGCCAAGCCCCCTAACAAAGTAATAGTAGTAAAAGCAGATATTTAGGGTCCACCCTGTCATCTAAATACCCATCAAAGTTTAAAGCACAGCAAGAAAAATCGTTGCTCCCGTATCCCTAATGTCGGAGCAATCGGCGGTGTAGTAAAATCAGTCACAAGTAGTAAAACGCGTAATAACCTGTGCGATATACTGTCGATATACGCTGGAGGCGAAGGAAGGGAAAAGGAAAAAGAACAAGACTTTAACAACCGACCGATTGTAAAGTTGGAAGCATATTAACGTTATGGCCATCGAGACGCGTGCAATTCGTATCTTTTAAATGTGTTCCACGAATTTACGTTTCCCTAGGTTTGTGTGTGGCGATGGGATTTTGTTACTCTTTCGCAGTGTAAAAGTATTTTTTGTGTACCTACGAGTGATTATTTCAAAGAATAAGGTTGGTAAATAGTACAGTAGACCGCTGATATGCCCTCAATATTAGAAGATTCATTTTAAAATGAAATCATCAGTAGACTCTCTCCCTACTTGTGCCAGAATATATACATATATGTACGAAGTTTTAAGACCAAGACGTTGTTTCTTAACTTGATTTAAATTATAGACCTGTAGGATCCAGGACTTTCGGGAAATAAAACTCAAAAAAGCTTGTTGTAGATCAGAAGACCCTATGCGGGTGTAGAACCATGAAAGATGGGATAAGAACACTTATAAAGTTGTAAAACATTAAATTTTCTATATATTCTTTTGATCTAATAATAACTGTATCAAGTTTTACGAGGATTTCTTTACTGACACTAATACAGGCTAATCTTAGGATATATACAGTAAAAATATTATTATTGTAAGTATCTTTTCCCCTGTATAAATAAAGTCATTTCTTCGCTAGTCCCAGCTTTTATGGCTCGTAGTTTACACGCTTAATATTATATTACGTTTCTTGAAATATTTCTTGGTCAGCAAATATGAATATTGATCGCTGTATTTGGACCAATGTGTCCAGCGGGGTATTTGCATACGCTTGCAAAAGCGCACATTCTTTTATTTTGTTATTTTTGATATGATTTGGATGGCCATGTGTCGGTAGAACATAGAGAACTTTATTTAAAAAAAAACGATGTCTGAAAAACATGATTGCTAGTATATAAATGATGGCTTTCAGTATGACAGCTGCTTGCTTTCAACAACAGTGCGAATGGTTGGCTAAAATAGATTAGGAATATAGTCATCACTTTTTTTTCTTTGTTTATATACAAACGCTAACATTTCTACTTGATGGCTATTTATAAGTGTACATTTTTTGAAGGTTTTGGCGCTGATAGCCGAAATACAGGCTTTCGCTTAGTTCGGCTACAGATGTCTATTTCGTTTGTAAAAAGATAATATAGCCTATAAGATATTTGTATAATTTTAAACAATTATTGAAATAAACTTACTTACTTACTTACTTACTACTTAATACATTCACATTCCTTCGGATAGAGATTATAAGTTTACTCGAGATGTTATCCATCACTATGAGACTGGGAAAAAACTGGAAGGCAGTTAATAGAGATGTTTACAACAAAAGACGTATAAATTGGGCTCGGCATTAGGCATAAATTGGGCATTAGTTAAGGACTTAGAAAGTGCATCTGAGTTTGTAGATTGGACATTGGTCCATTTAGTTGCAGCAAAGATCTTTTGGCGTGTGGCCAAAATCGGAATTAACGCCATCATCTTATATTTCCGATACATTTCACAAAACAATTGCACAAATGTTTACCAACAGCACCCCCCTGTCAACGTCACCAAAAGATCTTTATGCCACAAGGATCTTAATATTACGTACCGAATTACGTTACAGCCTACCCTGTCACATATGTTACATATGCCAGACATAATACTGAAGGCTGCAACCTTAGTCGGAAGAAATGGAACCATAATTACAATTTGACAAATTCAGCAGCATCGTGATCAAGGTGCTAGGTCATAAACAGGAATATATTGATGGTTAACTTCTACGCAGTGCGTGTTATGTGTAACATGAGATTAGCGCGTAAGGCACCTGAACCACTTTGGGCGACTAATGAGAAGCGAATAGAGCTAGCAACTAAAAACGAGTTGGCGAGTAACGAGCAGAGAGTGCGCGACAGTGTCGACCTACTACTTGCTGGTATGCATATGTATGCCGCAGGAGAAGGTAATCAATCAAACTTAAGTGGCAGTGGCAGAGCACATTGCTCGCAGAACATAAGGCCGATGGGGCCAAAAGTTTCTGGAGTGGCGACTGCATACCGGAAGACGTAGAGTTGGAAGGCCTCCCACAAGGTGGACCGATGACCTTGTGAAAGCTGCTTGAATCCACTAGATGCGGAAAGCATAGAACTCACAGCACAGCTTTGGGGAGGCCTAAGTCCAGCAGTGGATGTCTTTCAGCTGAAATGATAATCATGCGTTTGTAGCACGCATATGACGTATGCCTTTCTCAGCGAGTGTTATGCCTGCAAGCGAGCGTCGCTGAGCGAGTACTGTCTTTGAAAGCTCTTGTCGCTGCAACACAATAATTTCTAACCGCTGCGTTGTGAGCAGTCTGGATCAACTATATATTTATATATTTTACTCTTACTACAATATTTTAACGTTTCTTGATCAAGAAATTCGATGATAGCTAGTCGCTTCCTTGTCGGAGATTGGACAAGTTCCTAAATCGTGGTGTCTTAACGAGCACTTACTACAAAATATGGCGATACACAATATTTACACTTTACCTTACCATTGTTTTCTTTGGAAAAGCATAACATGAATTAAATAAGAGAGCAAGAAAGATGCTTCCTGGTTTTCTTATGAGTTAACAAGGGTACAAAGAGAATTGGCTAATTGTTTGTAAAATTTCGACTACGAAATACGATTTTGATGACATTTAAAAAGGCAAGCTTCTTGTGTCTTTGGAAATAACACTGGTATTAAAAAATCTGAAGATGTTTCAATTTGCTCCTGTGCTTAGCATAGTTCAAGAGCTAACAAGAAAACAAAAGTATAAAGTAAAAGCATTAGGAACTGTAGCTAAACTTAATAAAGCAATAAAAATGGAGAGAACAGTTATTTGAAGATAATAACAATGATTATTATGATCATAACAGCTAATATTAGTTTCATATTATAACTATCTAATATTGCTTTTACGGGCTGCAAAGATGAGTGCTAATGTGAACAGGCAACCATTGAAGGGCTCAATATCATGGTCTCAATTGGCGCGAAATTAAAGCTACCGGTATTGTGAGATTGAATGCGTGCGCGCACGGTGACTACAAACCGCTTGTTGGCTATAAAACATGCGAGCGAGACACTGGCTGCGCGGGCGATCGAGAATGATGTTGGGCTTTTTGCTTATTTTAGCAGTGACTACGGTGAAGTAGTTTTCGCGAAGTGTTTATAGTGTTTTTCTGTCAGCGTGGTGATGTACTCTTTAAGTTAGAGTCACACTGGTAGTGAAAACTTTCAGCATAGATGTAAATAACATGCATGAAATTGAATCATCCGTCACAATTTTTTTAAATGAATCTTTCCTTATCTCGTCTGAATATTCTGATCACTTGAATATGTATTCCCAAAATGTACATCTTGAAAATGTTGATTTCTGTGCTTTCAAAAAGTAGTCCTTTAGTCCTCTTGGTATGTCAAGAATTAAGGTTCTAGTTTTAGGGGCTTGTGGCTAAATAATACCAATCACACGGATGCATCGATCAGGTAAAGCTACGCTTACCGCAGTTGGACCGTGGATGGGTAACCATCATTACATATTAAGACCCCTCCGTGTCTCGGAAAGCTTTTAAGCCATTGGTCCCGACTGTCATTCATAAATAGATCTTTGACAGTCGTTACAGATCGTCAGTAGCCCGAAAGTCTGACAACCAGTCTTACCAAGAGATTTCGTATTACCCAATAACTCCCCTCCCCACTCAACCGACTTCTACTCCTACTCCTTCACTGTGCACGCGGTTCGGTTGTGGAATTCACTTCCGCCTGACTTTAGGAACTGCCAAACTGTAGCAGTATTCAAAAGAAGAGTGAAAGAACACTATCCACTCTACTCTACTCCACTTTGTGATAAGTTGCATTTGTATTTATTATTTAAATTGCATTATAATTATATATATTTTAATGATATTTACTTTAGTAGTATGTATATTCTTATACGATATGTGTATTTATAAATTAGATTATAATTTGTACTATTATGTTTTCCCTTCTACTATCATTATACGCGTTGTCTACATCTCTGTTATCTTCTCTCCTATCGCAGGTGTGCTGGAAGAGATTTCTGTAGAAATAAGCATTACCTCTGTACGTATTTTTCTGTTCCTTTATTGTCTGTTTATGTGAGTGTATAAATGGTTAAATAAATAAACTGGGTTGTGGAGATCAGATTGGCAGTTACTCTATATAAAATACTGGTACTCAGTTGCATCCTGTAAAACTGGGGAACGACCTCAAGATAGTCAGGAAAAGGCTAAGCATATGATATTTGCGGTTTTTAACCGACTTCAAAAAAAAGGAGGTTATCAATTCGACATGTTTATATTTTTTTTTTATGTATGTTCGGGCATAACTCCGTCGTATATAGACGGATTTGCAAAATTCTTTTTTTGTTCGAAAGGGGTTTACTCCGAAATGGTCCCATTGAAATTTCATATAGATCTGATGATACGTTTCGGAGACAGACAATGGAACTCTTCAAAAAATTACAGCAAATCAACCGCGAATGTTGCTATCGCATATATGTGTATTGTTTTGACCCCAAGGATGATGAAATTTCGAATTGGTGTGGGGTAGATAACTAAAAAGTGAAAAATAAAAACTTTTTTCAAAAAAATAACAACCGACTTCCAAAGAAACACTACAAAGTGCAAAATAACTTTAATTTCGGAAGGCGGTGACAAATAATAAAAATACACATCCAAAGTCACCGACTTCCCAAATTAAAGTTATTTTGCACTTTGTAGTGTTTCTTTGGAAGTCGGTTGTTATTTTTTTGAAAAAAGTTTTTATTATTAGGTTCTATCTAGACTTCTATATAGTCTTTAAGACCCTCAGTTACGTCTTACGTCATGGTTACTTATAATTACATCCGTAATTCTAATCTCATCACAGATCAATAAATACTTTTATACCTCCGCGATGTAACACAGGCAGCTATTTCGTTCAGTACGAGTCTCGCTTTGAACGTTTACGATCGCTTTACTAAATGAGATTTTATCAGCACACGTTTTTTATTGGTCCTTTTTCTGAACTTTCGTCTCGGAGCCCTTGCTTGTGTTTTATAGTGAAAAAGTTGGCTTGGAATGTTTTTGGGATTTGATTTGCTAACATTAATGTTGGAGAAATGGATCTAAAGACTCTGAAGACAAAGTCATCACATGACTAGCCTTTTCTCTACTATGTTGGAGTCAAATTCCAGTCTAACCGGATGCAGCTTCCTAGGCGTTGGGAATCCCAGGCTGATTCCTGGCCACCGTAGGCGTGGGCTTGCGGACGGCGAGTAATGGGTAGCTCGCTGTCCGATAAGGACCAAGCCCGAGTCGACGGCGCGTTGTGTTCCAAGCTCGCCTTAAGGAAATGTCAGCACTAATTGGTAGGGTCCGCAAGGGCCGATGCCTGTCAGGGGTGTGAGATGTTCGAAAGAGATACCGTGGGCTCTGGCACACAAGCAACTGAGGGAATACGGGTGAGTTTTAGTCAGTAAAAGTCTGACACGCCCTCCTTCTCCGCCCAGAGCGGGAGAAGTTATTTGATGATTTTCCACCCTCAAAAAAAAAACCCGTACACCACAATTTTACATGGAACGACTGCCAATCTGATCTGACCTCCCAGTAAATGAACTGATGGTCACATTGGTTACCCATCCACGTACCAACCTCGGCAAGCGTAGCTTAACCTGATCGATCGATCTGATGGCGACGAAGATATTACGCAAACTGTTACCATGAATTCAGCATATGATTCTAGACCCCTTAGAATTCTAAGTTTTTCGTGATTTAAAAAACCTTTTTTTTTAAATCAACCGACGAAAAACTTCGAAGGAAAATGCAATATCTACGCGGTCAAAATGTGTGGAACATCTCGCCATTTTTTTAATAATCGGCGATAAATTTCTACGTAACGGACCAGAATCATCTAGAACCATGCTGAATTCATGGGAGTATCGACACTCAGGGAGGTCGTTTCAAATAATAGAATTATACTGGTTAATAGATGTGTGTTAGAGCGAAAACATCGACAAGTAATCAATGTAAGTACATAACACTCGCCCAACTTCGCAGAACCTATCGATAAAGCGGACACCACCGCGATTGCAGCTGTCAAACTAAATTGAATTCTAACAGTTAGTTTTAAAGACTAAATTATCTTGATAAACTATCTAATCATTACAGCAAGTGGTCTGAAAGAGGAATCGTAAAGCAAGGGAAGTAATTTGCATCCGCTCCCCAGAGCGGTAGACCCGACAACACCCGTGAAATGGCGTATAGGCGGGAGCCGTTGTAGTTCAAAGAAAAACGTCATAAACCCAAATTACTGCAGACAAATAAGAACGCTAATTTTATTAGCATTAAGGCTGTAAACCGCTTGGCATCTACCGATTGCTTTATTACTTTATAATGGGCTGGCTTAGCAGTAGCGGCTAAGGTAGGTGCAAGGATTTAAATCAGGTTGCCTAGAATGAGATTTGAGAGCATTAATAGTGATTTATTTTTCTTTTTGATGACGTATGGCATTGTGGGTTGGTTTATTATTAAATTACTCTGTCATTTCATTATAATAATCGGATTATTCCTTTTAAGGACGTGTGAATGTTTTGGCAAACGTTGCATTTGTTATTTATGTTTCCTTGTCTAATGAATCTCTCAACATCTGACTAGCCTTTTCATAAATATGATAGGGTTGACACTGAGTCTAACCGGATGCAGCTGACTACCAGTATTCTACATGAATCGACTGCCTATCTGACCTCTAACAACCCAGTTACTGGGTAATACGACACTCCTTGGTAAGACTGGTTGTCAGACTTTCGAACTTCTGACGACCCGTAACGTCTGTCAAACATCCACGAAACGCAGTCGAGACCAACTGTTTAACGTGCTTTCAGAGTCTTGGTATGTACCTAAAGATGGTCATCCATCCACGAACCAACCGTGCCAAGCGTAGCTTAACCAGATCAATCGACCCGTGCGTCTAATGAAGCTTTATGTTCATCAATATTTGATAAATGGGTCTACAGGATAACGCTTTTAGCTTTAGTCAAAATCAAAATATTTTATTTCACATTTATAAACCTACATGGGTTCTTATGAAACGTCACAAGCTAAGTGCACGTTTCCAATTTTTCGCTTCCTATGGAGAAGAGCCGGCAAGAAACTCCACGGTAACTCTTTAAAAAATGATTGGCTTTTACAATGTTTTAAAATTACAGTGTTAATAATGTTATAATAGGCATGGGAGGACAGTGTAACCTACATTAGACAGTAAACCCTCATTTACTTTAGAAAAATAATATTAATGGTATTTACAGTCAGCGTCAACAACTATGCAAATTAAATGTTAACTCAATGATGACACAAGGTATGTTTCAGAATGAAGACAGTACACGACAAATCTCATTTATCCCATTGAGTTAAAGTTTAATTTTCTTAGTCGTTGAGATCATTTTGAACAATCTGTACGTCCCGATATTTTTGACGCTGACTGTACAGACGTCAGCACATCAAGCTATCCCAAACTGTCAAATGTTCCGAATTGACCATGAACTAAACACTTTTTTAATAAAGTTGAAAAACTATCAAATTAATTTGACAGATTGAGGTAGCTTGATTTGCTGGCCTCTGTACATGTACATTATAAAAACAGAGAGAAAAGAATCCCGGGGCATAAAAAAAAATCTTCCGCATAGCTGTCAATGGGAAAAGGGTCCAAAAGGCTGGCAACCTTTTAATTATCTTTAAAACTCTTTTTTTTTGTCAACCTTTTAAGGTGTGATTTTTGTTTCTTTTGGTTATAAGCATTCGATTTCTTCTGATCAGCGTATCTAAGTAGCTATAAAGCCTCGCCCTCCATGTCACGCGCATTGATTGATAATAACGTCATCTATAGAGTTGATGGTTAAGGTCACACCTCGTGTTTAATCGTTGCCTTATTAGCTGATTCGCACAAATTTAATTTATATGGGTGAATCGGACCGGTCGAAATGGATGAGCCTGGGGGAGGCCTATGTCCAGCAGTGGATGTCTTCGGCTGAAATGATGATGGGTGAATCGACAACTTCAGAAATACTTATAAGGCTTGAATTCTCTTCAATATTGTTAAGGCGATGATAGATGACAGCTACCTACAGCGATGCACTGCCGCCCGTCGCTCGCAAGAGACCCCGCCTCAACGCGCATCAAGTTTTTCGAAAAACAACCCATGTTGATTTATCAAACACAATTCAAAGAAAAACCGTATACTAAATTTTGGGTGATTAAATTGTCTTTTAGATGGTGAAAGTTTCATGGAAATACACCCAATAGTTTTTGCGTGATTATCGTTTTTATGTCCGCGATAGATATTACTTTACCAATTAATTACATTATGTTATAAAAATATTATTTAAAATATTCACATATCCAATGACGAAGAAAATTGTCTAGTTTCACATATATTTTTTTCAAATACATAAGACAAGCCGTTATACGTGATCTTCAATAAAAAGTCCTTAAAAGTCGGCTGTCTGCGCCTTAAGCAAAAAAAAAAGAAACTTCGAACTAATGCTCTAACTTTATTATTATTACACCTAGAATTCAAATCGTGCCTATTGACAAATACGTATTACTGGAGTTGTCGATTCGCCCACAAATAAATTAACTTCTTGCGAATCGCCTACAGAAAATAATATGTTATTTAAATGTGTCGATTCGCACGCCACGGCCGAGTGATTCGTGTGAGTGATTTCGTGCGAGTGATTTCGTGCGAGTGATTTTGTGCGAGTGATTTCGTGCGAATGATTTCGTGCGAATCGACTAATAAGCCGAACCGTTCACAGGTAGTTATGTCATTAGTGTTACTGGGAAACGGTTTTATTTGAATTACTATGAACCCGGTGTACCTTTAGATTAGAGCCTCATCGTTTTATTGAAAATCTATTTATGTTCAATATTCATCCATCTTTGTCTGATAACCAGTCTTACCAAGGATCGCATTACCCAGTAACTGAGTTGTGGAGGTCAGATAGGCAATCGCTCTCTGTAAAATACTGGTATTCAGTTGCATCCGGTTAAACTGAAGGCTGATCCTAACATAGTATGACACGGTGGAGCATACGGTGGAGGTCTGCCCGGCAGCGGCGATCTCACGTCCGGCCCTAGTCCAGGCCATGGTGCGGAGCGAGAGTGCTTGGGTAGCCGTCACCTCGTTCTGCGAAGCAGTAAGGCTCGCGACGCACGTGAGCGTGTGACAGTATATGCGCCCTCACGGTCCTAGTCGCCACCGGAGACGCCCTGGGCCTCGGGAATCCCAAGCTGATTCCCAGCCACCGCAGGCGCGGGCTTGCGGAAGGCGAGTAATGGGTAGCTCGCTGTCCGGTAAGGACCAAGCCCGGGTCAACGGCGCGTTGTTTTCCACGCGCGCCTCAAAGAGATGTCAGCACCAACTGGTGGGGTCCGCAAGGTCCGATGCCTGCCAGGGGTGCGGGTTGTACTGAACTGAATTGAAGGATTACGGGTGGGCTGTAGTTAGTAAAAGTCTGATACGCCCTCCCTCTCCACCCAGTGCGGGAGAAGTTATTTGATGATTTCCCATGGAAAAAAACCCTTATTAGTTGGGAAAAGGCTAGGAAGATAATGATTCATCCATCTATTCAGAGGTATACTGCTAAGTAGTACCTTATAATTATCTTAAATAGTTGTTTCCATAACATAACATCACGCCTAATTTCCCCGAAGGGCTGGGCAGAGTTGTACCATATAGTACACCCACATTTCGCTAGATGTTTAAGTCCCATGTTATAGGAGCGAGTCTATTGCCATCAACCGGGACTTCAGGCTGCTACTGAGAAATTCCAGGTAGAAAACCCAAAAAAACTTTGCACAAACAGAAAATGGAACCCAGGACCTCATGCTCACCAATAAACCAACGAGGCAATACAGGCGAACGATGGGAGTAGTCGTTTATTTAATATCTTATGATTGCACAGGTCTAAGTGGGACTAGGCTATAATCCACCACGCAGACCCAGTGCTGGTTGGTGGAAGTCACAGGTCTTGGAACTTTTGGTTCTAGAACATACCGGATTCCTCACGATGTTTTTCCTTCACCGGTTTGAGAGCAGTGGTGATGAAATAATTTACACAAAGTGCTTGACTCGGTTCGAAACTACGACCTACAAAATCAAAAAAATCTAAATCAAAAGTAATTTATTCAAACTAGGCTGAGAGTCAGCACTTTTTGAACGTCAAAATTACACAAGACAGTTCCCCAAAAACGGCTGCCCGTCACCACTTCCTAGTGCTGTAGCTGGGAAGAAGAAGTGGCGCAACAAACTCCTTACAACTAGCAAGTCGCAGCCGTTACCACTGGGCCACCGCTGCTCGCTTCTTCTGATTCCTTTTATGAATTCGAGAGCTGTTTTCTATAATTTCCACTCCTGTCGGCTTCTTTGCCAAAGAAACAGCTCAACGATGCTTATCAAACACACAACTTATACTCGTAAAACAAACAATATCAAATTACAAAACAGCTATTAATCCATTTTATACGACTCATAATTAATACGAAATAGACAAGAAACCTCATTAACGACATTAACGATAAATTTCGACGACATATCGAAAGATCTAAAAACTTTTTACAAAGGAGCGACTTCTTTTTCCTTTTTATCGTAATTGGGCAGTCAAGATGATATGAATTTGGCAATCATATAAATATTAGTCTGGAATTGGGGCAGGTGGAGTGCCGAAATTAGGGTATGTGGTGCGCCCTTTGTAATTGAGATATAAATGTTATTTCTTGATTAACTGCGAGGGGTTGGCTTTAATGTTTTGAGCTGTTTGTGAATATGAATTTATGTACTGAAATTGGTTTTTGTTTCGTTTGAGGAATTGAGTAATTTGAAGTAAGTGCGTTGTTGAAAACTTGTTGCCAAGCTGACAAAGTGTTAGCAATGCTGAGTTTTCTGTTTATTTATTTAAACCAAGTCCCATTATACAAATTCCAAATACGTCATACATCATGAAATAAAATACATTAACATTCAACACAAATAACAAAAATACATTAAAACTGAATAGACATTAAAATTAAAATCTCATAAAGTAGTCACAAAAAAAAACACTTTACTAGATATTTCTTTATGACTTTTTACGTTCTATTTTAAAATCTTTTCGTTTACACTTTTTATTTAGTTGCATTACAATATTATATCTTAGGCTAAATCAAAGGACCATTTTTAAGTCTCTTGAAGAACTATTAGACCAAGTCAAATTTTAAGTTACAAGACTCTAGAGCTCACACATCATAATTATGATTATTTTAGTTCACACAAAGATACTCAGTGTCATCGCCACAAGTATGAAGCCTTATTCAGTTGCGTGCAATATAACCGCATGTCGTGCGTGCAATATTACCGTGGTGGCTGTCGATGGACAATTACGCACGCTTCACGACTCATTATTACCGATAAGATTTAAACAACTACTGAAATTGAGTGGGCGGTATCCTTTGATGAGAAAAGTTACACGTTATGGGAGTATGAATCATACAGGTGAATCCTTCATGGATTCACTGCGACGACGAATCCATTATGGATTCGGTCACACGAATGGAAAAAAAGCAAAAAAGTTGGAAAATCTTCCAACTGTGAATACCAGTATTTTACTTGGAGGAGCGACTGCCTTTCTGACCTCCAGAACCTATGTAGCAACTGGATAACATAAACTGGGCCTGAATTCACTATGACCACTTAACGATTCCTTACTCGTAACCACGTCAATCACACACGAATTCTGCTAATATCGAATTAATAATATCAACTAATTCTCTTGGAGCATACAGAATATGACATTTCGATTCCTTACCTTTACATTGGTTTCTAAAAAAAACACGACGTTGACGTAGTTTGAACGTAGTAAGATTCCGCGGGGAATCATTTTAACTATACAGGATTGGGGTCCTGGGCCCCAATTCCAAGAAACCAGGAATCGAAATGTCATATATTCTGTATGTTCCAACGCAATTTGTCGATATTATTAATACGATATTAGCTGATTTCGTGTGTGATTGACGTGGTTACGAGTAAGGAAACGTTAAGTGGTGATAGTGAGTTCAGGCTCTTTAGGGATATAGCTCTATTATATACTTAGAAATTGTTTTATTTTAATATAAAATAAATATCCCATGACATTGCTTCGTGCGCTCGCGACATTTAGTACTTCGTTTTCTGTTAGCGTTCCTTCTGGCTTTTTTTTCTTTTAACTTGGCTCTTGAGGGTCGTAGCGTGATGTTTAATGACCAATAACGTTCATGAAAAAATATTTTCAAATCCGACTGTATGTAGTTCCAGAGATTGCCTACATACAAACTTACCAACAAACAAATTTTACCTCTTTACTAGCTGACCAGACAGACGTTGTGCTGTTTCTCAGAACTCGATCGCAGCGCCACCAACCGAGTCCAATTGCGGATCTAAACCATTCAAACACACACAAAAACTTTAATCGAAATCGGTCCAACCATTTAAGAGAAGTTCAGTGACATACACATGTACAGAAGAATTATATTTCTAAAGATTATTTTATAAGTACTTATGGATTCGAATTCTATAAATAATAAGAGATCAAATGTCGATTTTTCATGAACCTCACCCACCTGTTCACCCCATTACCATCACACACCAGCAAAACTACCAGAAGCCCATAATCAGAAACCGTTTGTCTTTTTCGTCGACAGGTCAGGCCGGCGTCAACCAATTGGGAGGCGTGTTCGTCAACGGCCGCCCCCTTCCCGATGTGGTTCGAAAGAGAATCGTGGAGCTGGCCATTATGGGAGTAAGACCCTGTGATATCAGCAGACAGCTGCTCGTGTCACATGGGTGCGTGTCCAAGATCCTGACGAGGTTCTACGAGACGGGCTCCATAAGGCCAGGGTCTATTGGAGGCAGCAAGACTAAGGTGAGTGTTAGTATTGTGTTCTACGCATTTGAAATAAATGACCTTCTAGTGTGAATTTGAGAAGAGGGTTTTCAATTCGATTTCTGTATAGGCTTCGTAACTGCTTTATCACCTGCCGATCTATTCTGTTAAAATCTCACCGTGAGAGCTTAGGTGAAGTGAGCTGTCATTCCATCTGACACTAGGGATTGATACTAATGACAGCTCACTTTAAGCTCACTTCACCCAACTTATCACAGTGAGATTTTTACAGAATAGCACTACTGATTTCATGTCACTTCGGATAGTGTTATTGGGTTTTTCCAAATGGAGTTTCTCAGTAGCAGCTCGGAATCTGGTGTTGTACCCGGTTGATGGCAATAGGCTCGCCCCCTATTACATGGGACTTAAACAGAACAGGAGAAATGGTAGTGTACACCAAATCTCACCGTGAAAACATAGGTGAAGTGACCTTAGAGTGAGCTGTCATTAGTATAAATCCCTAGTGTCAGATGGAATGACAGCTCATTTCACCTAAGTTTTCACGATTCGATTTTAACAGAATAGATGCGCTGTACCTAACCTTATGGGGAACACAAACGTGATTTTATATTTTGTCTATGTTGTTAAATATGTCACTTGTAGTCCATAAAACGACAAGGTTTATTTCCCTTTTAGGCAGTTATACACCGTGACATTTTAGTCTTTTTACAACGGCAGCCCACTTCATTTATCCAATGACTACAATACATATAAACAATAAAATAAAAAAATTAGTACTTTTATGAATAATTTAAAAAACTTTTTAATAAAAAAATTGAACCGCCGAAAAACCGAAAAATAAAAAATAATAAACTAGCTTTGTCCAACCCCAATAAATAAGTTCGGAAGGCGGTGACATATAATCAAATACATATCCAAAGTCACCGACTTCCGAACTTATTTATTGGGGTTGGACAAAGCTAGTTTATTATTTTTTATTTTTCGGTTTTTCGGCGGTTCAATTTTTTTATTAAAAAGTTTTTATTTTATAATTTTTTGTGGCTATAATCTACTAATTACTACATGCTTAATTTTTGATTTAATACACGACTCAGTATTAAATCTGTGAGTAAACAATCAATCATCCCCTGTTTTCTTACCCTTAGGGTTGGAATTTTTCTTCGAAATTTACATGGGACCAACTTCGAGGTATACCCTTTCCAATAAAAATAAAAAGAATTATCAAAATTGGACTACTCTGGAAAAAGTTACGCGTGGTCATACATAAAAAAAATATATATATATACGCGTCGAATTGAGTAACCTCCTCCGTTTTTTCGTCGGTTCAAAAAAAAAATCACTAAGACGCATGACGCAGTTTGAAACACCCTGATATGGAGATGGAATGAATAATGGAATGTTATGATATGGGAATTTTCTACCCTTTGATACGTAAACATTATTAACAGGGTGTTTCATAATTCTAAAGCATTATTTATTATTCTTTGTACCTATTATCCTAATTAATGGTAACAATTTTTTTTGATCGCGCCTAGAGGTATTTTATGTCGGATACATTGAGTGGACCATCTTTGTAAGACGACTAAAATGTCACGGTGTATAGTTTGATCAACATAATATTCTATATGGTAGGAATTGTTTTATTCTGTAAAAAAACAACTAGGCTGTAAACTATACAGGGTGACAGAGACTGCAACGCGTAAACTGAAACCATGAATTCACATAAATAAGATACATAATTCTGGTTCTGTATCAATAGAAAATCAGCTGTTTCATAGAAAAAT
Source organism: Polymixis flavicincta (assembly GCA_949987655.1). Lineage (NCBI taxonomy): Eukaryota > Metazoa > Arthropoda > Insecta > Lepidoptera > Noctuidae > Polymixis > Polymixis flavicincta. The sequence goes on along the minus strand of OX465195.1, from coordinate 11,004,265 downwards.
GCAACACAATATGTTGATGTATTTCAGACACGATCTAAAGCATGGTCTCTTTTGGGTTCCACAGCACAAGTTTAATACACTGTTCACTGTTTTCGTTTAGTAAACTGTTCATTGTAACCGTTATTTTAGATATATTTAAGCGCTAACACCCGTTTAAAACTCAATGCCAAACATACAACCTTAACTCTATGCTATAAAATCCTACCGTATCGAAAACGTTGGTATGTCACCTTGATGTTAAGGAATTCGAGGATGCTCGCGATCGAAGCAGGAACGTAAAACATGTCGGAAATCTTCGGAATCTTTCCAAAAATCCGCCGTATCTTGAACTTGTATGCGCTAAAATAACCCCGAAAAAAAATATTATACGTTTTTCTAAATCGCAGGTAAATGTAAGGTTGTATGTTGACTAAAATATTATTTTCAACCGTAACTAATATATCTTTACACAATTATAATAATTTAAATGATCAATACAACCCTACAAGTTAATTTAATCCCATTGAATCAAACCAAACCAAAATATTTTATTTCACATAAACCTGCATGGGCACTTATGAAACGTCAGAAGCTAGGTGCACGGTTCCAATTTGTCGCTTCCTATGGAGAAGAGCCGGCAAGAAACTCCACGGTTACTCTTTTAAAAATAATTGGCTTTTACAATGTTTTTAATTATAGTGATAATAGGTATGGGAGAACAGTTCAAGCCTGTCAATAAGTACCAGGTACTTGAAGGAATGAAACTAAAGAATAGATAATCGTCTACAAATCTACAGTTTGCAAGGCCTACAACGTTTTCTCATTCACTATATACGTATTGTGTAAAAGAATTTACATAAAAAAAATTAACCTATTTAAACCAAGTGACATGATTTCCAATATGTATTAAATGATTCAAATAAATAGTCGATATTAGTTGATGTATAATGTCAAATAATGACGATAATATTTCACACATTGTAAAGAATAAAAATTAACATTGTAATTTGGGAGCAGTTAATTGACTTTCACATAATTCAGTATTGCTGTTAATGAGGTACCAAGGAAGCCACATGTGCAGAAGGAATTAATGCCAAACTTCCCTGTCTTCAACGTAGTCTTTTATCTTATAATATGCTATTTTGATAAGGACACGTTTGATGTGAGTTTTGAACTTTCCATTGCTAAGTTCTGTAACCGACTTTGGCAACTTGATAGAAGTGGAAACTGTTTATTAGAAATGACTTGCTAGTTTTAGTCAGTCTAAATTTTGGAATGGCTTTTTCATGAAATAATCGTAAGAAGCTTGTAAGGGGCTTGTGGCTAAGTTATATTAGCTGCACGGGTCTATCGATCAGGTTAAGCTACGCTTGCCGCGGCTGGTCCATGGATGGGTGACCATCTTTACGTTCGTCCCGGCGGTATAATTTGTGGATCTTTGACACTCATTACAGGTCGTCAGATGCCCGAAAGGGATACCAAGGGGTATCTTATTACCCAGTAACTGAGTTGTGGAGGTCAGATAGGCGGTCTCTCCATGTAAAATGCTGGTATTTAGCTGCATCCGGTCAGACCGGAAGCCGACCCCAACATTGGGAAAAGGTTAGGCAGATGAATCGTAAGAAAAAACGTCAAAAAAATTTAATTTCACGGGCTACCCCTAAAAGGGACGGCGGAACACAATTTTGTAAGTATTCAAAAATAATAATAAATATCAGCAGTGTTGTCACATATGGCTGGAACTGCTATATACCTTGGAGTCACCGTGACAAGGTGAAGCCAATCAGAAGTCATCGTAAATAAATAATTATTGTTCCTTTTCCTCTTCTGTGTAATTAAAATGGTCTTTTTATTTTATTTTTGTTGTTTTGGCGCCGCCGATCTAATCAAACGTATGGCAAAACATTATGAAGATACAATAAATCAGAAATCCTCAATAAATCAGGAAATAAACTTGGTAACGTTTTGATAACTCATTTAAAATAAATCAAACGTCTTGACTTTTTGGATTTTGTCACAATACGAATAGGGTAATTCTCTTCCCTATTCGAATTGTGACGAAATCCAAAAAGTTTTTTCGAAGGTACAATTGTAGTTCCTGAACATTCTTTAATCTTAAATAATTTTACAATAAAAAACGTCAACTTGCAAATGACGAAAGAAGGAAGGAGAAAAAAAAATCAGAAACCTACTTATCAGATCCAGATCCTTATCTTCTTTTATCCGAATCGAGTGCGTCACGCCGCTAATCACTATGTAATTATAAACTATTTAACTGAATAATTATGTAATACGAGTATTTTTCTTCCTTAATGGCTGATTAAGTTTGTTGCATGCACAGCTTATAAAATAGAGTCACGAATTCACTTCGCAATTGTGTAAATAAAAAGGAACGATTTTTTTTTTTTATAGTAACTAACAGCTTTTGAAAAAAATTATAGATGTAATCTGAAGGCCAATTCTCGTAATTAAAAACGTTCGCAGTGTCATATCGGCGACAATCGAATTTCAAAAAATTTACAAAAATGTATAGGAATTTTTGACAGATTGACACTGAGATCAGACTGTGAACGTTCTTAAAATTACCAGAATTGCCCCTCTGAAATTATTAATAGTGACATAGGTAGAACAAAAAAAATTGCCAAGTCACTTTAAAGTTTCCCAAAAATCGTTACCTCAGCAAACAAAACACATTTAAAAAACAAAGAAAAAACTAACGAAGAAAAATTGCACCTTAGTTTCCTCAAAATCTTTACGTTACCATCGGAAGATGGAAGGAAAAAATGTAAATCAACAGTGTTGTCGGCTCATCTTCCGTCGATAGCCGGCGAATCGAGCGGGTCACGCAACCAATCACTGGTAATTATAAACTATAAAAATTTTAACCGGCACCGACTTTCGGCTTCTTGAGATGGCCTTTCGACACGCCCGTAAGGCGCGCGATTGGTAGGTTATATGTGGTTCTGTATGTGAGTTTTAATAGAAGGTTTTATCACAAATTGTTTCACTATTAGCTTTACATATTTTAACCATTCGTTATGAATATTGGATATTTTTTTTTAAGAAGATTATTCATTAGAACTATTTAATTGTCTTATTTTTTTTTATATTTATTAAAATGTGCTTTCTCGCTTTTCTTCTGTACAAAAACACCATGCTTGGTTACAAACTCATTAATTTAGAGGTGTTTTTTTTATTTCATATATCTTTTAGATTTATTGCCATGTGTTTCCGTAAAAATAAAAATGAAAACCAATTTTAATTGAAAAACCTTTCTAAAAACCTTCAAACACATATGAAGTACCGTTGAAAAGGTATAAACGTTTTTCCATCAAACGATAGAACCCCACAACAAAGTCCGGTAAGCGTATTCGACATCGACCTCACTAAATTCGGTACGCCAATAAAAGAACCATTTGTTCTTCCTCAAACGGACGCCGACATCAAAAAATTGATTACAACAAAATACTCCGAAATCACCGAATACTTTTATTGACGGTGTTATGGGAACACTTAATTGACTACTAATCAAGGTGATCAAACGTCACGTACAACCCGATCCATCGTACATATCGATTATAATCGGTATACATAGAATTATATCGATACGACAGTGAGCTGTGAGCTCATCACTAAAAACGGAACCAATTGTGAATTATGTAAAATGTTTCGTTTTGTAATTATTTTTCGCGTTTCTTTAAATCATTTTATGGTTATATATTGCTGTTTTATATGCTGATTGAATAAATAATAGCGTGGCCTTTTACATCAATATTTTCAACATATTATCCGTGGGATAAAAAAATTGGCCAGTTTTTGTTACTTTCTAAATGCAGCTAATATTTTTATTACAATGATCTAAAGTTATAAATTCTCATCATTTCGTATATAAAATTGATTGTCCTGACTTTAACTGATTTGTTTGTGAAAGAAATATAACTTTCTCGCTGGAGAGATCTTTAACATCTGAGATAGATAGATGTCGGGAATTAGACATGGGAAAAAAAATTTTTTTTTTTTAAATTAACCTTTTTGCAAAAAGTTTGCACATGTTTTGTTTTCACTGTTTAATCTTATTTGGAACGGTTCTAAGTTATATGCGTTTTAAACTTTTAATAAATTACCGAATAATGGATTGCCGGCCTGTCGCCACCGAATAAAATTCGCGTGGGAGGATACATTCCGATGTTTTATCGTTCCTAAATCAATTTAAACATTTGCAACTAAGCATTTAATTTAATTTCTACCAAAATACAAGTTGTAATTTAATGAAATGAAATTAGTTAAATCAAAAAAGTTTTTTTTTAACTTAATTTAATGTGAAATTAATAAATGACACAAAACGTACGAACAAATTTTAAGATTCTACCATAAAATGACACATTTCGTCATCCTATTATATTCATAAATCAAAAGAAGAAAAAAGATTTTCAAACTTAAAAAAAAATACTTCATAATTATGCAGGTACAATAAAATTACACCAGTGCGATAACCTCAATCAATTAAACACTACATAAAAATCAAAGGTATAAACGGACAGTAACGATTTCTCTGTGAAAAATCGTTTGATTGGACAATTTGCCCAGCCTTGGGTTTTAAAAGGTTAAAACAATATCGTTTGAGGCACCTTGAAGTCTTATAACCCTATTTAGGTTGGTCGGCAATGTTGGTTGGATTTTCCTTGTAAAATAAGTTTCAGTGCAATGGTGCATAATTTAGATAGAATTTCTGTTTTTTTTTTAAGAAACAACTTTGCCAATGATTTGCCGCAGTAAAACGTGGTCTGGATTTGTTCCCGCTTGATGGTAATGGGCTTGCCCCCCAAGGAGTGGTGTTACGTTACGCCTTTTTTTCCAAAAAGCTTAACAATTCATAATTCGAAGATACCCTAACTAAATACCAAAAACGCTCGCTACAAATCTCTAAATTGTTCCAAACGCAAGAACATAAAAAGCTAAACGTGAAACACATAAAAATCGTACACATTTTAAATAATTTGACCAATTCAAATTACTAGTGTGGGAAACCACGCTATCTTTTACAATCTTTTTTCTTACAAATATTTACCGTTATTACTTCAGTTTACGAATAGCGAAAACACGGGATAAACGCTCGATTACACCGTGCAGCCATTATAAAATTACGATACGCTTTTTCTAAGTTAATTGGTGATCACTTCAGAAGCATATTTCTATAGTTTTACCGGCCGGTTGAGCTTCTACTTTTAATTAAAGTTTTAGTTGTTACGAGCCGTCTAGCGTTCGTTAATGTTAACTGTTGTGGTACACGAAATGTTTATCATCTGTAATAGCTGGTCGGGTACTAAATGGTAAACAAATGAATTGCTTTTGAGTTTAGGGGGTTTATTTGGCGATGCTTAAAGTTAAAAGACGCTTAAACATCAAAATAGTATGGTTAAACAGTCGCTAATCATTACTTAACTTTAAGCAACGTTTATAAATAAAGGGGTCAAGGAGTAGATGTTTTATTGTTTAACACTTAGAGTTGGTACGGTTTTTTTTTTTTGAAGGTCATCAAATAACTTCTCCAGCTCTGGGTGGATCTGAAGAGCATGTCAGACTTTTACTTACTAAAACCTACCCGTGTTCCTTCGGTAGTACGGGAATTAGCCTGGGATTTCTGACGCTCAGGGCGCCGGCGATTAGAGCCGCGAGGGCGCATATACTGCCTAGAGTTGGTAGGGTTGGTTGCTAGTTACCGATTAATTACGTATTTCTCTTGTTTTGAGGGTCTCTCAATTTAAAACATAACATTACATCACGCCTGTCTTTAAATACGCAGGTCCAGATGGAGATGGCGGGATGAGCTGGACTTACCTTACTCCTTTAATAAAGATTGGTCAGCTCTGGACAGAGAGAAGTGGAAAGAGAGTAGAGGGAGGCCTTTATCCAACAGTGTGACATTCATGGCTAATAATAATCACGCCTGTAATCTTCAATCGTTTAGGCAGAGGTGCACACCCACATTTCGCCCGTTATACAGATACAGAATAAAATCAGCTGTTCCATAAATTTTGACCGCGTAGGTATTGCACTTTTCTATGAAACAGCTGATTCTTTTTTGTATAACCGATGTAAAATTTCTGCGCTGAGGATTCTAGAATGATATGCTGAATTCATAGTTACAGTTTGCGCATTGGTTAAAAACTTATCATGTATGTAAGTCCCATGGAAGAACCTATTGCCATCAAGCGGGCACAAATCCAGACTTCGGGCCGCTACTGATGCTCTCAATTCAGTTCAATTTCCTTAACACTTGAAGTCATCTAAGGCTCCCGAAATCATCAAAAGACACACTTTTACAAACATAAAAAACAAACCTTGTATCATTATATAGAGCTAGGAAACTCGCGGGTTAATCTACAGGGTGTTTGGCAGAACATTGAACATACGAAAATGTGGAATAGGTGGGATCATTTGCTACTTACTCAGCCCTAATTTATTTGGTCCTGGCCCCTGAATATTTTTTAATGCAAGTTGAAATTAAGAATAACTTTTTTATAGCTAACATCTGAATAAAGCAATAAATTTATAAGAATCTGCCAATATTAAAGATTAAAAAAATTGCCTGTTTTACCCATTTTTTATAAAAATTACACTTTAACTTTAAGAAAGTGGTGAAACTAGAAGAAAGCAAAAAAAAAAAAATATCCAGGCGGCCATTAGGGCTGAGTAAGTAGCAGATGACCACTACTATCCACCATTTTCATATGTGCAACGTTCTGCCAAACATCCTGTATATCTACTATCCGATTCCGAAAGTTCTTTTACTAATGGGAAGGTACAGTATTGTCGAGTGTCATCCTACTATCCTATGATATCCTAAAAATGCTCTAGTCTGGGAAAACCGTTCTATCTATTATAAATCAGTCTATGGAACCGTCGCTTTCAAGAAATGAATAAAATCACAGTGATTTATAACGCGAATCAGTTTGAAAAATCAAAATGGTTTCTGTTATTGTTGTTCGAAATAGAAATTTATTGATTTATTAAGATGTCACTGTTTTTGGTGGGATCAATACTAATTGTGGCTGATCGCACCACTAATCGCCGGATTATGATAATCCGTCATAAAACCACGGAATATAAAATTTATTTTGACAAAGTAATATAGAGCGCTATAATATTTTTAATACTAATTGCTTTCTGGGATGAGTTACGCTTTAAAAGCAATTATTGGGCTTTAAAATATCTTCTTTTCTTTGTAATGTAAGCGCATGGGTCTTCCGATAGAACTAATTGTACAGTGACCAAAAGAAGTAAGTAATCAGGGTCGTTGTTTATAATAGGTCTTTACCTATGAAATTGCCGTTTTGTATGAAAAAATTTAAACGAATTTTTTTCATGAATTTTTTATTTGTATTAATCGAAGTAATCACCCATGCAATCAATGCATCTTTGCCATCGCAGTGGCAGTTTATTGATGCCCTTCTTAAAGAAATCAGCTGGACGGGAGGCAACAAATTCTTCAAAGGCATTTTGTACTGCCTCTCGGGTATTAAATTTTTTTCCCGCCAAGAAGTTATCCAAATTCTGGAAAAAGTAGTAGTCTGTAGGCGCAAGGTCTGGTGAGTAGGGCGGATGACGGAGAGCTTCCAACCCCAGTTCTTGCAACTTGGAGACCGTCTGCTGTGCAGAATGAGGTCGCGCGTTGTCGTGCAGGAGCAGCGGAGACGAGCGATTGACCAATGCTGGTTGGAGATGCGCCAGCTTCTCCATCATTGTGTTCAGTTCTTCACAGTACACATCTGCAGTAATGCTCACCCCGTTTGGTAAGAAGCTGTGATGAATCACACCGGCGCTAGACCACCAAACAGTGACCATCACTTTTCTAGGGGTAAGTTTTCGTTTAGGGCATTGTTTAGGTGCTGAACCAGGATCCAACCAACTTGCTGAGCGCTTACGGTTATCAAACAGAATCCATTTTTCATCGCAGGTAACAATGCGGTTCAAAATTCCTTCATTTGTGTGTCTGTTTAGCAGTGCAAGGCACGTCTCGACGCGTACTTCGCGCTGGCGATCATTGAGTTCGTGGGGCACCCATTTGTCAAGCTTTTTTACCTTGCCAATTTGACGCAAATGGACCAATATTGTTTTGACGCTAACGTCGAAAGCTGCTGCTAATTCAGCCGTAGATTGTGTATCATCAGCTTCCACAATCGCCTTTAATTCGTCATTGTCGACCAAAGTCTTGGGACGACCGCGAGGTTCATTTTTCAGGTCGAAATTTCCAGAACGGAAGCGAGCAAACCAATAACAGGTGGTGCGTTGGTTTGTAGTGTTAGCTCCGTAAACGTCGTTGATGTTGCGTGCCGCTTGTGCCGCGTTGCTGCCACGACGGTACTCATATTCCATAATTACTCGAATTTTTAACGTATCCATGATGACGAAAAAGATTGAAATGCGATGAAAATGTAACACTAATCAATAAAGAAATGACTACTTTTAGAAAAAAAAATCCATGTTTTTAAAATAAAATTAATTTGAAATTAGAATTCTTAGCCAAACAAAAATTATTTTGATTTGAAATGGCCAGTACTGCAGAACGGCAATTTCATAGGTAAAGACCTATAGTTGAAGTTTTGTAAGAAACCGATGAATGTTTTCGAATAAAATTTAATTTAATTAATAGGCAACGAACAGTTTATTTATCAAACTAAATTTCGTTATGTGTGCTACATTTGAGAAAATTGTTTTGAATTACCCAAAACTAAAAAACGGTTTTAGGGGAAACCAAAACGTATGGATATTTCTAGCGTTCTAACAAATTATATTTTCGATTTCGTAAGATAGCTTCTGGAGAGAAAAAGCCCTTACTTGCATTAATCTAAGTATAAATATTTTCAAATCAAAATGGTCTTAAGAGGAAAGGTACCTTAAGGTATTAAAAGATTCCATAAACCACCCTGAATTTTATCCAGCAAATAGAGACATCAAATCATTTATATGACACAAGCCGTTTATAAATCCCAACATTTGTCATCTAAATCGAGACCGCACTACGGAAACGTCATAAAAACTAACAAAAGGTCAACCCTTCGAATGCGATAGGCTAACCAACTAACCAAGATATTTGCATGAAAACATTCACATATATCCCTATCTCCGGTTTATGACCGCGAGTTATAGCCTTTATGATCGATGGCCAGTATTTATGGTCAAATGACCGTAATTAGTGGGGCCGAGTACCACTGGACTTTATAGCTGGGCGGCCCGCGATTGAACATAGCTTTCACACAGAATTTTAGTGTTAAGTTTCGAATTTGTGTTTGTTCTGGCTGGATATTTTTGTATATTTATTAGCGGTACAGGTTTTGTTGTATTAGAGTAGTTTTACATTTATTGTGGCGTGTTCATTTATTTTTTGTAGCTTACTGTGTTGAGTATCTATTAAGGAAAATGGGTCATCAGAAATCATCACCACTGCTCTCAAAACGGTGAAGGAAAACATCGTGAGATCTACCAAACCGTACTGGGCCTGCGTGGTGGATTACAGCCCACTCCCTCTCAAGGAGAGGAGGCCTGTGTCCCAGCAGTGGGAACATTATAGGCTGATTATGCTGTTAGTGGTACAGTTTAATTGTAGTATTAGAGTAGTTTTACTTTTATTGTGGCGTGTTCATTAATATTATGTAGCTTACTGTGTTAGGTAGATCTATTAAGGAGAATGGGCCTGGGCCATGTTGTAATAGCCTAAAAGTCTACAGAACACTTTTTTGCCACACGCTGCTGTGTAAAGATCCCCTTTACATGCAGAATCCTTTTGTGATCTTACCCGACACTAATAGTTGAAGAACTCATAGAAGAAGAGTGGCTTGTGATGGCTACGTAACAAATAATAGTCGCACGGTTCGATCGATCAGGTTAAACTACGCTTGTCGCGGTTGGTCCGTGGATAGGTGACCATCTTTACATACCAAGACCCCTCCCAGCCACGAAAAGCACATTAGCTGACGCTAGCTGTCATTTCTGTATCTTTGAAGCCCGAAATAATAAATAATAGCATCCATTCATTATGACTGGGTCTCATCTGTTTGCGTTTTCATTGAATACTAAAATACTACAACACAACAACTCTCGATTAAATCACCTTTCAGACAAAACAAAGAAAAGACAGCCAGAAACACACTACAAACTTTTAACACCCTTCTTTTTCGTCAGGGGTTAAAAATATCACAAGACATTCGCCCACATATCCCACAAATCGCAAACACACAGTTAACCTAGTGTATCTAAAATGATTGCCACACAGCAGCGTATGGAAATCCGTCCGATCGTAATGAACAGTGTTTGCGCAAGCTCATACGGACAGAAGTATTTGTTACTGCCACTACTGCTAACGTCGGTATTTGACGCGCGAATGTAACGGTTTCGTCACAGAGTATTGAGTTGGTACACTTTAACAATATGTGTCGTGTCATGTATCATAATATACACGATTATCTTTGAAGGGTTAATAGAGTTGTACTCTTTTACAGTCGACAAATTGGTTGTACAGAAATTCATTGATTGTCATTAAAAATTTCGAGGAATGTAAATATTTTTTTAAAGGGCTGTCTGAATTTTTATATCGAGAACTATAGTGTAGACTGTAATGCGATCTAGGATCCATAGTTAAAGTCACTGAGAGTAATCTTGATTGCTAATAACTTGGTGGTTTATTTATAAACAATGCTTAAAGTTAAGGGACGTTTAAACGTCAAAAAAACATGGATAAACCGTCGTTTATCATTACTTAGCTTTAAACAACGTTTATAAAGAAAACTTAATGTTTTTCGTCTACTAAGATGCTGATCAAAGGATTTATGTGGAAGGAAGCCATGGTTGATGATGATAAACATAAAGTAATTTTTTTACAGCAAAAACTAACAATATTGTAGGTATGAAACTTAAGAGTTAGAAAAACCAAATGCCAAACAACAAAACAAAAAAATTACAAAATCGGTTCAGCAGTTTGGAAGCTACGATGCCACATACAGATACACATATACACACATTAAACATATAACACCCCTCTTTTTTCGTCAGGGGTGAAAAAAGCGGAAAAAGAAAATGTTAGAAAACCGTCTACCCATGCTTTCCCTTCATGCATCATTACTAAACTTCTCAGAGCTCCAGATACGCCTCCAGTGTCAATCTCAGCGCAAGCCCGAGGTGTGAGCCTCATTCATTGTTTATGACCAATTAGGAACTTTGCACACTTCTGCGAACTTCGTTAACATTTGACGTTTACTGCATTACCGTTGCTCTAATATATGATAGGTATGATGCGGAGGCAGTCCTTTGTTTACGCTTATTTTCCCTTTGGTAAAAGCCGATTTTTTTAGCCTGTGGCAGTAAGAATTGAGAAGTATAGGCGCCTAAAATACGTGTGAACTTAAGCAGTGCTTCATAATTGCGTAGATAACATGCTATTGCGTAATCAGAATGCGAATCATTTTAGTGTATTTCAACTCCTCAACAACGCCATAAATATTGTGGAACTATCAAAATGAAACCGATTCCTACTGATACTGTATTATACAATTACCTACCCCTCTTCTTAGTTAATTTTGTAATTTATTAAAACGTGATAAAATAATTCTAAGTAGGTAGTTTTAGGACATTTCATACAGGATAAGTTTTTAACCAGTGCGCAAACTGTAACAATGTTACTTACAATGAATTCAGCGTAATTATCATTCTAGACCCCCCAGCGCAGAAATTGTTCGTCGGTAATATATATAAAAAAAACAGCTGTTTCATAGAAAAGTGCAATACCTAGGTACGCGGTAAAAAGTATGGATCAGCTGATTTATTTTTGTATAACCGACGAAATATATCTGCGCTAGGGGTCTAGAATGATATGCTGAATTCATGGTTACAGTTTGCGCACTGGATAAAAACTTACATGCATACATACTCAGCCTATAATATTCCCACTTAAAATCTTATACTTTATATAAAAATTGAGCTAAAATTCAAACCAAAAATAAGTCATGATCATCTTTTCCCAACTATGTTGGGGTCAGCTTCCAGTCTAACCGGATGCAGCTGAATCCCAGTATTTTACACGGAGCGACTGCCTATGTGACCTCCGCTACCCAGTTATTGGGTAATATAGTACCCAATATTGATAAGACTGACCAAAAATAATTCCTAGAACAAAATTACCTTAATACAAACTATACAGGGTAAGTTTATATCGAGTGCGCAAATTGTAACCAACCATTTTTGTATAACCGGCGAAAAATTTCTGCGGTAGGGGGTCTAGAATGATATGCTGAATTCATGGATACAGTTTGCGCACTGGATAAAAACTTTTCCTGTAGATACAAAAAAATCTCCTCGTCAACAAAAGACATCAACGCCGTAATTCCCATACATAAATCTCCATAACAAATTCATATCGATTAAAAAACTGTCGTGTGTTACAAACGGACTATGTTCACAATTATACAAATACGAACAACACGAACCAATTAAATACAATACATCCGATCAACCATAATATCCGGGGTTGGAGCGCAAAGCAGATAGGTGCAGAAGGTCAGCGCCATATAATCATTTGCCAAGCCTTTTCCCAACTATATTGGGGTCGGCTTCCAGTATACCGGATGCAGCTGAATACCAGTATTTTACATCGAGCGACTGCCTATCTGACCTCTACAACCCAGTTGCTGGGTAACACGATACCCCTTGGTAAGACTGGTTGTCAGACTTTCGGGCTTCTGATGACCCGTCGTAACCACTGTCAAAGATCCACGAATGACAGCTGGGACCAAAACGTGCTTGCCGTGGCACGGAGGGGTCTTGGTATGTGAAGGTCACCCATAGGTCATCATCATCATCATTTCAGCCAGAAGACATCCACTGCTGGACATAAGCCTCCCCCAAAAGGGGAGGAATTGCCATTATCGCCACGCTTGGCCGGCGGGTTAACGATCGCAGTATGGTGGTCAAATGCATTGAGAACGCTGCTGCCCATTCTCTAGTAAGTCCCTTAGTCGCCTTCTACGACACCCACGGGAAGAAATGTGATGGTGCTATTCTTTTACGTCCAGCGTCACACGGAACCCATAGGTCAGCTCCATAATAACGAGTGCTAAACAGACACACGCACACAAATACGCGTATGTACCATTCCGAGCATACGAGTATACGTATTTACCACAAACTTTTGCCAGTGGCTTCACCCGCTTGAAGGTCGGAAATTGTCGCACTGGAGCTTACTACCGCGATAAAAAGTATTTAATTTGCTAATGCATGTTGTAAACTATCTGTGTGCCAAATTTCATTCAAATCCGTTCAGCCGTTTTCGCGTGATTGAGTAACAAAAATCCAAACTTTCACATTTGTAATATTAATAGGATAGTTAGAAGTAAGCTCGTCAATTATATCGGATTTCATGATTCATCCATTAATATCTGTCTTCGAGATCATGATGTACATACTCGTATGTGTGATCATTTGTGAAAGGCTTTTTACAAGCGGCAGCGCAAATATGTGACATCGAAGGAACACCAAACTATCTGACGAGACAACGCCATAATATAGGATGCTACATCAATTTCAATCAGAGGTGTCAAATCCTAAAATACAATAATATCGGGCATGTGTTGCGTTATTTATAAATACTAGTGGTCGGACAGTGGTCGAAATTCGTAAATAATTCATTATATTAATATATTTATTAAAAAAATAGCTTTCTGCTTTCGTTCTCGATATAAATTTTCACTGTGGCAAATTCCCGCTTAATTTTCGTAAAAAGGGGTACAAAGTTTTTTCTTCACGTATTATGTTATTAATAAATACCAGTGATCGCCCAGTTCGCAGTGGTGGCCAAACGGAGCAGTGGTGGCCAAGCGGCAACGGCCGCGACTTACGAGTTGTAGGTCGTGAGTTCGAACCCAGACAGGCGCTTTACTTTGTGTAAATTATTTCATCACCACTGCTCTGAAAACGGTGAAGGAAAACATCATGAGGAAACCGGCATGTCCTAGAACCAAAAATTCGAAGACATGTGACATCTACCAACCCGCACTGGGCCCGCGTGGTGGATTACGGCCCAATTCCTCTCACCGAGAGGAGGCCTTCGTCCCAGCAGTGGGGACATTATAGGCTGATGATGATGATCGCCCAGTGGTCAAAATTCGACCATAATTCATTATAAAATATTTGCCCTCTCCACACATTTTGACCGCGTAGATACTGCACTTTTCTATGATACAGCTGATTTTGTTTTGTATAAGCGTCGATGAAATGTCTACGCTAGAGGGTCGAGAATGATACGCTGAATACATCGTTACAGTTTGCGCACTGGTTAAAATTTTATCCTGCTTAGATATCGTACGGCGAATTCAAACAAATGCCTGTCGCGAGTGCGCTTGCACTGGCTATACGTGAAGCGTGTCTGTGCGTGCAGTTTCCCTCGTTGTATGAAGCCAGCCTTCTGTACCTATCTACTCTGTGGTTGAGGGTAGGGGCGACCCCGTTTATCTTAATAACATGTTAAAACATCGAGTGTCGCGATCGAGGGGTTAATTTTTACCTGAGTGTGGTTTGTGTTCGCTCATTTGCGGTATATATTTGATCGGACGAGGGTTTTTTTTTTTATGTTGGCAGTTTTTGTGGGATTCGGGCAAGGTTTTAGTTTGCAGTTCTATTTTTAAACAGACATCTAAAGAGAAAAGTTTAATTTTTCTTGTGTTTAGGTTGCACTCGTATATGTAAACTCCTGGATAAGTTATGTAAGAGTTATATTGGCTTTGTAAAAAAGTGCCAAGTTAGGTACAGACTTCAAATGTTTCTTTGTACTAGTTAAAATATTATTTTGTTCCACTTCTAAACTGAAAGAGTACCTACATCACGCTTGAAAACAATGTATAATTAACAAGAACACCATTCGATTTCTATTAATTAAATTGCTTAATAATATTCGAAAACGATTGAAAAAAAAAGAAGCTGATAGTCATCGCCTGAACGCCATGACATGCCAAACTGACATTAACAGCATTGTCAAACAATATAACGCGGCAATATTAAATATTCAACGCTGGCAACACATTACCTGTACGTGTTTTAAATTGATCTGGCAATACCGAAGCGCGGTGTTTCGTATAACTCATACATTATGTTACGTGTGTATTTTAATTTATGCTCTTCTGCGATAATTATCGGTTTTAATGTTAAATGCCAATGATTTGCCGATGTCTGTTATTTGGATAGACTTTTAGTTCAGTAGAAACTTTTAAATACTATGCGAATAGGGTTGGAGTTTCTTGCCCGTTCTTCTCCATATGCTGCTGTATGGAGAAGAATGAGCAAGTTATGTTACGGCTTCAACTTTTTAACTGATCGTGTCTTTGACAATGAAATAAATGTATTGAGTTAGAGTGTGAAAAAATGACTATTTACCTTATGCTCACATCGATGCCGCTCCCTACAAGCCATCATAATTTCAGCCGAAAAACGTCCACTGCTGGGCATAAGCACCGCTACTTCGACCGATTCTGTTCTGCTCGAATTCAGCGGATTCTTGCGGCCTTCACCAGGTCATCGGTCCACCTTGTGGGAGCCCTTCCACCGCTACGTTCTCCTACGAATCTCTTCATTTTTGATTAGATCGCATAGGAAAACCAAATAAAGAAAAGCATCCCAAAGTTGACCAAATTATATTATCCTCAGATTACTGAGATATTATCTAGAAATAGATTAATTTAACAAGATGTCTCTAAAACTTAAATAATGGAACCGATAAAAGAATTGGATGAAGATATCAATTTTAAATTGGAAGATAAGTAGGTATAGGTTTTTGTAAATGAGCTTTTGATAAAACGAGAGTTCCAAATCTAATTTTAATTCATTAAAAGATAAAACCGTCCTTATTATAAACAGTCATAAATGAAACCAAGTCTTGGGTATATTATACAGTATCGTGAACAAAATCCTCCTACTAATTTGTCAATAAGGTTTGTAGGTATGTGTTTTACTCAATGACGCAAAAACGGGAGAACAGATTTGGATGAAAATTGGCATAAATATATGTAGTTTAGAACTTGTATTCAAACATAGGATAAATCTTATTTTCATAGTTCGTTCCCGTGGGATGATTTCTGACTGATGCGGGCGAAGCTGCGGGCAAAAGCCAATAGTTAGACTAATAAATAAGTAAAATAAAACTATGAAAGAGCAATCTAAATTAATATAATCGGTAAGACATAGCAACAGCATAAAAAATTGATCCCAAAACCTAAGAATTCATGTTCCAGCACTATGTTAGGTAAAAAATTGAGAAAATAGAGAGGATCATATTCTTTTTTTTTTCATATAGGTATTTTTGAAATTGCAAATCGCTTTTCGGTAGACGGATACTAAAAACATAAACTGCAAAGCTTAATAAACACCATTACACCAAGCCCTGGGCGTCGGGAATCCCAGGCCGATTTCCGGCCACCGTAGGCATGAGCTTGCGGACGGCGAGTAATGGGTAGCTCGCTGTCCGGTAACGACCAAGTCCAAGTCGACGGCGCGTTGTGTTCCACGCGCGCCTCAAAGAGATGTCAGCACAAAAAAATTATGGGGCTCGCAAGGGCCGATGCCTGCCAGGGGTGCGGGTTTGTTCGAAGGAGACACCACAGCCCCTGGCATACGGGCTACTGAAGGAACACGGGTGGGTTTTAGTCAGTAAAAGTCTGATACGCCCTCCTGCTCCACCCAGAGCGGGAGAAGTTATTTGATGATTTCCCACCCAAAAAAAAAAAAAGAAACCATTACACCAACAAACTCACGGACCAACAATTTAAGACATTATTAGCTATCATGTCATCTAGAGGTACACTACTATCATAAAATGCGAGTAATAATGTTTGTCTCGCTTCTTTCATACTCGATAAGTAGAGCTTAAGGGATTTGCTAGATAACTTTTACATGGAAAATCGACCGGCGCAAACAAAATGAGTATTACCACATCCCGCGATAAGCGTGCACGGTGTACTAGCAATACTTAGTTGAAAAAGTCCAGGACTAGAGTCAAGACAAAAAATACTTTTATTCTAATTCTTCTGGGCACACTCGTTCCATCATAGATCTCATAAATCGTTTTCCATCAGACGTAATCGTGGTTAAGAGCAAGCAGTTTAGAAAAAAAACTTGTGTTTCATTATTTTCTAGTTGTTTTTTTTTCATTACTTAACT
The DNA here is from genome assembly GCA_949987655.1 of Polymixis flavicincta. Lineage (NCBI taxonomy): Eukaryota > Metazoa > Arthropoda > Insecta > Lepidoptera > Noctuidae > Polymixis > Polymixis flavicincta. The sequence continues at coordinate 10,987,090 of OX465195.1, read as the reverse complement.
ATATTCATCCGAGTTTAAGTTTATTTAAAGCAATGTCGCTGTAAATTGAAGCAAAATACCGAAGGAACCACACCAAAAACCCCAAAAAATCTCTAAAAAATAATCAGTTCAATTCAAATAAATGTCAAAAACACCTGATTACCAAAATGACAGCTCCATAAAAACACGTTCGGAAACACACTCGAAATACGTAATTATATCTTCCGTACACAATCAGGGGTCGGATCAGAGGGCAATTTGTAACAATAATGGTGCGATTGGTCAAGCGGGTCATGGGACCGGGTGGCACCTGTCACTATGTCAAACTATCGCGGGTGTTATCTGTTAGGCCTTAATAACCTCACGTGGACGTACGGACAGGATACGGGAATTTGGTTTGTATATGAATGAATTTTGTTGATCGTTTTTGGTTTTAAAGGGTTGTGCTTTTTATTTATTTTATTTTGTGTGGACATCGCTCTATATATATTGGTTCTGCATGAGTTTTCGCAAGTTATACATTGATTAATTAAAATAAACGCGGAAAAGCTTTCCATAGAAGACGCCTTTTTAGATATTTCTTAATTATTTTTGTACGGGAAATTACGATTTACAATTTTACGCCCACGTACAAAGATGGACACATTTTAAAACGTTTAGTTTAATTAATAAAACTTATAAATATTTAAGTAACCGGTTAGGTTAGGTTTGCGTTGACTAATGAGATACAATTAAGTATTAATTGTTCAACGGAAGGATGTATTAAAGAAAACGTTATAATATCATGAATAGGTAACAATCTTTCAACATCTATTGTTTTACAAAATATCCAAAATAAAAATGTCACACATTTTTTAAATCAATCATCCTCTACAACGAGCTCAAACATATCAATATCATTATAACAACGCTGTTTTAAAAATGCGTCAAAATTAAAATCTAGTGCATTTCAAAAAAATCAAGACATTTTCTGACATTTGTTTTTTAAATCACGTATTCTCTAAAAAGAGCTGTTAACACCTCATTATCAAGAGGGGGTTTTCAATCGCGATTGACATTTTAAAAAAAATCACGCATTCTCTAAAACGAGCCAAAACACATCACTACCACAATTGATCGCCCAGCTTTTCGCAACTTAAGTCGGATTTGCAGCGATATCGTTCAGTTTATGTTGGCCCATGGATTACGCTGTCAATATTATTACGCGCCTTTTAATACCGTTGAGCCGCTCCATAAAACATATTGGAAATTATTGCTTGATACGTCCACTTTATCATGCTATTCGATATTGCTGCTTTTGTGTGGAAAGGATGTCTTATTTTGGATGTTTGTAGCTAAGCCCATGGTGTGGAATATTTTCTTAAATAGGCAAGATGAACGAAAACCGTAGACAAGCGTTTTGTCGCCGGAAGACTAGACAAAAATGACGTTTCCGTATAGACAGTTAAGAGCGTTTATTCTGAAAGTTGGCAACGTCGCAAATAGCTGTCAAATATTTACCTGTTTTTATTAATTTGTTATTATTACTGTATGGAAATATGAAATATCGCTAACTAGTGACCTAAAATATGAATAATGATTTGCAATTATAACACTGAATTTGATGTTGTAACCGTTTTAGGTGTAAAAAAGGCATTCGGAAAGTTTCCAAGTTCTTTTTTTATATCTAAAACTAAATGTTCGATATTAAGATGTTAATTATTGCATTTCGTAATCAATATTTTAGGTTACTAGTTAGCGATATTTTACGGTTCCATACAGTAATATTGCCAAATTAATCAAAACACTGAAACATTTGACAGCTATTTGCGACGTTGCCCATTTTCAGAATAAACACTCTTAACAGTTTTTTACCGAGAAATGTAGACAAACGATTTCTATTCTACAGTAGAGTACAAAAAGAAAGCGTCATGCGAAGCTGGTACGAATTTTAAGAGTGTTTTCCGTGTCGACACGAAATACGTTAATCCGTATGGTGCCGGACATAAAGAAGGCGACTAAGGGACTTACTAGAGAATGGGCAGTAGCGTTCTCTATGCATTGTACTACTACACTGCGATCGCCAACCTGCCTGCCAAGCGTGGCGATTACGGCAATCTTCCCCAATGGAGGAAGCCTATGTCCAGCAGTGGACGTCTTTGTGTGGGGTTATTATAGGTTGATTATGCTAGGGTATATTTATAAAAATTATTAAAGTTAAGAGATTTTTGTAGAGTGAGAAGGCCTCCCACAAGGTTCCCACCTTCCTTCCAACAAGGCGGACCGATGACCTTGTGAAGGCCGCGGGTATCCGCTGAATGTGGGAAGCACAAGATCGGTCAAAGTGGAGGAGCCTGGAGGAGGCCTATGTCCAGCAGTGGACGTCTTTCGGCTGAAATGATAATCTTGAAGAGTCAAAAATGTATGGTTAAACAGTCGCTAATCATTGCTTAACTTTAAGCAACGTTTATAAATAAAGGGGGTATAATATAAAATTGAGCTTTGAAAATTTACTTAATCTGATCTCATTTGAACTTCTGAATCTTATTTTAACTTTTTTTAAAGCTTGAATGAGACAATATTTTTTGGTTTGTCAACATCGTAGTAGGTACCAAGATGATTTGGGAATCGATTAATTTTAGCTGTAAATAAAACATAGAAATCATCGTCACAAAAGCATATAATACGGCGATACACATCCTCCGACATTACAAGAGCAGTCTTAATTAAATGTCCTCTTTACTCTATTTTCAAAACAAAAGCTCACATCTGGCGCCAAACACCACCGTCCTTCATTCACAAAGGAGATCACAACACTTAAAACGGCATAAAAACTCTAATTACCGGACCTCTTCCGTTAAAAGAGGTAAGGCACGTTAAACTGATAATTATCAAGTGCGTTTGGAATGGTCCTGTGGCCCCCTGTCTCGTCCGGCCTTGTCTCCCGGAGCCTTGGAAAGCACGTTACCCTCAGTAAAAGAGCTTGGCAGATCGATTCACAGTTTTTTGCGAAGATTAACGCAGAGATTCGGGCACTGTTGAAGGTTTAAAGCGTAGGTATCATAGCCTTATGAGGATTTCGAAATCGTGAAGTGCCGAAAAGGTGAGTTTTATCAGGTTTCCAAGTTTTGGATGCGTCTTGTTAAAGTTTTTGGATTTGTTACCCGACGCTCATATGAGTGATTGGTACATATTGGCTCAGGAATCTAGGTAAGATAGACAGTAGAAGATTCTGAAGCCCCCTGCGTTGAAATATTTCTTTGGGTATTTAAAAAAGAAACTCGCTAGTGCATACATTTTGACCGCTATGAAACAGCAGATTTTTTTTATAACCGCCACAATCTTCTACGCTAGGTGGGTTCTATAATCATGTGCTGAATTTACGGTTTCAGTTTGCGCCACCTATTTGAAAACGGAAAAACGGCAAAAAATGTGTCAAAGGTATAAAACCTTGCCCAGGATTTAAGTTCAGTGTAAAAAAAAGCATCCATCACAACACACTCTTATTATTTCCACCTTACAATTTAATTAGAAATGATAAAAAAACAGAAACCCTACATTAGGAATAGCCTGGATTCCTTCGCGGACCTGTCATAAATTACTTTTTTTCCGCTCAACTATTTGAGTCATGGAACACACTACATAGAAATATGTTGATGAGCTCATTATAAGAATAACTTCACACCTACAACCAGTCTCCAGTTATAGGACATCTCGTCTTATAAAGAAAGTGATGATAAATTATATAAAGGAGATTTCTTTAATTGATTCTTTTTGCGGGTGATACGCTTGTCGGGTTTGATGGTGAGGAAGTCTTTAAAAGGTTTAAGATCCTTAAATAATTCCCTAATTGCTTCGTTGGCCTCATGACCGTAAGCGCGACTGGTGAGCGTGGGGTCCTGAGTTCGATACCCAAGTTGGGCAAAGTGTTCTTGAGTTTTTTCTTAAGGAATATCTTCGGAGTTTGGAAGTTGCCGGTGAGATATCCCTGTGCCTCGGAAAGCACGTTAAGCCGTTGGTCCTGCGCCTGATCTCTTTCCGGTCGTGTCGGATTACGTGCCGTCGCATCGGAGTATGAGAGTTTGAGAAAAGAGTGCAGCTGTGCCTGCGAACACACTAGTGCACTATAATATCTCACGCGCCGAATGCTATCTCCGTTGAGACTTGCCGCCACGGACGAAATACGGTCTTGAGGACTATATCTGTAAAGGTCTACAAGTGTATAGACCTCCTTTTTCAACATCAGGTAACAGGTCACAGGTACAGTCTGGCAAGTAGCTAAATAACCATTTCATTACCCAATGATTTGTTAATTGGCCATCAAACACCGTGAGGACAACTTGAAGTCTTAAACCGCCAAAGATGAGGGGTGATCAACTACGTTTCCTTATAAGGAGTAATCTAGAAACCTATGTTCCTTTCTTATGTGCTATGTTTTCAATATGATCACTTAAGACCCCTGTGTGGATGAGGATATGGTTAGAAAGGCGATGACTACCGAGATGACGACTAATAGGGAAGAAGAATAGGACATGTTGAGCTAACTACAAATAAATAGAGATAAGGTCAGGAGAATGACGACGATGAAGAGCCCCTTAATATCAGGAGAAAGAGAGAACAAACCTTATTAAGACCTGGTTAAATAGTTGTTGATACAATCCATATTTTATGTAGTTCTTCATAATTTGCGTGATGTTGTGTTTGCACAAATGTTGACTCATCGGCTTTGGTCACCGGAAAAATCCATTCCCCTCTGTTGATTTAGCATTTTAAAGCGTGCTAAAGCGTGTTCATACATAACTGACACGCCTGTCATCCGCGAAGGTTACCCACCAAAATGGCGAAGGGCATATAAAATGTATTAAATGATTAGGAATGAAAATCTATAAACATATTCAAGGTGACACGGACATCGATTATCATATGCACATGATTATAGAAACCCAAGCGTAAAAAGTTTCATCACTAATCAAAAATGTTTGATAGAAAACTGCAAAACTGACACGATCAACATTTATGGAACAGTTTTTTTTTTTTAATATCCGACGAATATTTTCAACGCATGGCGGTTCAGAATCATGTACTAATGCTATGGTAGCAGGTTGCTCTTCGATATCAATGTCACCCTGTATGTAGGATCGGATCTGTATTATTCTGTATTAACATCACTTAGATAACCCTCATTTAATGCAAGTCAACAAAAATTAGTTCCACGGCAAAATTGCTGCAATAGTCGTAGATCAATCGTCTTCTTATTGTTATCGGATGGAACCGTGTTTCCTTTATGTAAAGAAACAAAACTATCGTAAGCTATGTCTTAATCTGAATTGCTTCTCGCCTGTAGATTTAATTCGTCATTACGTAAGCTTATTCCAGTGTTAAATACCGTATCTCTTTTGTTTGGAAGAGTATCAAAACATGCATCGAATCCAAGTTCTCTGTTATTGCTACACCATTGAAACATATCATGCTTTATTTAAAGCTGATGCATGTCATTACTACGCACAACATGGACAAGCATTAATTATTCGCAATCAAACTCTACAAAAAACCTCGCCTAATGGTATATAGATTACTTTAATACTATCTCTTGATGGCTTCCGTAAACCATATAATTACACCCTAGTTCCTGATAGGATGCAAGCTTAATGAGCACGACGTTGACCCATTTATTACACGAGAAAAAAAGTCACATGTCAACTCCTAGACACCTGCAGTTAATGCATCCTTGAAATTAATATCGAATCAATCTACCATTAAGGTATTAAAGCAACGGGTCTCACGCCCCATGGAATTATCTTTCACCCCATCAAATGTGGAAAGTCTAATAGAAATCCGTAGTACGTAATAAGAAAGGCTAATCGCACGCGTAGACAGTTAGCGCGTTGCGGCATCGTGCAAAAACATATATTGGATGTGTCAGGCATGATTGATGCGCGGGAGTGGGCAAAAAGTTGTGTTGAACGGAACGGGCCGTGACGTCGCGGGGAATGTGAAGCGGTTATGTACGTTCGTTTGATCGTGAGGTACAGTTTATGGTTTGATATCGAGCTCAGATTGTCGAAGTCTGCTTCAGTTTGGATTAGATTTGATATGAGACTCTGGTGTTAAATGCAGTTTTGTTGCGATATTTGGCGTTGATGTCTTTGTTAGCCAGATTCGTATACATCGAGATTTTGTTGCTCTTTTCCTTATGTCAAGGTCAGGGTTATAATCAGCAGAATTTCCAATACAAAGTGTATTGTGCGCACGTTTAATGTTTATCTTTGATTGAAATATACGTGCAGGTATCGACCGTTACAAGTTGTAAATTCAAATGAAAGAATTATTTTTAAAACCGTATTGATGCCATAACATGTATTTAGAACGTCAATTTATAATGAAAAGAGGGTCCCACCAGTAGGGGCCCAGAATACTGCCTTGACCTACTCCTAGCGTTAAGTACTTCAGCGTGATCTGTGTAATGCTCACGCGTTACTCATCCTGACTAATTCGGCCAGGTTAAAGGACAACTTTGGGAATAATAGAAATCTGGCATTAGCCAGCGGCTAAATCGAACTGGCAAGCGAAAGTTAAAAACTCACGTATTCCGTATTTGACGTGAACACAATCCTACTGCAACGTAGACGTCATTTGTTTTAAGGTACCTACACATTAAAAACGAAAGACACCTACGTACTAACACGCGGTTTTACTTAGAAACTGTATAGGTTTGCGGATAATACCTTTATATTAATTCATCGACTGCCAAGCGTGGCAATTATGGCAAACCCTCCCAAATTGGGGGAAGCTTATGTCCAACAGTGGACGTCTTTCGGCTGAAATGATGGCACACGTAGGTTGCAGCTAAAAACCAGCGTAACGTTGTGTTGTCATCTGACATTATGCTTAGCTGTGGCCCTTTTGGCATTATAAGCATTGGTTTCTTTCTGTTTTATACTTTTATGGAGTTTTGTTCTAAAACCAATAAACGCATTTTTCTCTTTCTATGAAATATCAATACTGTGAAACAAACATCGCCAGTACCTAGTATTTGTAATGAACTAGGTATCATCGATTTTTTCCGAGAAACCAGAAGCTGTGTAATTGGATGTCGTGCATCGCTGGGTGCTTGTCAATCAAATATTCTTGTTCTGCCGGTTGATACAGTCTCGTGAGAAGGTAGCGCCATCTAGTGGCGCCAACTGAATTTAAAACCTTTTATGGCATCAACAATTAAGTACCGACGGGTAAACTCGAAGTGTGATAGTTACGTGCAGTTTATTCGATTGGACTGGGCGCGTCTGTGGTCAAGCTTTTGAAGATTCAAGCACATAAAAACTCCTTTGAGCCTTGAGAAACACGTCAAGCAGACACTCCTAATTTGAGTATTCCTATAGTTGAAAAAACTACTCAGGCCAATGTTGATCGAGTAATAAAAGGACTGTTTTATGCAATACCATAACATCCTTTAATAGATGAAGAAATTTACAAAACACCAGACATGCGAACAGACTTCTGAGCACGGACGTTAATGCAGTTAATAGTAGCCTTTTTAAAAGGACAGTGATTCCCGTAATATTTTGACAGGAGCATGAGAAACGCATGTTATTATTGCATAGTGCAGCAACTGGCAATTTAAACACCTTTTTAATGGCGGTCGCTACGCAACCGACACGAACTAGAGCAATATTTTTTCACGTCTTGAAATCCAACTACGGGATCTTTCTGATCTTGATTCCATGGTACTGTTTACTGATGCTACAACAGGAAAAAAGAAGTTAAAATTATACTGTGACTCAAGCCTCATAAGAAACCGTAAAATATTTTGAAAGGAAATTAAATATTTAATGCATTTCTAAAAAAAAAAAACTCCGTTCTAATCGTCCTTTCCTATGCAACATTTACTATCCGCATTCGGATGCACCGACCACTCAATAGGATATCGATTGTGCATCTAATGGCGTAATAATCGGTTACCCACCAAAATTGACGCCTTGCGTTCACCGATGCTTCGCCACACCTCTACTCCATAACCCACTATTTACCCATTAACTTTGACAGCCTACTTAAAAGTCCTATAATTATTTTTTTAAACCACATGCGTGGAGGTTGTGTTCAAAAAAGTTTGTATAATGGATTTTCGGTGGTTCGAATTTAGATAATTGTCGGAATATTGATTCGATTTCAACAGATGTGTCGATCGTGAGGTGTTAAGGAAATTGGTGTTATTATGTGTAAAAAATCGGTAGTCATCTTGATTGTACGAATATTTTGATTCTAGTGTAAAGTGGGGCAGATAATTGGTAAGCTTATGGGAATGGCAATTCGACAGCAGCAATAGGCAGTTCCATCATCTGCATGGCACATTCAAAGAGCATTGGTGGCCCAGTGGCAACGGCACCAACTTACTAGTTGTAGATTTCAGGTTCGCACCTAGGCAGGCGGTTTGCTTTGCGTAAGTACATAATTGTCATCAACACGCTCTCAAAACGGTAAAAAAAAACCATCGTGAGGAAACCGGTTTGTCCTAGAACCAAAAATTCGAAGACATATTATGACATCTAACAACCCGCACTGGGCCCGCATCGTGGATTAAAACCCACTCCCTCTCACCGAGAGGAGGCCTATATCCCAGCAGAGGGAACATTATAGGCTGATTATCATTAAATAGGTTGAAGTAACACAGGTAGGTCATGACCTAGGGTACCCTCTAGGGACCTGGGTAAAGGTTATATTATATACGAATACTCCTGGTGACGGAGTTCCCTCTAACTAACAAAACAAATATTGCAAAAGAAGCGTTACAAAGAAATGACGATCACTTTCTGCAGCTAACACCTCACTGTTTTACAATGCAGTATATTATGATTTCTCGTATAGCTCGTGCCGTCAAAGAAGAAAAATAGCTTACAGTACATACATAGTGTTACATCACGCAACAACCAAAGAAAAACCATTTCACTGCCTTCCCTTCCGGGACGTATCGTACGTAACCGTGATGGACACAGTGTTTAATGGAGTTCCAATGATCTACACTTCATGTTGCTAATGTTCCTATACTTATGCTTATCCGTGACAGAGTACCGATAGACTTGTGATGATACCGTGAGTTATATAAAGTGCAGGCATCGACGTGAAAACTGTAACCATAAACTCATCACTTGATTCTAGTAACCCTAGCGTAGATGTTTTTCGTCGGTTTAAAAAAAAAACTGCTGTTCACAAAGTACACAAAGTAACAATGTAATAAAAAGCATATTTTTTTTAAATTAATTTTCCGCGCAGTACTTTTGTATTCAGAATCATGTGCTTAAAATTAATGGTCACAGGTTGCGAGTCAAAGTCCCCTGTAGAGTCGCGTAGAGATCGACCATTATCTTAGTAGTACCGCTCACAAAGGAGATGGATCTCCTGGACATTCTTTGAGCAGAGTTTGGTGGTAGAAGTTCTGCTACCAAGCCTGGCTGTGCTTTGATTTGAAAGAATTTTCCTGGCATGACTGCCAGGAAAATTTCGCGCACTTGTAAATGATATTAATACCGATGGATCGGGGAAGGAGATAAGAAAGGTTCGATATTGAAATAGGGAAATGGGATATTGACGTAATTTTGTACTTATAAAGCAGTTACATAGCCCATTAGGAGCAAAATTAACCAAGATCAGATATATTTTATCCATGGAATAAAATTTACGTCTGACACTTCTATAGTAAGTACACAAAAATTCAAAAACTTTTCTCAGGAGAACTAGCCATAAAAGCAAATACACACTCAAATCTACTGAAATGTACGTAAAGACGATGAAGCTATGAGGCTCAGAGGCTGTATAGGAGTGAACTAAGAAAGGATTGTTTTATACTCCTCTTCTAAACAGTTCAATCGAGGCAGAAAACATTTCTGAACAGGACAAACTGTGTGGCTTGAAAAATTATGCACACAAATCTACGGGAAAATCCAGTTCCAATCAAAACTGAAGAAGCAATACCAAAGTCATGTCCAACCTTATCTCCCTATCATCGACACACAACTTATTATTAGTGTAGGAATTTTCATTACAACACTACAAGTAGTCCACTCAAATTATCGACTATATCAGTATTAAAATGAAAGTTCGTGCGAACCACCACGTGTGGGCAGTAATGACTTAGCTTAGCCCGTTGGCTTTGCTCATTAGTCGACTAGAGTGTCGATATATCAGATTCGATTCGAGTAAAGGGGGTCCTCTATCGATTTAATCTTCGCAGTGGCGTGAGAGGTAGCGAGATTATTAAACGATGGCTTATCTATCGGTTATTTTTTTTGTTTTTGTTGGTGGAACATGATTGCTACGGTTTTGGATTTGGTTCTGCCTGTAAAGGCCCTATTTCAAAATAATTGTTATATTGTAATACCATTTTGTTAAGATTGTAACCACGAATTCTCAAAATCATGCGACACCTACTCATTCACTATATTTCTAGTTTTCTAACGATTCATTAGTCTGCCTAGCCTTTTCGCAACTATTTTGGAGCCGGCTTCCAGCCTAACCGTATATTCCCAGTAACCGGGAAATTCGATAACCCTTGGTAAGACTAGTTATAAGATTTTCGGGCTTCTGACAACCCGTAACGACTGTCAAAGATCCACGAATGACAATTAATTCAGGATCTGGTGACACTAAAACATTTGCAAAACTTTTGATTTGCAATCGATCTTGTTTCATTAAAAAAATTCTTCCTCGACCCAAAACACACAGACAGCTTCAAAGAGTTTCCATAACAAAACGACGTGTGACAAAAACACTGACTTTCACACTATAAGCTGCACATAAACATATAAATGATGACATTTCTGAGTACTGGTCGCGCATCATGAGGCGTAGTTATTATATCGTCATTATCGACGCTGGCTTCCTTGGCTGAATGCAATCTACTGGTTTAACTGTTGTACTGTAGTTCCGTTTCATTTCTTATTTTGTTTTGTTACTGTTTTTCTGTAACGGCGAGGACAATGAAGGTGTTGGTTAAGTGCGTCAGGAAAATGTAGTCCTGTTATAGTCTAAAATATACATACTTTCTTCATTAACGACCTTAGAAAGTTTTCCAAATTGGGCAGCATTTTTGTTTTTAGAATTCACATAGCTTTACAATTATTATTTATCATCATCATCATTTCAGCCGAAAGACGTCCACTGCTGGACATAGGCCTCTCCTAAGCTCCGCCATTTCGACCGGTTCTGTGCTTCCCGCATCCAGCGGACTCCGGCGGCCCTCATAAGGTCATCGGTCCACCTTGTGGGGGGCCTTCCAACTTTACGTCTTCCAGTACGCGGTCGCCACTCCAGAACTTTTCGGCCCCATCGGCCATCTGTTCTGCGAACCCACTGACATTGCCACTGCGACTTATGTTTGGCAATTCTTCGGGCTATGTCGGTTACCTTGGTTCTCCAGCGGATCTCTTCATTCCGGATTCGAACACGCAGGGAAACTCCAAGCATAGCCCTCGCCATTGCCCTTTGGGTGACTTTAAGCCTTCTTATGAGGTCCATTGTGAGCGACCACGTTTCGGTTCCATATGTCATCACTGGCAACACGCACTGGTGAAAGACTTTCGTCTTGAGACACTGCGGTATGGGGGACGAGAAGATATTGCGAAGCTTCCCAAACGCTGCCAAGCCGAGTCGGATTCGACGGTTGACCTCTTTCTCGAACTCTACTACCGACTAGATTATTAATCATTCGAACAAATTGTAAACGAAACTTCAGAAAATCGATTTAGGTAAATCGCTATCGTCCGTACCTGAATGAATCAAAGAAATTTAAAAATGGTGTATGTGTAATATGGTGCTCTAAAAGCCGAACCTTTTCTTTAACTCGATGTGCCATATAAACGTAACGAAGTTCATCTAATTTGCTGTGCTGCTGGGGTGTTTGTTGCTCCACTTCTTCTTCCCAACTAAAGCACTAGGAATTGGTGAAGGGCGGGCGTTTTTTGGGACTGTCTTACGTAATTTTGACGTTCGTTTAAATTAGTTCGAAAAGTGCTGAATCTCAGCCTAATTAATTGAATAAATGACTTTTGATTTTGAAACAGCCGAGCAGAACGCAAGACTGGCGACAATAACTTTTGGACATGTTTATCGAATTGAAAACCCTTTCTATGAAATACACCAATCAAAAACATTCTTCACTTTCAACCAACCAACTAACATGTACTTTTTACAGCAAGTCGCGACCCCGACAGTCGTCAAGAAGATCCTGCGACTAAAACAAGAGAACCCCGGTATGTTCGCTTGGGAGATCCGGGACAGGCTGCTGAGCGCAAGAGTGTGTGAGCCGCACTCTATACCTTCAGTGTCTAGTGTGAACCGGATACTGAGGAACAGTGGGCTGGCGTGGAGCGATGACGATACTAGGAGTGCACATGGTAAGGATTGAGGAGTTGTTTTTTTAATGATTAACTGATTTTTGACAGCCGCTTCGTCCGCGTAGATACCAGAAATCATCCCACGGGAACGTACTACCGAGATAAAACGTATCTATCCTATGTGCTACCTAATCTAAGTTATAAACAATTAATTACTTAAATTAATAATACAAGACATAATTTAAAATAGTCCATAATTAAATATAACATCCCGAACTTCTTTGAAGATACCATTTTAAGATAGTGGTTACGCTAGCGAGTAAAATGAGAGCAGGTTATTAAGAAATCTTGAGTCAAACCTTGTAACTTAATAAGATAAAGTTTAAAGTCTTTCAGTTCCTTTACCTCCAGCCAGCAAAGAACCATCAAAAACTAATAACTTAACACAATATTTAAAATCAAAATGTATGATGCCACCTTTTTATAACCCTCAAGATCATCACACTTCGCGTCATCAAAAAGTTTGTATTTCATTAACACCTCTTTTTCACCTAAAATAGTCGTTACTCAAACATCAAAATCAAATAAAGAACGTGAATGGAGCGAGTCAAACATAAAATTCAAATAAAGAACGTTGAATAGACAACATTAAAAATAAACGGAATTAACTAATTAATGGCATTATAGGCGTAAATTCTCGGCGTTGTACAGACAGGTGTCAGGAAGTCTCTAGCAATATAAAATGTTTTTTTTTTTTTTAATTACACTTAAATCTTGGGTGGACATATTTAAAAGACATTAAATCCGGTGCGAGTATGCGTAGGAGTATTATCTGAGACATTGTTGAGTTATGTTGGCCATTTAAAAAAGTTCTAGTTGTTTTACAGGAAAAATAAAAGAAAGAATTATGACAGTCTATCCTAGTTAGCATATTGTTCGAAATTAGTGTTTAAATCACCGGAATCATCATTTTCGGATAACGAACTGAAACTATACAGCGTGGCAGTGACATGGAACCATAAGTTGTACGCAAACTGTACCATAAGTTCAGACGGGGGCCAAGAACCATAGTGTAGAACATTTTTGGGGTCATTAAAAAAAATCCGCTATGTCATAGAAAAGTACAACAGCTACACGGTCCAAATGTAAAATTACTCTGTGAAATGTATGGAACAGATAAATATTGAGAATCATGTATTGAATCTATAGTAACAAGGTTGTGCGTCGAATGTCCCTGCCATTAAAATTACACATCAGAATAACTCAGACACCGTTCGTTCTTTTCGTCTTGCCTACACAATCTTACGATTAAGATGTCTCTGTCCATTATTCAGCTAACTTTCATGGACTTCTTCGTTTTAAATGAAGGTCAAAAATTATAGTAGGTAGATGCTGTTAGTAGGTACATAAAATTTGGGTACAAAATCTAGCTCAGTGGATATTGCTGATACTGGTATGACGACAAAATGTTAAAAACACTTCTCTTATTCTTTACAGAATCATACCACCAACCGGACATACCGCCAAACATGATGGAATACATGTCAATGAAGAACTCTCTACCCCCCTCAGGGATACCGTCCCAACAAAGCTCCCCCTACTTCGCGCACTCTGCCGTCAGGGTCCCACCACCACAACACACAGATCCGACCCAGTTGTACGACCGAAGACTGGCAACATCCTGGCTTCTAGCCAATCAGGTGCAAGCACAAGGCCTCCTAAAACCCTACCCAATAAATCCTTGGCAAAGAATAATGTTGCCATACCACGACTCTAAAAACTTCTCTCCTTACGCATTGAGTTTACACAACGATCTCTTAAACCGAATAAACCCAGATGAGGTGAAGTCAGAAAATTCAGAACATATTTCTGTTGAAGCGAGCGACGATAGCACGGACAGGCCCGATGTCGACGACGACCAGAAATCGCATGAAAAAGAAAAAAAGAAGAATCCTTACTCCATTGAGGAACTTTTGAAAAAGCCAGACAAAATGGTGAATGTCAATCCGATTGGTTTCCCGAATTTTCTACGGCAGCCTAGCGGGAGTATGATAGAAAGTAGCCAGGATGTGAGTAACAGAAGTTCGCCAGCGAGTTTCTGTTCAGTACAGAGTGGAGTTTCAAATGATTGCTTCTCTGAATCTGCCAGCTCGGAAATTAAGGCGGGGAATTGATTGATTTGAATTGATTTACTAGCTGAAAATCATCATCATCTGTTTAAGTCGATGCAGCTGGATACCTGCACCCTAATTGCGTAACTCACGATTGATCATAATTGGTTTCGTCTTCACAGTTAAACAATATTCATTGCGTTATTTATGTTGTCGAACGGACACATTTTTCGAACATATGAAGCAATGGTTTAACAATCCGTTTCAAAACGATACAGATTATGATGAATCGTGAGTTACGCAATTAGGGTGCTGGATACATACATAATGGGTAACACGATTCCCCTTGGCAAGATTGGTTGTCAACGTTTTGGGCTTGTGACAACCCGTAACGACCGTCAAGTACCTACGAATGACAGTCGGGAGCAGCTGCTTAACTAGCTTTTTAGCGGAAAAGCACGTCATGGAATTTATGAATGGTCACCCATCCGCGAAAAGACCTCGGTAAGCGTTGCTTAACCTTAGAGATCGACCCGTGCAGCTATAATTATTTAGCCTATTATTGTTTCACATGAATTCAATGACCTGCACCCTAATTGCGTAACTCACTATTAATCATAATTTGTTTCAATTTGACAGGTCAACAATATTCATTGCGATATTTAAGTTGTTGAGCAGATACATTTTCGAACCTATGAAGCAATGGTTTAGCAATCTGTTTCAAAACGAAACAGATTATGATTAATTGCGAAACTCACAATTAATCATAATCTGTTTCGTTGAAATCGAAATTTTAATATTGCAACAACAACATCAATTTTATTATTGTCGTGAAGTTCAAAGTTTCCTTATAAAATTCCCTTCAGACAACTAATTGTGACAATTAATTGTGAAAAGATGACTTATCCCTTTAACAATAATTATCGTTGTGTACCTAACTATAAATTATGCTAGATTTGTTTGGACAAACCACTCAAGTAAAACAACGCCATCTATCGGAAGAAAAATAATTGTGTAGCTTCATTGTAATTTTGTGTACTTAGAACACAATAATATTGTACAGAATTAATGCCATATTATTCAATCATATATAGTTATTTTGAGTAACGTGTCCATAATACCCAGTAAATAAAATAGAGTATTCGTAAAATAGATTGTAGTTGAGTAAAAGTATAAGAATGTTGTAAGTAATAAATTATTTTGTTGGTACCTATTCGAAGTTAGATGTTAAATAGATATTTTAATTAAATTGTAATATTATGGTGATTGTACTTACACTTTTTAATAATAAATTTAACTACATTGAACAGTATCCTTTCATTATTAAATTAATAACAGGTTTCTCAGTGCTGTGGGCTTATCAATCATTTAAAGAAATTTACACTTATTTTTACTGTTACATCAGACTGTACATCTCAAGTTTTGTTTAGACAATCGCCTTGTCACCTAATAATTACGTAATTAATTATATTTATAATTATAATTC
Organism: Polymixis flavicincta; assembly: GCA_949987655.1. Lineage (NCBI taxonomy): Eukaryota > Metazoa > Arthropoda > Insecta > Lepidoptera > Noctuidae > Polymixis > Polymixis flavicincta. The sequence continues at coordinate 10,971,209 of OX465195.1, read as the reverse complement.
TGTGATATTGTAGGAAGTATGTGTAAATTAGTTTAATAATCCTCTTTGAAAATAATCATTCCTTTAGATACCTACCCTATGTTTTTAGTGTTAGATATAAATAGTTATTTTATTGTATTTACTTAGTTTTAGTTAAGATAATCGTATTGTACATAATGTAATCACAGTAGTTGTTTATTTATGAAATCGCACAATAAACCAAATACAAATTAAACGTTTGTTCTTATTTTAATAAAAGGCATCATGCCACTTCTTTATTTAGGTTTGAAAGAAAATCCTATTCCATTGCGTTTGCTTGTTAAGTTTGGAAAATTCGTCTACTCGACAAGGGTATTGGGCGTACAAGGGGTGGTAGGTATGGTACGTCTCTGAAATCACAATACCAAACTAAAATCGGTATGTTTAGGTACTCCGCGGTTGCATGTCACTGGCAACAAAACGAGTACAAGCTAACCTCTCATTCTTTTGAAACCTCGTACTACGCTAGGCTTGGCTAGCTCATCATCATCATCATCATTTCAGCCGAAAGACGTCCACTGCTGGACATAGGCCTCCCCCAATTTGGGGGGTTTTGCCATAATCGCCACGCTCGGCAGGCGGGTTGGCGATCGCAGTATGGTCGTAAAATGCATAGAGAACGCTGCTGCCCATTCTCTAGTAAGTCCCTTAGTTGCCTTCTACGACACCCACAGGAAGAAATGGGATGGTGCTATTCTTTTACGCCCGGCGAAACATACGGGACCTCAATCAAGGCTAGCTCAATCAAGGTCAAAGTGTCACCACCGATGTGCGGTCTCCGTACCTACTTACCTAGACTGGGGGTTACCTACCTCAACTCAGCCAGCTGGACATAGGCCTCTTCCAGGCTGAGCCACAACACTCGGTCCTCCGTTTTCCACATCCAGTCTGTCCCAGCCACCTTTTTAAGATCGTCGATTCATCTAACTGGAAAGGAGTAGACCCCCTAGAGTATAGACCGCGTATCGGCAAGCTTAGTGCACGAAATCCGTGATTTCGGCTGAAGTTACTTTTTCCTACTGCGCGTCACCTAAAGACTTAAGAATAATTTGGGCCCCGACCTAAAAATGAGCGACGTCACGATTTGACAGGTGTCCTTACTCCCGATGTATTTTTACCCGTCGGTAAGTAGGTGTGTATTACACGTCCGGTGTAGGTGTGAAGGTAGGGTAAGTACCTACTTACCCTACCTTCACTCCAAAGTTGCGAACCATTTTCGGACGTGCCCGCATCTTCGTTGACGATCTCGAAGTGTAGATCGGCCCCATCGGCTATCTAGCAATGTGCCCTGCCCACTGAAAGACCTCAGTGGGCACTGCTTCGGGCTATGTCGGTTACTTTGGCTATCTTCGCTGGGGATCTACTCTCAAAACACGAAAGCCGTAGTTTTCCCACTCCGTAGGTATAACCCACGGACATAAGATTAGTTTGGAGCCTGAAAACTAAGCATGGATGACAACACAATTTGACAGCTGTTGTCTGTACTCCCGATGTGTCGAGACTTTATTTCGATGTTTTTTGAACAACTTTCCGTCGGGCCCGTATGTTCGTTGATGGACTTTCATAGTAGGCCCCCAGATCCACACTTGCTTGCCTATAAAGCAAAAAGACCATTCATAAAAAATTGGATCGAAAAAAGTCTTTGGTGTGTGTAAGTTGTTACGTCTTTCTTAATCTTAGGGCTTAAGATTATGCCATGCGTAATGACCCCCACAATATGCAAATTGTGTGTAATAGATGTATTATGGAAATACGCCGCCGACCGGAAACTTTGTAATTTCATAGATTTTGTTTTGCTCCATTCTGAATTGGTAATTTCACGCGACATTTCGTACGAATTACAATTTACTTGGTCATTAGCATTACATTTGGATTTCATTTTAATTTCAAATATGATTTGAATGTAATATAGGACTTTAGTTGGGAATAATTAGGTCACATATGAGGAATAATTGTCTTGATAGGTAGGAATTAGAACACACATAGGTACTAATAGGTACCTAGGTAATTTAGATGAGGTCATAGATAATGTACCTAGGTACAGAGGCCAGCACATCAAGCTACCACAATCTGTCAAATTTCTTTGATAGTTTTTCAACTTTATCACAAAGGAATAAGGTTCATGTTCAATTGAGAAAATTTGACAGTTTGGGATAGCTTGACCTGCTGGCGTCTGTACAATAGAAAAATAAATTGTGAGTTCAAGGAAAATGCCTATATTTATTTTTCTATTGTAACTATTACCTAAGCTTACAAGGTGAGCCTTCGTTCATAAATAGTTCGATCATAATATTTATGATCGTAGAGGTGAGCAAAGAAAACTCCCAGGCCTCTTCGGCCTTAGATTAGAAAGTCCGCCACTGCCCGCAACACCTATCTTGCAGACCTTCACCATTCACGAGTGCTGCTGAGCTTTTCCACCCCACACAAGATGAGAATTCATATTCGAGGAGTAGGACAAATCTTCAGCAATTTTTGAGGTAAGGAAGTAGAAGACCAGGGACCAACCCTGGAATAAATTGAATTTCAGTTAGATCTTTCAACATTTGCAAATAATTTAAAGTTAATAAAATATGTTTAAGATATATCACCCAATAGTTAGGTACCTACCTACCTACTGTTGGTTATCTACCGACAGAGAATTATATTACATTTTTTTTTCAAACGTACTGAAAAGTAGGAGGGAATATTCAATCCCATCAAAAACATAAATGTGAAATGAGAGCCAAGTTCAATAGATGTATTCTTTGGTTGTTGACTTCAACGACAAAAGAAGTGATATCTAAATGGGTGACAAGTTCAATGGTCAGTCCTGAAAGTTATTTATAACAACTTAAAATATAATTTCTTCTTATAACTTTGCTTATATTGAAACAAAGGTCTGACTAGGCTAGACTTGGCTAGTTGTCATATAGGTATGTACAATAGTACATTATGGTACAAGTGTGTAACGTTGGTGATTATCGCTGAGGCGCCATTGAGACCCGAGCCGTCAGGCGAGGGTCTTAAGAGAGCCGAGGACGATAATCATCAATACACACGTGTATCATACGACGTTTTTCAACACACTTGCGAAGAAAATAATACTAAATCATCATCATCATCATCATCCATCATCATCCATCATCATCATCCATCATCATCCATCGTCATCCATCGTCATCCATCGTCATCCATCATCATCCATCATCATCATCCATCATCATCCATCGTCATCCATCATCATCCATCGTCATCCATCATCATTCATCATCACCCATCATCATCCATCATCATCCATCATCATCATCCATCATCATCCATCATCATCATCCATCATCATCCATCGTCATCCATCAGCATCCATCATCATCATCCATCGTCATCCATCATCATCATCCATCGTCATCCATCATCATCATCATCCATCAACATCCATCGTCATCCATCAGCATCCATCATCATCCATCATCATCATCCATCATAATTCATCATCATCCATCGTCATCCATCATCATCCATCATCATCATCCAGCATCATCCATCATCACCCAGCATCATCCATCATCATCGTTTTTAAGAACAAAGCAACTCAAACAAAAAGCAACCTATAACTCACTAAGAACAAAGCAACTCAACCAATTCTATAACTCACTAGTGAATAATAGTAACGAAAAAGTCACAGTTTGATAATAGGTGTCATTATGTGCCTAACTGTAGTGAAATTAGAGCCATTTTATGAGCAAGTGTGTTGAAAATTATATTATAGCCTTCGCAAGTTCTAAAGCTGTAAGTTCTTTTTTTATTCTTCCGAAAATTTGCCTTGCTGGTAGAGACTAGCCATCGAATATAGGCTCTTCTATGACTGTTTTCGTTGGTACAGCCAGCGTCAAAAATATCGGGACGAACAGACTGTTCAAAATGATCTCGACAACTAAGAAAATTAAACTTTATGTCAATTGAATAAAGTTCTCGTCAAAATGAAAGTTGTTGTTTACTGTCTTCATTCTGAAACATTCCTTGCATCATTGAGTTAATATTAAATTTTCATAGTTGTTTAGATCATTTTGAACAGTCTTTTCGTCCCGATATTATTGACGCTGACTGTACTTAAAAATATTTCGTATATGAGAACTTGCCAAGTCAAACCTTAGGCTTCAATATATCCTAAGTTATAAGAAGAAATTGCACACACATTTATAATACATTCATGGACATAATTAGAGGAACGGAACAAAATAAAGACAGAATTAAGAATTTTTGCATGTACAGTGAAACCTGGTTAATTGGGATCTCAAGGGACCAAGGATTTTGTACCATTTAAAGAGGTTTTCATTTATCCAGTTTTCCAATTATACAGGTTTAAAATTTAGTTGTCTCATTTACAGAGGGCCCGCTTATAGAGGTCGAAATGTACCGTTATTCCATTTATAAAGGTGGAAATTTTGTGAAAGAAATTAAAATGTTTATTATAAACAATCGTGTCGTAACCTGTCCCAACCTGATAAATTGTCTCACTTATAAAGGGAATTGAGCTCCAGAGTCTCAATTATAGAGGTAAACATCGAAAAAATCCTAGAAATCAAATCTCATTTAACCAAGTTCGAAAAGTCCCATTAACAGAGGTAATTCGATGAAAAAGTGCCGGGACCTCATTGTAGTTCTCAATAATAGAGGTTTCTCACTTATCCAGGTCCCACTTAACCAGGTTTCACTGTATTATATAATTTATATTGAGCACTTTATTAATTTTATTATTTTTAATTAAAATAAAACTTACTTCAGTAAAAAACGCAAGACTAATGAACAGAAATGTTAAAAATGATGTTTTGATGAATTAACCCTTCAATCGTCACATTGAAAATGTGATTGTGTAATGACATTACGATAACTTTTTGTCGAGTGTTTGAGTACATTCAGTACTTGGTGTTACCCCCTCTAGCTGTTAAAACTGCCTGCAATCTTCTCGGCATGCTTTTGATTAAGTTATCAATGAAATCTTGTGGTATTCGATTCCACTTTTCTTCCAGTACCCTTTTCTGATCCCCTATGTTTGTTGGTGTTGGATCCCGCTGTTTTACTTGTTTGCTGAGCTTATCCCAAACATGTTCGATGGGATTTAAGTCTGGCGAGCGTGCTGGCCACGGCAAAACGTCAATTTCAACTTCTCGAAGATACCCCGAAACTATCGCTGCAGTGTGGGGCCGCGCATTGTCCTGCATTAATTGAAAATTATCTCCGATATATGGGGCAAAGGGCATGACAATCGGTTCTAAGATGTCATTTACGTACCGAGCCGCAGTCAAGGATCCATTTTCTACGATGTGTAACTCCGTTCGTGCCCCTATGCAAATGCCGCCCATACCATCACTGACCCTCCACTATATGACTCTCATCCGACAATGTTACACTGAGCGTAACTTTCACCCTTCTATCATCTGGCTTAAGACAAACCCTAGACTCGTCAGTGAACAATATTTTCCGCCAGTCAGCTTCATTCCAATTTTGGTATGAGCGAGCAAAGTTAGCCCGAGCTACTCGATGATCTGTGGTAAGTAAGGGTCCTCTAGCTGGCAAGTATGGCTTTATTCCAGCTTCTTTAAGTCTTCTTCTTACGGTTTTAGTGCTAATTGTCACCTGTCGAACGTCCTGGAGCGTAGATCTGACTTCAAAGTCAAAGTGCGATTTCTCAGAACAGTGCTCGCCATAAATCGATCGTCTCTCGCTGATGTGACTCTCTTGCGACCTTGCCCTGCACGTCTCGTGTATTCTCCAGTCTGCCGGTAAAGTTTAACAATTCGGAAGATGACGGATTTGGAAACTCGCAATGTTTGAGCCACTTCTTTATAACTACGACCATTTTCAATTAAAGTAACAGCTTTGGAAACCTGAGCTACGCTAAGATCCGGCATTGTGCCTTCAGGTATTCATTGATGTGTCAGGACCACCATTGCGAAACGTTTTTGCAAAAAAAAACTTGAAAAAAAAAACAGATTTTATGAAATCAATACGCCTACGTCAGCAAAATTATTCCAACAGACTAGTGAAAATAACAAATAAACGAAAAAAACAAATGAAAGCCAGAAACAAAACACTATTGAAGTAATCATTTTTTCAAACTAAATATTAATGTATATGTGGCCAGTTTGTATTAAGAACTTTTTGTACATATATTAGTATTTTTCTTTGATTGATGAAGCGTTCCTCTAAATAAGTCCATGAGTGTATTTTATTGTAAACTATAAAAAGTTGAGTTTTCCTTAGATACAATATGTGTATCTTACATATTGTAGCCGCGATCTTTTTATAGAACTTTTCAGGCACACCTAAAAAAAAATCGTGTCGGTAACTCTATTATTAACGCAGCGTACCTACTCCGTGGTAGCAGTCAACCGACAAATTCACGAATATCATCATGATTTTAAGTTGTTTGTTTATATTCGCGAAATATATAGGTGGGTACCTTAAGTATGTCGATCTGGTATAATGTAGGTACCTAAATTTGAAATGGTGAAAGATTTTTTTTTAAATAGGAGTTACGGTTCCGGAGATTATGTATCAACTTACCCTCCATTTACAAAAAAAGTCACAGAATTCGTTCTCAATCTTTATGTTTATGTATCTACTTATATTTAATTTTTACATATCTCGGGACCATAGACACAGATTACTAAACCATAGAGTCCCCAGTCCTGTACAGGGGGTATGTAGGTACTAGGGGTCGTAGCCAACTCGCAGAGGCCCAATAATACAATTTTCTTAAAATATGCAGCACCAACCGACGATTAGCCCTGTATGCACTTTGCACGGACAACCTCTGGTTGGTGTCGGACTATTGCAGGTGGAAATAAATAAATATTGGAGTCTGGTTTTGGGTGACTTATGTGGACTAATAATTTACCAAGAACAATGAAAGGATTATAATAATACACATACATAACACTACAAAAAGCTGCCATATTAAACACTTGCCGCATAGTAAGAAAATTTCTACAACTAGACTTAGATAATAATTTCACTGCAGTACAGAGCAATTTACCTTCTCAGAATAATATCTAGAATATCACCTTGGTTCACACCCGTGAGATTCTAAAAATACCAGGTACTAACCTGAGAAAATTCAATGAAAAAACAAAAATAATAATAATAAAAGAATCTAAAGAAGACGGAAAAATATCATTAAAATGTAACAAAAACATATAATGTACTGGATCGGAGGTGACATGACAGATGTCACCTCCGATAAAACAACAAGACAAAATGAAATTATGAAAATAAAAATGACGAAGAAATGTTGACAAGATCAGCGGCACTACGAGCACGCCTACCACCTCCGGACTCGTCGCTCAGCTCCGCCTCGCCGCCGCCGGTACCCAGCCCCACTGCGGGCGCTGTGACGACACCGGCCGCGGTAGTTGCGTCGAGCTCGAGCGACGAGTATTTCTCTCCGCCCACGACGCCACCACCTGCTCGTCGACGGGGAGGACGCCGGCCGCCGGACGGCTTAGGACCTCGAGGCCCACCGGCCTCTGAAAGGGTCCCAGCTCCCGGCGGAAGTGTGCAGCGCATGAGATGGACACGATCCATCAACGAAAACGTCATGCGCTCATACTATGGGGCTACAGAGGGAGGAAACAACCTGACCGCGTACCGTGTTCGGATGCTCTCTCTTTTTCAGGTGCTTGAGCCAGCTGTCAACGTTTCGGCACAACGACTGTCGGATCAGGTGCGGGTCATCCAGCGTAATCATATGTTGGATGACACTGTACTTGATCGCTTGCAAAAGGAAATGCAGAGTAGCCATGTCAACATCCCTCCGTCGCAGACAGTTGTGGTACCACCACGGCTCACCACAGATAACGCGCCTCAAGCTGACGAGGGGAGTGTTGACAGGGCTACAAACGTAAGTACCCAGTGCAGTGAGGAATTGAGGAGTGCTTTGGAGGGTGCGATTCGAGAATATCGGTTCATGTCGCCCGAACTTAGGCCACGCTTACCTCGTTTGCCCATGCATAACAAGAATAGGGCGCTGGTGGCGGCTTTGGATTCGCAGTTGTCAAATTATTTTGATGACTGCGAAGACCTCACCGATACTCATTCGATTCTGTACTGCGCGGCTGTGGCGGCATGTCGTGTAGCTCACGTCAAATTCGCAAATGACTCTAGAGCTACGCGACCGAAATCAGCCGTACCAGCTTGGCAGTGCAGGATTGAACGTCGTATTGGTGGGGCCAGAGCCCTCATCGGCAAACTAATCTGCTTCAGGGAGGGCAACACTCGCCCTAGAGTGATGCGCTTTGTGAGGCGGGCATTTTCAGGGACTGATACCAGCCCTCAAGATTATATGTCCCGTGTCACAGAGCGCATAGACTTCCTGAAGCAGAAAGTGTATGCATGGGCAAACCGTATTCGTCGGTATAAGCGCCGGGTAGATCGATACACTCAGAACCGCACCTTCCAGAGTGATGAAAGGTGGGTCTATAGAGCTTGGGAGCGACCGAACCAAGGTGTGGCTGATACGCGCCTACCGGAAGATGACGCCATGTGCTCTTTTTGGCGCAATATCTGGTCGGTGCCTGTCAGTCACACCGAAGGTGATTGGGCTCGAGAAGTGGAGCGAGCCTGCGATCCCATACCAGAAATGGGGGCTATTACCATCTGCCCCCAAGATGTAGCTCGTGCAGTCCGTCCGCTGCCCAACTGGAAGTCTCCAGGGCCGGACGGGCTGCACAACTTCTGGATCAAATGGTTCAAGGGATCGCACGCTCGCTTGGCGGCTCAGTACCAGACTGCTTTGGAGTCTGGTTCGCTACCCCAGTTCCTGACAACAGGAGTTACCCACCTGCTCCATAAATCAGGTAGTACCGCGGAACCCAAAAATTATAGGCCGATCACTTGTTTACCGACGGTCTATAAGGTTCTTACATCCATTTTGAGAACTAAAATTTACAATCATGTTGACACTAACTCCATCATGTCTGTCTCTCAAAATGGATGTCGGAACGGGTCCCGCGGTACTAAGGAGCTGCTCCTCATTGATATGGCCATTAGCCAACAGGTTCGCCGTTCCCGAAAGGATCTTTCGACATGTTGGATAGATTACAAGAAGGCCTATGACTCGGTGCCACATACATGGCTCATGAGGGTGCTAGAGTTGTATAAAGTAGATACAACTCTGCGCACCTTCCTGATGTCATGTATGAGGCAATGGAGGACGGTCCTTCGATATCCAGGATGTCGAAACATCCAGAGGAACAGCGAGCCGATAAGGATCGAGCGAGGTATATTTCAGGGCGACAGTTTGAGTCCGCTTTGGTTCTGCCTAGCCCTGAATCCTCTAAGCACACTGCTGGAGGATTCAGGTATAGGCTATCGGCTGAGGAGAGGTGGTCAGGTTATATCTCACCTCCTCTACATGGATGACCTAAAACTCTTTGCCCCCAACAATTTGCAACTGATGGAGCTACTGAAAGTAACTGAAACCTTCAGTAGCGCCATCAGGATGGAATTTGGTGTGGACAAATGTGCGGTCATGCATGTAAAGCGAGGAGAAATTGTGGAATCCGTGGGAACCCAACTCTCGGATTCCATAAACCTTCGAGCCCTCTCCGCAACCGAAACCTATAAGTATTTGGGTATGTCGGAAGCGTTGGGCATCAATGTTACTGACATGAAGCAATCTTTGAAGGAGCGCTTCTTTGGCCGCCTGAAGAAAGTATTTAATAGTCTTTTATCAGGCGGAAACAAGGTGCGCGCCTTCAACGGTTGGGTCATGCCGGTCTTGATGTACTCTTTCGGCATACTCAAATGGACTCAGACCGAACTCGACGCCCTGGATAGGAGGGTCCGTACGCTGCTGACTGCAAATCGAATGCATCACCCACGGTCATCGGTAATGAGACTGTATATCCCGCGAAAGTGTGGAGGTCGAGGGTTCTTAAACGCTAAGACCCTGCACAATCGCGAGATATACAGTCTCAGGGAATATTTCTTAGAGACCGATGTGGGGATGCATCGAGATGTGGCCGCGGTGGACAAGGGCCTCACCCCGCTCTCCTTGGCTAAAGAGAACTGGCGCAAGCCTGTAGTGCTTGACACTAAGGATCGCATGGAGGTATGGCAGAGTAAGGAGCTTCACGGACGCTTTTTTCGGGCCCTACATGGACCCGATGTAGACTTACTAGCGTCCGTAGCCTGGCTGCGTTTCGGTGACCTCTTTGGGGAAACCGAAGGTTTTGTCTGTGCAATTATGGACGAAGTTATCATGACGAACAACTACCGGAGATTTATTGTGAAAGATGGTACGGTTGACATCTGTCGGGCATGCCACCGTCCGGGAGAATCAATCAGACACATAATCTCCGGGTGTTCTCGTCTAGCTAACGAAGAGTACTTGCATAGACACAACCTTGTAGCCAGGATTATCCACCAGCAACTTGCTCTGAAATACAGCCTTGTGGAATCAGAAGTGCCGTACTACAGGTATGTGCCCGACCCAGTTCTCGAAAATGGGCATGTCACACTGTACTGGGATCGATCCATCATCACTGACAGGACTATTGTTGCCAATAAGCCTGATATAGTGGTGGTGGATCGACTAGAGCGGCGTACAATGATCGTTGATATAACGGTCCCGCATGACGGGAACCTCGTGAAAGCCGAGAAAGATAAACAAATCAAGTATCTTGACTTGGCTCGCGAGGTTGTCGACATGTGGGATGTGGACTCAGCGATCATTGTACCGATAGTCGTTTCAGCCAATGGCTTGATAGCCAAGAGCCTCGACCAACATCTGAGGAGGCTCTCGTTGGGCAGCTGGGTCAAGGGCTTGATCCAGAAAGCGGTACTCCTGGACACGGCTCGCATCGTTAGGAGGTTCCTCTCTCTGGAGCCCTGACCGCCGGTAGCTTGGACCTTGTTCCCGATACCGGTGGGCTACTATTTTTTATATTTTTAAATGTTTTTATATTTTTATAATAATATTTAAAAATGTAATTTATAAGTATATTTAATGGAATAAAGGCATAATAATAAATAAATTTATTTAATAAAAACGGATACAAAAGGGTACATTTAGTAAACAGTAGTAAATTTCCTATACAATTATTGTGTCTAAAAATAAACTATTTCTAAAATATTTTATTACAAGTGCAAGTGATAATGTTCCGGAATTAGAATGTTATGTAGCGACCCACCCGAACTAGGTTTATTCAAACCTGTGTTTCGGACCATCACTTTACATTTCAATTAAATTGGGATGATAACATTTAAAATTAAATTTATGTAAAAATAATCTATTAATAACTACGAGATAAAGCATATTGGTAATTAAACATTAATACTTACAACTAAGCCCATGTAAATACTACAAAAGTAAATAACTACGAGGGGATAAATTATCATCATGACATAATTTCTAGAAGGTTTTCTGTGTCTGTGTAATTGAGTAACGCTAAGTATTCTGATAACATAGTACTACATTTTTTATAGCTTAAACTATAGATGCTCATTAATTTGTTAAATCTATTATACAGAAAAGGACCTAAAAACACATAAAATCGATTGGTAAACGCATGTCTAGTTTGTGGCTTTATGCAAACGAAATCCTTCCTTCTCTTGTCGGAAGGTACTAGGTCAAAAGGAAGTGCAGTGTGCTGGTGAAGTATTATGCTTAGAAAGAATAATTGCCGAACTGTTAGTACATTACATGCAATGTAGAGCTGGTGCGTAGGAAATCTAAAAGGGCGAAAGGTAGCAACCTTTAGAATTGCTCTTTGAGCACGCTCTAGAGGGAGTAAAATTGTTTTTGCTGCACCACCCCATGAAGTTATGAAGTAGCTAAGAATGGATTGACACAAAGCTAAATAAACCTGTTTAATTAATTTATAGTCGGCTATGTTCCGTAAATTCTTAAAAACATATATTAATTTGCGCACTCTAGTACATAGTAAATCGATATGTTTACGGAAATTTAGATTCGAGTCAATGGTGACACCTAGATATTTGAAGTGGTCAGCTTTAGCTAAAGTGGTGCAAGAACATGCAGTGTCAGCGGACGTCCTACAATTATGTGCGTAAATGTTTAGATTAGTAAGCGGTATGTTAGTGTTTCTCATTGCAAATAAAATGTATTTTGTTTTATCTGCATTTAATGTTAGGATGTTATTATGGAGCCAATCAGACACTATGTTAAAACCATTTTGAGCATGTTCATAGACCTCAACTCTTGATTTAGCTGAGAACAGTAGAGCGGTGTCATCAGCATATGACATTATGATACCATTTGGAAGTGCCAGGCTGCACAGTTCATTTATATAGATTAAAAATAATGTGGGGCCCAAAATGCTGCCTTGGGGAATTCCAAAAGCACTATTTTTAAGTTCAGAACTTGTATAGTGACCTATTTTTACACATTGATGACGCTCGCTGAGATAATCAGCAAATAGTAGAAGTTGTGCTCCTCTTATCCCTAGTGTTTCAAGCTTGTGCAAAAGTAAAGTACAAGAGATAGTGTCGAAGGCCTTGGCGAGGTCTAGAAAGATACCAATTGTGTGCATACCATTATCTAGATTGGTAGCAATATAATTAGTTAATTTGTGTACTGCTTGGCCAGTTGATCTTTTGGGCCTAAATCCAAATTGATTATCTGAGAGTAATTTGTTATCTTCCAGATATTTTATCAGCCTACAGTTAATAATTTTTTCTAAAACTTTTGAGAGTCCCGTTAACACTGAGATGGGTCTGTAGTTATTCACACAGTTTTTATCTCCAGACTTGAAAACAGGAGTGACCATAGCTTTTTTAAGGAGTTTTGGAAAAATTCCTTTAGATAAACATAGCTGAAAAATGTGGGTTAGCGGAGGGGCGAGTACGTATCTAAATCTTTTAAGTATATGATTGGGTATTTCATCCCACCCAGTAGCACATACATCTTTTAACCCGCATAGTAATCTTACAACTTCGTTAACGTCGGTATCTAATAAAACAAAAGAATTTAATGTAGAGGATGTCGCAGTCGTGTTTTGAGGGGATAAAGTATTAAAATTTAACGATTTTTCAGCCAGGTTTTTACCAACGTTAGCAAAGAAGTTGTTCACTTTATTCATTGCTTCGGATGGATTTATCTCTGAAGACAGTAAATCAAGTGGAGGCTCGGAATTTTTCGTTCTAAATGTATTCGTTTTTATACATTTCCACACGAGTTTACTATTTTTTCCCGCCTTTTGTAATTCATTTTTATCATACAGATTTTTTAGTTTTTTCAAAAGATTATTGCAGAAGTTCCGGTACCTTTTATATGTAACAGAAAGTATTTCGTTATCAGGTGCAAGTTTAAATTTTAGGTGAAGTTTGTCTCTATGTCTTATACAACGAACTAGACCGGGTGTGATCCAGGGTTTGATACAATTATGGGCCCTGCCTGATCAGTGTTATATCTAGACACGGATGAAATGGCAGGGTGTGACTTGAACACTCATAGGCCTCCGAGTACTGTCGCAAGCGACTTGGCGACAGGGCAACATGCCTAAGGTGATTGAGGAGTTGAGAAGTATTATTCCACGGTTATCAGAACAATCCCAGAGCCCTGAAGATGTTTAAGATCTCTACGAGCATTTAGTGGCATACCTACTTCCTTCTACCAAGCACGTTTGCTGTTGCGAATCTCAGCTCAGCATTTAAAGGAAAAAATAATAGTTTAAAAAACTAAAAAACACGCTTATATAGAAAACCGAACAAAAAATAAATTTTAATAAATTGAAATTAAGAATAGTGTTAAAAATTTCAATAAATATAAATTAATTATAGTGTGAATAAAAAAATATATTTTATAAAAAGCGTGGGGTGTGTCAATAGATATAAATATTTTATTGACAGATATGAGTAGAGTGATTATCATTTTGATGATAATCACTCTACTCTTATTTTGACGTTTTTTTTATTTTTTTTAAAAAGCGTGTAAAAAGAGATGAGGAACAAGATTACCCACTCCCTGGAGATAGGGTCGCTACTCCTAGGAGCTCGCCAAATGCTGCCCTCCGAGTTCTTATATCACTCTTTGCCTGGCTCCTCACCCTAGACCTGTGTTGGCAAAGTAAACTCTACCAATACCCACCTAGACTTCATAACGTCAACGTAGAGACACGGCGGTGGGGTTATTATTATTAATATATTACTATAGATTATGATTATAGAAAGTGAAACAATACTACTACTCCAGAATTTAAAAAAATAAAATCTCATTCGTGTGTGTAATTTAAACGCAACAAAAGTTAGAGTTATTCTATGGCAACATAATACAAGACGATACAACTAAACGCATTTGACATTTTCGTGTCGGGTTCAACAGTGATGTGCAACAAATTATTTTTAATACCAATAGTCGAGTTACTAAAAATGAGAAAAGTAAAATGGAATCGTGGAAATAATAACTAATAACTTTGCTCGTTTAACCTTTCAAGGACCTCTTATCGGCCTGACGGAAAAGTGGCGTCCGTACCATAAAGGACGGACGTCATTTGACACTTGAGATTTTTTCGTTCGGCGAGCAAAAAAAACGTCCGTGTCGATTTTTTGTTGCCTCCAGCTACTTAGAGATAAGTTTTATGGCTTCCTGAATAGGCAAGCCATAACATAAACATTGTGAGTCGTTCTAAAATACGTTGTAGTTTATTATAAACAATGGAAATTAGAGACAATGACTGAGCATGTCTTTGTTCCCGTTTGTTGTTGATTTGTCATAGAACTGCCGTCTCAATTTGCTCGAAATTTTGGATGTTACTTATTGAATAGACTAATAATCGAACAGCAGTATTTTTTTGGGAATCCTACTCAACATTTTCGGAATATTTAAACTCAAACTTCATATCGCGCGGAGGTCAACGCCCGTGTTGTGCACTCGAACATTCAAAGGGTTTATATAACTACTTTTCTCATTAAATAGAATGAGATTCTTATTCTAATAAGAAAATACATTGTTTACATACCATTTTATACACCAGGATCCACATAATTCACCATGAATCACTCAAAATAAACACAATTCTCATATCACTGCACATTGTTCACAAAGGTTTGTTTACGTTTCATATTTCGTCGAAATATAAGTTTTTATGATGCTATTTGATACAAATATTACCTAAAACGATGTAATAACTACTTCTAAATGAATATTTATCCACTTATCGTCGAAAACACACAAATAATAAGAAAAAACACTATAAAACTAGAGAGCATACCACGAAAAAGTACCGATGACCAACGAGTTCGAAACGTCACTTTCAACTTTTTTTTTTCGTGTTACCAGATTATATTTTCCATAGAGATTTAGTTCAACCAACTGTGTGTGTAACTAGCATTACAGTAAAATTGTCGCAGACGATATAGAACTTTATTTATATTCAGAAATAAGGCTAAAAACCGCCTGAACGGCGCGGTCGGGGATGCGACCACAAGCCTTTTGGGACTAAAAAATGGCGGTTTCGCATGCGACCAAAAGTCGCTGAGCGGTATCTCCCCACGTAAAATCAAAATCAAAATATTTTTATTTCATATAAACCTGCATGGGCACTTAAGAAACGTCAGAAGCTAGGTGCACGGTTCCAAAATGTTGTTTCCTATGGAGAAGAGCCGGCAAGAAACTCCACGGTTACTCTTTTAAAAATGATTGGCTTTAACAATGTTTTCAGAGATAAAATGAATGGGAGGACAGTGCAGGCCTGTCAATAAGTACCAGGTACTTAGACGAATACAGAATAGAAAATCGTCTACAAATCTACAGTCTGTAAGGCCTATAACGTTCTCCCATTCACAATATGTAAAATAATCTACATAAATAAAATGAACCTAATTAAACATAGTGACATGATTAACATGACAATCACTAAAAAATAGTTGATGTAAAAATTGATGTATAATGTCAAATAATGACGAGAATATGTCAGCATTGTAAAAATAAAAATAATAAATTCTTGGTGGGAAAACCATTGCTGAGCAACAATGAGTGATGTGCAGATTTCATTTCAAATTCTATTGCATTCAACTCCATTCCATTGCATTTTCAACATCTTCTATCTATGAATAAAAAGAAAAGTCCTGGCCGACTGACTCATTAACGCCCACACCAAACCTAGAAAGCTGAAATTTTGCACAGAAGTTCCCTTTATAATGTAGACAAGGATTAAGACAAGATTTTTCGAAATTCAACCCCTAAGAGAGTTAAATTGGATGAAAGTTCCGCGCGGGTGAAGCCGCTGGCAAAAGCTAGTTTGTAATCAAAGTACTTTTAGCAACATTTTTAAAGTATGTGACCAGCACCCTAATTGCGTAACTCACGATTAATCATAATCGGTTTCGTTTTGACAGTTCAGCAATATAAATTGCGTTATTTACGTTGTTGAGCAGACACATTTTTCGAACATAATATATGAAGCAATGGTTTAACAATCCGTTTCAAAACGAAACAGATTATGATGAATCGTGAGTTACGCAATTAGGGTGCTGATCTAGTAAATGGACTGATTTGTGTGGTGAAATTAACTGCAAATGATCAATTTTTAAAATAAATGTGATATAATTGAAAGAACATTAGTTGACTAAAATAATTTCTTATCCCTAAACAATATTCAATGACTTTGACATGGCTGAAATTCTGAAATGTCAAATAATATGTCATGTCAATCGTTCATGAATTCGTGACGGTGTTGTGTTCGTCAATTTTACTTTAGTACGTGAAACATTGTTAAAATATTACTGAATTAATTCCATTAACCCACACCGCATTGCGAAACAATCTAAAAATGGAAGCAGAAAATTTAGCTAAACAGGTAAGTACGCCACATCAACATAAACCTTAATTCCTTCCAGTTTATACCGTGGTATTATTTTATTAATTATTTATTACTTATATTGTGCCACTGCAGGGCTAAGACCATCCTTGCTCATTTCCACTCCTCTGTCTTGAGCTAGTGTGGACCAATCCTCTCTATAGACGAGCCTAACGCCTAAGCTCGTTCTACATCTTCTCTTGGGCCTCTAAGACGACCCACTGACCCCGCCTCGATTGCACCGGCCGTTTTCTGTTTATTATTTTCTTTTCATTTGTTTTTTTCAGGAAGAGGAAGTAGAAGCATTGAGCTCAATCTATGGTGATGACTGGATTACAGAGAGCGAAGTAACAAGGTCGTATAGCATCAGAATAGAAGAGAATAAAAATGAAATTAGGCTGTATGTAACTATGCCGGATGACTATCCTTCTCGGGCGCCTCCGAGATATGAGTTGTCTGCTCCATGGATGGAAAGAAAAGCTAAAACAAAGCTTCTTCATGCCTTGGATGAAGTTTATTTGTGAGTATTTGAGATTAATTATGTTAAAAGTGTGATTGTCTGATTGCGTTGCCAGTGGTTGCATTTGCCAATAAATTTTAACTCTGAATGAACAGTAGTAGTATTAAATAGACACTCTTCTTATTACACTTCTACAGTCGTAAATATATAATTAGGGATAAGGAACATACATTTTCCAAATGGAATATTTGATCTTTTGTATTTGGGGCATCATAAGAGTCATTAATTATCATCCTGTATTACTTGGATTCTTATTCATATTTTGTTGTTTTACATGATTCAGTTATCATGATAATAGATATAGGGCCTGTGGGCAGCTAGGGAAATTTACCAGCAGTTATAAACTGTCTGTGTGTCAAATTTCATCCGAATCCTTTGGACCATTTTTGCATGATTAAGTACCAAACATCCAAACTTTTACAATATTAGTAAGATATAAGATAATTCTATTTTTGTTTAATAATATTTTAGAGACAACATAGGAGAACATGTGGTATTCCAATGGGTAGAAAAAATAAGAGAAGTACTGCAAGCAATAAAACCTGCCGAGAAGAAAGTAGAAGCTAAACCACTCGCTGTTGAATCATTAGACTTGGCTCTGGTGAGATTTGTATTATTTATTGCCTTATGTAACAGAAGATAAGACCCTTTCTTTCCTCAGGATTTTTTTGGTAGTAACATAGGTGATGTGGAATGCAAAAAAACTTTTTAATAAAAAAATTAAACTGCCGAAAAACCGAAAAATAAAAAATAATAAACTAGCTTTGTCCAACCCCAATAACTAAGTTCGGAAGGCGGTGACATATAATCAAATACATATCCAAAGTCACCGACTTCCGAACTTATTTATTGGGGTTGGACAAAGCTAGTTTATTATTTTTTATTTTTCGGTTTTTCGGCGGTTAATTTTTTTTATTAAAAAGTTTTTATTTTATAATTTTTTGTGGCTATAATCTACTAATTAATACAAACTACTACATGCTTAATTTTTGATTTAATACACAACTCAGTATTAAAATCTGTGAGTAAACAATCAATCATCCCCTGTTTTCTTACCCTTAGGGTTGGAATTTTTCTTCGAAATTTATATGGGACCAACTTCGAGGTATACCCTTTCCAATAAAAAAAGAATTATCAAAATCGGACTACTCTGGAAAAAGTTATGCGTGGTCATACATAAAAAAAAAAAAAAAATACGCGTCGAATTGAGTAACCTCCTCCGTTTTTTCGTCGGTTCGAAAATGAAAGACTTTCAGAATCATCCTACTATCCTAGTTTCTGAAACCCAGTCATATAGTCTATTTAAACAGCATGACAGGGAAATCTACGCGCAAACTTAAACCTTGAATTCAGCTCATGATTCTAGACCCCTAGCATAGAAATTTTTCAACGATTATCCAAAAAAAAAAAAAATCTGCTGTTTCATAGAAAAGTGCAATAAAATAAAAAAACCAATACCAACTCGGTCAAAATGTATGGCAGTGCTAATTAAAAAAAAATACTAATATAATAATAGAATCAAGAACTGAGTCCATGATTATTAACAGGTTGTGCGTCGATGACACTGCCAACCTGTCTAACAAATAAAACTGGCTGTAATGTTGACGACATTGGATCACTGATCTATATTTCATATCAAGAGTTACTAAAACTGGGATTTTTAATGTCATATTTTTTTACGATCCTGACCAAGTGCCTTTTTATCATCATGTTTCTGACCTTAGTCTCTTCCTATCCTAAGTAATTTCTTAACAATAGTGGGTAGTATAATCAGATACCACTCTTACCAAGGGGTATCGTATTACCCAGGAACTGTGCTGTGAAGGGTAAGACAGGCAGAAATAAAATACTGGTAAATAAATTCAGCTGCATCCGTATACTCTGGAAACGGATTCCAACACAGTTGGAATCAGTTCCATCCCATCATCTGCCGAACAAGTGCTGGCAGATGATGAGCATGGTCAAATCCAATCTGGACAACCTTCAAGATATCTGGCTATCATTAAAATAACATAAAACCTACAAATAAAAATCTGCCCTTAATTTGTTGTTTCTTTCTCAAATATTATCTGCTATTATGGCACGAAGATAACACTATTGACCTCAATTATATCATAACATTTCAAATTTTATTTTGTTTGTTTATTGTGTAGTTCAGTTTGTGATATTCCTGTGCGAGTCTAATAAATACTTTTTCTTTCTTTATTTCTATTAAATTTTTATTTAATTTCCAGTTAGATATAAACTGCCCTGCTATAACTCACGGTGAAGTGATCATAGATAGAAAGAGCTCCTTCCAAGGTCATGCAGCTGAAGTACACTGTATGGAAGATGTTAAGTAAGTATAATTATAGGATATTCACTTGTTTAGCAAACTCTTATCTGTACTACAGCCCATTCAGTTATTTTATCCCTGATTTTGCATTACTGTCAAAATCAAAGTGATCTTTGTTCTCATTAGAATAAGGTAGCTTTTGGGTTGCTGCCACTTACAAGTCGTCAATCACACAGTGATTGGCGATTTGTATAAATTACATTTGATAACTCTTGATCATGGCACATTCGTCATATGATCTGACCAAGACTACGTTTGCACTTTAAAAGAGACTGTGACCTCTGAGTTTGTTTCGGCCTTCCTTCTCAGAGTAGTCAGATAGGAAACGCCGACCTCATCTAATTAAAAAAATATGACTGACGTGTAAGTACAAACCTACATAAATAAAATAATTCATCACAAACAACCTACTCAAATACCTCTTGTACATTTTCCAGCGCTGTCCTAACAAAACTAAAACTAAACAAAAAGATAATGCACGCCACACACAACATGTACGCATACCGCATAGAACGTAAGACTGCTAAGGGTGCGACCATACTGCAGGATTGTGACGACGACGGTGAGGCGCACGCTGGTGGAAGGATGCTGCATCTGCTACAGATACTGGACCAGAAGAATACCATCGTTGTCGTGTCGCGATGGTAAGTTACATTCATACTTCTAGGAGTCGTTTAAGTTTCGAGTGACATTTGACTCTATTAAAAATGAGCACTTTAAAGCTTATATTTCGCAAACGGATCTGGGACCCTTGCGCAAATTAAACGACAGTCGAAAAAGTTGCAGAAATGAGATTTCTTCATAACATGACGCCTGTATTCTATTAAAGGGTTGGGCAGGGTTGTAGCAGACTGGAAATAATCAGTCCAATTAGACGTCAATAATGATCGTCGTAGTTTTTTATGGCACCTTTTTTATTTATTTTCGAACAAAAATTTCGGGAGTCGTTTTCAGGGTTTTTGGGGGTGCTAAGGCCGATGGTGGGGAAAAACGAAAATCCAAGATGCGCTTCGCGCAAGTGGTTTCCCGCAAGTGTCTTGATACCTTCACAAACAGATCCCTTAATGGGAAAATTGTTTTAACAGACCTGCAATATTTTTAAAAGACCTATCCAACACCATGTAGAGGAAAAAAAACTTCCGCACTTTACGTGTGTGCGTACCCAATTTTTTTTTATTCTAGATATTTTCTGCCACCTTGCTGTCGTGCCTCAAATCAAAATAAAATACAAAATATTTTATTTCATACAAACCTGCATTGGCACTTACGAAACGTCAGAAGCTAGGTGCACGGTTCCAAATTGTCGCTTCCTATGGAGAAGAGGCCGGCAAGAAACTCCACGGTTACTCTTTTAAAAATAATTGGCTTTAACAATGTTTTTAAATTACACTGATAATAGGTATGGGAGGACAGTGCAGGCCTGTCAATAAGTACCAGGTACTTAGAGGAATGAAAATACAGAATAGAAAATCGTCTACAAATCTAGTCTGTAAGGCCTACAACATTCTCTCATTCACAATTGCCTATTATGTACTATGCTATATCCACACCAAATTACAGCTTCCTAGTACTAAGTGTATCTGAGCTAGCTGCGCACAGACGGACGGACATAGCGAAATTATAAGGATTCCATGTTGACTATGGAATCCTAAAAAGGCCTACCCTTTACCGATTTCTACTAATTGACTCACATTACTTTCCCCAGGTACGGAGGTATACAGCTAGGCCCCGACAGATTCCGACACATCAACAACGCGACGAGACAGGTCATACAGCAAGCAGGCTTGTTGAAGAAATGACATTTAGCTTACAACTTAGTAGTAAGGTGCGAATATTAATAACACATTGAAGCAATAGCTTTGTGGATTGGTTTGGGGTTATGACAACTACAGTGTGTAGTTATGGCAACAATTAATGATTCAAATGTCATATGGCCATCTTGAATGGAGACGGCTGCTAAAGGCAGATTTTTCAATAAACAGATAACTTTTAACCGAATAATAAATATGACAGTTCGATATGATGTCTATACAAAATCTGTCAAACTCTCAGATGAAAATTATCTGACTATTGAAAAATCAGCCCTCTGTGAATAAAAGCGCGCTGTCGGATTTCAACTTTCAGCGTTAGGCCGAGTGTTGAAAATCGAACAGGGCCCCAATTCTGTATCGTTATAATGATTACCTGCGGAATCTTACTACGTTCAAACTACGTCAATATCGTGTTTTTTAGAAACCAATTTAACGGTAAGGAATCGAAATGTCATATTCTGTACGTTTCAGAAAAATTTGACTTGTCGATATTGTTCATACGATGTTAGCAGAATTCGCGTGTGATTGACGTAGTTACGAGTAAGGAATCGTTAAGTGGTCATAGTGAATTCAGGCCCAGTGTGCGTTGTCGACTTTCGACTTACTGCTGACGAATCCACAAAGCTAGTCTTCAAATGCGTCTATTTTGTATAGACTGTATTCCTTAGTCTGTGAATAGTATGGCATATTGCCTTTGCAATACGACTTATTTTTCACTCAGACATATTTATATATGTATAAAGGACTTCTTAAATATAAGGTGTAGATTGTAGAACCATTTTGACTGCCATAGAAGTTTCTTGGAAAATAAGATACAGGAATATAAGCGTTTACTATATTATATTTTCCTTTTGACTCGAAAAAGAGCCCCTAGAATATTAGAAAAACACGCTTGTGCCGAGTGCAGATCTTGAATGAACTTTTTTGAAATTGTTTTTGATATTCTTCTCTCAAGATCGATTTATTAATTCGTTAGAGAATTACTTAAATTCTTGTTTATGAACTAGCTTCAAATTTCTGATCAACCGACTGACTCCTTGACAATATCGAAATGCCTGTAAATAAATAGTTGCAATTGAAATAAATGCTTTGAACTTGAAGTCGATATTATATTTTCGAATATAGAAGTTGATCTTTTTAAAGGCTCAATCTGGCTTTGTGATTTCATAAGATCTTTAGGTTTATGTTTAGGTTTATATATTATTATTTATCGTATTTTGAATTATTCTAATTTAAAATCAAGCACACTGGTGACCCGCTTATCTGTGCAGTTTGAAAATACTGATTTTGATACTGGTTTGACATTTTGAGATAATACCTGTAGCACCGCAGTGGACCGCAATTTGATATTTGAATTTCACGTCATGATAAACTGGCATAAGTTACGGTTTCTGCCATCATGATCAGTGATAGGAATAGGTAGTGCCCTTTTGCCTAAACTTCGAAGAACAGAGACAAGAAACAGAGACTTCCTTAGGTCTCATTTTTTTCCCCGGGATTTGGGAAAAATCTTCAGTAAGTTATTTGCGCACTGGATAAAAACTTATCCTCTATAAGATGTGTAAAAGCTATTTTTAACTAAACTTGCAATTACCAAATTTTCGGGATTTTCAAGTAAAATCCCGAAATAAATAATCTAACTCTATTTCATGTATTCGAATTATATTTACGATCCAACTAACCGCTGTATCAAATCATGAATTAAAGTTAGATTATTTATTTCGGGATTTTACGTGAAAATCCTGAAAATTAGGTAGTTGCAAGTTTAGTTAAATGTAGCTTTTACACATCTTAAATAAAGCTTATTTTCAACTTACTGAAGATTTTTCCCGAATCCCGGGAAAAAAAAATTGTCCTAAGGAAGTCTCCGTTTCTTGTCTCTGTTCTTCGAAGTTTAGGGAAATAGGCACTACCTATTCCTATCACTGATCATGATAAAGGACAGTGAAAATTGTAATTTTCACCAGTATTTGACATAACGTGTCAAAAACACTCTGCATTTGGACAGCCGTTAGTCGACATTCACACGAACGTAATAACATCGCGGCAGGATTTTTTCGCACACTGAATTTTCAACACTCCGTATTAAACTGAGCATTGAGAATTCAACAGAGAACATCTCAACGCGTCTAAAATCGAACAGTGTGCTTAAAGGTGTGTACAGATCTGGCGAAATTACCGCTCGCGAGCGACGCGCCTGCGCACGCGCTTACACAACGCTCGCATGGTGCACAGTTTGCGTGCATGCACGTCGGTTCAATGCTATTTTCAACCTTTACTTTGTTACTTGCTTTTGACGATGGCGAACACGATTGCCACCATCATTACTGCAGCATCAACTATTTTATTAGTGAAATATTTAGAAGAAAAGAAAGCAAAGTTGGTGGCAGATTGCATTTTACAGACGAAGACAGGGTAGTATCAGAATTGTAAAGCCAACAAATTAGTGGACATTACCTATCCATTTTTTTTTTTTTACTATTAATTAATTTTGCACGAGCGCGCACAGGATCGGCGCGCGAACATGAAATACACGTGCGCAGCACGCGAGCGGCGCATTCGCCAGATCTGTACACACCCTTATTGTTCGATTATAACTCTTCGGCTCTAAGGCAGTGCGTCTAAAATCCAGCGCGCGATAGAATCTCGCTACGATATTTTTATGTCCGGCCGAACGTGATCTAAGTGACTCATACATAAGTCATAATAAAACTGGATCGAATCCAACTCTATTCGATTCAAAGCTCGGATGGATGCGTCAGAAGAAAGTAATGAAGATAAATTGATTTAAATAAAACAAACCATTTGTATATAAAACTTTGTACTTATATTACAAAAATGAATTTACAAAATATTTTTCACGATTATGTTTATGCTATCTTTTATTGTTTCTCGCATTGTTATCTGTTGTTTTTACTGTAATACATTTCTTGTCCAAGAACTTCAGGAGATCCTGTGGACAAATAGATTGATATTATAAGACAGGTGATATTAAACAATTTTGTTTTATGTAACTGCTTTTGATTTATTCCCCGAGACACCCCTGACGACCACTTTCAAGGAGTATTGTATTTCCCAGTAACCGGGTTGTGGAGGTCAGATAGGCAATCGGTCCATGTTACGTACTAGTATTCAGCTAAATCCGTTTAGATTGGAAGCCGACCCCAACATAGTTGTGAAGGAAGCTAGGCAGTTATTGACGATGACACCGGATAAATAAATACAAAGGGCGATAACTGTCCTGACTTGGGGTATTTAGTAGATCGTAGCTATTATACACACATTCGCAATGGAATTTCAAGAAACAGCAATACATAATCTATTTATTACACTAAGGGTTTGAGTCAGATAAACTATCATATTTTATTTGTAGTATACTCGATTGGATATTTATTTACCGAAAATATAAAATACGGTTGGGAATCGTAAATGAAAAGAAATGTAACGATGAAATTATTATTAATAATTGAGAATCACCTGTGATACAAATATTGCATACGCAATGTACAGACGCCAGCAAGCTATCCCAAACTGTCAATTTTTTCCAATTAAACATGAACCTTATGAAAAACGATCAAAGAAATTTGGGAGATTGGGGTAGCTTGATGTGCTGGCCTCTGTACAGTGGTGGTCATATAATTAAGAACGCTTATTTAGAGGGAGGTTTCTTTTTTTTTAAACTAACAAGTATAACTCATCATCATCATTTCAGCCGAAAGACGTCCACTGCTGGACATAGGCCTCCCCCAGGCTTCTCCACTTCGACCAGCCTTGTGCTTCCCACATCCAGCGGATACCCGCGGCCTTCACAAGGTCATCCGTCCACTTTTTGCCTTCCCACTCTACGTCTTCTGGTACGCGGTCGCCACTCCAGAACCTTTCGGCCCCATCTGTTCTGCGAGCAATGTGCCCTGCCAACTGCCACTTAAGTTTGGCAATTCTTCAGGCTATGTCGGTTAAAAAAAAAAACTTTATGCATTCAATCTGAACCTAGAATTACTACTTACTCGCTGGTCACTTATTTAAGAACGCTGAATAGCTTATTTTATTATTCAAATTGAGAACACTGTGGCTCTGTGGTTGTAGGTATTCGAATAATTTTGGCGCCATTTAGTGCTGTAAAAGTCTTAAAGGTGATTGCTTCATATGAAAACAATGGGGAAAAATAAAAGTTGTGATAAATCTACAAGGGAATTACCTAATAATAAAACTTCGCGAGAAGAATTGTTTGTATAAAAAGATGCCGACATCTGAATTGCTCAAAAACTATGGTTTTCCATGCTGTGAAGCATTTTGCCACGTATAAAACTACTTCAAATGTTCCGCGTGTAACTAAACAGAGAAACTCATCTCGTCGAGATGATCGAAATATCGTACTTTTGGCAAAACAAAATGAGCTGAGAACAACCCTTCAGTAATCTCTGCACGCACTATTCGAAGGCGTTTGTTAGAAGAAAAGTTGCACGGAAGGATAGCAAGGAAGGGGCCCATGTTGAAAAGGAGACATAGGCAAGCCCGGCTTGCATTTGCAAGGAGGTATGAAAACTGGACAGTTAGTTTTTTTTTTTCTGACGAGACAAATATAGTTCACAGTTCTGATGGAAAACGATATGTTCCCTCCGAATAAAGCTTTCGACCCTAAGTACACAAAAAAGACATTAAAGCAAGGTGGGACATGTGAAAATTTAGGGGTGCTTTTCTGGACATGGTGTAGGACCTGTTAAGCTGATAGAAGGAAACATGGATCAATTCCAATACAAAAATATACTGGAAGAAACAATGTTACCTTATGCCGAAGACGTGCTTTCGGTTATTTGGACATTTCAGCACGACAGTGATCCAAAGCATACTGCACGCACCGTTAAGGAATTTCTCACATCGCAATCAGTTTCTGTCTTAAATTGGTCAACTACCAGCCAAGATCTAAACTCAATAGAGCATCTTTGGTACGAAATCAAGAAAAAGGGTTCAAATCGACAGTGTGGCAATTTAAGAGAGCTGTATGACGTCTCTTGCGAAATGTCAACCAGGGCGGCATAAGCGCATGTACGACAAAGCCCATTTCACTTGAATAAAAAAAAATGTCAAAAATTTATAGAGTCAATGCCTCGCGCAAAGTGCTACTATTAATTTTAGTTTAACATGTATTAAATTGCTTTTTTGTTTACACACTTAATTTTCATATAAAACAACTCTCGAGCAGTTCAATAAATCGTTTTAATTATTTGTCCAGATTCATTACTATTTGAATTTGATAGTATAGAGATTTTTGTATAGAGAATTTATAACATTTCTAAAATAAATTGTTACCAATTTCATTCAATATCCCTAATCCCGCCTGTTCTATACGTGTGACTATTTCATAACATAACAAGTTACTTCAAAGTGTAGAGACCAGACTAAGTGATTGAAATCCGACCATGATTCATTTAAAACTTTATTTTCTAATACATTTTTATATAAAAATATTACCTTTCTGCACTCCTCCATATAAACCTTAACTGTGCCAACATACTCCTCCGTCCGCGTAATTTTCGTAAAAAGCTGTAGAAAGTTTTTGCTTCACGTAAAAATAAATAGATATAATTATTATAGCCTCACCTTGGGATCATACCGGTGTCCATACCCAACCAAATCTTTGTGTATGACATCAATGTTGACTGGCTCGTACTTGAGTATCGCTTCCCTCAAAGAACGGCGACTTAACACGTAGTTGTGAAATGCTATATGCAGAGGTACGCGACAAGAGTGGACCTGTTAAATTTTATATCGATTTGTAGTGAACATTTCAAGAGGTAATACTAATTTTTTGACTACCTCCTTGGTCAGAAGCGCTACTCTCTGGATTTTCTCAGTTGCAGCTTGGAGACCAAATTTGAGTCCAGTTGATGGCAATAGGCTCGCCCCCTATTACATGGGAGTGGGACTTAAATATAACTGGCGAAATGGGGGTACACCGCTGCCCAATCCTTTGGGGAAACAAGGCGTGATGTTATCAACCAATTTGATTTATAAATATATTAAACATTATAAAATGGCTCCGCGCATAGGCGTAGACCGGGTTGATCGGAAAGCAGATGATTTGCCCACGACATCGAATAATTTACTTTATTTTCAGTAACATACAGTGCAAAATTAAGACAAACATCGACGGAGACTAAGACTCTTTAGGCGTCTTCAAGCGCTTTCAGGTCGTTTACATTTTATGGTACTGAATTAACTGAATTGTGCAAGCCCTGCTTTGCACTTCTATCGGTCTGCATTGAGAATGAGGAACCTTAACATATAACGCGGGTAATTAAATAGGACAGAGACAAAAAAACAAATATTTACCTTAGCTTTCTCCCTCTTCTGAAACACCCAATCATCAGGATTGCAATCAACACATTTTACAACAGCAACTTCACTTGTTACTTCATAACCACACACATCTATAACTTCTTTTGTTTCATCAGTCTTTGAAGAAGATGGTGCAGAAAACATATTGCTATCTCTTTCTAACTCATTAGGTTTTATGGGTGAATGTTGTAGCCTTGTATCATGCATTGGCTTCTTATAAATGAATTTTCTTGGAGAATTCACTTGGGTTTTTGAACATTCTTTTCTTTTAGGAGATTGTGGAGACAAACCATTTCTATCTCTCTTCAACGCATCAGGTTCTATAGGCGATGGTGCAGAGAACATATCTCCATTTCTGTCTAAGTCATCGGCCTCTCTAGGCGAAACATGTAGTCTTATTTCATGACTTTGCTTTTTATAAACTAATTTTCTTGGAGATTTCACTGGTGTTTTTGAAGGCGAGTTTATAGGAGATGTAACAAGTTTCTGTGGTGAATATTCTTGTGTGTGAGTGTTTGTTCTTGGTTTTTTAGAAGCTGAGGGTTCATCTTCATCAACTAGTTCTTGTATTGTGGGATGCGTTTGGTTATAAAGATGAGTGAGAATTTGTATGGCTGAAAATTTTAAGGTCACTAATTAAAAAAAAATGCTTATCTTAAATTCTGCCTAGCCTCTCCCAAACTAAGTTGGGGTCGGCTTCCGAAACCGGAACCCGACCCCAACTTAGTTTGGGAGAGGCGCTTTATTATACGAGCAATACATCAGATTTCAACAGTCGTATTACGGACGTCGGTCAGAGCCCATACTAAGCGAGAAACAATTTAGAGATTTGGCACCGCTGTTTGTAGTCGATTGCTCTAGACAAGCGGATAATCTAAAGACAGGTTCGGTTGTGGATGTGAGAGTAGAAATTGAGAGTGATTCAGAGATACCAGATCATAAAATCAGCTTACTGTCTCATTCTGAACGATTGCATTGTTGAAGCGTAAAATACTGGTATTCAACTGCATCCAGGTAGACCTGGATGCAGTTGAATACCAGTATTTTACATGGAGCGTCTGCATATCTGACCTCCACAATACACCTTGGTAAGACTGGTTGTCAGACCCGTTATGACTGTCAAAGAACCACAAATTACATCCGGGACCAACGGCTTAACATGCTATCCGAGGCACTAAGCGGTCTTGGTATGTTAAGGGAACTAGTCGAAACAGAGTCACCAACTATATTCCTCAAAAAACGTGTTACTTAATAAAGAAACCACTGAAAGATTATCTGGCTAAAAAGGGCGGTAAGAGACGAAAAGTACACGGTGAAAATTAAAAAAAAAAAAAAAGACGGAAAAATAAATCTGCCAGTAGAACGATGAAGAATAAGGCTTCAAAAGAACTTAACTGTAGACATTAAGTAAATGAAACATATAACTTACCTCTTTTTCTTTTAAAAGGTTTCAACCCATATCTATACAATTCTCTATTCCTTTGCGGTGTAGACATAGATGCGTAATCCGCCATTGGCGTTACATCATGAGTCTTGATAGTATACTCAGTATTTTTAGGCGTTTTTATATTAATTATACCATTATTGCATCTAAGAACTTCCTGAACTTCTATTAGACTAATTCCTTCACCATTATTTATTTCTAATTGTGTTGTTTCTACAATTTTCTTTTTAGTCTTTTTGACGTAAACTTCAGGAAGAAAACTGTCCTCCACAGTGGCATTTTTATTTTCGGGTGGACATCCTTCACTCAAAGATTTTCTATAACTTAAAAGTTTAGTTACATTATCTCGGATAGCTATACCGCCAAAATCAATATTATGGTTTGAAAAGTCCGGTCTTGAATTGTGAAGGGAATAATCCAATTCTTTATCAGAGATATTAAATACTTCGGAAATTTGACTGGAATTTATATCAACATCATTTTTTTCATCTACAATTTCTATATCATTGTGGTGTTTTGATTTGGACGAATCGTGTTTTAAGTCCAAACTTTTATCATTCTCACGTTTTGTGACTAAATCTAAATTGTCTCCTGCAGAATCCCGTCTCGATCTTTGTAGGGAATAATCAAATTCTTTATCAGAAATATTAAACACTTCGGAATTTTGACTTGAATTAATATCAACATCATTGTTTTCATCTAAAATTTCTATATCATTGTGGACCTTAAATTTGGGAGCATCATATGTTAAGTCCATGCTTTTATCTTTCTCCTTTTCGAAGTTTTCTCTTCGAAAATCATGCCTTGATTTGTGGAGGGAATAATCTAATTCTTTGTCTGATATTTGAAATACTTCGGAATTTTGACTTGAATTTATATCAAAATCGTTGTTTTCATCTACAATTTCTATATCATTGTGTAATTCAGATTTGGACGAAATGTATTGTTGAATTTGACTACTATCTTTTTCACTTACTCTGTCAATAGTATTATCTTCTATTGTAATTTCATCATAATCTATTGACACATCGTCTTGCTTTCCAAGACTACTATTGTTTGGAATATTTTCAAGTACTGTCATTGGTCTTTGAGACATAAGCATTTCTTCGGAAGTACTCGAACCTTGGGTTAAATCTATATCTTCATTGGATTCTTTGCTTTCATTATCTGAACTATTATTATGTTCTGTAGACTTATCAGTATTTTGTTGTTCAATTTCTTTACTATTTTCAGTATTTTCTGAATGATCATGTTCGAAATCTTCATAAAAACTGTTACTACATGATGTACTATGTCCTACCTTTACAAGACTTGGATTATATTCTATAGAAGCATCTTGAGCCTGAGTTAAGTCAAAAAATTGACTTGGTGCTTCATTGCCAAAGATATATTTTTTAAATTTACTATTGGCAATAAATTCATCTTTGTCAACTATGATTGTATCATCCAAAGATGCACGAGTTTGCGAGTTGACTACGTCAACTAAAGGTAGACTGATGTCAGTGGAATTTGAAGATTGAGTCAAATCCATACTTTCTACTGCTTTTTCAACTGGAGTTAGGATATTTTCTTCTATTAGTATTCCTTTATTATCTTCATTGGAACTTTGAGTCAAATCAATGTTTTCTTTTGCAGTTTGATGTGAATCTGTATTTGGATGGTTTGAAAGTACTGTTATTTGTTGTTCATCTGTAATATTCTGACTAATACTGTCTGTAGTGTTTTGTTCCGCATCTTTACACAAGTTTGTGCTTACATTATTTACTTTAATACTACTCGTATAATCTCCCTCTATTATTGCACCTTCTTCAGGAATTTGTGTCAAATCTATTTCTTTCAATTCCTGACGTATAGGTTGTGAGGAACTCACAATACAGTCAGTAATTTCCATAAAATCATTTGACCTTCTTTTAGTTATATTCTGAGACAGCTGAATACCTTTTTCAGAATTTTGTGATGGTATAGAATTAGCACCGTGAGTTAAATCCATAATATCTTGAGAAAAGACTTTGGTTTTAAACTCTTGTGATAAAACAGTTATACATTTTGTAGTTTCCATTATGGATGATGGTTCATCGTCAAAAATATCTGGTGAATAACTTCTGCACTGTTGGGTAAATGTTACCTTGTTACTTGTTTCTACATCTATTACTTCCTTAAAAGGACTATTAATTATTGCTTGCTTGATGGGTGATATGATCTCAATTTCTTCACTCACCAGTGATTTATCCTCAAATAGTCTTTTCACTGGTGACCTTACATCAAACTTTTTAACAGGTAACTCCATATTGAATCCTTTTTGGAATGGTGATTTGTTTTCAGCTATATCCACTTTTTGATCATTATCATCACAATCACTGGCTACTTTTACTTCATCTTCTATTACAATTTTTGGCACATCACATTCTTTATATTTCTTCTTATATTCAATTTCTTTATAAGCAAAGATATCTTTAACAGGTTTGAAGGGCCCACTAAGCATAATATCCAGCTCATCTTGTGAGCAATCAATATCTTGGAAATTCATTATAAAAGTATCAATAAGCTTTGGACTTTCAGGCCTACCAGGAATTTCTGACCAATCTCTTAGTAAAGAACCATTGGTTGTTGATTTTTCAACTAAATTATCTACATAGAATATGTTATTATCTTTCATGCAATCATAAGGAATATTTGAAGCTATATAGAAAACTCTTGCAACAGATTCTCGATCAATTGAGCTATCTTGTTCTACCTTTGAATGGTCAAGATTCTCAAACAATATTCTTGTATATTTATCAGTAATATTCTGACGTTTCTCTTCCTCTGTAACCGTAAGGAGTTTATAGTTCTTTCTACACTTTTTAGTTTTCTTACCAGCGCTTATTTTAGCATCAGGTATTTTGAAACCATATTCTTGTAAAGTTTTCCTTATTTTTGCTGCTCTTTGGCGAGATGAAAATGCCTGTGAACTTTCAGGGTTATTTGATTCTGTTTGGAGTGATTTGGACAATGCAATAGCTAACTGCACTTGTTCAGAATCAACATCTAAACCAGACTTTTTACAAACAGTATCAAACTCTTTGCTATAAGATACTAATTCATTCTTCTTTCCTTTCAAAGCCGTTCTTATATCCTTCTGACCCTTGATGCGTTTAGTCCCCTTTCTAGTCTTAGGTTTGGCAGGTTTTTGAGCTGGTTTCGGACCTTTGCAACTTTTCTTTGCTTCTTGAAAATCTGAAAGACTCTCATCCATATCAGTCTGGCCAGTAAAATATTTGCTTCTAACACATTCACTGAAACGGAAACCAAAATAAAACAAATTATAAATTGAACTATTTTATTAACTACATGATAAATAACAATTAACAATAATTACCTATTGCTATCTATGCTCATAATATTTATTTGTCTGGGAGATCTGGCCTTTGGCTTTCTTCCATGTATTTCCTGATGGCGTCCCCGCTACGGTTTGGCAGCCCGCTGGCGATCATGAGTCTTCTTTCTACCTCCTCTATAGGGTCTTCGTATAATCCTTCTATTGCTACTCGTAAATTTTTCGTCACTGGGCTAAAACTAAAAATAAAAGTAGGTAGGTACTTAGACAATTATTTTTCGGCTGTAGGTAAATGGCAAATTTGAGTGATCTAAATAATAAATGGGTCAGACCGTTGAGACCGAACTCGATAGAAAGTCGATTTTCCAACTATCAAAAAATGGGTTTAGTAGGTCCACTGGTAATAAAAAGGTACAGCTATGTTAAAAGCAAACTAAAAGATTTTAGCTATATTATTCCCGCCCCTCCCCCCTAAGATGACCCACTGACCATTTTCCTCAGTAATTATGTGCTATAAAGGCTGTAACGTTAGGTCATCGTTATAATGATAATATTTTGAGCTATGGAGCCTTTGTTGTGAACTGCACTCAAATGCAATATTTAACCTCAAAAAATTAACGTTATGAATGGTACAGTAAGCAATATACATACTGGAAAAACACTCCGGTTATTAATCCAACGCATATTAAGCCTACGCCAAGTATATTCCTGAATTTTGAGGCTGGTGTTCCTATTATTTTTCTAGGCTTCCATTTTGACGTATCAACACCGATCGCCATTTTCAGTTTTCGCTCCGTTTCGGTTCAATCTTTATTTCGTTTTCAGTGTGGACATGGTAATCGAAAGACATGTAAATTACTTTTACTGATATTATAATTATCGTTACACGTAAACTGGGTTTATTTTCTTGCGTTAGATACAATTGAACACCACAATTTCAAAATATAATAAATTCTAACATTTTGCAAGAAAAAAACTAAACTATATTTTGCATTGAAAGGATTGACAAAATCACAGTATATAAATCATACTGTGGACAAAATTATTGATGACTAAGGGCGTTCCGTATTAGAAAAATTACGCTTTGAGCGCTCACATCGATATTTTGCGTTCCTAGTTAGATATAATAGGTCTTTACCTATGAAATTGCCGTTTTGTATGAAAAAATTTAAATGAATTTTTTTCATGAATTTTTTATTTGTATTAATCGAAGTAATCACCCATGCAATCAATGCATCTTTGCCATCGCAGTGGCAGTTTATTGATGCCCTTCTTAAAGAAATCAGCTGGACGGGAGGCAACAAATTCTTCAAAGGCATTTTGTACTACCTCTCGGGTATTAAATTTTTTTCCCGCCAAGAAGTTATCCAAATTCTGGAAAAAGTAGTAGTCTGCCCCTTGAGCGGCCACGGGATATATTTAATCCCACGCGCAAAATGCCGTTGAGCGGCCACGGGATAAAATCTATCCCACGCGCGCTTTGTTGCGGAGTGACTCATTTATTTTAACTCGTGACAAAAATCGACTAAATATTTCTCTATGGTAACCGTACATTCTGATTCCATGCTCAATATACTACGTTTCAAGCCAAGAAAAACCTGGAACGCTCGAACAAAAATATTTTTAATCTATTTGTTTTGCGAGGTCTGTCATAAACAGTGTGACCATTTGTGGCAGATTTCTGCCATTTTGGCAGATTTCGCTCCAAAATTTTGCCTGTGGCAGATCATGCTGACGATTTACAAAAGTGGCAGATTTTGGCAGATTTAAAAGTTTTCATGAAAATTCACAACACCTAATTTGAATTTTCAATGAATTTATCTTTTTTTTTAAAGTACAGAGGCCAGCACATCAAGCTACCCCAATCTGTCAAATTTCTTTGATAGTTTTTAAACTTTATAACAAAGGAATAAGGTTTATGTTCAATTGGGAAAATTTGACAGTTTGGGATAGGTTGACCTGCTGGCGACTGTACATCAGGTTTTATATATATTTAGATTATAAATGATTTTGTTGAACTGGCAACTTCTGGTTCATGGCCAAATTATACCGGGATTTCCCGCTTATTCTGTTTTTATACAAGTGGATCATATGATTATGAACTGTAATCAAACTGGAATAGTGTTCATATTCTTATCTTCTTTTATAGAATTCGTTTCCAATCAACTTTTGATTTTACTTCATTCTACTTTGATGTGTATCGTGTGCGGTTCTGTGTAACGATTTATGAATAAATTATGAAGAGAAAATACGAGCGTTCTTATCGACCTGAGTGGGAGCAAGATCCTTTGCTTTCTTCCTGGTTGTCGAGGGCTAAGGATGACCAGGATGTTGCATTCTGTAAAGCTTGCAACTGTAAATTAATTACCAGATTATCTTCTTTAAAAGAACATGGATCATCTCAGAAACATAAAAAAAACATAATTGGGTATAGTGGCCAATCATCGGTAAGTACTTTTCAAGAAGTATAAATATATACCGGGTAAAATGGGGTGAATAGAGACTGCAGGGGTGAATCGAAACGAAACTGTAAAAGTGGATTTTAACAGTAAACACATTAGTCCTTTTTGGCTACAAACGATCATAATTTCAACAGTAAAATCAATTTTAAAGTTTCGCATCGATTCACCTCTGTAGTCTCATTCACCCCGTTTTACGGTAGTCAGTTTGTTCAATGATTTTTTTTTTTAATTATTAATTTTCCGTTTCAGGTTCAACAGTTTTTTAAGAAAACTCCGTTAGAAGAGGAAGTGAAAAAGGCGGAACTTAATTTTTGTGCTATGCTAGTGGAACACAATTTACCTTTTCGCTTAATGGACCATTTGAGCGAAATAATATCAAAAAGTTTCCACGATTCTGAAATCGCCAAACAATTTTCCTGCAAGAGGACTAAAGCAGCAGCGGTAACGTATAATGTGTTGAAGCCTAATTTAGAAGAGGAAATGCTCGCCGATTTAAAATCGTGTGAAAATATGAAAACACGTAAACCGATGTTTTCTTTAATTATTGATGAGACCACAGATGTTACAACCACTTCGATGCTTGCAGTTGTAACCAAATAATTATTCTGAAAAAGATCTCCAAGTAAAAACTAAATTTTTAACTTTGGTTGACTTGAACGGGGCTGATGCGCAATCATTGTTTAATGCACTTTCCAGGGCTTTGACTAATGCTAACCTTAATATTAAAGATGCTATTGGTTTTGGGGCGGATACCACTAACGTCATGTTCGGGGAACAAGGTGGTATTGTTGCTAAAATAAGAGATATAAATCCACATTGCATGTTTATTAAATGTGTCTGCCATTCTACCGCTTTGTGTGTATCGCACGCTAGTAAAAACACCATACCGCGGGCTATTAACCAAATAGTACAGGAAGTTTACGGATACTTTTCACATAGTAGCAAAAGACAAAGAGAATTTGTCGAATACCAAGATTTTATTGGCGCTGAAAAGCATAAAATATTAAGACATTACGAAATTCGCTGGCTATGTTTGCACGCTTGCATCAAAAGAATTTTAGAGCAATGGGATGCCCTTAAACTTTTTTTTCAGTCGCAGTTTTTGGAAGACAGAAATATTTCATCAGAATTCTTGTTCAATAGTTTGAATGACAAGATATCTATACTGTATTTTTATGCCCTGGATTATATATTGCAAATTGTAAACAAACTAAACATTATATTTCAAGGAGATTACACAACAGTCCACACAGCATTCAAAGACATTTCCGAAGTGTATATGAGCCTTTTAAGTTGTTATATGAAAGGAAATTATTTGCAAAACACAGATCCACTTTCAATTGATCCAAAATCCTGTGTGAACTTTTTGCCCCTAAAAGATATGTATTTAGGCGTTAATGTGAGCACTGAAATCGATCGCATAGCCGTAGACGTGAGTTTGAAACCTGGAATACAATCATTCCTTCAAAGAATGCAAACATTTCTGACTGAACTGTGTACTCAATTAAAGACACGGTTGCCACTGAGCAATATTTTCAAAGATTTACAGTTCTTGGATCCACAGCATGTAGTTTACAAAGATTTTACGTCAACTTTAAACGTTGCAAAGAATTTTCCCAACATAGTAGACGAAAACAACATTCAAAAAGTTGATGACGAACTACGACAAATTAAATTCGATAAAAGTGTAAAAGACTTGTTAGAATCAGGTGGAAGTAGCAACACCAACACAATTTTGAGTGTAGACAAATTTTGGGGAGCGATTGGAAAAATCCTGGATGCGAATGGGGCTATAAAATATCCAAACATTACAAATTTTGCGAAAGCGTTATTATGTTTGCCGATGTCCAACGCTTCGTGCGAAAGAATTTTTTCTCAGGTTAATTTAAATAAAACAAAAGTAAGGAATAGGTTCCTAAATCAACATGTGTCAGCTTTAATTACAACAAAAGAAGGGATTAAGGAACACGGAGACTGTGTCTCCTTTAAACCAACTAAAAACATGATCAAAAAGATGTCGTCAAAATCTATGTACACCGAAAATAACGAAAATTTGGAGGCAAATGTGGATACGTAGAGTAAGTAGTCAATAGGTATAAGAATGCATAAGAAAATGGTTAAATATTTTTGTTGATTAAAGAAATTTTATTGAACTCGTTGTGTATTTTTTTCCGTTTCCATGAAGGCATATTTTTGGCATTTTTTGCGCGAAGTGTGGCAGATTTTGGCAGATTTTTTGCCCAGTCTGTGGCAGATTCGCCATTTATTAGATGGTCACACTGGTCATAAAACTTACGTCAGGCAGTTGTTATTGTTTTGTTTTGTGATGCTTGTGGATGATTCATTTTGTACTAAAGGTAGGTGGTTTTATTCATTTGTTATGCTAGGAATATACACACCATGCATTTAAAACCATAAAAAACATAGGTCGTCGCTTGTTTTTTTTTTGTTATTGTCATTTTTTTCGATAGCGGAAACTTTCTAAGATAAAAATTCTCGAGCTCATTTTCAACGAATTACGTAATTTTTTACGACCATTCATTCAAACGAAAGAAAGACAAGTTATAAAGTCCATTTCGTCAGCATTCTTAAACAATTAACAGTCGAACCAGCCCCCATACAAAGATCCATTGTATTTTCGAGTTTACGATAAGCGGGCGGAGCGCCCGCGACGCAAATTGGTGTGATGACGTCATCGCGGTCGCTTTACGTTATTTAATATAATTCGCTTGGCCGCTCGACCGGGTAGGCGCAAGGTCTGGTGAGTAGGGCGGATGACGGAGAGCTTCCAACCCCAGTTCTTGCAACTTGGAGACCGTCTGCTGTGCAGTATGAGGTCGCGCGTTGTCGTGCAGGAGCAGCGGAGACGAGCGATTGACCAATGCTGGTTGGAGATGCGCCAGCTTCTCCATCATTGTGTTCAGTTCTTCACAGTACACATCTGCAGTAATGCTCACCCCGTTTGGTAAGAAGCTGTGATGAATCACACCGGCGCTAGACCACCAAACAGTGACCATCACTTTTCTAGGGGTAAGTTTTCGTTTAGGGCATTGTTTAGGTGCTGAACCAGGATCCAACCAACTTGCTGAGCGCTTACGGTTATCAAACAGAATCCATTTTTCATCGCAGGTAACAATGCGGTTCAAAATTCCTTCATTTGTGTGTCTGTTGAGCAGTGCAAGGCACGTCTCGACGCGTACTTCGCGCTGGCGATCATTGAGTTCGTGGGGCACCCATTTGTCAAGCTTTTTTACCTTGCCAATTTGACGCAAATGGACCAATATTGTTTTGACGCTAACGTCGAAAGCTGCTGCTAATTCAGCCGTAGATTGTGTATCATCAGCTTCCACAATCGCCTTTAATTCGTCATTGTCGACCAAAGTCTTCGGACGACCGCGAGGTTCATTTTTCAGGTCGAAATTTCCAGAACGGAAGCGAGCAAACCAATAACAGGTGGTGCGTTGGTTTGTAGTGTTAGCTCCGTAAACGTCGTTGATGTTGCGTGCCGCTTGTGCCGCGTTGCTGCCACGACGGTACTCATATTCCATAATTACTCGAATTTTTAACGTATCCATGATGACGAAAAAGATTGTAATGCGATGAAAATGTAACAATAATCAATAAAGAAATGACTACTTTTAGAAAAAAAAATCCATGTTTTTAAAATAAAATTAATTTGAAATTAGAATTCTTAGCCAAACAAAAATTATTTTGATTTGAAATGGCCAGTACTGCAGAACGGCAATTTCATAGGTAAAGACCTAATATTAACACGATTCTGACAACTAATAACCGTAATTTTTGTCTACAATACAGTACCCTCGTGATCGCGATAAAAGTGTTCAGTCAACGTTAAAAAAAAAAAAAAAAAACAGGCGTTACAGTCCATAGATTGTTAGTAATTAGTTAGTAACAATTTGTGCTTATCTGATATGTTAGTAATGTTAGTAATTAGATACTATTTACATAATTAAACCTACAGCCACCTCCACTAGGTGCCTCTGGATGAGGCAGTCTGGTCTCGCAACAATCATTTTCAGGATGGCATCCTGAAAATGATTGTTGCGAGACCAGACTGCCTCACGAAACGTAAACGTTGTAGTAAGGATGCTGCTTTCTTTCGCATGACGGCATGAAAGCCATCCGTATGAGCTTCCGTAAACATTCCCGACGCACTACAACGCCACGGCACCCGCAATAGCATCCTGATGGCGTTGTTATATTGCACAGGCAGGACGTTGTAGGCTAGGCTCGTGTGCGACACCCACAAGCCGCTCGTGTAAAAAGACTGGAAGAACGCCTTCAATAAATTCACTTTAAACTGTACGCACGGCTACACATCAAGCTATACATTTCCAGTATAAGCTGATCTCGCATTGGATAGGATTTCCGTACAGAGCCAGATCAGCGTAAACTGGAAATGTATAGCTTGATGTGTAGCCGTGTGTACATCGAGCGAACCTGCGGGCAAG
This sequence comes from Polymixis flavicincta, assembly GCA_949987655.1. NCBI lineage: Eukaryota > Metazoa > Arthropoda > Insecta > Lepidoptera > Noctuidae > Polymixis > Polymixis flavicincta. The sequence goes on along the minus strand of OX465195.1, from coordinate 10,931,690 downwards.
CATATTGCCCCTCACCGCCAACGCCCTGCGTTCGCGCTCAATGTCTTCGTCATCCCGTAAGTCACTGGTGACAACGTGGTCCAGGTACGCACCTCCGCGTACATCTCGCAGGTCGACAGTAACTCTTTCAAACCACTTATCGATGGACTGAGCAGCACCATGTCGTCCGCGTAGCTAATGTTATTAAACACAGGTGCCATTAATGTGGCAGCCGACACGTGCGCTGCTCAGTCGCTCAGAAGCTGATTCACATATTCATTAAATAACAATGGCGAGCTTAACCCCCCCTGCCTTACGCCGCATTCCATCCTGTACTCATCCGACATTGTACGGACCCATCTCACTAGGTTTGTCTGGTGAGCATACCAGTATCTGAGAATAGCTATATATCCCGCCGGCACACCCGCGCTCCTCAGCTTGTGCCATAGCACATCGTAGACGACGAGGTCAAACGCTTTCGACTAGTCGAGAAAACACGCGTACACCGGTGTTTTTCTGGCGGTATAGTACTTGACAGTGTGTTTTAGGCTAAAGATGGCGCTCTCCGTGGACACACCCGCCTTAAAGCCGAAATGGGCATCGTGCACCGTCACGTGCTCTGAAAGACTGCCATTCAACAAACCGTCCAGCACCTTTGCTGTGATGGTAGCGAGTGAGATAGGTCTATAATTATTTATCTCGGATGTGTCACCCGTCTTGTTTTTGACTATGGGGACCACTATCGTCCGCATAAGCGGTTCTGGTCAATAAGAGTGATCCGTGCACAGGGTAAAAACAGTAACAACACTCTAGACAGATGTATGTACCCCAGCGTGTTTGAAATGTTCGATACTGAGGCATCACCTGCCTGCCTGGCTGTTCAAATACTTATTCACCATATTAAACTTGTAGACACCACACATTTCTTCTTCTTAGATAGAAGCACTATTTCAAATAAATCTAAGTTAGCTTAAATAAGATACGATGCGAATCAAAACAAAACAGCCCAACTGTCATTTTTGACAGCGCTCACGGTGTTTTTTTTTTTGAGTTTTTGCTTCGCACGGTTTGTGCATTTAGCCAGTGTCAAGTAATTTTACTTTTCAATCAAGTAAATGGCCCGATATCAGGCACGAAGTTACAAAAAGTCATAGTCAGTCAAGTCAAATTTAGGTCAAAGTTATTGTAAAGCGGTAGTAACTTTACAACAACATATTAGGAGTTTTTGGGGGGAACACGAAAAGTCCACGTTAGTCACTTATTTTCACCTTCACTACACTTGTGCACTCACACGTAACTAAATTGAATAATTCACTACCAAAATTATGCAATTTAATTCGCTACTTCACGAAATTTCATGAAAATGAAAATTCGTGCGACATGTTCGAACGCGATCCCGCCAAAAACCATCATAAAATAGATTATCGCATGGTCGGCGTTATCGCAAGATGGCGCATCTCATGACGTCATCAATGACGTTTCGCAGGTCATCGTTATCGCGCTCACGCCAATTCGGAACGGGTGTGAGCTCGCTCAAATCGATAATATCGTATCTCGGATCGTGGCCCAAGATGTCAAAAACATTGATTGATAGGGATGGGATATTTGCAAAATTTAATACCAGGGCTTCAAGGTACAAATACCTACTTTAAAATACCAGGGTTGAAAACTAGGCTTTAAAAACTTGAAAGTTTTTGTTACTATAAAATGAAATTATTTATTTCCTTAGACAACAGTGATTCATTTTTATGTTAGTAAGTTAGGTACAGACGCCAGCACATCAAGCTACTCCTAACAGTCAAACTTTCCCAATTCAAATCGAATCAAATATTTGTTGGAACTAGAAAGAGGTTTACAAATTTTTAGTGTTGGTTAACAGCTACGATAGTTTAAAAAACTGTGTTGCAGCCATTAGCGCCCACCTCCGAGAGAGGAGACGTCGGTGTTCCAATTAAAGCAATAAAATTAAAAAGTTATAAAAGAATCTAAAGTAAAAGTAAGTAAGTACATTAACTATTTAACTAAATTAATAACTACATTTAATTCCTATTATTTTGAATTAGGAAAAAAATAAATTAAATAATGATATTGTGATTAATTATTAAATTATGAATAATTAATAATGAATAAATTAGGATAAGATCTTCCAGTTCTCTAAAGTGACATGTGTGTATGTATGTATGTGTGAATGTATGTATGTGTGTATGTGTGTAGGGTGTATCTTTAGCTGTCTAAGTTTGATTGAATACTAAGATAAATCATCATGAAAGGAACATTAATGCCAGGACATGTTTAACTCAAAGGTAAGTGTGTGTCACCAGTTTTTCTAACTCCTCATATGTCAGGCTTTGGAGCCATTTATCCGTGAGCGCTCTACAATCCCGTAAGGTAAGTGGAAAATATTTAAAATCTTGTTTACCCTGTTGTACAAAACAGGTCCAAAGTAGTGATACTAACGTTTGACCAAAACAACATTGGCGGGCTCAGTCGGGCACACTCTATCCGCCCTTCGTTTTTTTGAACAATGATTAGGGTCAAAAGTAAGTTCTGAGTGTTTGCGTAATATAGTGCTTAGGAAAAATGCGTGCCTCACTGTAGGCACTTTACAGAGAGCACAGAATTCGGTAGTTGGGAAACGAATAGGTTTGTGTGCCATAACCTTAAGAACTGCCCTTTGCGCCCGTTCCAGTCTAAGCAGCAAACACTTACCAGATCCACCCCAAGCCGCAATACAGTAGGTTATGGTAGAGTGCGCCAAAGCAGAGTAAACCATCTTCAGTTTGAAAGTCGGCAGAAGATCTCAAATTTTTTAATACAAATATTCGTTTCCTGACACGTGACACCAATGACCCGATCTGTTCATTCCACGACATAGTACTGTCGATAATAACACCAAGATATTTTATGTGGTTTGTTCGCATAATCACATTACAGGAACAGGAAGTATTATGTAACGCACAGCAATTGTGTGCAGTTAGGCTGAAGGGTGAAGCCGGTTGGGATGTTGTTCTAGGCGCAAACGTGATAAATTTCATTGAACATGAACTTTGTTCATTTGTGATAAAGTATGAAATCTATCAAAGAAATTCGACAGATTGGAGTAGCTTGATGTGCATCTGTACTAAAATAAAACTTAAAAGCTATGTTAGTGTGTTATTTTGGATACACCGTAGCGCGGGCGGCAGGGAGGCTCCGTCCGCTGATCACTGACTGGTCGCACGGTTAATAGTATGTATTTACATACATACACCGTGCGATTCATACTTGCAAGTATTTTCTGCTTGTACCAAGGAGTCCTATTTCGAAATGAGACCCTGGTTTTCAAACCAGGTAGCGTAAATACGTCCCATCCCTACTGGCTTTAAGGTCTCATGTCATGTCATTGTCATGACTGTTTCTGTTTATTTTCTTGCTCTTTTTTTTTCCTTGTTTGATTTCGATAAAATGTCTTTAATGCAGAATTTGCCGTATAGAGAATACCAAAAGGCTTTAGAATTAAGTTTACATCAGTGCGAAATAATAGCAAAACTAGGGAAGATAAATTACAACATTGGATTGTAAGTTTCTTTCTGTTTTCAGTATCCACAAAAGATAACATGTGGTATGCTTTAGGTACTCGAAGTACTCTTACAAACATCATTCAAATTTTCAGGATATCATTTACCGAGTCTAAGAAACCAGGTGAAACACTAATAAAAGCCTTAGATCGCTCTGGGCTCTCCATAAAACAATACAAGCAACTTGTGACAGAGTCCTACAATGTTAAAACTATTACCACTTTCTACAAACCACAGTCCAAAGTAGCTATTTTAGTGGCCAATGAAAAATACACAGATTTGTCAAAGTTAGCCACTCCATCCATAGACTGTGATTCATTAGCCTCACATTTGAAGAACATAGGATTTATTGCTATAAAAATAAAGAACAGTACAAGCGCCACTTTGAAATTAATTTTGTCAAACATTTTTGACCTTTTGGAAGAAAACTCTTATTGTAAGTATTAAAGATGTACTACCTTGTTTTTTTTTTTTAATCATGCGATCAGTCTTCCAGACTATAAGCAGATGAAATGGTTCCGTCGGCGTGTGGGGCACCACTCCCATTTGCGTTTGCCCCATCTTTTTAAGTCTTTCTTCGGACTGACTGTTCTGGTAGAAAATGTGTGTAGGGTAGAAAATGTCTCACTGCTTTTTTTAATTGACGGATGCATTCTGGAAAAGTAAGCTGCTCCGCAAGCTTATTCGGATGCTTAAGCAGTCGGCATTTGTAGTTGTCTCCATGTGTATTTATTTCCTCGTTGACTGTTGGAATATTGAGAATTTCATGGATCCCTGTTGTCTTGACAAACCATGGTGCGTTGGATATTTGTTTAAGGATGTAATTTTGTGCCCTTTGCACTTTCATTTTGCTGGAGGCACTGGCTGATCCCCAAAGTTGGATGCCATAGGTCCAGATGGGTTTTAGTATGGTTTTATATATGAGGAGTTTGTAGTCTATAGCCAGTTTTGAGTTTCAGTTTTATTTCTTCTCTTTTTGTTTAGATATGTTTCCTCCATGTGAGCCTTCGGTCAAGATGCATGCCCAGATACTTCACTGACTTGTGGTGTGGGAGTTGACTACCGTTTAGGGTGATCGGGTCACAATCATTTAAATAGAGTGTAAATGTGATATGCACGGATTTGGATACACTGTCGGCAATTCTCCATTTGGCGAACCATTCTTCAGTTTCGTTTAAACTGGTTTTCAAATTGGGAGATACTTGTGTTGGACATTTGTGCGAAACAAGTAGAGCAGTGTCATCCACGAAAGTGGCAATTGTGTTATCAGGATTTTGTGGCAAGTCGGAAGTAAACAGGGTGTACAGTACGGGTCCAATAACCGAGCCCTGTGGTACTCCGGCGTATATTTCGTGGAATCTCGAGGTGGATTGTTTTTCTCTTACTTGAAATATTCTGTTGGTAATGTAGGATTTTATTACGCCATAGAATGTATGTGGTAATAAGGTTTTTATTTTGAATAGCAATCCTTTGTGCCAGACTCTATCGAAGACTTGTTGTATGTCGAGAAAAGCAGCCGAGCGGTATTCTTTTTTCTCAAAGGATTTCCTGATCGTCCTGCACACTCTATGGACTTGCTCTATGGTAGCATGTTCTTTCCGAAAAATCCGTATTGGTGATCAGGGACAGTGGACTTTTCTTTGAGGACTTGTAACATTCTATGTAGTAGGGACTTTTCGTAAAGCTTAGACTTTATCGGTAAGACTACCTTGTTACCATCTATTTTGTTTTTTTATCGAGTCATCAACACACATAGTGTGTTATAAATAGTTATAATTATTTACTAAACCCTCATAAATTAGACTGTCAGCATGGATCGGTTGCATCGCATCTTGTATCCGCAGTGGCGTAATAATAATCATTAGTCTGTGTTAAAATATGTTAATCTGCATTAACATTCATTTTGCTTTCATTTTTTTAACACACTCCATGTTATAATTCATATTTAGCAGTGATTTACATCGATTTTTAATTTAACATAAATTCTGTGTTTGTCTTGCAACTGCCTCATAGGTCTAGTGGTCGCAACCGTGACTGCTGAGTAAGCTCCTGGGTTTGACTCTCAGGTCGGTCCAGTGTTATGGGGTTTTTCTAATTGGAATTTCTCAGATGCAGCCTCCAGTCTGGATTTATGACCGGTTGATAGCAATATGCTTGCCCCCTATTACATGGATCAATAGGCTTGCCCCCTATTACATGGATCTTAGAAATATAGGGACACCTCTGCTCAACCCTTCGGGCAAACAAGGCGTGATGTTATTTTCTATGTCCTTACCTGTTTCTGTAACCTACCCCTTTAAAATATTATATTTCCAGGCTTTTTCTTCTACGCTGGTCATGGTTGCCAGCTATGCAATACGAAATGCATGCTAGGAATAGACTGCCCTGCGGAAAACATCAATTTAGAGCACTGCATTACTGAAAACTTTGTGCTAAATGAAATGGCGCGATGCAAACCGGAACTGGGAATACTAATAATGGATATGTGCAGGGTTTATTTGGACAGGTAATATCTTCCCAAGACTTGAAACATGAATAGTCAATCTTTTTATTGTACACACATTCATAGTGGTACCCAACTATTGACAGTAAACCTATTTGTACATACATAAACTCACCTTCGCCTTCTTCCTATGGGGTAGGCACTAGGCAGAGACTACAGAACGTCAACTACTACGATCCGTATACAGGATAAGTTTTTAGCCAGTGCACAAACAAATAGGTTTACTGTTAAAAAAAAAATATCTGCTGTTTCATAGAAAAGTGCAATACCTACTTACGCGGTCAAAATGTATGGAACAGCTGTTTTTTTTTTTGTATAACCAACGAAAAATTTCTGTGCTGGGGGTCTAGAATGATATGCTGAATTCATGGTCACAGTTTGCGCACTGGTTAAAAACTTATCCTGTATACTCCTTTTGCTTTACATACATCTGGTCATACAAGCACAGTTGCGAGAACTACACACCTCACCTTTCTGAAGACCATCGCCAATAAGGTCACTAGTTTATGTCCTTCCTCCCTGTCTCCGGGCGTTCCCACTCACATGTGCCTTATACATACCTTTTTTTCATCCCCTCAACATGACCAAACTATCTAAGCAGTCTCCTATTTGCACTGAGTCTCTATCAATATCTACTCATCTCATCCAACATTACAGGCAAGCAAACCCCCAAATCTACGCAACAATCCACACAGTAGAAGATTATAGAGCCCACAAAAACTTACTCATCATATATTCAACCCAGTCTTCGCAAGCTGCATATGAAGTCCTACAGATAGAATGTTCTACCACCATCAATACGGATGAGACTTATGAGTTGAAGACCGGTGATACGGACAAGATTGTGCCGGGAGCCAGCCAGTATGTTAATGCTTTGTGTTCGAGGTTGGATGATGATTTGGATGTTAGCAGTTTGCTGGATAAGGTTCATGAAGGTGAGGCAGTGTTTTATTTATTGGTCTATCTACAATCGTTACACTGTTCAAATGAAATAACACAAGCTTGGAAAAACAATAGTAAGTACCTATACATAAACAAAAAATAACACTAAGTACAGAAATGACGCATAATTTATACACAATTTTAACATAAATAGAAACTGCGATTTGCGTATTATAATGGCTATCTAGATATTTTGGTGGACCTGGCGCTTGAATTTTTGAAGAGAAGTACATATTAATCCCATAGTCATAATGGTTTTGAAGTCTGTAAAGTCTAGGGTAGAGTCTAGTCTACAAAATAGCTCATTGTCTTATAAGTTTTTTTTTCTTTAATTATTATTTGATTAGACACACTAGCAGCTAATTAGCAGATGCATATGAATCAAAAAGCTTTTACATATCGAATCTATCCAGTAAATTCTTGAAGGATTTCAATGTGGGAGCAGTCACAACATTTTCCGGAAGGTCATTTCCATACTTTTAGAACTTGGTTAGGCAATTGCTTCAAAGGATTTTTCTTTGAAGAATTGTCTAATAACTTTCTTATAAACTAATTCTAATAAAATTGTGCGTGGACACGCACAATTTTATTGGAATTCAGTGTGAAAAGGTCTTGAACTTAGTTCGAAAGTTTCATATATATTGGCTAAGACTAATTCTATTAGAAAATGGCTAGACTAAATTTAGAAAAACGTTACGCTAATTTTTCTAGTAAATATTATTAGTCAATGGTTAGGCTAATTCTACTAGAAAAATCTTAAGATACAAATATGCCGTTGAGGCACCAGCTGATTTAATTACTTACTAGAAATATGCCGTTTTACTGAATAACAATGTTTCAGATGTCGAAAACTCGTTGAAGAAGCAAAGGCCTATAAAAGTGCAGTGTGGCGTTGAAAAGAGATCTCTGTATGATCCTACAACAGGTTGGTAAATTGATTTACAGCAGTATTTATTTATATTCGCCATAAAATAAAATCTACTCAAATATTAAAGTTGTTTCCAATAAAAACAAAACAAATATTAACTTTATGGCTATGTATTTTAGGTTCATTTCAGAATGACCAGTACTATTGATAGTCCTAAAAATGTTTGAAGTTATTGCGCAAACTGAACTGAATGTGTGCGTTTTAAAGTGTTTTTTCTGAAAACTAAAACCTGAGAACTGAAAAATCACGCTCTAGAATGTATGAAACAATTAACTTTTCTTATACAGGAAAAGTTTTTATCCAGTGCGCAAATTCAATCAATGAATTCAGCATATCATTGTAGACCCCCTAGCGCAGAAATTTTTCGCCGGATACATTTTGTACAACCGGCGAAAAATTTCTGCGCTAGGGGTTCTAGAATGATATGGCTAAATGGATGCAATGGATAAAAACTTACCCTGTATAAAAGCCGTGATTTTATTTACTTTATATCCTCTCTAGGGCGCCATATTCAAATATATGTGACGTCACATAGCCTTTAACGGCGGACGATCAAAACGCTTCCAATGATACGTCATTAATTATCAAATTATGATAAGTAGTTTAGAAGTTATGCAGGAACAGATGAACATACATACAAACCCGATCAAAATCATAACTCTCCTTTTTGCTTCGCCTTACCTAGTCGGGTAAAAACACATTCGCTTACGTTTGAAAACTAAATCGCGAACGCACTTTAGACACAAATCTAGATTGACCTATTTATCTCAAATGTAATCGGTCTTGCAGTCTTATGAATAGTGATTGTAATTACTCATCTTTCTTTTTGCAGGCGATACAGAGACGCTACTGAATAACTTGCGAGAATCAATACAAGACTACAAGGAATACTGCATAGTATTTTAAGTTAAAGTGCAATTTAAGAAAATAAGATGTGGTCTTTTATAAAAAGTTTCCTCTAATAGCTGTCCTAAAAGGGTTTGCAATTATTCGTAAAATTATTGTATGACGTATGTGTTTATCTCACTCGCACAGCCGTAGATACAGCCACTGTGCGAGCGAGACATCTATACATTTGCTCACCTGAAATGACAATAATACCACTACACAGTTATGGCAAAGCCAAATAATTTTATCTGTAAGTATTTTATAAATAAAACAAAAAAAAAAAACAATTCAACTGCATTTATTTTACACTGTCTGAAGCTTCATATGTATATATCATAAAAACATCAAAAACGTTACCTATTTCTTTATTAACGAGTGTGGCTGGAAGTGGTTCACGATATTTACCCACCAACTGTCTTCTACGCCTTTAGTGAACTCTCTTATAAATCTGTAGTTTAGAATGAATATCTTGTCTTGATACTCTGGCTGTACTCTGTGGGTTAAAAACATTGAGTCATAAGAATTGGATTGTGGATTACTGTGATGTAAAGTGGGCAGAATTGGATTGTGGAATTCTTGGATGTAAAATGGGCAGAATTGGATCGTGAATTCTTGGATGTAAAGTGGGCAGAATTGTATTGTGAATTCTTGGATGTAAAGTGGGCAGAATTGTATTGTGAACTCTTGGATGTAAAGTGGGCTAAGTTCCTACGGCTAGTGAAGTTTGTACAGTCGCCAGCAGGTCAAGCTATCCCAAACTGTCTAATTTACCCAATTGAACATAAACCTTATTCCTTTGGAATAAAGTTGAAAAACTATCAAAGAAATTTAACAGATTGGGGTAGCTTGATGTGCTGGCCTCTGTACTAGAGCCATTACAAACACAAATGTGACTCTCAGCAGCAGCGAGGTGTCAATTTTTCTAAGAGAAACCGGCTCGTAGACGGCTTTAATTCTAAAATTAATATAAAGAATTAAATACAATAAAAAGTAAGCTGAAAACAAAATAAAATGTGCAATATTCCTCCATCTCATTCTCGCTGACGCATTTTTTCTATAACCCGTTGTACAGCGCCTAAACATTGGTTTGGTTAGATATAGTTTATCTATTTATGACTCTAACTTCGCGTTTGTAATGGCCCAAAGATAACTTGAATAAAGTTATACATTTAACTGAAGAGGTGCAGAGGTTTAATTTAAGCATGCTGATAATGTCCTCGTAGAGGCGATCGGCGGCGGCGATCTCTCGCGTCCGGCCCTGGTCCAGGCCATGGTACGGAGCGAGAGTGCATGGGTAGCCATCACCTTCAGCGAAGCAGTAATGCTCGCGAAGAGGGAGGCGGCGCACGTGAGAGAGAGGCAGCATATGCGCCCTCACGGCCCTAGCCGCCGCAGGAGACGTCCTGGGCGTCGGGAATCCAGACTGATTTCCGCCACCGTAGGCGTGGGCTTGCGGAGTAATGGGTAGCTCGCTGTCCGGTAAGGACCAAGCCCAGGTCGACGGCGCGTTGTGTTCCACGCGCGCCTCAATGAGATGTCAGCATAATGTGATGGGGCCCGCAAGGGCCGATGCCTGCCAGGGGTGCGGGTTCGTTCGAAAGAGATACCGCAGCCCCTGGCATACAGGCTACTGAGGGAACACGGGTGGGTTTTAGTCAGTAAAAGTCTGACACGCCCTCCTGCTCCACCCAGAGCGGGAGAAGTTATTTGATGATTTCCCACCCAAAAAAAAGCATGCTGATTGAAGATGAAAGATTTAGACCTTGCCCAAATACACTAATATTAGTGTATTTGGGCAAGGTCTAAATCTAATACCTTTAAACGAGCAATTCTTGTATTTATCTATATCTATATCTATACATATAATAAATCTGTAAAGGAACTTTTTCTGTACATTTAAAATATTTCGAAAATAATTGCTTGGGGTGGTAAGGGATAATCAACAGATGACATTTTAACCCTTATCAAAATTTTTGTCTGTAGCTCGGTTTTTCAGTTTCTATGTTGAATAGATCAAGTATCACGTCAAAAGAACGAAACTAATATGGTTATCTTTCATACTCAAATATTGTTTATAACTCAGAGTTTATATTAGTCTTTGTTTCATCGCAATCGCTTCGGTCAACCTATCTAAATAATTTAAAGTGTTCAAGAAGAATTTATTTTCGTAATGTTGAAACACTTAGCGACATCTATTGGCGTGAAACGGTACTAACGAATACTTAATATTAACACGTCATTCTCATTTAAGTTACTTACTGTGTCTGTGTTATTTCAAAAAGTAATGATACTGATTACTAAAATCGCTTTCCGTTGGTGGTTGATTCCCACGAATCAAAAAAGCTAAAAGAATTTCAAATGAAAAGTTGTGATAATATTAACTGACGTGGTGTTCTGAGTCATATACCTAGAATGCAATGTTAGATAAATATTTATTAGTTTTATCAATCAAATTAATACAAATAGAGGGGAAGAAATCTCATTTTTAATTGTGATAAAAGTCTTAGTAGCGCCATCTAGCATAATATAGCAAAATTAGAGCGGCTAGAGGAACATCTCCATAGAAATTCTTAATCTCTAGCATCAGTAACGCCATCTAGGTTTGAATAGCAAACATGCAAAGACAACAACTTGATTTCGCGCGAAATTTGATAATGTTAAATTTAAATGCGTGTTTACAGCATTACTCGATTCAAATAATGGGAGTTTTGGGAGTAAAGAGTTGTAAATACTTATGTGCTAATTTTCGTGATGTTAGTTTTCGAGGTGGGGAGGGGTTCAAGCGAGGTCGGATGGTGAAAGTCAGGAAAAAAAATCCAAAATTGCGACCATAACTACTGGTGGATTTGAGTAAATAGATAGGTTTTCACACGGGCAACTGTAGTTATGTCGATGCTCTTCCGAGCAACATCGCTTACAGAGAAGCATTTTCTTAGTTAAAACAAGTTTAAAAATGTATTTATTTATCCATTTGGCATCTCCAACAAAGGATACATTACCTACACAGGAACAATAGAAATCACAATAGTAAAATATTGACAATTTTAAAGTCGCTTCTTTAAATATAATTATTTATTGGTCCACAAATAAATGTATGGCTGAACAAAAGAAACACTGAAACATTTTTGATTACAATTTACAATAAAAAGGCATCGCAACTGAGAGTCGCGGAGGATCGCTCTGTTACGTCCATTATCCTCGGGATCGGGCTCTCTCTCTTCCTGCTGCCTGCGTCAGCAGCGGGGAGAGAGGTGGGGGCGCGCGCGGTATGGCACTACGTAGCAACAACATCGTACTTACTATGTTCATAGAAAACCCGTGCTATACAATTAAATAGTTTTTTTTGCCTGGTTTGGTTTTTTTTTCAACAGCGCTTTTAATGTGGATAATGACCGACGTTACGGGGCGTAGGTAATGGTAACATTCGCAGCGAGCATGTCTTTACGCCGTGTGCTAAAATCAGTGTTGCTCGCTCGCATGTTTTGCCGTAGGTACTACTGACTGCACGAATACTTGCTTGGTAACATATTAGGTGCATTTTGACCCGTGACGCCGGTCAGTATCCACCTTTACAGCGTGATCTTTCTTCATCGTGATAACGCCATGGTCCCACGGGCCGTTAACTGACAGGTGGCGTCAGGTGTTACTGCACTGCTACCTGTCGAGGCCTATCGCAGTCCGTGCAGAGCATTCCCACTGCTGTGGTTTTATTCAGTGGTCAACGTTTGATAAACAAAGCTAAAAGACACGCGCCTGTACGGGCCGAGATAGGCGCCCGCCCCCGCGTGGAATAATGCTTCAGCACACTCAACCAGACGCGCAGTCGATTTATTGAATAAGTACAGTAAAAGCTCCTTATTCGTGCTTCCTTCATTCGCGTTTTCACTATTCGCGGATTAAAAAAATGCGACCCAATTCCTATATCCGCGGCTAAAGATTTATTTATTTGCGGGTCTAATCGGTACATCGGTACATACATATTAACAAATAACAAAAAGGATTCCAATAGGTATCCAACCCAATATCCTTTGTAAACGCGTCGTCAGATGGACTATAAAAAAGTGAAATAGACCTTATTACAACTTAGCCTAAAGTACATTGTCAAATGATATCGCCGCTGTATTGGTTCGGCCTTTGACATCTACAATAGCCGCCTTCGCCGCGGTCGGTGTTTTTAACCGACTTCAAAAAGAAGGAGGTTATCAATTCGACATGTTTATATTTTTAATGTATGTTAAGGCATAACTCCGTCGTATATAGACGGATTTGCAAAATTCTTTTTTTTTTTCGAAAGGGGTTTACTCCGAAATGGTCCCATTGAAATTTCATATAGACAGGGCCCGTTTCGGAAAAAGACAACGGAACTCTTCAAAAAATTACAGCAAATCAACCGCGAATGTTGCTATCACATAAATAAGTATGCATTGTTTTGACCCAAAGGATGATGAAATTTCGAATTGGTGTATGGTAGGTAACAAAAAAGTAAAAAATAAAAACTTTTTTCAAAAAAATAACAACCGACTTCCAAAAAACACTACAAAGTGCAAAATAACTTTAATTTCGGAAGGCGGTGACAAATAATTAAAATATACATCCAACGTCACCGACTTCCGAAATTAAAGTTATTTTGCACTTTGTAGTGTTTTTTGGAAGTCGGTTGGTATTTTTTTGAAAAAAGTTTTTTGAGAATGTAAACAAACATAATGAAACCAACCTCATCACCATAAAGTATATTTATGTATCATCATCATCATCATTTCAGCTGAAAGACGTCCACTGCTGGACATAGGCCTCCCCCACATTTATGAATGCTGCGACTTAATAGACATTCCATCCTTTGGTACGAGCCGCTTTGCGTGTTTTACCTATTGTTTCATCTTTCCATTTATTGCAAAATGTTGAAATTTTTTTTTAACTTAAAAACGATTTTCGACGCGAAAAAATCTGTTTAACGCATAGAAATGCTTGATTGTTTACGCCTTGGAGAGTCGCTTGCATCCATATCACGCTCATACAATTAATCAATATGGTCAAAAACTTCAATTAAATTGTTTTTTTTTTGTCACTTAGGAACGTATCCCCTATAATCCCATATAAATTACCATTCCATAGTCACGGTTTCTGTATTCGCGGTAGGTATTTTACGGAACGTATACCTCGCGAATAAAGAGCTTTTACTGTACCTACGGCAGGTGCACATTTATTATAAAATGAGCCTCGACCAGGCGCTTTGATCTATATTTATTCTTAAAAATCTGAGTGAGACTTCGTCGCAATATCATTATAACCCCTAAAGACGCCTGCAGGCCTAGACAAAATACCTTTCTGTTAACGTTCACGCTAAACTCTACGCCAGAATATATGGGAATGACATTACCGTGTGCTTTCCGCAGGTAATGTCATTCCCATACATTTTGGCGTACCGTTTAGCGTGAACGCCAAAAGTAATGGAAAGCTGTGGTAGATTCCTACCAGGATAGATCGGAAGATCGGAGGAGTGGTACCTACACCGTCAAAGCGACACATTATTGTTTTCCGACATGCACGCGAACGAAGTCGCGGGCACAGCTAGTGTATAATATAATCTGAATCTCGGAAACGGCTCCAATGATTTTCATGAAATTTAGTAAGCAGCGGTTTCGGGGGCGATAAATCGATCTAGCTAGGTTTCATTTTTAGAAAAAGTCAAACCAAAAAAAAAACGAGCAAGGCTCAGTAATACCAGATATTCTATATTATTCTCATGATCATGCTTGTTGTTATCATTCGGTTATCATATTTTTCACATTAAATTATATAATTTTCTACTGGAATGTTTAAAAGCTTATCTGAAGCTAATATTGGCCCTTGGTTAGCTGATAAACCCATTGAAATTGATGGACAACAAATAGAATATGCCGATGAATATTGCTACTTGGGCCAGATTATCTCCCCTAAAGACCAAACAACCAAGGAAATAAACAAGAGGATTGCTAATGGATGGAAAAGATACTGGTCTCTCAAGGAAATTGTAAAATCTAAGGACCACAATATGGCAACAAAAAGAAAGGTATTCAATGCTTGCATTCTTCCATGCATCACCTATGGCTGCGAAACATGGTCCCTTACAAAATACCATAGAGACAAACTGGGAAAGTGCCAGAGAGGTATGGAACGAAGCATGACAGGAACAAGAAGGCAAGATAGAATTAGCAATGTGCAATTAAGAGCAAAAACCAAATTAACCAATATCCTGGAAAAAATAGACCTCCAAAAATGGAGATGGACCGGCCATATGTTGAGATCTATTCAAGAAAAGTGGAGCCAAATTACAACTAATTGGTATCCAAGAGATGGCAAGAGATGTCGAGGACGACAACATGCGCTGGGAAGATGAGCTGGAACTTACTGCGGGACCTAAATGGAGGAGAGTTGCTCAAGACAGAAAGCAATGGAAAATACTGGAGGAAGCCTTTGCCAAAAGGCACACTGAGTTGAGAGACATCCTATAATCAAACAAAATTAAAGAATGTAGTCATACAAATTAATCTCACACAGTATGAAGGGCTAAATAAATATAAATAAATAAATAACTGATAAAATGTTGGAGTTTGTTTACAAAGTGCAATCTTAATTTTATTTCGGTGACACCAATAACATCTTGGTTAAAAAAAAAAAAAAAATCCGACTGCCTAAAAAGTGAACTTTAAGTAATTAAAAAAGATGGAAACAAGGAACTTGTTTCAAAAGGATGAATATTAGACTGAATACTATATGCAATCGCATGCAGTCAGAGGCAATAAAGGTATTTATTGTTAAATTTAAGAATATGCCTCCGACTGCATGAGATCGCATATAGTATTCAGTCTAATAGTCATCCTTTTAAAACAAGTTTCTTGTTTCCATCGTTTTTAATTAAGTGCCTAAAGTTCACTTTAGGCAGTCGGGTTTTGTGTTTCTTTTTTAACCACAATTTTTTTTTTCGTTTTTGTGGTTGTCTACCATATTAATGTAATTAATAAATAATCATGTGGTTTACGTTGACTATTTTGTTGCGTTGTTATTATTTTAGCATTTTTCATTCCAAATTACATGTAAACATACAAGTTGCATTAATTTTTGCAAGCTATTTATGAAACGGTTTATTTTGATACCCCATTCAAACAGTTTTGATAAAAACACAATGTGGCGCCAAAAATCGGGCATTTTATTTTTATTTGGTATACCCAGTGTCACTCTCACAATTAAGACGAATCTAATGGCACCTCTCAAGCTAAAATCGATCAAGCCGTTTAGGCTACAAAGTTTGTCAAAGAAATATACCTACATACACTCGAAAAACATAACCCTCCTTCTGGCGCAGTCGGGTAAAAAGTAGTGTCCTACTAAATGCCAAAAAATAAGGTTTCAAGGTTTCTGAAAAACGTTTAAATTGCTTGTCAAGTTGTCACAGATGCAGATGCTCACAGTGGCATGTTTGCTAAAACTTGCTAATGCTTTATTTATGGCTGATTTTCCATCTTTGTTTTGGCAATTTGATAGTTTCATGGCTCAAAATCTGCCAAAGTAAATGATTTCTTGTGCAATAAGTGATAATGGCAAACCAGCCCTTAATCAAATTATTCGTTACTAGCGGTCGCCCGCGGCTCCGCCCGCGTGGATGTCGGTTACCGCTGCAAAAAGCCTACCCAGGAAAGACACGGTCAGCAAAATGATTCCCAGGTCAATTCACAGACACCGACAGTAACATCGACGACGCAGTCATTATCCGCAGGCTGCACAGATTGTCTTTCTGTGTATGTTAAAGTTGTTAATGATGAAAATATTTAAATGTAATTAATACTAAGTTTTCACTTCTGCCGACAGTCCCGGAGCGCAACCCGTTGTTTTAGGATAGATAACTAAAGCGATTATTGTAGAGCTTCTCTATAAACAACATTTGACGTTAAATTATTTTCAGGTAACAAAATATACTGATGGTCGGGAGCCCCGACCCGTGATAGGGCAACGTAAAGTTGCCCATGCGTAAAACATTCTTTTCGTAAATCAATTCCCCGCCTTGGTGCAGCAGAAATCGTAATATTTTAATTTCGCCATAACTTCAAAACCAAACGTCCAATTTTAATCATTCAAAGACCAAATATTATCTACATAAACTGTACTTAGTGATGAAATAATTTATTTTGATAAGGATTAATAGCATGAGTAAAATAAACACGTTTAAATGTAGTCCAAAAAAATATCAAGATTTTTAAATAAAAAAACGGTTGTTGTGCCTCACTCGACATAGATAGGTATAGTGTGTCGCGGACTTTTTTGTAGATATTTATAAGATCTACAATTAATTAGAACATTTTATGGTTCTGTCTTTTATAGTTTAGGCAGCGTACGCAAAATAAGTAACTTATCTGGTTGATTTTTACTCTTGTGTCCGAAAAACCCAAATATCTTACGGAACCCTATTTTTTTCCAAAATAAAATATAGCCTATGTCACTCGTGGATAATGTAGCTTTCGAATGGTGAAAGAATTTTTAAAATCGGTCCAGTAGTTTTTGAGCCTATTCATTACAACCAAACAAACAAAGTTTTCCTCTTTATAATATTAGTGTAGACTAGCTGTGCCCGCGACTTCGTTCGCGTGCATGTCGGAAAACAATAATGTGTCGCTTTGACGGTGTAGGTACCACTCCTCCGATCTTCCGATCTATCCTGGTAGGAATCTACCACAGCTTTCGAATGCAGTCCAGAGCCTAGAGACAAAACACATTACTCTTGGCGTTCACGCTAAACGGTACGCCAAAATGTATGGGAATGACATTACCTGCGGAAAGGACACGGTAATGTCATTCCCATATATTCTGGCGTAGAGTTTAGCGTGAACGTTAACAGAAAGGTGTTTTGTCTAGGCCTGCAGGCGTCTTTAGGGGTTATAATGATATTGCGACGAAGTCTCACTCAGATTTTTAAGAATAAATATAGATCAAAGCGCCTGGTCGAGGCTCATTTTATAATAAATGTGCACCTGCCGTAGGTACAGTAAAAGCTCTTTATTCGCGAGGTATACGTTCCGTAAAATACCTACTGCGAATACAGAAACCGTGACTATGGAATGGTAATTTATATGGGATTATAGGGGATACGTTCCTAAGTGACAAAAAAAAAACAATTTAATTGAAGTTTTTGACCATATTGATTAATTGTATGAGCGTGATATGGATGCAAGCGACTCTCCAAGGCGTAAACGATCAAGCATTTCTATTCGTTAAACAGATTTTTTCGCGTCGAAAATCGTTTTTAAGTAAAAAAAAAATTTCAACATTTTGCAATAAATGGAAAGATGAAACAATAGGTAAAACACGCAAAGCGGCTCGTACCAAAGGATGGAATGTCTATTAAGTCGCAGCATTTATAAATGTGGGGGAGGCCTATGTCCAGCAGTGGACGTCTTTCAGCTGAAATGATGATGATGAATATACTTTATGGTGATGAGGTTGGTTTCATTATGTTTGTTTACATTCTCAAAAAACTTTTTTCAAAAAAATACCAACCGACTTCCAAAAAACACTACAAAGTGCAAAATAACTTTAATTTCGGAAGTCGGTGACGTTGGATGTGTATTTTAATTATTTGTCACCGCCTTCCGAAATTAAAGTTATTTTGCACTTTGTAGTGTTTTTTGGAAGTCGGTTATTTTTTTGAAAAAAGTTTTTATTTTTCACTTTTTTGTTACCTACCATACACCAATTCGAAATTTCATCATCCTTTGGGTCAAAACAATGCATACTTATTTATGTGATAGCAACATTCGCGGTTGATTTGCTGTAATTTTTTGAAGAGTTCCGTTGTCTGTTTCCGAAACGCATCATCAGATCTATATGCAGGGCCCAATCTAAGGGGGGGCAAGCCGGGCAAATGCTCAGAGCGGCAAAAATGAGCGGCGGCAAAATGTATACTTACAAACATACCTACTCTCATGAATTTTTGTATACTTGTTCAGAAGCCGTAGTAGACTAACGTATGTGAATATTATACAGAGAGGTGGGGATAATACGACATTTAATGAAACCACGTATCGGGTATCGCGTTGGTAGTACGTATACCAAAAATTATCAAATTATAATCAACGGTATAGCCGCAGTAATATTTTTTTTTCTTTAACAATTTTAACACATACTGTGAATACATTACGATTATGCTACGGAAGTTCATTAGGTCATTCACCCCAAAAAAAAATCTGTTACC
Organism: Polymixis flavicincta; assembly: GCA_949987655.1. Lineage (NCBI taxonomy): Eukaryota > Metazoa > Arthropoda > Insecta > Lepidoptera > Noctuidae > Polymixis > Polymixis flavicincta. Next base: position 10,912,671 of record OX465195.1, on the reverse strand, counting down.
TACATGCGTAAAACATAACCAAATGAAATGTGCGACTCGCTACTCAGAAACAATACAATATTGTATTGTATTGCTGATTAAATTTAGACCTAATAACCATTATCATAAAATTCCTATTATCATAAGCAAACAAAGATTGCCTAAGCGCACGGTTCGTTTTGTTAACTGACAAGAAAGTCCTGTTAGTCCTGCGACGTTGCCAATTCGACATTTTTGAAACAAAATAAGTGTAGGCAAAAACAGTTCGTAATCACTTCCGCATTCGAATATTTATTGTGCAAGAAAAGGAAAGAAATACATCTAGGGTTTTTCCAGGAGTTTGCTCCTGGCCCATTCTCTAGTGCGTGACGTGCTACCCTTGTGAGAGCACGTTTTTTAAAAAAAAAATCGTAATACCTAATTGTTTTCATGTAAAATTGAACATTGCTTTGTTGCAATTTCATACAGTGCAGAGCTTTAATAGTTTTACCGATGTGTTATTGATAATTCGATTGTGTAAGTGTGATAGTTACGTGTCGTGTTATTTGCTTGTAAGATCAGGATGCCTCGTTTCAATTACACTGTTATGGAGTATACCGTAGGTGTACCGTAGGTTTATGGTGAGTGTCAACTAAACGCGGCCCTGGCTTTAAGAACATATCTTCAAAGATCCTCGTCCTCATCCTCGCCGGTGGCCAGCAAGGTCACCGGATCTCACACCACTGGATTTTTTTAAATGGGGATTTATTAAAAATTAGGTTTATGCTCGTGATGTGAATACCGTAGAGGAACTGCGAGATAGAATCATTGACGCTTTTAATAAATTAAAAGCCATAATGTCTCTCAGTAGTGAATTGTTAAGGAAAGTAAGAAATAATATCATAAGACGTTGTCACATGTGTATTAGAGTAAACAGTGGACAATTTCAGCAATTAAAAATTTAATTTAGTGTGTCATGATCATGATTCATGAATCATTATTGAAGTGTGAAACATTTGAGTGTTTAAATGAATTGTGAAACCTAGTGATAGAAAAGTCGCGCGGGCTGGCGGGCGGCAGGCAGCGAGCGGTGCGGGGATAGATGCCCCACGCCATTTTTTTTTTTTTGTTGATCGTTGTTAGAATGAATGAACGCTAAAAAAGGGACCGCCAACGGGGGCGACGTTGCCGCTGTTACGTGAATTGCCTACAGGCCAGATGAGGTTAGTGGACAATATTATAAAGGATGTTGTGTTTAGTTTAGATTATTTTCGCATTTAGATTGTTTGAAAAATTAGATTTTCGAATTTTGGTGTAATGACTATTTTGATAATTTTATAGTGTTTTGATTAACTAGTGGGAATCGTATTTTCATTTAATGTCGTTATGTCGTCACCACTCTGTATAGTTAAAAGAATATCACATAATTATGGTCATACCATCTTTGATGGTGTTAGTACAAAGGGCGGCGAATGTTATTTTTGCCCGGAGCGGCTAAATAGCTAGATCGGGCCCTGTCTATATGAAATTTCAATGGGACCATTTCGGAGTAAACCCCTTTCGAAAAAAAAAAGAATTTTGCAAATCCGTCTATATACGACGGAGTTATGCCTGAACATACATTAAAAATATAAACATGTCGAATTGATAACCTCCTTCTTTTTGAAGTCGGTTAAAAACACCGACCGCAGCGAAGGCGGCTATTGTAGATGTCAAAGGCCGAACCAATACAGCGGCGATATCATTTGACAATGTACTTTAGGCGAAGTTGTAATAAGGTCTATTTCACTTTTTTATAGTCCATCTGACGACGCGTTTACAAAGGATATTGGGTTGGATACCTATTGGAATCCTTTTTGTTATTTGTTAATATGTATGTACCGATGTACCGATTAGACCCGCAAATAAATAAATCTTTAGCCGCGGATATAGGAATTGGGTCGCATTTTTTTAATCCGCGAATAGTGAAAACGCGAATGAAGGAAGCACGAATAAGGAGCTTTTACTGTACTTACTCAATAAATCGACTGCGCGTCTGGTTGAGTGTGCTGAAGCATTATTCCACGCGGGGGCGGGCGCCTATCTCGGCCCGTACAGGCGCGTGTCTTTTAGCTTTGTTTATCAAACGTTGACCACTGAATAAAACCACAGCAGTGGGAATGCTCTGCACGGACTGCGATAGGCCTCGACAGGTAGCAGTGCAGTAACACCTGACGCCACCTGTCAGTTAACGGCCCGTGGGACCATGGCGTTATCACGATGAAGAAAGATCACGCTGTAAAGGTGGATACTGACCGGCGTCACGGGTCAAAATGCACCTAATATGTTACCAAGCAAGTATTCGTGCAGTCAGTAGTACCTACGGCAAAACATGCGAGCGAGCAACACTGATTTTAGCACACGGCGTAAAGACATGCTCGCTGCGAATGTTACCATTACCTACGCCCCGTAACGTCGGTCATTATCCACATTAAAAGCGCTGTTGAAAAAAAAACCAAACCAGGCAAAAAAAACTATTTAATTGTATAGCACGGGTTTTCTATGAACATAGTAAGTACGATGTTGTTGCTACGTAGTGCCATACCGCGCGCGCCCCCACCTCTCTCCCCGCTGCTGACGCAGGCAGCAGGAAGAGAGAGAGCCCGATCCCGAGGATAATGGACGTAACAGAGCGATCCTCCGCGACTCTCAGTTGCGATGCCTTTTTATTGTAAATTGTAATCAAAAATGTTTCAGTGTTTCTTTTGTTCAGCCATACATATATTTGTAGACCAATAAATAATTATATTTAAAGAAGCGATTTTAAAATTGTCAATATTTTACTATTGTGATTTCTATTGTTCCTGTGTAGGTAATGTATCCTTTGTTGGAGATGCCAAATGGATAAATAAATACATTTTTAAACTTGTTTTAACTAAGAAAATGCTTCTCTGTAAGCGATGTTGCTCGGAAGAGCATCGACATAACTACAGTTGCCCGTGTGAAAACCTATCTATTTACTCAAATCCACCAGTAGTTATGGTCGCAATTTTGGATTTTTTTTCCTGACTTTCACCATCCGACCTCGCTTGAACCCCTCCCCACCTCGAAAACTAACATCACGAAAATTAGCACATAAGTATTTACAACTCTTTACTCCCATTATTTGAATCGAGTAATGCTGTAAACACGCATTTAAATTTAACATTATCAAATTTCGCGCGAAATCAAGTTGTTGTCTTTGCATGTTTGCTATTCAAACCTAGATGGCGTTACTGATGCTAGAGATTAAGAATTTCTATGGAGATGTTCCTCTAGCCGCTCTAATTTTGCTATATTATGCTAGATGGCGCTACTAAGACTTTTATCACAATTAAAAATGAGATTTCTTCCCCTCTATTTGTATTAATTTGATTGATAAAACTAATAAATATTTATCTAACATTGCATTCTAGGTATATGACTCAGAACACCACGTCAGTTAATATTATCACAACTTTTCATTTGAAATTCTTTTAGCTTTTTTGATTCGTGGGAATCAACCACCAACGGAAAGCGATTTTAGTAATCAGTATCATTACTTTTTGAAATAACACAGACACAGTAAGTAACTTAAATGAGAATGACGTGTTAATATTAAGTATTCGTTAGTACCGTTTCACGCCAATAGATGTCGCTAAGTGTTTCAACATTACGAAAATAAATTCTTCTTGAACACTTTAAATTATTTAGATAGGTTGACCGAAGCGATTGCGATGAAACAAAGACTAATATAAACTCTGAGTTATAAACAATATTTGAGTATGAAAGATAACCATATTAGTTTCGTTCTTTTGACGTGATACTTGATCTATTCAACATAGAAACTGAAAAACCGAGCTACAGACAAAAATTTTGATAAGGGTTAAAATGTCATCTGTTGATTATCCCTTACCACCCCAAGCAATTATTTTCGAAATATTTTAAATGTACAGAAAAAGTTCCTTTACAGATTTATTATATGTATAGATATAGATATAGATATAGAAGATATAGATAAACCAACGAAAAGTGATTGTTCTCACTAAATTATGTCGATTCAACTACCTACTTCGTAAGTTTAAAGATGAGTTTCGGTTTCGGCTGAAATTAGAAGAGAAGCCCAAAATTCTGTTACGGTTTCGGCTGAGAAGGCAATAAGCATCTCTATGCAGCCTTAATGTTTCAGAAAGAAAGAAACCCGGACCCAGCTAAATACGAGTATTTTATATGGAACGACTGCACAACCTTATTACTGGGTAATACGATACCCTTTGGTAAGACTTTCGGGCTTCTGATGACCCGTAACGACTATCAAAGATCCATGAATGACGGCCGGGATCATCGGCCTATCGTGCTATCCTAGGCACGGAGAGCTCTGTAAAGATGTCACCCATCCACGGGCAAAGCGCGGCAAGCGTAGCTTCATCTGATCGATCGATCCGTGCGGCCGACGTGTGCTTGTTATTTGGGAGGTCTATTGCGATAGTTACCATAGATTTTTAGGACGGAATATGATAAGAAAACCTACCCAACGGTAAGAGCAGGAAGATCGCCGGCTTCTTTTAAATGTCTCAGTCCTCTGAAAACGTGGTAGCACATTGTTATCTCCACCCAGCGTTTGTCAGCATCATCAAACATTACACCAATCTGAAAAATGTAATAGCATAATATTAATAGAAAACATTACTCTTCTTTTGGGTTTATTGGGTTTTTATCTGTAATTTATCAGTAGCACCGGCAACCGGTGTCTAGATTTGTCCCCAGTTGATGGCACAAAGTTCGCTCCGTCTTACATGGGACTTAAACTGGACTGGCGAAAACTGGGTATACTATAAGTACACCTCCGTACAGCCCTTTGGGGTAATAAGGTGTGATGTTACATTAATTAGGTATTTGTTGAAAGTTAAAAGGAAATTGGGTTTATGGGCATGCGATGAGGGAGGAAACTTGGAAGATATAAGAAATATACTATGGCCTGGCTTAGGATAAGACATTGGATATTTTTACCCAAGTGGTACATTCCCGTGGGATAATTGCCAAACTCCACACGGACAGCACCACAGGCAAATACTAGTAGTAAATAAAGTAAAAATTGTATACTTAAATATTTTAAGTACATATTTCTAACATACCTGGTAAGGAAAAGCATAGAAAATGTCTTCTTTTTCAATTGATAGCAGCTGTCGCTGTGTTACGGACAGCTTTGAGATGGCAGACTTTAACACAGTAACAGCTTCCTTGTCAACCAGACCGTCAAGAGACTTGAAATCACTCCTTTGTAAGCCATCTGAAACAACCTGACGGTAGACGTTAATGGCAATAGAACTTGGAAATAAAATTGTGGTCGTAATTAGGGTTACTATTTGTCTGGTTTTATTATCCCCAGTCTGGACTTGTCCAGCTTTGTCAATTGTTAGGACTCTTCAACTTAAGGAGATTTTTATTTGTAAATGAAAAAACTTTAAATACTGAAAGTACTTAAAACAAAAGATTGTAAGTAAAATACTCAGACTTTTTTCTAATGTCTGGCTTTTTGTCAGGACTTTTCCAATTTTGAAATGGTTATGGAACAACAGAAAGTGCAAAAGAACTGACAGAAAGAAAAGATTGACTGTTGTTTTTTAAATTTAATGATCAGCTCACATGTGACTGAAACCGCATCTGATGGATGAGCCTAGCGTTCTAAATAGGATGTCTATGTAAAATTATGAAGAAACAAGAATGTGTTGTGTTATGACTAGAGATTGGATATTCAGATGCATATTCAAACAACATAATTTTTAGTAATTATGAAAGTATGGAAGGCACGGGCTTAGCCAGGGGGAGTTTTGGGGGTTAAACCCCCCCCGAAAAGTTCAGATATTAACATTCTTAGAATTAAAATAAAACAGGCGTGCGGCATATCTCATTGATTACTAATATTACCTACATTAAAATATAGTGTTTTGGATTTTTGGAACATTTTTTTTTTATTTATCTTAAAGTTTATAATTGTCCCACTGCTCAAAAAAGGACTCCCCTAATTCCTTCAAGGAGATTTTTTCTGTAGGTATGTATTTTTTTCTGTAGGGTTATTTTATGTACTTTTAGTCGTTTTATTTTCTTGAACCGTCCCCGAAACTAAAACCTGGCTACGCCCGTGGTGGAAGCAGCTTCTTAAAATATATTTTTATTGTATAACAAATCCCAGGATGCCAGGAACACTGGGAATGCATAATTAGTCCTGTGTATAGCATGGAAGCTACTTCTAAGTTATTAGGATTGTATAAACAATTCAGATGCATATTTATTTAGAATTAATGTTTTAGCCCTGATGCAAATGTGTTTGGGTGTAAGAGTGTGTTAGTTAAAAAAATACATAAATTAATCGATTTTTTCGACACAAAAACGCATTATTTTCGATTGAAAAGACAACATTGCAACTTTAGGTGAATAATCATTCGAATATTCACTCTGACACTTATGACTAAGAGAGTTGCTTGATTAAATGTGTATTGAATCTTTGAATGGCCACCATTCTAAATATATATTTTTAGTTAACACTTTTTGGCACAGATTTCACAATGATTTTCTATATTTTTATTTTGGTCTAGATCAATTGTTTTTTTTTTGAATTTCATAGTTTATGCAAACATTTTAACTGTTGTCTCATCTATCTGTACATTTATTATTGGAAATGTAGCCACCACTTTTAACCCTTTGAATGTATGTAATGTGGATCCACGCGAGACACAATGACTTTTACTTTTCAATTGTTTTTGTAATTACGGCATTCAACCAGTTAAAATACATATTTCTAAGATAATAATTATGTCATGATTATTATAGCAATGTTGAGTTGTTTTTATTTTCTCTTTTATAGTCTTACACACATTGTCTAAGTACCTACCTCGTTTTGTTCTACTTTACTATCGCACGTATTTAAATAAATAAACGTTGTGAAAGTAGACACAAGTATAAATACCTGAACGGCATGTTTTGATGCTTCGATGAACTCATGTAAGTTGAATTCCGAGTCAAAGTACGGTCTGATGATAAAATTCGCAAACATCCAATTTTTTATAAATTTGAGGAAAGAAGGCCACACGATAGGCGGGAATTCCATCAGCTGCGGCAGCTTTCGAGTCTCCAGCCTGTCCTCGCAATAGTTTCGTTGTAATTGTATAACAGGACATGTTGAGGTTATAGCGATCTGTTTGGGTAAACTTGTATACGCAAATCTGTCACATAGTCTATAAGATTGCCTCGTTAATTGCCTTATAGCTAAATTCATATTTCTAACTATGTTTTGGCGACAAAGTTATGTTATTTACCTACTACGTGAAAATGAAAAGTAAAACAAATACAACTTTTCAATGAACACAAAAATCTATTTGTTCTTACATTTCAACGTTCTTGTAGCTGTCACATATTAACTACTAACTTTTCTCCCTTCTCATTGGATTAAACTTTTGTCTAATTTATTATTATTGGCTAATGCCATAACGGAAAAAGAGAACGAACACTATGTGCGTTTTGAAATGGGTTTTCATTAGGACACAAACGCTATATGAATGTTACATGAAAAAAATTGCTGAACAAAATAAACGGAAACTCCAGCTAACTTTCCGTATCAGGATTATTTGTTATATATCACTCGATTTACTTCGCTACCATTGAACAATATAATTTAAAATCATCACAAATTTTTGTAATAAACAGTAACCTGCGTTCTACTTTTATTAGTTTCAGAACTGGCCACCCAAATGGCCAGTGAATGCTAGTGATGCTAATTTAGCCCCTTCGTGGCTATATCTAGCCCTTTTCTTTTTGTTCAGCCCCGAATATAAAAATGTAGCCCCTACAAAACATTATAGGCAGGTATCATCATCAGCCTATTATGTTCCCACTGCTGGGACACAGGCCTCCTCTCGGTAAGAGGGATTGGGCCGTAATCCACTACGCGGTGCCAGTGCGAGTTGGTAGATGTCACATGCAGTGATCGGAATAGGCTGACTATATTTGTCTAAACTTCGGAGAACAGAGACAGAAAGTGGAGACTTCCACAAATATAGTCGTAACTATATTTTGTGGAGACTTCCACAAATATAGTCGTAACTATATTTTTTTTCGCGGGATCCGATAAAAATCTTAAGTAAGTTGAAAATAAGCATTATTCAAGATGTGTAAAGGCTATTTTTAACTAAACTTTGAATTACCAAATATTCGGGATTTTCACATAAAATCCCGAAATAAATAATCCAACTATAATTCATGTATTCGAATTATATTTAATTATATTTTCGGTACTGGTTTTCAGTGGTTACACAAAGTAAAGCGCCTGTCTGGGTTCGAACTCACGACCTACAACTTGTAAGTCGCAGCCGTTACCACTTGGCCACCACTGCTCTTATAGGTAGGTATATAGTGAAAACCATGTTTGTTTGTGTTTGGCTTGTGTACTGAGAACCTTAGAAAACCATAGCAAAAAAACGCACTTTCACTCGTTTGATCGCGCCAAACTTCAAGTCCGCTCTTTATTTGAGTTTTTACCTGCTGTAAAGTGTACAAAATTATAGAAACTAATCGGAGAATGTTGCTTCATTCAAAAATGGTGAAGACCCTGTTAGTGGAAATAATTTAAAACATCGACTGGTGCAGTAGCAACTTTTAAGTTGCGTAAATTAAGCAAAGTTTTATCTAGTAATCTTGTAACTTTATGATTAAATAATTTTATATAATACACACCTAGTTATCCATGAAAATAAATTATACTAAATAATCTTTTTATATTCTTATTTAGCCCTTTTTTCACATTTTTGTGCAAATTTTTTTCAAAGAAGGTTTAGCCCGACAACCTGACACCCAGTGGGCGACACTGCAAATGAGAACGACAATTGCCGTGTTCCGAAATGCAACAAAAGTGATAATATCGCGAACCCGACCAAATTGAACAGCCAAAAAATTTTAGAGCTATCAGATCATTAGCACTGATTTTTATTTTGGTTGGTTTCGCGATATTATCACTATTTGTCTAATACGGAATGCGCCCAATATTACTAACTGTCAAATTAGTGTCGAACTGTCAAACTGAAAAAAATCGGCTTGTCGTCTGTCGTTTAGAGTTTCGGCGAAAAATGTTTTAAAAGTTATTCTGCTATATTATATCTTTTAAACGACTTATCGCTTACAGAAATTAGGACCAAATAAATCACAAACATGGATGACCAAGCTTGTCCTCGTTGTAAAACCACGAAATACAGAAATCCGTCTCTAAAGTTGATGGTAAACGTATGTGGCCATGCTTTATGTGAAAGCTGTGTTGATTTACTGTTTTTGAAAGGTAAACACTCTTTATTTAGTAAAAAAACTTTAATAATGTAATTGCAATTAAGTGCATAGTTTAGTTTTTTTTAAAGTTCTGAAATTGTGTTCCGTGTAATATCTTTACCAAATTTTTCTTTGTATCTGTAAACTAGGAGGCACCAATCAAAGTTATTTATAAATAGTAATAACAAACATTTATTTTTACCGCGACAAATCACTGTCAGGGAATATGAAAATGAACTTAAAATAATTATATAATATTTAAATACTTAAAATATATTTTTTTTTACATACTAACTATTTTCCAGGGTCTGGTTCCTGTCCGGATTGCAATGTACCACTACGTCGCAGTAATTTCAGGGTCCAATTATTTGAAGACCCAATGGTAGAGAAAGAAATAGACATCAGAAAACGAGTACTCAAAGATTACAACAAAAAAGAAGAAGATTTTGCATCACTACGGGAATACAATGACTATTTAGAAGAAATAGAGACAATAGTTTACAATTTAACAAATAATATAGATATTGTTGGCACCAATAAGCGTATAGAAACATATAAAAAAGATAATAAGGAAATTATTATGAAGAATAAAGCTAAAATAGGTATGAATCAATCAATAAAAATAAATTCTTACTGCATATTGCACATATTCACCCTTTTGTTTTAAAGTACATTATGTAGTAATATAAATCGGTATGTATTAAGTGCCAGATTAAATTGATATGAAACTCTTTCAAATATTTCATGGCTTGAATAACATCTTGATATCAATAAAATCAACATGATAGCAATAGAAAAAACTTATGGACTTTAGACCGGTTGGCCACAATTTCATGTTACAGAAAAAAAAAACCAGTTGGATTTATTATTTTTGGTTTATTTGGCCATGGTTCATGGTAGTTACATACTTTCCATGAACAGACTTTTGTTCCTCACAAAGTGAGTTTTCTTCATTATTATTGTTAGTTTCAATACCCAGCCTTTGTTCTAAAGAGTCCAAGAGTTTATTAATTTCTGAAACTATGTAAGAAAAGAGAAGGTTACTATTAGTAAAAGTGGATTAAAATAGATGTCTATGGTCCAATTGATGATTGGCTGCCATTGCAGACTGCTTGCTATTAATTGTGCTATGATATGTATGACCCTATGCTGCTGGCATATTCACCCACAGTGCACTGAAGCTAAAAAAAAAAACAATATAATATTAAATATACTCATTACAGGAAGAGAAGAAGTAGAGTTAGAAGAAATATTAGAAATAGAGAAACAAATGGAAGATCTTCGAAGACAGGAAATAAACCGTTTAGAACAGGAAGCTAAGAAGCAGAAGATTAGAGAGAAAGAGGCTCTAATTGATGAGCTCATGTTTGCGGAGGGAGATGCCAAAGATATACTCCACACATTTGCACAGAATAAAGCTAGTAAGCAGGAGGAAGTGTTGCCTGTAGCTCCAAAGGTATATATAGGCCATGTTTGTATAGTGTTTTTATCTCACAAAGAGAGCCGTGCTTTGCTTTTGGTAACCAAGTTTATAAACACACTGAAAGTGTGCTTGAAGACAAGTAGTGTTGGCATTCTAAAAACACATGTGCGTGCGTTTGTAATGTGTTTATATTCTGACTTTGCTTTGATGGTACAGAGTGTGTATGGTAACCACAAATAAAGTGCACATTGCTTCGACACATGAAAATCTTGTTGTCCCATTTACAAAGGTTCTTATGAAAGAGTTAAGCATAGTGAATAAAACTTTTTTGCAATAGTTGACAAGATAATGTTTTTCTATTGTACTTGCAAGCTTAATTTATTCACAACTTTAGTATAATCACAGTTTGTTGTCATGCAATTCTGAATGTATGAATAGTCAACTTTTTTTTTGTAATTTGCGTTTTGTTTGTGCAGAATATTTTTTACTTAAAAAAGCTAAAGCTACAAACCTATAGGCCGACCGTCTAACTGAGTCCTCCCTGGGTGAACTAAGCGCCCCCACCGCCCGCACCTGTCTCAGTCTCCTTGGTCGTCATACCCCCGCGCCCCTGTACCGCGCAGGCGAGTACTCAGTTAGACGGTCGGCCTATAGCTGTACATGCTAATTTCAAATCAATTAAGATTAACTTAGGCTTAGTGTGCAAGGAATCTCACAACTTTCTTTTAACAATATTTTTGTCATGCGTTTCCAGGTGACTCAATTCTCAACAGGTGTAAAATTCACGAGAGTCTCAACACAGCCAATGTTACCGCTCATAGAAGAGGGACCACTATACAAGTATGAAGCACCAGTTGTACCAGACAGGTGTGGACCAGACGCACCTTCTATTGAGGATATTGTTAGATGTGGTTATCTGCAACATGTGAGGTTAGTAGTCAAAGGCAACCGTATTTAAAAAAAATCTCACACAATTTCAATTTTTTTTGCTGGTTTTTCTGATCCAATTTATAATCGTCCAAGAGAGCATCATTTTAAACTATAAGTTGTACCCAACTTTTATTCTTCGTAATCAAGTATTTCAGGCTGAGATCAATGACTACCTCATCTCGAATTGTGGATGAAATGCACCTAAGGCTGGCTTGAGCAGGCCAATTCCTTATAATGATGATGAATGTCAATATGTTTCTTTTTCCCTCCACAGTTATCACAGTTTAGCAGTTAAACTTTAACCTATCCTTTGGGTATAACAAAATAACTTCACTGTATAGTTCAAAAATCTTTGAAACCTGCAGAAAAGCAAGTAAAAAATTCCTCTTCCTAACATTATTTATACTATCCATCCACAGAGCAGAGAACGAGACAGAGAAGGCAGGTGGCTACAAAGCAACATTACCATGTCTACGCGCACTCCAGGATGCCTTAGCTGGCCTGTACCACACGAGCTGACCAGACGCGTTTTATACCGATACTGTTATTGAACTAGAGTGATTGGGTAGATGGCGCTAGTGGTAAGAGGCTATATTCTATTAATTAAAACAATAGACTAAACAAACACTATGATCCATTTTAGTAAAGAAATAACAAAAAAATTGCCGTTACATTTGTTTTTTCCAGTGTCCCTTATGGAGACGTTGTAATTTTTTTCAAGGTCCATAAAACCAATATCTATGTGGAATTCCTTCCACACAGATAGATATCTTCTAATTTCTAATTTTACGAAAGTTTCAATAGCCAAGATGAGCTGAAACTACTTGAAGAAATGGTTCAGAAGATTTTGTCTGTTATTTGTCAATGTTATGTCTATTGTTATAAATAGAGTATAAATTCGTCTTTGCTGTGGTCCCGCCTTATTTTTTGGTTTGGTTTATTTTCAACTACGAATTTATGTGAATTTTCATATTTTATTTATTTGTGAAACTTGAATATCGTTACTTTTTATGGGTCACATACAATAGGGTTCTTTCCAATTTAATAAATACTAAAGCTGACGTCACGTGATAAAAAAAGTCATCATAAGGAGCGTTTTAGCGGTAAATTCAAAACAACGAAAAGTATATTTGATTTAAAACTTTTTTAATTGAGAAAATGAATATAAATCATTTAATTTTTTTGTCACATATTTCGTCCCAATCTTCAAATTAAAATAGTTTTTAATAATTTGGAAAATACCCTATTACCTCACACTACACTAGCGCCTTTGCTCCTCTAGTGAGTAAATACGGAACTTGTATGATTGTCAGCAACGGCTTTAACAAGACAGTATTGTGTAACGAGCGAAAAAAAAAACGAAAGGATAAAGAAAAAAGAGAAAATAAATTAGAAACCTGGTTTCTGGACGACTATTCAGCTCTTTTATTGGTAAATATGCTGTCAAATCCCAGGTATGCTGTTGTGATTGGTTTACTTGGTTGTGGCTAAAGACCAAATCATTTCACAAAATTGGACAGCAGATTATCTACCGAGCCGGGCTTAAAACTTGGGGTCGGGTAATTGTTGTGTAAATAATCCAAATGTGTTCATGTATGAGAGAAAGTATTGACATGGACCAAGCGAGACAGAAATTCGCTTTAGAGAGTGTTAGACACTGAATTGTCGGTCTCAAGTCACACATGAGATAATTTGGTTCTATCTCGTTCTTTCTCTAGCATTTTCCATTCCATATCTATCCTTTTCTACTGCTTTTTTTGGCTCTTATAGTTTCTCCAAGAAGGTTGCCAATGTAAATAATTGTACAAAGTTATTGTGTTACGTTGTTAGCTAACTTAAGTACGTATTTAAGTACATTCTGGGGTGAGTCAGAAATGTTGTTATTTGCTGTTGTTTTGTGATAATTAAAGTGAGTGAGAATTCTTTTTCGTGTTTAATTTTGGAAAGAACAACCTTTATTTATTATGTCACCGTTTTGAACACCGTTAGTTTAAAATCTATCTCGCGAGATTATAAACTGTCGATAAATTGTGAACTGCACCATACTGCTTACCGACCGAATAGGTTAGGTTAGAATTGCGACCCACCGCGCGCGAGCTGAGTGATCGAAGCGAGCGGTGTTGCGGCAGCGGCCGGCGAGCGCTACTTCCAAGTTAGTGGCAATTACTTGACTATGTAGTAATAGCGCAAGGTACAGACGCCAGCAGGTCAACCTACCCCAAACTGTCAAATTTTCCCAATTGAACATGAACCTTATGCTTACGGTATAAAATTGAAAATCTATCAAATAAATTTGACAGATTGGAGTAGCTTGATGTGCTGGCGTCTGTACTATCCGCCCTGATAGCTGTTCACAATTTGAGGGTTTCGTTCGATAGATTATAATCTACCGAAAAATAATGCGTTATATTGTAAGCAGTATGAGTATGTTACGGTTCACAATCTTTCGACAGTTCACAACCTCGTGAGATGCATTATAATCTAACGGTATTTATTTTACGGTGACAAATATACAGAACGAAGGTCGACAAGTCGTGTTAAATATACAAAAAACTTTTTGCAACTTATCTATGACTATTTCCACTAAAACCGGCATCGAATACAAAACATACAGAAAAAGAAAAAAAAGCGCCATCTAGCTATACGAATAAGATACTATTAAAATGTTCAATGTTGCGGATAGATGTCGTTATAAAGCTGATGCTGCATCCTGGAATGTCGTATCGTAGTGAAATTGATAAAACAGCTGCCCAAAGCCATAATCCATGCGTATCCTGTGTAAAGGAACCGTTGTACGAATAAGCCCCTGAAGTCTGAAAGTGGGGCTTTCCCGACCAACGGGTATTAGGGAAACAATTCGATCTCTGCAGCATGACATACGTACTCGTAAATACAGGGTGGATGGCGTCAGTAGAGTCAGACATGGAGTCAGTAGATTCTGATCCGCCTGGGTTAAATTTTTGTATGTAGCAGCAGATTTTTTTTAAATGACCAGCTAGGAATTCCTATACTAGGGGTCAACAATCAAATTCATAGTTTCTGTTTGCGCGTTCAAGTGCCTCACTAAATAGGTCTACACGGGCTTCCCAAAAATAATAAAAGGCAATATTTAACGATCAATGATTACATTATGGTAATGTTACTGGATATAATAAAAAGTATCTAGTAGCTGGCTGTCATCCGAGTGCCTGCGCAGAGTCTTGGAATACTTCGGTCACATTGCGAGGAAAGACGATGGCAACCTGGAAAAGTTAATTGTGACCGGCAAGGTAGACGGGAAAAGACCTCGTGGGCGTAGCCCAATACGATGGTCTGATCAGCCGCACGGCCCTTGACCCCACAGTCCACAGCGCCCTTCACACAGCCAATGACAGAGAGAGATGGAAAAAGAAAATCCGAGAAAAGGTGATCCTGAAGGGAGGTCACGACCCTCAGCATTGAGGAATACGACGCAAGGAGGAGTAGGTACCTACTTAGTAGAATCATAATCCTTTAGTCGCATTTTACGATATGGACAGGTGGAAAGCCCCTGCAATAGATATTCTTTACTGGGAATCATAAGGGCTAACAATTTATTAGTCATAATGACGGCAATGATAGAAAGCATCGAGGCAGAGGTTCTCAACATTGAATAGGACTGTTATTAAAATGTCATAAAAGCTCTAATTCATTCGAAAAAGTGAAGGGTTGGATTTTGTGATGAAGGTAGCTAGGTATTTATACCTAAATTATCCTCATGGGTCGTTAGACCACGTTTGCAAATATATGTCGTGGTAGGATTGTATTGCGCACTAGATTGCGCAATCAAAATGTATGGAACATCTATTTTTTTTACACAGGTATACCTACATATAACTAGTTTTAAATCTTCGTTGAATCCAACCGTAGGTATGTTGAGCACCACTGTACCAAGGTATGCCTTGTGTACAGTAAGGGCGAACAAGCAAATATTGTCGTACCGATAAAGTGTAAAAGTGCCGCCTACAGGTACTAAACTATGACAAATATAATGCACTTTGAGTGGTAAAGGCTCGTGTGCACTGGTATTTGTTGGATAACGTGATTGAGAATCCTTGAGAATGTTTTGCTTTTTTGCGTCATTTGGGACTCATACCTACTACAGTCCGGCCGTCGAAAGAATGCGTTCTTGACACCTGTTAGTCCGCCAATTCTAGTAACTAATAAAGATCAAATTCGAAAAACACGTACTTACTCGTTTGTATGAAACTGTCGAGCGTTAAGAACGTATGTTCCTACTCTTGACGACAAAATGGGCCTACCCCTTCAAGGAAAACGCACCTTTACTTGAACTAGCGTATGACTTCGCTTGTCTATTTGTATTGTTGATAATGTAGACGCCAGAGTTGTTCTTTCACCTGCTTTGGCTATGGTTTGTTATAAAACTATCACGATATTGGATACCTTTGAAGGCTTCCAAGTGTCTTTAAACCATGAAGATAGGCATCGGCTCTACGGAATTTTATTCCACAGAAGTTGTATTTCTGTCGTGGCCATATCGTAGATTTGCCCACTTCATGAAATGCTCGAGATTTTTTTTAGAGAAGACGGTCGACGTCAGGGGCACCCCGAGGTTCGGTTTGGTTAGGCTCCTTTAAACCCTGCAGACAGAAATAGGACCCCCACTGCATGGGGCCCTGTCAGCCTCACGTCGACCGTCTTCTTCTGTAATATAAGAACCAGAAGAAGAGAATTTCATGAAATGCGACCATTTCATGAAATTCTCGAGCATTTCATGAAGTGAGCAAATTACGATATGGCCATTTCATGAAGTGAGCAAATCTAGGATATGGCCATGACATTTCAATTCAGAAGACAGGCACCTACAGTCGCGCATGAGCATAAATATAGAGGGTGGCCATCGTCGCACAACCTGGTAACATGGATTCAGTACGTGATTCTTAACACCATCATCATCTGCTTAGCCTCTTCCCAACTATGTTGGGATCGGCTTCCAATCTAACCGGATGCAGCTGAATACCGGTATTTTACATGGAGCGACTGCCTATATGACCTCCACAACCCAGTTACTGGGTAATATGATACACCTTGGTAAGACTATTTGTCAGACTTTCGGGCTTCTGACGACCCGTAACGAATGTCAAAGATCCACATATGACAGCCGGGACCAACGGTTTAACGTGCTTTCCGAGGCACGGAGGGGTCTTGGTATGTTAAGATGGTCACCCATCCACGGACCAACCGCGGCAAGCGTAGCTTAACCTGATCGATCGTCCCGTGCAGCTACTGTTACTTAGACACAAACCTCTACATTGATATTTTCTTCGGTTAAACTTGTATATGAAACATCAGATTTTTTTGTTGATACCGCCGACGAAATATTTCTACGCTATGATCTAGAATCATTTGCTGAATTCATCGTTAAAGTTTTCGCTTCGATATCCCTGCCGTCCTGTTTTTTTTGAGGGTGGGAAATCATCAAATAAGTTCTCCCTCTCTGGGTGGAGCAGGAGGGCGTGTCAGATTTTTAATGACTAAAACCCATCCGTGTTCCCTCAATTGCCTGTCTACCAGGGGCCACGGTATCTCTTTCGAACAACCCGCACCCCTGGCAGGCATCGGCCCTTGCGGGCCCCATCAGGTTGTCCTGACATCTCTTTGAGGCGCGCGTGGAACACAACGCGCCGTCGACCCGGGCTTGGTCCTTACCGGACAGCGAGCTACGCATTACTCGCCGGCCGCAAGCCCGCGCCTTCGGTGGCCGGGAATCAGCCTGAGATTCCCGACCACGGCATCTCCTACGGAGGCTAGGGCCGTGAGGGCGCATATACTGCCTCTCCCTCACGTATGCCACCTCCCTCTTCACGAGCATTACTGCTTCACAGAAGGAGGTGACGGCTACCCATGCACTCTCGCTCCGTATCATGGCCTGGACCAGGCCCGGTAACCATGTCGCCATGAGATCCCGCTGGAGCTCTGTGCGCTGCAGCGGATTTTTGCCCTGGCATTTTGCCTCCTCGCGCCACTCACATACCTGCGCGAGGACCTTTGCCTCCAGATCCCATGGCGCCCTGCCGCCCTGTATTACTATGAAAAGCTCGGCAGTAATATCTGATTTCAAGATTCTTCCATTAATGCATTTATGTCGTCAAGGTGACGGCAAATATATGTGTTGATTTGTGGAAGGCATAAACAAGTGGCAGCACGAATATGGTCCTGGACTACAGGGACCCTTGAAAGAAAGTTCGTAAATCGTTATCCGCAACTACTTGTTATTGGTAAAAAGCCCGGAAAAAATCTATAACATGATGAAAATATAATATGAAAGCCAATGTAATTTTTTTATTAATATACCTATTTACTGAAAAACTAAGTTATCCTAGTCGTGTTGCGCGTATTTTCGAGCTCGCTTTTGCAATCTCTTAGTAATCAGAATAACAGTAGGTAAGTAGCTTATCAAAGACAAGACCATCCAGTAATAAAAAATGGGGCTTCTTTTTACCCGATTAGTTTTAAAGGAAAGGAGGGTATTGTTTTATTCTGACTCAGAAGTTTAAGCCGGCTTTGTGATCTTACTAGAGAGAAAGCAAAATAAAATAAAATAAAATGAGCGAAGCGAGCAAGAAAACTGAAGAATCCGAACTTGGATAGGTTAAGTTTATAAAAAAAGGTGAAAAAAAGGCGATAGATGCTTAGGAAAAAAAATATGAAGATATTTAGCTAATGTTTCAAAAATAACCCATAAAATATGTAAATAAGTAGCTAGCTGTGTATAAATGCAGCTGCATCGGGTTCGTCTGGAAGCCGCCCCCAAAATAATTGGAAAAAGGCTAAGCAGTTCATGATGAGGACTCCAAAAATAACCATTGTCATTTTTCGTAAACCCTGA
The DNA here is from genome assembly GCA_949987655.1 of Polymixis flavicincta. Taxonomy (NCBI): domain Eukaryota; kingdom Metazoa; phylum Arthropoda; class Insecta; order Lepidoptera; family Noctuidae; genus Polymixis; species Polymixis flavicincta. The sequence goes on along the minus strand of OX465195.1, from coordinate 10,894,183 downwards.
AGTTCAAAGGGGCACTTCGGTGCTGATATTTTATTTGATAAATTGTTTATTATAAAAAAAAATGAGTTATTATTCTACCTATCGTTGGTTTGCTGTTCCTGAATGTAAGATATTATTTCAATAAAAATTACTTTGATTACGAAAATAATAAATGTACAAAGTTGTTCGGTTGATTATAGTTAATACAGCGGTATGACGTACTAACATGGCGGCTACTATTTCATGGTATTTAAAAACAGATAAAAAAATAAGTAAGTACTGAAATCTTTGAATTAAATTTTAAAATTTACTTTGTTATTTCATGAATGAAAACAAACATTTTACGACTGCTTTTTGCCGAAGATAGCTCAAAAACATATTTTTAGATTTTTTCTCAAAAAGATTAAAATAGGTACGAGAACGTTTTCAGTCTGATTACATTCTCAATCTGTGAAAAATAGAGATATTTTTTAGTTAGGAAAATTAGAGGTACTTTTCACGGATTGAGACAAAATATTTACAAAAATTTATGTAAATACAATTTTGTAAAAAAATTGACCCAAAGTCAAAAAATTAACAAAAATGTAGGGAATTGGTACCTACATTATAAATTTATAATGTATATCTAAATATTAAATATTTAATTTTTGTAATTTATTTGACATGATCGCTGAGATGTTTTCGACTAGATTTTAAACGATTTTAATTTCGGGAATTTTCCGTCTGATCTGATTACAGTATAGGGCACTACAAGACAAGACATAAAACTGAATTGCGTTAAAAGTAATTTAAAACAAACTTGAAAACCCTAATCAAAGCAGAAAATCTTACCATCTCCCCACAGATTTATTAATTAAGGACTAATAATGTGTATGTTACACAAACCGTACACAAAATCATAAGGCTATATACACACCGCGTAAACAGACTAGGTACGGTGCACACGGCAGCGTAGATACAATTAGCCAGTGAAAACAGCGGAGGATGCCGCGGGGCCAGTCTAATTGGCGCTGTGTAAACTCGCCCTGTTATCGGGGTGCCTCGAGCTTCACCAAGGTGTGGGTTGTGTGGAATGGGCTTCTACTTATGATAATTTTTTCCCGTAGATTTGAAGAGTAGAAAGCCTTGTACCAAGTACTAAGGTACACTATGGTCGAACGAGCAACCCAATTCGGGAATTGAGCTGATCTCCCACCGCACTCCATTTAACTCTATCTTACCTTGCGGAGAGTATGTAGGTAGATAAAAATGCATCTGCTCCATCTATCTATATAAATATAAATAAAAGTCCTGACTGTCTGACTCATCAACACGCAGCCCAAACACTTGGACCTAGAAAGCTGAAATTTTGGACAGAGAATTTTCACCTCTTAAGGGAGTTAAATAGGGGATGAAAGTTCCGCGCGGGCGAAGCCGCTGGCAAAAACTAGTCTCTACTAATATTATAAAAACGAAAGATTTGATTGTTTGTTTGTTTGCAATGAATAGGTTCCGAAACTACTGAACCGATTAGAAAAATTATTTCACTGTTGGGAAGCTATATACTATCTCCGGGTGACATAGGCTATATTTTATCCCCGTATGCCCACGGGAACGGAAACTATGGTAAAACCGCGGAGCACTGCTAGTTTTAAATAAAAGGCAAACTGTGTGTCCAAAAAATCCTGCAACGGGCCGGGCGTCGTGAATAAAGGCCCTCCTCTCACAGAGGTTAAGGGCTGACTATGTTTGTGCTTTGTTATGTGCTTATATCATACTTCTTTTTTGTCTTTAGCATGATTTTCTAGAACTGCACCCTAATTGCGTAACTCACGATTAATCTGTTTCAATTTGATAGTTCAACAATATTCATTGCGTTATTTACGTTGTTGAGCAGATACATTTTTCGAACATATGAAGCAATATGTTTCAAAACGAAACAGTGCTGTTCAATCATTCGCGATGTGAAAGTATAGTTTACCGTCTTCTTAAAAACGTACCTACGATTCATTTGTTTATGTGTATTCTATTTTAGTATCAAAACAAAGATACACTTAAAACTCACATAAAAATAAGTCCCTTTCCATACTTTCCTTCCTATACAAATCCGCCCGCCCAACTAATATTGACTTCTTATTACGGCGGTCGCGCGGATATCGCACCGGTGCGCGGATAATGTCCGCCGGTGACCGCAGATAGGGACGTGCCACAATAACCTGCGGATTTTAGTGATGCGACCCAACTTTTGCTAGATCCTGAATAGCGTTGTGCGTTGTCTAGGACTCAGACAGAGAATAGAGGAAGTTGCCAATTTACTTGCATAGATGATGGTTTTTTGCGAACGGTACTTAAGAAGTTTAAGAAGTTTTAGCTCCTAAGATGATGTTTTCAAAGTTCCCTTCGGGGTATGAAACGAAAAATGGTAGATAATTTTCATATGAAATGAGTCTGTTATAATTATAAGGTAAGTATTCTGAGATTTTTCTTAGTTACTTAATTGGACGAGATGAAAATGTCGTGAGGAAAGTTTTGAGTAATAATGTACAGTCGCCAGCAGGTCAAGCTATCCTAAACTGTCAAATGTTACCAATTGAAAATAAACCTTCAAAAACCTGAAAAACTATCAAAGAAATTTGACAGATACTACAAGAAGAAAGGTGGTGTAGGGGAAGACCAAAAAAATGGTAGATGAACTGTATGAAAGATGATATGACACCAAATAAATTGATTTTTGGTTGAAAACATGAGGCATAAAACATTCACTTCTAAGCTGATATTTCGCTTCTCTAAAAAATAATTGTTTTAACTACAGGCCACGGTCTAAAAAAGTTGCAAGTGTAATTCCATCTAGTACCTTATTGAGATATTCATGTGGCCTGGAATTAAACAAATTAATCCGACCGTAAACCTATCGATACGTTGACAACACTATTATTCACTACATTAGTCATGTTTAAGGTGAACGCAGACTTGGCCGCACCGCAGTCTCCGCAGTCGCCGCAGTCATCGCTTTTTGTTAATGGCCTCGCACTCTATCCGAACCGCAGTCACTGCAGTCGTTCGCGTCGCCGCACGCATCGCACTTGATTTCTTTCATTCAGTTTGTAATATAAATTAAGTGTTTTCTCGTCTTCGCTGGTTCATATAATTTTGATTCTGTACATTCTATAGCTCATTGTATTTTTGAACCAACGTAATTAAGGTAGAATCGTCCATTTTTGTAACATTCAGAAGGCAGGTCAACCTATCCTAAACTGTCAAATTTTCCCAATAGAACATGAACCTTATTCCTTTGTGATAAAGTTGAAAAACTTTCAAAGAAATTTGACAGATTGGAGTAGCTTGATGTGCTGGCCTCTGTACATACATAAATCAATCGCAGAAACACAAAATAAACTTTTTCAATTGCGCATGCACAATGCACATCCTCCAGCTCCGGTTCGGCTCGCGCCGTGGATGCGAAGACGTCATCCGCACCGCGATAGCCGCGGCGTCCGCTGCGTGCAGGCCGGCGTTGGCGACGTCATAAGCTGCGGCTTGGGGAGTTCGGTCGTTTCAGGGACTGCGGCGACTGCGACGCGGGTGGGTGTGCGAGGTTGCATAGAACTTCATATAAAGAATTCGAATGCGAAGACTGCGGCGCGTGCGGTGCGGCCAAGTCTGCGTTCACCTTTAGTAGTAGCTTGACATCGCTTGTGATACTTGTTTTGTACCAATACCAACCCGCACGAGATATGTGACACTATTTTATTGATGTTATTTTATAAATAGGTTGTAATTTTTGACCGAGACTGATTATATACTAAAGTGTTAAGTAACACATTTACTTTTGGGCACGCCACGATTGCGGCGGTAAGTCCCCTCTTTGAGGAGTGGTTTGAGAGGCGGCATGGCGTCCTCACCTTCCGCCTGACGCAGGTCCTCACCGGACACGGTTGTTTCGGGAGGTTCCTGTTTCGGATAGGGCGGGAGGAAACGCCCGGGTGTTTCCACTGCGAAGATCGCCCTGAGGACACGGTGGAGCACACGGTGGCGGTCTGCCCTGCTTGGGCGGAGCACCGCCGTGTCCTCGTGGAGGCGATCGGCGGCGGCGATCTCTCGCGTCCGGCCCTGGTCCAGGCCATGGTACGGAGCGAGAGGGCATGGGGAGCCGTCACCTCCTTCAGCGAAGCAGTGATGCTCGCGAAGAGGGAGGCGGCGCACGTGAGGGAGAGGCAGCATATGCGCCCTCGCGACCCCAGCCGCCGCAGGATACGGAGACGCCCTGGGCGTCGGGAATCCCAGGCCGATTTCCGGCCACCGTAGGCATGGGCTTGCGGACGGCGAGTAATGGGTAGCTCGCTGTCCGGTAAGGACCAAGCCCAAGTCGACGGCGCGTTGTGTTCCACGCGCGCCTCAAAGAGATGTCAGCACAAAAAATGATGGGGCCCGCAAGGGCCGATGCCTGCCAGGGGTGCGGGTTTGTTCGAAAGAGACACCACAGCCCCTGGCTTAAGGGCTACTGAAGGAACACGGGTGGGTTTTAGTCAGTAAAAGTCTGACACGCCCTCCTGCTCCACCCAGAGCGGGAGAAGTTATTTGATGATTTCCCACCCAAAAAAAAAAAAAAAAAAAACACATTTACTTTTCTATTGTTATCAGACTTAGGGCGAATTTCACCAAACGTTAATACCTAGAATAAGTCTTATCCTGAGAATAAATTTTGAATTTTTGATAGATTTTCCATAGCAGAATTGTCAGACGTAAATTTTATTCTACGGATAAAAGATATCGGACTTTGGTAAAATCAGGCCTTAATGAGTCAGCCTAACAGACGAGGGGGAAATCAATTTGGCTAGTCTTTTCCCCTCTGCGCGTCTCACATCATCATTTCAGCCGAAAGACGTCGACTGCTGGACATAGGCCTCCCCTAAAAGGAGTTGGTGTGCCATAATCGCCACGCTTGGCACGCGGGTTGGCGATCGCAGTATGGTGATAAAATGCATAGAGAACGCTGCTGCCCATTCTCTAGTAAGTCCCTTAGTCGCTCTCTACGACACCCACGGGAAGAAATGGAATGGTGCTATTCTTTACGTCCGGCAACACACTGAACTCGCGTGCGTATCTCAAATAAAATATTTATATACAATATACAGCTAAATAACAGTACCTATTTTACATGGACCGACTGCTTAGCGAAGACGTAGAGTGGGAAAACCTCCCACAAGGTGGACCGATGACCTTGTGAAGGCAGCGGGAATCCGCTGAATGTGGAAAGCACAAGACCGGTCAAAGAAGGGCCTTTCGGGTTTCTCGAGCCTGGGGGAGGCTTATCTCCAGCAGTGGATGTCTTTCGGCTGAAATGATGATGATTGCGTATCTGATTTCTACAATCCAGATACTGGGTAATATGATATCCCTTCGGTAAGATTGGATTTTTCAGACTTTCGGGATTCTGAGGACACGCAACGACTATCAAAGATCCACGAAGGACAGTGCTTTTCGGGGCACGGAGTCTTGATATGTAAAGATAGTCACCCATGCACGGGCCAACCGCGCCAAACGTAGCTTAACCTGATCGATCGACCCGTGCAGCTCTTTCCTGAATAAATAAAAATAGGTACTAATCCTAATATGAAAATATAGTCTATCTTCACAATCCGGCCTGCTAACCGAATAGTTTACTTTTGGAGACAATTTGTTGTTCAACTTTTGTCTTAAAGAAAACTCTTTTCGCCGATTTTTCGAAGATATAGGTAGGTACCTATGCACAATGATGTAGGTATGCATATTACTTGCTCCCATAATCTTTCATGGTTTTTTTTTTTTGGGTGGGAAATCATCAAATGACTTCTTCTGCTGAGTAGAGCAGGAGGGCGTGTCAGACTTTTACTGACTAAAACCCACCTGTGTTGCCTCAGTAGCCCGTATGCCAGGGGCTGTGGTATCTCTTTCGAACAAACCCGCACCCCTGGCAGGCATCGGCCCTTGCGGACCCCACCAGTGGTTGCTGACATCTGTGACGGTGCGCGTGTGGAACACAACGCGCCGTCCCGTTTACCACTTTTCGGCCGCAGGGGATAGGGAGAGCGGCTGACGCTATACCGACACTCCTCTTCCCCTGCGGCCCCACCGCGTCCGCCATCAAACGGTGGCGGCCCGTCCAGGTCACGGAAGGGAAGAGCGCTGCTCAGAAGCACCGGCACTCCTCCTCTATCGCAGCCCGTAACCCTCAGCCGCGATGCCTCCCATTCGACATCGCGGCCCACCTCAGTTGCGGTGCACCTCACCGCAACCTACTTTTTGGCCGCTACGTCAATGGCTTGAAGGCAAAAGCCCTGACGAGTGGCCCCACCTTTGGGTTCCTCTTGGCTTCGCCGTGGCTGGAATCCACGGTTACTGAGCCCCGCCGCAACGACAATGCGGGAACCCACTCGGGGGGTATTCTTTTATGGTATGATTAATTTTCTAATTCAGAGAATTGGATTGAAGCATGACATAGGCTTTAGTACCTACTTACAAGTTGCAAGACGATTCCGCGCTTTTTGATCGCCCAAATCATAACGGTATTGAAACAAAGAACCACAATAGACCAAACAAACAAATACTCTATAACATGATACGAATCACACAAACCTACCAATACCTATTATAAAATGATTGACATCCATCCTCTTGTGTGGTCTCGAATTAAACCTCGAATTAGCGCTCGCCATATCACTTTCATTCTATTGTGCGGAAACTCGAAGTGCTTTGTTCTCATTTCAAATGCAACCCGATGCAAGATGGCGGCCGTCGAAACGTCATCGGAACAACATGGCCGACTGAACGGTTATTGTTTGAACGTGGAACATTATAATGGGTATTGAGGGGTAATGTTGTTGAATGATTGTAGTTTCCCAATATAATCATGCGGCTACGCCTATTTTCGTGTTCTTGGTTTAGGTCGAATTTATGGATTATATAATTTTTCTCTCTTTCTCATACTGCCTGTTTGTGGAATTGAAAGTTATCTACTGTTTTCCACTAATAAGTTTTCGAAATACATTGCACGTTGAAGAATGAAGCTGGGGACAGCACAAGGTGTGCTTTCGTGTATTTTTGAACATGTTCGACACACTCGATTACAAGAATCACACCAACAGCTGATTCTTCCCCAGATTATCACATAGATACCTGTCTTAGAGGAGGTCAGGTAGAAGCGCCAAGATCGAGAAGTTCTGTGAAAAGCAGTTATCATAATTTGGTCATGAGGTAGGTACTAATTTGAGTACGAATTTTAATGCTATATATGTCTGGTATGTCCATCTATATATAGCCAAAAAACAAAAGAAATGATGGATGGACTATGGAAAAGATGATATGGCTAGAAAGAGGGCGAGTACCGCGATGACGGCTAATAGAGTCATGTATATGAAAGAAGACCAAATAAATTTGGATTAGTGCAGAAAGATGAATTTATGAACCATTTACAAAAAATATATTGACTCTTCTCTTTTCACACTCATAGAAGTCGTCACTACAAAATCATAGCCCAATAATGAGTAGGTATGGCTTTGAGTTAGTAAGTAAACACACTTCATTCAATCCTCTACACATCAATATTGTTTAGTCTATACTCCAACTTTTCATTATAACGTAAACAATGAACTCTTGACGTTAAAATCTCGATCTGATTCTGTGTTTAATATTAATAGGAACTTACATTGTTTTATTTTTAGTCTTGTAGTGATGAAAACCAGCCGTAATTGCGTAACAAAGTTACAATTGCTGTCTTTCATTTAATTAATTTTGGGATATAAATATATTATGAAGCAATGAATTAGAAATTTCCTTCAATGTCCTTCGCGATTGAGATGTAAGTGTGCTACACAATTGGGGTGTAGGGCATTTTAAGTGATGTGTTTTTCGATTTTAATGATTAAATCATATAATTTTTATGTTGATTTTCTGACCGTCCATCCATAAATTTTTGGTTAGGAGTAAACGTCAAACATGGACACTTTTGTTTAAAACGAATCATAAAATCACTTTTCTACAATGACATGTGTTCGCATTTGACCTTTTAGGTAATAATTTACATTATTTACTGAGAAAACAATCATGAGCAAGCAAATCACAAGCAAACCAAGCAAATAGTCTTTGGGAGGCGTTCAAAATATTTCAGTGTGGCCTGTATCATGCATAACTTGTTTAATTTTAGGTTACATATTAAAAATACTATTCAATTTTTATGGTGGATAACTCTAATATTTTTTTGCCAATAAATAATTAATCTTCTTAAAATTTAGTTTAAAGCATTCCCGCGCAAAATTCTAACCTCGAAAAACCGAAACACGACGTCACTCCACGTCATTTCTAAAAAGGTTCCAGTAATAAGGTCATACCAATCAACGCCAAGAAAAAAATAGAAAAACTTAAAATTCCGCAAACGAAATTCACTGCGACTTTTATTAAGGCAGTAAATTAGTATAGTTTTATAGAGATAAACATATTAATTGGTAGTTAAAACGTACAATATACACTCTAAAGTTTACCGGTGTGTTTTATAAAGACGGATGGGTCTGGTTTGAGGTGGTGATTGATAGGAAAACACTGCGATGATTGACCGCTGATACAAGCCAGTATTTTGATAAATAAATAGAGGAGTAGGGTTGGGAAAGACGCTTTATGATATTTTATCGATGTTTTTGGAGTTTGAAGAAGAAAACAAACTTTGTAGTGAAACATTACAGAATTGATCGGTGACAAATTGATAAAATCTAATTATTGTAGCGCAGAAATATAATTATGTAGTCTCTGATAAATAAAGCGCCTTACTACCAGCATATCAAAGACAGCGTGGCGAACCTAATATCTTTGGTTGACAGGTTTGAATCAGTGGAACCAGGATTTGAATCAGAACGTAAAGCTCAGCAGCGTAATTAAGTTACACCGTGTAATTACGTTAAGCTCCATATTCCATATTTACCAACTGTGTGTTCTCTGTATTTCCTTTGTTGTATTATGTGTACTGTGTCGTAAAACAAATACACACCTACTCTACTAGTGAACATGACTTCATTTATATAAACCGGGCGTATAATGCGCCTAAAACAGCTAAATAGTTATGACCATTTAAGATAACTTACTGTCTAGAAATGATACGCATATAAATTGAATTCAAAATCAATGCTTAAATGTTTCTCATTCATTTAATTATTTCACAAGAAATAAATTTGAACGTTATGTGTTAATTCTACACAGGAATGAAGTAACTAGGTGTAATAAAATACCGACAAATATTATGGCTAGGTTTTGCATAATTTCATAAGTACGAACTGTATAGAATGTTGGCTGCTTACAACTCCTATAGTGAAATGTTGCAACCTGATATGAACGGTTAAAGAAGGAAATTTAAGTTTTATTCAAAAGGCTCATGTAGGTACTGTTTATTACAGTATATACTGCGGAAAAGTATAGAAAAGAATGAGTTAGAAGCATGGGTGGTATTTTTAACTGCCTAGTTATAATACAGACAGCGAAAATGAGATGTCGCTCGGCTCTAGTTCAGGTTAGTAATAGGAGCGGCAACGTCTACCTGACGCTTGGATATCGCTATAAATAATGTGATCGTCAATTACTTGCAGCGTACTGCACCTAATGCAATGATAATGTCATTAAAATTAAGTGCTTAGTGACGTCATGATTAAGAATTAATTTTGTCCTTGTACAGCTGCTGAACCCACAAAATTATCGACATCATCATCACTATCCTGCTCTTATCTTAATTTATTTGGGGTCGGCATGTTTTTTTCTTCCGTACTTATCTATAGAGTCGTCATCTCGGTCATTCATCCCGTTCTTGACCATAACATCATTGACACTGTCCATCCATCGTTTTTAGCCATCGATGTTAGTTCTCAAAACTTCTCTCACGAAATTTTCTTTGTTCTTCCGCATCACATGCCCACATCATGACAACTGATTTTCACATAACATTTCAGTTACCGGTGCCACATTCAGAATTTCAAAATTATCGACATCACCATCCCAAAAACTATCGACATCGTCCCATGTCTACATCAAAAAATCAGTTCAGTGTAAACGACGCCCGCTCACCTGAACAGCATGTTATTATTCGGGCCATACTTACTCGCCAGGCCGCCGTAAAACCGCTCGCATTATCCACCATTTACCATCCGTAGTTCGGATGGATAGAGTCATATGTTTGTGATGAGATTCTATTTTGAATAAGATTAGTGAGTCAGGGGATGAAGAATGGTTTTTGAGGTATTTTAACGCCTACTTTGTCTGGATGAAACTTTCTGCTGCATTGCAGCATAAGCCTAGTAGATTTTTGAGTTATAGAAAATATTGTTGGAAAACATTGTTGTCCTCTTCAACATACGATTCTAAAACGTCCATTTGCTAAACATAAAATGATCTAAAAGAGTATTAAAACTTTGGGTCAAGTCATTTTCTCCTTATGAACTGGCTCTTTTGTAAAAAGTCATATCATCGTCCCCATTTTGGCCACTCTAAGCAGCTGTTCTGTTCCAGTTTAGTTGTAGTTGTATGTAGGCACACGAGACGTATCAACATTCTGTTCGTATTCAGACTCCTACAATTCTAGGAGTTGTAGGTATCTTTATGACCAGTCATTTCATTCAGAGAATCATCAGCGTATAACTTCCTGAAAATTTGCATCATTGCGTCGAAACAAATATAAAATATTAAAGTCGCTTTTCGTCTGTCTTAGAGTGAGTTGCACCAAACGCTACGTTAAAGTTGTCGTCAAAGTTAATTTTAACGGTAACATTAACAATGACCATAGAATATAACTTCCTGCTGTTGCACCGTCATGTCTAATGTGAAAGTTAAAGTTAAAAGGGTGACAAGTGACAAGACGTCTTGTTTCCCCAAAATGCCCGTGGGTAATTTTTTTAGCAATGTCAACATTTCAAGTTTGTTGTCATCACGCTGTAAGAGACAGACAAAAAACTCAAATTCACAGCATATCAGTTACAGTAAGTTCGAATTGTTTTTCCAGCGGGATTTTAATGAATAGACGCTTGATATTTAAATTAAACACTATTCTACTATAAATTATAACAAGTAATTAAAGTTTATGCAAAATATGGAGAAATCAGGAGGAATACCAAATAGCAATTTACTCCACAACTTCAATACAAAGTGTGTACAGTTTTTATAATATTATTTATTTGGTTTCTCGTTCCTTCTGATATCTGAAATAAAAATACGTTACTTATTGCATACAGACGTATGCGAATTAAATTTATTATTACCTAAATGCCTATGTTAACTAAACGAGACGGAACGTGGATTAAGTAAAACTTTAGACTCTATCCACAGCACAGAATGTTTTTATTATTCGTGTATTAATTAGATAATTGACCTGTGTTTTTAGAGAAAGAAGTTTTAATTTTAGGACTAGCACAAAACAAAAAGAAATGGTATGGGAGAACATTAGAAAGGATTTTAATGCTAATGCTCATCCCACTTTAGAAATCGATCAATGCGAGGGCGATAAACTTTTCTCTTCCTAATTGGCACATGGATTCACTATTGGTGTCACTATGATCACTAGAGCTCGATTCCCACAATATGTCGCGGAGTAAAGACATAATAATTTCGTTTCAAAGGCCTATTCAATATTTTTATAGGTTAAAACTGCAAATCAGATGATCATACAATGACACAAACCGTAACTATAGCCCTTAACCGCCCGAATTTGAGCGGTTAATGTTACCGTTATTTGTGACGTCATTTTAACAATTGTTAAATTGGTGCAACGCGTATTTCGCTTAACCGGGGATTTGACGGCTGTCACGGCCTTGGTTTTCGTTAAAGTTAGTTGGTGCAACTCACTCTTAGAGATCGGGTTGGTCTTCTAAACTGCGCAATGGATTTTGATACGGTTTTCACCATCATTTACCGAATTCATTGAGGAAGGTGTGTGAATTCATTGTGTGGATGTGCATGATACGAGTACATTAATAAATAAACTACATGTAATAAAGAAGCAGGGGCGTATATAAGTTAAAAATATCGGTGGTATCGGTAGTGGTGGGGTCCTAATCAAACCATGTCACTAGTTGAAGGCTTTTCCTTGAAGCCATCACTTTCCCGTCCCTTGTTATCAGACCCTATGCACAAACGGTTCAAAGAAAACCTTTAAACATATAGGCATAGTGTGAAGTGCAAGGTTCCTAGTATCCAGCCAACCAATTGGATGCGTCCGCATTCTGAGTTCTATTTTAAAATCGGGACAATCATTATGAACTGACATAATGTTTTAGACCTAATAAGTACTTAGTTGTACGTATAAATACAAGAACAGAAAATGACAGGCACAAGAGGCCACACACAACCTTTGGATATGGTAGCAGTCAAGGCTACGTGGAAGTTTTTCTGGTGAAATGATGATGAAATCATTAGCAACTTAGCAAGGCTGGAAACGGAACTAAGGGTGAATCAGACTTATAATATGAACTCAAGAGTCGTTACTCGTGGAAGCCGTTTTATTATAAAAACCAATAATAATCCTGTAATCCGACTACCTGACTTAAAGTAAAGAATTAACGTTAAATTCGGTAAAAATTACGCAGAGAACATAATAAACGAAAAAGAAGACAGGAGCACCCATCGCTTGACCCTATGAAAAACAGAGCCACAGCGCTACTTCTCAATCGATCACTAATCATCATCACTATAGAGATAAATATTGTTTACGGTCCAGCTACTACAAGTTTCTTACTTGACCCAATTCTTCTTGGAGACAACCGAAAATAGAACACCCAATCCATATTCATCCAATGATTTACCTTCTAACCTTCACTGTGCTGACGAAAGTTTCTCACAAAAAACAAAAACACACATATTACTAAAAGCAGACAGAAGATCCTGCTTGAAGTAAACAAAAGAATAAAGAGACAATATCCCTATGAATAAAATAAAAATAGTAAGAGATGATATCGAAGAAAACGGGCTGACTATGGAATATGTCGAGTTATTATTCGGCTAATAACTAGATCGTATTAACTTTGGTGCACAGAGTTAGCGATGGATAGACGCGGTCGTGGACAGCAATGACAATAATCCAGAAAAATTAATCGTGGTGAAGCATTAGTGAAGAATCAAATTTGGGATGTGATTTTAATATGAAATGTGAAAGAATTAAATTATGATGGATGGCTTGTGTCTGTGTAAGGTAATATGGGTAGTAAAGGAGTGATTACCGTGATGACGACTACTAGAAGAAGAATGGAAGAAAATGTCGCGCCGTCCCCAATTGAATTGAGGCAGGATAATGATGATCTTTTAGATAATTTGAATTCAGATGGTTAAATATTGTAGTCTATGCTTGAGCACCTATTAGCATTTTGGACTTATCTCATATAGCTTTTAGGGTTTTCACTATGAACAACGAAATATCTTCTCCACTATAATTCTATTAAATAGCTATCTCAAGCAAAAAGATTATAGATGCAGTTACATCCATACCTTTTTTTTTAAATAAATAAAAACTACATCTATAGTCCTAAGCCGCTAATATCGAATACCTTTAAACGAGCAATTCTTGCATATATATAATCTGAATCTCGGAAACGGTTCCAATGATTTTCATGAAATTTAGTATACAGGAGTTTTTGGGGGCGATAAATCGATTTAGCTGGGTTTTATTTTTTTATAAAACGTCAAACAAAAGAAAAATAAGTCATCCAGATAATATTGTTATATTAACTCTTAACTGATCCATCTCTCTCGTCTGGCTTATGGTTGTGTCTAACGATGCCATCGTAATAATTTTTGTAACACAAACTTATTAGTCCTCTTCTACATAATTCTCAAGTCTTCCAATCAATGTCTTAAAGGCATTTATAGATTATTCATTTGTATCTCGCAATATCGATTCCTTTATGTTATTGTTTTGCCGTCGTTCCGTCTACTACACAGATATCAGACGTAATTGGCAGTTACCGTATGACAAACTTATATTTGCTGTCACATCCACCCTTATCTTTAATACTTTCTGAACGATTCTTATTTTATGGGCTGCAAAGTATATTGGCAGATGTTTCAGTGACTTTTCTTCTAACAAGTTTAATGTATTGACTTATGCCAGTTTGTAGCTATTAGATTTTGTTCGCTTTCGTGGAAGTCGATGTGTTTTGTGTCTTGTTGAGCTTGAGATGCTTGTGTTCTGTTACGGCTTTTATGTTAATGAAAATAAATGTAATTGCCATCTTCTAATTATGCGTTCTTTCTTTCTTTGGTGGGTTATTTTTAATTGATGCAAACATCAGTATTATGCTAAGTTTTTTAGTTGCAAACACTTATTTTGAGCTGGAGCAAAATTTGGGGTCTTGTGAGCAAAATATAAATCGATTTGTTGCTATGCCAAATTTTAGCAAATTTTCAAATTAAATTACAGGAGTCCATCACAAGCAATCCAATAACTATACAGTAATTATTTCCACTGCATCAAAGTCTATAAGCATTGTAAACACCACATAATGGAACAAAGACAGTCTTTACTCCATCCACGACGTGACATGACATCGACTCAGAAATATTTCTAGCACGCTTTAATGAAATAATGGTGCAAAACAATTCTTGTTACTTTTAACGTAGATTGAAAACAATTGGCGACTATATTGCTCGTTTGCAGCTATTGTAGACAAACCTTGGATCAGTTTTATAAATATAAAGGGAAGTTTGTTGTTAAGATCTGTCGGTATTACCTATGTTCAGACGGGCTATGAAGTAAATGGGAGAATCTAGGACATTGGTGACAAAGTAGAGATAGAACAGAAAGTTTGCGATGTATGACGAATATTTTCAAAGTTTTTTTTTGGGTATTGGTATCTAAATATTTATGAAGATTTTATTAAGAGAATCTTTCATCTGTACTATAATATTATAGAGGAAAGATTTGATCGTTTGTTTGTTTGTTTGCAGTGAATGGGCTCCGAAACTACTGAACCGATTTGAAAAATTCTTTCACTGTTGGGAAGCTACACTATCCCTCGGCTGGGCAGCATTCGGGAGGCTTCGCAATATCTTCTCGTCCCAAATACCACAGTATCTCAAGACGAAAGTCTTTGAACAGTGTGTGTTGCCAGTGATGATCTACGGTACAGAGACGTGGTCGCTCACAATGGGCCTTATCGGAAGGCTTAAAGTCACCCAAAGGGCAATGGAGAGGGCTATGCTCGGAGCTTCCCTACGCGATCGAATCAGAAATGAAGAGATCCTCAGGAGAACCAAGGCAACCGACATAGCCCAAAGAATTTCCAAACTTAAGTGGCAGTGGGCAGGGCACATTGCTCACAGAACAGATGGCTGATGGGGCCGAAAGGTTCTGGAGTGGCGACCGTGTACCGGAAGACGTAGAGTGGGAAAGCCTCCCACAAGGTGGACCGATGACCTTGTGAAGGCCGTGGGTATCCGCTGGATGTAGGAAGCACAAGACCGGTCGAAGTGGAGGAGCCTGGGGGAGGCCTATGTTCAGCAGTGGACATCTTTCGGCTGAAATGATGATGATGATGATGACTATCCCCGGGTGACATAGGCTAAATTTTATCACCGTATTCCCACGGGAACGAAAACTACGCGGGTAAAACCGCGGAGCGCTGCTAGTTTATAATAAAAAAGCTGATTAAATCGAGTAACATTTCATGCATACACCAGTTCATGACTAGTATTAGGCATACACCACAGAATGCTGAATGCGTATTCAATCCAAATAATATTTTTGTCCCTGTTCACGTTCAGCTCATCTGGTCATACAAACATTTAATTAATTAGCTACGACAGACCAGTCTACGTTTGAAAGAACAATGCATTACATATTTTAGTATTTGTAAATAAAAGCCATCTATTATGCAACTACTACTTCTACTATCTGTCTACAATAGACAATTATGTATACATTATAAAATCATCATTGAACTTAGCATTATTATTATAAATTCCATCTCTTTCCTAAAGACCAATAAGAAGGGTAAAAATAATTTATGCATTGATCCTTTCTAGCAAAAAATTCAATAATACCGTTTTTATCTGCTTTTATTTATCTTCACTTGTCAACGTCGTTTAGCAAAAAACGTTTGAATGCAAAAAGTAAATTCAATAGTGTGTCGACACCCTCCGCTTAGTCCGAATCAGTTTATTTATTTTCTATCGCATGTCGTACTTCCAACTTAAATGATTGTCTTCAAATACTTAAAATTCTTTAGAAAATCGAGTTAAATTCCTTTCAGCTTGATCCAAATTCGTCACCCAATTATCAACTTTAACACCATCAAATACAATTGAATTTAACACTGTTAAACGTAGATCTAAATCTGAATTGACATCTTTGCGATCATGTTGCAAAAATCATCAAATTGTAACTGCACATTTGACCTTATAACTAACAGTTTAAAGTTTAAAATCCTCTAAAAATGCACTAGTTGCATCTATAACACCATCTTTATTTGTCGTATCAGTAACATTTTTATTTTCCTTATTATCTTCACCGTTGAGTTCATTATTGTGTTCTTTATGAAATTCAGACCGCAGAATGGTTGTTACAATATTGTATACAGTTAAGTCAGCCTGTCGGTCCGTTTGATCTGCTGCAATTACAGTTTTACTGCGATCGTAAACACGGGAAACAAAATGGCTGCAGGTAAGCCCTATTGTTATCGTTTTTTACCCTCCATGAGTTTTTTAGATTGGCTCTCTAAAATTAGTTATGGGTTGAAGTTGTGAAGGTATGTTACTGAATACGAACACATCTGCTTATAGTTTTTATCTGCTAAAAGGTTTGGCTGATAAAGCGATGTGTGAAGTTTCAAGATCATGTAATGTGTTTTTATAACGGTGAGTATAATGATTAAAGGTGGTTTGCAATTAGTTTTTGTCTTTTCGATTTATTATTATCAAAAACAGACACAAATGGGATTTCTTATAAACACTGATGCCTGAAAAAGAAAAGTTGTTGAGTCTGCTTAAAATAAATTATTGTTTGTCAGTCATTCTATGCCTACTATTTGAGTAGATGTGATTTTAATGCTGCGTTTTATATGTCTGCACTCAGCATTATTAAAAAAACGTGTTCAGGACCAGTTTGCTTACCATTTCAGTTGAATAATTTTAAAATAAAGCCTTCTTTAATAGGTTGCAACAAAGATTTCAATTTAAGATGGACTATAAACAAAAGGATTCGATATACCTTTTACTTTTGTACAAATAAGGGTAATTTAATTACCCAGCTTCAAATATCTATGATTAGATTAAAACACCAAGATAACCAAATTAGGTCCAAAGCTTAGTTAGAATCGCGTGAAATACTAATTTTCTATTTATTATCTGTTGTTTGATAGATGGTTATTGTTTATCCGGACAAGAACGTGAATGTTTTTCTAAGGGACAGTAAAGGTCCTGCAATACTGCCTTGCGAAACACCGACACTTGAATAGTGCACTTTGAAGATGTTTGTAGCAAATTAATTCAAGGATATCACGATAAACGTAAAGTGATTGTAATATTTATTTCATTCAATTATGAATTTACATCTCTAAGACATTATATTGTTAGAAACTTAGTTCGAAGATTATCTAGGACAGTGAGGGAGTTAAACATAAACTTCTACAAGGCTTAATCAAAATAAATACGGCTATAAATCTCAAAAGGTTCACATAATTTTCGTAATAAATACAATTTGTTTGGCATTTACGCTCTTAAATCCTATCTTTCGATCAGCAAATCAATTTAAAAAATGATTATAACTCACGGTATTAAACTCATGAGTTGAGGATAAGCTCACAATTGATGGTCGCAGACATTTTTCTGCAGCACACAATGTTACTACATGTTGTCGCAACTCTATAGAACTCGATGATTATTTTGCGTAAACGTACGTTGACATTTCGCGAGACACCAGAGATTCCGGTCTCTAAAGTTTACGTGGATCGTAGTAAGGGCTTGGAAGGATGAATTCGTGCAGCACTATACTGCATCTACACGCCCTCCGATTCGACCCTTCCCCTTACTGAGAATCCTATGGAATACTTACAAACGGCTTAAAGCAAGCCAGTCTGGTTTTGTGTTTCAATGCGCGCGGATCGCAAGCGCGTCGGGTCTAAACGGAAACGACTGCACACAAAATCTTTTTTCGATTTTCGAAACAGTTCGAATTTGATTATAGTCTCTATGGAATCTTGGGTTGACAGCTTTGTTTTTTAAAAGAGTGCCCGGCAAAAGTAAACTTTCGAAAAAGTTTGTTTTAAAAGTTTTTATTTCTTTTTCGTATTTTTTTCTGTTTGCATTACGGTGATTACATTGTTATTTTGTGGTTTTTGTTCAAGTGGTTGTTTTGGTTTATTTTTGAGTTTTGCGGTTAAAAATTAAAGTTTTAGTTTGTTTACAATTTTGCGGTGTTAATGTGAAGTGTTTAGAGTTTAACTTTAGTACGAGTGTTTTACTAAAATAGGATGTTTGTAAAGTGACTTTGTATAGTTATTTGGCACTATGAAGCTTATTTGGAAAGTTTTGTGTTCTTTGCTGCTTCTAGTGCAAGCTGTTTTGGGGAACTGGTGGTAAGTCATCCATCATTCATAATATTAAAAAACGTATTATTATTACACTGTTGTGGTTTTTTTTAAGATTTAATATTTCACGTATTAATAGCGTATATTGTTTATTATTTCAAACTGAGGCTGACGAAACTGAATAAAACTATTTTTTTTTAACTTTAATAAAGTAATTACTAACGTTAAAAAATCAGCACAAACCACGTGAATTTCAAACCACAATGCACCAACTTATTTTGTACTTCGACGGCACTCCAACTTACCGACGACGATGACTACGAACTTCATTAAATCTAACAAATATTTCACCACCTATGTTTATATATGTTACACTTTTTACAAAACAAAAAATATCTAACTTCATACCTAAATAGGCTGGGTATTCCTCTGCGATTTCAAAAAACTGAACCAAGATAAGTGCTAGCTATTCCTTCAATAAAGTTGCAGCTCCATTTCATGTCTTCATAATCATAAATATCACCGCTAAAGTTTACCAAAGATGATTCTGTGGGAACTTCGCCATAATACACCTTCACGGCTGAATTGGTAACCGCAGTATGTTATTTATTAGTGGACAGAAATATCAAATATAATAATACCTATTAATATCATCTCATCATTTTGCTTGGGAGTTCCCACGGAGAACCTCCCAGTAGGTGTCTTGTACGACAAAGATTCCAGCAATGCATTTGTTAATTATCTTATATCTACCTTACCTATCTCGGAAAGACATTATTATTTTATACAAATCCATAATCTAAAGTGAAGATGAGAAAAAGCGTGATGTTCAAATCAAAGTATAACAGTTCATAAGATTTCTCTTCTATTGATTTTCGACCATCAAACGGCGGATTGTGTTTTTCGAAATTCTCATGGTATCATACTTAGTTTTTTTAAAGAAGAAAATAATAGGTAGGCATACAGGAAAAGAGGTCTATCGAGAAGAAGGTATATGAGTTGCAAGTGAAGGAAAAACCAATTGTAGAGCAATATAAATCATTAGAAGCACCTAAAAGAAATAGCCTCGAATGTGGTATGATCGAAATTGCGACGCCGACAAATGCCCAGCACTAAAATTTTGCATGAATGATGTTTTAATAAAAACGAAGACGCAAAAACATACATAGAAAGTAGTAAAGGTAATAAAATTAAAATAAAAGACGAAGACGTCAACGGTAAAGTAATAAAGGAAAATAATATTTATCCGTTACAACGCTAGTTATTTGTAAAACAGCAGTTACTTATGTCGCAATAGCAAACGTGTTAGTAGTAAAACCGTTTTGTTTTATTTCCAAATATATACGAAACGCTCTATAAATAGCACATCCCTAACATAAATAATAACTGTTTACGTTTCTCATTGCACTGAACAATGTTTGACATTTAGTCGAAAAACAAAACAGATTTATGTAATGCAATAGAGTTTACTTTGGCATAAATACGTTTTTGATTTATTACAAATGCATTATAATTTATTGGAATAATTTTGATTTATTATAAATGCAAGGGATTTATTTGACGAGCTATAACTTTGTGTCAATCACTGTTGCAAGATCTTGGAAATATATCAATTTCTAAAACGGTATCGTCTTTATTTATTTTAGTATGAAGTCAAATATAAACTATACTCTACTGGCTTATTTTGGCCCACTACAGGCACACGCTTCTTTTTTCACCGATAGTAAATGACCATTAGGTATCAGCACCACGCATTAACGAATTAAGTACCACGAATACCACGAATTAAGTATTTCATCACAAATGCTCTCAAAACGGAGAAAGAAAATATCGTGAGGAAACAACATGTCCTAGAACCAAAAATTCGATGACATGTGACATCCGCTAATATGCATTGATTTGAAAAAGTTACATTGATACATGCTATGTTAGAACCAGCAGCCGAGTCATCCCGTAATATGTGAGAGCATAACATATTATTACGAGGTTTCAGGGCAGAAAAATAAAACAAACACTGGGACAGCTGCATAATATTAAGATTTGCGACTCGTTAAAGTCAAAAGACAAGAAGCGGATAATATTAGACAATTACACTTTGGTTGTACTTTACGATTTGACTCAAACAGACACTAAATTTGGTGTAGTGGATATTATTTTGAATGACAATATAGCTCACACATGAGCTGAAGTAACTGGAGGAGATATAATAGTCAGTAATGGAGAAGCAAGTGTTGCTTTTGACAAAGTTAAGGTTGAGGGATACTGAAGCCTTGCGAGTTTTTTTGACAAGCTTCACCATGTGCAAGAACAGTGACCAAACACAAATTGTCCATTAAACTACATGGTTCTAACATGGCTTAAGAAACATAAGTATGCATGACTTCTAAATTGCAAACTTTGTCAATAGGGACCTAAATGTAGAGCATTTCGAAATTTTTGGAAATCTTATTTTAAAACTATGCGCAAACGAAAATATGCTCCCATCATCCATAATTTTTCTCTCGTCCGTATACCGCAAAATACCGTTAGATTTATCGCATCATCAGTAGTTTGAACTGACTGCAGTTTTCAACTACCAGCGGATACGTCATTCTACGTTTACTTTTATCGTGGTTTTACCGATATCATTGATATTATAATCAAAACCATTCTACCCTTAAGACCTGAGTCTACTTTTGACTTTTAAAGCAACTCTCGAAAAAGTCTCACCCTCAAAAAAACAAAAGCATAATCACAAGCTGATTCCGTTTCTCTAAATATGGCCCATTTGCGGGACCTAATAAACTTAAAGCACCAGACGACACACAAACAGACACGCTTTGATGTGCGCGATGCATGTCCTAGTAAAGAGCTTAAGTTAAATTTCGAGCTTTAGTTATTTATACCTCTGAACACTGGCGATAAGTTACCGTCTTTTGTTTTTTGGATTAGATCGTTATTGGACTTGATGGCTTTGTTAGGTTTAAGAAAGATATAGAGCGTGGATATATTTATTTATTTATTTGGTTCACCAACAATCGTATACATACATTTGTATAAGTAAATGGAACAAAAGCAACAATCAGAATAAAGTGTAACGATCACTAAAAACGAACACATAAAGTAAACACTGCAAGCACACAAAACGTTGTTGAAACATACAAAAAATAAAAAGGAATAAACGACTATATTATTATAAAGTCGCACCAAATAGAACTTAATAAATACATTAAAACAAAAGCAAAATAAACTAAAGTTAACCAAACTAGGTAATACAAAAAAAATGTAATAAGTAGCCTAAATTGAGTTAACGCAGGGCAAAGAAACTCAGTGTTCGGGGAGATACTTATAAAAGCTGGCTTTCAATTTGCCTAAACTGTCAAAATGGAGATCGATCCAATCACTGGAATCGTTCACATACCTGCAGGACCTCACGTAGGGAGAATTAGCATCCAGAACTGTTCATAATAGGTATTGATCAAGAAATTATTTTCTTTAATTGACGATAGAAATTATCCTATCCTACTATATCATACTTCCTTCCTACTAACATTATAAATGTAAAAGATTTGTGAGGGTGGGTGGATGAATGGATGAATGTTTGTTACTGTTTCACTCAAAAACACCAGAACGGATTTGGATGAAACTTGGCACACACATAGTTGATGACCTGAATTAACACGTACAATGTTTTTTATCCCGGTGGTATGTTCCTGAGAGATTATTTCCGACGTCCACGCGGGCGAAACCACTGGGAAATGCTAGTTTGAAATAATGGGTTTCATCATCTGCCAATTCTTTTCCCAACCATGTTGGGGTCGGCTTCCGGGCGAAACGGATGCAGCTGAATACTAGTATTTTACATGGAGCGGCTTCTAACAAAAGCACAGAGTGGTCTTGGTATGTAAAGATGTTCACTCATCCAGGAATCAACTGCGGTAGGCGTCTCTAAACCTGATCAATCGACCCGTGTAGCTGTTATTAATTAGCCACAAGCCGCTTCCAAATAATTTACTTGGTGTCTATTTGAGGCTTCTACCATTTTGCCACTATTGTATATTTTGAATGTGATTGATATATACCCAATCAAAATAAAAAGTCAGCTATTCAAACTAGGCTGAGAGTCAGCACTTTTTGAACGTCAAAATTACGTAAGTTAGTCCCCAAAACCGGCCACCCTTCACCGCTTCCTAGAGTTTTAGCTGGGAAGAAGAAGAGGCGCAACAAACTTCTCAGCAGCACAGCTGTCTGTTAAGTTAGAAGAACTTGATTCTATAGGTACAATAGTAGGTAACTAACATTACGAAACAAAAAAAAAAAAAACATTAAATTTGCCATTATGTCAGCTGGCACACGCCAATATACCAACAAAACAAACCCGCGATATATATACCACTACGTGACCTAGTAGTAAGTGAAGATGTGATCTATCTAAATGATGATATATTTAATAAAAAGAAAAGTCCTGACTGACTGACTGCTGTCTGACTCATCAACGCCCAGCCCAAACCCTTGGACCTAGAAAGGTGAAATTTTGCACAGAGGTTCCCTTTATAAAGTAGACAAGCAATAAGGAAGGGTTTTTCGAAATTCAACTCCTACAGGAGTTAAAGGGGATGAAAGTTCCGCGCAGGCGAAGCCGCTGACAAAAGCTAGTCATGCATACGTCGTTTTTGGTAAAGTATTATTTATCCTGTTTTGATCTTAATTTAATAACTAGAACAAAACTGATTCCGGGTCCGTAGGAGGTAACACAGCAGCTGACGATAGAGAAAATGAAATGCGGGTCTTAAGACTCGCTTGTGGATTATAGCTACTTATCATTCATGTAACGAGATGCACCTACACAAGTGATCCAGTTATTCGTTTAAACTGTTAACATGGGCTTTTAGTTGGACTGATACAGAAATAGTAGATAATCATGAGAAGATAATTGTTAAATCACCACGTTGACAGGTAACATTATGATCGATGTCTGACCTTGTCTATACAGGATAAGTTTTTAAACAGTGCGCAAACTGTAACCATGAATTCAGTATATCATTCTAGACCCCCAGCGCAAAAAAAAATCGTGGGTAGGTAATACCAAAAAAAAATCTGCTGCTTTATAGAACAGCGCAATACCTACGCGGTCAAAATGTATGGAACAGCTGATTATTTTTTGTATAACCGACGTGAAATTTCTGCGCTGGGGAATCTAGAATGATGCGCTGATTTCATGGTTACAGTTTGCGCACTGGTTAAAAACGTATCCTATAGATGTTTTTGCTGCTGCTCTTTATAATAACAATGAACGAGGAAATATTGCTGTTCCAGAAAGTAAAAAAATCAAATCAAACACAAAAGTAATTTATTTAAATCACGCTGAGAGTCAGCACTTTTCGAACGTCAAAATCATATTCACTTACGCGTGGAACAAGAAATGGCGCAACAAACTCCCCAGCAGCACAGCTGCCTGAGCCTAGAGAAAAAAAAAACAAAATCAAAATCGGTTCATCCGTTCAGGAGCTACGTTGCCTCAGACACACACACACACAGACACGTCAAACTTATAACACCCCGAAGTTTTTGCGTCGGGGTTAAAACTCATTTCTGTTAGCGTTCACGCCAAACGCTACGCCAAAATGAATGCGAATGACATTACCTGCAGAAAGGTTGCGTCGTGTCCTTTCCGCAGGTAATGTCATTCCCATACTTTTTGGCGTAGCGTTTGGCGTGAACGCTAACAGAAATGTGTTTTGTCTAGGCCTGCTGTTCAGTGAGATAAACTACATTTTACACAATATCATCATCATCTGCCTAGGCTTTTCCCAACTATATTGGGGTTGGCTTCATTCTAAACAATAGTAAGTATACAAATAATGGATATGGAACATACTGTCCAGAAAGTCCGAAGAACCTAAGGATGCTACGATGATACGTTGTAAAGTTATTGTTTGACACAGTTTATATTGCCACCGACCTTTTTTTGTTGTAATACAAAGCCAAAAATAACCGTTTCTGTTGTTTGAATGTTATGGTGAGTTAAATACTCGTCGTGTAACTATATTTTTTGACAATAGTAGCCATTATTGACGTGCCATGTTTTTATAGCGATAGAGTTGCTGATGCGAATCCTCGAAGGGACGCCGAATCGTGTTACATGGTGCTTTCGCCACTGATTTGTAATGTGGATTGCGTTTGCGATAACTCTAACACATAAAACCTTCATTTTAAATACACAAACACTATATATACTTTTATTGCTTTATTTATTTAAATTAATTCTAACGTAAGTAGTAAGTTAAATATTTAATGTAATTATTGCATCCACGAGTTAATATTGACACAGAATGACTATGGAAACTGTGTATCGGATGATTCAAGACAAAGATTAGATAATTCTGTTTATTCCAACTTCGAATAAGACTAATAGGTACACTCCTACAAGTCCCTGTGTGGGTCTCTGGCTAGTTATGTTTCTTATTGGTTCAAAAATAAAACAGCTGTTTCATAGAAAAGTGCAATACCTACGCGGTCAAAATGTATTGAACAGCTGATTTTTTTTTGTATAACCGGCGAAAAATTTCTGCGGTAGGGGGTCTAGAATGATATGCTGAATTCATGGTTACAATTTGCGCACTGGATAAAAACTTTTCCTGTATTATATTCTGTGGGTGATTTGATTAACTTTATTACATATACTTGCAGTGACTTCTTTTCATAACTTTATTGCATAAAATTTAAAACGTACCAATTGCCAAAATTGTATTTCTGGAGATGTCGATTTGCCTACAAATAAATAAAATTAATTCGAAAATAACATATTATTTTAAAGTGTCAATTCGCCCGTCTAGGGCGAATTAAGGCGGATATTTCTTGAAAACGCTCAAAATGGTGGTTTTTTAAACCAGCGTGTGTCTTTAACCGTAAATAATTTTTAAAGCAAAAATATATATGATAATTTCAAGTCTTTTTTGCATACAGTGATGGTACTCTAAACATAATTAAACATACTTTACTGCATAAAAAAAATCATCAAAGTCACCCTTAATAATCTTTAAAACCAGTTTATCCCCTCAATAACAATTATTATTATAATTAAAAATATACCATAAAATTTTAAATGCCATACTGCATCCAGTGATGGATTATTTATTATCAAATAGTCAATATCTAATTTTATACGATTTTATTTGCATTTTTACGACAATGCTCATTTATTATTCGAATTTATTACAACAGATTTTAACCCGTATCGGATTGCAGTAAGAACTATTATCACTCATAACGACAATACAACGAGTACATTCAAAATTACCAGGGCCTTAATTCGTGCGAATCGAATAAAAAATAAGCCATATTTCTATTTCTTCTCCTCTTCTGTCAGTACAAGCTGTAGATACGGAAATTTTAACTCATGCCGTGGTGGGAAGATCATGCAGCATGCAGGTTGGTAGCATGGATCTACTTCAAGCACATGTTTAGAATTAAATTCTGCAATAGGTAAACTGACTCTGCAGAGGTCTTACGATGATGATGAAGACCTCTTCCTCACTACAATCTAGAAGAGATTAGGTACAATATCTACAGTAAGGAAAACATTATTATCAAATATTAGAAAAGTTGTAAAGTTGGAAGGCGTCCCACAAGGTGGACCGATGACCTTGTGAGGGCCGCAGGAGTCCGCTGGATGCGGAAAGCACAAAACCGGTCGAATTTGCGGAGCTTGGGGGAGGCCCATTTCCAGCAGTGTACGTCTTTCGGCTGCAATGATGTGATGATGATGATTCATCATCTCATATAAAAACGAGTAACCTTTTCCCAACTATGTTGGGGTCGGCTTCCAGTCTAACCGGATGTAGCTGTATTTTACATGGAGCGACTGCCCATCTGACCTCCACAACCTAGTTACTAGGTAATACGATATCCCTTGGTAAGACTGGTTGTCAAACTTTCGGGCTTCTGACGACCCGTAACGACTGTCAAAGATCCACAAATGACAGCCGGGACCAACGGCTTAACGCGCTTTCCCAGGCACGGAGGGGTCTTGGTATGTAAATATGGTCACCCATCCACGGACCAACCGCGGCAAGCGTAGCTTAACCTAATCGATCAACCCGTGCAGCTATTGTTATTTAGCCACAAGCTGATGATGATGATTATGAATAAGAAATTGTATAAAGATGTCGGCTTCTCAGAAATGCAAAAACAGATGAACGAACTTGAAAAATAGCACACAGATAAACCATCTATTCACTCAGAGTATCTAGTTTATCGCTAGTATAGGTGTGCTAGCTTCTGCCCACGGCTACGCCCGTGTGAGTGTCAGTTATCGCGTAAGATAACTTCTCCATATCCCAGGCTATATCTCTGCCAAATTTCATGACGATCGGTTTAGCGGTATAGGCGTGAAAGCGTAACAGGTAGACATACAGAGTTACTTTCACATTTATAATATTAAGTGGGGATTAGTGGGGATTCATTATCTAATTCCTCTAGGATTCGAGTGAAACCGCAGACAAAAGCTAGCAGTTGCTAATACAATTGTTGTCAGATATAAGCCTGTAATTGTGGTTACAGGCAATGAACAGAAAATAAAACAATGATAAGATTATAATCTGTAGCTCACTGCACATTACCACATAAACAGTAAAATAATTATAATGGTTGAACAAATAGCTGTATGTAGTTACGCATGTTTAAGGTAACCTAATGCAATTGTTTTTAAAGAAGATTTCGTGTGTGGTTAGTTAATGAGAGATTATAAGTCTTCATCTGCCTAGTATTTTCCAAACTAGGGGGTTGGGAACAGGTTGGGGTCAGCTTCCAGTCTAACCGGATGCAGCAGAACTCTTTGGTAAGAGTGTTTGTCAGAATTCGGGCTTCTGACGACCCGTAACGACTGTCAAAGATCCACAAAGGACAGCCGGGGTCAACGGCTTAACGTGCTTTCCGAGGCACGGAGGTGTCTTGGTATGTAAAGATGGTCACCCATCCATGGACCAACCGCGGCAAGTGTAACTTAACCTGATCAATCGACCAGCGCGGCTAATATTACTTAGCCACAAGCCAAGTTCTTAATGAGCATGAAGATCATGAAATAATATAGAGGAATGATAATAATGATATAATGACCAGAGGGCTGGGTCATTCTTCGGCCAAAGAATTAGCATTGCCATTCAACGTGGCAATGCTGCCAGTCTTCTGGGCACGTTTCCTGATGACAGCGATGCGGACGAATACTTCGACGCCTAAGTGTCCTTTTGTTTTTATTTGTTTAGTTAGGTATTTAGTTTACATTTTTGTGATAAGCTTATGTATTATATGTATACTTTGTCAAATATTTTTCACAAGATATAATAAATATAGAGGAACAGATAATAGAGCTAGCAGTAAGATTGGCAAATTTAAAGGATGTAAAGCCCAGAATCCCACCTCGTAAAATAGTGCTTCAGAAAAGAATACCTGGGTCATTCTCAGGAAACTCATTATTTGGTTGACTTCGGTGTCAAATTTTTCAATTTTTTCTTAACATGAAATATCAAATCTAGAGTTAACACTCTAATACTAACTTGCTTTAAATTAACTCTAGATGTGAAATTTCATGTTAACAATGACTAAATTAAAAAAAAAATTGACACCGAAGTCAACCAAATAATGAGTCTCCTGAGAATGACCCACCTGAATTAAATTAACAATAGTAATAACGGCCTCTTCTCATACAGAGAAAGCCCGAGGATTGATGACCACGTTTGCTCAATCGTCATAATTTCAGCCGCAAGACGTCCATTGTTGAATATAGGTCCTCGCCACTTCGACCGGGTCTGTGGTGCTTCTTGCATCCAGCGGATTCCTGC
The DNA here is from genome assembly GCA_949987655.1 of Polymixis flavicincta. Classification (NCBI taxonomy): domain Eukaryota; kingdom Metazoa; phylum Arthropoda; class Insecta; order Lepidoptera; family Noctuidae; genus Polymixis; species Polymixis flavicincta. The sequence goes on along the minus strand of OX465195.1, from coordinate 10,865,886 downwards.
GGTCTTCACAATATCATCGGTCCACCTTGTGGGAGGCCTTCCAACCCTAAGTCTTCCGGTACGCTGTCGCCACTCCAAAACCTTCCGGCCCCATCGGCCATGTGTTCTTCGAGCAATGTGCCCTGTCCACTGCCACTTAAGTTTGGCAATTCTTCGGGCTATGTCGGTTGTCTTCTTCAATGACGGATTGGTAAATTCAGACCTACATACAGTAACTATAAGTTCAGGTTTCCTCATGATTTTTTTCCTTCAGCTATGTCAGAAATGTAGAAGCCAAATATTAGCCTGAACATAGCGAAACAAAATATGGTAGCTGAACTTACAATGAAGGCAATCTTGGTACGAATAAACCGTCTAAATGTTAGGATACAGATTGATGATTTTGGCCAAATGCAGTTTAAAACGGAAGGCGAGACTAAATTGGTATTACCCATGTTTAACAGAACAAAGAACATGACCAATACTACTTTATAGATCGATTTACTTTATCGTAACTAGGACTAATAAAGAACAAAATATCACCACAATTATGTACTTAGACCAAACAAATGCAACCTCTTTAGACTATTAACGTGAATGATCACATTGATCACCAATCAAAGTTTAAATTAAGAACACAAATCCATAATGCTGTTCATATATCTTTTTAAAAACGCCTTCGCGTTTTCCAAAATCGAATTCTAATTTTAAAGTAGCTTCGTTTATTTCGTGCTCATCAACGAATTTGGTTAATAGGACAATAATGCCAAATTGAAGACTTCCTTAAACAGTAATGTTTATGTTTTTGATTGGTGTGATTTCGCTTGTTTCATCGTTTTTTTTTTAATTGTTTCATTGTTTAGTTTTGTACCAGAATTGGTAGGATGGACTGAAATGTTGGTGTCTTTTTGTTAAATTCGCTATCTTGAGAATGCTCTTTCATACTGCTTACATCATCTGGATAAAGTTTCTTTATAAGTTTATTCTCATGACTGACATGAGAATGAAAATTCCATTTCCATATTATAGGTATATATTTTATGTTTTATGATAACTTTTACCCAAGGAATAAATATTGCAGTTTGGCAGCGTTCTATAAAAAAAATTGTCAAACTGTCGGATATATTCTTCAGATAAAAGTTATTTGGCTATTGAAAAATCAGCCCTAAACCGGAAAATAAAACCAGTGTTAGTTACATTGACAACCCTAAAAAAATCACAACAACAAATGAAAATCATTAATAATAATTCAACTATTATTCCCATCAACATCAACCCTAAAACGTCGAGCCAATTCAATAAAAACAATTGCCCACCTTTCCCGTTTTGCGTGCCCGTATTTAGCATAGTTAGGACGGCAATACACAGTACTTACATCCTGTACGGCTCTAATAATAGTATAAATGGGAATATTTAACTATAAACAAGAGGACAGACGCACACACATGTTGTTACGGGGCGTTAAGTTCAAACGGACCGCAACTAACATTTTACTAAGAAACCGTTCATTTTTTTGTTGTTAGTAGTTGACATTTGTTTGTGAGCTGTGCATATCATTTTAGGGTTAGGCGATTTAGGTCATTGGGTATATTTTATTATATGGGCCAGTGACTGGCCTTTGGACTTGTGATTTTAATTTTCCGGCATGAAAAATGGTACTTACCTACGTAAGATATGGAATCTCTACCAAACGTACAAGAAAATCGGTATTAAAAACGATTAGGTGAATTAATAAATTTTATAAAGTTAAGTGAACAATGTCTCCAAAAATAAACGAGACAATAACTTCTTATTAGTTCCTGTCTCGTTCATTTTGTAGTAAAGTAACCAAATAATTACTTTTAAATAAAACAATAGTACCGTAAAATGGGGCTACATTGATCAATTTTAAAATTCGGAATTAAATATTTCTGTACTAAGAAGGCTGAAAAATAAACAAAAAATAAATTTAATATCGGTTTTAAGGGTTGTATTTAATTACATTAAAGCAATATTTATTTGGACACTACTTTTTGAGTAAAAAAAAAAAATCATCGCGATCAACTTCATACTGACATCGGGGCTACTTTGATCACACTAGTTTTTGGTACGTATTTTGATAGTAACCCCAAAACGAACAAAAACACAAAAAACTTAAAAAAAATCGGTCAACAAATTTTTGTGCTGCAGTTGTTTTAAGATGATGGGGTTTCTTTGATAAATGCAAATACTGAATATATAGTTCAATACTTATATATTTATTGAAATTAACAGTCTTATTACTCTTATTTATAATCTTAAAAAATCAACATAACATTTAAATTAACAAAGAGGCGTTTCATCATTAATTAGGCAACGAAATCAACAAAATTTGAGAAATTATTATTTCTGAGCCCCTCTAATTGAGTTCACAGATATTAACTTCGTAAGGAAACACAAACAGTTCGTCCCCTTTTGCATCAGTCTTTATAATAGGTTTAGGCAAATATGCCACAACGTCTGAAATTTCTATATCAGATATGTCATCTGGAATCAGCTTAAATGTTTTTTTATTTTGGACAGATTTTAATCCAACCACAACTAAGGGTGTAATTTGGATGATGCGACAAACATAACGATATGTTTTTTTACCACGACCAGAATAAAACTTGGCTAGTAAATATCGCTCCTCAGCCAATTCATTATCTTCCTCTTCTCTTGGCAAAGGAGACGAGTTTATGATGGTGTCACTGTCCTCTTCCTCACTGGACAGTATATCCCTATATTTTTTATTGGTTGGTTTCCTTCGTCTTTCAATTCCTAAATTTTCCTGAGATGTACTGCATTCATCTTTGTCTGCCGAAATACTTTTACCAGGATCCACATCGAGTCTCTTTTTCTTTCTAATGCTATGTGATGGTCCTCCAAATCTCTGTTCTTTTAATAATTCTGAGAGAACACTTTCAGATTGTTTGACAACGTTATTGTCATCAGGTGGCAAGCGCTTAAAAACTTGATCCGGATTAAATGGAAATATGCCCGTGGCATCAAAAGACTTGGTTAGATTTCGTTTAATTGCAGATGTTATATTTAGTGATGGCGTTGAAGAGTGTTGAGGCTGTTTCGGTTTAGCTTCATTCATTCTTATTAGTGCCTTATTAAGAAGATTTGGAAAAGCATCCTTTGGAATGGTGGTCAGTCTCGTATTCTCGAATTTCCATTTAGTTAGTACAAAACGCCAGGCTTCCTTCATGGGCCGAAAGAAAGCAACATCTAGCGGCTGAAGTAGATGCGTTGAATTTGGCACCAGGCAGACGAAGGAGATGTTATTTTCTTCACATGTGCGTAAAACGTCATCATCCAAATGCGATGACAAATTATCGCCAATCATAACTTTGCGTCCATTCAGTCTTTTTGCATGTGGCAAAAAACATGTCATAAACCAATCGCGAAATGTAACAGAATCGAACCAGCCGCTTGCAGTTCTGTTATATCTGGTACCGCGGGAGCAACATGGTTCATCACAACAAGGCGGTCCACGAGGTCCATTTTCTTTCCAAGTGTTGTATAGATGGGTGCTTTTATAAATGACGTAAGGCGGTAAAAGTACTCCATCTGCAGACCCACACATCATGACACTTGTGGAACTTTTAGAAAAGTTAGTTATTTTTTCAGGGTACTTTATCCCTCTTCGATAAATGTATCGCTTTTTACCAGGGTCGTCACTTAAATTGGACTCATCATAATTAAAAATGTTGCTACTCGGCACGTCTTTTATAGTAGGCTCTAAATTTTGAAAGTATTCTTTTATAGTTTCTCTAGAAACTTGCGCTCGTGCCCGCTTTATGTTAGCTGCAACACGTTGGCTATAATTTTCTTTGTGGCGCTTTAGCACAGAGTATGCCCAATCCACGCCTGGTACATTATTTGGGAATTTTGCCACTGTACGGCCCATTCTGTCTAAGAAAGATTTGGCGAACATTCTTAAATCTAAAAGACTCAACGGAAAACCAAAATCTGCACATTTAGCTGCAGCCTGAAGTATTGCTTTCTCTTGTGCTTCAGAGAAAACAGGCTGAGCACCTGGTTTTTTTATATGTTTTCCATGATACCTGTTGTATAGTGTTCCATACGGAATATCAAACTGTTCTGCGGCTCCCCGAATAGATACACTTCCATTAGCAATTGCCTGCACCGCGTCTTCTAGTTTGGACTCCGCATAGTTTTTATAATTTCTGCTTCCAAGTGGTTTTTATATGTTCGAGGCATTGTTCTGAAATAGACAAAAACACAACCTAAACTATCAAAAACTATCAAAATATTGTACTAAGGTATAAAAATAACTATAAATGGGGTAACTTTGATCTACGGGGTGACATTGATCAAGTGATCAAAGTAAACCCGTACCTCTGATCAAAGACACCCCCGGTTACATTTTAACTTTTCAAATAATCTGCCAATCAACAACGAACCCGTCAAAACCAGTTTCGTATTTACAAAACTACAACTTTTTACGCAAATAAGACGAAACCATGAAGAAAGCTATAGATTTTTGGAAGCATCAAAAGTTTTTCTTACCTTAAAAATGCCCAGTAACCGGTACACCAACAAAACCTTTTTATATTATAAAAAACACGAGCACACACGGAATATCTACAACGCCATATTAAAAAGAAACTATCAGTGCTGCCAACCAAAACATAAAATCCTTTTGGATGCGTTCACAAACCGAATAAAAAATAGTTTTTCATAAGTCGAAAGTTGTTATCAAAGTAAACCCGTAGTATCAAAGTAACCCCATTTTACGGTAATCTAAAAATTATTCGAAAAAAAATTCATAATCTAAAATAATATCTAGTAGTTTGTCTAAATTCCTATGCATGGAAGAATCAGTCTTTTTTTATAATCTGAGATAATTTTCAACTGTGAGTTTAATATTTGAATTATTCCGATCTATCACCCTGCTTTTTCCCCCCCTCTCAGGGGAACAGATCGAAAAATGCATCGGAAGAATTAATATATTAAATTCTTAAGACGAATGCCACACATTATAAGCAATATTACATTAAATAAAAGACTAGTGGTTTGGTTTTATAACCATCTGTCTCCTATCTGTCCCCCGAAGAGGACAAAGCAGGGTGACATGTCGGAATAATTCCAATACTTTGATATCCTTCTAAGAGTTGATTTTACCAAAATCAGATTAAAATTTACATCTGACAATTCTAATATGGAAGATCTGTCAAAAATTCAAAATTTATTCTCAGGATAAGACTTATTCTTGGTTTAAAAGTTTGGTGAAATTCGCCCTAAGTATGAAACTATACTAACTGATACGTTGAAGATTCTACTTATTAACTAAACTAAGTTAATATAGTTAAGTTACAATGCAAAAGGTCTCATTTCCTAACTTTATGGAAGGTTCAAAATAAGTACCAATTACTTCAGAATCTTATTTGACAAGATATGGCCATCCCTGCTCGTTGTCTATTTGTATAGGCGTGATATTTGATTCTAGTTATTTAAATTGGGCTCCTTATTATATTAGTTTTCAAAGGTTATGGGAAACTTGTGACTTAGATGTAGTAAAGTTATGAAATTAATAGTTGGTTACGAGTACCTACTGTTTGTTTGGAAAACAGAAAGTGGTTCAGGGGTCTGATTTTAGATTATCAACTAGCGTGTAATGTTCCAACTGCTGAGACACTGGGCTCCTCTCCGTGATAGGGAGACGGCCGTTATCCACCACGCGTGCCCAGTGCGGGTTGGTAGATGTCACATATCATCGAATTTCTGGTTGCCATGCCGTTTATTCAAGATGTTTTTCTTCACCGTTTTTTGTGCTGTGGTGATGAAATAATTTACACAAAGTAAAGTGCTACATCATAATAATATTTAGGCGTTCCGTGTGGTGCCGGATGTAAAAGAATAGCACCATCCCATTTCTTCCCGTTGGTGTCGTAGAAGGCGGCTAAGGGTCTTACTAGAGAATGGGCAGCAGCGTTCTCTATGCATTTTACCACCATACTGATAAACGATAGATGGACTGTGTGAATGATGAATTGATGATATGGTTAGAAAGGGTGTGACTACGGAGATGACGACTAATAGAGAAGTGTGGAAGAAAAAGACATGTTGCGCCGACTACAAATAAACTGGGATAAGGACACGAGAATGATGACTGCGATCGCCAACCCGCCTGCCAAGCGTGGCAATTATTGCACAAACCTCCTTTTGGGGGAGGCCTATGTCCAGCAGTGCATGTCTTTCGGCCGAAATGATGATGATGATGATGAATATTTAGGTATTTACTCACATAAAATAATAATGCAGTTTTACAAAATAAATATGTCTTCATGATAATGATACTAGGTAGAATATAATAATCGTGTGGCTAAGCACTGCTGTCATGGCTAGGTTTAATATCAAAACTAAAATTCTTCGAAAAAGGTTTAACATCAAAATTAAAATTCTACGGAAAATATGTCAAAACATCTCAGTGAAACAAAATAAAATGATCATAATACGTACCTACCTATGCATTTTAAATTTCGAACTGCTACAACGCATTTCCTTCAACCCCCCAAGCAAATAAAGCAACGATCATTTACATTATGACGTATCAACCACAGAGCCCCTCTTAACCCTACAATGACGCTATTGCGACTGACGGGTCCCACCTACTGTTATTATGACTAATTATTTACTTAATATCGTGTAGGGTTGGGTGGAACTGGGACTAATTTGAAGCGAACTGTAGAAGGTTCTGGATTTAAATTGTGAGTTTTCTAGATGTTTATTATGTTGCTGGGTCGATTTGGGTGTCTGGCTGGATAAGTACACATACATATACCTACTATAAACTTACGCTTTTTTTTCATGGAGATAGGCAGACTCTATAGATCGACACCTGCTACGATCCTTACGAGTACATAAACCTTTTCTTCCGTTTCTGAATGTTAACAATATTTTTAAGGAATTATTTGGCAAAACCAATTTTTATTGACAAAGAAGATTAAAGCCTACCGAATGGAGACTAGTTGAAGAATTTTCGAAATCGATCCACAATTGCAGCAAATATATACAAAAAAAAATCTGACGAATTCAGAACTTCCTCCATTTTGAAGTCGGTTAAAAGCAAGTAGTACTAAGAACAATTTGCATTCCGTAGATCGAACTACTGTGACTCAACAGATAGCCAGAAATTCACCACATTATTATAATTACGTAGATGCGAAGAAACTTTCCTATATACTTATTGCGCTTTGGACCACACACTTTTGTGTGTGGTCCGCACACACAAAAGCAGTTCGTAGTATGTTCATCAATTAAAGAAGGAGTCGAGGCTAAATGCTAACAGCTGCACGGGTCGATTGAAGGTTAAGCTACACGTGCCGCGGTCGGTCGTGGATGGGTGACCATATAACATATTGATACCCCTACCGTGTGTTTAGATTTTTGGCAAACATTACGGGTAGGCAGAAGCCCAAAAATTTGACAATCAGTCTTACCATGGGGTATTGTGTTATCCAGTAATTGGGTTGTGGAGGTCAGATAGGCAATGGCTCCACGTAAAATATTGATATTTAGCTGCATCCGGTTAGACTCGAAGCTGAATTCATTATTGTTGGGAAAATATAAAGCAGATTCAGAATGTTCATCATTTAAAGTTGTTGGGTTTTATTCCAGTTGTATAGCTTGTGTTTTATTTTTCAACGTACATTACGAGTATATTAAGTAAGACTAAGTATCAAAATAGGTGCTTACTTTGATATACTAACTGTGGTAAAGTCGACGCTAACACGTTTTGATATTTTAGTAGCGCAACTAATCAGGGTTTACGAGTACCTGTAATAATAACTATGTGGCGAAGTATTTTGAGCATCTTGAAAATATTTTGAAGCCTACCTCAAGTAATTTTAAAGGTTTTTAAACATCAACTTGTATGTTAACGTAAATAAATGTTAAGGTGTTACAGTGGATCAACAGAGGAAGGAATGGCATTAATTCTGACAGTTCAACAATATTCATTGCGTTAAGTATACAGACAATTTTTTCGAACATATGAAGCAATGGATTAGCAATACTTAACTTTAAAAAATATTCAGATTCTGAATAATAGGGTGTTACGCAATATTAGGGTACCTACTGGTGTACGAGTTTATTTTTAAAAAGAACATTAGGTACCATTTTTATTTAAAAAAAAAATGCCAGTAACGCTTCATCAAAATATTTTTTTTAAACATCAATTTACATCTTCAAAATAATAAACACGCTCGCATTTTAGTGTTACAGCTGATTTAAAATTCGAATATCGAATGTCAAACAAAACGTTGTTTTATTATTTGGTCCGTAATTTGACATAAAACATGTGTCGTGTCGAGACTCAACAATGGTGGCCAACATTGTTGCGTACGATAACATGTAAACTGTCAACATTACAAGGAGTTGCATTGTAAATGTTGGACCAATGTTTGATCAAACAACCCTTTGCATAGTAAGTAGTGATGCGAAATGTAGCAAGTCTGTAAGATTCCTGTGCAAGTCCAATAAATAATTTTTCTTTCTTTCTTTCTTTCTAAATGTTGTATTATTATTTTAATATTTTGTGAATTAGAACAGGTTATGAAAATAGTAACAACGGGCATTTACGGAACATGAAAAACTAACTGATACTTTGGTTTAGTTTGGTTACATTATGCCCTACCTAATCGAATCGAACCCAGGACCTCATATTCAACAGGAGCGCTTGCGACCACTAGAGCATCGAGTTAGTCAAATTAGTACCTAGGTTTATAAAAAAAATAGTGTAAATTGCTTATTATGTATAAACAACTAGCTTCCTCCCGCGGTTTCGCCCGCGTGGCAGTCGGAAATTATCCCACGGGAACGTACTACCGGGATAAAAAGTATCCTGTGTATTAATCTAGGTTATAATCTATCTGTGTGCCAAATTTCATCCAAATGCATTCAGTAGTTTTTGCGTGAAAGAGTAACACATATCTATACATCCATACTCGTTTATACAAATTTTCGCGTTATTAATAGTAGGGAAGTAAGGATGTTGACGTTAAAAAGTCGATAACTCTCTGCAGAGTTTGAATAAATGACTTTTGATTTTGTCGTGGACATTTATTGGAGACAAAAAGGACGACCCCACTATTTTAAAGTAACTTATAAATCAATTACGGAAAAAACATCACCAATGATAGTTTCCAATACTATATTAATAGTATCAAGCAGCGATGATGGCCTATAGCAGTATCTTTAATCGACGTAATGGCCTATAAAGGTGTGTAATAAAAATATTGTTAAATTATAATTGTCCTCCTGCAGGGCAAATGTTTGTCCTCATTTAAGGACCGAGAATGTCATGATGGGCAATTGTACAGTGGTACTTACAAATAGAGCAGTGGTGGCACAGTGGTTACGGCCGCGACTTAAGGTGAATCTAGTTGACATTTTTTCCATACAAACTTCGGGAGTGTACCCCACTGTTTGACAATGTACTATCAAAAATTAAACATGGTATGGTTTTGTCTTATTATTAATATTGTCGGTGCGGAAACAGAATACTAAAATAAAAGTCATTAAAAAGTTATGAGCCAACAAAGATTATTTTTTCTTGCAAAATTGACCTAAATTTGGGCGTGTTTAAGTAATAAAAGAAGTGTAAAATCTCCAAAACTAAGTGACTACCACTGAAGCTCATTTATCGAAAAGTTCAATGAACTTTATTGGTAGTTGATTTATGCAGTGATTTTTTCATAAAATCCGATCTTCCGAGGGACTTTTCTTTATTTTTTACGCGCCTGTTTTACTATAAATGGTCCTGCATCTCACTCAATAAAGTTGTGCGTGTAGATTAGCGTTTAACTGCTTGACACTGATACCTCTTTTGGACCGACTAGACTAGACTAGATTCCCCTTAAGAGTTGTAGGTCGTATTTTTAGAACTATAAATAGGTCGTATTTTTGTGATAATTATTTCATCACCACTGCTCACAAAACGGTGAAGGAAAAAATCGTGGAGGTTTACCGAAAAATTTAAAAATATGTGACATCTACCAACCCGCACTTGGCCCGCATGGTGGATTACGGCGCACTCCCTTTCGCAGAGAGGAGGCCTGTGTTTCAGCAGTTGGAACATTATAGGCTGATTTTGTGGGGCATCATGACATTGTCGGTTCTTAATTGAGGATTGTATATCCTCAATTAAGAACCGATAATGTCATGATAGAAAACTCACTGACAGTGTTTTGGCCATATTTACCAGGGGATAATTATTATCAGTTTCTTTCACCTTTAGTAGTGTTTGATACTTGCCAAAGGTGCCATCAACTGTGGCATCTTTACTTTCCATGAGCAACTTCCCCAATGAGAACTGTATTAAAACATCTCTCGATTCTCGATTACTAAAAATTTGTTACAAATAGTAGATTGTTCTTATTGTGTATCGCATCGATATTCAATGACGACAACAGATTTTAAGTTATCGAAAGAAAAAGTACGGTACTCATGGGTAAACTTGCTTTGGAAAGTATAGATGCAACGGTTGACCGTATTTAAACCCTAGTGTTTTCAGAAATGGGTCGTTAAACCCTTGGTGCCACTTCGTCTCGGTTAGCCATATTTACCAGAGGTTAATTATTATACAGGCTAATTTATTATGACAGCTAAGATAGTCTAGAAAAGAAATAAACCAATCAGGTGATTAAATAAATATCTTTATTTGCTTCTAAAGGTCACTATAATATTTATTTGTTTTGTGTAGATAAATCGGTTGTGGAATTTACTAGTATTGTAGTACGTTTGGGTGTATTTAAGAGTGTCATATTTAAACGCGGGTACTACCAATATTTAGTAGTAAATTACCCGAATTTGTAGGCTCGATCCTGGAATTTGTAGTAAAACCCTTTCAAAGTTACAGGACGTTTTATGTGGCTCCTCAATCCTGACGGTCTATAAAAAAACAAATGTGCGTAGCTACTAAAGTAATACGTAAGTAGATTTTTGTTTTTTTTGGGTCGGCAATCATCAAATAACTTCTCCCGCTCTGGGTGCAGCAGGAGGGCGTGTCAGACTTTTACTGACTAAAACCCACCCATGTTCCCTCAGTAGCCCGTATGCCAGAGGCTGTGGTATCTCTTTCGAACAAACCCGCACCCCTGCCAGAGTACGTAAGTAGTCTTACGCCAATAATTAGTAGAAATTTCTACTAAATATTGGCGTAATCAAACTTCCTCTACATTCAGTATTTCAAAAGATATGAATAATTTTAATTTTCCCTAACAATTTTGTGATCACCAAGAAAATTTGTTGTTTGAAAACGAACGGGCTTTTCCTTTAACGTAATAGCTATTCGCAATGTAATCCCCGAAGAGTAACAGGTGTTCCTTTGTAAACTCAAATTTCGCCAGTTATGTTTAAGTCCCATGTAATAGAGGGCGAGCCTATTGCCATCTAATGGGCACAAATCCTGACTCCGGGCTGGTACTAAGAATCCTGATGGAAAATCCCAATAACACTTTGCTCCCAGTTGCCACCACTATACTAACTAGGCAGTTCATTTTCTTGGACATATACAACATTATTTTTAGTAAATGCGAAATCTGAATATAGTTTGTTCAGAATAAGGAACTGAATCGATTCCAACAGTTTTACACCATGTTATATTTTTCCCAATTTTTTTTTAGTTATCATCATTTAATTACCAAACAATGGCCATACGGTTAGGTACACACGGCTCCACAGAAAACTCATCCCCTACAAAGGCATGTCGCCTTTGTAGGGGATGAGTTTTCTGTGGAGCTGTGTGTACCTACTGCCTAGTTATTATCAATGAGCACAAACCACGCTGGACGCACGGGCGGCGCGTGGGGCCTATGGTGACCATGTTTGTGTAGACAACTAGGTAACATAGCAAGGTTATAACTTTGTGATTTTTCATGATACAGCTTTGACATTTTGTACATAGATTATTTACATAAGAATACTAGACACGTGTTTCGGGTTTCGCATATACTTGAAGGCGCGTCCCTAGCGCCATCTAGTTGGATCAATTGAAGACCTTATTTTGACATTGACATTGATGAATGAACATTGTGCGGACGAGAGTGACAACGGTGGTGTCAGAGTCACTCTAGCGGAACGTCATGAACGTCAAGCAGCCATCTGACGGACTCGGGCAGTTTTTGAGAAAAACGGTGGCGTGGTTTAGACGGTCACGACGGATCGCTTACGTCCTGAATCTTAATCGATTTTCATCCGAGTGTACTTGTGATATTTTTGTAGCTCAAATTGAGGACCCTGATTATAAGGCTGCTGATCAAAGACCTGTCAACTTATTTCTAGAATACCTCGCACGATTACCCACTTTAAGATGAGTGATTCTGATACAGATACCCACGTGCCTATATACTAAAAATAAAGTTGTATATATTATGTGCTAGCTTCCGCACGCGGCTGCAAACAAATATACATACATACAAACTATCGCGTTTATAATATTAGTGAGGATTATTAACCCAAACTTCGGAAGATACTCGATCTTTCAAAGTTGGGTTTTAGGTTGACCCTTAGTCGACTGGGTACGCCACGATTGCGGCGGTGAGTCCCCTCTTTGTGGGGTGGCTTGAGAGGCGGCAAGGCGTATTCACCTTCCGCCTGACACAGGTCCTCACCGGACACGGCTGTTTCGAGAGGTTCCTGTTTCGCATAAGGCGGGAGGAAACGCCCGGGTGTTTCTACTGCGAAGCTCGCCCTGAGGACACGGTGGTGCATACGTTGGAGGTCTGCCCGGCTTTTGCGGAGCACCGCCGTGTCCTCGTGGAGGCGATCGGCGGCGGCGATCTCTCGCGTCCGGGCCTGGTCCAGGCCATGGTACGGAGCGAGATTGCATGGGTTGCCGTCACCTCCTTCTGCGAAGCAGTGATGCTCGCGAAAGCGAAGCGTGGCGCACGCGAGAGAGAAGCAGTATATGCGCCCTCACGGCCTTAGTCGCCGCAGGAGTCGCCCTGGGCGTCGGGAATCCCAGGCTGATTCCCGGCCACCGTAGGCGTGGGCTTGCGGATGGCGAGTGATGGGTAGCTCGCCGTCCGGTAAGGACCAAGTCCAGACAGCGCGTTGTTTTCTACGTGCGCTTCAAAGAGATGTCAGCACAAACTGATGGGGCCCGCAAGGGCCGATGCTTGCCAGGGGTGCGGGTTGTTCGAAAGAGATACCGCCGCCACTGGCACACAGGCTACTGAGAGAACACGGGTGGGTTTTAGTCAGTAAAAGTCTGACACACCTCCACGTCTCCTGCTCTACCCAGAGCGGGAGAAGTTATTTGATGATTTCCCACCCAAAAAAACCTTAGTCGGCACTGGCAGAAGCTACACGTGGGCAGAAGCGGAAATTATTAGACGGAATCGAGATACAGGGACAAAAAACCCATGTTACTCTTTATAACCTCAGCTAGCTGCCAGTGACAGCCCGTCAAAAATCGATCCAGCCGTTTTAAATATTAGCTGGAACAAACAGATACACAAAAATGTTTTTTTTTTGTAGTTGTACCGTTATTCTTTCATAAGTATTTAGTAAAAAGCTGTTATTTTGTCATTCCAAAACAGACACGGAAATTGTATTTATTGGTACAGATGTTATTGAGATTTGTACCTATGGAATAGAAACATAGATTGACCCTCCTGTGTGTAGGATTGGATGTAGATCATTTATTGAGAGAGAGTAGATGATAATATTGATAATACTATCAAAGCATCTTGAGCACTCGACATTACTCATCTACTCGCGAAAACTCAACTATTAAACTTTTAATGGACTAATATAAATCCTAAATCGTATTACTCAGGGGATTGCAGGAGCCCCATGTGTGCCCCAAAGCCTGTCCAGATTGCGTCCTATTCAATTTGCGAGTGTAATATATCAACAAAACTCGGTAAATACAATCATTTGTAAGGCGTCACTAAGCATTTTGTACGATGTATCCTCATAGATACCACGCACAACCCTATCCGTGGTCATCCACGGATAGGGTTGTGCGTGGTTTGAAGCTTGTGATTTTATTCGTAAAATGTTTGATGTTGCGTCCTAAAATAAGCAAAACGCGTATGTGATCAATCCGTCTATCTATCACAGGTATTTTACTCGAAAATTATTTCTAATTATTGTGGTCCAATTATTAGGTTAAATTACGGATTTTGATTCTAAGAGTAAAACTTAGGTTAGTTTCGGTCTGACTCCCAAATCGGCTCAAAGTTTCTGTCTGATTGAATGATTGACTGATTTGCATTTGCAATGGGTAAACGGCAGAAATATTATGGTTTATTTATAAAGTTGGTTAAGAATAAGGTAATGCTAACGATAACCGCCTACTCACACATTTTTTGAAGTGAAAACGTATGATAACTTTAAGCAAACATTTTAAATAAACCCTTTTGTTCTTAAGTAAGTATGGATAAACAGACACAGCAACAGTACTAGGGTGATATAATAAGATTACTGTCATTACTTTCTGCGCTTTCAAGATACATTCTTCTTAATGTACCTACCAACCCGTCAATCTTCCCTGAGTGCTATAAATTGCTATGGAACTATTTTCTTGATTTATTATGACAGTTACTGTCAAAACATTTTTATAAATTAAGATTCGACGATGTGAAGTGATGTGTCAAAATTTGCCTATTGAATTTAGACTAATAGATTATTATAATAAATATTCAAAAGTAGAATTTGCCACACTTCCAAAAACACGGATTTTCGAACATCTGCTACTTAAATATTTAATATATGTATGAGATTTCATGTTTTTGTTTGGATACATTGAAAAATCAGCATCCCAGACAATAAAGAAAAAAAAAAAAAAAATAAGCTTTTCTCTTTTGTGTAAGAAAATCCATTTTTATATAATCCAAAAATTCCAATTTATTTTATTCAAATACAAAACGCCATGACGCCAATACATTTTTTAATTAAATAATAATACATTGCACAGTACAATGACAACCCTATTGCCTAAGGGCTATTGCACATCGCTTGGCTAATTTGGTGATGTTATACAAGTCGCCTCACTCTTTAGTCTGCCTATTACGATATTGGACTGTCTTAGTGATGCACTTTTTGTTGGTGTTAGTTATCGATATTTTTTGAGTCGTTTTTTTCTTAATTTAATTTCATTATGTCAATTGAGAGCATTGGTTGCCCAGCGGCAACTTACGAGTTGTAGATCATGGGTTTGAACCCAGTCAGCTCCTTTTCTTTTGTAAATAATTTCACCACCGCTGTTCTCAAAACGGTGAAGGAAAATCGTGAAGAAACGGCATGTCCTAGAACCAAAACTTTGGAGACGAGGGCGGAGACGGAGGCAAAGAGATGTGACATCTACCAACCCCCACTGGATCCGCGTTGTAGATTATAGACCACTTCCTTTTGGCTCTCCAAAAAGAAGTGGTCTATAATCTACAACGCGGAGGAAGCTTGTGTCCCAGCAGTGGGAATATTATGGGCTAATTATGCTTGTCAACTGGAACTATAGTAGGTATTATGTTTTAGCTAAACATCTGTTCTAAATACATAATAAGATTTGTTATTAATCGATTTATTATTGCATCTCTTTCATAAGATGTTAGCCAGACCTACATCTAACAAAAAAGCAGCCAGTTCCTTCACATAGGTATGCTTTTTATTAAACTGTTTTTTTTTTCTTTTTTTGGGTGGGAAATCACCGGTCCTTACCGGATAGCGAGCTACCCATTGCTCGTCGTCCGCAAGCCCACGCCTACGGTGGCCGGAAATCAGCCTGGGATTCCCGACGTCCAGGGCGTATCCTGCGGCGACTAGGGCCGTGAGGGCGCATATACTGCCTCTCCCTCACGTGCGCCGCCTCCCTCTTCGCGAGCATCACTGCTTCGCTGAAGGAGGTGACATCTACCCATGCACTCTCGCTTTGTACCATGGCCTGGACCAGGGCCGGACGCGAGAGATCGCCGCCGCCGATCGCCTCCACGAGGACACGGCGTTGCTCCACCCAAGCCGGGCAGACCGCCACCGTGTGCTCCACAGTGTCCTCAGGGCGATCTTCGCAGTGGAAACACCCGGGCGTTTCCTACCGCCCAATCCGAAACCGGAGCCTCTCGAAACAACCGTGTCCGGTGAGGACTTGCGTCAGGTGGAAGGTGAGGACGCCATACCGCCTCTCAAGCCACTCCTCAAAGAGGGGACTTACCGCCGCAATCATGGCGTGCCCAATATAAAACTGGCTTAGAAGCTAATTATTATTCTTGAAATATATTCCGACCCAATAAAACGCAAGTCTATTGCATCTTTTCTATAACTATTCCAACACCTAAAATTTCACACATAAAATGCCGAAATATGCAACCAACGTTCTTCCAGAGAGAAGCAAAAGCCTTCTTCCCCAAAATGTCGACAAAAACCAACAAAACATCGATACTCTCACTCTTCACCATTCAACCCATCACCCGTATATGAATATTTAATTTCACCCCTTTCTGTGTTTATTTATTGGTCGTATATTTCACGGGCTGGGGTTGAATTTGCATGCGTTACCGCGTTAGTGTGTACGCTGTCCAAATTATTGTGGGGTTGGCCTTCTGTTGCAATGAATAAACGCAGATAACAGTGACGGGATGTAGAAGTGACTGGAAGTGACGATCGGAATGACGTCATGTTATAAAATGTTTGTCTGCTTTTGCTACTTTTGGCTTACTGATTTTATTTGGGCTTGTGTTTGGTTAGTGTGTGCTGCTTTTTTGTAGGAACGAGATAAAATAAGTGTAAACAGTTACATAAATTTTTGTTAAAAAAGTTAAGGTGAGTCAATATTTTCAACTAGCTTTTGCCAGAGGCTTCGCCCGCATGGAGGTCAGAAATAATTAGTCGGGTCATAATAATCAATCAAATATCTTTGTGCTAAATTTTATTCAAATCCTGTTTTGGCGTCTTTGAGTAACAAACATCCAAACATAAAGAATATTTGTAGTAGTAGGATGTGCAGTCACTATGCTGTATCTCATGCATCACTTTTATTAAAAAAAAAAAAAAGCAATTGGTCAATATTTGAAAACTGAATACTAGACTAACATAGACTGTACGCAAAGGCATGAACTATAAATCCCTTCGCACCAACGCTATAGCTCTGGCATTTAACTTTATCTTGGCAACAAGTAAATATTAGTTCCACACTAATAAACTACACCGATAAGCCTTAACTAGGAATACTAATTTGTCTAAACCCTTCTGCGGTCGATATGTCGATGTCGACGTATAATGCACTGCATGCATTTCACATCACTACTTTTATTGTTTTAAAGCCATTGATACACCGGAGATTGTTATCAAAACATTGTTCGGTACGGATAAAACATAATTTGTTTATTTTGGGAACATTTGGTAGGTACATTGTCCTGGTACAATATTTCATTTAGTTCTGAATTATTTATTGGTTAATGAATAATATTTAGTGGCTCGAACTTGATTAATATTAGTTTGGTAATTGTGTGTTATTCTGGACAATTATTTATGACTGAAATACTAGAATACAATCAAGTGCCGATAAATTATTATAGGTTTCATATTTTAGGTAAATATTATTAAGTAATATTAGAATATGTATTAGACATACTTACATTACATAGTCATCGATAAAACTCCGTTGTCATGTTGATTAATTAATGATGAGTTTACCGGTAGACGTCATTATGACGTCAACGTCGCTGGCTCTCAGGCTGATTCCCGGCCACCGCAGGTGCGGCCTTGCGGACGGCCAGTGATGGGTAGCTCTCTGTCCGGTAAGGACCAAGCCCGGGTCGACGACAGCGCGTTGTGTTGGGTTCCACTCGCGCCTCAATGAGATGTCAGCCTCAGCACCAATTGGTGGGGTCCGCAAGGACCAATGCCTGCCAGGGGTGCGGGTTGTTGGAAAGAGATATCGTGGTCCCTGGCATACGGGCAACTGAGGGAACATGGGTGGGTTTTAGTCAGTAAAAGTTATTTGATGATTTCACAACCCCAAAAAAATAAAAACGCCACCGACTGGTGCTGAAAACCGCTGCTGTACTCAACAAAATGCTCTGCCTTAACGGCTCTGGCTTGATATATTAGGTCTTTACCTATGAAATTGCCGTTCTGCAGTACTGGCCATTTCAAATCAAAATAATTTTTGTTTGGCTAAGAATTCTAATTTCAAATTAATTTTATTTTAAAAACATGGATTTTTTTTTCTAAAAGTAGTCATTTCTTTATTGATTAGTGTTACATTTTCATCGCATTTCAATCTTTTTCGTCATCATGGATACGTTAAAAATTCGAGTAATTATGGAATATGAGTACCGTCGTGGCAGCAACGCGGCACAAGCGGCACGCAACATCAACGACGTTTACGGAGCTAACACTACAAACCAACGCACCACCTGTTATTGGTTTGCTCGCTTCCGTTCTAGAAATTTCGACCTGAAAAATGAACCTCGCGGTCGTCCGAAGACTTTGGTCGACAATGACGAATTAAAGGCGATTGTGGAAGCTGATGATACACAATCTACGGCTGAATTAGCAGCAGCTTTCGACGTTAGCGTCAAAACAATATTGGTCCATTTGCGTCAAATTGGCAAGGTAAAAAAGCTTGACAAATGCGTGCCCCACGAACTCAATGATCGCCAGCGCGAAGTACGCGTCGAGACGTGCCTTGCACTGCTCAACAGACACACAAATGAAGGAATTTTGAACCGCATTGTTACCTGCGATGAAAAATGGATTCTGTTTGATAACCGTAAGCGCTCAGCAAGTTGGTTGGATCCTGGTTCAGCACCTAAACAATGCCCTAAACGAAAACTTACCCCTAGAAAAGTGATGGTCACTGTTTGGTGGTCTAGCGCCGGTGTGATTCATCACAGCTTCTTACCAAACGGGGTGAGCATTACTGCAGATGTGTACTGTGAAGAACTGAACACAATGATGGAGAAGCTGGCGCATCTCCAACCAGCATTGGTCAATCGCTCGTCTCCGCTGCTCCTGCACGACAACGCGCGACCTCATACTGCACAGCAGACGGTCTCCAAGTTGCAAGAACTGGGGTTGGAAGCTCTCCGTCATCCGCCCTACTCACCAGACCTTGCGCCTACAGACTACTACTTTTTCCAGAATTTGGACAACTTCTTGGCGGGAAAAAAATTTAATACCCGAGAGGCAGTACAAAATGCCTTTGAAGAATTTGTTGCCTCCCGTCCAGCTGATTTCTTTAAGAAGGGCATCAATAAACTGCCACTGCGATGGCAAAGATGCATTGATTGCATGGGTGATTACTTCGATTAATACAAATAAAAAATTCATGAAAAAAATTCGTTTAAATTTTTTCATACAAAACGGCAATTTCATAGGTAAAGACCTATTATATGCCACAGGGGTAGTCTTACATTTTATGTCATTTTACGTTACTGTCGTTGACATAGTGGTATACGAATTGGTGTGGGGTAGATACCAAAGAAACGTGATGTTCTTTACAAAAACGACTGATTTCCAAAAAAAAAAAAAGGCGGAATTCGGTGGGACACATACTTCAAAGAGACCGACTTCAGAAATTTTAATTTGTTCGAAAATCGAGTTGCTGTAAGTACCTACTACTACCTGCTACCTGCCTCGATCAGGCAGAATTTCTACCTTCATAATCATAATTTAATTATTATTCTTACAAAAGTTTTAACACAAGAAAATCCTCAATGTATACCAACTCCGTTTGAAATCTATTTACTAACGAACTCAAATTCAACCGATCTGAAAATATTGGTCTACGGAAAGTTACGTTTCACGTTTCAAAACTTTTCTTATAACTTGCGGTGTTTGTACCATTCTGTTTGACTTCTAAAACGGCGACGGACTGAAACGGAACGTTCTATTTAATATGGCCGCCTTAATAAAGTATAACAATAAGTTTTTGAAGTTAAATACGTAGAGTTGGGTTCGGAAATGTCAATTGAAGTAATTTGATTTCTTTTGGGAATAAAATGTTGATTTTATGAGTTGCAGAAGATTGTTTGGTTTGAATTTCTTTCACTATTCTTAAGGGTGTACTTATTGCAAGAACTTTCATGAGTGGCGGTACTGACCTACTTGAGTACCTATGCTTAGCGTAGTTTGGGTTATCCTGCAATCTGAATCATTTCGAAGTTTAGGGGCCATCCATAAATTACGTCACATAAATTTTATGGTTTTTTGACCCCTCTCCCGTCCTTGTCACAGGTGGTTACACTTGTGAAACTCCCTCCCCCCTTGTGTGGCGTCAAATATTTTTCAATTTTATATTTAGAAATATTAAAGTAAAACAGCAGTTCGTCCATTTTTATTTTTTTTATTAGAACACAGCATTCGCCGACGACTTAAATCCACATATTATAAGCCTTATAAATATAGATCGAGTTAGTTACTCGTACGTTTTAAGTTTTGGTTAACGTATAAATTTCGAGTTTTAGTATTTTTGATTTTAACATGTGACGTCACAAGTCTTTTGACCCCCCTGTCCCTTGTCACACAATGTCACATTTCGTTGGCCCTTAACGTGTGACGTAATTTATTGATGGCCCCTTATTGCAAGTCTATTCTTTCAGATCATTCATATGTTCGAAAAAATTGTCTGCTTAGCAATGTAAATCAAAATCAAAATCAAAAGTCATTTATTCAAACTAGGCTGAGAGTCAGCACTTTTCGAACGTCAAAATTACATAAGACAGTCCCCCAAAAACGCCCACCCTTCGACACTTCCTAGTGCTTTAGCTGGGAAGAAGAAGTGGCGCAACAAACTCCCCAGCAGCACAGCTGTCTGATAAGTTGGAAGAACTTGATTCTATACAGTAATAGGTAATTAAATTTCATAAAAAAATGGAAATTTCAATATTAAAAATTTAAAAAAATAAAATGGTTTATACAGTCAAATAAAATAAACAATGCTATGGAGTAACTCATATAACCTGTCAGTAGGTAAGCTAATTCTGGTGAAAGAACACAAACGTTGTCTTGAGTTAATCACAGCGACCAACAATTCTTATCGTTTAAGTAGTCGTTGATTGAATAGTATGCCTTCGAACAAAGATTTGATTTTACTTTAGCTTTAAACGCATTAAAATGTAAATCTAGCAAAGAAGAGGGAAGCTTGTTATAAAAGGTGATACCGAGCCCAACGAATGAGTTATGAACTTTATGAAGCCGGTGAAAGGGACCACGTAGTTTGTCCTTATTTCTGGTATTAATATTATGAATATCACTGTTTTTAGTGTATAAGTGTATATTTTGCCTAATATATAAGATGTTCGCGAAGATGAATTGTGATGCCACAGTGAGAATACCAATATCTTTAAAAAAATCTCTCAGAGAAACTCTAGCACCTAATTGGTAAATTGCACGTACAGCTCGTTTTTGCAGAACAAAAATATTTTGAATGTCAGCGGCTTTGCCCCACAGCAGAATGCCTTAGGACATAACGCTATGAAAATAACTAAAATAGACTAACCGAGCTGTATCAACGTCAGTGTATTGTCTTACTTTCCTGACGGCGTAGGCAGCCGAACTGAGCCTTCCCGCTAGGCTTGATATGTGTGATCCCCACTGAAGTTTGGCATCTACTGTTATGCCCAGAAAAACTGCCGAGTCTACAGTTTCAAGCACCTCATTTTCTAAGACTATGTTGGGTCCCAGATTTTTTACATTCGGCAAAGCGAACTTTATACATTTAGTTTTCTTAGCATTGAGAACTAAATTATTCATGGTAAACCAATCCGTAACCATTGAGAGTGCACTGTTTACGTCGTCAAAATCTTGTCTATTCCTGTCTACTTTAAAGATAAGAGAGGTATCATCAGCAAACAGTACTACGTCACAGATACCCTTACCTCTAATAGAATGGTAAATCATTAATGTACACTAAGAATAAGAATGGACCCAGTATTGAGCCTTGAGGTACACCTAACTGAACTGGTAGCCCGGAAGATTTCACACCATTAATATCTACACATTGGTGCCTATTATTTAAATAGGAGTTTATTACGTTAAGCGCTTCATTTTGAACACCGTAATGACGTAATTTACGCAAAAGCGTGTCATGGTGAACGCAATCAAACGCTTTGGAAAGATCACAGAAAACTCCAATAGCATTTTGTGAGTTCTCCCATGCCTTAAATATGTGTTTCAGCAGGGCAACACCCGCGTCTGTAGTCGAACGACCTTTTGTAAAGCCATATTGTTCATCATGAAGGAGGCTATTTAAATTAAAATGTCTTAGCAACTGCTTGAGTATTAACTTTTCAAATATTTTACTAAATGCAGGTAAGATAGAAATGGGCCTAAAATTGCCAACGTTATTTTTATTACCCGATTTAAATAATGGTATGACTTTACTACTCTTCATGAGGTCAGGAAACGTTCCTAAATCAACACATTTATTAAAAGTAATAGCTAGATAGGGGGCTACGATGTCGATTATGTTACTTAAAAGTTTAATAGAGATGCCCCAGTAATCACCAGTGTTTTTAGACTTAAGTGTGTTAAAAATATTAACTACATCACGAGGCGTTACATGTTCGAAACTAAATAAGAGACTACATTTGGGCACACTACTATGCAAAAGGTTTTCCGCTTCAGACGGGGACGAATTTAAGGTGCAAGTCGTAGTTAAAGGTATGTTGGCAAAAACTCATTAAATGCCTCAGCTACGTCAGCAGCTTCATTAACTAATTTATTGTTGACTATAATCTCTAGTTGCTTCTCCTGTTTAACCGACTTACCCGTTTCATTATTAATAATTTTCCAAGTGGTTTTTACTTTATTATTGGAATTTTTAATTGTATCGCTTAAAAATTTTGATTTAGCAAAGACACAGATTTTTTTAAATAATTTTGAATATTTTCGGACATACTCTAGAAAAGGACTATCAAACCTGTATTTTTTCAAACCATATAACTCGTATAGTCTCGCTCTACTTTTATAAATACCTGGAGTGGCCCATTGGTTGAAGCCAACGGAGGTGCCATTAATCTCAATGGTTTTGGTCTTGAAAGTAGATTGGTATTCTTTTTGCACAACTTCAAAAAGTGATCCAAAGATTTTATTAGGATTCTCGTGTTCTGCTATAGATGGTGTAATTCTATGAGCTACATTATTTTTAAATTTGTTGCAACGACTAGCTGTATATGGCCTGCATTCTACTTTATGCGGCTTTTTATGTAATGGTACATGGAAGCTAGCCAATAATCCACAGTGGTCAGACGTCAAGTCAGATAATACTAATTTATTTTTGGCATCACAATCACTAAATATATTATCAAGACAAGTCGACGTAGAAGCCGTGATCCTAGTAGGTTCAAAAAACAAGTTAATTAAATTAAAAGACCTAAACAGATTAAGTAGTCTAATACTTAATGGAGAAACATCTAAAATATTTATATTAAAATCTCCACACAAAATTATACTTTTATTACTTGATTTTAACTTATTGAGTAAATCCTCCATTACCGATTCAAAACTAATAAAATCCCCAGAGGGTGGACGGTAAACGCAAATTATAATGTAACGCTCGAGTTCAACACAAGACAACTCAATAGTACGCTCAATAGAAAGATTAACTAAATCTAAACGTTGTTTACATTTCAACTTGTTTGAAACAAGGACTAAAGATCCACCGCGAATAGCAGTCTTTCTTACAAATGCACTTTGTACGGTAAAATTATCATCATTAATAAACACTACTTCGTGTTCTTTCAACCAGTGTTCAGTCAGACATAGCACCTGAACATCATAGTTCTCCAAAAATAAGCTTAACTCTAGCTCTTTGCCGGATAGACCCTGCATATTTTGATGAACAACATTCAACATAATATGCGGCTTATCTGTTGTCGCACCTAATAGTTTAAACTACTAGGCGTATCAAAAGTAGTGTTAGTAGCACTACTAACAGTACGCGATGGTAAACTACAGGTACCAGTGTCATAGTGTAAACTGTATGCTAAGAGAAAAATTATTAAAAATTAACATATTTAAATTATAAATGTGCCTATTTTGCTCATATGTTATGTAATGTGAATAAGGCAATGCACATAAAATAAATTTACAATTATTGGTCTCATTGAGATGTAACATCAAATGGACACATTTAATTATGTCCTTTTTTTCTAACATTTAAGCTATCCCCGCATAATAATATTACAGTTGAACTGGGGTTTATTTTAGACAACTTAATATTACTTATTAATTGGCTAATACTGGCACCGGGTGAACAATTATTAATTACATATTGTTGAGAACACTGATTAAATATTTTACCTAAACCTTGACCAAATTTGTCAGAAAATACATATGTTGTGTTAATCAAATTAATCTTACTATTATTACCATCACAGCTACCTACTGGCTGAGCTGCTGAGGTTGTGGGTGTGACAAGTTGAGGCTGAGGTGCCTGAGAACAGGCACAGCTAAAAGAGAGGTTATTTGTTAGAGACTCGTACCTCTCTGCATTGTACTTGACTAAGTCAGCCAACTCACTAGCCTCCTGCATACGCTTACTCAGGTCTTGTTGAGTAGCCTCATATTTACTGAATATATCCTTTAGAGAGTAGCCTCATATTTACTGAATATATCCTTTAGAGTAAACAATGCCACCGAATGTTGTGGAACTCTCAAAATGACAGCGAATCCTTCTAATAGCGTATTACGTAATTAGCTTTCTGGTTATCCCGCAAAATACCGCGTTTACACCAAGGTATAAAACATGTAGGACAATGTAGGTATTCTACTTTTTCGTTTATCTTTGACACTTAAAACAAGTTGTATTCAAAATTTTGACAAGGTGAAAATAAATTAGGCATGTTTTTGAAAACAAGTGTCATCTTGCATACGTACGGGTGTAACAGACAGACATATAGAGTTACTTTCGCATTTTATTACTAGTATGGAGTTTTCGTTGTGAGTTTTCAAAATTCACTGCCACCTTCAGGGATTAGGTAGGTACAGTACCTACGTCGAGTTTTGTTTCTATACCTATATACGTAGAGTATTTTGTAACGTTTGTTTCTGTAATTATAACTTTTAAGAGACTTTTACACGTCAATACATAATTTTTTAAACTAGATGGCGTCGGCATTTCCTATCTGTCTAATGCCTGAGAAGAATTGGTTTTATTAGAATTTTATGAGTCTAACAATGCAGGGAATGATTCAATTCGCAAACAAGAATTAACATAGAAATACTGTTGTTTCAATCAACAAATTCATCATCATCATCATTTTAGCCGAAAGACGTCCACTGTTGGATATAGGCCTCCCCCAATTTGGGGGGGATTGCCATATTATCGCCACGCTTGGCTGGCGGGTTGGCGATCGCAGTACGGTTGTAAAATGCATAGAGAACGCTGCTGCCCATTCTCTAGTAAGTCCCTTTGATGGGATGGTGCTATTCTTTACGTCCGGTACCACACGAAATAACAAATTAAATAACGTTTAAAACTAGGTTAAAAGACAAGCAGCAACAACTAGTCGGTACACACTTTTTATCAGCTTTCAAAAAAAATAAGATCAGTTTGAAAAGAACCGTTTGATTAACGAGTTTCGTTTTTGTTAGCTTCATTCAAGACCGTTATACGTATATCGCCATGGAATACGGTCGCTACTGCTATACTTGTCGGTGTAATATTAATTGTTGTGTACCTTATACAAATTTTCT
Source organism: Polymixis flavicincta (assembly GCA_949987655.1). Classification (NCBI taxonomy): domain Eukaryota; kingdom Metazoa; phylum Arthropoda; class Insecta; order Lepidoptera; family Noctuidae; genus Polymixis; species Polymixis flavicincta. Next base: position 10,840,233 of record OX465195.1, on the reverse strand, counting down.
TACTAACTACTTTGGTTTACACAAAGTTGCCGTCACGTGATAAAAAGTCATCGTAACGAGCGTTTTGGTTTAAATCGTTTATAATTGAGAAAATGGATATAAATCAATTTACTTTTATTTTTCTGTTACATATTTCGTCCCAATCTATTTATATTCTAGGGGCTTGTGGCTAAGTAGCATAAGCCGCACGGGTCGATCGATCAGGTTAAGCTACGCTTGCCGCGGTTGGTCCGTGGATGGGTGACCATCTTTACATACCAAGACCCCTCCGTGCCTCAGAAAGCACGTTAAGCCGTTGGTCCCGGCTGTCATTTGTGGATCTTTGACAGTCGTTACGGGTCGTCAGAAGCCCGAAAGTCTGACAACCAGTCTTACCAAGGGGTATCATATTACCCAGTAACTGGGTTGTGGAGGTCAGATAGGCAGTCGCTCCATGTAAAATACTGGTATTCAGCTGCATCCGGTTAGACTGACGTGATTGGGAAAAGGCTAGGCAGATGATTTCGTCCCAATCTTCAATTTAGAATACTTTTCAATAAATTGGAAAATACCCTATTAGCGTACCTAGTGACAGGTTATATGGGTTCATATAATTATTTAGTTAAATACTTTTTTTTCTCAATTTTATTGACCAAGTGTTTTTTTTTATTATCTATCTATTTTGTCATTAGTTATTGACATGATCTAATAATAATCCAGCATTGCATATGTAAGCTATAGAGCCCTTTATACCTACCAGGAGACTTTTATTTTTGGTAATATGCGTTATTGTTTATTACTTTGCTTATGTATGTATAGAATCAAGTCCATCCGACTAAACAGACAGCTGTGCTGCTGGGGAGTTTGTTGCGCCACTTCTTCTTCCCAGCTAAAGCACTAGGAAGTGTCGAAGGGTGGGCGTTTTTGGGGGACTGTCTTGTGTATTTTGACGTTCGAAAAGTGCTGATTCTCAGCCTAATTCGAATAAATGACTTTTGATTTTGATTTTGAATTTTGCTGCTTCAGAGTATACTCATATTGTTGAACTTTTATTGGTCTGTTCAACATGACGTTGTATTAATTATAATAAAGAAATTTTAATAACATCTCGTTTTCATAAAGCACAACGGTATTCGGAATTAGATTCTCCGTTATCTTTCATATTAGAGTCTTTTAAATTAACACATTCTTGTTGAATGTTGCGTAGGAGTTAAACAGGGCTCATTAAGAAACATATTTATTAGTAGTAAAATGTATATTCTCAGACGATCAATGGGCTAAACTTGCGACTCAGTGGGTCCCGCATCGTGGAGGGGCCCAGGCGGAGATGGCGGGATGAGGTGGACATCTTTAATAAATATTGGTACTTCGCATCTCTGAACAGAGAGGGGTGGAAAGAGAGTAGTAGTTACTGATTGCTATGGAAATCATGTCAATTGTTTTAAATAGGTTCATTTTATTTGTGTAGATTCTTTTACATATTGGGAATGAGAGACTACCTATAGATTTTACAGACTGTAGATTTTCTATTCTTTACTTTAATTCCTCAAAGTACCTGGTACTTATTGACAGGCTTGCACTGTCCTCCTTTACCTATTATCACTGTAATTTGAAATCATTTTAAGAAGCCAATTATTTTTGAAAGATTATCCGTGGAGTTTCTTGCCGGCTCTTCTCCTTAAGAAGCGACAAATTGGAACCGTGCACCTAGCTTCTGACGTTTCATCATTAAATATTTTATTTCACATAAACCTGCATGGGCCAGTGCCCATTCAGGTTTATGTGAAATAAAATATTTTGATTTGATTGAGTAGGGAGGCCAAGCCGTGGGACATTAATGGGTAATAATGACATTCTCAGTGGCAGCCTGAAGACTAGATTTGTGGATTGTTGATGGCAATATGCTTGCCTTCTATACCATTGGACTGACTGGTCAAATGTGGGTGTACCATCATCATCAGCCTATAATGTTCCTACTGCTAGGACACAGGCCTCCTCTCAGTGAGAGGGATTGGGCCGTAATCCACCACCTGGGCCCAGTGCGGGTTGGTAGATGTCACATGTCTTCGAATTTTTGTTCTAGTGGGTGTACCACTGCCTTGATTTTCTAGGAATACGGGCGATTAATCCCTGAATGATTGGTCTTAAGAACTCTAACCCTCAATAAATACGACTGAATGGTGATCGGTTATCATCAAATATCGGAATCGATACGCATATCGATATTTGCAATGTATTTTTTGTAATCTTTTGGCAGCTTGACACTTGCTTGTTGTCAAGTTCAGTCATATAATTTGCTAAGGCCTTTCTCCGTTTGATGACCGACAAACAGTAAATTCTAGTACTCTATGAAGGTAAATTTCTATAGAAATCAATAGGTACCTACTTGTTACAGTACATTCTTCGGACGTGTCCGGTTATGTTCTCACGATATACCGAGAACTATCGGGATTGTGAGGAAAAGAACGCAATATTGCTCCACATATGTTTTGTTTTAAAGATAACGTGAGATTTGTAGAATTCCAGTAAATAAATTTCTGACGACACCTACTTGATCTCAGTCATATTATTGGTAGATATATCTTAATTCTGTTCCGTGTGGTGCCGGATGTAAATAATAGCACCATCCCATTTCTTCCCGTGGGTGTCGTAGGAGGCGACTAAGGGACCTATTACAGAAATAAATGAAAAGAATGGGGTATGTTTTATTTTGTCAATGCATACAGAAAATGAACATTCAATTTATATTATGAAGCTTAAGAATTAAGATAGAGTAGGATGCAAGAGCGAGCGAAGCAAGCTCAATAATTTTAGCACCCTGCCTAGGGTTGATTAGATTTTTGAAATAGGAGGTCAATACTTACACCGTTATTATATTTTGAATTGATATCGACTATTGTTGAATTGTCAGAAGAAAACTTATTGCCACTACGAGTGTTCCTCAAAGGTGCATTATTTTACCTTAAAGTATAGCTTATAAAGTGTACCTGTGTCTGGCCAGAACATAGCAAACATTCAATTAAATTTTCTAATCTTGAAAACGACTAAACTAAAATTCCTTGCGCTGTGGTTGTACCATAAATCAATTATGATTGTATATTATTTAGAAACAGAACCAACAGGATATTGTTTAGCTGTGTGGTTGATCTGCACCGCAACAGAGTCACGGAATAATTTATACAGAAGGCAGGCTTTGTACAGTGAGCGAAGGCAGGCGCACGCACACATTGACGCGTACGTACGGTTTTTTTTTTTTTCGATGGGAAATCTTCAAATAACTTCTCCCGCTATGGGTGGAGCAGGAGGGCGTGTCAGACTTTTACTGACTAAAACCCACCCGTGTTCCTTCAGTAGCCCGTAGGCCAGGGGCTGTGGTATCTCTTTCGAACAAACCCGCACCCCTGGCAGGCATCGGCCCTTGCGGGCCCCATCATTTTTTGTGCTGACATCTCTGAGGCGCGCGTGGAACACAACGCGCCGTCGCCTTGGGTTTGGTCCTTACCGGACAGCGAGCTACCCATTACTCGCCGTCCACAAGCTCATGCCTACGGTGGCCGGAAATCGGCCTGGGATGCCCGACGCCCAGGGCGTCTCCGTATCCTGCGGCGGCTAGGGTCGCGAGGGCGCATATGCTGCCTTTCGCGACGTACGGTGCGGTGATCACAAGCGAAAGACAGTCGCGAGTGCACTTGCACTCACTGTACGTGAAGCATGTCTGTGTGTATGCGTCATCGCTCGCTATACGGAAGGCCTTCTGTGTATACTTATTATTCTGTGACTAAGCTATTGACTATTGGCTTTTGGTAAACCGCAACAGATGAACCATTTTGTGTTACGATGATACCTCGGTGAACTTGGAACTTTCTATGGATTCTTATATTATTTTAAAAGGTGATTTTTTAGGGATTTTTTGGGATGTAATTCTACTAATCCTACTAATAGTATAAATATGAAAGTTTGTGAAGATGGATGGATGGACGTTTGTTACTCTTTCACATAAAAACCACGGAACGAATTTTGATGAAATTTCGCAAACAGATAGCTGAATTAACACAGAATATTTTTTAATCCCGGTATTATATTCCCGTAGGATAATTTCCGAAGTCGAAAAAGTTGCTGGTAAAAGTTCGTCTGATATAAGTTACTTCAATCTCGGCTTGAAGTATGAAACTAACTTTTGGCTGACAGACTCCTTGACCATTCAAATTAAACAGTAACATCATGAAATGGGGAATAAAGTCATAATAATTTACGACTTTATTCCCTAGGTCAAAGCTCGATATTGAGAACCGTAAAATAGCTGCTCGGTTCCGCATTTTTCAACTCTAGTTAAGTTTGTTTTGAAAGTTTACGCCTTAACCTGTTGCGATATGGTTGGTTTTCGACAGTTTTTTTTTTGTTGGCTTCATGTGAAATCTTTTGGAATATAGAGAACGATAAACTGAAAAAAAAAGCATTTATTCGGTTTTTCGTAATTGATCTAATGTGGTTTTATTTATTTTTAAACCCTTAAAACTATCCTTACAGGTACTTAACCTAATGCGATAGAAAAGTCACACACGCAAACTTAAAATTAAAGCACAACACAGATCATTGTTTGTAACATAATAAGTATAAACAATAGTACTTTTGCGAATTCACTGCAGTAACATGTAAATATATCCAATTCTACCTGAATGTCATTGAGCGAATTACTCGAGTCAGAGGGTCTTAGCCAGCAAGTTGGTCCTGGCTGATGGTACGACCAGCAGTGGCGGGGGCCGTCGCCTCCACACATAACGGTCGGGTACGTACAAGTGCAACCGTTGCAGTACTCCCGGGTTGTACTCTATGCCTCGGATCAGTTTCACCAGGTACGATACTAGCGTAAATTCGCGGCGCACCCCGAGTTGATTGTACCCCACCATACCCAGTACAAATAGAGTGGGGTACATCAAAGGGTAAAATGGGTATATCCCATAAAGGTTTTTTTATGTGATCGAATCGGAGTTAGAATATAATAATACAATCAATTTCGATTTCAGGCGCTACCGTCACCTAACATAGGCACCATGCTGGGTGACAATACTTTCCGGCTCGCTAAAAGTATACGTCTGGGTGGTCTTTGCTTGTGGGCTATCCTGGGGCGGGCGGCTGCCAGAGATGCAGAAAACTTCAAATGGCGCGCATCTAACAATCTTGTTGTGATTTAAATGTTTGAGCCATTTGGGGTTGAAACACCGTAGGATCTAAGTGTTCATCGTGACCAGACACCAGAGGGCTGGCCCCGTTTTAGATCAAAGAATCAACATTGCCATCCTACGTGACAACGCTGCCAGCGTTTTGGGCACTTTTCGCACTGACAGAGATGCGGATACGCGGTTTTTAAAAAACTTTTTCCTGCTGCATATTGTGTGCCTTTAGTTTGTGCTAAATAAATGTATTTTCTTTATTTTTTATGGGGGCGAGCCTATGGCATTAACTGGGCACAAGGCCAGCACCCTAATTGCGTAACTCACGATTAATCATAATCGGTTTCAATTTGACAGTTCAACAGTATTCATTGCGTTATTTACGTTGTTGAACAGACACATTTTTCGAACATAAATGGAGCAATGGTTGAACAATCTGTTTCAAAACGAAACAGATTATGATGAATCGTGAGTTATGCAATTAGGGTGCGGGTCCCTGGTTGCTACTGAGGAACTAATGAATGAACCCAATAACAATTCGCCGACCTGGGCATCGAACTTAACGACTGACTGAAATTAAGTATTTGTAGTTCTTTCGAGAGATCAAGAAAAGTTTGTACAGTCATCAAAGGATTAGTTAGCCGATCAACACAGTTGGTACGAAGGTACTAAACTTGTCTTTACAGACAAATATGTTATCTTACAACAAATCAATAAAATAAGTGGCATCGTTCGAGTTAATGACAGAAATATCTCACACGGTAAGGTATTTGGAGCATTCGGAATGAATCTTATCTCTGCTTAATTTTGGAGATCTGCCGTAAAAAGGTAGAGAGTTGGTGGGCTGAAATTAAAATTTTAATACTCCTTTTTTAGGTATTACGGTTTTTCTATTGTCTTGATACGAGGGAAATACAAGTTGGATTAGTGCCTAAACAGTTAGCAGAAATCAAACTTATTGATTAGTGTGTTTTAGGTTGCTAATTGCCTAACAATCTGAATAATTTTGGAGGATATTGCTGATCCATTGCTTCGTATGTTCGAAAAAATTGTCTGCTAAACAACTTATATAACGCAATGAATGTAGTTGAACTGTCAAAATTGAAGCCATTCCTACTGTTCATCATCAGCCTATAATGTTCCCACTACTGGAACACAGGCCACCTCTCGGTGAGAGGGATTGGGCCGTAATCCACCACGCGGGCCCAGTGCGGAACCCCGCACTTTGCAGAAGTCAAACTAAGACTTATTGATTAGGGTGGTAGCCCTGAAACGAATTTTGGTCCTTATTTCGATTCTAAGGTTTAATATGATGCATGTCATTATGTTATGGTAATAAGAAAATCCATATTTAAATGTCAAGACCTTTTTATGTAAACATTTAGATTTGACAAAGTAATATATTACTTTGTCAAATCTAAATGTTTACATAAAAATAAATGATATATCATTTATACCTCTCAATTCAAGTATGGTATTTACGGAACCCACACGAAAAGAGCACTTTTTATATAATATTTTTACCCAAAAGTGTAAAAGGTGGACCACCCCTGACTCTGGTAGCCAACTAACTTACGACCGCCATTAATTTTAAATGATGTCAGTGGTTGTCAACAGTTGGGCCAACGTCTTTTTTCTCGATAATAATTTTACACGATTTATGTGTTTTGATTGTGTTCCTTGAATTTGTATTAATTTATTTTTCATGTTTCGTTATTAGCTTTTTATTACTTTTATTGCTTTGGCTTAGCCACTTAACCCGTTCTGTTTTTTGTCCCTTATAAATTTATTTTTTCATTATATTCGTCATTTCGTATATAATAAAGGAAGTGAGTCACACAGGTATTTTTATTAAATCCTTGCTTATAAGGTAGCCTTTTTATTTTTTCATGTTTGTAATTAGACTAAGGTCTCTTAACCAAGTTATTATTTATTATTGTTGTGGCTAAGTATTTTTATCTTTTATACGTTTTCGTATTTATTATTTAATTTATCAATGAACTCAAATTATATTTATAAATGAATTTTGCAAGAGATTTGTAAATTATTTAGTTATGTATTCGATTTTCAATTCCTTAAGTCTTAATTAGTATCTTATTAAAGAATTCCACAACACGTTCCTACGGTCTACCTAAATCGTCAAAAATCCTGACGCACCTGATATATTTACTACCTTTTTTGTGAACCCAGAGACCCATTAACACTTAACAAACATGAATAATGTCCCAGACCCGTTCCCAAGATCGTAATGCCCAAGAATTTCATTTTCATCATGTTTTTGTGTCGTTTTTCTCGAGACACTGCTACCAAAGAAGTTATTAAGGTGATAACATCGCTCTCAACAATTTACTGACCATCCTCTATTAGCGTTGGGCCTGTTGTGAATTTTAATACTTAATTTAGCTCCCTGCTTAGGTTTTGTGGTGCAAAATAGAGATGGTATGCGGAGGAGTATTTTTAAAGAGAAATTACGCACACTTTCCGCTCTTTCTGAACAGTGAACGAAACCGTACCGTCACATATAGGTCTGTGATGCTGAATCGGATATACTCGACGAGAGTCGGTTTGTGACACTGAGTAGGTATACTCGGCTCCAGTCGATCACTGTCGCTGAATCGGGTATACTCGGCTCCAGTCAGTCGGTGACTGAATCGGGTATACTCGACTCCAGTCGGTCAGTGTCGCTGAATCGGGTATACTCGGCTCCAATCGTAAGTTTTCACATCTATCGTGTGGTCATAAGCGCACAACGGCTGTTTAAGGTTAAAATGAGGATGGATACTGGCACTGCCCCCTTAGTTTTTCGTGTGAGTGCAGGGATAGTACATTTTGATTTTGAAATGTTTAGGGACGATAAGAAATTTGTTGACAATCTTTTTAATAACAGTGGCTACGTTGGTTAGTTATGATGATTGAAAAGATAATTTTGAAAGACTTTCAAGAAAGTAAATAAATATTGAAAGAAACCCAAAGGACCAGCAGGGTAGTTGCGTATCATAGTAACAGTAGGAAAGGAATTGAATTTGACAGTTTATTAACATTTATTGCGATGTTTACGTTGTTGAGCAGACGATTTTTTCGAACAAAATATGAAGCAAAGGATTTGCAGTATGTCTCAAAATGACTCAGATTGTGTGTTCAAAATTAGACTACATAGAAGACGTTTCTTTTACGAACAGATTTATCTTTGCAGGGTAGCGAAAAATAATCTGACGACAAAATAAATTCGCTTATAAATTGCACCACACAAATTACCAACAGTTGTCGATTGCATCGGACAATTTAACTATCTACAAGAAATATCTAGAGTGTAAGTAGTAGAGAAATTAATAACATGCACATTGATAATGATGTCCATTTACGACAAGCCATGAATATTATAATTTTATTACATGAAATATCGACATTTTTGGAAATTATTGGAAAGCTATAAGATCTATGTCAGAGAGCTTTGGTCTTTCTGGTTTATGTAGATAACTTTTAATTTTGAATGAAAAGTTTTGGTCTTTTTGTACTGGGTAGATTAATATTGGTCCTTATGCTGTGGCGGCAAGAAATTTTAATGTTTCGCGACCGTGATCGTTAGTAGGCAAACATACTATGGTCAGGGTTATTTTTATCGATTCGCAGGTTGCGGATCGAACTTCTGGCGCTAATTAAAGCGTAGCGGCTCTGGGAGTCTACTCTCTAAGCACTAATTCCATAGTTACGACATAAGATTACTTCAGGGTCCGAACTAAGAATGAACGACACCACCATTTGAAAGTGGTCCTAATTCCGAATGTTTTATTTCCCGTCCGAAAAAGTAAATAAATCGCGAGTATAGTTAATTTACGAACTTCTTTCAGACGGGCCCGTCTCTTCGTTAATGGACTTAGAGAGTGGGCCCCCTGGCTAGTATGGGCGGTTCGCGCGCAATTTTAGATATTTCCTTCGTATTATTAAAACATATTTTTTTGGATTTCTTCCTATCGAGGAAATTAATTTGAATAGTAGGTAATACAAAGGTTTAGGAGTAACGATGTAGCAAGGGATCAAACGAACGCAATTATTTCGCAAATCGGTGTGCTCCTAACTGAAAATTATTATTGTTACCCTAAAGTATTTTTGATATTTCTACATTTTAATTTTGCATGGCAACGACGAAACAATTTTTTTTTTGCTTGAAACTCGCTTTACACATATCCTTGCGCTCGCTTTATCCATGCCTAGATGGAATTCCGCCGGCGCACTTACAGAACTTGCATTTATAGCAAAAATGTTAATGCTCACTGTAGCTAGTCTAAAGTTAGATTAGAAATTCTATTACTCTTGAAGTTGACTATTTCTTAGAATTGCATCTTCAATATAATTTATTTATATATAACGGTTTACATTCTTTGATTTATTTGGATTAAGTACTTGAAATTCTTTCTTAAGGAAGGTATTTGAAAAGTCGTTTTTCTTATGATGTTCACATTATTATTAGGATTTTTATTTGTTGCTTAATAACTGATTAAGGTTTCCTCGAGTTGAAAAAGTGATATTGGGTTTTCCGTTAAATATTAGGTCTTTACCTATGAAATTGCCGTTCTGCAGTACTGGCCATTTCAAATCAAAATAATTTTTGTTTGGCTAAGAATTCTAATTTCAAATTAATTTTATTTTAAAAACATGGTTTTTTTTTTTCTAAAAGTAGTCATTTCTTTATTGATTAGTGTTACATTTTCATCGCATTTCAATCTTTTTCGTCATCATGGATACGTTAAAAATTCGAGTAATTATGGAATATGAGTACCGTCGTGGCAGCAACGCGGCACAAGCGGCACGCAACATCAACGACGTTTACGGAGCTAACACTACAAACCAACGCACCACCTGTTATTGGTTTGCTCGCTTCCGTTCTGGAAATTTCGACCTGAAAAATGAACCTCGCGGTCGTCCGAAGACTTTGGTCGACAATGACGAATTAAAGGCGATTGTGGAAGCTGATGATACACAATCTACGGCTGAATTAGCAGCAGCTTTCGACGTTAGCGTCAAAACAATATTGGTCCATTTGCGTCAAATTGGCAACGTAAAAAAGCTTGACAAATGGGTGCCCCACGAACTCAATGATCGCCAGCGCGAAGTACGCGTCGAGACGTGCCTTGCACTGCTCAACAGACACACAAATGAAGGAATTTTGAACCGCATTGTTACCTGCGATGAAAAATGGATTCTGTTTGATAACCGTAAGCGCTCAGCAAGTTGGTTGGATCCTGGTTCAGCACCTAAACAATGCCCTAAACGAAAACTTACCCCTAGAAAAGTGATGGTCACTGTTTGGTGGTCTAGCGCCGGTGTGATTCATCACAGCTTCTTACCAAACGGGGTGAGCATTACTGCAGATGTGTACTGTGAAGAACTGAACACAATGATGGAGAAGCTAGCGCATCTCCAACCAGCATTGGTCAATCGCTCGTCTCCGCTGCTCCTGCACGACAACGCGCGACCTCATACTGCACAGCAGACGGTCTCCAAGTTGCAAGAACTGGGGTTGGAAGCTCTCCGTCATCCGCCCTACTCACCAGACCTTGCGCCTACAGACTACTACTTTTTCCAGAATTTGGATAACTTCTTGGCGGGAAAAAAATTTAATACCCGAGAGGCAGTACAAAATGCCTTTGAAGAATTTGTTGCCTCCCGTCCAGCTGATTTCTTTAAGAAGGGCATCAATAAACTGCCACTGCGATGGCAAAGATGCATTGATTGCATGGGTGATTACTTCGATTAATACAAATAAAAAATTCATGAAAAAAATTCGTTTAAATTTTTTCATACAAAACGGCAATTTCATAGGTAAAGACCTATTATATTTTCAATAATATCGTGTAGTCTTTGGCTTATTAGTGGACTGGCACGAGTTTAGGTAACTCGTAGCGTAGAAGATACATAGTTCGGGGAAGATCACCGGATTTACGCTTTACCTTTAATCCAGGCAGCATACTTAGCCTATAATGTTCCCACTGCTGGGATACAGGTTTCCTCTCGCTGAGAGGGGTGGGCCGTAATCGCCCACCAGACCCAGTGCGGCTTGCTAGATGTCACATATGTTCGCTTCCTCTCGATGTTTTCCTTCACCGTTTTGAGAGCTGTGGTGATGAAATAATTTATACAAAGTGAAGAGCCTATCTGGGATATAGAAATAGGATGATGAGAGACGCGTGGTACCAAGAAATATGGTGGTAAAAGCAAAGATTCTGCCACATATAACGTAACAGTTGGCGAACCTTTAAACGAATATAATGACTTTTGAAATGTAGGTAGGTAGCTTTTACAAGCCGATGATATCATCCCTATTAAGGATAAGATTGTAAGTACAACCATAATTTTCAAACGAAATCATAAAATCAACAGCACATTTAAGACACAGGTGGTCTTTATGGGCCCGTATATAAGGTTTTAATACGATATTTATTGTATAGGAGGGTATCCGTTCAATGTAAGTGGTTTTAAAACATCGAGGCTACCTGGTGTCGATTACATTGGCAGCTTTTGAGAGACCGTACATGTAATTAAAATATAAGTGTCGCATTTTTAGGCTGTGATACGAGACTTTTTAAAGTAACTGTAAGTTTAGTCCTTTGGTCCGAAATTATCGGAGAGATATTTAAACGTCGAGCTGTGCTAACGGTTTTAATTAGGGGGCGTCCATTAATTACGTCCGGCACTTTTGCCGATTTTTTGAACCCCGCTCCTGCTCTGGTGAGATGTCGTGACATTTGGCTCGACCCTCCCTCCCTCATAACTCACGTGAGATATTTCTAAATGCGTGTTTTTTGTGTAAAAACGTTAATCTGAGCTTATTTGCGTTGGATTTGTGCATTGCGTTTGGCTGGCTCGGCTGGCCGGTGGCGGGCGGTATAACAATCAAGAAGCTACTGTGCTACTTTGTGGCGTTCGCATAACCGCGATAAATATTGTTTTGTAGAATTTGGCCATATTAGCGGATTAAACATGTATTACTTAATTTAACCAAGTTTACTCGCAATTTTACATTGTTTCTTTGCGGACAAAAATATAAATAACGTGATATTTGACGAGAACCCCCTCTCCCTCACGTGATATTAGGTTAGATTCAACTCGACCCCCTAAACGCCTCACGTAAATAATGGATGGTCCTAGCCTCAGAACTAACATCAGAATACTTGTATGGATCTTGCATATATGTAAACATACATCGAAATTAAATGATCATCAGCCAAAAGACGTCCACTGCTAGACATAGGCCTCCCCCAAACTCAATCATTTCGACCGGTTCTGTGCTTCCCGCACCCAGCGGATTCCTGCGGCTTTCACTTTCAAGGGGATCGGTCCACACAGAAAATAATACAAACAAAAAAACACAATAAAATAAATACAGTAACCTACTTACCTACAATCTGAAATAGTATCGAGGGTTTCATTCCCGCATAGAGCCAGTAAATGAAATCTAAAGTTAAAACTTTAAAAAGTTGTACTGTGTTCAACAAACTCTAAACATTTATATCTATATAAATAAAAACAAAGGTTCTGACTGACTGACTGACTGACTCATCAACGCCCAGCCCAAACCCTTGGACCTTGAAAGCTGAAATTTTGCACAGAGGTTCCCTTTGTGATGACACGGAACAAGGAAGGATTTTTCGAAATTCAACCCCTAAGGGAGTTAAATAGGGGATGAAAATTCCGCGTCGGCGAAGCCGCTGACAAAAGCTAGTTTCAAATAAACCAATTTCAGGTACTTTTGAATTGTCAAGGAGTCGGTCAGTCGAAAAGATACAGCTAGTTGTCCATTCCAAAGCGTAGTATATACCAAACCAATGGAGAAGAACGATATCGAAACTCCACGGACACTCTTTTAAATCATATTTTGATTTAAAAGAGTGACCGTGGAGTTTTTGCATCATTATTTTTTATAAATTACTCTGTGATAATTAAACATGTAAAAACGATGTAAAAAGTCGTGCACATTAAAAGCGTTCACAATAAAAAAAAAAACAAAAGAAACGATACTTACAGAAATTAAAATAAATTTAGAAATTCGAAATTTGAATCGTCTGCATTTGTGGGAACACCAATTCATTTTTTTTTTGCAACTAATGTATTAATCAAGACATTATTTTATAAAGTTTGTTGCACCAATCTACTACATATGATAATGTTGCTGATAATGATGTTGCAACCTTGCAAATGATTTCAAAACCCATTGCAGATTGGAATCTTTTCTAGGCTGCTGCTTCTACTGTTCAAAAACTCATACAAACATCAACTTGATATCAATATCAATGACATCCGATACTTATTGGAGGAACTATTCTCAATGCTCGCTGGAACCCCGTTATGTTCAGTATATATGTGCATTAAAGCTTAAGTGACTCGTCGTCGTCGCTGATAATGATTAAATTGAAGCTTTACGAGACGCAACAGGTTTTCTAAGAGAGGTTTTAGGCTTTCCGTGTGAACGTGATCTGTGTGTCTGTGGTATATGCGATTTTATTTTATTTCTATGTGTGTAAATAAAATGTATGAAATGGCCGTGCACTGCTGGACGTAAGTAATAGCACTATAGAGGTATGAGGAACAGGGTGTAAAGTTCGCTCATCCTCTATTGAAAAGGAGGATCCTCCGACCAGACGGGTATTGTGTCTGGTCCGGGCAACTGCCCGACAGTTGATGTCGGAATATTTTATCTATCTGAGTAGCGTGGTAAACTCTGATTGCGCGATGCAGAATTGCTCATATAGTTCGCCTGTGGCATTGTAGATGGCGCCACTTTTCTTTTTGTGTTTTTCGATTTTTGTTGCGAAGCATTTTTATTTGTAGTGCCGCTACAGCACCATCCCATTTCTTCCCGTGGGTGTCATAAAAGGCGACTAAAGGACTTACTAGAGAATGGGCAGTAGCGTTCTCTATGCATTTTACCACCATACTGTGATTGCCACCCGCCTGGCAAGTGTGACGATTATGGTAAACCACCCCAAATTGGGGGAGGTCTATGTCCAGCAGTGGGCGTCTTAAAGGTTTTAATGTGACTTTAATTTGTAGGTTAATAGATGCTTATTTTGTTTGATTTTACTATATAGTTAAACAAATAATAAGCGAAAAACTGCATTTTCTTATTTTTGCCCAACCATTCACCAGTTTAATATACTTCTACTTCATTTTCGTTTTGTGTGACAGCCCCCTAATTATTGTATAACACACTATCAATCAGAATCTGATTTTTTTTGAAGAATATTAATAATCCATTGCTTCGTATGTTCGAAAAAATTGTCTGCTCAACAACGTAAATAACGCAATGAATGTTGTTGAACTGTCAAATTGAAAGCCTACTGTTAGAGTGATAAGCAATTACCCCTTTGGTGTTATGGACCATTTTAAGATACAATTTACAAGCACAAATACTAAAAACAATAATAAGATTTTTGTATACTAAATTAAAGCTTTAAAAAGTTTTTCTATAATATTTTACGATAATATTTTTTTAATAGCACTCTCATATATTTATTTTTAGTCTTGCAACTTTGAGCCTGGCATCCGCTTACGTCATTTGCATAAGTATTCATTTGCCAAGTGGTCTGACTATTATGTGACTTCTTTAGCTTTCCTGAGAAATGTTCTAGTCTCTGGTTGTTGACTGGTTGCTAGCAAAGACATTCCTAAGTTGACGTATTATTTTTAGTACTTAATTGCTTTCCTAATATGAATGCGTGGTTTCAAAGGGCCAGTGTAATAATCTTTAAGATGATTTTAAAATGGTATTGAGTAGTTCTCATGATATTTTCAGTATTTTTGTATAAGATTATAATGGGTGGTCCATAAAAGTCCAAATCCATATTATATTGTATATTATTTACTATTTTTTGCAAGACATTATAGAGAAATTTCATAAAATCAATAATTTATCGACAACTTTCATTGGCAAGTTAGACGACTCTCGGTAACATATTTGTTATTTAAATCTTGTATGTTTTTACAACAATCTTACAATATACTTAAATAAAATTATAAGATTCATGTCAACACTTCCATAAAATAAAACAGTAAAAATCTTTATCAACTTTATGAAAATAAAATAATACTTTCGATCGAAACAACCTCTGCGATTGCATCGGAAAGTGTGTGTGTACTTTTAACTTCTTTAATATGAGAAAGACAATTACCGATATGTTTGCTTCTTCACTAGTATTATTTTGATTAGGTATATTAAGACTTTATTGCTTTGGCAACTTGCTTCTGGAAGGAAACGCTAAGTTATTTATTTTGAGTGATTCTCGTCGTTATTTACATCGTGGAGTAGTTGCTGGTAGCTAAATTAGGTATTAAGAAAATTAAAAATCTACTAGGTTGAGGGTGACGTTCAAAGGTAGAACTTTTTGAACGTCAGCATTACATAAGACAGTTTGCCAAAATGCCCGCCCTTCACCACTTTAGCTGGGAAGAATAAGTGGCGCAACAAACTCCCCTGCAGCACAACTGCCGATATGATTTTTCAAGTCTTTTAGGTGAGGAGCATGCGCTAAGGTAGGGCGCGGATTTCTTATTTTTTTGTTGTTTTTCTGTAATTCAAACTCAAAGCATTTATTTCAATTAAACCATTTACAGGCACTTTTGAATTGTCACAAAGTCGATCAGTTGGAAAGTCGAAGCTAGTTGTTGCCCATTACAAAACGTAGATATCTATGGAGAAGAATGGGCAAGAAACTCCAAGGTCATTCTTTTATATCAAGTTAAGTATAACAATGTCTTGGTAGCATTATTTTTGTTCCTTCTAAATGCGAGAACATTGTAAAAAAAACTACTCTAAATATAAGATTAAAAATAAGCCCAGGAAGTTAGGAGATGACCAGGCTAAACCGACGGCCCCGTATATTGATTAAAATATGATTCGCAACCGACCGACGACTATTTCATAAAAAAATCCCTCAATGGGATTAAATGAACGAAGAGGGTTATTTTGATGATTTAAATTCTATAAATACATACGTATTACGGTCGCGAATCAAACTTTAACATGTAGCCAGACACTGATCTGCAAATGGCAAAAAAAAAACATAAGAAAATTTGAATTCCGGGGGTTACTTTGGCGCTTCCCCTTTCATCTTGTTGGAAAGAGCTATACGAAAAAAGCTAATCTTAGCGGGAAGAAAAGATGTTCTAAAGCCTTAGTGTGTTCATTTAACCATCTCGATCAAACGCATCGAGCGCGTTTGGTGCTCCGATTGGCCCCGAATTGGTGATGGACCATTCGGAGCGCCGAACGGGCTCGATGCATTTGATCAATGAAACACACACGTGGGCTACTAGCACTAGTCAATAAACTTGCTGCATCGGACGTACTTAAGTATCGTCACCCGCGGAGGCAGCTTCGGCATTCCGCAAAAAAGGAAAATTCTTTGCAAAATTATTTACATCGTACTTAAATTCCGCGGACAGAAGGACCACACACTTTAGCAATTATTATGCAAAGCTATATGAATTTGTATTAATTATCTTATAATGTAGTCATCCTTATGCATGCCTAGGATACCCTTATAAGTTTCGATAGCATCTAGATTGAATCTGCAGGCATGGTCGGTCTTTAATGGAACGGACTTAATAAGAATGTTAGTATGAGTTTTAAAATGTCTGGTTTAGGTTGGTTTAATATTGTGGATAGCGAGGTAAAGCTTGATATGTCATGTGCTTTTTCATGATAACTTATATATTAGTAAACTAGCTTTTGCCCGCGGCTCCGCCCGCGTGGATGTCGGTTATCGCGTAAAAAAGTAGCCTATGTCCTTACCCATATCCCAGGCTATATCTCGGCCAAATTTCATGACGATCGGTTCAGCGGTTAAGGCGTGAAAGCGTAACAGACAGACAGACAGACAGACAGAGTTACTTTCGCATTTATAATATTAGTAGGGATGTTTGACGATATTTTTGCTAGGGATCTGCTTATTGGGCAGAATCAGGTAACGAAACTGAAGACCGATGATGGCAAGGTCGTATCCGCTAAACCTGATTTGTTGAGAGAGTTCGAGAAGTTCTACGGACAGTTATGCACGTCAACAAGTAAGCCTATTACGAATTATGAAAGTGGGTACTTAGAAAAAGATAAGACGTCCTCAGCCTAGGTGGAGCGATGATCTTTGCAGGATCGTTGGTAGCAGCTGGCTGAGAGTTGCCGAGAACCAAGCTGAATGGCTTGGAACTGGAGAGGCGTATTTCCAGCAGGGGCCTGGTGTAGGCTGATGAAGATGATGAATTGATGGAATAAAATAAACTTGTTAAACTGCAATAAATCCAAAACAAGCATGGTTTGTACATTCAGTCATTTCAGCCGAAAGACTTCCACTGCTGGACATAGGCCTCTCCTTAGCTCCACCACTTCGTTTAGTTCTGTGCTGTGCAGAGTTCTCCTGCGGATGTCTTAATTTCTGATTCGTTCACGTAGAAAAACACTGAACAAAGCACTCTCCGTTGCCCTTTGGGTGACTTTTAGTCTTCTCATGGGGTCCATTGGTTTGTTATGTTATAACTAGAGATCGGATAATCGGATGCATATTTACCTAAAGTTAATTTTTAGTTATGAAAGTATGGAAGCGGCTTCTGAAATTATTTTTTTTGTAAAAAATATCCCAGGGTTCTAGGAACACCGGGAATTCATAAAGCTTTCTAGTGAGGTGTATAGTATGGAAGCGACTTATATATTATTAGGATTGCATTCAGATGCATATTTATTTAAAATTAACCCCGATGCAAGTAATATTTATGTGTATGTAGAGTGTATGTCTGTAAGAGAAGGGATGGTGTGAGTTCGTTTTTTTTTACCTTAGTGGTGGAGCTAAGGAGAGGCCTCCTTAGCTCCACCACTTCGTTTAGTTCTGTGCTGTGCAGAGTTCTCCTGCGGATGTCTTAATTTCTGATTCGTTCACGTAGAAAAACACTGAACAAAGCACTCTCCGTTGCCCTTTGGGTGACTTTTAGTCTTCTCATGGGGTCCATTGGTTTGTTATGTTATAACTAGAGATCGGATAATCGGATGCATATTTACCTAAAGTTAATTTTTAGTTATGAAAGTATGGAAGCGGCTTCTGAAATTATTTTTTTTGTAAAAAATATCCCAGGGTTCTAGGAACACCGGGAATTCATAAAGCTTTCTAGTGAGGTGTATAGTATGGAAGCGACTTATATATTATTAGGATTGCATTCAGATGCATATTTATTTAAAATTAACCCCGATGCAAGTAATATTTATGTGTATGTAGAGTGTATGTCTGTAAGAGAAGGGATGGTGTGAGTTCGTTTTTTTTTACCTTAAGATTTTTCGTTAAAAAGCGCGTTCTATATTAGCCAACACCTCAGCTTTAGGTGAATATGCATCCGAATATCCGATCTCTGGTTATGACAAAAATGCAGTTATGTTTGTTCAACAATATCAGCACTATGACGTCATTTATTTACAAATCCTACAGGCATTTAACCTTCCACTACCCAGTGAAAGTAATGTCGTCTCTCAAATTGCTTCCCAAGCTATCCTACACTTGCTAGTAAATATTAAGTACATTATTGTGCAAAGAATGTTGGATTCACGACAATGCTGTATAAATTCCGAGTACACAAAGAAACAGTTATTGAGGCGACTGCAGACGCTCAAAGTGCTGAATGTTAGAAAATAGGGTTGTGTTGCAGATTTTAAAATAATATTGTATTATTAAGATTTTAGTAAAAGGTTTTTTTTTTGCGTTCTAGAAATGGTATTCGGCAGTTACTTACTTACTTGATTGATATCACCATCTGCCTAGCCTTTTCTCAACTATGTAGGGGTCGGGTTTCCTTCAATCTGGATGCAGCTCGATACTAGTATTTTATATGGCGTGACTGCCTATCTGACCTCTTCAACCCAGCTACTGGGTAATACGATAACACCTTGGTAAGAGTGGTAATTAGACTTTCGAGCTTCTGACGTCCCGTACCGACTTGATTAGTTAGTTACCTATACTAAAGTAAAACAAATTAAAAAAATGTGTGTGCTCCAGAAAAGGAACTACAATTATATGAAATCCATAAATAATATAATTTACATGAAAAACCAAAGAAATATGAATAAAAAAAGGAACCCCTTAATTTATTACCATAATTTATTTCAGAACAAAACAGACAGCTAAGAACTTTCTAATCGTTTTTTATATTCTTATACGATATAATTTCAGCCATATAAGAAATATGGCTTTTAGCTATGTAAAAATAAGACCACTTTTCAAATATTTACGGCAAAACAACGAAACCTCTGTTATTAAACAAACTCCATAGCAACCCTAATCATAAGAATAGTGCATTTGAGCGGCAGTGGCGGGTTATCGCGCGTCAACAGGCAGTCGCGCAACGCGGCAGCCGCAGTGTTAATTGTAAAATTACGATTTTCACTGCTATTTAAATATCTAGTACATTTTCTATATTGTTTTTTGAAGAGAAATAGAGAGTTGAGAGTGAGAAAGTCTCATAAAATATTTTATTGTTCGTTTTAGTATTATAAGTACTAGTTTTCACTGTTTGCAAGATTATGATGGCCTAGCCAGTAGCTACATAAATCCTAAGAGCACTCGTAGATAATAAATTATACTACGAGTATAATATGGTTTCTTGAAATAATTTAAACATTAAAAAAAAAAAACACTTCATTTTTCACTTTTTAGTTATATTGCCTACCCCATTCGAAATTTCATAATCCTTGGGGTCAAAACAATGCATATTTATGCGATAGCAGTAATCGCGGTTGATATGCTGTCATTTTTTGAGCCGCGTTGTTTGTCTCCGAAACGCATTATCAGCAGGCCTAGACAAAACACGACATAAACTTTCCACAGGTAATGTCATTCCCATACATTTTTGCGTAGCGTTTGGCGTGAACGATAACAGAAATGTATTTTGTCTCTAGGCCCAGATCTATATGAAATTTTAATGGGACCATTTCGGGATAAACACCTTCCGAAAGAATTTTGCAAATCCGTCTATATTATGACGGAATTATGCCCGAATATACATTAAAAAAGAACAAAAAAACATTGAATTGATAATCTCCTTCTTTTTAAGTCGGCAAAAAAAAAAGCATAGACACATAACTTAAAGTAGGTACACCTGTTACCAAAATCAGTTTTTCATACATTACTGAGAGGCCTGTATCATCCCAATGCTGGACAAAGGCCTATGCATTTCAGCTCTTTCAATCCAGGGCTAATGTGGAGTAGGTAGGTACTGTTTGTTTCTTTTGTCCATCTCGTCTCGATATCTTCTACGGGTCTGCCGTGGCGCCTTCTGGCTGTGTCAGGGCTCCACAAGGTGGTTCTTTTGATGCACATCTCATTGGGCATATCTACGGCAGCCGTGACTAGCCCAGTCCCACTACAACCTAGTGGCTTTTTGAGCAACGTCAATAATTTGTGTTTTAGAGTGCAGTGTAGTGTTGCGAATATGGTCTTCTATCCCTAATTCCCTACTACATTATATCATATATTACCAGCCCCCTCCCGTGGCTCTGCCCGCGTGGAAGTCAGAAATTATCCGGCGGGAACGGGAATGTGTTAATCTAGGTTATAATATCTGTGTGCCAAATTTCACCCAAATCCGTTCAGCCGTTTTTGCATGAAAGAGTAACAAACATTCATACATTCAAACTTTCGCGTTTATAGCAATAGTAAGGATTATAAATACGAAAGTAACTGTCTGTCTGTTCTGCTATCACTCCTAAACCGTCGAACCGATCGTCATAAAATTTGGCAAAGATATACGAGTAGCCTGGGATATGGAGAAGGACATGGGCTACTTTTTAACATGATAACCGATATCCACGCGGGCGGAGTCGTGGGCAAAAGCTAGTTTATTATACATTAAAATTATGCGAAGGATTTTGGGGACGCCTTTGCCCAGCAGTGGGACAGTATAGGTTATTAAAAAAACTGTCATACAAAAGGATTATAAAAAAAAAAACTATAGAATTCAAATAAAATAAGACCAAGTTATATAAGGTAGACGCCAACACAGATACAAAACCCCATTCATCAGAGAGAAACGAAACGCCATCAAAAATACGTACAACATCAAAAATATTCCTCAATATTCCGAACAGCTAATTAACTTACTTCATAAACAATCTTACAAGCTCAACCACAGATTCACAATAGCACAGATAAGGCAAGAAAACATCCCAGCGTTGGCACAAACTCGCCTCGATAATCTCTCGTTAATACTGTTTATATTTAACCTATAATTAAACGAACTGGCTGGTTTCGATAGCGATGTCTTTTGTTTTATTCTGCTATATAGATTCGCTGTCGTGTTTCAATTTACTTTTGTTCGATTTCTGCTGTTTTCAAGGGATAATGTGTATTGTAATTTAGTTTAATTATTGCTGACGGGATGTCTCGAGCTTACAAAGAGCCATCTGCTTGGATTAGACTGGCATTTCAGTTTATAAGACAATGTGGTCCTCCCCCCCGAGTGGGTTCCCGCATTGTCGTTGCGGGGGGGCTTAGTAACCGTGGTCTCCCATCCACGGTGAAGCCAAGAGGAACCCAACGGTGGGGCCGCTCGTCAGGGCTTTTGCCTTCAAGCCATTGACGTAGCGGCCAAAAAGTAGGTTGCGGTGAGGTGCACCGCAACTGAGGTGGGCCGCGATGTCGAATGGGAGGCATCGCGGCTGAGGGTTACAGGCTGCGGTAGAGGAGGAGTGCCGGTGCTTCTGAGCAGCGCTCTTCCCTTCCGTGGCCTGGACGGGGGGTAGACGGGACGGCGCGTTGTGTTCCTCACGCGCGCCGTCAAAGATGTCAGCAACCACTGGTGGGGTCCGCAAGGGCCGATGCCTGCCAGGGGTGCGGGTTTGTTCGAAAGAGATACCACGGCCCCTGGCATACGGGCTACTGAGGGAACACGGGTGGGTTTTAGTCAGTAAAAGTCTGACACGCCCTCCTGCTCTACTCAGCAGGAGAAGTCATTTGATGATTTCCCACCCAAAAAAAAAAAAAAAAAAAAAAAAATGTGGTCCTCAGATCCTGAAACGAACAAAAAGTCTATGAATATTGCTAATATTATAAATGCGACAGTTCGTATGTTTGGAAGTTTGTTACTTCACCACGCAAAAACGGCCGAATTGGATTAGTACACTTAATCCCGGTATTAAATTCCCGTGGGATAATTTTCAACCTACACCCGGGCGAGGCCGCTGGCAAAAGCCGGAAAGCTAAATGCCTGGGCTGATATAGAAGTAAATGTACAGAATTTATAGCAAAATTATCAGTAGTGCATTGCTATTTAAAATAATATACACTATTATAAATGCATCAGTTCCTTCACGTAACTTATATCTTGGACCCATACTTAAACCCTCAGTTTCACTAAGGAAACATTTAGTATAAATCAGTAAAAAAGAACCCAAAATCTCGAAATGTTGACGCGTACCTTTAATCATCCAGGTAAGACCATCAACCGGTAATTATAATGTATGTATGTGATTAAATGCTTACGAGACCCCGCCTACTGTGTGAGAGAGACGCAAGATTTTCCCATACAACGCATGGCTTGTAAAAATTATGGGGGCTCGATCGTCATCTCTTTTTTGGTCCTATCGCATTTTTTGGTCCTTCGAGTGGGAAGCTTTGATTGTGTGCGATAGAGTGGCGGGTCGCGATACGTAATTAGTTGTTGTTATGAGATTTAATTCGAATACTTTTTTTTGTATAAATACTTCATGTCTACGTTGTTTTGTGGCGTTGTTGTTGCTCTTCTTTTGCATGTAATTGTTTGTGGTAAGATTTTCCTATAGCCTAATTTTTTTTATCTATTTTTTATTGCTACATAGGCCTGCTCTTGATCTTGATCACGCCTGATGGAAAGTGACAGATGGAGTCTATCATCACAGACCTCATCTATAGCTTTGCCCTTCGCTCTTCTCTTCCTTCATCGAATGCGTTCTATCCAATGAGCGTGTCCAGAAGACAACTGTTTACTCTTGTTTTGAAGACAGATGGGTTGAATGTGGAATCCCACGGACAATGGCAGAGAGTTCCACACTTTAGACTGCGATCACATTATGTAAATTTGTAGCCGAAGCGCTTAACACGACTGGCAATAAACTCATCTAATTTGGAAAATGTTAAGATAATGCCAAAGAGATCAACTTCTGTTGAACGAAAATGCTAATAATTACATCTGGAATCGAGACACTACCACTTCAGCAAATTACCTTTAAATAATTACTGTAATTAAATAAAAGCCTTTATTTGGCGCCGAATCCATTTAGCCGAATTTCACGTAATGTCCCAGCCACAAGAAAACGCCACACCTCAGTCGACAGCTGCTTCCTCCAAAAAGTTTTTACTTGCAGTCATGTAATTAAGTGATTATTGGTTATTTGAGGTTAATCTCAGATTTCCCTCATGCCGCATGGCGGGAAGTGTGAATTGAGGTGAAATTATGCAGAATACAAATTGTCTGTCATTGGATACGAATTAGAAATTCGAAGCTACGTGTTGGTGTTACATTACAAGCGTGTTTTGCTTTATTGTAGGTATTGCGTAGTTTCAGTATTTTTCAAATTGGCATAAATGTAAATTGGTGTTTATTTTTATGCCTACGTCGTCGTATGCCTACTGAAATTGTTGATATTAATTATATAGATAGGTAATTATGGGGACTTTATTTTACAATGAGACACACCTTTCCTGCTTCCACCATGAATGGGTCCTAGCAAAAATTTAATTGAGGAGTCTAGAAGTGGAACGATTAAGAGACAGAAGCATAGAGAGAATGACAAAACGTAAATAAAATAAATCCTACTAATATTATAAATGCGAAAGTTCGTAAATTTGGATGTTTGTTACTCAATCACTCAAAAACGGCTGCAAGGATTTGTGTAAAATTTGGCACACAGATAGTTAATAGCCTGGATACTTTTTATCTCAGTATTACGTTCCATTGGGACTTTATCCGACTTTCAAGCAGGCGAAGCAGCTTACAAAAGCAAGGACATTTATAATTACAAAAGGATCCTTCCAGAATTTTGAGCGGATGTATGGACCAAAAACTAAATCCAAGATGATTTTCAGTAGTGGATGGCAACTTGCATGGCTTTCACTTATCGCTCCGCTGGCAAAATGGCCGTGGCTCTATGCATATTGGTACATTAAAAACTTGTTCCTAAATTGTCGTTTTCTAGACTTATTTCCATTACTTATAATGGAAGTATTAGTACTTTGCTTTTGCTAGTACCTACAGTATTAGGTACACGTTATTTTACTAGGATTAGTCATGTTTTGCTCGTTTCGTTTACTTTATGTCATGTTGTATGCAGTTCTTATCATAATTATTGGAAAGTGAACCTACATGTCTTAACTAATAATTTAAATATTGCTGGGTTATCTATTTAAGCGTGGGTCTTGGCTAGGAAAAGGCGTTTAGGTTCCATTTTTGAATGACGTAAAAGGCAAGAAACTGAAACCGAGGTAGGAAACCGGCATATCCAAAAATTCAAAGAAATTGTGGGATCCACCAACCTGCACCGGGAGGCCAACTCTCTATGTCTGACAAGGAAGATACGGGCCCGGAAAGTGGTTTGAAATTTTGGAATTAACCCTACATCCGATAGCTCGCTGTCCGGTAAGGACCAAGCCCAAGTCGACGGCGCGTTGTGTTCCACGCGCGCTTCAAAGAGATGTCAGCACAAAAAATGATGAGGCTTGCAAGGGCCGATGCCTGTCAGGGGTGCGGGTTTGAAAGAGATACCACAGTCCCTGGCATACGGGCTACTGAGGGAACACGGGTGGGTTTTAGTCAGTAAAAGTCTGACACGCCCTCCAGCTCCACCCAGAGCGGGAGAAGTTATTTGATGATTTCCCAACCAAAAAAAAAACCCTACACCCGATTAACTAACTTTTTCGGACAAACAAAAGCACATTAGCAAGCACAGAGAGTAGTGAGAGCTGTCAAATCGTGGTATCATTCAGTCTCAGGTCCGGCCCTAAACTAATCTTATGTCTGTAGGTAGATGATACGGAGTAGGAGTCACCCGTAACTTCAGCCGAAACAATGGATCTCGTGGTTAGGGAATAGATCTCTAAGGCCAGCGTGTTTCTGAGAGACACAGCACCCTAATTGCGTAACTCACGATTCATCATAATCTGTATCGTTTTGAAACGGATTGTTAAACCATTGCTGCATATGTTCGAAAAATGTGTCCGTTCGACAACATAAATAACGCAATGAATATTGTTTAACTGTGAAGACGAAACCAATTATGATCAATCGTGAGTTACGCAATTAGGGTGCAGGCCTGTGTCCCAGAAGTGGGAACATTATGGGCTGATTATGCTTATCATCATCATCATCATTTGAGCCGATAGACGTCCTCTGCTGGAAATAGGACTCCAACAAAAAAAAAAAAAAAATTGTGCGGTTTGCCATAATCGCCACGCTCGGCGATCGCAGTATGGTGGGGAAATGCATTGAGAACGCTGCTGCCCATTCTCTAGTATAGTATAGTAGTATCTAGTAGTTTATGCTTGTGTTTAAAAGGTGACTAAAAATATTTCAGGAAACCGCTTACTACTGAATATTGTGAATGAAAAACTCATCAAAAATTAAAAAAAATATACGTACCTATGTATTTTCGAAACTTTGTGCCCAAACTGAGAAATCAACCACAGTCTTGCGATCACCAGTTTGAAGGGCCATTGATATGTTGATAATTATTATAATTAAACATCTCCCTTCAAGATAAACAACTCCATCACCGACTCAAGTATCAACTTCCATAATAAGGTCTTTAAACCGGTTTACAATAACTCCAAAACTTTCTATACATCTTTATTACACTGTTGACTGATCTTGAATATAAGTAGGTATACAATTCATCTTTGAAGTAAAAGGATTCATGTGCCCTTTGTTACTCTATTGTATAAGCTCTTGTTATTGAAGGGAAGTTTGTTTAAGCATTTGTTATTTCAATGAGGATTAGGCGATCGGATACATAATAGAAGTACTGTGATACTTTGTTGATTTTGAAAAAAAAAAAGTGGGTATGGGTGGAAGTTTAAAAGTGGTTTTTGTAATCCAAAGCCTGCTTTATAATTTTACGTTAATTTCCTTTGGGTTTTGGTTTCCGGTGTTTTGCAAAAGAGTACTTTGACCCAAAGGACCTATACTTGTACGCCCAATGACATCATAATTTTGTATGTAATCTCCTTATCTTGCATTCCACCTCTCCGTGCTCTCGATTTGATTTTAAGAAACTTTAAAGGTAACAAGTCAAAATATTTCTCAAAAACATCATAAATATGAAACACAATGGGCCGGGGGTTTACTATTTGTCTACCAACGAAGGTACGGGTCCGTCCGAAAATAGTTCACCCTTCAAAGCAAGTGTCAACTCATTCATTCTTTAGTTCTGGCTATGAATTAAACTAATTTCCGTAGGTTATATAGGGTAGGAAATGCCCGTAACTTCGGCCTTACGTACTTCGTGCTTAGAGATTAGGCCCCCCGTACACGCTCATTACAATGAACTGCTCAAGATTAATGCAAGTTATTTTAATAACTCGCTCAACAGATAGAGAGGCTTACAATATCATAGCTTTGAGGGCGAAAGTGGTTTATACAAACCCTATAGAGTCTGGAACTCAAGGACCGTGGGGGTCGGAGTGGCCACTAAGGTTTTCGAGATATTGCCTAGCTGTTGGTCAACTCTTCACGTGACCGAGAGGGCTGACCTATTTATTGGCCAAAGAATCAGCATAGCCATACAACGTGGCAATGTTGCCAGCTTTTTGGGCACGTTTCCCGTTGACAACGATGCGGACGAATTTTTTGATGCCCTATGATTCTTTTCTTTTTTATATACTTGTACATATTATTATTTTAATACGTTAGTTTTTCCCCGTTAGCGTAGAATTATTTTATTTACCTGTCAAAAACCTATGAGTTGCATAAAAATTGGTGCCCGAATCAAGAGTAGCTTCAATAAAAAGTTTTGAAAACATGTCGCACACCGAAAATGATAATCTACTTTGCTCAACCCAATGACTCATTCATACACAAGCTAAAATAGCTCCTTATCAATAGGAGATGTCATAAACTATCGAATGACAATAACAAGTGCATGTGAATCTGTGAATTCTGTGATGACTGCGACGTATTAGTGCCCAGATGTCTGCTGCATGGTCTGCATGTGATGCGAAGGACATTGCTTATCTATCTAGTTTACTGCTGGACTATTTTTAAAGCGTTAGTAGTTAAGTGTTTGCGTAATACACACTAGACAATGTGTCTTTATGTATCGTATTAAATAGGTTTGGCTAGTAAATGGCTTAGTATTATTTTCAGTAATAAATCGATTAGTTTATTAGGTTCCTCTTCTTCTTCTTTTCGTGTCGATGGCATCTTCTTCTCTTCTCCGATGTTTTATTTTGTTTGAGCCAAGAAGGTGGCCTCGTTGATTGTGACATCTGTGACATTCTTTAGGTCATCCGATGTGCAGGTGATTGGGTACTTAGGGCACTCTAGTTATTGGGGGATGATCTGTGGCTGGGTACTGAAACAAGGATTAGGTACAATGTAAAGCAGTTTAAAGGGTTTTTTTCACTTGCTCTTTATTATTTTTCCGACTACTTATCGACATCATTTTATAAACTGTCAGTTTGAACAAGTGCTGCATATTTAGCATACAATGTTCCCACTACTCGGTGAGAGGGAGTAAGCCGTAATCCACCACGCGGGATCAGTCAGATCAGATCAGTATCGGGTTGGTGGCCATCTGTATTTTATGATCTGTGGGGGCCATCTACCTGCCGTTCAGAATAAAAACGGACACCGTCGAGCTAAAATTACATAAGTTATTTATTCTAGTTTGGAATTACCCCTGAAATTCGCATATTTGTGTTTCTACTCTCAAAATGATAACCAACTGCCTTAAGGTTGGTTTGTGAAATTAATTTTTGAACAGTTTTGTTTTTTGGTCTTAAGATACTCTGAATATAGAAACACAGGCATCTTACGGAACGTCCGAAACACAAATAAATTTGGTCCTTGTAGCCGTAAATTGGGATATATAACACAATTTAATAATATTAGATCTTAACATACTCTAATTAATGACTACATTCGTGTAGTTTCTTTATTTATGTCAACGCTCGAACACTGACTAGATTATAGGGTAAGCACGATTCTGATCTTTAAATCCGATGAGTTACTGCAATGGCTTCAAGATTGCAGAACCATACATTACTTTCTCCTTTACTTATGATATTATAATTTTGTACATTTTACATGACATTTTGCCATCTGACATGTAAACTCATGTTGTTATGATTGATATGACATTGTACATTAAAATACGGTGTAAGAAACTATATTTTGTAGAACTATGACAAGTCAATGCTTAGTATGGCGTTGGTTGTTCAGCAATTAGCAGTGTAATTACTTAACTCACATTTAGAAGCAATGGTTTTATTTTGATAGTTGAACAACATTCATTGTGTTATTTACGTTGTTGAACCGATATATTTTTCGAGCATATGAATAAGTGGATTAGCAATAATAAAAAAAAAAACAATAATATTCAGATTGTGCTTGGCTACTGAGCTGATAGAACATAGTTACTCCATTTAGTCAGATACAATAAAATAAATACGCAAAATGCCCGACCGACCCGACCCGAGGAATTATTGTAGAACTAATTACGTTTATCAAACGTTTTTGTTGCGAACCGTACCTGCCTTATACAACGTCAAACTATAAGTAGCTACTAAAACCCGAAACAACTGACGACGGGCATCACCACCGCCATTTAGGTCGTCAAATACGTAAGCAATAAATCTAAGACTGACAAAGTCGGGGTACTCTAGACAACATCCCAACCCATAATTCCCAGTTTAGTCTGACCTCTAATTGTACGGCAAGCCTAACAATGCTAGGTCAGGTTATAATGGATATTTTCTACTTGAAATGTCCTCATGTGTACGGTTTGAGTATAAACCGGTACCGACCATGGAGTAAGTACCGACGGACGTTCGTCAATTGTTTTGACTGCAAACGTTTCGTTGCTTTGCAGTGGGAATGTTGAGCCAATGTGCTTATGTCTTTGTATCTTCGAAAGATAGGTTGTCTTAATTTAATTGACGATCTAAATGTCTTGTGTTTACGATTGTACTTGCTGACTTTGATTACATGGGATTTTATTTAGAGGGTGGAAGTATTTATGAATGAGAACCTTAACAGATAAAAATATCAGTTCAGTTTGAAGTTTAACCTGAGGGATAGTTGCATAATAAACTAAGAGTAAGATTGGATTACATTTTGACAGTTCACAAGACAACAACAGTAGATGATTCATTGCATTCTTTACGTTGTTGAACAGACAATTTTTTCAAACATATAAAGTAGGATTAGCAATATCCTTCACTAGAAAACCTACTTTTATACATATCAAAAAACCGCACCCAAATCTGTTCACCCGTTTAAGAGCTACGGTGCCACAGACAGACACATAGCGTTCAAACTTATGGCAATTGGCACCCCTCTTTTTGCGTCGGGGTTATTAATTATTCCGATTTTTACTGAAAGTGCGTTATGAAATTAGGGTGCTGAATGTGCCGATTGATAGTGTGTTACGAAATTAGGGTGCTGATTTTTGGTGCGTTGCGGAATTAGGGTACCGAATGATAGTGTGTTACGATACCAGGGTACTGATAGATAGTATGTTACGAAATTAGGATGCTTATTGATAGTATGTTACGAAATGAGGGTACTGATTGATAGTATGTCACGAAATTAGGGTACTGATTGACAGTGTGTTAAATAATTAGAATGCTGCTGTATAATTTAAACAGGTCGAAAATAACAACTTTAAGACCAACACTAGAATATTCGTAGGTATTATGATGTCCAGCAAATAACAAGGGGCCTACTATTGATTCCGCAATTGCCTTATTTATGAACACATCAATGATTTGTATCTAAAATATACTTACCCACTCTGATGTCAAAGTCAAAACTCGCATAGACGTAGACTGGGAAGTCAAAAACATTTAACAATAGAAAGATAGAGACTTTCTTCTGTGTACAATACAGTGTAGTTTTGTCCTATACCGTATCGAATTTACGTTGCAAGCAAGCCAGGTAGCGATAACTTCATTCGTACAAAAACCGTTCTTATTTCCTAAAATGTTGCAATATCTTAGAACATAGGTAAGTACGTCATTCCATATAATCGTGATAGGTTAGTCTATGGCTGCAGTTGGGCTGCAGTCGCCTTGGTTGTAACCATGGCAACGACAGAAACAAAATGTTTTATTTCGCACATTTGCAATGCTGTCGTTGCCAAAACTAAGAAGAGATTTGTTGCATTTGGTGTCGCCGTGTGTAGTGTTGCTGTAGTTTGAGTTATAAGCTCTTGATTATTTTAGTTCTGAACTTATATAATAAAATGTGGTGGCTATGTGTGGCTTAGAATGAATGGACCACTCCATTCGGCCGTGACTGACAACGACAGGCGCTTTTCTTTGTGTAAATTATTTAATCACAAAACTCTCAAAACGATGAGGGAAAGATCGTGAGGTAAACGGAATGTCCTAGAACCAAAAATTCCAAGACATGTGACATCTACCAACCCGCACTAAGCCCGCGTGGTGGATTATAAGCCCTCACAGAGAGGAGGCCTGTGTCCCAGCAGTGGGAACATTAAAGGCTGATTATGATGGTGATGATGATAGAAACCGGGTAAAACCAAGAGATTTACCAAAAGTTTTGGTCTCTTATGTAAATATAGCACTCTTTGTGGAGAAGGTTGTTTTTTAAGTAGCGGCCGAAAGAGGAATGTTTGGAAATGGTTTACAACTACGCGTACCTACTTATTCAATTTACTAGATCTACGGTTGCAGTTTTTCACAGTGAACCGTTTTAGGAAAAGTTTTACTACTACTTAAAAATAATTGTTTTAAAAGAGACTCTTTAATTTATTTGTCAAGAAACAAAACACTTAGAAAGATAACGTGACATTGTCAAAAGAGTGGAAGTAATTTATATAAAGATATCGAAACAGAAAAGGTGTGACCAAAGTGCCTCAAAAAACGATAATAAATTGAGTCTATTTAAAAGTAAAAGTGCTATTCCATTTGTCGAACTATCGTTTATCTAACTATAAATAGCTTTAAAACGTCTTACACTAACTTGAAACCCAGCCTTTTTATCAGTAAGCTTTAAAACCATTTAAATGACAGAGTGTACCAAAAACGCCAATTTTCATTGAACTCTATTAACAAATACGTTACTACAGTACGCAGTTCAATTTAAAATGGATTATTGGAACCGAACAATTCTTTACTAAACATATTGACTTGCTAAGAAATGTTTGACAAAACATTGGATCAATATTGGACAACATTTCTGAACCCAATATTGGTTGAAGACTTGATGTATTCGTTGTTGATGGATCGTAACTATTTTGTGTATATATTTCTGATTATTATGGTCTTGTTAATGTTAGAATATTTATTTAAAAGTAAAGAATACTTCCATGATGATCAGAGAATGATGCAAAAGCTTTAAAATGCTTCTTTTAAAGTGGGACTTACTTCAGATGAATATGGCTAAGACGAAAATTATGGCAAACATTTTCAGCAATTCAAATCCTTCTGTTAAAGTTTGAAATGAAACATTGGAGATGGTTGACCAGTAGGTCTATCTTGGCCATATCCTTTCATTTGGCAAATAGCATCAACTAACAGAGATGTCGAGATGCACCGCATGGGTAGGCCACATTTCGTAATATGGACGAGATTCTTAAATCTGCCAAGATTCCACAATGTCTGAAGACCCAGCTTCTAACACCATTGGTTCGGTTCTCTATTAAGTACAATGCTTGGATGCGGACGCTCACGCAGAAGGCTGTGTAGAAGCGTGAGAGTTACACAGAGAACCAAAGAGCGTAAACGTATGAGACCTAAAGACGGATTTTAAAACACCGAGATCTGAAGAGAAAAGAGGGTTTTCAACATCAGGATTAAGGTCTGGAACTCAAGTGGACTTGGGCAGCTCACTTGGCAAGGCGCAATGATGACATGTGGAGTTAGGCAGTGAACGAGTGGCGTCTAAGGACTGGAAGATGAAGTAACGGTCGTCCGGCGGCGAAATAAGCGGACGCCATTGTTACCATGACACCATTGTTACCATTACGGGTAGAACCTGGATAAGGCTGGCACAGGAGCTTGGGGATTGGAAAATGAAAAGAGAGGACTATGCTCATTAGTGGCTAAAGTCAGGATGTGAATGATGATGATGCAAGAATGTACCATTAAGGATATGAGACTAAGGAGTAACTTCAGTGGATTCAAATATTCATGAAGAAGTATAAGTAACTGCAAAATTAAGATAATTGTGGTAACCATCGCTCTATATGAACGTTGAACAGATGCGGAAGAGCCAATCAGCAAGGTTGCTAATGGAGCTACCTATGCAAGTGTGCGTAGACATTATTTTAATTCACTGTACTATTAATTGACTCACTTCACTCCAAAGCAATCCTATGATATTAATTACTATCTACATACTTCATTTTCTCCAACACTTTCTTTAATTACTTGTAGCGCAGTTCAGTAATTGACTATCATTTACTGATATGAGTGAGTTAATAGATATTCCGAAGAGAAATGATGGAGCTTGAAGACTGCAGGTAATTACTGAGTAGACATGTTCGTGATTATAATAATTATTATTGAGCTTAATCCGGTATTCGAATCAGTCAGATGGATCTTTTAACTATGAAGACGCCATGTTATTAAAATGGTACTACGAGATACAAACTTTAGTGACTGGCAATACCAGACAGCGTAGGGTTTGTGGAAAATAAAATCTGCTCCTTCGGTACAATAGTGAAAAAAAAAGTGTGAATTATGTCACTATTGACCTGTTAACATCAAATGGTTCTACATTACGTGGGATAAGTTTTGAGACACCTATCATTTCGTAAATCGTAATGCTGGTACGTACTCGTAAAATCGACACATCGTAAACACCATTCTTCAAACGTTGTTAGCGCTAACTTCATTCCATCTGCCATTTCATATTCATTCCATTCAAGACTCACCTGTCTTGATGCCAAATGTCATTTTATATTGGTCTACAATCAAAAGGTTAGATACACACATCAAAAGTGTCTAGGGATCAAGCATTTTTATGCGGATTTCTTGAGATTGAGATGTGGCTTTGTAATAAATTTATGATTTTATAAATATATATGGATCCTTTTTGGTGCATTTCATAATTTGAATCAGGAACTCTCAATCAAATTCGAGTAAAAGATGAAAATAAGCTGTCAATATTTTCCCTATAAAAACATACAACGCATTGAAGACATTATTAGTGCTACTGTTTCCCTACTACTGATTAAAACCAACGTTATTATGGAGCGGCGACGTCATTTAAGCAGGGAAGAAATGCTCAGAGCCGTGGGAATGATAGAAGCTGGTTCCCGGCAACGTACTGTAGCTTTAGCTCTGAATACAAGTCAGAGTGTTATCAGTCGACTTTGGACACGTTACCGAAGCACTGGTACCGTGGCTGAGCGCCATAGAGGACGGTATCGCTGCACCACACGGAGACAAGACCGATACATTCAAATCTTAACTCGAAGAGCTCCAACAATAACCGCCCTGATGTTAGCCGTGAGGCTTCATCACTCTTCAGGGAACTTAATTAGCGACCAAACAGTCAGAAACCGCTTGCATGAAGTGAACCTTCATTCCCGAAGACCGCTACGGGTACCACCTATAGCAATGCACAATCGTAGGATTCGATATCAATGGGCTCTTGAACACAGAAATTGGGCAGAAGAACAATGGCGTTTCGTGTGCTTTTCTGATGAGTCTCGTTTTGGTATGAGACCGGATACAAGACGTATACGACACTGGAGAACCCCTGGACCCCAACAGCGATTAAAATCCTGCCAGGAAGTCCATCCTTATAGTGGTGGAACCATCATGGTATGGGCGGGTATTTGGATCGGCGGAAGAACTGAGTTGATTTGGATCAGAGGCAACCTCAACGCTCAAATTTATGCTGAGACGATTGTATCAGACGTCATCGTTCCTCTACAAGTGCAAATCGGTCCCTTATTTCAGTTAATGCATGATAATGCACGACCGCACACCGCAAGAGTTGTAAGACAGACTCTCGCCGCAGCTAACATCAATGTCCTGCCCTGGCCTGCTCAGTCGCCAGACTTGAACCCGATTGAGCATGCATGGGATATGCTACAGAGAAGAGCTCTGCCGAATATGGAGGGTATCCAGTCGCAAGAAGACCTTTTTTTGTTGTTGCAACGAACATGGGCGGCCATTCCACAGCGTGATTTGGATGAACTCATTTTGAGTATGCCAAACCGATGTTCTTGTGTTGTTAGTGTTCGCGGTAGAAACACGGATTATTAATTGTTTAAGTTACCCAATAAAATTTTAAAGAAAACTGTTATTTCAGTCTTTTTTTCGAACTTTAATGTTAGTGGTTCAAATGTCAAAAATCCCTTTATTAGGAAAATGGCAAATTTCTTTATTAATGCAAAGGTGACTTGGTTTATCGTTACTGTGACAAACGAAAACACTTTATTTGATGAATCCTTAAAGAAAATTTTAATTAATATCAATCAGGAGAAAAGTTATTGCAAAAATATATGTTGATCCCTAGATACTTTTGATGTGTGTATATCAATTTATTTATAGTCTTTAGTTAACTATCTTACGATAATTTTACTTAATTGGAATATGTTTGTTTTTAATAATTTCACTTTGGTTACTGAAGATTATCTTGCTTTTCAACATTGGCTTCCCCAAGCTTTCCACTGCATACAATTTTGTATTGGTAAAAAAAATAACGGAAACAATTCGATTTTACGTTGTGCTTCTTCAAGACCTGAAATATTAATAAAAGGAAATATATAACACTAGCTTCCGTCCGCGGCTTCGCCCGCGCGGAAGTTGGAAATTATCCCGCGGGAACGTACTACCGGAATAAAAAGTATTATAAGTGTTAATCTAGGTAATAATCTATCTGTGCGCCAAATGTCGATTTGCGATTTTCTGCTTGAAGGAAGCACAAAAACCTATTCTCTGATAAGTTCCTTAGTGGCCTTCTACGACACCCATGGGATGAAATGGGCCTATTACGGTTACTTGGAACTGTCAAAATTAAAGCAATTCCTACCGCTATTACGCAAATTAGCCCATAGATAGACGAAAGATTTCACATAATTTTAAACGGTCCCGTTACTGCGAGCTTGTGACCAATGTGTATTTGATGAAAATGTTTACGATTAAGTCAGAAAGCTGAGGATGGCAATCTATTGTGCCTGTCACTTGTAAACTGAGTGATTTAATTATTTGAAAACCCGTAATTCTAATTTGAAATCACCATAAAGATATTTTCATTTGACAATTTTTATTAAGATTATTTTTGCAACAAAAAAATTTGTAGACAGCCTTTTAATTACAATTTAATTCAAACAAATATAAAAATCCGGTTCAAGTTCCAACAGTTATGTTGGAACTTGAACAGGGTTTTTTTTGAGGGTGGGAAATCATTAAATAACTTCTCCCGCTCTGGGTGGAGCAGGAGGGTGTGCCAGACTTTTACTGAATTGCCTGTGTGCCAGGGACCCTGGTATCTCTTTCGAACAACTCGCACCCCTGGCAGGCATAGGCCTTTGCGGACCGCATCAGTTGATGCTGACATCTCTTTTAGGCAACTTTTGTTTACATTTTCGTCAAAAAGTGTTGGATCAGATCATAGACGGTTTCTAAGTTTCTATGCATTGATATACAAAAAACCCAAGACTATCAGCGTGTCAAAAACGTCCGCATAAATAGGGCGCGATGTGCGCAGGCGTCAAATACATAATATCGTCAGTCATCTTTCTGTCAGTATTTTTGGATATTGCGTTGTAAAAAAACATGTAAGTACCTTACACGCATGACTTAAAGTGTTTGCAAAACAATGAGTTTTATCATGACTATAACCACTGACGAGTGACGTATAATTGGGGACAGTTTTGAGTTTAGCCTGTGCATCTTGGGTTTTTTTGTATAATAATATCAGTGTTTCTATTTCTAAAGGAAATTCTTCAGATTCATTTGAATAGTCCGCATTTGTTTAGTATGTTCGCTTGTTATTCGCCGCCTGGGTTTTACAACAACAGTGTATCGTTAGGGCTATTTAAAATACACACTTATGTTAGAGGTAGCGGGTGGGTCGTGACGGTGCATACGTCAGTTTGTGGCGTGAAGCACGAGCGGTAGCGATTTGGTGTTAGATGTGGAAGATTAGAAAGAGTGTAGTAATAAGTTTATGTCGTTCGTTTTAATTCTCATTTTTTTTTAAATTATGTTCTTACTTACTACTATCAAGATAATTTATTGCTGGCTTGAATAGATTTTTTTTCCTGAATATTGTTAAGTTTCAGTAAAGCATTATAACTAATCTTTATAAAAACGTCCATAAAGATTACAATATTGTTATTTTCAAAAAGATGTCTAAATTTTGGATTTGGTGACATATAACATCACAGGTTGAGCACAGGTGCACGTGTAGTACACCCACATTTTGCCAGTTATGTATAAGCCGCATGTATCTAATAGAAGACGAGCTCATTGCCACCAACCGGGCACAAATCCAGACTTCGAGCTCTGAGGAATTCAGGAAAGAAAACGCAATAACACTTTGTCCGACCTGAGAATCTAACCCGGGATCTCATGTTCAACAGTAGCATTTGCGACCACTAAACTAACGAGGCAGTCAGTCAGGATTTGGTGAGAATAGGGTAACGTTTAAAACTAAAACCCATTTGTTTTCATTTCAGCCAAAGCCAAAGTTACTGTTTTAGCAACGCTGTTGCAGCGTCTTCCATCAAACATCTTTCTGAAATTCATGTTACGATTTTGACCAGCCCGCTCACAAACCCGCTACCGCTACATTCCTTCCCTTACACCACAAACCTAGGGTGGCCCGTAAAATTGTGTATTACCATCATCGTTCTACGACCTCGTCGGCGATATTAAGGGGACTATGACCTTATGTTACGACCCAGGTGGATGGAAGCACTGATGGGTCTACCTACAGCAATTATAAGCCCTTAATACATGCAACTAATGCTGGCCGATTAGTTTTAATGGCACTTAGCGGGTCATACGTGGCTTGTTCAATTCTGTTTCGAGGTGTTTTGAAAATGGATGGTGGAATTGTTGCACCTTCTTTTGTTTAATTTGAAAATGCTGCTGTTTAGTGTTTATGGTATTGTTTTTATTATTCTTTTTTTAAAGCCTTGATTTTATTTTCAAAGTTAATTTCTTGTATAAAGTTCGTCTAGAAAATAATCGCCATAAGTTATGGAATCAGACATTACTATTTAATAAATGTATTCATCGTTTTTTTAAATGTTTTTTATTTTATATTTTTAACATCTGTTTTCTATTACGAATCTTTTTTGCATTTTTTGTCGAAATGGTGACACACTTTAGTTCTCTTCTATGTGATCGGTGGATGAAGCCTATTGCTGTACCAAACACACTGCTGGCATAATGTATTATGTAACTAAAGCCAAAGTGAAATCCAACCTTTGTTCTAAGGCATACTATTCTATTAACGACTACTTAAACGATAAGAATAGTTGGTCGCTGTGATTAACTCAGGACAATGTTTGTGTTCTTTCACCAGAATTAGCTTACCTACTGACAGGTTGTATGAATTACATTCATATACTTAATTGTTTATTTTATTAGACTCTTTAAATCATTTTATTTTTTACTATTGTATTGCACAGAATCAAGTAGACAGCTGTGCTGCTGGGGAGTTTGTTGCGCCACTTCTTCTTCCCAGCTAAAGCACTAGGAAGTGTCGAAGGGTGGGCGTTTTGGG
This sequence comes from Polymixis flavicincta, assembly GCA_949987655.1. Classification (NCBI taxonomy): domain Eukaryota; kingdom Metazoa; phylum Arthropoda; class Insecta; order Lepidoptera; family Noctuidae; genus Polymixis; species Polymixis flavicincta. The sequence goes on along the minus strand of OX465195.1, from coordinate 10,802,149 downwards.
GGGACTGTCTTATGTTTTAATTTTTTTTTTGACGTTCGAAAAGTGCTGACTCTCAGCCTAGTTTGAATAAATGACTTTTGATTTTGATTTTGAACTAAACACAAAAATGCTTCATCTTCACCAAAAAAATATTTTAAATAGTAAAACGACGCGTTTCTTGTATGGGATAACGTAATTATAAGGGGTTTAGTTTTTAATTTAATTTTCAAATATTTGTTGTTATGGCGGCTATAGTAGTACAATCGCCAGCAGGTCAAGCTATCCCAAACTGTCAAATTTTCCCAATTGAACATAAACCTTATTCCTTTGTAATAAAGTTCAAAACTATCAAAGAAATTTGACAGATTGGGGTAGCTTGATGTGCTGGCCTCTGTACAAACTCTGTGAAAATTTCAAGTGTCTACCCTTATCGGTACAAAGCATACAGCAACCCTACCTGTGACTGACGGACGGACAGCAGAGTCTTAGGGGGTATCCATTAATTACGTGACTCAATTTTGGCGATTAGACCCCCACCACCGCCCTGGTGAGATGTCGTGAAATTTGACTCGAGCCTCCCCATAATCTCACGTGAAATATTTCAACAAATATGATTGTGTTTTTAGTGTAAAAACACTAATCTGTGCTTATTTGCGTTGCATTTGGCTGGCTTTGCGGGTCGGTGTCGTTTTAACCATCGAGGAGCTACTGTGTTACTTTGTGGCGTTCGCATAACCGTGATAAATATTATTTTGGAGAATTTAGCCATATTGGCGGGAAAATATGTTTAACATAATTTAACCCGGTTTTCTCGTAATGTTACGTTGTTTACTTGCAAAAAAAAAATACGTGACCCCGATGTGAGATTGCGTGAGATTCGATTCAACCCCCCCCCCCCCCAAACGCCTCACGTAACTAATAGACGCTGCCTTAGTAATAGGGTCCCCTTAGCCCCCTTTGGGTAAGGAATTGTAAAAACTAAAATATTTCTTGCGTCTCTAAGTACTCAAACTTCGTTCTACAATCTTACGCTTACGACAACTAGTTACTTGACGAGATCAACCCCGGTGGTTTAAAATATTACGTTAATTACTATTTAGTCATCAAGTAATTTTCATGTCTAACTTTTAAAGACAGCGTGTATTTAACAGGAAGTAAGTCATTCATTTTCCTGTTACCTTATGAAATAATTATAATGTTAGCTTGCGCAAAATTACGTAGTTTTGCAACTCACTTATTATCCGATTACAGCGTTGTTGAGGGGGTAATGCTTTACTTACGAGACTGGATATAGGTATAGGGTGACTGGTAATTAGTGACCGACATTTAAACACATGATTGTACTCATCATTATGAACAACTTTTACTATGGGACCAAACCTGAAATCGCGAAAAAAAAATCAGCTGTTCCCTACATTTATGTTCGCATAACTCGTCAAAATGGTCCATCGGTCACTAATTACCAGTCACCCTATAAACAAGTTAACTGCTTAATTTAAAATGATGTTATGTTAATGAGAGCGGCTAGTGGCTAAGCAACAACAGCCACACAGGTCGATCGATCAGGTTAAGCCACGCTTGCCGCGGTTTGTCCGTGGATGGGTGACCATCTTTACATACCAAGACCCCTCCGTGCCTCGGAAAGCACATTAAGCCGTTGATCCCGGCTGTCATTCATAGATCTTTGACAGTCGTCACGGGCAGGGGCGTATCAATAGAAAATGGCGCCTAGGGCGCGCATCACATTTGCGCCCCTTCGAAAATTCTTCGTGTCCAGCAGTGGGAACATTAGGTATGTAGGCTGATTATGTATAAAATCAGTTTCTTTACTTAACCGACTTTACTTGCTGCGCGGAGTCACTAACAAACCACTTGTAGGTACCTACCATAGTCATTGTGTAAACCGATCGCCGCTTATAATGAACGTGTTTTGATAATGAAGACTTATGTTTTTAAAACGCTTTTCCGATGCTCACTCACTATTGTTTTGTATTGCTTTTAACCTTCTTCAAAAAGGAGGAGGTTCTCAATTCGTCCCTATTTTTATTTTATAATTATTTGTTCATAATGTTGCGAAACATAAAGAGTATGCTGAGATGGATTGATCAAGTTGTGAAGATAAACGAAGGGCGGCTAACAAAATGTTTTTACAAGGTACATGTGACTGGAAATGCCAGGGAGGCCTTAGCAGGACATAGAGTGACTTTAAGGGTGATTTGAGGGCCTTGTGAGGGCCGCAGGAATCCGCTGGATGCGGGAAGCACAGAACCGGTCGAAGTTGCGGAGCTTGGGGGAGGCCTTTGTCCAGCAGTGGACGTTTTTCGGCTGAAATGATGATGATGATGATGGGTGATTTTCTTCAGAATGGCCAGGTGCCTAGTACTCGCAACCGGCGTGCGTTGAACGTAAACGAGGCAAAAGGAGTTTGTAAGGATCGTATCATTCGCAGCAATGAATTACTACACGGTTTTGACAGTTGTCCCTACTCCCTATTATGGTTTTACCTGTCCAAAAAAGTGATGATGATGATGATGATGATGTTCTAAAATACTTCCTGTAAATACTGACAATAAAACAATGCGTACCTATACCACTACTGGCCAGGTATACAATACTGTGTACCTGGCCAGTAGTGGTATACGCATTGGTGTTGGATAGGTAATGTAGGAGGGTAGGTACTAGGTACCTCATCATTCTCACCATATTCACACAGTCCATCCATCGTTTCTTTACACTCCCTCTACTCTTATAGCCATCGAAATTCATGCTCTAAACTTTCTTCACGACGTTTTCCTCATTCCTCCGTATCACATGCCTATACCATACCAACTGATTTCCACACAACTTTTCAGTTACCGGTGTTACTTTCATGTTTCCTCTCATGTACTAATTTCTTATTCTATTCACCCGTACTGTAACACCACACATTCCTCTTAACATTCTCATCTCAGCTACATGCAATTGCCTTTAATTCATCCCTTTTGTGGCCCAACATTCTGACCCATACAAGACGGCAGGTCTTACCATGGTTTTATATATCTTCCCCTTAAGTTTAAGGGGAATATGGGAGTCGCAGATTGTTTCCGTGACCTGCCACCATTTCATCAATCCAGTGTTAATTCTGTACTTTACCGTCCGATCTACTTCGCCATCGCTTTGCACGAGTGAACCGAGCCGATACCGAAAGTCGGAGTAGATTGGGAGAAGCGCGCCATCAAGCGCTATGGCTCCAGAACTGGAGAGACCGCCGAAATCGCAGAACATATATTCAGTTTTGGTTCTGCTGATTTTCTAGCCGACATTCTCCAGCTTCTGTTGCCACTTCTTCAATCTGCCCTGGATCTCGGATACCTTCACCGACTATACAACGTGTTGATTTGCATCCACGTCAAATTTCAGGAGGCTGTTATGAAAGACATAAATAATCAAATAAAATTACGATACTTGCGCACTAATGAATACATACTTGTTTTTTTCGTTATTTAAATTTAACAGTATTTCAGAAAACACCTCTTTCAAAGAACAGAATCGCCCCGTTCCGTATGCGGTAGGCAGTGTCGCACGACTATATCGCTGTGTGTTACAGTGCGGTATCACACGGGCCGCGTTTTAACATGCGTGTCCGAAAAAAAAAATATGCCAAATACCGATTTCCGAAAATATGAAAAAAAAAACTACTTATTTTATTATTGATTCGTGTCAAGAATCATTAGCATAGTTACCTCCTTGAATTTGACGAGGATGCAAAACAACACGTTGTATAGGTACTCCTACCATAGCAAAAGGTAAAAAATTAAAAAACTTCTGCGAAAAAAAAAGAGCGGACTTCAAAAAAATAAAACTACCTACCTGAAAAATACCGACTTCCGTTATTTTGAAGTTATTTTTACACTACTTGCTATACTAACATCAGTCGTTTTAAAACATATGTATCTGTCTGTAGAAATAAAAAGAAAACTCTTGACTGACTTACTGACTGATTGACTGACTCATCAACAGGTAGACAAGGAATAAGGAAGATTTTGCGAAATTCAACCCCTAAGGGAGTTAAATAGGGATGAAAGTTCCGCGCGGGCGAAGCCGCTGGCAAAAGCTAGTCATCAATATACACAAAGTGAATTGAAGCGAACGCAAAAACCACACAAGCAAAGTTAATAAAATTTTAATAGCTCGCTGTCCGGTAAGGACCAAGCCCAAGTCGACGGCGCGTTGTGTTCCACGCGCGCCTCAAAGAGATGTCAGCACAAAATGATGGGGCCCGCAAGGGCCCATGCCTGCCAGGGGTGCGGGTTTGTTCGAAAGAGATACCACAGTCCCTGGCATACGGGCTACTGATGGAGCACGGGTGGATTTTAGTCAGTAAAAGTTGACACGCACTCCTGCTCCACCCAGAGTGGGAGAAGTTATTTGATGATTTCCTACCCAAAAAATAAAATAAAAAACCCCTTAGACAAACTCAATCCATAAAAATAATAATTTTCAAAATCGATTTGCGATTCAAAAAACAAACAAGAAAACCTCCTCCATTTTGAAATCGATAACATTAATAGCTCGATGATTTAAACCATCTCAAAAGAAAAACCACCTATTGTAATATTACCGATGAGGTTTAGGAAAACTCAATCACATGGTTAGTTCCTATACAAAAAGAAAGGAATTGTTTTGCTTACCAATGGTAGCATTTTTATTGCCATACTGGGCATATAAGTAGATTCATAAGCTTATTTACCTGTGATAGCTAGGTACTTCAATATGGGATGGTATAATATGCAAAGCTACGAGTATGACGTCTTTGCTTCATTATATATTGGTCCTAATTTTAACCAATTTCATCATCATCTTCCGAGCCTTTTCCCAACTATGTTTTTTTACTTTTTTTTTTTTTTTTGGGTGGGAAATCATCAAATAACTTCTCCCGCTCTGGGTGGAGCAGGAGGGCGTGTCAGACTTTTACTGACTAAAACCCACCCGTGTTCCTTCAGTAGCCCTTAAGCCAGGGGCTGTGGTGTCTCTTTCGAACAAACCCGCACCCCTGGCAGGCATCGACCCTTGCGGGTCCCATCACTATTTGTGCTGACATCTCTTTGAGGCGCGCGTGGAACACAACGCGCCGTCGACTTGGGCTTGGTCCTTACCGGACAGCGAGCTACCCATTACTCGCCGTCCGCAAGCCCATGCCTACGGTGGCCGGAAATCGGCCTGGGATTCCCGACGCCCAGGGCGTCTCCGTATCCTGCGGCGGCTGGGGTCGCGAGGGCGCATATGCTGCCTCTCCCTCACGTGCGCCGCCTCCCTCTTCGCGAGCATCACTGCTTCGCTGAAGGAGGTGACGGCTCCCCATGCCCTCTCGCTCCGTACCATGGCCTGGACCAGGGCCGGACGCGAGAGATCGCCGCCGCCGATCGCCTCCACGAGGACACGGCGGTGCTCCGCCCAAGCAGGGCAGACCGCCACCGTGTGCTCCACCGTGTCCTCAGGGCGATCTTCGCAGTGGAAACACCCGGGCGTTTCCTCCCGCCCTATCCGAAACAGGAACCTCCCGAAACAACCGTGTCCGGTGAGGACCTGCGTCAGGCGGAAGGTGAGGACGCCATGCCGCCTCTCAAGCCACTCCTCAAAGAGGGGACTTACCGCCGCAATCAGGGCGTGCCCATTCCCAACTATGTTGGAGTCGGCTTTTAGTCTAACCGAAATACCAGTATTTTAAATGGAGTAACTGCCTATATGACCTCCACAACCCAGTTACTGGGTATATCTACAATACTCCTTGAAAAAACTGGTTGTCAGACATTCTGGCTTCTGACGACCCGTAACGACTGTCAAAGATCCACGAATGACAGCGGGATGGACGTGCCTTTCGAGGCACGGAGGAGTCTCGTTATGTAATGATGGTCACCTATCCACGGTCCAACTTTGGCAAACGTAGCTTAACCTGATGGATCGACCCATGCGGCTGTTATTACTTAGCCACGAGCCCCTCAAAAGGAAGCGTTACTCATAAACACTTACGGATGCTTTTAATGTGCACTTTTTACATCGTTCTCACATTGATAATTTCAACATAATGATGTAACCAACTTTTTGTAACAAAATCATGATTTTAAAAGAGTGTCCATGGAGTTTCTTGCCCGTTCTTCTCCATAGGTACCTACGCTTTGGAATGGGCAACTAGCTTCATCTTTCTAACTCACCGACCTTGATTATTCAAAAGTGCCTGTAATTGGTTTAATTGAAGTAAATGCTTTGAGTTTGAGCTTACAGCGTCAAAGTTATGAATATTTCTAAATATCTAAACTTCGCAAATAATTATTTTGAGCTCAAAGTGCACTTCAACGTTTAAGAGGTTTTGCAGCTATTAATGTTATAAATGGAAAAGTCTATTTGTTATACCATTAAAGCGCAATATCGCGACAGACGTGAAACTAACGGAGATTATCCTACCTAATTAATAACTATACTACATGGGGCCTAATTATATGAATTAATTGCTTTCCTTAATCCTGTTTATATTTATTAATTAGGTTTAAGGTAATCACCGTTTCATACAAAAAAGTCAGCTGTTTGACCCCTAAATTTTGATTGCGTAGGTATTGCGCTTTTCTATAAAACAGCTGATTTTTCTAGAAAGATATGCTGAATTCAAGGTTACAGTTTGCGCTCTGGTTAAAAATGTACCCTGTGTTGTCTCGTTGGTCTAGTCTAGTGGACGCAAGCGCTACCATGAGGTGCTGGGTTCGATTCCCAGGTCGGGCACTGCTACTGGTTTTTTTTTGCTGATGGAAATATGCTCACAAACATGAAATGGGTACCGTGTGGTGCCGGACGTAAAAGAATAGCACCATGCCATTTCTTCCCGCGGGTGCGTAGAAGGCGACTAATGGACTTACTAGAGAATGGGCAGCACCATTCTCTTTGCATTTTACCACCATACTGCAATCGCCAACCCGCCTGCTAAGCGTGGCGATTATGGCAAAACCCCCCTTTCGGGGGAGGCCTATGTCAAGCAGTGGACGTCTTGCGGTTGGAATGATAATGATGATGACATGAAATGGGACTTTGACATAACTGGAAAAGTTTAAGTGCATTATAGTCACACCTTCGCCTAACCCTTCGGGAAAAATAGGCGTGGTGTTACGTTAATTATAAATGGAAAAGTCTATTTTTATACCATCATGGCGCAATGGCACGACGGACGTGAAACTAACGGAGATTACCTACAACCTAATTAATAAGTATAAACATGATTAAGGAAAGCAATTAATTCATATAAATTGTAGTCATATTAAAGGCAGGAAGGACTTCGCAAGATTTATCTTTCAGATGAAGGAGAAACGAGGTTTTTTAAAAGGTTACCTAGTTCACACGACCAAACAAGAAGCTGCCAGCTAAGCTGAACTTTTGAGTTTTAAAATAATTACCATAATAAAAATTAATATTTATTTCAGATATAATTAAAATTGTCTATATAAGATTAGTAACAGAGGTCTTCAAAACGATATTAGTATTATTAATAGGGAGTAATCCCGACAAATAGACGCGCAAACTGTAGCGTAGAATTTTTTCGTCAGCTATGAAAAAATCTGACGTTTCATGGAAAAGTGTGATTCATATGCAGTCAAAATCTATTGAATGGCTATTTTTTAATAACCGACGTAATATTTTAACGTAGGGATCAGAGTCATTTACTGAATCCACGGAAAAATAAAAAAAACAGGCTACGCGTCGTCCCTGCCATCCTGTATTATAAACTTTTTACAATTTGTAATCCAATCTAATATATCTAGCCTGTATTGTTCTACAGCAGGCTAAACACGATAGCAGTAGAATACCGTTTTGTCGTCGGAAGAGTAGACAAAAGTGACGTTTCCGTAAAGACAGTTGAATTTTTATAGCCGAGAAATTTAGACAAGCGATTTCTATTCTACAGTAGAGAATAAGCCTGCTACAGGGCCGGCCTCTCTCTTCCTTTTCCACACAATTCTGTATTTTGCTAGCCAGGGCTTCTACTCCCTGAGTATAAGCCTTATCACCTACGGACATATGATTAGTTCGGAGTCCGAATTAAGAATAGGTCTCTCCATTCACCAAGTGTTTGTGGCTGTCCGAAAAATAGAAATTGACACTTGTGATTACGGATCAACTTCTTTTTGGACGGGCTTGCATTTTCGTTGACGGACTTTGAGTGTACTCTAAGTCTGTCAACGAAAATGCAAGTCCGTTTAATAATAGTTGACTCCTACCGAAAGAACTGGGGGTGTAGATGCTCCTACACCCCCAGTTCTTTCGGTAGGAGTCAAGTTCGTCCCGCCATCTTCGCTTTAGCCTGTTCATGAACTTTTTGTTTTGCTTTTTAATCACCCATCAAGATCAACCATTTTCCAAAGATAAGTAGTAAGTAGTAGTAGTGGTAAGTAGTTTTGTACAAACACTTTTACACGTCAATAATGAGTCTAAACATGTCCTTTTAATTCTAATTAAAATAAAAAGGGACGAGACGTAACTTGTCCTAGTTACAAGAGACGAAAGGTTAACAATTACCAGTTCTGGCCAGCCAATTGGTGAATTGTTTTGGCGGAGAAATAAAGAAGTCAGTGCTATCATTTAACAACAACTTTAATACAGTCACAAGGAAATAAATGGGGTCTATTGTTTCTGCTTACCCCATTGGAAATAATTAAAGAAAAATAATTTATTTGAGACACGCACCGCAAATAAATGAAACAAACATGATTCTCCGCGGAATCTTACTACTTTCAAACTACGTCAATATCGGTTTTTTTTTCTGTATGTTCCAAAACAATTAGCCGATATTATTAATACGATATTAGCATAATTCGTATGTGATTGACGTGGTTATGAGTAAGGAATCGTTAAGTGGTCATAGTGAATTCAGGCCCAGTAAAAAAGCAGATAACGGTGATATAAAAACAATTAAATAAGAAAATAGTGCAAACAATAAAAAAACTAAAGAGAAAGACCTATGCGAGGCCGAAAAGGCTACAAAGAAAGAAGGCCCAAGTTGTGTGGAAATGAATAATAAAATCATTAAAATCTGCTCAAAATATTAATTTCTATAAACCTCTAGAGCTAAACACCCATACACCGACAAGCAACTCAGTTGTATTATAGCAAATACGCTGCAAGCTTCGACAAACATCTTTACCACATTCCTCCACATGTTAAAAGGTTGTCATTGTGTCGCTATTATCGCCTCCGCCTGTGAATTAGACCAGCCGATATGTTTTAGTGTTAAGTGTCTGCGAGGTGGTCCTGTTTGCAGTTTTTTCGCTAAAGAACTGTCTTTTTTAAGTAGGGTAGTTATTGGTGGATGATATCCTTCAAGTCGAATACAATTAAGACGGAAAAAGGAATCTTAACTCCATAAAATATACGAGGTAATAAAGCTGGAATTACTTACTTCGTATTTTTTTATATGTCATTTTTATTTTTAAATGGAAGAAAGCCATATTATATATAAATCCTAAAATAATAATATAAAGGCGAAAATAACTCTGTTTGTCTGACTGTAACCTTTTCAAGTCAAAATAGCTGAATAGATTCAGCACACGGACAGAACTTGACCTAGGTAAGGATGATTAATGTGCACTTTTTACATCGTTCTCACATTGATAATTTCAGCATAATGATGTAACCAACTTTTTGTAACAAAATCATGATTTTAAAAGAGTGTCCATGGAGTTTCTTGCCCGTTCTTCTCCATAGGTACCTACGCTTTGGAATGGGCAACTAGCTTCATCTTTCTAACTCACCGAACTTGACAATTCAAAAGTGAAGTAAATGGTTTATTTGAAATAAATGCTTTGAGTTTGAGTTTGATACGGGAAACGTTTTATACCGGTAGTACAATCCCGTGGGTATAATTTCCGACCTCGCAAAAGTACTACATAAAACAAAGATCTAAAATCGATCGTCATTTTCAAAAGTTGGATTGTTGACTCAAACAGTTGAGTGACAAGTCCTCATAAAATGCATTGTTTAATTTTACTTTTTATCAAAGAATCAAGAAGTTAAATTCGGAGAAATCTTAATTATAGGGAGCTTGCCAAAAGGGCCGAATCTTGAAAAAGTCGACGCCTGTGATTTCCCATTGTGATTCGTTTAGCGAGCCTACATGTAATAGTATGCAGCTAAGGTTGCAGCTACAAAGACCAAGCTGAGCGATTGTGAAATCGCTCTTAATTCATGAGTGAGAGAGTATTTCTAGTAAATTGTACAGCTAAGATATACTTTATAGTCTTCTTCTGTTAGTGTCAAAATTAATCTATTGCATTCAAAGCAAATATTTATTTATATTTATACAACATAGTTTTTGTTTACCTTAAACCCGAAAACGGGTCATTGTACTCATCATTATGAACAACTTTTTCTATGGGACCAAACTTGAAATCGCAACAAAAAACAGGAGTTCCATACATTTGTGTTCACTTAAATCGACGAAATGTATGGAAAAGCTGATTTTTTAAAACTAATTGTGTATATTGATCGAAGATTTATATTAAAATAATTTAAAAATCGTAGATCAAATCGGTAGCCGGTGCATTGTAATAAAGATCAATTTAGATTTACCGGGATAACAAATTTATTTTAATGCAAGCAAGCACTACCGGCCTGGATTGTGTAATGTCTTTTCCGTTTCATGGTATCTCAGATATTTGATTGTCATCAAGTTTAGTCCTCCGAGCCGGATGACATCCGGCTCGTAGTCAAATCCTCTTTAATTTGAGATAAAGCTCTTGCCACCCGCTGCCAAAGGGACCTAACCTCAACTTTACAGTTTCGCAAGCTCCGACTTGCCTTTACTTAACGCCATCACGATAATTTTGTTCGTTAATTAATTTGTTTGTGCTAGAATTTTATTTAAAAGTTATGTCTTTCAATTGGTGTTTGCTTTCGGTGTGTTACTTTTCAAATGCATTGAATAAAGTTTTGTTTGATAAAAGTGTGGATAGCGGAACATTATTTGGGATCGTTTATCGATATTAAGCGATAATGTGATAAAATTGTGCTTCAAAAAAAAAAAAAAAAAAAAAACGTTTTCAGGAAAATGAAACTCAAGACCTAGTACGGAAAAATGTTAAGCATTCTTTTGAAACTAGATCATACGTTTATATTTCTGCAAAGCAATAATAATTTCGTAATCGCCATAATTGGCGGAATTTGCCATTCCTTCGTCGTAAGTTCATCCAAAGTTCCTCATTGCTTATTTCGATTTAGTTCTATATGAAGACGCAATTTATTTGAACCCAAAACCACAACACATAGTCGGAACTTTTACAACAATTCCAAACCTTTCATCTCTGATTTGCCCCGACAAAGCAAAACCGACATTGAACTTGCATACCAAAAATTGTACATGCAATTCTAGACTTAGACTATTCATAAAGTTGCATTTTTTTTTTAAACAGTCACGGATTTCGATTAACACGTCCCTACATTTCGCACAGTGCGCCTCATTGTACTAAAGTGGTGGGCAAAAAACGTGAATAATATTCGGTCATTGAAAACTTTCGACGCCGTATTATTAACTGTTAATCGCGGGCCCACAATGTAAGGGGTCTCGAAAGTTATGCGTTCGTCACTTTGTCGGCGGCCGGCGGTTTTGTCCGGAGTTTTTGTGCGCATCATCGAATATGTTGACCAGTGGTTTGTGTGGTGCGATCAAATGAATTTGATAGTATCTTTGAATTTGAAATCGGTAACATGAGTTTTAAATTATTTCAAATAAGCCAAATATGTTATGAACTAAAATGAGTCCTTTTCTAATTAATTGTAACACTTATATGAATAAAATAGGCTTGCATTTGATTAATAATGTGACAATGCTGTTTTAATTTCTGATTTAACAAACGCTCTGTTTGAAATCTGTAAAATTATTAAATTCATTTATTAATTGACAGACAATGCGAAACCTAGACCACTGGGCTTAGAAATTGTGCATGTTGATAAAATCCCAAAGAATTTGGATAAAAGCTTCCTTAAAAATGCACGATTATTTTTGTCATGATGCAATTAATTCAATAATATGTTCATGTTATCCCTTCAAGTATCAAGACCTACCGAGACTGCCAAACGGCGGCATATTGCGGTTACAATGAAAACGTTTTAAAAGCGTTTTTTGTCCAAACCGTTGGGCATCGCACCACTGTGTCAACGAAAGGTGCACATAAATATTAATGTAGACGCATTATACACCGAACTGATAGAAAATTAATTAAATTGATTTTTAATTTCACATTATCTGTATTTTCCGCTTGCATTCCGTTGTGGGAATCGTGTTTTTAATGTTTATTGAATGGGAAGAGTACTTTATGGAACAGAGTTTTGTCATTTTGTAGATCCTACTTGTTTTTTCTCTCCAATGATTAATTTTGTGAATTTTGGAGTTTGCAGATAGGTTTACATAAGGCTTTTAGTTATTTAATTTTAGATAAGAAAACTACGTACCCTGAATAGACAGAGTATTTTAAATTTATACATTTAAACAAGGCCAAGTGCGAGTTTGAGTCGCACACGAAGGATTCCGTATCACCGGACAGTATTTAAGAGGGGACGGGGCCTGCGAGGAATTTGAAAAATAGGTATTTGAAAAAACTATTGCCGTCGCGCTGTCAGTAAGTCTGCCCCCGTAGTGTGTGATAGGGACAGCTGCAGCTTAGACCAAAATTATAACTAAAATTTGACTAGATCGACGTTTCGTATTCCCCTTTTTCTCCTCGAAAACTGATCCAATTCAATTATTTTTTACAGGTTTCCATATTTTTTTTTATTATGAAAACTTCTAATTTGTCTGGTAGTCCTCTAATCACGGCGGTAAAAACATTTTGTAATTTTTAGAGGGTCATATTTTCTTTACTAATTAGTTGCTGAAGAAAAAAAAATGACAGGGACGTGTTTACAACAGACCTTAATTTTATAAAAAAAGAAATATTGCTCTAGAGCAATATTATATTATTATTAAAAAAAAAATTGCCTCTAGAGGCATTATTCAGGAAGAAAAAAGGGGAATACATTTGTATGGAGAATTGCACACCTTGTTCCCTTTTAACACTAGATGTAAAAAAACATGTCTTTGGTATTGGGACATCATTAAATTTTTTACTTTATTTTTAAAATTTTGTTACGGTGGCAATAGAAATAAAAAATCTAGAAAACAACGGTATTTCTATTACGGTTCATGAGATACAGCCCGCTGACAGACAGACAGACGGACGGACGGGCGGACAGAAGACGATTAGCAATAGAGATCAGTTGGGACCCTTTTAATAAACCATTCCTTTTTAAATTAGGTGATAGATCTGTCATAAAATGCGCAACCATTAATTAATTTGTAAACAAACAAAGCATCTAAAAACTTTGCATAATATAATTGACTACTAGTATGACTAGAGAATGGGCAGCAGCGTTCTCTGTGCATTTTACCACCATACTGCGATCGCCAACCCGCCTGCCAAGCGTGGCGATTATGGCAAACCCCCCCTTTTTGGGGGAGGCCTATGTCCAGCAGTGGACGTCTTTTGGTTGAAATGATGATGATGATGATGTCAACTTTAAAAACCACCTACAAACTTAAAAAAGAGAAGAAGAAGTCTAAAATGATACGTCTACCCCATGAATTTAACTTACTTTGTTTTGTTATTAAATCAAAGTACTTAAATGCCACAAGTCAAAAGTTAGCAACAAGTCAAATCTTAGTTCCCTATACCGCGGCCGAGGAAACCTATTCCACCGTAATACAGTTCACATTAGTACGGGGGACAGTGCGGTTCAGTTCCGTATAAACTAACAACCAATTTATTATGTATTACAATAAATTAGACTTAGCTTAATTTACACTCTTTGATAAAACTGTAATATAAAAATATTGCTCAAGGTTGGATTCAAATAGCAAACAGAGTTTTTTAATTTTGTATTGATTATTCAGAACTTCCTGGTAAATAATTGATATCCCCCTGAGATATTGATTTCAAAAGAGACTCAATTTATCTTGAATTTCAACCAGTGATTTCAACTGACGTTTATATCGTGTCAGCTCTCGTCGAGATTTAGCTCAAGCGCCATGATTGGACAAAGTGTAGAAATCTAACCACAACCTGTTATTCCCTTTAAGTTAATAGGAGAATAATTCCCATCTATCTCCTATGATCTATGCTTAAATTGAGAATATACAAATAACCGGCCAATTGGCTTTATGATTTAGGTGTTGATTGTCAAGATTTACGTTTTGCGTGCAAACTGCGCTTAGATCCGAAATGATACGCCATAATGGTGCGTTAACAGCCATTTTGGGAAGGTTAAAGTGTCAAGATTATGTATAGAGAACGCAAATTGTGTTGCACGTCTAAGATTGTGACTAATAAATTTTGATTTTGATGCAGTGTGCAATTTAGTGGGCACAGTATGCTCTTGCATAGGTGCTTGTAGGTCTTGCTTATAAAGTCATGTTTGCCTATAATTGTGCTTTTCTTAATCTCCGTTTTTCCCCGACTACGCCATAGCAAAGAAAAGGTTATATTTTTCACGTGTTTTAAATCGACTTCAAAAAAAGGAGGATGTAGTCAATTCGAATTCGGTTGTTTTTTTTTTATGCTTGTGGTGACTCCAATCTCCGTCATTTCCGAGTGGTTCCATATAAATGTGGTCAAATTTTGATTAGTGTTGAGTTTGCTTCAATAATACGTATTCTTTCCACTTAGTGTTTTTTTTTTTTGATGTTATATATGTAGGTAATAATTTCTTGTCACTGTTATTTCGTTAACGAGTACCTACCTATCACAGAATAATTGTGAAAAAATAATTTAAAATAAAACCTGCAAAGTGCGAGTCGGAATCGCGCACAAAGGGTTCGGTATCAATTATCTATAAAAACGGTAAAAAAAATCACGTTTGTTGTCCCATACAACAAACGTGATTTTTTGCCGTTTTAAAATATTTGCTTTATTTTAATTGGTTTTTTATTTTTTAAAGATAATATTTATCTAAATATCGACCAAAAACTAGCAAAAAATCACGTTTTTTGTATGGGAGCCCCTTAAATATTTATTTTATTCTGTTTTTTAGTATTTATTATTATCGCGGCAACATAAATACATCACCTGTTCAACTGGCTAACTATCACGGTTCATGAGATACAGCCTGGTGACAGACGGAAAGACAGACAGACAGACGGACAGCGGAGTCCCGTTTTACCCTTAGGGAACGGAACCCTAAAAAACGCCACTGTCGGTGTATTTGGTTTTTATTTTCGTTTTTTTGACAACAGCTTGTAAAATTAAAGTAATTTTTCACTTTGTGGTGTTTTTTTATGGAAGTCGGTTGTTTTTATTATAAATATATTGGACAGAATTTCAACGTCTATCACGAACTATTTGAGAATGGTTCATACTTTAATAAAGATATTAACCAATCAGTAAGCACTACTGGCTGCTAAGGAAGAATTTTCTCTCGTGGAATCTCTTTTAGCGATGTATCTTTGTTTAATTCATTCATGACAAACTACGATACTGCGTTGAAGTTCCTCAATGCATTGAGTAGACATTTGCGATATGAAGTAATCAGTGTATAGGATGTTGTTGCTTGTCTAATATGCAAATGATTATACAAGATGAGGTTTTCTTAAATAGTTATATTCAGGGAGCTTCAATTAATAGTTAAACGCTTTTAATATTTTCGTCTTTTAATTTGAGTACTTTAGTGTTTCCTTTTGGTTTTCCTTCTATCTTATCGTACTAATTTTATCAATGTGAAAGTTTGTATATTTGGATGTATGTTCACGCTAAACAGTTGAACGGATTTGGATGAAAAATTTGGCACACAGATAGTTCATAATCTGGTCTGACACATAAAATACCTATTATTTCATTAATACGTTTCTATGAGATAACTTCTGACTTCCATGCGGCCGAAGTCGTGGGCAAAAGCCACCACACCATACCACAGCCCCTGGCATACGGGCTACTGAAGGAACACGGGTGGGTTTTAGTCAGTAAAAGTCTGACACGCCCTCCTGCTCCACCCAGAGCGAGAGAAGTTATTTGATGATTTCCAACCCAAAAAAAAAAAAAAAGCTACCAGTAAAATATTATTATTTATTAAATCAGACAAATACCTGTCCATATGTGCATTTGAGTACAACATAAATTTTATAAACTGGACTGACACATAAAATACCTTTTATTCCATTAATACGTTTCCATGAGATAACTTCTGACTTCCATGCGGCCGAAGTCGTGGGCAAAAGCTACCAGTAAAATATTATTATTTATTAAATCAGACAAATACCTATTCATATGTGCATTTGAGTACGACATAAATAAACTCTTCATCTTACTACACAGGAAATACATGACCTAAAAGCAACTAAAGCTTTTACACGAAATGAAACCAATGCAGAATATAAACCAAGTTTCAAATTCAATGATAACGAACTCTCAATAAATCCAGAAGGCATACGCATAGTAATTGATGCGAGCGTCCTAATTAACTACTCTCTGATATCTACTAATTGGTTTCCAAACAGGTTACACAGCAATGCTTGTACCACAGAATAAATGGTAACAGAAGGCTGGCTCCATGCAACGAACGAAAACGGGTTTATTAGTCGAGATGAACGATTTTATTTACTCGCCCAAAACGGTCGAATCGAAACTATTTCAGAGGTCTTAGTCCCGTATTACAGAACGTCACTCAATTCTCAAGCATTACTTAAAACTAGTTTCAACCAATCAAATGGCTTTAATCTAGTTTTAAGTAATGCTTGAGTATTGAGTGACGGTCTGTAATACGGGCCTTAGTGTGAGTTTCATTTAACCATCTCGATCAAACGTATCGAGCGCGTTTGGCGTTCCAATTGGCCCTGGATTGGTGACGGACCAATCGGAGCGCCGAACGCGCTCGATGCGTTTGATCGAGATGGTTAAAGAAAACTCACACTAGGGCCACTGTATTATTTTCTGTAGGCGATTCGCATGAAGTTAACTTATTTCTGGGCGAATCGACAACTCTATAGTGTAATCTTTTTTCTCTTAACTATTTATTACTCTCTTTGTTACTTTTCACTAATTTAGTGCCTAAAGAAAATAATATATTACTTAAAAATGTCGATTCGGGTGAGTAAATTTGTGCAAATCGACAGCGAAAACAGGAGCACGCACACATAGATGGCGGCGCATTCTCAAACAAATCCTGGGGCCTAAGTCTGCTATTTTTATAAATTCGTCATTCCAACACGATCCCATTGTCATTTTGCTAAAAGTTCGTAATCTGCTAAATTCATAATGGTCGATCAGTGGTCGGTCAATGGTCTCGTAATAGAATTGTGTTATAATGGCATTGTCGTATTGCCATTATTATAAAACCCGTTATTAGAAATTATTTTCGAAAAAACACTATTAAATTTGAACATTTATTCATGCCAGATTTCATTTATATGTATATATTTTTACATATTATTTTTTAACATATTATTTTAGGCACTGTCAAAATTTTAGCCTAAGTCAGTCATTCATTTGTCATTATGTACGAGATTACCAAAAAATGCCATTTGTTTCAATGGAGTGTCAGTGGCTGACCACTGGAGAGTCATAATGACGCCATTATATTAGTAGATTACCAAACTTGTCAAAATCAACAATTATGAAATCAATGATAGACCATTCTGACACTATTGTGATAGCAGACTTGAGGCCCTGGGGCCTAAGTCTACTAATTTATAAACGTCACAATGGTCTCTCAATGGTAAGTTTTTGACAGATTTGCCATACAAAAACTGTCAAAAACACACCATTGAGAGACCATTGTAACGTTTATAAATTAGTAGACTTAGGCCCCTGGTCGCGAGTGCGCTTGCACTGGCTGTATGTGAAGCGTATCTATGTGTGAGTGCGTTTTCGCTCGTTGTATGTAGCCAACCTTCTGTACGTATCTATCCTATGCTTGTACCAACGATTGATAAAACTGATTTATTACTTTCAACAGTGTAGTGGTCTTTGATAGTTTCGGGTTATTTATTTGGAGTGTTAAGTGTTTTATAACGATGTTTAACTTGATTGGGTTGTCATTTATTATTTTTAGATTGAGTAAATTCTTGTTGGTAAAATGAAGTTGTTTTATTTTAATTTTGTCATCATTGTTTTTCATCATTTTGACTAAAGCGACTGATTCTGTATGTTCTTTTATTGAAGGCAACTTTGGTTTTCCAAAGCCAAATATGCCTTATTTACATATTATTTCAATTGTAGATTCATCGATTTTATAGCTTCGATAATTCATCTGATTACAATTTACCCACTTTAATGTGACCCGGGAACCATTTTACAATATTTAAGACATGTGTCTGTTCCTAATTTACCCTAGGCTTATAAAATTTTAGTTTTTTCTAATTATGTGAATATAAGTCTGTCGCATAAAAAGATGGTCGCGTTTTTGTTTCGTTTTGACACCTCTGACACACACAATGTCGCAAAGACTTGACTTGATCTTGATTGAAAACACTAATATTATTGTGTGCTCACTATTCTCAGTAGGTATGGACCTTTTTCACGCGATTTAGTATAGTGAGGGCAAATGTAACGATTTTAATCTTCGTACGTTCTACGTTTCTGTCACTTACGTATTTCCCTTTTCAAAAATGTTTAGATACCGTTATTATCAAATTATTTTCTACGTTCACTCTTTCAAAGCTTAAGTCTTAGTGAAAGTATTAAAATAAACCTTTAATGGGTTGTTACGAAAATCTTAAAAGCACTGTCGTAATAATTATATTCCAGGCAGTTGCTTTCAGCAGATTATCAATTAGCTTGTTGACTCTTGGTGATAATACGACAACTGAGTGAGGAGTTATATTTAAAGAACATTCTAATTATTTAGTGTAAGTGTATGAAAGAGTGACTGAAAAGTCCTCAAATCAATTAAATACAATTATTTTAGTCACATAACGATCACCTAATTTAGAAGCCATAGTTGGGTTTTGAGTGCTATATTTTACTCTATAGACTCGTGCTGCAAATTTGAGTCTACTACATCATGAAGAATAAGTCCTAGCGAATAATAGTAACATGATGTCAACTAGTCGGAAACTATCCCGCGAGAACGAACCGGGATAAAAGATACGTGGTTTTAAGTTAATCAGATCACTTTAGCACCCCCAATCCCCCTTTAGGAGGTAGTTTAGAATAACAATAAATTACCAGCTTCAAAATTTACTTAGATAAGTATTTGTGCCAAGTTTCAAATTTATTAACTCAAGGAATAAGATTTTTCACACAAAAAAATCCCCCCTTTTCACCCCCTTAAAGGTCGAATTTCCAGAAACCCCTTCTTATTGCTCCCTTACATTATAAAAGAAAGCCATGTGCAAAGTTTCACGTTCCTAGTCCTAGTAGTTCGGCTGTGCGTTGAAATGTCAGTCAGTCAGTCAGTTTCTCCTTTTTTTATAGATAATGGCGGACTTCGACTAGTCATTAGTCGAAGGCTAGTTCTTCTTAGCGTACCTATCGATGCCATAAAGTTCAAACATCTTTGGCCCAAAATTCAGCTGCGCGAACCTCGCTCTCTGACGCAGTCATAAGATCATCTTATGCACAGGTCAGTCGGACAGAGCATGCAGCGCAGGATGGAAGATAGACCATCATCTGAATGGAGGCAAGGCTAATTGGCCTATAAATTTTATGATATGGATGCGTAAAAGATTTTACAATGCATGCAATACAATGACTTACCGTTCCTTGTAATGGTCTTTGAGTTTAAACAAACATTAAACTTAACCTGCAAACAATACATCAACTATGAACTACACATACGTTTAAAAGTTATGCACACATCACAGTAATAAACAGACAAGTACAAATTCTCAGTCACAACATAAATAATGAACAGCTCACCAACATGCAAGAAAAATGTACAAAATCACTTAAAGACTTAAGAATTTAAATGGCTTGTAATTACAGGAAAGCCTTAAGTTCCATTGCAAATAAGTCTGAAGAAATAAAAGTTAAGAATGATTGCAGTGAGCCACGCCTTCTGAGCGTAAGTGATGTGAGGGCTGTTTCACACACACGACATGAAGAGGTGTTTCTCCAAAATTATTTGTAAATTGAAATGAATCTTGATATTGTTAGGAGTAAGAGGCGTTACATATTTGCAGTTGGAACAGACAGGGAGAGATATGCCAAGGATCAGATAATATATAATGACTAGATCTTGCCCGCGTGGATATCGGCTATGGCGGGAAAAACTAGCCTATGTCCTTCTTCATATCCCAGGCTATATCTCTGCCAAATTTCATGACTATCGGCAGACAGTTACTTTCGCATACAAAATATTAGTAGGGGTGTATCGAACGCATAATGCCAGTTTATTTAGCAGCATCTTCATTTAAAACGTTATCAAAGTCAACTATGCATTTGAATTAATTACAGACGTTTTATTTAATTTAATTTCTTCTTTTAGTTTAACGTCAAAAAGTTTTTGAAAATCTCTCATTTAGTCTTTCAACATTATTGACTCTATAACCATTGATGAAACCAGCAGAAGATCAGAAACAAATCCTCAAACAGATAGTCTAAATCGTTTTAAATTGCTCCTCCACCAGTATGAAACACCTCAAGTACTAAATAACTTAAAGGTTAAGCCTGTACTACACAATGTAGGCGTCAGGACCACAGTAGAGATAGTTAC
Organism: Polymixis flavicincta; assembly: GCA_949987655.1. Taxonomy (NCBI): domain Eukaryota; kingdom Metazoa; phylum Arthropoda; class Insecta; order Lepidoptera; family Noctuidae; genus Polymixis; species Polymixis flavicincta. The sequence goes on along the minus strand of OX465195.1, from coordinate 10,781,476 downwards.
AGAGGATCCGCTTTATGAAGCTACGTTATAATGTTACGAGCGAAAACAGGCGCACGCACACATAGGCGCGTTCGTACGGCGATCTCAAACGAATACCTTGCGAGTGGACTTGCACTCGCTGTACGTGAAGCGTGGCTATGTGTGTCTGCGTTTTCGTCCGTTGTATGGAGCTGATCTTTTGTTTTTACCTATTTATTGGTCAAGACTTCGTTGAAAGTAAAACCGTGTTTGTTGATCCTTGACATTCGACTATCTGTATCAATGTCCACGGCTTAAAATGTTGTGGCATTATTGACAGGTTAAATGGTGTAATTTGTTGTGGAGTTTCCAAGGAGTTATTAGTAAACTGGGGTGCTTTTGGATTCTGGTTCAATATAAGTATACGACAACATGTTACTATAGCAGAATGTTCTTAAATATACTTATAATCTTGACGTAAAGAATGAGCCAAATCCTTGAACAAGTTACTGGGATGTTTGGTGATTACCTCATTAGGAGTGAACAGTCAGAACAGTCTTCGCTCATTGTGTATCATCAACTTCATTTGAAATTCATTAGTTTCTCTATCCGAAGCTTTACGTTTCGAATATTCTCTAGTCTCTTGTGTATATCATCACATACTCAGATTTTACAACCAAAACACAGGAATAATTTACCCGTAACAATTTCTGGTTATACACATCATACTCCAGTTTGATTCATCATAGTAAGCGCGAACTGTAAAAATGGAATTGCTCGTAAAACATCCCCTACACGTAATTCTACCCCCTGAACATCGGGTTTCATAATATTGCTATATTTATTAGCTGAGGGTAAGATGTCGTCACTTCAAGAGTCGGTTTTCCTGCATTATTAGGCACTGTTTGCAGTGAAATTGTGCGTTGGTGTCTGAATTTTGACACATTTTGTTTGACATTACGTAAAATCACGGTTTGGTTTCTGACTTTTGTGAGAGAGAGCATATATCACTTTATAGAAACTGAACTACAATATTTTCTATTTTAAATTATGTTGCAGGCAGTTTTATCATGATGCTTTCTATTTCTACTCTACTATAGAATATAAATCAGTTGTCTACATTTCTCGGTTCAAACCTGTCAACTGTCTACACGGAAAAGTCATTTTTGTTTACTCTTTCTACGACAAAACGCTACTCTACGGTTTTTGTGATAAGCCTGCAGGCATCTTAGTAACGGCTTAGTTTCAGAATAGTAGTGTATACAGTCGATTGAAAATAATGATTTTACCGGAATTAGACGAGCAAAGAACAACATATTATCATTATCTAAGATATTATAATTTATAGAAAATGTTGATTTCATAACTTTGTTTGTTATGTTATTGCGCTAAAACGGCTGAACGGATTTAGACAATATTTGGCAAATAGATAGACCATGACCTGAATTAGGACAAGGAATACTTTATCTCAAAATTCTCTCTGGATCGAGACTTGTGCACTGAAACCGCTAGATGCGGATAGTTCATATAGATATAATTGAAGGTGATCAACACATTATATTTTAATTAAAAAGGCTTACGTTAATAACTTAGTTTACAATAAATCTATACTAGATAAGATACAGATGCTACCAACAATCTTATACCCACTTCAATGAACCTTCATATCCGATTCAAGAAACACTAAAAATTTTATTCCCCGTCATCAAAGGGGATATGAGCCAAGGTGTAATTTACCGGTCCCCTCCGAGACAAGATATGCAACAAAAAAGCCGGCAGCCACCGTGTCCAATTTGAACTAGTGAAAAATGAATGTCTATTATCCTTACTAAATTATAGTAGGACCATCCTGTACCACGAAACTGGTGGCGATGCGAAGGATACGGATTTTGTAGGTGAAGTGTAGATTGAAGCTTTTGATTTTTTACTCAAAAGTAAAAAATAACGTCCTGGTCCTAGAAAATATAATTATCAAGTTTTTTTTTTTCAAATCGTTGTAATAATGTAGTATATTCACAAGTCGATGGATTAAAAATGTAACAGGATGTTGGCAAGAAATGAATATAGGCGCATTTATACAGGGTGTTTGGTGCATAGACCGACACAATTTTTTGGAGGGTTGGCAGGGTCATTTGCGAGGTTTCACTTAAAGACCCCATGTCCTAAGTCTCACGGTTATTAAAATATGATAATTTTCGATTTTTTCCCAAAATTACCCAAAATCTCGCCTTTAAATCTTCATTATTATATTGTTTATGGTTGTGATTGCATGATATAGCTTTTATTGTATTTTGCAATGTATTCTCATTCTAAATAAATAATTATTTGATGCAATTGATCTGCGAAAAAGTACTTATGTGCTTCCAAAGTCAATTTTGTTTTTAAATGTATGAAAACGACAGCTTCTAAATTCAGTATAAAAAAAAAAAACTAACAGCCAGTTTGAACTTCGTTTTATTGTAAAAAGTTCTTTAGCTTATACTCTTTCTAAGGGTATGCTAGACTTCGGGTATATAATAGAGTTACTTAAAAGAATAAGCATCGTGTTTACTCCAATATAGAAATAAACAAATTTTACTATTTTTATCTTTACTAATTAGGTTTTTGGTCTTGATACTTACATAACATCACACCTTGTTTCTCCGAAGGGTTGATCAGTGGTGTACTTTTAGTATACACACATTTTGCCAGTTATGTTTAAGTCCCATGTAACAGGGGGCGAGCCTATTGCCATCAACTGGACGGAAAAATTACAGATAAAACACTAAAAATACTACTTGTCATAAAATAAGCACTAATAATGGTATTGACTGTGACAACGCAGAAAAATCCAATGATCTCACTTCGAATTTTTTTTCACAAAGCTCCCTGAATTTCCAATTCGCTCCACCACAATCCTGAATTATACCCCACAAACTTCACTATCACATGGTAAGGGCATCGCAGGGGCCAGACGTCGTAACTTTACGATTCCAAGTTTACTGCACCGGCCCTGCAACGGTGGGGAAAAAATAAATTGGAAATTGACGCCCTCCTGATAGCACCGTGTTTTACGAGTCCAACACTAGTGTGGATAGAATGATGTAGGGTTATCAATGTGGGACTTAACTCAGGTGGGATATGTGCAGTAGTTTTTGAGATATACAACATGAAGTTGCAGGAATTAGGGTATAACGGCTAGGGATTTGTAGGTAGACAACGCAGGCCGTTTTCAAAAAAATCTGAATCGTTTTTTTTTACATAAACCTACCTGGGCATGGGCATTTATGAAACGTCAGAAGCCAGCTGGTTAAGTAATTACATATATTTATTAAATCAAGAAGTATACGGCTAGGTTGCAGGTTATGGTTACTGATCTGTAATGCATTCTAACAGAGGATTCATGAGGATGATGTGACAAAACTCGGGTATCAATCAATTAATCAACTAAGACATTCGTAGTCCACTGCTGGACATACCTACATATTTAGGTGCAGCGTAATCAGCTTATAATGTTCCCACTGCTGGGACACAGGCCTCCTCTCTGTAAGAGGGAGTGGATCATAATCTAGCTCGCAGGCTCAGTATAGATTTGCGGATGTCACGTCTTCGAGTTTTTGGTTCTAGGACATGCCGGTTTCCTCACGATGTTTTCTTTGACCGTTTTGAGAGGATACTGAAGTTAATTTGAAGAAAACTAGAAAGAAATGTAAAGCTGGTGACCGTTGGAAGATAAAGTACTCCCTATTTCATAATATTATTATGAAATAGGGAGTACTTTTGCATTCTATGAAATATACGATTAGGATTACATAAACGTTCATTTCAAATCGATTAAAGGAATCAATGTCCCAGTGGTAACGGCAGCGACTTACGAGGCGTCAGGCGCTTTACTTTGTGTAAATAATTTCATCACGGCTGCTCTCAAAACGATGAACGAAAACATCGTGAGGAAACCGGCATGTCTTAGAACCAAAAATTTGAAGACATGTGACATCTACCAACCCGCACTGGGCCCACGTGGTGGATTACGGCCCACTCCCACTCACAGAGAGGAGGCCTGTGTCCCAGCAGTGGAAACGTTACAGGCTGAGTATGTAAAGGAGTCAAAGAAAAACAAAGCCACGGGACTGATATCAAACATTGAGGTTATAATGGGAAACATAAGAAAGGTATTATGTACCTATACTATCAAATTAAATACGAATTAGAGACGATGTCATGGACGTAAAATTTTCTTAAGATCCAGGAATGGTAGTAAATTGAATAGGTTATTGGAGCAAGTAAGATATTAGTTAAAACTAAAGAAATTGTAAAAAAAAATTGTCATCTGAAAGCCGTGGTCGTATACCAGTACGACTAAACTACGTCTTACAGAGAATAAATGTTCTTGTGTCATACTTTTTAGAGCGTAATTTCAAGTTTTTGTTTTTTAGGTGGATCTTGTTGACATTTTTTCCATACAAACTTCAGGAGTGTATTACTCCACTCTTCGACAATGTACATCAAAAATTAAACATTGTATTGTTTTGTCTTATTATTTATATTATCTGTACTGAAACAGAATAGTAAAATAAAAATCCATTAAAAAGTTATGACTTTATGACCCAACAAAGATTAGTTTTTCTTGCTAATTGAACCTAACTTTGGGCGTGTTTAAGTAATAAAAGAAGTGTTAAAGCTCCAAAACTTAGTCAGTACCGACAAAGCTCAAACATCAAAAAGGTCATTAAACATTATTGGTCATTGATTTATGCAGTGTTTATTTCATGAAACCCGATCTTCCGAAGGACTTTTCTTATTTTTTTACGCGCCTGTTTCACTATAAATGATCCTGCATCTCACTCAATAACGTTGTGCGTGTAGACTAGCGTCTAACTGCTCATCACTGATACTACTTCTGTCGGATATGATGCCTGGTAAGACAGCGTGCTTTTTAGCTAAGCCCACCAGTGAGTTTGGGCACGCCACGATTGCGGCGGTAAGTCCCCTCTTTGAGGAGTGGTTTGAGAGGCGGCATGGCGTCCTCACCTTCCGCCTGACGCAGGTCCTCACCGGACACGGTTGTTTCGGGAGGTTCCTGTTTCGGATAGGGCGGGAGGAAACGCCCGGGTGTTTCCACTGCGAAGATCGCCCTGAGGACACGGTGGAGCACACGGTGGCGGTCTGCCCTGCTTGGGCGGAGCACCGCCGTGCCCTCGTGGAGGCGATCGGCGGTTGCGATCTCTCGCGTCCGGCCCTGGTCCAGGCCATGGTACGGAGCGAGAGGGCATGGGGAGCCGTCACCTCCTTCAGCGAAGCAGTGATGCTCGCGAAGAGGGAGGCGGCGCACGTGAGGGAGAGGCAGCATATGCGCCCTCGCGACCCCAGCCGCCGCAGGATACGGAGACGCCCTGGGCGTCGGGAATCCCAGGCCGATTTCCGACCACCGTAGGCATGGGCTTGCGGACGGCGAGTAATGGGTAGCTCGCTGTCCGGTAAGGACCAAGCCCAAGTCGACGGCGCGCTGTGTTCCACGCGTGCCTCAAAGAGATGTCAGCACAAAAATGATGGGACCCGCAAGGGTCGATGCCTGCCAGGGGTGCGGGTTTGTTCGAAAGAGACACCACAGCCCCTGGCTTAAGGGCTACTGAAGGAACACGGGTGGGTTTTAGTCAGTAAAAGTCTGACACGCCCTCCTGCTCCACCCAGAGCGGGAGAAGTTATTTGATGATTTCCCACCCAAAAAAAAAAAAAAAAAAAAGCCCACCAGTGAGTTCGAGCCCGCGACTAGATTCCCCTCAAACTTAATTTTGATTTAAATTATTTTGGGGTAATCGAGTCATTTCATTTGATACAATCGACATAACATCATAGAAGAAGCTTTTAGTTCGACACTTCATGTCCTTCCTCTACAGGGCGCCACATTCAATTTAATGTAACGTTACCATAGCTTACAACCAGCGGACGATGAAGATGCCACCAACGATTTGTCAAATGATGATAAGAAGTTTAGAAGTAATGGGGGAACATACGAAACATAGATACATACCCACATACATACATACATACCGGTCAAAATCATACCGGTCAAAATCATAACCCTCCATTTTACTTGGCCGTAGTCGGGTAAAAAAATAATTGAACAGCATCATTTTGAGAGTACGAGTATGTGCCCTATGAAACTCTGTGTTTTACGGGCCCAACACTACTGTGAATGAATGGCCTACCTGTCCACAGGTAGGTACTTACTTACGTTGCTACAGTCAGTTGCAATTTTGTGTTTATGTAACTACTTTCGTTAAGGACTTAGGAACCTGTCAGTTAGTAGTTTACTTATGTAATCTTTGTTTCTATGTTCTTCTGTATTGTTATAAGGATGAACATTATCTGCAATATTAACATTATTGGGTGCTTCATCTTTAAATGAGTCTGTCGTTTGGTTAGATTTTAATTTTAATCTGATTAAGAGTATTTCATATTGGGAGACTGTCAACAGGTGTTGCATTTGATTCTGTCTTAATAAATTGGTTTTTGATTACATTTTTGGTATGTGTGAAGCTTCTGATTACAGTCAGGACTCAAGGTCATCATTATCCAATATATAGGAGCAACCAATTTATAGATTCTCCCTTTCTTTGGTCTTGTTTATCAAATCGTTGAGCTCCTTAAATTCTGAGTAAAGCTGTACGAATGACAATTGCGTGCACTGACTGGACACGCCCACTCAATTTGTGTGGTTATTTTCTCAAAGTACCATTTCAAACACCGCTCCACATGGTCTGAACATGATCTGATTAAGATTATGTCTGGACTTTAAAAGAGACTGTGACCTCTGAGTTTGTTTCGCCCTTTCTTCTCACAGCAGTAGTCTGTCAGGAAACGCCAACCTCATCTAGTTTTAAAAATATGACTTATGATTTTATTTCTGTAACGGTTTTGACAAACACATTAACATGTCGTCGGTATTTGTATAAACCGTAAATAAAATAAAATCATTTATAAAAATAAAATCATTTATCATTTAGATTTCCTAATATTTCTCCATCACTAGTCTTCTGAAGTCTTGGTCTTCAAAAAGGTCGGAAGCTAAAAATCCAAGGACTAGAACAAAAATATGAAAATCTTAGTTTATTTGAACGCAAGCACCTCTTTGAACTTTTCAAGCAAATCGCAAGTTACAACGACTATGAACAAGCTTATGTGAGAAACATAAAACACTACATTTTATTTTCTACCTCCTTTGTATGAAAATATTCGACTGAAGTTTACGAGGTGACATACTCATACGCAGTCAAAGTTATGAGCAATAACGAACCTTATTACGAGGTGCTAAAGTTCACGGCTGAAGCCAATGTGTCGGATTAACAAGGATATGATATGAATTAAATTGTTTAATGTATGGTTTTGCTTGGGAATGTTTTATATATTTCTGAGTGTTTTCTTTGAAAATATTATTTTTAGAGAATCTTTTTAGAGAATTATTTTTATAGCAGGGGTGGCCAAGAGAGCAACGGTGGCCAAGAAAAAAGTGGTGGCCAAGAGAGCAGTGGTGGCCAAGAAAAAAGTGGTGGCCAAGAGAGCAGTGGTGGACAAGAAAAAAGTGGTGGCCAAGAGAGCAGTGGTGGCCAAGAAAAAAGTGGTGGCCAAGAGAGCAGTGGTGGCCAAGAAAAAAGTGGTGGCCAAGAGAGCAGTGGTGGCCAAGAAAAAGTGGTGGCCAAGAGAGCAGTGGTGGCCAAGAAAAAAGTGGTGGCCCTGAGAGCAGTGGTGGCCAAGTGGTAACGGCCGCGAGTTGTAGGTCGTGAGTTCGAAACCAGACAGGCGCTTTACTTTGTGTAAATTATTTCATTACCACTGCTCTCAAAACGGTGAAGGAAAACATCGTGAGGAGATGTTCTAGAACAAAAAATCCGGAAGACATGTGACATCTACCAACCCGCACTGGGTCCGCGTGGTGGATTACGGCCCAATCCCTCTCACAGAGAGGAGGCCCGTGTCCCAGCAGTGGGAACATTATAGGCTGATGATGATGATGGTTTTGCTTGGGAATGTTTTAAATATTTCTGAGTGTACGTTTTCTTTGAAAATATTGTTTTTAATTTTAGAGAATCTTGAGGAGGGGCTTGTGGCTTAATTATTACAGTCGTTCGGGTCGATCGATCAGGTTAAGCTACGCTTGCTGTGGTTGGTCCGTGGATGGGTGACCATCTTTACATACCAAGACCCCACCGTGTCTCGGAAAGCACGTTAAGCTGTCGGTCTTGGCTGACAATCGTAAACCTATGACAGTCGTTACGGGTCGAGAACTCCGAAAGTCTAATAAATACTTTCACCCATTATTACCCAGTAACTGGGTTGTGGAGGTCAGATAGGCAGTCGCCTCATGTAAATTACTGGTATTTAGCTACACCTGCAGGCTTAGCACGAGCACCGATTTATCGACGGAAGAATAGACAGCACTATTAAATAAATGATGTACTATAGGATAAGATAGCTATGTTTTTATATTCATTATCACAGTTATGCGTTCTATACGAATCATGATTTTGTAGAAAATCGTATATACTTTGTGGCCTTCGAGTAGGAAGTTTTATTGTCAGTATGATTTTGACAGTTTGGGAAGAAATATTCTTCTAAAATAGTCTACATCTATAGGGACCTAGACAAATATCGTTTAAAACGAAAGACTAAATGACAGATTGTAGAAGGATATCTACGGTGCGATAACAAAAATGTAGGAACGAAATGTCACTTTGTATTGAAAAAGCACTGTCTATTCTTCGTAGAAATACAAAGCGTCATGCTAAGCCCGCTGGTTAGACTGCGAGCCGACCACAATTTAGTATAGATGCAGCTAAATACCAGTATTTTAAATGGAGCGACCGCCTATCTGACCTCCAAACCCATGAGTATTTATGTTTAAATTACATTAAAATTAAACTTACATACAAGGAATCTTAATGTTTGGTCAAATAAATAAACCGTGCGAAGCAGGGTTGGAAAATAAAACGAAATAGTTTAAGAGTTAGATAATTCATTTGTCTGAACAAGATCCGTCTCATAGTTTTTGTTCTAACAATCTGCTATCTTTAATCAGTGCCCGAAAACGTACAGTCACGCTGAAAAATGACAACTTAAAAATATTCTAGCGTGGCTGCATATATGGCAGTTATGATTCTAAACTTGAACATTGAAAAAAGAACACAACTTTCTCTATAAAACCTCGCGTCACGCATCCTTTTCTATAATATCAAGATCCATCAATTAAAATAGTTTGTTTATGACATCAATACTCGAAAAAAAAGGACAGTATAACTTAGTGGCAGGCCACCTGCCTGCGGGGCTTTCAACGAAACCAAATATTTAAACAAAAAATCAAATACTATGTAATGACGTTTGAGATTGATGACAATTGTACAGTTGTGGAGAGAAAGCATTTGAATTTTCTGTTTTTTTTTTGACACTTTTAATCACTTGTGAATTTTAAGTCAGGAATCGTGCCTATCCAGTGGCAATGAAAAGTAGCAATAGACCTCTTTATTTATAAACGGTGCTTAAAGTTAAGTAATTATTAGTGACTGTTAACCATACATTTTGACATTTGAACTGAATCTCTTAATTAAAAGCAGCGTTTATAAATATTCCCCTATAAGTATAACATCACAAATGAAACCAGGTATGCTTTATGCTTTGCAGATACGTATTTCTGTACCGTATACTAATCAGAAAAGGTTATCGTAATTTTATTATAGAAAGCTATTTGCTCGTAAATATTTATTTCTGGACATAAGGTGTACGATCTAACGAAATACCACACAAATACAGTCGTCACACCATCGTATTTTTTTTTTGCATACAGTTACATTCATAAGACGCACATTTGTTATTGAATAAGCTAATAAAGAAGCTCTACATCCAATAGCCTAAACGATTTATATCCATGCAATTATAAATTATATCATAAAAACTTTTCCCCGCGACTGTACAAAGGTTACTACCGACCGCACCGATTGTTGATCTTTGACATTTGAATGAGATTACGTAACCGCTTCCTTTCCACATCGAATATTCAAAATGATTGATTCATACACAAATATGTATGTATAGAATTGAATATTGAAGCCTGGGAACTGGAAATTGGAAGGATAGCTCAGCAACTTGTCATTTTTGGAAGGTTACCTACTTTGTTAAGGCTTGTATACACGCCAAGGACCTTCAGCATTTGGGCGCACTAAATTTGTGGGCGAGTGCGGGGTGATGTACCCGTGCAGTCTTTAATCGGTCGCATTTTTAATTTATTATAACAAAAATAATGCTTATTTGTAAAAAGTAACAAAACCAAATCATTTTCCTTTGATTGCAAAGCAGTAGACATTTTTTTTTTTAACTCTTTTGTAAAAAAATGAAGGAACAAAATGGTTTCATCTCAACGATTTGTAGGTGATTTGGTGTTTTTTTTTCTTATTATTTGATACCCATAGAAAAGTAAACCAAATGACGTATCATATTATGTAGATTACTAACTATTTTTTCCAAATGTAATTTCTTTGTAAATGTCGACGAAGTGTTTTCATCTGAATGCTGTTTTCAACGATTTTTTGAGAGGGCAGCCTTAAATCGGAGAAACTTTCTTCTCTGCCGAATGAAGGCGATTTTAAATATGAAATCAATTTGACTTGAGTTTGACTATGTGTAGTGTAGCAGTGTACATGAGGTCCTGGTTTCGATTTACAGGTGCCGCAAAATGTCATTGGCTCTGCAAAAACTGGAATTTCTTCTAAGTAGCCCATAGTCTTGATTTGTTCCCGGTTGATGGCAATAAGTTCGCCACCACGCATGGGAATTTGCAATAACTGGCGCAATGTAGGTGTTAGTATACCCCTCTGCGTAATCTGTCCGGAAAAAAACAGTCGTGATCTCATGTTCAAACCATAATCAGCCTATAATGTTCCCACTTCTGGGACACAGGCCTCAGTGGGAGCTAGTGGGCCGTTATCCACCACGCGGGCCCAGTGCGGGTTGGTAGATGTCACATGTCTTCGATTTTTTGGTTCTAGGACATGCCGGTTTCCTCACGATGTTTTACTTCACCGTTTTGAGAGCAGTGGTGATGAAATAATTTAGAGGGTTTTTAAGGGTTCTAACGTATACCCTACAACTCTTACGTCGCGGCCGTCACCACTCGGTCTCCACTGATCTTCCACCAAATCATAAAAAAATAAAATATGCAAATTCATAAACCTTCCTCATTATACCAACTCCCTTAAACACAAAACCTTCATCTCCACCATAAAAAATATAAAATTAAATGCCATCATACTGTATAATAATGACGTTACACAGGATGTTTTCGACACTACAATAAAAACGTTCGTCGAGGCAGTTTAATAACACGCTATAGATTTTATGGAGGCATTAAATGAACCACGTTTTAATTTGGCTGTAAAATCAGAGAGCCTTTGTGACCGGCCTTGGGTACGGAGAGAATTGTCTAAATACCCGTTTGAAGTAAGTAACTTCATAAATATAATAGGTCTTTACCTATGAAATTGCCGTTTTGTATGAAAAAATTTAAACGAATTTTTTTCATGAATTTTTTATTTGTATTAATCGAAGTAATCACCCATGCAATCAATGCATCTTTGCCATCGCAGTGGCAGTTTATTGATGCCCTTCTTAAAGAAATCAGCTGGACGGGAGGCAACAAATTCTTCAAAGGCATTTTGTACTGCCTCTCGGGTATCAAATTTTTTTCCCGCCAAGAAATTATCCAAATTCTGGAAAAAGTAGTAGTCTGTAGGCGCAAGGTCTGGTGAGTAGGGCGGATGACGGAGAGCTTCCAACCCCAGTTCTTGCAACTTGGAGACCGTCTGCTGTGCAGTATGAGGTCGCGCGTTGTCGTGCAGGAGCAGCGGAGACGAGCGATTGACCAATGCTGGTTGGAGATGCGCCAGCTTCTCCATCATTGTGTTCAGTTCTTCACAGTACACATCTGCAGTAATGCTCACCCCGTTTGGTAAGAAGCTGTGATGAATCACACCGGCGCTAGACCACCAAACAGTGACCATCACTTTTCTAGGGGTAAGTTTTCGTTTAGGGCATTGTTTAGGTGCTGAACCAGGATCCAACCAACTTGCTGAGCGCTTACGGTTATCAAACAGAATCCATTTTTCATCGCAGGTAACAATGCGGTTCAAAATTCCTTCATTTGTGTGTCTGTTGAGCAGTGCAAGGCACGTCTCGACGCGTACTTCGCGCTGGCGATCATTGAGTTCGTGGGGCACCCATTTGTCAAGCTTTTTTACCTTGCCAATTTGACGCAAATGGACCAATATTGTTTTGACGCTAACGTCGAAAGCTGCTGCTAATTCAGCCGTAGATTGTGTATCATCAGCTTCCACAATCGCCTTTAATTCGTCATTGTCGACCAAAGTCTTCGGACGACCGCGAGGTTCATTTTTCAGGTCGAAATTTCCAGAACGGAAGCGAGCAAACCAATAACAGGTGGTGCGTTGGTTTGTAGTGTTAGCTCCGTAAACGTCGTTGATGTTGCGTGCCGCTTGTGCCGCGTTGCTGCCACGACGGTACTCATATTCCATAATTACTCGAATTTTTAACGTATCCATGATGACGAAAAAGATTGAAATGCGATGAAAATGTAACACTAATCAATAAAGAAATGACTACTTTTAGAAAAAAAAATCCATGTTTTTAAAATAAAATTAATTTGAAATTAGAATTCTTAGCCAAACAAAAATTATTTTGATTTGAAATGGCCAGTACTGCAGAACGGCAATTTCATAGGTAAAGACCTAATATGAACTTGTAAGTCCTGAGGGGATTGTGGCTAAGTATGCCGCACGGTTCAATCGATCAGGTTAAGCTACACTTGGCGCGGTTGGTCCGTGGATGAGTGACCATCTTTACATACCAAGACCCCTCCGTGCCTCGGAAAGTACGCGCTGGTCTCAGCTGTCATTTGTGTATTTTAGACAATCGTTGCGGGTCTTCAGAAGTCCGAAGGTCTGACAACCAGTCTTACCAAGGGGTATCGTATTACCCAGTAGCTGGGTTGTGGAGTTCAGATAGGCAGTCGCTCCATGTAAAATACTGGTATTCAGCTGCATCCGGTTAGACTGGAAGCCGACCCCAACATAGTTGGGAACACGATACCGCTTGGTAAGACTGGTCGTCAGACTGTTGGGCTTCTGATTTTCCGTAACACCTGTTATCATGATAATTATTTTCCTGCCTATGTTTTATTTGTGGACGGCGTAACATGCCTTTGTCTTCCACACTTCTCTTTTCTAATAACTGGCTGCAATATCACCCTCCCTTCTTGCTAGGAAACAAAACCCCTTTAGCGGATTAAGCAAAACCACAATTCGGCGTCAACACTGTCTGTATTATTCGAAAACTTACATTTTTCTCTTTTACTTCATAAATCGTTATTCATATCATGATCAAGGAGCAATGGTGGCCAAGTGCTAACATCCGCGACTTACGAGTACGGGCGTAGGTTCGAAGCGAACCCGGTACAAGGCACTTTACTTTCTGCAAATTATTTTATCCCTATTGAAGAGAGAGCAGCAACAATTCGAAGACATGTGACATCTACCAACCCACACTGGGCCCGCGTGGTGGATTACGGCCTACTCTCTCTCACCGAGAGGCCTGTCCCAGCAGTGGGAACATTATTGGCTGAATAAATATAGTATGCTCATAAATGAAATAAATAAATTCCCTCCATGACAAATAATGGTATTCAGCTGCATCCGGTAAGACTGGAAGCCGACCCCAGTATAGCTGGGAAAAGGCTAGATAGATGATATGATATAGCATGGTCATGATTAGATCAAAGAGTAGCTATTTCAATCTAAAATGATATAGAAAAAAAAAACAACCAAAAAGAGGCCACCGACAAAAAACCGAACTTTATATTAAAAAGCAGAACTATTTAATCAAGGAACACAATCGAAATCAAAAACTGAATGCTCACTAAACAAATTATGAAATCCGATCCTTATACAAAGCGATCCATCAAAATTCTGACAGATGAAGAATTTTTTTTAAACCTTTTTGTACTCTTCTGTGTACAAAATGCAGTGAGCGTCTATATTTTTAAGCGGTTTAAACTTGGAATAAACAAATAATTTTTCAATTTGTATATTTGTTGTCATCTCGAAAACTGCTCAAGCGTCTTTTGGGATCTTATTTTGTGATGTATTCATGACTGAAATTTTCTTTGTTACCTTGTGAGTTTTAAGTGCTGTCTGTGGTCATGATTCATGAACCATTTAGTTTACCTCTGACTTCTTGGAATACATTTCAAGATATGTTATTTTTATTTATTTTGACTTTTACTATATACTAGTTTATTGTATTTTTATTGAATTTTGTACAAATATGTTTATAAAAAATGGAAGAGGTCATTGGGCATTAAAAAATTCGTCCGCATCACTCAAGAAGTCAATGAGAAAATTGATGAAAACGCTGGCACTATTGTCACATTGAATGGCAATGCTGATTCTTTTGCCTAAAAATAAGCCAACCACGTGAAAAGTGCAAGTGATTTGTAAATGGGTGGTGAATATTGCCAAGGTCTGCATGATAACGCAGTTCTTAATTGACCTAATTTAAAGAGACCAAGAAATGTTCTTCTGAAAAGTCAGGTGCGTAGTATTTGCATCCAGAGCAATAAAGTTGTATTATTATTTCCTTTATTCCATTAAATACACATCAATAACATTTTTAAATATTTGAATATAAATCATATAAAACATATACATCATACAAAAATATATATTATTAGTATGAATTGCGTAACACACTATCAATTACAATCTGAATCATTTTGAAGGATACTGCTAATCCAATGCTTTATATGTTCGAAAAATATGTCTTCTTAACAAAGTGAATAACGCAATTAATCTTCTTGGACTTTAAAAATCAAAGCCATTCCTACTGATATTAAGTTACGCAATGGCCCCGCTCATAAATATATGAACGTAAACGAGACAAAACGATGGTTCTTTAGTTTCTGCCTACCTCCGTTAGAAGATAGCTTGATGTAGGTATGTATGAAATAGCCCAGTCAATTAAAATCCCTCCAATTGAAAAGTAACCATCAATTATCATCTCAAATCCCAAAATCTTTTCATAATCCATAAAAATTTCAACGGATGTAATATATTGACCGTACCCGAGAGCATGTAATTTTCGCATACGTTCGGACATAAATATCAATTTGTGTTTAACACTTAAATTATAGGGTTGGTCAGTTATAGATGATTTAGATTCCGGTCCATCTAATATTTCGGCGCCGGTGTCGTCGGATTTGTTGTTTACTTCGCTTATTTTGTGTCGTTGATAAATGGGCGTTTAGTAGACAGACAAAGGATAAAGATAATAGGACTAATAGGGTTTACAGATTGCAGTACATAATTGTTGGTGTAGAACCGGAAAACAAAATAGCTAAGAGTCAATAGCCTGTATCCGAATAACAAAATACACAATAATATCAAATTATTAACTTACCATAGATAATAATGTGGTCATCATTTCGTGATTCACGGAAAGGGTATTTCCGGTTATGAATTCGAAAATGGCGAGAAGAAAGAAACAATTGTAGCAGGAATCTGACCAGAAGAAAAAATGAGCTGTTGATTTACATCAAATAAAAAAAAGCGTTACATTGGGACGCTTCAATTTTATACAAAAAGTTATTTAAAAATGCAAGTAAGTAGTACAAAAAACATTACCCATTTGTTTCTTTTTCCATGAATTTTTTTTTTTTATGTGTACTATACATATAGGGTGACCAAACCCGAAATCGCGAAAAAAATATCATCTGTTCACTACATTTTGACGAGTTATGCGAACATAAATGTAGGGAACAGCAGATTCTTTTTTCGCGATTTCAGGTTTGGTCCCATAGTAAAAGTTGTTCATAATGATGAGTACAATCATGTGTTTAAATGTCGGTCACTAATTACCAGTCACCCTATATTTTTTTCACAACTTCCCCACTGCTCAACTAGATTGCTCAACTGCATACAGTTGAGCAGTGGGTAATACCAACTGCTCAACTAGTAATTGCTCAACTTTGAATAGTTGAGCAGTGGGTCACACCCGCTGATCAACTATAACTGCACAACTATACTTATAGACTATAAATAAATATTCCAAATGTCATAATTAATATACTTCACACACTACTAAGAAATCTTAATATAAAAAAAAAACAAAACTATTTCTTCTTACAAGATAACTTGGAAAAAATACTTTAATTATCCTTAACTATCTTTTGCCAGCGGCTTCACCCGCGTGGAGGTCATTAATTATCCCACGGAAACGTATTACCGGGATGAAAAGTATCTTATAGTAAAGTATGTTTAAATAGATAAAATTATCTATTTACGGAATAAGAAACTGAACAATAAAACGCTCATCATCATCATCATCATCATCATTTTAGCCGAAAGACGTCCACTGCTGGACATAGGCCTCCCCCAGGCTCCTCCACTTCGACCGGTCTTGTGCTTTCCACATCCAGTGGATACCCATAATACATACATAAAACGCTCATTACATCAATAACATAAAATTTACAATGAGTGACAATAACAATGTCAATCCTACTGTAATGTTTGTTACTCAATCATGCAGAAGTGACTGAATGGATTTGTATGGAGTTTGGCATACAGATAGTCATAACCTGGATTAACACACAGGATACTTTTTATCCCGGTAGTACGTTCCCGAGGGATAATTTCCAAACCTCCACGCGGGCGAAACCGCTAGCAAAAGCTAGTTACAAATAAATTTCTTAAATAGGTCTTATCAATACATTATAAAAGTGGTCAGTGCCTCAAGAGCAGTTGAGCAGTAGATTATGTTCGATTTTGAAACATCATGATGACCCACTGATCAACCAAGTTGAGCAAAAAATAGTTGAGCTATAGAGCATAAAATGTTCGGTAGTACAAACTATGTTCTACTACTCAACTGCTCAACTAGTTGAGCAATCTAGTTGAGCAGTGGGGAAGTTGTGATTTTTTAAAGGTTATTTCGAAAAGTACTATATTTTGACGAAAAAATGTTGGCAACCCTATCCCGGCTGTCGTTCGTGGATCTTTGGCAGTCGTTATCGTCAGTAGCCCGAAAGTCTGAAAACAGTCTTACCATGGGGTATCGTATCGTATTGCCTTATGATATTTTCTTTTTATATACCTGTACATATTATAATTTAAAGCAAACCTCCATTTTAGAGCAATCAATGGGAATGTAAAGAATGCAAATTATGGAACGAATTTTCTACGCTCACGGACTAAAGGAAAATGAACTATGGCGGTAAGGCCGAAATGAATAGACTATCAAAAATGTTCTCGACGTTGAAATCTGAGAATGAAGTGCAGCTAATGTACCGATAAATTATATCAACACAATAATTATATAATTAAACCTGACACTCACTGCGTGGTTTCTGGTTACTCATGATCCCATTAGTATAGTTTAGAATACAACGATAAGATATACGATGGCAACAGTGTATTAATAATTATTATTATTCTGTGATTGCCAAACTAGCGGCAAGATCGTAGGGACAATAAATATCACGACGATAACCCATTGATGAAAAATTTCAATATAAAACCATAAATAAAGTTTGATATTGCTTTTATTAAAAGTTATTATGACACGAGCTTCTTGTAAAACTACAAATGAAGAAATATAATGCTAATTTTCACAAGTATCGATGAATCAATTTTCATTAATCATATCTCATACTAATTATGGGCAGTAACAAATTAAGATTCCAAAATATTTTTTAACAGTTAATTAACATTTCTAACGGTATGTCTTACGCATGTCTAAGGCATAGTAATAATGGATTGACCATTGACTCATTTGACGATTACAAGAACATTTTGAACAAGAACGTTAAATTGTTCGTATGTTGATTTACGATCGAGTCGTCGGATTAGGCAATAGAATGCACACGTGAGCGAGTTAAGGCGACTTACTTATTATAATTCATGTAAATCGGTCTTAAGTAGCTATCTGGTCTACTCGTATGTTGCTGAATTGATTAATAAAGATGTTGGTATAAATTAATTTAACGAAATAATATTAATTTTGATTGCACACATCCTGGAAAATTTTAAACATCCATTCATTAACATTTGCTATCAAGACCAGGATTAAAATTATTCTCAATCATAACTCGACATAACATAGTCCCTTGCGGCACTCCACCAGTAAATCCTCGCTTCTCCACCCACATACTTCAGTCATGCTACTACAAAATAACTAATAAACTTCAAATCTATCGTGCACCTTCATCTTTAGCATAACTTTCGGCACGCACATGTTATTATTGATAGTTATGACGCTTTACGCTGTATCAAAACCATTCATTAGCTTTATTACCTTCCATGGCGTGGGCTTGAAGACATCGGGCACAATACGACCTGTTATTTATTAATATTGTTTAAGTTTAATTGTTAATCATAGTGTTTAATGTTGCTTATATGCCGTTATGGTTTTTAGGCGTGTTAAGTAGAGGTGAAGTTAGAGTCTGTGGTGTTGTAACATTTTGTTTTATCTCACTGTATAATCTTTTAAATTCATAATAGTTAATTAGTATTATTGATGATTAGTATTAATGCTGTGAAAGAGATATAATGCAACACATATATAATCTTAAAAAATAAATGATTCAATTCGGAGAGTTACAAGATAGCATGATTGTTTCACATATACGAGTATGTATAAATCAAAAGATTTTCTCAAATGCGATCAGTGAGGCTCCTAATGACCCAAATATTCTGCCAAACAATATCATTAAGGAAGAATTTGTTCCTCAATAACGCTCTAACCTCAGCATGTAACTAAACCACATAACCAGTACATAAGATTTCATCACCTATCCCAGTAGCGACTCTAAAACAAGTCATTTCCATCGCCTTTTATTAAATCGTAAACACTTTTGATGGGCATTTTACTTTTTTCAATAAAGTGTTTATTGGCTTTCCACTTTATTGCAGTTGTAACGTTAGATTTTGAGTATATTGTACCGGTTGATAGTGGTTTAACGATGGCGGGACTTGAATCGATAGTTTGGTCTTATGGAACAAAGTTGATGAAACGTTTATGTGGATGATGCAGTCGATTCCTCTTTGTTTTGAAAGACGTACACAAGGTACTTATACCCTAATGAATACAATGTCATTTTTTTTTAAGTGTGCTAATTTTGTTAGAATGCCTTACTTTGTTCCCTCCAATACCTCCGTAGCGTTGTCAACTTTTAGCTTGTATTCTAGACGTATGATGGCCAAAAATTAAAATAGATTTAACAGAAATCTAGTTAAATCAAGATTTAATTACCGTTCTTGATTACCTACTGTCATTATAGACGCATTGGAAATTAATGGGTCTCATGCACCCACAATCACAACTACTCCAAATTTAATAAAATCGAAAGGAATATTGACATCTTCGCTTCCCCATATTGAAGTAATAAAGTCGCCAATAACTCTTAACTCAATTACAAAATTTATTGACCACGATGTTCTCATCACGAAATTCATTAGCAATAAACATTGTATTACGCATAATCAATGGCAGGGGTACCTTCACCAGTGTGTTGTGACTCATTCTGAATGTCGTGAATACGGGGGAATTTTGATGGGTAACCGTTTTATGGATAAGTGGACACGATTAGGTTGAATTTTATTGAGTTTTTGAACTACAATTTACATGAAGGGTTTTGGGTATCGTATATCGTGGGTAGTAAGAATTGTTGATATATGTATGACTAGTTTTTGCCCGAGGCTCCGCCCGCGTGGATGACGGTTATCGCATAAAAAAAGTAGCCCATGTCCTTTCCATATTCCAGGCTATATCTCTACCAAATTTCATGACGATCGGTTCAGCAGTTTAGGCGTGAAAGCGTAACAGACAGACAGATAGACAGAGTTGCTTTCGCAAATATAATATTAAAATATAAAGTAGGGAAGTAGGGAAAATAGGGATTGTCATAGTTGAATGATGGCTTTGTTGCAGTTTAGTAAAATAAAATCTACTTCAACTCTATAGTCTTTTTCATTCTATTTCTTTTTTATAATTCATGCCCGTCTTTATCACTTACTTGACTAACATCCTTACTTTATAATAGTGACTGTATTATTTTAGGTTTGCTTTGGATCACACATACCACGTAACACAATTAGTAAAACACTCCTTCCATTATATAAAAGAAAAGGAACGGCCTTTATTTTGTTGTCCTCTTTAATCTTAATATTTGTGATGTAATTAATATAATTAGTTTTCATAGAATCTTTTTAGGATTTATTAAGTTGCTTACAGAATTAAGGTTTGCTATTTCCAATTCGTACTCATTGTAACATTATCATAAGCCAATCCTCTTGAGAAAAATCCTCTAATTGACCTTTTAAAATTAGGTTGTCGGTTCTATATTGATCTAGAATTATAGTCAAAATGAAATCTAGTTCCATTAAATGACAGATTTAAATACTAGCATTCCTACTTTAACGGCTGTTATATAATTTCAATTGGCTGAATCGCTTCTTGGTTTTATGTGCTATAAATCGAGCTATAGTTTATGGTACAGCAGCTGCAACAGTTAATAATTCTTTTGACTAGTTTAAATTAGATCTGATTTCATTATTTGATTAAAATTATTCTAGATCGTAAACTGTTAAGCAATAGCGGTTTTTGATCGTTCACATTTTATGGTTATTTAAATTTATTTTTAATAAATACAATTTAATTCAGCGTTTTATTTAGGTTCTGTTTGTTTTTGTCATTTGTGGACCATTGACAGTCGTTACGGTCGTCATAAGCCCGAAAGTCTGACAACCTACCAGTAACTGGGGTGTGGAGGTCAGAAAGGCAGTCGGTCCATGTAAAATACTGATATTTAGCTGCATCCGGTTAGACTGGAAGTCGACCCCAACGTAGTTGGGAAACGTCAGGCAGATGATCATAATGATTTAGGCTCTGTTTAGTGCTGATTTTTTAACAGTCACACCACACCATCATCACTTGTTTTTTTTTTTTACAACATCTGAACTTAGTCGAATTAAAAACAAAACTTGTAGATTTGAAAACGATTTTTTTAATCAATTTGCCATCCAGTTACATTGTAAGACAAACTTATTTAAGCATGACTCTTGTTCCGACTGTAAAAATGTCGTACCCTAAAAGAAGAACAGCAGAAGTGACAATATAAAAAAAAAACAATTTTATTGAAAAAATAAGCAACTGTTGACGATGTTAAATGATAATTAATCACTTCAATTTTCACTAAACCTTTCAAATAACACCTACATACAGATTTCTTCTAACGCAACATTTATTTATTACCCAAACGTGTCTACACGCGTTAACCAATTTAACATCTCAATTGAAACAAAAGAGTATAACTCTACAGTGCTTGAAAATAGAGTTGTAGATGAATGCATAGTATTCTGGGGAGCGCGTGACGTTTCGACACCGGACGCAAGTCAACAATTGCCTTCCTGTTGTGATAACGGTATCCAGGCTAATTACCGGTAAAGTGTTACAGTTAACAGATTTTTTTGTAATTGCAGCCAAATTCCGTAATAAATAAATAGTTTTTCTTTTGAAAAGTTTAGCATAATTAGCTTATATTGTTCCCACTGCTGGTACACAGGCTTCCTCTCTGTGAGAGATAGTGGACCGGAATCCACCACGCGAGAAAAGTGTGGTTTGATATATACCACTTGCCTTCGAATTTTTGGTTCTAGGACATGCCGGTTTCCTCACGATGTTTTCCTGCACCGTTTTGAGAGCAGTAGTGGTGAAATAATTTACACAAAGTAAAGCGCCTCTTTGGGTTTGAGCCTAGGATCGTATACTCTTTAACACTAAGCCACCACTGCTCTGAAACCGTCATTTATTAATTAACAATGTTTTGATATTATTATTTATGACTATTTGAGATTTAAAGTAGTGATTGAATTTAACATTGGCACTTTAATTGAATTTGATGTGTTAATAATCAATAATTTTGTTAATAGTCTTACGGCTTGCGTGTTAATGATTACACTTAGTTTAGCTTACATTTTTATTACAAAATATTTTCATATAACAAATTATTTATGACGTTTTAATTCACTTGGGTTTGAATTAATGATCAAAGGGAATTCACGTGTATTTTTAAGTATTTCCGAATTCAATTTGAGTAAAAAAAGGAAATTACACTACACATATTTGCAACCAAATATTTGATTTGAATTGCACACAATATTTTGTATCTCTGTCACCTAAACTATTAAATAAATAAAATAAAAATCATTTATTTCAGACAAAAAAGTCCATAGGCAAGGCAAGGTTGTTAGTAACAAGAATTTTGCTTATATCTAATATTAGTAATTTAAAAGTAAAAAAAAAAAACACCATTGCACTGATTAAAATACTTGATGAATTGACAAAGCAGTTTCTTACTAAGCCATTACTTTACTTCAAGAAGAGATCTTGTAAAGGTAGCTCGATATCATAAGAATACTAAGTACAAGTAAACATGAGGTAAATGAATTAGCTCGAACGTCGCTCCACAAAATAACCAAAAAGTTTAATAAACTAAAGTAAACATGAGAACACAAATTAGGCAAGTACTTCCCTTGTTGTAACTGCTATAAGATCTCAAAATCTCGTTTGTGTACCCGAAGATAGACGATGATTCCCGAAGCGCACACTTTTCTTTGGAAAACTGTCTAAAGGTTTTCAGAACGGAAAATTAAAGGCTTTAGAACCGTAAGCACAGTTAGTATGAAGCATTTAACAGCCTCATTTCTTCAGGCTTACGCTCTAAGGAAGGATTAAATATTATGCTTCTTTGCTTACCTTGAAAAGCTCAAGTAAGACGTTCAATGCTCCCATATTAGTACCTACTGAATGCAAAGTTAGTGACTTACTGAGTTTTCATTCAAAACTGCTTGTTTGTCGACCATTTCGCAAGTCAGTGAGAAAAATTCTTTGCGACTTGTACCGAAACGTGAAATTTAAGCTTTAGGGTGTGAGAAATAGGGTACAAAATTGATTGATTGGTGGTAGTTGGAGCTTAAACTAGTATCTATTGAAAGGTTAATAGGCAAATACATGAGGTATGTGTTGTTCGACACATTTAATGTGTGGTTGTAATGTAAAAGGGTGTAAGTTGTGAATTCAAATTATGAGTAATTTTTATGATATAGGCATATTTTTACTCTCCTTTATATTTATAAACGTTACTCAAAGTCAAGAGATATTTATAAAAGTTAACACATAAAAATGTCTTTAAACAGTCGCTAATAATGACTTAACTTTAAGCAACGTCTAATCGTGAATAATTTTTTTTGTGATATTCCTTAACCGTTTTGATCAATTAATGAATTTTCTATCCCTCTGATGCAACGTATTTACTACGATATTATCCCATAAAAAACCAAAATTTCTTGAAAAATGTAAACAAAAATTCAAATATTGTTTTGTTTTTCAAATGTGCTATTTAAGCCTGCAGTTTTTTGAGGTTTTTAAGCATCTTTCAACACCTGAAAACGTCTGAACATATGAGCGTCATACATAACACATAAGTCTATTTATTTTCAACCACCAACACAAAACAATTAGTAAATTCTACATAACATCTCGCCTTGTTTCCCCGAAGGGTTTTTTTTGAGGGTGGGAAATCATCAAATGACTTCTCCCGCTCTGGGTGGAGCAGGACCTGGGAATCAAACCCACCATCTCCTGCTCAGCATGCAGTTGCGCTTGCGGCCACTAGATCAACGAGGCAGATATTTCTACATTCTAACAACCAATATTTGTTTAAGGCTTATTGCCAGAGTCTGTACACGACTAATCTATGGGTCAATTAGACCAAAAGATCGCTAGATGTCCTGCGCGTCCAGTATAATAATAGTTTCAGGATGTTGTTGAGATTTCCACGCTATTGCAGCGCATCGGAGATGTTTGCGACGAAGAAGCACGTACCGACGGTTTTCACGCGATTGTGTGCAAGAAAACCGCTTCGCTACTGAGTCGAGTGAGAGGCAGTCACAACCTCAATCTGAGAACTGTACCGGAGAGTTTCGGCTCTCCAATTGTAAAGCAGTTTGTGCAGAGGGTGATTGGTACTAACACTAGATAATAAGTTGTTAGTATGTTACTAACACTCTATGAATTCTTTTTCCGAAATAAAATAAATATTATATTATAGTATTATTAATAATTACTCTAACATATTTCCCAGGTATTTAACAAACACTTTAATATCAATACAGTACCGAAACCCACGTAAAGTTATGTACTAAAATCATCAAAGCATTCCGTGAACATTTTCACTTCAGTCTACGTATTGTGAATGACACAAAGGGCTAACAGGAATCCTAGGTATACAGTTAGTAAAACTTCTAGGAATTTCTATGATCTTTTGGCTATAGGTATTCAAAGAGATTTGCTAAGCCATTTTGTATCAAAATGAACGTGTTTCCTTACTACGTTCGCAGAAGGACGTTGCCAATTGAAATAAGTTTCGGTGCGTAAAGATTCTGATTTTAAGGTGCGATTTGTGTAATTTTATTTTATTCAAAGGTGTTTCTACGTTATGTTATAGGTGTATAGTAAAAAAAAAAAAATGATAAAATAGGCACACGTATATTTTGTATCAGCAACCTTAAAAAAAATTGTCGTGGGCACGTTTGCCCTACCATAACAGCGCCCCTTGAAGACTCCTTGTTAAGCAATGGTATCTGATAAGTGAGCAATTCTTGGGGTTCATTCAATTAATCGAGTCGGGTCAAATCACGCTGGAGTCGGTGCATTTCATTCATTTATCCATTCAATTTAAAATTGATTTTGTTAATCAAACGGAGTTCCTGGGAATCACGCTAGACGATAAATTGCAATGGGGACCTCATATAACATCTCTTGCGGGGCGGCTAAGCTCGGCCGCTTATGCTGTTAGAAAGATCAGACAGTTAACAAATGTAGAAACCGCGCGTTTGGTCTATTTTAGCTAGGTACTTCCACATCATTATGTCGTATGGCATTTTACTGTGGGGTCGGGCTGCTGACATTGAATGCATCTTTATTTTGCAAAAGAGGGCTGTCAGAGCCATTTATAATCTACGTCGCCGTGAATCCCTCAGGGAACTGTTTAAAGCGATAAATATTATGACAGTACCATAAATTTTAAACCAATTCCTTTGTGCCAATTCATTTATGAAAATATCATGTAATAGCTTTTGCCCGCGGCTCCGCCCGCGTGGATGTCGGTTATCGCGTAAAAAAGTAGCCTATGTCCTTACCCATATCCCAGGCTATATCTCGGCCAAATTTCATGACGATCGGTTCAGCGGTTAAGGCGTGAAAGCGTAACAGACAGACAGACAGACAGACAGAGTTACTTTCGCATTTATAATATTATATAGTAGGGATGTAAGAAAAAATCTACATCTTTTTAATAAAATAAGTGATAGACATCATTTTAATACTAGAAACAAAGACAAAATAGATCAACCATTTTTCAGATTAGCTAAAGTACATTCATCTTTTATGGGGTACTGTGTTAAATGTTATAACAAAATACCTTGTGATATATTGCAATTAAATGAAAGGAAATTTAAAACTCATATTAAAAGTACACTTTGTAAACAAGCGTATTATAAATTAGAGGATTATATCCAAGATAAGAATGCTTGGAAACATGCTGGTCCTGCTCCATAGGACAATCTAGAGTCTAGACAAAATCAAACTGGTTGCTAATTGAATTATATAAATAATTATATTTATGACATTGATTTACACTCACACACTGACTTATTTCTTGTTAATATTCTAGGAAAATCGTATATTTACTCTTAAAATGTTTGTAAATATGTGGGCACCATGTATCTATCATGGAATTAATTTATCTTATTGCTTCAGTTGCATTTTGTTACCTTTTTTGGTATAGTAATTTTATTCTGGGTGCATCGTTTTCACATATAATTATATAATGAATGTACTATGATAAATTGTATGTAAAACATTTTAAAAGAGTAACGGTGGAGTTTCTTGCCCGTTCTTCTCCATACGAAACTACATTTTGGAATAGGCGACTAGAATCAATTCCGTTTAAATGTGAATGTTGACGTTCAAAAGTGCCTAATTGAAATAAATGCTTTGACTTTTGACTTTGACTTTGTGTAAAAAACCTTAAAAAAAAACTGTTTCATTTTCAAAAGCACACTTTTAAATAAAATCTTGTACCGTTTGCAATGTAAGATGAATAATAATGATCATGCAAGAAAATAATACCGGTAGAATTGTACTTAACCCACTTGCATTTTAGGTTACCTTTGTCCATTATCATTTCCAACTATGCCCAACAAAATACCCTAAAACGAGGTTAATCACATCTATCAGCTCACCATTGGAATATCTTCAAAAAACCTCCCTCAATTCTATTCGTAATAAATATCCTCTTTTCATAAGATTCAAAAGTGTCGTACTGTAACTAATGCCTATTACAATTGAGACAGAAACTCTATTAAGGCGAGGCGGAGCGTGAAATCGGTCTTACCTGCCAAGTGCTGATTGTTATGGCAAAGTGCATATTATACCAGTAAGTTGGTAGTGCAAATTATGTGAGTGGGAATTTGTCGATGACATTTTGGTTTGTCGGGTTGTTGGATTTTATAAAGCATGTATTTTTGCGACTGACTGTGAGTTAAGGGCAATTTTTTTTTCCAAGAGACTCGTTAATTTAAAATAGTGTGCAGGATTTGAAGCTCAACAATTCTTTACGGGTGGATTAATAAAAAAAAAGATCATTTTAAGATCAATAACTTTAGGGATCAGTAAAATATTTTCTATTATAAATAGGGCAAGAAGCATGGTGAAATGGCTTAAGGTTCATTAATGGCCAGCTTGGGTTAATTTATCTGGTAAAACAGTGTAATTGTGAAATTTGTCGAAGTTCTTCAGTTGGTTATTGTTAAGCACAATTTTTTTCGTCAGAAGCCCGCAAGTGTGACAACCTGTCTTACCAAGGGGTATTATATTATAGGTCAGATAGGCAGTCGCTCCATGTTAAATAGGTACTGGTATTCAGCTGCATCCGGTTAGACTGGAACCCAACCCTAATATCATTGGCAAAATGTTAGTCAGATGATGACTTGACTTTTAATGAAATCCAGAAAGCTCCAAGTACTTAGCAGTTCCATCCCGCTATCACACAAAATGTGGCAATGAAATCCATCCACTTTGTAAACATAACAATTTAAAATACCGTTCCCATTGACATTTTAAAAGTGCTATCTAATAAACACGGATAAGTGTGCAAGCGCAGCGATTTATGATAATTCCCGTGTTGTCGATTACTTCAAGTGGCTATTTACGTCAAGAAGTGTCGGTTATATTACAGGGTCACAGTCACAAGTTGGATGGGACTTGCGTATTTGTGAGTGAGGAAAATGGTGCTTGTAGGTACTCGTAGATTGTTGAATTTCGATTCGATGGCAGTTGCATTTGTTTTCAGTATAATAAAAGTTTCGTATAATTTTCGTATTTTCTTCAATGGTAGTATACCATACTAAATTAATTGCGAAACATAAAGATATTTTTGGAATTATGAAAAGTGATAAAAATTGGGCTATATTCTGAAAATAAGGTATTGGAATAATGGCATGAATAAAATGAATATGATGCAGGTACCTTTGTGCAAACGCCAATGCTGGCGTATTGTAGTATATCAAGGTATCCAAAACTGGCAAATTTCCCAATTGAACATGTACCTTATTGTTTTGTGATAAAGTTGAAAAACTATCAAAGTTTGTCAGATTGGTAAGCTTGATGTGCTAGCATCTCTACTTAATTAGATATTTAAAATTTTCAAAACCCTAAAATATGTAGTTACATAATATAATACGTAATCATACATTATATTCTTAGACAACTGGATTATTGTTACTTTTTTTAGGAGTTCCAGTAACCCAATTTTTCCGATTTATATACGACTTTATAGCAACGAGTCTAGGTATACGGTGCCTGCCAGTCGTTCTTCCATCGAACTATTGCTCCACATTCGACAACGTAGGTACTTTCTCCGGCCACTGATAAGCTGTCTTCACACGACCATACTATCAATATTTGCTTTTAAAGATTTTTGAGTAATTGCCTTACCTTACATAGTTAGCGGCGTGTGTGAACAAACCATTGCCTATAACTTAGCGGTATGTTCAGAAACTTGTATTTCACTTTGACTTATTCTAAAGATACCGCTATTGCAGTTTTATGATGTTCAATATTTAATGTGTTTGGGAAAAGTATGGTTGCGTGGAAATGGTGTGTTTGTATTTTGTAAGGCAGACTTGATTAGATAACATAGCATCACGCTTATACAGGATAAGTTCTTAACCAATGCGCAAACTGTAACCATGAATTCAACATTCTAGAGCCCCTAGCGCGAACATTCTTCGTAAGTTATACAAAAAGAAATCAGATGTTCCAAACGTTTTGACCGCGTAGTTATTGCACTTTTCTATGAAACAGCTGATTTTTTTTACCGACGAAAAATTTGCTGATCTCATGGTTACAGTTTGCACACTGGTTAAAAACTTATCCTGTATTTCCCGAAGGGTTGGGCAGAGGTTTACTTATAGTACACTCACATTTAGCCAGTTGAGCAATGTCTTTTCAGAAAGCCCCACGTGGTATGTCGGTATCGGTACTAACGATGCGATTTTTTATTGCTTCATTAATGTATGCTCTGGTATGGCAATTTTTTTACAGGTGGATAAAAAATGTTGCACGCGTGACTGGATTTGGAAAAACAAAATGTGATGTAAAAAAACAAAAGATCTTTTCTATGGACTTCCATAGGAAATATAACAATCTGAAATAGTATACACGCCTACACATCAAGCTATACATTTTCAGTATAAGCTGATCTCGCATTGTACAGGATGTCCGGACTGAAATGTACTTATAGCTTGACGTGTAGCCGTGCATACAACCATTTTTTAAATCGGAAATACGCCCTCCTGTTTGAAATGTTTTGAACTAGTTACTTCGAAATATGCTCTCAAGTAAAAAGTTTTTCGTCCGTTATGCTTAGGTCCCATGTAATAGAGGGCGATTGTCATCAACCGGGCTCCGGGCTGCTGCTAAGATATTCTAGATGGCAAAACCCAATAATACTTTTCGCGAACCGGGAATCGAAGCCCATGCTCAGCAGTAAGGGTTGCGACTACCAGATCAATGAGGCAGTCGATATTGTTGCCGATTCTGTTGTCACAAAAACTAAAAATTACCAAAATTTAGTTTATTCCTGTCAAACGACGATTTCCAATTCTGAAATTGACTAAAGTGACACAACTTAACTATATTTTAGTTTGACAGCGCTAAGATGTTAGTTTAGTGAAAAAAGCAATTTTGCTATTCTGTTGTTGTCAATTTCATTATTGTATTCAACCTAAAATTTTGGTTGTCTAACTAAATCTGACTATTTTTAATCGCGATTAAATAAGTGTGGAATAAAATTAGTTGTCAAGAACTAAAATTCACACCGTCACCTCGACTTCTGGAGCAAAAATAGTACTGTTTTTTGTTTCTTTTCTTTTGCTTATATCTCGAAAATGGTGTCCTATCGCAAAAATAGTGAAAATTTCGACCCCCTTTATGAAACCCCAATACACATCTAAAACTCAACATGTGCGTAATAATTTTTAATATTTTCCATAAAAAAAGAGAAGGCTCTGGCTCTAAAAGAAATCACGGGGTAGGGCAAACAAGTACCACGTTGCGAAGCCAAAACACATACCACGTGCGAGTCGCGATTGTCAAATTCGATTTTAGTTGTGTCAAAATAGTTTTTAAATTTAGTGTTGAGGACAGAGGACAAATCTAGTAATGAAAAACACGCGATCACTACTAAGATTTATTATCGGTATATCCACAGGTTAAACTATTACATCAATATTATTATTATAAATATAAACTATTATTCACTAGTTTCGGGTACTTTCGGGCTAGGATGGCTACAGTTCAATATTTCTATTTAATGCGGTAGAAACTTACGAGACTAGCTAGTGCACTCTTTCGTGTCTGGAAGCGAACAGAACGCCACAATCGCAATGTGGGCGGAAGAACTCGCGTTTACAATCAACATCCGGTTCCAGAAACTTCTAGTATGTTCTACCCATTTCTACAGTGCTGCCACGTAGTGTCAGTGGGCCAGTACTACCAATTTCATTCATAATATTACAATGCCCATTCATAAAACAGCGCCTCCAGTGTCGAGGAGCGGGCATCAATCGATATTTATGCGTGAAGATTCATTGATCCCGGACGCCCTCTAGTGATGAATATCACAAACAGAATTGGACGTCTCAACCTTTGCTTCCGCTACATGACAACAGAGGTCGCTCCTTGTATATCAGTCACATTTCTCCCGCCGTGTACATACAACAATGTACATAATTTATACTACTAGTGACTGGTATACACTTCACAATATTAACAATTGAATGCAATTAACAATTCAATGACTTACAAGATGAGAAATTTATAAGATAACAATCTAATACATATTATAATAAATGAATTATAAAGTTAAGGGTAGTCACTCCAGCATACTCGCTCTGCTATATATTACATCAAGTAAAAATAACTCCTCCTGGTAGCTGAATCCTGGAGTGACGCCAAGAAAGGAAACACATAATATGAGAACTCGTCCTACTCTAAATCAGTAGTTACAATACAATCATGGATTATGCACTATATAATACAATACAATGCCTGATGACAACTAAATGTCTACTGGTATTACGACGAGACGTTTAACAGGACGACGCATTACACCGCTCTTAGTTTTGACGTCGACGACTCTTACGACACCGTCTGCACCTGGGTACATACGCTCGACTCTCCCCTTCGGCCATATGTTTCTCGGTAAGTTTGGATCAACTACGACAACCAAATCGTCCACCTTGACCGTGTCGCCGCGTCCATGTGGCTCCCGCCGGTTTTGAAGCGTAGGCAGTACTTCGCGTACCCATCGTTGCCAAAACAAGTCTGCTAGTCTTTGTGACGCTCTCCAATGTGAATGGCGTAGTTCATCCGGCCTTGTGAAAATCCCTGGCAACGGGACTTTAGAGGGCGCGCCGAGCAGAAAGTGGTTAGGCGTCAAAGCTTCTTCGTCGTCTGGGTTAACCGATACATGGGTCAAGGGTCGTGAATTGACTGTGTGTTCTACCTCTGTCAGAAGTGTTTGAAGCACGTCTTCATACGGATGCCGATCGATAAGTGTAGCATTCAATGCGGCCTTTACCGTGCGTACCAACCTTTCCCAGGCTCCGCCCATGAACGGCGCTCCTGGTGGAATGTAGCGCCAGTCGATGTGACGTACCTCTGCTTCGTGTTGAAGTGATTCTAGGGCGGCCTTACGGAGCTCAGCATCTGCCCCGTGGAAATTAGTGCCGTTATCACTCCAAATTACATCAGGACATCCACGACGTGCCATCATACGCCTCAAGGCAAGTATAGCGGCATCGGTTGATAGCGAGGCGGCAACTTCTAAATGGACAGCGCGCGTAGTTAGACACGTGAACAATGCTACATAGCGCTTCTCGTGATGTCTCGCTACTGTGACGGAGAGTGGCCCGAAGTAGTCCAGTCCTGTGTGTGTGAACGGACGTTGATGGTGTGCCAGTCGACAGGGTGGTAAGTCGCCTGTCAGTGGCTCTGGCGGCACGGCTCGACGTAGTCTACAGGGTTGGCAGAGCCTGATTACTGTACGGACGGACGGTCTTAAACGTAGAATCCAATAGCGTTGTCGTATCTCGTTCACGACGCATTCCACGCCACTGTGGTGTAACTTTCGATGGATCCAGTCTATGTACAAGCGGCTGTAACGGTGATCGCCGTCTAGTACTGCTGGTGACTGTGTTTCTTGTGATATTTCAGCTGCTGCTGCGATGCGCGAGCGTATTCTCATTATCTTGTGTTCGTCGACTGTCAGAGATAACTGCTTCAAACGGCTGCCAGCTAATACCGTTCTCCCGCCGGTGAGAAGACGCAATTCATTTACGAAGCTTTCTTCCTGAATAGCACGTGTCCACAGGAGCTCGGCCCGACGCGTGTACTGTGCGCCAAGTGGTAAGTAGACTGTCGGTGTTACGCTGAGGTTGCGGCTCTGCACTCTGGATTGCTTTTCCGTACCCTCCCGTTGCTTCGCCGTCCAGTTCGGGTCGTCTACACTAACACCTTTATTGCGTTTGCGGGTAGCTGTTGAGGTGTGGCCTCGAAGTCGGTCAATGAATTGAAGAACGCGGGCTGTGGCTCGGATGAGTCGTAGCCAGGCAGAGAAACGTGTGACGTCAGGTAGCGCCTCTGTTAAGGTCGACTGTTCGTGAGCAGCAGCAGCGATGACACGCTCCTCACCCGTATCGATGTAGGGGTGTGAGTCTGTTTCCTGCGGCCAGGAGTCTTCGTTGTTATAGAGAAATGAAGGGCCAATGTACCAGCGGTGGCTTGTAGTGAAGTGAGTCGGTATATCGCGAGTCGAGTCGTCGGCGACGTTGTGAGCGGTGGGGACCCAGCGCCATTCACTCCGCTCGGTGGTTTCTTCTAATTCCGCTACTCGGTGCGCAACGAACGGTTTAAAGGCGCGTGCGCCGGCGCGCAGCCACGCTAGCACAGAGCGCGAATCGAACCAGAAGACTCGACGGTCGGTGCGACGATCGTGCTCTTCTTCCACGCAGCGCGCCAGTCGCCCGCCGAGCACAGCAACCTGCAATTCAAGTCTAGGTATAGATGTGACCTTAAGGGGCGCAACGCGACTTTTCGCTGCCGCGAGCGACACATTTACTTGCCCTATGCCGTTTACTGAACGCCAATATGCTGTCGCGGCATAGGCTCGTTCGCTCGCGTCCACGAATACGTGTATTTCTAGTCTAATCGCCTCATTATAACCCAGGTGACAACGTGGAATACGAACGCCCTTCAGTATCTGCAGAGCAATCAACCAGTCGTGCCATTTACGTTCTAGACTTTTAGGTAGACGCTCGTCCCAACCGATTTTTAAACGCCAAGCGTCTTGCAATATGCACTTTGCTTGTGTCGTAAATGGCGCGGCTAGTCCCAGCGGGTCATATAAAGACATTGTCGTTTTTAATAACTGACGTTTCGTAACCTGCTTGCTTAAATAAGAAGGGTCTACTTTCCTGAAGTTGAATCCTAAAGTGTCAGTCTGATGTCGCCAGATAAGACCGAGAATTTTCTCCTCCTTGTTGAGCACAGTGTCCTTCCCCACGGGCTCGGTCGCGAGATCAGCGACAGCGGCCGGTTCATTGGACGCCCACTTCTGCATCTCGAAATTACCTCGCCGATGTACCGCGTCGACTGCTTTAGATACTCGGTTCGCTTCTTCTGCGTTGTCGAAGCTCTTGACTCGTTGCGAGTTCGTAGCGTCAATGCGCGCACCTGCTACGGCCTCTATGTAA
This sequence comes from Polymixis flavicincta, assembly GCA_949987655.1. Classification (NCBI taxonomy): domain Eukaryota; kingdom Metazoa; phylum Arthropoda; class Insecta; order Lepidoptera; family Noctuidae; genus Polymixis; species Polymixis flavicincta. Next base: position 10,748,045 of record OX465195.1, on the reverse strand, counting down.
AATGGCTCATTTGGACCTTCTGCGCCTATCCGCTGGGCGACGTCAGTAGTAAGTAGAGTTATTGTCGATCCATCGTCCAACAAAGCAAATGTGTCTACTTTACCGTTTGGTCCCGTTAGTGTCACTGGCACTACTTTCAGCAAAACTTGGCTGTAAGTGCGCGGCGTGCTCGTGTTATTGATGGCTTGCAGCGCGATGTCACCGCATGGCGCTGAGTCGTCTCGCGACGCTACGTGCCCGGTGGCTGCGACACGAGGGCGCTCTTCTGGGTCGGTTTCGGTGCGCGTTCCCTGTCTTCTGTCGCTGTGCAGTAGCCTGTGATGATAATGCTCACAGTCCTGCTCTTCACACTGCTTGCCTTTGCATCTATGCTTCCACGTCCGTCGTTTCAGGCACCTGAAACATAATTTATTTTTACGGGCAGTTTCCCATCTATCAGTTATCAACATTTTCCTAAAGTTAGAACAGATAGCCACGCTACTACAGTTACCGTTGCATATCACACACGGTGTTTTATCTGTCTCTACTATTTTAAACGTCTTGTGAGCCGGTCGTTGTGGACGGTCTCGTTTATGGTCCACCTCTGCTGAGGCGTGACGCGCGTTTAGATCGGCCTCTCTATCAAGAAATCGTCCCAACACTATTAGACCAGGCTCTGCGTCACCCGCAGCCATCTCATAATCGTACCACCGGCTCCTTAGCGTTACTGACAACTTTTCTGAAATTGCGGAAATCATCTCCGGACTATATAAATATTCTATTCTTTGCAGAGCTTGCACCGTGGCAATGGCGTTTGTGACCTTCGATGCAAATACACATATATCTGTAGGGTTATCTGATACTTTAGGTAACTGACGTAATTTATTTAATTCGTAAGTTATTAATGCGTTGGGTCGTCCAAATCGAGATTCTAACCTTTGCATAATTTGAACGGCTGAGGATCCTAAGAATAGGCATTTAACTGCCTCTAACGCTGTCCCTCTCAAGGATTTTCTGAGACGGGCTAAATTTCCTGCCTCTGTATGAGTTGACGCAGACTCATTATACGCTGCTTTAAAATGCAGCCATTCGCCGGGATGGCCACTATAGATAGGTAAATCAAATTCATACCTGCTGGCAGCGGGTTTGCCCCGCGCTACCTCTAACAATGTCTGAGTCAGTCTTTGCAGCAGGCTCCCATCGTCGACACGTTGCGGCAAGGACGGCGACGCATCACTCGGCGTCATGGGTTGTGACTGCGGCGGGCGGATGTGGTCGCGGTGTTCCCTAAGTGTGTCCGCGGCGTCCGTCTGACGTTTCGATGTCGCAGTCGAGCTTCCCTCCAATAATTCTTCATCTGCTGATTCCGCTTCCAAGAGCGCTAACCTAGCGGCGGCAAGTTCCAATCTCGCTCGCGCCAACGCCTTCCTGTCGGTTTTCGTCTCGCCTCGTGGTTGTCTGTGTGGGGGTGTCGTCGCCCCAGGGCTGTGAGGTTGGGTCTGGTGACTCTGGTCCGACTCTGTGACGGAATAGTTGGGCGGGTCTGTCGGTCCCACCGCTGTCGCCAATTCCGTGGAGACGGACTCGTCCCCTTCCGTGGCCGCTGTGACGGATTCATGCCTACCGCGTGTCTTCACCATGTCGACGGTATTGCATACACCACACTACCACTTCCGCGTAATATTGAACCAAAGCTATGCCTGCCCGAACCTGCCCGAATCCGGCTAGAAGGACCAATGTTGAGGACAGAGGACAAATCTAGTAATGAAAAACACGCGATCACTACTAAGATTTATTATCGGTATATCCACAGGTTAAACTATTACATCAATATTATTATTATAAATATAAACTATTATTCACTAGTTTCGGGTACTTTCGGGCTAGGATGGCTACAGTTCAATATTTCTATTTAATGCGGTAGAAACTTACGAGACTAGCTAGTGCACTCTTTCGTGTCTGGAAGCGAACAGAACGCCACAATCGCAATGTGGGCGGAAGAACTCGCGTTTACAATCAACATCCGGTTCCAGAAACTTCTAGTATGTTCTACCCATTTCTACAGTGCTGCCACGTAGTATCAGTGGGCCAGTACTACCAATTTCATTCATAATATTACAATGCCCATTCATAAAACAGCGCCTCCAGTGTCGAGGAGCGGGCATCAATCGATATTTATGCGTGAAGATTCATTGATCCCGGACGCCCTCTAGTGATGAATATCACAAACAGAATTGGACGTCTCAACCTTTGCTTCCGCTACATGACAACAGAGGTCGCTCCTTGTATATCAGTCACATTTAGAGATATTTTTTTTGCAGAATAGCGTTAAGATTCTCATAGTCAAAAGTAAGGAATTTTAGTTATAGTTTAGTTTAGTTCGGTGTACAACAGAATCGGCACCATTTACTGATTAAGTTTTAGTGCTAAGGTGCTAACCATTTCTTTATCTAGAACGCCAGAATACATGCAATTCGTTTCATGATGTGTGGGTGGATTTGTCATTAAGGTGATACGTCTTGTCCACATTTTTTCCATACAAACTTCGGGAGGGTTTTATTCCACTGTTTGACAATGTAACATCAAAAATTAAACATGGTATGGTTTTGTCTCATTATTAATATTGTCGGTACGGAAACAGAATACTAAAATAAAAAGCCATTAAAAAGTTATGAGCCAACAAAGATTCGTTTTTCTTGCTAATTTAATCTAACTCTGGGCGTGTTTAAGTAATAAAAGAAGTGTAAAATCTCAAAAACTAAGTCGGTACCGACAAAGCTCAGTTATCGAAAAGTTCTTAAAACTATTGTTCGTTGATTTATGCAGTGGTTTTTTCAGAAATCCCGATCTTCCGAAGGACTTTTCTTAATTTTTTACGCGCCAGTTTTAATATAACTCGATAATGTTGTGCGTGTAGACTAGCGTCTAACTGCCCATCACGGGTAGGTACTACCTCTGTTGGACACGATGCCTGGTGAGACAGCGTGATTTTTAGCCAGGCCCACCAGTGAGTTGACACTCAACTAGACGTCTAATATAAAACTGCACGCTCGTCCACAGCTGGTTGCATACAAATTTCAAAAATGTCTGCAAAAATTTTTTGTAGATTCAATTCAGAGTAAAAAGCGTGGGGTGCTTGATATTTAATTATTACAACTATTCTATTGGCAACCATCTATGAGAGGAGAGTCATGAAAATATAGGAAAATGCACCCCACGCTTTTTACTCTGAATTGAATTATTGACTTCCTACTACTGTAACATAAACTCTTTGTAATTAAAAATTATTTTCTACGTTTTAGTTCGGTCAGCAATAAAAGCGTGTTTTTTTAAACTATTATTTATTTTCCATTTTTTAGTTCGATCAAATTTTTATCGGGAATTTTTTTTTTTTTTTCTTTTTTTTTTCTCTCACGAAGCGACACGCGCTTTTATTGTGGTAACTAAGTGTGCAACATGTGAATGTGTGCATGACGACAAGTAACACACGCACATATACAATTTTGACTTCGCCATTGTCTCGGACGGTACCAAAAGTTCCTGCGCTTACAAAAAAAAAAAACAGAGTTTCAGCAAGAAAGTCTATTTGCAGCTGAATGATAGTAATACTCGTAGACACTAAGCGCCATCTACGGGATACTAATTTGACGGTTTGCTTTTCAATTTGTTTTGGAAATATTGTTCCAATACTTTACATTTCGCGACACGTGTCTAGACCCGCAGGTCTGAATCAAATTCTAAATGGTACCTATCGAGTCAATGTTTCAATAGTCCTGCCTCGCGACTTCTTTCAAAAAACACATTTTTAAAAGAACAATTTCAGGTATGTTAACGTAACCCTAATATTTACCGCACTTTAAATCCCTTTAACACAAACTATTTGTATTAAAAACGACCGGAAGGCACTTCGAAATGGTAAAAGTGGAAATGGATCGGTTGCTTGTGAGCTGGTAACACTATTAGTCAGTGTTGCCCACCTTATAGGATGTTAGCACGCAATGCGTTGGTTTACTTTAATATTCTTGTGGTTTAAGAACATTGTAAATATTGTAATAAGTTTAAATCACTGAATTTGTTTTTGTTTTAGAGATTTTCATGCTGTGCTAGGAAATTGGTGTCGTTGTTTCTACTTTGCCGGTTTTTATTCGGGGTCAAAGTCTCTTTTATTTACTGATTATTCACAATACGGGAGCAGTGGTGGCCCAGAAGTATCGGCCTCGTCTTACGACTTATATATAGGTCGTGAGTTCGAACCCCGGCAGGCACTTTACTTTGTGTATTTAATTTAATCACCACTGCTCTCAAAACGGTGAAGGGAAACGTTGTGAGGTAAACGGCATGTCTTAGAAACAAAAAATCGAAGACGTGACATCTACAAACCCGCACTGGGCCCGCGTGGTGGACATCGATGCACTATCTCACAGATATGAGGCTTATGTCCCAGCAGTGGGAACATTATATGCTAATTGAGGTGAAGGCGAAGTTAACCTATTTGTGGGCTGATCGAAAACTCCAGAAACACGTATTAAGTAATTGGCACATTTCGAATTTTATGCAATACCAATGCTCTATGGAGGTTAATTATCATTTTTTTTTACTACGTGTGTACGTGATAGAAGAAAATCGAACTAGTGTTATTACTTTATTCGCATACAGAAAATAATATATTATTTTAAAGCGTCGCGTCGTTTCGCCCGTACGGGGCGAGTCAATGCGTGTGCGTAACGATCGCACCGCGTGAAGTGAACTGTCAGTGTCATTCCACCTGCCGGTCTATTTTGTTAAAATCCCACCGTGAGAACTTAGGTGAAGTGAGCTGTCAATCCATCTGGCACTAGGGATACATGACAGCTCACTTTGAGCTCACTTCACCCAAGTTATCACGGTGATATTTTTACAGAATAGCACCGCTGATGCTTAGTCAATCCCTAGCATTAGTGGGTTAACACTGACAGCTCACTCCACGCTCACTTCATGCGGTGAGTCATGAATCGCCATGAAGTTTCTGCGGTGAGGTTTTTTACAGAAAGTACTGTCTGATGATGCTACACTGCTAGTCAACTTTGTTTACGTACGTAACTGAATTCCAACCTTTGAACGAACATTCTCAGTATAATTATTATCCAGTGCTTCCGTGCATGCACTTGACACAGTTCCTGGGAATCGTTGGCTCATGCAAGGAATTAGGTGGCGTATGTTTTACAATTTTGTTTTTCGCATTTTTCCAGAGTGTAGTTTCCGTGCTAATTAATTTTCATAAAATATGAAACATGTTTCATTTTGGAATTTATGGTATCTATGTGCAACAACAGTCCCATTTAGAAAGGGTCCCATTGTCGTTTATAGGTACCATTTTAAAGTTCGATCAGCTTTGTTTTTTTTTTGTTTTTCTTTAGTACCTAGTGTAAAAAGTTAGTTGTGTTAAATATCGTAAACCTATGAGCATGTTAATGTATCCTACTATAATTTTATAAATGTGAAAATTTGTGAGGATCGATGTTTGTTACGCTTTTACGCAAAAACTACACTACAGATTTGGATGAAATATTGCACACACATTGTAGCCTGGATTAACATGACTTTACACTAACACTTCACAAGAATAACACGATATAATCCCGGTAATAGGTTAGGTACGTGCCCGTGGGATAATTTTCGATCTCCACGCAAGCCAAGCCACTGGCAAAAGCTAGAATAAAATCATTTAAATAGGTATCCTTCACTGATTAATTTAATAACAATTGTCAAGTCATTTTACTTCATTTTAGGTGAACCTTGTTTAAATAACAAGATATAAGCGAGGTTCACCTTCTTCAATATTTATTTTAACGTCATTACTCACAACATTAAGCGCACGTTTACATTCAGTAATTATGAAAAAATGTTTACAACCACTGCGTTCCACTTACAACCGCAATCAACATGCTATACCTGAATTACCGTAGCAATTAAAACAGGGGTCGCAAGTACTAATTAAGACTAAAACTCTTAATAAAACAAAGAAAAAAAAAAGCATTAAACCGCCTTAAGCACCATTGACCCCGCAATACAGGAATTATGACGTCACAAATCCTATCTAATTACATGGATGACGTAAACAACGTTACCTCCCCTATTTAAACGTTGAATGTGCTTCCCCGTCAGAACTACGGTGCACGTGCGACACTCAAGGTCCCACAACCCTTTAGACATCCTCTCAAGTTTGCAATTAAAACGAAAAACGGAACGGAACAACGCCTTACTTACTCAACAAGCCAGAGAGAGACAACATGCCTCATTTACCCAAGCACTTTTATTTCCACTTGCACTTGAGAGGTCGTCGGCCAATCAACGGTCGTGCCGCGCCCGCCTCGCATTGGTCCGTTTGAATAGAGAATATTTTTTCAAAAAATGGAACAAAAGCCGAGGGTAGGTAATAGCGAGTTTTGTTTTATTCGAGTGGCATTTCGCATTTGAGTGGAGGAGGCCGCACGGAGCGGACGTCTCGACTTTTAATTACCTTATATTTTTGCTATTGTTTCTTTAAGGACACTCGTGCGTTAAGCTGGCTTTTCATTTTATGATGTTCAACATTGTTATTTTATTACACGGAACTCGTTTAGTACTTGAGTGTGGGGCTTATTACAAAACAAGCAAATTAGCTATGTTTATTTCGAACTAACCACTATCCTGTGTTTGTCAGGAACTGCCTTCATTCAAGTGTTTGTGGGCAAAGTACGGGATGTACTTCATGTCTCCTTTCATTCATAGGTAAAAGAAGAGGGGTTGTTGTAACGACAGTTTGGATGGGGCATCCTGTTGACGATTATTTGTAAAATTCTTCAAGTTTCGTCTTTTAGTTTTAAATATTCATTATTGAGCAGCGGTGGCCTAGTAGCACCTGTGGCTTACGAGTTGAAGGTCGTAGGTTCCAACTCACATAGGCGCTTTACTTCGTGTAAATTATTTAATCACCATTGGTCTCAAACCTTAAATATAATTCAAATCCTAGAATAAAAAAAATCGAAGACGTCTCGTGTTGGATAACGGCCCACTCCCTCTCACCGAGAGGAGGTCTGTGTCCCAGCAGTGAGAACATTATAGGCTGATTTTGATTCTTGATTGTAACCGCAAAATAGGTCTTATGTTATAGGATCATGTGCTCATTAATCATACTACTGAAAGTATTCGTTTCGATTCCTTCACTTTCCTACTCGGAGTTTTCCGTTACATCCAAAGCCTAACCTCAACGGAACTTGAATGTAATTGGAGACACATGTTTCTGATCATTAGCCGTCTTTTATGATTACCTAGGGATAGCTATTTTGTAATTGATTTTGTAGACGTAAAACCGTTAGTGGATATTTATACGCTCCTACATAGACTAGGTACTATGTTTACTGGAGCGCTCCTAGCTGTAAGTAACTAGTAGAGTTATCTTTCTCACGTAGTTGTTTTTAACCGACTTCAAAAAGAAGGAGGTTATCAATTCGACATGTTTGTTTTTTATGTTTGGGCATAGCTCCGTCATAGACGGTTTTGAAAGTTTTTTTTTGTTCGAAAGTTTTTTTGAGCCACAAGCCAAATACATGCATACTTGCATGACGTACAAAACATGTACCTATTAGCAATGGTATTACTATTACACCGATTTTTGAAAAGTGTCCTAATTAGATTCTAAAGTGCTAATAAACCACAAGAATAATATTTTTTTTATTAAATCGATTAGTGCCGTAAAAATGCATTAAAATTTTACATTTTCAAACGCGTGTAATTTGACGAAAATGCTGGATGCAGTGGACGCCATATTGCTCTGTGGGTATGACGTCAGTTTGCTAAACAAATGCGCTGAAAAAAATAGTTATTGTTCTAATTTTCGTTGGCTTGCTGTTCCTGAATGCAAAATATTATTTGAATAAAAATTACTTTGGTTACGAAAATAATAAATGTACAAAGTGTTTCAACTGGCACGCCGCATGACGTAATAACATGGCGGCTACTGTTTCCTGGTGATCAAAAACAGATTAAAAAAACTGAAATCTTTGAATTAAATTTATTTTGTACTAAAACCAACATTTTCCGATTGCATTTTGCCTAAGGTATCTCAATAATATATTTTTAGTTTTTTTCTCAGATACCCTATTGATCGGTTGTCAAGGCGACCATAGACCAGTCCTTTTTTTCAGTCAATAATTTTTAACATTGCAATCTACATATTCACAGCTGACCTCAAGATCCTTACCATTTCCGATGCAGATAAAACTTTTAGTTTCGAACTAGACTTTCTATGGTTTCGTGGGCGCATTTATGGCCACACATACATTATACTGGAATGCTGAAATCGAAGTGAAGCAGAAAATAGTCGGGCAACAAATGTTCATTTACATCATTCTAGACACAGGTTTAAAATAATAGACCTATTTTAAATGTCGGTACCTGAGTTCAGAACGACGCAAATGGACGTGCTTCCCGACTGCTGTCTGCAGCACACATCGCTCCTTGACAATTAAAGAGACATAATGCGAAATTAGCCGGAAGCAAAATACGTCTCTATAATTCTGAATTATCTCTCTTTAATTGTAAAGGAGCGACATATTAAAGTGGCTGCACCTATGTGGTCCTAGGCTTGTTTCCTCGATCTGTCCGGAAATTCTTACTAGCAATTTTTGAACTGTATCTGAGTATAATTTTCTAAAATCCAGAATAGTGAATTTTCCTGCTTAATTTCAAGTTCACAGGCCCCAAAGACTATTGGTGAAATAGAACATCACCATCATCATTTCACCCGTAAGACGTCCACTACTGAACATAAGCCTCCCCCAAGCACCGCCACTTTGATCGGTTCTGTCATCATCTAATTTATCGGCACGGTTGGCACTGTGGCTAAGTGATTGACTGCTGCGCTGCGTGTCGCGGGTTCGAGTCCCGCACGGAAAAAATATTTGTATGACCTACAAGTAGTTGTTCCGGGTCTGGCTGTTTGTGTATGTGTGTTTAAATGTTTGTAAACGCACTCACGATACAGGAAAAATTCTGTGCAAAATAATCTAAATAAATTGGATAGTTACTATTCAGCACGTCACAAACTTTTTTGCAAAATGCTTTGTTCATTGCATTTATTATACTAACCACAAATCTCTCCTCTTTCTAGGAACTTAGCAGCCCCGCGCCCCCAGCTCGCACTAGGCAACACATCACTAGAAACGTTCACATCGCTACACAAAGAGAACTGCCACAGACTAGAGTACCTCGTGGAGCGACAGAAACAGCTGTGTATGCTGTCTGATACTATGATTAAGGTGAGGATATCTTAAACATACTATAATAATAATTAGGTATAACTAGCAGACGTTCACATCACTACACAAAGAGAACTGCCACAGACTAGAGTACCATGTGGAGTGACAGAAACAGCTGTGTATGCTGTCTGATACTATGATTAAGGTGAGATCATGAATGTAATAGATATTTAAAAATAGCTACTACTGGAGACGGAGGCTCCTCTTGGGGAAAACGGAGGGTTATGTCGGACTCGGGCCCAGTGTGTCCGATCCCACGACCAGCTTCCTCCCATAAATGCGCAAATGGAACACTACGCGCCTCCTTTTTGGGCCTGAATGGTCCAAGTGGCCTGAGTGTATAGGACCATCAGAGCCCTATTAGCGACCTTGCAGTCATTAAGACGTTTATACTTTCAACCACGATACACTTATAGGAGTTAATGTCACTGTTTATGTTGACGAGTGAAGATAAAGAAAATAAACATTAAAGTGTGATGTTTTATCTAATTAGATGTTGATGTAATTTTGGCAAGTCTTGGTAATTTATTTCAATGGGATTTTTTCAAAATTTGTCACATTTTGTAAAAGATATATTAACCATGACTGAAGAATTAATAAGAACTAAATTTCACTTCTTGCAAGTAGTTTGTGCAAACAATAATTACCTAGCTACCCTGTAAGGTTGGTAAACATTTGTTAGGAAATTCTCTACTTATAATCGACTTAAAAGTAGTTTACCACTGACAAAAAATGCGTTCACAATAAACAAGCCAAGATCGTAAATAAATTGCATCTGCAAGTCCGTGCATAAACAATGATTAGGTTCAATACTTGTGTTATATTGTGTGGGCTAGTGCCACGGACGATTTAGTAAATGGAGAGATACGGCGCTTGCGAACACCGTGCACCGCGATCTTTCTGACAACACCATTGATGTAAATACTGCGATGGCCAATTAGTATGTTGGTATTTTAATGTTATCGTATTGACAGATGAAAATAACTCGTGCCGGGGTAAAAATATTATTTCTTTTATTTTATTGAACACTGACTGCCTCGTTGCTCAAGTGGTCTTGGGTTAGATTTCCGGGTCAGGCAAACCGTTACTGCGTTTTTTATCTAGCATTTCTCAGTAGTAGCCCTGAATCTGGATTTGTGCCCGGTTGATGGCAATATTGGCAATAGGCTCGCCCCCTATTACATAGGACATAAAAATATTTGGTCAAATGGTGTACTTTATGAACACCTCCGAGCAACTCTTCGGGTAACCAAGGCGTCATGTTATTATATATACAACGTGTAACGGAAAGGCTATACAGGAAAAGTTTTTATCCAGTGCGCAAATTGTAACCATGAATTCAGCATATCATTCTAGACCCCCTAGAGCAGAAATTTTTCGCCGGATACACAAAAAAAAATTTGCTGTTCCATACATTTTGACCGCGTAGGTATTGCACTTTTCTATGAAACAGCTGATTTTTTTCAACCGGTTAAAAATTTGTGCGCTAGGGGTTCTAGAATGATATACTGAATTCATGGTTACAATTTGCGCACTGGACAAAAACTTACCCTGTATACATACCAAAGGCACGGCTTCTTTGGATGATAGCAAACGATATACGGAAGGTTTTTATAATCCTATCTATACGTGTTCGGAAGTTATGAGAATTTTTAATATATTAATACCAGTAACCGAGCTTCTCAAATTTTAAATAAACACATCACTCGGAAGAGATTTATCGTGATATTGGCAAGTAACGTGGAAAGTTATTGAACTACGTAGTGCGGTGACACGTTAGTTATGATTTGAATTTAATAAACATGTGAAACCGAAAATTTGGTATTCATTCTTAGAGTATTTTTATTTTGAGCTGAAACTGTATAGTGATTCTATACCAGCTGTTACCTTTAGTGCTTCAAGATAGCAATAGGGTTTCTGTTACTCCGTGTATACAGAAATACTTATTATTTTTTATTTTCTTGAAATAACCGACACGGAGAACATAATAATTATGTACAATATTAGAAATATGGAAAATAGAATCTAGATTAACTAACTTTAACCGAATAGAAATTCTATTTCCAGGAGCCTCTTGCCCTCCAAACATATACTTGACTTGCAATAATGAAAGTCGAGTAGCACTTTCACATTTATGAGTAGTGTTAGTTGAGATTAACATGATCACTCCCGCAAGCTGAGGGCGTCCCATAGGGTCATGGCGATCAGAATGATCCGGGGATATCGCACGATCTCCGGCGAGGCGGCGGGCCTCCTTGCCGGATTACCGCCATGGGATCTGGAGGCAAAGGTCCTCGCGCAAATGTGGGAGTGGCGCGAGGAGGCCAAACGCCGGGGCGTAACTCCGCTGCCGCGTGAAATCGCGGCACAGCGGACGGAGCTCCGGCGGGATCTCATGGTGACATGGAGAGTGCGATTGTCGCAACCCAGTGCCGGGCACGCCACGATTGCGGCGGTAAGTCCCCTCTTTGAGGAGTGGCTTGAGAGGCGGCATGGCGTCCTCACCTTCCGCCTGACGCAGGTCCTCACCGGACACGGTTGTTTCGGGAGGTTCCTGTTTCGGATAGGGCGGGAGGAAACGCCCGGGTGTTTCCACTGCGAAGATCGCCCTGAGGACACGGTGGAGCACACGGTGGCGGTCTGCCCTGCTTGGGCGGAGCACCGCCGTGTCCTCGTGGAGGCGATCGGCGGCGGCGATCTCTCGCGTACGGCCCTGGTCCAGGCCATGGTACGGAGCGAGAGGGCATGGGGAGCCGTCACCTCCTTCAGCGAAGCAGTGATGCTCGCGAAGAGGGAGGCGGCGCACGTGAGGGAGAGGCAGCATATGCGCCCTCGTGACCCCAGCCGCCGCAGGATACGGAGACGCCCTGGGCGTCGGGAATCCCAGGCCGATTTCCGGCCACCGTAGGCATGGGCTTGCGGACGGCGAGTAATGGGTAGCTCGCTGTCCGGTAAGGACCAAGCCCAAGTCGACGGCGCGTTGTGTTCCACGCGCGCCTCAAAGAGATGTCAGCACAAAAAAAATGATGGGGCCCGCAAGGGCCGATGCCTGCCAGGGGTGCGGGTTTGTTCGAAAGAGACACCACAGCCCCTGGCTTAAGGGCTACTGAAGGAACACGGGTGGATTTTAGTCAGTAAAAGTCTGACACGCCCTCCTGCTCCACCCAGAGCGGGAGAAGTTATTTGATGATTTCCCACCCAAAAAAAAAAAAAAAAAAAAAAAAACATGATCACTCCATTATATTCCCACTCCATGTCAGTCGCCTACGCTTGTCACTTGGTGTCGGAAAGTAAGTCAGTTCAATCCTGCCTGCATAAATAACTCGATTAGCTGGAGGTGCTCATACGTGAATGGATTATAAGGCTTGGTTGGATATTTAATTCCTGACATTTTTGTAGTACGGTCCTTGCACATAACAGTTGTGTAAATTAGGACCAAGGTCAAACTAATCAATAAATTGTTTAAAAAATCGGAAAAACTCCTAAAATTCTGGATTGGTTTAAGGATAAATAAATATCTCAGATTTTTACTGACCTGGAACCTGGGATTTTTGTACTACGGTCCTTGAAGTTGGTGTACATTAGGACCAATACCAAAATAATCTAATTACCTGCCACTGTTTAAAAAGTTCTGAAAAACTACTATGATTCTGGAATTTGTTTAAAGATAAATAAATACATATTACAGATTTATACCTATATGACCAAAAAAATAAAATAAGGTCACTCTGACCAAAGTCTTCAAGGAAGTGAGAATTACTTACAAAAAAAAACTTATTTAGATATCTCTGCTCACGAAAGTTATCTAACCTATTGGCTATGTTAATATTGCTAAACTGAGTATTTTTTGAGGGAACGGTGGAGCATACGGTGGAGGTCTGCCCGGCTTGGGCGGAGCACCGACTTGTGCTTGTGGAGGCGATCGGCGGCGGAGGGCGTACTCTCGCGTCCGGCCCTGAAACAGATTAAAATCTTTAATTAGGTACTTAAAACCCAAGAGATGCCGTTGCATTAATTCCCTGCTTAGTTACCAGGCTACAAACATTAAGGATGCAGACACTAAAATGGCCATGCCGGTAAACACAACTGGTTCACAACAAAATTAAAATGATTAAAATCAAATTAAAGGAACTCTAATAGGCAGATACGGAACAAACGACTTTATAAAGCGCTCGTAAAATCGTATTATTAAGAAATAAGGAGGCTGTTCCATTTACGCGAACGTCGGTAGTGATTCAAGTAGACGACGAATTTATAGGACGGGAATTAGTACATACATAAAATCATGAAAATCCTTGAGGAAAGCCAAATAATTGACCTATTGTTACAAAATATTAAAAAATGAAACAGACACATAAATACAAGGAACGATTCGATAATGGTTGTCTAATTATCATTAAGGTGACACTTGTCCACATTTTTTCCATACAAACTTCGGGAGGGTTTTACTCCACTGTTTGCCTATGTAAATCAAAAATAAAACATGGTATGGTTTTGTCTTGTTATTATTATTGTCTGTACGGAAACAGAATACTAAAATAAAAAGCCATTAAAAAGTTATGAGCCAACAAAGATTCGTTTTTCTTGCCAATTTAACCTAACTTTGAGCGTGTTGGTACCGACAAAGTTCAATTAACAATAAGTTCAATAAACTTTATTGGTCATTGATTTATGCAGTGGTTTTTTCATAAAACCCGATCTTCTGAAGGACTTTCCTTAATTTTTTCGCGATTTTTTTGCCAAAAATGCTCCTGCATCTCACTCAATAACGTTGTGCATGTAGACTAGCGTCTAACTGCTCACCACTGTTACTATCTCTGTCGGATACGAAGCCTGGTGAGACAACGTGATTTTTAGCCAGGCCCACCAGTGAGTTCGAGCCCGCGCAAAGTGTCCCCTTAATGGTTGTCTGGATAATGTTTTCTTCATTGTATATGTATATGAGACACCATTAGCTACGTGCAGTATTATAAAATAGACTCTTCTACTCCCTTTAATCCAAAGGCTGCCTGGAAAAGCGATGATACCGCCCATTGTGTCACCCTGTGTAAAATTTCTACATTTATATCTGTAATTTGTATGGTGAAAATAATAAAGAGTACTCTATCTATTTATTGATCAGCTTGCAGATTTACATGAAATACACCGATACCGACAAATGATTAGAAAACGTATTAATTAATCTTTTGTCAATACAAATCAAAAGCCCCTGAAGTTACCGAAAAACCCTAACCAAATCATCTATAGCTAAAATTAAACCCAATCAGGAAAATAATTTCCTCGTGGCTGGCTGGCTTCCAAGATTCATACCACATAACCAGCCATTAACTTAATAAGGAACTAAATAACTACGATCAATTTAATGACAACGTCCTACAAAGTAACAAAACGATCGCATAAAAGAAAACTGACCCTAACTTTAGCATTAATGACAGTTTTATTTTAGTTAATAAAAACATACAATTACCGTTCGCAATTCACTTTGATAACGACATAAAATTTAATCTTAACGATGTTGAAGTTAATTGAGATCTCTTTGTAGATAATGTAAGAATTATTGAATTAATCGATCTGATTTATTACCGTCCGAGTTGCGTTAAATAAACGGTTACATAAATTGTAGGAATATTTTAATTATAATGTTGGTGTTTGATTTTAATTTGAATACAAAGGAAAGGTTTAACGGTTTTCAATTAGGGATGCCCGATCTGAATCGATCTTCCAGAAGGTCGATTCATGGCCATTCGATCTACCTATTTTTTGAATTGATTCAACAAGGTTCGATATTTATCTAGATCGAATCGTATGCGCTAGATAGATCGTATGAAAAAATCGTATCAACCAAAACCTAAACGTCAACCGAAACGTACCGTACGAACTACAACAAAGTAAGGCTACCTACATAAACATGGAATGAGATTAGCTTCGACTGTTTCCAGTTACATTAATCAAAAGCGGTACCTATTGTCTGATATATGAAGGTAGGTGACCGTGATAGTATTTTGTTTATTTGAATATCGGGTATGTATGCATTCTCTGATTTTGTTTCCTTTCATGCTTTATACTATTAGGTACTGCAATAGGAATTCTATCTGTTCTGAGAGCGTGAACCCTATAATATCAAATACTTTTTAATATGGAGTATATGGACCCGCCAACAAAATCAAACGATTGGACATTTTTTATTAAATGTGACATGGTTGGACAATGTAAATTGTGTAAACAGATTATCAAATTGAAATTCATACTACCAACTCAACAAATCGTCTCATCGTCATCACAAAGGCACCGTGGCTACCTTTGTAATCTATCTGTTATGTAGATTAAGTTAAAATAAATAATTTGGAATTCATATTGTGCTTTTCATTTTTATACAAAATTACGATACGATCTTACTCGATCTTGGAAGATCGATTCGATACAATACGGTTAAGATCGTAAATCGATCCACGAGGTTACGATCCATTAAGATTCAGAAAATCGATTCAAACCAAAAAATCCGGTATTCCTATTTTCAATATGGCACAGAATTGCATGGGCCAATAATGTTCAGGTGGGGTTTTTTTTTTGCTTTTTCTTTTGGGTGGGAAATCATCAAATGACTTCTCCCGCTGAGTAGAGCAGGAGGGCGTGTCAGACTTTTACTGACTAAAACCCACCCGTGTTCCCTCAGTTGCCCGTGTGCCAGGGGCGGCGGTAACTCTTTCGAACAACCCGCTCCCCTGTCAGGCATCGGCCCTTATGGACCCCACCGGTGGTTGCTGACATCCACCACTTAGCTTACCACTTTTCGGCCGCAGGGGATAGGGAGAGCGGCCAAAGCTATACCGACACTCCTCTTCCCCTGCGGCCCCACCGCGTCCGCCATCAAACGTGGCGGCCCCGTCTAGGCCACGGAAGGAAAGAGCGCTGCTCAGAAGCACCGGCACTCCTCCTCTGCCGCAGCCTGTAACCCTCAGCCGCGATGCCTCCCATTCGACATTGCGGCCCACCTCAGTTGCGGTGCACCTCACCGCAACCTACTTTTTGGCCGCTACGTCATTGGCTTGAAGGTAAAAGCTCTGACGAGCGGCCCCACCTTTGGGTTCCTCTTGGCTTCACTGTGGGTGGCAGATGTTAAGGTGGGATGAGGACAAAATTTTAGACTTTTCAAATTTTGCATCGCGGCATAAAAAAGGTTCAAAATAGCGATGCGTTTGACGTTTGATGTTTGATAAAAGTAATTTGGCACTTTTAATTAATGAAATGAATAATTAATAAATGCACGGCTCAGTGGACTACGAACATGACTTAGTTCATTGAATTCCCTTTGCTATCATTACATAAAATATGATAGTTTACTATCAAAATTTTTAGTATGAAGAGACGAAAAATATTGTAGTTCTCAAAAAATATTTACGAAGAGGTCAATGGAAAGTAATTTGCAAACTCATCTGTAACTTCATTCAAGTTGCAAATTAGTGCACAAATAGCTTCTTTTACCGAACGATGGTCTAAAAATATTCTGCAAAGAGATAGAAAATAAATTAAAGAAAAACTAAAGCGAGTTGAATGAAAAGGACTCCTCAAAAATTTGAAAAGAGCTCCACTCTCGTATACCGCCATATTTAGGTCACTCCGACCACCCATAAGCGGGGTAATTGCGGAACGTAGTAACAGTAGGAATAGGTTTCAATTTGACATACATTGCGTTATTTACTTTGTTGAGCAGACACATTTTTCGAACTTATGGAATAATGGATTAGCAATATTCACCTTCAAATTTATTCAGATTGTAATTGACAGTGTAATACGCAAGTAGGGTGGTTCTTGGCAGAATTTACAGAAACTGGTCAAACTCAAACTCAAAGCATTTATTTCAAATAAACCAATTACAGGCACTTTTGAATTGTCAAGGTCGGTGATTTAGAAAGATGAAGCTAGTTGCCCATTCCAAAGCGTAGGTACCTATGGAGAAGAACGGGCAAGAAACTCTATGGACACTCTTTTAACATCATGATTTTGTTACAAAAAGTTGGTTACATCATAATGTTGAAATTATCAATGTGAGAACGATGTAAAAAGTGCACCTTAAAAGCGTCTGTAATTAGAACAAAAATAAAATTACAATTCAAAAATTAAAATAAGCCGTGGGAGCTAAGAGGTGAGCAGTCCCTACTGGCGGCGCCCGTTCACGGTCCTTTACTTACTTACCGATATTATATACCTATTTTCGATATTTCGTGTACAAAAGACTAAGCACCAATTTGGGGTATAATTTAAATATTTCACTGCTTTCAACTAAATAGCTTCCAAGTTGTGGTATGAATTTTTATCGCCATTTGATGCCCAGAAGTTTTCGTTAAAGTGTTCCGTATAAGGACGAAGAATGTAAAGTGTTATCAGAATTCAGAAAGATGTAGGTTAATTGTTGAGGTTTCTTGGAGTTTAACTAAATTTGGTGTGAACGAGACATTCCAAAACTCCGGAGATTGGGAAAAAAAATGTTTATAGGGCAAACTGCAATATTTATAAATTATGATTTATGAAGCACAAGCATACGTTTTTTAATCTAGTTAGTGGGTGCCGTACTGTTCTTCTAGGTAGGTTACAAAATAATCTGTTTTTAGGAGAAAAGTTAAGTTTACATTATTTAAACTAAAAATAATGTGTGGTAAACTGAACCCACAAATTCAGCACATCATGTTCTAAATCCCCTAGCGAAGAATTGTTTCGTCGGTTTTCAATATAAATCTGCTGTTTCATAGAAAAGTTCAATACAATAGGTTAAAATATGTGGCAGAGCAAATTTTGTTTTAAACGAAAAAATGTAACGTGGTTCAGGATCATGTAGGTTTTCAATCCCTGAATCACGTTGAAAAAAATCGATTGTGCCTTTCAGGATGTTCAATCAGGTTGTGCGTTGCTGTTCCTGCCGTATGTAGTCCTACACTCATCATAATTTTTCAAGATCAATACGAAACTTAGCTAGTTTTTTTGGAGAATTTCTGTTTTTGTATTCCTTGTCTACTAACTCAGTGAGTCGCAGATACAGCAATCTGAGATGCTTTTAATAATTGAGATTCGTCTATGATCATGATCATATGATCCAGGTTAATCCCGAGATTTTCAAAAGATACTGTGAGCTCTTAGTTTGTTGCGGCATTTACTCGTATCCTCATAGGTAATAGTCGTAGAGGAAATATCGGCTTCAAATAGTAAGAAATGACGTGTTTTAATACCCCTCATTAAGTTACCTATCGAAAAATTCAGGTTCTTTATTAATTCTAATCAGTATCATCACTCAAAATTCCAGGTCCTTCAGACTGGTGCGCTGCAGGCAGTAGAAGAGTGCCAGCACCAGTTTCGACACAGCCGGTGGAATTGCAGTACCGTGGAGAATTCTACGGATATCTTCGGAGGTGTGCTCAAGTTCAGTAAGTATTTCAATACAAAAACAGGGTACATTTTTAACCAGTGCGCAAACTGTAAGCATGATTTCAGAATATCATTCTAGACCCCCGTATAACCGACGAAACATTTCTACGCTAGGCCTAGGGGTCTAGAATGATATGCTGAATTCATGGTTTACAAAATATCCTGTATAGATAAATAACCTACAGATTCCAGATCTTGGATCTCTTTTTGGTATGTTAATGCACCCTATTGGAAAGCGTATCATAAGATGATCCGATGACCTGGCGAAGGCCGTCGGAATCCGTTGGATGCGAGAAGCACAGAATCGGAAGAGCGGTTGAAGTGGTGGGGCTTTGGGGAAGCCTATATCCAGCAGTGGATGTCTTTTAGCTGACATTATGATTGCCCCCTATAATGTGTTTCACACTATAGGGTGCATTCACCATCATCTGTGTGTTTACAGAAGACATCCTAGTAAGGATTATGCAAAACGACGAGACGAGAACGGGTATAAGAATGTAAAATGTAATGAATAACTTTCTCCATTAAAGTATTTATGTGAAGTAATATATTTACATGAGCATGATAAAACAATGGTTTTGTATGATGTTAAATATGAAATCATCCAGTTTAAACCAGAATATTAAAATTTGATCCAAGCTACAGCCATTACAATGCACGAGTTCGTAAAAGAAGTGCCAGCAAATGTTAAAAAAATATACGAAACATTCAACACAAAACAGATCATGATTTTGTATTAGATAATATCAACTTATTCTCAAGCTCTTTCTGCAATCCACATACAGAAATATTAAACACCACTCATCGCTCAAGTTCAAAAGGATCTCTGCAAGCATTCCATCTGTTGTTGTTTGAAGTACGTTTACGTCTTCGAACGCTTGTCCATCATCAAGAATGTTTATCTTCCGACAACTTAAGTCTGGAAGACATTTAGAAAATTAATTTTTGATCTTGTTGGAGTACCTTATGCCATCTATTATTTTGTACTTCGGGGATTTTTTTGGGATTTTTAAACAAAATTATGAAACAGCTAACGACATCTGTAAGTAAAGTCAAAATAATTTCAGAATTAGCATCAAAATCAGTATGTAAGAAGTGTGTGACACACAGTTTTGATGACGATGACGACAAAACGATTTTCTCATTCATTTTGCAAGTGAACTTAGATAAAGTCGAAGATAGCACATTAATTTATTTATTTATAACATCTTTTAACTTTTACTTGTTCATCACTCTCACACAATCGGTTTTACATAGCCTTGAAAGAGCTAGAGCTAGAGTACTTCCCCATAAACACAGAAACACGTTTCTTTCACTCTCTCATTACAATAACACAGCTGATCCTTTCTTTTCCCTCCATCCTTCTCAAGCCCAGCTGTGAAAAGACGAGGTGCACAACGATATGCACTCAGTGCTCTGTTATTCTTATTAACAAACGGGAATCGTCTGAATATACTATTTGACGCGTTCTTCCGTTGCTGATCAAAATCAAAGTTTGTGTATAGGTTTACATCAAGACCAATTTCATAGAACTTCATCGTCTTAGACGTGAAATGTTTATTTTCATATGTCGATTACTTCGTGTGTGTTTTGTTGACGGAGTTGCTCAGTTTGTTTACTGTAAACTACTAACAACGTAGCCAGTGGTATAGAGCTTCCACTCTCCTCTGTTGCTTTGGTAGCTTGGGTGTCAGGATGTGGTTGTTTGCCTTTTAAGGGATCTAATTTCTTGGTTGCTTCAAAGATTACTGGTCAACGAACCTCTGCATGGATTTTCAGTTTCATTTTTAGAATTCGAATGGTTTTTGCAGATTTTGCTTATACGGCTATATTAGTTGTTAGATTAGCATTCTATCAATGTTGAACATTTGTCTCGTGATGTTGTTTTGATAATATTAATATTATGACGAATCAATGTCAACTTTTCCTTCGTGGGAAAATTAACAATGAAGTATTCTTGTGAATTCAATAGACATCTGGTCACTAGAGACAAAGAAATGTAAAACATGTTTACCTAGAACATTCTTATTAACTTAGTCTTTTATGTCACCTTTATACGGCTGTTAGGTACTTACGTTAAGTTTGCGTTAGCCTGTTATGTATATTACGTGTGTTCGTATGTTTTTTCAATAAATTCGGTGCGACTTTTGTGTCTATTTCAGCTGTAGTATACCATTAGTCATGAGTCCAAATGCAGTAATCGAATGTGTAAAACCAGAAAGTCTTTCTTAATTTGTTGTTATTACTACGCGCTTTTGCATATGTATATGTATTCATTTATATCGATTTAGGATCTGCAACAAAAGCAGTGCCTCACAATTCATGACACACAAATAAAGGGCCACATCAGATCTTAGGTGTACTCCTTTAGTTACTAGATTTATTTTTCCATTTATGTTGATCACATCAGCAAACTCAAAGGATATTTTCTGGTGCAACTTTTAGTCTTTGCCAAAGGTTCAGATAACAGCGTAATTTTTCAGTCAACATACTCTTACATACGTCTCATAATTTTCCAGAATCTCGTGAATCAGCATTCGTGCATGCGCTGTCTGCGGCTGCATTAGCGCATGCGGTGGCTCGCGCCTGCAGTCGCGGGGAACTCAACGAGTGCTCTTGCGACTCGCGTGTCAGAAAGCGCACTCCCAGGCATTGGCAGTGGGGAGGATGTTCTGAGGTGAGATTTTGATGAAATTGGGAAGCTGGAATTTGTGGTGGAGACAGAAGTTAAGTTTTAAGTTGAGATACACGATTACTGACACATGAGTGCACGAACTGGATAGATCCACTCGATCCTTCCTCAAAAAACATCTCATGACACTAATCTGCATGGCCCTCACGTTCATGTCAGAGTTTGTTACGGTATTTCTTCTCAGAGTATTCAGTTAGACTAAACTCATCTATTTTTCAAATGTATTTAAAAAAATAGATGAGTACAACCAATTTACATTCAAAAAAATATTATCATCAAAAGTCCTGCTAAATGCTTTCTTCGCATCGGCCGGACATACGAATGATCCCGTATATTCACGTACTTTTATTTCCAGTGTTACTCTAGTAGCTAGGCACTAGCCTAGCCAGTGCAAAAGACGCTTTAGACTACTAATTAATGGCTGTAAATTATTTTTTAGCTCTACTAGAAAATAAAGGTAAGGAGAAATTTGGTAGCAACCGAGAAATAAAATATAATAATTGTATTTTTCAGGACATAAGATATGGAGAGATGTTCAGTAAAGACTTTTCTGATTCCAAAGAAGACAAAAATACCGACGAAGGGCTGGTGAACCTACACAATAATGAAGCAGGACGAAGGGTAAGTTTGTACCATTTGAAACAGTAGAATAACTGCGAAGTCCTTAAACAACGTTAAGCAATGGACCGGTGGCAAAAAAGAATGATAAAGTAAACCCAACAGAGACATGTAATCAGCCTAAAATGCTACTGCTTGGTCGCAGGCCTCCTGTTGATGAGGGAGAGTGGGCCGTACTCAAGCCACGCGGGCCCATGTTGGTATATAGTCTTTGATTTTTTTAGTTCTTGGATATGCCGACTGTATCACGATGTTTTCCTGCACCGTTTTGAGAGCTATCAGTGGTGTTGAAATACATTTGAGAAAGTAAAGCGCCCGAGGTTGAACCTACTCGAAAGTGGGGCCGCTACCAATGGACCAACACTGCTAGTGATGAAATAAGTCAATTATGTTTATGATTTAATTATTATTTTTAACTGTCAGTATAAATTTTTATTTTTAATGGCTCTAACAACAATCGCCTTGCTCTGCGTATGAGCGGAGATTGGGGAAGGCCTATGTCCAGCATTGGACGCCTTTCGGCTGGAATGATGATGATAATATGCTTTGGATTTTAAACACTGGAAACTATATTTGAGATGTGTGTGGGATTGTCCAGCACGTCTATATCTTCTTCCAATTATCCTAAATTCTGTACTTTTTCATCTTTAGTACCTTCACTTTCAATTGTCCACAGGCTGTCCGTGGACGTATGCAACGTGTCTGCAAGTGTCACGGCATGTCTGGATCTTGTTCAGTCCGTGTCTGCTGGCGTCGTTTGCCGCAGCTGCGGATGGTTGGCGACGCACTGTCTACTAGATATGAAGGAGCTTCGCATGTTAAGGTTCGTGATATTTTATGTACTCTGAGTTTTGTAATAATAGGTCTTTGCCTATGAAATTGCCGTTTTGTATGAAAAAATTTAAACGAATTTTTTTCATGAATTTTTTATTTGTATTAATCGAAGTAATCACCCATGCAATCAATGCATCTTTGCCATCGCAGTGGCAGTTTATTGATGCCCTTCTTAAAGAAATCAGCTGGACGGGAGGCAACAAATTCTTCAAAGGCATTTTGTACTGCCTCTCGGGTATTAAATTTTTTTCCCGCCAAGAAGTTATCCAAATTCTGGAAAAAGTAGTAGTCTGTAGGCGCAAGGTCTGGTGAGTAGGGCGGATGACGGAGAGCTTCCAACCCCAGTTCTTGCAACTTGGAGACCGTCTGCTGTGCAGTATGAGGTCGCGCGTTGTCGTGCAGGAGCAGCGGAGACGAGCGATTGACCAATGCTGGTTGGAGATGCGCCAGCTTCTCCATCATTGTGTTCAGTTCTTCACAGTACACATCTGCAGTAATGCTCACCCCGTTTGGTAAGAAGCTGTGATGAATCACACCGGCGCTAGACCACCAAACAGTGACCATCACTTTTCTAGGGGTAAGTTTTCGTTTAGGGCATTGTTTAGGTGCTGAACCAGGATCCAACCAACTTGCTGAGCGCTTACGGTTATCAAACAGAATCCATTTTTCATCGCAGGTAACAATGCGGTTCAAAATTCCTTCATTTGTGTGTCTGTTGAGCAGTGCAAGGCACGTCTCGACGCGTACTTCGCGCTGGCGATCATTGAGTTCGTGGGGCACCCATTTGTCAAGCTTTTTTACCTTGCCAATTTGACGCAAATGGACCAATATTGTTTTGACGCTAACGTCGAAAGCTGCTGCTAATTCAGCCGTAGATTGTGTATCATCAGCTTCCACAATCGCCTTTAATTCGTCATTGTCGACCAAAGTCTTCGGACGACCGCGAGCAAACCAATAACAGGTGGTGCGTTGGTTTGTAGTGTTAGCTCCGTAAACGTCGTTGATGTTGCGTGCCGCTTGTGCCGCGTTGCTGCCACGACGGTACTCATATTCCATAATTACTCGAATTTTTAACGTATCCATGATGACGAAAAAGATTGAAATGCGATGAAAATGTAACACTAATCAATAAAGAAATGACTACTTTTAGAAAAAAAAAATCCATGTTTTTAAAATAAAATTAATTTGAAATTAGAATTCTTAGCCAAACAAAAATTATTTTGATTTGAAATGGCCAGTACTGCAGAACGGCAATTTCATAGGTAAAGACCTAATATCTATTTATTACTAAATGAGCCTGCTCTTGACCTCGATCGCGCCTGATAGAAAGCAATTGATGAGGTCTATGATAGATCAAACCTGCCCAAAAGATGCCTGTTCACTCTTGTTTTGAAGGAGGAATGGGTTAAATGTGGAAAACACAGACGCAAGTAGATAGTTCCACACTTTGACTATGCGCACAATAATTGTGGAGGAGTAGCGCTAAGTATGACTGGTCGGGATATGAACCAAGTGCGGATGGTACCCTGCAGTACGTCTGGTAGTCCGGTAGTAAAAGGGCGATCGTGGGATCAGGTCGCGAAGTTTCTGCGAACACTCTCCGAAGTATATTCAAAACCCACTCATACATAGACATATCTACGCACGTATACCTTCATTTCATCTTCATTTAAAAGATTTTCATTGGAGTTTCTTGCTCGTTCTTCTCCTTAGAGATCTATGTTTTGGAATGGGCAACTAGGTGACTGACTTTTTGACTATTCAAAAGTCTCTTTAATAGGTCTACTTGCAATAAATGCTTTGAGTTTGAGTTTTGAGTTTATTATTGCTTGTTCACAAACATTTTGCTGTACAACGCGAGACCAGGTAACCCAATTGTGTAACACACTTTCAATCGCAATTCTATTATAAAGGAAATCTATATAAATAAAAAGAGAAGTCCTGGCTGACTGACTCATCAACGGCCAGCCCAAACCCTTGGATCTAGAAAGCTGAAATTTTGCACAGACGTTCCCTTAATAAAGTAGACAAGGAATAAGGAAAGATTTTTTGAAATTCATCCCCTAAGGGAGTTAAATAGGCGATGAAAGTTCCGCGCGGGCGAAGCCGCTGACAAAAGCTAGTTGCTTAAATAATACTTGGTATATTTAAAAGAAATCATCTGCTCGATAACGTTAATGACGGAATGTATGTTGTTGAGTTGTCAAAATGAAAGGCTTTGCAATTGGAAATGTGTTACGAAATTAGGCTGCAGTTGTTATCCAATGTGTAGCATAGCGACATAATAAACCAGAACAGTGGCGCGCACGCCCGCAGAAAGGTGACCTTTGACCACCAGCAAGCAAGTGACCTTTGGACCATGAGTTCCTGGGTTCGATTCCCAGGTCGGATGAAGAGTTATCGGTTTTTCTATCTGGAATTTTTCAGTAACAGGTCGGAGTTTGGGTTTGTACCTAGTTGATGGCAACAAGGCCCTAATTCTGTATGGTTATAATGATTCCCCGCGGAATTTTACTACGTTCAAACTACGTCAATGTCGTATAGCGAAAAGCTACTTTAATTGATAACATTACAAGTTTTTTTCATAAACAATTTTATAGTATTAATATCAAAATCTCATTAGCTTTAAACTCATTTTCAGGTAGTGGAACGTAAGAGAGCCAAAAACATAAGAAAGCTGAGACCAATGCACATGGACATGAAGAAACCTAACAAAACTGATCTCGTGTACTTGGAGGACTCGCCAGATTACTGTGAACCTAATGATGAGTAAGTTACCTTTGAAATAAATTTCTTCCAACTTGCTTATCAACGTCATTTCAGCCGAAAGACGTCCACTGCTAGACATAGGCCTCCCCAAGCTTAGCCATTTCAACCAATTCTGTGCTTCTGGCATCCAGCCGATTCCTGCGGCCTTTATCTAGTCATCGGTCTACCTTGTGGGAGACCTTCCAACGTTTCGTCATCAGGCGGACCATCACCACTCCAAAACCTTTCAGCCTCATCGGCATTGCTCTGATTTCATCAGTTACTTTGGTTCTCCTACGGATCTCTTAATTTATGATTTGAAACTGTATAGAAACTCCAAGCATCTCTCTCCATTGCTGTTGTTTTTATTAGCACAAAATAAGCTCTAGCAATGAAGTCATGCAAATCCGCTGAATGCAAACAGCGCATACGAGTCGCTCTGATATATTTTTTGTGTTGGCATATGTCCAGCAGAGGAAGTCGTCTGGCTTAGGTGGTGACGAAAAATTTCTTACAAATCAATCTCTCATGAGAAAAATCTTCATTAACCTACTACTGTTTCAACGATGGTCTTTGAGATATGGTGTTTTTCTACGTATTAAGAAAACAGTTTGATTTTGATGATGGGATTACGTGGAATACCGCAAGGACAAATACTAGGCCCATAATTGTCGGTTCATCCATATTATACTACTTAAAGCCTCAATATTTGTCTTTCCAGGTTGGGAATCCTAGGCACCCGCGGCCGTACTTGCAACAGAACGTCAGCTGGTCTAGACGGCTGTCGCCTACTCTGCTGCGGTCGAGGCTACCAAACCCGAGTCAGAGATCATGAAGAGAAGTGCCGATGCCGTTTCGTATGGTGTTGCAGAGTCGAATGCGAGATCTGCCGGTTTAAACGTGATCATCATGTTTGTAATTAATGAAGAAAGATACTTATTTTTGGTTCGAGAAAAATGTGCGTTTGCTTATTTTAATGAAGTCAATGTTATGTAAGATATCCATGATTTATTTAAATAATGATCAAGTATTGTTGACTTCTATTGTGAAATCAGTTTTGGTGGTGTCAGATTTGAAATGTATTATGTTATGAGAATTTAAATGGTTATTGTTGCTGAAGAATATTAGAGGCAATGAATGCTGGAGATGCAAGAAGCAATAAAATATCGTATTTATTCCTTGATGCTCTTATAACTTATGAAAGATTTTCTACATACACATATAACCTGTCGCATATTGCAATCTTTTTTAATTACTTTTAACTAATTGCAAGGCCTAAATGGTTTATAGATGAAAGCTTATAGAAGCTATTACTATTTTATAAGACAACTAAACATGTGACTTAACGAACAAATAATTTATTTTAGAAATAACATGCTTACTTGGGAAGATTGTATCACTGAACTTAATATTGTGAGGAAAAATTCATTTAGCTGTTGCAAATTTAACGAGTTTTTATAGATTAGAGCTCTCTTGAATATTTCGATCTGATTAAGCGTCGATTTTAATTATTTACTCTTATACTTCTCTTTAGTTGATGTTATTTCGTTTACATTTAATTCGTCTATAACAAAAACCTTATTATAAATCGCTGACTGATTATTAAATTTAATTAGTATTTTAGATAACATTTAATTTTCTGAAGATTAAGCTTTAAAATTATTTACAGTATTACTAACTTATTTTATTTTTAAATGTACAAAGTTGTAAATACTGCTTTTGTTAATATTCTAATATTGATAGTTATAGATTTGAGGCATTTTCTTCTTATTTATGTGCCGAATGTAAATATAAATATTTTATTGTGTAAACGTTTACACATATTGATTTTCTACCTCATGAGGAAAATGATTTCGTTCATGCCATGATATAATATCGGTTAGTTTTAGTATGGGAAACAGTTATATGAAAGGCATATTAACAGTATTACGACTATCTTCATATAATTTAGAATTCTCATTATTTTATCTAGTTAAGACTATTTCTTTCTAAAACGGTCCAAAGTTTAATCTTTAAGAATAGAAATAGGAAATGGAGTCTTAATAACACCATATTGTGATACAGAAGACTCCTAAAATTCTGTGACAAGTCATTATCGTCCTGCAATTATATTAAAATATTTGGGGTCGCCGCATAATTTGTCTTTTTTCCCATACTTCTCTATAATCGTCATCTCGGTAATGACACCAACCATGTCATCATTCACACAATCTATCCATTGTTTCTTTTGTCACCCGAAACTTTTCTCTCAATATTTTCCCCATTCCTCCGTATCACATGGCCATACCTTGTCAACCGATTTCCACACAAGTTTTCAGTTACAAAATTCTGTGACAAGTATCTACACAATATGTAGCATTTCATATGGCTGCTTCCTAAAATTCGCCAGTTGTAAATAATTTACCCATTAAGCTAGTTCTAGTAACTTATTGTATTAGGAATGTGATAGCTTTATTCCTTTTAGTGATAACTCTTATCTACGAAACCTTTGGTATGTAATCGTCGATGTTATTTGTACATACTCTATAGTGATATTATGTAACATAAATAGTTGTAATGTCTGTGTTTAGTGTAAAGATTCTGTGATTTTTGAGGTTCTGAGACAGCACTCCAATTGCGTAACACACTAGGATATGAATCATTGTGAAGGTCCATTCTCTTATCCATTCTTTTATTTGTTCGAAATAATTGTCTGCTCAGCAACGCCATGAATGTTGTGGAATTGTCAAAATGAAACCGATTTCTACTGATAATGATATTATGTAATGTAATAGTTGTAATGTCTGTGTTTAGTGTTACGGAATTACCCCTCTGGTCTTTGAATTCTATGATTCTAGTTTCTTAGTTTAATTCTGTTTTGATTATTGTTACGATTCGTTTCACTTATTCCATATGACTCATTGATAAGTCTTTATCTTTCAATGATTTCATAATTCTTTCTACACTATCATTTGTTTGAAACATACTTGAAGAGTCTTCAAAAACAACTTTTAACCTCGATGAATATTTTTCTTTCTTAGAACCTCATTAGTTCGGTAATAAATCCAAAATTTTACACTTGCCAACTTAATGTAACGTGTCAAATATAAGAATTCGAAATCGTCTAATGTAACTTAGTCTTAAGTAATTTTTCTCATTGACTCAAACGTATCACCAATGATATTTAAGTACTTAATCTTTATGTAGAGATTCAAAGCTAACACATTTACTTGATAAAAGTTAACGTTACTTTGTAGAATGTCGTCCATTAAATTATTTGACAATATGAACCTTGTCTTCGATTCAAGTGTAAAGGTGCAATTTCATTGCTGCCCGCAGTCATACTATTCACTTGTATCTTCATGCTATATGCGGATTTGTGGCTACCAAACAGTTGAATACGCGCAACTAACGGGCGTAACTTCTCAGTGTTCATTCTTACGCAGCAGTGGCACTGTTCCTTTAACCAGATAAATTTTGACGTTTCTCATTGCACAATTGTTACTAACATCTTTTTCTACAATGAACATTTAGACTGTAACTGTATTTAAAAGTATTTTATAGTTTAGACTACCTTACAGTCTGAAACTAAGTCTAACTTTAAATTAACAGTTTTGAGATAAGACTTAGTATTTACCATTTTGGATATGGAATAGTTACTATTTGATGTAAATGGAATAAAGTAAATGTATTAGAAGTAACTTTTTTATTTATTTATTGAATCATTTATATACACACACAACATAAAATAAGATAAAAAACAAATATACATAGGTATATCTGTAATTTTTCTCATCATTGTCACTGACAAAGGTACGTGCATTGAATATTTTTCATCTATGACGTGCATTCCATGTGGTGACGGACGTAAAACAATAGCATCATCCCATTTCTTCCCGTGGGTGTCGTAAAAGGCGACTAAGGGGCTTACCAGAGAATGGGCAGCAGCATTCTCTAAGCATTTTACCACCATACTGCGATCGCCAAACCGCCTGCCAAGCGTGGCGATTAGAGCAATCCCGTCCTCGTTTGGAGGAGGCCAATGTCCAGCAGTGGACGTCTTCGGCTGAAATGATGATGACGTGCATTGTGTTTGTGTGTATTTCCCAAGATTACAAAATAAAATAAAATTACAATTCCCGGAAACCATTAAGTTTTTCATCTATCCCCGCTATCAAGTTGAGTAATCATGACACTGCACTCGACGTGTTTCTCGCAGATTAAACGATAAACGTATTACGTGATAATCAATCAAATTTAAGATTAATGCTCCATATAAATACCAGGAAGAAATTTCAATCTAGTCATTGTGAAAATAGGTTAACAAAATGAGGTCGGTAGTGCTATTCTCTTCTCTATTCGTGTGGTTGGCGATAGCTGTCGTTGAGGGACAGTTTCCAACACCTGAACCATTGCAGACCCCTGAACCATTGACTACCCCTGAACCAACAACTGAAGTTCCTGAACCAACAACGCTTGGTCCAAATGAACTTCCACTGGCGGTAGAGTGTGATGAAGAATTGTGCAAACTACCCGACTGTAGGTGCTCGTCTTCGGACATTCCTGGTGGTCTCTTGCCAAGGGATACTCCTCAGGTAAGATTTTTATGTTTTGGTGGAAATGCGACGGGGCTTTAAAAGACCCAAAAATCCATTATAATATTTACATGCATTTTTTAATTTTTATTGATTTAATTGTTATAGACAATTATAGTGAGATGATCAGAGATAAAAATAGTTTCATTAACAGCTGGGTTAATCTTTTTAAAGCCCAGAATTTGGCTTCGAGCTTGGCACTTTTGGCAGCGTTCATCCACTACGGTAACGTGCAGTCCAGGATACGCTGGACAAGATATTAAGTGCCCCATTTTTTATGGGACAGCCCCACATTTTGTCACTGCAAATCCGATTCTTTTTAATGACTCCTTCTATTTCGGAAATAATGCGAGAAAGGCCGTTGTTACATTTTCATGAATGTATACAATTGCAATTAATTAATAACTTTGCGTATAGTATCCAAGCAATATTGAATCGATTATTATAAAAGGAGTCACGTCATATCGTTACCAAATATCTGCTCGATGTTTGATAATGATAACCATCATTTTATTGAAGGTTCTTACTATCAATTTTCTTTAATGCATTGCTTTTAACTCTTACAATCATGAATCACTTATTTTTTTAGGGTTCCGTACTCAAGGTTTCCCAAAGGTACTCCATCTGTCTAAGTCTGTAGACAGTTGAAATTTTCTCAGTGTGTATTTCTATTGTCGCTATTTTAATAAATAATGAAGAAAGAAATAAAGGGTAACAACTTTATACAAGAAACGTGTTTTTTTCAGCGTATTTTTGAGCGGGCTGTATCTCATGAACCACAAAGGTAGAAAGTTGTTTTCACAGAGTGTGTATTTGTATTGCCTTGAAAATATTTAAAGGAGGTCCTTACAGCAAAACGTGTTTTTTTTCGGCGTTTTTTGCCTTGCGGAACGAAATCTTTCATGTGCTAGTCGGACTTGTATGGCCGGCCATATTATTTACTAATCCCGTGTTCGAAATTTACTACGCAGACCTGACACCACATAACTATTCTTTTTTAGTTCGTCACTATCACATTCGACGATGGCGTCAATGTTATGAACATAGAGACCTACCGCAATGTCCTCTACAACCGCAAGAACTCCAATGGCTGCCCCGCAGGAGTTACCTTCTACGTCAGTCACGAGTACACCAACTACCGCCTTGTGAATGAACTGTACAACAATGGCTTCGAGATTGCACTCCATTCCATCAGCCACAGAACTCCTCAGACCTACTGGGCGACTGCTACCTACAATGTCATCAAAGAGGAGATTGCAGAACAAATGGTTCAGATCTCTCACTTTGCCAATATTCCTTTTGAAAGCATTAAGGGTTAGTATTTTTGATAAAATTGTTTTATTCCTATGTCTTTCGGTTTTGTAAAACAAGGATATAAGAGATAAGGTACTGGGCTCATTCCCTCTCGAATGGAAGAGGCCTGTGTCCCAGCAGAAGCTATAATATTCTAGCTAATTATGCATAAATCTAAGTCCGGTACTAAATTTGTCAATAGCATACATGTGTAACATAGAGTTACGAACTTTATCTCAATTGGAATAAAATTCAAAATACGATCGAAGGCTAAAGTGAGATTTCGTTTTGTAATAAGACGGTTTTATGTTCAAACTAATAAACTTTAGTTTTATCAAAAATCTACTTCAATTAGTAAATAAATATCTAAATCTTTATTTATTTAAAAAGGGGAAAGAGAGCATTGAGTATTACATTTTTTTTAAACCTAATGCTACAATGGAGCCATAAGTTTATAGAGAGTTCCAGCATCCCTAAGTTCTTTAAACAATTTAAAGTTTTTTACGTGAATATAAAAACTATAGTGTGTTAAGTACTGAGAACATTACCGACTGATGCACCATGAACAGGTATTTATAGGAATTTAACGTTACAGGTGTCCGTCTCCCGTTCCTCCAAATGGCTGGCAACTCTAGCTTCCAAGTCATGGCTGACTACGGTTTAGAATACGACAGCTCCTGGCCCACTATTGAGCATTTAGACCCTGGTCTTTGGCCCTATACCCTGGACTATGCTTCCACCCAGGACTGCGTAACCGCCCCCTGCCCAACTGCTTCTATTCCAAAACCTTGGGTCCAGCCTATGGTTTGCTGGTCTGACTTGCATGGATTGCCGTGCGCGATGGCCGATACTTGCTTTTACACGTAAGTACTTAAAGATTTGTAAAAAATTTAATGGGTCTAAAAGTGACAGTTGACAAAAATCTCAAAAAACAAAACTAACATTATTTTTTTGCATTAACTTTTTATCGTTATATATTATTTAAATAGTAGTGGTTTGTACTCGTGCCAGCTTGTTTTCAACTTAATTATTTATATAGATATTTTAGTGCACTGTTCTTTAATTTTTAAAGTTAAAGAAATATATGTACTTTGGTTTGGTGTACATAAAAATATCTATCTATGGGTATAAGCTGGGGCCTCAACTATCTCACTGATAAATTCTTTGTTCTGTCTCTTTAGTCCTGATCTGGACGATGAAGAAGGTTGGTACCGGTTCATCGTCGGGAACTTTGAGAGGCACTACCTTGGCAGCCGAGCTCCCTTCGGCTTCTACGTCCACGAATGGTATCTTTCCGCAAACCCAGCTGTGCGGTCCGCCTTTATTAGGTTCATGGATTTGATCAGCAACTTGAGCGATGCTTTCATGGTAAGTTTCGAACGTTTGTATGGAGGCTTGTGACTATATAGTACAAATCGGTTTACAGTAAGACCTTTTTATGATTTAACACAATGGATTTTCAAATCTCGGTGTTGAATCGAGGATTGAGAATCCATCAGAGTGCAGTACAGCGCGTCGAAATAACATACTGTTCGATTTTCAAGTCTCGGTCCTAAGCAATGCATTGAAGATCCAGTACGCAAAAATATCCCGCTCCGATATTTTTATTTATAAAGAGTACTTTAAAAGACATCCATGTCTTTAAATTTTGAAAACAAAATCCCGTGAACACGATGACCATATCTGTTAACCGCCCCCTCCCGCCCCTGCCGAGCGCTGCAAGCAAAAATAGTCCTTAAAGTGTATAGATATGGATGTCCACGATAGTACATTGCTACAAAGATATTTTTGCGCTTGAATGATGTTGACAAGGGGTTTTTGGTGAACTTTTGAGCAATTGTTTTGTGTGAAATATGAATACTGAAAAAACAAGATGGTGACGTGTTTTTCCTTCGTCTAGAAGTTTTTGTCCGTTCATTTCAGTTTACGTGTGCGTTTTATGAAAACGTTAATTGCACCAACTTTTGGTTGTCGCTTCTCATTTTTGACGTCGCCGTTGTCATTTGCGTTGTAGAAAATAACACCATTCGCAGCATGGGTATATTAAATCGGTTACTAAATGCTGTTCCAGATCATGATGCACGTTGTTTTTTTATCTATACAGGTGAATTCCAGCGAAGTCATCGATTGGGTGAAAAACCCGGTTCCTGTGGATGAATACAGGGCTCGGGAATGCAGGACATGGAGCACGACTGCCTGCCCTGCCCACTTCTGTGGTGGTCTTCCATCTGAACACAATACGGTTTGTATTCAATGCATCAATAAGTACAGATAATCCCATGAAAAGTATTGTATGTGTTTCGGGAATTTTCGTGTTTCCGAATTAACACGAATGTCGCGCCACAGAGTTATTTATCCTCCCACAGATGCAAAGCTTGTTAATTTTGTACTGCCATGCTCTGTCGTGGTGAGCCAATGGTAGACCAGTGGTGGGCAAGTGGTAACGACCGCGATTTACGAGTCGTGGGTTCGAACCCCAAGCAGGCACTTTCCTTTGTGTACATTATTGACGGAAAAACATGTTTTCGCTTGTTGTACTGGTAGTAAGTCCAGTATTTGTGATCGACAAAATGTTACATTTCAACCGCTAATAACAACGAGACTTTTAGTGCTAAAGTAATGGTTGAGCATTCCAAAAATGGGTCATATTTATATATCATTGCGCGTTTGTATGAAGTTAAATGTAAAAAGGCAAGTAGTTGTACAAGCAAGTTTATCTTATGTAGCTGATTGTCTTTTTGCTTGGTTATAACAGCTCTATATTAGATCTCATCATCGCGTATATTCATATCTCCGAAGATAGACGATGATCCCCGAAGCCTTTTCTTATGATATCTGAATCTTTATTTGAACTTTTGAAGGAAGAGATCGACACAGGAGTTGCAAAATTCCACTGTTGCGTGGCAGCATTAAGTTTTATTATTATTTTTGTACTGCTTCAAGACTTTGTTAGTCATAATCTCCATAGCTTTTCCCAACTATGTTGTAAGTAAGCTTTCAGTCCAACTGGATGCAGCTGAATATTACAATACAATATCTTTTGGTTTGTGTAAAGAGCAAAAGTGAAAGAGAATTATTGATAAGAGAATTTAAATTAAAAATGTTGGATATTGGGATAACTCAGAATATTTCAGCAAATCCGCGCTGATCAGCGATTGCAAAGAGGTTGTGTGGCCTGGTGAAGATACCTAATCAATGATTCTTGTTCACTTACATATTTAGTTTGTAGTTAATATACCTAGAGTTTAATAGTTAATAATAGAGATGTGGATACAAACCCCTTTAAATATTAAAGAAAAACAAATCGCTTGGTAAGACTGGTTGTCAGACTTTCGGGTTTCTGACGACCCGTAACAATTGTCAAAGATCCACGAATGAAGGCCGAGACCAGCGGCTTAACGGCAGGACTTAGTATGTAAAGATGGTCATCTATCCACAGACTAACCGCCACTAGCGTAGTTTAACCTGATCGATTGACCCGTGCGGACCACAATAATTTGTTAGTGTCATTTTTAATTTGTCCCGTATGTGTCGCCGGGCGTAAAAGAATAGCACCATCCCATTTCTTCCAGGGGGTGTCGTAGAAGGCGACTAAGGGACTTACTAGAGAATGGGCATCAGCGTTCTCTATGCATTTTATCACCATACTGCGATCGCCAACCCGCCTGCCAAGCGTGGCGATTATGGCAAAACCCCCCATTCTGGGGAGGCCTATGTCCAGCAGTGGACGTCCTTCGGCTGAAATGATGATGATGATTTTTAATTTTAATATTGTTATTTTCTTACAGTTGACCTACTGGCTAGAAGCATGCAATGTCTGCCCCAGAGTCTACCCTTGGACAGGCAACCCACTCGGATTATAATAAAATAGTTTTAAATATATTTATTTAATTTATTATATCGACGCTAGAAAGGCAAATTGTATTAACGACCATTGCATAAATTGTTCAATAAATTGATTTGAAGTTCTACTTTTCACAAAAAAAATCATAGTAAATTAACTACTGAAGTATTCTTGATGAAACTCAGAATAGTTATTATTTAATATGTTTATTATTTAATTTCTAAGTCAAAAAAAATGTACATAAGTTTTTTGATATATTTTTAGGAGATAATACAAGGTTGTGAATAATCTTGGTTGGGTAAAATTGACTTAAGTCACAATTTCAACATTAGAGGTCCTGTAAAAAATGTTTTAACGATCGAATAGCTGCATACAACCTACAACTAAAGTATCTTACGTTCTATTTGGTAAACTTTAATATTCCAATAAAATGTTTTATCAAACCGAGCATATTCAACCGATGAAAACCAAAAAATCTAATCTCACTCATTAAACTTAGTTCCATCTAGGATCAAGGTATTATATCCCAATATTATTATATTTTTTAGCGATAGTTAAAAAATATAATACAAAATAAAGAAGTATAAAATTGTTTATTATACAAAAGCACACTTCACAAACTTATACAGTTGATAAGTGACAACATAAACGTAAAACAACTTCTTTATAATTAAATAAAAACTAAATCAACTTTGAGATCACTGTCAGTCACATGAAAATTCAATCTTTTGTTACATGTTATTCACAAAAAAAAAAAAAAAAACAACTTATACATTTATAATTAAACAAGAAAACTACTTAAATTTGAGATCAATCAGTCACATGAAAATTATGCAGATGTTCGTATAATAATTATTGCAACAAAAAATAAAGCAACTTATACATTTTAATTAAACTACTCAACTTTGACATCAATCAGTCCTATGAAACATATCATACAGATGTTTCAACAATTAAACAATAATAGTTTATAATTATAACTCAATAGATCCGATAATAATATAATGCTTCTAGTAGACTCTTTATTGGTATTAACTAGGTAGTGTAATAGAAAGTAAAAAAAATACTCGAATAAAAAACAATAACACACTGTGTTCAATTCGGAAACGGGTAGGGAAAACATAATCACGAAAAATTAAAAAAAAAATGACATGGAATAATAAAACCTTACTTCAATCGTCAACGTCTTCTATATCAGTGTCTGGCAACAATTCTTTAGCGTTGCAAGTTTGCAAATTTAGATACTCCTCATGATACCTACGTGGGATAGCAAAGGTTTTACAAAGCTTTACCAAATCAGCATATTTTTGTTTAGGAATAGGAAGTCTGTTTTATACAAATTATCTCCTGGACGCCTATTCTTACCAATAACTTCAACTTTTTCAGCAGCTGCTGTATCATTCATGCTGTATTTTATATAAATATTATCTAAATATTTTTTCTCAAATGTAACAATTCTTAGTTTACTAATTTTGCCAACAAGATTGGTTTTAAAGTATTTTTCGGACATAGAGTCCCAAGCCTTGAAATCTTGGTGACACATTATTTCTACATTGTACGGTTTCGGATTTTTCCTAGCCAATTCAAATATCGTTCCCCATTGTGAAGGAGCATAAACTACTAAATTTTCTACACTCCTTTCTATTACTGCATGGACACTATCAACAGGCATAGAAGTGTGCCCTGGTATCAAAAAATTCATTTGTATGTTCTCGATAAATTCACAGGATTGTAATGCTGTGTGAACAGCCGCAAACACAATTTTATTGCGATTTTGGCCACAACAAGAATCACAGTAAAGCAGTAAATATCGTACGGTTTTACGTTGGTCCACAATTTTAATGTAATTAAATAGAATAGTTGCAATCTCATTCCCGCCCCTTTTAGCATCAGCTTCCCCCCATGAATAGCAAAAAACTTCCTTAGTCTAACTCTCAAATAATGTAAAATTGTACACAGAATACTTGCAAGAATAATAAAACAACATACTCTCGCCGTATGGAGTGTTGAGTACCTTTTGTAAATCGAAAGATACGCATAACGTCTGTGAATCCTCTTTTGATGTTTCCTGGTGGAATTTGAAACGGGTTTTAGAATCCTCTACTTCTTTTTCGTGAGCTGCTTTTTCTTCTGAGGTGAATCCATCAGGATTATTTTTAAATGAAACGCATTTGAGACATTTGTCTTTTTTCGGAACATGGAACGAAATATTAAATTCGTGGGTAAAAATATTGCGAAACACCCTTTCTCCTACATAATCTTTTCCATTTGAGCTAAAATCTTTTTTATACAATTGGTAGAGATTACTCAAATTTTTGAACTCCTGAGGTAAATATAAACGTGTTGAATCCTTACGACAGTAATGAGAGGGAACTGCTGGTACATTTTTTATGTACTGTATAACACTATCTTTAGCTTGTGCACTAGTTTTATTAGGCGGAATATGTTTACCTCTCATATCAGTCTTTGATAATTTATATTGTGCGTTAGTGAGAGTATAGTATAAGTACCTACCGCTGTGTAATATCAAGAGTAGCAATCAAAAATTTTTGACATACTTGTCGTCGACCTTCACCCTCATTAATAAAATAAAAAAAGGAGTTTTGACGCCTACTGAACTGTTCTTTTGAACGTTTTCTTTTAGTGTCTTCAAGTTGACTATTAGAAACAAGCCAATCGCGTTTCCTTTCTGCAGTCAAACTGAAAAAAATTGAGTAAAACTTTGTCTTCTTTCATCGTTGATTTGATCACAAGATCTGCCACATTTTTTGTTGAGACATGGATGAGGTTTCATTACCTTAGCCCTAACAATAGAACCATCTTTTTTTGTGTATTCTTGACCCTCGTTACGTAACCGTTTTCTTTCTTTTCTGTTATTAATTTTCTTCTTCTTCTTAAATCCATTGTCACCCACTTTTCCGTCTTCTAAATTGCATGTCTTCTGTTTTTTACGAGATCTCTCTTCTTCACTATGCTGTTCGTTTGAAGATGCAACCCAAGATGAAGATGACCATTGAAAGTCACCATCGTCAGACAAATAATCAATGTAACTTTTTTTTACAATATTTTTGGTACGTGCTTTTTTTGCAGGTGTGTCTTTCTGAAAATAAAGTTCTATGAGCACAACATGCTTTCATGATCTGATACAGTAACATACATAACATACACTGCACAGTCATAAGCTAAATAAAATTCTTAAAATTGAATCAAAATGTTACATACCTGTTCACAATCAGCTGAATTTGGTTCAATATCAAACCTTAATCTCCTTCTTAGTCTAACGTTTTTAAATATTTTCTTGCATCGTTCGGACGCCATGATAAATTAATGTTTTACACTCCTAAGTGAAAACAATTTTCGAGTAGAAGCAGCGGGCAATTCGTGCGTGACCGCCCTCATCGACAGTGCGTGGTCGACTGAAGCGCCCTCGCAACGGCCAGACCTCATACGCAGCGCTTCGTGAGCATAAAATGCGCTCCTTGAGTACAGCTTATCCACCACTTTTTCACCCAAAAAAGATTTTTTAAGTAGGCTTAACTTACTTAATACAAAAAACTTTGCTTAAATTAAAGTAGCTTATATGCTAACGATGCGTCAAAACCGTTTCAGGTAAAAATGTATGATCGACCAACTTGCTATTGAACATTGACGACAAAATGCGCTTAACGTCCAAGTGATTGAAATTAGCTGAAAGGTACAGTGTATTAACGGAAAATAAACAAAAAAGTACACGCAAATAAATTGTTTTATTTTCAAAATTGGATAAAGTGGCCAATTAGTAAAAAGGTTCATTGATAAAAAAAAAAAATTAAAATGATTAGATAAAGTGTTTTAACATCAAATCTTTATTTAGACAAAAAAAAGCAAAATGAATTATGGCCATTTTTTTGACGTTATGTACGGTTTATGAAACAATTGACGAAAATGGTTGGATTTAAAACAAAATTAAATACAAAAATGACTGAAATCACCGTTGTATTAACGACCACAAAAGTGCTCGGATTTAACTGGAACCTAGACCATTCGAAAGAGAAAAATCTGCCGATTCCAACAGTGTAAATAACTCAATTTTGACCAAAGTGGTCGTTAATACAATATGCCTTTCTAGCGTCGATATGTGTAATTATTCTGAAACTTATGAGTGATGTATGTGAGAATTTATTAAAAAATATTCATTCAGTATTTCATTACTTTTATTTTAAAACTACATATTTGTGAAGTGATCATTTTTTTAAGGCGCATTGAGCGCTATGTGTTTTTTTTGGAGAGTGGGAAATCATCAAATAACTTCTCCTGTTTGGAGTGGAGCAGGAAGGCGTGTCAGACTTTTACTGACTAAAACCCACCCGTGTTCCTTCAGTTGCCTGTGTGTCAGGGTCCACGGTATCTCTTTCGAACAACCCGCACCCTTGGCGGAGCGGTAGGGGATAATCTTATGGGTACTACAACAACTAGCGGGTTACTTGCGTAACACACTAATAGTAGGAATGCCATTTTGATAGTTCAACAACATTCATTGCGTTATTTACGTTGTCGAGCAGACGAATTTTTCGAACATATAAAGCAATGGATTAGCAATTACCTGCGAAGTTATTCAGATTCTAATTAGTCCCGGTTGTGGGAACTTTATTTATTTATTTTAAATAGAACGACCGAAGCCAATTACACTGTTTAAATAGAACGGCCTCAGCCAATTACACTATTTAAACACATCAATATACACATTACAATCTATTTAACACAGTGTTGCATTCTTCTTACAAAAATTCAAACATTCTAACAGCATCATCTTCCATTCATTAGCAAACGTATCCAGCACCCTAATTGCGTAACTCACAATTCATCATAATCTGTATCGTTTTGAAACGGATTGTTAAACCATTGCTTCATATGTTCGAAAAATGTGTCTGTTCGACAACATAAATAACGCAATGAATATTGTTTAACTGTGAAGACGAAACCAATTATGATCAATCGTGAGTTACGCAATTAGGGTGCAGATCTGTATTCGAGTTCAGGAGAGCGGTTAATGAGGAATAGGTGACTTGGAGTGTGCAACAGTACGGCAAGTTGGAACAGCCAGTAATTTTTATACAGGGTAAGTTTTTATTCAGTGCGCAAATTTTAACCATGAATTCAGCATATCATTCTAGACCCCCTACCGCAGAAATTTTTCGCCGGTTATACAAAAAAAAAAAACAGCTGTTCCATACATTTTAACCGCGTAGGTATTGCACTTTTCTATGAAACAGCTGTTTTGTTTTTTGTATAACCGGCGAATAATTTCTGCGGTAGGGGTCTAGAATGAAAATTTGCGCACTGGATAAAAACTTTTCCTGTATGCTGTTTATCATGATATCTGTAGCCTTGAGTATTGTGTGTTGTGCTTTTTTTTTCATGTTTATACTTTGTTTACCTACTTAAATCAATCAAGAGGATATTAAATTATTATGAAACAAAATAATTACCGTGACGCATACATAAGTACTTTTAAAAGGAAATGCATCAATAAGTATTTATGATATGAGCACTGATTTGGGCGTGAAATTAGGTACTCAGTTGTTTGATAACCGTAATCAGGTCAATATATCTATTTAGTGAGAGATACTAATTTTATTTTATCACTGCTTATTGATCGCCTGGAAAGCTATGTTGATAAACTGATCAGTATAATTGTTTTTTTTTTTACTTTTATCTACTATTTAAGAAGCTGTAAATGAAATAACAGGCAAGCAGTTCTAGTTTTCTTACATCTTAAAAGTATTTAGAAGAAATTTCAAAGTAGTCCTTAAATTAATCTTACATATAGTATTACCGTTATTAAATATAGTATTATGTACCTTTTGACACAAAGTTACGGATTTTTATATCAAGATAATATTATATACCTAGTGTTGATTAAAGGCTCGTGCAGACTAACGCGAAGCGACGGTCGCGTTACGACACTCTTAGAACAATTTCCATATTTTTTTTATAGAAATGTGTCGCGTCGCGTCTGTTTAAAGAAGCCTTAACCAAAACCAAATCGTTTTGCTTACCAATGGTAGCATTTTTATTGCCAAAATGGAAATATAAATAGATTAGCAAGCTAATTTTACCATTGATGCCAAGTTCCATACGCAAAGCTATGAGGGCTTCGCTGTTTATTTTTTAATTTCAATGTTTATTTTTATTCTAGTAATAATTTTAATTTTGATTTTAATTTTTTATTCTCAGTTCGATTATGAATTTGCTTTTTATGTTTAATTTTGAATTTAGTAAAAAAAAAAAAAAACTTATTTCGGTTATGATTTTGTTTTTTACTCAATTAATGTTTCTAGTGAATAAATCGTTGGTGTGTCTTTTAAATAAATATTGGTAAAGATACAACAGTCTTAATTTTAACCAATACAAGATCTTTTTATTCAGCAAATGACTCTGGACCCTGTAGCGTAGATTTTTTTAAGGTTATCAAAAATAAAAATATATGTTGTTTCATAGAAAAGTGGTATAACAATAGGTACCTACGCGGTCAAAATGTATGGAACAGCAGATTTTTTTTTACCGACGAAAAATGTCTGCTCTGGAATCATAATACAGGAAAAGTTTTTATCAAATTGTAACCATGAATTCAGTATATCATTCTAGAACCCCTAGCGCAGAAATTTTACGCCGGTTATGCAAAAAAAAAATCTGCTGCTTCATAGAAAAGTGCAGTACCTACGCGGTCAAAATGTATGGACCAGCAGATTTTTTTTTGTAGTTATATCCGGCGAAAATTTTCTGCGCTCGGGTTCTAGAATGATATGCTGAATTCATGGTTACAATATGCGCACTGGATAAAAACTTACCGTGTGTGCTGTAAACATGGCAACACAGTTTGCGCACTAGTAAAAATAAATAGCTGCATTATGTATGAACTATCAAATACCTAGAAAATAGGT
This sequence comes from Polymixis flavicincta, assembly GCA_949987655.1. NCBI lineage: Eukaryota > Metazoa > Arthropoda > Insecta > Lepidoptera > Noctuidae > Polymixis > Polymixis flavicincta. Next base: position 10,705,845 of record OX465195.1, on the reverse strand, counting down.
TAACTAGCTCAAAACACGAAAAAAGGAACTGCCGACAGAAGAGACCTTATTGAAAAAAATACACGTTGTCGCATGTCGGTGACCCACAAGTTTTGCCCCACCAAAAATGGCTCAACGCGACTTAATAAAGAAGTTCTCTTCAAAACTTAGCAAATGTGTACAATACATTTCTTTAAATCATATCGCCATTTCGGTACGATTTAAAGGAATATATACTTCCATTAAGGAATCCTGATAATAAAATTATATAATTTGATATTATTATTATCGATGCAAATCAAAGTGCCACCCATTAGTAATCAAAATTATCGCAAAAGCAATCAGCGGTACGATAATTGATAATCCAGCCACTGTTTTTCCTGGTTTATTGCATACTGACATTGACACACAAAAATAAATTGCTGATAATGATATCACCCGTATTCGTAGAAATAAAAATACACACCTAGAAACAGAGATACGAAATGAAAATCTATAACAAGCAGTAACGTGTTCAATGTCGATCTGCGAGCTACAACAAAAGTGTTATAAAGATCTTTTGGAAGGTAAACATTTGCGAAATTGCCTTTTTCCTTTAGGGGTAGGCAGAAACTAAGAACTCCACCTACTACAAACCTTTCATACCCCCTTTTTTTTTGGGAAATCATCAAATGACTTCTCCCGCTCTGGGTGGAACGGGAGGGCGTGTCAAAGTTTTACTTACTAAAACCCACCCATGTTCCTTCAGTTGCCTGTGCAGTTGCCAGTGCAGTTTCCAGCGCCACGTTAGCTCTTTTGAACAAATCCGCGACCCTGACAGGCATCCGTCCCCTTCCATTGATGCTGACATCTCTTTGAGGTGCGCGTGGAACACAACGCGCCGTCGACCCGCGCTTGGTACAGTCACGAGCAACAACATAGAAGCGCCCTTAAAGTTCAAATTAATGTCACAAAAGTTAAATTGCAAAAATCTGTATGCTAACTGTGTCCAATAATTATGTAAACGTTAATTTGTGTCAAAAAGAACTACACACTTTTATCAAAATTTCGTTAACAATAGATTACCAAAAAAATATACCAACTTTTAGTTACATAGTAATATACCCAGGGAAATTTCAAAAACATGTTTACAGTACAGTTTCAAAATTATGTATACAATAACAAAGCAGCAGTTTCAAGGAGCTTGAGCTCGGAAATAAGTAGCAATTGTAATTTTACCTATTTCACAAAATCGGTATACATAAATATGGGATCTTATAATATTATACAGGTATTATAAGAATTTTTATCACTAATTTCCGTTATTACAAATTGTGAGCAGTGGTGACCTAGCGGTAACGCCGCGACTTACGAGATGTAGGTTCGAACCCAGACAGACGCTTTACTTTGTGTATATTATGTCATCACCAATGCTTTCAAAACGGTGAAGGAAAAACATCGTGAGAAACCTGATGTCCTAGAACCAAGAATTCGAAGACATTTGACATCTACCAACCCGCACTGGGCCCGCGTGGTGGATTAAAGCCCGCTCCCTCTCACAGAGAGGAGGCCTGTGTCCCAGCAGTGGGAACACGGGCTGACTATGTATGTATATATGGTAACTACTAGCTAGTAGCCATTAGCAAGCGGCATCGACACGCCCGTCGACTGTTTTTATTTCCGTATGCCGTCTTAAAACTGTTGTGTTATTAGATTCGTACGACAACATTGCAAATCATACAGTGGGATAAGCGCGCATTACGTTTGTTTTTTTAACCCCCGACGCATAAAGAGGGGTGTTATAAGTTTGACAGTTATGTGTCTGTCTGTGGCACCGTAGCTCTTAAACGGGTGAACCGATTTGGGTACGATTTTCTTAATTTAAAAGTGGGTAGTAGGACCTCTAATAGCAGTAGTTTTAAGACATATTTTATCATAATCGTTCAGCCGTTTGAAGATTATCAGCTATTTTCTCGTTGATGAAGGGATTTTAGCACTTTCCACGGGTCTGATCGAGTCGAATTTGGTATTCATTACTTTAAATATATTAGACGAACAAAGTAACTTTAAACTGATGCTGCTGCTTCACCTGGAATTTTCAGGATACCCAATTACCTCACCAAAAACAGCAGAAGTATCGCGTTTGGGGTCATTGAAAAGGTCTCAATGAATATATAAATGGTGATCAGGGTTTGATGATGGAGAAGCAACGAACAATGAGGATAATTTTGTAACAAGGTTCACAGTGGGAAACATACGTAAAGCTGCGCAGATTTAAGTGACACAAGTTTCGATAGTGACGTGTGTCGTATTTTTATTACTACATTAAGTTTAAAAATCAGGAATTAAAAGTTAAATAAAAAAAACCGACCTAATTGACCGTCCCCCGACGTAAAAACGCTTTTATCAAAATATTACATACAACTTCTTATTAAACCTATCAGGCCAAAACAATTTTTTTAAACTTTTTAGAGGTTTTTGGGTCGGGTGTTTTGTAATTTTTGCTGTCGTGAAGTGTAGCTAGATCATAATCATGCAGCAAAGAACAAAAGTATCCGACATAGCTTGGACTGTTAGCAGTGGCCTGATACAGGCTGATGATGATTGTATTAATCATCATATCAGCCGAAAGACGTCCACTGCTGGACATAGGCCTCCCCCAGGCTCCTCCACTTTGACCGGTCTTGTGCTTCCCACATCCAGCGGATACCCGCGGTCTGGAAAGGTTCTGGAGTGGCGACCGCGTACCGGAAGACGTAGAGTAGGAAGGCCTCCCACAAGGTGGACCGATGACCTTGCGAAGATTGTATTAATCATCATCACTGAATTCGTCCGATTTATAAACCACTGTATGATACAATTAAACTTAATAAAACAAGAAAAAATTGGTATACACTTTCAATTTCATTTTGATGTATCCATTACAATTCCAATAACACGTATACATTACATTTTGTATACATGTAATAGAAATTTTCATGGAGGCTTAAAAATGACATTGGAAGTGTAAACTTTTTACTGATTTTGTTTCGTTTACATTACTTTGAAACCACTGTGTACTCAGTTTTGACACAGTTTGATGGTTAGGTAATTTCGAAAAAAAATGCCGTACACATATTTTTTGAATGGTAGAAGTTAAGATGTTTTAGAAAATGTGACAATGTATATATATTATTGCTCGTGACTGTACTTGCCAGACGGCGAGCTACCCATTGCCCGCCGTCCGCAAGCCCACGCCGATGGTGGCCGGAAGTACGCTATGAACTCCCGACGCCCAGGACATCTCCTGCCGCGGCTAGGGGTGTAAGGGTGCGGGGATAGCCTCTCCCTCACATTCTCCGCCTCCTCCTTCGTGAGCATTACTGCTTCGCAGAAGGAGGAGGCTTCCCATGCACTCTCGCTCCGTACCATGGCCGGGACCAGGGCTGGAACAGGAACCTCCCAAAGCAGCCGTGTCTGGTGAGGACCTGCGTAAGGCGTAAGACAGGGATGCCGTGGCGCCTCTCCAGCCACTCCACAAAGAGGGAACTTGCGTGCGGCGTGCCCGGCACTGGGTTGCGAAAATCGCAGTTTCCATGCTACGAGATCCCGCCGTAGCATCCTTACATACTCCTTTTGCTTCGTTTATTATCATACATCTGGTTATACACGCACCCCAGGTCATTCGCGACCGCTGAGCATAGATGCTATATCATCATATTTACACAGATTCAAAACGAACCAAATTTTAATGCAGTTATTGGGAAGACGTTCATGTTTGTCCAGAAGACCTACATTCAGGTCTTAGAAGCGCACACCACCATAGTTGACGACAGGAAAAATTATAACTCCACAAGCATTGTTTTAGAATTCGATGGTAATCATTTTTTTTCCAGTCGATACATAGCCTCCCAAGCAGCACGCAAGCGTTTTCAACATCAATAAACCAGCCTATTTAGAACTTAGAGTTCTTTTAGAGACTTACAAGAGTGTCAAAATATTATATAGTAGTAGAAAGATTTATGAGATAATATACAGCCTAAACTGTATAAAACAGTTACTAAGGGATCCGCGAACGCTTCGGGTATTTAAACAGAATATTTAAACTCTAACATAAAACTGGGTATTTTTGGACAATTTAATCTGCTTTTATCGTTAAAGCTGTATGCAAGCTGTATTTTGCATGTGATCACTTACTTATTACAGCTCTAAGTGTTATTACAGTATCATTTGATACTTGTTTCTGTACAACGGTATATGCAAACTCCATTGTAAAACTAAGTTGTAGCGTATTTGGACACTCTTGTAAATACAGTGGTTTTATGATTTCTGTCTATGAGGGCGTTTTGAAACTAATAAAATAAATGACAGCTACGAGTATAGTACAGCTTTATTTTGTATTCATGACACAGTCGCTTGATAAGACTTAACGGTCAACCGCCAATTCCGTCGACGTCCAACGAAGAGGGTTCCGTAGCAAAAACATCAAACAGTGATGATAATGATCATAATAGTTATGTTAAATGTGTAGATTTATTTCAACTTTCGTAACCTTATGATGACGTTTCTTCTTGCAGCAGCGCAATTAGTTCAATTGATGATTTATTTGAACCATAAGATCTTGTTGTCTTACTATTTCGTCATATGACGATAATGATAGCCTTTTCATTATCTAAAGGCCGAGACGTTTCATCCTTTACTAATTTGTTGACGTTTAATCGCTTTCTTGGCCATCTTAACTCGCCTTTTGATTCCCACAAACTTGTGCAATGCAAAGCCTGTTTTGCACTATCTCAATGGTTTTTTATAATTTTAAACTGCATATTTTCCTCATAATAAAGTAAAACAGATATAATATATACAACACACTAATAATACTTTACAATAAGTTTACTTATGTTTAAAATAAACGGTCAAATTGAGAATCTCCTCCTATTTTTTTGTCGGGTAAAAATTAAACAGCTAATTATTTTGGTTTTACCATACATAGGTACTTATCATCATCTTGGGCTCAGGGTTTTTTATTTCTTTTAAGAAACTCTAAAGAGAATTATAAACTATGTATTGAGAACTGATATACAGCCTAAGTAATAAAACTATTTTATAATAAAGCTGATTTACAGCCAAACGCTGTAGAATATACTCCTTAACTTACTTAGTACAGTTACACAGACTATAACACACTCCGAATATCGTTTAGGCTGTATAACAAATTGTCGCCATTTTCGTAATTTCGAATGTATGAAAACAAAATTTTAAATATAATTTAAGGAATATTTTATAACAGTTAAAGCCATATCATGATTATCAGCTTAATATGATCACACTGTGCCCTCATATATATACCTTTTATATATTATTTTTTAAAGTAAACTAAAAAATTATACACTTATTTACCGTATTAACAGTATGTTTTCTTTATGTCAGCTCGATTATTTTGCTGGCGCTTGAATATTTTGCCGGAAAACATAAACAGGTTCACAATAAAAAATCCGCACTTGCAGTTATCACCTTCACATATCTAAGTCCAAGATTTCTTTTACTCACTGATAAATATTGTAAATAATAATTTCGCCATTCACGTTTCTATTACATTGAAAATCTGTTTGTCGAAATTTTATAATTCTCTTCAAAAACCTATTTAGAACTCTTTTATTTACAAGAGATTTATAAGATAATATCTGTAGTGTTATGGTTTCTTTGTACACCGATTAACAGCTCTAATACAGCTAATATACAGCCTCTTTCGCGAACGCAAAAAGCTGCATAAAATGGGCCCATTTTTTCTTATAAGGGCTGTATAAGCGCTTATACAGTCTATATACAGCCTAATATACAGCTTATAGTATAAAAAAGAACTTAAATACAGCCTATATACAGCTTGCAATGCTGCTTGGGCTGTAGCGTTTTGGCCGAACCTAGCGACCGAGTTCAGGGTGCTATGGATGTGCAAGCTTTGGTCCTTCACGTCAGTTCTAAATGGAACGATCGTACTATTGATATAAACTTTTGAGATATACTATGAAAAGAACTGGTGGCAAGGCTGTACCATCCACCTTACTAATACTACGAGGACTCCCAATGATGATCACCTTACACTTTATTAGGATTGATAACATCAAATTTATCAGACCATGTTGTAATGACTATGTAGTCTCTATTTAATTTGTTGATAGCGTTGATCGATAGCAACGGTTGATGTAATTGAAAGTACAACTGCAAGTCAGCTACATACAGATACAGATACGCACTGAAGTTTTAAGTTATAAGATTAATGAAAATAGAAAACAGAAGAAGAGAAAGAATCCCACCTTGAGGAACGCCAGTTTCTCAATCACACCAGCATTTAAGAGGGAACAGGGCGTGCGATTCTTAATACAAATGGATTCTCCTTTTTTTCTTCCTGAATAATGCCTCTAGAGCAATTTTTTTTTTCATAAAATCAAGGTCTGCTGTAAACACGTCCCTGTCGTTTTCTTTTTTCAGCGACTAATTAGTAAAGAAAATATGACCCTCTAAAAATTACAAAAAAAAAAAACCTATTTTTACTGCCTTGATTAGAGGATTACCGGACAAATTAGACAAGTTTTTAACATAAAAAAAAATGATAGAAACTTAACCTTATATGCTCTTTCTTAAAATGTTAATGTAAAAAATTATTGAATCGGCTCAGTTTTCGCGGAGAAAAATGGGAATACGAAACGTCGATCTCGTCAAAAAATTTTGTGATAATTTCGGTCTGAGCTGTAGCTATCCCCACTAAGGGGGCGGACTTACTGACAGCGCGACGGCAATACTTTCTTCCAATACCTATTTTTAAAATTTCTCGCGGGCCCCGTCCCCTCTTAAGGATCCTACGACCGAAGCTCGCAACTAGGATTCGGGCGGAGACAATATTTCGTCTGAAAATTGCTATCGTTGCGCTAGTGTTAGTACCTGTCGAGGATACATACCTACAGTGAGCAATACGATCACACACACATTGACAATGGCTTGACGCGATAGCGCTACTAGCTACTGACCATTTAAGATGAATTTGGATGTGTTCCGTAATACCAAAAATGATGAATGAAAACTTATTGTATTTTATTATTTTTTTCGACATTTTACAACTTGATAATATGAGCTATGCTTCTGAGACAACAATATTACGGAAATTGTTGGTTATAATACCAAAAAAACAGTGAGAAAACATGTCATTTACGCTGTAAAAATGTGCGAAATGCAATTCGCTTAAACTTCATTTCAGGTAAGTATTTTGGAAAAAAAAACCCCTACGAGCCTAGATAAATACTGTCTGAATCCGAATATCATCATAATATGATGGAAATATGCTCAAGTTGCAAATGATTTAGGTATTACGTATGTATAGGCAGTTCATTGTACGTAGGCCTCTTAACTCGCGAGCTTGAGTTATGAACTTTATGAAGCCGGTGAAAGGGACCACGTGGTTTGCCTTTATTTTTTAGTACTATTGTTATCAAAACTAAAGGTGTGTAACAAATATCAGAGCGTTCTGCCAACAGGAAGGGGGTAAAATTTCAAGTACTAAATTTGATCTGAAAAACAAACATAACAAGCTAAATAAAACTGTATAAAACAACCGAATTGAGAACCGTCTCTTTGTTGAAGTCGTTTTTAAAAGAAAACACATTATTTTATACCGAATCATTTATTATTCACAAAACTTATTCAATCTCAGACTTATTGTCCAAGAGGGTTGCCGAGCCATGGGTAGACACGTGGGCAAACGTTGCAGATCTGCATCCAGTATTCCATCTGCAAAAGAAACAAAATGGATGTTCTCTATGGAGGTACGAGTAAGCACTTTGTGGCAACGAATGGAGGAAAGCAGGTCTAAGCACAGACGGGGCGATATAACAACATCATCAGCCTAAAATGTTGCCCTGGCTGGAGGCTTTTAGTATCACTAAAAATGTCTTCACAGGAAAGTTCTGTAGAAGTTACGGCCTCTTAAGGTCGACTTTGAGATGCCATTCACAAAAAAAAAACCTAAAACTTTCCCACTGCTGGCACACAAGCCTTCTACAAGTCACGTAAATTACAACGATTGTTTTGTCAAATAATACAACTATTTAAAATATTTGCGACACTTAGGTACAATTATGAATAAAGGCTTAACCTTTGAATTATGTGCAAAACGATTATTTTTTTTAATTTTGAAATATCTCGATCGACGTTTACTCCATATGTTCGTGCTAGACCCAAGGAATAATTTTAAGTAAACATAAAATTGTTGAACCATTTTTTAAATGAGTAGGTATTTATGTAAATAGTTTTGCCCATTGTTCTCCATGCTAAACTACCTTTTGGGAGAGGAACTACATTCAATTCTTCTTTTTTTTTATAATTTCTGGCGTTCAATTTTTTTATATTTACAATTTGACTTTGACAACTCCCGTGTAATGTCAAGACTTTTTGCTAATAAAGAAAAAATGACCCTAATACTTACTCCATTGTGGCTTGAGGTAAGAGGACAGATTCTGGGGGAGCAGGGGGTCGCAACGAATGTACGGCAACCCTGGCGCTTGTACTCATCAACTGGGACGGGGTTCTTTACCCAGTCAATAACTTCGTGCGAGTTCACCTGGAAGAGAAATAATTGTATTGTTATGTAAAGTACCTACTGCATTTTATTCGTTTTTGAATGTCAACGACATAGCTGTGAGTTACAATGACAAATGTCTGAGTTATGGGTATGTTCGGGCAAAATTTGTCACAGGCGAAATATTATGTTCCTTATCTTTAAGGTTATTTTCATCTGCCCATTCTGCGATGGATCTGATGGCCAATTCTCGTAATTAAAAAAGGTTCAAAATCGAGTCGCAGTCACATCTCGGCGACAATTAAATGTCAAATAATTATGGAAACACGAGATATTTTTAACCGACTTCAAAAATAAGGAGGTTATCAATTCGACATGTTTTTGTTTTTAAACAGGATAAGTTTTTAACCAGTGCGCAAACTGTAAGCATGAATTCAGCATATCATTCTAGACACGGACGTAGCTATAGCTTTGACAAGGGGGGGGGGGGGGGTCCCCAAAGTAAAAAAAAAACAGAGCTCTAACGCCAAATAAATCTATCATTTACAAATTAAATATAGCCTGCGACTATAACATGCAAGTATAGTCGCGGGTACCTAATCTATAATATTTAACTTAGGTTACTCTAAGTAGGTGCCTTTAAATAAAAACTTATATGTAATGTTTGTTTTGCGATATATATTTATTCAAAAGTAAGAAAGTTGAAGCTTTAAAGTAATAAATTTAGTCTTTTACGTTTTATTGCTAACTGATTAATAAATTTAAATGCCCCCCCCCCCCTTATATACGTCCGTGATTCTAGACCCCCAGCGCAGAAATGTTTCATCGGTTATACAATACTTAGCTGAACTTGGCTACGAAGGGAGCTTCCTACATGACACTCAAGCTGGCGCTCGCGCTAATCCGTCGGCTGGCAAAGCCTCTGGCAGTCAAACACTTGCATTACATTAATGACAGCGATTATTTCAATTTTTTAAATTGTTTTATTAATTTGTTGAGAAGTTTTAGTAAAGCCAGATTTAGACGGTGCTGTTTAATTGCCCATGGAAAAAACATACGTTGAAGCATTAATAAAAAGTCTGAAGATGATGCAAATCATTTGTTGCTTCATTTTATGTATTCCTCGGGCAAGAATCTTGCATCGTGCAAAACAGTCTATATTGTACCATATTCTAACAAAAAATATATTTGTGATTTGATTTGAAAATGGTGTTTTATTCTTACCATGAAAGCGTCAGGGAGGCTGTTGACCAAGTCCATGAAACGCACGAATGCGCGGCGGACGGCAGGGTGGGCATTCAAGAACGCCTCATGGACAAAGAAGCCGAAGGGAGCGCGGTTGCCCAAGTAGTGCCTCTCAAAGTTGGTGAGGATGAACTGGTACCATCCATCTTCATCTGCGCGATCAGGGCTATAATAATAGAGGTAAGCAATTGTCAAAAGAAGTCAGCGGATACAAGCTATTTATAAAAACAGGTAAAACAGATAAAACCGTTCATTATTAACACTTGCTACGCACGACGATATATCATTATATGTATAAAATATACAGTTCCAGTATAGGCTGACTTCTCACTGTACAAAAACTCTATAGAATGCGAGATTAGCTATAACTGGAAATGTACTTTTAGCTTGATATGTTGTTGTGTGTACTAAATTATATAACTTACTGTATTAAAATGATTTTTTGAATCATAGGACAAATTCAGGGAGGCAATAAACACATCACATATTTACATGGTATTTAGAGTTCCTAAGATCGAACCCTGAGGTATCCCGATACATAATTGATTTTTACACTGAAATGTGAACAAAAACAATATTTGTTCGATTTATAAGGTTTTTTTTACAAAATAATAAAGAGTCGACAGTACTAGTAACACTTTCCATATATATGGAAACTGGAACTTCTTGATGTTGACCGAAGATGCGATGATGCGGTATTTTTGAACAAGAATAGCAACAACCTATTTATAGCAATATCTTATGCAACCAGTACTTAAACTATTGCAAACGAGCGACCCAGTTGTAATAATGATATGTCAGAACTTCGAGATTTCTATGCTATATCTAAATTAAATCATAACTACTTACGTGAAGAAACAAGCATCCACAAACGAGCAGGGAACTCCCTGGAGATCAGACCAGGTTACCAAAGGCTTAACCCATAGTCCAGGGAAGGACGCTGTTGGGCAAGGAGGGACGATGCAGTCCTGGGTGGAAGCATAGTCTAGGGTGTAAGGCCATAGACCAGGGTTGGTGTTTGAGACTGTGGGCCAAGTGCAGTCGTACTCCAAGTCATATTCTTTCATTATTTCGAAGCTGGCGTTTCCGGTCATTTGGAGGAAGGGAATGCGAAGACCTGAAATTAATTGAAATCATATAAAATATAAAATTCTAAAGTCAGTTTGTCATCAACGGTTTTATTGATACCAATTTTATCGAGCAAGTAAATTGAATAAAATAAGCACAATATAAGACATTATCGCATTTATCATGGCTTCTGCAAAATTTATTTTATAGGATTCAGGAATCAATTTCAATATACCCACCAAACACTAAAAAGGATGAAATGGATGCAGAAGTATGCATGGTCAAATTCTAACTCATGCCCGCCCATTAAGTCCTACAATTTATTCTAGTGCTACGTATACTTATAGTATTGAATGTGTAGTTCTCACCTTTCAAAGTTTGGAAAGGAATATTAGCAAAGTGAGACATTTGAACCTTCTGGTCTCCAAATTCTCTCCTCATGTCCTCAGTACTGGCTTCAAACCAATAAGTCTGTGGGGTCTGGTGACTGATCGAGTGGAGAGCGATCTCGAAACCTCGGTTGTACAGTTCATTGACGATGACGTAGTTGGTATATTCGTGGCTGACGTAGAACGTGGCACCAGCGGGGCAGCCATTGGAGTTGACCCGGTTGTAGAGAGTATCACGGTATGTAAGGATATTATTGACGTTGATACCGTCATCGAAGGTGACTGTGACGAACTGGAAATAAAAGTTTGTGAAGCTTAAGAACTGGTTGTTTCAAATGGAACTGTTACAGCTATAATGTTACATTTCGGAAATATAAAAAATACTAAAACAATTTTAAAATCGATAGATGTGCTTGATTTTAATAAGTTTAATCTAATAACATTAAATATAATTGTTAGCGCTCCAAAAACGGATTAAGTAATATCGGAAGCAGTGAATTTATAAAAATATTAATTAACGGCTATTAATATTAATTAATACCCGGAGGATATTTGAGAAGGCCGCATTAGTACTTAAATTGACAGACATGGATAAAAGATATTAAAAAAATTAAATACATATTGATCACATTCACAGTACTTTAAATAATAAAATCAACACTAATATTATGAAGGGGAAATATTTGAAAAACGACATAAACGATTTAAAAAATAATATCACCTATAGAAAGCAACATTATTCTGGAGTAACATGATTTATAAATATCACGTGGACGAAATCGCGGGCAAAATGCTAGTACTTCATAAAGTAAATATTGTGTTTACACAATGACATGAAAATTTACTTAAATGAGATAGGACGCTTATGAGAGAATTATTATTTAATACCTCAACTTCATTACCATCAAATCTTACCTGTGGTGTATTCCTAGGGAGTAATCCACCAGGAATGTCAGTGCCTGAACATCTGCAGTTAGGGAGTTCACACACAACATCTGCATCGCATGCTTGAGCTGCAGGTAGTTCCTCTTCAGCAATGGCTGCCGAAGCAACCAGCAGTAACGCTAGTACACCAACAAACTTCATATTGCTAGATTCACCAGAAAGTGACGACGAACGAATTTACTTCGTGATTTTATATGGAGATTGATTTTATCGATCTCGTCCGTTCATAATATCAATCAATACTTTTTGATATAATTATGTTCAGATATCTTATCTCTGATTCGGCGGGGTTTTTATTTTTACTATTTTTTTATTGAGGTTTTTTGACGATTTGCATTCATTTAGATTTTGCATAAGATTCCAATCATAATTTCCTTTTTTGTTTGTATTTTTTTTATTCATTACTTCAACAAAATCAATGTAAATGTTTGCCTTACTTGGGAAGAGACTGGGCCTCATGACACAGGGAATCCTAGTGTAGGGTCCTGGGCATTTGAAAAAATCTATCACCTAAGGTAATGTAACCTGTTACTAATTTATTTTTTATATTGTAACGTATTTTTTCTGGACGGAATAAAGTTTTTATTATATTATATTATTATTAGAACAACCATTTTTTTCCATCCGTCCTTGTACACACGGCTACACATCAAGCTATACATTTCCAGTATAAGCTGATCTCGCATTGTATAGGATTTCCGTACAGCGCGAGATCTGCGTAAACTGGAAATTATGATGCTTGATGTGTAGCCGTGTGTACAAGGATGGATGGAAAAAAATGGTTTCATGTGTAGCCGTGTCTACTTGTACTTTTCATGTGACCTAAAACAAAATGACTTCATCTAAAAAGTTTAATTTTGACTTGTTTGTCTAAACGGCCAGTAACTTAATGACCAAAAAACCGGTCAAGTGCGAGTTGGACTCGCGCACCGAGGGTTCCGTACAAACCTGTGGGTATATAAGTAAAAGTTCAAAATTGTCAAAAATATTTTTTTTTATATGACGAAACTAAAAATTTACGGTTTTCGTAATTTTTCCTATATCTGTACTATAAGACGTGACTTCGTACAAAATTTCAAGATTCTAAGTTCACGGGAAGTACCCTGTAGGTTTTGATTCCCGTGCGAGTTTCGAAAATTTGCGGAAATCTGCGGCCTAAATGGCTGTATCTTTTGATTGCGTTGACTTAGAAGGTTGATTTTTCTACAGCTTCCAGGGACAGTAGAACTAAGTATCATATAGAAATTTCAGTTTGATACCTCCACGCGTTCCTGAGAAAAACGGTCTTGACAGACGGACGGACGGACGGACGGACGGACGGACAACAAAGTGATCTTATAAGGGTTCCGTTTTTTCCTTTAGAGGTACGGAACCCTAAAAACTCAAACAACATTTTCAAGTTTAAAAGGTTAAAGTGCATGATGATACAAATATTTTGGATATCTACCTCAGCAAGCTCAGCATGACGCTTTCTATTTCTACTCTACTGTAGAATATAAATCGCTTGTCTACATTTCTCGGTGAAAAATTGTTGTCTACTCTTCCGACGACAAAACGCTTGTCTACGGTTCTCGTACTAAGCCTGCTGAGCAAGAATAAATTTTTTCTATTGCAATCTATCTGCCTAGCCTTTTACCAACTATGTTGCCAGTATTTTACATAGAGCGAATGATCTGATATCCACAACCCAGTTATTAGGTATCACGATGTCCTTGGTAAGACCGGTTGACAGACTTTCGCGCTTCTGACTACCCGTAACGACTGTCAAATATCTACGAATGTCAACCGGAACCAACGGCTAAAACTGGCTTTCCGAAGCATGGACGCGTCTTGGTTTGTAATGGATTGTCCCCTATCCACGACCCGACTTGGGCGAGCGTAGCTTAATTTTCGATCGACCCGATTAGCCAGAAGTCCCTATATCTTCTTCCATTAAGTAACTCCATCCTAATCCAATATTTTTTTTTTTGTTATAGCATTATATTTACCATATTTCCAAATAAACGGATATCCTGGAGTATATTCATGATATAATCTTTGGGCACGCCACGATTGCGCCGGTAAGTCCCCTCTTTGAGGAGTGGCTTGAGAGGCGGTATGGCGTCCTCACCTTCCGCCTGACGCAGATCCTCACCGGACACGGCTGTTTCGGAAGGTTCCTGTTTCGGATAAGGCGGGAGAGAACCCGGGTGTTTTCATTGCGAAGATCGCCCTGAGGACAAGGTGGAGCATGCGTTGGAGGTCTGCCCAGCTTGGTCGGAGCACCGCCGTGTCCTCGTGGAGGCGATCGGCGGCGGCGATCTCTCGCATCCAGCCCTGGTCCAGGCACTGAGCGAGAGTGCATGGCTAGCCATCACCTCCTTCTGCGAAGCAGTTATACTCGCGGCGCACGTGCGTGAGAGGCAGTATATGCACCCTCACGGCGTAAGTTGCCGCAGGAGACACCCTGGGCGTCGGGAATCCCAGGTCGATTCCCGGCCACCGTTGGTGTGAGCTTACGGACGGCGAGTAATGGGTAGCTCACTGTCCGGTAAGGAGGCCTAGGTCGACGCGCGTTGTGTTCCACGCACGCCTCAAAGAGATGTCAGCACAAAGTGATGGGGCCCGCAAGGGCCGATGCCTGCCAGGGGTGCGGGTTGTTCGAAAGAGATACCACAGCCCCTGGCACACAGGCTACGGAGGGAACACGGGTGGGTTTTAGTCAGCAAAAGGCTAAAGTTATTTGATGATTTCTTACACCGAAAAAAAAAACCCATTTCTTATTATTTTTTTGTTATAGCATTATATTTACCATATTTCCAAATAAACGGATATCCTGGAGCATTCATGATATAATCTTGAAGGTACTTTTGAATCCTGTAACAAGCAAAATTAATTAATTCGGTGAATTACTTGCAGATTGCTTGATAAGCGATTATTTCTTATCACAAATCTGAATTGATACAGATAACATTCCAATTATAACGTTTGCGTGGTTTTATTTGAATTCCTCTTGTACAAATACTCGGGCACTTTAAGTAAGGTTTTCACTACCACATTTTTTTTTGTTTGGGAAATCATCAAATAACTTCTCGGAGCGGCTTAGTGGAGCGGGAGAGCGGGAGGGTGTCAGAGTTTTGAGAGGTGTGAGAGACTAAAACCGACCCGTGTTCCTTCAGTTCCCTGTGTGCCAGGAGCCACGGTATCTCTTTCGAATAACCCGCACCCCTGGCAGGTACCACCTTGAATCTTGTAATTTTGCCATAAACCAGTGGGTCAATTGAGTAACACAGTAACAGTAGGGTGCTTCTTCGAGTAAGGCATTCTTTCGTGATTTTCGTGGCAATTTTCAAATTCAATTTTTTTGTTAAATTGTTTTCAGAATCTTAAAATATACGTAAAAGTAATATTTTTCATAAAAAAGGCACCTCAGAGAGCGATATACTTACAGAGATAATCGAGGTTAAAAAAATGGAGGCCACGCTAATCACAAAACACCCCACGAAAATGAAAATTTTAATTTAACTTTCTCAAATGAGTTACTTATTGTTACTTCACATTAAAAATAAATTATTTTATTATAAGGTAAATAAAATAGGTAGGTTACTAAGGCAGAAAACGTGTTTTAGTAGAATCAGCCCAACATTATTTATTATTTGTGAAAGAAATTACAAAAAATGTAACACTAATTAAAACATTAAAAAAAACAACTTTCTCATGTTATAATCAGTCATTTATTAGGAACATAATCAGTATTTTTAATTATCACAATAATTTACTTCCTTAATTATATAAATTCTTAAAAAAAATTAAAATCGGAATCGCTCGAGTTTTCGTCGGCTACATTGTCTAGAGAGGGAATAATATTTCTAGTAGTTTTTGGGGTCATCAGTTCTTCGTATTCTTTGGTCAATCCTGGAACTCAGAAACTGTCATTGTCTGACAGCTCAATATCATCCGTTGATCGTTTCGCATCATAATTCGTATATAATAATTCAATATAACATCACAATTCAGTATAACTAAATATTTTCATTAAAAAACTAGTACAAAACTCAAAGTTATTTCATTTGCATGGTGTTTTTTTGGGGGTTGAGAAATCATCAAATGACTTCTCCCGCTCTGGGTACAGAGCAGGAGGGCGTGTCAGACTTTTACTGACTAAAACCCACCCGTGTTCCCTCAGTTGCCTGTGTGCCAGGGGCGACGGTGTCTCTTTCAAACAACCCGCACCGCTGGCAGGCATTGGCCCTTGCGGACCCCACCAGTTGTTGCTGACCTCTCTGACGGCGCGCGTGGAACACAACGCGCCGTCTCGCCTACCACTTTTCGGCCGCAGGGGATAGGGAGAGCGGCCGACGCTATACCGACACTCCTCTTCCCCTGCGGCCCCACCGCGTCCGCCATCAAGCGATAGCGGCCCCGTCCAGGCCACGGAAGGGAAGAGCGCTGCTCAGAAGCACCGGCACTCCTCCTCTGCCGCAACCCTCAGCCGCGATGCCTCCCAATCGACATCGCGGCCCACCTCAGTTGGCGGTCAATCTACTTTTCGGCCGCTACGTCATCGGCTTGAAGGCAAAAGCCCTGACGAGCGGCCCCACCTTTGGGTTCCTCTTCGCTTCACCGTGGCTGGGAGACCACGCTTACTGAGCCCCCCCACAACGACAATGCGGGAACCCACTCGGGGGAGTTCATTAGCATTGTTAAAAATGTATCTGCGTGCGTCAAAATTACCAAGTAAACCACGCAAATCACTACCATGAAAATCAAAATAAATCCTTTAGGCTAAAAATACACAAAAACCTGTTAAACAAATCAACTGTTTTTTTATTGTAAGTTACGTTACCTTATATTCGTTCGCTACAATATTTGATTAAATAAATGAATTCAAAGACACCGGAGATAATTGTGCCACGAAAATCAAAGTTTTGAGAAACCAAACCCACGCAACGAAGTTCTTAGCATCTTTTTTTGAAAACTCGACGCATCATCACACAAGCACTCTGCCCGGCCGTCGGAGCGCGACTAGTTATAACTTGAATTAGGATGATGCATCATCAGGTCGCGAATTTAGAGATGTGCTAGTGGAATTATAATAATTCACGCAAATCAGCAATTACCTCGGGACACTTACATTTTTATTTTTTCCAAGAAATTTAGTTCTTTTAAAACTATGGTCTAATTTTTCATAGCACTGTAAACTTCTTAGAACTTAGTGGGTTTTTTTTTTGGTAAGCATGTAGCGTGTAGTTTAAAATATATAATTTACTAGGTGACCAGATCGGGGCTTGGGACACTCCACGAAAATCAAAGAATGGGGGTATTTTATTTTATTATGATATTTAATTATAAAGATAAATGAATAACAATCAGTAACCCAGTTAAGAGAGGATTTAAGGTTTGCGCGAAAAAAATAATGGCTTGCTGACTTTTCGATTACTATTATTTTTAAGTAAAGCCGCTTGAAAACCTGTCCAAAAGAATGACCCAGTAACAGTAGCCATGAGTTTCATTTTGACAATTCAACAACATGTATTGCGTTACTAGTTATTGCCCGCGGTTTTGCCCGCGTACTGTAAATTATCCCAAGGAAACGTACTACCAGGATAAAAAGTATTCTATGAGTTATTCTAGGTTATAATATATCTGTGTGCCACATTTCATCTAAATTTGTTCAGCCTTTGTTACGTGATTTAGTAACAAATATCCAAACTTTCGCATTTATAATATTAGTAGGACTAGCTTCCGCCCGGGGCTTCGCACCCGTGCTGGATGTCGGAAATTATCCTGCGGGAACGTACTACCGAGATAAAACGTATTCTTTGTGTTAATCTATGTTAAAATCTTTCTGTGTGCCAAATTTCATTCAAATCCATTCAGTAGTTTTTGCGTGAAAGAGTAACAAACATCCATACATACATACAAATTTTCGCGTTTATTATATTAATTAGTAGGATATAGTACCTAAGGATAGTAGGATGATGCATAAGAATATAATATAATAGTAGGATTTATGTCGTTGACCCGACAAATTTTTCAAACAAAATAATATGCAGCTATACAGGGTAAGTTTTTATCCAGTCCGCAAATTGTTCAATTCAGCATATCATTCTAGAACCCCTAGCGCAGAAATTTTTCGCCGGTTGTACAAAAAAAAATCTGCTGTTTCATTGAAAAGTGCAATACCTACGCGGTCAAAATGTATGGAACAGCTGTTTTTTTTTTCGTGTATCCGGCGAAAAATTTCTGCGCTAGGGGGTCTAGAATGATATGCTGAATTCATGGTTACAATTTGCACACTGGATAAAAACTTTTTCTGTACATACATGTATTAGCAATTCCTTCAAAACTATACAGATTGTCAATGATAGTGTTTTACACAATTACAGTGCAGGAATATTTCCATCGTAATCATAATCATCCCTAATGTCTGGAAATTGAAATGGTTATAGTAGTTCCCTGGACGAGCCCCTTTTTAACTGAAAGCTTCTTTAGTTTTTTTTTTGAAGATGGGGAAAAAAACGATTGAACTCGTGACACTGTTACTGTTACCGACACCACTGACAACAGGAACGTACGAACGAACAACGTTGAACATACCTACGTTGAACGTAGTTTAATCTGACGATTAAAAAAATATTTCCTGATCATTCAAAAAATACACACGTAATTGTTAAGTATTTATAAATGGATTTTCTGTCTGTTAGTTCCTAATCTCCGCAACGGGTGGACCGATTTTGACGTGCTAGCTGATGTTATATGGAGTTTTGTCTCGATAGCAATGCATGGAATCATTTCCGCATCCACGCGGGCTTAGCCTTGGGAATAGGTAGCCATAGATCATCATCATCATCATCATCGTTTCAGCCGAAAGACGTCCACTGCTGGACATAGGCCTCCCCCAGGCCTCCACTTTGACCAGTCTTGTGCTTTCCACATACAGCGGATACCCGCGGCCTTCACAAGGTCATCGGTCCACCTTGTGGGAGGCCTTCCCACTCTACGTCTTCCGGTACGCGGTCGTCACTCCAGAACCTTTCGGCCCCATCGGCCATCTGTTCTGCGACCAATATGCTCTGCCTACTGCCACTTAAGTTTGGCAATTCTTCGGGCTATGTCGGTAAAAAGCCATATATAAAACAACTTCATTATTTTTTCATTAAAAGTGTTTCGGTATGTTTTTTTCTAGTTACATTAGGGTCTTTACCGTTTCAGCAATCAAAATACTGCTGGAGAGATAAGATATAATAATATCGCATGATACTAGGTCAATTATTGCAGTACGTCAGAATGGCCTTGAAAAACTGCACTTTAAAAATGAGCCGAAGTTACTGGTAGCCAAATTCCGTTACCTCGAATTGAGGATTAATAGCAGTGAGCATCAGGCTAAGCACGAGCATGACGGAAGAGTAGACGAAAATGACGTTTCCGCGTAGACAGTTGACAGCTTTATACCGAGAAATGTAGACCAGTGGTTTCTATTCTACGGTAGAGTAGAAATAGAAAGCGTCATGCTAAGACTGCAGTGGTAGCCCAGTGGTAATAGCCGTGACTTATGATTTCTAGGTCGTCGATTCAAACTCAGGCGCTTTACATACTCAGCCTATAACGTTCCCACTGCTGGGACACAGGCGTCCTCTCCGTGAGAGGGAGTGAGCCGTAATCCACCACGCGGGCCCAGTGTGTGGGTTAGTAGATGTCACATGTCTTCGAATTTTTGTTTATAAGACATGCCGGTTTCCTCACGATGTTTTCCTTTGCCGTTTGAGAGCAGTGGTGATGAGTTTTTTTTTTACAATAGTATTGCGCCTGACTGGGTTCGAACGCACAACCTACAACTCGTAAGTTGCGGCCGTTACTACTGGGCCACCACTGCTCTCTAATTAGCAGGCGCAGGCACTTTCATCATCATCATCATCATATCAGCCGAAAGACGTCCACTGCTGGACATAGGCCTCCCCCAGGCTCCTCCACTTCGACCGGTCTTGTGCTTCCCACATCCAGCGGATACCCGAGGTCTTCGCAAGGTCATCGGCCATTGCAGGCACTTTACTTTGAGTAAATTATATCATCACCGCCAAGGAAACCGGTATGTTCTAGAACTAAAAATTCTAAGACATTTGGCATTTTCCAACCCACACTGGGCCTGCGTGGTAGGTTGTAGCGCACTCCCTCTCGACGAGAGAGGAGGCTAGAGTTATTAATAGGGCTAGGCTAGTTAAGCACGGGTCAACCAAACGCTATAGGTACTTGCCGATGTCAGTCCTTGGATGGATCACCCATCTAAGGACTGAAATCGGCATATATTCATAAAATATCGAGACTCCTCCTTACCTCGGACAATCATTATGTCAATAACTTGTCAAAAGGTATGAAAACTCGAGGTATTTTTGACAGTTCGAGACTAAGATCAGACTATCAGACTGTGAAAGTTCTTAAAATTACGGGAATTGCCGCTCTGTAGTGCTATTCTGTAAAAATCTCACCGTGTAAACTAAGGTGAAGTGAGCTTGAAGTGAGCTGTCAATAGTGTCAATATTAGCATCAGATAGAATGACAGTTCACTTCACCTATGCTTCATGTGAAATACTGGTATTGACTAGAATACGGTTTTTAAGCCAAAACCGATACCATCACAGTTGTAAAAAGGCTAGGCAGCTTAATTGGTGCGCATTAAAATGTGCATGAAGGAAAAAATTAGGCCAGTACATACCCTAGCTCCTTGCCAATTTCGTCACCATTCCGGCTATACCTGGATATTCAGTCGGGACAAGGAAAAAGGAATTTCCGTAAAATCTAAAAGATCTAGATAACTATTGCTTCGAGAAAAACTATAATTGGATTTTATCTTTATCCAACACGATTGATATCAGAAAGATTTCCGGCTTAAGATTTGAATAGACTATACAATTGAATTAAGTAGGTTGTACTGATAAAGCGATAAATGTTTTCGTAGAATATATTTTTGTTTTGATTCAGTAGATCCTATGTTCTGGCGGAATTGATCAAGGACTATTATTTCATATTATAATGTTGCTACTTGGGGGACTTGTGTCTAAGTAATAACAACCGCACGAGTCGATCGATCAGGTTAAGTTACGTTTGCCGCGGTTGGTCCATGGATGGGTGTCCATCTTTCCATACCATGATCTTTCCGTGCCTCGGAAAGCACGTTAAACAGTTGGTCCCGGCTGTAGTTCGTGGATCTTTGACAGTCGTTACGGGTCGTCAGAAGCCCGAAAGTCTGACAACCAGTCTTACCAAGGGGTATCGTGTTACCCGGTAACTGGGTTGTGGAGGTCAGATAGGCAGTCGCTCCATGTAAAGTACTGGTATTCAGCTGCATCCGGTTAGACTGGAAGCCGATCCCAATATATGTTGTTGGGAAAAGGCTAGCTGATTAGTTTAGTGTTGCTACTAAAATATGTACTTATTACAATCTAGTATTATCCCACTGCTGGCCAAAGGCCTCTTCTCTTGAAGAGAAGGCACGAGCATTAATGACCACGCTTGCTCAAGACGGGGCTTAAGCTCAGACGTATATTGTAAACTATAAGTCCAGGGTAGGTTGGTAGGTAAGGGCAATGTAGAGGACTATGCTTG
This sequence comes from Polymixis flavicincta, assembly GCA_949987655.1. NCBI lineage: Eukaryota > Metazoa > Arthropoda > Insecta > Lepidoptera > Noctuidae > Polymixis > Polymixis flavicincta. The sequence goes on along the minus strand of OX465195.1, from coordinate 10,684,113 downwards.
GAGTTTCTCTATGCTATAGAATCAGATATGAAGAGATCCGTAGGAGAACCAAGATAAACGAGATAGCCCGAAAAATTGCCAAACTTAAGTGGCAGTGGGCAGGGCTCAGGGACATTGCTTGCAGAGCAGATGGCCGATGGAGCCGGAATGTTCTGAAGTGGAGACGGCGTACCAGAAAATGTAGCGTTGAAAGGCCTCCCGTAAGATGGACAGATGAGCTGGTGAACGCCGCAGGAATTCGCTGGATGCGAGAAGCACAGAACCGTTCGAAATAGTATGGCAATTGATCACATTTCCTTTAATTTTGACAGTTCAGCCACGTTCATTGCAATATTTACGTTGCTGAGCCGACGAAGTTTACAAACCTATGAAGTCAAAAAAATCAAAATCAAAAGTCATTTATTCAAACTAGGCTGAGAGTCAGCACTTTTCGAACGTCAAAATTACATAAGACACTTCCTAGTGCTTTAGCTGGGAAGAAGAAGTGGCGCAACAAACTCCCCAGCAGCACAGCTGTCTGATAAGTTGGAAGAACTTGATTCTATACAGTAATAGGTAAGTAATTAAATTTCATCAAAAAATGGAAATTTCATTATAAAAAATTTAAAAAAATAAATTGGTTTATATAGTCAAATAAAATAAACAATGCTATGGAGTAACTCATATAACCTGTCAGTAGGTAAGCTAATTCTGGAGAAAGAACACAAACGTTGTCTTGAGTTAATCACAGCGACCAACAATTCTTATCGTTTAAGTAGTCGTTGACTGAATAATATGCCTTCGAGCAAAGATTTGATTTTACTTTAGCTTTAAACGCATTAAAATGTAAATCTAGCAAAGAAGAGGGAAGCTTGTTATAAAAGGTGATACCGAGCCCAACGAATGAGTTATGAACTTTATGAAGTCGGTGAAAGGGACCACGTAGTTTGTCCTTATTTCTGGTATTAATATTATGAATATCACTGTTTTTAGTGTATAAGTGTATATTTTGCCTAATATATAAGATGTTAGCGAAGATGAATTGTGATGCCACCGTGAGAATACCAATATCTTTAAAAAAATCTCTCAGAGAAACTCTAGCACCTAATTGGTAAATTGCACGTACAGCTCGTTTTTGCAGAACAAAAATATTTTGAATGTCAGCGGCTTTGCCCCACAGCAGAATGCCGTAGGACATAACGCTATGAAAATAACTAAAATAGACTAACCGAGCTGTATCAACGTCAGTGTATTGTCTTACTTTCCTGACGGCGTAGGCAGCCGAACTGAGCCTTCCCGCTAGGCTTGATATGTGTGATCCCCACTGAAGTTTGGCATCTACTGTTATGCCCAGAAAAACTGCCGAGTCTACAGTTTCAAGCACCTCATTTTCTAAGACGATGTTGGGTCCCAGATTTTTTACATTCGGCAAAGCGAACTTTATACATTTAGTTTTCTTAGCATTGAGAACTAAATTATTCGTGGTGAACCAATCCGTAACCATTGAGAGTGCACTGTTTACGTCGTCAAAATCTTGTCTATTCCTGTCAACTTTAAAGATAAGAGAGGTATCATCAGCAAACAGTACAACGTCACAGATACCCTTTAAATAGAATGGTAAATCATTAATGTACACTAAGAATAAGAATGGACCCAGTATTGAGCCTTGAGGTACACCTAACTGAACTGGTATCCCGGAAGATTTCACACCATTAATATCTACACATTGGTGCCTATTATTTAAATAGGAGTTTATTACGTTAAGAGCTTCATTTTGAACACCGTAATGACGTAATTTACGCAAAAGCGTGTCGTGGTGCACGCAATCAAATGCTTTGGAAAGATCACAGAAAACTCCAATAGCATTTTGTGAGTTCTCCCATGCGTTAAATATGTGTTTCAGCAGGGCAATACCCGCGTCTGTAGTCGAACGACCTTTTGTAAAGCCATATTGTTCATCATGAAGGAGGCTATTTAAATTAAAATGTCTTAGCAACTGCTTGAGTATTAACTTTTCAAATATTTTACTAAATGCAGGTAAGATAGAAATGGGCCTAAAATTGCCAACGTTATTTTTACTACCCGATTTAAATAATGGTCTGACTTTACTACTCTTCATGAGGTCAGGAAACGTTCCTAAGTCAACACATTTATTAAAAGTAATAGCTAGATAGGGGGCTACGATGTCGATGATGTTACTTAAAAGTTTAATAGAGATGCCCCAGTAATCACCAGTGTTTTTAGACTTAAGTGTGTTAAAAATATTAACTACATCACGAGGCGTTACATGTTCGAAACTAAATAAGAGACTACATTTGGGCACACTACTATGCAAAAGGTTTTCTGCTTCAGACGGGGACGAATGTAAGGAAGCAATGGATTAGGCTTCCAACTTTTTTAAACGCAACCCATAATCCTATTACTTTTCTCAAATTGTTATTGGTATTAATGATATCGAATTAATTACTATTATCAGCCCAAATAATATCTTATCAGATTTTTTTATGAATAGGTGCTATCAGAATAATAAATCACGAAGGTAGATTGCTTGTAATCGAGTTTTCATGTTCTGCCAATATGACCCGGCTGCAAACGAAAAAACGGGAAGGCGACCACTTCATCATCATCATCATTTCAGCCAAAAGACGTCCACTGCTGGACATAGGCCTCCCCCAAGCTCCGCCACTTCAACCAGTTCTGAACTTGTAAGCCCGAAAGTGTGATGTGACACTTTCGGTTTCCTTTGCCGGTCTTAACACGGGGTATCGTATTACCCAGTAACTAGGTCGTGGAGGTCAGATAGGCAGTCGTTCCATTTAAAATACTGATATTCAGCTGCATCCAGTTAGACTGGGAAACGATCCCAACATAGTTGTGAAAAGCTTACTCAGAGGATTTTGAAAGTGCGAGAAAAAGACGAAGCTATACATAATGGATGCATCCCGTTTCCGCAATAAGCCTTCATAATAAGCCACTAGAAGAATAATACAATAGCCGTTTCTCTAAAATCCAAAGACTAACTTGATTTTAAACTTTCATTTATCATTTTGTTTTTCATCTTATATTGTCAAGTTGTTTTTCATCTTGGAAGATACTTTTTAATGTATTTACAACGTACATAGATGTGAAAGCGTCGAGAGGGGACGCCCTAGGAGGATTTTGGTCACCTTATTGGTGGTGTTCGTCATGTCTGACGAACATCACCAACATCACCTGATCAGGTGCGTAGTACTCGCCACCGGCGTGCGTGTATGACCAGAGGCATTAGTGCGTGCTTCATTTAATGATCTCGATCAAACGCATCGAGCGTGTTTGGTGCTCCGATTGGCCCTGAAATGGTGACGGACCAATCGGAGCGCTAAACGCGCTCGAAGCGTTTGATCGAGATGGTTCAATGAAACTTACACTAGGGCAAAACGAAACATTCATTCAATTATAAGATCATTCGTTCTATTTTTCCCATCCTTACTTACGTTAGAATGACGTCACCAACGTTATCGTATCGAGCTCTCGATACTATTTCGAAAGTGCTTCGTGCTTCCGACTTTCGTTGTATTCCGTTATCGTATCGACAACTCGATACGTTTGCGATACGAAACCTACAAATATTCGTGCTAGGGGTACTGCACCCTAATTGCGTAACTCACGATCAATCATAATCTGCTTCGATTTGACAGTTCAACAATATTCATTGCATTATTTCAGTTGTTGAGCAGACACATTTTTCGAACATATGAAGCAATGGTTTAACAATGTGTTTCAAAACAAAGCAGATTCTGATTAATCGTAAGTTACGCAATTAGGGTGCAAACAAATATCAACGAAGCAAAAGAAGCATGTAAGGAGAATAGCAATTGGCGTTCTATAATTTCGTCCTAATCCCATGAGAAGAATGTGTAAGGTCCTGTGTATTATGTTTATGTAGATGTATTCGTTGTAAGCCGTTTTGGGGCAAGTAGCATCGCCATTTGAATTCTTATCGGGATAATAATATAATTAATTAGCTGTCGTCATATTTATCAGTTGTTTGTTTTCTGGAACACACCTTTTTCTTTGAATCTCTATCAGGTTAATATCCGGTATTATATTGATAAATGTAATTATCATCATTATTATGACGTAACAAATAGGTGTGTCTAGCCATGTTGTAGCTCATAAGAAACACATCAATTAAATGTCATAGGAAACAAAGAGAAAGGGTAAGGTTTCTTAGATGTACCACCGCCTATGTCGTACTACAGCAATATCTGCTCTACTGAATGTTAAAACTGACAAACTGTAACGATGTTGAAATGCGCTTTCAGTCCCGTGATTCAAGAAAAAGAACCGTTACCTGATGTGCTAGTACGAGGTCTCAAAAAGAAAAGAATTCCACTTGATCCTCTGATAAATTATTTGTTTGTAGTTCCAATTAATGATAAATTAATTCGTGTTTTATTATTTATCCTACGTCACCTTGGTCAGAGTCCCTAGTAAAATCAATTTACCTATTCGTTTTTTCAGTACAACATAAAAGTTAAAAGTAAAAGAAGAAACATTCCGTCGCGCTGCAAAAAGTAAAACTATGTAGTTGTAAAGGCCAATAAACAACAGTATCAGCGGTGTTTTCCTACTTCTAATTAATTTGAATATTTGATTATCGATTTTATTAATCGTAACATGACCATTTAATTACAGATATTATCAGTCTATTCTCTATGCAACGATAATAAACAATTTAGACACAAAATTCGGCGTATCTTTATTCATAATGCTGTCAATAAATCTGCCCATACCACAATTTCCACTTTGAGACACATTTATTGTAAAGAACTACGTATGTAATTATCTTCTTTGATTTTAAGTAGTCTCCTTCTATTGCGTGCAGAGACCTCTTTCTTTCGTTGCCAAACAGAACTTAGGGACTACACACTTACAGTGATCAAGATTTTCCACATCACCAAGGACCAAAGTATTATACTCAAAGCGTTAATTACGAAATCTCATCGTAGATGGCGCCACTCCAATACCGCCATCTATCGGTGTTTTGCAAAAATAACTTTTGTTTGAGATCAGAGAGGGTTGGTATGGGGTAGTAGTTTTCATATGATAGGAAAGATGGAGCTCAGTGAAACTATAATGTGAAATCAAACATCAAAGGTATGATCAAAAGATTTCTAGCACGAATTATAAAAACGTTTTTTTAAACTCCAAATTACTGTAGATGAAATTTAAGTACTTAGGTTCACATTTCATTCCAAAATAAAATGATAGGTACTTTGAAAAAAAAAATTACCTTTTTACTCATTTTCATAGGTATAATTTAAGTAATTTCAGATTTAACAATTATATTTACTTTCGTTTCACATCTACACGTTGAATCAAATTCACCCTATCAATTAACGTCCCATATCAGCCGTGCAATAAATCCTCTTATCTTTCATAACCGAACATCCAAACGGTGTCACGAGCTAATTTACAACCACAACTAAATATCGGTCCCAAAGGGCTTATTATGTTCAAATAATTTCACCACAACATACCTTTGTCCCAAAATTGGGACATCAATTATTTCCTTGCTTGTCCCAAAAATGGCACATCAATTATTTTCCCGGTTTATTTGGCTTGAAAGGAATTTAGGATAGTGGGCGTAAGGGTTTACACCTGGGGCATCGTTACAGTACGACCAAAAGTCCCGAGTCCTAAAGAGATTTCCGGGATTTTGCGGTTTTGTTACGCGACTAGGGATGCCGTAGCGAGATCCTGATCTTTTTCTCCGCGCGTTATGATCTTTGCGACCCCGATTATGTGTTTAGACAGTGCTATAAAAATGTAAAGAAGGTTATCTCTAGCACGAAATAAAAATACGCGAAATATTTTGTAGGATTTCTTACTCGTTACTCTACTTATTTGCATTACTTTATGCGGGAGTCATATTGTTGGGTTTTATATGGTTATAAGGTAAAAAGGTAGGGTCTTAAACGCTGTTTATTTACACCATGAGATATTCATTCAATTTTCCATACTGGCGTGGAAACGGGTGCTCGTCCATCGTTCTGTGCACATAACTTCAGACTTTATTAAAGCGTAAAGGTTATATTACGATGGTTCTTAAAGTTATATGTTCTTATTCATACCATCAGCTACTAACATAAATCTTGACTCATACGAGTAATATTATTCTTAGCAATGAAGTTAAAAGTGTTAAATGAATAATTAATGAACTTTACAAATATATAAAAAACTAAAGGACACTGCGGTGCCAAACCATCTCCACATCGGTCCGGAAACGTGCCCAGAAGACTGGCACCATTGCTACTTATGGAATGCTATTTCTTTGCCAAGGATCGATCTAGCCCTCTAGTCACACGAAGTGTTGGCGAGTTTCCTTAGAAAGGAAATTTAGTTAATGATTGATTATCGTGGGATATAATATTTATTTCTGACTAATGAAAAATTGTTTATGTAGCAGTTTTTAAATGATAAAGCATAATAATTGTCAGAGACCGATATTAACATCTGGTGTTTAGATAACAGCAAATGGTATTACAATATGATCTGATTATCGAATGAATTGAATATTTAGTTATGCATAAATATTATAGGCATATTTAAAAAAATCTGCCTCGACACGAGCGAAGAAAAATGGCAGATCTTGCTTTCTTATTTAGTGATATGAACGGATCTATTAACTACTGAGTTAGTGGGCAAGATCGGGCTTCGCGTACCGAGTGCATTTTTTCGGAGACCACGTCTTCTCAATGTGCCTTAAGTCAGAAATATCTACAGATATAACTTGTATGTGATAAGAGCTCGTCGTACTTTTAATATGGTGTGTCAGGATGACGACATGAATTTATTTACTGGTTTTTTGGATGTACCTATAATCTTTTTTGTCTCTTTATTATTCTATTGTTTTTGAGTGTTCGATAATTCATGTGCGTTTCTCGTCGCTGTTTTCGTGTGTTTATCGTCAGTGGAAGCTTTTAATTGGCCATCGTTTACACATTGTACTTGTTATCGAAATGTATTAGCTTTTCTTTTCCAGAAAGATAAGTCCAGGGGCAGTAAACTCATGTAAACGCCAAATAAGTCATCATACATACAGAATCAGCCTATATGTTCCCACTGCCGGGACACAGGCCTCCTCTCTCTGTGGGAAGGAGTGGGCTACAATCCATCACGTGGGCCCAGTGAGGGTTGCCATTAATTAGTCATGATGCTCAACCTTATAAAAATCAATGCCAGTCTGGACTACTCCAATCGCATGCCGTTCAAATTGATCCTCATTTACTCTCATCGAGCTGGTAACAGGCCTTGCTGTGGAGATCTCTTAGATTTCTGATTTGCAATCTCCTGTAAAGATTACATCTATAACAATAGTCATCATCCATAGTTTATGTGGCAGGCATACAATAAAATAAATTTAAGTTTCATGATATAAATCATACAGATAACTTTTTATGTTTACAGCCAACCCTGCCTAACTATATTCAAATGGTAGCCTAAGTGCCTGAATATAAATAAGTCTGTATATCGTCAATTGTGAATTGTGTGCGTACAAAAGCGTCTGATCAATGCCACTTTTTGGTGTCCCGCAGGGAACACCGTAAAGTTTGGCTACCGCTCGCATAGTTTGCAACTTATTGCGGGTTGTAGAACAATGGAAGATATAATGTTTGGAGGTATTTATCAGTGGCTGTTTGTGTTTGTTATTTGTGTAATTGTTTGTTTTGTACAAGGAGAGTTGGGCTGTACGTTGCGATGAGAAATTACCGCGTTTCTTTTGAGATGGGAGAGGCTAGGGCGAGGGTCTCTTACTGTTACCCCGCATAATCCCACTGCTGGCCAAAGGCCACAGGATTTCCAGATCTTTTGATTCAGGGCTAAAGTGGACCACTGGTCGTGTGTTTTCTCTAGCTCGTCCCGCCATCTTTTACGCCGGTCTACCACGACGCCTTCCAAGCAAGGCAGTGTCAAGACTCCATATCGTGGTTATTTTGGCTCACAGCTCATTAAGCATACGGCAGACGTGGTCAGACCAGTTCCACTCACATGCCATATATGAGTTGTGCAAACATTGTTAGTTTATAATCTATCTCGCGAAATTGTCAAGTATCGAAAAATTGGGAACTATCGCAAAATAATGCGTATAATTGTTAATGTGTTAACAATTTTACTCATTATTTTTCTATAGCTTATAATCTGGCAATGGCAAACCGACAAATTGTGAACTGATATCAAACTTGCATGCGATAGATCGTACCTTGCGCTAATACTAAATAGTCAAGTGGGTCCACCAACTTCGAAGTAGCCGGCCGCTGCCGCTCAGCTTCACTTGGTTGGTCATACTTATAATCTCACTTAACCTATTCAGTCGGAGTGCCCTGGTTACTGGTGCCTTAGTTACTTCGACCAATTCGGCTACTGCCAAGACCGCCAAACCACAATTTTACAGGTGATAAAATCGGGCAGACTGTGAACCCTGAATGATGCAGTTCACAATTTATCGACAGTTTACAATCTCGATATGTACTATCGTTCACAATCTGGATACCAGAGAATGGGCAGCAGCGTTCTGTTCACATTTTTAAAACTATATTGTGATCGCCAACCTGCCTACCAAGCGTGGCGATTATGGCAAACCCCCCAAAAATTACAAGCACCAATAATATACCGATGACCTTGTGAGGGCCGCAGGAGTCTGCTGGATGCGGGAAGCACAGAGCCGGTCGAAGTGGCGGAGCTTGGACGAGGCCTATGTCCAGCAGTGGACGTCTTTCGGCTGAAATGATGAATGATGATTACAATCTCGCGAGATATATTACAATCTAACAATGTTCATGATCATACGGTGACATAATAATTTACATATTAACAAGTAATAATAGGGATTACAGTCACTAATATTTCCAACAATATTTTCACACGATAATTTCTACCAGAATATAAGAAAACCCATAACCATAAAAGTTAACAGGCTGATAAAAATTCTGAAACAAACAAACAACACGATGATATCGCACCTCGAAATCCCAAAATAATTCAAGGATTAAAAACAGCGGCTTAAAAAAACCCAGTAACAAATTCAACAATCTCACAGGAACGTTACTATAAAGGCGAGTACTAAATTGCGAACAACAAAAATTTCGCAGCAAACGCTTCCCTTGCCAAAAGGGTGGACAGACAAAAAGGCTATGTTCACACTGACACCGTGTTTTTGTCTCGTCCGTCATACGTCTGACAAGGGTCCCGGATAAGCTTCGCCTGTGTGCGCACCCCTTTAATTATTCTCTGTTTTTGCACGACTGATTTCAAATATGGGACGAATGAACTGAAAAGGTCGGTTTACTATGTGCTAGGTTTACGGGATAGCCAATGTATTATATGTTCGTCAGGTTCAGGCTGAAACTCAATATCTTACTTAATTATATTTTAGTCCTAACAGAATTTGGTCGGTGGATATTTTTTTTGCGGCTTCAATATTTAGTTAATTTCATTGTGTTTCGAACTTTTTGTGGAATTCGTCGGAAACTTTTTAAATAGTATCCGTTTTACAGTCTTCAAACGAAAAACATCCCTGATTAAGCCCATAATGTTTAATCGTTTATTAGAAACCTTAGTCAAAAGAGTTACGACGACCGAGGTCCGCTGGTTCAATTATACAATAGTTACATTATTATTTTAATCCCAGATACTAATCCAACACTTCCAAATATTTTGTTTTTGCTGATGAGTTTGACATTGCACCTGTCAAATTACTATCTGGGTTTAAAAACACGAACTGTCTACGTGTTTTCTGAAAACCCAACGTTAGAATATCGACCTCCAATAAATTGCGCTGTGAAAATGACAATCCGTCCGTTTATATACTGAAATGTCTACGTATACTGGTAATTATCTAGTCATCACTTCAGCCTAAAATCACCTATTGCTGGCATAAACCTTCAGTTTCTTCTGCTATAATTCCCGGTTCCGTGCATCCCTCATCGCGTTTCACGTGACTTTGACAAAATCGTTTACCGAACGCACTTTTGGACTGTCTTGATTTCTTCGACTTGTGATAGTGCATATTCCAAAATAAACAAATGTGATGGTTGACAGGGAAAAAAGCAAGAAGACTGTGTTGCGCTACCCCAATTAGCATAGGAATAAAGGTAGAAAGATTTACAAAGTAATAACTGCAAAATAAACATAGACCAATAACAAAATTAATATCCACGTTTTGCACTATAAAGTTGACGATGAACTTAATGTTTTTAACATAAATGTCAACCCCACAGCTCTCCACATCACCTGTGTTAAAACTATCAAACTGGCACACAGTTATTTAGAGTACATTAGCGCTATAGAGACCTCAATTTGTGAGTTCGCGAACAGTTTAAAACTACTGTATGGCCCCAGGGTGGGGTTGATGTTTTAAACAGGGCTTCAGAACAGTTGGTGGCGTGGAGTCGCTTTTGTCGTGTTACTTTTTAAGACCATATTATTTTTTATTTCCAGCTAGCTGTGTCTAAATTTGTGGCCGGTAAAAAAAACATATTAATAGACAAGTGTTTACAATAACTTACAAAATATTATATCTGCCAAACTGCAAAGCAACTTTTTTGGAAATGTAGCTCAATTATCTGTAGTTATTTTCAAATAATTATTTTTCATCTACTAAAGCAATGAAGATAAAGACATGCCTCGAAAAGCACGTTAAGCCGTTGGTCCCGGCTGTCATTTATGGATCTTTATCTTTGACATTAAGGGCAACCCGAAAGTCTGACAACCAGTCTTACCAAGGGGTATCGTATTATTCAGTAACTGGTATTCAGATGCATCCGGCTAGACTGGAAGCCGACTCAAACATCAAAAGGCTTATCCCTATGCGAAATAGAGATAACGCGACGCGACGGTGCGTGCCGTGATGTAAAAAACGACAAGAAAAATTAAAATATTTACAAGAAGTCTCCATTCCTTCCCCTCACCGGGATGTCCGTACCACTTTTATGTAGTCACTGTTTAGTGTTTAATTTCAACTGTTTTAGATTACCGCGAAACCGTTGTTACTATTATTTAACTAATAAACTTTAACGATGAAGACACAACTTCTTTTGGTTGCTATGTTGAAGGTGTTAATAAAAACAAATGACTTTCATTATGAGTTGAATGTTTGAAGTTTGGATTGCTTGCTTTTTATTTGTTTTTATTGTTAGTGATATCCTTGTTTTGGGTTGTTATGGTGGCTCTGTTGTTGTTGTTATTGTATTCCTAAAGAGAACTTTCTTCTTTGTCCTTCTTGGTGTGACTTTAGCATGGAAGCAGTGGTGACCTAGTGTAGACCTTGCGAGTCCTTGGTTATGGATTCAAATCCACGTTGGACTCATTACAGTGATTCTTATTATTATTTCTTTTAATTACCTCTAAAACGTTGGAAGTTAATTCTTTATTTACAGTGGAATATACTTAAATCCATATCTATACTTAGAATATAAAGATTATGAGAATGTTTAATTGATTACTGTTTCAACGCTTTAATCTGTAGAACTACCAGAATTTTTTTAATTTGTTTTTGCATGTGATAGCCCAACCTGTTAAGGCTATAGGTATAGGATAACATGGAAAAAAAAATTGTCACGAAGAAAGCTAAGCGAAAACGTAAAGTACGAAGACGGTGACAGTCGGTGGAATAATAAACTTCACGCACACTAAGTTCCGGGCTAGGCTAGTACATTTTACAAGCTAACAATTATACAGAGCAATATAATGTTCCTGGAAATAAATCGTATATTAGAGAGGTTGGTAGAGTAGGGTGCGCCGGACGTACTTAAGTATCGTCACTTGCGAAGGATTTTTTATTGCACCCCATTTCACTTACCGCAAATGCACCCTTAATAGCCGGAAAGCTTGAAAGAGGTGTGCTGCAGTAAATTCAGTTTGATGGTCTCAAAATAACATTTAAGTTGCTAGTTAAAAAATTGTACACACTATTTATTTGAGACACTTGGTTTTCCAAGGTTGTCCGTTATGATAGGGATAATTGAGTTCAGAGGGGCAATTCTGCTAATTTTAAGAACGTTCACAGTCTGATCTCAGTGTCAATCTGTCAAAAATTCCTATACATTTTTGTGAAATTTTTGAAATTCGATTGTCGCCGAGATGACACTGCGAACGTTTTTAATTAGTAGAATTGGCCTTCTGATATTCTGATTTAATCAATTACAATAATTATGTTCCGTCTTTTTGTATAAAAAAACCGGTCAAGTGCGAGTTGGACTCGCGCACCGAGGGTTCCGTACAAACCTGTGGGTATATAAGAAAAAGTTCAAAATTGTCAAAAATATTTTTTTTTATATGACGAAACTAAAAATTTTCGGTTTTCGTAATTTTTCCTATATCTGTACTACAAGACGTGACTTCGTACAAAATTTCAAGATTCTAAGTTCACGGGAAGTACCCTGTAGGTTTTGATTCCCGTGCGAGTTTCGAAAATTTGCGGAATTTTGCGGCCTAAATGGCTGTATCTTTTGATTGCGTTGACTTAGAAGGTTGATTTTTCTACAGCTTCCAGGGACAGTAGAACTAAGTATCATATAGAAATTTCAGTTTGATACCTCCACGCGTTCCTGAGAAAAACGGTCTTGACAGACGGACGGACGGACGGACGGACGGACGGACAACAAAGTGATCTTATAAGGGTTCCGTTTTTTCCTTTAGAGGTACGGAACCCTAAAAAAAGGCTATTTTAGCCGTAGAACGGATGGCCGTTGTTGCAGAGTATTCTTTAGGTAGGACGCCCTCACCAGGCTCAGTTCGCATGGTGGCTGGTAGCGGCTTGATTACAAGTTGTAGGTCGTAGGTTCAAACCCAGATAGGTGCTTTATTTTCGGTAAATTATTTCATCAACACTGCTGTCAAGATGGTGAAAGTAAACATCGTGAGACAACTGGCATGTCCTACAACCAAAAATTCAACGACACATGCCATCTGCCAACCTGCACAGGGCCCACGTGGTGGATTACGGCCCACTCCCTCCCACAGAGACGAGGCCCGTGTCCCAGCAGTGGGAACATTATAGGCTGATTTTGTTGTGAACTGCTGTATGGCTGATGATGATAGCCCTTTAATAGCATCATGCAGGATAGGTTTTTAACCAGTGCGCAAACTGTGAGCATGAATTCAGCATATCATTCTAGACCCCCCAGCGCAGAAATTTTTCGTCAGTTATACAAAAAAAAAAATCAGCTGTTCCATACATTTTGACCGCAAAGATATTGCAGTTTTCTATGAAACAGCTGATTTCTTTTAGTATAACCAACAAAAAAAATGTGTTCTGTGCTGGAGGGCCTAGAGCCCTAGAATGATATGCTGAATTCATAGTTACAGTTTGCGCACTGGATAAAAACTTATCCTGTATTTTGTACACGAATTCATTCAAGAACTCTTTTGAAATCAAGTGACTATAGTAATGCCATTAGAGATCCAGAATCATTTACATCTCTCAAATGAGCTCGCCAACAGATAAACTGCGAAAATCTTCATCTCAACATTGACCTACCATTAATTTGAGTATTTTTGTCTTAATGATATATTATGCCCGGGTTACACGAAGCTGGCTTTTGTAGCTAGGATAGCAAGATAGTACTAGTAAGCTAGCAAGCTAGTCAATTTAGGCTCGTGTACACATAACTCTCCTGATTTTTCTTAGCTTAAAAATCACCCTCGTGTAACCCGGGCATTCAAATCAAATCAAATCAAAATATTTTTATTTCATATAAACCTGCATGGGCACTTATGAAACGTCAGAAGCTAGGTGCACGGTTCCAAAATGTTGTTTCCTATGGAGAAGAGCCGGCAAGAAACTCCACGGTTACTCTTTTAAAAATGATTGGCTTTACCAATGTTTTCAAATTACAAAGATAAAATGTATGGGAGGACAGTGCAGGCCTGTCAATAAGTACCAGGTACTTATACAAATACAGAGAAAATCGTCTACAAATCTACAGTCTGTAAGGCCTACAACGTTCTCCCATTCACAATATGTAAAATAATCTACTTATATAAAATGAACCTAATTAAACATAGTGATATGATTAACATGACAATCACTAAAAAATAGTTGATATTAAAATTGATGTATAATGTCAAATAATGACGAGAACATGTCAGCATTGTAAAAATAAAAAGAATAAAAAAGAACATTGAGAGCAGTTAATAGAATTTCACATAGTTATGCTGTTAATGAGGTACCAGGGAAGCCACATGTGCAGAAGGAATTAATGCCAAACTTCCCTGTCTTCAACGTAGTCTTTTATCTTATAATATGCTTTTTTGATAAGGACACGTTTGACGTGCGTTTTAAACTTTCCATCGCTAAGTCCATTTTCATTTTCCATTACTGTTCGGTTCCCACCGCATGATTTGGTGTTTCTGAGAAAGTGTTTAGGATATACGAACTGGGTTTTGTATTTGGGTTCGGGTTTAAAACGCGTAAGCGGAATGATTTTAGCAATTAAGAAAAGAGCCAGTTGTTAGAAAAACTCCTTTCATTGTGAGATCGTCTGGTGTAGGCAGAGATACATATCGAGATGAGATCCTTCCGTGCCTCGATGAGCACGTTAAGCCGTTGGACCCAGCTGTCATTAATATATCAATTGTTACGGGTAGCCAGTAGCCCGAAAGACTAACAACCAAGGGATATCGTGTAACTCAGTAACTGGGTTGTGTAGGCCGGATAGGCTGTCGCTACATGTAAAATACTGTTATTCAACTGCATCCGGTTAGACTGGAAGCCGACCCCAACATTGTTGGGAAAAAGCTAGGTAGATTCGACTTAGAAGAAATATAGTACATTTTTATCTTTGGTATTATGTAAATTCTATTCTATTCAGACGAAGATACCATTTTAGTTCCATTTCTCAAAAAAACCCGAATGAAAATGAAAACGAAAATGGTAATGGACACTTGATAATGTTAAAATCCATCATGCAGTCATAAGCTAGCGTGCCAAAGAAAAAAAAAACATACCTACATACATAGGTACTCTGGAAAAACATTACCCACCCTCTGGGGCGGTTGGGTAAGAAAGAATCTCAAACGTGTTTTTAATTTGTTTCTCCAAAATACCAAGCTCTCAAAATAAAGTGCCGACCGAATATTTATTCTTCTAGACAATTTTTTCAGCCTTGCTAATTCTTGTCTTTGACAAATAGAAGGTATCTTAAAAGAGGATTTACGAAAAACTTGGCTAAAAGAAATCTGAGCTACAACGATTAAAAGTGACAAGTTGCCGCTATTAACCGCTTTACCATTTCACTGAAAGCCTTAGTTTGAGGTGTTGAATTTAAAATATAGGGTGCTAAGATGTTAAGAATTATATTTTACTTTTTAGGTTTTGCTATCAGTATTTGGTTTAAGTTTAGAAGCTATCTAGTTTATTGAGTCTTGGTTATATTAGGTTAATTTTCCTTTTCCCTCATTATTTTATGGTTTCTGACAATGTTCTGCTCTCAGCGTCATCTTAGATCTTGCTGTTTCTTCTTCCCGTATCTTATTTCATCATGTTGTGGATTAGAAGAGAGCTAAACATATATTTTGATTTATGATTTAATTATTAGTTGATTTATTTAAAAACGTTTACGTATTTAAAATTAAATATTATATTAACTAATGAATATTCAGGTTGGCAGCACCGGTGTTGCGGAGTTATTATTCGGTTGCGTACTTCTGGAGCAATGGTGGGGCAACACTTGCCACATGAATATTGGAATGAGTGATCGTCGTCGTCAGTGGGACGTTGGATACAGTGCGGGGTTCATCTCCAGAATTGTTACAAATTAGTGTGTATATACAACATTATTTTTAGTATATGCGAAACCTGAACTGAATCGATTCCAATAGTTTTTACACCATGTTATATATTTTCCCATTTTTTTTTATTTATCACCGTTTAATTACAAAACAATTGCCATACGGTTAGGTACCTACTGCATAGTTATTATCAATGAGCACAAACCACGCTGGACTCGTGGGCGGCACGTGGTCACGTCTTACGGTGACCAAGTTTCTGTGGACAACTAGGTAACTTATCAAGGTTATAACTTTGTGATTTTTCATGATACAGCTTTGAAATTTTGTACATAGATTCTTTACATAAGAATACTAGACACGTGTTTCGGGTTTCGCATATACTAAAAACTCAGACTAAAAATAAGGTTGTATATTTTAGACTAGAAAATAAAGTTATAATTATCGTTTACGTGTACAGTCTGGATAAAGTCTAATACAATTGGGCTCGTGGCAATGTTGCCATAAGCCAAACGTACGTATGCGTATGTGTATGCGTGTGTCGTGCGTATATTGCCACGTAGTCATATGACTATGTTCTTCCTCTAAACGTGTTTATTAGCAGTCATTTCAGTATCCACCCAATTTCTAGCCATATCTTCTTTCACACAACCATCCAATTTATGTATGACGTTTTTCCTTCATATCTCGTTACAGTTAGTCATGATTATTTCCTGTTACGGATTACACTTGTCTACCTGTATTATCATACTCATGGGTATCTGTTTTATTATTGTGATCACATTTGTAGTTCCTCTGAGTTCTGCTCTATATTTCATAACTCTGCCAAAACATAGCATGCCTTCATTATCTCTTTGCATTCCCTTAATGCACCTGGTTTTATGTTTTTCTAGTTTTGAACCATTTCTTAATTTATTTATTTTTCAGACTTTAACATTTGGGTATCGTACTCAGCACTGTCTCTCTATTCTATTTTGTCCTAGAACACGCATGTTTCACAATTAGGAAAATTCACTTTTTTCGGAAAATAACCGGGTTTGTTACCAACTCGACACGAGAGACTTAAAACTAAATCACTTTTATTTATTTATTTAAAATTTATTTGTTAGAATATTGTTGTTATAAAGGTGTTACACATAATATGACGTCCATAATATTCTGCTGTTTCCAGCGTACAAATATTTCAGAGGATTAAGATTAAATGTACAATATAATAGGTCAAAATTAGTTGTCGAAACCATTTTTTCGCCAACGCGAATACAAAATGAATGCGTAAAAATCTTGGCGTGTACAGATGACGAAATAATAAGTGATACGACGAGTAACGAAATAGTTTCACCAACTGGACACTAGGGTGTTCAGCTTCTCGTGTCGAGTTGGTCACTAACCCAAATAACCAAACTTGCGGTACGGGTAGTGATCAGAGCGTAATCTATGACGCAGAACAATATGATAGCCACTAATTTCGTTGATAGCAAACCACGGTTTACGAGGAGGCTGATAATGTATTGTTTCGTACCAAATACTCTTTTCCCTACTTTCTATGACAAAATCTTACAACATGTTTTTATCCTTCAAATGTAAACAAAACAATAAATTAGAGAAATAAACTTCAACATTTTCTGATTTGAGTACATTTTCCATGTTGTTTAATTTGACTTTGATTAGTAAATGATGTCACGCGAAATAAGGATCAATCATATTTCGTCATACTAATGTGTTGTACGTGTTTTTCTTTTCAAATATATGCTTTCAGGTAATTCTGGGAATGCGTTACGAGCCCAAGATGGGAATCATTCATCTTTTAATGTAATTGAGTAATGAAGATTATTCTTAGAAACATTACGTAGGGAGGCGCCATAAATGTAATATTTGGGAAATAACTTCCCTGAATGGGAAATATTTTTGGGAAATTTATCTCCAGTTCATAAAAGCCTGTCCAAATTGGAGATGGATATATTCATACGAACGTCAGCTTTAGCCTTTTTCCCATAGGCGTAGGCGGAAATCAAAGAATGCAACCTTTTGCGTCTTATTGCGTCATTTACAAGCCCTGAGTTCACAAACTTTACACCTTAGTCAAAATATGCGTTTGTTCCCGTTGAGTTACACCATTTTGTGAAACACTGTCACCCATTGGGAAAAAAATTACCGATTTGTAACACTGTTACTCAAAAGCCACATTTTTTTTCCCTTTGATTGACAATGTAACTCAACAGAACGCTATGTTCCCGTTAAGTAACACCTTGGGTAAAAGAGCATTGCTGAAATACATCTTGACTTATAATACAACGATTATCCCACAATAACGAGTGTCTCTTAAATCAACTAAACGATCTTAATCGTTAAATGCACTGAGAAAAAATGGCGGAACCACAACAATCCAGGCTCAATATTGATAGTCTGTTGATCAATATTGGTGATCTGCACTAGACCAGCCGGAAATCGAATCCGTTCCTCAGAAAGCATAATAATTATGTGGTTTTAATTGCACCGTATAAATAAACGATCTCGCTCAATAACGTTGAGCGTATAGACTAGCGTCTAACTGCTCATCACTGATCACCTCTGTCGGACACGATGCCTGATAAGACAGCGTGCTTTTTAGCCAGGCTCACCCGTGAGTCTGCTGCGACTAGATTTCCCTCAAGGATTTTGGATTGTCAAGGATTTTTTTTTTGGGTGGGACATCATCAAATGACTTCTGCCGCTCTGGGTGGAGCAGGAGGGCGTGTCAGACTTTTACTGACTAAAACCCACCCGTGTTCCCTCAGTTACCGTGTGCCAGGGGCGACGCCGGTATCTCTTTCGAACAACCCGCACTCCTGGCAGGCATCGGCCCTTGTGGACCCTGCGACGGGTCAGCACAGTGCTCCGCCGCCTACCACTTTTCATTTCATTGTTATGCTTTGTGAGGAACGGATTCGATTTCCGGCTGGTCTAGTGCAGATAACAGACTATCAATATTGAGCCTGGATTTTTGTGGTTCCGCCATTGTTTCTAAGTGCATTTAACTATCTTAAACATTTAGTTGATATAAGAGACACTCGTTATTGCGGAATAATCGTTGTCAAGTCAAGATGTATTTCAACAATGCTCTTTTACCCAAGATGTTACTAAACGGGAACACAGCGTTCTGTTGAGTTACATTGTCAATCAAAGGAAAAAAAAAATGTGGCTTAGAGTTACAGTGTTACTAATCGGTTTTTTTTCCCAATGGGTAACAGTGTAACACAAAATGGTGTGACTCAACGGGAACAAAGGAATCAAAGGGAAAGAAAATGTGGCTTTGAGTTACAGTGTTACTAATCGGTATTTTTTTTCCAATGGGTAACAGTGTAACACAAAATGGTGTGACTCAACGGGAACAAAGGAATCAAAGGAAAAAAAAATGTGGCTTTGAGTTAGTGTTACTAATCGGTATTTTTTTTCCCGGTGCTTTAGCTGGGAAGAAGAAGTGGCGCAACAAACTCCCCAGCAGCAGAAGTAACGCAACAAAATCTCCAGCAGCAAAATATAAGTATCCTCCCTTATATTCCAGACATGCCTTAGAGGTGTTACAGCTTGATATTTTAAAGAGGACGGGATGATGAGTCTGCTATTTCTTCTGAACATACAAACGTGATCATCGCAAGTATAAGATACAGCGTTAAATATCAAAATCAAAAGTCATTTATTCAAACTATACTGAGAGTCAGCACTTCCCAAAACAACTCCCAAAACACCCGCCCTTCACCACTTCCTAGTGCTTTAGCTGGGAAGAAGAAGTGGCGCAACAAACTCCCCAGGAGCAGAGGTGGCGTAACAAAATCCCCAGCAGCAAAATATAAGTATGAATCATCCCGTATATTCCAGACAAGCATTGGCCTTAAAGTTGTTACAGCTTGATATTTTAAAGAGGACGGGTTTTCTTATTCCGGACACCTTATCACTTTCCTGAAAAAAGTAGAAATTTATTTTGTCACCGGCAATTTTACCTTTTTACTACAAAACAAACTGAATAAAACTCAAGAAAAACCCACACTGCAATGATATCTCCTATCAGAATCAACGATCGCACTGATTCATTCGCACACTGAGTTACAGCCGGTAATACCTTTTGAGTTATTCTTGAGAATCGCACGCTTCACCCGAGGGCCCACTCATTTCTCATTTGGTACGAAGTGAACAAATTACAAGTAGTTACTGAGGCACTAAAGTCCGAACGGTGGCCGTACTAGGGAATTGAATAGTGCGAGTTTTAGACATCGATTGATAAAAAGTTTTTGGTTTTCGTCTTTTGCGAAGAGGTCGATAAAAGTGAACACGAAAACTTATATTCAACGAAGTTCTACGAGATAAGTTGTTTTCCATACTCGACAAACCCACTTCTCCTTCTTACCTGACATCCCAGGTTTAATACTTGTGCGCTTCGCATAGTAAAAACCTTCGTTCCACCAATAATCGTCTTTTACGATGTCCTTCTCACCGCTCTGGTTTCATCCAATCTTCTTTCTTTGTCCAGGCGGTGTTTCTTTGGAATGCGCTCCCTCGGAATATCAGGATGGCAACCAGTCGTTTTTCGTTTAAAGTAAAGGCATGTGAGCATATTCGTAAGAAGTTGGCTGAATCATCCCAGTGCTGAATAGCTGGATTCGTTTTCTCCTCTACCTATCGTTATTTCTCAAGGAAAAGTTTTATTTATTTATTTATATGTATGTATCTATGTATTATCTTTCTAGTAACCGATCCCTTAGGTTGCACCTGCCATGTTTTCCCTCTGCATCACTCTAAGATTGACTGGTAGAAAATGCCTCAGGCATTAAGTCCGCCTTTGTACAGTATTTTTTTACTTGTGCATTAAGTTTTAATAGATAAATAAGAATAGGTACTTTTGAAAATAGGGCTAGGTATGTTCTATGTTAAAGGGATATCTTCTTACAGAGAGGAGACCTGTGTCCCAGCAGAAGGAACGATAAAAACTGATTATGGCTAGTTGGTTGTAATTACAACCAGCCTCCCTTCCTCCAGATGTTGACTATATTACCTGGTTTGTTATGAACATCCAAGATCTGTGAATTCAAAGAGCACATGCGCAACGATTTCCTCAGCCTCCATGCAAGCTATGCATAGGGGACTGTCCGTTATATCTATTCTGTAAAAGGCTTTGTTTCTCATGACGGTCCTCGTCACAGGCGCAGGCCGTTCCTGTCCAGGCGTAACAAACGCCTGGTTAGCCATCCAACTAAGGATTGCAAAGTTTCCCTGGACTGCCTGTAACTCAGTGTCGAGGTTCACCAGCTCTCCACTTGTGTGTGCGTAAAATTCTGTACCCACCTGCGTAGCCGATTGATGGGGATGGGCACGGTAGGTTCGGGTCTACAGACTGACGCGCTCGATGCTTTTCTGGCCAGTTCATCAGCTTAACGTTACCGAGTGATCCGCTGTGTCTGTTTATCCCCTGCATTGTCATTGTATTGTGGTTAGATACTAGTTGCTTATTCTAGTGAATTGTGACATTCTAGTGTTAGACTCGAGGTATGCTATATTTGCGTTTATAGTTTATTTGTACACTTCTCATTCCGAAAGACGATTGATTGGTAGGTACTAGCTGTACCAATCAACCTGATTACTTTACTGCGATCAGCAATCGTATCGCTAAGCGAAGTGATTTTGTTAATATTCCCCTACAATTGTCTTTTTAGGCACGTTTTCGTAAATAAAATACAAATATAGGATTATAGTAGTAAGAAGATGATATGGCTAGGAATGTAATAAATACAGAGCTTGTAGAGATTTATGCACGGAGAAAAGGACATGCTGCACCTCATCATCATTATCATTTCAGCCGAAAGACGTCCACTGCTGGATATAGGCCTCCCCCTTGGGGGGGTTTTGCCATAATCGCCACGCTTGGCAGGCGGGTTGGCGATCGCAGTATGGTGGTAAAATGCATAGAGAACGCTGCTGCCAATTCTCTAGTAAGTCCCTTAGTCGCCTTCTACGACACCCACGGGAAGAAATGGGATGGTGCTATTCTTTTACGCCCGGCGACACATTCTTTATTCTTTATTTATTCACAAGGCAACTACAACAGGTAACAATCCTATTAATTCAGTAAGTTAACATATTAAGTTTCGACCTGATTATCACCCAAAGCGTAATCGCACAACATGACCAGCAAAAACAATAATAATAATGATGACTACAGTAAAAGGTAAGTTCACAAAAACACAGTTACAGGGTCTGTGCGTCTGTCCTCCGACACATGCTGCACCTAGCCTTTATTAATTGAAACAAAGACAACAAAGCGGTAGCTCCACAAAATATATCACATTCAAAAACTTTTCGCATCTTTTAAGTATATAACATGTACATGTAATGTACATAAATAAAATACACATATTATTATTTTAAGTCAATAAGATTATATATTTTGAAAATGGTTAAACAAATAAAAGAACGAAAACTGGAAGCAGACAACACATATTATACTAAAACCCACTATCAAAAAGTAGAACGAAAACAAAGTGAGTTCCCATCGTAGCAGCGTTACTCTGAATGATGTGGAATAATGCGCCAGGCTTCCGTCATTACGGACCCAACGAGATTGTTTAGGCAATGAGTAGTGTATTGTTTGTTTGCTTCCCTACTGTTACGCTTTTTTCCTCAGGTGGAATGAACGGCGAGTTATTGTAGTGGTTTGTTCGACGTTGCTTTGTTCAAATTAGCTGTCTTTTTACGCGAGGGATGGATGGAAATGTTGCTGATGCTTGTCATAGTGCTTATGTTAATTCAAACTCTGGAATACAGACAATGATATTTTGTTTTTTAGGATTCAGCCCTTATATTGGTTATATAAGCTCTGTGTTAGCGGGTGGAGCAAATAAAAGAGTGGACTGTATTTTAAGGTAATGGTTTACTGCCGTGCTAATTAACAATAGGAAACTTTCCCGGACAAACAATAAATAAATGAGGTTAGAGAGGTGATTCGTCCGTCGCGGTGGAGTCCGTTGAAGCGAGTGCTCGTTGGGCCGAGCCATGTTGCCACCGCGCCGCGCCTCGGCGTGCCGATGATGACGCGTCGGCCACGACGCCTGCGCGTGTAGGTCGCGCGCAAGGTCGTGTGTTGGGTTCGATTCCCAACATGCTGCCCGGGTTGAAGCGTAGACTTCAAAAATCTGGAAGGGGGCAAACATGAGTGGGTGCCCTCTTAATGATGGGCTGGTATCACCACAGTAGCTCCCGTTACTGCCAGGAGAATCACTGAGAAATCCTTCGTTTGCTGAGAGGTGCTTCATGGTTTTCACATTGCCATCAGAGACCTGTGAATGAGAGTAGAATTAAGTGGCCGTCCAATGGAAACAGAAGGAGTGAAAGTGAAAGAGTTAAAGGGTTCTAAGGGAGGAGGGGTAAGAGGATAGGAGTTTAAACCAGCATTTATTAGAGTGAGGCAGATAGCCATTTCTCATAACTAGCAGTAATGTTACATTGAATAATAGAATAAAAAAGAAGAAGTTATGAAGCATATAGTGAATTCCGACAAATGATTAAAGAGCGGATAGGTTGATAAGCTTCACAAGATAGTACAGCAATGAGTTCGAAATGACAGGCTTGTGTCGAATTGGAGATTTAATTGCCAAAAATGAAGTAATCAAATTGAAATCTCTTGCCTGCTAACATCACTGGCTCAGCGTAAACAACGCTATAATACAAACCTGGATACTTAATACATAGTATCACAAGTAAGGACACAATGACAGAATGTAGAAATGATTCAATTTACCAACTACCTACACATAGGTTATTAGATTATAACAAAGAAATCCATTATAATATAAATTGCTATGAAATGTTATGAACATGAAGAAAATAATACCTACGGTTAACTATACTACATAAAGAATCTACTTATGAATTACTGTTAGTATGTAGGTACAACAGAACAAGAAACCAGTACTGGTAGATCGTGCTTCTCGTTTGATTGGGCATTTTAGGCAAAGTAGAACAAGCCCACCACAAGGATGAACCACTGATGGAATCAGCCTTCAGCCCGCGGGAAACAAGATCCGCCGGTTTGTCTGTCGACGGTAGGTGGCTACACGCGTGATAGGTATAAATAACACTAATTAAAACTACCAAGAAGACAGCTAGGCGAAGACTTCCTATTTTTGTGCCTGTACTTGAAGACAGAACCTTCAGGAAATTGCTCATGTGACATGAACCGACACTTTGCGTTTTGAATTAAACCGCCAAAGACTGAAGGTTTTTCCTTCAGCGGCATGGTCACAAAGCGTCCGTCGTCCTTACGAGTGGCGTATTTCTGAGAGCTCAGCTTATAGTTACGCTTCTTAGGAGATAGGGAGTGCTTGGCTGCGATGGTATCTGATACATGGAATGGAGGTAAGAAGGGGTCGGTATCCACGTTTAAAAAATGACTAACGGGAGAAAAAGAAGGTGACTTACGGCGGGCGACGTACCCTGACACTAGCCAACCCAGTTTTGTTTCATAGAACTTGGGCTGATTTTTTCCCAAGTCAATAGAATTATTGCATAAGACGGACCAAAATACTTCGGCCCCAACTAAGATATCTATTGCTGACGGTATGTTAAAAGAAGGGTCAGCTAGACTTATTCCCATAGGAAGAGGAATATTATCAATGTTTATGAATGAAGACGGTAAAGCTTTAGTAATCTGTGGTAAAATATGACAGTCTATAGTACGTGTATACTCGTCATTGTGGATGGACATTATAGTAAGACTGCAAGACTGTGTGCTACGAGAAGTGTTATTATTTATACCTGTCACGGTGGCGCTCGCACTACGTCGCGGCAAACCCAGCTTACCGCAAAATGACTCAGCAACGAAGTTACCCGTGCTACCGTTGTCGAGCAGTACTCGGGCAGTGAGCACGTCGCCCTTGCTGCCAACCACTCTCATGAGCGCTGTGGAAAGTAAAACATCCGGAGGAGTAGAAAACTGCTGAACATTAGTGGTACCAGCAAAGTTGTTGACGGGGGTAACTGGCTCAAGAGTAGGGGTTGTTTCTACCACATGTAAATGAAGCAGAGTATTGTGCTTTTTCTTGCAATATTTGCAAGGAACAAGATTGCACCTAGATTCTACGTGCCCTGGTCGAAGACAATTAAGACAGACCTTTGCTTCTTTGGCCTTTTGAAGACGATCTTCTACGGTCAGGGCTCTAAATGCTTCACAATTGAATAAGAAGTGAGGCTGATTGCACATAGGACATGTAAATTGCTTTTTATTAACATTGTTTTTTTTTTTTTGAAGTGTTACTGTCATTTTTATTGTCATTAGATTTTGTTATTGTGAGTAGATTAGAATCGTGTTTTGAAATGTCTGATTTTGGCTTGTTACTTTTGTGTTCTTGTATAGTTTCTAATAAGTCGGCTCTGTTGCTAAGAAAATGTATGAAAATGTCTAAAGAAGGTGGATCAATAACTGTGTTTCTGTGTTCTTCCCATACCCTACGTGTAACACTATCCAATTTTTCTGCCATCATATGAATTATGAGGGTATCCCAATATTCTGTTGATTGACCTAAAGTTTTTAATGCACGAAGGTTTTTGTTCGCGACGTCGATGAGGTTACGAATAGAAGAACAAGATTCAAATTGGATACGTTCAACGTTAAACAATGCATGAACATGATTATTCACAAGCAATCTTTTGTTGTCGTACCTACTACACAACAAATTCCAAGCTGACTCATAATTCTGAGCTCTAAAATCTAAATTATCTATAACTAGTAGTGCACTATCTTTAAGAGATGCACGAAGGTAGTGCAACTTATTAATGTTATCAATGTCCGACCGTGAATGAATAAGTGACATGTATGTGTCTCTAAATTCTAGCCAGTGTTGATAGTGACCGTGGAAAACAGGTAAATTAATTTTTGGCAACCGTACACAGTTAAATTTAAAGCCACCTGCCTGTACATCCTCGATACCCGTTACGGAACCATCTCGAAGGCTGCAAGACTGGGGGGGGCGAGCACCGAGCAGACTCCGCGCTGTCGCCACCAGTTTATAGTACTGGTTCTCGAACTGCTCACGTTCCTCGCTTTCGTCATCGGGGTTGTCCAGCAACACCTCGATGTCGCACTGTAATTTGTCGAAATCCACATATAAGCTATCAAATTTATTAAACCTGGCTTCTAAATCTAAAAGTTGTAAGCTGCTAAGTACGGTGCAACTTTGAAGCATGTGAAGGTAGTTGCAAAAAATTGTGAGCTTTGATTTCATACAGGCACGTTTTTTAATGAGTTTTGCAATCTTTTCGTCAGCCATAGTGATAGAAGGACAAGTAGCAACTTCGCAAATGAACTAATGAGATAACAAACCAGTTTTTTAAAGGAAAATAAATATATAACTAGCTAATGAGTTGTGAATGACTTGACGGTGCGAACAAAGGAACAGCTGATGCGACGGTAACAAGTAGGTACGTCGGCAAGCGATCAGCCGTTATAGATAAGAAGCGAAGGATTTGCGTACACAGATGGATAATATAACCGTAATATTTTAGCTTTATAAGCAGAAAAAGTGAATTATGAGAAATGTTCGGCTAAGAATAAGAATGATTGTCACTAAACGACTTAAATTGAAGATAAATGAAAGCACTCACTTAAATATGGCTATTTAAAACATGAAATAAGATAAAGAAAAGGAATAACTAAGGGAAAAATTGGAACGAACTCACAGAATGTCTAAACCATCCACAGGATAGACGATGATTTGCAAGTTTTCGTTCTCCTTTGTCCTTGACGATGACTCGAATGTTCGACGGGTCCGAAGTCCGACGCCGGTCGACCTCTTGATGATTTCGTCCTCTAGGCGTGTGCGGGTGCTGCGAAGTTTCTTCTACAGGACTTTGATGACTCCTGCAGGAACTGTTGCCGCTGATGACCACAACTGAAGAGCTTCGAGTTCGATGTTTTTTCTTCCGAGACCGTTACTTCTTGTATATAAGACGGCGAGATCCTTGAAGGACCAATGTTAGCGGGTGGAGCAAATAAAAGAGTGGACTGTATTTTAAGGCAATGGTTTACTGCCGTGCTAATTAACAATAGGAAACTTTCCCGGACAAACAATAAATAAATGAGGTTAGAGAGGTGATTCATCCGTCGCGGTGGAGTCCGTTGAAGCGAGTGCTCGTTGGGCCGAGCCATGTTGCCACGGCGCCGCGCCTCGGCGTGCCGATGATGACGCGTCGGCCACGACGCCTGCGCGTGTAGGTCGCGCGCAAGGTCGTGTGTTGGGTTCGATTCCCAACACTCTGAGTGACCTAAAGTCGCACGTAAGTCACGCTTTACTGTGACTTAAGTAACACATGCTATAAAATAGTACCACTTTACGTCCGTGCGTCCCTCCGTCTGTCACAGGGTGCGTGTATCTTTTGAACCGTAATAGAGTAGACACTTGATATTTTCACAGCACGCTATAATAACAAATAATAAAAATATAATAAACTTTAAAATTAAATGCAAAAAAAAAACACGTTTCCTGGAGGGAAAAACACGTTTCTTTTACTACAAGGAACGTGTTTCTTTCAGCGGGCGTTTAGAGAACACTTTCTTTGAATATTTACGAGTTTGTGTGTGAGTCCGATTCGCAATTTGGTTAAATAAGGGGAGGGTCCTGAGGATACCTAATTCCAACAAAGTTCTTTTAACCATAAGCTATCTTAATTGTACAAATATCTAATTTTAAAAAACTTTTTCAAAAAAATAATCAACCGGCTTCCGGAAAAACACTACAAAGTGAAAAATAACTTCAATTTCGGAAGGCGGATAAAAAATGAATAAATTACATATCCAAAGTCACCGACTTCCGAAATTAAAGTTATTTTCACTTTTTAGTCATAGTACCTACCCCACACCAGTTCGAAATTTCATTTTCCTTGGGGTCAAAACAATGCGATAGCAGCAATCGCGATTAATTTGCTGTCATTTTTTGAAGAGTTCCGTTGTCTGTCACAGCATATAACCACCTCCTTTTTGGAAGTCTTTAAATTCTCGCCTTCTTCACGTTGTGGCTGGGTGTCATAATGGCGCCGTTTTAGCACCCAATGGAAGCCGTTGTAAATTAATATTATTTACGATTACATTTTGGTGATCATACACAATAAAACAGATTAAATATGTCTAAATATTTGCTTAAGAAAACAGTTCAAAACAGTATCTTACACGTGTCTGGTTGGTTTATTTGTGAGATTTTATTTGTATGTATCTACATACAAATAATATCTCTTGCCAGAATATAACAATTATGGTGATATTATTATTAAGTCTGAAACTCTTTTGAGACTGGTATATTCGGGGATTCTTTTTGTGTACGATCTTCGTAGATAGTTTAATATTAATAACAACCACGTGTACTGCGTATTCTACTGTATTTCTTATTAAAACGTTGGATTTTCCCGACATTTTCCTGGCTACGAAGTTCTTCGCTTTTCATTTTCAGACCAGCACTTTAATTGCGTAACTCACGATTAATCATAATCGGTTTCAAATTGATAGTTCAACAGTATTCATTGCGTTATTCACGTTGTTAAACAGACACATTTTTCGAATATATGAAGCAATAGTTCAACAATCTGCTTCAAAGCGAAACAGATTATGATGAATCGTGAGTTATGCAATTAGGGTAGTGTTTGTGTGACCGCAATTCTTCTAATCTACGCAATGGATCTTGATGCCATTTTCATCATCATTTAGACAATTTATTCCGGAAGATTTTTAAGTTTTTAATGTCGAGTACTTTTCGTAATCAGTGATTGCAATCAGTGCGGTACATTAGACATCGAAAAATTAGAATTTTTAATTATATTAGCAGGTGGTCGGTAAAGTATAAAGACGGTTTGGGGTTATGCTTTTTAGAAGATTGCAACCTATTTTAAAATAACATACGTGCCTTATTAATCTATCCACAGGATCATGAGAATGTATGCTTGCCTTAAATGATAATATGTTAAGACGTGAACATATTTTTAAATTAATTCACACATACCTAAGATCTGATTACCTTGAAAGCATTC
Source organism: Polymixis flavicincta (assembly GCA_949987655.1). NCBI lineage: Eukaryota > Metazoa > Arthropoda > Insecta > Lepidoptera > Noctuidae > Polymixis > Polymixis flavicincta. The sequence continues at coordinate 10,655,325 of OX465195.1, read as the reverse complement.
CAACCAACCTGCACTGGGCCTGCATGGTGGATTACGGTGTGCCGTAATCCACCACGCGGGCCCAGTGCGGGTTGGTAGATGACACAAATGTCTTCGAGTATTTGGTTCTAGAACATGCCGGTTTCCTCACAATGTTTTCCTTCACCCTTTTTCGAACAGTGGTGATGAAATCATTTACACTGCAAATTAAATCGCCTAGCTGCGTTCGAACGTACGACTCACAACTCGTAAGTCGCGAGCGTTACCACTGGGCCACCACTGCTCACTGAATTTAGTCTAATGGCGTATGATCGAAAATGCCTATGTAGGAGCAGTGGACTAACAGCATTGGACTGTTGTAAGATGATGATGTTGTAAGTAATACTGATTGAGCAGTTCGCCAATTAACGCGAGTTGGTCACAGCTATAAGGTCGACAACAAAGGTTGGCAACTTTTTCTAGACGCTCTCTATGTGGAAGCGTATCCGTATCCCTCTCGAAGAGAGGAGGCGTTTTTCCCAGCAGTGAGAACGGTATAATCTGTGTACGTTTATCGTCATCTTATCAGTGATGTTCGTCAGAAAGGTCAAGTGTCACTCTCAACAGGCGTGCGTATATGACCAGTGGCCCTAGTGTGAGTTTTATTTAACCATCTCGATCAAACGCTTCGAGCGCGTTCGGTGCTCCAATTGGCCCGTCACCAATTCAGGGTCAATCGGAGCGCCAAACGCGCTTGATGCGTTTGATCGAGATGGTTAAATGAAACTCATACCAACGCCTCTGTGGGCTTAGTGTGAGTTTCATTTAACCATCTCGAACAAACGCATCGAGTGTATTCGGCGCTCCGATTGGTCCGTCACCAATTCAGGGCCAATCGGAGCGCAAAAACGAGCTCGAAGCTTTTGATCGAGATAGTTAAATGAAACTCGCACTAAGACCTCTGATGTATGAACGTAAACGAGGCAAAAGGAGTATATAAAGTTCGTAGCAGGTGCCGTTCTCTTGTTCCGGCCTACCTCCGTGGGAAAAAAGGCGTGAGGTTATGAATAATGTGCACTAAAGATTTATATAATATTAATAACAGTAAATGAAAACTTGGAGGAGGCCTATCTCTTTGGGCTAAAATGAAAACGTAAAGCCACTTTTGAAACTTTTGTCAATACTGCAACAGATTTCTTGTTGCTTTTCTGAGAGATTGCCATGTCAGTATTTTTACTTAGGTATCTTTAAATACGGTTTTAATTTACATTTGTATATTTATTTTATTTTAACGTTAATTTTATAATGTTTTAGTAGATTAGTTATGTCTGTAAGTGTGTTTTTTACAAATATCGCAGCATTATGCTGAGATGGGAGCCTTTTTGGTCTCGCATAGGTCTTCCTCTTTTACTATTTTATTAACTCGTTTTTGTTATATTATTATTCATATTTCACCATTATGTCTTTCCTGTTACTTTGTATTTCCAGTGCGTGTCTCAAATAAAGTACTTTTCTTTCTTTATTTATAAATGGCGTGAAAAATTATTACCGTAATTATAACATTTTAAAATTTCTCTCTTGACACTTCCTGCAAGTTTACACGTCTCCGTGTTCACTATAAGTGCATGTCTACCGTAAAATTGAGTTCCTTTCCAGCGGAATGCGGCCGACGTGTGCCAAGAACTAACTTAAACATACACACCACTACATCCTTAGACCCCCACAATAAGACCTACTTTACTTTGATTGAAAACGAAAATAACATTGCCAAGCGCAAGAGACGGTTGCACTGACCATCCAAAGTTGATCCGCAGTTGGGTTTTAAGTTCCCTCGTATCACCTTATTGAATAGTTTCAGGGATAACGGAGTAGTCCAACTTATGTTGGTGTATTCTAAAACGTTTTATGGTACACATGTTTGACACTTCAACGCTGAATGACGTCAGGATATGGCTCGTACACTATCTGGTGCCGGCTCGGGATTTTGGAGTGCTAAATATATTTTTAGAGAGATTTTCTGGACAAACTTGGGTAAGAAGTCTGAGGCTATATGGGTCAAATAAAGATAGGCACTTCTTACTGGTTTTAGTGGACTACTTTATAACGTTTTTAAAAACAAATACGGTCATCAATTGGCTGGACAGTTGGTTTTTACGGCAGTTTATTCACTGTACCTTGTTACGAGTATCATGTAGCTTCATATAGGTGCACTAAAGGTTTACGATCTAAATTCGCGTATATTCAATACGCTTATTCTGCCGAAAACCCAGTTTATAGAGTGATTTAAGAGCTATAACGCACTACCGAGCACTAACTTCGATTTTGGTTCATAAATATTTGGAAGTGTTTATGCACTTTATCGACTTAGATTTAACTACGTCGACGATTTTAGATCGCGCGCGACCGTGGTATGATGATACTGAAGTATGTTTATCGCTGGCCTACTCAGCAATTCAGGAAACATAATATTACATTAACATGAACCGTGACGGTAATTAATCAGATAGTTAGTCGGTGACAGTTAATTTATTTAATCTCTGATTTGAAGTCACCAACTGTATCCGACTGCTTGAGAAGTGATCTTGTTGAAGCGAAAACTTCTTCAGAAGCGTTGGGCATTTTTTGAGATGGGAAAAAACAATTATTTATTTATTTAAAAACACGTTTTGTTCTTAAAATTATAGAAGGCACACTATTAGACCTCTGGGGTCTGTCTTAGCATGCCATGGTCTGGAATTACTCAACGCGCTACTGTGAAATTAAGGTAAAATGGAGTTGTAATATTCTTTGAGCTTGTATTTTACGGGGAAGACGGAGCACAGTGGTCACGTGCTGCCTCGCGCACTTGCAGAGACCCCTTTACAGTCTCCCCAGAGATATGCCCTAATAGGCGTTGCACAGAGGGAGCTTCGGATCGGTGTTTTGAGAGGTAACGATGTCCCTTCCATGTGTAGAAGATGATCACTAAAGAAGAAATCCCACACTCCCCAGTCTTATCCCCAAAGTCCGGGCGCCTTTTGAAGGTTTCCCCCCGAAAACTAAAAAAAAAGGTACCTCTGCTCTAACCTTCGGGGAAACAAGGCGTGATGTTATGTGTGTTCCATCAGAGTCACGTCATCGTGCGAGTACCTTTATTCAACTTGTATAAGAGAAACAAAAGAAAATCACCGAACAAATGGTTCCATTGACGAAAACAAGTGAGTCTCGAAATGAATTGGGCTGTCAGCCGTTTGCTGTATGTTAGTTGCTTCAAATGGACACGTGAATGCATCCTTACTAGTACGACCTATTCTATACCAAAAGGCGAATTGAGAATTGGCCCGCTCACACTTCACAGTAAGTCAATAACTGTGCTTCAAAAGCCTCGAATCCCTTTGAACTCCACAGAGGCGAATATTAAAAAGTATTTATTACGAAAAGGGGGAACTTTGTAATAAAACAGCCAAAGTTTTTGACAAGGGATGTTAGATTACAAGACAAAAGAAAGATGTAATTAAGGACAAAATACTTATTTGGTCTCTTTCATATTTTTGATAGCTTAGACAGTGCGCACACCGAAGTCGAGACGGGTTTAACTGTCATTGACAGAAATTTGTGAAAATAATGTTTGCTGTACATTTTTGTAAAGTTTTACTAGGTACCTAAACCTTACTTATGATTATAAACGCGAAATTTTGTATGTATGGATGCATGTTTTTTTTCCATGTTACTCTTTCACGCAAAAACGGCCGAACGGATTTGGATGAAATTTAGCATACATATAGATTATAACCTAGATTAACACATAGGATACTTTTTATCTCGGTAGTACGTTCCCAGGGGGATAATAGTTTAAAATATAGAAACAAATAAGAAATGTTTATTTAAATAAGTAGATCTTTTGTAAATTCGTATTCTGAACGAAGTACCAGGTTGTCATAACTTGGTAGGAGCTCACCTAACATAGTTGTGTCAGCTAGAAAACGCTTTATGCGTTCGAAGTACCAGGTTGGCATAAATCGTTAGGCGCACACTTAACGGCATTGAAGGCATTAAGCGTTTTCTAGTTGACACAAAGTCAACTAGAAAACGCTTAATGCCTTCGAAGTATCCGTTATATAATTTCTGACCTCCGCGCGGGCGAAGCCGCTGGCAAAAGCTAGTATTACTTTTTAATAATTATGAAACTGTTTTGTTACGAGTATAAACGCCATTATTGATTTTAAAACGTGATAGGCTGCACCTAAGTTCTAGCTCCTAAACAGAGCAAACAATCATCGACAACTTCTTTTTTGTTTTTAATATGGCATCTCGCTGGTTAACCACCACCTCCTGGGGTCGTCGGGTGCCTAACCTTACTTGCTTGTGCTTGCCTCAATAAATAATGGTCTCCAGCCAAGGTTTGTCGAGCAAAAATGGCGTTTCCTAAAATAAAAGAAAAAGTTCATTGGCATATGACATTCACATACCCGCACTGCACTTGCGTGATGTATTACATCACCCTAGCAGGGTGGAGGCCTGCATCGTAGCAGTGCGAATAGCCTGTCAAAAAATTGCCTGTCAACTGTCAAATATGTCTTTGCATAATCATACAGTGACATGTTTGACAGTTATTCAGTCTCAGGTCTGTAGTCAGCCTTAGATCGTTAATTCGCGTGTTATGAAAGGAGGTTATAATCTTCGGGAAAGATCTTTGATGACGCCTTTAATTATTTTCGTGGCCTGGTTAGTCTTTGGTGTTCAAGAAAACTTTGTTTTGTTAGGTACCTAGTTGAAAAAGTTTTTAGAGATTAGGATATTATATTCTGGTAATTATTTATTAGCGTTGCTACGAGTAATTTGGTCCCATTATGCTTGATACGTTTGATAATTCAGTAAATTAAGTATGGGGAACATCTCTGGCAATATGAGGAGATAATTACGTTTATAACGCGAAATTATTTCCAACCGCTCTTACTATTTGGCCAATAAGCTGAAACTTCTAGAATTATCTAGAAGCTTCAGCTTAGCTCTGTGAGCCTGGAGATCTGTTTTACAGGTCCCGAACCTAGTTCAGAATCCAACTCTCATAAGGTTCTAGAATAAGGCAAAATTGTATAAATAAATTACTGTTACAATGTACCTTTAAGAGAGAAATAAACTATCACTATAACTATATTGAACGTTGAAATAGCAAGGATTTGTGCAATATGTTTCATATTGTCATATTTCTATTTATTAAAAAAAAAATGTTCCCACCGCTGGGGGACACATGCCTCCTCTCTTCCAGTAGGAGTGGGGCGTTATCCACCACGCGGGCCTAGTGCTGGTGGGTAGATGTCACATGCCTTCGAATTTTTGGTTCAAGGACATGCCGGTGTCCTCAACATGTTGTCTTTCATCGTGCAACCCCAATTTATGCTTTAAAGTTTCCATTTTTTTCCTTTATCTGACTGAGGCCTTTCCGAAACTTAGAATCGAAAAATCCAGGGACGTTCCCTTGATTTCACCTTGAACCTAACAAGCTTCAGCCAATAAGAGCTTTGTTAGACCTTCGAAAAGGAAAGGATCGGAGTAATGTCCTTAATGTTTTCTGATAAAAATAAAGTGGAACATTCAAAGATTCTATCGCGAGATAGTCAGGTGTACGGTAACCCTTAGAACGGTTTTTTGCATTTAAACGTATAGAGTTACGCCTTAGGATTTTTTGTTTAGGGTTCCTGAGACGGGATCTAAAATTTACTCTTTGGTTGGAGGCGCTCGAGCTACTGTGATTAGATAGCGGCAAAGCAAGGTCACGGCTAAGGTCTAATTTCAATGTATTTTTCACACGTCGAGATCGGAATTTTATTTGAGTTTAATTTTAGGCATATTACATAGTAGCTTATGGTCGCGGCCCCGCCCTCGTGGAAGTTGGTTATCGCGTTAAAAATTTCGCGCTCTTCGAAATTTCATCATGACTATCGGTTCAGCGGTTTAGGCGTGAAAGCGTAACAGACAAACAGACAGTTACTTTTGCATTTATAATACTAGTAGTAAGTAGGGATTAGAATTTCGCAAAACTTGATATTAGTTTAATCCTTGTTATTTACATGTAAGTAATGTGATTGACTGCCTCCTTGGTATAGTGGTTCCAAGCGCTAAGCGTGAGGTCGTGGGTTCGATTCCCAGGCCGGGCAAAGTGTTATTGGGTTTTTCTATCTGGAATTTCTTAGTAGCAGCCCGGAGCCTTGATTTGTGCCCATTGATGGTAATAGGCTCGCCCCCTATTACATGGGACTTAGATATAACTCTCCAAATGTGGGTAAACTAAAGGTACCTACATCTCTGCCTAACCCTTCTGGGAAACGAGGCGTAATTTTATTATGATACAAGTTAATACCACTATTTCGATTAATAATAATGCAAGAGCAAAAAAGTCATGTCGTCAAAAAGCAACAATTTCCTCACTTAGCTTAACGTTCATTCATCAGACGTAATGAAATGAAAACACAAAATACGACAATAAAGAAAAAAAAATTGAGTAACTCCACTTTAAAAAAATGGCTCACTCTATTATAACGATGTACCAACACCACAGCAAAACACCCCTGGTACAGTCAACATAAGAGAAAAGTATACACCCAGAAAAACTGTAAAGAGTATCCTCATATTTAAGGGTGTGGAACACGCATACACAAAAATCACCAATCTGGACCATTTTTTTCATGGGGCTGACATCGTTATAACAAAAAAAACATAACTGTCCCATACAAAACTTAAATATCTACTTTTCCACACTTTTCTAATATATGCTGTAAAGCTACTTTGCGTATAGAAAGAAAAAAGAAAGAAAGAAAAAGTAGTTATTGTGACTCGCACAGGAAGATAATATATTAAAATAAACTAGTACAAAAATTATAAAAAAAAAAAAAACTAATGTTTTGAGGGTAAAAACTAATAAAAATAAAACAGAAAAAAAAAGTAAAAATTGTTAAGTTTTTTACAGCTCTGTATTAGTAGATAATTATTTTAGTCGACAAATGCGAGTCGGAAAGTAACTAAATATATATATGCGGTTTGAATGATCTTTGACATTTTTTTCTTTTTGTTTTTTTTTTTGGGTGAGTAATCATCAAATGACTTCTGCTGGGTAGAGCAGGAGGGCGTGTCAGACTTTTACTGACTTAAACCCACCGGTGTTCCCTCAGTTGCCCGTGTGCTAGGGGCGGCGGGCGGTGTGTCTCTTTCGAAAAACCCGCACCCCTGGCAGGCATCGGCCCTTGCGGACCCCTCGGTCACCCTGCGACGGGTCAACACAGTGGCCCCGCCGCCTACAACTTTTCGGCCGCAGGGGAGAGATAGGGAGAGCACTCCTCTTCCCCTGCGGCCCCACCGCGTCCACCATCAAACGGTGACGGCCCCGTCCAGGCCACGGAAGGGAAGAGCGCTACTCAAAAGTACCGGCACTCCTCCTCCGCCGCAGCCCGTAACCCTCAGCCGCGATGCCTCCCATTCGACATCGCGGCCCTTCTCAGTTGCGGTGCACCTCACCGCAACCTACTTTTTGGCCGCTACGTCGTCGGCTTTGAGGCAAAAGCCCTGACGAGCGGCCCCACCTTTGGGTTCCTCTTGGCTTCACCGTGTGTGGGAACACGGTTACTGAGCCCTCCCGCAACGACAATGCGGGAACCCAATCGGGGGAGATCTTTGACATAATTCAGGTCGCAATTACGTCGCGTTGTTTGCACTGCAGACGTGAACACGCCGAAATTCGATCGCGTAATTTTGCTGGTATGTTGTCCCACTTAAATTTAAAAGTCATGCGTATACCCACAAATGAAATCTATCGTCTTTTCCAAAAGAAGAAGAAAGATGTGTGTGGTGCCTGTATACCAAGCTCTTTTGTTGAGTGTGCCACGTAACTGTACAATTTATGGCACAGATGTAAATAACAGGAACAGGGGATCCAATCTGAAATACCGTTTAAGATGTTCACAATTTCTGGGAGTCAAGTGTACGCATTATTTATTTTGCGGTGTTACAGTCGAGGCCGGGAAAAATGCAATTTTGTTCATGGATGTCGGCTATGGTAAGTAAGGATGTACGGATCTTGGTATTGAAATGAGAGATTGTTATAATCTTTGGATAGGAAAAGTGGATTACAACATTGGATTGTAACACAGGTTACACATAATAACGTGTTAATATTAAATTGTTTTGTGATTACATCTATTTATTAAAATAACTAAAAACGATTTTTACACAAAAAAAAAAAAACTTTAATTTCAAATGTCGGGGGCAAAAATCGAAACAAACCAAAGACACCGACCGGAGAAATTATTGGATTTTGATTGCTGTTATCACAACTAAATAATGAGGGTGTACAGGCGTAATGTTACAATAAGAAATGGTGTAAACAATATATTACAATTACATTATGCGATCTCAGAAGTCCCTGGTCTTTTAATGTTAGTTATTGTAGAGTTCCAAAGATCTTCACCAAACCCTAATATAGTAAATATTAAAAACCTTCCCTGAGAAACATACATTCACGTAACGAAAACCTCATCCAAATCAAACAAGTCAGTTTTGGGAAAATCGCAGACCTTTAAAAATACGCACATACCTAGATTCTCGTTTTTTTTTAAGTCGGTTTAAATAGACACAACGCCAACCCCTACAAAGATCATTCAATACTAAATAAGCATCATTGTCTTAAAATCTGCAGCAAAATAATAACGTATCTCATCCATCAAAAATATTGTCTACAACCATTTGTTATAGGATTCAATCCACAAACATATAAACATAAAAACTCCGTTCCAAACCAATAAAGTACAACCACAATTCATGAAATATCTAACAGAATAAACCAATAGAGATTACGAGATAAAAGGGTCTAGACAAAATAAGGTAACATGAGGATTATTGCATAAAATGGAAAAACACAAACAGAAAGGAGACAATCGTTTCAACCGTGAGAAGAACGTAAAAAGAATACTAATCCGGTTCGCTTCAGAGGATTCTGCGAGTAATAAAAACCGCAGCATAGCTACGGGATTTCAGGACCATTTCGCATGGCTTACTTCTAGTCGAGATCCTTATAATACATTTGTTTTGCTTTTTCAGGATATATTTCATGTAGAAATTGGGGTCATTATACAAGTTGGCTTTAAATTTAATCCTGCAATCGACTTCCTAAGCCTTCGGCAAATGTGTTCTGTGGTTGTTGGCGTTTCGAGTGAGGGCCATCTCTCTTCTTATTGCTTGACTAGATTAAGCTATGTCCCTTGTGCTGTTTTTTCAATCGTCTGTGTTCCAGTGGGTTGGTCAGTACAAAAGCCAGGCTGTGGCGTGCTTTTCAATGCGCACTTTTGTAACGGCTAGAGCTGCACATGTAGACTGCAAAAGCTGTTCACATTTAGGATAGATAGGCAAAGGAAACGATCAAATCAGCTTTGTACATAAACTCGCGACCCGCTCTGATTAGTTTTGATTGTTATTTTCATTTTTACCTGTTTGTGCTCTTGAGTTTCGATCTAATAAATTTACACTTTTACACTATTAAACGCGTGGCAATAATTTAACACCCAACACAACCCTGAGAAATCTCGTACAAGTATAATTATAGTAAGAGTTCTTAGAACACGGCTAGGTTGTAGGTTCGTCTGACTGATTTGAGCACTCGCAGTTTTAGGTAGGAAACCCTTCCGATGATGATGATCGATGGACTACTTACCGATGAGAAGCCGCACAACGCTACACTTTGTACAGTTTTGTTCTGTGCTCAATCTTTTTCTTTACAGCAGTGATTTTGAGGCAGTCATGTAGCTCAGACATTTTGTTAAACCACAGATTTTTTGTTATGGGTTTGAGAATTTTATTTTGGTATCTTTGCAGGATCTCTACACTGGAGTTTTGGGTGAATGGCAAAGATTTAAATCTTAAAATTTGCTCTCGCTATACTTTTCGGGCGAAAAGTAATACTGAGAATAGTGTGCTCACACATTCCGTAAATGGCGTTTCAGAGATATCAAAACGAAACAGAAACGGATTAGGGCGAAGCTAACGATTTAAATCTTTGCTGTATAGTTTGTTTAGTAAAAAGCGTGACTTAAGCGTGGGGTCAATATTAGGATTTTCCATAAATGAATTCTCAGTAGCAACCATTACAAGGATTTTGGCAACAGCCTCGGAGATTTTACATGAAACGTTGTCATAGATGACGAAACTAGTGATTCAGGATTTGAAAAGAGACAATTACCTCTGAATTTGTTTCGAACTTTCTTCTTAGGGATCAGTCAGCTAAGAAATTCAGGCGCCATAGTAGTTTTAAAATATTGACCAACAAAATAGGAAACAAAAAATGCGTCCTCAGTACTGTTAATTTAAGCAGAGTATGTGTTTTCGTACAATCTTTTTAAATACGATTGAATTACATTTCCGGAAACCTGGAGTTGCATTAAAAAAATTATACCTAAGTATGACTAGTAGCCAACTACTACCGTCGTCGGTCCACTTTAAAAAGGTGGCTGGTACAGATCGGAAGTAGAAGGTACAGGACAAAGGACAAAGGGTTGTGGCGCAGCCAGGGAGAGGCCTATGTATAGCAGTACACTGCGATGCGACTCTGATGATGATGATGATGAGATTCCTTTTTCCGCACGTAGACTCCCATTCGGTCCATTATACGTGGGGATTCTGGCTAACAAAGCCAGCCTAGCTCCGCCCAAAATCACAGAAGCTTCCTGGGAGTTTCACAGGCTTCGCGGAGCGACCTCATTGTTCCGCGGATTTCTTCACCTTGAGAAGCCACGGCCTCGTATTCCAGGATGACGTGGGCGGCTGATTCTTCGGCGTCAAGGTAACCCCTGCAAAGGTGGCTGTCTGTGGCGCCTATGTTAAGAAGATGTTTGTTAAGAGGGTTATGGCCCATAATTGTTCCTATTATTGTTCTAAGGTTATTTCTACTCAAGCTGAGAAGTTTTTGCGATGCGACTAGCGATTAAAGCAGATACCTATGTATAAAGTCATAAACAAAGTTTTGGAGTATAAAGAACTGTTTTTCTCTTTGCGAAATCAAGCGTTATGATCAAATAATTTCCTAATCGCGTTAATCATCTTGTAGATACAAAATTTCTGCAACTTCACATTGAATATTTAGTGATACGAACAATTTTACACTGAAAATTTTATTGTTTGAAGTTTAAAAGGAAAACTTCGATGTCTGCAGGGCCACGAGCGAATGTAGAAGTTTTCCAACACTTTGTTTGAAACGAGTCAATGAATCACATTATGCTTATACGTACGCGTTGCGTTCTTTGTCTTTGTTCTATCTAGAACGCTGGAGAACAAAGAGAGAGAATACTATAATTCTGGTAAAATGTAAATATGATTTTCTGAGAGAACTCGAATAAATCCAAATAAACTGGATGATGTTTACGAGCCATTGGTTGAGAAATTTGTTGTAAACATGGAGGTTTGATTCCAGCATGCCATTTAATATTGTGTTTTAAAAAATGTTGCCTGGCTGCATCTTCTTCTATTAACACAGATTTTATGGTGTCTGAAACATTTACGTCCATCAAATCTTGCATACATTAAACCTATGCACATCTCTAATAATCTGATACCTTTGAGTAATGCCCCATTATAAAGAATATCATCATTCTTCATAAAAAATGTATTTAGGGTATGTGCAACATTTTCTTTTTCTTTCGTACTAGCCTTTTTCAGACTGTTATCTTAAATCACTGCTGCTGGACTGGAAAGATGATATGAAAGAGAAGGAGGTGAATAATAGCGTGACGGATGAAGAATTAACGGGGAGAATGAAAGAAGAAAACGTGTTGTGCAGACCCCATGTACCATGGTCTTCCATGGAAGAAGGGCAGGATGAAGATGAGATGATGACTAGCCTTTTACAGGCTACATCACAAGTTCGGCAGAAAACAATTCAGTTTACAATATTCAGCAATACATTGTTGTTTTCATTTTAAAAGATCAACAAAGTTGAGTCGCCTTAGCACGTCTGTAAAACATTCTACAAAATAAACTTAGTACTTTAACATTATGGTCCTAACCACGCCTTCTTCTCCTCTTTACAACAGTTACACTCCACCTGTTTCGAAATAATTCCACACAGAAACCTTAGCTTTGGACAATAAAACAACAAACGTAGGAACTTAGATTTTAGAGTGAAACCGACTAATGTGGCACTTTCAAGTCGGGAACTGGGCTAAATACGGAACGTAGGTATCTCGATTAGACGATCCGTACAGGTGGTAGAATGGTCGTGCAGCTAAGAATTCACTTGGAGCTACTACTTTAAAATTAGCTTTTCCAAGGTCTTTGTATATTTGGATGATGTTATAATTCTTCTTGATCATGATGACGGAATTTAGTATCTGCGACTCTGCTTAGGTGAATCAGAAAAACTTAATTTGTAGATGCATAAGAAAACATTACTTGGATACCTTCTTGGCCCTGGAGTTTTAAGCTCACAAGTGACTGACAGACTTCGAGATTTATAATATTACATGTGAGTTACAAGACATAATGGAAGAAGATGTAATTGAATTCTGGTGAAATTTAAAAGTGATGAGTGAATTTAGGACTTTTGAGCCTTTCAAGGTCTACTGAAACATTAAAATTTAATGTACATAGTTTCTAAGTGAACTTAGGTCTCTTTGCCTTTAAAAAAGTCTATGAAAGTTTGTATAATATTATAACTAAAATCTTTCATTTAAAGCCAGCTAATAGAAGGAACTAAAAAAAAGCTATAAACTAAAACGATAGAAGTTTCTGTTGCTAACCAGTTCTGTAAAGGGTGAATCCACCAAATCAATAGTGGAGTAACGCATCGTACGAAGGCATTTGGAATAACCCTTTGTATCGATACGGTTTGGTATTTACGTCTTTGGGACTTCCACTATTTCTGACCATTAGAGTTAATTTGGTGACGAAGCAGCTAACTTGCCGCCACTTGCAGAGATAGGAATAAGTTTTAGGGACACTTGAGTGTATTGGCTCGAGTATATTATTATGAATAGTGATTAAACTTGAGCAAAATAAATCTCATTTTTATTTGTAACATTTTCCTTTTTAAACGATTACATATGCTGCAATTTAACTGTTATTATGTTGTTGTTTTTTATAACATCTAAATATTCCGACCGAGTCAACATGGAATATTTATCATCGTAAAGTTGGAAGGCCTACCACAAGGTGGACCGATGACCTTGTGAAAGCCGCAGGAGTGCGCTGAATGCGGGAAGCACAGAACCGGTTAAAGTGGAGGCCTATGTCCAGCAGTGAACGTCTTTCGGCTGAAATGATGATGATGAAGTGAAAATTTGGGGGTTAGTCCGTGGATGGGTCTGATGATGCTCTTTACATACCGATACCCTTCCGTGCCTCGGGAAGCATGGTAAGCCATTGGTCCTGGCTGTCCTTCGTAGATCTTTGACAGTTCTTACGCGTCGTGAGAAACCCGAAACTCGGGCAATCCAGTCTTACAAAAGAGTCATCATCATCATTTCAGCCAAAAGACGTCCACTGCTGGACATAGACCTCCCCCTAAAGAGGGGGTTTTGCCATTATCGCCACGCTTGGCAGGCGGGTTGGTAATCGCAGTATGTTGGTAAAATGCATTGAGAACGCTGCTGCCCATTCTCTAGTAAGTCCCTTAGTCGCCTTCTACGACACCCACGGGAAGAAATGGGATGGTGCTTTTCTTTTACATCCGGCACCACACAGAACGGCAGTCTTACAAAAGAGTATCATACAGTAACTGGCATGTGGAGGTCACATACGGAGTCGCTTGATGTAAATTATTTGTATTCAGCTGCACCCGGTTAGACTGGAAGCCGACCTCAACATAGTTGGGAAAAGGACAGGCATACAAAGTGTGATTTTAAGTGTCGTAAGACAAACTTTAAATAAATTTTTTCATGAACATTTAATTCAATCAGGGTCTTTCCAATCTACAAACCATGAAACTGTATTTTCACTTGGTCAATTAGTACCAATTGTTCCCAAACCCTGGTTTCTCCAAAACGTTTCCTATCTCTCGTACATCATTGGCCCGTCTCAGTTCATTAACAGCGATTAATCACGCCGTCCTTCGACCGGCCTTGAGCCAACTTTGCTGGTAACACAAAATATATAAACAGAAGTCCGGCTCCATACAACGAGCTTTAACAAGCGCACGCATACATCGACGCTTAGGTGCGGCGATCTCAAACAAATGCCAGTCGCGAGTGCACTTGCACTCGCTGTGTGTGAAGCGTGTCTATGTGTCCGTGCGTTTCTGCTCGTAATATGGAGTCCGCCTTCTGTCGTTTCCTATTTTGTGCCTGAGCCAACGTTGCTACTAATCTACTAAACGAGTGTTAACTTGGACTAATATTCCAACATACATCAAGATCTTTAGCCATTTAGAACATTGATGTATTTATCCTTCTTGGAACCGGACGGGAACAGAACTATTGGTTACTAAATGGTCGTTTTGTTTCTCATGTTTTAGTTGTTTTCTTTGGGAATGGTTTGACAATTATCTAAGTTTTGGTTATTTGCCAAGTCTACCATATCAGCTGGACATGAGTAGACTCATGTCCAGCTGATACATATTCTAGGCTCATCATCATTGGCAGAATCGTTCTACCGACTGCTGAGTATAGCCCTGCTCCTTTTTGTGCTATGCTTCTCTAGTCTGTGCCTTCTTCATTTCAAAGCAGCTACCCGTAGTCCTACGTCTTGAACCTGGTTCTATTACAGGTTGCGTCAAATGAATTGGTCTGCTGCCTTTTACATTAATAATAAATAATAATATAATATATTTATTTGACATAAAGTACACAGATACAGGAGACACTTATTTTAAACATGCAATTTAGCTTTGTACAGAAAAAATGATCAATGACCCCTATGCTAGGAAAACCTGTGTTACAGGGGTCATCCATCCGTCCATTATTAATGTTATAATGGTGAAATCCAAATGAGTAATGTGCACTTTACAAAATAATAAAACAAAAATAAACTAGACTAATACAATTAGATTTGAGGATAAAAAAGGAGTTTAAATTAATTAATAACAATGGAAAGGGAGTGTCTATTTGAGTGCCGGGTGTGAGTTAGTCTGAGTGTAGTTGTGTTTGTGCGAGTGTAGAGTGAATGTGTGAGTGTAGATGTGTGTGGGTGAGTGTAGGTGTGTATGTGCAAGTGGCTGTCTGATTTGTTTTGTTTAAGTTATGGTTTGAGTAATTCTTCTGTGTCGTCATAATTTAAGGTGAGCAGATATTCTTTTATTTTTTGTTTGCATAGGAATTTGTTCAAACTGTTAATGTTTAATGTGCTGTGCAGCTTATTGTATAGTAATGTACTTAAATAACGGTTATGCCGTCGTGCAAAGGCGGTATTTGTTGAAACCTTAGGACAAACGGGTTTGGGTCTTCTTCTGAGCGTAGGGCTTTGACATCTGCTGGGAGGGGTAACTTTATGTTTACGTGTAACCGATCGAAGCATATACATTTGGCGGACTGTCATTACCTTAAAGTCCGAATAAACTTGCTGAGTGGGATACCTAAATGGTTTGTTTAACAAGACCTTGATTACTGCACGTTGGGCTCTTTCAGCCGGAATCAGAATTGTTTTGGCTGCACCGCCCCACGCAACGATACAGTAACTAAGTGTTGATTCACAGAGGGCTGTGTATACCATTTTTAGGATATCTTTATGGGCTGAGGTTCTTAGCTTTTTGAATATGTAAATGAGTTTCCTAGTACGTGCAGACAGAGATTCAATGTGAGTCCTCCAGCTGAGACTGGAATCAAGATATACGCCGAGATACTTAACGGAGGAGGCTCTCATCACCGTCTGGCATGTACAAAAGTTGTTGCGGTAACGCTCGTCACAAACATGGGCTTTGAGTTGTAGAGAGAGGTCAGATGGAAGGGTCGAGGGTCTGGAACCGAAGGTTACAAAGTTTGTTTTGCTGACATTCAATGTTAAGCTATTATTGCCCAACCAGATCATAACTTGGGCCAGCGACCATTCAGCGGCCTCCCGAGCCCTGCCCCAGTCGTGTCCACTGCACAATAAAACAGTATCGTCGGCGTACGCTATAATTTGAGTAGAAGGGAGGGTAAGTAAACAGAGTTCGTTTACATAGATTTGGAAGAGGAGAGGGCTAAGCAAACTTCCTTGTGGCACACCGAAATCGAGTAGTTGTTCCCTACTCATGTACTCACCTATTTTAACACACTGGGACCGGTCCGAGAGGAAATCCTTGAGCAATTTATAAGCTGTGCCGCGTATACCAATGTGTTCCAACTTTTCGAGTAAAATAGGGACAGAGACAGTGTCGAAGGCTTTAGAGAGGTCCAGAAATATGCCAACACATTTTTGTTTGCCGTCAATCTTGTTAACAACCAAGTCGAGAAGGGCTGATACAGCGTCTTCCGTCGATACCCCCTTTCTGAAGCCGAACTGGTTTTTAGCGATGATTTCATATTTGGTTAGAAAGTTGAGGAGATTTTTATAAATGATCCTTTCCAGTATTTTTGAAATTGCCGGTAGCACCGAGATTGGCCGATAATTATTTACACTGCCTCTGTCGCCTGATTTATAAATTGGGTGAACAATAGCTTTTTTGAGGGTCTTAGGGAAGGTGCCAGTGGATATTGCAATATTACAAATATGCGTTATGGCTGGAACTAGTTTGTGACTGGTAAATTTAAGCAACTTGGGAGAGATATCATCCCAGCCAGAGGCACTGTCTACGCGGAGATCTTTAATTATTGCTTCGACCTGTTCTTCGTCTGTTTCCAGTAGAACAATTGAGTTCACCGTCGAGACTGGGCGGAGAGGAGTACATTGGGCGTTGCTTAAATTTCCTGGGATTTTGTTGGCCAGGTTCCTGCCAACATCAGCAAAGAACCTATTTACGGCGTTGACTGACACGATTGGATCATTGTCTATTTTAAGAAGATCAATCGGAGCTAATGTATCTTTATTTGTGTGAAGTACATTACGAATGGCCCGCCACATCTTTTTTGGGTTATTTTTAGCATCAGAATAAAGTCTTTGTTCATACGCAGTTTTGAGTTTTTTAAGCAGGTTGTTACAGAAGTTCCGATAGCGCAAATATGTTAGCTTTAAAATTGCGTTAAGGGGTTCTTTATTAGATTTTTTGTGCATGTTATCGCGATTGCGTATACATCTCAGCAGCCCAACCGTTATCCAAGGTTTAATAATTTTAAGTTTACAGGGGATAGTTCTATAGATAGTGTTCTTTATTATTATGGGTGTCAGAATTTCATAAAGTTTTTGCATTGCAAGATTAGGGTCATTTAGGCTTAGGATAATTGAAAAATCACAGCTTTCAATATCGCTGATAGCACAGGATAAGTTTAGGCGGGAAGAGACGCATCTGTTTGGGTTATGACTTGGAGTTTTTGTTTCTAGGTTTAATAAGACAGCGGAGTGGTCTGTTATAGATGTTTCAATTACCAAAGTGGTTGCCTTATAATTTGTTTTAAGTAAAACATGGTCCAGACAGCTATTTAGCCGAGTTGGTATCACATGGGCAGGAAGAAGGCCGTGTGAGGCTATCAAATTTAAATATTGAGAGGAGCGGGGGTCATTGTTGTTTGGAGCAATATTAATGTTAATGTCTCCTATTATTGAGACTGTTTTGCACTGCTCACAACCTGATAGTAGGTTATCTAAGCTGTTCAAGAAATTGTCTATGTTTTTCTGTGATGGTGGTCTATATATAGCTATTATGGTCATATTGTTCTGGAATTTGCAGACTAGGCAGCTGGCATCGGCAAATGACGGCTCAGTAATACTAAGGCTCAAAGTATCTTTAATATAGATCACCACGCCATCGTTCTGATTAATAAGTTTATTGGTTTGGAATGAAGTGTAACCCTGTAAATTTGGGACGGTTGCATTTTTCTTTAACCAACACTCTGTTAAAATAAGGACATCACATTTTATTTTGATAGACACGAGTAGACAGTTGAGTTCATTGAAGTTCTTGTTTAAGCTCCGAATGTTAAGGTGCATGATATTAAATGCTAGAGGAGATTTTAAATAATCAGCACATTCATCGGGAGTACAAGTGAGCGATGATGAGACCGTGATACTGTCCAGCTCGTTGTTAATGTCATTAATTGACGCCAGTTCTTAAAATGTTAATAATCCAGAAAATGGCGCTTGTATACTGCGTAGGATCCGAATGTGGTCCTGAATGCTGTCCGAAACCGTAAGCTAATAAAAGATGACAAATAGAGGTCCATGCAATAAAACGATTACCTAAGAAACAGTAATTGTTATATGAGTATGGCCGTAAGAATGAATTTAGGCTGTAAAGAATATGTTTGCGCTCTTTTTCGTTTTTTTTATGCGAGTAGGTAAGTATCAATTGATTGTGTGTGTAGTAGAAAAGGCATCGTTTGGTAACAGTGCAATAAATAATATGTTTGATGTGTAGGTAGTATACATGACTAAATGTCGAATTTAAAGTTAGTATTGAAGTTAAGGGCTTACATAATTTACTTAAGAATAGTATTAAAATTAACCGACTTATAAATATCAAAAAGTATAACAGCGATATAATGTTAACGTTTGCAGAGAGCAGTCATTCGTTCGCTTGGTGTTCTAGGTCCCTAAGAGTTTGCTCTGACGTAACAAGTATTTGTTTGACTCCTGTGACTTTCCTTAAGAAAATATTGCCGTTTGAGCTCCAACAGAAGTCGTACTTGTTAAGTTTTGCAAATTCCTTGGCGACGAAAAATAATTTCCTAGAACTGGCGGGGAGGTGTTCTGATATAAATATCGGTCGCCTTTCACCAGTCATACCCATGCTGCGAGTACTGAGACGATCCTCTCCACAGTGTGCTTTATTGAAGTTCCGGGCTGCGGTGATTAATTGGTTTTTAGCCTGGACATTAGAGAATTCAGCGATAATCGGCCTTATGGTATCTGGTTTACCCGGTAGGCGGTACACATCGCGCAAGTCAGACTTGATTAGCTTTAAATCAACAATTGCTCCCACTTTGGTGACTATCGCAGTGAGGTCCGACGCTGATTCGTTCTCCACAGGCGGCATATTGCGGATTTCAATAGAGGAGGGACGGGATACCCGTTGTAGATCTTGTATTTTAGTTTCCATGTATAATAATCTTTTCTTGTATGTAAGGTTTTCTTTTTGGAGTGACTCGAATTGTTTGAACATATCGTCATATTGTTTATTAATGAAGGAAATATTTTTTTCTATTTCAATGTTGGATTTTTGAATAGCTACGTTTTGAAGCTTGAGTTCAGCCATGTCGGACGCTAGTTTGTTCAAGGAAGAGCTTTGGTCGCTACACAGTTTAGTTAGGTAAGCTTCTTGGTCCATTTTCCAGTTCTTAAGCATTTGATGTATTTCCTTTTTTAAATTATGCAATTCGGCTCCCGGAGAGCAACACGTCCGAGGACGCTTGTTAGAGTGTCGCGACGTAATGTTTACATCGTCATGCGGACTCCTCGATATCATTTGAGGAATATCAGAGTCGGACAAAGCTTGCGTAATGTTGACACTAGAAGTGCTTGGCGGCGGCGAGCGCTGTATGCGAGGCATCGTGAGTAGCCGGGCGACGTAAAATAAACGTAGTACTCACGGATATTCGTTAAGTTCGTAGCAACACGGGTCACAGTGGCTTCTTATCGGACAGCGCTTGCGGCGATTAGCGGTCTTGGAGTAAGCGAGACAGCAATTATGACCACTGTACTGTTTCCACGGAGGTGAAGGTGGTCCGTGCGGGGCAGGGTCACGCCGTCAGTTCGGCGGTGAGCGTTGTGGTGGAGGACTCACGTAGATTATAGGAGTTTAGGCACTTTGTCGTTCTAATTAGGGGTTAGAGTAGCGTATGTGCTAATTATTATATTATATTGGAGCTAAAAACACGTCTACTCTCGAACACGGTATCGGACGAAGGGGACATTGATTTCATTAACACTAGAGCGACTTTTGGCTAAGTAATACCAGCACCCTAATTGCGTAACTCACGATTCATCATAATCTGTATCGTTTTGAAACGGATTGTTAAACCATTGCTTCATATGTTCGAAAAATGTGTCTATTCGACAACATAAATAACGCAATGGATATTGTTTAACTGTGAAGACGAAACCAATTATGATCAATCGTGAGTTACGCAATTAGGGTGCTGCCTTCCGGTTCGATCGAACAGGTTAAGTTACGGTTGCCGTGGTTGGTTCGTGGATGGGTGACCATCTTTACATAAGAAGTGACATGCTTTCCGTGCTTCAGGTAGTACGTCAAACCGTTGGTCGCAGCTCTTATTCGTGGATGTTTGACAGTCTTTGACAGTCTGATAGAAATTTGTGTGTATAGTAATAATACATGTAATTAGGGTGAATACTTGAGTCCGATTTGTTTTTGTTTTATTTATTAAATTATCTTATTTGTAGTGCCATTTATGTGTTGACTGTATTAGACATTACTAAGTTCTTATGACATTGTACTTATATTCTGACATTACATTGTATAACGTATTAATGTGAATAGTATAATTTAAATGGTATAATTTTAATAATAATTTTGCATGCCTGAATTGGTGCAACACAGTGGTCTGCGCATGCGCTTGACATCTAGAAATGTATGATTATGTACTGTGTTGACCAATAAACATTTGAATTTGAATTTGAAATTCGTCAGAAGCCCGGAAGTCCAACAACCAGTCTTACCAAGGAGTATCGTATCACCCAATAACTGGTTTGTAGAAGTCAGACATACAGTCGCTCCATGTAAAATGCTTGTATTCAGATACATCCAATTAGACTGGAAGTCGACCCCAATATGGTTGGGAAAAGGCTAGGTAGATCATAATGAGTTACAGGAGTGCAAATAAATCAATATGCGCGGGACACATACCCCCTTATTACAGAACAAGGTTTTTCTTTAGGTATGGTTTAAACCGTCGAGCCTGTTTTTTAAATAAGAACCTAACTGAAATCGAAATACAGCTCCTTTTACAAAACTGACAAGTTAGTCCAGTGCTAAATTGTCAGTTTTGGAAAAGGAGCTGTAATTCTATTACAGCTCTAAGTTCTTATTTCAAAAACAGGCTCGATGGTTTAAACCATACCTAAAGAAAAACCTTGTTTTGTAATAAGGGGGATAAAGTTTTGCTAAAATAAAAAATAAATGTTCTATCGGAAAATATTTTTTTATTAAATCTTTTCAAAGTACTCTCCACCAGCCTCTATACAAAGTTGAATGCGTCTGAACCAGTTTTCAAAACACTTTTTCCAGTTCGCCGCAGACATCTCGTTTACAGCCCGCTCGAACGCTGACAGCGCATCTTCCGGCGACGATAATTGTATCCCTTTGAGCTGATCATATATTTTCGGGAATAAAAAGAAGTCACACGGTGCTGAGTCAAGGCTTTAAGGACTCAGGAATTTGAACGGCGTGCTGTCCAGGAATTCCCTCGTTTTGAGCGCGGTGTGTGAAGGCGCGTTGTCGTGGTGGGGCAGTAGCCCGCGGAGCTCTGTGTTTGGTCGTTTGTTGCTCACAACAGAGAAAACTTATGCTAGGCATTTGGAAATTTTGAAAATGGTACGTATGTACCTATTTTTACTTACAAATAATCATATTTTCAAAGTAGATTAAAACTGGCCAGTCTCTTTGTACACAAAAACTTTTTTTCGCTATACTTTCTGAGTGGGTTGGTACTTATCTAATGAATGTCTCCTGTCTTGTGCTTTTTTTGTTTGTTACAGACAACTTGGGACGTTCTTTGATTTCAATGTCTGTCGAAATATTAAACAGCATCGTATTGAGAACATCTATAGTCGCGTTAATGTGGTTATTGTGGCAATATTGCCTATTATAATGATTGTGAATGTGAGAGACCTCGTTTAATAATGGGCATTTGTATTTCGATAGGATTTGATGGTAATATAATTGTACACTCAATAACGTATGAAAATATTTGACGGCTCGGTTGCTATTGTGGCTTAGTGATTAGCTGTTTCGATTTTCTGATCTCATCTATATTTAGATATGACCTACATTCCTATAGATAATTGACTCAGATATAGGTTATGTTTTTGTATAGGTGTTTAGGACCCATTTATAATATACGCGATGTACTTTTGAAAGTACCGTATTCAAACACGAAAATTGTCATTTAATTATTTCTTTTCTTAATAAATTAAGAAAAAAAGAAATACTTAATGAAATGATAATTTTCAACTCAAACTTAATGTTAGAAAATGCACTGACTGTATAGTAATACAGGGTGTAACGCAACCCCTATTGTTATCTTTAAGCACTAAAGATAGCAGCTGGTATATAATCACTTTACATAGTTTCAGCATAAAATAAAATACTCTAAGAATTGGTACCAAATTTTCGTTTTCATAAGTTTCTTAAATTCATATCATAACAAACGTGTACCGCACTACGTAGGTCAATAATTTTCCACCTTACTTGCCATTATCACGATAAATCTGTTCCGAGTGATGTATTTATTTCAATTTGAAAAATTCGTTTTCTAGTATCAATGTACTAAAAATTCTCATAATTTCCAAACACGTAGAGATAGGATTAAAGAATCCTTCCAATATCGTTTGACATCATCCAAAGAACCCGTGCCCTTGTTATGTATATACCCTTTCTGTTACACGATGTATACTGCAAATACGAGAATATATGAAGACACTAGCAATAGTGATACAAAAGAATATTATGAAAGTATAAGATGCATTCTAAAATAGAAATTAATTTAAAAGAGTTGTTGATTTATTCAAACGAACTAAATAGTAGTGATGAGCCGACAATCGGTTTTGTTAATATTTGACGAGCTATGGTGACTAAACTATTGCATATATTTTTAATCAACTTCTAAAAGAAAGAGGTTATCAATTCGAAATGTTTTTTTTTTCAATGTATGTTCGGGCATAACTCCTTCATACATAGACGGATTTGCAAAAATCTTTTTTTTTCGAAAGGAGTTTATTCCGAAATGGTCCCATTTAAATTTAATATAGATCTGATGATGTGTTTCGGAGACAGACAACGGAACTCTTCGAAAAATGACAGCAAATCAACCGCGAATGCTGCTATCGCATAAATATGCATTGTTTCGACCCGAAGGATGATCCCCCCCGAGTGGGTTCCAGCATTGTCGTTGCGGGGGGGCTCAGTAACCGTGGATTCCAGCCACGGTGAAGCCAAGAGGAACCCAAAGGTGGGGCCGCTCGTCAGGGCTTTTGCCTTCAAGCCATTGATGTAGCGGCCAAAAAGTAGGTTGCGGTGAGGTGCACCGCAACTGAGGTCGGACGTGATGTCGAAAGGGAGGCATCGTGGCTGAGGGTTACGGGCTGCGGTAGAGGAGGAGTGCCGGTGCTTTTGAGCAGCGCTCTTCCCTTCCGTGGCCTGGACGGGTCCGCCAACGTTTGATGGCGGACGCTGTGGTGCCGCAGGGGAAGAGGAGTGTCGGTATAGCGTAGGCCGCTCTCCCTATTCCCTGCGGCCGCCGAAAAGTGGTAGACGGGACGGCGCGTTGTGTTCCACACGCGCGCCGTCAGAGATGTCAGCAACCACTGGTGGGGCCCGCAAGGGCCGATGCCTGCCTTCCTGCTCTACTCAACAGGAGAAGTCATTTGATGATTGCCCATCCAAAAAAAAAAAAAAAAAAAAAGAAGAATGATGAAATTTCGAATTGGTCCTATATCTGGTGGTATACCACTGGTGGTGGGTAGGAAAGTGTCAAATAAACTTTTTCTAAAAAAATGAACAACCGACTTCCGGAAAACCACAACAAAGTGAAAAAGTGTAGTGTTTTTCCGGAAGTCGGTTGTTCTTTTTTTTTAGATAAAGTTCTGGATTAATACGGATGATAGTTTTTATGCTGGTAGTACATTCCTGTGGCATAATTTCTGCCAAAAGCGAATAGAACATACCAATTAATAACGTGACCCTAACTATGATTCAACAAAAATCTGATAGAAGCAAATAATATCGCACATTACCAATTCAATCTTATTATTTTCACGATTCCATTTACGTTCATTAACAGGAAGAGATTGGAGTGATAAAATTTTATGCTAGCTGCAATACCAACATACCCAATAACGAAACAACAACCGATTGTTAGCCATGCTACCCTAGTCACTACAGAATTGGATACGGAATAAGGAAAACGAAATAAATGGGAATCTATGAGCGTACTAATATTTTGGAGGAAACGTCTCTGTCGTATAAATGCAATGTTATCGACACATTCATATCATTTGAATGTAAATTAAATAAGGTGTTTGATGGTACTTCTTTTCTGCAAACTAATAGAAACTATAAGAAGAGAAGAGCAGTGGAGTCTCAGTGGTATCGGCCTCGACTTTCGAGTTTTAGATCGAGAGTTCGAACCCAAGTAGGCGCTTTAATTTTTGTAAATTATTTCATCACCCACTGCTCTCAAAACGGTGAAGGAAAACATCGTGAGGAAACCGGCATGTCCTAGAACCAAAAAATCGAAGACATGTGACCTCAACCAACACGCACTGGGCCCGCGTGGTGGATTACAGCACCGAGACGAGGCCTGAGTCCCAGCAGTGTGAACGATATAGGCTGATTATGAGCGTACTAATCTTTTGGAGGAATCGTCTCTGTCGTTAAAATACAATGTTATAGACAGAGAATGGAAATTAATTAAGGTGTTTGATAGGTCTTCTCCTCTTTGCTTTAAGCAAATAGAAAAGAAACAACCAAAAATTATAAAATAGTGTAACACCGTTTAAAAAAAGTCTAGACAGAGACAGCACTACAGTAATCAGACGTCGTAAAGACTCCCGCAGACAGGTGCGACGCAACGACGCGACTCTGGTACTACAGATTTTCTTGAAGTTTTCGTAGAAATTGTTCTACAACGGTTGCGTTTCGCTAACGTGTCGTGCCTGTCTGTGGGCCTTATGTGTAAAAGGAAGGAACATAGACGGATTGTTTGAAAAATTATAATATGGGTAAAGATTCGACGAACATTGAGTAGACGGGTGATCGAGATGTATGGAAGGCATATACAGGTTGTTTGTCAGAACGTTAAACATACGAAAATGGTGGATAGGTGGGGTCATCTGCTACTTATTCAGCCCTAATTTATTTGGCCCTGGCCCCCGGTGTGTTTAAAAAAAATAAGATTTAAGTACTTTTACATCTTTTTGTAAGTTTGAGGACTCATAACTTTTTTTTTAGCTAACATCTGAATAAAGAAATAATTTTATAAGAATCTGTCAACATTAAAGATAAAAAATAAAAATTTTGCCTGTTTTACCCATTTTTTGTAAAAAATACACTTTAAAGTTAAGAAAGTGGTGAAACTAGAAGAAAGCAAAAAAAAAACCAGCGGCCAGGGCCAAATAAATTAGGGCTGAGTACGAGTAAGTAGCAGATGACCCCACCTATCCACCATTTTCGTATGTTCAACGTTCTGCCAAACACTGTTTAAGAAAAACGATTACTGCTAATAAATTGGGATCATCCTTCTTGGATGATGATTAATTCTAAAACGTTCTAGATATGACAAATGATTTTATTTCCGTAAGTAGTTTTATACAAACTCTTTTACACGTCAATCACATTTTTAAAACTAGACGCGGCGTTTCCTATCTGTGTACTCCGTGAAGAAAAGCCGAAACAAACTCAGGGCCAAGAGACAAAACACATTTCTGTTAGCGTTCACGCCAAACGCTACGCCAAAATGTATAGGAATGACATTACCTGCGGAAAGGACACGACGTAACCTTTCTACAGGTAATGTCATTCCCATAAACTTTGGCGTAGCGTTTGGCGTGAAGGCTAACAGAAATGTGATTTGTCTAGGCCTGCAGAAGTCACATTCTCTTTTAAACTCCAGACATAAACATGGTAAGAGGGGCTTGTGGCTAAGTAACAATAGCTGCGCGGGTCGATCGATCAGGTTAAGCTACGCTTGCCGCGGTTGGTCCGTGGATGGGTGACCATCTTTACATACCAAGACCCCTGCGTGCCTCGGAAAGCACGTTAAGCCGTTGGTCCCGGCTGTCATTTGTGGATCTCTGACAGTCGTTACGGGTCGTCAGAAGCCCGAAAGTCTGACAACCAGTCTTACCAAGGGGTATCGTATTACCCAGTAACTGGGTTGTGGAGGTCAGATAGGCAGTCGCTCCATGTAAAATACTGGTATTCAGCTGCATCCGGTTAGACTGGAAGCCGACCCCAACATAGTTGGGAAAAGGCCAGGCAGATGATGACATAAACATGGTAAGATCATATGAAGACATGTAGATTGATATCTGAAAAGGTCTTTTAAGGAAAGAGTCACACATAATGAGTCGACTTGACCAGTCAGTGTACACATTTTGCCGCCAGACTCATGGATTTTTCAAAGTCAACATTCGTGCCTACGTCGCTACTTAGGTCTACTAAACCACATAATAGATTTTGATGTAATTTTCACCATCATTAAACATTTATTCCAAAAGGGTTATTTACAAAAAAACATTAATATTTAACTTATAAATAGTACAAATGTCTAGATGTTTGAATATGTCGCTTTTACACCCGTGAAAAACAGCGCGACGGGTCATCATCAGCCTATAATGTTCCCACTGCTGGGACACACGCCTCCTCTCTGTGAGAGGGATTGGGCCGA
The DNA here is from genome assembly GCA_949987655.1 of Polymixis flavicincta. NCBI lineage: Eukaryota > Metazoa > Arthropoda > Insecta > Lepidoptera > Noctuidae > Polymixis > Polymixis flavicincta. Next base: position 10,628,719 of record OX465195.1, on the reverse strand, counting down.
AATTCACCACGCGGGCCCAGTGCGGGTTGGTAGATGTCACATGTCTTCGAATTTTTGGTTCTAGGACATGCCGGTTTCCTCACGATGTTTTCCTTCACCGTTTTGAGAGCAGTGGTAATAAAATAATTTACACAAAGTAAATCGCCTGTCTGGGTTCGAACTCACGACCTACAACTCGTAAGTCGCGGCCGTTACCACTTGGCCACCACTGCTCTCTGCGCTACGGGTCGCTAGTAAACAAATAAAACACCAAAACCTAACTCGCACTCAAGCGAGTGCCGCATGACGTGTTGCTCTCTCGCTGGCTTTTCACCAAATTTATATAAAAACATAAAATACACGTGCATTGCTCTCGCCCCAGTTACATTTCACTTTGGTTGGCAATAAAACTTTAGAACTCGGAATAATATGGAACATTTTTCACACATCTATCTACACGGTCTTCACATGATTGGATCAAGATTATGTTTGGTGTTTAAAAGAGACTCGCACATGGACTTCAGCTAGCTACCTTGGCTTTCCTGGAAGTCTTTAAATAGACTCCGGACTCAGGTAGGCCGAAGTAGAAAAAATTTGCTCTGGTGGAGATTCACGGATGTCTCCGCCCTGGAGTGTAAATGTGGTGCTGTCTCATAAACAATGGGACCAAAAAATGATGGGGCTCGCAAGGGTCGATGCCTGCCAGGGGTGCGGGTTTGTTCGTAAGAGATACCACAGCCCCTGGGTTATGGGCTACTGAGGGAACACGGGTGGGCTTTAGTCAGTAAAAGTCTGACATGCCCTCCTGCTCCTACCAGAGCGGGAGAAGTTATTTGAAGATTTCGCAACCAAAAACAAAAAAAAAAATGGGGCACATAAAATCTTGGCCAGCGTGTCCTGTTGTCTGCACGCTAAAGGATCTGATAGACGCTGCCGAAAGTCCGAAGGGATAGGAAGAGGTGTACCTAACCCACGTTTCGACAATTTGATGTTTAAATCCCATGTAACAGGAGGCAAGTCTATTTGCTATAAACTGGGCACAAAACAGGAGCCCTGAGAGAGTGATATCGGAACCCTGGCAGGCACTTAACTTTTTGTATTTCATTTCATCACCAACGCTCTCAAAACGGTGAACAAAACCGGAATGACCTAGAACCTAAACATTGAAAGACAGCCTGCGTGGTGGGTTACGGCTCACTGAAAGAAGATATTTGTTCTAGGAGCGGGAACGTTATAGGCTGAATATAAATTACTAGCTTTTGCCTGCAACTTCGTCTGCGTCAAATTTATTTTGGTCTTAGCGTGATAATATAGAATTTTTCAAATCGGACCAGTAGTTCCTGAGATTAGCGCGTTCAAGCGAACAAACTCTTCAGCTTTTTAATACTACATATTTAAAGGTATAGATTATTAATGGGCACAAATCAAGGCTGCGGGCTGCTAAATAAATATAACGAGCTTCAGCAGCAAGAAATAATACTGACATTGTACAATATTTTTTCGGCTATAATATGTACTGGATGATTTTGTCGTGGACAACGACAATAGCTAACGGCTAAATCGGGTATTTGTTCTTGTTGAACTGTAATGGCAATTACAGTCCTTGTCCGGATATTATTTAGTTGAGTTATTACTAGACTAGTTTCTGCCCGCGACTTCGGCCTTGTGAAATTTCTTGTCCCCGCGCTCCACTCCGTCGCAGGGCATAAAAATAAAATAAATAGTGTTTCATTACAGGCAATGTATGAAAGTTGACAATAAAATAAAATAAAAAATTCAAAACATAGAGATATGTATGTTTAAGTACCCATAGTCTTCTATATAAATAAAAATAAAACTGACCGATTGACTGACTGACTGACTCATCAACGCCCAGCCCAAACCCTTGGACCTGGAAAGCTGAAATTTTGCACAGAGGTTCCCTTTACATTACGTAGACAAGAAATAAGGAAGGATTTTTCGAAATTCAACCGCGCGTGCGAAGCCGCTGGCAAAAGCTAGTCAAAAATACATTTATTCTGTCGTCATTTTTTGTTCTCGCTTAGGTGAACAGAGGGGCAGTTCCCATCATTTTAAGAACGTTCACAGTCCTGATCTCAGTATCAGAACTGGTGAAATATGGAGATATTTTGGCTAAAACCCCGTCTTCTTCGGAGAATACAAGCTACAATATAAACATGACACAAAATAAACAATTGCATTCTTGAATCGGTAAACAAAACATTAGATTTACATACACACTACTTCAAAATAATGAGAAAGCTGTAACATCACGGATGGGCAATCACAACGTCGTTAGCGAAGATGGACACAGCAACGTGGTGTTTACGTAAAATAAAAATGGCAGCAGTTCCAGTTAGGAATGATTTTGAAAGTGGTGAAATGGCTTGGAATGCTACTTATATGTATATGGTGGTTTTAGATTTATTAATAGTAATTTTTGACATTATTATGAATGATTTTGACACTATTATTGATTATTTTGACATCTATCCTTCTATGTAAATAAAAAGAAAAGTCCTGACTGACTGATTGACTGACTCATCAACACCCAGCCCAAACCCTTGGACCTAGAAAGCTGAAATTTTGCACAGAGGTTCCCTTCACCATGCAGACGAGGAATAAGGAAGGAATTTTCGAAATTCAACCCCTAAGGGAGTTAAATAGGGGGTGAAAGTTCCACGTGGGCGAAGCCGCTGGCAAAAGCTAGTAATATTATAAAGATGAAAGATTTGATTGTTTGTTTGTTTGATTGCATTGAATAGGCTCCGAAACTACTGAACCGATTTGGAAATTTCATTCACTGCTGAGAAGCTACACTATCCCGGGGTGACATAGGCTTTATTTTTATACCCGTGTTCCCACGAGAACGGGAACTACGCGGTTGAAACAGTGGAGCGCTGCTAGTTTTTAATAATTTTGCCAAATGAATGTACGCGGGCCCAGTGTGGGTTGGTAGATGTCACATGTCTTCGAATTTTTGGTTCTAGGACATGCCGGTTTCCTCACGATGTTTTTCCTTCACCGTTCTGCAATACATTCCTGAACAATTACAACAAAATTCTTTCTCTAGTCTGGGAAGGTAAAATAACTCCCAAGAATTCGTTGAACCACTGATTTCCGCACACAATGTTCTAGAGCTGTCACATCTGTTTTTATTTTTTAGTCCCACAGCACTTACTATTTATGTTAAACGTAAACGTTCCTTACATTAGGCCCTTAAAGGGACTAGGGACGGCCGATAAGGAAAACGGCTCCAAGATATTTTTATTGTGCCATATACTTGTTGCGAAATTACCAGGATCGAACTTTTAAAGTAATGAAATGGAATGCATTCAGGCTGGGAAACAAAACAGCCTTTTGGGAGTTTGTAAAAGAATTCAAATAATAAAGCTGAAGTATTTTTTGTTGGATACAAACTGAAAAATGTTTGAATTCTTTGATGGAAATAAGTTAGGAAATTTAGATTTTAAAAGTTAAAGCTTCTTTGGGCGCATATTGGGCGTTTTCTGAACAGTGAACGAAACCATAGCATCATACAACTCATGTAAGTTATTAAATGTATTCTTATGAGAATAAAGTAATCTCAAACCTAAATTACGTAAATCGACGTGAAAAATTCATTTGATTAGTGGTATTTGAGTTAGCTTCAATAATACGTATTTTTGTATCGTAAATTTTACATTGATGATATTATAATAAGTAAATAAAATTACTATAAAAAAACAACCCACTTAAAAAAAAAAATACTACATAAAGAAAAATAACTCGAAAATACATTACAAAAGACTCGAAGCAAGTTGTGTTTTTTTTTTGTTGTGTTTCCGAGCCTATACAGCTTTTAACCACGCTTTATAAGAAGTTTAAAACAAAGAAAAAATCAACATATGCTTTCAATTTAAAACCATCCACGGATTTGTAAAATTCGCTGCTGTCTCGTCTATTCGCGACAACCATCTTCCAACCCTATAATCAGTCTTCAATTACTGTCTTATTGCCATGTCTCCAGCAAGTTGTCTTTTTGGTAACAAGCAAGCCTTGGTACCATCAAACCTTGAAGGCATCTGCTAAGCAAATTGTACATTCCTATACTTTGTTTCTTTTGAAACTTCGCGGTGCTACGATCAAATTATATTGAAGCACGTCGCGTATCGATTTGCGCTTTCTACGGAATTAGGGGCCTGTGAGGTGCTGAAGAATTTAGTTTGGAATGGTGAAACGGTGAAGTCAATACAGCGAGGCATGTCCTAGAACCAAAATTTCGAATACATGTGACATCTACCAACTTGGCACTGGGCCAGCGTGGTATATTACGGCCCGCTCCCTCTCACAGAGACGGCCTGTGTCCCAGCAGTGGGAACATTATTGGCTGATTATACCATATGCTTGTGCTATGGTATATTTAATACTGCTGATAGCTGAAAGCAATTGTATTCATAATCTGATGGTGTTCGCCAGATATCTAGCGTGGTAACGGTAGTAAACCGTATGCCAGTTTGATACAGCGGTCGTTTGTGAGGGTGTCGGCGGGGTGATGAATGGTGTGATGTTTTTATTATATTCGAAATATGGTCTACATAGCACAATTTCAAACGAAAAATAGGCTTTCCGCTGAACCCGCGGAGTATGTTTATGGTCGATTTATGACGTACAGTTACGACTCTACGCCCCTAGGTACGCCTAAGCTTACCGTAGCTTTAGGGAAATCCACTTTGGCCTTTCATTTGACGTAAAGATATAGTCTGTCCACAAATTATAACTAAACATGCTTTTATATCCAAATTTTACCTGTACCTCGGTCCTCTCCTCTATAATAGATTAAACTCGAAAGCAAAAATCTATTCCCTGAACTACACAAATTGTAAGAGAACTCTCAATGATGTTCTCCAAAGTATGTCTTACGAAGAAACAGAGAATTTACTAACTGTGTTAAAATAAATATTCACCTACGTTAAGTATTTATCAAATTTAGAAACTAAGAGTTAAATTAAGCTACTCAATATTAATATAATTATTTGTCTATTGTCAACTTTTAATTATTTATTAACTTTTAAAGACTATTTTAGCTCTTTTTGCCTGAAACACAGGATTACCTAGTTCAGGCACGTAAATCTTAGGATATAATTTACATTTAAGCAAAACTGTACATATTTTTAAGCCTTATAATTTTTGAATAAATATATTATTATATTATATTATTTGATACGGTAAAGTGTGCAAAACGTTAGTTAAAAATTTTCTGGTTTCCCCAAAACTGATTACGATATTCAAAATTAATTTATTGACGTCCATGTTTGGGTCACAGAAATTCATATATGTATACGTGTACCAAATTTCAAACGAGTGATACTATGAGTGTTCCGTTTTTTCATACAGACGTACGGAACCCAAGAAAGGGTGAGGAAGACTCATAAGGGCATTAAAAATTCGTCGGAATCGCTGTCAACAGGAAAAGTGCCCAAAAAGCTGGCAGCATTGTCACGTTGTAAGGCAATGCTAATTATTTGGACAAAAAATAGGCTAGACGTCTGGTCACGTGCAGAGTCGATAAGATTTGAATTAAATATCTAATAATTAAATATAATACTGTCTAAACGGTAAAACTGTTTCACTTTTAAACAACTGACATAAAAAAACACTTTAGTTTTTATTGTCACCGATTTCCGAAAACAATGTTATTTTTAACTTTTTTGCCGTGGTACCCACTTTTCACAAATGCGCATTGCTAAGTAAATAATAGTAATACCACTAATTATAACATCATGACCATACTTTTTTTTTGGCATGACGTCTTCCAAGTCAACCTATGAGGTTGTCGGCTGCTTAACCGGACTTGCCTTAATAAATTAAGGGTTCAAAACAAGGCTCGAACTCACTGGTGGGCCTGTTTATAAGCACGCTGTCTCACCATCGTTTTAGGTTTCGTTTCCGACTGAGGTATCAGTGATGAGCAGTTAGAGGTTGGTCTACACGCAAAACGTTATAGAGTGAGATGCAGGATCATTTATAGTTTCGGCTTCGGAAGATCGGGTTTTATGAAAAAACGACTGCATAAATCAATGACCAATACAGCTTATTGAACTTTTCGTTAGTTGAAATTTTTCGGTTCCGACTTGGTTTTGGAGATTTTACACTTCTTTAATTACACAAGCACCCCCAAAGATAGGTTACATTAGCAAGAAAAACGAATCTTCCGAACTTTTAAATGGCTTTTTATTTTAACATTCTGTTTCCGTACAGACAATTTTAATAATGAGACAAAACCATATCGTGTTTAATTTTTGATGCACATTATCGAACATTGGAGTAATACACCGAAGTTTGTATGGAAAATATATCAACTAGATTACCCTTAAAAACTTAAAACTGTAGCGAATGCTCGTTAAGGGCACCCCCTGTGGGGAATAGACCTCGGATTGGGGCATTGCTTATAGACTGCGGTCAGCAAAATACAGACTGGATCGAACTGATTGATCAAACTGATCATCAATATACATTAGTCCTCCTCCTTTTTTTGAGGCCCGTTGAAAAAGTAATCAAAATCACTACCAAAGTAACAAATATATAATAGGCTTCGCAGTCATAATCCGCATCATTCCAATTCACTTGTCATAAGAATATAATAATAGAACAAAAATTAATAACTGCCATTCTTCCATTGAGCTAAGTCTCCTCGACTGAATATGATATCACATAGACGTTAAAATGAATGGATGTCTGCAGATAACTTAATACTGGCCTGACCCATAAATTAGGCTTTTGGTGTCAACTGATATAGACTAGCGGACTGTAGGAAAATCTTTTAGCTATTTCGGGTATGTGTTTTAATAACGTAAGTGGGTTTGTTTCGTGTTGGGGCGTTGACGTGATTTCAATGACCTTTTCTAGACAGAAATTTGCTTTCTTCTTTTGTTTTTTGTTCTTAATTGAGTCGTTTCGCTTGTATTTGTATTTAGGCGTTATAGGTTTGTTATAAAATTAATGTATGCTAATACGAAAGTAACTTTTATCTGACTGTATGTTACTTTTCTCACTATCTTTTGATGCTTTAACAGCTGAACGGTGAATGATGAAATTTTTCAATGAAAAATTCAAGATAACTGAATTTTATGTCCTTATGTGTACAGTTTTTATCCAGGTGGAACGGTCCCGTATGATAATTTCCATGGCACAACACATCCACGTGGGAAAGGCGCGGGCGAAAGATAGTTTAATTAATAAATGATTGCCATTCATCATCATTATCATCGTTTCAGTTGAAAGGCGTCCACTGCTGGACATAGGCCTCGATTGGGTAGATTTGCCATAATCGCCACACTTGGCAGGCGGGTTGGCGATCGCAGTATGGTGGTAAAATACATAGAGAACGCTGCTGCCCATTCTGTAAGACTTTCCCTTAGGTGCCTCCTACAACACCCACGGGAAGAAATAGGGTGGTGCTTGCTATTCTTTGCGTCCGGCACCACACGGAATTTCAGAATTACATTAATTAAAATCATGACAATAATTAAAATCATGACAATTTTATGAATAAATAATTTAATGATTGCCATTGGAAAGGTGTAATTACCACTGCCACGCATGAGGCATTCAGCTTAATCGTTGGGAAGGCAACGAATCTGCGAAAGTTCTCAAGGGTAAATTACGTAACAAGCGTACAGTAGGAATGGTTTTCATTATATCAGTTCAAATACATTCATTGCGTTGTTTACGTTATTGAGCCGGCAAATTCGTATGAAATGTGGATTACAGTAGCGAAGGGTCAACACAAACCGATTCCCATCGGCTAACCTTGAAGAAATCCCATAGATACACCATTAAATATTTCAAAGTACAATTTATTAATGTTTATTGCTGAAAAAACTCCTGCTGCCCGCAGGAGTTTTTTCAGCAATAAACAAGAAAACCAAATCTTCCGTACAAAATTCTGTGATTCCAACTCAATCATTGAAAGTGGGGATTTATCCTCTGAGGAAGCTTAAAGCTTGCATCACGCGGTATTTTTTTGTTGAAACGGCTTACCCTGGCGATAATTCCACACCTCGCCACTGATGGATTATGAATATTCTTCAAAATTAATCAGATTCTAATTGATAGTTCGTTAGACAATTGGGTCGCTGGTCTTGCTGATGTCTTCCTGTGGCGGAACTTGTTACCATGATGCGAGCCATCAGCTTGATTTTCATCCATGCATAATCTGCCTATAATTTTCCCACTGCTAGGACAGAGGCCTCTTTGTAAGAGGAAGTGGACCGTAATCTACCACGCGGGCCCACTGTGGCTTGGTAGATGTCACATGTCTTCGATTTTTTGGTTCTGAGACATGCTGGTTTCCTCACGATGTTTTGCTTCACCGTTTTGTTGGCAGTTGTGATGAAATAATTTACACAAAGTAAAGCGCCTGTATGGTTTTGTATCTACGACCTACATACAACTCGTAAGTCACGGCCGTTACCACTGGGACTGCTAATTCTCGTGTTGACAAAAAATTCTCCACATAATATAAGACAGAAAAATCCTCGACAAAAATGCTTACGGAACCCTTCAACCGAAGACATTAAACTATTCTTCGTTCCAAGTCATTTTACTTGATGCCGTGCAAACTTTTATGAATGCCTTGCCACAGTATTGATTTATTTTCTTTTTTTTTTTGCTTCCCCTATTGAACGAAGTTCGGCAAGTCAGTGTGGCGTGCTTTGCTGTAGGTATATGGTGGATCCGCAGCCATTTTATTTTTGTTTGCGAAGTCGGTATAAGTAGGTTGGTAGTTTCACTGTGATATTCGTGGTAAATGGAAAATAGTTTTTATAGGTAAGATTTTTTTGGGTTTGTTTTGAACTGAAGATTGTCATCAGACCATTTATCATCACAGTTCACATTGTCACAGTTCATCATCTATATCACTTTTCATAGCTACAATCATCATTATTATTTCCACCAGCGTCGTCTATAAACTTTCACTGGTTTCCATAACACAGCTCCACAGCTCATATCCAAGGCACGGAGTTGTATCGATATGAAATGGATAGTGTCCCATCCATGAACCGACCGCGGCTAGTGTAGCTTACTCGTCGATTGACTCTTGCGTCTAGTATAATTAGCCCCGAGCTCCTTTCAAGAGGTTGGTGGAGTTTGTATCAGGAACTAGCAATCAAGCGTAGACCATATGGCAATCACCATCATCAAATCAACATGTCACTCAATACTCATTAACAAACTTGTCAATCACATACATACATACGTAAACTTACGCCTTCTTGCCATGGAGATAGGAATAAACTACCTGCTACGATCCTTGCATACCCATTTTGATTCGGTTTCTTGCATTCATCTCCAGTGCTATTCTGTAGAAATGTCACCGTGATAACCTGTTTAAAGTGAGCTTAAAGTAAGCCGTCTTTAGTATCAATCCCTAGTACCAGATGGATTGAAAGCTCACTTCACCTGAGTTCTCACGGTGAGATTTTAACGGAATAGATCGGCTGAAGGCCAATTATAGTAATCAAAAACGTTCAAAATCTAGTCGCAGTTTCACCTCGGCGACAAACGAATGTCAATAACTTGTCAAAAATAGGAAAATCGAGGTATTTTTGACAAATTGAGACTGAGATCAGACTGTAAATGTTCTTAAAATTACGGGTATTGCCCCTCTGGTCACATACTCACGCCTGGTGCGAGTACGCACGGCTACACATCAACCTATACATTTCCAGTATAAACTGATCTCGCATTATATAGGATTTCGGTACAGAGCGAGATCAGCGTAAACTGGAAATGTATAGCTTGATGTGTAGCCGTGTGTACTACGCACTTGACCTTAATGAAGAACGTCACCAATAAGGTTACAATACAGTATACAATTTTAACCAGTGTATACCTGACGAAACATTTCTGCGTTGGGGGTTCTAGAAATATATGTTCAATTCATGGTTACAGTTTGCGCACTAGTAAAAAAATTACCCTGTACAGGGAACCTCGAGGTATTTTTGACAGATCGAGACTGAGATCAGACTGTAAACGTTCTCAAAATTACGGGAATTGCCCCTCTGGTCACATACTCACGCCAGTTGCAAGTACTACGCACTTGACCTTAATGAAGAACGTCATCAATAAGGTTACTACTACAATAATGTCGTTCTAGTTCGTCTCTTCCGAATGTTTCCACTCACATCTGCCTTACCAATACTTTTTGTTAGTCGCATTAGATTCATCCTCTGAACATGACCAAACCATTTCTCTTCTTTCTTAGACCACATTCTTTATTTCTTTCATTCCTTCTATCTTCTGAGGGAACACGGGTGGGTTTTAGTCAGTAAAAGTCTGACACGCCCTCCTGCTCCACCCAGAGCGGGAGAAGTTATTTGATGACTTCCCTCCCAACAAAAAAAACCTATCAATCACTATTTGTGTTTCTGTGATTTTTTTCCAAACATTCAAAACAACTTATGATAGAAACTGATTCTATAACGTTGTGACAATAAACATAAGTAAATGCGAGCATTAGTTTACAATGACTAAGTTGCTGCTCTTATGAATAGTGTTGTTCGTGTAATTTATCGATAACTTCTGCTGCACACTTATTTCACGCACGCCCAATGTGTGGACCTCTCTGCTAGCATCTGTGTTCCATTTAGCATACAACAAGTTAGCCTTCAAAGCAAATAAATAAACAAATAAATATAAAAATCTTTATTTCAAACATGAACACATACATGAACAGTCCATAGGTTGGTTAGTGATGAGTTAGTAACAGAAAGTACTTATAGTCTAGATTAGTATTGTTAGTAAATACACAAACACAGCTAAATTGCCCAAGCCCACCCTCGAGGCTCAGTGTGGAACCACCATAGGTACATTTACGCCTCCGTCTAACTCTTGGGGAATCACAGGCATGACGTTATGTGATGAAATGATTTATTTGGCACACACAGGCACAGGCATGCATGTTTTAGGCACGCTCGTTCTATCGTATACCTCATTCATAGCTTTCCAGCAGTCTGGATCGAGGTCAAGATCAGGCCCACTCCGCAATATTAAAAAACCTTTCCTCATTGTGCATAAATGTCCTAAAAATCCTGAGTTAAAAGTTATACATCTAGGTAAGTATACCATTCCCAGATATCATACTGGCTTGAGAATTTTCAAGGTGAGGCGCCAGTACTCATTAAACCTGAAAAAATATATACAAAATGATTATGGAAATTACACTCATAACAATTAATCATCATCAACATCTGCCTAGCCTTTTCCCAACTATGTTAGGGTCGGCTCTTAGTCTGACTGGATGCAGCTAAATACCAGTATTTTACAAGCATTGGTTTGGTTTTCTGATCTCCACAACTCAGTTACTGGAGAATACGATACCGTTAGTAAGACTGGTCGTCAGGCTTCGTAAGATTCGATAGTCAAAGATCAACAAATGACAGTCGGGACTAACGTTTAACGTGCTTTTCGAGCACGGCGGGATCATACCTTTCAGAATTGTAGGCAGTAATTCTCTATGACCAAAATGTTACCGCTAATTTCAAAATATCGATAGCAACATTACCTGTTTCCCATCCCTATTTTAGCAGAGAAACTTGCCACAGTGTAAGCAAACATTTGAAGTGGCCCAAACAATGATACCCTTATTTAATCAGACGCACCTGGTCGCCTTGATTCCTGTAGGTTAAGTGGGGAAGGATCTAGGTAAATAATAAGGGCTAAATGGTTTTGTACTGAATTGGGGTGTAATAAATGTATTAATAAAATATTTTGATTTAAAAGAGTGTACCTAAGTGGAGTTTGTTGCTCGTTTTGCAATTTGCATACTAACGCACACACTGCCTAACACTACACATCTAGAATTTTTGTTTTGTTATGCATTTTAGGTTACTTTTAATTTTTTTTTTCTATTAAATTTGATTTGCTTTGTAATCTTTGGATGCCATAAATAACATGTAACATTGCAATTACGAGAAGACACTAGCTCTTGTAATACAGTGTACACTAGCGCAGGAGCTGGGGAATTCATAAAAATGTTTGTATTTTTTTTTATTGAAATACAAAACGTGCAGATTGCGTAAAAACGTATTTCTAGAGTCGTCGTATCGCCCACAAATAACTTAATTTCGTGAGTGAGATATAAACTGAAGGTGAATGTACTAATGTAACTCACGAAATACAACAAATATAGCTTTATATAATTATTATACTGACATACCCCGAAGAATTGCCAAACTTATGTGGCATTTTTCGCAGAACAGATGGCCGATGGGGCCGAAAGGTTCTGGAGTGGCGACCGCGTACCGGAAGACGTAGAGTCGGAAGGCCTCCCCGGGTGGACCGATGTGGGAAGCACAACACCGGTCGAAGTGGAGGAGCCTGGGGGAGGCCTATGTCCAACAGTGGACGTCTTTCGGTTGAAATGAAAATGATGATAATGGAAATAATTAATACTACCGACCAAGTTCATTCAATTCCACTGAATGACTGACACGAAATGCTTTCAGTTGCGAATCATATTTTGTTCAACATATAGCTCGACTCTGACCTGCAAATTGAAAGGGGCTTGTGGCTAAGTATTATTAGCCGCACATGTCGATCGATCAGGTTAAGCTACGCTTGCCGTGGCTGGTCCGTGGATGGGGGACCATATTTACATACCAAGACCCCTCCGTGCTTCGGAAAGCACGATAAGCCGTTGGTCCCGGCTATCATTTGTGGATCTTTGACAGTCGTAACGGGTCGTCAGAAGCCTGAAAGTCTGATAAACAGGCTTACCAAGGGGTATCGTATTACCCAGTTACTGGTTTGTGGAGGTCACATAGGCAGTCGCTCCAGGTAAAATAATGGTACTCAGCAGCATCCGGTTAGACTGGAAGCTGACCCCAAGATAGTTGGGAAATGGCTAGGCAGATAACGATGTAAGAAAAATTGGTTTTGCGAGCTAGCCTGGCGCTTAGGTAGATGATCTACAACACAGGCGATCAAAATGAGGTCAAAAGTCAAAGGAGGTTCCAACAGAATCAAGTTATAATACTTTTCTCAGTAAACTATTTGTTGTTATGGTAAAAAAAATCGCTTTCAGTTTGACATTTGTTTCAGGTCGATGGATGTAAACAAATAAAATTATGTGTTAAAATTATTTTTTACGTTAATGATTTAGTTCCGTTAGAGTTATCTGATTTATTTTATTTAATATTGTTTTTTGAAGGTGCAGTAGCACAGGTAATTATATTGCGAGTTTTTCAACCATTGTAATCAGTATGTGGATAAGTAGGTACCCAGTCCACTGTGTTGACTGTGTTTCTTAACTATTATATAAATAATCTGAAGCATTAATGGTCTATTCATCTAAATCATTTCTTCTAGGGGATGCGCTAAAGTAACCCGCGAAATTCATTTTTTTAAAGGTTTTTTGGATCAGAGGGTGTTAGGGGTTGCAATTTCCATGTCAGGGTTAGTAAGACGACCCACTGACCTAGGCTTTCAATATATATATTGAATGCGAAGGCCGCTATATGATTTTTGAGTGTAAATCTGCCGTCAGGCTTCACGAGTGTGTTTTTTTTTTTTGGGTGGGAAATCATCAAATAACTTCTCCCGCTCTGGTTGGAGCAGGAGGGCGTGTCAGACTTTTACTGACTAAAACCCACCCGTGTTCCTTCATTAGCCCGTATGCCAGGGGCTGTGGTATCTCTTTCAAACGAACCCGCACCCCTGACAGGCATCGGCCCTTGCGGGCCCCATCATTTATTGTGCTGACATGTCTTTGAGGCGCGCGTGGAACTGAACGCGCCGTCGACTTGGGCTTGGTCCTTCCCGGACAGCGAGCTACCCATTACTCGCCGTTCGCAAGCCCATGCCTACGGTGGCCGGAAATCGGCCTGGGATTCCCGACGCCCAGGGCGTCTCCGTATCCTGCGGCGGCTAGGGTCGCGAGGGCGCATATGCTGCCTCTCCCTCACGTGCGCCGCCTCCCTCTTCGCGAGCATTACTGCTTCGCTGAAGAAGGCGACGGCTACCCATGCCCTCTCGCTCCGTACCATGGCCTGGACCAGGGCTGGACGCGAGAGATCGCCGCTGCCGATCGCCTCCACGAGGACACGGCGGTGCTCCGCCCAAGCCGGGCAGACCGCCACCGTGTGCTCCACCGTGTCCTCAGGGCGATCTTCGCAGTGGAAACACCCGGGCGTTTCCTCCCGCCCTATCCGAAACAGGAACCTCCCGAAACAACGTGTCCGGTGAGGACCTGCGTCAGGCGGAAGGTGAGGACGCCATGCCGCCTCTCAAGCCACTCCTCAAGGAGGGGACTTACCGCCGCAATCGTGGCGTGCCCAACGAGTGTGTGTTAAGTGCAATATGATGATCTTAAGGTAAATAAGCCGTGGTGGTCCAGTGGTAATAGAATAGAATATAATAATAGGTCTTTATTTGCTTAGAATGTAGGTACATAAAAATAATTTGTTTCATTATACAATATGATCCATGTACATTCTGCCTTAATATAGCATGCAAAATTTAATATAAATATTACTGTAAGCGCGTGGGTTTCACGACTTACACGAGTAGTTTGTTTCGTTGTTAGAAGGAAAACAGCCAATTGAAACTTTAACGTTTAATCTATTAACCTTCAATGCAATTATTATTACGGTTTCTTATTTAGTTTTAAGTTGTTAGGTATCGAGAGTAGTTTATAGTTTAGGACGCGCAGTAGGGAGCGCTTGGACGCGTGTGTCTTCGTTGGCGGTCGCGGAGCAAGAGAGCGACAGCGGGCGGATGCGCTAGTGATGTGACGCGCGGCGCAGGCGAATTTCTGGTCGCGTAGTGTTGGCGCGAACATACTCCGGGGCCGGTGAAGTCCAGCAGGGAAGTGTGGACGAGGAGACGTTGAGGACGAGAGCTTACGCCGTCTTCGAAGCTGGTGAAGTTGCGCCCTTGGCGCTGATGCAGAACTACAGGTGCAGCGAAGTGTGCCCATGATGCAAGAAGTGAGTGGCAGTGCGGCGCTCTATGCAGCAGTGCGGTGATGTGGACGCCGAGTGGGCGGTGTAATGATGGCGTGCACGTGAAGCTGTATTGAGATGTTTTCCTTTTTATTGAATACTGTCTCTATTTTCTTTAAGTGTTGTCTTCATTGATTGCTTGGAATGTGTGATGAACATCTGAATCAGTCTAGTAAGGGGCAGAGGCGAGTGAGGGACCGCTTGATAGTGCCTCTGGTAGTCGAGATATCGGCGACGCGAGATATGCCGTCCTCTCCAGGATACAGTTTGGCAATGCGCCCCAGGCGCCAGCATAGCGGCGGCGTATTATCCTCCTGAATGAGGACTAGATCACCAGTGGTCAACTTAGCCTTGTTCTCACGCCATTTTGTTCTCGTTTGGAGCTCAGAGATGTACTCCCGTTGCCACCGTGTCCAAAATTGCTGTCGCATTTTTTCGATGGCCTCATATCTTGTGCGGCAGCGTGCGTTGTCATCGATGATTGGCGACGGCGGTGCGGTCAGCGGCCGGCCGATCAGGAAGTGTCCTGGGGAGAGAGGAAGGAAATCTGTAGGACAAGAAGAAAGTGGGGACAGGGGTCGACTATTCATTATAGCCTCAACCTGCGCAAATAACGTGGCCAACTCTTCGAAGGTCAGATTAGTGTTGCCCATTACACGTTTGATTATGTGCTTAGCCGATTTAATGCCGGCCTCCGACAGACCAGAAAAGTGAGGAGCGTAAGGTGGATGGAAATTGAAGTTGATTTGCATGTTTGCTGCAAGATCACTGATTCCTTTCGCGTTTGATTTTAGAAATTGACCTACTTCCTTGGAAGCTGCCACGAAATTACGCCCGTTGTCTGAAAATATCTCTAAGGGTTTTCCTCTACGTGAAATGAAGCGTTTTAAACATGAAATAAATGCGTCTTTAGAGAGGTCGCTAACGGCCTCCAAGTGCACACACTTGAATCTAAAACAGATGAAGAGACACAAATAGCATTTGGATACGCGAGCCCCACGACCTTTCTTATTTAGTATGTGAAAGGGCCCTGCGAAATCCATACCGATAGACTGGAAGGGAGGAGCGGGAGTGACTCGCTCGGGAGGTAGATTACCCATCATAGGTGTAAGAGTTTGCCCTTTGTGGCGGCGGCACACGACGCAAGAGCGCACGGTGCTGCGGGAGAGCTGCCTGCCGTTGATCGGCCAGAAAGACTCTCGGACAGAGTACAGCAGTTGCTGTGGACCTGCGTGCAATAGGCGTTTGTGTTCCTGGCGAAAGATTAAAATGGTCAAATGATGTTTGGAGTCTAAAATTATAGGATGTTTTTTATCGTTGCTATAGCTGGAACGATCAAGCCTACCGCCTACTCTCAAAACACCTTCCTCATCGAGAAATGGGCTAAGAACTGATATTTTACCCTTAAGTATAGATTCACCTTTTATTAGTTTAGTGTATTCTTCAGGGAATGATTGTTTTTGAGCCTCTTTGGCTAATAATGTTAATGAATGGTTCATCTCTTGAACTGATAGAGGACCTCGTCTAATATTTTTATCTTTCAGAAATTGAATGTACCTTAGTACAAATGCAAATATTCTCTTGATTCTGTTCAGAGCAGAGAAATCTTCAAATCGTATGACTGCTGATTTGCTTGCAGTTGTCACGAGTAGGACCTTCATCTCAGGTAAGTTGGTTTTACTTGGTTTGTCTTGTAATGGCCAATGATCTTTATCCATGCTGAGGAAGGGCGGGCCTGACCACCAGTCTTGTAGATTGCGCAGCTTCTCTGCAGGGACGCCGCGGGAGATGTAGTCCGCCGAGTTGGCAGCGGTGGGCACGTGACGCCATGAAGAAAGGTTTGTATTTTCGCAGATTTCTACGACCTTGTTAGCTACAAAACTTTTCAGCTTGCTGGGAGTGCTGTTGAGCCATGCGAGTACGACACTGGAGTCACACCAGTGTATGCACGTGGAGATAGGGTACCGCAGGGAGTCTAAAACAGTCTTCGTGAGATTGGCGGCTAGTAGTGCTCCAAGTAGCTCCAACTTTGGTATGGTAAGAGGCGGTTTAGTAGGTGCCACTCTGGATTTGGCGCAGAGTAAATGGACTGCTACTTTACCTTCGTTATCAGTTGATCGTAGGTATATGCATGCGCCATAAGCATGCATGGAAGCATCACAGAAGGAGTGTAATTGAATTTCTTGTGGATTTTCACATAGAACTCTTCTTGGTACTGCCATTTCATTAAGAGACGGAAGGCTAGAACTCATTTTCTGCCATTCCTTTCGTAGATCATCTGGGACTGGCTCATCCCAGTCCAAGCCTCGCAGCCACAGCTGTTGCATTAGCATCTTGGGCTGGACAGTAGACGGTGAAAGCAATCCGAGAGGATCAAAAATGCTGAAAGACGATGATAGTATTGCTCTTTTCGTAATCTTTTCTGTAGATTCGGGGCTTGGAGCTTCAATGGTGAATTGAAGAGAGTCGGATCGCGGGCTCCAGCCCAAGCCGAGGGCACTGGATGCGTCACTCAAGCTTAACTTGCTCTGCAGGTCGACGGTGGAGATGGGAAAGATGTCAGGTGCATTTGATCTGAATTTTCGAAGATTGAAGCAGCCGGATTTCAACATAGCGGTGACTGCATTCAATATGTGTAGTAGCTCTTCTTTAGTGTCAGCTCCAGTTAGTAGATCGTCGCAATAAAAATCCTTCTGAATTATTTCCTTGACCTTATCTTCGTCGCAGTCTTCTCCAAGTTGCCACAAGCATTTAGTGCTCAAGTAGCTTGCGCTGGCGAAGCCATAGGTCACAGTGTTGAGCCTAAGCGTTCTTATTGGTAGGTTTTCTTCTTCACGCCAAAGAATAAGCTGTAAGTCTCTGTCTTCTTCGTGGACATTGACTTGACGAAAGAATTTATCGATATCTCCAGCTAATACATACTTATATAGGCGAAATCGCAGCAGAATCGAAAACAAGGAGTCTTGTACCTTGGGGCCAATCATTTGGATGTCGTTTATGGAAACACCAGTAGATGTCGCGGCGGAGCCGTCGAACACGACGCGCAGCTTGGTGGATTCGCTCTGCTCGCGCAGCACAGCGTGGTGGCACAGGTAGTGGCGCCGGTGCGGCGACGGCGGTTGCTGCTCCAGCAAAGTACAGTGGCCCAGTGACAGGTATTCTGCTATAAATTCACAATAGGCTTGCTTTAGAATCGGATTTTTGCGGAATTTTCGCTCTAAAGAAAAAAATCTTTGTCTTGCTCTATTATAGGAGTCACCGAGAACATCAGTAGACTCTTTAAGTGGAAGCTTCACAGAGAAATGTCCATTTTCTTGGTGGGTAGTGTGTGTCTGAAAGTGCTGCTCACACATCTTCTCACTATCACTCAGGAGAGGTCTTTTTGGTAGCTCTTCTAGCTCCCAAAATCGAGCAAGTTGTTGATCAAGATTATTGTTTAAATGATCGTCATTTCTTGATAAATTGCACTGAATATTTCTAGTTACAGAGTTGGACGGTATAGATATAGCGCCTGAAATAAGCCAGCCCAACTGGGAACTTCTCAAAAATGGCAAATTTGCTCCAAGTGATTGCTGCTCTGTTCCTATAATTTGCCAGAATAAATCTGCACCAATCAGCATGTCTATTGGGCCTGAAGTGTTGAAGGAAGGATCGGCGAGTGGAGTTTTCGGCGGAATCTTGTATTCGTACAACGGTCGCCATTATGTAAGCGCGTGGGTTTCACGACTTACACGAGTAGTTTGTTTCGTTGTTAGAAGGAAAACAGCCAATTGAAACTTTAACGTTTAATCTATTAACCTTCAATGCAATTATTATTACGGTTTCTTATTTAGTTTTAAGTTGTTAGGTATCGAGAGTAGTTTATAGTTTAGGACGCGCAGTAGGGAGCGCTTGGACGCGTGTGTCTTCGTTGGCGGTCGCGGAGCAAGAGAGCGACAGCGGGCGGATGCGCTAGTGATGTGACGCGCGGCGCAGGCGAATTTCTGGTCGCGTAGTGTTGGCGCGAACAATTACAAAAAATAATCATTAAAAAAATCCTGCACAGAGTAATAACATTTATCAACGAGGAATTCCGTGAGACGCTTTTGAATTTTTTGCAACATTAAGTTTTTAATTTCGTTAGGTATTTTATTAAATACTACAGGAGCCATACAAATCACATTTCTTTTCAGTAAGCTAATGAGCTATTCAATGAGTTATAGGTCGTAGGTTTGCACCCAGGCGTTTTACTTTTTTTAAATAGTTTCATCACTACTGTTCTCAACTTGGTGAAATAAAACATAGTGAGGAAACCGACATGTCCTATAACCAAAAAATTGAAGACATGTGATATTTACCAGCCCAAACTAGGTCCTTGTGCCACGGCCCACTCTCTTTCACCGAGACGAGCCCTGTGTCCCAGCAGTGGGAACATTATAGGCTGATTATGAAGATAAATAAGATTTATTCGTTCCAGGTAACCAATCATGGCAAAAACCGATGCGGAGGCTCTGGAAAAGATGAAACTGCTAGAAGAAAGGATAAAAGCCCCTTCCATATGGGGCCGAGTGCCTTGTGGAGTCAGGTTTGAGGACCTGCAGGACAGGAGGTATGAGGACGCGGTACGGTTGCTCAAGAAACATTACTTGACTGTAGATGGAGAGGTGAGACGATGTTGATAAAACTTTTGAATGAGGTCAAAGAGGTTATTGCATTTTGAGGGTTTATCAATGAATAGTACCTACTTTTTCTCATCATCTACCTAGCCTTTTCCCAAGTATGTTGGGGTCGACTTCATGCAGCTGAATACCAGTATTTTACATGGAGCGACTGCCTATCTGACCTCCACAACCCAGTTACTGGGTAACACGATACCCCAGAGTAAGTCTGGATACCCATAGCTGTATTTTTGTCTAACGTGTAAAAACACACTCTACCATCAACACTGTAACATGGCGCCATTGATGGCTTAAAAATAAAAACAATACGGCTTAGGCATTAAACAAATTATAGTTCAAGCAGTATGTTTTATAACTGCCCGTTACAACGTTGCAGTAATAAAGCATCTGTTTTCTCACATAGCAGTCAATGTTGATAGAAAAGCTTATATTTGTGATACAAAACACGCATACTTTATTCATGGAGTTCACGAACGGTCACTCGCATGCTACGCAACGCTACGCATTGTGCTACGGCGTAGCCCACATAATGCTACGTTCAGATAGTCACGTCTGTAAAAGTACTATGTGTATCTATTAAGCCCGTAATGTGTCACTGTTGGACAAAATTCACTCAATCTGCCTAGTTCTTTCTTCAAAAGACCATTTCAGACACCAATCTACATGGTCTTCACATTATAATTAGAACACAGGAAGTAGCCATTATATATCCCCTTAAAAATATATAATTTCCACCAACAATGCGGCAATCGGTTCGAATCTAAATATTTAATTAAAGGGGGAAAACAAAAAAGATGAATCGCCGTTCGGAAATCTTAATTCAGTTAATTAAGATGTTTTGTGCCAAGAAAAAGTGGGTGAATAACAAACTGGCTGTATTTCAGTTTGGGCTCCAGTGAGGGCGTGCGATTTGCTGTTTCAAAAATCGCTTATTAATGACAAGACATGACTGAACGAAAGTCCTGGACGTAGTATGTTCATAATTGACATTGACCCCTTACTGCATGAATTATGAACGTAGGTTCTTTAAAAAAAAAAAGATGTATTTTGACATACCTACCGCCGATAGAGCCGAAGAAAATTAAATGTTATTTCAAGACAATATGACTATTTTAGATGTATAAAGTAATAGAGGTCAACAGAAATTAAATTATTCACGCAAAAACGAATTGACCGATTACGATGAAACCTGATAGGTACATAGCTGTTACCTATAGCAGTTACTTTTTATCCCGATATTCCCACGGAATCGAAACCTTCGCGGGTGAAACCGCGGGGCACAGCTAGTAGTAATTCAGTTTATGGTTTTAATCTCAGTTTTAATATACTTATGTCTGGGCGAGCGCAGCCAGTAAATAAATAAAAATCTATAGGAACTCACCGCTGACACTAGCACCCCACATTTAACTCCATCAAAAAATAATTTTAAAATACTTCTGTTTTGTTTTTTAATAAACCTTCTTTAAACTTTATTAAAGAAACCAATTCGCTATAGAATTTGAGTCCAAATTCAACAATTTGTTTGGAAAAGTATCTAATCTGTAATTTTGATTTGATTAAAATACTTTTCGAGTCCTTTATTAATTTGTTTAGATTAAAAGAAAATTCTATGAAAATAAATAGGTAAGAAAGCTTAATCTCTTTCTAAGTTACTTTGATCTGGGGGACTGCCATGCATTCAATATTTTACCGAAAGCAGATAAATATTAGAGCAGTGATAACATCTGTGACCCACGAGGTATAAGGTCGTAGGTTCGAACCTAGACAGGCGCTTTACTTTGTGTAAATTATTTCATCACCATTGCTCTCAAAACGGTGAAAGAGAATGTCTGAAGGGGGAACCGGCATGGTCCTAGAACTGAAAATTCAAACACATGTGGCATCTACCTACCCGCACTGGGCCTGCGTGGTGGAGTCCGGCCCACTTTCACTCACTAAGAGGAGCGAGTCCTATGTCCCAGAAGTAGGAAATGATTATGATTGATAAAGTAAATATTTGACAACAAGTGAAGCGTCTGAGAGTATCCTAACCGATGCGAATTTGTTTGTTGAACCCGAACGCTAAGCGTCGTCGCAGCAAACGAGTGCGCCTTCTGGTTTTCCGAACAAATAAATCACATTATGAACGCAACGATCTTGACTTCATCCGGTCGGTCGCTTTGGTTAAGATATAGAGTACTACGACATGTCAAGCGGTTTTAAGCCATGTGCAATCCCCCCCCGAGTGGGTTCCCGCATTGTCGTTCGGGGGGGCTCAGTAACCGTGGATTCCAGCCACGGTGAAGCCAAGAGGAACCCAAAGGTGGGGCCGCTCGTCAGGGCTTTTGCCTTCAAGCCATTGACGTAGCGGCCAAAAAGTAGGTTGCGGTGAGGTGTACCGCAACTGAGGTGGGCCGCGATGTCGAATGGGAGGCATCGCGGCTGAGGGTTACGGGCTGCGGTAGAGGAGGAGTGCCGGTGCTTCTGAGCAGCGCTCTTCCCTTCCGTGGTGGACGGGGCCGCCACCGTTTGATGGCGGACGCGGTGGGGCCGCAGGGGAAGAGGAGTGTCAGTATAGCGTCAGCTGCTCTCCCTATCCCCTGCGGCCGAAAAGTGGTAGACGGGACGGCGCGTTGTGTTCCACACGCGCGCCGTCAAAGATGTCAGCAACCACTGGTGGGGTCCGCAAGGGCCGATGCCTGCCAGGGGTGCGGGTTTGTTCGAAAGAGATACCACAGCCCCTGGCATACGGGCAACTGAGGGAACACGGGTGGGTTTTAGTCAGTAAAAGTCTGACACGCCCTCCTGCTCTACTCAGCAGGAGAAGTCATTTGATGATTTCCCAAACAAAAAAAAAAAAAAAAAAATGTGCAATCCAAGGCCAATGGCTCACCTCCCACCTTGCATCACATGCCCTGTCACGCACACGCGAAGACCTAAATGGCTGTGTCAGCGAACGGTATTCGCGTTGCTGAATAGGGTATTTTCCGATTTGATAAAAGCTATTTTAATTTGAAGATTGCCGATATATTTAACAGAAAAATAACAATACATTTATTAATACACATTTTCTCGATTAAAAACGATTAGAATCTAATTTATTTTTAATTGTTTTGAATTTACCGCCAAAATGCTCCTTACGATGACTTTTTATCACGTGATATGTGACGTCAATTTTGTGTAAACGGCACCGGTACAAATACTTAGTTTGGCGCCGTTTTAGAAGTATTTGTGCACAGAGGCACCGCACACCAGTAATATCACTTTCTATCCATTAAAAATCTTGTTAATTATTAACTTGACATTCACTTATTTACTTACTAAGTACTTTATTTTATACAAAGTTGACGTCACGTGATAAAAAGTCATCGTAAGGGGCGTTTTGGCGGTAAATTGAAAACAACGAAAAATAAATTTGGTTTAAATGGTTTTTAATTGAGAAAATGGATTTAAATCAATTTACTTTTATTTTTCTGTTACATATTTCGTCCCAATCTTCAAATTAGAATAGTTTTTAATAAATTGGAAAATACACTATTTAAGGCCAATCAAATTTAGATGACTATCCATTTACTATATTTTTGTGTTATTTTTACCATCAACACGATAAGAAGTGCAATTCCACTTTTTTGTCGACTTTACCAGGCCTCCAAACATTTTCTACTGATATCTGTTGATTTCTCTCGAGGGGCTTGTGGCTAAGTAACAATAGCTGCGCGGATCGATCGATTGGGTTAAGCTACGCTTGCCGCGGTTGGTCCGTGGATGGGTGACCATCTTTACATACCAAGACCCCTCAGTGCCTCGGAAAGCACTTTAAGTCGTTGGGTCCCGGCTGTCATTTGGGGATCTTTGACAGTCGTTACGGGTCGTCAGAAGCCCGAAAGTCTGACAACCAGTCTTACCAAGGGGTAGCGTATTACCAGGAACTGGGTTGTGGAGGTCAGACAGGCAGTCGCTCCATGTAAAATACTGGTATTTAGCGGCATCCGGTTAGACTGCAAGCCGACCCCAATATAGTTGGGGAAATGCTAGGCAGATAATGATCTGTTGATTTCTCCTATCTTTCAGTTAACGTATAGATCAATGAAAATAGCAGATGACAAAGAAGGAACAGATGAGTTCACACATAACGTCCGGATATGGATGAAAGATAAGATGTCTTTAGCAGCCGTCAAAGAAGGAACGGATAAGCTGATTGGAGTACTCATCATGAGGATACAGGAGAAAAGTTAGTAATGTTAAAATGTATAAACTGAAATGGCTGAATGGCAGCAATTTAGTCTGGCATGTAGGAATATGTGCTTTGTTGTCAAGTTT
Source organism: Polymixis flavicincta (assembly GCA_949987655.1). Taxonomy (NCBI): domain Eukaryota; kingdom Metazoa; phylum Arthropoda; class Insecta; order Lepidoptera; family Noctuidae; genus Polymixis; species Polymixis flavicincta. The sequence continues at coordinate 10,604,796 of OX465195.1, read as the reverse complement.
GAATGAGATTATGCATGAACATGTAGGTACCCGAAAATACAACATGTCCCGTAATTAACGCACACTACCAAACACCCCAATTAAAATAGTATCTTTTAATCATATTCCTTACATTGCATTTTTACTATCTTCTTCTACTATATAAAAATAAGTCGGGTTTTCCTTCCTGACGCTATAACTCCAGAACGCTCGAACCGATTTCCACGGTTTTGCATTCGTTGGAAAGGTCTCGGGCTTCGTGAGGTTTATAGCGTAGGTAGGATAGGTAGGGTAGGTAAGGTAGGTAGGGTAGGTAGGTAGGGTAGGTAGGGTAGGTAGGGTAGGTAGGGTAGGTAGGGTAGGTAGGGTAGGTAGGGTAGGTAGGGTAGGTAGGGTAGGTAGGGTAGGTAGGGTAGGTAGGGTAGGTAGGGATTCTGTATGAATGACTATTGGACGGACAGGACAACGTCTGTCAGGTCAGCTAGTTATGTATAAAACATTGTTTATTCATTAAATTCGTTAAATTGTGGTGACATTATTAACCTACGCACGCACAGTCGTGCATGTATATGGGTCTAGCCTTGTGTGCGCTGCCTCCACCGCTACCACTGCTCTCAAAACGGTGAAGGAAAACATCGTGAGGAAATCGGCATGTCTTAGAACAAAACAAACAATAAACATTATTTACTTTGCAGTGTAAATAAACATTATTTACACTGCAAAGTAAAGCGCCTGGCTGAGTTCGAACGCACGACCCACAACTCGCAAGTCGCGAGCGTTACCACTGGGCGACCAGTGCTCTCTGAATTGAGTTTAATGGCGTATGATCGAAAAGGCCTAGGAGCAGTGGACTAACAGCATTGGACTGTTATAAGCTGACGACGACGAAAGTACTACTGATTGAGCACTTTGCCACTTAACGCGAGTCGGTCACAGCTACAAGGTCTGCACTTACTAAAAACTCCCGCGTTGGCAATTTACTCTAGACGCTCTCTATGTGGCAAAACCTTAACTCCTCATTAAATACGACCTCCTAATAATAGTCGATCGAATTCCCATAAAAATCGAACTCACACAAAGCTAGTCGCATCACTATTCTGAATCTATTTGCGTATCAATCGAAATGAATGGAACTCGATTCGTTCTGAACCGATGGCAGTTACATTAGGGGGCAGATTCCTTGAATGCTTCGAGCCTAAATTTTTACTGCATCCGTAAAAAGAATTCCGATTCAGCTATAGGGTTTTTTGGTTGGTACAATTTGTGATATGTAGCGAGTTCATTAGGTTTTTTTTTTCAATAATTTATTTCAGTGCTGAAGGGTTAAAACTGTAGCTCCTAAAGCTATATGTAGCTTTAATCTGCTTGAAATTAATCCTATGATGTTGAAACGATTAATTCAAAAGTTTTAAACTAGGAACATAAGCAAAGTTTGAGAAAGCAAGGATACATTTTGCTTCAACGAACTGTCAAATTTACACTATTATTATTACGAAATCAGACCACAGCAGGGCAAAGGCGCCTTCCCTTTGTCAACTGCCTTTTGAGACAAACACAGAGCACGGAAAAGCCTCGGCAGCCACCGCTAGAGGTGGCATCCGTGTTTCCAACACCTACCCAAATAGAAAACAGCAGATCAATAAATAAAAATTGTAGAAAACAGTTCGTAGTAATTTCGGAACAGTTATTGTACTGTGAAGCATTTCACTTATTTCATATTTATTTTTATCTAAACACCAGAATCAAAAGACGTTAGAACTTGTTTGTAACACACGAAAAGCTATAATTTGGGTTTTTGCTTTAGATGATGCCTAAAATAAAATAAAATACTGTTGAAATATGGACTAATACAGTAAACAGCAATTCCATTGAAAAAAACAACATAATAATATCCACTGTTAAAACAGTAGGGTTGGCAATACTAGATGGCATTGTCAAAGCTTTCCATACAAAACAAGAGTGAAACCGTTTCTCGCACTATTTTATTTTATTCGGGAAACTTACAGCCAACATAAACAATGTTATTAAACAATATTAAACTAAACTATGACGCAAATGACGTATAGAAACTGACGACTTTGACTTTGGCGCCGCGAATTTTATCAGCATTACCGTTTTTGGGATGGCGCCGGCGGTGCGAGTCCGTGCTCTGTGGTGACAACGGTTTCAAACGCAGTTCAGAGATAGCAATAATTTTCAAAACGCTACCTCTCATACCTCAACCCCTATTTCTTATACGTAAATTGGATTCCAAGTAGTAGAAACGGGTAGGTCTATATTAGGGGCGGTGATGCTATCGAAGCGTATACAGAACACTACACGGACTACAGTATCAAGTCAACGAAAGGTGAGCTTATTTTCTGATTCGCTATTGATAAACAGAAAAGGACCATTTGGATTCAGACCGAGCTGAAAGTAAATACAATGTGAATTTTAGTGGGTTTTCAAAATGAGACCTGCTTAGTTTGAATGTGAAATAAATGTTTGTTTTTATGCGTTTTGCATTGGTAGTTTAATCTGGATTTGGGTATGTGCTCAATACATAAAATGTCTTGATAAGAAAATTGCGTTACCTTATTGTGACCTTATAGTACATAAATCTGCATCATCAGGCAGATTTCTCCGCACAACCGCGCGGAGCTGCCGTATAGTCATGCGGTGGCCTATAGGCTTCATTTCACAGCAGCTTGCGGTGGTGATACTACATTGCAGAGCATTATTTTATACTAAAAATGGTTATTCATTTAGAACTAATTCAGGATGCTGCAGTTATATTATTTGTTCAGTTTTTGTATAGTCAAATTAGAAGAAATCGTGCCTATAGAAGATATTGAGTACATCAACTTTTTACGGACAAGAACGCGTATGTCAACTGCATCGTGTACTCGAAATAGTACGTCTGTCTAGGTCTGTCAAAATCACGCATGATACTGCAGAACTCGGTGTGCCATACCTTGCGTTTTGCCCCGCACCCACGCGCGTGGTTGCGTATTTCTCCGCATGTAGGCGCGTGATCTGCAACACTGCGCGTGAATGCGTTTTCTATATGTTGCACTAGTTGCACACAGATACTTGCACACGCACTCCCGCGCTACGCTGCGTGATGCGCTGCAGTGTACGCATCGCCTAAGTTACGAGTTCAGCTGCCCGATTATTGACAAATGCGTGCACTGACTGAAAATGGCCACTCAGATTTATATGCGGTTCTTTTCTCAAAAGACCATTTAAGACACTTATCTACTTGGTCCTCACATGATCCAACTTCTTCTTCTTTTCGTGTCGATGGCACTCATACACTTTTTTATATATATTATTAGAGCCCAGTAGGTGGCCACGTTTATTGCGGCATCAGTGGCTTTATTTAGATGATACAAGGTGCAGGTGAACGGGCACTTAGGGCACTCCAGCAAGTGGTGCATGGTCTGATCAGAAGCACCGCACTCGCACTGGGTGTTGGATGAGTCAATAATCCCCCAGTTTGACAAGTTGTGTCTACAACGCCCTACTTGGGTACGCAATCGATTGAGAGCTCTCCATATAGGCCACTGCAGATCACACCCGGGAGGCAAGTGTTCCTGGGCTTTAACGAAGTTGGGAGGTGGTGGATGCTTCTCTTCCCACAGTTTGCTTCTCATAATGGGTGGTTTGTCTTGGTTTGTTTTGTCCAACTAAAATTATTAAATAACACAACTCACGCCTTGTTTCCCCGAATACTTGGTTTTAAAAGAGTTTGTGACCCATGATTTTAGTCTTTTTTCTTAGACATAGATAGGAAAGACCATAGCTAGTTTTAAAAATATGATTGAATTATAAAAGTGTTTGTGTACAAACCTACTTACAGAAAAATCTTTCATCATTAATCACATCTGGGCCTAGAGGCAAAACACATTTCTGTTAGCGTTCACGCCAAACGCTACGCCAAAATGTATGAGAATGACGTTACCTACGGAAAGGACACGACGTAACCTTTCGTAGCGTAGACGTAGCGTTTGGCGTGAACGCTAACAGAAATTTGTTTCGTCTAGGCCTGCTGATTTGATACTTCTAGGAAATTAAAATAATAACGCTATAATATTATACGTTTTGGTGACTCTTTATCAATTCCAATAAACTTAATACCCCTAAATGTCTTGTCAAATGAATTCATTAATAAGCCGCACGACATTGATTAGATACAGCCTGTGACCCGATTGCCAGAAACGGTTTAATTGGGAGCGTTCATTTGACAAACGACGCTAATTAATCTCATAAATCAAATCAGTAAACAAAATTGGCTACCCTTTATTTTGTTAGTTTGCGTATTTGAAGGTTTAGATTTCTGTTAGCGTTATTTTAGATCTAGTGAATGTATTGGCTTATGCACCACGAAATTTACGTATTTTCGATTTATGCTACAAACAAAAAGTGAGATGACAGATTCGTATTTAATGAAGGCTCTCAATACATTAAACATTCTGGTATACAAGGTGTAACGTAAATAACGCACAACCTCTTAAGGGGTCATAATGAACATCTACTACTAAGGGACCAAACTTGAAATCTTGAAAAAAAAATCAGCTGTTCCCTACATTTCTACGTCTCTTAACATAATCAAAATACTGTATTTAAATTAAGGCACTGTTGTTTAATTTTTTATTGTATCTATAAGTACTTGCATGACAATTAATACCAGTTGTGTGTCATTATACCTTGAGGAACCTTGACTCCTAAAACACAGGCTTCCGCCTAGTTTAGGAGTCACCAGTTTGCCCTTTCATGTGACTCTATTGTACAATGTTTCCTAAATCCTTGTGTACTTATGTATATTTTTCTATTAGTACAAATAAACATTTTATTATTATTATTTATTATTATTTATGTTCGCATAACTCGTCAAAATGTAGGGAACGGCTGATTTTTTTTCGCGATTTCAGGTTTGGTCCCATAGTAAAAGTTGTTCATAATGATGAGTACGATGACCCGTTATTTACGTTACACCTTGTATCTGTGTAAAGAAGATATCAATCGACTCAACCGTTTACTAGTTTTTCAGATGGCGATGCTTATATTGTGGCTAAAGTCTTAACATTGAATTGATATTTTGACCGCATCCAACCAACCCGCACTGAGCCCACGTGGTGTATTACGTACGGCCCACTCTCGTTCACAAAGAGGATGCCTATGTTCCAGCAGTGTGACCATTATAGCCTGATCATATGTTTAGGCGACACAGTTGGCGCAGTGGTTAAGCGATTGACTGCTGCGCTGCGTGTCGCGGGTTCGTTTCCCGCACGGAACAAATATTTGTATGACCTACAAGTAGTTAGAATTCCGGGTCTGGCCGTTTGTGTATGTGAGTTTAAATGTTTGTAAACGCACCCATAATGCAGGAGAAATTCCTAGTGTGGCGCAACGTTATTTATAAAAAAAAAAAAATGTGTGTATTTCGACCGCATAATAACTTCACTATTTTCATACATTTCCAGATGCCTTCTCCAGAACTTTTAGCCGCGTTAAGATAACCCACAATCCATTATACGCCACTGTTATGAAATTCTACAATGAGATTGAGAAGCCGGTGAATGTCTATGAAGCGCTGAACGTCAGGCGATACTTCAAAGTATACATCCTGGCTTTGAAAACCAGGTATAGGCATCGAGGTATGTTAAAATTAATGAAAAAAATAAATTCTAAATAAAAAAAGAAATTTACTAGCTGTGCCCGCGACTTCGTCCACGCGGAATAGTTATTTTTTATTTATCTGTAGGTATAGATGTAAATAAAAACTAAACAAAATTTCTAAAATAAAAGTAGCCTACGTTACTCCTTATTACATCAGCTGTCTGCCAGTGAAAGTCCCGTTAAAATCGGTCCAGGCGTTTCAGAGATTAGCGATCAGAGATTAGGAACAAACAGACAGACAGTCAGACAGACAGTTAAAAAAAAAACTGTAGTTTTGGTATATGTACCGTGTATAGGTATATCCATATGCAGTTAGTAAAAAGCATAATATTATAATATTACAAACAGACACTCCAATTTTATTGATATCACTAAGCTGTAGTTGCATCTACATCGAACATGAGAATTACGCATCACACTGAACGTCACACGAAATCCTGCATCGCGCAAGCAGAGTTTAACGTCCCGACATCAATCGTCGAGCAGTTGCTCACCAGACACGACAACGTTCTACAGGATAAGTTTATACCCTGTTCGTCAGACCTCTTAAAGGCAAAAGGTCTAGGCAGCCGAATCTACGTGTACTGAAAAAAAAAAAAACTACGATTGTTCTACGGTCGGGACAGATTCCCGTCCCATCAGTCTATGAGAGTGAAGGCAGAGGGAATACACCTGCGTTTGCACACATACTTGAGCACTATAATATCTCCTGCATTCTTGACGAATCTTGGTTGCAAAACAGCCCCTGTAACTGACAAATGTTGGGAGGAAATGAATATTACTGAAAGCTTAATTTTGGTTTACTTTTCCAGGCATAGCTAAAGAGATGCTAAAAGCAGCAATAGCGCTAAGTTCAAGCGCGAATGTGCCTGCTATGGCTGGCATCTTTACAACTGCTAGGTTACAAACTATAGCCACGGAGTTGGGCTTCACCAAACTGCACGAAATATACTACATCAGATATCTGATCGATGGAAAAGTAAGTATTGAATGACAGAACAACAAGGTTTTTTTCTATGTATGTGTTGACATGTACAGACGCCAGCACATCAAGCTACCCCAAACTGTCTAATTTTCCCAATACATGAAATTTATGCATAAGTAGTAAAGTTGAAAATCTATCAAAGAAATTTGACAGATTGGGTTAGCTTTATATGCTGGCCTCTGAAATGCGGTTCGTAGTTCGCATTACATATACAGATTTTACCAATTTGGCTATTTTGGTTTTAATCTATATATCTATTTATACTAATAATCTACTAATATTATAAAGAGGAAAGATTTAATTGTTTGTTTGTTTGCATTGAATAGGCTCCGAAACTACTGAACCGATTTAATAAAAATATTGCACTGTTGGGAAGCTACACTATCCCTGGGTGACATAAGCTATATTTAATCCCACAGGAACAGGAGCTACGCGGGTGAAAACGTTATTAAAAAAAACGACGGGTCGTTCGCATAAACGCATAAATTAAGAACTGTTTTACCGATTAGGCTGTTTTTGTTTTCGTTTTTGCAGCGGCTTTTCACTAAATTTGCAGGGCCGGCTATTATTATAAAGAAGTTACACGCCTCAGAATAACCGCAAAATATAACTGAAACTCTTGTTCTGATCTCGTCAAAAATAATTTTACTCCAAATTTAGTAACTATGCTGCCTGGATACGTATCATAAGCGCAAGAGCTCTAAGACAAATGATCTTCCGTTCGGGGGCAGAAATTAAAATCGTGGTAGTAATTATTTGGACATATCCTTTCACAAGGATCTACTGCTATTCCTACCTGATTGCACCTTATAACGCAACGAATAATCCTCAAATATTTCAGTAAGTCCCCTAAGTCACTTGTCACTCCTAATCTTTACCGCTCAATTCCTGCATTCCTTTCCAAATGATTGGTCGCCTGTCGTGGAGTTTGGTTGGGTGATCTATGAACCAGGTTTTTTGCTCGGGAGTGAGTATGCATCGTTGGTATTGATTGATGCCAACAGGTGGTAATCGTTGTGGATGCTTTATATGTGCCATTATTTATGTGGTGAAATAGATGAAGATATTTCAGGGTTTTTTGGCAGCAGTTTGCTGTGAGCTTGCCTGATTTTGATATATTGAGTTTAGACCTAAATCTTTACCAGACTTCGGCTTACCAAAAGTGGTTTAATTAAAGCTGCACGTTTTCGGACAAATGCGTCCACTGACTCTGTGTGGTTCTTACCTCAAAAGGCAATTTTAATCTACATCGTCTTCACAGTGATCTGATCAAGAGAATGTGATCTCTGAGTTTGTTTAGGACTTTGGTCTTAGAGTACCTAGTTAGATAGTTAACGCCAACCTCATGTAGTTTTTAAAACGTGTAAATTTGTTTGTAGAACCCTACTTATAGAAATAAAATCATCTTTGATTTAAAACTCGTGTAGATTTTCCTTTTCATGAAACTCGCAGGAATCCGTTGAATGCGAGAAGCTCGGGACCGGTCGATGCGGTGACGCTGTTAGAAGCCTATGTCCAGTAGTGAACGTCTTTCGGCTGAAATCATGGTAAAGATATAGTCTGGGTGAATATCAAAACCTATGTATGTTTAGCCTACTCTTATTCAAACACTTACTTTTGCAAAAACCCCTTTGTTTTTAGCGATGGTCAAGAGACCATCCCAAAAAACAAAATAATTCTCTTCCAGATCGTTTTCTACGACGTCGGACTAGGCAACTATGGGGCAGCCATCATGGCCTATCGTATACCGAACGTGGAAGAGCCGTTAGAGTTGGTAGCCCAACACTCATCTAGGTTCATCATACCTGTAATTGAAGACAAAGATGCAGATCAACAAGATGACGCAGATCCTGAAGATGGTGGTAGCAAGAGTGATAAAAAAATTGAGTTGTAATAATAATCATAAATTGATGAACTCTTTTTGATTTTTTTTTCTTCTCCAAGCCTCTCATTCACTTGGCATCAAAAGCCAAACGACATTCAGCGTGGTTCAAAAAGCCACGACTCGTATGACATTTTCGCTGTTTAGAGGAAAGACTTGATTGTTTGTTTGTTTAGGCTCCGAAACTACTGAACCGATTTGAAAAATTCTTTCACTGTTGGGAAGCTACACTATCCCTGGGTGACATAGGCTATATTTCATCCCCGTATTCCCACGGGGACGGGAACTACGCGGGTGAAACCGCAGAGTGCTGCTAGTGTGAAATAAAATATTAAGATTTTAATTTACTTAGATACGCGTATATATCAATATACCAAAGGTATTGTAGGATACTTGACATCTGTGGATGAAGCTGAAATGTTTCATGTGCCTGCGTGATTGCAATGGCACAAAATGGGTGTTGTGGAACTTGTTTCGCTGGCAAGATCATTCACTAAAAACCTCCTATACGAGACTTGCAAGATTTATAAACGTTACTTACCATGTACTTTGGCTACACATTAAGACACAGGCCCAATGCTGCGCTTCAGTTTGCAAGAAAATGTATGTCATAACGTCCACTGCCACGAAGACGCACACGAGATTATCGAAGTCACGCGTGGCTTGCTCAAATATGGCGCCCACGCAGCTCAACGCTGTCAACGCTATGCACGCTGTACACGAAGCCTGCGTAGCTTCACCGTGAGAGGTGGTATGTTCTGCAAGGCGTATGATTCAAAACTGTTCTCCGATACAGTTATACATTTCCGTGTATAGTCTAATTATGCTACAGTGGAAACGTAGACCAACGTGGTCAAAAAAACGAACCTACACTCCTAAAATAGCGTGCCCATGCCCCAACGCGAGTTTAAAAAATGGGCCCTCAATCCAGTTGCACATCCGCAGAGGGCAAACGCTTTTATTACTATCACTTTCACACTATGGTCGAACAGGAAGTTTAGTGCAGGATAGAGACGAGAATATAATCTAAGTCAAATTTCGTGCTAAGTAACGTTTCTTAAGCTCGGCATTAATTTCCCATAGCACATAAATATTTTCTCATGATTTTTTTTTGCTCTGCAGTAAGACAACTCATCATCATCTGCCTAGCCTACTATGTTGGGGTCGGCTTCTAGTCTAACCGGATGCAGCTGAATACCAGTATTTTACATGGAGCGACTGCCTATCTGACCTCCACAACCCAGTAATACGATACCCCTTGTTAAGACTGGTTGTCAGACTTTCGGGCTTCTGACGACCCGTAACGACTGTCAAAGATCCACAAATGACAGCCGGGACCAACGACTTAACGTGCTTTCCGAGGCACGGCGGGGTCTTGGTATGTTAAGATGGTCACCCATCCACGGATCAACCGCGGCAAGCGTAGCTTAACCTGGTCGATTGACCCGTGCAGCTATTGTTATTAATTAAGCAACATATTTACGAAATATTACCATCAGTTTAGGGCGCTATATCATTCCTGTCGACATCCTTATATCAGCCTGAATTTTTCAATGTACAAAAAATATCTTTAGCGTCAATATACACGCCGTTTTATAATATGTAACGACACGTTTACGAGACGACTGGCCTGTGAAGTGAAGTAAACCTCCTGATATACTGACAGCAATGCGAAGAGCAATAAAAGTGAATTAAGGGAGAGCTCATTGTTCAATTTATTTCATCACCTCAATTCTCGAAACAGAGATCTGTGGTGGCCCAGTGGTAACAGCCCCAACTTACGACATATAGGTCGTAGATTCGAACCCAAACAGGCGCTTTACACTGTGTGAATTATTTGATCACCAATGCTCTCAAAACGGTGAAGAAAACCATTGTGAGGAAACCGGCAAGTTCTAGATCCAAAAAATTTAAGACGTGATATTTACCAACTCGCACTGACCCACTTCCTCTCACAGAGAGAATGCGTATGTGCTAGAAGTGGGGACATTATAGGCTGATGATGCTCTCAACACTGTGAAGAAGTGAGGAACCTAGAACCAAATATTGGAAGACAGGTGTTTCAACCACCAATTGGACTCGCGTGGTGGCTACACGATACTACGTCCAAGCAGTGCGAACTTTAAGGTCAATTATGCTTATGCATATAAGCAGTGAGCAGCGACGTGACGCGCGCCTCGGCCGCGGCCAGCTCGCCGGGACGTCTGGGCCGCCAGCAACGCCACCGCGCCGCATAATGTCGCCTGAAGAAAAATTTTTATAAATTATTATCAAATTCTATCTGGTTGTAGTACATTTAGTAGCAAATCGAAATAAATAACAACATAGCTTCTCCTCAGTTGCACCAAATCTCAAGGATTTTACGACACGTTCATAAAACTGGTAATCGTTGGGAACGAACGGACGGACGCTATTGGCAGCCGCCATTTTGTTAAAAATTCTACAGGTGGCGGTATGAGGTATAATCAAGCTGGTTTATTAGAAGTCGGGCAGACGAAAATATAAATGGAGTCTAATTTTGGATAGTTCAGCAAAACTTTGAGTTAAAATTGCGGTAGTTTGGCCAGTTTTGCGATGTTACAGGTTAACGTAGCAATAAGTGTTTTTCACATGATGGTAGGTTCGGTATTAGAAACCTTTCATTTAATATTTTAACAATAAATTATTTTTGGATTGTAGTAGACATTACAAGCGCAAAAATATGAAAGAGTATAAATAAATAATTCAATCCCTTCGTTTCATCGGGTAAGAATCGTTTAGCTAAATAAGAAGCTATGATTGTGTATTTTGTATATTTATTTTTTACTGACTTCCAAAAAGAGGGAAGGAAGGCAGGAAGTTGTGTCAAACTCAAAGCATTTTTTTCAATGAAACTATTTACAGGAATTTTAGAAGGCTGAGGGTTACGGACTGCGGCAGAGGAGGAGTACCGGTGCTTCTGAGCAGCGCTCTTCCCTTCCGTGGCCTGGACGGGGCCGTCACCGTTTGATGACGGACGCGGTGGGGCCACAGGGGAAGAGGAGTGTCGGTATAGCGTTGGCCGCTCTCCCTATCCGAAAAGTGGTAGGCGGCGGGGCCACTGTGCTGACCCGTCGCAGGGTGACCAAGGGGTTCGCAAGGGCCGATGCGTGCTAGGGGTGCGGGTTGTTCGAAAGAGAAACCGTCGCCCCTGGCACACGGGCAACTGAGGGAACACGGGTGGGTTTTAGTCAGTAAAAGTCTGACACGCCCTCCTGATCTCTACCCAGAGCGGGAGAAGTCATTTGATGATTTCCAACCCAAAAAAAAGACAAACTTTCATCTGTTATAAGTAGGATAAACTATTTTTATTTCAGTAGTATACTTAAATACTTAACTGAAAATCTGTTTAGTCTTACTTAATAGGTAACAAAAAAAAAAAAATGGTACGGGGAAACATTTTATCTTCTAATAAATTAAAACAAAAGATAATATACCACCCCAAACTTTTACTTTTGTCTCGCAGTATTTCCCTAACACAACAAAATGATCGATCTCTCGTAACAGCAACACTTCTTCCCCTAAAATATATTTTAATGAGTTTGAGATGTTTATCACAGATGTCTCCACGAAACTTTGATTAAATAACTTATTTTTTGAAAGCTAAGCCTTAAGGTAAAAGTTTGGAGCACTTCAATGGACATTCTTCTATTGTAAAAGCGTTAAAGACGGAAGATATTACCAAAACACAGCAGAATAGACAGTAATTTCCTACTTACACGCACATAAGGAGGATGCAGCCCCCCAAATTAAAATTTTCTTGAGTTTTTTGCAATTTAATTTGGTCTTGGCAATTTGGTCAGGCGAGTGTATGACTAAACGCCGACAGACACTACGCCGAAAAACTGAATACCGACAAGACTTTCCTTCGACCTTCGACGAGACTCTTCGCCGACAGGATTCTTCGCCGACAGGGCTCATCCTTGCGCTATTACTAGAGTCAAGTAACTGCCACTAACGTGGAAGTAGCGCTCGCCGGCCGTTGCCGCGGCACCGCTTGCGCGCAGTTTTTCGCAATTCTAACCTATTACCTATCTGGTGAGCCTTGTCGGCGAAGTGTCCTGTCGGCGAAGAGTCCCGTTGAAGTAAAGTCTTGTCGGTGTTCAGTCTGTCGGCGTAGTGTCTGTCGGCGTTTAGTCGTACACTGGGTCAAGCTGTAGGTATAATATGTTGATGCAAATATGTTCCGGTCAGTCAGGGACCCGGGTGGGTGTGTGACCAGTTTTTGAGTGGCGTCTCTGGTTGTCGCATTGTATGACTACTTTTATTACCTTAGTTTCTACCTGTAAAAATAACGGTATGTGTAAATGAATAAATAAATAAATGTTACAGATATACCTTTACAGAACTATAATAATTATTCCAATATTCCTATTGAATGATTTATTCATGAAATTGTCATGATTTTAATTATTGTAATTCTATAATTATCGGCGTCAATAAATCAGCAGTAGGGTGTGGATGGTGGACCTATGTCGCAAACTATGTTCCAGTTCTTCAACTGCCCTTTGTGCTCAAAAATGCAGCCAAAGTTTATTATTTACTATTGCCACTAACATTTGTTTTTACAGGCCAATACGACAATGTAGTCATGATTTAAAAACAAATCAGATACCACCACCAACAAAAATATTCCATGAAATATTTTTCGACTGTCCAGACTGACAGGGTCCAAATTAATACACTTTACACTGATGACAATAGGTTAAGTGTCACCCTCTGGAATTCTGTCAAAGAGCAAGTGAAGTATATCCAATTGCGGAGATACGCTGTTGAGTAGGTATCTTTATTGCTTAAGTTACCTCTAAACTGCCACGCATGACGCCGACTAAGTGAGCAGCAAAGATGAAAAAACTCCACTACTGAACAATCACGCCCTAAAAAATACGAAACAGAAAACGCCGTAAAAGTACGAAATCTAAAAGCCGTGGTCGCAGTCAACTGCCCTAAAGGTGCTTTTACAAGAGCAATTTTTTGAGCAATTATTTCTCGGCAACATTAATGGATCAATCTGGATCAATTAAGTGGAGAAATCTGGAGCAACAACAATAAAATGCGGAAATTGTTTCGGGAATATTGTTTCTAATTGCTCCATATATTTCACATTTCTCAATGTCACTAATATGAGTTGCTGAATTGGATGAACCGATTGGATAATCGGTTTGCTTTTTATTTGTCAAATTTCCTTCTATCTCGTTTGTACGTATAACTACGTCTCGCTTTTGCGAGAGGAACCGGGGCGGGGGGCGGGGAGCGTATTGCCTAGTTTTTTAAGTTGGTCTATATGTCATGGTATTGTGTGGCCGTATCTCTGGCAACAGATTGCTACATGTTGCAACAGATTGCTACATGTTGCCATTTGCCCTAAATTGCTGGAAGTAGTCGAGACGTCATAGTTGACGAGAATTGATCAGAATTGAGTTTGAGCAATTTTAGTTGCCCGTGTAAGCGCACCTATTAGTATTAAGCAATCATAAGCTTAAAGGTGCGCCCTTTGAGTTTATGATTGCTTAATACTAATGCAATGTATTTTCTTGTTTCATATTTTGTAGAGCGTGATTTATCAGTAGTCTGGTATTAGATTTTGAACTTAATTTTTATTTAAATTATTTTGGAATTAGATTACAGTAATTTTGTATTTGAAAAGTACTCAATTTATGTCCTGTACTCCTGTAACCGCCATATTCAATTTAATGTGACGTCACATAGCATATAATGGCGGACGATCAATACGCTTCCCAACGATAACTCATTTGTCAAATTATGCTTAGTAGGTAGTTTAGAAGTTATGAAGGAACAGATGAACCTACTTATATATTTAAATACCGGTCAATATCATAACCCTTCCTTTTTGCTGCACCGTTGTCGGTAGAGAAATATATATATCTAATCAAATGCATTTCTATCTTCGTATCGACGCAGACGAAGTCATGGGCCAAAGTAAATGAACAAGGAAGCAAGAAATTGATAAGTACCTTTTCAAAATCAAAGGGAGCAAACACAAAAACAGTTAGCAAAGTAAATATATACAGTTGGAATTAAATAGGTCCAGTCAATCAATGTGATGTTTTTGGCCTCAGAAGGGGATAGAAATAGCTTAATTTAACGTGTTAGAAAGGGACGCCGAATGGAAAGTTTAATCAAAAACAATCCATTTCAATATTATTAATTAGCGTCGAGGACGAGGTTTTTGTTAGGAACATTGATGGAACAATTTTGGATGAGGCATTTATGATAAAAAAAATATTTTTGATGAAGGTATTAATTATTGATAAAATCTGCTTTTATATTAGACTTCTTTCCCCGTATTGTCTTGAGGTCTACGACACGGAGTACATTTTATGGTTTACGAGAATATTTGATGCCGTGGCAAAGAGATGATCAAGTAGCACCTTACACGAGTGGTGGTACTTATACCGGGTGGCAGGGCCATCGACGAGGAAGCTGTAACCATGAATTAAGTATAACACAAATAATTCTGGAGCCTTTTGCGTAGAAATTTTTCTTACTTAGGTTCTCAAATAAAAAAATGTTCTGTTTCATCACATTTTCAAACACATTTAGCACATCTCCTTTTGTTTTGTATTCACACAATCGTTAATTTGATTTTTTTGTTTTTAATATTTTATTTATTTATAAAACGATTGTATTACCAAGACAAAACCATTTCGTTGCGGGAAAACAACCATACAAATTTCTCGGTGTATATAGAATCATAGATAATGCTATTGTGTTGTTGTATATAAACTTTCCCTTTATTATAATTAGTATTAACATCAGATCAGTTATAAATGATAAATGATTTTATTTCTGTAAGTAGGTTTGTACAAACACTTTTACACGTCAATCAATTTTTTTTAAACTAGATGAGGTCGGCGTTTCCTATCTGACTACTCTGAGAAGAAAGGCCGAAACAAACTCAGAGGTCACAGTCTCTTTTAAAGTCCAGACATAATCTTGGTCAGATCATGTGAAGACTATGTGGATTGGTGTCTGAAATGGTATTTTGAGGAAAGAACCACACAGGTTGAGTCGACCTGTCCATTCAGTGCACGCATGTATCAGTAATCATACGGCTCAACTCAGAACTTGAGGAGCACAACGATTTGACGAACAATACCAAAGAAAGGACATTTGGGTAGGCCGCATAAAGTACTCAAACTGCCAGATTAACATTAAAAACGAACTGAGAAAGAGACGGAACACAAAAACAAAAATACCACATAGTCCTCACATTCACAATAATTAAAACAAAAATAATATTATACTTCTCAAAAAAAAAAAAAAAAAATCATGTCAAAGTACACAAAAAAAAAAAAAAAAAAAAACACACACAACACAAATACACTTTGACATTTGATTATTATTATAATAATCAAATTTCAAAGTGTATTTAATAATATTCAAATGTCAAAGAGCAAAACAAAGAAAAAACAACATTCAGTATACAAAATTGGAGGAGGTCAATCCCAAGCTTTTTTGTCCTCAATATAATCTTTAACGGTAGAAAAGGCTTTCAGGCACAAGTTACGTTTGATGAATGATTTAAATTTACTGAGACTTAGATCTTGAACATGGCTTGGAAGTTTATTATAAAAGCGTATACATTGACATCTGAATGACCCACCTATTTTCTTGAGCCTTGTTGATTGTACAACAAATTTGTGTTTGTTCCTAGTATTTATACTATGGATATCACTGTATTTTTTAAACAATAAATATTTTTATGAGCATATTAAAGATTGTCATAAATATACTGTGAAGGCACAGTCATTACATTTATCTCCTTAAATTTATCTCTGAGAGAGTGTCTCGGACTTAATTTATAAATTGATCGTACAGCTCTTTTCTGCAAGACAAAAATAGTCTGAATGTCGGCGGCATTTCCCCACAATAGAATACCATACGACATTACACTATGAAAATAGCTAAAGTACACTAAGCGGGCTGTCTCTACATCAGTTAAATTACGAATTTTTCTAACAGTGTATGCTGCAGAGCTTAGCTTTTTCGACAATTTAGCTATATGTGGGCCCCACTGAAGCTTGGCATCCAAAGTTAAGCCCAAGAATACAGTGCTATCTTCAGGATTCAATTCTTTGCCCTTTATCAACACATTAGTTTTCACCTGCTTAACGTGAGGTAGCGTAAACTTAATGCATTTGGTCTTTTTTGTTTCATTAAGAAGCAAATTATTAACATTGAACCAGTGAACTACTTTTGAGATTGTGCAATTTACATCGTCATTAACAAGTTGCTGAAGTTTAAGTCTAAACAAAAGTGTCATCCGCAAACAACACTATGTTATGATTATCCTTTATGAGGTAAGGCAAGTCATTAATATAAATAAGAAACAAGAAAGGACCAAGAATTGAGCCCTGTGGGACTCCCATTGATACTACGGACCCCAGAGATCTTTTTCCGTTTACATCAACACACTGAATCCTAATACACAAGTATGAAATAAGAAGATCCAGAGCAGTGTTCCGGATCCCGTAATGGCGGAGTTTCCTGATTAGAGTTTCATGAAGCACGCAATCGAAAGCTTTAGATAAATCGCAAAACATGCCCAAGGCATCGTATTTATTTTCCCATGCATTGTAAATATGCCCTAAGAGTTCAACACCGGCATCGGTAGTTGAACGACCCCTTGTGAAACCGAACTGTTTGCTATGTAATAAATTATGTTTATTAAAAAATCTTTGCAATTGGTCTAAAACTAATTTTTCAAAAAATTTACTAAAGGTAGGTAGTACTGAAATATGTCTATAATTAGAGGGGTCTGATGTACTACCTGATTTAAACAAAGGTATTATTTTACTATTCTTCATTAGGTCAGGAAACTCCCCGCAGTCTATACAATTATTAAATATAAGAGCTAAAGTAGGTGCTACAATGTCAATAATAGACTTAGCAACTTCTACTGAATTACCCCACAGATCTGCAGTCTTTTTTACATTTAAAGTGTGAAAGGTTTTAATTATATCTCTACAGCTAATATGTTCAAAATGAAATTCTGAATCACAAACATTAACATTTTCCTTAAGCAAAGAGTCAGCAACAGAAGGTGATGAGTATAGTGATTTTGTAGTTGAAATGGGAATAAGTTTGAAAAGTAAATAAATTTTCAAAAGCCGCGGTGACTTGCGAGTCCGATGTGATTATGTTGTCATTGATAGACAGGCTGTAGTCAGTATTTCGGTTTCTAGACCTTCCCGTTTCACTATTAATAATATTCGAAGTCGTTTTAATTACATTATTACTGTTTTTAATCTTTGAACTCAAATAACGCGACTTGACCATCCAAAAAACTTTTTTAAATAATTTGGAATAATTCTTAACATATAAATTAAATTCAGCAGTGTTTACAGAAGTCCTTTCATCGTATAGCTCATAAAGTCGTGCTCTACTTTTATGAATACCAATGGTAGCCCAATCACTGAAAGAGACGTTACTATTAATCAACATAGTCTTGGGAATAAAAGTGGAATTAAATTGTTTACAATATATGTATCTTAAAAAAATCATCATATAGATCATTAGGATCAGCATTTGCAGACAAAACTGGTAATTTATTTTCGAGTTTAACTTTAAAGACCTCTAGGCGAAATGCAGTTTTGGGGTTAACAATGATATCCTTTTTACCCATTTGTCTAATGGTATAGTTGGCCGCAATGATCAGAATCTAATAAATTAATAATTTCTTTGTGGTTCGGTACAACATCTGTAAAAATATTATCTAGGCATGTGGCACTACTAGGGGTTATTCTTGTGGGCTCCATAAATAAGTTTACAAGATTGTACGACTGAAACAAACTTATTATTTTACTACATTAACCTGAGTTATCTAATAAATTAACATTAAAATCACCGCAAACAATAATGGATTTGTTCGTGTTACAAATCTTGTGTAATAATCAGTGATCGGAGTAGGTAGATTGATTTTACGTACTCGCATCATGAATAGTCATAGAAATCATAACAATCATGGATAAGCTTTTTTTCCGGGATTTCATTTTGGTACTTACGGTATTGAATCAAATATTGTGAAATTTGTATTTTTAAACTACTACATTAGAAATTTATAAAATTCTATAGATTTATTTTTTCGCATTCAATGCAATAACTAGTTATGAATATGAAAACAGGTGAAAATTATATAAAAAGCAGTTTAGATCATTTCAAAATCCCGGAGGCATATCCATACTAATATATACGTGCCAGTTTATTGACCCCAAATCAATCTACCTACTCCGATCACTGGTAATAATTCATCCATTACCTTTTCGAAGCTTTCATAGAATCCTGATACATACATACATATACATTTTTCCGGGTTTACTTTTGGCATAACTTTACAGCAAGTTTATAAATAAGGGGTTAATTGCTACTTGTAGAGTGCATTATGTGACATTAGTAGAAGTGATTTATTTTAATATTCTCATAGTATTTTTACCGCATCCGATAGTATCCAAACAGTTATAGACATTGTAACAAAATTTCTCAATTTATGGAAATTAATCGAGTTTCGTTTTGCCCGTAAATGTACATCATTATTACGGAAATGATTCAATTCGATCGCTTTGAATGTATTGCAGGCCGTAAATCTAGCTTACAAAGTTAGGTCTAAGTATAAAACCTTATTCGACAAATTTTTCTTTTTTTTTCTTAGCCCACACTGTCCCACTGCTGAGCAAAGGCCTCCCCCAAGTCCTTCCAGGCATCCTTTTCCAGGGCCACCTCAATCCAGCCCTTGCAATACGCGTCACGGTCGTCACGCCACCTTTTCTTAGGCCGGCCTCGGCGGCGCCGTCCATCCTCAGGCACCCACTGTATGGCAACTATTGCCCAGCGGTCACTGTGCATGCGGCTGGTGTGACCCGCCCAGGCCCATTTTAGCTTGACAGCCTTTTTGCCTACGTCTACGATTCCCGTTTTGGAGCGCAGCGTGGTGTTTCTTATTATGTCAGTTCGTTTAATGCCTAAAACGCTGCGCTCCATTGCTCGTTGGCAAACCCCAAGGGGGAATTTTGCGACTCGGTGAGCGCCTTGAGCAGACAGGCAGGCTACACATATCGATGAGTTTTCGCTTCAAGGAAAATGGTAGATCGCCTTTCATTAGCGTCTTCATGGACCAGTAGCTTTTCCAGGCATTTTCGATGCGGCTATCGAAAATTCCATAAACTTTTAAATTTTCTTACCAGTTTGAAGTTCTATAAACCACTTTAACGTATTAAGGGTTCGTTGAATTATTTTAAGGATTCTACTCTATTTGATGGGTTTATTAAAAAATATTGGGCGCCAATTTATTTAAAAACGTTTCGTAAAATTATGAATAATTCATAAATGAGGTGCATTAAGTAACAGTACTAAGCGGTCGTCCCTAACATCATACCAACCTACATACTGACTGGGTTAGGGCGTGTCCGATCGTTTAGGTTAGGACACTCTCTGTATCTATTTACTTATAATTCTCGTATCACACGTGCCAACGTAAGAGAAGAAAAATATTATCATAATATTAGAAATTAGTTGAGCTCGCGGCTTCGAAAGTGTATGTCGGAAATTATCTCACGGGAACGCGCTTCTGGGACAAAACGTAGTCCAAAAGTTACTCCTTATAACATCAGATATATGAGGAGGTGAAGAACAAAACCTCACTTTTCCACTTTTTCTGATTTTAGAGAAAACAGTAAAATGTAAATAACTAACTGACTACAACATCTGCATTTTGTTTTAGTTGTGTCATTTAAAGTAGTGTTTCAGTCAATCTGATGTACCAAATGACTGATAAAAATGATAAGAATCTTAGCTAAGATTTTGAAATTAAGTTTGGAAATGAGAGGTCTTGAGTAATTTTTTTTTGAAAAGTGTGGTTTTGATAAAGACTTCTGGAAAAGCGAGGTTATGATATTTACAACAAAAAAAAGGTGTGGTTTTGAAAATGACTGAAAAGATAACCTTACTTTTAAAAATAAAATTATTTTTGTTCTCATGACTGCACGAGCTTTGGCATAAACTATTTAGCAAAAAGACCATGCATTGGAAATTTAACACCTTTATTCTAAACTGAACGTTTTTATGTGGTTTTGATGAAGTCTCAGTGATACCATTGAATTTTACTCCAATAAAGTGAGCTTTTGAAAATAATCAAGGGAGACTGATTTTTTAAAAGTATAAAGTGCGGTTTTGTTCGAAACTCTCTATTTCAAATGAAAATTTATGTAAGAAAAGAGGCGTTTTTGATAAGGTTTTACTTATTTGCTTTATTCAATTTAACATCATTTTGCACATCCACTAAAAAAAAACATTTTTGTTTTAAATGGAAAAGTGAGGTTTTGTTCTTCACCTCCTCATATGTCAATGAAAGTCTTGTTAAAATTGGTACAGCCGTTGCGGAGATTAGCTGGAACAAATATGCCTTTGTTTTATAATAAGTACCATACCGTATATGCTCTCTTAAGCATTTGCTTATATACGGTATCTACTTTAGGTACTACGGTACGGTTCAATTTTATTTTGTTCAAATAGATACTTTAATTTTATTTATTTGTATATAATGTATGTATAGATAGAACAAGTAAACACTCGAGATATTATATGATACAATTCTCAATACCACAAGAGTTCTTAGAAATCATTACCTTCACCAAAACATTTATTTACCGTTTCTTTTCTTTTATTGAAATATAAACAAAAAGGATCACAAAGAAACTTATACCTCTATATTTCTGACCACTAACGAGGGTACCGAGTCAAACACACAATGTTACTGTTACAACTCAGACTATTGCAAAACTAAAGATATTCCAGCAAAAATTTAGAATTTCCTAAACACAAATCAAACCAGGCTCACACTAGAATTGACCCCAGAACCTCACGCTTAGCAATTACGCTTGTGACCACTCAATATATCTATCAACAAGGCTGTTATATTCAGTTTCAGTCATCAATGGTTAATTTTAGCTTAAACTTATACTAATAACAAAGCAGAAGGGTTTGTTTGAACTCGCTAATCTCTGGTCCTAAAAATTGGTTTAGAAAAATTCTTTGTGCGTTTGATAGCTTGATTCTTGAGAAAAGCTATAAGCTATTAAACATCGCGCTACGACTGGAAGGAGTCAAGTAAAAAGATAAAGAGTCGGAAAGAACGCTAAGCGAAAACGAAGTTTGTGATAGCAGGGCGGGTAATGCGATGTGCGGTGGGTCGGGGACACAAGAAATTTCACTCGAATGAAGGTGCGTGGCAGAAGCTAATATATATTGTACCTGACCAAACATCATCTACACAACCCTTTCCCAAATAGGTATTAAGTGGGTATCTAGGTATATTTCGGTTTTCAGTCTAACCGGATGCTTCCTGATATATGATAGAATAATTCTACCTGTGCCAATATTTAAGGCATAATAGCTGCAATCAAAGTTCCCAGTCTTAATTTAGCTTCTACTAAAACTTCGTAAATATTAGTCGTTTAGTGTGTGTTAGCTGGAGTGACGTCGCCCCAGCTTCCTCATTGAATAAAGGCAAAACCAGTGAGATTTGGGTTTTGGACAATAGTCAGAAAAATAAGGCATTATAGCTGCACAAGGAAGGAAAGAACTTCTTAAAAAGTGTTAACACTACGATTAAAAAACGTGTGTAAGCTGGAGTGACGTTACCGGAGCTATGCACATGGAGCTACTGCCTATCTGGCAACGGGGTAGCTGACCTAAAACCAAAACAATAATTTCAACATAATTATGATAAAAAATGAACAAAATCCCATTTCTTCCCGTGGGTTTCGTAGAAGGCGACTAAGGGACTTACTAGAGAATGGGCAGCATGGTGGCGATTATGGCAAAACCCCCCTTTTGGGGGAGGCCTATGTCCAGCAGTGGACGTCTTTCGGCTGAAATGATGATCATGAATGAACAAAATGTTTTTTTTTTCAGCTTGGGTAATAACAGTGAATCAACCTGTCTGGGTAACATTTAATACCAAGCACATAGTGGAATAGTTTATTAACACTTTTGATGATAAATCTAAGTAAATATCAATAGTTTGACCAACGATTTATCACTATTCAAACTTTAACAGCAACACACGTAATAATATCAATAAAGAGTGTATTTAATGACACAAAGGCGACATCAAAAAGGACTCTTTGCAAACGGTCCCCTTTGTAAATATCTGTAAGAATTCGATGAACGCAGAGATCGACTCATATTCCTTTGGAATATTTTTGAATAAAATAGTTATTGCATTTCGAACTGGCTTTCAATGCTTTCCTCCATACACTTGCCTGATAAAAAATTGGCCCACCCCGTGCTACATTGGAGAGACGATATCTCAAAAAATTTAACGGATTAAATTTATTGTCAATGTATACGCTTTTATAATAAACTTCCAAGCCATGTTCAAGATCTAAGTCTCAATAAATTTAAATCATTCATCAAACGTAAGTTGTGCCTGAAAGCCTTTTATACCGTTAAAGATTATATTGAGGACAAAAAAGCTTGGGATTGACCTGCTCCAATTTTGTATACTCAATGTTGTTTTTTCTTTGTTTTGCTCTTTGACATTTGATTATTATTATATACACTTTGACATTTGATTATTATTATATACACTTTGACATGAATATTTACTTTGAGAAGTATAATATTATTTTTGTTTTAATTATTGTGAATGTGAGGACTATGTGGTATTTTTGTTTTTGTATTTCGTCTCTTTCTCAGTTCGTTTTTAATGTTAATCTGGCAGTTTGAGTACTTATGCGGCCTACCCAAATGTCCTTTCTTTGGTATTGTTCGTCAAATCGTTGAGCTCCTCAAGTTCTGAGTTGAGCCGTATGATTACTGATACATGCGTGCACTGAATGGACAGGTCCACTCAACCTGTGTGGTTTTTTCCTCAAAAGACCATTTCAGACACCAATCCACATGGTCTTCACATGATCTGACCAAGATTATGTCTGGACTTTAAAAGAGACTGTGACCTCTGAGTTTGTTTCGGCCTTTCTTCTCAGAGTAGTCAGATAGGAAACGCCGATCTCATCTAGTTTAAAAAAATATGACGTGTAAAAGTGTTTGTACAAACCTACTTACAGAAATAAAATCATTTATCATTATTTTGTATTTGTTTGAAAGTAGGTAAGGTATGTTTGTCAAAGGACAAACGATGGCCGGTGGAACACACAAGTCCGAGAGAGAAGACCGTCTATCGGCAAGCGTAGTGTGGGACACCCCCCAGCTAGATGCACCGACGACCTTAAAAGGTGGCTGGGACAGACTGGATGCGTAAGGTGGAGGATAGGGCGTTGTGGCGCAGCCTGGGAGAGGCCTATGTCCAGCAGTGGACTGCAATAGGCTGAGTTGATTGTCGCAGTGTATTTGCGCATACACAATATTTTGATACAAGCAATATTCTTGACAAGATCGACTCGATTCTTCAGATGGCCTCATCGGATTTTCAAATGGGATTTTCCTCATCATTTTGCTCAGAAAAATTGCCAAATATTTTTTGTCATAGTGCGGTTTTGGTATTTGATGTTCTTTTTTAAATTTTTTTAGAGTATATAAAGTCTGACGTAAAGGACCTTTTTATTTCATGATTAGAACTACGTTACAATGGTAGATAAAGTCCATTAAACTCTATTCCCTACAGTGAGTGATCACAAGTTCCGGTACTAACTAATCAAGTTGCACACACAGCACAAACACAATTACATTTTGTACCTACCTATGCTCGATAGATCAGGTTAGGCCTAATTTAGATCGCTCGATACCGAAGCTAACTAGTTGATGCTGGTGCCAAGTTCATTATTTTGTTATGATCACGTCATATCGATAATCCTGATGAGGATCGAGTTATATGACGTGTGATTGAAGAGGCCTTCATCCAGGATTGGACTGCTATAGGCTGATGATACTGCTAGCTGCTTCGTTGGTCTCGTATTTGCAAGTGCGACTGCTGAGCGTGGGTCCTGGGTTCGATTCGCAGGTTAGGTAAAGTGTAATTTGGTTTTGCTCTCTTTTTTATTAAATATAATGCGAGGCTTTAATATTAGTTTTTTTGAATCTTGGGTGTTCCGCGCGATCTATCTGCCTTTGTTTTATAATCTAAACAAAAAAAAAAAAAACAAATACTAAAGCGTCGCATTTTATGTTACATAAAATGCGACGCTTTAGTATTTGGTTTTTTGGCCTCACTCTTGGTGTTCCGCGCGGTCTATTTGCCTTTGTTTTATAATCTGAGGTTTTGCCATTACAAATCTTTTAGTTACAGTCCGGAGTTACGAAATTGGCGGTGTGATACTCCCGTGCTTCGGAATGCACGTCCAGTGCGTGATATTTCTCCGGTCATGACAGATTGCGTGTTATCCAATCGCATTATGAGAGCGAGGAAAGAGCTAGTGCACAGTTTTTTACACTATAACTTTCCCGCGCCGAAGGCTAGTCTTTGTTGAGATTGGTTATTTTACGGATTGGTTGGAGCGCATCTTTTCAAGCACTACTGGTGGCACAGAGAGCCGTGTGGGCTAATAGGGTATTTTCCAATTTTTCAAAAACTATTCTAATTTGAAGATTGGAACGAGATATTTAACAGAAAAATAAAAATAAATTGCTTTCTATCCATTTTCTCAATTAAAAACGATATAAACCAAATGTATTTTTCGTTGTTTTGAATTTACCGCCAAAACGCTTCTTACGATGACTTTTTATCACGTGACGTCAACTTTGTGTAAACTATAGTAGTTAGTAAGTAAATAAATGAATGTCGAGTTTATAATTAACAAGATTTTTAATGGATAGAAAGTGATATTACTGGTGTGCGGTGCCTCTGTGCACAAAATACTTCTAAAACGGCGCCAAACTAAGTATTTGTACCGGTGCCGTTTATACAGAGTTGACGTCACATGTCACGTGATAAAAAGTCATCGTAAGGAGCGTTTTGGCGGTAAATTCACGAACAACGAAAAATAAATAAGATTTTAATCGTTTTTAATTGAGAAAATGTGTATTATTAAATTTATTTTTATTTTTCTGTTAAATATATAGTCCCAATCTTAAAATTAAAATAGTTTTTATCAAATTGGAAAATACCCTATTGCTAACGGCTCCGAGTTGTAGGTCAAGGGTTCAAAACCAGTCAGGCGCTTAACTTTGTATAAATAATTACATCACTACTGCTCCTAAAATTCTTAAGGAAAATATCATGAGGAAAGCGGCCATATCCTAGAATCAAAAATTCGCAGACATTGACATCTACCAACACGCACTTGGCGCGCGCTGTACATTATAGCCCACTCCTTCTCGAAGAGGCCTGTGGCACAACTGGGAATATGAGGCTGAAGATGCATCTTTCCAAATACCTGTGGAATCTTACGCCTGATAAGAATCCAATTAGTTGTTCACATTTAGGCCAATTTTCGTCTACATTTTCCTAACTTTCTATTCACCAGCCTGCCCCTATAAAAGCCACATAGCCTTATAATTCCGGCTCAATTAGCGCAGTTCACTGAGCATGCGTGACGAGATAGGGCGCCAAATCTAACGGCACATTGTATTAGTGTAGTGTTGTGAGCTCGAAATATTGACAGCGATGTTACTTACAGTGGGTAGTTTTGTTGCGAATGCTGATTTTATCGCAACACTTTTGGAGTCGAATTTGTTAGTTACTGGCGATTTGCTAGAGTGGAGGTCGAATATGTTGTACACCATATTCGTGAAAAAATACGTACCTAAATGTTGTATGCCAACTTTCATAGTAGTCGGTCAAACAGTGATCATGGAGTTTATCTACTTCTTAAAACCAACGTTCTTCAGTACCATTTTTTATAAGAAGTTAACATACAAAAACATGAGTTAATATAGCCCTTGAATTTGAAATCATAACCGACGTTTTTTTTTTTTTTTTTTTTTTTTGGGTGGGAAATCATCAAATGACTTCTCCTGCTGAGTAGAGCAGGAGGGCGTGTCAGACTTTTACTGACTAAAACCCACCCGTGTTCCCTCAGTAGCCCGTATGCTAGGGGCCGTGGTATCTCTTTCGAACAAACCCGCACCCCTGGCAGGCATCGGCCCTTGCGGACCCCACCTGTGGTTGCTGACATCTTTGACGGCGCGCGTGTGGAACACAACGCGCCGTCCCGTCTACCACTTTTCGGCCGCAGAGGATAGGGAGAGCGGCCAACGCTATACCGACACTCCTCTTCCCCTGCGGCCCCACCGCGTCCGCCATCAAACGGTGGCGGCCCCGTCCAGGCCACGGAAGGGAAGAGCGCTGCTCAGAAGCACCGGCACTCCTCCTCTACCGCAGCCCGTAACCCTCAGCCGCGATGCCTCCCATTCGACATCGCGGCCCACCTCAGTTGCGGTGCACCTCACCGCAACCTACTTTTTGGCCGCTACGTCAATGGCTTGAAGGCAAAAGCCCTGACGAGCGGCCCCACCGTTGGGTTCCTCTTGGCTTCACCGTGGATGGGAGACCACGGTTACTAAGCCCCCCCGCAACGACAATGCGGGAACCCACTCGGGGGGGATCATAACCGACGTTCGATCTTTAACTGGCCAGGCATAATCAATATTCTAGTGAGTGCACTATGAAATAATAGGACTTTGTAGCGATCTATACAAAACAAAAAATAAAGTCCTGACTGACTGACTGACTCATCAACGCCCAGCCCAAACCCTTGGACCTAGAAAACTGAAATTTTGCATAGAGGTTCCTTTTATAATTTAGACAAGGATAATGAAAGATTTTTCGAAATTCAACCCCTAAGTGAAAGTAAATAGGGGATGAACGTTCCGCGCGGGCGAAGCCGCTGGCAAAAGTTGGTATTGTTATATTAATCAAAACAGCGAAACGTTTGACAGCTTCAAGCAACGTTGCCATCTTTCAGTAGCCTCTTAAAATAAATACTCATAGTTACAGATTGCTGCTTTTTAATATACGTACAGTAGCCCCCACTAATGGTGCCCCAATCTCAAAAAGCAATAGATTGACACTTCGCTTTAACTTACGACCTTCTTATAATAAGCAATTTCTATAGGCTATAATACTATAGACACACACACTCTCATACGTTTACAAATGAATGTATTTCCTAAATTCAACCGTTAAAGCAAATGGCATGATAGCTGAGCGGTTACCGCACTTGATTATCGGGTTTGAGCGCAGCGAGTCGCGGTTTCGAATCCCACTCGCTGTGTGATAGTCTTTTTATTGTTTTAAAAATCACTTTTGAGTATAGTTTCTTGTTCTGTTCTTCTTATTCACTAAACTCGTAAAACTTTATCATTATACCCACAGAAACCTAAATAAATTTAAATGATTTACGACTCATTCACCGCGACTTATAGAACGGTGTTGGTTGATAATTGTGTGCTAGTGACGTGTGTTTCATCTATTAGCGTCCTTCTAATTCATTTTAAAATGTAAGCAAATTTAAATATAGAAATGAAAGCGAATATTATTGCGCTGCATAAAAGTGGACTTAATACTATATCACAAATACCTATGTGATGAAACCGGACTGAGTGTGAGTATTATGATTTAAATATTTTATTAAACATTTATTTAATTAAAGTATAACTGCTAATCCTTGTAGTTATTTTAAAACGTTTTATAAATATCATAATGTCTAAATCGTGGTCTAAATAGAATAAAAATATAAAATTTCGATGTAAATTTATTTCCTAGATTATAGAACGATGAAAATAACATTATACTATATATTTATGTGAAATTGCCCTTTTAAATAATTTTGTTTCTAAATAGTAGGTAACACATAAAGTGTGTATTTTGCTTAGTAGCCTAACATTACCCCTTTTTTGTTTTAGTGAAATACTGTGAGTCGGTGGGTGAAAAGATACGAGGAAGGCGGTAGCCTTGCCCGTGGAAAGCAAAGTGGAAGACCCCAGCTCCTATAACAGGCACACGTTCAGCGAATTTGAAACAAGTGGTTTCAAAACGACAAGACATTTTGCCGAATTATTCGACACATCTTTACGAACCGTGCGCCGTGCACTCAACGCAGAAGGCCAGCTCGAGAATCTGCTCAAAAAACATAGTTAACGGAAAAAACATTAACATTAAGTTATAAATTACAAATATTGATTTATTTTAGTAATATTCAAATAATATTTTGTCTTATCCGTAATCTGGATTATTTTGAGGTTTAGTTTCAATCTTCTTTTCGGAATGAAAATGAACACTTAAGCTATAACCTCTATAAGTCCTATTAAATACGATTTGTTAACTTTGAGGTTTGAGTTAGAACGAACTCACTCGCAGTAGAATAAAAGTAGTACTACTGAGTCATTTAATTGTATTGTGACAACTTGTCTGCATTTGTTACTTTTACGTGGGTAGATTTTTGTAGAATATTGTGATTTATTTAGAGTACCGACACACAGTAGTAATCAGCACAATATTATTATATTACTAAGATACAATAGCCTGATTATCATAGTTCACCAACTAGCTTATTTACTTCAATAAATTGTTCTTTATGAGAAAATAAACTGTTTTAACAAGAAGTTATTATTAGTTATTTTTATACATTCTTCATGAAGTTATAACGAATAAACATTTTGTAATCATTTATTATTGGTAAACCTTTATTTTACTCCCTCCCATTGGGAGGCCTGTGTCCCAGCAGTGGGAACGTTTATAGGCTGAGTATGTAAACCTTTATTTAAATAACAATACGAGTAATAATAAAAAAATGTTACATTATTATTCTGGTATATTAATAAATCGAATAATAAAAGAACAGATGAAGATGATTGTTAAAAAGAAAAATTAAAGCTTCATCGCGAGATTTGAACCCAGACCTATGAGTTTCTTAATCCAAGACGATACGCTGCATGTTACCGGAACTCAAATTATAAAAGTAAATTTTAGCAATGGTATGAACCGACCAAGGTCATGTCTGTCGTCGCCGACGGTATGTATAAAATACATAGATTAACGCCAGTGTGTGAGTGGAGCGGTGAGTTTTGTGTTAATACATCACTTATACACACAGCTGTAGGTACGGCCCGGACCGCCACTTCATAGCAATATAGCCCTTAGTATGCGACTGCATTAGTGAATCTTGATAGTACGTACTCAGCCTATATCGTTCCCACAGCTGGGACACAGGCCTCCTCTCGGTGAGAGGGATTGGGCCGTAATCCACCACGCGGGCCCAGTGCGGGTTGGTAGATGTCACATTTCTTTGAATTTTTGGTTCCAGGACATGCCGGTTTCCTCACGATGTTTTCCTTCACCGTTTTTTAATTTAAACACGATTAAGTACTTATTGCAACTTGCACTTTGGAATTACTCATCATCTTTCAAGTCTTTCCCATCTATGTTGGGGTCAGCGTCCAGTCTAACTGGATGCAGTTGAATACCAGTATTTTTCATGGAGTGATTGCCTATGTGACTTCCACAACCCAGTTACTGAGCAATACGATATCCCTTGTTAAGACTGATTGTCAGACTTTCGGGCTTCTGACAACCAGTAACGACTGCCAAAGATCTACGAATGACAGCCGGGACCAATGGCTTAACGTCCTTTCCGAGGCACGGAGGTTTCTTGGTATGTAAAAATTATCACCCATCCACGGACCGACCGGGGCAATCGTAGCTTAACCTGATCAACTGACCCGTGCGGTTGTTAATACTTAGCCACAATCCGCTTGCAGTTTACGTTATTGTTCGAAAAACCAAAGAAATGACTCACAACTTTCTCCCACCTTAATAATAATAATTTTCAAGAATTTCATCACACAAAATAACCGATACTGGGTGGTGTTAAATGGTGTAACATCATATAAATATAATTTACGGTGTAATAACTGTGTCACCACTAGTAATATATGGTCCAATGAGGCCGGGGTATTGTGTTCATTGTACCATCGGTTTTTTGGGTAAATACTATATAAGGTAACTATGTGAAAAAAGGTCTCCGGAATGACGATATTTTTGGCATCTTAAAACATAAAAAACGGTAGGATAAAGCGCAGTGCAGTGTTTTGATAGTCAATATAAATATGCGTTTTCAGGTGACCACTAAAAATCAGCGCTGTGTTGTGGGTCCGCACAGCATCATGATGGGTGGAAACCTTTTTGTCTCAGCCACGGGGAGCAGTTGCCGACAATTTTTGTTCTGTGTATACATCTGTTTTCTTTCATGTTTTTTTATGCGATCTTACCTTTTTGTATGCACGTGTTTCTGTGACAAAAAATCTACTTTTCTTTCTTTCTTACTAGCCCAGCTCTCAAAACAGTACATGAAAAATTTGTGAAGAAATTGGCATGTCTTACAGTAAAAAAAATTAGAGACATGACATGATGAGACATCCACCAATCCACACTGGGCCGGCGTGGTGGATAATGGCCAACTCCTCACTAAGAGGTGGCCTGCCTATTAACAGTGGTTTTTTTGATTACGCTAATAAGGGTATGAGGAACAGGGTGTAACGTTCGCTCATCCTCTATTGAAAAGGAGGATCCTCCGACCAGACGGGTATTGTGTCTGGTCCGGGCAACTGCTCGACAGTTGATTTCGGGATATTTTATCTATCTGAGTGGCGTGGTAAACTCTGATTGCCCGATGTAGAATTGCTATGATAGTTCGCCTGTGGCATTGTAGATGGCGCCACTTTTCTTTTTACGTTTTTCGATTTTGTTGCGAAGCATTTTTATTTGTAGTGCCGCTACAACGCCATTGCCTCGGAATAAGTGACAAAAATCAATCTTCTTCGCTTTTTCTCAACTATGTTGGGGATAAGCTTCTAGACCAGCCATACTTAACCTTTTTTTATAGGGGCCACAAACACGTTTCAGTCATGGTGTCGAGGGCCGCAAGCACAAATTATTTAGGTCTTCATTAAAACGTAATTCCAAGTTAACGATGTAGTTACTTTATTAATGAAAAAATAAGATTTAACCAAGATGTTTATAAGTTTTAATGCGATTTTTGATACTGTGAACACTTTTTCAAAACTTTATCAACATCTGGCTTCTCGCTACATGCTATCCTTATAACATTATCGGCTCACATGCCCATTTTGAAACACCCATTCTCTGATGGGCGCGAAATTTATAATGGTTTACAGTTAATTTGTAACTTCAGATGGGCCAATATCAAAGGCTCGCAGGTTGGGTATAGCAGTTCTAGACTAATTGGAAGGAGCAATGTATCAGTAGTCAATGTGTAACACGATAACCCTCGGTAAGACTGGTCGTCAGACGTATAAAGACTACAGAAATCACGGAATAAGAGACATTAAGGAAATTTTTGGAAACACTTTTTTTTTGTTCTTATTGAATAACTCAATACGCTTAGTCTTGAGTTATTCAAGGTAAAAGGTCAAGCAATTTAATAACCTAGCCAATCACTATTAAAAAGTCGCCATATTATATTACTACCCTTAGATACCACCCTTGATTATAGCCATAAAAAACTATAACCCCATGATGACTATACGCTTTGATTGTTTCGTAATGAATAGTTTCACAGTTCAGTGGCCGCAAAAAATGAATTAGAATAGCTATAAATACTGTAAGGGCGGTGTTTAGTGAGTCATTTCTAGCTTAACTCCGCTTAGCTTAACTACCTATTTAATATTTCTCGCTCAGGTACCAGTCAGGAAAATTAATTATTAAAAAAATGGTCACATTTATAGAGGTATGAGAAACAGGGTGTAAAGTTCGCTCATCCTCTATTGAAAAGGAGGATCCTCCGACCAGACGGGTAGTGTCTGGTGGGCAACTGCCCGACAGTTGATGTCGGGATTTTGTACCTATCTGGGTGTCGTGGTAAACTCTGATTGCGCGATGTAGGATTTCTCAGATAGTTCGCTTGTGGCATTGTAGATGGCGCCACTTTTCTTTTTGCGTTTTTCAATATTTGTTGCGAAGTATTTATTTTTGTTGTGCCGCTACACATTCAACCATTTGTCTTACGATTTCATACAATTGTCAATGAATGAGTTTTGATTCGAATATAAGGAAAATTTAATTAAGCGGCCAGTTTACCAAACTATTATTAAAGTTTAGCATCTGCTTGCGCCTACGTGATTTGCGTTAGCAATAAGTAGTAGATTTTTGCATAATTACCTACTATTACTAGTTTTGGTCAACTTCTTTTCCAAAGTAAGCTCTTATTTGATGGCAGCGATAGCTTGGTTTTGCAGGCAGGATTAAGCGCTAAAGGAGAGCAGTAGAAGCGGCCGCAACTAACGACTTGTACATCGTAGATTCAAACCCTAAATAGGCGTTTTGTTTTGGGATTTATTTTATCGTCATTGCTCTCAAAACGGCGAAGGAAAACATCGAGAGCGGATATGTCCTAGAACTAAAAATTCGGAGACATGTGACATCTACCAACCCGCAAAGGCCCGCGTGGTGGATTAGGTACAGCTCACTGCCTCTCGAAGAAAAAAGGCCGGTGTCCCAGCCGTAGGAAAGGAAAAGTAGAGAAAGCTACACGTTGATATTGGGCAACAAATATACAGCTAAGTTTTTGAGACTTTCAAGCACACATAGCTTAGTTACCACTAACACACAGACCCTATCAAATAAATGAGGTGTTAGCTGGTGGCTGTATTAATAAAAAGCTAATGCTACGTAGACTATTGTTGTTTAACATGCAATCTCGTGACTTTATCGCATTTAGCGTCTAGTCGACGCTTGGACATGGTAGCTGACTTTTTGTGTCTGGCTTTTTTGTGTAATAGCTGTCTGTATTACTTTTAGGGTTTCGTACCTCAAAAGGAAAAAGCAAATTCCTTAGACAAGTTGTCCGTTTGTAAATACCCATTTTCTCAGGGACGCGTGGAGGTGTCATGTTCAATTTAATATCAAATATGGATATGTACAGAGGCCAGCACATCAAGCTCCCCCAATCTGTGTTTATTTTATAGTTTTCAACTTTATCACAAAGGAATAAGGTTTATGTTCAATTGGGAAAATTTGACAGTTTGGGATAGCTTGACCTGCTAGCGACTGTACAGTCTTATGGAGTTCTGAAAAATCAAGCATTTTTTTTGCGTATATAAACTTACATTTGCAGTTGGAGAATTGACGAATATCGATGTATGGGAGAACATGTTTCTGAACTACAATGTATATATGTCTGTTCTTGGGAAAAATTGTGTGCGTGGTCCAACACGCACTTGGCCGGCTTTGTAAGTTTTACAAATGAAGTGTATATTGTCATCTCTCAACTGCATTCTAACATTTTATGAAAATACAAGCATTTGCCAGCACCTTCGCCAGCGTAGATTTCAGAAATTATCCTACGCGGGAACTTACTCCCAGAATATATAGTACCTTATGTGTTAATCCAGGTTATCCGTTATCTATTTACCAAATTTTATCTAAATCTGTTCAGCCGTTTTTATGTGATTGAGTAACAAACATACAATCTATCATATTAGCTGGATTTTCTGTAGTTCTGACCCTGGGAACGTATAAAATTGATATCGTAAGTGGCACAGCACTTTGTTTACGTCCTCCATTTTGCCAAAATTTATGTATTATGATTCATCATTCTGGGTGAGATTTAATTTTAACACAGACAAAAGGACCAAATATATAGCCAATCCTACAATGAAGAAACGTTTCTGAAACAATCAGACAAAAATTTGAAGGTATAATGGGTTTACTTATACTAATATTTTAAAAAGAGGAAATATTTGATTGTTTGTTTGCATTGAATGGACTCCGAAACTACTGAACCGATTCGAAAAATTATTTCACTGTTGGGAAGTTACACTCTCCCTGGGTGACATAGGCTATATTTTATCCCCGTTTTCCAACGGGAACGGGAACTACGCGGGTGAAAGCGCGGAGCACTGCTAGTGTTAAAAAAAAGCGTTTACAGTGTTCCAACTCATAACAGCGTTCTGTAGTAAAAGGTGAATTTATTTAGCTTTTGAGCGAATGTTTTAAAGAATGTGTTGTTTGTTTGACTCCGCTCTTCTATTGAATACCAAAGGCAAAGGAAAGATATTTTCGAGTAGAAATATTAAAGCAAGATTTTCGTCTTGATTTATTATTTTTTCTTTTGTGAACGTGTGTGGGTGTATTGGATACATGTTGCGTAATGAATAAAAGTGATTATTCTGATCAAAATTATTTTTATTGAAAATTCGGTGCGAATAGAAATCAGTTGAAACACCTCAGTTCAAAAACTTATTCAATTTTTTTCAACTTGACGGTACTTTGCGACTCAGCTTCATTTCCACACTCCGGTAGTGTAGATGTGGAGCTGTGTCGCCAACTATGTCCCAACTCCTATCCTGCAATCTGTGCTCCAAGCTCTTCCACCGATACCGTGGAAGGGGAAATGTTTTCCGTGTATTCCCGTTTGTCCCATCGACTACGTCCCCCTCGGGGGACGAACGGGAATACATGTTTTTTTTTCCCGATGGTCACACTAATTTTGTTGATGGGACGAACGGGAATCAATTTTTAATTATTTTTTTAGTCCTATTGGTCCCACCAAATAGATTCTGACTGGTTGTTAAAAAAAATATTTTTTTTTAAATTAAGGAATAAAAATCACCTTTACGAATCAACTTTACGTACCCAGGTATCAAAATACTCATAAACTTAAAAATTCAAGAAAATAAAATTCTCCATAAAACTAAAAAAATTATGATTAAAATAACTCTGTCGTAGTTTTTTTTAATAAAAAACCGCCCTAATGATTACAAAGTCACACGTCCATATGTAGGTATACAGTGGCACATTTTTGCGTTAAACATAATATAAGTGATCAGAACAGTTTACTCATTAATTTTACACATAAAAAACGTCAATAAACTAAAACAATTTCAAAATCAAAATATCACAAAGTCAAGGCGAAAACACATGAACATAAAACATAATAAAGAGTAACATAATGAAAATTCCAAGTGTGTAGAAAGTAGTTGAGACCTTAAATGAAGGCCATAATAATTATTACACACAAAGCCCAAAGAGATG
Source organism: Polymixis flavicincta (assembly GCA_949987655.1). NCBI lineage: Eukaryota > Metazoa > Arthropoda > Insecta > Lepidoptera > Noctuidae > Polymixis > Polymixis flavicincta. The sequence continues at coordinate 10,569,300 of OX465195.1, read as the reverse complement.
CACTACTAGCGGGACCAAGATGCGCTTCTTGTGACATTGTTGAGCTCTAAAAAACAAGTTAATAATTATTAGTAATATAATTTAGAATTATATTTAATATGTGTAAAATAAAATAATAGGTCTTTACCTATGAAATTGCCGTTTTGTATGAAAAAATTTAAACGATTTTTTTTCATGAATTTTTTATTTGTATTAATCGAAGTAATCACCCATGCAATCAATGCATCTTTGCCATCGCAGTGGCAGTTTATTGATGCCCTTCTTAAAGAAATCAGCTGGACGGGAGGCAACAAATTCTTCAAAGGCATTTTGTACTGCCTCTCGGGTATTAAATTTTTTTCCCGCCAAGAAGTTATCCAAATTCTGGAAAAAGTAGTAGTCTGTAGGCGCAAGGTCTGGTGAGTAGGGCGGATGACGGAGAGCTTCCAACCCCAGTTCTTGCAACTTGGAGACCGTCTGCTGTGCAGTATGAGGTCGCGCGTTGTCGTGCAGGAGCAGCGGAGACGAGCGATTGACCAATGCTGGTTGGAGATGCGCCAGCTTCTCCATCATTGTGTTCAGTTCTTCACAGTACACATCTGCAGTAATGCTCACCCCGTTTGGCAAGAAGCTGTGATGAATCACACCGGCGCTAGACCACCAAACAGTGACCATCACTTTTCTAGGGGTAAGTTTTCGTTTAGGGCATTGTTTAGGTGCTGAACCAGGATCCAACCAACTTGCTGAGCGCTTACGGTTATCAAACAGAATCCATTTTTCATCGCAGGTAACAATGCGGTTCAAAATTCCTTCATTTGTGTGTCTGTTGAGCAGTGCAAGGCACGTCTCGACGCGTACTTCGCGCTGGCGATCATTGAGTTCGTGGGGCACCCATTTGTCAAGCTTTTTTACCTTGCCAATTTGACGCAAATGGACCAATATTGTTTTGACGCTAACGTCGAAAGCTGCTGCTAATTCAGCCGTAGATTGTGTATCATCAGCTTCCACAATCGCCTTTAATTCGTCATTGTCGACCAAAGTCTTCGGACGACCGCGAGGTTCATTTTTCAGGTCGAAATTTCCAGAACGGAAGCGAGCAAACCAATAACAGGTGGTGCGTTGGTTTGTAGTGTTAGCTCCGTAAACGTCGTTGATGTTGCGTGCCGCTTGTGCCGCGTTGCTGCCACGACGGTACTCATATTCCATAATTACTCGAATTTTTAACGTATCCATGATGACGAAAAAGATTGAAATGCGATGAAAATGTAACACTAATCAATAAAGAAATGACTACTTTTAGAAAAAAAAAAATCCATGTTTTTAAAATAAAATTAATTTGAAATTAGAATTCTTAGCCAAACAAAAATTATTTTGATTTGAAATGGCCAGTACTGCAGAACGGCAATTTCATAGGTAAAGACCTAATAGAATACAAACATGATACCGTACAAAAATTAATAAGACATGAGTCAAAATAGTATTAACTGTGTAGGCTTTATATTACTATTCATAACAAAAATGTACTTACATCCATAGGATTTGTGTAGAATATATATTACATATTACATTAACACCCGTGCAGTTTCATTGTTTTGTCAACACTAACCCAACCGGTCTAATTTTCCCCCCCGAGTGGGTTCCCGCATTGTCGTTGCGGGGGGGCTTAGTAACCGTGGTCTCCCATCCACGGTGAAACCAAGAGGAACCCAACGGTGGGGCCGCTCGTCAGGGCTTTTGCCTTCAAGTCATTGACGTAGCGGCCAAAAAGTAGGTTGCGGTGAGGTGCACCGCAACTGAGGTGGGCCGCGATGTCGAATGGGAGGCATCGCGGCTGAGGGTTACAGGCTGCGGTAGAGGAGGAGTGCCGGTGCTTCTGAGCAGCGCTCTTCCCTTCCGTGGTCTGGACGGGGCCGCCACCGTTTGATGGCGGACGCGGTGGGGCCGCAGGGGAAGAGGAGTGTCGGTGTAGCGTCGGCCGCTCTCCCTATCCTCTGTGGCCGAAAAGTGGTAGACGGGACGGCGCGTTGTGTTCCTCACGCGCGCCGTCAAAGATGTCAGCAACCACTGGTGGGGTCCGCAAGGGCCGATGCCTGCCAGGGGTGCGGGTTTGTTCGAAAGAGATACCACGGCCCCTGGCATACGGGCTACTGAGGGAACACGGGTGGGTTTTAGTCAGTAAAAGTCTGACACGCCCTCCTGCTCTACACGGCGGGAGAAGTCATTTGATGACTTCCCACCCAAAAAAAAAAAAAAAAAAAAACCGGTCTAATTTCCCCCCCGAGTGGGTTCCCGCATTGCCGTTGCGAGGGGGCTCAGTAACCGTGGATTCCGGCCACGGTAAAGCCGGTGGGGCCGCTCGTCAGGGCTTTTGCCTCAAAGCCGACGACGTAGCGGCCAAAAAGTAGGTTGCGGTGAGGTGCACCGCAACTGAGGTGGGCCGCGATGTCGAATGGGAGGTATCGCGGCTGAGGGTTACGGGCTGCGGTAGAGGAGGAGTGCCGGTTCTTCTGAGCAGCGCTCTTCCCTTCCGTGGCCTGGACGGGGCCGCCACCGTTTGATGGCGGACGCGGTGGGGCCGCAGGGGAAGAGGAGTGTCGGTATAGCGTCAGCCGCTCTCCCTATCCCCTGCGGCCGAAAAGTGGTAGACGGGACGGCGCGTTGTGTCCCACACGCGCCCCGTCAAAGATGTCAGCGACCACTGGTGGGGTCCGCAAGGGCCGATGCTTGCCAGGGGTGCGGGTTTGTTCGAAAGAGATACCACAGCCCCTGGCATACGGGCTACTGAGGGATTTTTTATTACCGGTCTAATTTAAGGATACTAAAGGGAGAGAATGCCAGGTAAACCAATAGAATTTACGCAAATAACACAATGTTATCAGCACTCTTATTGTTTAGTAGCGGCATCGCCGGCGCATCCCCATCTAGAGCCATGTGAGAGTGGGATTGTCGCAACCCAGTGCTGGGCACGCCACGATTGCGGCGATAAGTCCCCTCTTTGAGGAGTGGCTTGAGAGGCGGCATGGCGTCCTCACCTTCCGCCTGACGCAGGTCCTCACCGGACACGGTTGTTTCGGGAGGTTACTGTTTCGGATAAGGCGGGAGGAAACGCCCGGAGTTTCCAATGCGAAGATCGCCCCGAGGACACGGTGGAGCACACGGTGGCGGTCTGCCCGGCTTGGGCGGAGCACCGCCGTGTCCCCGTGGAGGCGATCGGCGGCGGCGATCTCTCGCGTCCGGCTCTGGTCCTGGCCATGGTACGGAGCGAGAGTGCAATGGGTAGCCGTCACCTCCTTCAGCGAAGCAGTAATGCTCGCGAAGAGGGAGACGGCGCACGTGAGGGAGAGGCAGTATATGCGCCCTCACGGCCCTAGCCACCGCAGGTCACGCCCTATGGGCGTCGGGAATCCCAGGCTGATTTCCGGCCACCGTAGGCATGAGCTTGCGGACGGTGACCAAGCCCAAGTCGATGGCGCGTTGTGTTCCACGCACGCCTCAAAGCACAGACTGATGGGGCCCGCAAGAGCCGATGCCTGCCAGGGGTGCGAGTTCGTTCGAAAGAGGTACACTGGTGGGTTTTAGTCAATAAAAGTCTGACACGCCCTCCTGCTCGACCCAGAGCGGGAGAAGTTATATGACGATTTCCTACCCAAAAAAAAACCCAGAGCAATGTAATATCACGACAAATTTTAAAGTAAACTACTAAACAACGATTAAACATTTCACACACAAAATTATTTAGTGGGACGAATGGCACTAATCTTAGGACATATTCCCATTCGTCCCTCTAAAATCCCGAATGGGACGATCGGGAACAAATTTTAATATTATTTTTGTAAATTCCCGTTCGTCCCGCCGGGGACGAAGTCGGTGGTACGAACGGGAATACACGATGTTTTCGACCAACAAAATTTAATACACTGTCGTGATATTGACAAAGATGCCCATCGACAGACACTGATACAAATGCACACAGTATAATTCTAAGTGGTGGGAATCATATTTTAACTGAATAAATTGAATAAACTAAGCAATGGTCAGAGCCGATACGAATACGAAAGTCATGAAAACTATAAGCGGTACTACAAATTCGTACAAAAGGACCTCTTGTGAGTGAACGTTAGATGTTTAAAGGTCCTTTAGTGGTTTATCTTGCAGCACTCTAAGGCGATTAACACACGGCACCGCGCACTGCCGCGGCGGCATACAATTCGGCCGCGCGGTCGGGCGGTGTACGTATGTTAGGCATCAACGGATTTATTAGAGACCAATGCGCCATGAGTTCGCGGTGCCGTGTGTTAATCGTCTAACTGCATTTCCCACTTTCAAGTACCTACAATCCAAAAGATTTTGAAAGAAACAACTGAGCCAGAAGAAACAATTGCTTCATATTTTTCAAAATTTCGTCTGTTCAACAACGTAAATAATGCAATGAGTATTATTGCACTGTCATTGTAAGTGTTTAACGCAATTACCTCTCAGATTGTTTAACATTTAGTTACTCAAGAAACTGCTTTATGTCATGGATAACAGTGTAGGTCTTCTACATCAACAATATTTCCCCAAATCTGTGCTCAACAAGTATTATGAGTGATGTTTAACGCAATTACCTCGTAGATTATCTAACAGTTATCTACTCAAGAAACTGCTTTATGTCATGGATATCAGTGTGGGCCTTCTACATCAACAATATTTCCCCAATTTTGTACTCCACAAGTATTGTGAGTGATAGCAGACCTCCTAAATCTAAATCACCGTGTGCATAACACGACGATGTATGGCACGATTGACTATAGTTAGTCTGGGCGGATGAAGGGCATATATCATTGTGTAACCGCTGTACTATCGGAACACCTCGTCAGTTACAGGTGAAAATGTAAGATGGATGAATACACTGGTTTTTGATCAACATATCGACGGCGACGGTCCCTACGTACACACGGCTACACATCAACCTAGACTGTTTGGACTTTGAACTATTAGAAGTTGAACGCTGCGAATAGTGCGAGAGGGTACGTTAAGTTTTTCTTATTTCGTCCCGCTTACGCACGTCGCCTGCGGGAGCGCGCCGCTACCACCACCAAACGGCGTTCTATTCTATACCTAGGTGTGTATATTATTTTGTAAACAAGCTAAGCTCCCGTTACGTTCATTTACGATAATTTGTGTTAGGTATTTATTTTTCGATTTGCGCTGCGCCTGTGAGTTTGCACCAATACATCCATTAGGCATTTATTAACAACTAGCTGACCCGACAGACGTTGTCCTGTCTTAACTATGAATATTGAATTCGCATTGGTATAATATTAGAAATTTATATGGTTATGTTACGCGCAACTTTCTTATTTTTTCTTTCATCAGAACCATAAAGTGTTTGTAATTCTCCTGACAATAACAAACACAACAAAAAAGAATTAACAAAATAATAGGTCTTTACCTATGAAATTGCCGTTTTGTATGAAAAAATTTAAACGATTTTTTTTCATGAATTTTTTATTTGTATTAATCGAAGTAATCACCCATGCAATCAATGCATCTTTGCCATCGCAGTGGCAGTTTATTGATGCCCTTCTTAAAGAAATCAGATGGACGGGAGGCAACAAATTCTTCAAAGGCATTTTGTACTGCCTCTCGGGTATTAAATTTTTTTCCCGCCAAGATGTTATCCAAATTCTGGAAAAAGTAGTAGTCTGTAGGCGCAAGGTCTGGTGAGTAGGGCGGATGACGGAGAGCTTCCAACCCCAGTTCTTGCAACTTGGAGACCGTCTGCTGTGCAGTATGAGGTCGCGCGTTGTCGTGCAGGAGCAGCGGAGACGAGCGATTGACCAATGCTGGTTGGAGATGCGCCAGCTTCCCCATCATTGTGTTCAGTTCTTCACAGTACACATCTGCAGTAATGCTCACCCCGTTTGGTAAGAAGCTGTGATGAATCACACCGGCGCTAGACCACCAAACAGTGACCATCACTTTTCTAGGGGTAAGTTTTCGTTTAGGGCATTGTTTAGGTGCTGAACCAGGATCCAACCAACTTGCTGAGCGCTTACGGTTATCAAACAGAATCCATTTTTCATCGCAGGTAACAATGCGGTTCAAAATTCCTTCATTTGTGTGTCTGTTGAGCAGTGCAAGGCACGTCTCGACGCGTACTTCGCGCTGGCGATCATTGAGTTCGTGGGGCACCCATTTGTCAAGCTTTTTTACCTTGCCAATTTGACGCAAATGGACCAATATTGTTTTGACGCTAACGTCGAAAGCTGCTGCTAATTCAGCCGTAGATTGCGTATCATCAGCTTCCACAATCGCCTTTAATTCGTCATTGTCGACCAAAGTCTTCGGACGACCGCGAGGTTCATTTTTCAGGTCGAAATTTCCAGAACGGAAGCGAGCAAACCAATAACAGGTGGTGCGTTGGTTTGTAGTGTTAGCTCCGTAAACGTCGTTGATGTTGCGTGCCGCTTGTGCCGCGTTGCTGCCACGACGGTACTCATATTCCATAATTACTCGAATTTTTAACGTATCCATGATGACGAAAAAGATTGAAATGCGATGAAAATGTAACACTAATCAATAAAGAAATGACTATTTTTAGAAAAAAAAATCCATGTTTTTAAAATAAAATTAATTTGAAATTAGAATTCTTAGCCAAACAAAAATTATTTTGATTTGAAATGGCCAGTACTGCAGAACGGCAATTTCATAGACCAAGAACTAATATTTGTCCAGCCGTTCACGTGTGATGCCGTGACCAAGGGAAATAGGGATTCATTTTTATATACCTACTTACTTAATATTTATATTATTATGAATTTCTAGCTGTTACACGCGGTTAGCACGCGTGCAATTTGGAAATCTAGTTCATGTTGGGTTTTCAAACAAACTTACTACTTATCCCTTTTTTGCCACCATTGATTTTATAAAATCAACTAGCTGACCCGACAGACGTTGTCCTGTCTTAGCTATGAATATTAAATTGGAATTAGCTATACAAACCTTGTCCTGACAATAAGGAACACATAAAAAAAGAATTATCCAATTCGGTGTAGTCGTTCGGAAGTTATGCGCGTACATACATTTCGGCGATACATTTTTAGATAGATAGATTTGTAATCAAAATTCTTCACGACAGTCAAAAATTCAATACATATACGTGATTTTGCACAGACGATATTAGAAGCCTGCACAATAATTGCATTGATTCATATGTTCGAAAAAATGTGTCTGCTCAACAACGTAAATAACGCAATGAATATTGTTTAACTGTTAAATTGTAACAAATTATGATTGGCCGTGAGTTTACGCAATTAGGGTGCTGGAAATTCTCATTGCCAAGGGAAAATACCTTACTGATATCTATTTAAATGCAAAAAAAATTGCAAGCAAGTATATCTGCTTCATTAACTTTTACAGTAAAACGACTGAATACTGAGAGCAGTGGTGGCCAAGTGGTAACGGCCGCGACTTACGAGTTGTAGGTTGTGAGTTCGAACCCAGCTAGGCGCTTTACTTTGTGTGAATTATTTCATCACCACTGCTCTCAAAAACGGTGAAGGAAAACATCGTGAGGAAACCGGCATGTCCTAGAACCTAAAATTCGAACACATGTGACATCTACCAACCCGCACTGGGCCCGCGTGGTGGATTACGGCCCACTCCCTCTCACCGAAAGGAGGTCTGTGTCCCAACAGTGGGAACATTATAGGCTGATGATGATGATGATGATGATGAGGACTGAATAAATTAGGGGTAGCTTGGATTGGTTAATCCCTTGGATGATAGGCAGACTCATTGAGTCTGATAATAATAGAAAAGTAATTGTGTTAAATTACTTGATACTTAAAGGTCTAAAATTGTTTTCAAATGGGTCAACATGGATACACTATACCTACTAAGAATACGAGCCTTATTTTTCGTAGTTAGGTTCGATATTAAAAACGAACTCTTTAGTGTTTCAACTAAATCACAACGTTACCTTTTAGGTGGCACATTAAACTTATTAACTAAAAACATTAGCTAGAGGCCTATTCTATTCAGATACTTTTAAGCGATGTTCGCCAGATACCTTTTTGTGGGTAACGAAATTCGAGCAGTATTCCGCCGGGTGTGTAGGTTTTCGTATTCTGGTTTCACGCAAGCGGCGGGAGATAATAACCTAGGCCATATCATAGCCCCTTATAGTCACTTAATGCATGGATCATTATAAATGTGTCTCCGAAATGACTTGACAGGGAACGAAATCAGTCGAGGAAAGCTTAAAAAGAATTAGAAATTTAAAACATAAATTCACAAAGCTACCCACCCACGGTCCTCGTCAACAGCAACAGATAATGATTAATTATAAACGTTTGTAAGGATAATATTAAATAACTATCACAATCTGAAAATACTATAAAAATACTAAAAGCTTCCTCAGGAGCCAACAACAATTAAAAATCTAACCAACAATGAACATACGGCGCGTTGTGTTCCACGAGCGCGTATGAGAAAGATATCAAAGAGATGTCACTAATGTCAGCACAAAATGATGGGGCCCGCAAGGGCCGATGCCTGCCAGGGGTGCGGGTTTGTTCGAAAGAGATACCACAGCCCCTGGCATACGGGCTACTGAAGGAACACGGGTGGGTTTTAGTCAGTAAAAGTCTCGCCACACGCCCTCCTGCTCCACCCAGAGCGGGAGAAGTTATTTGATGATTTCCCACCCAAAAAAAAAAGAAAAGCAACAATGAACATAAAAACATCACAGTTGAAATTTATGTGAGCATTTTAATCAACACAATAGGTAGGTATATAAGAGATATATTCCACAGTGATAACCTCCATAATCATCGTGAAAAATAAAACTTGACATGGTTTATTATTCTATGCCAATAATAGTTAAGTATGAGAAATCCCTCACGCTAGGCAAGAGTAAGATCAATTATATTTATGGCTTTAAGCTGAATAAAAACAAACATTCAGCTGAAATTACTTTAAAAAAATGTAGAATATTAAAAACATTTAACAATCAAATATTGTTATCAAATACAACAAACTACTATTAAAAAAAATAACCAACTCTTCAAACAAGAATAAAAAAATAGAATATTAAAAAACTTTCAACAATCAAATAATGTTATCAAGAAATACAACAAACTACTATCAAAAAAATAACCGACGCCTTTGCCGCGTAATTACGTGAAGCCCGGACGATACTTGGGAAATGGGAACTGACTGGCATGGCATGCAACAAAACACTGAACACGAGCAAAAAGAATTTGAAATATTTGAAGCTAAAGTTTTTGGCAAAAAATGTGCATCTGTGTGTGTGGTTGCGTAGGCCAACGCGGCAAATGCTATGATTGGCCGATGCCACGATGCGCAGTCCCTTTCGTACAATTCTCTGTATTCCTGGTAGCGTAGTTATAGATATATAGGGTGTCTAACTTGATGTGTAGCCGTGTGTACATAAAGACGTCAAAAAATGTTTTTTTTTAAATTGCACAATTGAGTTGACATTGTCCATATGCACATACCTGTACTATTATAAAGTTCCTAAAGCGAATAAAACATCATAGAAAAAATATATTTATATTTGTACGTAGAATTATTTCTAGAGCAGTTTGAACATAAATAACGTTTTCCTGTATACCAAAACCGGCTTTCATCCGTGTTTCTTTAACAGTCGTTACGGGTCGTCAGAAGCCCGAAACTCTGACAACCAGTCTTACCAAGGGGTATACGTGTTACCCAGTAACTGGGTTGTGGAGGTCAGATAGACAGTCGCTTCATGTAAAAAACTGGTATTCAGCCGCATCCGGAAAGACTGAAAGCTGACCCTATAGTTGGGACTGCGCAGATCGCCCTGAGGACACGGTGGAGCACACGGTGGCGGTCTGCCCTGCTTGGGTGGAGCACCGCCGTGTTCTCGTGGAGGCGATCGGCGGCGGCGATCTCTCGCGTCCGGCACTGGTCCAGGCCATGGTACGGAGCGAGAGGGCATGGGGAGCCGTCACCTCCTTCAGCGAAGCAGTGATGCTCGCGAAGAGGAAGGCGGCGCACGTGAGGGAGAGGCAGCATATATTATGCGCCCTCGCGACCCTAGCCGCCGCAGGATACGGAGACGCCCTGGGCGTCGAGAATCCCAGGCCGATTTCCGGCCACCGTAGGCATGGGCTTGCGGACGGCGAGTAATGGGTAGCTCGCTGTCCGGTAAGGACCAAGCCCAAGTCGACGGCGCGTTGTGTTCCACGCGCGCCTCAAAGAGATGTCAGCACAAAAAGTGATGGGACCCGCAAGGGTCGATGCCTGCCAGGGGTGCGGGTTTTTTCGAAAGAGACACCACAGCCCCTGGCATACGGGCTACTGAAGGAACACGGGTGGGTTTTAGTCAGTAAAAGTCTGACACGCCCTCCTGCTCCACCCAGAGCGGGAGCAGGTATTTGATGATTTCCCACCCAAAAAAAATATAAAAAAACCCTATAGTTGGGAAAAGGCTAGGCAGATGATGACAAGCTAAGGTTTTTTTAACTGAAATGACTGGGATATTTTCGTATTACAGTAAGAATTGCTTTCAATTTGACAGTTCAACAATATTCATTGCGTTATTTACGTTGTTGAGTGGACAGTTTTTTCGAACATATGTAGCAATGGATCAGAAAAACCTGTCTTTTGAAATGATTCAGGTTGCGATTGATGGTGTGTTACGCAATCACGGCGTTAAAAACGGGTCATCATCAATATGGAAACATATCAGCTGTTGAAAGAAAAAGAAAGAAAAAAATATACATTTATTTAGCACAGACTAAAAAGGCACAATATACAGTAAAAAAAAAACTGAAACTAAAATTAAAAAAGTCAAAACCAACAAAAAGTGTAAAGTGCGATGTTACAAAATAGCATTTAAGTGTGCCTCACGGCTGCGCTAAAACGGTCCACACATTTTCCTTCCTTACATTGTTTACACATAAAACTGAAAGAACAGTTGATGTGTATCGCGATTTCAGTGCTGGGCTAACAGTAAACGTTATTTATAACTAGCTTCTGCCCGCAACTTCGCCTGCGTCAAATTTCTTGCTCCCCGACCCACTCCGTCTTATCGAATCGCCTGGCCGTGCCAGTACTTCGTATTTGTGACTTTTTTCTTTTTGCTCGAATCCTTAGGGCCCCAGCGTGATGTTATAGAGCCTATATCCCTCCTCAATAGATGGGCTATGTAACACTGAAAGCATTTTTCAAATCGGACCAGTAGTTCCTGAGATTACCGCGCTTAGGCAAACAAACAAATTCTTCAGCTTTCAAATAAAAAAAAAAAAAAAAAATCTACAAACATAAATGAACAAAAACAGATTAGTGATTGGAGCCCTTTAGCAAGTAATGCCTGTTTTGGGAGACTCCGCTCTTCCAAACAGGATATTATTGGAAACAATAAATAAATAAAAACACTATTTGTGTGAGTGTTTGAGTATATGTGTGTGTGTGTGTGTGTGGGGGTGAGTATATGTGTGTGTGTACTTGTGAGTGTGTGTAAGCATGTTAGTGTGTGAGTAAAATATGTGTGCCAACATAATGTGATGCGAAGTGAAGACGAGCGAGGAGCTTTATAATATTAGTACCTATAGATGATAAGTATCTACAGTAACCCCTCTTAAGGTTTAGGTTCAATAATAACTCAGATTGTAATCACCTGTAAAAATAATGTTCTAGCAAAATAAACTAAAACCATTTTAAACAAAATTAAATGATGGCGTCAGCGTCAAAATTAAAGTTGGTTAAAAACGATTTTAGCTTGTTTTTCGACAGCAATAAAAAATATTTCTATGGGATCGATTTGCTCCAAAACAACAATGCAAACGCTTAAAAACAAAACAACAACGAAAAGATCTAGGCCAAACTACTAAAAGGCCCGACCTTGATCTAAAGTAACAAAAACAGAACGAATTAACGGTTCAGCTAATCAAATTAGTAGGCAATGGATCTATTCGTCACGAAGTTACGATATAAGGGAGAAGTCGGCGACGATAAAACAACAACAGTCTATAAAACCTTGGAGATATAGGATTAGGGTTGGCAAGTGACGAGTTTTTTTAAACCGAAGTACGACGAACCACAAAAGAGGGTTATGATTTTGACCGGTACGTATGTGTAAGTACATGTATGTGGGTATGTATGTTCATCTGTTCCCTCAGACTAAACTGCTTATTCTAATTCGACACATGTGGTATTGTTTGGAGCGTCTTGATCGTCTGCTGGTGATTAGATAAAGAATTACTTTGCCGTTGTGAGTATGACTTTTTGTGATGAATTAAATACTAGCTGGTATTTAATCAAAGTTAATTCAGCACCCTAATTGCGTCACTCACGATTAATCATAATCTGTTTCAATTTGACAGTACAACAATATTCATTGCGTTATTTACGTTGCTGAGCAGACACTTTTTTCGAACATACGAAGCTATGGTTTATCAATCTGTTTCAAAACGAATCAGATTATGATTAATTGTGAGTTACGCAATTAGGATCCAGCTTTACAAAAATATCCACTTCTTTCTCAACTTCGCCACTAACTATTTCTTTATCACTTCACTATTTCCGCCTTTTTAGAAATTCGTCAATATATTCAGGTTACTTGAATTCGCATTTTGCAAGGCGAATTTAACCTCCTTCGAATTTTTTAAAATGAGTAAATTTTCTTAAAAAATACATTCCTGAAGAAAATATGACGTCATCCCTTTTTACAAAATTTAAATTATTTTTCATTCTAGATGAGATTTAAATTTAATACAGGCAAAAGGAAAAAAATAATATCCACAGGAAATGTCACTTGGCCAACCCTATAATGAAGAAACGTTTTGAGACAATCTGACGAGATTTACAGGTATATTGGGTTTATGTAAATGTGTTTTACATTTCAGCGGTAAAACGGTTTTTATTCGATGCAGCTAAAGTGATTATTTTTATATCGGGTCGCAGAAAGTGATGATATTGTAGTTTTTGTTTCTTTCGGAATAATTACGACCTTTCGAAGAACAGTACATTTGATCATTAATAAATATTAGCGGTTTCCTAAAACACATATTTTGGTGAAACAATTCTTAGAAGATAGATCTCAAAATATGTAGAAGATAGATCTCAAATTACGATACCTGTCAAGTGTCAACGCAGATTAGAGACTCTGATTGTATGTTGATTAAGATTTGAGTCACGACCGTGACAAATATCATCATCTTCATTTCAGCCGAAAGACGTCCACTGTTGGACGCAGGCCTCCCCCAATTTTGGGGAGTTTGCCGTAATCGCCACGCTAGGCAGGCGGGTTGGCGATCGCAGTAAAGCGGTAAAATGAATAGAGAACGCTGCTGCCCATTCTCTAGTAAGTCCCTTTGTCGCCTCTTACGACACCCACGGGAAGAGATGGGATGGTGCTATTCTTGACGTACAACACCACACGGAAGGGCACGGTACCACCCACACAAACGTGATTTTACAGAATTCATCAATAAAATAACCCTGTAAGCTCATAGAAATCCCATTAAATGACTTTTTCATGAAATAATGATTAAAAAAAAAAAACACGGGTTACCTTGGAACTTTACTCCTTTAAGATTTTTGTATCCATAATTTGGCTGGTTTCATATCATATCAAATACTTATGTTTTTGATATGATAATGAAACCAGCCAAATTATTAATAATAACAATAAAGAATTTTTATACATTTTTCAATTGATGAGTTCTAAATACTGCAAAAAAGTCAGTAAGTACATAGTGGCACCTATATTGCGTTCAGTGCAAATCTATTTAAAACTACAAAATTGAAAACATTTTTAAATTATAAAATAAATTGAATTCGTTTTTCACGGCCTGAAAATCGAATTTATTAATGGACTCTGAGCCTGTCAAAAAGGTTGATAAAAAGAGCGAAATGTGATGTGAATTTTCGATTTACTATTGTGTCGTATGTGTCTAGTTTCTAGATGAATGTGGAATCAGAAAACAGCAAAAAAAATCCCGCGGAGTCAGCCGTTTCGAGTTCGGAAATTATCACGGAACGTGCAACCTGGATAAAAAGTATCCTATTATCTAACCCAGGCTGAAATCTACTCACTAGCCAAACTTCATCAAAATCCATTCAGCCGTTTTAGCGTAAAGTGTAACATGCAAAATAACCTATTTTCACATTTATAATATTACCTAAGTTTAACATTTAGTTTTGAGCTTGATTGTCGCTGGTTATAACATATTTAAAATCGATTCTCAATCTCATATTGAGACTCTTTTTTAATATTTTGAATTACAGAAATTGGTCTTCAGATAGTTGAGTTCAGGATCAACTGGTACAACTATATATAGGTACTTTTTGACGGACGTCCATGCACTACAGTTGGATTCAGATATTGGTAAATGTAAAATCAGCTTGTATTCTTCGGAATGCTGAAACACAGGCCTCTGTGAGAGAGATTGGACCCTAAAGCACCACCAAGTAGGTTTTAATTTTGACCTGTTTTTTTTTAAACTTATGAAGAAATGGGATAGTGATATACTTAAAAAATATTATATTTAGGTTCTGAATGATATTGTGTAACACAATTAGGGCGCTGGTTCGTGGATGTCACATGTCCGCAATCATTTCGTTCTAGGCCATACCGATATCCTCAGTTTATTTTATTACGCCATGATGATAGCAGTGGTGGACAAATAAATTGCACAAAGTAAACTGCATACCTGCCAAGGCTAAATGATAAATGATTTTATTTCTGTAAGTAGGTTTGTACAAACACTTTTACACGTCAATCATATTTTTTTAAACTAGATGAGGTCGGCGTTTCCTATCTGACTACTCTGAGAAGAAAGGCCGAAAAAAACTCAGAGGTCACAGCCTTTTTTAAAGTCCAGTCATAATCTTGGTCAGATCATGTGAAGACCATGTGGATTGGTGTCTGAAATGGTCTTTTGAGGAAAGAACCACACAGATTGAGTGGACCAGTCCATTCAGTGCACGCATGTATCAGTAATCATACGGCTTAACTCAGAACTTGAAGAGCTCAACGATTTGACGAACAATACCAAAGAAAGGACATTTGGGTAGGCCTCATATAGTACTCAAACTGCCAGATTAACATTAAAAATGAACTGAGAAAGAGATGAAACAAAAAAACAAAAATACCACAAATGGCTCAAACCCACTACGTGTTAGTCGAGGCCGGTACCACTGGTACCATTGCTCTAAGTACGAGTACTCATTTTCACGAGATAACCAGTCACGGTTCTTAACGACGTCCACGATAAATTGGTATTTCCTTTGGTAAATACCACCACCGAAGTCCTTTTAGATCAAATGTTATTACTATTGCTGTATTTGGCTTGAAACTGCATTCCTTATCTTGTCTTGGCACCATTTGGGGTTAACTTCGGCTTCAAAATAGGACATATATTTTAGTCTGTCCCATTAAAGCAAGTCCCTCTGAAATCGGAAATTGATGTTGGTTCATTTATGATCTTTAATCTGGTGCTATGTGGAAAATGTTCTATGCTGACGTAAGTAACTAATCACCATCATCATCATTTCAACCGAAAGACGTCCACTGCTGGACATAGGCCACCTCGGGGTTTGCCATAATCGCCACGCTTGGCAGGCGGGTTAGCGATCGCATAATGGTGGTAAAATGCATAGAGAACGCCTTCTGCTCATTCTCTGGTAGTCTCTTTATCACCTTCTACGACACCCATGGGTTGAAATGGGATGGTACAATTCTTAACGTCCAGGACCATACGGAACCCAGGAAGTAACTAGTGATCATCTTTAATTTTTAGTGTACTTTCTGTTAGATCTAAATTCATAAAAAAGCCTATAAAATTGTGAAATATGGATTTTATATCGAGTTTAGTCAGGATAGAGAACCTATAATGTTCCCAGTGCTGGGACACAGACACAGCCCTTCTCTCGGTGAGAGGACATAGGTCGTAATCGAGCGAGCTGGCCCAGTGTGGGTTAGTAAATGGCACATATCTGCAAATTTTTGGTGTAGCACATCCTGGTTACCCCACGATGTTTTCCTTCACAATTTTGAAAGCAACGGTGATGAAATAATTTACCTAAAGTGAAATGACTGTCCGGGTTTGAACCTACGACCTACACCTCGTAAGTTGGGGCCTTCACCACTGGGCCACCTTGGCCTAAGGGCCCACCACTGCTCAAAAAATTGTGCTCCAATCAAACTAGATAGAAGGTTTTCGTAATAAAAATGGGGTTTGAACCTACAATCAACGACTTGCAAGTCACGGTTGTTACCACTGGAGCACTGGGCCACCACCGCTTATTTTTTAACTAATTCGAAACATCAATTCCATTACACTCATGTTGTTCTTAATCATCATACCAAACCAAATTTTTATCCCAACTGTTTGAAATCGGCTGAAAGTACAATAATCTTCTATAATATAATATGAGCAGATTGAATCTAAACAACAGGTCCCCATAGATTGCACAACCACAAAATAGTACAGTGGGCCAACTCTATACAACGAGGGAAAACACACACGCACAAACATGGTTCACGTACAGCGAGTGCCAACGCACTCGCGACTGGCATTTGTTTGATATCTCTGTTCGTACGCTTCTATGTGTGCGTGCCTATTCTCGCTCGTTGTATAGAGCCGACCTTCTGTATAACTATGTGGTACACCATTCCCTGTAATATCCGGGGCAGTACAAAAAGATGCGGCACCAATCTCCCTTTGTTTTCCTTTGCTATTGATTGCCACAATAATAGCAGTGTGTATTATGACGATGAGGTCATGACCTTTGTTCATGCTTTATTCAAAGGTTTTGTGCTGGGTATTGGATAATATAATAATTATATATAAATTTTGGGATGATTTGCAGCTAGTAATATAGACGTTCTAGAGATGTCATTAGAGATCAATTTATTTTGAACGGGCCTTCTTACCCCTTATGAATTAAGTGCTTTGAGCTACATAATCAGCCTGTAATGTTCCCACGGCTGGGATACAGGCCTCCTGACGGGAGTGGGTACAGCCCACTCCCGTCCACCCCGTGAGCTCAGTGCTTTTTGGTAAATGTCACATGTCTTCGAATTTTTGGTTATAAGAAATGCCGGATTCCTCATGATGTTTTCCTTCACCGTTTTGGGATAGATACTTATGAAATAAGTTAGGTACACAGTAAAGCACCCGCCTGGGTTTGAACCTACGACCAACAAGTCGTAAGTAGACTGCTATCATTGGCCCTACACAACTCTTACGAGCTAAATGATAAAACCTATAATTATACTGGAACCTAAATGCCCTTAATAAACAAACACACGTATGGTCGTAAAGCGTCAATAAGAGATCCATATTTTTCAAAGTCACACAGTCTAAAACAGAACAGAATTTCCAATTTCAAGCTCTAAACTCGCAAAATAATGCTACAAATCCAAGATGGCTGCTTTGAATTATCGCCATTCGTTTTCACCCTCAAAAAAGGTAAACGTACGTGTTACGATTGCACCTGCCACATTCGCCATACTCTACGTTTCCGTAACCAGTGAGACGGCAAACCACAGAATATACATGGACTCTACTGAAAATATAACTTCCCAACTTTGTCGGCTTTCACACGCACACATACATAGCCCTTGCGTGTATGAAATTCAACCAGAAAGAACGGGGACTCTCATATCGGCACCTCAGACCATATAGCGAAATCTTTCATTTGAGACATTGCCTAATGTTGTACAAAAAAAAAAAAAACTTTTTATTTTTGTAAGTTGTTTGTACAAACGTTTTTACTTTACATAGATCAAGCCTATTACAATATGTCGGAGTATTCGCAGGATAAAGTACAAGATTTTTATACTAATCTGACTCTGTGATGACTTGATCTCTGTTCTTGATTCTATTTCTGCTTAATTTTCAATTTTATATTGATCAGTATTTTACATACTGATAGGAACAACTTTATGGTGTAAACCAAGATTATAATAATTAGACAAACTATTGAAACATGCATTTATTTACAAATATTGGTAAACAATTTTATATATATTACCCATATTTGTAATAAATACGTGAATTTGGCGCTTGTGTGTGTGCAATACCAGTAGCTCCAGAACTGCCTCACACGGATTAACAAACAACAGTCTACGAACAACATCAGATATGCAGTGATAGATGTCTAGCAAGTTGTTTGCGCAATTCTGCTAAATGCTGGAAATAGAGGTGCATACGGTAGGAATTTTGCTTCCCGTGCTTCCAAACCTCGGACGGAATGTTTGCTCAAAAGTTGGTACAGTTCTGATTTTATTTCGTCGTAGCGTAAATAGGCGTTTGTAGCTATAATTACTATGTTCTTTACTTATATTCTATAAAAGTAACTTAACAAAAAACATTTAATAATAAAAAAAATGTGGTCCGCTGGTATCGGGAGCAGGGTCCAAGCAACCGGTGGTTAGGGCTCCAGAGACAGAAACCTCCTCACGATGCGAGCCGTATCAATGAGTACTGCCTTCTGAACGACAGCCTCAAGAGATGTTGATCGAGGCTTTCAGCCATCAATCCATTGATTGATACGACAATCGGCACAATTACAGGCGAGTTATTTATTTACTATCATTATTAACTGCATTTTCTACTTATAATTACAAAATTGGTTTTTGGAAACCCATTTTTTATTGTGTTCGGATTTCGTAAATAATATTCAGCCAATGTTTCCACTCCTTCCCAGCAGTCGAAACGAGGCTGATTAAGATTTTCGAGTGGGCTATAAACCACCCCGCGGGCCCTGTGTGGGTTGGCGGATGGCCCATCTCTCTTCGAACTCTTGGTTCTAACACGTGGCAGTTTTCTCACGATGTTTTCCTTCACCGTTTAGAGAGTAGTAGTGATGAAATAATTGACACAAAGTGCCTGCTTGGGTTCGAACTGTAAGTCGCGGCTGCCACCACTGGGCCACCATTACCATCATCATCATCATCATCATCATTTCAGCCGAAAGACGTCCACTGCTGGACATAGGCCTCCCCCAAGGGGGGGGGTGTTTGCCATAATCGCCACGCTTGGCAGGCGGGTTGGCGATCGCAGTATGGTGGTAAAATGCATAGAGAACGCTGCTGCCCATTCTCTAGTAAGTCCCTTAGTCACCTCCTACGACACCCACGGTAAGAAATGGGATGGTGGTATTCTTTTACGCCCGGACACCGCACGGGACATTGGGCCACCATTGCTTTCAAAAATGGGGAACTTAAAACAATAGTATGTGCATGTTGATCTCGATTACAATAACTATTTACCTCTCTAGAAAACAAAAACCGATATCAGAAATCGAAAGACTCGCTGCAAACCAAACAAAAAGTCTTCTCCTTGTAAAAAATTCATCTCGCCTAGTTTGAAATGAAAGAATTCTCTTCACAAATCCGGCCTGTGATTGGGGTTGTTGTCTACAATGCGTCCGGGGACGGCCGGACGCCGGACACGGCAGTCGGACGTGATCGATGATGGCGTGTTGGGTTCGTATGGTCTAAGGGAGATACTTTTAGAGTTTTCTTAAGTTAGCTTTTGATTTTGGGAGCCATTAGTGGGCATTGGTGAAATGATCGAAAACGTTAATCATGCTCTTTATCATCATTATTTTAGCCAAAAGTCGTCCACTGCTGGAGAAAGGCCTCCCCAATGCCTCGTCACAACAACCGGTGTTGTACTTCTCTTCCTGTGGCTGCAAAATGGGAAACTATTACTGGGTTTCTAAGGAGACGAAGGCTGGATTAAGAGCGGTCTCTATTCATTCTAATCCCGTACTGCTATAGAATAGAATATTAATTGTCTACTTCACCCTAGAACAGTGATTCCCAAAGGGGTCAATATCGACCCCTTGGAGTCGATATAGGTTTCCCAGTGGTCGACATAAACGAAAACTGAATTTGGGGGTCGACGAGGTCTTAAAAACGACCCCGATTTACACTATGTAACATTGAGGTATCAGTTAATTTTGGAAGAGGGTCTCTTACCCAAAATAGTTTGAGAATCACTGCCCTAGAATATACAAGAATAGTTCAACAGGTTGTGGTAAAACGTCTTGCACACAGTAAAATTTCTTTGAATTTAGAACGTTCTAAGTCATCGATGTATAGGTATGAATAAATTGATTTCGAAGAAACTTTATTAATTTACTGTTTTACTACACCGTTATTCTGAATGTTAAATAATTGTTAAAATAATTTCTTAGAAATTATAATAATAAATAATAAATGCACGTTTATTTCTCTTCCACAAAGGCACCTTAATTAACTAAATGAAGATTACAACATACGAGTAAATCCTTTGTGGGAGACTGGTATCTGCACTAGGAAAAACCTGTCACACAGATTACCAGGCCCCCCCCCAAAAACTGTGTTTGAATATAAGTTAAATCTTAAAGAAAATAACAAATTTTTAACCTCTAGGTAGGTAACGCATTAGCGAAAGTAAAAAGAAAAGAAAGAAAAACGATACAAAATTAAAAGTTAATATTGTGTTTGTGTAATCCTGTGTGGTGTGGTATAGTGTAATGTAGCGTGTTGAGGTGTGGCGTGGTGTGGTGTGGTGTGGCGGGGTGTCGTGTGGTGTGGTGTAGTGTAGTATAATGTAGTGTAGAGTAGTAGTGTAGTGTCGTGTGGTGTGGTTTGGTATGGTGTGCTGTGGTGTGATGTGGTGTGGTGTGGTATGGTGTGGTGTGGTATGGTGGGTGTGTTGCAGTGTGGTGTTGTGATGGACAGCTGAAAACACATTTATCTTAAAACAATTAGGAGGCTTTCAGTGCTAGCGTAATCAAGGTTCAGTAGATACGTGGTGACAACTTTTTTGCACTTTGCTTTAGTAAGGGCGTATATTTTTAAACTCGAGTTTATTTTATTGTATAAAAAACTGCCGAGGAAACAAAAGTTTCGGTGTGAAAGACTACTTTTACATAGTTGAGTAGAACAGACATTTGTTTTAATACGTTTATGAGCGTGCAAGGATGGGTTGTAGTGCAAAGAAGAATGTTTACGCAAGATTGTTTGAACGATAAACAGTTGTCGAACGGTAAGAACCTTGCACTTCTCGTAGAGGTCAGAGGTAGGGTGAAAAAACGGTAAGGCATGGGCCACCTTGAGCACTGCTCTTTGAGCTCGCTCGATTTTAATCATAACTGATTTAGGAGCACCACCCCAAACAGAGATACAATAGTTCAGTACAGATTGTCCCAGTGCAAAGTATACTGTTTTAAGAACTTTCGAATCTGCAACACGGCGTAGGCTTTTGAAAATGAAGATGAGCTTCCTAATTCTCTTGGACAACAGATCGATGTGGGAGTTAAAGTTTAAGTTTTTATCTATAGTTATACCGAGGTACTTGAGAGAGTCCACTTTTTCGAGTTTTGGGCATGAGCATGAATAGGAAGAGCTGTTGTTACATGTGTGGGCCTTGATATTTAGTAATGGGATTTGAGCGAGGTGAGTGTTTGTTAATGTAAATGTTATGTATTTAGTTTTGTCTGTATTAAGTGAAAGTAGGTTATTGTTAAGCCAGGCCATTACTAGTGAGAAACCCATTTGAGCATAGTGGTACACTTCCTCCCAAGTATCTCCATAGAAAAGAAGAGCCGTGTCGTCTGCGAAAGTAATAATCTTGCCGTTAATAAGGTTTAACCGACAGAGGTCATTAATAAAGACTAAAAAGAGGGTAGGCCCTAAAATACTCCCCTGAGGAATACCGATATTGACCTCGCAGTCATCACTCAACCACTCATCAACCACAACACGTTGAGCTCTCCCATTCAGGTAACTTTCGAACAATTTTAGCTGTTCGCCACGAATTCCGAGGTGTTCAAGCTTCTTCAGTAAGAGTGGCGCAGAGACGGTGTCAAAAGCCTTCGCCAAGTCGAGGAAAATCGTAAGAACCTTTTTTCTCTCATCCAACCTAGAAACGATGGTATCAGTAAGTTGATGTACAGCATCGCTAGTTGATCTGCCTTGACGAAAACCATATTGATTATCCGATAAAAGTTTGTTCGTTTCTAGATATTTGATTAATTGCTTGTTAATAACTTTCTCAAGAATTTTCGATAGTGTAGGCAAAATGGATATTGGGCGGTAGTTATTTACACAGTCCCTGCTACCAGACTTGTGGATTGGGTGAACTAGGGATTTCTTGAGATCCGAGGGAAATTCACCAGTGGATAGGCAGATGTTGCAAATGAACGCGATAGGATCAGATAATAAGTTACAATATCTTTTAATTAATTCGCTGGGAACGTCGTCACATCTTACGGTACATGTGGTTTTAAGGGATGCTATGATGATTTTAATCTCATCCACATCAGTGGGTAGAAGGACAAAAGAAAAGAGACAGGGCGGCAGAGAAAAAGTCTGGTATGCGGCAGGGTCAACCGTTGTGATAGAACCTGCTAAAGACTTACCGATTCTTACAAAGTATTCATTTATCTTATCGACAGAGTTTTTAGGCTGACTTGGATCAATCAAATCCACGGGTGGACTTTTCTGCTTGGTGGTGTAGGTGATTGTTTTGATGGTGTCCCACAATTTCTTGGTGTTGCCTTGACATTTAGAGAGTTCAGCCTTATCATACTCTTGTTGCACACCACTCAGTTTTACTAAGCAAATAAAAATATTCTATTCTATTCTATTTTTAAACGACTTCCAAAAAAGGAGGAGGTTATACTCTTATGTTCCACCGAACGTATTTTTTTTTTAAATGTATGTTACTCGATTTCTCCCCCATTTGTGGACCGATTCTCAAAATTCATTTTTTATTTGAAAGAGTATACTCCTGAGGTGGTCCCATTGGCACCAAGTCAGGATTTGATGATGGGATTCCAGGGAAATCGAGGGCGAGTCAAATCTTATAGGTATTAACAATGTTTTTCATCTATTTTCTAAAGTTATTGAGACATTTGCGTATGGTCATCATCATCTCATGACGCTGAGCTGATAAAGGAAGGTACAACTCTTTAACGGTTAGGAGTTAGGTGTGGGTATAACTCCGTCAGAAGACCGATTTGCAAAATTCTTTTTTTGTTCGAAAGGGGTTTATTGGAATGGTCCCATTTAAATTTCATATAGATCGGATGATGCGTTTCGGAGACAGACAACGGAACTCTTCGAAAAATGTCAGCAAATAAACCGAGATTGCTGCTATAACATAAATATGTATTGTTTTGACCCCAAAGATGATGGAATTGATGTGGGATAGGTACTATACATAACTAAAAAGTGAAAAATAAAAACTTTTTCAAAAAAAATACAACCGACCTCCAAAAAACACTAGAAAGTGAAAAATAACTTTAATTTCGGAAGGCGGTGACAAGAAATTAATAAAAAACAATATCGAAAGTCACCGGCTTCCAAAATTAAAGTTATTTTTCACTTTCTAGTGTTTTTTGGAAGTCGGTTGTATTTTTTTGAAAAAGTTTTATAACTAGAATTACTCGTAATTGAAGCACGTGGTGAATGACCTTTGTTTTTCCCGCTGTTTGCTTATCTTTTGGACATATATCTTCACGTGCTAAGTGAGGACTATGAAATAATGCATCACGTTGTACTGGAACGTAACGTCAGTTATCTGTCATACAGGAAAGCTTACACTTACATTTAATAGCTTCTATCTTTGTAACATTTTTATTTTTAAATATTAGGAGTTGTGACTTAGATTACTTGGCGATGTTATTGTCGCTTATATCAAATTATGTTTCTGATTTATGTTGAATTTTGGAAAAAAGACATTCAGTTTTCGATTAATTTGAAAAGTAGCAGTGAATTTAAAAGGATTGGAAATAAGAGTTGACATGGTAATTAACTATAATTTTTTATACATAATATGCTAAGCATAGCTACGCAATAAGTGGTTTTTTTTTTGAGCGTGGGTTACCACCAAATTTTGTGGAGCAGGAGGGCGTGTCAGACATTTACTGACTGAAACCCACCCGTGTTCCCTTAGTTGCCTGTGTGCCAGGGGCCAGAGGCGCTTGCGGAGCCCACCAATTAGCGATTATTGGATTAGTTTAATACTTCGCAAATCTTCCTCAGTTATCAATCCCAATAGATCAGCCACAACGCAGTTGACTTTTTTCCAGAGTTATCTTTTCATCATCGATTCATCGGTCATCTCAGAGGTCACTTACTAGCATCAGCCTGTATCGTTTCCATTGGTGCGACACAGGCCTCTCTTAGAGCGGGAGTGGGCTGTAATTTACCACGCGGGCCCAGTGTCGGTTGGTAGATATCACTTGTCTTCGAATTTTTGGTTCTAGAGCATGCCGGTTTCCTCACGATGTTTTCCTTCACCATTTTAAGAGCAGTAGTGATTAAATAATTCACACAAAGTAAAGCGCCTGCTTATTTCGAACCCACGATCTACAACTCGAAATTGGGGCTATTACTACTGGGCTAGCACTACTCGTTGTTCACTATTACACCATCCTTACTAAATTATTAAGTTTTTAAATAAAACAACATGCTAGCTTTCACGACGAATACGATGAAAGAGATTTATTCCATAGTGTAGAATAAAGACCTTTACTAACTAATCATAAACATTATTGTCCATGACACTTATTACATCCATACTAGAGCACTAATTACGAAGGTATAGTTCGACTTTTAATTGTATTCAGTAACTTGACAGTTCAAAGAAAAATAATGTTACCATACCAAAACGAATAAGTGTTGAGGTAGGGAACGATTTTGTGTAAAGACCGAATGATAAAAATGGTTTCATTTTAAATTAAACCATTTTTATCATTCGTTAAAAGTCTTTAAAAGTTCATATTTTGTAAGATGTGGAATTTAAGGATAATTAATAATTTATTAATAAGACTAATTTCCATTTTTTTTTAATTTCTTCTAATAGGAAGAAATTAAATAAATTATCTTACTACTGAAAACAAAATACGTAACAAATTTTACAATTTTTAATAGTGCTTAATATCATGTTTTTAAGACGAAGAAGTTATTAAATTTAAAATAAAAAAATGCATGTAAGTACATTATTTCAAGTTCATTCAATTTCGTTCATTCTTACACTAGCTCACTATCTTTTTTGTCAAAATCTGGTAACTCTTCAACTGTCAAGTTACTCCTCGGATGCTCTTTAAAAAATAATTGCTTAAACAATGTTTTAAAACTATAGTGAAAATAGGTATGGGAGGACAGTGTAGGCCTATTAATATGTACCAGATACTTAAATAGAGAAACGAAATTGAAGGATAGAAAATGGTCAGCAAATCTACAGTCTGCAAGGCCAAAAACGTTCTCACATTCACAATATTTAAAAGAATCTACTTATACAAAATTTAAGAACCTATTTAAACTATCCATAATCTATCCGTAATATCATGCCATGTTTCGACACAAAGTCTGAAAGACATCTTGCGAACACTTTGTCAAAGTAGAACCTAATGCTGTAACGACGCGAATCTAACTGGATACGTTTATGTATTCCAGTCTATTGTACTATTGTCAACATTATGCTTTGAGCTAGTTAAGTAATGGTGGGTTCGGATGAGATTTGTGATTTCTGTAGCGCATTGGGATATTAAATTATTGTCAAAGTATAGCAAAAATGATGCTAATAGAAGATTAATTAAATAAATAATAAAACATCATAGACATATAGCTTACAAGTGTTTAAAAGCTTCTGTTAATACACATCGCTTAAACTATGTTAGTAGCACTTCACGAACTTATTCGTGCGCTGTCCTGTGGTCCCTTGGAAGCGGAAGTGACGGACCTGTCACGCCGCACCATTTTCTGTGGCCAAAGGTTTTCGTCAATGACGTCAGGCAGAAAACAATTAGGTACGAGCACCACGAATGCCTTGAACATAGGCATAAGCTTTGTGATAGTCGCAGTAGTGAAGCAAATAATCTGAATAGTTTTGCGTGGTTGTTCCACTGCTTGGAAAATGATGCTACTGTGGCGGTCATATATTTCAGAACCAAACTCTGATCTTACCTACAGAAACAAGGATCATTGAACACCATAATTTGTGATTCTGTGAGCTGACATTTTCAGACTAGGTACTCTGTCGAGGTTTCATCACAATTTTTTTTTTTTTACCGAAACCTACTCGAAATCTGGACTACATCATACAATTAGAAAATGTTTGTTGGTTAATTGATATTTACCTTGTTTCGATTTAACGTTCACACAGGTCTCGTCTCGGTGAGAGAGAGTGAGCGGTTATCAACCTCGAGGGCCCAGTGCGGGTTGGTAGATGCCACAAGCCTTTGATTTTTAGGTTCTAGGACGTTTTCTTAATAAGTTTTTCTTCACCCTGACTGCGCTTACTAACTTATCTTTATAATCTTTTGCGATAAAACTTTCCAACATTGTAATATAAAACTTCTGCCTCCAACGATTTCATCTGAACCCGCCATAGCGTTCCCACAATAGAACTAAACTTTGAATCACTTAGCGATTCCCCATTAACTTGCTCTAGTTCAGAGTTATTTCATGACGTCATAATTATTGCCCGCATTCGGGCAATTATGTACAACAATACTGCCAGTAAGGTATGCGGGGTTTTAGATTGTAACAAGCGATTTTGAACTCTAATGAGATAGGTTTAAGGATGATGGTGGTATGTGAGAGGATAGTAATATAGACCAAATATTAATGTTGATTTAAGGAAAGCAGTATCTATATGGAATTAGTCATACAATTATAAGTCCAACATTGTGCAGTGGGTAGGTGTTGATAATATGAGATAGTGAGTTTGTCGTTTGTCGTGGAACATTTTTTTTAAGTTTGGGCGGATGTCGGGGTTCGAACTTACGACCTACAACTCGTAAGTCACTGCTCAAAGAATTTAATTAATAGAAAACAAAAAGTTAATTTATCAAATTAAATTTCATTCGAAAACATCCATCAATTTCTTAGTAAACTTCAACTATATGCGACGATCATCACCATCATCAGCCTATAATGTTCCCACTACTGGGACACAGGCCTCCTCTCGGTGAGAGGGATTGGGCCGTAATCCACCACGCGGGCCCAGTGCGTGTTGGTAGATGTCACATGTCTTCGAATTTTTGGTTCTAGGACATGCTGGTTTTCTCACGATGTTTTCCTTCACCGTTTTGAGAGCAGTGGTGATGAAATAATTTACACAAAGTAAAGCGCCTGGCGGGGTTCGAACTCACGACCTACAACTCGTAAGTCGCGGCCGTTACCACTTGGCCAAGGAGATGCGACAATCCTGCACCCTAATTACGTAACACACGATAAATCATAATCGGTTTCTCTTTGACAGTTCAACAATATTCATTGCGTTATTTACGTTGTTGAGCAGACACATTTTTGGAAGATATGAAGCAATGATTTAACAATCTGTTTCAAAACGAAACAGATTATGATTAATCGTGAGTTACACAATTAGGGTGCTGGTTACTAATTTTTTTTTGTGATAGTACGTACCTTTTTCTTTCTCTTAGTCCATCTTTACTTAAACCTAAAGAACGTAACCTCCCCGCCCCCCTCCCTCCTCCTCCTCTTTACTTAAAGTCCAAGGGCAGACAACACATTAGGCACAAAAAGATGTCGCGACATGATGGCGTAATCATGAATATGGTAAGTGTCTGTATCAGTTTCAGGGCCTAAATTCACTATGACCACTTAACGGTTCTTTACTCGTAACCACGTCAATCACATACGACATCTGCCAATATCGTATTAACAATATCGACAAATTGTCTTGGAACATACAGAATATGACATTTCGATTCCTTACCGTTAGATTGGTTTGAACGTATTAAGATTCCGCTGGGAATCATTATAACCATACAGAATTGGAGCCCTGTGTAGAAGATACAAAGTGGTCACTATCCCATTTAAGGTGAAAGTGAAGAGCATACGGAGCAATCAATTGATTGGTAAGTACAAATAGTGGTTTTACGGCGCTGCCTAAACGAAGGATATCGTAACACGCTCAGTTTTTTATCGAACAAATAGGCGTATCATCATTCATCGTCATTTCAGTCGAAAGACGTCCACTGCTGAACATACGCCGCTTCAAACTCCGTCACTTCGACCGGTTCTGTGTCTAGCGGATTCCTGCGGTCTTCAAAAGGTCACCGGTCATCAGTTCTGCTAAGAATGTGCTCTGCCCACTGCCACTTAAGGTTAGCAGTTTTACGGGCTATGTTGGTTGCCTTGGTTCTCCTGCGGTTCTCTTCATTCCTGATTCGATCACGCAGGGAAACTCGAAACATTAGCCCTCATGCATAGCCAAGAAAGGAGTATGGGTAAATATAACAAGCCAGAATAAAACTATTGAGGGTTTTGTCAAATGTTAAAATAAAGACTTATGAAATCCTAGTACTGTGCTACTCATATTATAAATGCGAATGTTTTATATGTTAGGATATTTAGAAAAATAGTTATTAGTTTATTTACATAAATAGTGTTCGATCGATCAGGTTAAGCTACGCTTGCCGCGGTTAGTCCGTGGATGGGTGACCATCTTTACATACCAAGACCCCTCTGTGCCTCGGAAAGCACGCGAAGCCGTTGGTCCCGACTGTCATTTGTGGATCTTTGACAGTCGTTACGGGTCGTCAGAAGCCTGAAAGTCTGACAACCAGTCTTACCAAGGGGTATCGTATTACCCAGTAACTGGGTGGTGGAGGTCAGATAGGCAGTCGCTCCATGTAAAATACTGGTATTCAGCTGCATCCGGTTGGACTGGAAGCCGACCCCAACATAGTTGGGACAAGGCTATGCAGATGATGAGTTTTTACGTACATGCGTACGTTCCCGTGGGATAATTTCCGATTTCAACGTGGGTGAAGGCACTGGCAAATGCTAGTATTTCATAAAATAAAAAAGTATCATGACAAAACAATCTTAAAAAAAATTCGTAGGTTTTTCTGTTTTTAATTACAGAATATACGCACCACAACATTCTATTATATCTTTTTAGAAAGAAAGAAAAAACGTTTATTTGCGGTAAACATGACGCAAAAAGAACAGGAATACAAAAATAAGAAAAGGTTGAGGGAAACATGCGTCACATCCACGCAAAACGGCTATCGCTCAGCATTATGCTGCGACCCTATGCAAGACAGAGCCCCAGCGCTGGTTTTCAGCGACAGCCGGACACACAGTCTACATCACACACACACACAGTCACAGTCTTCAATATTACTTTCACACATTTCCTTATGTGTTTATTATTCTAGTGTATGGTACTCGTAAGTTGCAGCTAAAAATCATCGTCAGGTGGTGCACCTTGTGCTGTTCTGACCTTTCTGTTGATGTAATGCCAATAAACGCTTGTGCCTTTCAATTCCTGTACATTTTCAATTTGACTAAATCTGGAAAATCGATACTTTTTAACTTTGCCGAACTCAACCTTATATTAGATGCCTAATTGAGAATACACTCACGATGACCTTTCAAAAGGTTGATTAAATATAAACCATAATACAGAGGTATTGTTAGAATGTCCCATTCACCATCCGCTCAACCCAAGCTCATTGAAAAGGTATTGTACAAAGATGTTATTGAGGCATCTCAGTAATGAAAGGATATTTCATCATGTCAGATTTTTGACATTACCTCAATGGTTATGGACCTTACCTTGGAATACTTGAGCTGCCCCAAATATTACAGGTATGGATATCTATATCCATAGATAGATATCTTTGTCTCTAGACAATAATGTTTTGGGGACGAACCCTGTGACCTTATTCGGTATTAACCAGATATTATAACCTTGTATTCTGTGGTCCATCTAAGAATTTACAGCATGTGTCAGGGGCCTACTCTTTAAGTGCGTCAACGAAAATAAGAGTCCGTCCAATAGTAGCTCGATACTTCAAAATGAACCCAACTCTTGATTTATTTACTTTTTCGGACGGGAAAAAATACATCGGGAGTGAGACATCTATCAAATGGTGTTATCATGTACATATTAATTGTTTGTGCCCCAAACTAACCTGCCCGAAGGTGATACGGAGTACGTGGTTGAGAGTAGACCCACAGAAACGTGTCGTCGTATTAAAAGACGTGTTAAATGATGGATTAATTTACCCTTAAAATATGACTACGTATTTCTGCTTCATACTGTAATTGTTTTGTTTGGTCAAGACTTCTATTTCTTACAAAGGAGTATCGTATTACCTCTGTCGCTCCATGTAAAATACTGGTATTCAGCTGCATCCAGTTAGACTAGAATCTGACCCTAACATAGTTGAGAAAAGACTAGGCAGATCATTGTCGTATCAAAGTTTTCTGTGTCGCCGTCGATTTGAGACTGAGTCCTTAGACACATACTTACTTACTAAAACCCTAACTAGTAAATTTCTTCGTTTTGGGCACTCCAAAACGAAGAAATTCTCTCCAACGACATATTTTAAAACTCCCGAGCCGTAAAACAAAATATGCCATTAAAGCTAAAAGCGCTTCATTGGTTCGTTCTATAAAAAGCTGGAACCCTCAACAATCGCACACAGTATTAACCCCATACGTAATAGCGAACATTAAGCGCTGTAGCGCTTTACTTAATTACGACTGTGTTTACGAGTTGAGTGCAGTTGAATCACATGCAAAATGCTGCTCATAATGTAAGAGCTAGGGACCAAAGTATCCACGTTACTTCAACCACTAGTGATAATAAATAATAATAATATTTTTATTTATTTACCGAAATAAGAATACGTATTACAAAATTGAACAATGACAATTCACACTAAGTATTGGCTTAAAATTTGTAATATTGGGACTATTTGCATTCGAACTACTGATTAACCTGTATCTCGGATTACATTTGATCCGCGTACATAAATTGTGGCCATTTAGTGGCCATGCTTAAGGTTTCAAACATTATAAAATTGCCATGTTTATGAAAACTTGGGAACTTGTGAGTGTGATGTAAACGGGTGGATTGTTCAAAATGAGTGGGTAAAGTAGTAGTTTGTCTATTTGGCGATATAGTGAATAGTTACTGTCGTTGAATTATGGAAAACGGGTGATTAAAGGTAGATATCATTTTCGGAATCACAGCTCTCGGTTTCTCAAAGAACGTGCTGAATTGTCGGTCTAGATGTCAACCGAAATGACAGAAGACAGACAAGCCTTAAGCTTTGAAAGTTCGGTGACTGGTCTTCTTGGGGATTTTGATATCTCCATTTCAAAAGTCAAACAGATTTTACAAGTAGGTATTTGGCTGAAAATCTATGGGTAGACACAAAGTATCAATCTGACCTTTTTGTATATAACAAGTAGGTATACGAAGTGTTTAATTGAAATCCGACTTCGAGTTTTTACTTGATCAATTATAATCTCGTAATTTTTTTTTGTTGTTTAATTTGGTCAAATAGTGATCAAACATCAGAATCCAATCAAACTTTCAGAAAAAACATAGTTAAATCATCATCTACCTACCCTTTTCGCAACTTAGTGGGGGTCGGCTTCCAGCCTAACCAGATGCAGCTGATTTTACATGCACTACCGCCTATCTGACCTCTATATCCCAGTTACTGGGTAATACAATACTCCTTGTTATGTCTGGTTGTCAGCCTTACGGGAGGGGTCTTGGTATGTAGATATGGTCACCCATCTACGGAGCAATAACGGAAAGTATAGCTTAAGCTGATCGACCGACCCGTGCAGTTATTATTTATTACTTAGCCACAATGTATTGTCAAAATCATGAATCAGCCCAACAATTTTCGAGATAAAAACTACAGATTGAATAATATAAATATAGTCATCTCAATGACCGTTAGATTATTTGCATTTTAGTCTCAGTAAATCCTAAAGTGACTGCAATATTACGGCGCACTGGCTCCTACACTATAGCCCCCAGCAATCAAGTGCACATGATCGCAGCGCTCAGTCAGACGGTTCTCTGGTATTTGCGAAGCAGATGAGATAAAGAAGCACTGTTTACTTACATAGCACATGCAAAAGAAAGGCTGGGAGACTTTCTGAGGATAGGAATTTGTAGATTTCACTGATATGCTGTCTTTTGCAGTAGTCTTATAAAATAGTGTTGTGCTTTTTGGAAAAGTTCTGTCTGTCGCAATCAAAATACTCTTCTGTAGGATGAATAGCTTTCACTTTCGACAGTTCAACCACATTCATTGCGTTTTTTACGTTGTTGGACAGACAAATTTTTCACACATATGAAGCGATAGATTAGCAACTGCCGTCAAAATGAGTCAGATTTTGATTGATAGTGTCCGCTGTTCGCTGTCATATGGTTAAAAATAGTAAGTTAGTTACCTATGACATTCAATGAGCCATATTTGAGTATTGTATTTAATATTTACAGAATTTGTAATTCTTACCCTTGTCAGCGTTATCAATTATTTTATGGGCACATCTATCTAAATATTTTATTGAACTGTAGGTAACTATTGTAGTTCGTTAGGCAGCTGATTAAATGAAGATGTTTCCCTTGTAATTTTTACGATTAACGTAGGTATGTCTTGAATTTTTTAACACTAACTTAATTCCTATGTATCTACTAATCCATACATATACCCTTAATTTGCCAGCGGCTCTGCCCGCGTGGATGTCGAATATTATCCCTCGAGAACGTACAAACGCCAGCACATCAAGCTACTCCAATCTGTCAAATTTATTTGATAGATTTTCAACTTTATACCATAAGCATAAGGTTCATGTTCAATTGGGAAAATTTGACAGTTTGGGGTAGGTTGACCTGCTGGCGTCTGTACTACCGGGATAAAAAGTAGGTACCTATACTATGCGTAAATCCTAGTTATAAACTATCTGAAATCCGTCCAGTCGTTTTTGCGTGAAACAGTAACAAACATCCATCCAAAACAAACTTCCACATTTATAATAATAATATTTTACCCGCGCACATCCCAGGCCAATATCTCTGCCAAATTTCATGACGATCGGTTCAGTGGTTTAGGCGTGAAAGCGTGACAAACAGACAGACAGAGTTACTTTCGCATTAATAATACCTATTAGTAGGATTGGGAGCTTAATTATTGTATTTCACTCAACGTATTCCCGGCAGGTTTACAATGTCATCCACATTATCAATCTGCAGGGAATATCTACGTAAAGTTACTAGTAGGTAACCTTATACACTTTTGTAGGCTAAAGGTTTGAAATAACCTACCAAAAGTAGGATGTTACATAAAGTTAACAAGGTCTTTCAAGCGAGAATGGTCAAGTCCAGATGTGACCTTATTCAAGGCTGAATAATCGAACATATGGGAAGAGAGACCCTTCCTCGATTAGGGACCTTACCATTCCTTTAAAGATACTCACCGATATCATCTACGTATTCTAATGTCCCACCTTTTGTATCTATTTTTAGACTTACACGTTTGTCAATAATTTTTAATATTTACTTAATCGAAAATAATGCTCTATTAATCATTAGTTGCTATTCATGTGAATTTAGTTGTCCATATTATCTACAATTTAATGACCAAACTTTAAGTAGCTGTGGGAAGTTATATTTTCAATTCAAACGGGACTAAATCATTCCTCTAAAGATACTCACCGATATCATTTACATACTATTAAATCCCACTATTTGTATCTATTTTAGACTTACAACATTCCATCCATTTTATTATTTACTTAATTGAAAAAATAATAATACTCTGTTGATTATCAGTTGCCATTCATGAGCAGTTAACTTCTCGATAGTATCTACAATTTAATGAGCAAGAGGTCAATCGTCGAATCCAACTCGGCTGGGCAGCGTTCAGGAAACTACGCAATATCTTATAGTTCCACATCCCGCAGTGTTTCAAGACGAAAATCTTTGATCAGTGCGTGTAGCCAGTGAGGACATTTATGGTACTGAAACGTGGTCGTACACAATGGGCTTTGTCAGTCTGCTATGCTCGGAAGAGAGAGGATTATGCTCGGAATTTCCCTACGTGATCGAATCAGGAATGAAGAGATCCGCAGGGGAACCAAGCAACCGACATAGCCCGAAGAATTGCCAAACTTAAGTGACAGTGGGCAGGGCACATTGCTCGCAGAACGGCCGATGGGGCCGAAAGGTTCTAGAGTGGCGACCGCGTACCGGAAGACATAGCGTTGCAAGATGGACCGATGATCTTGTGAAGGCCGCAGGAATCCGCTGGATGCGAGCTTGGGGGAGACCTATGTCCAGCAGTGGACATCTTTCGGCTGAAATGATGATGATGATGAATGACCAAGCAATCTCAAGTAGCAGAGTGGGTATAGTTATATTTTCGATTCAAACGGGCTCATGGGTAAAATATTAACAGCCTCACGAGTCGATCGAAGCTACACACGCTGTGGTCGGTCAGTAGAGGCGTGAACATCAATTAATTTCAAGACCACTGCGTGTCGCGGAAAGCACAGTAAATCTTTGGTCCGGGCTGTAATACGCAGATCTTTGAAATTCAGATTCAGACATTTCCTTTATCGTTACGTGGCGCATTCATCCAACTGCTTTCCAGTAAGCAAGCGACGATCGATCAATGTAAAGTACTGCGATACAGCTCGCCACCTATGTAACGTATCGACGTTCAGGGGTTTCGATGATAGATGTCGCCACTTCCCAAACTGTGGGAGCTCGGATTGAAATGTACAGCAAATTGTATTTGGAAGACGTTGATTTATTTCGTTTTTAGTACATCCATTGTTTCAAAGAATGTGTGAAGTAGTTTTGTATCAGAATAAGGAGGGTTATGATTTTAACGGGCTATGTATGTATGTTTATCTCTTCCCTCATAACTCCTAAACTATACATCGTATTTTGACAAACGACTTACGGCATCGTTGAGAACATTATGTGGTTACCTCAGAATATAGCTAATAATTATGAAATTTTATTAATACAATCACATGGCGGCTTATAGCGGAGTGGAGAGCGTAACCGAAAAAAAATATATTAAATATTTTATTTAATATATAGTATAATTATTGATACATACACCTCAAATAAGAATAAAACAATTACCTACCTGTGTTTCACTCGATTTTCGATAAAACTAATAACCGTTCTAAAATATCATGCATGCTCCTTTACAAATCATAGGTACCTACCAATTTTCATTTTCTACCTGCCCTCGCTAACCCCAAAATCATAATAAAAACGCCAACTGAAAAGGTATAAAAATAAGACACAGGAAAAATCAACATCGGTTTCGGTTTTCCTACAACCGGAATCATACGTAATTAGTAATTATATTGTGTAATTAAGGCACACGGATTACGAGTTACTATGGCAAAAACTACTAAAAGCCACGTAGATATCTTCCACATATAGATATCTTCCACATTATTTGTGAGTCCTTAACTTTATAACCATTAGTTAGTTTATGACCAATTAAAAATGTATTTAATACTTCACGCACAGAAATGTACAAAGGCGGGCTTAGGCATTTTCTACCAGTCAACCTTTGTGTGATGCGGAGACAAACAGTGGAAGGTGCAACTACGAAAGTCAATTAAGAACTCGTCTGTCTTTGATGTTAAACGTACAAACTAGACAGTGAAATAATGTAGATTTAGCTGATTTGAATAACAGTTGGGTTCGTTTAGACCAATTTTTTTTTTTCATAAATGTCCTAAGATATTTTACACAGGAGCAATGATTCTTAATCAGTCCTACTTTAAGAACTTATGTCACTGCGGTCGTTACTTACGTTATGTGGCGGCCACCACGTCATAGGAAATCATAGTATTAGTCAACGAGCTAGCTTGCTCATTCTATGTATTTAATCACCAAAACATTCCAACCGTCTCCAAAAAATACTGGAGCCGAGTTTACTAAACGTTACTTAGCACGTGCGAAGAAAGCGACGAGAACATCATTATAGAAACAATGATTAAATTTGTTATTTCATTCTTTAAAAGCGAGTAACATAAACCATGCAATAATGAAGTTTACTATAAATTTGAATGGCTATTTCGCCAGACATACCGTGAAAACGTTTGTGGGGCATATGCAAGACAACTGTAAACTGTAAACACTCTCAAAATTATAAAACAATACCATTTCTAATGTCAGCACCATTATCAATACGTCCTTTCAAAAACAAATTATCTTGCGCCCCAAAAGATAAAAAATGAGACATCAAGGTCTGAAAACCGACCTTGCAACCTTTTTAAAAACTTGTTCGAAACAAAGTCCATGTTCAAACTCATGACAGATTTAGCAGTTCTCCTTCACAAACACACAGAGCAATAGATTCAAACGTTTTACTGCACAAAGTTTAAATGAGATAGCATTTTATGTTACTCTTCAGGGTACAGTTTTTTGGTAGTTTGATCGAGTTTTGTCTCTCTTTGGTTCGGGTTACTTTAGAGTTAGTTTGTATTTGGATTCGGAGGAGATATTTGGGTAGGTTTTTTTTTTTTTATTACGTTAAGAGAAATTGTTGCAGTATAATTGATTATGTTGTACGGTATAAAAACCATTTGGTGTTAATTTGACCGGAATACTTATCTTACAAAGTAAATAATTGCAAAAAAAAAAGAATCCAGATCGAAGGACCAATTTTTTTTTCTGCTTTTACCAACTCAGATTCTATTAAAACGTTCGTAACAACAATACCTCTTGTCTTATATAAATATTATACATAAAGATTAAATATAAAAGCTTTTAGTAGTTTCCACATCGAAACTAGTTCATCAGTATACAGTGCACTCCTTATGTTCGTCTCTGGAGATGAAACTCGACCACGAAGTTAATGCTTCCGCTCCTTTGGGCCTAAACTTATATTAGAATGGCGACCAACGACCGAAATTGTAATTTATTTATTTAATTAACATTGTAATACAGCTAGACGATCGGGGACTAGAAGAAAAACTAAGATGGCTGCTTTTAATTCGAAGTTTGAAGAGGACGCCATCTTTATTGATAGAAACTGCTTAGATCCTATGTAGAGTTTGGAATTTCGCGTGACATACGCGCGTACCGAAGTAACCAAAACTTTGAGCGATCGATCCTTTGATAGTTACGGGAAGATTGTTTCCCGGAAAATCTGTTAGCGCTTAAACTATCTAGAAATTGGTATCTCTACAGTTATAGTGGTACCTACTTAATACGCTCTGTATAACACTGATTGTGAATTACGTGGTATAGTCGGAAACTGACTCGATGAAGAACGATGTAGCGTAATTGAGAAAATATACAAGACAGACCGATAGTGGTAATATAAACTAGATGTATGATTTAATTAACACTTTCTTATTAAAACTGTTCGTCTCCACGATTGGCGATAGTTAAGTGTAGGATCGTCTAATGTACCTTGGATAACTGTTCCACTAGCTCGTCTTGTTATCTGCCTTATATTACTACTACGACATGCGCTATATTCTTTTATCCACGCTTATTTTCTAACTGTTGGGCAAAGGTCACCCCCTATTACTTTTTATTGTTTCTTGCGAGAAACCTTCTGCGGCCAATCTCCCGTAAACGCATCGAGTCATCTGGCGTGATGACTTCGATGCGTTTCCTTGGCTACTCTCGAAGATGACGCCCGTCTTCGGACACTCACTACGTGATTACTTTGGCTCATTTTGTCTCGAGACATCCTATATACTTATACTATATACCAAAGCCTACTTCAGCCCGTATAGTTCGTGAAAGTACGAGGGAAAAAGACCTCGCCCATACAAAAACGAAAAAATCTAAAGGAGCGAATCAGTTTTCAATCTACATTTCACACCTGAACAAAAACGAATTCTAAAATATCCTTCCAAAAAATACTAGAATTGAAACGAACGATTAACGTGAACATTTCGAAAAACGAAAAGAATTCATTACCTTTATTAATAGATCAAAGAGAGAAAGAATCGTTAAAATAGAATCCAATTATTTCTATGTCCATTGCAAATTATACAGGATTTAACTGAGCTAACTTTACGTGGGTTTTACTCGAAATCAATTATGAAATGGAAAAAGTTGGAATAATCTTTAATTACAGTCTATTTTTATCTAAGCGCGAAATATGAGATAGGGTGTTAAAAGCTTATATTTTGGGCTCCAAATCTTTTTTGGAAGAGTTAGTAACCTAAATATTGCCCATTTTAGGTGGTAGAAATACCGTTCTTGATTGCAGTTCTGGGGAGTTTGTTGCCATTTCGTCTTCCCAGCTAAAGCACTTGGAAGTGATGAAGGGCGACCGTTTCGGGGGGACTGTTTTATGTAATTTTGACGTTTAAAAAGAGCTGACTTTCAGCCTAGTTTGAATAAATGGCTTTTGATTTTGTTATTTTTTTATCCTCCTTAACTATAATTTTCTTTAATTATTAATACCACTTGATGTGTAACGTTTTTACGTACCTACTTGTCTTTCTTGAAATCGTAATCAAGGGGTGCTTAAAGATTACTTAGAAAACAAATCAGTCTTTTCAATGCAGACGAATATTCAAAAAGGGGAAGACAGTTTGGCTATTCGATAGTGTTTAATCTGCCTTTAAAATTGAACTCCTAAACCGTATATTATGACTACGGCTTTGTGGTGGGCTGGACACTTGGTACAATTTATGTGACTCCGTATATGGGTCAACGTACAGTAAGATTTGTTTCATCCACGATTTGGATAACGGACAAAGAGGACACTCTACCAATCTTGCTGACTCTCTAGTCCATATAAATTATCTGTGTAGACTTTTCTAAACTATGTTAGGGTCGGCGTGCAGCTGGATTTATTATTATTTATTTATATTCACTTACATGATAAGCATAACTTATAAACTAAACCCCAGAAAACCGTAGAAGTGGTTTGACTGTGGGGTCAGTCAGTTAGTCTATACACTCAACATAAGGTGAATCAAGTCCACCTTTTTCCCATACAAACTTTGGGAGTGTTTTACTCCACTGTTTGACAATGTCCATCAAAAATTAAACATGGTATGGTTTTGTCATATTATTAATATTGTCTGTACGGAAACAGAATACTAAAATTAGAAACCATTAAAAAGTAAGGAGCCAACAAAGATTCCTTTTTCATGCAAATGTAACCTAATTTTGGGTGTGTTTAAGTAATAAAAAAGTGTAAATCTCCAAAACTAAGTCGGTACCAACAAAGTTCAACTATTGAAAAGTTCAATAAACTTTATCGGTCATTGATTTATGTAGTGGTTTTTTCAGAAAATCCGATCTTCCGAAGGACTTTATTTTACTATAATGGATCCTGCAGCTCACTGAATAATGTTGTGCTTGTAGACTAGCGTCTAACTGCTCATCACTGATACTACCTCTGTCGGATACGAAGCCTGGTGAGACAGCGTGCTTTTTAGCCAGGTCCACCAGTGAGTTCGAGCCCGCGACTAGGTTCCCCTTAAAGTTAATTAGTATTTCGAGGTAGCACTTTAACTTATGTCCAGATAATAATATTTTTGTTCATTGCTCTCCTTATGTCAGCTGGCAGATCGTTCAATAGATATGGTATTCGTTTTTTTTGGGTTCTGTCCCCAAAGTAATTAGTGACTCTAGGGACATTAAATTTGTCAGCAGCCATAGAACGATCTATGATGATTAGAGATTATAATGAGTTAGGTTATGCTTCTGCGTACCATGGTGGTTTAATTTTTTTGGTCATCAAATGACTTCTTCCGCTCTGGGTAGAGAGCAGGAGGGCGTGTCAGACTTTTACTGACTAAAATCCACCCGTGTTCCCTCAGTTGCCTGTGTGCCAGGGGCGACGGTGTCTCTTTCGAACAACCCACACCCCTGGCAGGCATTGGCCCTTGCGTCTCCACCAGTTGTTGCTGACATATCTGACGGC
This sequence comes from Polymixis flavicincta, assembly GCA_949987655.1. NCBI lineage: Eukaryota > Metazoa > Arthropoda > Insecta > Lepidoptera > Noctuidae > Polymixis > Polymixis flavicincta. The sequence continues at coordinate 10,529,604 of OX465195.1, read as the reverse complement.
GCGCGTGGAACACAACGCGCCGTCCCGCCTACAACTTTTCGGCCGCAGGGGATAGGGAGAGCGGCCAACACTATACCGATACTGTTCTTCCCCTGCGGCCCCACCGCGTCCGCCATCAAACGGTGGCGGCCCCGTCCAGGCCACGGAAGGGAAGAGCGCTGCTCAGAAGCACCGGCACTCCTCCTTTGCCGCAGCCTGTAACCCTCAGCTGCGATGCCTCCCATTCGACATCGCGGCCCACCTCAGTTGCGGTGCACCTCACCGCAACCCAGTTTTTTGCCGCTGCGTCATCGGCTTGAAGGTAAAAGCCCCGACGAGCGGCCCCACCTTTGGGTTCCTCTACGCTTCACCGTGGCTGGGAGACCACGGTTACTGAGCCCCCCCGCAACGACAATGCACCCACTCGGGGGAGATACCATGGTGGTTAATTGCTAAAAGATACTTATGTTTGTAATAAATCGGTAGAATTTTACATATTTAAATAGTTTCTTATAATCTCCATTACAAATGTTTTTAGTTTTTTGAGAAACAAGTGAAAATTAAAAAGTGTTTATTCACAAAAAAAAAAAAACAGTTCCTGTAGGTTACATTTACCTCCGCCAAACTGCATAGCAGTAGTAGCAGTAGTAGTTTCAAGAATAGAATTTGAAGAGCTTCTAATTTATCCAAGTTAATTTTTAACGTTAATCCATAGCTATCAGGAGCCTATGTGACCTTCACCGCCCATTAACTTGGTAATGCGATACCTGGTTAGACCGGTTGTCAGGCTTTCAGGCGTTTGACGATCCGTAACGACAGTTAAAGATACACGAATGACACGAATCGGTGCGACGACGCGACGCGGGTCTAGTAGATCCATTCCATTAAGTTTTCATTTAAATTGTTCTATTAAATTCGGAGGTCCATCCGACCCATTATGAGCTTTAATTGAGAAAAGAGAAATTACGTTAAATAATAAAAACACGATATAAACATAAAAAAATATCGTTCTAACAACGAACCGCTATATTGGTAATACACCAGACAGATTTATTAATAAATCAACCAACTTTCTTGTTTAATGGAGGCATAAAAAATTGCCAATCATCCTCCTTCGCCGCCTTAAACTTTATAATCTCCATTTTAATTCAGTGAGAAGTTTTATCGTGGCTAATGAATTTACAAATCCTTCTGGATTATGTCCCGAGTTTTAGAAGTTGGTAACGCTTATTCTGGCTCGTTGGTATACTCTGTGAACTGTTTTGTTTTCATTTTCGCCTGAGTAAGAACATTAATTTGGATTATGTTTTTATTTGTGTCATATTTGTCAAAAAAAATAACTGCGTGTTTTCAAAAGATCTATAAAAATACTGTATTTATGTTCATTTATTTATTATGGCACTCCAGCGACTAGTTCACATAAACATACAATTTAGCCTTAATCTATGTGGTACTACAGTGAACTTATCACTTAAAGGTGTGCACAGCACTTACATGGTTTGCTTAAGTAAAACAAGTTAATTTAATTTAAGTGATGAGAATAACAATAAAAACAAATAAGTTACTAAAAATAACATCAAGTGAGTTTCTAAGTATAAAATTAACAATAGTAAGACCAAGTAATATAAAAAAAAAAAATTAACAAAAATATGTTGTGGCTCGATATCCTCTGCATTCAGAATGCATATAAAGACGATAAATTTCAAACAGTTTTGCATGTTCCATTCCCCATCTTTTTAAGTCCACTTCATTTCTCCCGTCCCATAAACACAACACCACCATTTCTTAACATGATTTTGACACCTTTTTGAACTGCAAACATCAAAACAGCTATATTTCCTCATAAAACCGGTGCAAGTATCAATATATCAAAGCTTGGGGCGAACAATCTAATTGCCACGAAAAACTAGGTCAAATGAGTTCTGCTCGGCACAATGTACTTCTCTTGTTATGGATATCCTGTCAGATCGTGTTCATGAGTGTATTGGCTATTTTGCGGAAGAAATCTTTTAGTTTTAGATGCTATCTATATTTTATCTTTTATCTTTATTAAACGAACAGTAATACTGAAGAGTTTGTTTGTTTGAACGTGCTAATCTTTGGAACTACCATTCAGAAAAAAAAAAAAAAAAAAAAACATTCGCATTTGATAGCCCAACTCTTGAGAAAAGATTTAAAGAGTAGCAAGCTGAGATAGGAGCCTTTTTAGGCCCACGCAGACCTCTTTTTCCTTGTTTATTTTTTTGGTGGTTTTCAGTGTTCATTTTGTTAGTTTAAAATGCTTCTTCTTTGTTTTACCATTTTTAAAATATATTTCTTTCATTCGTTTTTCAAACAACAGTTAGCGAAAACGAATTAACAGCGCGGCAGGTGATGCGATGCGTCGGGGTGTGATGGGAAAGCAAGAAATTTCACGGAGATGAATTTGCGCGCAGAAGTAGGTATTTAATTGCGCATTCAAACTCGGTTACTTATCTTTATACTGACAATAAACCTGAAGAGTTTATTTAAAGGCGGTCATTTCTATCTACCAGTCGGATTAAAACACAAATTTTTGCTTAAGGGGACACTTTTCGCGAGCTCGAACTCACTGGTGGGCCTGGCTAAAAATCACGCTGTCTCACCAGGCTTCGAATCCGACAGATATAGTATCAGCGATGAGCAGTTAGACACTAGTCTACACGCACAACATTATTGAGTGAGATGCAGGAGCAATTTATAGCAAAACATTCGCGAAAAAATTAAGAAAAGTCCTTCGGAAGATCGGGTTTTATGAAAAAACCACGGCATAAATCAATGACCAATAAAGTTTATTGAACTTATCGATAATTGAACTTTGTTGGTACCGACTTGGTTTTGGAGATTTTACTCTTCTTTTATTACTTAAACACGCCCAAAGTTAGGTTAAATTAACAAGAAAAACGGATATTTTGTTGGCTCATAACTTTTTAATGGCATTTTATTTTAGTATTCTGTTTCCATACCAACAATATTAATAATGAGACAAAACCATACCATGTTTAATTTTTGATACATAGTCAAACAGTGGAGTAAAACCCTCCCGAAGTTTGTATGGAAAAAATGTGGACTTGTTTCACCTTAAAGCGCAATCCTTGAGTTGTGTAGTTTGAGATTTTGAATGAGAGTTTGTTAGTGAAATTTAATCGAGCTACTTAATATGTGCGCACTTAATATCTCGTTAACAGACGTTTTTCTAGATTAATTCTTGTCTTAGTTTATCAGAGGTGTTGCGATTTGGTTTGATTATTTTGTTATTGACTAGTAGTGGTGTTTATTTATTTATACGAGTATAAGGTACTCCAACGACTTATTCACTGATAACGTGTTACATAAAAGCACTTCTAAAAGTTCACCTTATATCTATTAGTATGGTGAATTTGTCACTTAAAGAAGTACATAGCTTAAACATAAATCAAAACGTACATTCAAATTATGAAACCTATTTCAAAGTGATATAAAATTTAAAAACAATAATAAAATAAATAAGACCTACTTTACCATAGAAAGACAATTTTTATGAAAATACATCACATTTACTTAATTACTAATGGATACTTTAATTATAATTTTACTCATGTGTGATGATTATTATACGTAAAACGACTGCAATAAACGTGATCAAAGTATTTGCTAGTGGGACCGTGTTTTACGATATCAATGTGGTAGCTGCTATGTTGCTAACCCTTATTGAGTCGTAGGTTATACTTGAAGGAAGCATACGAGTATTTCCAGCAGTAAATGTTTTTAAGGTGAACTCCACCAACAAATTGATTGGGCTCTTGTAGTTCTAATCAGAGGTAAAGGGGTGATTGCATAGCACACTGACAGTGCGACATTTCAACAACATTCGTACGTATCGATAAGTTGTTGTCCAGACAAATTATTCGAACATAAGGATTGGATTAGAAATATTCCTCAAAGTTATTGAGAATTTGATTGATAGCGCGTTACGCAAATGATACAGATCTCTATGTGCATTGACGTATAACAAAAAAAAGCAGCCAAGTGGGAGTCGGACTCGCCCATGAAGGGTTCCGTAGCAGCAAGTGACATAGTACGATTTATGACGTATAAAAAAAAAAACTACTTACTAGATCTCGTTTAAACAAATTTTTGGTAGAAGTTTACGTACATCATATTTTTTATTTTTTATTTTTGTCATTCTCTAATTTTAGAAGTTACAGGGGGCGACACACATATTTTACCACTTTGGAAGTGTCTCTCGCGCAAACTATTCAGTTTAGAAAAAAAAATATGTTAGATACCGCGAATATCATTTTTGAAGACCTATCCATAGATACCCCACACGGTTTGATGAAAAAATAATAATTTTGAGTTTCAGTTCTAAGTATCCCCCCAACATTTTTTTTTTCTCTGAAAATCTTAATGCGGTTCACAGAATACATCTACTTACTAAGTTTCAACAGCATAGTTCTTATACTTTCGGAAAAAATTGGCTGTGACATACGCACGGACAGACAGACAGACAGTCAGACATGAAGAATCCATAAGAGTTCCATTTTTTGCCATTTGGCTACGGAACCCTAAAAAAGATTGTAATGTCTAGTATAGCAGATTTCCTGCATATTAATCTTTTCCCAGAGATTCAATCCAGAAAACCCACAGCATACACGTAAAGTCCAAGAAATCAAAGTGCGAGACTACAATAAATCAAAAATGTAGGATACACACACTTATTCAGAAGCCCGGTTGAAGGATTTGTTATTCAATTTCCTCTCTCGAGTACTCTGACACATATTTTTCCCATACCTTTGTTATCCGATACGGTCTGAAGGATATCGACCTCTAGAGTTCACATGGGAAATCGCTCTTTAATACCAAGAGGGTAAGGTCAAGAATCCTGTTCACTGCTACAGCTTTTTGTTTTAAGATACTTATTCTGATACGGTTCATAATTATTGGACTTATATGTTGACTGGCTGTGCCCACAATTTCTCTTCGCCTAAGTATTTAAAAAGTTTTTTGGGTTAAAAGTATCTCAAGAGTGAGCCCAGAGTACGTTGTTTTTTAATGAAAAATGTAAAGACCTAAAAAATCTGAACTTGTATATTATTAAGTTTAAGAGCGAAGAATGCGTGTTACAGAGGTTCTTCATATTATTTTTTTCAGAAAATGTCTTTCTGTTGCATTTGGATTATAACTGTCGTCTTAGCTAAGATTCTAAATTCTCTGCATCCCTGTTGTGCCCTAATCAGTGATTTTGACCAGCTTGCGATTCATTCACCCATGTGATAAAGGCTTCGCTCGCGCGGAACTTTCATCCCCTATTTAACTCTCTTAGGGATTGAATTTCGAAAAATCCTTCCTTATTCCTTGTCTACATTATAAAGGAAACCTTTATGCAAAATTTCAGGTTTCTAGGTCGAAGGGTTTGGGCTGGGCGTTGATGAGTCAGTCAGTCAGGACTTTCCTTTTTATTTCTATAGATGTTGCTATATCGAGCAACCAGACCGACACAAATCTTGGCTGCATCCGAAATTAGACTAAACTAGCATCTATACAGGGTCAAATTAAATTAGCTTGCAATACTTTACCCACGTGTTGAATACACGATATCGAAAAATGAATAAAAGCATAATTTGCACTTTGCTCAAAACTGCATGAAGGGAACCCAACGATTGACAAGTTACAAAAACTGTTGAGGGATTTAGACGCTCCCGGCCGACCCAATTCGCTTACTGATTACGGGAATTAACCATCACCCATCGATTTTATTTCTTGGATTCATTTTATATCGATAATACACATGGGTAAAGTATTGCCAGGCAATTTAATTTCACCCTGTACTTAATTTGGCGCATTCAAAAACGTTTTATCAGTAAACCGGAAACCAACAAACAAATCAATAACACTACTTAATTCGTCTCTACTCCTTTCTAATGGTCCTTCGAGCCGAATTGTTATCCTCCGAACTTCCAACACTTATTGGAGAGGCATAAGAAGTCGTGATCTAAAAAAGAAACTAATAAAAAGTAGCCCTATAAAAATGACAGTCCACTGTGGATCACATAAAACGGTTCAGTATATACTGCTCTTTATAAACAAAGTTGTGACAGGGGTGCGACTCACGGATTAGATAAAGTTAGTGGTCCATTGTGTGTGGTCGAACGTGTAAGTGAGAGCGATTTACAGCTGAAGTAGTCAATCTGCCTGGCCTTTATACCCGTCAACGGTGACGCAAAAAGAAAGGTTATGATTTAGACCAGTATGTATGGTTGTGGATATGTATATTTAATTTCATTTTTCTTATATGTATGAGAATATTTATTGTTTCACGCTTTTTATAGCGTGCTTGTTCAGTATTCGAGTTTTAATTTTTTCCGTGTTGGGGCTGGTTTTCAGTGTCAACGGATGCAGCTGAATACCAGTATTTTATATGTTTGTTATGTTATTTACATAAGTTTAAAGAATTTTATTTCTCATGGAAACTATAACAGTTCACTTAGAATGAGATACAAGTGCTTACATCTAATAAATTATTATATTTGCCTTTGGTGACGTTACAACGGTACAGAGGCCAGCACATCAAGCTACCCCAATCTGTCAAATTTCTTTGATAGTTTTTCAACTTTATTACAAAGGAATAAAGTTCATGTTCAATTGGGAAAATTTGACAGTTTGGGATAGCTTGACCTGCTGGCGACTGTAATATATGTTTCTTAAGTTTAAAAAAAATATGTTTATACTATCACACTTCTTTAACTCCTCCGGTAAGTTATTGAACAGCTGTGCTTCCTCAACCAATAGGGATTGTTTTTTTGCCGTAATTATTCCGTGCCCGCGCAGTCATTAGTTGAAACTTGTTTTTACTTCTTGTGTCATATATTAATGCTTTTTTATGTAGTTGTATGTTTGATTACATACAATTTATAGCTTTCGTCTCTTCCGTGTCATTTGTAGATTTTGACGGTCGAGTCGTTACGAGTACTAAGATGTCCTCAAGTTTGACAATCAGTACAAGTGTCGTGTTACCCAATAACTAGGTTGTGGAGGTCAGTTAAGCAGTCGCTCCATGTAAAATACTGGTATTCAGCTGCATTAAGTTAGACTGTATACTGAACATAGTAGGGAAGAGACTAGGCAGATGATGATGTCTGCTCCACATCCTGTTAAGAATTTACTTTGAGAGGACCTTGAATATTTTTTTAATGTAACTTATTGTACCACACACCCACGAGGAACAAACGCCACCCTACCTAGAGTCCGATCGCAACGGAAATTGAAAAGCAAGGACCATTCAAACTTGACCCAATCCGGGAATCTGTTAGATAAGCCAGTGTTGCTCCGTAATGTTAATGGTAAACGTGACGTAACAGAGAAAATTCTAATATAGCCTTTAAAGCCTTAAATTGTTAACAAAGACGTAACATGTACAGAGCCCAACACATCAAGCTACCCCAATATGTCTAATTTATTTGATAGATTTTCATCTTTATTCCATAAGCTTAAGGTTCATGTTCAATTGGGAAAATTTGACAGTTTGGGGTAGCTTGATGTGCTGGCGTCTGTACATGCATGGCAAACGTGTACCTATAGTAACACTCATATTTCGCTAGTTATGTTTTTGCCAAGTTTGCCCGTCTTAGGATCGAATCGACGACCTCTTGCCCCGCAGTAATGCTTGTGACCACTAGACCAACGAGGTATTTAGTATCTAAAATAATTACATTTTGTGACTTTTTTTTTTTAAACGTTGCCCCGCACTAGGAATTTCTCCTGTATTGTGGGTGCGTTTACAAACATTTAAATTCACATACACAAACAGCCCCGTTGCCTTACCAAGAATATTCCGGACTTGAAACACTGAAGTCATCTAGTTTTAGCATACAATTTATTTTCGATTTGAAAAATTGTTTTTAAGAAGCAAGTAGCTTTTGCCAGCGGCTTCGCCCGCGCGGAACTTACATCCCCTATTTAACTTCCTTCGTGGTTGTTTTTCGAAAAATCCTTCCTTATTCCTTGTCTACATTATAAAGGAAATCTCTGTGCAAAATTTTAGATTTCTAGGTCCAAGGGTTTGGGCTGGGCATTGATGAGTCAGTCAGTCATTCAGCCAGGACTTTTCTTTTTATTTGTATAGATTTAAAGAAATAATAAATTAATTCATCAGTAACTTAATATTGAGATTTGATACAATTACCAAAAGGCCAATCCTCGTAATTAAAAACGTTGAAATCTAGTCGCAGTCTTATCTTGGTAACAAGCAAATGTCAAAAACTTGTCAAAAATGTATGGAAACTCGAGGTATTTTTGACAGATTAAGACTGAGATCAGAGTGTTTAACGTTCTTAAAATTAAGAAAATTGCCCCTCTGGTTTATGTAGAAGCTGGTAAAATATAAGTTCAGTCAATTAAAATTTGTCTATACTAATATTATAAAGAGGTAAAATTGGTGAGTTTGTATATAAAGGGGTAAATTTTCAGAACTAGTCCGATTCCGAAAATTCATTCACCAATGAAAAACCAGTATTACCATGTCTCCATGGATGTTAAAACAAGAAATTTCCTGGAGATGAAGTTGGAGCAGAAGTTAGTTAAGCATAAACACAGCAAAGCCTCGATCCATTATGTTTTTTTTTTTTGTGGAGTACCTAGTTGTTCTTTTTCTTTGAAATCTCTATAAACTTTATAATTTATTTTGCAACAAAAGACCGCTTACGGAACATACAAAGCAAATGCACGAAATACCTATCTTTGGAACTGAGTTGATTAAAAAAAAACCAACACAGAGGAAAATAACCATTTCTCATTGACGACCGAATAAAGGAGGACACCAAAAATACCCACCCTTCGACATTTTCTGGTGCTTTAGTGGGAAGAAAAAGTGGCGCAATAAACTCCCCAACAGCACAGCTGTCGTAGGTGAGGCATCTTGGAGCCGTAGTGGCCTAGTACAAAAGGCCGCGAACTTACGAGTTGTAGATCGTAGGTTCAAACCTAAGCAGGCGCTTTACTTTGTGTAAATTATTTCATAACCACTGCTCTCAAAACGGTGAAAGAAAACATGATGAGGAAAGCGGCACGTTTCAGAACTCAAAAATCGAAGACATGTGACATCTACCAAGCCCACTTACTCTCACCGAGAGAAGGCCTGTATCCCAGCAGTGGGAAAATTATAGGCTGTTGATGCATTATGCATTTTGGTTAAGGGCCTATTCACACCAAAACCTTGAACAAACCAGCAATTTCTTTTACCTTCATGGTCGTCATAAAAATATTAGTATATCACACCTACTACCCACATATTTCAGCAAAACGATAACATTTACTGAATAGCTTATAATACCGGGTCCTAATCCCGGCCTACTAGTCGTTATCCGTTAAAATTACCGCGGTTAACGACACATTCCACATACCACTTTTAACCGCCATGTAGCGTTATGTATCGTGTAGGTTTTCATAAAATTTTAGGTTGTGGAACGAATTTAATATCATCATCATCATGGCCGATGGCGCCGAAAGGTTCTGAAGTGGCGACCGCGTACCGGAAGACGTAGAGTGGGAAGGCCTTCCATAAGGTGGACCGATGACCTTGTGAAGGCCGCGGGTATCTGCTGGATGTGGGAAGCTCAAGACCGGTCGAAGTGGAGGAGCCTGGGGGAGGCCTATGTCCAGCAGTGGACGTCTTTCGGCTGAAATGATGATGATGATGGTGATGAATTATGCCAATCTTCATTATCTTTAAAATTGAAGGCACGTGATTATAATTGGTCAAAATGGTAGAACATCACAGAGCGTATTTGCTGGATTCGTTTTTACTCTTCTTCTACGTCGTGTCGATTATTCCAAGTGTTGTTTTTAAACAAGCTTTGACCAGAATTCTGCTACTTTGCCAGCGTTCAAATCAAATCAAATCAAATATTTTTATTTCATTTAAACCTGCATGGGCACTTATGAAACGTCAGAAGCTAGGTGCACGGTTCCAAATTGTTTTTTCCTATGGAGAAGAGCCGGCAAGAAACTCCACGGTTACTCTTTTAAAAATAATTGGTTTTCCATTGTGCAGGTAATATTGCAAAGAGAGCACGACAAGAGGTGGGGGCATAGTTTGCTATTTGGCTCGACAGTCGCATTGCATTTCATTGGAGTGCCCCCACCTGACCAAGTTGTACCGGCAGCGGCCCACCAGGCTTCTTAGTCGATTAAGATATTTCCAGGTAAGCCATGGCAGTTGGTGGCCCGCTGGAAGCCTTTCTGCAGGCTCAACATAGTCAGTTGGAGGGGGTGTTTGAGAAACGACAGTTTCATTCGCTTTTTTCGTCTACCAATCGTTCTTTATCCTGACAAAGTATATTTTGTTCCTCACATTGTCACTGTTTATGTATATAATTCTTTCCTTCCCCGTATAAAATCAGCTGACAATTAAGGACAATTGTGCCAATCTTCATTAACTTTCAAATTGAAGGCACGTGATCATAATTAGTCTGAATTTGGCAGAAGTATCTCAGTGCTGATTTACTGGATTTGTTATTTTTCTTGACAAAGTTTATTTTCATTAAATGTATATGATTGTGATTCAGAATTAGATTATGTATTTGTAATGTACATGTATATATAGATAGATATATATTATCTATTAGTAGTTTTTTTTCGAGCTAGCTAACACGTATGTTACACCTGCCATGTATTACCTCTGCAACACCCTAAGGTTGAGTGGTAGTAAAAGCTCATGTATGAAGTCCGCCTCTGTACAATATGTTTTTTACTTGTGCATAATAAATGTGTCAATGAACATTTAAGAAAAAAATACTTCGAAATCATTAGTTTTAGGGTTCCGTAGCTAAATGGCAAAAAACGGAACCCTTATGGATTCGTCATGTCTGTCTGTCTGTCCGTCTGTATGTCACAGCCACTTTTTTCCGAATATGCTGTTGAAACTTGGCAAGTAGATGTATTCTGTGAACCGGATTAAGATTTTCACACAAAAATAGAAAAAAAAAAATCATTAAATAATACTTAGAACTGAAACTCAAAATTATTATTTTTAATCAAACCCATACAGTGTGGGGTACATATAGTGTGGGTATCTATGGATAGGTCTTCAAAAATGATATTGAGGTTTCTATTATCATTTTTTTCTAAACTGAATAGTTTGCGCGAGAGACACTTCTTAAGTGAGAAAATGTCCCCCCCCCCCTGTAACTTCTAAAATAAGAGAATGATAAAACTAAAAAAAAAATATATGATGTACATTACCATGTAAACTTCCACGGAAAATTGGTTTGAACGAGATCTAGTAAGTAGTTTTTTTAATACGTCATAAATCTTATTATGTTATTTGCTGCTATGGAACCCTTCATGGGCGAGGCCGACTCGCACTTGGCCTATTTTTTTTTTGTAATGAGTCTGAAACCGCAAGTGCAACTTGTTCTAAAAGACTGGAGAAATGTTGGTGCACTAATCTCTGCCTACCGCAGAAAGGAATACAAATACAATGATGTGATGTATTTTACCTCAAACAAATTACATACAATAAATAATACATAACCTTTAGTAAAAGTAATACTTTTGTTTCGTTATTCGATAGCAAGACAATACATAACCCAAAGACAAGAGTAAAATGTAGTTGTGTTTTACTTTTTTAGGTATACGAATTTATGGTAGATACCACAGTACCCAACACCAATTCACACTATTTTGTATGTATACAACTGAGACAAGAAGTTTTATAACAATATCAACATACACCGTGAATTCAATACGAATTATTGAAGCTAACTAAGGGACTATCCAAGCAAGGTTAATAAAATCTACATGAGACAGTCGCGCAAGCTTTTTCTATCAAACGAAAATTAAATAGATTTCCAAACCGGTTCCTACCTATAGTTTTGTATGATTTAGAAGCACTTTGTTTAAATTTTGTAAATGTGAGGTGCTATGCATCCATTTACTGTGTTGTTTTGATGTACAGAGGCCAGCACATCAAGCTACCCCAATCTGTCAATTTTCTTTGATAGTTTTCAACTTTATTACAAAGGAATAAGGTTCATGTTCAATTGGGAAAATTTGACAGTTTGGGAAAGCTTGACCTGCTGGCGTCTGTACGTTGACTTGAAAAAGCATGGCAGTTGAGAGTATGTCATTGGATTTTGTCATTGTCTTGGTGAGATTAAGCACGCGTTTCTTAACCTCAACTCTGTTTTAATAACAAAATCTGTTTGTAGCGTAGTTTTTAGTGTTGTGATTGTTTTGTGTGGTCTGGTCCGGGTATAAGGTTGGTATTTTAAGATTCTTTGCACTCATTTCCTACGGAAATGAGTGCCGAGGAACCCCCTGATGGGGGTGGAGGGATTCCTCCAGATATTATGGAGGTTGTGGAGTGTTCCCAAAACACTGATCGCGTAAGACCCGACATTAGAAAACGCCCCGGAGATCCTGAAATTTCTGTTGACGCGAAAAGAAATAAGCCGCCGTCTGACTCAATTCAGTCCGTATTTATTAAACCAGGTTTTGAGAACGACTCCAAAATGCTCTACGGTGAGAGTGACAGAGCTCCCTTCACTGTATTTGTCTCTAGGGTGGAAACAGACCCTAAGCAAGGCCTAACTTTAAATTCTCTTAAGTTTGCCCAATTTATCTTTAACAAAGGTTTTAAAGGTGTTGTCCAAGGCAGTGTCAGGTCTGTGGGCCGTAATAAGATGTCTATTGATTTCATGACATTCAGTGATGCCTACAACTTTGTCAGCAATCCCATCCTTTCAGAAAACAAATACTTGGCAACTATCCCACGCTTTCATGTAAGTCGCATGGGAGTTGTAAGGGATATTCCTACTGACTGGTCACTAGAGGAGCTAGTCCTCGGTATAGAATCCCCTCGCAATTGTGGAGAAGTCATTAGGGCTAGAAGGCTTAATTTTAAAAACAAAAAAGAGGGTTCCGTGTCTTGGTCCCCATCATCAACTGTGGTGCTTACTTTCTCTGGGCAAATTCTGCCAGAGAAAGTCTTCTGCTACAATGTTTCTCTTCCTGTCTCTATCTATCATCTCTCCACTATCCAATGCCGCAACTGCTTACGTTTTGGCCATATTAGCACTCAGTGCAGATCGAAATCCCGCTGTTATCGTTGCGCCCAACCTCATCCTGGAGATAGCTGTAATGTTCCCGACTCACAGGTCTCGTGTCTTTTGTGTGATGGTGGAAGCCATAAGGCCACAGATAATAATTGCCCTGAACACTCAAGACAGAAGTCAATTAAAATGGTAATGTCTCAAGAAAACTTAAACTACCGCGAGGCCTCAGTGAGGTTTCCCCGTCCCCGTAAATTGCCATACTCTAATGTTACAGCAGGCCCCTCTCAATCTAAACTCTCTCAAGTTTATCCTTCTGAACCCATTCTCTTCTCGTCCCCTCTTAACACTCCGACTTCTTCTCCAAATGCATCCCCTGTTAAAACCTCCTATATCAAGACAGTTTATCGTTCCCCAAGACCAAGGCCAGAATTGGGTAAGTCGTATGATACCCAAGCCCATAAGTCGATGGTCTATACCCCTAATTCTTCTCAGCCTAATGGCTGTGCTCTGAACTCCCCTTATGGGGAAACCACCCCCCTTCCCACTCCTAATGACAATTTGATAGAGCTCCTGACTTGCTCCCTTATAAACATCTTGTCTAAATTTAGTGACGCAATACCGGACAATGTCGTAATATTAGGTCTTTACCTATGAAATTGCCGTTCTGCAGTACTGGCCATTTCAAATCAAAATAATTTTTGTTAGGCTAAGAATTCTAATTTCAAATTAATTTTATTTTAAAAACATGGATTTTTTTTTCTAAAAGTAGTCATTTCTTTATTGATTAGTGTTACATTTTCATCGCATTTCAATCTTTTTCGTCATCATGGATACGTTAAAAATTCGAGTAATTATGGAATATGAGTACCGTCGTGGCAGCAACGCGGCACAAGCGGCACGCAACATCAACGACGTTTACGGAGCTAACACTACAAACCAACGCACCACCTGTTATTGGTTTGCTCGCTTCCGTTCTGGAAATTTCGACCTGAAAAATGAACCTCGCGGTCGTCCGAAGACTTTGGTCGACAATGACGAATTAAAGGCGATTGTGGAAGCTGATGATACACAATCTACGGCTGAATTAGCAGCAGCTTTCGACGTTAGCGTCAAAACAATATTGGTTCATTTGCGTCAAATTGGCAAGGTAAAAAAGCTTGACAAATGGGTGCCCCACGAACTCAATGATCGCCAGCGCGAAGTACGCGTCGAGACGTGCCTTGCACTGCTCAACAGACACACAAATGAAGGAATTTTGAACCGCATTGTTACCTGCGATGAAAAATGGATTCTGTTTGATAACCGTAAGCGCTCAGCAAGTTGGTTGGATCCTGGTTCAGCACCTAAACAATGCCCTAAACGAAAACTTACCCCTAGAAAAGTGATGGTCACTGTTTGGTGGTCTAGCGCCGGTGTGATTCATCACAGCTTCTTACCAAACGGGGTGAGCATTACTGCAGATGTGTACTGTGAAGAACTGAACACAATGATGGAGAAGCTGGCGCATCTCCAACCAGCATTGGTCAATCGCTCGTCTCCGCTGCTCCTGCACGACAACGCGCGACCTCATACTGCACAGCAGACGGTCTCCAAGTTGCAAGAACTGGGGTTGGAAGCTCTCCGTCATCCGCCCTACTCACCAGACCTTGCGCCTACAGACTACTACTTTTTCCAGAATTTGGATAACTTCTTGGCGGGAAAAAAATTTAATACCCGAGAGGCAGTACAAAATGCCTTTGAAGAATTTGTTGCCTCCCGTCCAGCTGATTTCTTTAAGAAGGGCATCAATAAACTGCCACTGCGATGGCAAAGATGCATTGATTGCATGGGTGATTACTTTGATTAATACAAATAAAAATTCATGAAAAAAATTCGTTTAAATTTTTTCATACAAAACGGCAATTTCATAGGTAAAGACCTATTATTAGTTCAACAACTCCTTGAATCCTGGACTCGCCAAAATGGAAAAAATCCTTCAGTGGAACTGTAGATCAATTCGCAGGAAAAAACATGATGTAATCTATCTTATAAATAGATATAAACCCGTTGTCTTTGCTGTGTCGGAGACATGGCTCAGGCCTGGATCTCTCTTTAGGGTTCCTGGCTATTCATGTCTTCGGGACGACAGAGATGACGGTACTGCGGGTTGCGCCCTATTGGTTAGCAGATCCATCAATTTTTCCCAGATTCCTCTTCCCCATCATGATCCTGGACTACATGTAGTGGCCATTAGAGCCATGGACATATCCTATGTATCTGCCTACATTCCCCATCCCAATGCTAATATTTTGTCTGAATTTAACTCTATCCTTTCTTCTATTCCCAGCCCTTTGATTGTGCTAGGTGATTTTAATTGCCGTCACACCCTTTGGGGCTCTCACTGTAATGACCCCTCCTCCAGCTTTTTGCTAGACCTTTTAGATGACCGCAACCTTTGTGTTCTTAATGATGGATCTGC
Organism: Polymixis flavicincta; assembly: GCA_949987655.1. Classification (NCBI taxonomy): domain Eukaryota; kingdom Metazoa; phylum Arthropoda; class Insecta; order Lepidoptera; family Noctuidae; genus Polymixis; species Polymixis flavicincta. The sequence goes on along the minus strand of OX465195.1, from coordinate 10,514,115 downwards.
TACCCGTCGGGTTTCCCCTAACCAAAATATTAGTGTTCCTGACCTTACTTTCTCTTCCCCTTCCTTAGTATCAACGCTATCCTGGTCTGTTCTCCCTAACTCATATGGGAGTGACCATTTTCCTATCCTAATTTCTTTTCCAAGTACTCACCCACGTTCTCCTCCAATCCAACCCCTACAAAAATATCGCCTACACCAAGCTGACTGGTCTAAGTTCTTGTCCAATTTGGACGCAGAACTTCAAAATTTTCCCCAAATATATACATCCAACTCCCTAATTCTCTACAGTGATTTTGTTGAGTGTCTGTTGAGAGCGGCCAATTCTTCAATCCCATTAAAAAACTCTGCCCGTCACCTAATACCTTCTCCACCTTGGTGGGATGCTGAATGCACTGATGGCGTCCGTAAACGTAAAGAAGCAGAAAACGCCTTTTCCTCCAGTATTAATATGCCCGAATATTTAAATTTTAAAAAGACTTCTGCAACTACTTGTAGGTTATTGGCAAGAAAGAAAAAATGTGGTTGGCTCCAGTTTTGCGAGTCACTTTCTCCACGTTCTCCAGTTTCCCTTGTATGGAAAAAAATTAAAATATACCGCAGATCGTGTGACAGCGAACTTCCCGATTGTTGGGTTTCTTATGGGTGCTTCTTCAATTAAACGATTTTGATGGTACTTTAACAACTGATGACTATATTTCTGACTTTACAAATTAATTAATTAGGTGTAGAAAATTAGGTCTAAATCTTAATCTTAATTAGATGCGCACTGGCGGCGGTCTTGCTGGTCTCTGACTCCGCGTCGCGCTAGCGAGTCGATCGTGGCGTTCGCTGCCCCGCCCACCCCGCGTTCATAGTGGTGGCGGCAACAATCTCCCGGCCCTTGAAGGCCTAGGGGGCTTCAAGCGCTTCAGTGTCCTCGTCCAGAAGGGGACATAGTCGTGTGATTGCGCGGCGAATGATCCCCTTTGTGGTTTCTACGTCTGCAACCCTGCTGCAGCCATCTGTCCCAGGATAAAACCGCTTGATCCTCCCAAGTGGCCATTTGAGTGGTGGACTGTGCTCTTCTTTAATCAGCACTAGTTGTCCTGGTTGTAAATTTGGTCTTTTTACAAGCCATTTTGTGCGCTGCTGAAGTTCGCAGATGTATTCACGGCTCCACCGTGACCAAAAGTGCTGACGCATTTGCTCTACTTTGGCGTAGCGATGCAGTAGATGGGTCTTGACTTCTCGTAGGTCTGGAGCTGGCAGTGACGTTAGTGGTCTTCCGATGAGGAAGTGCCCTGGGGACAATGGGGAAAGGTCGTGAGGATCGGACGACATTGGATAAAGAGGTCGAGAATTTAATATTGCCTCGACCTGGACGAACACAGTGGCAAGTTCTTCAGCAGTTAAGTGTGTATTTCCCACAATACGTTTGATGTGAAACTTAGCCGATTTGATAGCGGCCTCATAAAGCCCACCGTAGTTTGGTGAGTAAGCGGGTGAGAATCTAAATTGTATACCTTCGCTAGAAAAATTGTCTGATACAGAATCACTTAATTCGGCAAGGAATTTTCCTAACTCTTTACTAGCCCCTACAAAGTTTCTTCCGTTATCGGAAAAAATTTCGAGAGGTTTTCCTCTTCTTGAAATAAATCGTCTGAATGCTAGAATGAAACTTTCAGTACTCAAATCACCCGCCAGTTCTAAGTGAACTGCCTTTGTTTTAAAACATATGAATAAACATAAGTATGCTTTAAGCAACCTTGCACCGCGGCCCTTTTTATTTACAATATAAAAAGGGCCAGCATAATCTGTTCCTGTAATCTGAAATGGATAACCTGGTGTTATTCGCTGAGATGGTAAATCTCCCATAATCTGGCCAGCAACTTCTCCCTTCACGCGTCTACATGTTACACAGTTTCGGTAAGTCTGCCGTGCCACATGTCTTCCTCCTACTGGCCAATACATTTCGCGTATGCTTGAAAGGAGTAGCTGCGGGCCTGCATGCAATAACTGTAAATGATAATGTTCAAATAAAAGTTTCGTTAAGTGGTGTCTTGAATCAACAATCACGGGATGTTTTTTATTGTAATCATATGTAGAATTATCTAACCTGCCTCCTACGCGCATAACACCATCCGCGTCAAGATATGGATTTAAACTTAGAATTTTTGATTTAATATTAATGGGTTTACCCCTTTTTAAAGAATTTATCTCACTTCCAAATGACCTTAGTTGTGCAAGGGAACTCAGCTTGATGTCAGCCCTTTGCAATTCCATCACTGTTAATGAACCTTGCATCTTATTAATAGGATTTTTACAATTATGAATTAACCTTGACACGAAAGCAACTGTTCTTCTTAGTTTGTTGTATTTTGAAAATCTTTTCATGTCTATAAGATCTTTGTCAGGTTGCTCTAGTGTCACAGTTGCTACCTTAATTTCTGGTAAATCTACGCGTGTAGTTAACGATTGAGAAGGCCAATCTGTTTCATCACCGAGCAGGAAGGATGGTCCGTTCCACCATAACTTGGCTTCAGGCAGTTCTTCCGGTAACAGACCTCGTGAAGCTAGGTGTGCCGGATTCAGAGCAGATGGAACATATCTCCATAAACCATGACGAGACAAATCAGTAATTTCTGAGATACGATTAGAGACAAAAGTTTTTAATTTCGCAGGTGTGGTTGTTTTTAACCATGACAAGACTATTTGCGAATCAGTCCAATATACATATCTACCAACATTGCACCGTAAGGCTTTCGTGACCTTGTCACAGAGGCGACTCCCGAGTAGGGCACCACATAATTCTAATCTAGGTATCGTAATTGCCTTTAGAGGTGAAACCTTAGCTTTAGCGCAGAGAAGCTTGACAGAAACTACACCGTGATCATCGATACTGCGAATGTAAATACAAGTGGCATATGCTTTTAACGATGCATCGCAAAATACATGAATTTCTATTTGGTTTGGGTTACCACACATACCATAACGTTCAATTTCGAATAAGGACAGTGTACGAAAACCCTTAAACATTTTTTGCCATAACTTTCTTATATTGATAGGTACATCATCATCCCAGTGCAATTTTAATGACCAAAGTTCTTGTAATAAACTCTTCAACAATATTGTGCAGACACTAAAAACTCCAAGTGGATCAAATATACTTGCGACAAGAGATAAAATGATACGTTTTGTACACTTATTAGTTTCATAATTGTGTTGTTTGGAATCAGGCAGATTTATCATTAATCGGTCCGTTGACGGATTCCACTTTATTCCCAGTGTGCTACATTCTTTATTAAATTCGACATTGCTTTGTTCGTGAAACATTTTATCATCACTAAAAAGGCTAGTACAATTAGATTTAATTTTACGTAGATTCATTTGAGCTGTATTTAATGTTTTCTTTATTGATTTGAATATGTATTTTAATTTTTTAGGATCCTGATGACCAGTGCACAGATCGTCAACGTAAAAATCGTGTTTTATTATCTTGGTTATGAGTTCATCATCACAAGAATCAGCCAATTCGAATAAACATCTGACACTTAAAAATGGTGCCGAAGAAGTTCCGTACGTGACTGTATTTAACTGTAAGTATTGCAACGGTTCATTTTCATTATTCCTCCAAAGGATCACTTGTAAATGTCTATGCTTTTCTTCGAGAGCTATTTGGCGATACATCTTTTCAATATCTCCTATTAATACAAATCTATGCTGACGAAAGCGAACGAGAATTGAAAAGAGGTCTTCCTGAATCGTAGGCCCTACCATCAAAATATCATTAAGTGAAAGGCCTGAAGTTGTTTTTGCCGAAGCATCAAAAACAACACGGCATTTTGTTGTTTCACTTTTATCCCGTAAAACTGGATGGTGAGGTAAATAATTGGCCACTTGAGGTTTCTCAATCTCTGACAAATGGCCCAAGTCTTTATATTCTTGAATAAATTCACTATATTGTTGTTTGACATGAGGTTGCCGTCTGAACCGTTTTTCCAACTGGATTAACCGTTTAAATGACATTGACAATGAATCACCCAAGTCCTGTGGATCACCCTTCAACGGTAAACTTACGCAAAATTTACCGTTACTTAACCTATGAGTATTTTTTACGAAATGATCTTCGCACAATGTTTCTTCTTGATTCCAGGGTAACTTAGGTGGTAATTCCTCAAGTTCCCAAAACTTAAGTAACTGATTTCTTATTTCATGACTAAAATTACAGTTTACATTGTTACCTTTGTCGTAACTGACACACACTGTCGGACCAACCACTAACCATCCTAATGACGAATTGTTTAACATTGGTTTGTTGTGTCCGAGCTTTATTTGACCTGCTATAATCAGATCCCAAAAAACGTCTGCCCCTAGTAACAATTCAACATGAGAGGGACGATAGAATGTCGGATCTGCCAATTGTATGTTTTGTGGAATATTCAAGTTTGCAATATCCACTTCTTCAGAAGGTAAATTCCCAGATATTTGATTTATTGTTAAACAGTTTATTTTCTTTGTCAACTGTTTAAGCTTCAGTGTAATTGTACACCTTTCCATTGTATTGAAACACATGTTGTTGATACCTGTTACATTAACCGATGGTACCTTGTGGCTCAGAAGCCCTAACCTATTTTTTAATGAACTAGTTATAAAAGATGACTGGCTACCTGAATCTAATAAGGCCCGTACATCATGGCACTGATTCGTTTTCTCATCCACGATTTTAACAACTGCTGTTGATAACAAGACCTGACTTGTTACACAGGAGGATAATGAAATCGAATGTGCATTTTTGTTATCATTGTTTGGATCGTTAGTGTTCGTTACCTCACTAACTTCATTTACTTGAACAACACTATTTGCCGTAACTGGCTTAGACCTATGTAATAATGTATGATGTCGACGACCACATTCTCGACATGGGCCTAATCGACATTGACTTGCAAAATGACCACCGCGAAAACAATTTGCACACACCTTCAACCTTAAAACTTCAGTATAACGCAATTCAGGAGACATATCAAGAAACTTCTTACATGCATAAATACGATGTTCACCACTACACAATAAACATTTTATTTTTGATGCATTCCGAGCACCTGACTCAGAAGCAGAAGCTACAAATGATTTTTGTTGTTTATCTAACTTTTTATTCGTTTCAGGTTTTTCAGAGGGAGAACTGGTTCTGTGGATTGATTCTAAAACATCAGCCCTTTTCCGCAAAAACATTTGAAACTCCTGGAACGTAGGCGAAAGCTGACGGTCTTTAATTTCTTCCCATTTACGCAATGTTACCGAGTCTAATTTCTGTGCGAATATATGAACAATTAATGAATCCCAATTTTCAGTGGGCTCCCCCAATGTGTTAAGCGCTCGTAAATGCTTTGTGATGTGATCTACTAAGTTTCTAAGTAATTTATCGGATTCTTTAGGCAATGATTCAACACTTAATAAATCCCGAAAATGATTAGTAATGAGTTGGCCTTTGTTATCAAATCTTTCACATATAAGTTGCCAAGCAAATTCATAATTGTTATTAGAAAATTCTAAAGATTTTATAACAATTGAAGCACTTCCTTGCAATGACGAACGTAAATAATGCAATTTATTTATACCACTTAATTTTTTGTTATCATGTATCAACGACTTAAAGGTGTCTCGGAACTCGAGCCACTTGCTGTAATCTCCATCAAAAACAGGCAGCCGAATCAAAGGTAACTTGACATTGAAGTTATCAAAACTACACGAATTTACCTTAGTTTTAGACAAGTTATCATCAGCGTCACTAAACTGTTCTTGATTCAGCTGCACTGCTTCTTGAGCTGTGGTAATCAAATGATAAAACTGGTTTTCCATTTCAGATCGTTCAACAAGTTGCACCTCACTATCATCCGATAAAACTTCTATTCTACTTTGAATTGTATCAAAATCGTTAAATAAAACCTCAAACTTTGATAATCGTAAACATAATTCCTTAACGTGTTTTTGTGTAACGTTCTTAAAATTCTGAAAATCATTCAAATAGTTTTTAAAATAAGTAATCCTTCCTTTAATCGTGCTACGTTTCTTAGTTAAATCCTTAAATTCTGTTTCAGACATTGTCGATGACGAAATAAATGAAAATAATAATGTATAAATACCGTTAGTCCGGCAAACCTGATTCCCACTCGCTTACTCGTACTTGTGCCACAGGTGACAGGTAGATCACGCGTTATCGGTAACCGACCGCGTGTTCCTTTGTCTTCGCTCGATGTAGTGTGCGCGCTCGCGCATGTGCGATCGAAACGTCTGGAAAGTTCGGCCGGCTAATTACTCACAACGCACTACAACTTTTTTATCATGGGATTTTTACACTTAGTAGGTAGGTATGTATTATGCAATCATGGACTTATTCACATTAAACTTTTTCATCATTAGAACTCGCAGCAATTTATGAGAATGAAGAAAATAAGAAATTACGTCAGCATACAGCCCAAGCGATAGCTGGTTTGGTTTGCATTGGAATTCACTGGATAGGCAATGAATATAAGATGGTTTTGAAATTTACTGTGCAGCCCAAGCCTTGGCAAATTAATAGGTGAAGCATAAAGAATAGGACTGTGGAAAAAATAATGGATGGATCGGGCACTCCCCTGGAATTGCGTCCTTGTAGTTGGAGTCGACCTGCCGTCTCGCCCTGGATCCTCGTGCTCAGCTCGTTCTGCCACGTCACGCGTCCGCGCGACGTCCTGTCACGGTCGCCAATTTTTCTATGTTGGGTTTCTTATGGGTGCTTCTTCAGTTAAACGATTTTGATGGTACTTTAACTCTAATTAATTAATTAGGTGTAGAAAATTAGGTCTAAATCTTAATCTTAATTAGATGCGCACTGGCGGCGGTCTTGCTGGTCTCTGACTCCGCGTCGCGCTAGCGAGTCGATCGTGGCGTTCGCTGCCCCGCCCACCCCGCGTTCATAGTGGTGGCGGCAACACCGATATTTCTACCAATGACCACAGTTCCTGGTTGGAAGACTTTATATCCAAATTAGCCCCTCCTTTTGTTCCTAGCTCCGAATGCCTTCCCACTATAGATCCTCCTCCCCCCACTTTCTCTGATAGATTTGATGACCTTTTCTCTTATTCAGAACTTATTTGTGCCTTAGATCACCTCCGGGATTCTGCCCCGGGGGTCGATGGAATACCCTATTCCTTTATCTCCAAATCTTCTTCTAATTGTAAACTAATCTTTCTGAACCTAATCAATTCCTTTTTCGTTACTGGCCAAGTTCCAGAGTCTTGGAAATCCCAAATAATTATCCCAATTTTAAAACCTGGGAAAGACCCAAAAGATTCTACTTCCTATCGTCCTATTGCCCTCTCTTCTGTCCTTGCTAAAATTATGGAGAATCTCATCAAGAATCGACTTGAATGGATCTTGGAAACTAAAGGCATTTTATCCAGTTCTCAGTTCGGTTTTCGAAGAGGTATGGGAACTCTAGATAGTCTAAGTGTCTTCGTGTCTGATGTCCGCATTGCCTTTTCCAATAATGAAAGTGTTCTCGGTGTTTTTCTAGACATAGCTTCAGCCTATGATAATGTCCAACTTCCAATACTCAGGCAAAAGCTGCTACAGCTGAGTATCCCTGTGAGGATGGTCAACATCATTTGTAATCTCCTTATGTCCCGTTCTATTTCTGTCCGTCACCAAAACTACCTCTCCCCATCCCGTCTAGTGTGGAAGGGCCTACCCCAGGGGTCGGTCTTAAGCCCCATTCTTTACAATATATATACATATGATTTGGAGTCTTCAGTGAGTTGTTTTTGCAAAATCCTACAATATGCCGACGACATTGCTCTCTACCTTAATTCAGCTTCCCTTTCAGATGCATCATCTCGCTTAAATTCTGCCCTTTACTACTTAAACCAGTGGCTGACCGACCACGGCTTAAGTTTGTCAGTGTCCAAATCCAATGCAGTTATCTTTTCTCGCAAGCGTAATATTCCCCCCATTAATCTTTATATTGAAAATGAACCCATCTTGATTCGTGACAAAGTTAAATTTCTTGGCCTCATTCTTGATTCAAAATTATCTGGTCTCTATCATCTGGATTACATCTCAAAGAAATGTGAAAGAGGCGTAAATGTCTTACGTGCCCTTTCTGGAGTTCGATGGGGATCTCATCCAACTTCCCAGAAAATCCTATATAATGCTATAGTTCGTAGTCACTTTGACTATGGAATCTTTCTGTTGGAACCATGTAACAAAATAGCCCTGGCCAAACTGGATAGGATTCAATCCAAATGTTTGCGTATTATCACGGGTGCTATGAAATGCTCTCCTATTAATGCCCTTCAGGTAGAATGTTTAGAGCCCCCCCTTCACTTGCGTAGACAATATCTCTGTGACAGATTTTTTTATAAAGCCATCCAGTATAAATGTCACCCTCTTCTCCCTCCTCTTCGAACACTTTCTCAGATAATCCCAACATCTCGCTATTGGTCTCACAAATATCCTCCACTCCTCGTTAACAGCCTCAGTAAATTCAATAATTTGCAAATTTCATTAGTCCAGTTAGAGAAAAACCCCTTATTTGAAGTAGATTTTGATTCCTTGCTCTTTCAACCAAAAATTGTTTTGAACTTTGGTATTTCCAAACATGACCCTGCTGCTAATGCCAAATTCAATAGGATTCTAGCAGAGGACTGGTACGATTGGCTGACGTTATATACAGATGCCTCTAAGATGTCAGATAATAGTAATGTTGGATCAGCTGTATGGATCCCAAAATACAAAATTATCCTTAATTTTCGTAGCCCTGCTTATGGTACTATATACACAGGGGAAGCAATAGCTCTTTTGGAAGCAGTCTCCTATATTGAATCACATGGACTCAACAAAAGCCTTATTCTCTCGGATTCTCTTAGCTGTTTACAGGATTTAACAAAATCACCTTTTCGTTCTCGACACAATTCTCCCCTTATTCTAAAGATGCCACTGCTTAGGCTTAGAGATCGCTCTAGCTTGGATCCCTAGCCATTCTGGAATTGTTGGTAATGAGAATGCGGATTCGATTGCTAAGCTGGCTATTCGGAATGGGATCGAGTCTCATCCGTCTTGTTATCCCCGAGATCTGCACTGTCTTGTTAAACCCGTGATGATGAAGAATTGGAATGAGCATTGGCAAAAAACTAGATTATTGAAGGGAAGATTTTATGGTTCTATCCAACCGTTCATTCCATCTGATTGTTGGTTCAGAAAATTAAAATTCTCTAGTAAAATAGCTACCTCTGTTATTATTAGACTCCGACTTGGGTTCGTTTGCACACCAGTTTTTTTGGCCAAAATCCGCGTAAGGGACTCCTCATTGTGTGAATGCGGTCTGAATGAGGGTACTCTGGAACACTTGTTTTTCTCTTGTCCTCGTTTAACCACTCCTCTTTACGACATACTCCCTTCTGATATTCCCCGCCCAATTAACATTCCCTTCCTATTATCTCTAGCCCATACCCCTGCAGTTAAAACCCTTTATAAATTCATTAGCATTAATAAAATCCAGTTATAGTTGATATTTCTATTATAAGTTTACTTATCATATACTTAATGTTCTAACATTTATTTTGTGACGTTTTACATTTACTAACCAAAACTGTTTTGTCCTTTTTTAGCATGGGGATCCATGGATGCCACCGCTACAAACACTGATCAATAGTTGTGTAATAGTTTACGATCATTTCCTTCTCATACCTTGACATTGGCAAAATCATAGAACGTTACCGATGGAGCCAGAACCTTTAAAAATAGAATAGAATAGAATAGAATGTCATGCTCACTTAAATGTCTCACTAATGGTGGCGCGTGTAGTGATCATTCGGTTCCCTACAAAATGGTTGAGCTGGATGGTGCTGATCCAAGCGTCAAGTTCGTGAACGGGCGCTGTTGGTTGAGACTGGTCATCTCCTAACATCCAGAGCTTCTTTTTAATCTTATATTCAGAACTTTTTTTTTTACAATGTTCTCACATACAGAAGAAACAAGAATAATGTTTCCAAGATTTCGTAATATCCAACTTGATTTAAAAGAGTGACTGTGGAGTTTCTTGCCCGTTCTTCTCCATAGAGATCTACGTGTTGGAATGGGCAACTAGCTTCAACGATCCAGCTGATCGACTTTTTGATAATTCAAAAGTCTTTATATTTCAGTTAAAGCCTTTAAATGGTTTAACTGAAATAAATGCTTTGAGTTTGAGTTCACAATTGACGAGAATATCGAAGAACACACATAAATAAATAATACATAGGTACAGACGAACATAAAACATTAAGTTGAAAAAAAAAAAAAAAACAACATCACTACGTAAATTGGATCTATAAACTGCATATTTACAGGAAATTTGAAGGCTCTGCGGCTGTTGTTTGCTCTTAACATGGCGTAAATATGCATATTTGTGCTACTACGCTTGAATAATGATAATATATTTACTGGACTTTACCGATGTGGGATTACATTGTACCTACGTTATAAATAAGTTCCCATCTTTTTAACCAATGGAATTTCTCAACTCATCTGTTTTCTTTTTACTTATTAGTTTTGGTACGTACTACACACCAATTAATATACCATTACTTCCTGTCATTGTTGTATATGTCACCGTAAGATTGTGAACACCGTAAGTTTATAATCTATCTTGCGAAATTATAAACTGTCTATAAATTGTGAACTGTAAAAAACCATTTACAATTTAACGCACTATTTTTCGATATTTTATAACCTGTCTATCAAATTGTGAACTGGTATCAAAACGGAAAGTACAGTCGCCAGCAGGTCAAGCTATCCCAAACTGCCAAATTTTCCCAATTGAACATAAACCTTATTCCTTTGTTTTAAAGTTGAAAAATTATCAAAGAAATTTGACAGATTGGGGTAGCTTGATGTGCTGGCCTCTGTACCTTGCGCAAATAGTCAAGTAACTGCCACTAAATTGAAAGTAGCGTTCACCGGCCTTTGTAGGGGCACTGCTCGTTTCGCTCGTTCGGTTCGCGCGCGGTTGTCGCAGTTAAAACCTAACCTATTTGGTCGGTAAGCAGTATGGTGCAGTTCACAATTTATCGACAGTTTATAATCTCGCGAGATAGATTGTAAACTAACGGTGTTCACAATCTTACGGTGACATATACAACAATGACAAGAAGTATTAGAACATCACCAAGCAACACAAAGTGGAACTCGTATTATCGAAGCTGACCCAAAAAGGGTCGTTTTTTGCGTTAACTTCATTAATACGCTTGGATATTCAGTAGTAACCTAAGTTAATAAAAACATTATGAGCCCAACGCACAGGCATTATAAAAATATCGAAATCGATCCACAAATGCCGGACATATCGCAGAACATCCAAATAAAAAACATACAGACGCGTTGAGGAACCTCCTCCTTTTTTGAGTTGGTTAAAACACGTAATATGCTTATATGCTTATAATCTTGGCTAAAATTAAAGTCGTTTTTCGGTGGCCGTAAAAAAATAAGTACGTAAGTAATCATGTAGGTAATGTCATTTCAGAGATCTAGTGGCTTTTTATGTCGGCTGTTATTTTAAGGTGCGTTCTGAGGTTAAAGTAATATGTTCAAGAAAACATTGAAGACGATAAAGAACTTTGAATGTTATATGAAAAGCTGTATGAGTTAAGGTTGATCAATCGTTTATTTTTATTACCCTTATTTATTTATCCATCATACACATAAGCATCTTTATATCGATATGAGCTTCAGGGGCTTCCTGTATTACCTACTGTGTGTTATGGGACGTAATTTGCAGAATATGAATACACCGATCATATTAAAATTAATACGTATAATTTGTTTTATTTTATTTATTACGTTTTATTTTTTGAATTTACTTTTTAAACAATATTTATTGAATAGTCACCGTGTGGTGCCGGACTTAAAGAATAGCATCATCCCATCTCTTCCCGTGGGTGTCGTAGGAGGCGACTAAGGGACTTACTAGAGAATGGGCAGCAGCGTTCTCTATGCATTTTACCACTATGCTGCGATCGCCAACGCGCCTGCCAAGCGTGGCGATTACGGCAAGCCCCCCCAAATTGGGAGAGGCCTATGTCCAGCAGTGGACGTCTTCCGGCTGAAATGATGATGATGATGATGATATGGACATAGGGTTCTATTGATGATTTTAATCTTTAGTAAAAACTTTGTTCCCCTTTTATCAAAATTACGCGGACAGAGGAGTATTAAAGACACAGTTACACTTTATATGGGGGAAGGAGTGCAGAAAACGAATATTTTTGATCCTCCTGAACACTGTAATTTATAAAATGATCATGAATCAAAACTGCTCAGTACCTACAAGTACAAACCAGAGGTACTGAAAAATAAAACTGCATATAAATAGTTTCTCATTGTACAAAGTACGTACACGCTTCAAATCGTTTTATCAAAGTAAGCGACGAACTTCAAACGTTTTAAAATTCTAAACGAGTTTTAAAGGAAAGCGCTTATTTTAGATCTCAGGGGAGATTTGTCTAACATAGCAAACACAGCGAAAATAATGTAGGGACCTTACTTTACTACGATTTGTCTAAAATATTTGAGTGAGAGGGACAATTTTTTTTTTTTGGATGACTGTGTTTTTGAGGACATATTTTCCTTTAGTTAACTTGCATGTGTTTTTTTTAGAGGACGGGAAATTATCAAATAACTTCTCCCGCTCTGGATAAAAGAAAGAAAGAAAGAAAGAAAAATTATTTATTGGACTTGCACAGGAATCTTACAAACTTGCTATAGTATAATACGATAATTAAATACATTAAAGAAAAAACACTAAAACACTACTATGCTACACTACTATTAAAATTAACATTATACAAAAAGAAGAAAAAAGAAAAGTAAAATAAAAAATAAAGTCCTGTACGAAGCCAAAAGGCCACTATCTCAGCATGATGCTGCGACATTTAAAAGTGTCGCAGCGCTGGTATTCTGATTGGGGCGTGTCAGACATTTACCTGTGTACCAGGGGCCACGGTATCTCTTTCGAATAACCCGCACCCTTGGCAGGCATCTGCCCTTGTGGACCCCACCAGTTGGTGCTGACATCTCTTTGAGGCGCGCGTAGTTCACCACGCACCGTCGACCCGGGAACTTGCATATGTCGGGATCGTTTGACTTATAGACCCCCTTAAAGATTGACAGCTCTATTATTATAGTATAAGGGTGACTTTATGAGTTGATCACCCGGTGAGGGTGAAATCATCCTCACCATGGTGAAACTGAAAATAAGTAATGACCATGTATACAATAACTGCTAATACAATAACATGTTTCACAGACAAGGGAAGAAGGAGCTTGTGGCTAAGTAAAAACAACTGCACGGGATTGATCGATCAGGTTAAACTAAGCTAGCCGCCTTTGGTCCGTGGATGGGTGACCATCTTTACATACCAAGACCCCTCCGTACCTCGGATAGCACGTTAAACTGTTGGCCCCGTCAAAGTCAAAGTATTTATTTCAATTAGGCACTTAAAAGGCACTTTTGAACGTCAACATTTACATTCAAATATAATAGATTCGTCCCGTATGTGTTGCCGGGCGTAAAAGAATAGCACCATCCCATTTATTCCAGTGAGTGTCGTAGAAGGCGACTAAGGGACTTACTAGAGAATGGGCAGCAGCATTCTCTATGCATTTTACCACCATACTGCGATCGCCAACCCGCCTGCCAAGCGTGGCGATTATGACAAAACCCCCCATCTTGGGGGAGGCCTATGTCCAGCAGTGGACGTCTTTAGGCTGAAATGATGATGATGATGATAATAGATTCTAGTCGCCCATTCCAAAATGTAGTTTCGTATGTAATTGAGAAGAACGGACAAGAAACTCCATCGTTCCTGTTTTAAATACAATTTAACATAATACATTCATTGTATAATTATGTGTGAAAACGATGCACCCAGAACAAAATTACTATACCAAAATAGTAAAAAAATGCAATTGAAGCAATACATATAAATTAATTTTATGATAGATACATGGTGCTCACATATTTATAAAAATTGTAAGAGTAAGTATAGGTACGATTTTCCTAGAATATTAACGTAATAAGTCAGTGTGTGAGTTTAAGTCCCGGCTGCCATATATCTTTGACAGTCGTTACGAATCATCAATAGCCCCAAAGTCTAACAACCAGTCTTACCAAAGGGTGTTACTGGGTTGTAGAGGTCAGATAGCGGTTGCTCCATGTAAAATATTGGTATTCTGCTGCATCCAGTTAGACTAGAAGCCGACCCCAACATAGTAGGGAAAAGTCTAGGTAGATGGTGATGATACAAATGCAGATGGATTAGATAATTTAGACTAAGTATCAGGCAAGAACTAAGACACTCTCGAGAAATCTAAATAATTAGTTAGCCAAACTATAGCCAAGTCTTTAGTTCATTATTAAACAACTAATTACTTGCTCAACCGCCGGCGGCTATGTATTAATAATTCCATACTATACGGAGGTCTTAACAGTCCCGTCCAGACGTATACAGACCTGCACCCTAATTGCGTAACTCACGATTGATCATAATTGGTTTCGTCTTCACAGTTAAACAATATCCATTGCGTTATTTATGTTGTCGAACAGACACATTTTTCGGACATGTGAAGCAATGGTTTAACAATCCGTTTCAAAACGATACAGATTATGATGAATCGTGAGTTACGCAATTAGGGTGCTGGTTCAGATCACATCGGACCGAAAAATTTATCCCTTCGATTAATGTGTCTCATTTAAAAAAAGTGTTTTTTTTTTGAGTGGGAAATTATCAAATAACTCCCGCTCTGGGTGGAGCAGGAGGGCGTGTCAGACTTTTACTGACTAAAACCCACCCGTGTTCCCTCAGTAGCTCGTATGCCAGGGGCTGTGGTATCTCTTTCGAAGAAACCCGCACCCCTGACATGCATCGGCCCTTGCGGGCCCCCAACGGTTTGTGCTGACATCTCTTTGAGGCGCGCGTGGAACACAACGCGCCGTTGACTTGGGCTTGATCCTTACCGGACAGCGAGTTACCCATTACTCGGCATCCGCAAGCTCATGCCTACGGTGGCCGGAAATCGGCCTGGGATTCCCGACGCCCAGGGCGTCTCCGTATATATATAAAGAGTATCCATACACTTTCTTACCATCCTTTTCCATAGAGATCTACATTTTGGAACAGGTTCAATGTTCTGACTGATTGCGTAATTAGCCTAAAATGTGCTGCTGGGACACGGGTCTCTTTTCTAAAGATACTTGTATTCAGCTGCATCCGGCTAGACTGAAAGTCGACCCCAATAATCGTGTGGTAAAAGGCTAGGCAAATAATATTCGCTTAAGTCGGATCCGAAAAAATGGTCGGTCCGACCTCATATGAGCCAGCTCTAAAACCTATCAACATGTACTCGTATTTAATCTAGACTAGACCAAATATTAGTCGATAGCTCTGGGATTAGTGATGTTCTCAACATAATTGTTAGGGTTGCCATTGCGAAAAGTTTTACGTAATATTGTTAGTTTTCCTTGGGAAAAAAGTTATTTTATAAGTTTTAAAACGATATTGTAACTTGTTTTACAAAAATACTTTTTTGGTTTATTTACGGTGGCAAAAGATACTTAAATAGTTAACCATTTATGATCATTTTTGTATTCTTTGTAATAGATTTTAATGATGTGAAAATACATTAGCACCTACTATGTTATTTTAACTGAGAAATACATACATTCAATACGCTTGCTGGGGTTGCTCCGTGGATGGGTGACTATTTTTATATACCGAGACCCTTCCGTGCCTCGGATAGCAAGTGAAACAGTCGGTTCCGGGTGTGGTTTATGGATCTTTGACAGTCGTTACGGGTGCCCGAAAGTCTGACAACAGTCTTACCAAGGGGTATTTTTTTTTATATATTTTTTTTGCAGGTCGGATAGGCAGTCTCTACAAGTAAAATCCTAATTTAGCTGCATCAATTTAGACTGAAAGCCGACCCCATCATAGCTGGAAAAATCTGGGCAGATTGAATTAGATACATCCAATACAAACGTGAACGTATACGCCTTTCTACTAAAGCAGAGGCTAGAAGCTTCCAAAACGCAGATCCTTACATGTTATTATTACTCATCTGGTTCGTATATAATGACCAATTCCGGAATGTACATAAATTTTCCCTCAAAGGGGAAGCCCCAAGCTAACCCACGGAATTCAAATTTGCATACGTTTTTTGCAATTTGCAGGCTAGTACATAAAATCCCATTGACTAACTATTTATGAAGTCATTCAATGTAATTATATTATTATACTTACCCCTAATCTCTAATTCAGATAAATTACGACAGATAAAAAAACATTACATATTGGTAATTTACATAAAATGGCTGAAATAAAGGTAAAATTTTCTTACAAGTAGGTACAAATTTTATAAATAGTAATTAAAATAATATCATGCTGTAATTAATTATCTGTTTTAAACTAAGTTATAAAAAAAAAAAACTGGTACAAAATATTTTATGACACTGGGAATTTAGGTTTCTAAACATTTTCAAATTTCCTTTAACAAAATGTATGCGTTTGTTATGTTGTTATTGTGCTTCATTATTATCGTAATTAAGTGTTTCATCTTGCTGTTAGTTGTTTTATTTCGTTGGTTTTGTTGTTAGGTTTTATTTTAACCCCCGACGCAAAAATGACAGGGTGTTTTAAGTTTGACGTGTGTGTGTGTGTGTGTGTGTGTGTGTGTGTGTGTTTGTGTGTTGTGTGTGTCTGTCTGTCTGAGGCAACGTAGCTCCCGAACGGATGAACCGATTTGGATTTTGTTTTTTTTGTTTGAAAGGTGTATTAGTCGGGAGTGTTCTTAGACATCTTTCATCAAAATCGCTTCAGCCGTTTGAAGATTATCAGCTTTTTTCTGGTTGATGAAGGGATTTGAGTATCTTCCACGGGTCTGATCAACTCGAAATTTGGTATTCTATTAGTTCAATGATATTAGACGAACAAAGTAACCTTGAACTGATGTTGGAGCAACACCTGGAATTTCTAGGATACCCAAGTTACTCACCAACAAACAGTAGAGGTATCGCAAACGGAGACCTAGCATTTTCATTAGCCGTCCCCCGACTTGACAATGCCTTGATCAAAATATTACCTTCAACTTAAAAGGTCTATAAATGTAATTTTTTACTTTTAAGAGTTTTTATTTGGGTCGGGGATTTTTTAAATTTTTAATTTAATTGACAAATTCAGCCTCAGTCGGGTCCTTCGAAAGCCTTTGCCCCCGCCGACACTTTTTCACCATTCAAAAAGCGGCCTCAAAAATCTGATCAAGCACTACGCAAAAAAGTTTTTGTTTGCAGAATTATTTACTATTTTTAAGGCTTACTGCCAGAGTCTGTACACGAGTAATCTATCGGTCAATTGCACTAAAAGATCGCTAGATGTCTTGCGCATCCAGTATAATAGTCGTTTCAGGAAAATGTTGAGACTTCGTTGCTATTGCAGCGCGTCGGAGATGTTTGCACAAGCTCGTACCGACGGTTTTCACGCGATTGTGCGCAAGAAAACCGCTTCGCTACTGAGTCGAGTGAGAGGCAGTCGCAACTTCATCCTGATATCTGTAGCGGAGAGTTTCGGTTCTTCAATTGTAAAGCAGTATGTGAAGAGGGTGATTGGTACTAACACTAGATAATAAGTTGTTTAATATTATGTTACTAACTATGGATTCTTTTTCCGTAAATAAAAATAAATATAATATAATATTTTATAATTCTTATGATTACTTAACTTAAATTTAATAAATGTTTTTTGTTTTTATAATTAAAATAATGTTTTGCACCACTGTCCTGTCATTATGACAGTGACATTTCTTTGTTTACATGCCTTAACTGAATGAGAGATTTGGAGTATAGAGTGTTATATTGATCATTTTAATTATTATAATTCAATAAAACCATATTTGTAACGGTTGCAAATCATATTTTGATCAATATACAACTTAAGACTGACTTACAAATTGCAAAAAAAACGTAAGAAAATTTGAATACTACGGGTTATCTTAGCGCATCCTCCTCAAAAATTTCCGTCTTAGTGTTGATTCCCTCACCCTCTCATTATGACCAAACCATTTTTGCCACCACTTCCTACTCCTGAGGATATAGTTGGGGCTGCCACGGTTTTGCAGTGCATCAGACATGTTTGCGGAAGCTTAAGTAGATGACTTTCATGCCATCATGCGCAAATGGTGTGCATCGATGTTGCAGCGATTCGGGGGTAGCCCTAACAATATTATAGCTACACTGGCGGACAAAGTTGATAGACCTTTTATCAAGCTCTGAGCTGGCAGACATGTTCGTGCAATTTTCACTATTAGGCTAAGTTTGTAATAACGCTATTATGGATCCGTGGTCTGATATAAAAGTTTTGAATTCGAATAAATATATGAACAAACTAAATTATATAGGTTCAAACATGTTTAATTTAGTTATACAGTACAACCCTATGCCTATCGAGCGGTTATTCGTATCGACGAATTCCAACTCCTTCGGGTGTCGTTTATGTGGCTAAATTAGCTTATGTAGATGTACAACCAGCGAGGGTCGTCTGCAAAGTTCCATACTAATAATCTATGTACGGAAATTGTGAATTATGGTTACAAAGGGCTGGCCCTTTGGTTGCCTTGCGAAGTAAATTGGAGTAGGAAGAGAGTGTTTATGTAGTTAGCTGATGAAAGTAATATTCTTTGACTTGAAAACAACATTATGTGGGATGTGTATTTAATTCTTAAGTAGTGTGACCCAGTGTTTGAAATTCTACCATTTTTAAGTCAATTTTTTGCATTTCTACATGAAGAAGAAAGAAAGAAAAATAGTTTTATTTGTCACAGTAACACGTGTCTATAAAAAGATGACAAAACATTTAAAAAAACATGATAACAACACAGATATTTATACATAGGCATATGGAGAATATAAATAATTGGCAGCTGCTGTGACTGTGACAAGAAGGCTTCCACTCAGCATAATGCTGATTTTCAGTGATCACCCGAAAACAACGTACGAAAATCAAGCCAGGGTTTTCGAAAAGCCTCAATTTAGACAAAACAAGGAACAAAGTAAAATAATTATATTAAACAGTACATCAATTTTAATATTACCCTACGTAATTAAATACGTAGCTAGCCAATAACATAATAGGCACCTGCACAATAATATACCGCGTTTTGTCTCGTCACATAACATAACATCACGACTTGTTTCCCCGAAGGGCTATGCTGGTGTAGCCCACAGTGGTGTACCTAACCGAATAAAATCAAAAAATCAAAATCAAAAGTAATTTATTAAAACTAGGCTGAGAGTCAGTATTGTTTAAATGTCAAAATTACATAAAACAGTCCTTCCAAAACGCTCACCCTGCACCACTTCCTAGTGCTTTAGCTGGGAAGAAGAAGTGGCGCAAGAAACTCCCCAGCAGCACAGCTGTCTGTTAAGTTAGAAGAACTTGATTCTGTACAATAATAGGAAGATCTTGATTCTGTAGGTACCTACTTTGCTTTTACAGAATCAAGTTCTTCAGCCGTGCTGCTGGGGAGTTTGTTGCGCCATTGCCACTTCTTCTTCCCAGCTAAAGCACTAGGAAGTGGTGATAGGCGGCCGTTTTGGGGGACTGTCTTATGTGATTTTGACAAAAAGGAAGAATTTGATTCTGTACAATAATAGGAAGAACTTGATTCTATACAATAATAGGAAAAACTTGAAACACTTGACTATGGAGAAGAGTCTCTAGGCTCGCCCCCTATTACATGGAACTGGCGAAATGTGGGTTTGCCATAGGTAGTTACACCTCTGCGCAACCCTTCGGGGAAACAAGACATGAAGTTATTTGTATTGTCGTTGGTCCGTAGCCTTGACATTAACAGCAATCAATGGACAATATTGTAAAACTTTTTCTACCAGACTACGGGGCTTTTGGCTACTTTGAATGTGTGCATTTTATGTATCTTTTTTTTTGTGTGCGATTTGTTTGTGCAAACTAAACAATTTTTCTTTCTTTCATTCCTTTTGGTTATGTTATGTGTTACTTATAATGGGAAAAAAATCTTAACACGGTAACGTAATAATGACGCCTCACTCTTGAGAATAAACTGACTTTGATCAAATTGCGACTTCTTAAATTCATTATTATGTTTATTGGGCACTGGTTTTCCTGTGATAACAAACTTTTAAATTCTCTTCTGATTTAAAAACTTTCCCGCCAATTCAACCACAAAGGAATATAGATTCTCTATTTCCATTTCCGATGCTCAATTATTTAAGCAAAACTATCTCAAGAAAAATCTTTAATTCCTCAAAGAAATCTATCAGAATAATTTAGGCTGCGCTACGAATTAATTTACGAATATCTCTTCCCGTCTTCGGGTAAATTTTTTGTGAATTAAATTGCCACGAACAGTGAGAACTTTTTTAATAAAAAGCCCGTCGACAGGTGGGCAGTCGGCTGATTTATTGACTTTTCAAATTTACCATGAAAAATGTCCGATCCACTGTATACTAATGTGTTAAAGTTTTATGAATTTGGTTTTGTTCGTGGCTGTGAACAGCGATCATCATTCTGTATATTTACGTTTTGGTCGTGTATTTATTTATAAGGCGGTAAGCTTTACCGCTATGCCTAAATAAGTGGTTCAGTCAACCCACAAATGTTGTCCGACACTTCTATATAAATAAAAAGAAAAGTCCTGACTGACTGACTCATCCACGCCCAGCCCAAACCCTTGGATCTAGAAAGCTGAAATTTTGCACAGAGGTTCCCTTTCTAATGTAGACAAGGAATAAGGAAGGATTTTTCGAAATTCAACCCCTAAGGAAGTGAAATAGGGGATTAAAATTTCCTCGCGGGTGAAGCTGTTTGCAAAAGCTAGTTAATAATATTCATCATCATCATTTCAGCCGAATGAAGCCCACTGCTGGACATACACCTCCCACACAAGCGTCTTTCACAAGTTCATCAGTTCACCTTGTAGAAGGCCTTTGACGCTACGTCTTCCGGTACGCGTTTGACACTCCAGAACCTTCAAAAAAACGACGAATTTAAAAAAAAAAAACAAGGGTGACGAGAGTACAAAATCAGCTCCGTATTATTTTATATTTAATAATAGTTTATCTCATAATTCACAGTTCTAAATATGTTAATCAGTGAAAGTGGCCCGCAATGAGCAAGTGACATTGTTAATCAGTGATTATTTCCACAAACTAAAAAGTTATAAACATTTAAAACACAAGTGTAACATCATCTTGAAAAAGGACAAATCAGTGCTATAACAGTGTTTCTTTACAAATATAAGTACCCAATACTCATTATAGAACAAATATTCCAAACAAAGGGCAAAGATTTGAACGAGAGTTGCCTGCGCTAAAAAAACTGTCAAATAGTACATTTAGTATTGTGCTATCATAAAATTACCCCAGTTCAGGGAAATTAATTTCAGGGAAGAGACAATGGGGTCAAGAATTAGAAGCATCAACAATAGCGGCCGTAAGGACCCTATACAAGTCACTTGTTACAGATGCAAAAAACAAGTTGATCACCGAAGCACCTTAATATGCACTTTATGTAAAAATCATTTTGAATTTGATTGTGCTGGTTATCCTGAGAAAGTATACCGCTTAAAGAATCTAGAAGAAAGGAAAACATTCAGGTGGGAATGCAAAGCGTGCACCCAGAAAGCAAAAGAACAAATCACATCCAGCTCTTTTGCGTCCAATGTGACAATGAGGACAAAAAAACGCTCGTCTCCTAAAGCATTCATAGATGACACACCTAACGTATCAGAGGAGTCAACACCTTGGTCTACTCCAAAGAGCACAACCTCCGACATAAATGATTCACACATTCTCACAATGAATCATGCACACGATGACTCAACTACCATAACCGACAAAACATTGTCTAGGAGTATGGACTGTACGGTAACTGATCCAACCTACGCCCAGGAACTGAAGGATACGATTGAACTCCTCCAAACACAACTTAGTAGTTCGCAGAATGAACTTGAGAATATCATACTCGAAAATAATGAGCTTCGTAAACAAAACGACAAATTGCTTAAAGATAATATTACTTTGAAAAAATTCTTATGCCAACAACCACAAAAAGAATGTGATGCACCAGAAGTCACAAATAAAATCAATACATATTCTTTGTTACACCAAGACTTGCAAGCCTTTTTTACGCCACCTAGAAATTTGGCTACAAGTAGTAATAGTAACACTAAGATACAACTCAGTGGAAATATCCTGAACCTACAAAAAGATATCGCAGATCTGGAGCAGCTGTTAAAACAAGCCGGAAACGAAATAGTACACCTCAAGGATCAAATACTGAACCTTCAGAAGATGTTGGAAACTAAAGGTGAATTTCAAAAGGAAAAAAATACTCCACTGCATGCTCCAAAAATTGAGCGCACGAACAAGATATTTATATTTGGAACTCAACAATGTGTTGGACTATCATCTGCATTGATACGCTTAAGACAGGATACATCCTATGAAAAATATGTCGTCACATCTCTAACGAAGCCATATGCACTAACTAGTGACATTATTAAGAACTGCCAAAATTTTCAGCTATCGCCAAGTGACAAACTGATTATTTGTGTGGGTGAAAATGACTATGATATAAAGATTTTGTCCTCACAACTTCGTCAACTTCTCGATGTATTCGGTAGTAATAATGTAATTATTCTGAGTTTACTAAAGAATATGTATTTAAATTTAAATGACTTGAACCAAACCATACGCAATATTTGCAATGAATATAAAAATTCTAACTTTATTGACACTAATCATAAATTAAATAATACATGTACATTAATTAATTATATTATTGACTATGATGATTATGAAAAAAAATACTTGAATGTCAAAGAGTTAAAGAAATTAATACTGCGTAGTCAGCCAAAATGTACGAAAATTGATAATAAAAACAAAAATAATCTTAAAGGAACAATCCCATATTACTTTGCACGAAGACAGCCAGAATGTGACACTATAAATAAACTCGATGTAAAAAATCCGTTCTCTACAAAAATAGGTACTATACCACACTATTTTAAGGTTGTAGACAGGAAACAGCTTTTTCGTGAAAAAATTTAGTAAATCCAAGACTTTTAAAATATTTCATCAAAATATCGCTAGTATCTTATCAAAACAGGAAATATTAGAATTAACACTACTAGAATTACAAGACGTGAACAAAGAACCTGACATTTTATGTTTCTCTGAAACCTTTATGCGGGCCGGTAATGAAAAATATTTAAAATTAAATAAGTATATTTTAGCAACTGCATTCAGTAGAGACAAACAGAGAGGGGGAACCTGTATTCTCGCAAAACAGGGTATTATTTACAATGAACTTACTTACATAAAAAAAATATTCAACGCAAAAATCATTTGAAGCCTGTGGCATTGAAATTCCATTGCACAAATTATTAATAGTTTGTCTTTATAGAACGCCAAAGTCTGACCCCAATGTATTTTTAAATAAGCTCGACCAATTTATGTGTGAAACGCACAATAAATATGGGCCAAACACAAAAATTGTTATTGCTGGTGATTTTAATATAAATACCCTAAACCCAGGCAAAGTGACTACTTATTTAAAAGATTTATGTAATACCAATAATCTGCAAATGCATATTAATATTCCCACTCGTAAAGATGCTTGTATAGACCACATACTAAGTAATATAAAGACAACATCAACAGATGTTTTGCCTCTTTATTTATCTGACCACGACACTGCCCAATTGTTAGGCTTTCCAGTAAAAGAACAAAATTCGAAGTCCAAGTCATACTACATTTATAAAAAAGACTACTGTAACGAAAATATTAAAAAATTCACAGAATATCTCGCAAGTTTATCGTGGTCAGACGTACACTTAGAAACTGACCTAAATAAGGCTTTTAATAAATTTCATGACTTATTAAGTCTGCTACATAAATTATGCTTTCCAAAAATTAAAGTAAAGATTAATAACTCTAACACATACAAACAAAAATGGATTAGTAAGGGTCTAAGAAAAAGTTGTAAAACTAAACGATCTCTAAGATATCTT
This sequence comes from Polymixis flavicincta, assembly GCA_949987655.1. Taxonomy (NCBI): domain Eukaryota; kingdom Metazoa; phylum Arthropoda; class Insecta; order Lepidoptera; family Noctuidae; genus Polymixis; species Polymixis flavicincta. The sequence goes on along the minus strand of OX465195.1, from coordinate 10,490,025 downwards.
TACTACAAAAACAAAACAGTAATGTTCAAAACAAAATATAAAAAATATTCAAATATACTGGAAAAATGCATTACTAAATCCAAAATGAATTCTAATATTAATTACATTGAAAAAAGCCAAAACAAATGTAGAGCAACGTGGTCAGTCATTAATAACGAAATTGGAAATACGAAATGTGACAATGATATTTCTGAATTACAATTAGATAAACAGATACTGACGAATCCCACTGACATAGCGAACGCTTTTAATGATTATTTTATTGACTCGACAAATACCTTAGGATCTAATAATGTACTCAATGACTCTAATACGCCGTCAATTCCTAATTCCATGTTTCTTAGTCCCATGACCGAAGACGAAGTTAAAAAGGAGATAATGGCTTTAAATAATACCAATTCCGAAGGCTATGATGGAATTAGCACAAAAATTATTAAAGCCTGTAAGAATGAGCTAATTTATATATTGACATATCTAATCAACCTCTCATTTTCGTCAGGTACTTTTCCTGATGCCTTAAAATTATCAGTTGTGAAACCACTTTACAAAAAAAGCAATAAAAATGACGTGAAAAACTACCGTCCGATTACACTTATTCCTATTTTGTCAAAAGTATTCGAAAAATGTATGCTCAACAGACTTGTCAACTTTTGTAGCAAATATAACATTATAGCAAAAGAACAATTTGGATTTCAAAAGCACAAGTCGACAACGCAGGCAATATTTTCCCTTTTGAGCAATATCCTGACTAGTCTAAATAATAGTCACTTAACAACAGGGCTTTTTTTCGATCTGTCACAAGCTTTCGACTTTGTAGCACATGACGTTTTATTAAAAAAGTTAGAAAGTATTGGTATAAGAGGACTATCATTGCAGTGGATTTCGTCTTATCTGCGTGACCGGAAACAATACGTTGTTATAGATAAAGTACATGGAAATTTACTTTCTTCCTTTTCTTCTGATTTCAGGGAAAATAAATGCGGCGTTCCTCAAGGGAGTGTCTTAGGACCCATTTTATTTATAATATATATAAATGACATAGCACGAGTGACTAATCATAAATGTATATTATTTGCAGATGACATTTCAATTATTGTGACGTCTGATAAGAAGTATAAATCAATATCTGATCATGAAATTGACATTAATAATACTATTGACAATATTTTAGAATGGCTACGGACAAATAAATTAAAAATTAACTTAGACAAATCTAATTTTATACAATTTAATAAATCTAAACATGCTAAATACAATTTTAAACTTAACGCTGATAGACTGAAAGAAGTTACACAAACCAAATTCTTGGGTATCCTCATAGATCAAGACTTAAATTGGAAAGTACATCTAGATAATTTGTGCAATAGAATCAATAAATTTGCTTATGCTCTCAAACAAGTGAAGAACGTGACAAATAGAAAAACGGCAATAACTACCTATCACGCATATATAGAATCCATTTTACGCTACGGGCTCATAATATGGGGGAACAGTACGGATAAAGATAGAGCATTTATTGCACAAAAAAAATGCATCAGGGCCATTTGTGGACTAAAACCCGATGAGTCCTGTGAACCGTTTTTTAGAAAGCTAGGTTTATTACCACTTCCCTCACTTTACATTTACGAAACCTGTAAATATGTGTACAGTAATAAGGGATTGTTCAAAAAAGCGAATGAAGTAATTACTCGACCAACAAGGGATCCACACAGACTTATATTAAAGGATAATCCTAAGTCAGCCAGGTATGCTAAAAGCTGCCTTGTAATGTGTGTACGCATATACAATAAAATACCAAACGAACTAAAATTAATAAATAATACGAACTCATTTAAAAGCAAATTATATAAATGGCTGAATGGACATAACTTTTATGACATTAAAGATTTCTTTAACATGTAAATATAAAATATGTTCTACAGGTATTATTATTATTATGAAATGAATTGAATCGAATTAATGCAAATATTTGTGATTTATGACTTATTGATCGAAATCGAATCTGAATGACTATGTTATGTTAATTAGGTACCTATCAATTAATCTGCGACATCCTTTGACGACCTTTAAATTGTGTTCCTATAAATTATTTTGCATGCAATTGATACAATTTGTGTATAGCTAAACATGTGGACATTATATAAAAACCAGACTGTAACACCTTTATACCATGTTTAAAGCAAATAAAGACTTATCTTATCTTATCTTATCTTCAGCCTCATCGGCAATCTGTCTATTAAGTTTGGCAATTCTCTCGGTTAAATGATAAATGATTTTATTATATCGATTACCTTGGTTCTTCTGCGGATCTCTTCATTTCTGCTTCACATAGGGAAACTCCAAGCATCACTCTCTCAATTGCCCTTTGGGTGACCTTTATCCTTCTAATAAGGCCCATTGTGAGTGACCATTTTACATTTTTATGTCAGATGACAACACAATAATTGTACTTGACGCTGATTTTCAGCTGCAACCCACTACTGGTCAAAAACTTTTGTTGACTTGAGATACTGTGGTATTTGAGACGAGAAGATATCGTCGCAAATACACTGATATTATTATGAAGTAATGTTTCACATTGAAACAATATTTAATTAATGTTTATATTTCTAACCTAAGTGTTTATATTTCAAACGACCCACAGGCCACCATCCTAACATTATGAAACGCATATTACATTACTTTAAGCCATATAAATCTTTGAAATGAGCTTCGAACAGAGAATCCTCAGTAAACTATTTTACATACCAACTACATACAGCTTTACTTGAAGCAAATTACTAGACAGCTAAAACCTCACCAAAAGACTTGCGTACTAAGTCCAAGTTATTCAAATATCCAAGTTAAATATCAAATGTGCAAGTTATAACTTTGAAATTCAAACGAAGAACACTTGTTGAGAAAATGTGATGTTAATTTACTAGTTTTAATGTATGCACTTAATAATCATAATAGTATGGTAATTACTTAACGTGAGAGATAATAAAGCTGAAAATGGCTTGAATTGGAATAGCATTTTCTTTGACTTAACTTTCTCGAATTTTGAATAGCTGTTAGCTAAATTACAGTCTTGTGGTTGTATCCATTTGCGCGGTTAAGCTGTCCTTGATAAGGAATGTCTATAGAGGCGTGATACTGTTTTACGGTGAAAGAAAGCACTACAAGAATATTACGTACCGTATTACGGAACCACGCTCAAGATTTGACCAGATTTTGAGAGCAGTGGTGGCCCAGTGGTTTCTGCCACGAGTTGTAGGTCGAGGGTTCGAACCCAAGCAGGCGCTTTACTCTCTGTAAATAATTTCATCACCACTGCTCTCAATGGTGAAGGAAAACATTGTGAGGAAACTCGTAACCAAAAAAATTAAGACATGTGACATCTGTCGACCCGTACTGGGCCCAATTGGTAGGTTACAGCCTACTGCCTATCGAAGAGGTGACGGAATCTTAAAGGCTTACTATGTTATTTTGTTACTCAAGATAAAAAATATTTTAAAAATTACCTACAAATGTGATTGGTCGATACTTGTTTCTAGTTATGCTCCAGCATTACATAAAACTAAGTTCTTTTTCGTCTCTAGTGATCTTCTGTAATACTAAGATAAAAAAGTAAAGAATGCTTTGCGTTGGTATGAATGGAAGTGCCTATAGGAAAACGGGAGAACGAAAGCTAGTGGATAGATCGTCTAAAAGTTGCAAAGACGGTGCCCAATGTTAGAGGGGAGAAAAGTGTTAATAATTGTGATCGAAAAGGGTCGAATGTTAAGAGAACCGTTAGATATTAGAAAGGTATCGAATAAGAAGACAATAATTGTATTACACTTAAGAAGAGAAGAAAGTAAAATTATTTATGGGACTCGCACAGGAATATCACAAACTTACTACAATACAATACGATTATTAAGCACATAAAAAAGGAAAACTAAAACAGTAATACGCTATAAAATTAAAATAAGATTTAAACCACAAAAAAGTTAAAAAAAAACCTGTTCCAAGCCAAAAGACCACTATCTCAGCATGATGCTGCGACATCTAAAAAGTGTCGCAGCGCTGGTATTCTGATAGGGTCCGCTGTGATGTCACGGACAGGTATAAAAACAAAAGGGAAATAGATTTAAATAAGATAAAATGTGTGTATTAACTGAAAAATAAAATAAATATGTACATATATTGTAATCCACGTGTGTGCACCCCACGTAACATCTATTACTTGTCTATGCCATTAGTGCCAATTAACACTCATTAGTACAACTCACTAAAGTACCTCTTACTTACTTCACGAAACTTATCTCAACTTCGTATTTCTGACTTGTGACTCTTTTGATGCCTATGGGCGACATGTTGCACCGACTGCTAGTGAATTCGTTTATTGCAGGAAGATGACGCTGGAATTAATCTAACTGCTTCAAATATATACCTACCCTCTTTTATTCTTAACTCATTCTCCCTCAACCCTATGACGCTGCCAAAAAGTTTAATTTCTGTCCGTTCACGATCTCCGGTGATGACTAGCGGTATTCGATGTTCGATAGCATTACTTATGTATTCCTTGTTGGCTCATTAGGGGAGTGACCATCATTCTTTTGGCTTTGGATGTATATTGTTCTTGGATGTGTGTATTTACTTTTATTTTGTTTGTTTACATACCGTGTGGCGAGACCCTGGTGCTATACAGATATTCCTAGTGCAGATACCAGTCTTTCTCAAACTAGTGTCAAATAGTTTTTAAGCTGCCAATGGTGCCGATTCTGTTGTCACAAAACTCTCTAAACTAGACTAACAATCACCAAAATTTACTTTATTCCTGTCAAACGACGATTTCCTATTCTGAAATTGACTAAAGTGACACAACTTAACTATATTTTAGTTTGACAGCACTAAGATTGCACTGAATTATTAGTTTCGTGAAAATGGTAATTTTGCTATTATGTTGTTGTCAATTTCATTATTCTATTCAACCCAAAATTTTGGTTGTCTAACTAAATCTAACTATTTTTAATCGCGATTAAATAGGTGTGGAATAAAATTAGTTGTCAAGAACTAAAATTCACACCGACACCTCGACTTCTGGTGCAAAAATAGTACTGTATTTTTTTCTTTTCTTTTGCTTATATCTCGAAAACGGTGTGTCCTATCGCAAAATTAATGAAAATTTCGACCCCCTTTAAGGAACCCCAAACACATCTAAAAGTCAACATGTGGATAATAATTTTTCATATTTTCCATGAAAAAAGTGAAAATTCCATATAAATTACGTCGAGGCTGCCGACTCCGGCGCGCTGCTGGCTCTAAAAAAAAAACACGGGGTAGGGCAAACAAGTACCGTTGCGAAGCCAAAACATATCACGTGCGAGTCGCGATTGTCAAATTCGATTTTAGTTGTGTCAAAATAGTTTTTAAATTTAGAGATATTTTTTTGCAGAATAGCGTTTAGATTCTCATAGTAAAAAGTAAGGAATTTTAGTTATAGTTTAGTTAGTTTAGTTCGGTGTACAACAGAATCGGCACCATTGTTTGCGAAGAGAAAATAAATTATGCGAATTTGAATTTACTTCTTCTTTGATTTAAACAGTTTCGAAGCGAAGTAAATAGTGGAAGCCGACCCTAACATATTTGGACAAAAGCACAAAAAAAGGCTAAGAAAATTGATGAATTTCGTCCTTATTAGAATGGGACAGAATTTTAGATATTCTTTGGTTGGCTTTTGTTTTATTGTATGTAGGTACAACAAAAAATAGAACTTTGTTGAAACAGTTAATTTTACGTAATATTCGACAAAATTGACACAAAATGATTCAATAAACTGCTTCTAGCTTTTTATACAATAGCTAAGAGTTATAATTTCTTAATCTTTACAATTATTAATTGGAATGTATAACACTGAAGTGTTTATCGACTTTTGTTGCTGAATGTAGGTACAGTTTTAGCTCAATACTGAAAATATATGAATGAAATGACATCAAACGTATATTTTGGTATTTATGTGAAACAAAATTCACAGTGAAATACGACAAAAACGCCAGAAATAGACAGACGTATAAAACTCATTTAATTCCATCATTCATTTCAAGCGTTAAATCCAAAATGGCATACTAAAACGTATGTTTTATGATATGTAACTCAGTTTAAATGAGCGACCGGGTAAATCATGATTAACAAATTGCAGAAGGACCATTTTAATAAAATAAATAACGATGATGATATGATGTTCATTTTTGTAAGTAGATCTTTAAAGACACTTTAATTAATGTAGATGGCTCCAGCTTTACGCAACTGACTGATCGCTGAGATGAAATACCAAAACAAAATTAGCGTTCTTGGCCTCTTTTAAAGTCCAAACATTACATAATCAATATATTTAGTGAGTCTAAAAATGCAGGGCCATATCTGGAAGAGCCCTTTGAAGAAATAGCCATTGCAGCTTTGAGTCGACCTGTCCCAATCAACGGCAATATCTTTGGCACGCTCTCAATTCGTAATGGAATGTCAGAAAGACTAAAAAATTAAACACCATGCCAGCTCCCTTAAACCCGAAGTTTCGAAAAACCGTTTTTATGGCTTCTCAAATCAGGGTTATCAAAATTTTGAAAACTAAGGACATCGTGATTGTATGTTTTAATCTTAAAAAGCCGAATTGGTTTTCAACAGAAGTTTCTGGCTTCGGCTACGCTGTATACGATCCGATCCAACCTGTCGCTTGCTGCTCTCTCCAGGGATGCCACGAGGTGTGTAGCGACTAAAAGCTAAGGGCACCCTCTGTGGGGACAGGAGGTGCTCTTAGCGTTTAGTCGAAGTTTATAAGTCTTAGGCCTCAATCAGACTAAAGCCGGTGCGGGCGCGGGTGCGGGTACGGATAGAATTGTATCTAGACGCCTCTCGCTTTCACAGTGGCCGCGTGTATGCGCGTCTGCATAGGCGCGGGGGCGGCCGCGGGTGGCGTGACAACGCGCGGGTGATTCTATTGGCTCATTCCGCCTGTGTCTTTCGCAGTGCTCTAGCGTCTGTTAGTGGCTAACGCGTCACATCAGCCGCTCTGGCACTGTGAACATATAGACGCCAAGACCGGCGCGAACGCGCCCGCGCCCGCGTCCAAGGCAATCAAGGCTTACAGGGTATAATGTGTTAAGGCATAAACAGTGCAGTGTACAAGAATAGTGGTAGGTCGTGAGATTGGCGGTTTTTTGTTAAAATTATTTCGCAACCACTGTCGTGAAAGAAAATATATTGACCAAATCGACATATCCTAGAACAAAACATTCAAAGACATGTGTGACATCTACCAAACCGCACTGTGCCCGCGTGGTGGCCCAGTTCCTCTCACTGAGAGGAGGCTTGAATTCCAACAGTAGGGACATTAGAAGCTGATGCTGATCCACAGGATAGCCCGTATAAGCACCAGAAAACGATCATGTTTGTGCTACAAGTCGCAATAACGGAAGTAAAAATAGCTTTGTTCTACCGCGATTTATAGGAGTGGTCCTTCTGTACATATTGTTAAATTAAACCGTTATTTGACAATTGTCAATAAAACCTTTAAAATATCCAGTTACAACCGGAATGAAAGAGTTAATTGAGCCATTCGATGTCAAGCGCTTTGGAAAATTTTCAGCCGTTTTCATGTTGTTTGATTTTTGTCGATCGCTTTGGACGCATACTAAAAGCTGAAAAAATATTGGAAAGAATATGTTTTCGTGTGATTCTTAATAGATTCTGGTTTGTGTTGCGCATATTTTAATAACACAGATAAAAGTCTAATTGTGCATAACTTTGAATTATTTCGGATGTAATAACCAAATGTATTTCGAATATACATAGGTGTTCGGTATGTTGTGTAATGCTACTGTTTTGTAATTCTGTACGGCTTGAAACTAATACATAAAAAAGTTGATTTTTTAATACACTCTTATTATAAGTCCAATACGAACCAAAGTCCAGTTATTAGAAACAATGTTTATTTCTCATGTACAGACACCTAGCCCATCAAGCTATTCCAAACTGTAAAATGTTCCCAATTATACATGAACCTTATCCTTTTGTAATAAGTCGAAAATCTATCAAAGAAATTTGACAGATTGGGGTAGATGAATGTGCTAGCGTCTGTACCAAAGTATAATGAACTACACAAAATTATTATTTTAAACCGGAACGTTGTGTTTTCATAAAAAGCATTTCCCAATAAGATTTTTAGTGGCAAAAATGACAAGGTACCATGCAAACTCGCATTCCCTATCTAACCCTATTTAAGGGAGGTTTTTTTAAAACTTTTATTTGTGACCGACCGCAGCTTTGTTTCGGCTATTTTCGGCCAAAAAAATAGGATTCGGTCATATTTTCGTTTTCGAATATACAGCCGATAATTAGAAATACGTGAATCATCCCGCGTCATTCGGCCTACTTCATAAAGCTCGGTAATATCAGGTGACGTTCGGCTAACTTCGGGATGAATCGAGTCCGATCGTGGTTTCATTCAACTGACACAAACGGATGTGATTTGTTTTGAAGTTGCAAAACGAGGCTACGTTGTTTTTTTTTTCATACAACGGAAATATTATGTAATATTTTATAACTTCTACTTAAATAATGTCTAGTTTTTGGCTTCGACTGAAAATAAGACAAAAGTGGAATATTCTTTTCGTTTTCGGCTGAAGAACCATTTTCGGACGGTGACTTACCAAAATACGTCCTCTACCAATGTACCTATGGGTGGAGAAAATAGTTCTACTTTTGGTTATCAGGTGTTTTTCAATTTTAATTTAAATTTCACCCTACCTATAACTTTACCAAAAATCCAGAACTGTTGTTTTACACAATTTACACAAACAACTGTTTATTCCTTATGCGGTAACCTGTTCCGTATGCATACATTGTTCCTCATTAAATATAAAGCGGGTAGCATTTTGCATTTCAACCGCGTTCATTTTGCAGTTGTAAATTTTGACACCGCAATAGTACACAGGTGACTGTTTGTACAGAAAGTCATCTGAAAAACAAGCTATTTGGTATACGAGCAAATAATTGGCATGTGTTTCGGATGACAAATGAGCTAATTGAACCACCGATTGGGTCCTACTAAACGAACTAGAGTATTTTTTACTTTTTTATTTTTAAATGCAACGTAGTTTTTTAGCTGTTCAACTGACAATATTATGGGCCAAGTACGTCTGAAATAAAAGATTTTATTTAATTTTTTATTTTAAACGCACGACGTCATCACGGCAGGCCGAGACGAAGATGGCGGGACGAGATTGACTCCTATCGAAAAGAATGGCCAGCACTAGCAAAAGACAGAACTTTTTGGAAAAGGGAGAGGGAGATATTTGCTTGCAGTGGAACAATACAGGCTATGTAGATGCTTTTAATCGAACCTCAAATAATTCGTGTTTTGCTTTCCTTAGTTTTTTTTTTTGTCAACCTCAAATCCTACTTCATAATCAGCCTATAACGTTCCCACTGCTGGGAAACAGGCCATAATCCACCAAACGGGCCCCGTATGGTTTGGTAGATGTCACGTATCTTCGAATTTTTGGTTCTAGGACATGCCGGTTTCCTCACGATGTTTTCCCTCACCATTTTGAGAGCAGTGGTCATGAAATTATTTACACAAAGTAAAGCGATTGTCTGGGTTCGAACCTACGACCTACATTAAACACTCGTAAATTGCGGCCGTTACTCCTGGACCACCACTGCTCTAAAATCCTACTTAATTTATATATCTTATTTTTGCTTATATAAAAATGAATCCCCATTTGCCTTGGTTACGGCATCACACGTGAACGGCTGGACCAATTCTGCTAAATATTTTTCGTTGTGTTTGTTATTGTGAGAAGGTTATTGATTTATTTATTATTTACTTATATATACTTTATTGTACACCACAAAAAATACATTACAAAAAAAACAAGGTACACTACAAAATATACAATGGGCGGCCTTATCGCTTTCCGCGATCTCTTCCAGGCAACCTTGGCATGGACAGCGATTGGTCTGGATCTAGAATGGGGATGTTGTTGGCGCAACTAATAAATATACAATATACTAAAATAGATATAAACATTTCCTATCCTATATAATAGATACATACATACTAAATATATAAGGAACGAAAATAAATGAAGACTTTACATCGAAAATTACAGTAAAGTATGTGAACTATATTACAACGACAGGTAATGATCCTTGACGAGTCTTTTAAACACATTTATAGACTAAGCGCGTTTGATTTCAATAGGCAATGCATTCCATAAACGAGCGGCCTGGACAGTGAAGGAATGGTCGAGGAAAGTTGTGGAATGCATAGGCATTTTAAGCTTCAAGTTATCTGATGACCTTAAGAAACTAGTGTGGGAGTCACAAAGAAACTGAAAACGATTTTTGAGATAGAGAGGGGTGGAAGGGGATATTTGTTCCGAAATGGAGCACCGGGCTTAATGGTGTTAATACAGTTATAATAAATAGTTACGCATAAGATTATGTTATAATCTTAACAGGTGGGCGCTTTCGCGGCGACATATGTATATCTAAAGACCGTGTACCTAAAAGATGAAGAATGGCCGCGAGCGAAATCATCATCATCATCATTTAAGCCGAAAGACGACCACTGCTGGACATAGGCCTCCCCCAGGCTCCTCCACCTCGACCGGTCTTGTGCTTCCCACATCCAGCGGATTCCCTCGGCCTTCACAAGGTCATCGGTCCACCTTGTGGCCTGTGGGAGGCTTCCCACTCTACGTCTTCCGGTACGAAATATTTCATAGTTAATAACTTCTGGAACAAATTACCTTAAAGTGAAACTTAACAACAAAAGGTTTTGTTTACATAAATAGCCTTGTTTACACTCCCTAACTAATTTAGGTTTGTTACACGTGTTTCAGAATAATAATAATGATGAGGTACAACATGATATGTATAAGAGTTAGTAGGAATAATAGTGTATTTTCTAATTTTTTATAAATTATTTTAATTTGAAGATTGGGACGAAATATGTAATAGAAATAAAATAAAAATGGTTTATATCCATTTTCTCAATCATCATTTCAATAAATCATATTTTTTTTCGTTTCCTTGAATTTACCACCATAACGCTCCATTTCATTTTTATTATTATTTTTTTGTAAACAAGTGAATGTCGAGTTTATAACTAACAAGATTTTTAATGGATTGAAAGTGGTATTACTGGTGTGCGGTGCCTCTGTGCACAATTATTTCTAAAACTGCGCCAGTGGTGCCATTACGAGGATTTCACATGGAGCGACTGCCTATCTGACCTCCATAACCCAGTTACTGGGTAGTACGGAACCCCTTGGTATAACTGGCTGTCAGACTTTCGGCCTTCTGACGACCCGTAACGACTATCAAAGATCTGACGAATGTCCAACGGCTTAACGTGCTTTCCAAGGCACGAAGGAGGTATTGGTCAATTTGGACCTACGCAAACTAACTGTGATACTGGCCTGGAAACCAACACAGAAATAGAAGCCATGTTTCAACAAGCTCAACTATGGTTTTATGATACAAACCCTACTAATCAAAATCAAAATCAAAAGTCATTTATTCAAACTAGGCTGATGAGGTAATAGACCATACATCCCCGAGCAGGTCTTGGAATGTAAAAATGGTCACACACCCACGGACTAACCGCGTCAAGTGAAGCTTAACCTGGATCGAACCATGCGTCTGTTGTTACTAAGCCACAAGCCCATCGCCCTTAATTTTAATAATAAAACCAACCTATTATTGTCTCACTACGAAGGCCTCTTCTTAAACAGAGAAGACATGAGCGTTAATTACCACGCTTGCTCAAAACGGGCTGGCGGTTTGAGACTTACGTATTGAAGAAGTAAGTACCAACTTTAAATGAAATCTTAAGATCGACTGTTCTTTTTCTGACTAATCAATGTATTGTAAAAGAGATCAAGAAACTTTCACATTCGCGCGAGCGAGCGACATCAACCAGAAACGAAATTATCCGGAAAAGAACCGGATCACCGACATAGCTTGCAGAGAAAGTAAGCTATGTCGGTAAGTGGCAGGGGGCTGGCCATGTCTGTCGAAGGACTAATCGCCGGAAGAGCAGATGAGTACTGGAGTGGAGACTGCGTATCAGCAAACGTACCGTGGGACGCCCCCTAGTTAGATGGATCGACGACCTAAAGAAAGTGGCTGGGGCAGACTGGATGCGGAGGGTGGAGGACAGGGTGCTGTGACGCACGATGATGAGAGGCCTATGTCCAGCAGTGGACGGCGATTGGCTGAATTGATTAATTGTTGTTTGTCATCAACTTCAACTAAGACCCTTTTTCAGAACCGGCTCGAAGGACCAGTTAATTCATCCTACCATTATCCTACTAAAGCCTACTCTCCATAGTGTCCTAGGCCCAAGGTGGACATCAAATATTACTATAAAAATGTAGTGTTTTAAAATCTTTATAGTATTGGATATCTAAAAAATATATTCAAACTGACGCCACTATTTTAGAAAAATTAAACAAAATTAAAACATTTTGAGGTTAATTTTCTCTAAGAAAAAGTGTGGGACTATGAGATAATTTCAGAACTTTACTCTTTTCAATGCATGATATAATAAGAGGGGTGTTCCTAATATATATTTTTTCAATTGTAGTTATTAGGGTATAAAAAAAAACACATTTGTTATTTTAAATAACTATATTAGATTCATTTTCTTAGGTACCGTTCACAAATATTACAGCTTGACGTACAGATCCTTCCGGCTCTTGTTGTGGAGCAAGGCTAGCAGTTGTGGCAAACAAGATTATCTCTTGACACCTAAAACAATATTATTATCGGTAAATAATTGGATGATGATGTAGGCATAACAAAATCATTTTATGGTTTGTATATTTACCTGCTGTGGTGCAACCCACTGCTGTATCACGCTCATTTCTTCGGGTTCTAAGGTATGATTTTGAATCTCGGTCAGGTTAAAACCGAAATTCACACAATGTTCTTCAGTCATTCTATAAATCGATAATGATCAGTATCCAAAATCGAATGCAGCCGTGATCCTTGATTCCAGAGCCAAAGTTGTCGTTGAAGGTGAGAACAAAATCCGTAAAACAAAGCCAAAGTCGTTCGTAAAAATCCAAATCAAGTCCATATAACAAAGCCAGGTCGCAGTAAAAGAAATCGAAGAAAAATCAAAACACATCCACATTGAGCGTTAACAACAAGCGAAGTGTCAGATTCAATTCAGTGTTGTCATTGTCACTATCCCGAAAAAATAATAAGTTTGAATCGATTTGTGTATCGATAAGTTTTTAAATAACCGACAATCGATTTTTTTTTCTTATTCTTTATTTTTTACGAGTACATATTAGTTTTAATTTTAATGTAAATGTCTTCTTTTAGTTGGTTTTTGATTACAATACCAGTAAAATTCCGTGGATATGCCATTGAGGTAATTGTATTTGTTCATAAATCGATTTAAATCGATTGATTAATGATAGCACTTAAAATATAATTTTGATGCTGGCAATATTTTGTCAGCGTCAAAATCAAAAATCTTGTTTTTTCAATAAAATTACTTTTTTTTATCGAATTGTTGTAGATAGTAGTGGCGCTCATTTCGAAGAAAGTAAATACATATTTTATTATGGCAAAATTAATGCATAAATTATTTTTTCTCTAGTCAAATGTCCACGGAGGGCCTAAAATGGGCATTCCTCTTTGTAAGTAACTCAATCACGCAAAAACCTGGATTAACACATAGGGTACTTTTTATCCCGGTTGTCTGTTCCTGTGGGATAATTTTCTACCTCCACGCGGGCGAAGCCAGTTATATTATAAATGTGAAAGTTTGTATGTTTAGATTTTTGGATGTTTGTCACTCAATCACGCAGAAACGGCTGTATGGATTTCGATGAAATTTGGCACACCCATAGTTTATAACCTGGATTAACATATAGAATACTTTTTATCCCAGTTGTACGTCCTCGTGGGATAATTTCCGACCTCCAGGTGGACGAAGCCGCTGGCAAAAGCTAGTGACGTAATAAAAATGACGTACCTACACTACGAAAATTTACGTTCAAACAACCGACACAGCTCAGGTAATAAACTCAATTCACTAATGAAAAGAGGAAAACATAAAATGTATTCAGTAAGATAAAAGTTTTGGGGTTTAATCAAATTCCGTAATGTTTTAAGTTCTATTAACTGTGTTTTTCTATCTCTTTTCCCAGTATGATTTTATCTTGCTCTTTAATAAATGAGGGAACATTACTTACGTCCAATAATTGGCGAAACATTTTGTTTTATCACTAGACCAGACAGAAAGCTGATATTCGCAAAATTTCGATATTTCTCGGTATCAATTATTCTGGCTCTTGATTCAGTTATTTTCGTAATTTCTAGTATTTCTTTATTATTGGTCCATTAATTGTTTGCCCTGCTTATGACATCAATTATAATGATTTCTGGAAATAAATATTTCTTGTCCCTTAATATGCTTACGCTTATTGATTGTAATGAGTACTTACTTATTTAGTGCTATGTATAGCAAAATGTATAAATAACCTAACCTAACCTAACTGAATTAATGCACATTATGACAGTTTGTATTGAATCGTTTACTGAATCAATTTTGATAATTTTAATATGGGTAATTTCCTATCGCAATAATAATTAAAACTGCATAAATTACAGTCACAATTCCGCTGTACAGTAAAAGCAAGCCAAATTGTAATCAGCCTATAATGTTCTCACTGCTGGGACCAAGGTCTCCTCCTGTCAGGGGTGCGAGTTCGTTTGAAAGAGATACCACAGCCCCTGGCATACGGGCTAATGAAGGAACACGGGTGGGTTTTAGTCAGTAAAAGTCTGACACGCCTTCCTGCTCCACCCAGAGCGGGAGAAGTTATTTGATGATTTCCCACCCAAAAAAAAAAAAAAAAAAAGGTCTCCTCTCATCATTTTTCCAACCTAAAGACGTCCACTGCTGGACATAGGCCTCCCCCAAACTCCGCCACTTCGACCGGTTCTGTGCTTCCCGCATCCAGCAGACTCCTGTGGCTCTCACAAGGTCATCGGTTCACCTTTTGGAAGGCCTTCCAACTTTACGTCATCCGGTACGGTAAGGTCTCCTCTCAATGTGACGAATTAAAAAAAAAAATGAAACGCAGACCCAATTATTTTTCATGATAACAAAGAATATTCTACAAAAACAAAGCTAGCGGCATGTCTCAAAGTTCCAAGTAACTTAGAAAAGTATGTTCCGTTTGGAACTTATAGTTCGCATTCTATCATCAGCCCGTTTCTTTTCTTCTTTTCTGTCGGGGCACTACTGAAAAATTTAAATAAATACAGAGCTACAAAAGTATTTTGGAGCTTGAATGATATTGAAAGGGGTGCATTTTCGGTAAATATTTGTGAAATTGTTTTATGAAAGTATGTTGAAGAAACAAGATGACGGCGTTAATTTCAATTCCGACCACGCGCCAAAAGATCCTTGTACATAAAAACTTTTTTCAAAAAAATAACAACCGACTTCCAAAGCAACACTACAAAGTGCAAAATATTTTTAATTTGGGAAGTCGGTGACTTTGGATGTGTATTTTAATTATTTGTCACCGCCTTCCGAAATTAAAGTTATTTTGCACTTTGTAGTGTTTCTTTGGAAGTCGGTTGTTATTTTTTTGAAAAAAGTTTTTATTTTTCACTTTTTAGTTATCTACCCCACACCAATTCGAAATTTCATCATCCTTGGGGTCAAAACAATACACATTTATGCGATAGCAACATTCGCGGTTGATTTGCTGTAATTTTTTGAAGAGTTCCGTTGTCTGTCTCCGAAACGCATCATCAGATCTATATGAAATTACAATGGGACCATTTCGGAATAAACTTCTTTCGAACAAAATAAGAATTTTGCAAATCCGTCTATATAGACGGAGTTACGACCGAACATGCACAAAAATAAACATATTATATAAATAAACATGTCGAATTGATAACCTCCTTCTTTTTAATGTCGGTTAAAAAGCAGTACGGTCATAATTCACCATAGAAATGTTTTTATTGGTCCGTTAAATCATGCGCCGCGGGAAACTGTGGCGGTTTGTTATTGAATCTCCTCTTTTGTTTTCGTTGCTACGAATAATTTTATCATTGCTATGATAAAATTATTTTCATTCATGGCCTTGAATATAAGCTCTTTAATATACGATTATTCGAGATTATAATATCACTATTATTCCTTTGTTAGTACGTGATGAGTTTGTTTTTCATCTTAATAAAGAGCAATATCTTCCTTCCGTATAAGAGGAGCCATTGTTACGGTAGTTTACTTTTCATAACATTGTCATCAAAATAATTAATAGGGTTGTAAATAAAATAAACAGTAGCGCGGATTTATCCATCTAGAAGGTCAGTATTATTGCAAGTTTACACATACACTTTGAGATATCTCCGTGGTTTGTTTAAACAGGGTTATTGGAAAAACACCAACAACCTCTTAAGAGGTCATTGTACTTATCATTATGAACATTTACTATGGGACCAAACCAGAAATCGTGAAAAAAAAAATCAGCTGTTCCCTACATTTTGATGACTCTACGAACATAAAAGTAAGGAACAGCAGATTTTTTTTAGATAAGATACCAGTAGCCCTAGTGTGAGTTTCATTTAACGATCTCGAACAAACGCATTGAGCACGTTCGGCACTCCGATTGCTCCGGCACCAATCCAGGGCCAATCGGAGCGCCAAACGAGTTCGAAGCATTTGATTGCACTAAAGCCTCAGATATTTCAATCAATCAACTCAGCCTATCGCAGACCACTGTCTAGACTGATGGACTGGTTGCCGACGCCTCCAGTCCAGCCGGATGCGGCTAAATACCAGTATTTTTCCATGGAACGACTGCCTATTCAGATAGGAATTCTTACCAAGGGGTATCGTATTATCCAGTAATAAGTACTAGTAGACTTTTGGCTTACTCTAACAAACTATGGAAAAAACACATAAATACATATATACTCAGCCTATAATGTTCCCACTGCTGGGACACAGGCCTTCTCTCAGTAAGAGGGAGTGGGCCGTAATCGACTACGCGGGCCCAGTGCGGGTTGGTAGATGTCACATGTCTTCGAATTTTTGGTTCTAGGACATGCCGATTTCCTCACGACGTTTTCCTTCACCGTTTGAGAGCAGTGGTGATGAAATTATTCACACAAAGTAATGCGCCTGGCTGGGTTCAAACGCACGACCTACAACTCGTAAGTCGCGGCCGTTACCACTGGGCCACCACTGCTTCTCAATGGAAAAAAACAAACAAACTAAAAAAAAAAAGAATACTCCTAATACCTAATCGTAAGCTTCACATAACAAGCCATCATCAGACTTACCATTATTCCCAGCTTTTGGCCCTAACATGTGCGCCACAAAGGAACCGTTCCTTTCGCGGCAATTTACGGAGAAACTTCAAGAGTCGTTAGTGCACGCTTGCGCTTATCTTGTTTGCGCACCATCTCAGATATGCTTTTTCGGCAATAATGAATGCAAGTTGTGCGAAGTTTTACTTGTTCTTGGTAATATAGTAATAGTGGACGACACTCTTTCTTTCAGGAGACATATTGAAAGTCTTGTTAAAAGAGTGCTCAAATTAATGTATGTTTTAAAAAAATTGCGAACATTTGCAGACTCAAAATTAATCACTCAAGTTTATTTAGCCCTATGTCAATCAATAATTCAATACTGCATCACATCATGGGGTGGCGCCCCAAAAACGAATCTGCTTCCTCTTGAAAGAGCTCAGAGAGCAATTTTAAAGGTAGCAAACTTTCATCCCTTTTTCTTTCCCACAGATCTGCTGTATAAATCCTGCAACGTGCTGACTGTTCGCCAACTTTTCATAATGCACTTAGTCTTAAAACAGCACACCATGCTTACCTACACTACTGACAATACTAACAAAAGACGGAATTATATAGTTTGCACATCTAATGCAACCTCAAAACATGTCTTTGTAGAAAGATTTTTACATTCTTAGGCTCATTTCTGTTAAATAGAAAGCTAAATATCTATAAATTAAATTACTTTAGCTGTAAGAAAATTATACTTAAATATTTACTAACCATCGCTTATGCACAGACAGAAAATCTATTGTTGTCTGCAAATAGAACGACTAACATGCTATTTTACTTTTATTTTTCTAATTTTAACTTAGTTTTTACACTTTTTGTTAATTTATTACATTAAGTATTTATGCACTTCATAGCCTGAAGCACAGGTTCAACCTAGTTCAGGCAATATGCAACTGTGCTCTTTTTAATTGTTAAGATACTTTGTAAAAATGCCCCTTTTATAAAAATAAACTATATTATTATTATTATCAATATATTATTTTGTAGATGTCTGTTTTGGGTGTTTTTGTGCTTGTGGCTAAGTAATAGCAGCCATACAGGTCGATCGATCAGGTTAAACTACGCTTGCCACGGTTGGTCTGTGGATGGGTGACCATCTTTACATAACAAGACCCCTCCGTGCCTCGGGAAGCACTTTTAGTCTTTGGTCCCGGCTGTAATTTGTGGATCTTTGACCAAGAGGTACCATGTTACCCAACAACTGGGTTGTAGAGATCAGATAGGCAGTCGCTCCATGTAAAATACTGGTATTCAGCTGCATTCGGTTAGACTAGAAGCCAGACCGAACATAGTTGGGAGAAGGCTAGGCAGATGATGTGTGGTGGCGAATGCAAACGAACCGAATGGGTAAACTGGCTTGAAGTGATTGGTGTACATTGTATATGTAAATCTTCGGCATAGACATATTTTTATTTTCGTTTTTTTGTCTATTTATTTATCTAGTATTTAATAAAACTGATAAAGTAATATACATTATCTGCACATTATTTAAATTTCGCACAGATGATGTATTTCTGTTGTCGCTATAACAAAAAATACTGAGTATTGAGTATTGACTTTTTGGCCGTTTTTATAGATAAATGGTAGGTATGCGCGAGTCCGACTCGCAATTACTGGTTTTTTATAGTCATAGTATACTTTTACGTCACATTCGCTCTTTAAATATTTGAATTAAGTACCTACTTACTCACAATTTTATGGCAATTTTTAAACATTAAATTGTAGCTCAAAAAAAAAAAACATTGATGAAGGCTTAATTCTGAAGTAATACAGTTTATTAAAAATATTATTTCACCATTATTTGAATCACACGGCTAATAAAAACTGCCAAAAATGTTTCAAACAGTAAGTATCAACATTTCGCACTGACTTAAGCGCTACAACATACTTCACAAAAAATAAAAAACGATCAGATGTCGTTGCGAGACAAATAAGAAGAAAATAAAATAAAGCGTAAATAAATAGAATGCTCATATCGGAACGCTTTCGAAGGGACGGTTAGGTAAATAAATGATATATATGTATCTAGTAAACTTGATACATGGGGTGGAAAAATGGAAGCTGGGACGAAAGTACAGACGCAAAAACACATACTCGTACACAACACACACACACACACACACAACTAGCTATCCTAAACTGTCAAATTTTCCCAATTGAACATGAACCTTGTTCTTTTGAAATAAAGTTGAAAAACGATCAAAGAAATTTGACAGATACTTACTGGACATAACCTGTAAATCCCAGTGCACAGTGGGCTGAAATGAAACCCCATAGACTTAGCGTCGCTCAAAAGCCAAGTGCCTACCTAATTTTTTTTAAACAAAAATGCCAGCGTATTCCTTTACTGATTAGCAATATTTTATGTTGTCAAACTTTTTTTGATAAAACTATTATTTAAAATCAATTATTTAAAAAAAGTAAGTTTCTTGGTGAATTTTCTCCATTGGAAACAACCTATTGGAACTGTACGTCTAGCTTATATTTCATTAGTGCCTATATATCTAGGTTTTCGTGAAAATAAATCATTCGAATTTTAACACAAAAAAATGTACAAAAAGTTTCGCCCAACGTGGGGCTCGAACCCACGACCCTGAGATTAAGAGTCTCATGCTCTACCGACTGAGCTAGCCGGGCTTGAGTAACAGATCTTTAAATAGAGTGGTGATCACAGAACGCTTTGGAGCGTGTTTTATTAATAAATAATAAAACACTAGCTACACATGTCAAAAAAAAAAACACACAGGAAAAAAAAAAAAGGTTGAAAAATTAAAGCTAGAATCCATAACATGTCAAATACTTACGAAATGACCTTCCCTCTTACAAATTAACACTGTTTTTTTTAAGTAAAATAACTTTATTCTGTGTTTATTAGAAGGTTAAAATATATATACTACATTAATTAAAACTAAAAAGTCTGACATACTCGTAGAAGTTCTGGTTCATTTATTGAACTTATACTTCATTAAAATCGTTTATCGGGTAGCAATAATGGCATATTTTTTTGGGTGGGTCATCATCAAGTAACTTCTCCTTCTAGTCTGGGTGGAGCAGCATAAAGGGGCCTGTGTCCCAGCAGTGGGAACATTGTAGGCTGATTATGCTATATAATAAATCTCAAAAATTACAATAGGATACACACACCATTTAATACTCGTACAATGTGGTGTAACATAATTTCAGGCAGTATCTCAGTGAGTTATGTAGCTAGATGACAGGCGCAGCTTCGAATGTAATGCATTCACGTCTTGACTGTAATTCATAGGGATGAAGGAACAGGAGTATGTATGCTACAGAGAGCAAGCCTTGTAGAAAGTTATTGTGCAACCCAGCTTTTGCCATCGGCTTCGCCCGCGTGGAGGTCCCGTGGAACTAGTTGTAATTTAAAACCCAGCCAGGCTCTTAACTTTGTGTACTTTATTTCATCACCACTGCTCTCAAAACGGTGAAGGAAAACATCGTGAGCAAACCGGTATGACCTAGTACCTACCCAAAATTCGAAGACATGTGACATCTACCAACCCGAGCTGGGCCCGCGTGGTAGATTACGGTCCACTCCCTCTCATTGAAGGGATGCCTGTGTCCCAGCAATGGGAACATTAGGTATGTACCTATAGGCTGATAACGTACATGAATCGAGTTGAATGGTGTGCGCTTGAAGAGGCCTATTGCCTAAACCCTAAAGTATACTGCTGGAGACTAATGATGATGAAGTGCACTACACAATGATGGGGTTATAGTTAGTGATGTATCGACTAGTCGGCCATATTTGTAGTCAGCGATTAGTCGGCCCCTTTTTTACTAGTATTAATATGCTTCAAATTTTAAAAGACTACATACATACATACATACTCAGCCTATAACGTTCCCACTGCTGGGACACAGGCCTCCTCTCAGTGAGAGGGAGTGGTCCGTTATCCACCACGCGGGCCCAGTGCGGGTTGGTAGATGTCACATGTCATCGAATTTTTGGTTCTAGGACATTTTTTTCCTCACGATGTTTTCCTTGACCGTTTGAGAGCAGTGGTGATGAAATTATTTACACAAAGTAATGCGCCCGGCTGGGTTCGAACGCACGACTTACAACTCGTAAGTCGCAGCCGTTACCACTGGGCCACTACTGCTCAAAAGACTGATTGATATGAAATTGAAATCTTTATTGTTATTATTTTACAGTTTACTTTTAGTGCAATCTAGAATAGGATAGGAAGAAACGTCGGCTCCCGTTTAAACAATGATAGAATAAATACAAAGCTAATAAAAATATGTCCTGACAATTCCGCTTGGTCGCCGGGTGCCGCGAACCTACGAGCCGAAATCGTAGTCACGAACATTACCGATGTCACCTGAACTCAATCGAAAGCAATAATCGGCTTGGCCAACTAGTCGGCCATTTTGCAGCCGACTAGTCGGCTAGTCGGCCCATCACTAGTTATCGTACTTAGGGGCTGCCACATGCTTGTTCGGGTCGGCATTAAACAGCACAGTCGAGCGGAAAATTTTAAAATGTGTGTGATATACCTAAGCTTGGCCCACATATTTGCATGTAGACTGTGCAATGTGCATGGCTAAAAATCAACTCCTACATGCAATTCGGGGAAAGTCTTTCGCCGATTGTCCCGGATGGAATGAAGGACGATTATGATTTTGTAGTGATTGCTTCGGGTCGGCTTTTTTGTACTGAATGCTGCCTTAAATAAGTTGCTTTTTAAATAATTTATTTGGCGCGCCTAAGTTCCTAAATTCCACAAATACCTACATAGTCCAGGACCCCTACTAAATAATATGTTTCAGCAAGATGAACAGATTGTTTGAAATTCACCAAAAAAGCTCAATTCCGGTAATGTTTTGTTTCATCACCAGCAATTTTTTTTGATCGCGAATCTACGAAACCTGCTAGCAGTCAAAATCAATCAAAATCAAAAGTCATTTATTCAAATCAGGCTGAGAATCAGCACTTTTCGAACGTCAAAATACATAAGACAGTCCCCCAAAAACGCCCACCCTTCGACACTTCCTAGTGCTTTAGCTGGGAAGAAGAAGTGGCGCAACAAACTGCCCAGCAGCACAGCTGTCTGTTTAGTTGGATGGACTTGATTCTATACATACATAGGCAAAGTACTTAATAAACAATAACGCATATTACCAAAAATAAAAGTCTCCAGCAGGCTTAGCACAAGCACCGATTTGTCTACGGAAGAATAGACATGATTATTAACTAAATGATGTACAATAGGAGAAGATGACTATGTTTTTCTATTAATTATCACAGTTATGCGTTCTAAACGAATCATGATTTTGTAGATAATCGTCTATACTTTGTGGCCGTCGAGTAGAAAGTTTGTTGTCGGTGAGATTTTGACAGTTTGGGAAGAAATATTCTTCTGAAATAGTCTACATGTGTAAGGACCTAGACAAATATCGTTAGAAACGAAAGACTAAATGACAGATTGTAGAAGGATATCTACGGTGCGATAACAAACATGTAGGAACGAAATGTCACTTTGTATTGAAAAGGCACTGTCTATTCTTCGTAGAAATACAAAGCGTCATGCTAAGCCCGCTGGTATTTAAATAATTAAGTGTGTTGGTGACATACGCAGACATACTTTACATATCGTATTTACCAAAAAAATATATACACAAGGCACACAGAGCTAGTTTTCATGGTCACCTTTGTGTGCATTGGGCCTTAGTGCTTAGAAAAGCGACAATCTCTTAAAAAGCATTTCGTATTTCTACAGACACTTTCAACAGGATTGACAAAAGATTTTCAATAGCTTATGTCAGTTCCTTCCATGCTTATCACTTTCAAGTTAGGCCCTGTCAAACTGTAGAGTTTAAGTTTGAGTTTGACAGGGTTTAGGCAAAGTGAAAGTAGATGTTACATTCAAGGAGTCCAGCACCTGGAACCCGTAAGGCACCTGTAAGGCTTACATTGCTGTGCGCACAGCAATGATAAAATATTAAAATTAAAAGCAGGAATTTCAAGGAATATAATTTTGGTCCATTCACAATTAGTGTGCCTTAAATTAGCCTTAAATTTTTCGAGTAGCCGTAGGTTAGATTATTATTTGTTTTTTTATTATTTTGTCTACTGTTTAAGTCAAATCATTGCAAACGTAGTATTTATAGTACTTCTGTATTTATTAAGGCGCAGAGTTTTTTATTTGTTTTTGTGCTCACACCTTAAACTAATAATATAATACGTCTATTATAATAATACTTATTATAATAGAATTTTTATTAATTATTATTATAATAATTACGCTGTAATTCCTCCATGTTCTTATAAAAAAAAAAAAAAAAATTGGTTTAGGACTAATAAAGACAACAAATTGATGAATTGATGGACAAACCTAAGTCTCTGTAGTGTATATCACTCCTGTTATGTATCAGTCACTTACAAGTTGGTGATGCGTTCCTGCACTGTAGTCATGTGTGTACAGTGTGTACAATAGGAAACTTGGTCGTTGTCAACCCGTAGGGTTAATATTAGCTACCAATGTCAGTGGTGCTCCAACTCCCTCAAAAATAGACTTTATTGTTGAGATAAATTAATTAAACGGCTCAATGTTTAAAATTATTCGTTGTATAATTTTGGATGACAACAAAAATTGCGCTAGCTGTGAGTAGTGTTTAAAAAATTAGTTAAGTTTAGCTATTAGATTTAGGGTTGATTTTTCAATAATCAAATAACTTTTATGTGCAGAATTAATTATGTCATTTTGACATATTTTCCATAGAATAAGCTGCACAGCACATTAAACATTAACCGTTTCTACAAATTCCAACGGAAAAAAAATAGAATATCTGTGCACCCTAAATTATGACGAAACAGAAGAATTACTCAAATCATATCTTAAACAAAACAAATCAGGCAGCCACTCGCACATACACATCTACACTCACCCATACACATCTACACTCACACAGTCCCTCTACACCCGCACAAACACAACTACACTCAGACTAACTCACACTCGGCACTCAAATGGACACTCCTTTTTCATTGTTATTAAT
Source organism: Polymixis flavicincta (assembly GCA_949987655.1). NCBI lineage: Eukaryota > Metazoa > Arthropoda > Insecta > Lepidoptera > Noctuidae > Polymixis > Polymixis flavicincta. The sequence goes on along the minus strand of OX465195.1, from coordinate 10,465,626 downwards.
TCATCTAAACTCCTATTACATTTTCCTCGTTTTTATCCTCAAAGTAATTGTATTAGTCTTAGTTTACTTTTATTTTATTATTTTGTAAAGTGCACATTACTAATTTGAATGTAACTATTATAACATCCATCATAGACGGATGAATGACCCCTGATACACAGGTTTTCCTAGCATAGGGGTCATTGATCATTTATTCTGTACCAGGCTAATTGCACGTTTAAATTAAGTGTCACCTCATCACCTGTATCTGTGTACTTTATGTCAGATAATTATATTTTAAACAATATAATTATTTGACAATTCTTCTCCATAGGTACCTACGGTCCTACGTTTTAGAATGGGCAGCTAGCTTAATCTTTCTAAATCACCGACCTTGACAATCAAAAGTGCCTGTAATTGGTTTATTTGAAATAAATACTTTGAATTTGAATTTGGATAAAAAAGGGAGCATTTTCTACTAAGCAGTTATTTCGCCTATATTCTTACCAGCCTCGGTGGCGCAGTAGGCAGCGCGTAAGTCTCATAATCTTAAGGTCGTGAGTTCGATCCTCACCCGGGGCATATCTTTTTGTTAATCTGACAACCGAATAAAGTAATCTTGTGTTGAATTTGCTGCCGATTTATTAAGATTGCGTGGAATTAAATAATCCTAGTTATTTTTTGTCAATGAATTAATAATGTGTTATTTTTCTACACCACTTTTGTTTTCATAGTACCATGCCGAATTTTAACCTAATATTTTAAAAGATAAAAAAAATGAGAAAAAAATCTAAAAAAACGCGCTTTATAAACCAAACTAAAAAAGCGTGGGTTTTTATAATCAATTAATTACAAGAACCCCACGCTTTTTAAATTGTTTTCTGCTTTTTAAGTTTGGTTTTTAAATCGTGTTTTTTTTTTTTTGATTGTTTTACTTATTATGTAATTTCTATTTTTTAGTTCTAACTAAAAATATCGTCGGGAATCTTTTCGCGCACTGAATCTTTAACGGACTGGTTGGCGCCGATAGTTGAAAATAGAACAGCATGTTTTTTGACGTTCTGAGATGCACGCTATTGGATTATCAATCCTCATTTTAGTACCGAGAGTTCAAAATCTAGTGATCGAAAAAATCCTGCCGCAATATTTTAAACATAATAAGAAGAATATTGTTATATTATAATACTAGCTTCCGATCGTGGCTTCGCCCGCGTGGAAGTCGGAAATTATCCCGCGGGAACGTACTACCGGGATAAAAGTATCCAACGTGGTTTCGAGTTAATCAGAGAGTGCGTTAAAATCCTTCCATACAAACTTTGAGACCCCCCAATCCCCATTTAGGGGGTAGTTTAGAAAAACAATTAATAACCAACTTTATAATTTACTTAGATAAGAATTTGTGCCAAGTTTCAAGTTTATTAACTCAAGGAATAAGATTTTTAATACAAACAAAATACCCCTTTTCACCCCCTTAAAGGTCGAATTTCCAAAAACCCCTTCCTAATGCTCCCCTACATTATAAAAGGAAGCCGTGTACAAAATTTCACGTTCCTAGTCCTAGTAATTTCGGCAGTGCGTTGATTGATCAGTCAGTCAGTTTTTCCTTCTAAATATATAGAAGATAGATAGATAATAAGAATCCATATAGGTGTTGTTAGATCAGGTTAAGCTACGCTTGCTACGATTGGTCCGTGAATGGGTGACCATCTTTACATACAAACACCTCTACGTGCCTCAGAAAGTACTTACGTTAAGCCGTTGGTCCCGGCTGTCATTTGTGGATCTTTGACAGTCGTTACGGGTCGTCATAAGCCCGCAAGTCTGACAACCAGTCTTACCAAGGGGTATCGTGTTGCCAAGTAACTGGATTGTTGAGGTCAGATAGGCAATCACTCCATGTAAAAACTGGTATTCAGCTGCATCCGGTTAGACTGGAAGCCGACCCCAACATAGTTGGGAAAAGGCTAAACAGATGATGATGATGATGATAAATGTTAGTAACATATGGAAACTGTAAACGCGCGCATTTTCGAACATTTCTGACCCACCAAACCAAAGTGACAAATAGCAATCGGGAAGCATTATTATACTGAATACGCAGGTAGGCTCGTTGCGTATCCCGAACCCACAGGCTGTTCGGGTAAAAAGATTGGCAATATGCCCTAAAAAGTGTTAGTTTAACTTCTTTGGTACACCGAGCGAACCTGCGGGCCAGCATATTGCTCCTTACCTTATATTATTACGTTCGCGTGAAAATCGACTTACTGCCCACATTAAAACCAACCCAACATTTCACTCCTTTTAACCCCCTTATCTCAACCTCAACGGACGTCAATATTAAAATAAATCGTAATTCTTAATCGCAAGACTTACCCCATAATACTCAAAAAGATCTTTCACGAGCTCTTAACCCCCTTAATAACTACGTTCCGAATGCAGTTCCAACGAAAACCTCAGTGATATTAAATTAAAACGAGAAACGTAATATCCTTATAACGGGATTATTCTTGCCAGGATTAATATCTTGCAAATTAGTGGACCACTGAGTGGGTATAAATATTCAAGTAGCGATTAAAGGGTTAATGTTTCAGATTCTGTGAATTGTTGAGCTGTGGGTTGAAGAGTAAAAGCCTGATTCCTGAAGCCTTGTAAGTCTTTCAATATTAGCCTTTTCTCAACTAGGTTACGGTCGGCTTCAAGTCTGAATATCAATATATTTTCGTCAGATATTCCTACCCGATTTTAGCAATTCAACAAATGGGACTACAATATTTAATTACATTAATTAATTACATTGTATACTTAGGCATATGGTTCCGTATGGTGCCGGACGTAAAAAAACTACCATCCCTTTTCTTCCCGAGGGTGTCGTAGGAGGCGACTAAGGGACTTACTAGAGAATGGGCCGCAGCGTTCTCCATGCATTTAACCACTATACTGCGATCGCCAACCCGCTTGCCAAGCGTGGCGATTATGGCCCTTTTGGGGGAGGCCTATGTCCAGTGGTGGACTGGTGTCTTTTGGCTGATACTTTTATACTTTTTTGTTGTATTACAAAGAGTGTCCATGGAATTTCGTGTCTCGTTGTCTCTAAAGAAAACTATTACGCTTAATAGTAACTAACTTCATCTTTCTGACTGACTTCTTGACAATTCCAGAGTGACTCTTAATATATAAGGTATTCAAAGGTCTAATAAGCAATCACACTTATTTAAAACCTTTTTGCATTTCAATGAGTGTCCATAGAGTTGATTGCCCACTCTTCTCCACGGCAATTCTTTGGAATGGGTAACTGACTTCATCTTTCTGACTGACTTTTTGACAATTCCAGAGTGCCTGTAAGTGGTTTAATTTAAATGATTAGTTTTCGGCAACTGACCACCAGTAATGCGTCAGTATTTGAAAATAATGTCACTTCTTGGTCTTTGAATTTATAGATAGTGTAGAAGACCAATGAGGATACTCAAATCACTTTTATATGACCTTTAAAATGCCGATTTACCGAAATCCAAGGTAAATAAATGTCAGTGTCGAAGATATCGATTTAACTAGTTGCCAATTGTGACTTCGTCAATACTAAGCCACGCACTAAATCCCAGTAAAACCCAAAAAAAGTTTCAATAAAAGTCTCTTTTTTTTGGGGCGCTTTTCTAGAGGTAAGTATAAAAAATAATGTTAAAAGAACTTCCAGTTACCTGGATTTAAGGCTAGCCTTTAAGGCTAGGTCACGTAGAAAGAACTCTGAGAATTGAACGTCGATGATCCCACAAGTTTTTCAAGTAATCTTCATTTACCTTGTCGATAAAATCTTTCCAGCAGGCTGATCAGGAGGATCGATTTGTCGACGGAAGAATAGACATGACTATTAACTGAAGTGATGGTACAATAGGAGGAGATAATCTATTAATTATCACAGTAATGCCTTCTAAGCGAATCATGATTTTGTAGATAAATAATCAATCGTATATACTTTGTGGCCGTCGAGTAGAAAGTTTGATGTCAGTGTGGTTTTGACAGTTTGGGAAGAAATAACCTTCTGAAATAGTCTAAATTTATAAGGACCTAAACAAGGATCGTTAGCAACGAAAGACAAAATGACAGATTGTAGAAGGATATCCACGGTGCGATGTCAAAAATGGAGAAACGAAATGTCACTTTCACTTTTTTAAAGCACTGTCTATTCTTCGTAGAAATAGAAAACGTCATGGTAAGCCTGCTGATTATGATAGGGATTCTGCACCCTAATTGCATACCACACTATCATTATTGATAGTGAATAATTTTGAACAATATTGCTAATTCATTGTATGTTAGAAAAAATTGTCGTCTAAGCAACGTTAATAACGCAATGTTGTCAAAATGATAGCCATTTCTAGTGTTCGTGTGTTACACAATTATCACTCTGGTCTTTAACTTATTACAGAAAGATGTAAATTTCCACCATCCAATAAAAAAAAAAAAACATTATATGTTTTTTTTTCCTTACTTAGAGACCTAATCTTACATCCAAATAAATTTAATTTTCTAAAAAAGTAAGCAGTTCAGGGTTAAATTAATCATTGTTTGTGTACCTTGGTTTCAAATTGGCCAGCTGTATTAACTTGATTTATATGTAACTACCTACACTTTTGTATTTTTTTTGCTGCTGACCTCATACGTTGTTATTGTAATTTTACATCTGCATGCTTCGTTATTTAGACGACGATTTTTTATCTTAAAATTTAAATCTCATTTAAGTGAACTGTATCATTTTCTTATAAAAAAAATCAAAACTGGCTGACCTGATTTGGATGAAATTTGCAACACAGATACATTATAACCTGGGATAGGATATTTTATTTCCCAGTAGTTTGTTCCTGTGGGATAATTTTTGACCTTCATGCGTGCGAAGCTGTGGGCAAAAACTAGTAATAAATAAACATCCTTCAAACATAATATTCATTGACAGAAATCACACAGCCTGTACAATATAGAAGCATGAAATTTAGCTCAGGAGTTCTATGTAGTTGAAATGAAGGGAACAATTGAGGATGTTTTTTTAAAGTATGTTCTGACGGGTTAAATGGGATGAAAGTTGCAAACTCTAGCATTTACTTTTGAACTATCAAAAACTCGATCAGTTGGAAAGTTGAAGCTAGTTGCCCATTCCAAAACGTAGATCTCTATGTAGAAGAACGGGCAAGAAACTCCACATGGGACGAAAGACACACTTTCAAATCAAGTTATAGTTATTACAAAAATGCGTTTAGTTTGTTTGAGAGATCGTCATACTTGCTGATGGAAACTGCCATCGCACTCGGCTTATCATCGTATAATGTGACAGGAATATTGGTAGGTATTACATACATAACAAACGTAATTAGCATTATTATATACTGTTGCCACTGCTGGGACACAGGTCTCCTCTTGGTGAGAGAGAGTGGGCAGTAATCCGCCACGGAGGCCCAGTGCGGTTGACAGATATCACATATCTTCGAATTTCTGGTTCTAGGACATGCTGCTTTCCTCACGACGTTTTCCTTCACAGTTTTGAGAGCAGTGGTGATGAAATTATTACACTGGGTTCGCACATAAGATCTGTAACTCATAAGTTGCGGCCAATGTCATTAGGCCACCACTGCTCTCTGCTGAGTAAGTATTTAGTATCTAGAATTGACTAGTCCTTATAAAGCATTCTAACATTCTACTTTACGAAATATTTCTGAATATTGATTTCTCAATCAGCAGAGATTTCATCCAGTTTTCCTCAGTTGCTACCCTAATACTTCTTTGTCCTCTCTGGCCTTTTATTACTTTCTCTTTACGTCGCAAAACGATGTTAAGCCAGAATTTTCAAATTCGTTGGAACCTCTCTTAAAATTCTAAGCAGGGCGCATTAAAATTAATGAAAGGTCCCCTCAAAAAGGTTTCAACGAATGAGATAGTCAATTTGTCACGCTGAAACTTAGATGTATCTTTTTTCAGGTTTCATTGTATTCTAAATAAATTATTGAGTTTTTTATTACGTAGGTACTCTGGTGACCTACTTCTCTAAATGAGTTTCTATATTTGTCTAGTTATGATTTGTATAACATGAGTTTTGTTGCTTTGTACGATATATCTGATTTAGTGTTGTAACAACCGTCTTCACAATTTATAGTATTGTGATCTGCGGTTTTATCCTGTTAAAATCTCACCGTGAGAGCTTAGGTGAAGTGAGCTGTCATTCCATCTGGTACTAGGGATTGACACCAGGGACTTGAAACGTTTCTCAAAATAACGTTACGCGTAGTTCCAGTACCGATAATTTGTACCGTTCCACTAGTATCGTAACAAAATTCACTCCTTGGAAATAACGATACAGACAAACGGAACGAAATCTTACATTGTTCAATAACGATACTATCAAGATATCGTTATTAGTATAACGATATAATAACGTTATTCATTTCGATACGCGACGTTGCAAGCTTCATGACCTTGGGCTACGTGCGGTGCGGCGAGCCGGCGATGCAAACGCAACGCATCCCTTCTACAATTTTCCGAGCGCAGTATGGCAACGTATCATTTCGCCGTGTTTATTTACATTACTTAACTCGTATCTGATTTTAAATCGTATAGTTTGAGTTTTGACAATTTCTCTTAAATCATGAGCCGTAAGAAGAACATTGTCTACAGATATTTTTCACTAAGCGACGACAAACACTCGAAAAATGTGATGTTCCAGGTTTTGATAAAACTCTTAGGTACAATTTTATATTGCTATTAATATTATTGATCGATGAAAGATGTTTTATCGTCTGCGACAGTAAAGTGATGTTTACAATTACAAAAGGCTTGTCGTAAGTGTTTTCCAAATACATGTCCTCTGCGGTTTAGTTGACGCAGGTATTGGACGCGAAAACAGGTTTAAACTTGCTCGCAAGTCGCAACGTGCGGCCGGCGAGCAAGCGGTACCTCTCGCCACGGTAATAATTTACATTCAGCCCCTTTTGGAAATGGGAAATATTACCTTGACGTCGCCCCTCACAAACCGCCGCCGTTCCCCGCGCACATCAAGTACTTGGCATTTGTTTTGTTTGTCATATCACATGCATGGAGTTACCATTACGGCGCAAAAGATCATTGATTTGGAGATTTTATGACGAAATATAAGGCGATAAATCTAATGAGGTCAGGTTATAATTTTACGAGTTCTTTTTGAGCAGTTTTTAGGCACTGCAATGCACGCCATTGCAGTGCCTAAAAACGCGCGCGACAGTAGGCACTCGCCTGGTCGTCGGACGGCCTACTCGGCTCCCGTATTATTCACGCAGTCATTGTCATTGGGCTTTGCACGTTCAAGTTAATACGACGAAATGACAAATATGTACGCTGTCTCAGAAATTATTCACGGCCGTACTAGAAGAAATCTTCAGAAAGCTGGCAGCAAGCTGGGCAGAGAGGGGCATTTATTAGGCATTATGGTTGCACATAGGAGATTATCCAATCTCCGTTTTACCATCTTCCGTTTCCGAGTTGACTCAGATGCTAGAAGATCTTAGCACGGCAAGCCTAGAGGTCGGACTTCAAATGAACATGTTAAAGACCAAGTTGATGACGAATAGCGTGCATCTAAGGATCACCGTGGTGGGTGGGGAGGTTGAATATGTTGATGAGTATCTCTATCTATTTATTTATTTATTCATATAACAATTCGCATTGTGTCTAAAATATTTTGTACATTAATATTAACATAACAGAAAAGTAATAAATTATGAATTTCAATAATAATAAAATCTAATAGTATTGCTTAAATTTAATGTCATAAACTAATTAATAAATACTAAATCTATGTACTATCTCGGCCAATATCGTATAATAATAATCGACGATCAATGGGCGTAGGGAGGCCTTTGCCCAGCAGTGAGACGTTAAGAGCTGATAAAAAAAAAATTGTTGATAGTATAATAATTACACAACAAATATAATATAAGTAACATACAGGTATCATTATAATATAGAATCTTCCGCATTTCAAAATGAGGTAAATTTTCATGTCGTTTGTTTTGTCTCGCATAAACACGTTTGTGACAAATTTATTTGTTCAAAAAAGTCGTTTACTCACAGCAGATTTGAAGAACAGCAAAGAAGAAATTCTAACCGAATTGACTTACGGTGCTCTAACAATTGTCTTACACGACCCACTAAATTGCAAATTCTTGGCAATTTTTGTACAATCTTGGTATTGCTGTCTATCGCATCTGGGTGCCTAATTTACAGCAATTCCAAGATTGTATAGAAATTGTTTTGTTTTTGTGTTTCATCTCTTTCTCAGTTTAGTTTTTAATGTTAATCTGGCAGTTTGAGTACTTTATGCGGCCTACCCAAATGTCCTCTCTTTGGTCAATTAACTCAGCCTATCGCAGTCCACTGTTGGACATAGGCCTCTCCCAGACTGCACCACAACACTCTGTCTTCCGCCTTCCGCATCCAGTATATCCCAGCCACCTTTTAAGGTCATCGGTCCATCTAGCTGGGGGGCGTCCCACACTACGTTTGCCGATACGCGGTCTCCATTCCAGAAATCGTCTGCTCCACCATCCATCGGTCCTTCGACAAACATGGCCAGCCAACTGCCACCTCAGCTTGATCACTCTACAAGCTATGTCGGTATTCGGGTACTTTTCCGGATAAATTCATTCCTGATTTTATCCTTCAAAGAAACTCCGAGCATAGCCCGCTCCATAGCGCGCTGAGCGGCCTTACATTTGTGGATCAGCCCAGCTGTCAGTGTCCACGTTTCGGCACCGTATGTCATCACGGGCAGGATGCACTGGTTGAAGACATTAGTCTTCAAGCATTGCGGAATAGGCGACGAAAAGACTTGACGTAGTTTCCCAAACGCTGCCCAATCCAACTGGATCTGTCGGCTTCTTTCTCAAAGTTGTGTCTACCGAGCTGGATGTCTTGCCCTAGGTAAACATACTCCTTCACAACTTCGAGAAGCGACCCTTCAATGTGAATCCACATTGAAAGGTCGCTTCTCGGACTCGGCAAGACGTGAGAATTGCACATGACTTTCGTCTTGTCCAAATTCATGCCGAGGCCAACCCGCCGAGAAGCCACCACTTAGGCTGCACTCAGGCTGTGCAGCATCTGGTCTAACTGTTCCAGTGTCTCTGCCATTATGACGATGTCATCGGCAAACCGAAGGTGTGAGATGTATTTGCCGTTAATAGTGATACCCTGTCTAGTCCAGTCCAACGTCTTAAAGATGTCCTCCAACGCGTTGGTGACTAGTTACTGATATATTACATCCTCCTGTCGCACCCCTCTGAGCGGTTGGATGGGAATTGTTTCCTTAGCCTGGATTTGGACAGTCATCGTGGCAGCGTCATACAAACATCTCAACACCTCGATATGGCGCAAGTCAATTTGACATCGTTGCAGAGAGGCCAGAACTGCCCATATTTCGATGGAGTCGAAGGATTTCTCGCTGTCCACGAGCCATACACAGCGGTTGGTTGTACTCTTCAGTCTACAATTTTCCGAACAGTATGTAGTCTACGGTACTGAAGTCTTTTTGAAAACCGGCTTGTTCTGGCGGCTGGAACTCGTCAAGTTTTCTGGCGAGACGATTCGTGACGACCCTTGAGAACAACTTGTAAACGTAGCTCGGAAGTGAGATGGGTCTATAGTTCTTCAGCAAGGTTTTGTCACCTTTTTTGAAGAACAGAATCACCGCACCTCTGCTCCACACCTCGGGTGTTGTACCCTCTTGGATGACGGAGCTGAAGAGACTCGCTAGCTAAGGAGCTCTGTCGTTATTCCGTCATCACCCGGTGCCTAGTTGTTCTTAAGCAGCTCGAGAGCCGTCCTAACCTCGCACTGGTCGATATCTGGGATTTCCTCCGTGTAGTGGCGGGTTATTTCGGCTCGGTGGTCACCTGCACTATGTTCCGCTGGTTTTGCCGTCCGCGTATGTGCCCGTAAAAATCCTCAACTTCCTCGAGTATCTCGGACTTTGAAGTCACGATTCTGCCATCCGCAGTTCTTAGTTGCGTCATATGGGACCTCCGTAATTACTGAGTGAACACTTTCGACCCTCGGTTTTGCTCAATCGCGACCTTAATGTCGTGGGTGTTGGAGCACTGAAGGTCGCGTCGCGTCAGCTTTCGTATTTTGAGGTTTAAGGCCCTCTTTTCTGACGAAGACGGCTGCGTGGATGGCAATTCTCGTCTTTCCCTCATAAGTCCAAGAGTCTCCGAGGAAAGTTTGAACACCTTAATTTTTCACTGCGGCGAGAAAAGTCTGCGGGAGATGTCACGTAGTGCTTTGATCACCTCGTCGGCTTTTTCGTCAACAGTGCCTGAGGTTTCCAGCAGGGCGACTCGATTTTGAAGTTCCAGTTGGAACTTTTCGGATCCTAGAGCATTTTGGAGCTGCGTAGGTCGGAGGGTAGGCCTCATCGTGCGGATGGCTTTCTTTGCTATTGTTCGTCAAATCGTTGAGCTCTTCAAGTTCTGAAGAAAGAAGAATTTCTTACCGTATTGACTTACGGTGCTCTAACAGTTGGCTTACACGAGCCACTGAATTGCGAATTCTTGGCAATTTCTGTACAATCTTGGAATTGCTGCATATTGCTCAATTTACAGCTATTATATACTTATACTTTACTTTTACTTTAATTCCAAGATTGTATAGGAATTGTTTTGTTTTTGTGTTTCATCTCTTTCTCAGTTCGTTTTTATTGTTAATCTGGCAGTTTGAGTACTTTATGCGGCCTACCCAAATGTCCTTTCGTTGGTATTGTTCATCAAATCGTTGAGTCCTCAAGTTCTGAGTTGAGCTGCATGATTTCTGATAAATGCGTGCACTGATTGGACCGCGAGGTCCACTCGATCTGTGTGGTTCTTTTCTCAATAGACCATTTCAGACACCAATCTACATGATATGACCAAGATTATGTCTGGACTTTAAAAGACACTGTGACCTCTGAGTTTGTTTCGGCCTTTCTTCTCAGAGTAGTCAGATAGGAGACTTCATCTAGTTTTAAAAAAATATGACTGACTTGTAAAAGTGTTTGCACAAACCTACTTACAGAAATAAAATAATGTAATAATGTATAATATTTTTACCCCAACTAAACGAATAAAGTAAGTAACGAGTACCTCGATAGTCAAACCTACTTATTCGGCCGATAACGAGTACTAATAGAATGGCCGAATATTGCCGAGTACCTAGTAATAAATGAGAAGCGACCTGTTCCTTGCTAGTTGCCGTGGAAATGGGCTGAATGTAAACGGGGTAAAACTTTTAAATATCCACAGACCATAGGATCAATGAGACAAAATTAACAATGTATTCATTATTAAATAATTAAAATGATAGGTTACGCGCCGATGAGATGTATACATAAAAAGAAAAAGTTAAATTTGACACAATCACATGAATATAAAAGTAGGCAGATCATCACAACGAATCATTCACAATTACAACAAACAACACTGTCGGAAAAAATATGCACTCTCGAACGATACGGCAGTGGCTTGTGCCAGGGGCGGGGCGCGCGGGCGACGGAGCGATGGTCAGCGGGAAAAGTTCTTAAGAATAACGTTAGTAATTAACCTGTAACGTTTCACCTGTAACGTTATTACAAGCGGATAAATATAATGTTACTGATACCTATAACGTTACTAATAATTTTGTTTCACGAAAATGATTTTCTATCACGTTTTTTTTAGTAACGTTATTTATATTTTTAGATCTTAGTATCGCTACAAATTTTGAAACGTTATATGAGAACATTAAGGGTAACGGAACAAAATTTATTTCGTTTTCAAGTCCCTGATTGACACTAAAGACAACTCACTTTAAGTTCACTTCATCCAAGTTATCACGATGATATTTTTATAGAATAACACACCGCTGTATGTTTTGTATTATTCTAGTATCTTATTTGTTCTTGGAGTCAAATTCTTTGTTTTTTTTTCATACAAATGCCATAATATTGCGCCTGTATTCCTCGAAAGCTTAGACAAATCTTTACTAAACCTACATGTCGCCATTTTTAGCCATAGCTATAGTCAATAACTGGGTACAAATCCAAACTACGGGTAGCTATTGAGAAATTCCAGATGCAAAAAATGCTGTCTATATTTCATTTTGATTGTTTCGTGCCGATTGATTGCTATTGATCTTAGATCATAGAAAACTTGGATAAACATAGGAGAAGTATCCGAAGTTCCAGCTTCACTTGGGGCTTATTACCGAACAATAAAAATATCAATTGTGTGTTTTCCTATAATCAAAGTCTAGTAGAGTATAAATATTGTGTTGAAATATTTTTGAAAAAAACCTGTAGGCTTAGTTCGAATTGTGCTGAGACAACATGAGCAATGCTAGATGCCGAAAAAAGTTTGCCAATTAGCAAGAGCCGAATGAAAGCCTAGAATATATTATGTAGTTATGCTTCGGGTCAGCATTGTTGCAAAATAACCCCGATTCGAATTTTCCGAGCCTAACACGTGTGTGCCGCACCACTGATATTCATACTAAACAGAAACCAAAGCGTCAGTTTTCTTCCCCAACATTTTGATACTTTAATACCCAGTCTCAGTAAACTTAACAGAAATCTCCCAAGTTCCAACTTCACTTTGAAGGCCTTTTACCGAGCAGTATAAATATCAAATGTCCTCTTTTCCTGTACTCAAAGTCCAGTAGAATAAAGTCGACTACTGAAGTTTTTGTACTTTAAAAAGCATCCAAGAACACCTTTCAATGTGCTACAAGATATCGGACGAAGTTTAAGACAACTTTAACTTGTCTCAAACAAGTTTTCTAGTGTTGTAAACGCTATTGTCGATACTTTTTCTGCAGTTGCAGCAGATTTAGCACTTGCTAATTGACTTTGTTTATTTATGGTGTATTTAAAGTAGATTTCTTGAGAGTTTTGTATGATTGCTTCGTTGGTCTAGTGGTCGCAAACACTACTCCTGAACATGAAATCCTAGGTTCGATCCCAGGGTCGGGCAAAGTATTATTGCGGGTTTTGTATTTGGAATAACTCAGTAATAACCCGGAGTCTGGAGTAATACCCAGTTGATGGCAATAGGCTCGCCCTCTATTACATGTGACTTAAAGAAAACTGACGAAATGTGAATATAATAGGTACACCTATGCCCAACCCTTCAAGGAAAAAGGCAATGTTTCATACAACATGATATATTGTTTTGTATAATATATAAGTATACTAGCCAGCAACTTCGGCCGCGTGCAGGTTAAAAATTATCCCATGGGATTGTACTACTGGAATAAAAAGTATCCTATATGTTAATCACGGTTATAACCTATCTGTGTGCCAAATTTCATCCAAATCCGTCTAGACATTTTCGCGTGATTGGATAACAAACATCGAAACATCGAAATATCCAAACATACAAACTTTCACATTTATAATATTAGTAGGATACATACAGTAGGATTGCGTTAATTTAAATTTTACCGCATTTGTATTACTTATTATCAAACTTAAAATATTTAAATAACCTTGACACCGATAGCCCAACCTCGATAACTTTCTTATCGAGACTGAAACATCACTAGCTGTGCAAATAGAAAAAGATAACAGCGAATAGTGGCAGTGACATTTTAATGGAATTCCTCTCCTGTTCTCTCACAAATATCACGAGTAGAACAATTTATCTTAGCACTCCGTATTTTATAAGTCTTCAGATATGTCAGGGTTAAAAGAGTTTTTATTATCATATTTCTTTTAGTTTTAATTTCTTTGTTGATCTTACTAAGATACTACTTCAGAACTACTTAAGAAATATAAATTAAAGATGCTGAATTAGGAATGACCACTGTAGAAACGGAAGATAGAATGACGAAATGTTCATTATCATCATCATCATCAGCATATTATGTTCCCACTGCTGGGACGCAGGCCTCCTCTCGGTGAGAGGGATTGGGCCGTAATCCTCCACGCGGGCCAGTGCGGGTTGGTAGATGTTACATATCTTCGAATTTTTGGTTCTAGGACATGCCGGTTTCCTCACTATGTTTTCCTTCACCGTTTATAAAACGGCAAACGACGAAATTATACTAAAACGATATTAAAAACTTTTATGATACAGGGTGGCAGCAATATCGACGAAAAACCTGTTACCTTGGATTTAGTAAGAACAACATTCTAAATCCCCATTAGACATGTTCTTTTTAATTTTCAATCAGTTCTTTAAAAAAAACCCGTTAAAAATACTGTGACCGTATGGATATTGCATTTTTCTATAAAAAGCAGATATGTTTTATAACGACCTTCGATGGCCCTGCATCACCGTCGAAAGAGGTCTATGGCGCGATGTCAAGAATTCACACTTCAACCGGTTCTGCGCTTCTCGCATGCATCGGATTTATGCGGCCTTCACAAGATCGGTCCACCGCTCCAGAACCTTATGGCCTCATCGGCCGTCTGTTCTGCGACCAATGAGCCCTGCCCACTGCCACTTAAGTTTGGCAATTCTTCGGGCTGTGTCGGTTGCCTTGGTTCTCCTGCGGATCTCTTCATTCCTGATTCGATCACATAGAGAAACTCCAAGCATAGCCCTCTTCATTGCCTTTTGGTGACTTTTAGCCTTCAAATAAGGTTAATTGTGAGCGACCACGTCTCTGGTCACTGGTCAAAGACTTTCGTCTTGAGACACTGCGGTATTTGGGACGAGAAGATATTGCGTCCATATACCCATATAACACACACTCTCATGTCGTTCGGAGATGCTACACTCGAAGTTGTGGACGAATAGGTTTTCCTAGGACGAGCTGTCCAGTTAGGTAGGTCCAACTTCGAGAAAGAGGTCAATCGTCGAATCTGACTCGGCTGGGCAGCGTTCAGAAGGCTACGCATTATCTTCTCGATAAGCATGTCAACTTCTCATTATATCTGAGTGCACCACGAAAAACAAAAATTTCATTATTTGTGGTTCACGTTCGCATGGACGTAAAATATCGCGCCAGGATTTTATCAAGGATAGGTGCTCCGTGGTTTCACCCGCGTAGTTCCCGTTCCTGTGGGAATACGGGGATAATATATAGCCTATGTCACCAGGGGATAGGGTAGCTTCCCAACAGTGAAAGAATTTTTCAAATCGGTCCAATAGTTTCGGAGCCTATTCAATGCAAACAAACAAACAATCAAATCTTTCCTCTTTATAAAATTAGTATAGACTAGATTTTCAACTCACGGTGTTAAAACGAGCATTTTGTTAAGATTCCAAAAGAGTGTATGTCAGCGCGTAGAAAAAAACACTCTGTCCGATATTCAACTCTAGGCACTAAGCTTTACGTTGAAAATCAAGTGCGCGAAAAAATCCCGTTGCGATATTTATACGTCCATGCGAAATGGACGCCCGGTTCTGGTGAATTGACTAATATCCCAAATTTTCTGTTGCCGTAATACCCGGTCCTAAGACAAAGTAACTTTAGGTACAAATAATATCAGCTGATTAAACTATAATTTAACAAGATGATTGATGACACATCAGATGTCTCTTACACTGGCGACCAACAGCTGTTACGTTCGACAGTTTAATTTATTCCCAAAGTGTATATGAGAAGGTCGAGCTCCTTCTTATAATATTGTGACGACAGCAGGCTTAGCACGAGCACCGTTTTATCGACGGAAGAGTAGACAAAAATTATGTTCCGTGTTGACAGGAATGTTTTTTACTTTCTTCATCATGTCGATTTATGAAATCAAATTGTCTTCACTATCTTAGACAACAAACTGTCAGATGTTAGTGTGATTTTGACAGTTTGGAATAGTTTTTTTTTTTCTGAAATATTATTCATAAAAAGGACCTAGACAAAGATCGTTAGTAACGAAAGACAAAATGACAGATTGTAGAAGGATTTCAATGGTGCAATGTGAAAAATGGAGAAACAAAATATCACTTTGTATAGATAGAGCTGTACCTATACGGTAGATAAGGACTTTTGCTGACTACTACGATCCTTACATACTCCTTTAGCTTAATTTTTTTTTTTTTTGGTTGGGAAATCATCAAATAACTTCTCCCGCTCTGGGTGGAGCAGGAAGGCGTGTTAGACTTTTACTGACTAAAACCCACCTGTGTATGCCTGGGGCTGCGGTATCTCTTTCGAACGAACCCGCACCCCTGGCAGGCATCGGCCTTTGCGGGCCCCATCGGTTTGTGCTGACATCTCTTTGAGGCGCGCGTGGAACACAACGCGCCGTCGACTTGGGCTTGGTCCTTACCGGGCAGCGAGCTACCCATTACTCGCCGTCCGCAAGCTCATGCCTACGGTGGCCGGAAATCGGCTGCTTTTGCTTCGTTTACATTCAAACATCTGCAGGCTTAGCATGAGACTTTCTATTTCTATAAAGAATAGACAGTGCTTTTCTTTACAAAGTGACATTTCGTTTCTCCATTTTTGGCATCGCACCGTCGAAATCCTTCCACAATCTGTCATTTTGTCTTTAGTTTCTAACGATCTTTGTCTAGGTCCTTGTATAAGTAGACTATTTCAGATTATTATTACTTCCCAAACTATCAAAATGACACTGACAACTAACTTCCTACTCGACTGTCACAAATTATACGATTATCTATAAAATCATGATTCGTTTAGAACGCATTACTGTGATAATAGAAAAACATAGCTATCTTTTCCTATTGTACATACATCATTTAGATAATAGTCTTGTCTATTCTTCCGTCGAAAAATCGGTGCTCGTGCTAAGCCTGATGATTATACCCACACACCAGTTACGAGCACTTATTTAGTTGTGCTTTCCATGTATTGTATTTATGCCTGTTTGATGGCAATACGCTCGCCCCTTTTACGTGGAACTTAAAAATAACTGGCTAAATAAGGATGTACAGACGCCAGCATATCAAGGTACCCCAAGCTGTCAAATTTATTTGGTAGATTTTCAACTTAATGACGTAAGAATAAGTTTCATGTTTAATTGGTAAAATTTGACAGTTTGGGGTAGCTTGATGTGCTGGCGTCTGTGCACATGGACACACCACTGCCTGACCGTTCCAGAAACAGGCGTGGTGTAATGTTCTATTTAACGAATCCACATATAGATAAAAGTATCTATGCGTTCTGGTTATATTTGTTACTCAGAAAAAGTAAATACTTAAATTAGCGCTTAAACAACAAACCAGGCTAAAGCGAAGACGGCCTTACAAAAATGTTTGAATATTCATGAAGGAAAGATGGGTCTCGTTTAGCAAATTAGGTAATACGAAACTTTAAGAATATCCCTCAGTTTAAATAGCAATTTTTTGTATGTAAATGGAAATGCTTTAAATACTGAAAGCCTTTGTAGTAGTACTTTCGTAAAGAAAGAAAAAGATATTTATGGGGACTTGAACAGAAATCATACACAATCTGTCTAACCTTTTTCCATGTTGGGGTCATCGTCCAATCAGCAGATGTAGCGGACCAGTATTTTATATAGAGTGACTCCACAACTTACAAACCTTAATATTATGAACACACGCATGGTAAAATAATTAAATTTGTCCATAATACGTTAAAAAAAAAAAAAAAAAAACTGACTTCCAAAAACACTAGAAAGCGTAAAATAACTTTAATTTCGGAAGTCGGTGACTTTTGGTGACTTGGACATGTATTTTATTAATTTCTTGTCACCGCCTTACGAAATTAAAGTTATTTTACGATTTCTAGTGTTTTTTGGAAGTCGGTTTTTTTTTTTGAAAACAGTTTTTTATTTTTCAATTTTTAGTTATAGTATCTACTCCACACCAATTCGAAATTTCAACATCCTTGGGGTCAAAACAATGCATATTTATGGTATAGCAGCAATCTCGGTTAATTTGCTGTAATTTTTCGAAGAGTTCCGTTGTCTGTCTCCGAAACGCATCATCCGATCTATATGAAATTTAAATGGAACCATTTCGAAATAAACCCCTTTCGAACAAAAAAAGAATTTTGCAAATCGGTATTATGACGGAGTTATGCCCGAACCTCCACCTAACTCCTAACCGTTACAGAGTTGTACCTTCCTTCATCCGCTCAGCGTCATGAGATGACGATGATCATACGCAAATGTCTTAATAGCTTTAGAAAATATGTGAAAAACATCGAAAATTCACAACCAACCAAAATTTGAGGGTTACCCTCGATTTCCCCCGGATTCCATCATCAGATCCTGACTTGGTGCCAATGGCCAAGGACCACCTCAGGAGTATATTCTTTCAAATAAAAAAATAATGTTGAGAATCGGTCCACAAATGGGGGAGAAATCGAGGAACATGCATAAAAAAAAATACATACAGTGGAACATAAAACCTCCTCCTTTTTTGGAAGTCGGTTAAAAACTAAAAATTTCGCCCGGGCCTGCCCGCTATAACATACTAACTATTGGTAAGTAAACCTCTGCCTAACATTTCGGGATTACAGAAGTGATGTTTAAAAACGTATTTAACTACTTGACTTTTGAAGAAAAACTGCTAAAACGCGACCCTAATGTCCTAACCAAGTTTTAAGTAAACAGACTTGTTTATTCATCATGAACAACTTAATATTCAAAACTTAGAACAAAGGGCTGTTTTTACAAAGTTACGCCTGTAATCTAGGTCATAATGACCCATTTACGTGGTAATAAATAAAATGGCGGCTGGCACTACATTTTTATATTAGCTTCTGCCCGCGTCTCCATCGGCGTAAAATTTTTTGTTCCCCAAACCAACCCCATTGCATCGCGACGCCTGTCAGTGCCGCATTAGGCGAAATGTACCTATAGTACTCCTACAGTTCGCCAGCTATGTTTAAGCCAAGTTTTGCACTGGCCAGTATTTTCGCGCACTTGATTTTCAACGCTGTGCTTAGCGTGGAGATTTGAATATCCAACAGAGTGTTTTCTTGACGTGCTGAAATACGCTCCTTTGGATTTTCAACGCTCGGCCGAATACAGTGCCTGAAAAAAAACGTTGCGTAATAAATTTGCCCGTGCAAACCTGGATTACATAAGTCCTATGTAATAGGGGACGAGCTTGCCATTAGCCAGGCAAAAATGCTGGGCAATGATTTTAAAAGAAAAATAAAATAAAAAAATATTTATTTGACTCGCACTAGAAAATACAAACTTAACTTCTACAGGAAAATAACATTTAAAAAAGTTAAAGAGAAAAAAAAAAGTCCTGCACGAGGCTAAAAGGCTCCTATCTCAGCACAATGCTGCGACATTTGAAAAGTGTCGCAGCGTTGGTAGTCTTATAGGACCCGCTGACGCGCTAGATACTTAATATTATAAGAAAAGTAAAACGAAAAAAAAAAAAAAAAAAAAACTTTGTGAATAGTATTCAATAAATCCATCTTTCGTGACACCATTACGAGTACTCGAATTCTAATTCCAAATTTACTTCAACCAGGTTTTTTCATCATCAAAGTCAAAACCAAGTAAATTGTTCTGACGAAGTTCGTTCAGTAAAAACTTGAACCTAAATTAAATAATATCAGCAAAAAAAAATCTCTTTGTACAAAATCTGAACTAGGTCAGACACACGAACTGTAAAGAAGCTTCATCGCAGTAAGATACCAACTTACCCGGGCTTTGTAATCATTTGGATAAAATGTGAAGTTCCTGCAGGCTTGGAATAACAATGCGGGGATGTCGGCAACCGCAAAATTATCTTACACAACTTGGGAACCTGTGACCCTTTGTTTCATCATAATTTGGGTGGTCTACTAGATGGCAGGTGGTCACTGTCGCATACATTCAAGACCCATTACTAGGGGCTCTAGAATGATATGCTGAATTCATGGTTAAAATTTGCGCACTGGATAAAAACTTATCCTGTATATGGACATCTACAACAGCGAAAGCCATGTAGATAGATGCATTATCGGCCCATAATGTTCCTACTGCTGAGACACAGGCCCCCTCTTTGTGAGAGGTATAGTGGGCCATAATCCACCACGCTGGCCAGGTGCGGGTCAGTAAATGTCACATGTTCTCGAATTATTGACTCTAGGACCCGCCGGTCCCGTAAGTGTCGCCGGGCGTAAAAGAATAGGACCATCCCATTTCTTCCAGTGGGTGTCGTAGAAGGCGACTAAGGGACTTACTAGAGAATGGGCAGCAGCGTTCTATAAGCATTTTACCACCATAATGCGATCGCCAATCCGCCTGCCAAGCGTAGCGATTATGGCAAAACCCCCCAAAATGTGGAGGAGTCTGGGGGAGGCCTATGTCCAGCAGTGGGCGCCTTTCGGCTGAAATGATGATGATGATGAGGACACGCCGGTTTCCTCACGAGGTTTTCTTTCACTGTTTTTAGAGCAATGGTGATGGAATAATATACACAAAGTAAACCAGTGGTCCACCACATGCTCGCTCTGGGCCTCCACGATGGTCGCTGGGTCATCATTGCTCTCCCTGGGCTACCACTGCTCTCACTGGGCTACTACTGCTCTCACTGGGCAGCTTCTGTTCTCACTGAGCTACTAATGCTCTCACCTACGTTCCAACGATGGCAACGTACCCAAAATTGCTATCTTATTAACACAAAGCTGATGTTTCATGTGCTTGCCATCACATGAGCACCCTTCAATTCAGAAAAGCATCGCTAACTTGTGGCAGAAATAATGTATGAAGACAGACGATATCCTAGACCAGTAACTGTTGTTCAAACTTCAATTATAATGTGCTACACACATCTCAGTGTTATCTATACAGAGTGGCAGAGACATCGACGCACAGTCTGTTATAGCTTAATAGATTATCAACCACAAATGTTTACGCTATGAGTCTAGAATCATGTCCAAAATTATTTATGGTTACAGTTTGATTGTGGATGTCATTGCCATCCTGCTTAAAAATCTATACAAACTAGGAATTAAGTTCCGTTTTCGTGTCCGCCTATGACTGCGTCGTTCTTCTAAACAGTGCAACGGATTTTTGTACGGTTTTCACCAGAAAACCGCATCAAAATCCATTGCGTAGTTTCTATTCCTTCCGGATTACATCACTAAATGGTGCTTTATTTAGAGAGTTTATTCCGGAAAGTGCATAATACATTAATTTTAAACTTAGGTATATAATTACGAAATGGGGCGGGTTGCTAGTGTTCAACAAATTCAAATGCCCTACATTTAATTACGTGTGTGTCATCTATATCTCTATGCACAATAATGAATGACACTGGTATTGTAGTATTGTGTCCCTATTTGGCTTTCATAGTTCCACTCGCCAATTTGCGTCTAGAACGATGCACGCCTAGGACCATTGTGCCACGGTCTTGCACAGAAGTGTGTAGTGTTGTTATCATGTCGATAAAATACTCTGTGTTGTATTGCTAAAACTGTTGTGATGGTTTAGGTAGTTAGTTGCAGTGTTATGTTATGCTATAAAGGGCAAATTTTTAATCAGTGCGCAAACTTCTTTCTTCGGATTCCCACACTAAGTTCTTAAGGTCATTAGATAACTTGAAGCTTAAAATGCCTATGCATTCCACGACTTTCCTCGACCATTCCTTCACTGTCCAGGGTGCTTACTCTGGAATATAATTCCGATAGATCGACATTGGAATTATCAGTTAAACGTCAGGGATTGGCTGGACTCACTGAGTCGAGCCAATCCCTGACGTTTGACTAACAATTCCAGCTCGTTTGTGGAATGCATTGCATGTTGAAATTAAACGCGCTCAGTCTTTATATGTGTTTAGAAGACTCGTCAAGGATCATCACCTGTCGTTGTAATCTGGTTCTCATACTTTACTGTAATTTTCGATGACTTTAGTCTTCATTTATTTTCGTTCCTTATACATTTAGTACGTATGTATTTATTTATCTACTATATAGGATAGGATATGTATATCTGTGTATCTATTTTAGTATATTGTAAATTTATTATTTGTGCGAACAACATCCCCATTTTATATCCAGACCAATCGCTGTCCATGCCAAGGTTGCCTGGAAGAGATCGCGGAAAGCGTTAGGCCTGCCCATTGTATATTTTGTAGTGTACCTTGTTTTTTGTAATGATTTTTTTGTGGTGTACAATAAAGTATAATTATATAAGAGTAAATAAATAAACTGTAACCATGAATTCAGCATAGAATTTTAGTGAGTTGACATCGAATAACATTATTGTATTTTTTAAATTATGTAGTAGTATTTCAAACACGATGTAAATTGTTAATGAATAAATTGAATTGAATTGACCCACTAGCGTAGACATTTTTCGTCGATTATACAAAAAAAAATATCTGTTATTTCATAAAAAAGTGCAATACCTACGCGGTCATGATGTATGGAACAGCAGATTTTTTTTTTTGTAAAATCGATGAAGAGTTTCTACGCTAGGTGACTTAGTATCTGTGCTGAATTCATATGCTGGACATTTCTGTCATATCATTGCGATCAATTCTGTTCGGCGCACAATCAGTCCAACGTCTGCTCAGCGTTTTAAGAACAGTGTTGCCAAATTGATAATTAAATTCGTTTAGGCATAACAAAACTTGTAAACATTATATTAATCGCTTCTTTTTGATTAGCATTCCAAATCTTTTACAAAAACTATTCTTCTCAATATTAGAAGCATTTCACTTTTTTTTTGTATTTGAAAATTTAGGCGACATCCTTTCCCACCACTAGTTAAGCTACGTCTCGCGTGCCATAGGCGACACTTAATGGTCTGCCAGTTCGCTCATTTTATTCACCGCGTTATTTTACCATCGTGTCAAGAGTTCTGTCGCATTCTTACCACTATAATGTTCAAAATGTTGAATGAATTAGCCTAGTCTTTTGAAATTTTTTCTTACTTTAGCAAAACTATTGTGAGACTTATTCATGTTTCATGACTTACAGTTTTTTGCATGTCTATGATTCACCATTGCCTGAACAGCATTCAGTAAGGCGGGAGATCGTTAAGAGATTAGAGATTGAAGAGAGAGATGTAGATAATGTTAAAACTATAAACGGAAAATGAAAGATGTGGGTAGGAACGTGTTTCAATATTATTATGAAGGTGAGAATCGGCACTTATTTTACTTACTCATCTATAGAATAACCGTCACCTACATCCATTAGAGTAAATAGAGTCAAAGTTAATCTGAAACCATGAATTTGAGTTTACAAAGACTGAAAATTGCAAATAGCAATCACCTACTACCCCACTTTCAAAACCAAACAACAACAATACAAATAAAAATAACCCTCAAATAGAAAAAAAGTAAACAAACACGGTACTTCAATTTGTAACTATGACCTAAGCTCAAACATTGTGCCAGAGTACTTTGCGAAACTTCGAGGTCCCATAGTAACAACACTAAAAGATAAGTACAGAAGGTCGGCTCTATAGAGCTATGAGGAACAGGGTTTAAAGTTCACTCATCGCTATGGAAAAGTGAGGATTTTCCAGATATAACACCCATCCAACCAAATGGGTGTTGTCTCTGAAGGGCTGGTGCTCGACGATCGGGACGTTGTTTGCGCGATGCAGGATTTTGCGTGACATCAGCATGATGCGTAATTAGTATGCGGCAATATAGATGCCGCCACAGGTCAATACATAATCAGCTTATAATGTTCGCACTACTGAGTCACAGGTTTCCTCTCTATGAGACGAACCCACAGTTCCGTATTATAACGAGCGAAAACAGGCGCAGGCACAGACATTCGTATGACGATCTCGAACGAATGCCTGTTGCGAGTGCACTCGCTGTACGTGAAGCATATTTAAGTATGGGTCCATTTTCACCGCTTTCTGGGGTGTGTTAGGTTTGTTCTCATAAAGCCAACCTTCTGTACATATCCTTTCCGTGGTGACAAGAACAAACTGCAACTAGGAACGTTTATATACAAGAACTTTTCTCGTATGGTGCAGTTTTGGTACCCTATTGTTTGTAGAAATTACTTCGTAATAACTGTTTGTTATTTATTGCTTATTTGATTTTGGTTATAACTAATAATATACGTCCTGTGGTATTGAGATGGAGTTAGCTTGGTTTGTATTTCAGGACAAACAGTTTAGGATACAATAGAAAAGTTTGTTGATGTTCTCGGTGCTATATTTATTTCTGTAAGGAAAATAAAAATCTAAACAGCGCGATATTATTAATTATAACTATTACAAGTTTTGCTTAACTGTCTATGGAAAAATGTGATCTGCGCCGGTCTACTACTTGATATCCTGGTCTCTGGAGCACCATAAAACAAGAGGCTTCAGGGGTTAAAATGATAATAGTGATACTATTATGAAGCTCAAGTACATAAGGCACTCTTAGCAGTTAGCCCTGCTGCAGGTTCCGCTAAGACCAATCAGCAACGAGCCACAAGTGTATTTTTTTTTTATTATATGTATATTCAATTTTCTTTGTCACTTTGCGATGAGATCGCTTAAGAAGCTTTAAGGTTTCAGGCAAGCTAACTGGCATATAAGTTGAACAGCTGCAATCAATCTCCATTAATTTAGTTATTTTGTCTGCAAACAAGCAACAAAGAAACAAGATGAAAGAACCGTCACCGCCTTCATCCAAAGCCTGACTACATAGGCCTCTCTTTGCTTGCGCCAATCTCCACGCTCCTGTGCCAGCTTCATTAAAGGTCTACCCTCGATGGCAGCAAAATCCTCTGCCCATAACACCGCCAGAAGATCAACTTCTCTGATTCCTTGAACGCCACTCGACAGTCTTTGAATCTCAATAAACTGACGATTTGTAAGCGTATTACCATGAAGTCGATTGTTTAACGCTTTCACTGTGTGTGCGTAGTGGCCAAGCCACTTGTGTGCTACGTGTACGCCACGTACTATGGACGTGAGTGTACAAGAGTGATTGAGGAGAGCGAGTGTACAATATTATGAAAACACAGAAAACCGCGTCTTGTAGTCGCAGCGGAGAGTACGTTCAAAAATCACTTCGTGGTAGCGGGATAGTGCCCTTCCTCCACAAAGAGACGTACATATATTAGACTAATGATGAAATTCACATTAACGTAAACATCCAACCTTAGATTACACATTCAAATAGAATCCGACCATTTTTTAAATACATAATTCAAAGAAGAATTAATTCCAACTACGCGGAGAATTTGAATGAAGTTACAGGTGGATGTTGCAAGGGAATTAGAGTAGCTACCTGAACAAGGCTCATTTAAATTTCATATTGAAGTTGCATCCGCCTTTATTCCAGGCTAAAGTTTGCCCGAGTTTGCGCAAGGGCGGAGTGACTTTCTTTTTACGAATTCCTTTGCATAATAATTGGCTTAGTAATACTTTAAGACGTGGATTAATTCGCAGCGGTAAATGCGTTAACTGTGTTTTGTTTTAATGCTTTAAATTCTCTTTAATTACTTTCTAGGGGTGCCTGAGATTTTTAACTTGCAGATTTTCTTTTGTTTGGATTTTGTGAATTTGGAATCTGCTTTGTGATTGCAATTTTCAATTAGAATGCGTTTGAAATGTTTTGGAGTTTCAGAAAGGTCTCTGTTAAATAGAAAATCTTGTTGAATTTCAATTAATACTTTTTTGAATTCTTAACTTTTGCCACGTCATTCCATATCTCATTGCATGGCTGTCATAACTTTAATTAAAAAAACATTTAGGAACTACGTCGATACAAGCTAAAAATGTATCGAAAATTACTTGATATGCTGCTACAGTTTCTGTCCCTCGAAAGTCTCGTAACACCACCAAATTACCATCCATTTCCATCCAACATTCCTCACACAACCAGAACACTTGACTTACTTCCCTGACAAAAAGAAATCGTTCTCTTAAAACAACATGCAGCACAAAGCTAGCATTCGTCAAGTAAAACAAGACGTGTAATCCATTAAGCTTTGTATGTTTTGCAGAAGTTGGAGCAAGAAGCGAACTTCCGAGCAATTTGGCCGCATAGACACAAACTAGACTTATTTACAGAAGGTCGGCTCTATACAACGAGCGAAAACAGGCGCATGCACACAGATATGTGCGTGTTTGATCTTAAACAAATGCCAGTCGCGACTGCGAGTCGAAAGATAAAATGTATCTGCTCCAACACGTGTACGAGTACAATAATGAAATGTGCATGCAGGATTACATAATGGTGTGCGGTCGGGGTACCCCTGGAACGAAGTTCTGCAAGCACACACTTGCGTAAAAGTGACATGGACAGAGAGAGAAAGTCACTTGGAGCAGACAAAACGCTTCCTTACTTGACAAGTTCTACCAGTCAACTCCAACTGCACGCAGCGTAAAAATAATCGTTCCAAAAACAAAGGTTCAGAAATTGTTGCCGAGTGTGCTTGTGATCACTGTACCTGAAGCATCTATATGGGTGCATGCGTTTTAGCTTGTTGTATGGAGCCCCGGTCTTCTGTACTTATCTATTTTATTCAATCTTGCTCGAACGTCAGTCTAGTGTGGCGAGTGCACTGATTCTCGTTATACGTGAAATGTCTGCGTTTGTGTGTGTGTGTGTGTGTGTGTGTGTGTATGTGTATTCTATCTTGCTCTCACGTCAGTCTCGTGAAGGCAGCTGACACTCGCTATAAGTGAAGCGTGTCTATGTGTACGTGTGTTTTTGGTCGTTGTTTCGAGTTGACCTACCGTTTCTATCTATTTTGTGGCACAGCACTGCGACGTCTGTGAGCGTTGGTGTAACGTGTGGTGGAAAGTTGAGGAGATTGCGTGAATATGTTGGTTAAAAATATCTTCCAAAGTAATTAGTGGTCCTTTATTGTATTTTAATTTTCTTTATTTTAGGCATTTCTATTAGAAAGGGCTCAATTGGCTTAACTAGTTGCAAATGTGGCTACTGACGAAAGCAAACTTATTGGAACCGTGATGAAGTGATAAGATTGTTGGTCACATTATGATCATATTCAGAACAGCATGGACATCGACGGTTACTATGGTTTCAGTAACTACACATGATTTTGAAAAACAAATTGGGTGCTTCATTTATTTAATTAAGGTGGAAGAGAAACAAACGTTTATTTATTTATTATTAAATACATTTTGATCGTGTAGGTATTGCACTTTTCTATAAAACAGCAGATTTTCTAATTAACGGACGAAAATTTCAACGTGCAAAATTTCTTTTTACATATGTGCTTAATTCATGGTTGGTACTTAGCGTCTATTACCAATAAAGGTACATTGTTTGACTAAGGGCTGATTTTCAAATAGCGAAATAACTTTTGTTTGAGGAATAAATATGTCGGTTTTACAGCTTTTGTATAACAAAAAAATGGCAAACTGACAGATTTATTTAAAAGAGATAGAAGTCAGATAAAAGTTATCTGACTATTAAGAATTAACCTTAAGTACACTACATTGTTACTTGATATTAGTTGATAGCTTTAGAGATCTGCAAACATCATTATGAGACTTTCTCGTTTGTCCTGGATATGATACTTATAACTTCAAGTTATTACTCTTCAATTCTCTTTCTGTTCATTTCAAATGCCTCTTTAAATTTCTTTATAGGACTGTGTGCCCTAAACCGTCACTTAAGTAACGTTTTTCTGTGACCTAATTAGTCCATTTTAACACAGCAAAGCGTGACTTAAGTCTGTATTTAGGTCAAGAGGTAAAGAGTAAACGATAAGTGTGACTTCACTGTACATTATTGCACGCGTTTAGCACCATCATCGCCATCTTTACGCTTGGGTGGTAATTTCACGCCGTGCAATAAGGACTACTTGAGTCACACGTATCGTAATGTTCTATTTCTTTACAAGTTACGTCATTTAAGGAAGATGTTGTCGGATCAAAATCTATATATTCTTCATAATTACTATCACCATCATCAATCTTTATCATTTCAGCCGAAAGACGTCAACTGCTTGACATTGTCCACAAGCTCCACCACTTCAACTAGTTCTGTGCTTCCAGCTGACTCCTGCGTCATCGGCCCACCTTTTGGGAGGCTATCTGTCTTCCAGTACGAGGTCGCTACTCCAGAACCTTTAGGCCCCATCGGCCATCTGTTCTGCGAGCAATGTGCCCCTGTCCACTGCCACTTCAGTTTGGCAATTCTGCAGGGTATGTCGGTTATCTAGGCTCTCCTGCTCTTCCTTTCTGATTCAATCGCGGAGGAAAATACTACCAATTAACATTTATAACATAATTTATACTCGCGAACTCTTCTCTCCGATCCCACACATAAGCAACTAGTGGATAAGTTAATATTTGACCCAACTCTCAGTAAGGGTTTGTTTACAAATGTCATAGGCAGGAATCTGGCTGATGCGGTTCCGTTCTGTTTCCTATTAATTAATAACTTGCCTTGTTCGTACTTGCCTGGCTTTTGTGCTGGTAGACATGTGTTATGTATTTTGGAATGGTTTCTTTTTTATTGTATTCTTCTGTCGTGATTTTGTATGTATTATAAAAAAAAGCCTTGCGATATTCGAATAACGGAGGGGGTTCTCAATTCTGTTGTTTTTTAATTTTTATGTCAGTTAGTTACCTTAGAACTCCATCACTTATAAACCGATTTGAAAAAGTCTTCTTTTGTATGAAAGGGAGATAGGTCAAGTCCCAGTATATGTTAATGATGTTATGATAACTTCCTGTCACTATTATTTGCTTAGCAAGTGAAGGTATACGAATTTGTGTGGGACTACAACTAAAGAGATGAGAGGAATGACTGCCTATCTTACCTCCTCAATCGAGTTACTGAGTAACATAACCACTTGGTAAGACTGGTTGTCAGACTTACGGGCTTCTGAATACCCGTAACGACTGTCAAGGAATCACGAATGACACGAAGTGTACGAATCAACGCCGACAGACATTACGCCGATAGAATAAACACCGACAAGACTTTACTTCGACGGGACTCTTCGCCGACAGGACATTTCGCCGACAGGACTTTTTGCCGATAGGTCTCAACAACGACACAAGTCACCATAAAATTGTTAATACCATTAAATTATAATCTGTCTCGTGAGACTGTAATCTGTCGATAAATTGTAAACTGCACCATACTGCTTACCGATCTAATAGGTTAGGTTAGGATTGCGACCAACCACGTGCGAGCGAGCGGTGCCGCGGGAGCGGCCGGCGAGCGCTACTTCCATGTTAGTGGCAGTTACTTGACTATTTAGTAATAGCGCAAGGTTCTATCCATTTTGATACCAGTTCACAATTTTACGGTTTCACTTCGATATATAATTACCGAAAAATAAAGCGTTAATTTGTAAGCGGTTTACAATCTGTCGACAGTTTAAAATCTCGCGAGATAGATTATAATCCAGCGGTACTCTGACTATCGGAGATAAGTTGCGTCGCTGTTGAGTCCTGTCGGCGAAGAGTCATGTCGGCGTGGTGTCCTGTCGGCGAAGAGTCCCGTCGAAGTAAAGTCTTGTCGGTGATCAGTCTGTTGGCGTAGTGTCTGTCAGCGTTTAGTCGTAAACTCTAAAAATTGTCTGTTAGGTTATTTATGGCTCAAAAACAACTGGTTGTACCGTCTAGACACCAACCATTACAATTCTAAAGGAGCGCAATCAAATCCCTCACAAAGCTCTAAAACTAAAGGTTTATTCTAACTCAAATACAATTAATAGACCAAACATTTAAAATAAAGCTAGACCAAGATGGTTAACACTAAGTTAAGTTAATTAAGAGTCAATTGTATAGTTAGGGAGACAAATCTGTTGGTTGTCTGGAACAGTCGCTGAAGGATGAAGTAATTGTTGGTCCTCGGTACAGACTGGGTTTTTAGAACAATGAGAAATGTTTTAAAGATTTGTACTTTAGAGTAAAAGGTGAATTGGTTTCAAGGTTAATTCATTTAGAAACAAAAATGTTCTTTCATTATTTTGTACACAATTTCAAATGTAAAAATGTTTCGGTTGTGTTAATGTTTTTAATGATAAATGATAAATGATAAATGATTTTATTTCTGTAAGTAGGTTTGTACAAACACTTTTACACGTCAATCATATTTTTTTAAACTAGATGAGGTCGGCGTTTCCTATCTGACTACTCTGAGAAGAAAGGCCGAAACAAACTCAGAGGTCACAGTCTCTTTTAAAGTCCAGACATAATCTTGGTCAGATCATGTGAAGACCATGTGGATTGGTGTCTGAAATGGTCTTTTGAGGAAAGAAGACACAGACACAGGTTGAGTGGACCTGTCCATTCAGTGCACGCATGTATCAGTAATCATACGGCTCAACTCAGAACTTGAGGAGCTCAACGATTTGACGAACAATACCAAAGAAAGGACATTTGGGTAGGCCGCATAAAGTACTCAAACTGCCAGATTAACATTAAAAACGAACTGAGAAAGAGACGAAATACAAAAAACAAAAATACCACATAGTTCTCACATTCACAATAATTAAAACAAAAATAATATTATACTTCTCAAAGTAAATATTCATGTCAAAGTGTATATAATAATAATCAAATGTCAAAGTGTATATAATAATAATCAAATGTCAAAGAGCAAAACAAAGAAAAAACAACATTCAGTATACAAAATTGGAGCAGGTCAATCCCAAGCTTTTTTGTCCTCAATATAATCTTTAACGGTATAAAAGGCTTTCAGGCACAACTTACGTTTGATGAATGATTTAAATTTATTGAGACTTAGATCTTGAACATGGCTTGGAAGTTTATTATAAAAGCGTATACATTGACATCTGAATGACCCACCTATTTTCTTGAGCCTTGTTGATGGTACAACAAATTTGTGTTTGTTCCTAGTATTTATACTATGGATATCACTGTATTTTTTAAACATTTTAATATTTTTTATGAGCATATAAAAGATTTTCATAAATATACTGTGAAGGCACAGTCATTACATTTATCTCCTTAAATTTATCTCTGAGAGAGTGTCTCGGACTTAATTTATAAATTGATCGGACAGCTCTTTTCTGCAAGACAAAAATAGTCTGAATGTCGGCGGCATTTCCCCACAATAGAATACCATACGACATTACACTATGAAAATAGCTAAAGTACACTAAGCGGGCTGTCTCTACATCAGTTAAATTACGAATTTTTCTAACAGCGTATGCTGCAGAGCTTAGCTTTTTCGACAATTTAGCTATATGTGGGCCCCACTGAAGCTTGGCATCCAAAGTTAAGCCCAAGAATACAGTGCTATCTTCAGGATTCAATTCTTCGCCCTTTATCAACACATTAGTTTTCACCTGCTTAACGTGAGGTAGCGTAAACTTAATGCATTTGGTCTTTTTTTCATTAAGAAGCAAATTATTAACATTGAACCAGTGAACTACTTTTGAGATTGCGCTATTTACATCGTCATTAACAAGTTGCTGACGTTTAAGTTTAAACAAAAGTGAAGTGTCATCCGCAAACAACACTATATCATGATTATCCTTTATGAGGTAAGGCAAGTCATTAATATAAATAAGAAACAAGAAAGGACCAAGAATTGAGCCCTGTGGGACTCCCATTGATACTACGGATCCCGGAGATCTTTTTCCGTTTACATCAACACACTGAATCCTATTACACAAGTATGAAATAAGAAGATCCAGAGCGGTGTTCCGGATCCCGTAGTGGCGGAGTTTCCTGATTAGAGTTTCATGAAGCACGCAATCGAAAGCTTTAGATAAATCGCAAAAGATGCCCAAGGCATCGTATTTATTTTCCCATGCATTGTAAATATGCCCTAAGAGTTCAACACCGGCATCGGTAGTTGAACGACCCCTTGTGAAACCAAACTGTTTGCTATGTAATAAATTATGTTTATTAAAAAATCTTTGCAATTGGTCTAAAATTAATTTCTCAAAAATTTTACTAAAGGTAGGTAGTACTGAAATAGGTCTATAATTAGTGGGGTCTGATGTACTACCTGATTTAAACAAAGGTATTATTTTACTATTCTTCATTAGGTCAGGAAACTCCCCACAGTCTATACAATTATTAAATATAAGAGCTAAAGTAGGTGCTACAATGTCAATAATAGACTTAGCAACTTCTACAGAATTACCCCACAGATCTGCAGTCTTTTTTACATTTAAAGTGTGAAAGGTTTTAATTATATCTCTACAGCTAATATGTTCAAAATGAAATTCTGAATCACAAACATTAACATTTTCCTTAAGCAAAGACTCAGCAACTGAAGGTGATGAGTTTAGTGATTTTGTAGTTGAAACGGGAATATCTGTAAAGAAATTTTCAAAAGCCGCGGCAACTTGCGAGTCCGATGTGATTATGTTGTCATTGATAGACAGGCTGTAGTCAGTATTTCGGTTGCTAGACCTTCCCGTTTCACTATTAATAATATTCCAAGTCGTTTTAATTACATTACTACTGTTTTTAATCTTTGAACTCAAATAACGCGACTTGGCCATCCAACAAACTTTTTTAAATAATTTGGAATAATTCCTAACATATAAATTAAATTCAGCAGTGTTTACAGAAGTCCTTTCATCGTATAGCTCATAAAGTCGTGCTCTACTTTTATGAATACCAATGGTAGCCCAATCACTGAAAGAGACGTTACTATTAATCGAGATAGTCTTGGGAATAAAAGTGGAATTAAATTGTTTACAATATATCTTAAAAAAATCATCATATAGATGATTAGGATCAGCATTTGCAGACAAAACTGGTAATTTATTTTCGAGTTTAATTTTAAAGGCCTCTAGGCGAAATGCAGTTTTGGGGTTAACAATGATATCCTTTTTACCCATTTTTTTATTTTGATTTTTAATGGTAATGTGTTGCCCGCAATGATCAGAATCTAATAAATTAATAATTTCTTTGTGGCTCGGTACAACATCTGTAAAAATATTATCTAGGCATGTGGCACTACTAGGGGTTATTCTTGTGGGCTCCATAAATAAGTTTACAAGATTGTACGACTGAAATAAACTTATTATTTTACTACAATAACCTGAGTTATCCAATAAATTAACATTAAAATCACCGCAAACAATAATGGATTTGTTCGAGTTACAAATCTTGTGTAATACTTCATCCATTACCTTTTCAAAGCAGTCATACAATCCTGAAGGTGGTCTGTACACACTTAATACAACAAACTGCTCCAATTCTATACAGGCTATTTCAACTGTCCGCTCAACAGAGAGGCTCACAATATCCTTACGTTCTTTAAATTGTAACAGGTTACTTACTAAAATTAATGAGCCACCATGTATGCATTTACTCTGCTGAACGAACTACCAACCTGGTGATTATTAAAATTAAACATGAACTGGTGGCATTTAAGCCAGTGTTCTGTCATACAAAGAATATCTATATTGTTACAATTAAGGAATAAATCGACTTCTAAATCTTTGTTCAAAAACCCTTGAATGTTTTGATGCACCAGGTTGATACCATGTAATTCTTTTACACTTTTGCAAGAGGTTGCCTCCATTGTCTTACTTTCTAATTTAAATGAAGATCAATGTCAAAATTATTTGCCAAATTATTGGCAGTACAGTTTAATATTTCATTGCATTGCTCAAAAGGAGCAAGTTGTTTAGCCAAATTTTTGGCTGAAATAGAAAAAAAATATGATAGCGACACAGCTATCTGTCTTCTATGATAGTTAGAAAGATAGTACATCACAATATTATATCTATCTTTTGTCAAATGCAAATTATTACCAACATAATTGTTGGTATCAACTAGATTAAACAAATTATTATTAAAAGTCAAATTATATAAAGTCATATTTATCTCATATCTTAACCTATTTTCTTCCTGTGGCAAACCGTTGCTGTATTACCCATAAAAACTATTAATGTGGTGTCTCGGCTAAAATTACATTTAATAATTTGTTTCATAATATTAAATAATGAACAACCAGGCATACAGTAATTTATTATAGAGTGACCTGGATATTCCTCTGTCAACAAATCGCCTAACTCTTTTCCAATTTCATCACAGAATAACACTATGTCATTTTTTTCAATTGGCTTACACTGTTTTTTGGAACTGTAAATATCAGGAAAGCTCAAATCAACACAGGGCTGTGGTAAGGTGGATTTGCATGTTGTCAATGAACAATCCGGTATAGGTACATTGGATGGTGTTTGACACTGCTCACAGTTGTTTTTTTGTGAGTTTACCAGCTCATTCATTGCCAACACGTATTCCCTCATGATATCTTCTGAGGTATCATATCTTTTAGTCATTGAACTTAGTTTTTCCTGTAAATGGTCAAGTTCAGATTGCAAGTTCTCTGTGTCAATGTTGTACCTCCTAGTACTTTGCTCCAAATTTGAAGAATACATATCTAATAATTTAAGCAAGTTTAGTCGTTCTCTATTAAGTTTCACATTTTTTATGAAGAATTTATGTCTTTTAACTAACTTTTTCGTTTTAACAATGTATTTATTGATCTTTATGTATTTTTTAAGTTTATTGTTACTAGTTCTTACCCTCATTGAGTGACCTGACTTTGAATCGTTATCACCTGTCAAATCTATAGTGTAACATGGTTTTATGGCAGAAACCATTGAGGGAGCGACCGGCATCAACTCATCGAACAGACTTTGATTCAGCGAGGCGGTGATGTTAAGATTTGTAGTCTGAAGTTCAGTTATTTGACTATGAGCCTCAAGTAGCTGCTGTTGTAGTAAATGTTTGTGAGTAAGAGCTTGTTCATACTCTGTGCTACACTGGCTGAATCCGTCCACAACGAGCTGAAGTCTGTCGCGTTCTTCTATGGCATCAGTGTATTGAGTATATATCTGAGCCATTTCACTTTTCAACTTCCTATTCTTTTCATGGGCATCAAAGAGCACCCTTTCATTGTCATCTATTTCCTTACTGAGTTGGTCACAGGACTTCTTTGACGCCTGTAATTCGCTCAAAGCCTGATTGAGTTTGGACTCTTCGAGGCGAGCACGGGCGCTGCGAGTCATAATCATGACTATAACTAATAAGGAAGCGACAAGAAAGTGAAAGAGAGAAGGTAGTTATGCCAGCAGTCTAGGAGATGATTATTTTTAGTGGAAATATGAAAGTTAGATGTAAAGAAGGAGTCCTGTCACCAAACCAAAGTAAGGTTATGTTTACGTTCAAAAGTCACTGGCATACGTAGCCGAAATTAAAAAGAGTACAATGTAACAGCTGGTAAAAAAAAGAGAGTACGCAAACAAACTAATAGCACGTAAAATACAAAGTATTGTACCTTATATCAAGATGACAAAGCAAAAATTCACTTGTGCCGGCAACTGTCAACGATTCACATTGAAATATTTACACTTATTTTACACTCGTTACGTGAATCATCTTTTAGATGATGATCGCGGAATTTTGTAGCTGTAGATGATCGCGGAATTTTGTAGCTGTAATCAAACATTGCCAAGTTAGCAAAAAATATTTTTTACAAAAAAATACAAGGTATAATCAGCGTCTCAAAAATAGGGAGGAATGTGCGCAGGTATCGTCAGTCATCTTTCAGTCAGTCTTTTTAGACATTGCTTTATAAAAACCACTTTAAGTCATGCGTGCAAGGTTGAATTTGCAAAATATAATATTGTTTTTTCGTAACTATAACCACTGACGTACAATTGGGGACGGTTTTGAGAGTTACTTTTGTTCGATAATGTGCAACTTGGGTTTTTTGTATATCAATGCATGTTATTCTATTATTCAGGTTAACCATAAAATTTGCTTACCATATCGTCTTCATAGGAGGATGGTTATCATTATCCTTATTCTCTTCCTATATTCCTGATTTCGAACGTTTTATGTACTAATTCTACTATCCTTCTATAATATTGTAAATGTGAAAATTTGTATATTTAGATGTTTCACCCAAAGACGGCAGAACGGATTTCGTTGTTGACTCACAGATAGATAACCTTTTTTTTTAGTGTTGGAAATCACCGAATAACTTCAACTTAAATCCCGATCTGGGTGGAGCAGAAGGGCGTGTGAGACTTGGCGTGCGAAACCCACCCGTGTTCCCTCAGTGGCCTGTGTGCCAGGGGCCGCGGTATCTCTTTCGAACAACCCGCACCCCTGGCAGGTATCGGCCCTTGCGGACCCCACTAGTTGAGGCTGTCATCTCTTTGAGGCACAGATAGATAACCTGGGTGAACAATCGGATATTTCATCACAAAATGACAGCAAATCAACCGCGGTTGCTGCTATCGCATAAATATGCATGGTTTTGAATTTACTGACTTTGACAATACCCCAAAGATGATGAAATTTCAAATTGGTGTGAGGTAGGTACTATAATTAAAAAGTGAAAACCAAAAAGGTTTGGATACCTCTGTATTTTAATTTTTTGTCACCGCCTTCCGAAATTAAATTTATTTTTCACTTTGTAGTGTTTTTTCGAAAGTCGGTTGTTTAAAAAAAGAAAATGTATTTTTACGTAAGTACTATTTAGTACTTAGTAGTACCCCATAAGAGCGTAAGACAGTCAAAAGATAAACGATCATCAGTAAAGTAGCTATTTCAGACTCGTTACGGCACCTGACAATCCCTACTAATATTATAAATGCGAAAGTAACTCTGTCTGTCTGTCTGTCTGTCTGTTACGCTTTCACGCCTTAACCGCTGAACCGATCGTCATGAAATTTGGCCGAGATATAGCCTGGGATATGGGTAAGGACATAGGCTACTTTTTTACGCGATAACCGACATCCACGCGGGCGGAGCCGCGGGCAAAAGCTAGTGGTATATAAATCAGATAAAAGCACACTGGACAACGTCTCCCTAGGAACACTGGAAGTGGCATCCACAAAATTTATAATAAAACGTAAATACGTAAAATCAAATAAAATATTACTTTATATACTCCATTGGAAATAAGATTAGACATTAAAACAAACCTTTATTACAGTACGTTCAACCGATTTTGACTTCTATTCTGTAGGCATAAGGATGGCATTATTGCCGTATTACCGCCATGGGATCTGGAGGCAAAGGTCCTCGCGCAAATGTGGGAGTGGCGCGAGGAGGCCAAACGCCGGGGCGTAACTCCGCTGCCGCGGGAAATCGCGGCACAGCGGACAGAGCTCCGGCGGGATCTCATGGTGACATGGAGAGTGCGATTGTCGCAACCCAGTGCTGGGCACGCCACGATTGCGGCGGTAAGTCCCCTCTTTGAGGAGTGGCTTGAGAAGCGGCATGGCGTCCTCACCTTCCGCCTGACGCAGGTCCTCACCGGACACGGTTGTTTCGGGAGGTTCCTGTTTCGGATAGGGCGGGAGGAAACGCCCGGGTGTTTCCACTGCGAAGATCGCCCTGAGGACACGGTGGAGCACACGGTGGCGGTCTGCCCTGCTTGGGCGGAGCACCGCCGTGTCCTCGTGGAGGCGATCGGCGGCGGCGATCTCTCGCGTCCGGCCCTGGTCCAGGCCATGGTACGGAGCGAGAGGGCATGGGGAACCGTCACCTCCTTCAACGAAGCAGTGATGCTCGCGAAGAGGGAGGCGGCGCACGTGAGGGAGAGGCAGCATATGCGCCCTCGCGACCCCAGCCGCCGCAGGATACGGAGACGCCCTGGGCGTCGGGAATCCCAGGCCGATTTCCGGCCACCGTAGGCATGGGCTTGCGGACGGCGAGTAATGGGTAGCTCGCTGTCCGGTAAGGACCAAGCCCAAGTCGAAGGCGCGTTGTGTTCCACGCGCGCCTCAAAGAGATGTCAGCACAAAAAATGATGGGGCCCGCAAGGGCCAATGCCTGCCAGGGGTGCGGGTTTGTTCGAAAGAGACACCACAGCCCCTGGCTTAAGGGCTACTGAAGGAACACGGGTGGGTTTTAGTCAGTAGAAGTCTGACACGCCCTCCTGCTCCACCCAGAGCGGGAGAAGTTATTTGATGATTTCCCACCAAAAAAAAAAAAAAAAAAAGGATGGCATTAAAAGCAAAGAAGTGGTTACAATACCAACTATTTATTGCAGATGCGATTTATTATACCACCAACTCAATAGAAGTCAAAATCCGTTGAACGGACTGTAAAAAAGGTTTATTTAGCTGTCTAATCTTATTGCAAACGCAATAGAGGTTTGCATTGGTATGTGTGAGAAACAAAACACGATAACGGGATCATCAAGTTTGTTTCAGCAAATTTCCAAAACCGCTGGATTAATTTGACGGGACTTTTACTGGCAGGTAGCTGACGTTATAAGGAGTTACATAGGCTACTTTTCATCTCCGTGGGATGATTTCCAACATCCCCACGGGCTAAGCCGCGCGCAGATGCTCGTTGGAAATAAATTGCAACAGGCTGATGACAATGAGAACGGATAATCTTAACTTGGATATCGATCGTTGGATATAGGGGTTAAAAAATAGAAAAGAAAAAAAGAAAAATCTGACCGCTCATCACAACATGCGCCCTTTGCGAGGGTCCTTTTAAAACAATGACCACAATGTAATTATAACACGGGTACTGACTCTTCTTTCAAAATAATAACAAAGGTTCCTTAACGACTGATGTCTCTTTTAAATCGTTTAAAACGTCTAAAGATGACCATACCATTTTCCCGTCTTTATTATTTTCTTCATCTTTTTCAGTTTATTCTATACAAAACGACCGTCTTCTTCCTCCTTTTTTTGAGGGTGGGAAATCATCAACTTCTCCCGCTCTGGGATGGGGTGTGTCAGACTTTTACTGGCTAAAACCAACCCGTGTTCCATCAGTTGCCTGTGTGCCAGGAGCCACCGTATCTCTTTCGAACAACACGCATCCCTGGCAGGCATCGGCCCTTGTGGACCCAACCAGTTGGTGCTGTCATCTCTTTGAGGCGCGCTTGGAACACAACGCACCGTCGACCCGGGCTTGGCCCATTACTCGCCATCCGCAAGCCTGTGCCTACGGTGGCTTCCTGCTCTTGTCTCATGTTTATAAGTGTCGGTACTTCCTATATGTTTTTCTTTTCCATTCTTCCTTGACAAACAACGCACTATCATTCACTCAGTTTTAAGGGAGATGCTTGTCGCTCGTGAAACTCAAAACTGATTTTTTTTAATTTGCAGGCCAGTCACTTTGCAAAATAGAAATTCTCTTTCCATAATATATACTCATCATCCTTCGTCTTAGTAAAATAATTTTACCAGAAAAATCTATTAAGTTAAGCCATTGAACCAGTCTCTTCTAGAAACTAGTCTACGTCTAAAGTGAACTTTAACAAGAGCACACAATTAGGTGTCGCACGAACGGCGCCGCGTGCTGCACTCGTGTTGTTTTATCTCGTTACGTGTCAACTGACTCAGATTTACAGCTTCGTTATTAGTGAAATTGTGTAGCTAGTGTGTATTGACGCTCTGTTTTGATGGAGAAAGAAATATTAGCAAATTTTTGCAAAAAGATAACGGTGTGTATTTGATTGACTGATTTCGGGGTATAAAAAAGTATGATTTCGAAGCATAGGGTTATTGCATTCCTCATTGATATTTCCAATCAATTGGGGATTTCAGCATGTACTGTAATTATCAATTCGATTATTGGCAGTTATTAATTAAAATAGTGTAACTGGTAGAACACAGGTGGCCAATGGGTCCGAAAGGCTCGGGATTTGTTGCCGCGCACTGCAGTACTTAATCATAGCGTTGAAAAGCCTCCCACAAGGTGGATCTATAACCGAGTGAAGGCCGCAGAAATCCGCTGAATGTGAGAAGCACAGAATCGGTCGAAGTGGCGGTGCTTGGGGGAGGTTGTCCAGCAGTGGACGTCTTTTGGCTGAAATGATGATGATGAACAGGTGGAAAACTGTTTGATTTGCATTCGTTTTAGTTTTAAAACAGTCAAGTTAAACATTGCTGTCAACCACAGGATGGTATATTTTTTTTAACTTTTTTGAAATAACATTTTTCTTGAATTCTAAGTAGATACATACTTATCTGATTAAACCCACGAATTTCGAGTGGAAAAAAGAAAGGGAGACGTTTGACCTGGTAGTGAAACATCGCAAACTGATTTGTTCATTTATAAAAAGCTACAGAATAGTACACTTGATGAAACAGTTTATCAAGCAAGTGATTAATCTAAAATTCAGATAGATAAACTGAATAAGTTATTGACCTCGCACTAAACAGACAAATGATGATACACCAAAAATTCAAAGTCCTTGCAAAACTTTTAAACATAACTTTACTACAAAACAACAAAACGAATAACTCATGCTGATCTTGAAAGCTATATTGAAGGAATAATAAATCTCGAAAACTTTGACGTTTAATACAACAATAAGGAGTTGCTAAACAAAGTTCCGACCACAGGATAGTACAGAAGGTCAGGTCAATACAACGAGCAAAAACGCACGCACAGATAGACGCGCTTCACGTACAGCGGCTGCAAGCGCACTCGTAACTGGAATTTGTTTGGGTTCACCGTACGGACGCTTCTATGTATGCGTACACCTGATTACGCGCATTGCATGGTGCCAACCTTCTGTACTGTTCAGTGTTCAACTAAAATTGGGTACTATATACATACCTATGTTAATGTTACTCGAGGGACTCGTTATATGGAAGTTCTTTTGTTTTGAAGAATATCTTTGATTGCTATGTTAGGTACAAAGGTTGCGGACGGTGTGGTTGTGAAAATAAACTTTTCTAAAAGAAGCAAGAAAGATAAATAGGTTTATTTGTCGCAGAAACTCACATGCATAAAAAACGTCTGTAAAGTCATGTCGAAAGAACGAGATACGTAAATGTATGAAATCAGAAAGTGATTACAACAAGCTGTAGCTATTACGCCATAACTTTAACGTGTATGATTTTACGATGTTTACGAGTACATCAACATAGAAATTATAAACTACGATGCCTTCCTATAGATTGAATCGAAGTTACCAACGAAGTACCGCATTCCAATTCCCAATAACATTAATACTGTCCCCAATTCAAAGCCGTAGAACTAAAGATTAATAACCATTAAATCCCCACGTACAAGTATTAAAACGAAGCTTTTAAACGTTTGAAACCACCGAAGACGCACTCCTGTTTATTTATAGCACTTTGATGAAGTTTTAAGTCTACTGCGTTGTAAAATTTATAACGTAACCAGTGGAGATGGAACTCTGGATTCATCAATAGAAGTTCCTCAGTGACCCAGGGTTTGGTAAGGGTTCGGGGGGATGGGAGGTCAAAGTAGTGTGGTAGTGATTTTAGAGTGAGGACAGAGTCTACAGATTGTTTGCTTCTCAGCGGTTTATGGAAGTAGATAATGGGGGCGTAGGAACGGCAGATGGGTCTTGGGCGAGGCTATGAAAAGTGCGGGAAAAACTTTTTTAGAAGAGAAGTTCCATTCTTTTTATGTCTTGGTGAGAATAAGGAAAGGCCAGAGGCCATTTTAACAAAACGCTAAAGTCAAAGTCAAAGCATTTATTTCAAATAGGCACAGAAAAGGCACTTTTGAACGTCAACATTTACAATAAATTAAAATAGCTTTTAAACGTTGCCCCACACAAGGAATTTCTCCTGTATTGTGGGTGCGTTTAGAAAATTTTTACTCAACACAAACAGCCAGACCCGG
The DNA here is from genome assembly GCA_949987655.1 of Polymixis flavicincta. Lineage (NCBI taxonomy): Eukaryota > Metazoa > Arthropoda > Insecta > Lepidoptera > Noctuidae > Polymixis > Polymixis flavicincta. The sequence continues at coordinate 10,424,258 of OX465195.1, read as the reverse complement.
AACAACGACCTAAAGGTCATACAAATATTTATTACGTGCGGGAATCGACCCCGCTGACGCAGCGCAGCAGTCAATCCTTTAACCACTGCGCCAAACGTGCCGTCAATTGATTCTAGTCACCCCTGTGTCGCTATTAAAAACAGACCCCAATATTTTAAAATGCGGAATCGAAAAATTCTCTAGTAGACCTGTAGGTACCTAAGCTGCGAGTTTCAGACACAAAATTGAATCATAATTATTATTTATAGTTTTCCAACTCTTCACTCAACTTAGGTACCTTCGAATTTCACAAATGAAACTGAATGCCTTCAGCACAACCAAACCGCGTTAAAGACCTGTCAGTGTCGTCATTGTTGTGGAATATTGACCCTGGCAGCTCTTTGAAAGCAGTTACATTGAAGAAATTGACTCCTAGAAAGAAAGTTGAAACTTGTTGCCCGTTCTGAAACGTAGACAGATAGATCTCTCCAATAAATTATATACCAATGATGACTTTCATCATAACATGTACTTCTCCAAGCAATATGTTGTAATAAACCTACCTAGCGGTTATATTCCCCCGTTATCTCGTGGCCCAAACTGCGGCATGTTGGTAGATGATTCAGCCGCGTACTCTTGGTCTTTGTTACCAACTTTCTTGTTTCATTTGCCTTACTTGTTCATCTTGAGCATTCGTATTCGCTGAGATATTTGTGCATACATCTCAGTAGTTATCAATTTCGACGTAAAAAAAAAAACACTGAGGCAAGTAAGCTTTGTAGCTACTGAGAAAAAATATCTATGACTAGCAGTGTCTGCAGTTAGTAGATTAATACGGTGTTAAAGTACGTAACGAAACTGATAAAATTAAATAATATGTATTAAACTGTTTATGTCAACCTTGCCACACAGGTCGTATCAAAAAGCGGTTTTAAAAGTTGAAAAAAAAAATTGGGGCAAACCTGGCAGGGGTAAATTTACGATTGGTAATTATATTACCTAGTATTTTCGAGAAAGTGAAAAAGTTGTCAAAGGTGATAAAGGTGACAAGCCAGCATGTTACAATAACAATAAAAAAAAACACGAATTCTTCATTGTAATTTCATTTCAGGCTAGTGTGTTTAAATTACGGAAAAATAAAAACAATTATAATATAAAATTATTAATTTAATATTTGCAAGAAGCTCATAAGTCTACTTAAAACCTACTATTAAGAACACTTTTTGGTCTCAAAATTAAATAGAACACTTAAGTACAATTATTTACATTAAAACTACTTAACGTAATTACTGTGGAACATAATCATAATTTGAATGGTTTATCATTAATTCATGCTTTTGTGGTTGTTTCCTTATTTTTTTAGACTATAAAGCCCATTAAAAAATTAGCACTTTTTAGATTCTTTACTAATTTAAAACCTCATCGATGTATTTCTTGAATACTTGATATTTGGCTTAAAAAAACCTTGTGTAAAACCTTGTTTCGTATCAAAAGAATAATAAACATGGGAGTAAATTTAGATAGTTAAACTCTTTCTCTTGAAACTCATTTTTTATAGGTTTAGCTTGGGATATTGTCATAATTAAATTTTAATGACTCCATAAATATAAAATTAAGTCGTTTATATCATCTTTTCATTGTGCTTGAGCCACGAAAGTCTTTCGAACATCACAATGAGATTATGTGATAAAGCATTTTTACCTGTCTTATTTTGGATTCTTTATCCTCTTTACTTCCAGATAAGCGTGGAAGCATTTTAATGAACATAAAATATTATAATCTATTACTCTAGTCACTTATTTTAATTATAACCATTCATCCTTAATCATATCTGAAGCTTTTTCCGCAATCATGATTGTAGGAGCATTCGTATTACCTCTGACAATTAATGGCATAATTGAAGCATCTACTACTCTTAGTTTTTCAATACCATAGACTCGTAATCTTGGATCAACCACCGCTTCTTTATCCCATTGAGGACCCATCTTACATGTACCTACTGGATGAAATATAGTTGCTGTGTACTGAATAAGCAAACATGTCCAATATTCATCACTACCCCAAATTAATCCAGAACAGGCTTGGACTGGTATTTTGACATAGCTGGCTCCACTGGCTCTAAATGCGTCAGTTTCTTCTAGACTAACAACGAATTTAAGTCCATCAATCAAAGCTTCCATGTCTTCTCTCTCAGTAAAGAACCTTGAGTAAATCAATGGTGGACCAAATGTTGGGTCAGTAGTATTAAGTAGAATAAACCCTCTACTTTTAGGAGTCAACAATAATGGCCTAGCCGATAAACCATCGTAGAATGATAAAGGAAATATGTTTGTAGCCAAATATGTTGTCGGATCAGCATAAAAGTCTTTGACATTTCTTCCATCAAAATGAAATTGTATGTTCGGTTCGTCCTCATTGTAATAAGTGCTCATAAAAGCAGTGCCAGTAAGAGTACCAGTTGAAGCCAATGGTCCATGTTTGGGAAAAGGTTGGTTATAAAATTGGTGGATCTCTTCCATTAATTGCTCACCAGTTACAGCTGTTGATGTTTTATTTGATAGAGCCAAAGTCAAAGCATCTGTAGTGATATGGTCTTGGAGATTACTGCCAACACTTAGTTCAGCCAATACCGGAATATTCAAACTCTTTAAGTGGTATTTTGGACCAATACCAGACAACATCAACAATTTTGGAGAGTTAATTGTACCACCGCTTACTATGACTTCTTTTTCAGCATGAGCTGCAAGTATTTGTCCATTTTTAACATACTCGACTCCATAGGCCTCTTTCGTGATAGGGTTGATGAGTATTTTAGTAACAAAAGCGTTGTTGATGATATGAATGTTGGGCCGTTTATATCTAATAGGGCTTATATAAGCTTTATTTGCGGAGTTTCTTTGACCTAATTTTGAAGTAGTTTGAGCTATATCAGTTCCAAATTGGCTTTCACCGTTAAAATCAGTGATGGGAAGTCCTTTTTCTTTGAAAGCTTGCACTAACATCATGGAATTGATGTCGAGGTACTTGAACCGTTCAACGTTAATGGGGCCGCCGACAGCGTGGTAGAATGTGTCGTGGGCTTCTACATCTTGATTGTTTTCTGCTTTCTTGAAGTAAGGCAGGACCTGGAAAATTCAAAATGCTGGGTTTAAATCTAAACCATTATAATTAAATTCTTATGATTATGATTTACGTATAACCATTGATTAATAAAAATTTGTACCAACTGGGGGCCGCAACTTTCTAATTTACAAAACCCTGATTGTCCTTGGATGTTGATAATATTATTGAAAAAAAAAATGTATGATATAAATAAATAAAAAGAAAAGTCCTGACTGTCTGACTGACTCATCAACGCCCAGCCCAAACTCTTGGACATAAAAAACTGAAACCTGAATTTGAAATGAAAACTGAATTTTGCACAGAGGTTTATAATGTAGACAAGGAATCAGGAATGATTTTTCGAAATTAAATCCCTAAGGGAGTTAAATAGGGGATGAAACATCCGCGTGGGCGAAGCCGCTGGCAAATGCTAGTTATCTATAAAATGATGAATGATTTATACATAAAATGTATAAACTTACACCATTTTTCAATGGGTTAGGTAATAATGGATTATTAATTATAAGACTCACTGCTACGATTATAACATTGTCATGTATTGCTAATCTATCAAATATTCAGATACAAATAATAATGACTTCTTAGAACACCTATAGTGAAATGAGGTTTCCTTTGATTCAGGCATGTTATTTAGCGAGTAGCGGTATATGCGACCTCGTTACAGCTGTTTCACCCTAAAGTTGAATGTCTTTGGCACATCATAAAAATGACCAGGAGGCCAATTCTCGTAATTAAAACCATTCAAAATATAGTCGCAGTGTCATCTCAGCGACAAGCAAATGTCAAAAATGTATGAAAAATCGAGGTATTTTTGACAGATTGACACTGAGATCAGTAGGCCAATTCTTGTAATTAAAAACGTTCACAATCTAGTCGCAGTCTCATCTCAGCGACAATCAAACGTCAAAAAGTTGTCAAAAATGTATGGAAACTCGCGGTTTTTTTGACAGATTGACACTGAGATCAGACTGTGAACGTTCTTAAAATTACGAGAATTGCCCGTCAGAATGTGAACGTTCTTAAAATTTGTAGAATTGCCCCTAAGGTCTATTTGTGTATGTGACAGTGAGATAGTGTCAATCTCAGTGAAGTTTCGATTTAATGCTGAGTAAGGATCTTTGCCACCACTGATCCATATACTGGTGCGTGGAAAATCACCACCATCTTGTTTTATCAATACATTTCACTATCCACAAGTGGTTAACTACAGCGTCTTCCTGACAATGTCACAGGCACTTCTTTGTTTTGGTTTGGAAATCATCAAATTACTTCTCCCGCTCTGGGTGGAGCAGGAGGGCGTGTCAGACTTTTACTGACTAAAACCCATCCGTGTTCCCTCAGTAGCCTGTGTGCCAAGGGCGACGGTATCTCTTTTGAACAACTCTCACCCCTGGCAGGCATCGACCTATGTCATACGCGCTTCAAATGATCCTTGTGTTGTGAGATTTATTTTAAAAATAATATGATAGTTTTAAAACTAAATTATAAGTATCCACTGTGGCAACACTGTGAAAGTACAAATTACTTATAATGAAACAAACTTTTAAATGTATTTTCATTATTAAAAGTGAAAACGGCAACACGCCATGGATATGTTATTATCGTTGTTAGTTCGCTGGGGAAAAAGTTGTTTTAAAATAGTAAAATTTTGTGCAAAGTTAGTCGTTGTCCGATTGTAAAACTGTACAGCGGCTTATAAGTATTAGCTTGCTAAGTACAAGTATAAAAAACACTACCTTATAAGTAGAGCGTTTTTATATACTTATACTTATCACTGCTTATTGTCACAAGGAGTACCTAAAAGTACTTAAGAAGTTGACTACACAAAAGTTAGCTGACCTCTCTAAAGCTCCATCCATGATTGCCAAGTTCTGCCCAGCTATCGTAGTCCCTCCGGTTTCCTCTCATGTATATCATGTAGTTTATGGCACTCGATCCTCCCATGGTCTTCCCTCTGAAACGTTATAGTTTTAAAGTTAATTGGTTTCTCTGGTAAGTTGGCTTGCTCGGCCAAAATTATGAAATCGTAGGGTTTCAAAAATTTATTTATCAAAATTCAAAGTTTTAAAAGGAAGCATACTTCATATTTTCATATTACTAAGGTATTATTATTTAACTTCTTTTGTTTTGTTACATAATCGAAATAGAATTAATTAGAAAATACAATAAAACTATCATTATAGTTTTATTGTATTCTCTAATTAAAAATAAAATCTAATTATAATCAGAGGTATGAAACTAAAACTACTAGCTTTGTTAACAATGATATCTGATTTCATAATTTAGCAAACAAGCTTTAATTATTTTAGTATGACCAACGGCTACAACTAAAAACATTTTAATTAATACACAACATAGGTACGTGCAAAGGTAACTGAAAGTTAAATACACACTACAATTAAAAAAAACAACATTAACTAAATAAACTACAAAAACTAAATAAAATTGTGCGTTATAAAGTGACAAACTGCTAACACGTTATATAAAATAAACTAAACCATTAACAATATATAAAATCAAACTCATAGAAAAAGTACATACTAATTACATACAATTTGTGATCCAAAGAATAAAATTACGTGCCTACGTGTAGTATTTCAATATCTCAACATATTGTTAGTTAATTAACGATAACGAAACAACATATAAAAAGTGTTGGTAAACAAGTAACAATTTTTATAAAAAACAACCTCAAAATACTACCTGCAGATATTAAAATATTTCGGGGAAAAATATGTAGATTCTATTCTATTTTCAAAATGAAATGGACTAGACTAAACATATTGCATCATGACAACCACTGAAAAAGCTAATATTATTATAGTGCATTCCAAAATACTAACAAAAATTGTTCAGATATTGAACATATTTTAGACATTCATGACGGTGTATGGAAATAAAGAAAATATAGAAGGATCGGTCTCAAATCTGACGACATCACGTCTAACATCGAAGTGGCTTTTTTCCAATTTAAAAACTGTCAGCGCCAGAAGAATTTTGATGTAAAAACTTTGCTGCTATACAGGTAAGATGCAATAGGTCAGTTAAAATAAAACTCCGAGAAGAAGAGGGTATTGCAAAATAAAGTTCAGTAGCACAATGAAAGATAGTAACTGTAGAAACTTTCGAAGCTGTAAATTCTTTAGTTTCTCACTGATTAAATTTACTTTCCGTAGCATTGTTTGTTTTTTATTCCCACTGAGTAAATTGTAAAATTAAATAAACATTTGTAGTGGATATTTAAGTCTTATTTGCATGTGATAAAATTCTTGTGGTTCGCGTTAAGTAATCATCAAAAGTCCATCGTTTAACTTCTAATCTTTATCTGTTTTGTAACAGATTATTAAAGATAATCTACAAAATTTTCTACGTATTAAAAATGTATATTAGAAAGCACAGGAACATTAACATATACAGCTAAACAATTATCTACGTCGATTAAAAGAAGTTTTAGTAACAATTCTAAAAAAAATCGCGAATTTTTCACTTACCATACTGTAGATAATCGTTTTTGTGGCAATAAGGGCATTAAAATAATAAGGGAAATAAAAATCACATTCTTTGGCAATAGTTTTAATTACAATGGAAAAAAATATATTTACATATAATAATCGATGACATTGAATACCTTTCAATTAATCATATTCACAGATTCCGAAAAAAATATGATGGAATATAATATAACAACTACAAAGCAATTAAAAAAAAAATGAAAGAAAAGGTATTCTTACTAAACAGGATATTCTCATTCCTGATACCTTATGAGTGCATAAGGTATCAGGAATGAGAATATCCTGAATGATCTCAACAAAACCTTCTAAATTCTTACTGTGGAAACATGTTACATTTAAAAGGCTGTAAAATTGAGGAACCTGTTACTGCGACAGATCTTGAAACAAAATCGAAATAAATATAGTTCTGAGAATCTAGGATTTGTGGAAATTGAATTGAATTGAGGAGCCACATAAATTGTGTAGTCTTACCGAAATTATGAAGCTTTTGCATTTTATTTTATACTACAAATGAAAATAAACTTGCTACTAAATTATTTTAAAAATCTGTTTTAATTGATTCATAAGTTTCTAAGAATTTTATGGATTTTTCAGATAAATCGAAGCATTGTAGCTATCACAAATTCTACCGTATAAAATCCATGTTTTTATGTACAGATTACACAAATAAATACTCCTAATTCCATTGATTTAAATAGTAAAGATACGGTCGTCCGAACATTTGACGGACGCTTTCGCCCTACACAAAAACACTAACACCATCTATTAGAACTACGATGTCAATCGGCGTGTCTGCTCCTAGACGTAACCTTGTAAGCGCGGGGTGTGGTATTTTTCGAGGTACAAAGAAATAAAAATAAAAACCTTACATTTTTCAAAATTTATACTTGTTGCAGTTTGTTTGTGTTATTAAGTTTTCATTGGCCTTCGAATAAAACAATTATTAAAAAATATTGTTTTTTTTGGTAATCTGGACATATTTTCCATTTTGGATTCGTAGTATTTTCTGACTTTGGACATTTTAATTTGCTTTTAATAAACAATAAAAATCAATTTTGTACAAAATTTAATCATAGAGTAATATTATTAAACCTTTTTTAAACGAGCGTCGCTGCAAAGTTATGTCGCGCTTTTACGCGGCTTCGCGTCGTCTTTGCCAAAGGTTGAGACAAATAAGAAAGAATATTGTTTTAAATAATGTTAGAAGTCTACTTTAACTTTCCGGGGATATGAAATGTTATAATTTTTTTAAATGTGCTTTTAGTCGTAGTTCACGCAACCCTACACGGCACAACTTGCCACTTTTGCTTGCAAAAATTTACGACCGCTCCGAAGACAGCCGATCGCGTTCTAGTTCACTTCGCTATAGGGAAGACCATTTTCGGACCAAGTTCGAGGCGTCATTGTAACGTGCGGACTCCGCTCAGTCCTTATATTTATATCGATGCCTAATTCCTATTCAATTATCTATCGGCTTGTTTTCGAGTTCTAAGGTGGCTCCTCAATCCAGACGTCTAAATTGAGGAGCCACCTTAAACGTCCTGTAACTTTTAACGTGTTTTACTACAAAGTCCAGGATCGGGCATACAAAATCTGGTAATTTACTACTAAATATTAGTAGTACCCATGTTTAAATATTAGTCATGGCTCTTCAATCCATACGGACACGAAATGTTGTGCACACATTGACATTTTATTATATAAAATGATATGAAAAATATATATAAGAGTCTTTTGTATCATTAATATTGTACTGACTTCTTGCAATTCCTACCATAATTTGTTTCCACAAATAGTTATTATTAAAATATGTGCTAACTGAAACTGTACCCACTCACAGTAATGTATACTACGCGAAAAGTTTTAAGTATAGTGTTAATTTTTTAAAGATTCCCATCAAACGGTATCCCAATCCTCTTTAATCATATCAGAAACTTTTTCTCCAATCATCATACAAGGAGCATTGGTATTTCCTCGAACTATATGAGGCATTATAGAAGCATCGGCGACCCTCAAATTTTGTACCCCATACACCCTCAATCTTGCATCAACTACTGCATTCTCATCATGCCTAGGTCCCATCTTACAAGTTCCAGCAGGGTGATATATAGTCCCAGTATAACTCTTTAAAATACAAGCAAAATATTTAAAACTACCCCATCTATGTGGAGTGCATGGATGTACACGTTTTCTTATAAACTTCACATTGTTTTCTTTAAAAGCGTACGTCTCTTCCAATTTAATTGCGAACTTTAGCGCCGCTACCAAAGTCTTCAAATCATTTTTTACCGTGAAGAAACCTGGATAAATCAGAGGTTGACCAAGGATAGGATGAGTTCTGTTTAGAGTTAAATATCCTCTGCTCCCTGGTTGTAGAAGAATTGGTCTTACGTTTATACTATCGTACATTGAAAACGGGAATATATTGGTAGCTAAATAAGTAGAAGGATCCTTGTAGAAATCTTGTTTGTTTCTACCGTCAAAATGGAATTGTATGTCTGGGATTGTTGCGTCTTTACCTGCGTATTTTGTTCTATGAAAGGCTGTCATTTGGAGAGGTCCAGTCGCAGAAATCTCATTGAATCTGGTTCCGTATTTGTAAAAATCTTGAACTGCTTTCAACATTTCTTTTGCTGGTAAATTCGTTGATGTATTATTAGTGAGTTTCATCAAAACTGCTTCTGTAGTGACATGATCTTGCAAATTATAGCCCACTTTTAAATCCATTATTACAGGTATTCTCAATTGCGCCAAGTCTAATTTTGGTCCTATACCAGACAACATTAATATTTTTGGACTATTTAATGAACCTGCGCTGACTATTACCTCTTTACTGGCAAACACGTTATATACCTTATTATTTCTTGTATATTGCACCCCATGAGCAATATTTTCTTTATTAATAAGTACTTTGATTACTTGCGAGTTTGTCATTATAGTAAGGTTGGGCCTTTTTGCGCGTATGGGTCTTATAAATGCTTCATTTGATGACACTCTCCTGCCGTTTCTAGTTGTAGTTTGGGTGCTCATGGTTCCAATCTGTTGTTTTCCATTAAAATCAACTAGTGGAAATCCTTTTTCACGAAACGCCTCTACAAGCATAGCAACATTCGGGTCGATGTATGCAAATCGTTCTACATTAAGTGGGCCTCCAGTTCCATGGAAGTAGGCAGCCCGAGCTTCAATGTTCTGATTGTTCTCAGATTTCTTGAAATATGGCAATACCTGAAAAAAGAAACCATAGGTTTTTCTATTGGGATTCAGAATTTAAGAATTCAAATTTTGAATTCTTAACCGAGTTGATGGAAAATAATTTTGTTGTTTGAATGGCAAAATAATTATGAAAGCAAGCTTTGATTAGGTTAATTGGCTGAAATGAAAATACACGTAGGTACTTAAAAAAGTTAATATACAACGATGCTACTCACATCCTTATAGCTCCATCCTTCATTGCCAAGCATAGCCCACTGATCGTAATCCTTTTTATTACCTCTCATGTATACTACATAATTTATAGCACTCGATCCTCCCATAACTCGGCCACTGTAATGTCAAAATTAGTTAGTAAATTGCCTTTAATAACATCTCTTCAATGGCAGAGCTTCATTCATGGGTTTTGGTGGAGTGCAGTCAGCCGATTTAAAATACCAAATTATAATTTTCAGTAGCATTAAAGCATGCAACAGCAATGGCAATAAATAACCGGGCTATAATTTTCCCACTGCTGGGATACGGGTCGACACAAGCCTCTTCTATGTGGGAGCGAGTGGAATGTAGTTTACTACGTGTGTCCCGTACGGCCTAGTGGATATCACAATATGTCTTTGAATTTTCGGTTCTTGGATATGTCAAGAATATTTTCCTTAAACGTTTTTAGCAATTGTGGTGAGATAGAATGGGTGTACATAGACGGTTTTCGGCAATTTCACTCCATGGAATTCGAGACTTCCTGTAAACACACTCCCCCTTATTACAAAACAAGGTTTTTCTTTAGGTATGGTTTAAACCATCGAGCCTCTTTTTTAAATAAGAACCTAAGTGAAATCGAAATACGGCTCCTTTTACAAAACTGACAAGTTAGTCCAGTGCTAAATTGTCAGTTTTCTAAAAGGAGCTGTAATTCTATTTCAGTTCTAAGTTCTTATTTCAAAAACAGGCTCGATGGTTTAAACCATACCTAAAGAAAAACCTTGTTTTGTAATAAGGGGGATGAGTTTAATATGACGATTCTATTTCACTTGTCACAAGTTTTGCTTCGTGGTCAACCAAAAGCAATAAAAAAACCTAAAAACTAAGTATTTGAATAAATCAGGTGATTGGGGATTCTTGTCGACGAAAACGGCTAAAAATACAATTTCATTAAAGAAAAATTACATGAGCAAATACAATTAGAATTTCCATTTTCAACCGTCTTTTTTTCAATCTAATTTCCATTAAAAATAATAATTTTACTATTATTTGAAGACGTTTTTAATATTTAACAAGCCTTTAATGGATTCTTGGAGCAAGGGCAAATAAATGGACTAAAATCCTGCAAAGGAGTTAAAAGGATTTAAAATAAGTATAATATACTTCAATATAGCCCGTGAATAATCAGTCATAATGTTTTCTCTGTAAGAAAAAGTGGGCCATAATCCACCACGGGGCTCAGTACGGGCTGGTATAATTATGTTACATATCTTCGAATTTTTGGTTCTAGGTCATGCCGGTTTCTTCACGATGTTTTCCGTCACCGGTTTGAGAGCTGTGGTGATACTATTATTAGATAACTTACGCTGTGTGCATTTTTTGAAAGCACAATAAATAATATGTTATAGAAGATAATTCGAAAAGTTACTTTAAATTGCTTTATTTTGACATCCAAAGATCCAATATCCGTCGATAGCAACACATATTTAAATATGACCCACATAGAATTAATACTTGTGACAAAATAATATCATAATTTTGACACTTTTTGTCAACGGTAACAAACCTTTCGATTTAAACTTAATGTTGACATTTATTATCAAGATAACATGCAGATTTGCTGTTCAATATTATTTTTCTTGTGGTGTCTTTTTTTAAAGCCTTTATTTGGTGATGGCAATTTTCATCAACCAATTCAATGCCAGTTTTTCGATTCCACAGAGTTCGGGGATTAAGTTGTTTTATCTTTATTATCTCACTGCACATTTTGTTCCCAGTAGGTTAGTTCTGATTAAATAAAGATGTAAATTGAAAAAAAAACAAGAAAAAAAAACCACTGGATTAAACCACTTACAAGAAAAAGTAGTAGTTAGGTAGGAAGAGTCAGGAAAATTTATTAACGCCACATAACATCACGCCTTGTTTCCACAAAGGGTTGGGCAGAGTTGTACCTATAGTACACCCACATTTCTCCTGTTACTTATGTTAAAATAGTACTTAATCACCCCCTTATTTATAAACGTTGCTTAAAGTTAAGTAATTATTAGGGTCTGCTTACCCATCCATTTTTGCCTTTATACATCTCTTAACTTTAAACAACGTCTATTGTTACTTACGAAGGTTTATTGTTCATGATACTACCAACAGGTTAAAACTGCCGTATATTCAATTCACAGCTGTCATTCTTTGACAGTTGTACCTACGAAATGGCTATTACATGACAAATTGACGTACTATGTTTATTTGACAATCAATTTATTTCTCTGTTATCTCATTTTTTCTGCAAACAGCAAATGACGAAATTACGTTACAAATGCAAATTTTATTTGAAGCTGAAAATTTGTAACAGAAAATGAGAACAAAGATTTGGTGTTTTCATTGCCTAATAGTGTTGAAAAAATTAATAACAATGTCTTAATTTCTAAGAAAAGCGACTTAAGTAATTAAATAACAAAGGCGTTGCTGAGATTAATTTAATAACTGTAGTAAATTTGAAAATACCTTTTATTATTTTGTGTTTCTAAAAAGTCTAGACTATGACCTAATTCCATGAAACGTTTAGGGCCTGCGCCGACTAACAGCACGGCACGGCACGGCAAGGGATTTTTATGCGACGAATAGGAATATAACTTATATTTTTAAGACTATAAAATTTAAATTTCAATGATGATGCCTAAGGACGTCGCGGCATCGTTGCCGTTGAAAATTTAATTTTAAAATCATACTATTATGTTATATTTCTATTCGTGGCTTAAAAATCCTTGCCTAGGCGCAGGCCATTACATTACCTATCCACTTACAGAATACTTTGCGGCGTATCCTGGATAGTTTGGCTGACTACGAACTTGTACACTGGCTACTAAATATGATTGACGTGTAAAAGTGTTTGCACAAACCTACTTATAGAAATAAATTCATTTATAATTTACTTTTACTGGTGTTTTGTTTTGCTACCGAATGTCGCAGTTCAACCTACGAGGTTGTTGGCTGCTTAACCAAGCTATCATGTAGATACCAAAAAAAATTAAGGTCCCCAGCTAGGAAATATCACTTATAAACTAAGTGAATATACGCTAAGGTGTGTGTGGGGTATCGACTCCGCGGCTGCATTTAGAGCGTCGTCGTCATTGCCATCCAGATCGGGTTTAGCTAGTTGAACCGGGGGGCATGAGTTATTCTTTGAAGTACCTACGTGCCAACACGTGCGCTGGGGTAAAGCGAAGAGCTGGGGGCTCTGTCTCGCATAAGCTCGTAGCATCATGCTGAGCGATGGCAGTTTTGCTTGAATGTGACGCGAAAATTAATTCTTTTAACACATTTACTACCACCTTATATTGTTCGTATATTCAAACCAAAATTGTATTTTTTTAAAGCTTTACGAAATGGGTATAGCACGGCAAATTAACGTAGTATCTCAATTTGATGATCCATTTATTTTTCTATATACTGTGTCATTACATTTCTTATAGAAAATAGCACCGACCTGTAGGTTTAATTGGTACACCTAGCTCTGTAACTCCTTTAAAATTCTTCTACGTACCTCAGCCATGCACATGTCTGTCCTCTTTGAGCCCTGCAGGTCATCTCCTCAGGCTGGGTGCGGTAGTTCCAGTCAATACTGGACCTGCCCAGTGCTGGAGCGAAAGCTGGAACACTGGTCACGTCTGGTTCTTCTGGACCGGCTTCTATAAGCAGGATCTGAAATTGAAAAATGTTAATTAATTTAAACAAACTGGTTGTTGCCGCATTAGTCTACTATAATTCACGTCACTACACTCACGACGATGTCCACGGTGAACTAAACGGAAAACGCTAATCGACCGCTGCGCTGTGATTAGCCAGGCTGCGAATACGCGACGGCTACTCAGCCAATCAGAAAACAGCAAGTTAATTGTGTGTTGCCTGTGAGTGGACACAATGAGGTGACGAAGAACTCTTAGACAAATGACAAGTACAATGGAACGTGCTCGCTATAAACCCAAAAACTACGTAAAAAAAAGGGTTTCCAGTTATTTTCATCGGCCTCAATCCTATAACACTAAAAACAACACAGGTTTTCATATAAGTAGGTAACTCAAATCCCACAGTAAGTAGGACAAATGTTAAACAAGGTTCATCAATATGTAGAGAGAAAATAATCTAAAACCAATCGTGAGCTATACTGTACCAATTTTACAGCATGACTTCTTACATAATAATTATTTATTTATTTCAACTTTTACACGTAAGTATAAATAAATAAATGTATATCTATGTATACGTAATCTCATAATCATGATCATTCATAATTTGTGTAGATATTACATATTGAGAAATTTATCAAAGCGTTTATTTCGAATCGTAAGAATGCCTGTTAACATTTTTTTTTCAAACAAACGTTTTTTAAATGCAAATCATTTCACTAATTTATAGTTCACCGAAAAACGTTATGAAAATAATATAGATAATTCCATTTTAGAAATAACCACACAACAAACACTGCTACTACAAATATCTGCCAGTTTTAACCCAAAAAAAATCTTATATAATGCTTCAAACGGACCCAGTGAATCATCTGCGAGTAAGCATAAACGCAAAAATCCCCGATTTTGTACGAGAAAATATTACCGTATGATTATTACCATAACATATATTGGTATGTATAAAGAATCGGTGAAATATTTTATGCTTTGTAAGATTTATTTTAGGTTAGAACTTCTAGTGCCCTGAATTGCCTTAGGGGTCGATTTAGCCGATATATTGCTACTGGAGCATGATGTTATCTTGTTAAGTACCCTCTTCTTATAAATTTTAATAGAAGTTTTATAACATTACTGTGTCTTGTCTGTAGATAAAACCTTGAACTACTTTAATATACTTTATGAGGGCACAATTATTATATGATCGAAAATACGTATATCGTCTTTTTTTGGTGTTATATTACGGCTCATGTTGCTGATATCAAGGATTTAGTGACTATAGACAAGATACCTCTTAGTTTATTTTAAAATTGGTTAAAATCTTGTAAATTGCGTAAAGGACCAGCTCTTGTCTTCGACTTCGCCTGGTGGAAAGCGATGAATGAGATCTATGCTGCCAACCTACGTGCTCCAGTTTTTTCATACTGTACTCGTATGTCCATTTTTTGTTTCGCAAACTTATACTCTTTGACACTTGATAATAATTATATACACTTTGACTTAAATATTTACTTTGAGAAGTAAAATAATAATAATTACTCTTTTAACTATTGCGAATGTGAGGACATGTTGGGTGGTCATGTTTTGTTTTTGTGTTTGATCTCTTTCTCACTTAGTTTTTAATGTTAATCTGGCAGTTTTAGTGCTTTATGCGACCTACCCAAATGTCCTTTATTTGGTATTGTTCGTCAAATCGTTGAGCTCCTCAAGTTCTCAGTTGAGCTGCATAACTACTGATAAATGCGTGCACTGATTGGACAGGTCCACTCAAACTGTGTGGTTCTTTCCTCAAAAGACCATTTCAGACACCAATCCAAATGGTCTTCACATGATCTGACTAAGATTATGTCTGGACTTTAAAACCTCTGAGTTTGTTTTGGCCTTTCTTCTCAGAGTAGTCAGATAGGAAACGCCAACCTCATCTAGTTTAAAAATATGATTGAAGTGTAAAAGTGTTTGTGCAAACCTACTTACAGAAATAAAATCATTTATCATTTATGATGGAACAAAAAGCCCAGAAGATACCGATGCCTGCACTTCAGCCAATCAAATCAGAGAATCAGGACTGTTCTTAAGTCAAAAGAGAACAATAAATAGCCTTGAAACCCAACCGTTAGTAAGCTGAAGCATTTAGTCAACTGTTTAGCGTTTTCTCTACTGTGTTTGGGGTCAGCTTCTAGTCTAGCCGGATGCATCTGAATACCAGTATTTTACATGAAGCATGACGTAACGCGTCAGATAAACAGGATGGATGTAATGACGACAGACTACAGGAATAACTTGCTATCCACCTTTTATGTTAAAAGTGAAAATCTACAAGTCCGTGTTATAGACTGTCATTTTGTGTGGATCAGAATGCTGGACCGCGGAGAAGACTAATGAAAAAAGCAATGCTTGCACTGAAGGCTCCAAAGATGAGAATGTCGAGATGGATGTGTGTGAAGTGACAAAAAAGGATAAAGTGAGAAATAAGGATATAAGGGGAACTTTGAAAGTGGTGCCAGTGGTACAAAAATTGAAAGGAAATCATTTGGCTTGATATGGGCATGCGATAAGGAGGGACAATACGCATATGACTATGATGGAGAAGAAGAAGAAAGCCAAAGACAAGGTGGATGAATTGTGTGAGGAATGATATCAAAGAAAAGGTAATGATGGTGTGACGGTTGACAGGGGAGAATGGAAAAAGAAAACGTGTTGAATCGACCCCAAGTAACATGAGGCAAAGGCGGCAGTACGATCCACTTACTGGGTTACGCGATAGCACTTGCTAAGACGTCATAAAACTGCCGATCACGAAATACATTCGCATTAAAAAGGTTGAATATGTCGATGAGTATCTCTATCTCGGCCAAATAGTCTCTTTCCAGGCAAGACAAAACAAAGAAGTTGTAAGACTATTGGGCCATGAAAGATTTAATGAAAGGCGACCTTCCTCTATCGCTCAAGAGAAGACTCAGCGACGTATATAGTCTTCCCATTCTCACGTATGGTTCTCAAACATGGTCTTTGACAATTCACCAGAGGTCCACGCTCCAGGTTTGCCAGAGAGCTATGGAACGGAGTAGTCTGGGTATCAAACTTGTGGACCGGGTTAAGAATACAACAATCCGTTCCATTACGAGACTAACTGATGTCACTCGGAAAGTTGCCACGCTTCAATGGAATTGGGCTGGACACATCTGCGGTATGTCAGACTTAATGGGCCAAACTTACAACCCGGTAGGTCCCGGTTAATGGCAAACGACATCGCGGCAGGCCCAGACGGAGATGGCGGGATGAGGTGGACTCTTTTAATAAAGATTGGTCCTTGTCAGCTTTGGACAGAGAGAGGTGGAAAGAGAGTAGGGAGGGCTTTGCCCAGCAGTAGGACATTAACGGTAAAAAAAAAACAAAGAGAAAATATCAAAATGTGTGCAGTAAAAATAATAAAATATCAAATCGCAAATCAAAACCCGAATCAATTCCATCAATAAACGTATTGCAGTTGCAAATGAAAAAATAATTCGAACAGCACAAATAACGGCATAAAACTAGCACAATTCAATTGAACATCAAACCTAGTACAAAAATAAAATAAACGGTCCAGGGTTTGATTACTCCTGAGTAAAAACCCATCTACCTCGTTGAAAAGTTTGATTGAGTCTAAACTATCAGAATTATATTAATTGGCTACCGGGCCAGGCGTGCCTCCTATAACTGAAACTTGTTTATATTTTCATTTTACGTTTCCAGCAAGTCCCCTACCATGGTTGTTAAAAGTTTTTATTTGAAACTGCGGCAGTGTCAAAAGTTCACTGCAGACTGCAGTTTCTAGAGTTGAGGAAAAAAGAGAATGGTACGAGTTTCAAATGCAGTGAGGACATAAAGTATTGTATCAACATAGTGTTATAAAACTGAGCTCTGTCAGCTCTGCTTTTTTCAAACCCCATTTGTAAAAGGCATTTTCGCGTTTTGAACTACTGGCAGAAATAAGACACTTGTTGCGTTTGACGTAAAATCTAATGTGACGTACCACATTTGAAGAAATAAAGTGTCAATGTTACTGTTTATTCTTCATTTTCTATTGAACTTCACATCCTGTTTCTCATGCCTCTATAAGATCACTGGTCGTTTGTTTTCTCCAGTTCGTCCCGCCGTCTTTTATGGAGTCTGCCACAACGCCTTCTGGCTGAGCCAGGGCTATACGTAGTTTTCAGTGTTTAGTAAAAAAATATGTGGCATTATTATTCTATAAATATAAAAATTAATTCCTATTTCCATTGGTCACGGCATCACACGTGAATTGTTGGACCAATTTTGCTAATTCTTGTTTATGGTGTTTGTTATTGTCAGAAGCAAATAGGGATTCAACTATTTATATATATATAAATATTTATAGTAGGATACTAGGACTCGTCTCTTTATCGTAGATTTTCTTTGTGGTAGGGGTTTCATAGTTTTAAATTACGGCGCTTGTTTTCAAAGCGAATGTATTCTAATTACATTTTCCAATATTTTCTTTATTAGAAATCTGTATATGTACTAAATTATAGGACGAGGGTTTATTATTCATGGAAAATTTGAAATATTTAATTATTTTCTAGTTTTCTCTTGTGTTCAATTCCAATCGAACTTTTGTTTAAGTGATTATAAATACTGTGAAAATCTTAGTGAAGTTAATGAACGTGAAAGTTAACTCATGGTTTTAGTGGCTCCGTCATATTATAATGACCGTCAAGAATATCTGTAATTTTCACCATAATTGAACAAAAACGCTCTGTATTCGGACAGCCGTTATTATGTGAAAAAAACGCTCTGTATTCGGGCAGCGTTATTATGTCACCTACTATTATTACAAATGTGAAAATGTTGTTTATTAGGATGTTTGTATGTACGTTACTCAATCACCCAAAAAAGGCTAAATGAATTTCGATGAAATTTGGCGAACAGATAATTTATAACCTGGATTAACACATACGATACTTTTATCCCAGTAACAACTTCCGACCTCTCGCTCTTCGCAGGCGAATCCGCTGGCAAAAGCTAGTGTTATCATAAAGTTTGGATATTGAATAGAACTGCATTGTTTTTAATACCTTTTATTGGTATTTATATTTCTGTGTTATATTTTTACGTGTTCCATTCAGTCATTGATAAGTATACACTTATCAATTTATAATAGACTCAACAATTGCTGTGGATAGTCCCTTTGTATAATTAAGACTTCTTCAAGCAGGTGCGACGCGACACTAATAGAACACTTTCAATGAAGTTTTCGTAGAAATTGTTGTACGAGTGTCACGTCGCGTTTGTTTGAAGAAGCCTTTATAGTTAGAACTGCACAGACCAGAATTACTTCTTTAATAAAATCGATGTATACCATAATCATCTTACGCTTATATCCTCCTACTTCCGGTACATAGGCCTGCTCTCGGTGAGATGGAATGGGCCATAATCCACCACGCGAGCCCAGTGCGGGTTGGTAGACGCCACATGTCTTTGAATTTTCGATTCTAGAACATGACGGTTTCCTCACGATGTGTTTCTTCACCGTTTTGCGAGATATGCTGATGAAATAATTTACTCAAAGTAAAGCGCCCGTCGGGGTTCGAACCCACCACTGAGCTATCACCGTTCCTAATCCATGTATACATTTCCCTAATTGATTACTTAATGATTCCACTTCAAACATTGATAAATTAGTATTTGCATACAATGCAAACAATCATCTGTTCTTGATTACATCCTCATTTTGAAATAGTATTGTTATTTGCCAGGAATTGTTTATGCAGATCGTTTTATTAACGCTATTTGGTTTAGCTGGAATAACAGTTATTGGACGAATAGGTTCGGTATTAGTTATTGCAAGTAAGCAAATGACTAATCATTAAAAGATTAGGCTTATCCCAACTATGTCGGGGTCGGCTTCTGGTCTAGCCAGATGCAGCTGAATATCCTATTGTTCATGGGAAACTGCCTGACTTTACAATTCAGTTACTAATACGAACAGACAGCTGTGCTGCCGGGGAGTTTTTTGGACCACTTCTTCTTCGCACTAGGAATCGGGTTTTGAGGGAGTGTCTTATGTAATTTTTACATTCGATAAGTGCTGATTCTCAGCCTAATTTGAATAAATTACTTTTATTTTAGGTGGGAAATCATCAAATTACTTCTCTTGCTCTGGGTAGAGCGGGAGGGCGTGTCAGACTTTTACTGATTAAAACCCACCCATGTTCCTTCAGTTGCCTGTGTGCCAGGGGCTACGGTATCTCTTTCGAACAACCCGCAACGATTTGATTTGATATTATACCCCTTGGTAAAACTGGTTGTCAGACTTTCGGGCTTCTGATGACCTGTAACGACTAGGAAAGATCCACAAATGACAGCCGGGACCAACGCTAGCTTCCCTAGAAGATTAGCCGGGAGCAAGCTAGCGGAGCTAGGGAGGGGTCTTGGTATGTCATCATCATCGTCGTCATTTAGGCCAAAAGACGTCCAACATTTTATCGTGCTTTCCGAGGTACGGAGGGGTCTTGGTATGTAAAGATGACCCATTCACGTACTAATCGTGGCAACCGTGGGCGGAGCACCGCCGTGTCCTCGTGGAGGCGATCGGCGGCGGCGATCTCTCGCGTCCGGCCCTGGTCCAGGCCATGGTACGGAGCGAGAGGGCATGGGGAGCCGTCACCTCCTTCAGCGAAGCAGTGATGCTCGCGAAGAGGGAGGCGGCGCACGTGAGGGAGAGGCAGCATATGCGCCCTCGCGACCCCAGCCGCCGCAGGATACGGAGACGCCCTGGGCGTCGGGAATCCCAGGCCGATTTCCGGCCACCGTAGGCATGGGCTTGCGGACGGCGAGTTATGGGTAGCTCGCTGTCCGGTAAGGACCAAGCCCAAGTCGACGGCGCGTTGTGTTCCACGCGCGCCTCAAAGAGATGTCAGCACAAAAAATGATGGGGCCCGCAAGGGCCGATGCCTGCCAGGGGTGCGGGTTTGTTCGAAAGAGACACCACAGCCCCTGGCTTAAGGGCTACTGAAGGAACACGGGTGGGTTTTAGTCAGTAAAAGTCTGACACGCCCTCCTGCTCCACCCAGAGCGGGAGAAGTTATTTGATGATTTCCCACCCAAAAAAAAAAAAAAAATCGTGGCAACCGTAGTTTAACTTGATCGATCGACCCGTATGGCCAATATTAAAAAATTTAAAAGTCCCTCTCTGATTCTTCTCTACTATTGATAAGAATCGTAACTAAAAGAGAATGCTCAATTCCGGGACTCGTTGCCGTAAGTGGATTTGCTTAAGGCGCAGACAGCCGACTTTTAAGGATTTTTTATTGAAGATCACGTCTAAACGGCTTGTTTGATGTATTTGAAAAAATTATATGTGAAACTAGACAATTTTCTTCGTCATTTAATATGTGAATATTTTAAATAATATTTTTATAACATAATGTAATTAATTGGTAAAGTAATGTCTATCGCGGACATAAAAACGATAATCACGCAAAAGCTATCGGGTGTATTTCCATGAAACTTTCACCATGTAAAAGACAATTTAATCACCCAAAATTTAATGTAAGGTTTTTCTTTGAATTGTGTTTGATAATTCAACATGGGCTGTTTTTCGAAAAACTTGATGCGCGTTGAGGCGGGGTCTCTTGCGTGCGATGGGCGGCAGTGCATCGCTGTAGGTAGCTGTCATCTATCGTCGCCTTAAATCGTCGCTATCTTACTTAAAACGTGATGTAATATAATTCTCATCAAGTTTTTATCAATACAAGAGAGAAAGATACATAATTTTTGTATACATTAAAACCGATATTTAAGACCGGTATGAAATTGGCTTCGCCCGCGTGTAGTTCGGAAATTATCCCACAGTAACGTATTATTGGGATAAAAAGTATACTATATGTTAATCCAGGTTATAAACTATCTGTGTGCCAAATTTCATCCGTATCAGTTCCGCCGTTTATGCGTGATTGAATAACAAACATAGATATTCAAACATACAAACTTTCACATTTTAAATATTAGTAGGATGAACATGAATATAGGGCAAGTAATATGTATCCAAATCGAAATGGATTTGACAACAAAATTGTACCCATATCTTGTCTTTGGAAAATTGCAATCGCCTATAATTATTATGCAATTTTATTCATTCCTTATCATTGTATCTACGGTTGCACAGTTTGAAATAGGTGCGCCTATTGACAAAGGCCTATGCCTTTTTAGAGCTAGTATTACTAGCTGATTTCATAGTCTCGTAACATAGGTATTTGTGGTCAACCGTTCTATTGGTAAATGTTAATTTATATTGCCATGCACTTTCAATTTATTGTCACGACGATTTTATAATAGATTAACTTTGATAGTAAATAGTATTGCACCATTTTCATGTATTGTATTTAGTTTAATTACTCGTTTATGGGTGCGATTCAATTCAATGAATGATGATGTGGTATTTGGGCATGCTAAAACTACTTCAAGGAAGGCTCATGTCCGGAAATACGTCCAGCAGGATTGCGACAGGACTACGTTAACGATTATTTTGAAATTAGTTCAGAAAAAATTAACCTTAAGCCTAGTGTTGAATATACTGCCACTAGTTAGACCATAATAAGGGCATACAACCAATAATGGTACTTCAATCGTATCTTAGAAAGTTCAAAGGAAATTAAACAATTGATGGGTTTTTTTTTTTGGTTGGGAAATCGTCAAATGACTTCTGTAGCCCTTATGCCAGGGGCTGTGGTGTCTCTTTCGAACAAACCCGCACCCCTGGCAGGTAGTTACACCATAGAAGGGCATATTTAACCAATAATGAAATTTCTGTTGGATCTTAGGAAGTTCAAAGGAAATTAAACAATTGATTTGTTAAACTCAAATATTGGTTTGCACGAGTACTAGGCGACATCTAAATTTACTGAGTAGATATTAAGAAATACCTTAGCGCAAAAAACAGCCATTAGGCGATCACTAAGATTACGAGCTCGATTTGCCAATGCGTTTTAGATAACTCTCCTAGCAACAGATTTCTAATAAAATTTACTGATCTTGAATAAAAATCACAAAAATTTGTCATTTTGAAGCTTACGTATTGCCTTTTGATTGATGATTAGGCAAAAAGCTGGCATAGTATGATAAATTCTATCTCCCTTCTACTAAAAATAGAAAAAGTTATTTCTATCCAACTTGGCATCTCTTCTGCCCGAACACGGGACGACCCTTAGACTTACATTCCTATGAAGCCAAAGACAGTGTTTATTTCCATTGCAACGGGGAGGTAGCTAGTAATGTAGTTAAGGTATATTTTTTTTAAAATAAATAGTCATTAAATGAACTTACTTACTTGTATTAGTGATTTTACCTTCAAGCCTCAAAAGAAGAAAAAAATTAGTCGTCATTGACATCGTAGAGTACAATATAAACATGACTTCACATCAGTTTTAGCATCGCCGTGCTTAAGGCGGTAGAAATCTTTCTACAATCTGTCATTTTGTCTATTCTTCATATGACGGTCATGCTATGCGTGTACGAGTGGTTGCTTAGGGATCTGCTTACGTTTGTGAATACCTAACTAGGCGTTGCTAAACTTGGTGTTAGTTGAAATAGGTACTAGTTTCATTTGCTACAAAACTTAGTCACTTTAAAACAAAACACTATTGGACAAACAGAACTAACTAACTACTGCAATTGTAAAACTTTTTCACTCAGTGACTGTCTCATTGTTTTATGTTTCTTTGTATCTGGGAATTATTTTCCCCAGATCTTATGCAGTATTGTGTATTTCCGATTCTAGTATGTGTGTAAGATTTTTGTGCACTATGGAAAAAATAGATTATTATTTTTGTGATTGCTTCAATGTTGTGTTCCGTAGCAATATGTTTGTTATTTGTTACTACAAACCCAGCAGATTCGTTTATTGTCATTCTCCAATTCATTTAAGGTTAGCGATGCGTTTTTTTTGCTTCACAAATATCTAAAAGCCGTCATTTGTTTTGTTTTTTCAGTGAATCAATTCATTTAACATAATATAATTCAAAATCATAAGATACTTGTCACCATTCAAAATCGCATAAACCAATATCCTCCCGCATAAAAGACTGCATAATATCAAGAATACCAGATCAATATATCTGATATTGCCTGTATTCTGATATAGGAATCAGATATTGAATAGATAACAATATGACTAGCTGCTTCGATGCATTATTATAGGTTGTAGGTACTATATATTATTAGTTTTACCGAAGGTGAAATCAGTTTCAAATAGTCGAAATTGACTCAACTATTAGTAAGTAAGAAAATTAAAACAAATGTAAAGATGATTATTATAAGTTACTAGCTTTTGCCAGCACCTTCGCCCGCGCGGAACTTTCATCCCCTATTTAATTCCCTTAGGGGCTAAATTTCGAAAAAATCCTTACTCACTCCTTGTCTACATCATAAAAGGAACCATTGTGCAAAATTTCAGCTTTCTAAGTCCAAGGGTTTGGGCTGGGCGTTGATGGGTCAGTCAGTCAGTCAGGACATTTATTTATATTTTTATAGATTAAAAATTTGCAAAATTCTTCCTATCAGCTTAAAACATAAATACCTACTTCTAGTTAACAGTCATGGCAGCTGGAAGCGTCACTCGCTAGTTACCCTTAACTACGCAACCAGGATAGTATCGGCAGGTAAATTTGATTTACCTAGAATAAGGAATTATTTCGGCGACCGAACGCTTGATAAAAGAGTACCATATCTTCTCAAGCAATTGTCTACTGACACATGGCGAATAAACTCTAATTTTCACGACTAGAAAAAGTGTGTGTGTAAAAACTGCTCAGTATGGTCTAATTGAAATATTTGACATTGATTCAATTTGTACCTACGGTATTCTAAAAACAACATTGTCTCTATTGCCAGTATTTCCCGCGCATCTTAGCTAATGAGTGAAAAGGTTAACTCGGCTAGTTATTGTGTAATTACTTGTGCTAAATTACAATCTTTCTCTTCTATTGTTGGCACGTGATTTCTAAAGATTATCCATGTTTCTTTCTCTTTACTTTCGATTGCAGTGATTTATTGAATGGTTACTTACTAGATACAAAGTATACAAGGTAAAGACGACAATACTTTAATAAATTAGACTGATTATATCATAAGACGTTACAAGTTTGCATATTTATATTTAATCAAATATATCCAATAGTTTAGTTACTATAAGCTAGTCAAAGATTGGCAAAACCCAAATTCGGCCCATGACTACTATTTGGTTTGTTTAAAAAATCATTTTTTAATCATCTACAAAAAGAGAGGTTAGCAGTTGTTTTTTTTTTAGCAAGTATACAATTTTTTGTGGAAAGGGGTAGGTACCATAGTAAATGTTTTGAAAAAAACTTAGTTTAAAAAAAAAAAAAATACACTACAAACTGAGGAATAACTATATTTAAACTTTTTTTTTTTTAAACGGGTGTCGGTGGCTAAACTTATAAAGCTCAAGATCCAGCTTCAAAGTCAACGCAATAAAAATACGGCCGAACTTCCCGTTGACCTAGAATCATGAAATTTGACAACGTGGCAAGGCACATGTTTAAGAAAAAGTCCGACATTCGTTAATTTGTAGTTTTTATGACATACAAAAGTGATACATGTGGATAATAAAATTGACTGTGACTTATACCGATATATGGCAGGATATTTTTTTTTTTTTTAATTCGTACCTACTACGGAACCCTCCATTGTGCGTTGTCAGACACTAGGGCGGTTTTTCCCTTTGAGGTACGGAATCCTAACTAGGGTATAATGTTTGACCGTGACATATCGAGGTATCTCGAATAGGATTCATGTTTTTCAACTACAATGCTAAGTTTGTATTTGTGATAAAGGTATTCCAACTGCGGAACCCTCGTACCCCAAACTTAACCTTTTGGACAATAGGCGCAACAAGGAACTCAACGAATTACTGTTATTAATACTACTACCTGAGAGCCTTTCATCAATTTTTTTTTCTAAGATTGTTTA
The DNA here is from genome assembly GCA_949987655.1 of Polymixis flavicincta. Taxonomy (NCBI): domain Eukaryota; kingdom Metazoa; phylum Arthropoda; class Insecta; order Lepidoptera; family Noctuidae; genus Polymixis; species Polymixis flavicincta. Next base: position 10,398,565 of record OX465195.1, on the reverse strand, counting down.
TAATACCCCAGCTAATGAAACGTTTATATTTTTAAGCACAGCTGCAGGCATTACTGTTTGTACTATTTTTTTAATATTAATAACTATCAATCGTCTACTACAACTTACACCTACTCACTACCTAGACACACACACACATCCTACACTCACTCACTACACACGTACTCATATCCTAAATTTGTTCCCCTCACCGCAAAGTTAAACATTTTCATTTTGTATTTTATTTTATTTTACACCAATTGCTTAATGTTGAAACGTCCTGTTTAATTAAATTATGGCTTTGTTTGTTACGAAGAATCACTGACTCCCACAGGCACATACACCTAGTTTAGGAGTCAGAGTATTAAAATTATTGTGACCTAGCTAAAAGCCTATTTTGCGCTTAGTCTATATAAATTGTAATGTTGCTGACTTGTTTTGGTGAAATAAAGAATTTATTTATTATTTTACTACGACCCAGTTATTCATATCACTGCAATTTTAGTGTTTAAAATAATAGAGCAACTTGTCACTACACAAACATCTCAGACAAATAATTTAGAGGCAAGATACCCATAAAAATAGGCTAATAGACATAAAATCGGCAATTTGAAAACAAAAAGTCCAATATCTTGAAAAAGTTTAAGTTTGAGTTTTAAAGAGTAATCAGTCAGGAATGATGGAAACTACAACCTCTTAGGGCCGCTTAGCTCTTAACTGTAACCCTGTATAATGTTGATTTTGACACTTGACCGTTGTCATGTAAACGGTTAAATGACCGTGATCCATTGATCACGGTCATTTAACCGATCGTGATCAAGGTCAGTATTGTCAACAAAGATAGTAAGTAGATGGAGCAACTTTTATTGTCAGTTTGACTCCTTTTTTTTGCAATGTCTTTTCATTTAAGTGTTCCAATTGTGCGTGTCATGCAACTCAACGACGGAATAATTAACACACGTCATTAATTATATCGAGACTGTATTTTGTAACTTTAAAAATAAAATTGCAGATAAGTGACGTGTGTGGGCTTTTCAATATATATAAATATATTTGTATGTTCTTACACCTGGGCGAGGTAGATACAAAAGAACCGGGAAGAATAGCAAAAAAAAACAAAATTAAAAGTAATTTATACAAACTAGGCTCAGATTCAGCACTTTTTGAACATCAAAATAACATAAGACAGACCCCCAAAACACCTAACCTTCACCACTTCCTAGTGCTTTAGCTGGGAAGAAGAAGTGGCGCAACAAACTCCCCACCAGCACAGCTGTCTGTTAAGTTAGAAGAAATTGATTCTATAGGAATGTAAAGGCGGGCCTATTTTTCGGCCAAAGAATCGAAATCGAAAAGTGCCCAAAAGGCTGGCAGCATTGCCACGTTGTGTGGCAATGCTGCCAGCCTTTTGGGCACTTTTCCCATTGACAATGATGCGGACGTATTTTTTGATGCCTTATGATTATTTTCTTTTTATATACCTGTACATATTATAATTTAAAGGTATAGGTACAATAGTAACTAAGTAATTAACATTACGAAATACAAAATATAAATTAAACTAAGCCATAATGTCAGTAAGCACACGCTCATATACCATCAAAACATTGAAAACTATTCTCAAGCAGAAATACATATTAGGTCTTTACCTATGAAATTGCCGTTCTGCAGTACTGGCCATTTCAAATCAAAATAATTTTTGTTTGGCTAAGAATTCTAATTTCAAATTAATTTTATTTTAAAAACATGGATTTTTTTTTCTAAAAGTAGTCATTTCTTTATTGATTAGTGTTACATTTTCATCGCATTTCAATCTTTTTCGTCATCATGGATACGTTAAAAATTCGAGTAATTATGGAATATGAGTACCGTCGTGGCAGCAACGCGGCACAAGCGGCACGCAACATCAACGACGTTTACGGAGCTAACACTACAAACCAACGCACCACCTGTTATTGGTTTGCTCGCTTCCGTTCTGGAAATTTCGACCTGAAAAATGAACCTCGCGGTCGTCCGAAGACTTTGGTCGACAATGACGAATTAAAGGCGATTGTGGAAGCTGATGATACACAATCTACGGCTGAATTAGCAGCAGCTTTCGACGTTAGCGTCAAAACAATATTGGTCCATTTGCGTCAAATTGGCAAGGTAAAAAAGCTTGACAAATGGGTGCCCCACGAACTCAATGATCGCCAGCGCGAAGTACGCGTCGAGACGTGCCTTGCACTGCTCAACAGACACACAAATGAAGGAATTTTGAACCGCATTGTTACCTGCGATGAAAAATGGATTCTGTTTGATAACCGTAAGCGCTCAGCAAGTTGGTTGGATCCTGGTTCAGCACCTAAACAATGCCCTAAACGAAAACTTACCCCTAGAAAAGTGATGGTCACTGTTTGGTGGTCTAGCGCCGGTGTGATTCATCACAGCTTCTTACCAAACGGGGTGAGCATTACTGCAGATGTGTACTGTGAAGAACTGAACACAATGATGGAGAAGCTGGCGCATCTCCAACCAGCATTGGTCAATCGCTCGTCTCCGCTGCTCCTGCACGACAACGCGCGACCTCATACTGCACAGCAGACGGTCTCCAAGTTGCAAGAACTGGGGTTGGAAGCTCTCCGTCATCCGCCCTACTCACCAGACCTTGCGCCTACAGACTACTACTTTTTCCAGAATTTGGATAACTTCTTGGCGGGAAAAAAATTTAATACCCGAGAGGCAGTACAAAATGCCTTTGAAGAATTTGTTGCCTCCCGTCCAGCAGATTTCTTTAAGAAGGGCATCAATAAACTGCCACTGCGATGGCAAAGATGCATTGATTGCATGGGTGATTACTTCGATTAATACAAATAAAAAATTCATGAAAAAAATTCGTTTAAATTTTTTCATACAAAACGGCAATTTCATAGGTAAAGACCTATTATTACAGAGTGATTTCTTAGTAATTGTACAAATTTTTCAGGGTCCAAAGTTGTTCAATTTCACGGTACTATCCCGTGAAATTGAAGAATGGTCCAAACCTAAGGAACATGGGTTTTTTTTTTTTTTTTTTTTTTTTTTTTTTTTTTTTTTTTTTTTTTTTTTTTTTTGGGTGGGAAATCATCAAATGACTTCTCCTGCTGAGTAGAGCAGGAGGGCGTGTCAGACTTTTACTGACTAAAACCCACCCGTGTTCCCTCAGTAGCCCGTATGCCAGGGGCCGTGGTATCTCTTTCGAACAAACCCGCACCCCTGGCAGGCATCGGCCCTTGCGGACCCCATCGGTGGTTGCTGACATCTTTGACGGCGCGCGTGTGGAACACAACGCGCCGTCCCGTCTACCACTTTTCGGCCGCAGAGGATAGGGAGAGCGGCTAACGCTATACCGACACTCCTCTTCCCCTGCGGCCCCACCGCGTCCGCCATCAAACGGTGGCGGCCCCGTCCAGGCCACGGAAGGGAAGAGCGCTGCTCAGAAGCACCGGCACCCCTCCTCTACCGCAGCCCGTAATCCTCAGCCGCGATGCCTCCCATTCGACATCGCGGCCCACCTCAGTTGCGGTGCACCTCACCGCAACCTACTTTTTGGCCGCTACGTCGTCGGCTTTGAGGCAAAAGCCCTGACGAGCGGCCCCACCTTTGGGTTCCTCTTGGCTTCACCGTGGCCGGCATCCACGGTTACTGAGCCCCCCCGCAACGACAATGCGGGAACCCACTCGGGGGGGAAGGAACATGGGTCGAAATATGAAAAAAATATTCGGATTTTGTATAGGAGGTCCGAATTTTTTTTTTCATATTTCGACCCATGTTACTCAGAAAAAGTTGTTCAATTTCACGGGTACTACCACCTTGAAAAAATTGTAAAGAAAGAAAGAAAGAAAGAAAGAAATTTTATTTGCTTGAACATGTGTATGTGCATGTGTGTACGGTGACTAAAAAATCACCCAGTATTATAACAAACTGTAAACTGAATTTAAAACCTAAATAAAGGGCAGAAAGCAAAGGAAGCTGACGATGACGCCCAGTAGTGGGCAATTCCAGCCTAAATTGATGACGATGGTCTACACAGAGAGTTCCTGTGTTTGTGTTGTATATACCTAATAGTTTTCTTTAATGGTAATAAAATCCACAATCTCTACTGAACAGCTTATTATGCTTATTTATTATCGTCACTATCCGAAACCTCTTCATCAAGATCTTGCAATTTACCAAAATGTCAAAGAAATATTTGTTCCAAAAAAAGAAACTGGTTTCTTATTTTATCACATTTCGGCCGATCCAGTTATCCGATCACGGTCGATTGCCTACAACATTACAATGCACTCTAGTGTATGGCTTGCCACACTTTCGCAAGTCTTACTCAACGCAATTGCACTTGCGTGCATGTTTACATGTTCTTTTAATTGGTCACTCTTACAAGGTTGTTGCTTTTATTAGCAAGACCATTGTGTTTTTGGTTATTTGGGTTTTATAACTTAATTGTCTGTAGGATGTTGATCGTAAAGCTCTTAGAGTGGTGTTGTTGAAATATAGGTTTTGTATGAGCTCCGAATGTGAATCATCCGTTTACATCTTTTTTTTAATCGGGGTAATTTCGTAATATATTAAAAACGCCAATGCCTTTCATTTTGACAATTCTAAAATATTCATTGCGTTATTTACGATCGACATCGTAAATAACGCAATGAATATTGTGGCAGGCGAATTTTTTGAACATTAAAAAGCAATGTATTATAAATTATTTTCTAAATCCTTTGGACTGGAAGAGATTGTGTGAGACATTGGAGGTGCAGTTTAGTATCAATAATTCGTCATGGAGTAACTGTTATCCTAAACTTAATCGTAATACATAGCAGTAGGGACATCGACGCACATACTGAAACCATGAATTCAGCGCATGATTCAAGACGGGCTAGTGTGAAAATAATTAAACGAAAATCAAAAGAAAAAACTGCAGTGTCATAGAAAAGTGCAATACCTGTGCAGTCAAAATGTGTGGTACTGCAGATTGTTTCATAAATAACTGTTGAAAAATTTCCACGCACAGAGTTCGGAATCTTGTAGGTACTTAACACAAAATAGTTAGGTACGCTCGCCCTTTTTTGGTACACGGTATTATGGGGACTTAAAAACAACTTGCAACATTTCTACGAGTACACAAAGTAAAGAGGTTTTTCAGACTAACAATCGTAATAAAAAACAAAGTTGACTAAACGGAGACAAAAAAAGTAAGACATGAAAAACGCGAGTCGGAATCCAGGTTTGAATCAAAATGAGATTGTCTAGTAAGCGTAGTAACACTTAATACGAAAATTACGCTGCACATATTCGACGTGATTATTATAACTATGCTTTATTTGAAAATTACGCGACGTAATAAAAGATGTCGTGACAGGCAATTTACTAAAAAGCATTACGGCCATTGCAGGTTCAGCAGATGTGATCCTACACTCATCAAGTCATCACTGACATACGGTGAAAAAAACATTTGAAAAGGACTCAATATTCGAAACTATGCAATTAGCAAGTACCAGAAAATTTTATGAGGACAATAAAATTATAAGCTAAATGGGGCAAGTGCTAGGGTATCCCGCAAAATTGTTATTTTATGACGTTTTCTGACGTTTTTATGACGTTTTCTGACGTTTTTTGTAAGTTGCAGGTCAGTGTCAGGCTATATTTTATGTGATTATTTCAACTTGAGAGTGTTACATTGATGATTTACTAATTATAATTTTGTAAAGCTATATTTATTAGGGTTGTGAATCATATTTTAATTACTATAACATATTTTTATTTTATTTATATTTATTTCTGTATCTGTGCGTGACATCACAGCGGGCCCGATTAGAATACCGGCGCTGCTACACCTATTTTTAAATGTCGCAGCATCATGCTAAGGGGACCTTTTTTTTTTTTTTTTTTTTTTGGTTGGGAAATCATCAAATAACTTCTCCCGCTCTGGGTGGAGCAGGAGGGCGTGTCAGATTTTTACTGACTAAAACCCACCCGTGTTCCTTCAGTAGCCCGTATGCCAGGGGCTGTGGTATCTCTTTCAAACGAACCCGCACCCCTGACAGGCATCGGCCCTTGTAGGCCCCATCATTTTTGTGCTGACATCTTTTTGAGGCGCGCGTGGAACACAACGCGCCGTCGACTTGGGCTTGGTCCTTACCGGACAGCGAGCTACCCATTACTCGCCGTCCGCAAGCCCATGCCTACGGTGGCCGGAAATCGGCCTTGGATTCCCGACGCCCAGGGCGTCTCCGTATCCTGCGCCGGCTGGGGTCGCGAGGGCGCATATGCTGCCTCTCCCTCACGTGCGCCGCCTCCCTCTTCGCGAGCATCACTGCTTCGCTGAAGGAGGTGACGGCTCCCCATGCCCTCTCGCTCCGTACCATGGCCTGGACCAGGGCCGGACGCGAGAGCTCGCCGCCGCCGATCGCCTCCACGAGGACACGGCGGTGCTCCGCCCAAGCAGGGCAGACCGCCACCGTGTGCTCCACCGTGTCCTCAGGGCGATCTTCGCAGTGGAAACACCCGGGCGTTTCCTCTCGCCCTATCCGAAACAGGAACCTCCCGAAACAACCGTGTCCGGTGAGGACCTGCGTCAGGCGGAAGGTGAGGACGCCATGCCGCCTCTCAAACCACTCCTCAAAGAGGGGACTTACCGCCGCAATCGTGGCGTGCCCAAAGGGGACCTTTTGGCCTCGTACAGGACTTACTGTTTTACTAGGTGTATTGTGTTTAGTTTAGTCTGTGATATTTCTGTGCGAGTCACAATAATTACTTTTCTTTCTTTCTCTTTCATACAACAAGACACTGACCTGAATATTGAAAAACCGTAAAAAAAAAATGAATTTAGCATCCTCTATCCTAATTAACGGGATTTCTATAAGTTTTAATGCACCATATGAAAGATCATTTCAATTATGATGTATGAGTTACAAAAAAAAAAGTGAAAATAGTATGTGAATCGCCACATCGTTTATTGTAAATTGTTTTATTGTAAAGGCAACATAGAGGCTTATTATTCACTGCCCGTACCTAATTAGAAAAAAGTCTAAACACTGCAGTGCGACACTAATTATTATTGACAAAGAGAAAATCTAGTACATCAAGGTTAAGAGCGGTCGAATAAGAAATCGTTCTAGCCTAATTGCTAGTGATGTACAAACTTTGTTCACAGAAGGGCTGAGTGAGTCATTAGTAGAAACCTAGTACTTTTGTTAGGTCATGTAGGTGCCTATGTTCTGGATAATGAAGAAGGTTGGTGATTCTAGGCTTTCGGAACTTATTTATGTCATAATTTATAACTTTGGTTCGTTGTTTTGATTTTATGAATTCGTATGCGTATGCCCTAATAGTAGAGATGAAATTAAGATTTCCGAAAACTGTAGGTAGGTAATTATATTCATTACTTCTGAAAAAAAAAGTATGTAAATGCCACGAAGTGTGGGAAGGAGACTGACATCGACAAAAATAGTTAGAGTAGAGTATATTAGATATAATTTTTTACCATTTTCCTGGATGTATATTCGGGATTGGCGAAGAAACGGCTCAACGATCAACTTTTCATCCCGGCTGTACATTCCCGTGGGGTATTTTTCGACATGCATGCTATCGAAGCCATGGGCAAAAGAAAGAAAGAAAGAAAAAGTATTTATTGTGACTCGCACAGGAAGATCACAACGTAAAATAAACACACCTTAGTACAAAAAATATAAAAAAGAACAAATTTCTTGGAAGTAAAAAATAACTAAAAATAAAACAGAAAGTCCTGTACGAGGCCAAAAGGCTCCTACCTCAGCATAATGCTGCGACATTTAAAAAGTGTCGCAGCACTGGTATTCTGATAGGGCCCGAGCGATGTGATGTCACGGGCAGTTACAGTATAAATAAACAATCAGTATTAAAAGCTAGTCCTTATTAATATTATAAATGCGAAGATAACTTTGTTTATCTGTCACTTTATTTTCATAACGGCTGAACGGATTTGGATGAGGCACACGTATAGACCATGCATGACCTAGGTTTCTTTTTTTTTTGAATGTGGTAAATTATCAAATAACTTCTCCCGCTCTGGGTGGAGCAGGAGGGCGTGTCAGACTTTTACTGACTAAAACCCACCCGTGTTTCCTCAGTTGCCTGTGTGCCAGGGGCCACGGTCTCTCTCGAACAACCCGCATGATCATGACCTGGGTTAGGTTAGGTTAGGTTACGTGTCCGCGGGATATACAGGGTAAGTTTTTATTCAGTGCGCAAATTTTAACCATGAATTCAGCATATCATTCTAGACCCCCTACCGCAAAAACTTTTCGCCAGTTATAAAAAAAAAAAACACCTGTTTCATAGAAAAGTGCAATACCTACGCGGTCAAAATGTATGGAACAGCTGATTTTTTTTGTATAACCGGCGAAAAATTTCTGGGGTCTAGAATGATATGCTGAATTCATGGTTACAATTTGCGCACTGGATAAAAACTTTTCCTGTATATCCGACCTCCACGTAAGTAACGCCGCGGGCAATAACTAGTGTGTAATAATTTAAACCTCCCGCTGAAACTGTAATTTTTACACCAACATCGGAGTAGCTATTTTAGTGTACAACCATTCACCTTGAAACGATTTATGTTAGGCGGAACTAAAACCCGTTACAAGACTAATCTCCGTGAGCAATGACAGTGGATATAAATAATTATTTTTAAATCGATTTCACACAATTCCCGGAAAAAATCATGTGTAAAAAACTCATCGTGTGTATAAAATTAAAACCACAAGTTATTTAGGACAGCAACTTTGCTAATAACCGTTCATCACTTCATAGTGTTTTAGGTGGGAAGAAATAGCGCATGGTGCAACTCTTAACTCCTCACAATAAATCACAAATTGAAGGCATGTCGGAACTTAACTAACGGTTTACGCTGATCTCGCACTGTACGGAAATCCTATACAATGCGAGATCAGCTTCTACTGGAAATGTATAGTTTGATGTGTAGCCGTGTGTACTACCGGGATATAAAAGGCAAAAAATGCCATAACACAACACGGGTTGTGGTTTTATGCATCATCGTGGCGTAATAAACCTATTAAGTTCCCACTGCTAAAACAGAGGCCTCCTCTCTATTCGATTGAAAGAAAGAAAAGAAAAAGTATTTATTGATAAAAGATTTTATTTCTGTAAGTTGGTTTGTACAAACACTTTTACACGTCAATCATATTTTTTTTTAAACTAGATGAGGTCGGCGTTAACTGACTACTCTGAGAAGAAACGCCGAAACAAACTCAGAGGTCACAGTCTCTTTTAAAGTCCAGAGATATATTGGTCAGATCATGTGAAGACCACGTGGATTGGTGTCTGAAATGGTCTTTTTAGGAAAGAACCGGACAGGTTGAGTAGACCTGTCCAACCAGTGCACGCATTTATCAGTAATCATACGGCTCAACTCAGAACTTGAGGAGCTCGACGATAAGAAATTATTAGAATCTTACACAAATGTCACTAACGTAACTGCAATACAACACAAATAAACATTCTAAAAAAATGTAACACTAATAAGCTACGCTACTTTATAAAATTTAGATTTAAACAAAAAAAGTAAAATAAAATTCAAGGTCCTGTATGAGGCCAAAAGACCACCATCTCAGCATGATGCTGCTACATTTAAAAAGTGTCGCAGCGTTGGTATTCCGATAGGAAGCCGTTGTAATGTCACGGACATATACAGAAATAAAGAAGCAAATATAATAACGATTGAATTATTATTACCTGAGAAAACATATATATTCAAACGTGTTACGGGCGCGAATAATATTTTGTTCAACATACATATAGTCTAGTACTGATCTGCAAATTTGAAAAAACGTAAGAATATTTGAACTTTGCGGGTTACTCTAGTGCTTCCTCCATATTTAGTGTTCATTTCGATATACAGAACCCTGAACACTTAGAACGTCCTAATCTAATTCATCAGAGACGTGATTCAATTACGAAGACAGTTATTAAACATTTCATTATTGTTGTGTTATAAACTAAAGTTTATAAGACTAGGAGAAAGCACACTCCGGTTCTTCTGATTGATTAAGTCTAGAATACAGCACAACACTCGACAAAATGTGCCCCTCTCATCATCCGTCTAACTTTTTCCAAATATGTTGTGGTCCGCTTCCAGCCTAACCGGATGCTACTGAAACACCAGTATTTTACATGGAGCGACTACCTATCAGACCTCAACAACCCAGTTACTGGGTACCATTTGGTAAGACTGGTTGTTCGATTTTCGGGCTTCTGACGACCTGTAACGACTGTCAAAGATTCACGATCCACGACAGATTGGCTTAAAATCTGATAGACGTGTAAAAGTGTTTGTACAAACCGAAACCGCACTTACAGAAATAAAATCATTATCATTTATCACGAATGACGGCTGGGACCGCGTTTTTGGGGGCACGATGGGGTCTTGGTATGTAAAGTTCACATATCCACAGAGCAAGGCTCAATCGCACTGTCCGGCTGTGAAACAATCCCTACTAAAATTATAAATGCAAAAGTACCTACCTACGTCTGTCTGTCTGTTACGCTTTCACGCTAAACGTCATGGAATTCGGCAGAGAAATAGCCTGGGATATGGAAAAGGATATAGGCTACTTTTTACGCGATAACCAACATCCACGCTAGCGCAGCCACGGACAAAACCAGTAATATTATTGCGTTTTCCTGTGGCTACTCTGGCGTTGATGTCGGTTATCGCGTAATACGGCTAAATTACGGGTACGTATTTTCGAGATAACTATGGTCAAAAAACCTACTATTTAAAATACCTAAAGATCGTTTCACAGATTTTTGTAATAACTAATGAACGACATACATAAATGTTGATTAACCTACAGTTAATTCACCTACGGCTTATTTAGCTAGAATTAATAAACCGTAGGTTGATTGAACTAACGGACGATTCACATACTGTTGGTTTTTGTGCTTTTGAACTAGAAGAAGACGGTCGACGTTAGGGGCACCCCGAAGTTCGGCTTGGTTAGGTTCCTTTAAACCCAGCAGACAGAAATAGGAGACCCACGCAGTGGGGCTCTGTCAAACTGACGTCGATTGTTCTCTTATGTTTTCTCACCTACCTACCTACCTGTAGTAACTACCTACCAACAACTTTAGAAATAAAACGAGTGCGCAGTATTAAGGTTAAACAAGACCACATTTTTTCCATATAAACTTCGGGAGGGTTTTACTCCACTGTTTGACAATGTACATCAAAACTTAAACATGGTATGGTTTTATCTCATTATTAATATTGTTGGTACGGAAACAGAATACTAAAATAAAAAGCCATTAAAAAGTAATGAGCCAACAAAGATTCGTTTTTCTTGATAATGTAACGTAACTTTGGACATGTTTAAGTAATCAAAGAAGTATAAAATCTCCAAAACTAAGTCGATATCGACAAAGCTCAATTATCGAAAAGTTCAAGAAACTTAATTGGTCATTGATTTATGCAGTGGTTTTTTCAGAAAACCCGATCTTCTGAAGGACTTTTCTTAATTTTTTACGCGCCTGTTTTACTATAACTGATCCTGCAGCTCACTCAATAATGTTGTGCGTGTAGACCATCATCTAACTGCTCATCAGTGATACTACCCCTGTTGGACTCGAAGCCTGGTGAGACAGCGTGCTTTTTAGATAGGCCCACCAGTGAGTTCGAGCCCACGACTAGTGTACCCTTAGTAAACTGTAGTCGAGTCGTCCATTACGTATACAGTAGCTGAAATATCCAATATCTTAAAAAATAAAATAAAAAAACATTAGACTAATCGCTCGTTAGTGCAAATAATTTTAGTTTAATCAAAATTAAGTAAGTAAAACAGTCGTTCAGTCGACCAATATGTGTTATGAACATATGTGAATCAAACGTAGTTATCTCGAAAATTGTTACAATAACTTTAGTCATTATAAATACGTAACCCTAAATTATATTTGGTACCAATTTTAATTATGTTATTGTATTTTAACGGTTTCCCAGCGTCACGTGAATAATTCTTTAACATTGTTATGACGAACCTCAATACGGAGACAAAACTATTCGATTGATTTATGATAAGAATGGAAATATCCATGGGAAAGCAAAGTATCCTCACACACTATTATTTTGACAAAGACATTCCATCATTATAGAAAAAGGTAATTAATTGTTTTCATGTGAATATTGTGTCTATAAAGTCTTATCTTGTGTTTAAGGAAAGGTATTGGTACCTAATATTATTGTATTCATTGATAATATTTATAATAGAATCAGAAATGAAGAGATCCGCAGGAGAACCAGGGCAACCGACATAGCCCGAAGAATTGCCAAACTTAAGTGGCAGTGGGCAGGGCACATTGCTCGCAGAACAGATGGCCGATGAGGCCGAAAGGTTCTGGAGTGGCGACCGCGTACCGGAAGACGTAGAGTGGGACGGCCTCCCACAAGGTGATTCGATGACCTTATGAAGGCCGCGGGTATCCGCTGGATGTGGGAAGCACAAGACCGGTCGAAGTGGAGGAGCCTGGGGGAGGCCTATGTCCAGCAGTGGACGTCTTTCGGCTTAAATGATGATGATGATGATGATGATTTATAATAGACGGTTAGATACAGAAACTGTAAATTATGGACGAGGTAACCATGGCTTGAAATTCCGTTTTATTTTTTTGGGAACCAGTAACATTGGCCTTCAGCATATAACGTTCCCACTGCTGGGACAACAGCCTCCTCTCTGTGAGAGGGAGATGGCCATAATCCACCACTCACGCCCAATGCGTGTTGGTGAATGTCACACATGTCTTCGATTTTTTTATTCTAGGACATGCCGATTTCCTCATGATGTTTCCTTTATCGTTTTGAGCAGTGGTGATGAAGTAAATTATTCAAAGTAATGTGCCCGCCTGGGTTTGAACCCACGACCTACGACACGCAAGTCGGCAAATTATTTACTGTAATTAACCTAACCACCTAGGAGAATCATCATCATCATCATCATTTCAGCCGAAAGACGTACCCTGCTGGATATAGTCCTCCCAAGCTCCTCCACTTCGAACGTTCTTGTGCTTCCCACATCCAGCGCATTCCCGCGGCTTTCACAAGGTCATCGGTCCACCTTGTGGGAGGACTTCCCACTCTACGTTTTCCAGTATGCCGTCGCCATTCCAAAACCTTCCAGCCCCATTGGCCATCTGTTCTGCGAACCTTATGCCCTGCCCGCTGCCAAGTTTGGCAATTTTTCGGGCTATGTCGGATCACCTAGGGAGACTAGGCTGTTTGTGTATGTAAGTTTAAGTGTTTGTAAACGCACCCACAATACAGGAGAAATTCCCAGTGTGGGACAACGTTTAAAAAAAAAAAAAAAAAATTGGCGAAGAAATTGTGTTGCGCCGATCCTAAGTCATATGGGATAAGGGCCAGAAGATGATGAAAGTGATGGGGCTCACAAGGGCCGATGCCTGCCAGGGGTGCGGGCTGTTCGAATGAGATACCGCCACCCCTGGGCACACAGGCTACTGAGGGAGCACGGGTGGGTTTTAGTCAGTAAAAGTCTGACACGCCCTCCTGCACCACCCAGAGCGGGAGAAGTTATTTGATGATTTCCCAATCCAAAAAAAAAAAACAAAAAACATAGGTACTAGAAAACGCTTTATGCCGTCTAAGTACCAGGTTGTCATAACTCGATAGGAGCACACCTTTTATTTTTAAAGTTTTCTCATCAACACATTTTGATAGTCAGCTTTTTAAACGCTTAATGCCTTCGAAGTACCAGGCTGTCATAACTCAGTAGGAGCACACCAAACATAGTTGTCAGCTAGAAAGCGCATAATAATTTATATGTTATACTAATAACAAAATTAATAACATAAAAGACAATTAAAAATCCTATTATAGCCATTTTCGACTTCTACGCGAAGTCGCGGGCAAAAGCTAGTTTATAATACAATTATTATAAGCTAGCGTTTTCACCCGCATAAGTCTTGCTTCTCTAAAAATATCGGGATAAAAACCTAGGTCTACCATTGAGCCAAATTTCATCCAAATCCGTTCAGCCGTATTAGCTTGAAAGCGTAACAAATAAACATACAAAAATAGAATTTGTTCTCTTTATAATGTCAGCTTAGAGTAAGATTTATAAGTAGATATATCAAAGAGTGTAAAAAGATTACAGTGAATCACACACCTAATTCGCAGAAAACTTAATAAAACTCAAGTTAAATATAAGTTATAGGTGCTTCAAGAAAATTAAGCAATAAAACGTATTATTTTAACAACATCGTTATTACCAAAGAAGGTCATGATAAGTCAGTTAAATATGGTCAAGTTCAAATGAGAACCGAGTGAAATCGTTTTGTAGAAAAATACAATCTCTTTGTTAAAGTTTAATCAATTTTACTACAACTATCACATGTAACCGTACTATATACTGTATGCATTATTTTTAACCGACTTCAAAAAGAAGGAGGTTATCAATTTGACATGTTCATTTAATTGTTTTCATGTATGTTCGGGCATAACTCTGTCAGATTTGCAAAATTCTTTTTTGTTCGAAAGGGGTTTATGCCGAAATGGTTCTATTTAAATTTCATATTATTATAGATCTGATGATGCGTTTCGGAGACAGACAACGGAACTCTTCAAAAAATGACAGCGAATCAACCGTGATTGCTGCCAGTCGGTGACTTTGGATATGTATTTCATTAATTTATTGTCACCGCCTTCCGAAATTAAAGTTTTTTTTCACTTTCTAGTGTTTTTTGGAAGTCGGTGGATTTTTTATTTTTGTGGAAAAAGTTTTTTTTGTTACTTATTTTGTGTTACACGAACTGTGTCCAAATAAACAGTATTCTTTCTTTCTTTCAAATTTCGAATTGGTGTGGGGTAGGTACTATAGCTAAAAAGTGGAAAATAAAAACTTTATCAAAACAAAAAACCACCTCCGGATAAACGACGGAAGGCGGTGACAAAAAATTAAAAACATTTCCAAGGTCACCGACTTCCGAAATTAAAGTTATTTTTCCCTTTGTATTGTTTTTCCGGAAGTCGTGTTCTTTTTTTTTGGAAAAAGTTTTTTTTTTACATTACATTACGTCTGTATTTCTGAAAATGTCCGCAGAGTGCCTGCCTATAGTATCTACACCTACATTTATTCAATTAAATTTAAATCCCATGTACTGTGACAGTAATTTACTGTAACAAGACTTGAATTGCTTGACCAGAATTGAATTATCTAAACGGATAAATATCTGGATTGACTGAGAACCCGCTCATAGTTAATTTTGATATTATTGATGAATTACCGATATTTTATTACTGAACACAAATGTCACATTTTATTTTCAAATCATAACACAAAACACAACATTACGCCTTAATTTTCCCGAAGGCTTGGGCAGAGGTGTAGGTACCTGTAGTAAAACTACATTGCGCCAGTATAGTTATGTTTTAAGTCGCAAGTAATAGGGGCCTACCTATTACTTGCGACATATTGCCATCAACCGGGCAAAAACTCGGACTCTACGCTGCCCCTGAGAAATACCAGACGGAAAAATCTAATAACACTTTGCCCGTCCTGGGAATCGAATCTAGGACATTATAGTCAGCAGAGCCTTATGCCAGCTAGACCGACTCTTATAACAACAAATTTAAGAAAGTCTATTTATTTTATTTAATGGGAAAAGAACTTACCTTCCATTGTTTTACTTCAGACAGACGATTCGCAATCACGCATCCAGCGGACCCCGCACCAACCACAATGAAATCATAACTTTCAATCGCCTGTCTTCTTCTTCTACGCTTAGCTCCATAATTCTTCTCCACTTTCATCGAAAGCTCTGAATTCGCTGGTTCCTCATCCGAAAACATTTTCTTCGGAAATCCGAAATCCAAATCCCTCGACTGGTACTTACTACTGGGGGTCGAGAATGGATTGTCTCGCTTTTTGGCATTCGAATCAAAATCGAATTGTTCAAAATCATTGTGGAGAGTTTTGCCGTAGTTTTCAAATTCAAACGTCGGAAAATACGATGATACTTGGGATACTCCTCGACTTCCACCTGGGCCATGACTGTGAACTTTCTTAGTCTTAACATGATTACTAAACTTTTCGGAGAAAAAGCCATCGTGTGACAATATTGTTGGTTCTATTGGCGGTTTTGTTTGTAGTTCCCTGGCTTTGAAAGGTATCGGTCCTAAAGGAACTGCCGAGACTCCAAAAAATGGTGATAACGTGCTTGGATGACTATTAACACGCGTATCCCAATAGTCTAAAAAGTCTGTCTGTTTGTTATCTTTAGACCCACTGTATAGCTGAGAAAGTAAGGCGAGGAAGAGATATCCTGTCGAAGAACATTGCGTAAGTGGGGCTTGTTGTTCAGGGCAGATCGCGGCTATGTTCGGAGGGGTCCAAGTTTGTCCTGACATTTTTATCACTTCACTTCACTCGCGGGCATTCGACCTTTTACTCGTGTGTTCGGAGCGAGCACTGCCGGCACAATGGCTTGGCGTAAAGCGATGCTAAGTAAGTGGGAGATTTGCTGACGACTGTCCTTAGTGATTGCATGCTTGTTAATATTATTGGTAACGCGGCTATTTATGTTTGAATTTAGAGAGTAAGGTTGTGTGACATTGGTGTCAACAATGGAATTGAGGCGGGGTTTTTTGGTGTCCTGAAGTTTGTTTTTGTAGTACGATCAAGTGCGAATTTCATCAATGAAAGTAAGCATGATTAGCACTTACAAACCACTTTTAAGAAATGTCAGTGTCAGTGACAGCTCTTGAACGTGGTTTAGATGTACTGATCGCGTTCAGATTCATTGTTAAAATCGGCTCTTTTTTGTTTTAGATATTTTCATAGATCGATTTAGATTGTTCATGTAGTGGGTAGGATTAAGTACATAATTTATTCCAAATTTAAGCGAATGCGTGAGATTACTCAATCAATATGATAACTAATATTAGGCTATTGAAGAGTATTATAAAACGTAATTATTCTTTTAAAGAGTACGATACGTGTAAGACCTACACAGTGGGAAGCAAAATATTTCCGGATGTGAGAATAATTCATAATAAATAAAAATGTATAACGGCTTTATCTTGTATGCAAAACCACAGTGCGTGATAAAATCCACCATATTTTTAGATACGTCCGTGTGAACATCGACTGGTGGGGCCCGGCTATCTCGGGAACCGGTATACATCACGCACATCATCTGCATAGCCTTTTCCCAACTGTGTTGGGGTCGGCTTTCAGTCTAACAGGATGCAGCTGAATACCAGTATTTTACATGGAGCGACTGCCTATCTAACCTCCACAACCCAGTTACTGTGTAATACGATACCCCTTGGTAAGACTGGTTGTCAAACTTTCGGGCTTCTGATGACCCGTAACGACTGTCAAAAATCCACAAATGACAGCCCAAACCAACGGCTTAACGTGCTTTCCGAGGCACGGAGGGGTCTTGTTATGTACAGATGGCCACCCATCCACGGCCCACTGCGGCAACCGTAGCTTCACCTGAACGATCGACCCGTGCGGTTATTACTTGTAATTGAGTGTGACTTCAACTGTGGAGCCTTAAGTAATAACAATTGTGTGGAGGTCCAACGCTCCTTCGTTTTGCTCGACGGGTATGTTCCGGATTTCAATGCTAGAAGGTCAGGATAAACGTTCATCATCATCATCATTTCAGCCGAAAGACGACCACTACTGGACGTAGGCCTCCCCTAAACTCCTCCAATTCGACCGATTCTGTACGTCTCGCATCCAGCGGATTCCTGCGGCCTTCACAAGGTCATCGGTCTATCTTATGGAAGATGGGCTAAACGTTGCAGAGGGTTAATTTCATAACACACTATCAGTAAGAATCGCTTTAATTTTGATCGTTCCACAATATTCATGGCGTTGTTTACGTTGCTAAGCAGACAATTTTATCGAACATATGCAAGAGTGGATTAGAAATAACTATCAAAGTGATTCTACCGTGTGGTGCCAGACGTAAAAGAATAGCACCATCCCATTTCTTCCCATGGGTGTCGTAAAAGGCGACTAAGGAGCTTACCAGAGAATGGGCAGCAGCGTTCTCTATGTATTTTACTACCATACTGCGATCGCTAAACCACCTGCCAAGTGTGGCGATTATGGCAATCCCCTCTCCGTTTGGAGGAGGCCTATGTCTAGCAGTGGACGTCTTTCGGCTGAAAGATGATGATCAAAATGATTCAAATTCAGATTAATAATGTGCATCGTAATTAGGGTGAAAATCTAGAATTTTTACAAGATCATCATATTGGTTGCCAATGAAATATCTTTGTATCTTTGATGGTCGTTACTGGTCGTCAGAAGCTCGAAAGTCTGATAACCAGTCTTACCTAATAACTGGGTTGTGGAGGTCAGATAATAATATGTAGTCGCTCCATCCTTACTTCCTTATTAATATTATAAAACGCGAAAGTTTGTTTGCATGAATGTATCATCATCATCATCATTTCAGCCGAAAGACGTCCACTGCTGGACATAGGCCTCCCCCAGAGTTGGGAGGTTTTGCCATAATCGCCACGCTTGGCAGGCGGGTTGGCGATCGCAGTATGGTGGTAAAATACATAGAGAACGCTGCTGCCCATTCTCTATTAAGTCCCATAGTCGCCTTCTACGACACCCACTGGAAGAAATGGGATGGTGCTATTCTTTTACGCCCGGCGACACATACGGGGCATGAATGTATGGATGTTTGTTACCTACTCTTTCACGTAAAAACGGCTGAACAGATTTGGATGAAATTTGGCACACAGATAGATTATAATACTTTTTTTATCCCGGTAGTACGTTCCCGTGGAATAACTTCCGACTACCACGCGGGCAAAGTCGAGGGCGGAAGCTAGTGTATAATACTGGTATTCAGCTGCTTCTCATTAGGCTAAGGCTAGGCAGGAGGAAAAAGGCTAGGCAGATGATGAGTTAAAAATTAATCCAGTTACATAAAATTAGTTGTTTTACTTGTTATATAAGTAATACGTTATAAAATTATGTTGAAATTACATGCAATCCGTATTTAATGCATTAAAAGGAAAAAAAATACTATGATGCATTTCATTTATGTGTTCGGTAGTTACATAATAATATGATAATGAGTGAGTGGAAGAACGGAAATACTGTATTAGGCCTCAATCAGAGTAAAGGCGGGTGCGGGCGCGGGTGCGGGTACTGGCAGATTAAATGTATCTAGACGCCTCTCGCTTTCACAGTGGTCGCGTGTATGCGCGTCTGCATAGGCGTGGGGGCGGGCGCGAGTGGCGTGACTATCGCGCGGGTGATTCTATTGGCTCAGTCCACCTGTGTCTTGCACAGTGCTCTAGCGTCTGTTTGTGGCTAACACGTTTGTTTCTTAAAAAAATTGATGCACCCGCGACAACATCAGTCGCTCTGCCACTGTGAACATAAAGTCGCTTAGACCCGCGCGCCCGTGCCCGCTCCCGCCCCCGCCCGTGAATTCTGAATAAGCACTTATAATATGTATTCTTTAGAATACTGTGTGATGTTATCTGCATTTGTTGAAACCTAGGAATTAGGGTGTGGTCAGACAAAATTTTAAGCGCGCACAAAATGATTTACGGAAATAGGTAATTAGCTCGTGAAATGTTTATTGTGTCGTCTCATTTTGAGTGAAGAATGAGACTCAAAAACTAAATTTTAAACTAAATCGTAACATTGGAGAGTTAGATCCAACTTCAACTTCGCATTTTGCACATGGGCATCCATGGGAGAGTTGTATGTGTACTACATAGGATTCTAAAATAGATATCTGGCGACATGTGGGTGTATAATAAGTAGGCATATCTCTGCCTAACACATCGGGAAATACAGGCGTGGTGTTATGTAGAATATATTACATGTCATTGTGATGCTTCAAATTGAATCTTAGTCTTCATCGTCGTCAAACACATTTTTGATTTATCGCTGAGGTGTGATTGCTACTTAGGTACATTTTTAATGTTTACTACGGGAATTGGCTTTTTTATCCTAGACTGTTGTGAGTGTTTTGTCAAAATTGGATAAGCAAACAGCCCAAAATCACAAAGTATGAAAGATTTCTCAGATGTTTTATTTAAACATAAATATGAATTATCCCAACATACAACACTTGGTGGTCTTTTAAACAGTAGGTATTTGATAAAATGGTGAACAAACCCTGTTCAGATTAAATTCTTATGCTATCACTCACTAAAGGGAATTAGTAAGATATTCATCTGTATATATAAGATTTCAAAAAAAAATCACCACAAATGCCACAATTGTTATTTGAATAACATTATTATTTTCATTGCAGAATTTTGTTTTAAATATAAACCTTCTTCTGGCCTCCGCCTTTGAATTTAACTAACAGTTTAAAATTTTAAATCTAATAAAACTCAAACAAAGTTTAATCTCAACATTAAAACTACTGCGGAAACAAAGATAATTAAAGTTTACATAATTTCACGTAAGCGAGAGTTATGTGTGGTTAATATAACCACCGTTTGCTGTATTGTTAACTGTCAGTTATATTAAAGCAATTGAATCATAATAGTAGCATAATAATTAGGTAATTACTATCAAGATTAATGCATTTTAACGCCACTTTGTTCAGTGATTTTGTTAAGTTATTTATTGATTGGCTGTATGATAAGGCTGGTATCTTGTTCAAAATATTATATTTTAGAGTGGGCGTGCGTGTGCGCACTGGGTAGGGTAGCCCTACCCGCTAGCGCTAGCCGCTACTGGAGAGTTATTATTATAATTATAATACGACTAGCTTTTGCCAGCGGCTTCGCCCGCGCGGAACTTTCATCCCCTATTTAACCCCCTTAGGGGTTGAATTTCGAAAAATCCTTATTCCTTGTCTACATTATAAAGGGAACCTCTGCGCAAAATTTCAGCTTTCTAGGTTCAAGGGTTTGGGCTGGGCGTTGATGAGTCAGTCAATCAGTCAGTCAGTCAGGACTTTTCTTTTTATTTATATAGATAAAATAATTTGTAAATAGAAAAAATAGAAAATAATCGCCTGCGACGCCCGCTTGCCAACATAGGACTCTCTCTTTCATTCAATTCGTTACTCTTTGCACGTTATTGGTTTTGATATCATTGATGCCTTGTTTTGGTCTGCCATTTCTTCCCGTGGGTGTCGCAGAAGGCTATCAATGGACTTACCAGAGAATTTGCAGCAGCGATCTCTATGAATTTTACCACCATACTGCGATCGCCAACCCGCCTGCCAAGCGTGGCGATTATTGTAAAACCCCCTTTTGGGAATCCCTATATGCATCAGTGGACCTCTTTCGGCTAAAATGATGATGGTGATGATGATCATGTTTTGATCCTTGACCCCGCCAAATGACACTGACCTACAAATCTTTGAGTAACTGCGGGTTGATTCAAGATCCCGGTTCAGAAAATTTTAAGTAAATAATGACGTTTAATGAAATTAAAATTCGTCTTTGACGTTTTGTGATGTCTGCCAGGGGTGCGGGTTATTCGAAAGAGATACCGTGGCCCCAGGTACACAGGCTACTGAGGGAACACAAATGGGTTTTAGTCAGTTAAATTCTGACAAACACTCCTGCTCCACCCAGAGCGGGAGAAGTTATTTGATGATTTCGCAACCACAAAAAAAGCCCTTTCATTTGAAACCCATATTGAGGGGGTTGTGAAAAAATATGTAATCCGTCATTTTGTAGCGGCAGCCATCTTGGATTTACAATTATACTGATTAAATTAAGTGGTATTGTTTAAATTGTTTGTTGTACCGTGTGGTGCCGGACGTAAAGAATAGCATCATCTCATCTCTTCCCGTGGGTGTCGTAGGAGGCGACCAAGGGACTTACTAGAGAATGGGCAGCAGCGTTCTCTATGCATTGTACCACCATACTACGATCGCCAACCCGCCTGCCAAGCGTGGCGATTATGGCAAGCCCCCCCAAATTAGGGGAAGACTATGTCCAGCAGTGGACGTCTTCCGGCTGAAATGATAATGATGATGGTATTGTTATCAAAACTAAAGGAGTGGACCCAAAAAACAAACAGGCCAAGCCGTTTAAAAATAGCTGTTTTATATATTTTGGGCACTTAGGAACTGCACTTTTCTATGAAATAAGTGCTTTTTATTCAGTCTAGAGCAGGGGTCGGCAACCTTTTGAGTCGAAAGAGTCAAAAATTACAGTTTACAACATTTTAAAGTTTTTAAAGAGCCACACATATTTTTTTTAAGTATTATACAGATTACGAAACAATTCACAATTATTATAGGTTTCATAGAAAAATTGCGTGAAATCGGGGTTTAAACGCAAGGTGACCGAAAAGGGGCGTGGCCTATTCTTTGCTAATGGAACCAAAAAGCCACAGCGGCGCCACAGAACCTGCGGCTCTTTGGATGTGATCCAAAGAGCCGCAGGTTGCTGACCCCTGGTCTAGAATCATGTGCTCAGTCGGTCAAGTCAGTTTGTGCGTCGTGCCTGCCACCCTGTATAAACAGGAAATGAGCATTGATTAATGCTTGCTCACTACCATTAGACCATGAATATTTTTCCTTTCACCGCGGTAAGGCACAGGTGCTACCTATCTTGGAATGTAAATTACAATTCAGCAAAAAAATATATTTGAACGATCAAGGTTTTAACAATGAGTCGGTGCGTAGGTAATACTACACATTTAACCCGGTGACCAAAAAAACAAAACAATTAAGACGTTATTTCCTGGCTAGTTTTAACGCAGGTAGGTACGGCGTATGTAGCACATTTTGAGGCATTTGATAGTAGCGCTTCGCGACAACAATTATAGTTCAAAATAGAAGGCGTTTGATGTTAGCGGAATCGAATGACCGTCAGAATACAAGGAATTTTGCAGTTATTATAAAAAAACAAACAGGCCAAGCTGAATAAAACCGTTTAAAAATAGTAATACTACTGTTCACCCAGCGCTCGAAATTGGCCAATAATTAATTAAAAAATAAATCAATAATTTATTCTTACCTACTTGTAATTCCTCATTATCACAATTGACGATGTAAGATAATTAAAAAAAAAAAAACAGAGTTTTGGCTTTAATTAAAAGAATATTTGTATGTTATTTTTGATTTATTTACCAATCATTATTATACCAGTACCTACATTCATCCATCTTAATTTATGCATTTCAAAATTGTATCCTATAACTCTATAAGTGAGACGTAGCCTACGATTTGGAAATTGCTATCTTAAAATGATAATTATGATTTGTTTGATTATCATATTTCATTTTATTTCCAAATATTTTATTCCATCATTTCTATGCGCTAGTGCACTTTTAAATTCGAAACGTGCTAGTTGCCTATTATGTGTTTGTTTGAGCTGTCGATTCGCCCACATGAAAATTAACTTCGTGCAAATTACCTACAAAATTGACCACAAAAAAAAACATAAATACTGAGTAATTTAAAAGTTTCAATTCGCCCGTTTCGGCCAAGTAAATTCGTACGACTTTACTAATAAACCCATAATCCCATGGTGTTGTAAATACTATAATTACAACATCGCCAACACGTATCAAATCCATCGGCCACGTCAATAAGGGTCGAAATTCGTAATTGCGTATTATCTGCGGATAATTAGTAAGGGTCGGTGCCACGGTACATTAGGCTTATTTCCCTTGACTTACCACGCATTTGAACGGACCATCGGTTTTGTTTGTTGTTAGTGTGATTGCTAAGCTTGTGGTGTTCGTGTAGGTATACACACCGTTATAGTTTTACTATAAAAAAGAAAATAAACGCTAATCTCTTGATACTCCAAAACGACTTTAGAAATAAACAAAACCAGTTGAACAAAAGTCTATTAAAAATTATTAAAAACCGCATTTCCCATTTCGTAATAATAGTTAACCTTTCCTTGTTAGGCATAATAATAAAATTTTGTAAATCCCTCTCATTAGTAGAATAAGGAAATGAACACGTGGGTTTTCTTAATTGATCAATAGTGCCTATTGCCTATACATTATTTATTAGTATGAATAATTGGCTTATTCGTCGAGTCGGCATTAAGTCGATTTGCACGGATTTACTCGTTCGAATCGTCCGAATTGACACTTTTATTTATATTTTTTTCTGCACCTTCCACACAATAATTTTATTCACTTTATTGCATGACTTGCAGTAACCTTTTTTCATAACATAGTGACATAAAATTCAAAACGTTCCAATTGCCTAAAATGTATTTCTGGAGTTATCGATTCGCCCATGAATAAATTGACCATAAAAAATATTATATTATTTCAAAGTTTCAATTCGCACGATTCGGGCGAGTAAATTTGTGCGAATCGACTAATAAGCTGAATAATTGTGGTTGAACTCCATGTAAAAGACTTTATCTGGGGAATTACAAACACCATAGTAGGTACCAAGTACCTATTCATTCGTTTAAAAATTGTGAAAGTCGGTAACATAGGTACAGTTTTCAAGGTCCGCCAATTCGCAATTTGGTTCGATTGCCACACATTGGCAATCGAACAAAATTGCGAATAATTGCATACTAAAAATACTCTATTGGTATTTTTATACTTTCTCCATTTCTTTACCTTTATTAAAATTTATACAAAAAATTGTTGTTGTTGGTCACGCGATATTAACAAAATTAAATCTAGAGCTTCTCTTACCTCTTGTTAGCCACATCGCACCGAACTGCTGCATTCTGTGGATGTTTTAAATTCGCTGCCTCTAATTGCTGGAACGACTTGCCACCTCCTTTTCGTGCTATAAAGACAGATGGCTCGTTCAGAGCTAAATTTAAACAGCACTTACTACTACTTCAAAAAGATACTACCCTTTGATCTGCACGCAGCTGGCAATGGTTGCGAGCCACGGTGGTGAGCGTTTGGCAGCGATTATACAGGCTCAGCAGCATTAGTTTTGCACTTTGTTTTTGTTTTGATTTTCTTCGTTGTTTGTCTTTTTTGAAAACCGGAATCCTTTACATCTCAAAACCATATATTATCTGCATTTCTCCAATTGCTGCAATTTGTCTGAATTACAAGTCGGCCGTAACACTTTTAGATAATTATAAATTTGATTTGATGTTCCTATTTGCCCTAAATTGTCGGCGCCTGCGTCTCATTGCTTGTCACAGCAATGCCATAGTGTCACATTCACTAAAGGCATAGGCAAGTATATGTTACGTGGTACAGACACGCGGATTGCAATTATTGTACCATATTACTCGTATGTAACATTATTGTTTAGTTTTTATTAATTTCACACTTATTATCTTATTTTATTTATTACTTTTTTATTTATGTTTCTGTCCGTGATATCACAGCGGGCCCTATCAGAATACCAGCGCTGCGACACTTTTTAAATGTCTCAGCATCGTGCTGAGATAGTGGCCTTTTGGCCTCAGGATCTCGTTTTTATTTTTACTTTTTCTATGGATAAATCTAATTTTAATTTTATTAACTACCTAGCGTAGCGTAGTAGTGTTTAAATTTTTTAGTGTTTAATTTTATTGTTTTGTAGATATTTTTGTGATATTCCTGTGCAAGTCCAATAAATACTTTTTCTTTCTTTCTTGCTTTATTAAAAGAATTTTATTAATACTTTTAATTAAATAAATTGTAAGTATATTATTATTTTATTATATATAAGTTCTGGAGTGGCGACCGCGTACCAGACTGGATAAGGGAAGCACAAGACCGGTCGAAGAGGAGGAGCCTGGGGAAGGCCTATGTATATGTTTTTTTTATATAGTAGTAATTATGTTATATTTTTCGATAAATTTCAGGTTTTTGTTTGCGTTTTCACGCCGCAACGACTGAACTGACTTGATGAAAACTAGCACACACGTAGATCATGGCCTACATTTTCACTAACTTTAAACAACTTATTCCGGTAACACGTTCCAGGGGGATTATTTAAGACCCTCACGAAGGCACAACAGAATAATTAAAGTTTTAAATGACAGAAACATTATAATTTTCCGGGCTAGAAAGGAATAAAATGTGAAACGAATTAGGAATATCATATATAGCGTGACTGGTAATTACTGACCGACATTTAAACACATGATTGTACTCATCATTATGAACAACTTTTACTGTGGGACCAAACCCGAAATCGCGAAAATAAAATCATCTGTTCCCTACATTTTGACGAGTTATGCGAACATAAATGTAGGGAACAGCAGATTTTTTTTCGCGATTTCAGGTTTGGTCCCATGGTAAAAGTTGTTCATAATGATGAGTACAATCATGCTTTAAAATGTCGGTCACTAATTACGAGTCACCCTATGTAGGGCGAACCTTGTGACACGAATGCTGAACAAAGCCTCCTTGGTTTTAGTTGTTCCTAGAGATGGTAAACATTTTTAGCGCTTGATGTCTTGGCGAGAACGACCTTAAATAAAATTAAAAAATCTTGTAAAATCAACTGCCAAGAGGCAAAAACGTCCACCCTATATTCATTGAAAGCTACGGAACCCCAAAAAAAGCCGCTTAACAGGAGTATAGAACTACCAAAAATAACAATAAATGCTAACAGCTATAATAAGTCTGATAACACACGATTATCCCTAACAACTGTCCTTCTAAACGATCTGTGAATAGGCGGAAACAAAGTGTGTTATCTTCCTTAGTCGTAAAAATATACTGGTATAGAATCGTCTTTGGGTAGTTAGGGGTTAATGACCTGCCACTATTGGGTGTTATGGTCTATTAGTTTTACTTTCGCGGTTTTCGTTGAGCTATTCGGGGTTGGGTAAAATGTTATGGGTTTTGTGACGTCACAGGCGTGGTGTTTGAATACTATTAGACTTTCGTTCGGTGTTAAATTATAGGGTTCAATTAAATTAGAATGGGATCTGAACATAATAAAAATCAAAATAAAATTATATTTTTTCACAAAAACCTGCATGGGCACTTATGAAACGTCAGAATCTAGGTGCACGGTTCCAATTTGTCGCTTCCTATGTAGAAGAGCCGGCGAGAAACTCCACGGTTACTCTTTTAAAAATAATTGGCTTTTACAATGTTTTCAAATTACAGTGATAATAGGTATGGGAGGATAGTGCAGGCCTGTCAATAAGTACCAGGTACTTAGAGGAATGAAACTACAGAATAGAAAATCGTCTACAAATCTACAGTCTGTAAGGCCTACAACGTACTCTCATTCACAACATGTAAAATAATCTACATAAATAAAATGATATGAAATAAAATAAATAATGAAACAAACAAAATATTTTGAATATATCGTTTTAGGGTCCGAGGGCCTAGAGACAAAATACATTTCTGTTAGCGTTCACGCCAAACGCTACGTCAAAATGTATGGGAATGACATTACCAGCGGAAAGGTTACGTCGTGTTCTTTCCGCAGGGAATGTCATTCCCATACATTTTGGCGTAGCGTTTGGCGTGAACGCTAACAGAAATGTGTTTTGTCTAGGCCTGCTGGTGTTTTATTTTATTGTGTTAAGATATCAGTAACAATTACGTTTATGAATTTTTAAAGCACTGTTTTAAACTGATATTTCAAGTAACTACAGAGGGGCTAGTAGCCAAGTAATATTAGTCGTACGAGTTGATCGATCAAGTTAAGCTACGCTTGCCGCAGTTTGTCCGTGGATAGGTGACCATACCTTGCCACCTTGCCTTGGAAAGCAAGTTAAGCCATTGGTCCCGGCGGTCATTTGTGGATCTTTGACAGTCGTTACGGGTCGTCAGAACCCTGAAAGTCTGACAACCAGTCTTATCAAGGGGTATCGTGATATCTAGTAACTGGGTTGTGGAGGTCAGGTAGGCAGTGGTTCCATGTAAAATGGAATCTGGTTAGACTGGCAGCTGACCCTAACATGGATGGGAAAAGGTTAGGCTAGATGATGGTGATGATTTTAAGTAACTTCACTACTTGCTGTTGTCGACAACAAAAGAAAATATGACCAAAATTTTGTTTTTTTGTTTTATCATGTTTATTTATTGGTACATACACGTCTGCGGTTTCGCTAGCTTTAATTTGACCCTGTACCGTGTGGTACCGGACGTAAAGAATAATATCATCTCATTTCTTCCCGTGGGTGTCGTAGAAGGCGACTAAGGGACTTACTAGAGAATGGGCAGCAGCGTTCTCTATGCATTTTACCACCATACGGCGTTCGCCAACCCGCCTGCCAAACGTGGCGATTATTGCAAACCCCCCCAATTTGGGGGGGCTTGCCATAGGGTGTGGGGGCTATGTTCAGCAGTGGACGTCTTCCGGCTGAAATGATGATGATGATTATGAATTTGACCATGTAAGTAATTAGTTAGTAGCAGTATCGCCGAAAAAGACACGTTTCTTAGGAGACTCCTTTAACATAGACATTCTGTGAAAATTTCAATTTCCTACCTATTACGGGATCGTGCGTTGGTTACACTTCGGGTACGGAACCTTAGAGATAGTTAGGCTTCGAGGCTTCTAAAACCTTTATGAAAACTTCGTAGAAATAGATTTTTCAAATGTTGCGTCGCGCCGGTCTGTGGGCGCCTTCACGCCATCGCTTTTGGCAATGATTGTTACGTCTTTCTTTGTCTCTCAACATGGACTTTTATTGCAGGACTAGCCGTGTGCCCCTGATGGGTGTTCGCATCGTAAAAAATTGTGAACTTTGATACAAACTTTCATCTGTTATAAAACCCGTTTAGCGGATGAATTTTGCTACACCCAGCGGTTTAGGCTGTTTGTGTTGTCCAACAGTGATGAAGTCGTTTCTAGATACTGGTTACAGCTCTCCATAATAAATAGGTACTTACGTGTATAGATTGATGTTATGAATATATTAAATACAAAGTTTTGCCAGCGGCTTCGCCCACGTCATCATCATCATCATTTCAGCCGAAAGACGTCCACTACTGGATATAGGTCTCCCCCAAAAGGGGGGTTTTGCCATAATCGCCACGCTTGACAGGCCGGTTGGTGATCGCATATTGCGATCATAAAAATGCATATAGAATGCTGGTGCCCCTTCTCTAGTAAGTCCCTTAATCGCTTTTTACGACACCCACAGGAAGAAATGTTTCGCCTACATAGATGATGGAAATTAACTCACGGGAATGTACTTCCGGGATGAAAAATATCCTTTAAAAGTATGTTAATCCAGGGTATAACTATCTGTGTGCCGAATTGAACCTAAATCTAAAACTCTTATATATCCAAACTTTCTCATTTATAATGTTAGTTGGAAGTAGAATTCATGACCTAGTTATTTTCAATGCTACCTAGAAGTAGCATTTGTAATGTTTATATTATGGCCATGACACCTATTGTGTCTGATATCTTACCAATTGTTAGAACCACTTTCCCAGGTGTGTCTACAATTTATATCAACATAGTCACGTGTGATTTCGAAATCTAGGCATTACCTAAAGTTCCTATTGTTGTGAAAAACTAAACGGTTTTTTCGCCTCAGTAGTTTCATAGTTGCGAAATTGGCCGCTACATGGATGTTCAAGTAAGATAATAAGTGATTCCCCTCCGGTGGGTTCCCGCATTGTCGAGGCGGGTTGACTCAGTAGTCGTGGCTTGGACACCCACGCTACTGCGAAGAGGAACCCGAGGAGGAGCCGCTCGTCACGGGTTGTGCTGGTAAGCATTGACGACGTAGCGGCCAATAAGTAGGTTGCGGTTCCGCGATGTCGTATGGGAGGTTTCGCAGCTGAGGGTTGCAGGCTGCGGCGGAAGAGGAGTACCAGCATATCGATAGCACCGCTCTCCCTATCTTCCGCGGCCTGCGGCTGTGTCCTGGTGCGCCGGTGACGGGGATACCCACAGAAGAGGGTCCGGTGGCGGACTGCAGCGGCGGGTTCGCGGGTGGCTTGCACGATCCCGTGCTGTCACGTTAGAGTCTCACATAACTGTGATACTACCCTTAGTAGCGCAGTATGCCTGAGCCTTTGTCCACGTAAAAAAAAAAGAGTAACATGTGATTGCTCGTAAGAAACAAAAGAAGTTGATCGAAAAGACTCTCAGCAATGTAACTGACCAAATATGTGTTTACAGCCCACTCTCTCACATAGAGAGGAAGCTTGTGCCCCAGCAGTGGGCAAATTATAGGTTGATTGTGCTAATATGGAGGAAGGGGGGAGGGCGGGGCGAGCCTATTGCCATCAATCGGACACAAATCCAAACTCGGGGTTGCTACTGACAAATTCCTCATTAAAAAATCCAGAGAGCAGTGTGTGACAGTGTGTGGACAGTTGAGCAAAAACCTTCCAAAATCCGCCAAATCCTTCTAGGCATAGTTTTTAAGGCCACCTCGATCTAACCCTTGCAATACCCAAGCATTCTACTTAATATTATAAATATTAAAATTTAGATGTTTAGATGTTTGGTATTCAATGACGCGAAAGCCGCTGAACAGATTAGGATGAAATTTGACAAACAGATAGTTTATAATCTGGATTAACACTTATGATACTTTTACTTGTGCCTAAATAACAATAGCTGCACGGGTCGATCGGCCAATTTAAGCTACGCTTGCCGCGGTTGGTCCGTGGGTGGGTGACCATCTTTACATACCAAGACCCCTTCGTGCCTCGGAAAGCACGTTAAGCCGTTGGTCCCGGCTGTCATCTGTGGATCTTTGACAGTCGTTGCGGGTCGTCTGAAGCCCGAAAGTCTGACAACCAGTCTTACCAAAGGGGTATCGTATTACCCAGTAACTGGGTTGTGGAGGTCAGATAGGCAGTCGCTCCATGTAAAATTCAGCTGCATCCGGTTAGACTGGAAGCCGACCCCAACATAATTGGGAAAAGGCTAGGCAGATGATGATACTTTTTATCCCGGTAGTCCATTCCCGTGGGATAATTTTCGAACTCTACGCGGGCAAAGCAGCTGGCAAAAGCTAGTTCTCAATAAATTCAGGCTCTCGAAATGTTCCTCCAAAACAAAGAACAGCCAGATTTCACCTATCTTACCCAATTTTCGACTCCAAAGCATGACATTCACGTATTGTGGAATACAATGCATTTCTGAAAGTGCAATACAGTTAAAGAAAACAGTGTCATTTAAATCTGTAGACCATGACTTATTGTGCCTAAATGTATTGCAGAAATATATTTTATTTTATGAAGAAATTTATAAATGTAGGTAATGAATTTTAGATGGCAATTAAATATTGCGACCAATCGCATTGTGATGGTCAGGTTACATTTTGCTGCTCTATTTAATAGGATTGGATATTTTTTCTCTAGTAACGTGAAAGTACCTATGAATGGAGTAAAAAGATATCTGGGTATAACATGTATTCAGTGCACACAAAAAAAATGGCACGACACAAATGCAACGCATTACATGACAACAAGGAACATAAATTAAAATAAATAAAGTGACACTATGACATACATACTTCAAACCTGTGTTTCAAATCAAATAACGCATAATACACAAAATGCAGTGTGCGTTTCATTCAAGGTTGCACCAAATGGGAGTCCAGCTCAGCATGTGTCTGGTAAATATTAGGTCTTTACCTATGAAATTGCCGTTCTGCAGTACTGGCCATTTCAAATCAAAATAATTTTTGTTTGGCTAAGAATTCTAATTTCAAATTAATTTTATTTTAAAAACATGGATTTTTTTTTCTAAAAGTAGTCATTTCTTTATTGATTAGTGTTACATTTTCATCGCATTTCAATCTTTTTCGTCATCATGGATACGTTAAAAATTCGAGTAATTATGGAATATGAGTACCGTCGTGGCAGCAACGCGGCACAAGCGGCACGCAACATCAACGACGTTTACGGAGCTAACACTACAAACCAACGCACCACCTGTTATTGGTTTGCTCGCTTCCGTTCTGGAAATTTCGACCTGAAAAATGAACCTCGCGGTCGTCCGAAGACTTTGGTCGACAATGACGAATTAAAGGCGATTGTGGAAGCTGATGATACACAATCTACGGCTGAATTAGCAGCAGCTTTCGACGTTAGCGTCAAAACAATATTGGTCCATTTGCGTCAAATTGGCAAGGTAAAAAAGCTTGACAAATGGGTGCCCCACGAACTCAATGATCGCCAGCGCGAAGTACGCGTCGAGACGTGCCTTGCACTGCTCAACAGACACACAAATGAAGGAATTTTGAACCGCATTGTTACCTGCGATGAAAAATGGATTCTGTTTGATAACCGTAAGCGCTCAGCAAGTTGGTTGGATCCTGGTTCAGCACCTAAACAATGCCCTAAACGAAAACTTACCCCTAGAAAAGTGATGGTCACTGTTTGGTGGTCTAGCGCCGGTGTGATTCATCACAGCTTCTTACCAAACGGGGTGAGCATTACTGCAGATGTGTACTGTGAAGAACTGAACACAATGATGGAGAAGCTGGCGCATCTCCAACCAGCATTGGTCAATCGCTCGTCTCCGCTGCTCCTGCACGACAACGCGCGACCTCATACTGCACAGCAGACGGTCTCCAAGTTGCAAGAACTGTGGTTGGAAGCTCTCCGTCATCCGCCCTACTCACCAGACCTTGCGCCTACAGACTACTACTTTTTCCAGAATTTGGATAACTTCTTGGCGGGAAAAAAATTTAATACCCGAGAGGCAGTACAAAATGCCTTTGAAGAATTTGTTGCCTCCCGTCCAGCTGATTTCTTTAAGAAGGGCATCAATAAACTGCCATTGCGATGGCAAAGATGCATTGATTGCATGGGTGATTACTTCGAAAAATACAAATAAAAAATTCATGAAAAAAAATCGTTTAAATTTTTTCATACAAAACGGCAATTTCGTAGGTAAAGACCTATTATATAAATATTCTGCTGGATCAATAGCTCATACAGTGCTGAACAGATCAACTGGGTAGCAAAGTTAGTAACAGAGCTTACTACCGAATAATGACAATGGTTTAATTGAAGTATGGTTACCAGTGAAGTGGTTTCTTTGCTCATCTATAATAAGAATTGTGCTGATGAGCTTGTTCGTTTGTACGGGCTAATATGATGAATGAATTCTTCTTCATTTGATAGCCCAATTTGGAAAAATGATAGAATGAAGGGCAGGACCCTTAGGACTTAAGAGCCTACCAACAAGAAAAAGAGCCAGAAAGAACACTAGCCAAAAAATAAGAAATAGTATGAGCAGGCTATGCGATGCGACGGAGTGGTAACAAAAGATTACACGCAGACGATGTGGCTGCCAGAAGCCATTGTACTTTGCGTTGGGAATCCCAGACTGATTCCCGGCCACCGTTGTTGGCGCGGGCTTGCAGATGAAAAGTAATGGGTAGCTCGCTGTTCGGTAAGAACCAAGCCCGAATCGACGGCGCGTTGTGTTCCACGCGCGTCACATAGAGATATCAGCACCAACTGGTGGGGTCCATAAGGGCCGATGCCTGCCAGGGGGCGGGATCTTCGAAAGAGATACCGTGGCCTCCGCACACAGACAACTGATGGAACAAAAGTGGGTTTTAGGCAGTAAAAAAACTATTACTTTATTATATCTTAAGATCAACGTTCCACTTTACTCTCTAATCTATTTGCATCACGCCCGTAAACCCCGAAGTGTCCGTTAGAGATATAGCAGTACATCAACATTTCGCTAGTTAAGATTAAATTCCATGTCCTATTGCCGTCAAACAAACACAAGTCCAGACCCCGGGCTTCTACTGAGAAAATCTGTTTATAAAAAAAACTTTTTACCTGACCCAGGAATCGATTCCGGGC
The DNA here is from genome assembly GCA_949987655.1 of Polymixis flavicincta. Taxonomy (NCBI): domain Eukaryota; kingdom Metazoa; phylum Arthropoda; class Insecta; order Lepidoptera; family Noctuidae; genus Polymixis; species Polymixis flavicincta. The sequence continues at coordinate 10,364,891 of OX465195.1, read as the reverse complement.
TAACAACCACTAGACCAAAAGAGACTCCTTAACTTTGATATAATTTACAAATCGTACTTAATAACTGTTAGCAATACAATATAAAAAAAAGTTAAAATAAAAACAAAACAAATATAAAAATACGAGACAAATGAAAAACGAGTCGTCAATATCACTCAAGTATACTATTTAAATAATAAATAACATAAAGTAACAAATAATTGTCCGAAGCGTTACATAAATGGCGAAAACACTCTAATGTCGGAAACAAAAGAATGACATGAACATAGAAGATGAATAAACCGATTGACAGCTACACATTAAAGCTTTTCCCTAAGCTTTTGTAAATTGAAAATGATATCGAATAATTATAACAAACAGCGACTTCACGGAGGTCGGAAATTACCCCACGGGAATGTATTGACGGAATAAAAAGTATTATCAGTAGGTAACACTTGGGATACTTTTTATTCGGGTTATAGGTATACCATGTGTGCCAAATTTCTTCCAAATCCTTCCGGCGGTTTTTGCGTGATTGAGTAACAAACGTCCAATCCAAAGTTTTAGTCAGTAAAAGTCTGACACGCCCTCCTGCTCCACCCAGAGCGGGAGAAGTTATTTGATGATTTCCCACCCAAAAAAAAAAAAAAAAAAAACACAAACTTTCACATCCTACCTATCCTACTAATTTTATAAATGTGAAAGTTTGTATGTTTAGATGTTTGTTACTCAACCACATAAAAAAGGCTGAACGGATATGGATGAAATTTGGAAAACAGATAGTATGTAACCTGCTTTAACACATTGGATAGTTTATATCAAGATAGTACGGTCCCGTGGTAGAATTTTTGACATCGACGCGGGCGAAGTCTCAGTATTGCCAGTGATGACGTATGGTACAGAGACGTGGTCGCTCACAATGGGCCTTATCAGAAGGCTTAAAGTCACCCAAAGGGCAATGGAGAGGGCTATGCTCGGAGATTCCCTACGTGATCGAATCAGAAATGAAAAGATCCGCAGGAGAACCAAGGCAACCGACATAGCCCGAAGAATTGCCAAACTTAAGTGGCAGTGGGCAGGGCACATTGCTCGCAGAACAGACGGCCGATGGGGCCGAAAGGTTCTGGAGTGGTGACCGCGTACCGGAAGACGTAGAGTGGGAAGGCCTCCCACAAGGTAGACCAATGACCTTGTGAAGTGTTGGCGAAGCCGCTGGCATAAGCCAGCCAGCTTTATAATATTGTAAAGTAGCAGGATAAAATATTGATTGACCCGAAGTTCAAAGTCACAACAAAAATCGTACAAACGTGCAATAGGTACTCTAAAGGTGACATTGCACGCAATTCTGCACTGAAATCTGATTTTGTAATTCTTGCTTTTACACCTATAAGTAAGTATTTAATGGCATGACATAGTTTGGCAATATCTTGACCATGAAATCTGACATAGCACTATCAGTTTTAATTGAAACGAAATAGTATTCGTTTGTCGTATTGTACTATTAAAACTTTGTCGTAATACATAGGTAGTATCAAGAATTGTGTCATGAGAATTGTGACATTTTTTTTTTATACTAACCGCCTTCTTAATTTCATAATACTATATCAATCTGAATCGATCTATCTAATATTCATGGTTTTATTCAGGTTGCATCAGACCGACACGACCGCCTTGGGAATGCTTGAAACGGGCCGCGATATGCCTCTACAGGCGTGGCATCTCCTCTTAAGGCGCGTCAGTTAACGGGCAGTGGGTCCGCGGCCTTATTATGATTAATGTCATTTAGGTTGGGCACGCCACGATTGCGGCGGTAAGTCCCCTCTTTGAGGAGTGGTTCGAGAGGCGGCATGGCGTCCTCACCTTCCGCCTGACGCATGTCCTCACCGGACACGGTTGTTTCGGGAGGTTCCTGTTTCGGATAGGGTGGAAACGACCGGATGTTTCCACTGCGAAGATCGCCCTGAGGACACGGTGGAGCATACGGTGGCGGTCTGCCCGGCTCGCATTCGGCCCTGGTCCAGGCCATGGTACGGAGCGAAAGGGCATGGGTAGCCGTCACCTCCTTTAGCGAAGCAGTAATGCTCGCAAAGAGGGAGGCGGCACACGTGAGGGCGAGGCAGCATATGTGCCCTCGCGACCCTAGCCGCCGCAGGATACGGAGACGCCCTGGGCGTCGGGAATCCCAGGCCGATTTCCGGCCACCGTAGGCATGAGCTTGCGGACGGCGAGTAATGGGTAGCTCGCTGTCCGGTAAGGACCAAGCCTAAGTCGACGGCGCGTTGTGTTCCACGCGCGCCTCAAAGAGATGTCAGCACAAAAAAATGATGGTGCCCGCAAGGGCCGATGCCTGCCAGGGGTGCGGGTTTGTTCGAAAGAGATACCACAGCCCCTGGTATACGGGCTACTGAAGGAACACGGGTGGGTTTTAGTCAGTAAAAGTCTGACACTCCCTCCTGCTCCACCCAGAGCGGGAGAAGTTATTTGATGATTTCCCACCCAAAAAAAAAAAGTCATTTAGGTGCTGTTAAAGGCGTCCGTGCGTATCAAGGCTGTTATTTATTATTATACGTTGCTCCACATTAGGAATTTCTCCTGTATTTTGGGTGCGTTTACAAACATATAAACTCGCATAGACAAACAGCCAGATCCGGAACAACTTCTTGTAGTTCATACAAATATTTGTTCCGTGCTGGAATCGAACCCGCGACACGCAGCGCGTCAATCGCTTGACCACTGCCGTGTACTTCAATCTATTTCTTTTACGTATAACTAATATTTAAAATGCTAACTAAGCACTGAGGCAATGAGGTACATTATAAGCTCATTACTTATCGGTTCAATAAAAAAAAAAATGTTTATTGCAGTTTTATATGATTTTTGAAAATATTTTGTTCCAATGTAATTTGTTTGCATATAATATGTGTATAGGTATTAATTCGTGGTATTAGAAAACAAGGACCAGTTACTAAAAATATAAAAAAAAACATAGAAACAGTGTTTGAAATACTAACCCATGAATTAATTCTCTCTTGGAAAACCCATGTTCAACGGTGGACTGCAATTAAAACTGCTGCTGATGACTGATCAAACTCTGACGTCATTTACCCGATTAATCACAAAATGAATGACCACTAAAATAAATAGTTACAACGAATTCAGTTGTTTCAGAGCACGTAATCAAGCGTCAGGTGAATATTAATGAGCTGGCTGTAGCTCTACCAAATAATATATATTATTTTTGTTAGTGATTACTACGCGTAACAATGTGATTTCTTAATTTCAAATGTACGGTCACCAAAAGTGATACATAACCACGGTCATTGGATAGAGTGGAAGGTTAATAAGAAACCCCATTACATTAAAGAAAGAAAATAATAAAATAAATTAAAAGTCAATTCAAGAAATTATGTCCGCTACATTTTCAGCATAATGATAAAACTGGTGGATATTATCGAGTAAAATTAAATTAAATTATTAGAAAAGACAGTTCATTTATTATTATTTTTTTTTTGTTTTTTATTTTTCGAAAACATCCATCGGTTTTACTTACTAAACGTCAACTATACCAGACGACCCTGCTTACTGCTTCCTTTTGGTGACTGTACTTTTAAGTTATTTGTTTTAATTATATCTATTCATTTTATTTATATTTCTCAAACATAACTAAATTACACTGAAAATGTACTCGCTACTTTTAACTGACTTACTACGTATATACTTTAGGAAAAGAAAATGACTTTTCTACGATTTTATTAAACGTATAGTAGTCGTTTAATAAAATCTTAGAAAATCCTAAGCTGTTTATGACTTTTTTCAAAGTAATTTTTGCATGGATATCTATTCTCTATTACTAATCAATAACATTGAAGTGTATGTTTGTATCGTCTAAATTACTTTTTAAAATTCGCCTTTTACTTAATGCATAGTTATGAAAGTATATACGGTAGGCACTTATAACAAAAAAAAAAAAAAAAAAAGTTTGTCTGTCTATTTGTTCCAGCTAATCTCCGGAACGGCTAGACCAATTTTGAAGGGACCTTTACTGGCAGATAGCTGCCGATATAAGGAATAACATTTTTTCTGGTAGCACGTTCTCGTGGGATATTTTGTGACATTAGAAGCTAGTTTAATAATAGACTCTGTCTGTGGTTATTATAAAATTCCAAAACAGTTTGGTCAATGTAGAAAAAACAACATTATAAACACGTTTAAGTCATAAAATAACCAATAAGCTTGTAATATTTCACAACTAAGTACATAATGACTTCTATAAAAACTCCAATACCTCTAAATTACGACTGTGCGAGCATTGACCGTTTGGTTTTCCATGGCAGAATCCTAATGTATTTGGGACATGAAGTTACTAAAATCAATGGAGTAAGGAGTCTTCGCTTCTTCTTTCGTGGGATACAGAATATACTTAAAAACCGGCCACGTGACTGATCAGACACATGGAAGGGTTGCGTAAGTACAGACGCCAGCACATAAAGCCACCCAAAACTGTCAAAAATTCCCGATTAAACATGAACCCTCATGCTTAAGTGGTAAAGTTGAAAATCTATCAAAGAAATTTGACAGATTGGGGTAGCTTGATGTGCTTAAGATTCTCTAAATTAAGCTTCGGACAGACAGATGGACATGACGAATCCCGGAACCCTAATTTCCTTGTGGATTAAAGAATCCTGAAAAGAGGGTGTGTTCTGATGACCACCCGATTAAAGTCATGACGCATAATTATGAACCGAGTATACGCGATACGCGGGTATAAGAGCAGCGGTGGACCAGTGATATCAGGATGGCAACCAACCGATTATCCTTCAAGTTTAAAGTTCGCGAGCACATTCGCAAAAAGTTGGCAGTATCATTCCAACGGTAATGTTTTCTCATTGTTTGTCTTATTTGTTTTTAGTCAATTAATTTATTTATGTACATTTATTTGTGCTTATATTTATGTATAGTTAAGTATATCATGTATTATATTTATAGTTTAAGTTAGGTTTATGCGTTTATGTTAAAATATTCCTCAAATTTATTGCACCTACCACTGTTTGTCTCTGCATCACCCAAAGGTTGACTGGTAGAAAATGCCTATGGCATTAAGTCCGTCTCTATACATTTGTGTGCTTAAAGTGTTAAATAAATAAATTACTAGTTGTAGATTATGAGTTCGAATCCAGGCATGCACTTTGATTTGTATATTTAATTTTATCACAACTGCTACAACACGATGAAGAAAAACATCGTGAGGAAACTGGGAGAAAAATTCAAAGACATGTGACATCTACCAACCCGCACTGGAGAAAAAGATGGTGCTGTTAGTACCAATTTTGGCTACGCGCGAAAATATCTATTATACAGCTGTAGGCACTATTTTGCAGACAACTTCTTCTTTTGCAGTACACAGGAACCTCCATTGCCTCCTACTCCATGTCAACCCTCGCCAATTTCACAGATAAAACGATATAGGCCTTTGGAAATTGAACATTAATTGGACATTACATTTAACGGTTCTATATTGCTTCCAATCAGCTTTCCTAAATTAGAGATTTCTAAAATTTGTGTAAAGCTGGCAAATTGCGATTTTCATTTCTTTTAAAGGATGACACGTGTCATTGAATATACATACACAGACAAAGACAAAGACACAGAATTTAAGGGCTCGAACAAGTACCACAACCACTCCATAAAGTAGCGACAAAATGTGGGCAAGCTGTGGTAACGTGTGGATAGTGTCGCTGCAGCTTCTTGCAGTTGCGTTGTGGTATCTACAAAATTTTGATATGGTTGCGGTGTCGCTAGTAGTTGCAATGTGGTTACATTGTCGCTAGGTGTTTGCAGACAGATCGACTCCAGCTGTGAAAGTGTCATCACGTCGACGCAAAGTTGTGGTTGTGTTGTGGCTGCGACGTCCTACGCCTTGATGCAGTCGGTATCGCCCACGCGGTTGATTTTGACGACCATGTGTGATGGATTTTTTTTCATAAAAATGAGCTCTTCCACGTGGTATTGTGGTGAATTTTATACACCTAAGTCCGCGTAATTTTCGTATAGGGATACAAATTTTTTGCTTCAATTATTTTAAAATACATATTATAATCTCACTAAGGAGTTTTAATACACAATGACAACAATATGTCAAAAAAGTACATTACAAGGTTTTTGACAGATTAAAGACTAAAAGAGTTCCAAGGTTTTTAGAAAAAATGGATACTGCCCCGTTGGTACTGTTCAAACATCATCATCTGCCTAGCCTTTTCCCAACTATGTTGGGGTCGGCTTCCAGTCTAACCGGATGCAACTGAATACCAGTATTTTACATGGAGCGACTACCTATCTGACCTCCACAACCCAGTTACTTGGTAATACGATACCCCTTGGTAAAGACTGGTTGTCAGACTTTCGGGCTTCTGACGATCCGTAACGACTGGTTGGTATTGTTCAAACATATGACTATCAAATAAACAAAAGAACAACCACTAAACAGGCAGCGATGTAAACTATTCACATTTCAACAAAAGCTGTATAGTCTTTAGAAATGGACCATCAATTACACATTAAACGTGTAAATTATTGCTCTCGATTCCATGCAAAATCTCGTAAAGTTGCTCTAAACTGTTGGCCTGGTTCTACTTGGATACCTATTTATGGGTGCAATGTTTAGTTACATTGATATTGTCCATTTGTGTTGAATTTAGTTCCTAACTTCGTTTAATTTCACTAAAAGTTTTGTGGTGTATGTATCACTTAGCAGTGTCAATGATCAAAATGGTTCGGGAAAGATATTTTTTAACGGGCTCTTAAGAATTATTTTGGCTATGAGGGTTCCAAAAGGTCTCGGTCTTAAGTACTGTTTTTTTTTAAACCTTGCCCCACACTAAGAATTTCTCCTGTATTGTGGGTGCGTTTACAAACATTTAAACTCACATACACAAACAGCCAGACCCGGAACAACTACTTTTAGGTCATACAAATATTTGTGCCGTGCGGGGATCGAATCCGCGTCACGCAGCGCAGCAGTCAATCGCTTAACCATTGCGCCAACCGTGCCGTGCCGTGCCCCTCGAACTCAAAAACGTATTATATTTCTCCTAGGCACCTTTTTTTTCCTGATCTAGGGTCAGCCATTTGTTGACTCATTATCTGCCTAGCTTTTTTCCAATATGTTTTTTCCATGTTGGGGTCCGCTTCCAGTCTTACCAGATGCAGCTGAGTACCAGTTTTTACATGAAGCGACTGCCATTGATATACGATACCCATTGGTAAGACTATCAGAAGCCCGAAAACCTGACGGCCCGTTCACGACCTTGCCGCTGTGAGCGGCAGCTAAGTGCGGGGCGTCAGCGGAGCGGTTAGATCAAAGTATAAAAATGTTTGAAGCACGCCAAGAGACGCCGCTCATAGCGAAAACACGCGCTAATACTTTTGAGCTTACCGCTCGCCGCCCCGCGCTTAGCTGCCGCTCACAGCGGCAAGGTCGTGAACGGGCCGTGACACTTTCGGGGCTTCTGACGACCCATAACGATTGTTAAAAATCTGCGAAAGACAGCCGGGACTTAGGCACGGCTTAACATGCTTTCCGAGGCTCGGAGACGTCCTGTTATGAAAAGATGGTCACCCATCCACGGCCCAACCGCGGAATACTTCACACAAGCCCTCAAATCAGCCATTCGTTGACTATTCAGTATTTAAAGTTAGGCACATATATCAGGAATATAACATTTCTATAGAACATACGCCATGTTTTGAACACGCAACTACTTCAGCTCAAACGGTCAGGCCGGAAACCTTCAAACTTCTAAGCCTTGAAGTATGAAGACAAACGATACTTACAACTTGCTTAAACTTTTAATTTCACAACTGTTGTCTTTGATTGTCGAACAACCAATGATCCGCACTCCATTTTACCATTTGAAATACATTAAAACACATTTATGTCCAGAAAAAATGGCTAGGTAAGTTTTTTTCCAAGTGTTGCCATCGTACAATTGCACATAAAATTGCCTGAGTAGTCATAATAATGGGCACGCCACGATTGCGGCGGTAAGTCCCCTCTTTGAGGAGTGGTTTGAGAGGCGGCATGGCGTCCTCACCTTCCGCCTGACGCAGGTCCTCACCGGACACGGTTGTTTCGGGAGGTTCCTGTTTCGGATAGGGCGGGAGGAAACGCCTGGGTGTTTCCACTGCGAAGATCGCCCTGAGGACACGGTGGAGCACACGGTGGCGGTCTGCCTTGCTTGGGTGGAGCACCGCCGTGTCCTCGTGGAGGCGATCGGCGGCGGCGATCTCTCGCGTCCGGCCCTGGTCCAGGCCATGGTACGGAGCGAGAGGGCATGGGGAGCCGTCACCTCCTTCAGCGAAGCAGTGATGCTCACGAAGAGGGAGGCGGCGCACGTGAGGGAGAGGCAGCATATGCGCCCTCGCGACCCTAGCCGCCGCAGGATACGGAGACGCCCTGGGCGTCGGGAATCCCAGGCCGATTTCCGGCCACCGTAGGCATGGGCTTGAGGACGGCGAGTAATGGGTAGCTCGCTGTCCGGTAAGGACCAAGCCCAAGTTGACGGCGCGTTGTGTTCCACGCGCGCCTCAAAGAGATGTCAGCACAAAAAGTGATGGGACCCGCAAGGGTCGATGCCTGCCGGGGGTGCGGGTTTGTTCGAAAGAGACACCACAGCCCCTGGCATACGGGCTACTGAAGGAACACGGGTGGGTTTTAGTCAGTAAAAGTCTGACACGCCCTCCTGCTCCACCCAGAGCGGGAGAAGTTATTTGATGATTTCCCACCCAAAAAAATAAAATAAAAATAGTCATAATAAAAACATATCTAAAAATACCGTTACAATTCATGATACCTAATAACAGTGCTGCCACAGTGAATATTATAATTCGATATTAAGACATGTCATTTTTTCCAAACTAAATCTATGAAATCACGACAGAAGTTAAATTACTTGTGATAACTTTACTCAAGTAATATTAGTTACAATTTATTTTTTACTTTGCCCCACACTAGGAATAATATCTACACTAGGAACAATATCTATTGTAGGTATCCAATTATTATCTTTAACTTACTTGCGCCAACAGCTTCGCCCACGTGGAGGTCGAAAAACATCCCACGGGAACATTTTATGTGTTAATTCGAGCTATGAAGTATCTGTGTGCCAAACATCCAAATCCGTTTAGCCGTTATTGAGTAATAAACATCTAAACACACAAACTATCACATTTATAATATTAGTAGGATATTAAACCTAGATTAATATCAAAAACACATTCCCAACTTTTATTAGACTTATTTCAAAGCAACACAGAATAATCTCCTAAAGGGAAATATAAAGTGTGTAACAACTGTTTTCTCTGCAAACAGTATGTACGGTTAGCAAGCGACAAGTAAAAATGTTGTGCGGTCGAGTTTTATTGTGGTGCCGTTGCTGACAGAGTGTTTGATGCGAAATGTTGGGGGCTATATTGTGGGAAATTTGTATTTTTTAAGACGACCCCTTGCTTATTTTTGTGATGGCAAAGTTGTGGCAAGCTTGTGAATATACAAGGTGTAATTAAATAGAATAAATTAATAAAAAATCCTAATTGACTCATTCATCGATTTCAGTCATTTTAAGTGGATATTTTGTTTAAAAATAAGACTATTACAATTTTGTCATAGCTTTTTTTTTAAGTAAGTAATCGTTTATTTGACAAAAGACTTAGCCTAGGTAACATCAGAGATTGTTTAGTATCTAAGAGATAGGTATGGCTAATACAGGTGAGTAAGACCCCTGCCCGTCAAACTAGGAGAATCCTGTATCTTGAAGGACAGTGTACTTTAGATAGGATTGACACATTTTTACAAAATATTACATAATTGCTTATCAATACCGATGATCACATACTCGTACATATTTATTGAATGGGCTTACAAAATAATAGTGAGGAGTGATTATGGGTGCGTGTGAGTTTGTGTGTGAGTGTTTGTGTGTGAGTGTAGTTGTGGAGTGAGCTACCGTTGATTGAACCAAAGAAAATTAAATCTTTTATCGAGGGATTATTACTCAATTTTAAATGCATAAAGTAATGCTGTGTAAGCTATGTAAGCAGTTAGGTTTTAAAAGTAAAAGAGTTTTGGTCGTTGTTTATGCTTTATCTCAATAATGTAATCGTGGTGTATAAGGTCTTGCGTAAACTATCCGTATGTTACACATTATATGAATCGAAATATTTATGCTTATGAGATATTTTGTCTCGCATTACCGCCTATACCAAAGCTTTTTTTCAATATTATTACATTCGATTTAAAATTGAGCCTTAAAATTTATTATTACACCTCCTGGCCAATTTCGATTATGATGGCCAATCTCAGAGGAGACTAGCCATCAACCCAGGATATAATAGGGAATAAGTGTATATGCAAACATACGGTAGGATATAGGTGTCTCTCTTCCATCACTTAACATAAATACCTACTTAGTTAATTGTTAAAGATTGAAAAGACCTACCATTTAATTTATCTAGCATCACCGTAGATCATACTTTAATGATTTTAAAATTCAAATAAATGATTTTCTAAAATAAAAACATGTTGTTAGTCATAATTTGCATTGAAATCTCCGCCACAATGCAATATGGTTAACTCAATTAATTTTCATTTCCATGGAAATCTGTCGATATGTAATATCGAAAATACCTCAATCTGTATTGGTCCACACGTGCTAGTTGTAAAGTTAATAAGTTGTTAAGTTAATGGTGGTAGAACGTCTCCGGACGAACAAATCTTATAGGATAAATTAGTTTAATTCATAGATTAATAAGATGGTCTTGAATTTAATATTAATGAATTAATTATTATTATTTTGATTTAATATTAATATTAATTTCTTTTTTCTGTTCTGAGTTCTGAGTTGAGCTGTGCTATTACTGACAAATGCGTGCACTGACTGGACAAGTCCACTCAAATCTGTGTAGTTCTTTCCTCAATATACAATTTCAGACACCAATCTACATTGTACTCACATGGTCTGACCAAGGTTGTATTTGGAAGAGACTGATCTTTGAGTTTGTTTTGGACTAACTTTTCAGAGCAGTCAGATAGGATACGCCGATCTCATCTAGTGTTAAAAATATGATACATCTGTTATAGTGTCTGTACAAACCTACGTAAAGAAATATTGTTTTATCTTTTATCGTCAATGTATCTGACGGAAGTCGTATAACTATAGAATTTCTATCCGCAGTGTTGACGGCAAAAGGATATACCAACCGATCACCTGTTTTGTTACGTGAGACAATATTAAAGATCATTTGAACTCCATGACAAAGAGGTCTACTAATACAAACTTTGATGGGAATGTTGCCTTTTTAAAATAAATCCTTTATATGTTAATCAAAACATTTACTAACAATTGTGTGCAAAAAGTAACACGTTCAGGTACGTGTACGAACAAAGAGAGTTCATTCTCTACCACTTTTCATAATAATTTATTTTCTAGAATTGTTTACAAAACATGAGGTCATTGGAGTTGTGTAGGACGGTATTACTCTAGGTGACAGATTAAAATTGACATTTCCCATGACAGTTTACTTTACGTTCAATATGAAATTGCACCTTAAGGCTGCCCTCTCAAAAAATGGTTGAAAACAGCATGCAGATGAAACCACTTTTCGTCGGCATTTAAAGAAATTACACTTGAAAAAAAGAGTTAGTAATCTTCATAGTATACATAGTATGAATCTATATAATATGAACCAAATGACGTATGTCATTTGGTTTAGGCATAACTTTTCTATGGGTTTCAAATAATAAGAAAAACAAAACACCAAATCACCTCCAAATCGTTGAGATGAAACACGTTTACTCCTTCATTTTTTAACAAAAGAGTTTAAAAATATGTCTACTGCTTTGCAATACAAAGGAAAATGATTTGATTTTGTTACTTTCTACTAATATGCATTATTTTTGTTATAATAAACTAAAAATGCGACCGATTAAAGACTGCACGTGTACATCACCCCGCACTCGCCCACAAATTTAGTGCGCCCAAATGCTTAAGGTCCTTGGCGTGGATACGAACCTTAAGGTGACACTTCTGCGTTGAAGCGGCTCTTGCCCAATCTAGGGGGGCCAAACGCCTCCTGCCGGAGGCTCTACGCGGGGATCGTGCGGTCCATGGCCCTATACGGGGCGCCGGTGTGGGCGCCTACATTGAGGCGCCAACCAGCTCGCAAGCTGAGGGCGTCCCATAGGGTCATGGCGATCAGAATGATCCGGGGATATCGCACGATCTCCGGCGAGGCGGCGGGCCTCCTTGCCGGATTACCGCCATGGGATCTGGAGGCAAAGGTCCTCGCGCAAATGTGGGAGTGGCGCGAGGAGGCCAAACGCCGGGGCGTAACTCCGCTGCCGCAGGAAATCGCGGCACAGCGGACAGAGCTCCGGCGGGATCTCATGGTGACATGGAGAGTGCGATTGTCGCAACCCAGTGCTGGGCACGCCACGATTGCGGCGGTAAGTCCCCTCTTTGAGGAGTGGCTTGAGAGGCGGCATGGCGTCCTCACCTTCCGCCTGACGCAGGTCCTCACCGGACACGGTTGTTTCGGGAGGTTCCTGTTTCGGATAGGGCGGGAGGAAACGCCCGGGTGTTTCCATTGCGAAGATCGCCCTGAGGACACGGTGGAGCACACGGTGGCGGTCTGCCCGGCTTGGGCGGAGCACCGCCGTGTCCTCGTGGAGGCGATCGGCGGCGGCAATCTCTCGCGTCCGGCCCTGGTCCAGGCCATGGTACGGAGCGAGAGGGCATGGGGAGCCGTCACCTCCTTCAGCGAAGCAGTGATGCTCGCGAAGAGGGAGGCGGCGCACGTGAGGGAGAGGCAGCATATGCGCCCTCGCGACCCCAGCCGCCGCAGGATACGGAGACGCCCTGGGCGTCGGGAATCCCAGGCCGATTTCCGGCCACCGTAGGCATGGGCTTGCGGACGGCGAGTAATGGGTAGCTCGCTGTCCGGTAAGGACCAAGCCCAAGTCGACGGCGCGTTGTGTTCCACGCGCGCCTCAAAGAGATGTCAGCACAAAAAGTGATGGGACCCGCAAGGGTCGATGCCTGCCAGGGGTGCGGGTTTGTTCGAAAGAGACACCACAGCCCCTGGCTTAAAGGGCTACTGAAGGAACACGGGTGGGTTTTAGTCAGTAAAAGTCTGACACGCCCTCCTGCTCCACCCAGAGCGGGAGAAGTTATTTGATGATTTCCCACCCAAAAAAAAAAAAAAAAAAAAAAAAAAAAAAAAAAAAAAAAAAAGGTGACACTTGTCCACATTTTTTCCATACAAACTTCGGGAGAGGTTTACTCCACTGTTTGACTATGTACATCAAAAATAAAACATGGTACGGATTTGTCTCGTTATTATTATCGTCTGTACGGAAACAGAATACTAAAATAAAAAGCCATTAAAAAGTTATGAGCCAACAAAGATTCGTTTTTCTTGCTAATTTAACCTAACTTTGAGCGTGTTTAAGTAATAAAAGGAGTGTAAAATCTCGAAAACCAAGACGGTACCGACAAAGTTCAATTAACAATAAATTCAATAAACTTTATTCGTCATTAATTTATGCAGTGGTTTTTTTCATAAAACCCGATCTTCTGAAGGACTTTGCTTAATTTTTTCGCGTTTTTTTTTCCAAAAATGCTCCTGCATCTCACTCAATAACGTTGTGCATGTAGACTAGCGTCTAACTGCTCACCACTGATACTATCTCTGTCGGGTACGAAGCCTGGTGAGACAGCGTGATTTTTAGCCAGGCCCACCAGTGAGTTTGAGCCCGCGCAAAGTGTCCCCTTAAGAACGTTTATTCTGAAAATAGGCAACGTCGCAAATAGCTGTCAAATATTTCATTGTTTTGATTTATTTGTTAATATTACTGTATGGAAATATGAAATATCGCTAACTAGTGACCTAAAATATTGATTATGAAATGCAATAATTAACATTTTAACACCGAATTTTTTGTTTCAGATGTACATACAAAAGGAACTTGGAAACTTTCCAAATGCGCTTTTTACACCTAAAACGGTTACAACATCAAATTCAGTGTTATAATTGCAAATCATTATTCATAATGTTAGATCACTAGTCAGCGATATTTCATATTTCCATACAGTAATATTAACAAATTAATAAAAACAGGTAAATATTTGACAGCTATTAGCGATGTTGCCTACTTTCAGAATAAACGCTCTAATTTGCATAGTTATCATTTCAGCCGGAAGACGTCCACTGCTGGACATATGCCTCCCCCAATTTGGGGGGGTTTGCCATAATCGCCACGCTTGGCAGGCGGGTTGGCGATCGCAATATGGTGGTAAAATGCATAGAGTACGCTGCTGCCCATTCCCTAGTAAGTCCGTTAGTCGCCTCCTACGACACCCACGGGAAGAGATGGGATGATGCTATTCTTTACGTCCGGCACCACACGGTATCAAATTGCGTAATACTTAATGTCAATCTGAATAATTTCGAAGCATATTCATCCATCATACATCGCTTCAAATACAACAATATTATTCAAGGTCAGAAAAAAAAAAAAATTAAATATTTCTTTGTCGCGCTGCACATGGTATAAAATCTCTTGACACTTGACATCATCACTTTAATATCACATTGGCCTGCCGGTCTTTTCTTTAAAAATCTCACCGTGAAGTGAACTCGACGTGAGCTGTCATTCCACCTGATAGTCTATTCTGTAAAAACTCTCCGTGAAAACTTAGGTGAAGTGAGCTCTAAGTGAGGTGTAATTCCACGTGAAGGTAAGGATTGACACTATTGACAGCACACTTCACTCAAGCTTTTACAGAATACCACTGCTGATGCTAGGATTGACATTATTGACTCTCTTACTGTTAAGCTCACTTCACCTTGTTTTCTCGGTGACATTTTTACAGAGAGATAGATCGTATGATTTAAAAAAAAAACAGTCAAAACCCAAATTAGAAAATAATAATAAGATATAAAAAAAAAAAAACAATAGAAGGTAACAGAGTTTTAATACATAAAATTACAAATATAAGGGTCACAGAATGAAAGGCAAACAGAATACAAAGAAACAGGAGACAGACAGAACACAGGAACAGCAAGAGAGACACACAAGGAGGACGATAAGGTCAAGGAGGTACAGAATTAAGAGTGGACGGTTGCCCTCAAACCTCAGTACCTGAAGGTAAGGCAGAGGTTATTTCCCGCGTCACTTCGAATCAGCACTTGTGGTACTCGTCCAGGTCATCGCTCCACCTTTTATTCATCATCATTATAATCATCATCATCATCATTTCAACTAGACATAGGCCTCCCCCAAGCTCCTCTACTTCAACTGGTTTTGTTTCCTACATCCAGCGGATTCCTGCGGCCTTCACAAGGTCATCGGTCCACCTTGTTACTACCTTGTTACCACCTTGGTACTTATTGACAGGCCTGCACTGTCCTCCCATACCTATTATCATTGTAATTTGAAAACATTGTTAAAGCCAATTATTTTTAAAAGATTAACCGTGGAGGTTCTTACCGGCTCATCTCAATAGGACAATTTGGCACCTAGCTTCTGACATTTTATAAGTGCCCATGCAGGTTTATGTGAAATAAAATATTTTGATTTTATTTGATTTGTGGGAGGTCTTCCAACTCTACGTCTTTCGGTACGCGGCGCCACTCCAGAACCTTTCGGCTCCATCAGACATCTGTTCTGCGAGCAATGTGCCCTGCCCCCTTGCCACTTAAGTTTGGCAATTCTTCGGGCTATGTCGGTTGCCTTGGTTCTCCTGTGGATCTCTTCATTGCCGATTCGATCACGTAGAAATCCGTCTCCATAGCCCTCTCCATTGCCCTTTGGGTGTCTTTTAGCCTTCTGATAAGGCCCATTGTGTGCGACCACGTTTCAGTGCCATAGGTCATCACTGGCAACACGCACAGTCGCTGGTCAAAGACTTTCTTCTTGAGACTCTGTGGTATTTAGGATGAAAAGACATTGCGTAGCTTCCCGAATGTTGCCGAGCCGGAGTCGACGATTGACCTCTTTCGCGAAGTTTCTCTAGTAAGATCTCTTTTTAACCGACGAAAAAACGGAGGAGGTTAACCACGCATAACTTTTTCCAGAGTAGTCCGATTTTGATAATTATTTTATTGGAAAGGGTATATTTAGGGTAAGACCCCGAAATTGGTCCCATATAAATTTCGTATAAAAATTCCAACTCTAAGGGTAAGAAAACAGGGGATGATTGATTGTTTACTCACAGATTTTAATACTGAGTTGTGTTTTATCCAAGCTGAATTACGCTGACACTGTGTATGGACCGTGTATTCTTGGTAGAAGCGACAAATTGATTCAGCGGGTGCAGAATGCTTGTGCAAGATTCTGCTATAATGTCCCACCACGAACCCACATCACTCCTTTTTTAAATAAGGGTAATTTGATGAGAATGTCAGCGCGCAGAAAGCTTCACCTGGCTACCCTACTCTTTGGCACTATTCTCACAAAAAAACAAGACTATTTATATAAGAAACTGTCTTGGTCACGTGATGTAAACAAGATCAAAACTAGAGCATCTTCTTACCTCATGCTAGCCTCATCGCACAGAACTGCTGCCTTCCGTGGTAGTTTCAAAGGAGAAACCCAAACTTCATAGAAACTTGGGCCTGGCGTTACAGGGCTGGAATTTGGCCATAAATTAGAACATGTAGGTAGGTTTCACGCTTCCAATTTTCACGCCTCCCAGCAATGGCCAAATTGGTGAAATCAGACAATGTTTAAGTACATTTTAGGTTATGATGGTTATTACAAACACATTTTAGAGGTTTTATTTCCTACGTAAATGTGGTGTGCTGCTGCTTGCAGCATATATTTAGTTAGATACCTACATAAATAGCGCTTAGGAGGTGACTTCAGATTTATCTGGTTGAAGCTACTAAAAACACCAGCTGAAAACTATTTTTATTAGACATGGCCGACTTAGGTCACGTATGCCTTGCATTTGTTATTAATGTAGATGCATTAATAACAAATGCAAAATGCATTTCCATTTTCAGATTATAGTACCTACCTAATCTCCGATTGCAATACATTATAGGTATATTAAAATAAAAAAACAACATTGTGATAAATGGTTTTATTAATCACCTGCTTCATTTGGTCTATCATAATATAACAATACAGTATCCAGAAATTGTGCAGGAGGCAATTTACTACCCTGGTGCCATGCCCAACCAAGATACCATATTATGCTCATGGTGTGGGCACAGTAACGAACCATTGTTTCACCAACGATACAGGAGAAAATAATATTGTACATTCTCGAAATCCAAAAACATACTCAGATTATTTTAATGAAAACATACTTGAATTTGTTTTCCACTAAATGTGTGATAATTATCACTGATATAATTGAGAAAGCCCCATGATGTGCATGTTAAATGAATATCACAAAGAAAATTATTTGGAGGGACATAATAGTTTTACAAGTAACAGTTTTTGCATCGTAATTGTTATTCAGTTTCTTTCATGTCTCCGACATACTTCCACAAAACATCTACTTTTGGTTTCAACAGCTCTAAAACAATTTGGTAAAACCATAAGAGTTCACACAGTAGGTGTCCTGGGTGCAGAATTTGTTTCTCGCCTTGTTGAAGGTTCTTCTAAATGAGGAATGTCTTGACTATTTGGCCCATTGACAGCTGATGAAGATGCACCAGATGTTGAGGTGCCCGAATGGAAATGCCAGGATGCTTTATTGGCTCGCACCAACAAGAGTGATAAACAACACTTGAAGCACCCACCTGAAAATAATAATTTATCTACATTAAAGATTGCCTTTACACCAGAGCTGTATGAAGTGTTAGTGTTGTTGATAGCATAGCCCGCTTTGAAATAGACCGATCTAAAAAAATCTTTGAATGAGAAATCCTGATGTAGGAGCTCGACCATTATCCCACCGGCTTTCTGATTCACTTAAATCTTTATGCCTACCAAATAACATTTTTAAATACCCTTGTTAACAAAACTAAAGAATGTTACTAATAAAACTAATATACTAACGGTGCGTGGTAGGATCCATTCTCTTGTAACTTTATGTATTCTTGCACTGTACCAGTCCTAAGTTGATGACAACACACTCTTCTCAAAAGAGAATGTCTACAGAAAATACACAATCATCGGTGTTTACTCTCTTCTGATTAATTTCCATCAAGATATACAGCATTGGGATGATTCCAGCGAGTTTGGCAGATAGTCATTTTCATTTACCTGAAGCAAACATTTATAATTTGACTATTATGTCTAAAACTAGCATAGCATAGTTACCTTATTACATTCCCACTGCAGGGACACAGGCCTCCAGAGAGAGAACAGGCCATAATTAACCAAGCAGGTTCAGTACGGATAGGTATATGAATTTGTTTCATGTTCTGGTATTATTTCATAAAACACAACTACCAACAGACAACTGAACATGAGCAATAACACTATGTAGTTTGATTACATTAAATAATTACTTACATAGTACAAAAATGTTGCAGTTTAGAAAAATTGGATACTAACCGTTTGAGGTGCGCCCCATTGCTTTACTGTTGAAAGAATCATTTCGTCTTCCAATCTTCGCCTTCCTATTGTATTGCAGCGGTCCGTTACTATTCCGCAATTAATGCACAGACTCATGGTCATGATATCGTTATTAACCAGTCGTCAAAGAGCAATATCCGGTTTTCCAGCAAAGGTGGCAGGTTACAGTGTCGAATGTTCAAGCGATGGTTAGTCAAAAGGCAATCAATTACGGAATCCAGTATTAGAGCAGAGGTCTTATGAAATAATAATAGAAATACAAGAAAAATCATTCACTTGCACAAAAATACGAAGTGACATGCTTGACATTACAACCATGACAATTGACAGACATTAACATTTACCGTTTACTAGTGCAATCCGCGATGTAATCGATTGTATCGATATTTTTATTTCGTTTTGGCTTAATAATGGTGCTTACGTTAAAAATGAATTAGATTCCTGTTTTTTTATTTAACATTGATTTTAATCCATAAAAAAACAATTAAACTAAAAACATGGAGTGTTATTAGTTATTTGTTACAGTATCGATTTCCACTAGATCGATCTTATTCTTAGGGTACGCTCTATTGAAAAAATGGAAGCGTTTGTGAAGTTAGTGACGTTTAATGAAATAAGTGATGAAACGATTTACAAAGGTTGTTATAGCTAAGAAAATAGAAATCAATCTTTTTTCTACACTTGGCCATTGCTAATGAGGCTAAGATTTCAATGAGTTAATTAAGAAAAATAGACGAATTTTTTGGTACATATCTGATTCCTGTAACGGTTGGGCCCAGAAACGGGTTTCTCCTTTGCTGCCTTCCGTTGTTGGAATGACTTGCCACCTCCTTTTCGTGCTATAAAGTCAATTGGTACTTTCAGAATAAAATTTAAACAACACCTTCTACAGCTTCAAAAAGATTCCAAACTTTGAACTTACCCCTGGCAGCGATTGTTCTCTGAACAGACCTTTTCAGTTAGAATTTGTTTTTCTTGATACTTAAAAGATTTAATATACTTATTCTTGAATGTTCTTGTTCACTCCACGCTTTTATTGATGGCACCTTTATTCGAATGATTTCATTGCTGGTCTTTTGTATACGTCTGATAATTGTCTTTTGTAAACAATAGCATTCTCAGTCACTAGTTTATTTGTATTTTTCCAATTAATCAATGCCGTTAACTCACTACCACACACCACTTTTATTGTATACTAACTACACTACTGCACTGTTCCTTAAACAGCCGTAAATCCGTAACGTTTTTTTTTGTAATTATTTTCGTTCGTGTATGTCGGCGCCTGCGACCCTTTGCTTGTCACAGGAATGCCACAGAGTGTCTCTGGCACATAAGGCATCGACAAATAATGAGGTATTGAGGTCACGTTTCGCGCTGACGGTATTTTGTTTTATTCGCTAACATATTTAGATTATATGTAACTATAATACTGATTATTTATTTATTTATACTGTAACTGCCCGTGACATCACATCGCTCGGGTCCTACCAGAATACCAGCGCTGCGACACTTTTTAAATGTCGCAGCATTATGTTGAGGTAGGAGCCTTTTGGCCTCGTGCGGGATTTTCTGTTTTATTTTTAATTATTTTTTACTTTCAAGAAATTTGTTCTTTTTTTATATTTTTTGTACCAAAGTGTGTTTATTTTATGATGTGATCTTCCTGTGCGAGTCACAATAAATACTTTTTCTTTCTCTTTCTTTCTATTACAAAAAGTAAACAAAAATGAAGCATGTAGTAATTAGTAGATTATAGCCCCAAAAAATTATAAAATAAAAAAATAATAAACTTGCTTTGCCCAAACCCAATAACTAAGTTCGGAAGGCGGTGACATATAATTAAATACATATCCAAAGTCACCGACTTCCGAACTTAGTTATTGGGGTTGGACAAAGCAAGTTTATTATTTTTTACTTTTCGGTTTTTCGGCGGTTTAATTTTTTATTTTTAACCGACGAAAAAACGGAGGAGGTCACTCAATTCAACGCGTATTTTTTTTAAATATATGACGAAAATCTTTTTACAGAGTAGTACGATTTTGATAATTCTTTTTTTATTGGAAAGGGTATACCCCGAAGTTGGTCCCATATAAATTTGGAAAAAAAAACCTACCCTAAGGTTGGAAAAATAGGGGTGATTTATTGTTCACTCACAGATTTTAATGCTAAGTGGTGCATTACAGAAGGTAATCATGAAGTAATTAGTAGATTATAGCCTCAAAAACTTATAAAATAAAATCTTTTTAACAAAAAAAAAAATTTAGCGCCGAAAAAAACTGAAAAGCAAAAAATAATAAACCTTTTTGTTTAACCTCAATAACTCAGTTCGGAAGTCGGTAACTTTGGATATGTATTTTAATTTTATATCACCGACTTGCGAACTTAGTTATTGAGGTTAAACAAAAAGGTTTATTATTTTTTGCTTTTTAGTTTTGTTCGGCGGTTAAATTTTTTTGTTGAAAAGTTTTATTAATTATACTTAATCCCAAAACATTACCGCGAGCGTCCTTGTTTACAAAAGTATACGATTTTTACAAGTTTATCTCGACGCCACTGAGCCGGGTTTATGATACGCTCGCCGATATATTCAATATCAGATGTTGTCGATTTATGCACGGCAACTTTCTATCCGACTTTGTATTTTACGATGTTCTGAAGTTCGCTAGATGTCGGTATTTTGTTGGATTTTTAAGGTTCCGTATCTTAGGAGCAGTGGAAAACTAAGATGCTTTAGACTGCCTAAGTTTTGGTATAGCGGAGTCAGTGATAAAAGCGAAAAGTTACATAAAATATTAAAGTACCTATTATAGCAAATTATAATGATCCGTTGCTTAAAATATTTATTATATTATAACGGGTTTGCTGACGGCAACGGTATATGCGGAACTGCGGAACATCACTGCTTTTGTAGTCAAAACACACGCTTTCATGGTTATTGATATTGCAACACTGTTTTCGTATAACCAAATTATTGACAGCACTGTAAGCGCAGTGTTCAAATTTATTAGTACTACCGATTAAATGTCACACATTCATTGTTTTGTACTCAAGAATGATGTTTTTTTTTTATCAAGTTTTTCAATTGGCTCTATCTCTGTTCCCTTGGCACTTTTTGCTATAGTATGAAATAGAGTACTAACTATAAGCTATATAATATTTCAATTTTGTTGGAGTTACGCCCATTTTGACCGTGATCCTTTAATTAATTAATTGATACACTCCCGCCTTTCCCAGGTCGGGCAAAGTGTTATTGAGCATTTCTATCTGAAAATTCTCAGCTGCAGCCCGGAGTCTGGTTTCGTGTCTGGTTGATGGCAATAGGCTCGACCCCTCTTACATGGGACATAAATACAACTGGCGAAATATGGGTATACAATGGGTACACCCCTGCCCAACCCTTTGAGGAAACAAGGCATGATGTTATGTTATGTCACGCCTTTTCATAAGACAGCAGTAAGAAGGAAAAATAAGTTAGGCAGAATTCAAGGCAAATTAACAATTTCTTTTGGTGACCTCATTTTGTTTTTGCCACTTTAATGGCGACATTAGCATATTTTAATTTCATTAAAATTGCATCTTACAGCAACCTATACCTACTTAAAGAACTGTATCGTAGAGGTCATATGCCAGGGTAACGGTTAAAAACATCAGTGAAATTAGTTAGAACAAAGTGAAGGCAAATTCAAGGACGGAAGGAAGGAAACTATCAGCTTCGTCACTCATAGATATAGGGCTATGTCGGAGAGCGGCGCAGTTGGTAGTTGTAAATTTATGAATTATTTAACCTTATCATAATTTTTATGACTACTTGCCCATCATCAGCCCAGCCTCTTCTCAACCATGTTGGGGTCGGGTTCTAGTCTATAATACCAGTATTTTACATGGCCTGCCTATCTGACTCCCAAAACACAGTTACTAGGTAATACGATACCCCTTGGTAAGACTGGTTGTCAAGCTAATAATAGACCACGAAACACCTTTTTTTTTGAGGGTGGGAAATCATCAAATAACTTCTCCCGCTCTGGGTGGAGCAGGAGGGCGTGTCAGACTTTTACTGACTAAAACCCACCCGTGTTCCCTCAGTAGCCCGTATGTCAGGGGCTGTGGTATCTCTTTCGAACAAACCCGCACCCCTGGCAGGCATCGGCCCTTGCGGGCCCCATCATTTTTTGTGCTGACATCTCTTTGAGGCGCACGTGGAACACAACGCGCCGTCGACTTGGGCTTGGTCCTTACCGGACAGCGAGCTAACCATTACTCGCCGTCCGCAAGCTCATGCCCGCACCCCTGGCAGAAGCCTAACCTTATGTTCTATAATCGTACGAGGAGACGTAAATACGTAGGAGGAGGAGGAGTGTCGGTATAGCGCTGGCCGCTCTCTCTGTCCTCTGCGGCCGAAAAGTGGTAGACGGCGGGGCCACTGTGCTGACCCGTCGCAGGGTGACCCAAGGGGTCCGCAAGGGCCGATGCCTGCCAGGGGTGCGGGTTATTCGAAAGAGATACCCCGGTCCCTGGCACACTGGCAAATGAGGGAACACGGGTGGGTTTTAGTCAGTAAAAGTCTGACACGCCCTCTTGCCCCATCCAGAGCGGGAGAAGTTATTTGATGAATTCCCAACCGAAAAAATAAAACGGAGCACCGAGAATAAAATTACTATACTTACCAAAATATGTTAAAATAATGAAATTGAAGCAAACAAAGGATCATATTATGTGAATATTGTCAAAATGATATAATTATTCTCATCATCATTATCATCAGCCTATAATGTTCCCACTGCTGGGACACAGGCCTCCTCTCAGTGAGAGGGATTGGACCGTAATCCACCACGCGGGCCCAGTGCGGGTTGGTAGATGTCACATGTTTTCGAATTTTTGGTTCTAGGCAGGTTTCCGCACGATGTTTTCCTTCACCGTTTTGAGAGCAGTGGTAATGAAATAATTTACACAAAGTAAAGCGCCTGTCTGGGTTCGAACTCACGACCTACAACTCGTATGTCGCTGCCGTTACCACTTGGCCACCACTGCTCTAATTATATTATCACTATGTTAATAATAATTTATGTGAAACTGTGAAGAGAGAAAATAATATCTCTTTGATTACTTCGTCACCCATTGATAAATAAAATACCTGTTACAACCTGTTTCAGAGTAAAACAAAACAAAATCGAAACTTTAATCAACACTCTCATTGCACACAATTTCAACTTGTAAAGCAAAAAGTGTACCTTTTAAAATATAAATCCTGAGATATGTGATACAATGGTTGTCCGGGAGTCAGTAATGAGAGCCGGGACAATGGAACATGTGCTGCGGGGGTCGGCTGGCAGTTCAACGATCTCTACTGATACACGCTATACAAGGTGTAACAGAATACAAGCAAATCCTGAAAGCATGCAGTTCATAATTTATGACTGAATCTTGACATAAACTAGGGGTGTCGTTTGTGCAACTAATAAATATACAATATACTAAAATAGAAATACAGATAAACAAACTAAAACAGAACAACTAACTAACTTCAACAACTAAAAGCTACAATACTACCAGTATAAAAACCGTATTACTCATAATTTACCCCATTCTACAATATACCCTCTTTATACCTGTACTTCTGTGGGTATCACATAAGCCACCGGACAATTGCATGCGAAAGTGGCCAGCGTCGAGTCATTCCAACGAAAACTGTGTTAGACCCACGAGGGATATAGTTAGATCTTACTATAGGAAGTAAAATGTTCTTGCGTCGAGGTATGAGTGAGAACTGTTTCTATTAACTTTGTTTAATTTTTTTTACCATAACTATTTTCTACTTTTAAATGATCACAGCCACATGGGTTGATCGAAGGATAAGCAACGCTTGTCGCTTGCGGTTCGTGGATGGGTGAACGCTCAATGCCCGGGAAGCACAATCAATCATTAAAATGTATTAAATAAATGATAAATCAAATTATAATTTATTTTTACATGCATGTCAATGGTAAAATATATTAAAGGGCTCTAGTTGTGTAATTTTTCATCATATTATTCTCGGTAATGCCAAAATGCATGTAAAAATAAATTATAATTGTAATTTTTTTTTTACATGCATGTCAATGAAAAATTACATTAGAGGGGTGGTAATGTCATATTTTATCATATAAGGATTCTTTGATAAAGTAATACGCATCAATTAGAAATGTATACAATTTACTTTTGAATTTAAGCCCGCTGCACGTTAAGCCGTTGGTCCTGGGGCCTAAGTCTACTAATTTATAAACGTTACAATGGTCTGTCAATGGTGTGTTTTTGACAGTTTTTGTATGGCAAATCTGTCAAAAACTTACCATTGAGAGACCATTGTGACGTTTATAAATTAGTAGACTTAGGCCCCTGGTTGGTTGTGTGGACATGGTTGGTCATACGTTGATCTTTAACAGTTGTTACGGGTAGTCAGAAGCCCGAAAGTCTGACAAACGGTCTTATCAAAGGGTATCGTGGTAAGATAGTCAGTCGCTCGAGATAAATAACTGGTATTACGTACGACACGTATGTAAGTCACCGCCGTTACCACATGGCAACCACTGTCCTTGTTTGCCCATTAGGTACTTGCGGGCTATTAATCATGATGAGTACACCAAATGGATATTCTACCAAAATAACGCTCTTCAAGTATTTCCAGTTCAAACAAATAGTAGGATCTCATACCGAATTGTCTCCAAACCACTTTGTATTGTCTCTGTTTGTAAAATACTCTTCAGGAACATTGTTTCAATAACTACAGCGGTTATGTCCAAACGTGGACGTGGGAATATGGACCTGAACTGTTTTCTTTTACGATGCAAGTTTAAATGCAAGCGGTTTTGGTATCATTTGGATTAAATGTATTAAGGTTGTTGTTTCTTTTAAGTCTTGGTGTTTTGAGTTGTAAATGTGATAAGTATGCACAATGGGACAAAAAACATAAGTTGAAAAAAAAAAACGAAATGTTTATTTATTTATTTTTATAGTTCATGGAGTGATTATGCAGGGCTTCAGTAAGCAATGTATATGGTAATTTTTTATTCAGCTCGAGGATGTTTTGAGGCGCTTGGTGATGTTTTGTTGAAGCAGGTCGCGGCCAAGTGATTTAGATGGTTTTAAAGTCTGTAATTGTTTGCATTTTCTATCATCAATATATTCTCCTTTACTATTGTTCTGAATATTAATTTAGTTTTATAAGACAGCTGCAGCGACGGAATTACACAATCTTTATAATAATTTTCATAAATGGTAATAAAACGTCTTACCAAGGGGTATCGTATTACCTAGTAACTGGGTTGTGGAGGTCAGATAGGCAGTCGCTCCATGTAAAATACTGGTATTTCGCTGCATCCGGATAGACAGGAAGCCGACCCCAACATAGTTGGGATAAGGCTAGGCAGATGATGATGATGGTAATAAAACGTTAGTGCGTTATCTTAATGCAATCCCTACTAATATTTTATATGCGAAAGTAACTCTGTCTGTCTGTAACGCTTTCATGCCTAAACCGCTGAACCGATCGTCGTGAAATTTGACAGAGATATAGTCTGGGATATGGAAAGACATAAGTATAGACATTTTACGCGATAACCGACATACACGCGGGCGAAGCCGCGGGGAGAAGCTAATAATCAATAAATTATGTAACCTTCCTTTGCGTGTAGTCACAGCGACAAGACGCAGGCGCAAATTACCATTCTATTTGCGCCTGCGTAGTTATAGCAATAATTATAATTTTGTTTTTATTTTATTTATTCTCATTTCGATTACGATATTGTTTTTTGATTGTTTAATTCTCTATTCTAATTTCGATTGTTCTTTTTTTTTTTTTATTCTAGTAATGGGTAACTTTGCTTTGCTTTGCTTTGCTTTTGCTTTGCTATGCTATTGCGGCTGCCGTGGCGTTGTAGTGCGTCGGGGATGTTTGCGGAAGCTCATACAGATGGCTTTCATGCCATCATGCGAAAGAAAGCAGCATCCTTACTACAACGTTTACGGAACAGTCGGAATGGCATCCTGAAAATGATTGTTGCGAGACCAGACTGCCTCATCCAGAGGCACCTGGTGGAGGTGGCTGTAGGTTTAATCATGTAAAGAAACTCATAGTTATCTAATTACTAACACTACTAACATAGCAGATAAACATAAATTGTTACTAACTAATTACTAACAATCTATGGACTGTAACGTCTGAAATAAATAATTTTTTTTTTTTTTTTATTTTAAGTTGTTATTTTTTCATTCTTATTTCGTTTATGATTTTGTTTTTTAACTAAATGTTGTTAAAACTTATATTTAAGGAGCTATTTTTTAAGTAAGTGCTGTGTACGCCTGTAATTGACAAATTCACCATAACTAAATCCAAATGTTATTTTATTATGTTAATGTTCCTAGTGAATAAGTCGTTGGTGTACCTTTTAAATGAATAAAATAAAAATAAAATAAATTCTACGTCTTGTTGCAGCGACTAGACGCAGCGACAATAGACGCACAGTTCGCGCTGGCACTTAGGAGATTTTTTCACTTCTCGACGCAACACAACCAACCCGAATCAGGAAACGACCCTAGAGATGACTTCCACATTCGGATTACCATACAAGCTGTATTAATATTTGCTTCGTTCTTATGCAGGGATTCTCTGCGATTACATATACAAATCTCTTGCACAAACATTGAGCTCAGCACATACCGAGTATTTAATTGTTTACCTAACTGAATGTAATTCTCGTAAATGCCGTGTCTGTCGTGAGATTGGCATGGCTGTGAATGGTACAGGATTTTATGCTTTAAGACATAGAATACTATGGTGTTTTTGCTAAGCCATGTTTGCATTTGGAAAGCTTCTACAAGGCGGTGGTGGTAAACTTCGTATGACGTTACCAGAGTGCATACAATTTTTTTTTTTTTTTTATAATAAGTTTATTTTATAAAAACGGATACAAAAGGGTACATTTAGTAAATAGTAGTAAATTTCCCATACAATTATATTGTCTAAAAATAAAATATTTCTAAAATATTTTATTACAAGTGCAAGTGATAATGTTCCGGAATTAGAATGTTATGTAGCGACCCGCCCGATCTAGATTTATTTAAACCTGTGTTTCGGACCATCACTTTACATTTAAATTAAATTGGGACGTTAACAATTAAAATTAAATTTATATAAAAATAATCTATTAATAACTACGAGTTAGAGCATATTGGTAATTAAACATTAATACCTACAACTAACCCCATGTAAATACTACAAAAGTAAATAACTACGAGGGAATAAATTATCATCATGACATAATTTCTAGAAGTTTTTCTGTGTCTGTGTAATTGAGTAACGCTAAGTATTCTGATAACATAGCACTAAATTTATAGCATAAACTATAGATGCTCATTAATTTGTTAAATATATTATACAGAAAAGGACCTAAAAACACATAAAATCGATTAGCAAACGAATGTCTAGTTTGAGGCTTTGTGCAAACGAAATCCTTTCTTCTCTTGTCGGAAAAATGTTTACCAAATATTGCTTTCGCCAGTAGCTTCGTACCAGCGGAGGTCGGAAATTATCCGACAGGAACTTAATACCGGGATCAAAAGTAGGTATATTTTGTCTTCATCCAAATTCGTGTGGCCTTTTTTGCGTGATTGAGTAAGAAACATACAAACATAACTTAAACATCATCATCATCATCGTCATCATCTGCCTAGCCTTTTCCAAACGATGTTGGGGTTGGCTTCCAGTCTAACCGGATGCTGCTGAATACCAGTATTTTACATGGAGCGACTGCCTATCTGACCTCCACAACCCAGTAAGTGGGTAATACGATACCCCTTGGTAAGACTGGTTGTCAGACTTTCGGGCTTCTGACGACCCGTAACGACTGTCAGTGATCCACAAATGACAGTTGGGACTAACGGCTTAACGTGCTTACCGAGGCACGGAGGGGTCTTGGTATGTAAAGATGCAATACATAATATAGTACGAAAAGTACGAATAGTAGAAAACATGGCTTTATAACGCGTCTGGAGGTTTTGTGTATTTTGTAAATAGCCTACGCAAATGTCCTGCAGATCTGGTAGCGTCTTGTGACGGGTCGTTGAGCTACCTAAAATAGGGTTGAGCTACACGGTGACTGATACATACATGCCGTCTGTTGGAACAGGTCAGCTCAAAGCTGCAATGGCTCTTTCTTCAAAAGACCCTTCCAGACATTGGCCTGCATTATAAACGATAAATTATTTTATTTCTGTAAGTAGGTTTGTACAAACACTTTTACACGTCAATCATATTTTTTTAAACTAGATGAGGTCGGCGTTTCTTATCTGACTACTCTGAGAAGAAAGGCCGAAACAAACTCAGAGGTCACAGTCTCTTTTAAAGTCCAGACATAATCTTGGTCAGATCATGTGAAGACCATGTGGATTGGTGTCTGAAATGGTCTTTTGAGGAAAGAACCACACAGGTTGAGTGGACCTGTCCATTCAGTGCACGCATGTATCAGTAATCATACGGCTCAACTCAGAACTTGAACATTGTTAGCCTCACATAAAATTCAAATAATAATAATGTTTGGACTTCAAAAGAGACCATGACCTCTGAGATTGTTTCGGCTTTTCTTCTCAGGGAACAGTCAGCTAGGAAATGCCGGCGCCATCTAGTTTTTAAAATATTGACGTGTAAAACTGTCTTAAAAGATCTACTTACATAAATAAACATTTCATTTAATTTCCGTAGAATTCACAGGATAGCCCGGCTTAGCATCTTACAACATCTTAGGTTGACTTGTGAAATACCATGCAGACGCAAAATACATCATGATACAAACTTCTACCATAGTTTCGGTATCTACATCGCGATTCATGATCCTCGACCAACCAGCTTTGAAATATCAGGGCTGTAACATAAATTATGATCGTTTAGCTATATCACTTTTGTATGGAACTTGGGTTCTTGAATCATGTACCGAAATCCATGGTGTTTGTGTGAACGCTGTTCCTCCAACCTCGTACACCTTACCATATAACTATGGTTTATCTTTTTAATCGGAACAAAGCAATTCTGCGTGGCGTAAGAAAATCCCTGGATCCCTAGATTTGGATGAAATTTGACACATACACCTTGATTATCACAAAAATTTACTTTTTATCGCGGTCATCATTCATCATCATCATTTCAGCCGAAAGACGTCCACTGTTGGTGTACCGGACGGGCTTGATCGCTTGGACACGAAGGGTGTGTAGGGAGGGTGCATTCCTATCCAGGTTTTATCCCGGTGTGTATGTAGGTCTCCCAGTCCACGCGGCGCTGACGTCCTGCACCTATAGGTTCCAGATATCTTCAGGGGCGGCTACTATATTCCGTTCTTCACGACGTTACCAACGTTTTGACGTCTGACAAAGAAACGGGTTCCAGACTTTCGTCTAGGAAGGGGTTGTTTTTGAGACACCTCTGTGAAGGGGTACTTTACCTGATTAAATAACACACATTTTGATTTAATCTTCAGGAAGCAATTTAGAACTTTTACTTGTACTACATGTTAATT
The DNA here is from genome assembly GCA_949987655.1 of Polymixis flavicincta. Lineage (NCBI taxonomy): Eukaryota > Metazoa > Arthropoda > Insecta > Lepidoptera > Noctuidae > Polymixis > Polymixis flavicincta. The sequence goes on along the minus strand of OX465195.1, from coordinate 10,334,783 downwards.
AATTTAAGTTTAAAATAACAAATTTATCTTGCCGATGACTACGAATTGGTTTAAATTTACATTTTCTGAGGTGCCTCGAAACTTTACCGTAACGAGGGCCGCAAATTGCTTCCTGTTTTAACTTTTATTTATTCTATTTTTGTCTATCGATACAATGGAATATAGCATACAAAACATTATTAAATTACTGTACATATGGCATGTTATATATCCCTGTATTCCCCTTGAAATTTCCCATCCCCTGAGATATCTGTATGTACTATATCTTCCCGTACTGAAAGATTATTTCAAGAAAACCCGAAAAATTATGAAAAATGTTACCAATAAATATTTTAAAAGTTGATTTTCTCGAAAACTACTGAACTTATTTCAATTCTGGTTACAGATACCTCAGGGTGGTTCACAGACCCAAAACAATCTAATATTAAGAACGTTACACATATGACTTTCAGGGCGTGACGCGCCCTGAAAGATGGCTAGCAAAACTCAAATCTTAAAAATTACTTAGCTAAAGCAACACAACTTTCAGAGCTCAATCAAGTGGGTTTATCTTTAGACTACGTTAGGGGTAGTTACGCCCAGGGCTAGGTCTCGGTTCTAGGTTACCTGGACGCACTTGAGACTATAAATTACGGCTATACAGCCCACTTAAATGAGGTCTGAAAGGGTGGTACTTACGGTTTTCTTATAGTAGGCACTTATCACCATTGTTTATTGGTTTAACTGTCACTTATCTTTACGATTTTAAATTAATGTCAAAAACAAACTATTAAGCTATATAGTGACGCATCGTCGCGAACATCTCTCCCGCCGTGCAGTGCAGTGACGACTCGTAGCGATGTTGGTGCGGCGCTGCATCGCCCCGGTGAGCGACGACTGGAGTCGCGGCGCTCGCCACCGCGACGCCTGTTGCCACGCCGCTCGCCGCCGCGACGCTCGCCGTCACGACGCTCGTAGCCACGACGCTCGCCACCGGCTCTCGTCGCCCAGGCGGCCGCCGCCTAGGCGCTCGCCGCCAAGGCGGTCACCGTCTCGGCGCTCGATGCCTCGGCGCTCGCCGCCAAGGCGCTGTTGATGCCCAGGCGTTCGCCGCCAAGGCGCAGGTGGTGCCCAGGCGTTCGCCGCCAAGGCGCTGGTGATGCCCAGGCGTTCGCCGCCAAGGCGCTGGATGCCTCGGCGTTCGCCGCCAAGGCGCTGGATGCCTCGGCGTTCGCCGCCAAGGCGCAGGTGGTGCCCAGGCGTTCGCCGCCAAGGCGCTGGTGATGCCCAGGCGTTCGCCGCCAAGGCGCTGGATGCCTCGGCGTTCGCCGCCAAGGCGCAGGTGGTGCCCAGGCTTTCGCCGCCAAGGCGCTGGATGCCTCGGCGCTCGCCGCCAAGGCGCTCGCCCCCACGGCTATTTGGGCAGTGGGACGAGTTTCTTCACCGGACGCTTCAAGGTGCCGCCGGCAGTGCGCACCTCAGCGGTCCGGACTTCTCCGTCAGCCCCGGGGAACAGGGCAACTATACGGCCTCGCGGCCATGTATTGCGAGGCAGCTGGCCGTCTGCAACGAGTATGGGGTCGCCCACCTGCAGTTCGGGGCCGCGGGTGTGCGGCTCCCGCCGGTTTTGGAGTTCCGGCAGGTACTCCCTGACCCAGCGACGCCAGAACATGTCGGCGAGTATCTGGGATCGTCGCCAGAGCTTCCTGCTGTCCACGTCTCGCTCGGTGAACACGCCGGGTGATGGTAGTCTCGCCGATCCACCGAGCAAGAAATGGTTCGGTGTGATTGACTCGTCGTCTTCGCTATCTACTGAAACATGTGTTAGTGGTCGGCTGTTTACAGTGTACTCTGCCTCACACAACAGTGTGGACAACACCTCTTCGTGCGGATGTTTTTCTAGGAGCACAGTGCACAGCGCGGACTTTACGCAGCGTACGAGGCGCTCCCAGGCGCTTCCCATGAAAGGCGCTGATGGTGTTATGAAGCGCCACACGACGCCTCGGCGACTGGCCTCCTCTCGGAAGGCCTCTCGGAGCTCCTTGTCGGCACCGTGCATGTTGGTACCGTTGTCGGAGTGTATCTCGGCGGGGCAGCCCCGACGAGCAGCGAAGCGGCGCAGCGCCAATATGGCGGCGTCCGCGCTGAGGCTGGCGGCGATCTCGAGGTGGACGGCTCTGGTGGTAAGGCACGTGAATAGGGCTACGTACCTTTTTTGATGCTGTCGTCCGACTGTGACAGACAGTGGGCCGAAATAATCTAGCCCTGTGTACGTGAACGGCCTCTGGTGATGTGCCAGGCGCGTTCTTGGGTGGTCGCCGGTCGCAGGCACGGTTGGTTGCGCCTTGCGAATACGACACTGTAGGCATCGTGACAGCACCTTCTTTGTTGTTGGTCGCATCTTCACGACCCAATAATGCTGTCGTACCTCGTTGATGGTGAGCTCTGTCCCACCATGCTGCAAGCTACGGTGTGTCCAGTCTATGTACAGCTGGGTAATATGGTGGTCGCCATGTAGTATCGGCGGACGCATTACTTCTTCCGTTATCTGTTCTACAGCTGCGATACGGCTCTTTATCCGTATGACGTCATCCCTCACTTCTATCTGTAGCGGCCGCAGTCGACTGTCTTTGTCCAATGCCTTTTGCTCTCGCAGTCTAGTGAGTTCTAGAGCGAAAGACTGCTGCTGCGCGACCATCACTAGTAGCTTCTCGGCTTCGTGTAGAAACTCTGCTTCTATTATTTGCCTCTTCTCTTGTGAGTTACGCGTCGGCACGGTTTGCTTCGGGAGAGAGGGGACGGCCTTCTTCTTGTTTCGCCAATCAGGATCCTGTTCTTTATTCTTTTGGGTTCGTTTGTAGAACGTCTTCTCCTTTGGGGCTTTGCATAGAGATATGAAGCGTAGAACGCTCGCCGTCGCACGGAGGAGTCGTTCCCACCGGGAGAACTTTGTCGGGTCTGGAATGGCTTCTGTGATCTGTCGGCTGTCGATTTCTTCGATGGCGGCGAACGTTCTCTCCTCCCCTGTCTCCTCCGCTATCGGAGGGTTTTCTGATGGCCATGATGACGACTCTTCATACAGGAAGTTAGGACCACTATACCACTCATGCTGTGAGTTGAAGTGGTGTGATACATCACGAGTAGCTATGTCTGCGATATTCATCTTCGTGGGCACCCAGCGCCAGTCTTCAACTCTGCTATTTTCTTCTATGGCGACTATACGATGGGCCACGAAAGGTTTGTATACTCGTGCTCCTCTTTTTATCCATGTCAACACGGTCTTGCTATCTGACCAGTAGGTCACCGATGCGGGTTTGATGCCGTGTTCACGTACAACAGCTGCGGCTACGCGGGTTTCCATCACCGCTGCCTGCAGCTCGAGGCGGGGTATTGATTGCAGCTTCAGCGGGGCTACCTTCGCCTTTGCCATGGCGAGGCTGACTCGCTGGTGGCCATCTGTTGCTGTGGTTCGCCAATATACTGCCGTCGCGTAAGCCATCTCGCTCGCGTCGGTGAATACATGGACCTGTGTCTCTACGGCGTCGCTGTATCCCGGATAGCATCTTGGTATGCTGATATTTCCGAGCTGCAGTAGATGCTGTATCCAACTCTTCCATTGGGTCGCTAGGTCGTTGTCCAGCGGCTGGTCCCAATCGACTCCTCGCCTCCATGCCTCTTGCAATATTTGCTTGGCTCGAATGGTTACTGGGGAAGCGAGTCCGAGCGGGTCGTACAGTGACATTACTATCTTCAGCGCCTCTCTCTTCGTGGGCGCTTCCTTTTCTAATATGCCTCTAGGTAGGCGGGCGAGTGTTAGGTTGAAGCCCAACGTATCTTCGCTCGGTCTCCATATCAGGCCGAGTATCTTTTCTGTGTCATCCGTATTCCCGATGTTGACGACTTCAGTTCGGATCTGTGTCGGGTCTATATTTTCTATTAATTGCGCGCTGTTTGACACCCATTTTCTTAGCTCAAACTTCGCCTGTAGGTGAATATTCTTCACCGTAGTTGCAATGTGCGTCGCTTCTTCGACGGTCTTGTAACTATCGAGGTAATCATCCATGTAATGATTCTGAATTATGGCTTCCACTGCATCTGGATGCTCATCTATATGCTTTTTCGCGTTCCAATTCTTCGCGAAAATGGCCGTGCACGGCGAGCTTGCCGCACCAAATATGATGGACGTCATACGGTATTCTTCTGGCGCTCCTTCTCTTCTATTGCCTCTCCATAGGTATCGGAGCGCGTCTCTATCCTGACTTCGCACCTTCACTTGCATAAACATCTCTGCTATGTCACCAGATATGGCTATGCAATGTCTTCGGAACCTCATCATGACGCCGGGCAGGGACTGTAGCAAGTCTGGTCCAGTGAGAAGGAAGTCATTTAGTGACAGTCCTTTTGATTTGGCGGCTGCGTCATGTACGATGCGGAGTTTCTCAGGCTTCGCGGGATTGAACACGTCGAAATGAGGCAGGTACCACGTTCTACCTTGTGTGCTCGTCTTGGGCGCCTTTTCTGCGTAACCCTTTTGAATGAGAGAGTCCATCTGTTCTGTGTATCTTTCTCGAAGAGCCGGTTTGCTATCGAGCTTCTTCTCTATTGAGACGAGCCTCTTCAGGGCCGTCCCGTAACTATCGGGCATTTCTATGTTTTCGGTTTTCCACAGCATGGCTGTTTCTATGTGCCCGTCCTCCAACTGACGAGTGTGACGACTCAAGATATCTTCCGCCTTCTTTTCGGGATCGGAGTCTGGCCGTCTGGGATTGATGACCAGTGACTCTAGGGCGAAGAATTCACGAAGCTGCTCGTCTATATTTTCTTTTTCCGCTGCTTCATTGCCTGCTGTGAGCCTATTGACGTAGTGCACTTGCTGACCCAAGATTCTGGTGTGTGCGCCGTGTAGAGTCCAGCCCATCGTCGTGAGTGACGCAACAGGTTGGTTCTTCGGACCTCTGCGGATCTCACTGGCCAGTAATAGGTGCCAGTTATCCTGTCCGATGAGTATCTTCGGCGTACCAGTGTTGTATATGAGCTGTTGCTTCAGGTCATCCAGATGTTTGCAGTGTGCGACGTCCTCTTCACTGACTGTCTGCGGAGCGAGGTTCAGCTTCGGTATGGTGCGCGCTCTGAACGGCACCCTATTCTTCAGCTCGCTCGCAAGAGTGACGGTGATTCTCCTTGAACTTGGAGTCTCAATCGTGGTGTCGCCGATCGCGCCTATCTTCAGTGGGTCAATTTTGCCTTCTGCCCCGACTTGCTTCGCTAAGTCCTCGTCGATCAAAGAGACGGTTGATCCATCATCAAGAAGTGCGAAAGTGGATACTTCTCCCGCCGGTCCAATCACTCGAACCGGTACCATTTTGAGGTAAGCGTGGCTTGAAGTCGTTCGTGAGCTGGCCACTGTTTCTTTTGTCTCCACGTTGTTCGACTGCTCCTGAATAGCGGGTCTCTCGTTCTTGACGGCGTCTTCTTTAGCAGGCTTCTTGGAGTAGTGAAGAAGCTGATGGTGCGTAGCTGTACACCCTTTAAGACCGCACTTCTTCGGCTTGCAAGAATGATCTGGACGACGACTTCGCAGGCACCGGAAATATAGGCCAAACTTCTTAGCGAGCTCCCATCGCTTGTCACTGGATCCTTCCTTGAATTTCTTGCATTCAAGATTCTGATGTCCCTCTTTCTCACATATACGGCATTTCTTGAGTGACTTGTCTACCGCTGTGTGAGTCCGTTGTGTGACACGCTTGCTCGCTGTTGCTTCCGTGGCGCCGATGTTCTCGGGTGGAGCGAATGCACTGCAGAAACGAGCTTGCTCTGTTATGAACTGGCTGAAGAGCGTAAGGTCGGGCAGCGACTGGTACTTCTCCGTGTACGTTCTGTACCACTGTACACGCAGTGAGTTCGGTAGCTTCTCGGTTAACAACCGCATCAGCTCAGCGTTGATCAGGTAGTGATCCTTCTTCAGCGCGCGCAGAGTGACCACGCCGCTTCTGACTCTGCTTGCGAAATTGCAGATGTCCTTTGGTGCTTCGCCGCAGCGCGGTAGTCCACGAAGTCTGTCTGTTTCAGCCTGAGCTATCGAATCTGGACGGCCGAACTGCAGCTCAAGTTCCCTCATGATGTCATCTGGTTTGGCATTTCCGATGAGTTCCGAGCTCACTGTTTCCAACGCTCGTCCCCGCAGGCTTCTTCTAAGCCTAGCTGTGTTTTCAACATCGTTGAAATATCTTCGAGTTGTCTCGTAGATGGCACGAAATGAAAGCCACTCTGTGTGGGCCCCATTGAAGTTCGGTAAGGTCATGATGACCTTCGACGCCGAGGGGTTGCTCGGTGTCCACTGTTCTGTTTTTCTGTCGGCTAGCGACGCTATAGCGGATGTCAGCTCCGTTATGAATGGGCGGAGTGCGTCCTCCCCTTTGACTTCTTTTCCCCTCTGTGGGAATCGGTTCACTTCCTTCGCTGTAGGATTCGACAACGGTACTTGCTTTTCGAGGTCCACTATAGTTTCGAAGTCCACAGGGGGGGGCGGTTGCTCAAGGCCTATATTACTATTGTCCTCCTCGGCGGCGTTGTCCCTCTTCTCCGGCTCAGGCTCAGGCGCCTCTTCAAGCCAGGAGCGCACGTACTCATCGTTTGAGTCTCTGTCATCCATATAGCCGTCGGAATCTTCTTCCTCGGCTCTCTGAAGTGCTAATTGAGCGAGTTCCAACCTAACTTTCAGTAAGTCTTCACGTGCTCTTGAAATTTTCTTATTTGACCGCGTCGTTCTATTTGTAGTCGACTGCGGCCTGCTATGTTCGGTACGGGCGTCACCCCGGGTAGTCATCGGCAAGGTTCGGCTGTACTTTCTATCTGTAGTCTTCTCTGTTCTGTCTGCAGGCTTCAATGTTCTATCTGAATGCTTCAGTGTTCTGACTGAAGTACCTTCCTTTGCTGTAGAGGGCAGTTCCGCTTCTTCAGACCGCGTCCGTCTTGGCAAATCTTCACTAGCCCGTGGCGCGAGGGGGGGCTGCTGTACTGGTTCGGCTCCTTCAGTGGTGGATGGTGAACGCGGCGGTTGCTCATGAGTGATGGCCGTAATACCGCGTCCTCTGCTCACCTCCACTGTCCAGGCTTCAGGGGCCTTGCCTTGCGATCTTGTCACCGGCATGTTGATTCGATATGCGGTTCTTGAATACGAATCATGAAAACGGAGCTCTTATCCGGATCTTCTATCCGGATATCCCAACTGGATCTGCACCGGATCTTCCAAACGAATCTTCAAAACGGAACTCCAATCCGGATCTTGAAAAAGAAACTCTTATCCGGGTCTTCTATCCGGATATCTCAACTGGATCTGCACCGGATCTTCCAAACGAATCTTCAAAACGGAAATCCAATCCGGATCTTGAAAAAGAAACTCTTATCCGGGTCTTCTATCCGGATATCTCAACTGGATCTGCACCGGATCTTCCAAACGAATCTTCAAAACGGAAATCCAATCCGGATCTTGAAAAAGAAACTCTTATCCGGGTCTTCTATCCGGATATCTCAACTGGATCTGCACCGGATCTTCCAAACGAATCTTCAAAATGGATCTCCAATCCGGATCTTGAAAAGGAAACTCTTATCCGGGTCTTCTATCCGGATATCTCAACTGGATCTGCACCGGATCTTCCAAACGAATCTTCAAAACGGAACTCCAATCCGGATCTTGAAGAAGGAACTCTTATCCGGATCTTCTATCCGGATATCCAATCCGGATCTCCAACTGATCTTCCAATCGAATCTTCATACGGATCTCCAGTACGGAACTCCAATCCGGATCTTCTATACGGATCTTCAAAACGGATCTTCAAAACGGAATTCCAATCCGGATCTTGAAACCGGATCTTCAACGGATCTCCAATACGGAACTCCAATACGGATCTTCTATACGGATCTTCAAAACGGATCTTCAAAACGGATCTTCAAAACGGAACTCCAATCCGGATCTTGAAAACGGATCTTCAACGGATCTCCAATACGGAACTCCAATACGGATCTTCTATACGGATCTTCAAAACGGATCTTCAAAACGGAACTCCAATCCGGATCTTGAAAACGGATCTTCAACGGATCTCCAATACGGAACTCCAATACGGATCTTCTATACGGATCTTCAAAACGGATCTTCAAAACGGATCTTCAAAACGGAACTTCAATGTCAAATCTTCTAAGTTCAAGGATAATCCTTCAGGAATAAGCCTTCATTACTCGGGAACAAGTCTTCAGGAATAAGGCTTCAGGTTTCCGACAATTCTTCATGAATAATCCTTCAGTACACAGGAACAAGTCTTCAGAAATAACGCTTCAGATTTTCGTAACTCTTCATGAATAATCCTTCAGGACACGGGAATAAGTCTTCAGGAATAAGGCTTCAGGCTTCTGATAACTCTTGAACGGGTCCACATGTGTTCCTCCTGTAGAAATCCGGCTCGCAAGGACCAGCAGATGTACCGGACGGGCGTGATCGCTTGGACACGAAGGGTGTGTAGGGAGGGTGCATTCCTATCCAGGTTTTATCCCGGTGTGTATGTAGGTCTCCCAGTCCACGCGGCGCTGACGTCCTGCACCTATAGGTTCCAGATATCTTCAGGGGCGGCTACTATCTTCCGTTCTTCACGACGTTACCAACGTTTTGACGACTGACAAAGAAACGGGTTCCAGACTTTCGTCTAGGAAGGGGTTGTTTTTGAGACACCTCTGTGAAGGGGTACTTTACCTGATTAAATAACACACATTTTGATTTAATCTTCAGGAAGCAATTTAGAACTTTTACTTGTACTACATGTTAATTAATTTAAGTTTAAAATAACAAATTTATCTTGCCGATGACTACGAATTGGTTTAAATTTACATTTTCTGAGGTGCCTCGAAACTTTACCGTAACGAGGGCCGCAAATTGCTTCCTGTTTTAACTTTTATTTATTCTATTTTTGTCTATCGATACAATGGAATATAGCATACAAAACATTATTAAATTACTGTACATATGGCATGTTATATATCCCTGTATTCCCCTTGAAATTTCCCATCCCCTGAGATATCTGTATGTACTATATCTTCCCGTACTGAAAGATTATTTCAAGAAAACCCGAAAAATTATGAAAAATGTTACCAATAAATATTTTAAAAGTTGATTTTCTCGAAAACTACTGAACTTATTTCAATTCTGGTTACAGATACCTCAGGGTGGTTCACAGACCCAAAACAATCTAATATTAAGAACGTTACACATATGACTTTCAGGGCGTGACGCGCCCTGAAAGATGGCTAGCAAAACTCAAATCTTAAAAATTACTTAGCTAAAGCAACACAACTTTCAGAGCTCAATCAAGTGGGTTTATCTTTAGACTACGTTAGGGGTAGTTACGCCCAGGGCTAGGTCTCGGTTCTAGGTTACCTGGACGCACTTGAGACTATAAATTACGGCTATACAGCCCACTTAAATGAGGTCTGAAAGGGTGGTACTTACGGTTTTCTTATAGTAGGCACTTATCACCATTGTTTATTGGTTTAACTATCACTTATCTTTACGATTTTAAATTAATGTCAAAAACAAACTATTAAGCTATATAGTGACGCATCGTCGCGAACAGTTGGACATAGGCGTCCCTCAATTTGGGGGTGTTTGCCATAATCGCTACGCTTGGCAGGCGGGTTGGCGATTGCAGTATGGTGGTAAAATGCATAGAGAACGCTGCTGTCCATTCTCTAGTAAGTCCCTTAGTCGCCTCGTACGATACCCACGGGAAGAGATGGGATGGTGCTATTATTAACGTCCGGCACCACACGCGCGGTAAAGCAACATAATAAAGCTAGTGCCTTAATATTTAAAGACCAAAGAAAAGACAACTGGCTAAAGGCGCCGTCTGTGGGGTGCAAACTTCGCCAAAGGGTCCCTAGGCAGCAAGGGACAGGCTCTTGATTGTCATCGCAATCTCTGGACAGTTCTTTAGACGACTTATTTTTGACGTTGTCTTCCTATGTTGATGTTTACTTAAAAATAACGAGTTTTACACTCCTAACCGGATTTTCTATGTTAACCTTATTTCCCTAACGACTAGCATCCATTAACTTAGTCGTTAGCGTCATCCGATGCATTTCTACATTATACGCCATATTTATTACTTACTTTTTGGTTCTAATCTGGGCAGGAAATACATGAATGAGAATTATGGTTTTAGTTTTAAAGGCTGATTGATCTACTTTTGCATTATAGTTACTTTTTTTAAACTCAGATACTAGGGTAAAAAACCAGGAGAGATGGACCACATTTTTTTATAAATTTGATAACTTTTTTTATTTCTTGACAAATAATATACATTCTGGTGTTAAACTAACTAGCTATTAATACTGAACATTTTTTATTGTTATATGTACAATCATAGCTTCTTTAGATAAATAATTAAAATGTTTTTTTAAAACTACCCTCGGTCCGTCTCTCCCATACTATATGGGTGAGTTGGACCAGTAAGCAAGGAGAGATGGACCTAACAAAAAATAATCATTTAAATGTGTATTAACACATTTAAATGATTATTTTTTGTTAGGTAAATGTTTATTTGATTGATTACAATCAAATAAACATTTACAATAAAATAAAACATAGATAAACAACAAAATTAAAGATTTTTTTAATTTGACACCCTATCACCGCATCGTACGCACATATTGGAATATATGGTGCAACTTTCATGAGACCAGCGTTCACACATAGTGCACTGCAGCCATTCATCTTTACTCAGAGTATACTCATAATTTTCACCACAGCCATTCATTGTCATCCCATTCTGAGATTTCAAGATTATCTCTCAGAGTTATAATCTCTTCCTCACTATCTTCATCAGAACTCGCTTTACATTTTTTTTCTGTCTCTTGACATACACCACTTTTACATTTATAAGTAAGAGGCATATTACCTAGAAAAAAAGAATAACTTGATTCAATTTACAATCAAAATTAGCAAACAAAACGGTTTACTATTTGGTCCATCTTACCCATACATAACGTGGCCCATCTCTTCTAAATCGTGAGGAGAGACGGACCGCTTCGAAATACTATAATCACAAGGTTAGTTTATCATTTCATGAACATAGTAACCACAAAACTTCGATTCTTATTGTACAAACACAATATCGTATACGTACCTTTGTTTAAAAACACATGCAGAAAAAAAATCACCCTTCCGATACTTTCAATCCTCATTTTATTATTTTTACAAACAAAAATATAACAGACTCGCTTTTATCATGGAGCAAACAGGTTGACAAGTACACGTCAGTTTTGCTAGCTTAAATAAATTTAATAGTTTGGTAGAAATTGCGATGGTCCGTCTCACCCGCTGGTCCATCTCTCCTGGTTTTACCCTACGTTGACAGGTGTAATGTCAAAGTCATCTCAAGCTCCTATACTAGAAAAGCAAACACAAAAGACCTGAAACGTCTGATTTAAGAAACTGATAAGCAACAAGTTTAGTCCCTTGACGTCTTTTTTTTTTTTTTTGGGTGGGAAATCATCAAATAACTTCTCCCGCTCTGGGTGGAGCAGGAGGGCGTGTCAGACTTTTACTGACTAAAACCCACCCGTGTTCCTTCAGTAGCCCTTAAGCCAGGGGCTGTGGTGTCTCTTTCGAACAAACCCGCACCCCTGGCAGGCATCGACCCTTGCGGGTCCCATCATTTTTTGTGCTGACATCTCTTTGAGGCGCGCGTGGAACACAACGCGCCGTCGACTTGGGCTTGGTCCTTACCGGACAGCGAGCTACCCATTACTCGCCGTCCGCAAGCCCATGCCTACGGTGGCCGGAAATCGGCCTGGGATTCCCGACGCCCAGGGCGTCTCCGTATCCTGCGGCGGCTGGGGTCGCGAGGGCGCATATGCTGCCTCTCCCTCACGTGCGCCGCCTCCCTCTTCGCGAGCATCACTGCTTCGCTGAAGGAGGTGACGGCTCCCCATGCCCTCTCGCTCCGTACCATGGCCTGGACCAGGGCCGGACGCGAGAGATCGCCACCGCCGATCGCCTCCACGAGGACACGGCGGTGCTCCGCCCAAGCAGGGCAGATCGCCACCGTGTGCTCCACCGTGTCCTCAGGGCGATCTTCGCAGTGGAAACACCCGGGCGTTTCCTCCCGCCCTATCCGAAACAGGAACCTCCCGAAACAACCGTGTCCGGTGAGGACCTGCGTCAGGCGGAAGGTGAGGACGCCATGCCGCCTCTCAAACCACTCCTCAAAGAGGGGACTTACCGCCGCAATCGTGGCGTGCCCAGTCCCTTGACGTCTGTGAGTAACACTTTCCGATGAAATCTTTCACTTTTGGATTGACGTTTCGACTCGTAGCACGTATATTGTTGTTCGTCGTGTCGATGGCACGACAGTGTATTCAAGTCTTTGGACCTAAATCTCGGCAAGGAGCAGTGGTGGCAAAATGGTAACTGCTGCAACCTATATACGAGTTGTAGGTCGTAGGTACGAACCCAAATAGGCGTTTTACTTTATGTGAGTGATTACATGATCATTGTTCTAAAAATGGCGAAGGAAAACATCGTGTAGAAACCGGTACGTCCTGCAACCAACAAATTCGAAGTCATGTGAGATCTATAAACCCGCACTGTGCTCGCATGGTCGATTCGATCACGAGAGGTGGCGTGTGTGCCAACAGTAGCAACATCATGGGGTGATTATGGAACGTCAACATTTTCACAGCCTTATCATCAGTGGCAGTGCAGAGGTCAATATATTTGCAGAGGACTTCAAAAAGAAGGAGGTTGTCAATTCGACATGTTTTAATTTTTTTATTAATGTTCGGGCATAACTCCGTCATATATAGGCGGATTTGCAAAATTCATTTTTATGTTCGAAACAGGTTTATTCCGAAATGGTCCCATTTAAATTATTCATAGATCTGATGATGCGTTTCGGTGACCGACAATGGAACTCTTCAAAAAATTACAGCAAAGGAACCGCGATTGTTGCTATCGCATAAATATGCATTGTTTTGACCTTAAGGATGATGAAATTTCGAATTTGTGTGGAGTAGGTACTATAACTAAAAAGTGAAAAAAGAAAAAACGTAAAAAAAGACCACCGATGTCCACATCAATTCGAAATTTCATCACCTTGACGTCAAAACAATGTACATTTATGCGACAGTAACAATTAGCGCCTAAAATTGGAAATCCAACAGCCTTTAATAAGGCTCAGTCCAATCTAATCAGTCTCTTGCTGCCCTCTACCATCGATGCCCTTAGCGAGCAATCGCTTTGGTTTTAAGTTTTTCCGTCCTGAATGAAAGCCTTAATTTTACCACAGACAAATCCGGTTAAGCAGTCGACAACCTCAAAGCTTGACCTGCGAGATGCCATTAAAAAAAAAACATTATATTAAGGCACTATGTTTTGCCAGCTGCAAAAGCTGTTAAGATGTCACCAGAAGGCCAATTCTCGTAATTAAAACCGTTCAAAATCTAGTCGCAGTGCCATCTCAGCGACAAACAAATGTCAAAAATGTATGAAAAATCGAGGTATTTTTGACAGATTGACACTGAGATCAGACTGTGAACGTTCTTAAAATTTGTAGAATTGGCCCTCTGATATCTGTCAGATTACCTACTACTGATCATCTACTTGATCTAGACTGACAACATTTTCTAGTTTTGGATGAATACAAGAATACATATGACAATCGTTTATTTGTTTATCTATACAAATATTATAAAGATGAAAGATTGATTGTTTGTTTGCATTGAATAGGCTCAGAAACTACTGAACCGATTTGAAAAAAAAATTCACGGTTGGGAAGCTACACTGTCCTCGGGTGACATAGGATATATTTTATCCTCGTATTCCCACGGGAACGGGAACTACGTGGGTGAAACCGCGGAGTGCTGCTAGTTTATTGATATATTCTTTATTGTACACCACAAAAATACATTGCAAAAAAACAAATTTCACTAGAAAATAAACAATGGGCAGCTTGATCGCTTTCCGCGATCTCTTCCAGGCAACCATGGAATGGACAGTGATTAGCCTGGACAAAAAATGGGGATGTTGTTGATGCAAATAATATGTATACAATATACCAAAATACATAATAGATACATACACATCCTGCGTTATGCCCGCATTACGATTATCACGCTCTAAAATAGCTTGAACGCCATTGAAATAAGGTTTTTTTTTCTATTTTGCATATAAAACACTAGTTTAAAACTGTAGTCTCTGCAATTCTGAATCATCACGGTCATCCAATGCATTTCCACGTTATTCCTCATTCTCGTACGAGGAACTGAAATTACATGTCAACGCTGCGAGATGCACATTGTTCCCAGACATGAATATTTTGTGGTGTTGCCAACATTTTTTGATATTTTTCACGCTTGGTGTACCTACAGTTCGTTTTTGTTTTATGTAATGTTGCCACGTTTTGTTGGAATATGTTAGTGTTTTCGTTTTGTTAATGTGCCGTATGTCCATTGTCTATTTTGAAATTATATTTGACTAACTGATGATTGCGTTCGTCTGCGATCCAGGATGAAAATATAAGTAACTGTCTTTTCCAGGTCATGGTCTACCCATGTAACAAATTTCATCTAAATCCGTTCAGCCATCTCAGCGTGAAAGCTTAACAAACAAACAAAATAAACTCACTTTCGCATTTACCTTCATAATTTAGCTAACCTACTAGGATACGTTTTTCTTTTTCGGATCGGACTACTTTACTTCCTTACGTTATATTAGAAAAGCGATCAATTAAAAATAAAAAGTTAAATAAAACTTCATAATATATATAAGTTGAATAAAATTGAACCATAAACCATTGCTTTGCGATTGAATATTGATTGTTTTAAAATACCTACTACACGTTTGGTTACGAAGTTATCGTTAAATTTATATTATTACAAGCAGTCAGTGACTTTGCAAAAAAAAAAACAAATCCAGTTCCAAAGTACTGTTGTTGTGGTAAGTCTTACCACACACCATAATAATACCCTACACCTCATAACACTTTGACACAGTTACATTTGAGCATCATAAAACAGACACACTCCCAGCGAGTTTCCAATATTGTTATTGTCACAAATGTAGCGAAAAACACGCAAAGTTCACGTTTGACATTTACCACTTCAGATAATGGTAGCGACTGTACTTCACTGCGACCATTACTAGAAAATACGACGTGCTTGAGAGAGCTTGGCGCTTGAAGAAGATTGTGTGCGAATTAAATTATGGTATTTGTTTGAACGACATTAATGGTGATGTTCATCAGAAGTCTCAGGTGAGTGGTACTCGCAACCAGTCAGTCGGCGATTTTGGATATGTTTTTTTTTTGTCACCGCAATTTTTTTTTCCGGAAGACGTTTGTTTTTTTTTGGAAAAGTTTTAATTTTTTTGGCTATAGTACCTACCCCAAACCAATTCAAATTTCATCATTCTTGGGGTCGAAACAATGTATATTTACTCGATAGCAGCAAATGCGGTTGATTTGCTGCCATTTTTTAAAAGTTCCGTTGTCTCTCTCCGAAACGCATCATCAGGGGCCTAAGTCTACTAATTTATAAACGTTACAATGGTCTCTCAATGGTGTGTTTTTGACAGTTTTTGTATGGCAAATCTGTCAAAAACTTACCATTGAGAGACCATTGTGACGTTTATAAATTAGTAGACTTAGGCCCCAGATCTATACGAAATTTAAATGGGACCATTTATGTATTGATAACCTTCTTCTTTTTAAAGTAGTTTAAAATACGAGGTGCTTTAGATAGCTCGGCGCTTAAAGAAGATTGTGTGCGAATTAAGTTATGGTATTTGTTAAAATGACATTACTTCTTAAAAAAATGTCAATACGTATGACCAGTACTTTGCGTAGCATCTATCAAACAAAATCTGAATCATATTGAAAGATATCGCTAATCCAATGCTTCACAAGTGCGAAAAAAGTATCTACTCCACAACATAAATGACGCAATGAATGTTGTTTAACTGTCAAAATAAAAGTTGTACTGTTGGTGTATGCAATTTAAACCACAAATGTATGAACGTAAACGAAGCAAAAAGTATTATTAAATAAGAATTTACCAGTAGGTACAGACGCCAGCACATCAAGCTACCCCGAACTGTCAAATTTTCCCAATTGAACATGAACTTTATTCATATGTAATAAAATTGAAAATCTATCAAAGAAATTTGACGGATTGGGGTAGCTTGATGTGCTGGCGTCTGTACTTTAAACGGAGCAACTATTCCAATCTCTATGGAAAGATATATTTTCGCACCATTGAGGGTTGAAAATCTAGAGTCTTAGGGTCCGAGTGTCCACTTAGTTTTTCGAGACTATACTAAACAGCTGGACGATTCTTCACGTGCCAGAGGGCTAGCCTATTATTGGCCAAAGATGATTCTTGCAATGATGATGCATTGCCATACAACGTGGCAATGCTGCCAACATTTTGGGCACTTTTTCTGTTAACAACGATGCGGACGAATTTGTTGGTGACCTATGATTATTATTTTTTATATAGGTACATGTACTCAAACTATCACTTTGAGACTTAGCTTTTAAATTAATTTATTTTATTTTGCAAAAATATGTGCAAATAATAAACAAGGTATATGATGCTTATTTTAGGTGTTAAAAGGTAAAAAATTAAATGGTAATTTATCAATAGGAATACTTTGGAAATAGGTAGATTGACGATTCTGTGTGGTGCCGGACGTAAAGAATAGCACCATCCCATCTCTTCCCATGGGTGTCGATAGAGCCGACAAAGGGACTTACTAGAGAATGGGCGCAGCGTTTTCTATGCATTTCACCACCATATTGCGATCGCCAACCTGCCTGCCGAGCGTGGCGATTATGGCAAACCCCCCCAAATTGGGGGAGGCCGACGTTCAATAGCGGACGTCTTTCGGTTGAAATGATGAATGATGAGGTATATCGTGCTTTTTACAGCCAGATTCGGAGTCCTTTGTGGACCCGGTCGTTTCTAAGGGTCAAAAATTCCTTAGGGTCAATATTTGCTCAATACATTTCCGAACAATTAGTGCACCAGTCTTGCAATAATTTTTATCTCTTTACGTAACTTATAGGACCAGTTATCTTATAAAATTGGGTGAAAGGCTTATCGAGTGGTTGTTACCGGTTGTGCAATAATGTTGATAACCTAAAAGATCAAGTTTAAGTTCAGTGTTTAAGAGGGCTGTTACAAATCGAAGTGCTCAATTTTAGGAAAATTATACGGCGCCTTGTAGCCGATCGCGCGTGTGTGTCTAGTGTAGTACGCTACGCACATATGCTATCCGCTATACGTTGGATGCCCAGGAACAAACCAGCGCGGACTAAAAGCTAAATCCCGCGTGTCTCGAGTTTTATTACTCATTTACAGCGTTGCATTCAACAATTGCTTAAACATATTAGTTTTAGTTTTAAATAAACAATTTTTTTTTCTAGCAAGCTGACTTAGTAACCTTAGTTATAAAATACTTTTTGTTTGAATTTCGATTAAACATATACAGATAGAAAATATAATTTCAGACGAAAAATTGTCATAAATTCTGTGTTTTACGGATTTTTTTTGGTGAATAACTGTATGAAACATAAAAAATTGATTTGAGCATTCTAAAGAACAAGGTATAGTCCTATCATAGACATTTTTATAAATTACTAAACTATTATATGTTCCATGTAATAAAGCATCTAAAGATGCCCAAAAGTACAATTTTATGAAACATCATTTGCCGAGACAAGGATTTTACTGACTTATGTAAACAAATTAAAATATTTGTATAGAACACTCCCTAGACCAATACTGAAATTTTCTAGGACATATTTTTGTTTTGAATTTTTGGCTATATCTAAACCATAATCACTCATCAAATATCGAGTAAAACGTTCAAATTCAAGCAAAAATGTGGTAGCGCCCTTAAGAAAAAATTGTGAATGCTTATGTTCAATTTGGATTTATTTTTATTTATCTGTGTTTATATATTTACAGAAATAAAATCACTTGAAATGTCCACTTATTTTACAAATTTTACTTTATACATTCTTAAGCATACCCTGGATTACCTACTAATCCAGGGTATGCTTCGAGTAAACTGATGAATGAGTAATTGTACTAAAATGCTAAATTGAACTGTAATGAGAGAGAAATTTATTAAAGATTAAAAAACATACAATGTTTTGTTTTACACAAAATAAAATATCATCATCTGCCTAGCCTTTTCCCAACTATGTTGGGGTCAGCTTCCAGTCTAACCGGATGCAGCTGAATACCAGTATTTTACATGGAGCGACTGCCTATCTGATCTCCACAACCCAGTTACTGGGTAATACGATACTCCTTGGTAAGACTGGTTGTCAGACTTTCGGGCTTCTGACGACCCGTAACGACTGTCAAAGATCCACAAATGACAGCCGGGACCAACGGCTACGTGCTTTCTGAGGCACGGAGGGGTCTTGGTATGTAAAGATGGTCACCCATCCACGGACCAACCGCGGCAAGCGTAGCTTAACCTGGTCGATCGACCCGTGCAGCTGTTGTTACTTAGCCACAAGCCCCTCCCCTATTTTATATACAAAATAAAATATATCAATAATAATTAATGTAAAATTAACGTAGACATAATATTAATTATAACACACTTAAACATACAATAATTAATTAAACTAGTACTGCTATCGGTTTTCGATCGGAGAGCACAATTATGCATAATTAATATTTATCAGATATCGTTGCGTAGGACCTACAAATATAGCCGAGAGTTGATTATTTCAATTACTCTTGATTGCTTGTTTATTTTGGTCACTTAATAAGTAACTGCTAAGATTGTTATCAAAACGGTAAACTTCCGAATAGCTTTAAAACGTGAATTTCTACCTATGTACTGACTTGAGATGGATGGTGCTGATGCATACGTCATGTTCGTGAACGAGCGACGTCATTAGGAAGGGACTGGTCATCTCTTAGCTGCCACGGCTTATTTTGATTTCAGAATTGTTATTTCATTTCTGTTTATAATACGGAGGCTTAAAAAAAAATCATGAAATTTTCATTTTTTGTTGAATACTTACCTATTCTGCCCACCAGAGACTAAAGAGCAGTAACAGCCCTTTTGTGATTTTTCGTTTTATTAGTGATTCTGAAAGCGGGTTTCTTAAGCTTTCTATTGAATTAACTTACTTATTTCTAAGACTATTAGAATGGTTTTTATTTAACAGTTTTCACTTACTGCAAACGAAAAAAATTAACAATTTGGCGTGATTTCCCAACTAAAATACAGTATAAATTATACTGCAGATTAAATTTTAAGGTTTCATAACTAAAATGCAGTAAGCAATATAATTTTACAGTTCTTTAGATAGTTTTATATTTCTGGAAAAAAATTAAAAAAAAAATTAATACGCAGTAAAATTTACCGCCATACAAGCTATTTTACTGCAAATTAAGAAAATACAATTTATTGTCACGAACTCCCAACTAAAATGCAGTAAAATCAAAGCTTGTCGCATTTTAGTTGTGAATACTTAACATTCTTTTATCATTATAAACTGACTAACACGCAGTAAAATACAGCATTACTGCAGATTAGTTTGGATAGCATAATGACACAGATATGATTATTCCTAGCTAAAGTGCAGTTAATGTTTTAAATATTAAGATATTAAGAGAAAACTGTCAAAGGAGGTTGTGCATTCTGCGCAGGGTCCTTTATTAATTAGATGTTTTTTTTTATTTTTGATATGTAAATTTTACATAAGTGAGTTGAATTATTGTGATTAAATAATAAGAAATAAACGGTCTTTAAAATGTGAACTAGCTATTTTTCTTACTGCACTAGTAAATTGAACACTTTTTTCTTAAAAAACTAACTAAAATGCAGTATTTTTTTGACCTTACTGCATGTTAGTTGGGTTTCTTGACAAAATAACTGATCCAAACGCAGTAATAGGGCTTTTTGCTGCATTTTACTAAGTTTAAAATGGTATTTTTTACAAAAAAGGCTATGCAGTAATAGGCACCAAAAAGAATAAAATGGCCATAATAAATTCAGTTATTAAGATATATTTTTTTTTATTGCTTTAACGTGTGAACCTATGCCTTTACAACCTTTCTGCATTCAAATTTTTTTGCTTATACATTCTGTTGATTTTTTTAAATCAATTCTTAACTTTAAATGCGTTTTACTCGAAATCGTGATTTTGCTGTTACTGCACTTTAGTGTATGGTGGGCAGTATTATTGTATAGAATCAAGTTCTTCCAACTTAACAGACAGCTGTGCGGCTGGGGAGTTTGTAGCGCCACGTCTTCTTCCCAGCTAAAGCACTAGAAAGTGGTGAAGGGTGGGCGTTTTGGGGGACTGTCTTATCAAGTCTTATGTAATTTTTACGTTCAAAAAGTGTTGACTCTCAGCCTAGTTTGAATAAATGACTTTTCATTTTGATTTTAATGTGCCTTTTCACATAGATAATTTAATTTTCTTGTAACAATACTTTTATTTAAAACAGTGTGCCTTGAGTTTCTTGCCCGTTCTTCTCCATAATTATTACGCTTTGGAGTAAGCAACTAGCTTCATCTTTCTGACTGATCGACTCCTTGAGAAATCAAAAGTGCCCGAAGAATTGCCAAACTTAAGTGGCAGTAGGCAGGGCACATTGTTCGCAGAACAGGTGGCCGATGGGGCCGAAAGGTTCTGGAGTGGCAACCGCGCACTGGAAGACGCCACAAGGTCATCCATAATCCAGCGGGATGCAGGAAGCGCGTAACTGGTTAAAGTGGCGGAGCTTGGGAGAGGCTTATGTCCAGCAGTGGACGTCTTTCGGCTGAAGTGATGACGATGATGATGCCACAGGGATCATTATTTTTATTGGGATAAAGTTGACAGAAACAAGCCTATGTCATTCACAGCCCCATAAATTTCTGCTGTGCCAAAGTTTACTTCGATATTTAGCTATGTAGGAAGCTACGTGAAATAAGGATAAAAATATCCAACACTTTCATATTTATAACACTTTCGTAAGATTTATTCTTGCGTGTTTTTTAATCGTGTAATTCTGAAACTCTACCATTCATCAAAATCATGATCTGCCTAGCCTTTTTCCAAAAATGTGGTCGGCTTTCAGTCTAACCGGATGCGACTGAATACCAGTACATCACATGGAGCGACTGCTTATCTGACCACAATACAATTACTTGGTAATACGATACCCCTTGGTAAGACTGGCTGTCAGACTTTCGGGCTTCTGACGACCCGTAATGACTGTCAAAGATGTACGAATGACAGCCACGACATTGGTCACATTGGACATGTTTGTCCAAATTTGCTGTAATAATTATGTAGATGAGAATACTTAGACGTAAACCTATACTTCTACAAATTGTAGAAAGCAAAGAAAAACTTTAGCTGACCTGAGTATCGAAACCAAGACCATATTTTGAGCAGTTCCGCATACTATCACCAGACACAGTCGAACGGTTGACGTTGAGTGTAATCTACACTACAATATTCCATGAACTACGCACATGCCATCGAATACCGCTTCCCCTATGATTAATCATGAACACAAATCATGGAGACGCCTCGGCGGCCGCTGCTAGAAGTGCTATCGTCAACACTTTCCATACAAAGCATGCGTGTCAATTCACTCCACCGTTTACTCTTAGAAACTAAACCCACGTTCCCGCTGACGTAATAAAATCCCGTTAGGTTTTTTACGCACTGTATCCTCTTCGAACTGCTTAGCGCCAAGATTTGAAAATCGAACACTGTGTTTTTTCGACGCGCTGAGACTCACTCACGCTGTACTCTGTTAGATTCTGAATGCTCGGGTCAACACCGAGGGTTGAAAATCGTGTGCTCGAAAGAACCCGCTGCGATTTTATTACGTCCGTGGAAATGAACGGTCTGACATTTCCGATAATGTCTGTGACAGCCAGTAACCGGGGGAGTTGTAGCTCGTGAGATCAAACTCAGGCAGGATTTATACGTTGTGTTATTTTTTTATCATCGCCACAACTGTCAAAACGGTGATTAAAAATCGAAAAGTAAAAAATAATAACATTGCTTTGTCCAACCCCATTATCTAAGTTCGGAAGGCGGTGACGTATAATTAAATAATATCCAAAGTCACCGACTTCCGAACTTAGATAATGGGGTTGGACAAAGCAATTTTATTATTTTTTACTTTTCGGTTTTTCGGCGGTTTTTTTTTTAAGTTTTTATTTTATAATTTTTTGTGACTATAATCTACTAATTACTACATGCTTAATTTTTGATTACTTTTTGTAATACACAACTCAGTTTTAAAATCTGTGAGTTAACAATCAATCATCCCCTGTTTTCTTACCCTCAGGGTTGGAATTTGGACCAACTCCAGGGTATACCCTTTCCAATAAAAAAAGAATTATCAAAATCGGACTACTCTGGAAAAAGTTATGCGTGGTCATACATAAAAAAAAAAAATTATACGCGTAGAATTCAGTAACCTCCTCCGTTTTTTCGTCGGTTAAAAATCATTTGTACTGGAATCGAAAATTCGAAGACATGTGACATCTACCAATTCGCACTGGGTCCACGTTGTGGGTTACAGGCCGATCCCTCTCGAAAGTAGGAGGCCTATGTCTTAGCATTGGGAACATTACAGGCTGATTTTCAAAGAACCAAGAGTTGCACATTCAAAGATAACTGACATATACCAAGTCGCACTGGGCCAGAGTGTTGGATTCACTCCCACTCGAAGAGAGGAGGCCTGTGTCCCAGCAGTGGGAACATTATATGCTCATTATTATGCTATGATAGCCGAAAATTGCGCAAGTACGAATATTATTAGTACCTAATGTCGTCTCCAGGCACGCCGAATCAGTACTCTGTTCTGTGGTCATGAATATTCACACGCATATTACAGTAAGCGATAGTCGTGAATACACATTGTAACTGCAATTGTTGATCGAAGATGCGATGTATTGTTCCATTGCTGCGTGAGCACGCAATCGATCGGGGAGATCAGTGAATGGGAGGCAATGGAACGTAATGCGCGACGGACAATGGATGTTGTAGGAATGATATATGTATAGGAGGTGTATGTATATATTGTTATTGAAATTAATTGTGTGATCAGATATGAAGTTAATTGTAGCATTATCATGTTTTGTTGCAGAAATTGGTTTAACGGTAGCATTTTGTAGAAAATAATGCATTGGAATAAGACTTCAAAGTGTGGCTCAAAAATATTATTTAGATCGTCTGAAACCTCAGCTCGCGAATTTCAACGCCATCAAAGGCAAAGAAAAATTTTAGAGGATTTCTGAACTAAGTGATCTAAAATGTGTGAAGAATGTTTTATAAAAAAAAAAAAAACACTTTTCTTGAAGGAAAGAACTACGAAAATATTTATGTGGTACTTACTGGACCACATCCTATTCCTATTAATACTATAAATGAGAAAGTTAGTATGTTTGGATCTTAGGATGTTTGTTACTCAATCACGCAAACACGGCCGAACGGATTTGGATAAAATGTGAAACACAGATAGTTTATAACCTAGATTAACACCCAGGATAGGTTTTATCCCGGTAGTACGTTCCCTTAAAATAATTTCTGACCTCGACGTGGGCGAAGTCGCTTTATTTTTCAGTCTTTCTTTGATGATCAATGCTCAGTTTTGCGCAGTATAAAATTAGTATTGCCCATTACGCAGCATTTTTTTTTTGGGTGGGAAATCATCAAATAACTTCTCCCGCTCTGGGTGGAACAGGAGGGCGTGTCAGACTTTTACTGACTAAAACCCAACCATGTTCCCTCAATAGCCTGTGTGCCAGGGGCGGCGGTATCTCTTTCGAACAGCCCGCTCCCCTGGCAGGCATCGGCCCTTGTGGGCCGAATCACTTTGTGCTGACATCTCTTTGAGGCGCGCGTGGAACACAACGCGCCGTCGATCTGGGCCTGGTCCTTACCGGACAGCGAGCTACCCATTACTCGCCGTCCAATTACCTAGTATTAGGATAGATTACTACCAATGAAAAAGTCAACCAAACGAATGGCCTCGTGGCTCAGTAGTAACAACCGCGCTGTTCAATCGCTCAGGTTAAGCTACACTTGTCCAAGACGGTCCGACCGACCGAAACCCCTCCGTGCTTCGGATAGTTCGTTAAAATGTTGGTCCCGGCTGTCATTGTTCATTTATTTATTTTCATTTAACACTTACAATTGTTTTTAGATCTTGTTGGGGATCTTTGACAGTCGTTACAGGTCGTCAGACGCCCGAAAGTCTGAAACCAAGACTGGTTTCAGACTTTCGGAGGATCAAGAGGTATAATGTTGCCCAGTCACTGGGTTCTGGAGATCAAATGGCAGTCGCTCCACGTAAAATACTTGTATCTGCTGCATTCGGCTAGACTGGAAGCTGACCCCAAAAATATGTTGGGAAAAGGATAGGTAGGTGATGAATAAGCCAACCACACGACTAAAATGACAACTACACAGTATTCGTATTAAAATTTATTGTATATTTTCATCAATTAAAAGTAATATTAATAGTATGTAAGTACATGTATACAACGTGTAAGGGAAAGGGTATATACACACCAAGGGCACGGCTTCTTTGGGTGATTTGAAATTATGTTGGAAGGGTTTTTGAATTCTATCTCTTCATGTTCGGAAGTTATGAGAATTTTTAAAACATTGATTCCAGAAACCGAACTTTTCAAATTGAAATTAACACATCACTCGGAAAAGATTTATCGTGATATTGGCAAGTAACGTGGAAAGTTATTGTCCTACGTAGTGCGGTGACACGTTTGTTATGATTTGAATTTAAGAAACATAATGAAACTTTTGCAACAATTTGGAATCAATTCTTAGAGCATTTGATTTTGAGCTGAAACTATGTATAGTGATTATATACCAGCTGTTATCTTTAGTGCTTAAGGATAGTAATAGGGTTTCTGTTACACCCTGTTTAACAAAAGGCAGAGAGAAAATAATCAGAGAGCATCAAAAAATTCGTACGCCTCGCTGTCTATAGGAAAAGTACCCAAAAGGCTGGCAGCAATGCCACGTTGTATGGCGATGCTGATTCTTTGGCCAAAGAATAAGCCAGCTTTCTGGTCACGTGAAGAGTCGACTATCCGCTTGGCGATGTATCGGAAAACCAACTATTAGTTCGCAGCGTTGATAAAGGGATTACTCCGATCAAAGATTAACGCAAGTTCCCGATAACGTGTTTGTCGCCCTAAATTACAGATTGAGTGTGAAACTTTAGTTTCAATCAACTAATCAATCAACTAGGACTAAAAACCAACCTTAATGGGATTGAGTTTAACTGGGTCAAAGTTTTAAGTTAAGTTTAGGGGTTTTGTGACCTCCTTTTGGTGTTTAGTTTGTTTACGTTGTAACATACGCTGTGTTGTTTACCATGTTGTGTACTTACATCATTTCAGCTGAAACACGTCAATTTTTGGACATAGGCGGAGGCCTAGGGGACGAAGTAGTGGTGCTTCGAGGAGTCCAAGCACCGCCGCTTCGACCATGCACCTACATTGACCACATTAAAACATTAAATAAAACAAGTTCCGTACCACTGTTCAATATTAAACTCTACACCAGGGGTGGCCAACCGGTCGATCGCGATCGACCTGTCGATCGCGACTTTTAGTCCAGTCGATCGTGGCAAGTCAAAAAATACGTAGAACAGACTGCGCAACGTAACCACCAACTGCTGCCCGCATGATCTTCCTCTTCTTCTTCATGATCACCACCATCCTTAAAATCGCCGTTCCGTCACGTTATTATTTTATCCTCTCTTCTCTCTACTTCTTTTGTTTTCGACACGCGATTAACAATAAGCGGGAAACATGTGGACGCGCCCCCGCGTCCCACATGTTTCCCGCGGGCGGGGTGAAGCGAAATAATACAATTTCTTGAAGAGAGGGGTGATAATTATCAGCAATTGCGTGATTTAGACTGGCAATTTGATTTAGCATTTCAAAGTCAAACAGCGCCTATGATAGTTGACATAGAAAAGAAAAAAATATTAAAAATTTGTGAACATCAGGGATCATAAGGAAAACATACTACCTACAATTTTATTCCTGACAAGTACACGGCAGAAATTAAGGCAGTGGGATCAGACTTCCAAATTCGCTTTAGTGATTTAAAAAAATCTGAATTTGGTGGAATTCATCAGTTATACGTTTAGTAATTCCATTGATCATAGTGATATCAATGAAATGGCTATAACATTTGCAGATGCATTTCAAATGGTATTTCAAAACGAAATTATTACTCTGCGCTGCGGCATATTTCTAAAAGCAAGGTCATCCTCAGGTCTAAATTTCTGGGCATTGATTTCCAACGAGAAATATCTAAATTTGAAGAAATGTGTTGAACAACTGCATTTTCCTACTTAAAACAAACGGCCCTGGTCCAGGCCTTGGTACGGAGCGTGAGTTCACGGGTAGCCGTCGCTTCCTTCTGCAAAGCAGTGATGCTCGCGAAGAGGGAGGCGACGCACGTGAGGGAGAGGCAGTTTATGCGCCCTCATGGCCTTTGCCTCCGCAGGAGACGCCCTGGGCGTCGGGAATCCCAGGCTGATTCCCTGCCACCGTAGGCGTGGGCATACGGATGGCGTGTAATGGGTAGCTCGCTGTTTGGTAAGGACCAAGCCCAAGACCAAGCCAGGGTCGATGGCGCGTTGAGTTCCACGCTCGCCTCATTGAGATGTCGGCACCAACAGAAGGGGCCCGTAAGGGCCGATGCCTGCCAGGGGTGCGGGTTTTTCGAAAGAGATACCGTGGCCCATGGTACACTGGCAACTGAGGGAACACGGGTGGGTTTTAGTCAGTAAAAGTCTGACACGCCCTCCTGCTCCACCCAGAGCGGGAAAAGTCATTTCACTCTAAAAAAAAGATTGGCTATTTCCAACTACGAACTTGATTTTGCTAATCTGGCGGAAGATGCTCAGACGCAATGCTCACACGTATATAAATAAGTAGTTACTAAGAATAATTTTCAGATTTATGTTTAAAATATACATACTACATAATTGTGTACTGAAATATGTTGTGTCATTTAAGATTTTAAAAGTATGTAATTGGTAGATCGCACAGGGTTTCGTCAGTACACAGTAGATCTTGGATCTAATCAAGTTGGCCACCCCTGCTCTACACAAACTCTCACGTGTCACACACACACGTCTTCGATTTTTTTGTTCTAGGACATGCTGGTTTCCTCACGATGTTTTGTGACATCTACCAACCCGCACTGGGCCCGCGTGGTGAATTACGGCCCAATCCCTCTCACTGAAAGGAGGCTTGTGTCCCAGCAGTGGGAACATTATAGGCTGATGATGATGATGACGATAAAAAATCATAATCGTTGATAATATGACCAATAAACATGACCTAACAATTTAAATTAGGTATTTTTTAATTTAAAAAAAACTACTTTCTGTGACTTCAATATAAAAGTTAGACATATAATGTCGCCGCATTTTTTGTAGGCATTACAGCTCCGCATCTTTTTTCTAGATCTCGCAGTGTTCGTAAGAAACGTTTTCTTTCGACCGCTTATTCTCCGACTTACTTTGCAAATACGACTACCATGAAAAAGTCTATTCATTTATCGGGTTAATATATATCCTATGGCACTTACAAATAATGTGACTCTATTGGTAAACGAATTTACAAAATCGGTTCAGTGGATCCAGAGATCTTCACAAACTCACAAACTCCACCTCTTAATAATGCATGGATAATATAACATTGGCCAGCAAAACCCGAGATAATTATTTTATTTTTGTCTCCAGCAACCTAGCACACAGAAAAAGCCCTCTCAATTAGAACCTTACTAACCTAAACGCATAAATAAAGGTGAAACAGAAAAAAGTCCCTTCGAACCGCAACCCGTGGGTAATATTATGAACTAAACCGGTAAGGTACGCGGGGAGGGGGCAGTCATAAAAATGACAAATGTTCGCGCATTACGGCCGTACTGCACATGTGGCTAGCAATGTTTTTGTTAATATCTACCCGCAATTTGAACATAGGTTTTGAGTGTTCAAGTATGAATGTGAGGAATATATTACGCGGCTTGGTAATCTGGTAAAGTGATAAAATAATATAAGTTCATTTACTTTGAAGCTCGTATGTGCGACTTGTATACGCTTTTGTGTGTAGGTATTTTGTGGGTTCTCGTCTACGTGAGGGGCTCGTGGCTAAGTAATAACATGCCACACGGTTGGTCTGTGTATGGGTGACCATCCGTGCCTCGGAAAGCACGTAAACCTGTTAGTCTCGGTTGTCATTCGTGAATCTTTGACAGTCGTTACGGGTCGTCAGAAGCCCGAAAGTCTGACAACCAGTCTTACCAAGGGTGTCGTTTACCCAGTAACTTTTGTGGTGGTCAGATAGGCAGTTGCTCCATGTTAAATACTTGTACCAGCTGCATCTGGTTAGACTGGTAGCTGACCCTAACATATTAGGGAAAAGGATAAGCGGACTACAAAGTTGTGGGTCGACGTTGCAGACGATTAAGATCTCCCAAGGTGAAATTATTTTTTTTGGAATTTATTATTTTCGTGAGGTTTTTTGCAAAGCAAAGGGTATGTATGCGGAATGCGAAAGGTTTAGGCGAATTCTGATCGGTTACAACTATCATGGTTATTATAATCAGCACGTGCGGAATGGCTTTGAAATTCAACGATTCTACTCCATTGGAATCCATATTATAAATTCCTCCTGTGCTTTCCTGAAAAAGCTGGACACACTGGAAGCAACAATTCATCTCCTTCGTGGTAAATAAACCAGGCTAGTTAGGACGAGAACAAGTTAAACAAAGACTAGGTTAATAAAGACCACATAGCTACAACATTACCACACGATCCATACTTTTAATCCTAGTAGTTTAATCAAAACAACACTAGAAGAGATTGTAACAAGAATTTTCCTACTTCTTTTACAAATTATCTGTACAAAAGCTTGCAAATTCCTCTCAGCCTGCAACAATATCTCTGTTATAAACGATGCGCAATTGTGCATATATAAGCACTCTCATAATTCAAATGCTTCAAGTGAGAAACGTCTGGTCTGTGAGTTCTTGAGAACAAATTAGACAGACGTAGGTTTTTCTTTCAGCTGGGAGTTTTCTAGATGTTGAGGGAGGATGAATATTCTGTAGAGCGCATAAACAGCCTTTGGTGTTTCCACTACTGGGACATAATCTTCCCAGGGTGATGGATGCCACATGTTTTTAAATCTTCGGTTCCAGGACGTGTCGGTTTTTCCAATCACCGTTTTGAGAGCAGTGAACAATTGAACAATTTGTTTGATATTCAGTTCATACTATTGTCTTGCGCTAAACCGTCTTTTGTATTAATTTCAGCTATAATATGACGCAATTGTACCTACTGTGTTTTTAAAATTACTTACTGTGTTTTCAAAGAGATGTCAGCACAAAAAATGATGGGGCCCGCAAGGGCCGATGCCTGCCAGGGGTGCGGGTTTGTTTGAAAGAGATACCTCAGCCCCTGGCATACGGGCTATTGAAGGAACACGGGTGGGTTTAGTCAGTAAAAGTCTGACACGCCCTCCTGCTCCACCCAGAGCGGGAGAAGTTATTTGATGATTTCCCACCCAAAAAAAAAAAGCGTGTCTTATTCATACTCCAAAGCCCCGTCCAATCACAAGACAATACAAGTACATGCTTCTCTATTCAATCTACGCCAAACAATAGTTCATATTGTGTTCAAAACAGAACAATAAAGCAAGGGGATATCGCTATATTCTGTTAGGAAATAGACTTTTTACGCGCCAACTAACTTCATCTGAGTCGGGTAATAACGTAAGGAGTTGTATATGGGACTTGTGACGTCATTAAAACCATGGGAACTTGCTGGTAGAATATGATGATTACCTTAGCTTTACGATTGGAATGTCTTCGACAATACTTTAGTTTATGGTCCATATTCTAGAACGATGCGTATACCTTACGTAGGTACATATGACGTAACTGTTTATCTACTTTTGAGCTGTTCAGGTCAGTAATTATGATCTAAGAAATCAGTTAAATGTCCTAATTCATTTGGTACGTATTACATATTTGATAAAGCTAAATATTCCTTATATGTAACAAGCCAACTTTTTTTATGTTTGAAACTTAGATGAATTTAAAGTTCCAACAGTTCTTGACAGAACTTTAAAATAAGCTCTGTTCATTTCAGAGTCCTTATTCATAAATGTAGATTATAAACAAGATTTTACTCGGAAATCTCTTTGCTAGGAAAAGTTTCAAAACTGAGAAGCGATCTAAAATCAAGCCTAAACGAAAACTTAATAGTTTTCAAACTTCAAATCAATTGGTTATTCAATCATAAACAATTTCTGCTTTCATTTAATAACCAAAAGTCTTCGAAAGAAAATCCTAAGAAGTTTCCTTCTAGAACTTTGTCCTTAGTAAAATCTAGCTATTGCGTCTTTGGATCACTTTTCTTGGAAACTGTAAATAATATAAAATTGATCAAAGAAGTCTAATTTAATTGACTAACGTTAAAGTTGACTGAGAGTTTTGGATATGATACAGAAATATAGAAAGCAAGAAAATCAAGGGAACTGACATGATGAATTGGCAGTGGGCGGGGTTTTTCTTACCAAACAGATGGCTGATGGGCCCGAAAGATTATGGAGTGTTTACTACGTACCAGAATGCGTAGTAATGGAAGGCCACCCACAAGGTGATCCGATGACCTTGTGAAGGACCGGTCCCAACTGGAATGAAAATCGTAAGTATAAGATCAAATACTATATTAATTTAGTAAACGTTTATGAGAACTTGTCTTAAGTTTTCCTGTTTGAAGATTTCAAACCCATCATATAAAAATACCATCATCCACAAAACTTTACTCACTGTGGACATAATGTAAGAACTTGGTCCATTTTAAACCATTCTTCTCGCCTTGTGAAATCTGTTCTATGCTTGCAGTTTTTCTGTATTTTAATTCCATCCCCCCAACTCGTCATTTATCTTCCAATTCTCCTTTTACATAAGTACGTATAAGCAATGTGCAATGACTCTTTCAAATTCGTTTTGTATTTTGCCCAATTATTGCAATTCAGCTATCGATTACTTTAATTATTGTCCATGATAGTCTAATTATTTGTCAGAATTGTTACAGAGAGTCACATGATTTTTAAAGTTCACAAACACATTTTCAGGGTTTCAACATTGAAAGAAAGAAAGAAAGAAAAATGCAAATACATTCGAATGCGAATACATTCAAATTGGAAATGAGTCAAATATTAGTTACAGAAAAATCTCAAAGATTTTCAATGAAGTCTAAGAGATAATCATCATCATCATCATCATTTCAGCCGAAAGACATCCTTATGGAATCCAAGACTAAGAAACAAAGAATCTTATGGAGAGAGCTAATATTACAAAAAAAGAAGGCAAAAAAAACTTTTCAACAAAAATATTAAAACGCCAAAAAAACTGAAAAGAAAAAAATAATAAACCTCCTTTTTTTTTTTTTTGGTTGGGAAATCATCAAATAACTTCTCCCGCTCTGGGTGGAGCAGGAGGGCGTGTCAGACTTTTACTGACTAAAACCCACCCGTGTTCCTTCAGTAGCCCTTAAGCCAGGGGCTGTGGTGTCTCTTTCGAACAAACCCGCACCCCTGGCAGGCATCGGCCCTTGCGGGCCCCATCAATTTTTGTGCTGACATCTCTTTGAGGCGCGCGTGGAACACAACGCGCCGTCGACTTGGGCTTGGTCCTTACCGGACAACGAGCTACCCATTACTCGCCGTCCGCAAGCCCATGCCTACGGTGCGGTGGCCGGAAATCGGCCTGGGATTCCCGACGCCCAGGGCGTCTCCGTATCCTGCGGCGGCTAGGGTCGCGAGGGCTATGCTGCCTCTCCCTCACGTGCGCCGCCTCCCTCTTCGCGAGCATCACTGCTTCGCTGAAGGAGGTGACGGCTCCCCATGCCCTCTCGCTCCGTACCATGGCCTGGACCAGGGCCGGACGCGAGAGATCGCCGCCGCCGATCGCCTCCACGAGGACACGGCGGTGCTCCGCCCAAGCAGGGCAGACCGCCACCGTGTGCTCCACCGTGTCCTCAGGGCGATCTTCGCAGTGGAAACACCCGGGTGTTTCCTCCCGCCCTATCCGAAACAGGAACCTCCCGAAACAACCGTGTCCGGTGAGGACCTGCGTCAGGCGGAAGGTGAGGACGCCATGTCGCCTCTCAAACCACTCCTCAAAGAGGGGACTTACCGCCGCAATCGTGGCGTGCCCAATAATAAACCTGCTTTGATTAGCCTTAATAACTAAGTTCGGAAGGCGGTGACATAAAATTAAAATACACATCCAAAGTCCGAACCATCGACTTCCGAGCTTAGTTATTAAAAAAAAACAGGTGTATTATTTTTAACTTTTCAGTTTTTTTTGCGGTTTATTTTTTTTGTTAAAAAGTTTTTCTACTATAATTTTTTGTGGCTATAATCTACTCATTATTTTTTTTAATACACAACTCAGTATTAATAATAAAATCTGTGAGTAAACAATCAATCATCCCCTGTTTTACTACCCTTAGGGTTTTTTTTTTTTTTTTTTTTTGGGTGGGAAATCATCAAATAACTTCTCCCGCTCTGGGTGGAGCAGGAGGGCGTGTCAGACTTTTACTGACTAAAACCCACCCGTGTTCCTTCAGTAGCCCTTAAGCCAGGGGCTGTGGTGTCTCTTTCGAACAAACCCGCACCCCTGGCAGGCATCGGCCCTTGCGGGCCCCATCATTTTTTGTGCTGACATCTCTTTGAGGCGCGCGTGGAACACAACGCGCCGTCGACTTGGGCTTGGTCCTTACCGGACAGCGAGCTACCCATTACTCGCCGTCCGCAAGCCCATGCCTACGGTGGCCGGAAATCGGCCTGGGATTCCCGACGCCCAGGGCGTCTCCGTATCCTGCGGCGGCTGGGGTCGCGAGGGCGCATATGCTGCCTCTCCCTCACGTGCGCCGCCTCCCTCTTCGCGAGCATCACTGCTTCGCTGAAGGAGGTGACGGCTCCCCATGCCCTCTCGCTCCGTACCATGGCCTGTACCAGGGCCGGACGCGAGAGATCGCCGCCGCCGATTGCCTCCACGAGGACACGGCGTTACTCCGCCCAAGCAGGGCAGACTGCCACCGTGTGCTCCACCGTGTCCTCAGGGCGATCTTCGCAGTGGAAACACCCGGGCGTTTCCTCCCGCCCTATCCGAAACAGGAACCTCCCGAAACAACCGTGTCCGGTGAGGACCTGCGTCAGGCGGAAGGTGAGGACGCCATGCCGCCTCTCGAACCACTCCTCAAAGAGGGGACTTACCGCCGCAATCGTGGCGTGCCCAACTACCCTTAGGGTTGGATTTTGTTTTAGAAATTTCTACTCCGACCAACTTTGTGGTATACCCTTTCCAATAAAAAAAGAATTATCAAAATCGGACTATTCTGAAAAAAAGTTTTGCGTGGTCATATATAAAAGAAAAAAAAATATATTCACGTCGACTTGAGAACCTCTTCCGTTTTTTCGTCGGTTAAAAAGAGAAAATAAGAAGATAATAGTATAGTTGTCATTATAAGTGACAAAATCGCTACAAGCCCTGCTATTTGACTAATTTTATTCGGACCTCTAAATTAAATTATTAAAATTAAAATTATTATATTCCTTTAACGTAATAAAATAATCCAAGCTGTAAACAACATGAAAACCAATGCATCACTCCTCAACTCAATCACGTGTATCGCTAACGTGTTTACTTACTGACTCATGAAAGAGAAATAACAAAATCGTTTTAAAAGATTGATATTCGGTAAAGCTGAACAATTCTATCAGAGGAAACAGGAGCTACGTCTGAGGAACCTAAATAAATTGTAGTTTGTGAGAATAATGGTATATTTACTGCAGAGTGTGTTTTACTACCTAGGTTCTCTAGTATAAAATAGGCTATTTTTTGCGATCTATACAAACTTCCTTACTTTGGGATTGTTCGTCGAATTGTTGAACTTCTTAAGTTCTGAGGTGAGATGCATGATTACTGATGAAAGCGTGAACATAAGACTAACCAAGATTAAGGGACTAGATTTTAAAAGAGTCTGTGACCTTTAAGTATGTTACGGCGTTTCTTATCAGGTTAGCTAGATAGGAAACGCCAACCTCACCTAGTTTAAAAAATATGATGGACGTGTAAAAGTATTTGTGCAAATCTGCATTCAGAAAACAGAAAGAAAACCTTAGAACACGGTTGTTCTAGCTATTGCATTTCACAACTCATTAGCCAGATTGCGTATGGGCAATTTCTCTGCTGATTCATAGGTTTTCCTGTTGATTAATTGTCATTTTTTCCACATAGTGCACAGTGTGCCCAACAATGGGCTGCTTCAATGGAAACTTGTTATTTCCGTGAACAATACTGTGCGTCAGCTAATGGATACGAAGCTGGACTGTGGGTGGTGGGATAAGTGAAAGGAGAGAGCGTTACATTACTCTTTTCTGAAATTTCGTCTAGAGGTCGGAAAAAAGTAATGAGCTTTTAATTTGTACAAGTGGGAATTGCACATATAGCACAGTTGTTTATTACTTACTCAAAGATTTAGCGTTCAAATACCAGAACTCTTAAAAAATGACCAAAACACAGCCTATATATGATTTTGTTCGATTCGGCTTAAAAAGAGCCACGCGAAATATACTACAGGTAAACTTCAAACGGTTGTATAGTATACTAAGTGCAAATTTTACCGATTAAATGAAACGCAGTTCAGTTTCATTATTGCGAAAACGAAGAGACAACAAGCAAGATTTATTCTCCTGCAGAAAGTCGACGAAAGTCGGCGTCATCATCGTCGTCTACCTAGTTTTTCCCAAATATCCACGAATCAACCGCGGCAAGTGTAGCTCAATGTGATCAATCGACCCATAGGGAAGTTCTAATTACAGCTATTGGATTGATTTTAAATCGCTGACGCTAATCGTCATAGCTATTCAAGATTGATGCTATTCACTTGTCATCATCATTTCAGCCGAAAGACGTCCACTGCTGGACATACGCCTCCCCCAGGATGGGGGGTTTTGCCATAATCGCCACGCTTGGCAGGCGAGTTGGCGATCGCAGTATGGTGGTAAAATGCATAGAGAACGCTGCTGCCCATTCTCTAGTAAGTCCCTTAGTCGCCTTCTACAACACCCACGGGAAGAAATGGGATGGTGCTATTCTTTTACGCCCGGCGACTAATACGTGACATATGACTTGAGATATAACTTGTACCACCATCAAAACACACACTGGGATAGGGCATCCCTATGTAATTGAAGCCAGCATGTTATTAACTAGCTGCACTCATCTCAACTACTGACATGAATACTAAATCGACGGTAACTATTACTCGTTGTTATAAATTAACGTCTCGTTATTTCAACGTTTGAGCTATCTCTCTTGTTGAAGGTACAGAGAAGTTTTAACTCGTTATGCAGAATATTGGGACTTACCAACGAAAATGTGACATCTATTCACTGAGTTAGATCCGAGGTTTTGTAAGCTCGATAAAGTCTTTGATCAAGGAATATTCTGACTCGTTGGTCTAGTCTCAAGCGCTACTGCTGAGCTTAAAGTCTTGCGTTCGATGCCCAGGTTAGGAAAAAGGTTATTGGGTTTTTGAAGTGAAAATTTATTTAGGTGCGTTGGGCGCTTCTTGAGATAGGAAAAAACAATTGAAGTCGTGATACTGTTACTGACGTACGTTGAACGTTGTTTAAACTGACGATTTAAAACATATTTCCTGACTATTCAAAAAATTTACACGTAATTGATCAAGTTTTCACTTCTGTCGGCACTCCCGGAGTGCCACTATTTTTTCATTAGGATTTTTTAGTAGCAGTTTGGATTTGTGCCTTATTGATGGCATCAAACTTACATACATTACAAGGGAATTAAACATTACTGTATAAATGTACCTAACCTATTTCATGTTCCCCCCGAGTGGGTTCCCGCATTGTCGTTGCGGGGGGGCTCAGTAGCCGTGGTCTCCCAGCCACGGTGAATCCAAGAGGAACCCAAAGGTGGGGCCGCTCGTCAGGGCTTTTGCCTTCAAGTCGGTGACGTAGCGGCCAAAAAATAGGTTGCGGTGAGGTGCACCGCAACTGAGGTGGGCCGCGATGTCGAATGGTAGGCATCGCGGTTGAGGGTTACGGGCTGCGGCAGAGGAGGAGTGCCGGTGCTTCTGAGCAGCGCTCTTCCCTTCCGTGGCCTGGACGGGGCCGCCACCGTTTGATGGCGGACGCGGTGGGCCCGCATGGGTAAAGGAATGTTAGAAATCTAGGTCCCAATATCGTCTTAGATAAAGAGGTGCTTGAAACCAAAGACTCGGCAGTTTTTCTGGGCATAACAGTAGATGCCAAACTTCAGTGGGGATCACACATATCAACCCTAGCAGGGAGGCTCAGTTCAGCTGCCTACGCCGTCAGAAAAGTAAGACAATACACTGACGTCGATACAGCTCGATTAGTATACTTTAGTTATTTTCACAGCGTTATGTCCTATGGTATTCTGCTGTGGGACAAAGCCGCTGATATTCAAAATATTTTTGTCCTTCAAAAACGTGCTGTTCGTGCAATTTACCAGTTAGGTGGTAAAGATATTGGTATTCTCACAGTGGCATCACAATTCATATTAGCTAGCATCGTATTTATTAGGCAACATATACACTTGTGCACTAAAAACAGTGATATTCACACCGTTAACACTAGAAATAAGGACAAACTACGTGCTCCCTTTCACCGGCTTCATAAGGTTCATAACTCATTTGTTGGGCTTGGTATAACCTTTTATAACAAGCTTCCCACTTCTTTGCTAGATTTTCCTTTTGATGCGTTTAGCTCAAGTAAAATCCATCCTTTGTTTAAAGGCTTACTATTCCATTAACGACTATTTAAATGACCAGAATAGTTGGTCGCTGTGAAGACAATGTTTATGTTCTTTCTCCAGAATTAGCGTACCTAGTGACAGGTTATATGGGTTCATATAATTATTTAGTTAAATACTTTTTTTTTTCTCTTCTCAATTTTATTGACCAAGTTTTTTATTTTTTTTATTTTTACTATCTATCTATTATGTCATTCGTTATTGACATGATCTAACAATAATCCAGCATTGCATATGTAAGCTTTAGAGCCCTTTATACCAGGAGACTTTTATTTTTGGTATTATGCGTTATTGTTTATTACCTTGCATATGTATGTATAGAATCAAGTCCATCCGACTAAACAGACAGCTGTGCTGCTGGGGAGTTTGTTGCGCCACTTCTTCTTCCCAGCTAAAGCACTAGGAAGTGTCGAAGGGTGGGCGTTTTGGGGGGACTGTCTTATGTATTTTGACGTTCGAAAAGTGCTGATTCTCAGCCTAATTTGAATAAATGACTTTTGATTTTGATTTTGATTTTGGTATAGCGTTGGCCGCTTACCCTATCCCCTGCGGCCGAAAAGTGATCGGCGGGACGGGGCGTTGTGTTCCTCGCGCGCCGTCGAAGATATCAGCGCCGACTGGTCGGGTCCACAAGGGCCGATGCCCGCCAGGGGTGCGGGTTGTTCGAAAGAGACACCATCACCCCTGGCACACAGGCAACTAAGGGAACACGGGTGGGTTTTAGTCAGTAAAAGTCTGACACGCCCTCCTGCTCTCTATTCAGAGCGGGAGAAGTCATTTGAAGATTTCCCAACCTCAAAAAAAAAACTATGTTATGTTATTCCGTCGTTTTATATTAACCTGTAGACATTGCGATAAGTAGAAGCTGAATAACTTCTTAAAAATAGATAATTACAGCAATAACTACTAATAAATTTGTAAGAACCGGTTCATAATTAAGTGAAAAAGTCAATAACCAAACGATTATTTGCATCTTTTCATGATCGGCAAAACATTTATATTGTGTCTAAATTGTGTCAAGGAATACTCCTCTTAGTGGTTTTCTGCTTATCATAAGCTGTTCGACTAATTTTCTTCATCTCGAAAGGTCTAGTGAGTTTCTGGTTTCAGTACCTGTAGTAACTGTGACGTGCAGTATAACAACCTCATAACGACCTCATTTTTACCCGACTGGGGGCGAGACTGCGAACCGGCAAACATAAGGTAGGTAGTCCTCAGCCTAGTCGACCCACGACCTTCGCAGAGCAACTGGATGAGAGTTGCCTAGAAGTGAGCTGAATGGCATGCAAATGGAGGGGCCTGTCCAGCATTGGACTGTTGTAGGCTGATGATGGTAAATTTAAATCCTTTGTGAGTTCTCTACATCTAAGACAGGTAGATGGTTTAAGGTGTTCCACCAACAAAGGCACACCAAAAGTTTGTCCCATCAAAGTTCCTGCAAACGTCTTTTCTTTTTGTTTCATTGTCAATTGATTAGTAACAAACAAACAACAACACTAATAAGCACTTTATCTATAAGCACTTTATCTCTAACCACAGACTCGTCACTTACTATTTTACATGATAGTTCGTTGTAACTAAGAAAAGTGTCTATTTTCATTTTTACACAATTCCGTAGCACTCTCATTTATGGTATTTTTATTTTTTCTGTGGCATAGCTAGTGGTGATGAGGAGATATAACATAAATGAGGTTATTGCACTCAGTTAGCTTATAGGGCCCACGTTAAATTAAGGCAACAAATATTGTACTATAATTTAATACCAAAAGCTAAATACTTGAAAGAACTTCATTCCTCATTCAAAGTTTCATTCACAACTACAACCTCAAACATATTTACTCTTCGCTTTTTTTTAACCTTACGTTCTCAGTAAAATCGCGGTCCAATATTCCATAAAGGAAAACAAGTCCCTTAGGGTAACATAGTGAAAAAAGATTATCTTTATTGTAGCGTCATATTTCTCTTAGTCTTCCACGATAAAGGCTTTAAATCATTGCTTGTAAATGGTATGCATTATTCTAGCTTTTATACTATGACTTTATTTGGTTGACTATAGGTATAATCTATAATTATTATCTACCGTTTGAGCCCACTGTAGGGCAAAAGCGTTTACTTCTTCTACATATTCTGATCTTCTGCTGTTTGTGGCCAGTCCTCATGAAAAAGGTAAAGATCGTCCTGCCATCCTCTCCTGCTCCTCTCCCTGCTGCGTAACGATGCTTCTGATCGGACCATGCTGGACTGCCCTAACACTTGTGCCCGTTCACTTGCACCTTCGAAGCTCTGAATAATGCCATTGATGACGCAATAAACATGACTACATACTGGATCGAAAAATAAAAAAGTGTACGAGTAACATCGACACGAAAAGACAAAAAAGGAACAGAAATAGCGTACGCTTAGACGAGTATGTAGCCTTGCCTGGTGTCGAAAGTACGTACGCAGTACGGACATGTCAAAATACCATTTTGGTAATGGTTTTATATGTTGCCTCAAGAGTAAACCAACCTTGGCTTACTCTTAGGCGGTCTCGCCTACAGTGGAGACCACTTTATTGCTGGTCTTCAAAGGCATAAACATTTCGCATCACCAAACTAGTATATCCTATGCCAACGCCTCCCAACGAGAGAGATCTATATTGCATCTCGTCATAGGTACGTCTTTTCTGAACGCCTTAGTATCTGAAAAACTAGCTGCCATGTTTCTGCTTGCCATCCTGGAGTTAAAAAAGATAATGCCCTCTCATCAGGCATTCTCACAATATTTCCAGTCCAGCTAGAACTCAATGTCGCCGACACTAGCCCTTCGCAGGACATCCGTGTTTCTACTTACGGCTTAAATTAAAATCTTTCCATAAACAGTAAACAAAAGAACAGATAAAAATCATAGATACTAAAACTTGTGCCCTAGAATAAAACCTAACCTAAAAGCGAATGTCAAACGCGACCCCGTAACTTATTCAAACCGTATGTTTAGACAAAATCGAAGACACTTTCAAAAGAAACAATGGTATTGGTCTGAACATTTATTGTCAGAAGTTCCAGCGAATAGGTTAAATTCAACGTATACTGTGCAATAATAGCCAACAATGTCCACAATTGCAAATCCCTGTACGTATTGAAATGAGGGGGACAGAAGTTTCATATAATTCTGTTTTTCTCAAGCTTATAATATGATGTCAGCATGAATGATCTGGAATATTGCAAAAAGTTATCTAAGATGGGGTCCCTCTGCCGCGGGACGGTAGGAGTGTTAGTAGATGAACGAATAGATGGGTGGATCATATTCAGAGAATCGCGGGTAAGATCTGGGTGCTTACTCTGGAATATAATTCCGATAGATCGACATCGGTCAAACGTCAGTTGGTTGAGTTAAACGTCAGGGATTGGCTGGACTCACTGAGTCTAGCCAATCCCTGACGTTTGACTGACAATTCCAATGTCGATCTTTTGGAATTATATTCGAGAGTAAGCACCCTGGTTGAGACTCAGAAAGACCAAGAAAGTATGGCAGCAAAAGGAGGAGACGTATACTTAGCAGTGGGTACATCAAAACCTTATTGCGCCATCGTACATCGCATCATCTTTATCATTGGCAAACATCAAAGATGCCGAAGATATAGAATCTCATCTCATTCTATAACCTTCAAAGCTGTAACTTTGTACATGCGTTTCGTTCCGATAGCAATACGTTTATTTCTTAGAGTTGGCCTGATTATACAGTTAACATTGTCTTAGTACCAAAAATACTTAACATTACTGGTCTCTGGAAATTATTAATACACGTTGATATTCTGCTGATAAAGCTGACCTAGATCTTGATGATGTAAAGCCATTGACATTATATATAAGGACGGGGCGGACCGCATGTTACTTTGACGCCTCGAACTTGGTCCCAAAATGGTCTTCCCTATATCGAAGTGAACTAGAACGCGATCGGCTTTCTTCGGAGCGGTCGTAAATTTTTGCAAGCAAAAATGCCAATTTGTACCGTGAAAGGTTGCGTGAACTACGACAAAAAGCACATTATAGTGAGTATATGCCCATCAGAGGTAATATTAAACAACCTGAGCATATACCACCAGTGTATCTCAACGGGGTATCTTTGAGTCGGGTCTCTCAGTTTAAGTATCTGGGGCATATTGTGACCGAAACCCTACATGATGACGCAGACATTGAGAGAGAACGGAGAGCATTGTCGGTGCGCGCTAACATGTTGGTACATAGGTTTGCAAAGTGCACAGCACAGGTAAAGATAACTTTGTTCAGAGCCTACTGCCAAAGTTTTTACTCCAGTGCACTGTGGACCAACTACACGCAGCGGGCCTACAATGCTCTCAGAGTTCAGTATAACAACGTCTTTAGGATTCTGATGCGACTACCTCGATTTTGCAGTGCCTCGGCCATGTTTGCCGATGCGAGGGTGGATGACTTTTACGCTATAATGCGCAAAAAGTCAGCCTCACTTATTCGCCGAATGCGAGGGAGAGGCAACAGAATCCTAAGGATGATTGCAGAAAGGCCAATATCGGCGGCTGTGGGAAGGCTGATCAGGCTGCAAGCTGCATGTTACCTGACTATTTATTATATCTTTATTATTTCAATTCAATTTATTCATTTCAATTCAATTTATTTGTTTCAATTCAAATTATTTCGTTTTAATTTATCTCAAATTTATTTTAATTTTATTGTAATTTAGTTGAATTTAATTTTTAATTAACCTTTTTTAATTTAATTTAAATATAATAGATCTCGTCACGACTAACATAGTTTTTAAGATATTGATAAACTAACAAAATATGGACAATTTGATAGTCTGAAATAAACGATTATTTTTTTTTATTAAAAAAATGATAACATTTCAAATCCCCGATAAGTTAAAAATATGTCAGCAAATCGACTTCTAACATTATTTAAAACAATTTTCCATCTTATTTGTCTCAACCTTTGGCAAAGACGACGCGAAGCCGCGTAAAACGTTGTAGCCGATGAAATGAAAAGATTTAATAATTATTACTATAAGATTAAATTTTATACAAAATTAATTTTTATAGTTTATTAAAAGCAAACTAAATTGTCCAACGTCCGAAAACACTACGAATCCAAAATGGAAAATATGTCCAGATTATCAAAACAACGTTTTTTTTTAGAAATTGTTTTATTCGAAGGCCAATGAAAACTTAATAAACACAAATATAAATTTTGAAAAATATAAGGTTTTTATTTTATTTCTTTGTATCTCGAAAAATACCAGACCCCGCTCTTACAAGGTTACGTCTAGGAGCAGACACGCCGATTGACATCGTAGTTCTAATAGATGGCGTTAGTGTTTTTTGTAGGCCGAACGCATCCGTCAAATGTTCGGACGACCTTACCTTTACTATTTAAATCAATGTGTAAAGCTATACAATTATGTAGCCTTTCAATGTAAGGATAAAAACAAATGATGTTATTATTTCATGGGCAAAGGTCGGATCGGATTCTACTGAAGGTAACAAGAGAAGTGCATAAGAAATTCCGTCTACTAACTCTTCGTTTTTCACAGCAAAACATCAACTAATGCTTGGTTCCTATAAACAAAAACGGATCATTTTGCCTACCAATAGTAGCATATTTATTTCCAAAATGGGCAAATAAATCGTTTCGAAAGCAAATTTTAACTGTGACAGCTACTTCCTTATAGGACGATCTACTCTGCAAAGCATTTGCTTCATTTTTTGGTAAAGATACAAGAGACTGTCCGTAAATGATAGGAGTCGGCCAATACTCGATTGCAATTCAATCTTCGTATTCCCTAAGTTTTCTGCCATTTCCCTGTTCTTTGTCCTAAGCCATACTAGCAGACATGCAATCTCATTCCGTTTGCGATTACATAAACATGTAATACCGTACATTGTAAAGGAAAATGGAGTCGGTACGGGTAAGTCGATAAAACGCGAACGAACGATGTGGGACAATCACATCATCTATTAGAATACGGCTGTGGATAGGAACAATGTTTATGTGATAGTCGGTTGATATTGGTGCTAGATAAGAGACAAATTCTCCCTGAGGGTAGTTCAGGGGTGATAGTTCTGCAGAACTCTCACCGAAATACCAACGGTTAGCAGTAATTTATATTTATTTATTTATTTTATAACAGCTTAAACTATCATTACAGGGTTTACCCTAATGCGACAGTTAAGAACTTAAACTAATAACCTAAACTAACCTTAACCGAATAAGAAGA
This sequence comes from Polymixis flavicincta, assembly GCA_949987655.1. Classification (NCBI taxonomy): domain Eukaryota; kingdom Metazoa; phylum Arthropoda; class Insecta; order Lepidoptera; family Noctuidae; genus Polymixis; species Polymixis flavicincta. Next base: position 10,291,611 of record OX465195.1, on the reverse strand, counting down.
AATTAAAACTGACAACAGTATTAAATTATAACATCATTAAAATACAAAACATACACACATCCACTCAGCCTATTACGTTCCCACTGCTGGGACATAGGCCTCCTCTCCGTGAAAGGGAGTGGGCCATAATCCACCACGCGGGCCCGGTGCGGCTTGGTAGATGTCACATGTCTTCGAATTTTTGGTTCTAGGACATGCCGGTTTCCTCACGATGTTTTCCTTCACCGTTTGAGTGCAGTGGTGATGAAATTGTTTACACAAAGTAATGCGCCTGGCTGGGTTCGAGCGCCGACCTACAACTCGTAAGTCGTGGCCGTTACCACTGGGCCACCACTGCTCTGTATTACGGCTCAGTCCTTCTCAAAATCAAACTCAACCTAAATCATTTTATTTGAAATAAACCAAATACAGGCACTTTTAAACTGTCAAGGGGTCGGTCGTTCAGATAGATGAAGCTAGTTCTCAAAGAGAGGAGAGCTGTGTTCCAGTAGTGGAAGTGATGTATTTTTAACCGACTTCAAAAAGAAGGAGGTTATCAATTCGACATGTTTAATTTTTTTTTTTTTTTTAAGTATGTTCAGGCATAACTCCGTCATTTATAGACGATATACAAAATAATTTTTTTGTTCGAAATGGCTTTATTCCGAAATGGTTCCATTTAAATTTCATATAGATCTGACGATGCGTTTCGGAGACAGACAACAGAACTCTTCAAAAAAATTGCAGCAAATCAACCGCGATTGCTGCTATCGCATAAATATGCATTGTTTTAACCCCAAGGATGATGAAATAACTAAAAAGTGAAAAACAAAAACTTTTTCAAAAAAATAAGAACCGAGTTCCGGAAAAATAACTTTAATTTCGTAAGTCCATGACTTCGGATTTTTATTTTTATTTTTTGTCACCGCCTTCCGATATTAAAGTTATTTTTCACTTTGTAATGTTTTTCCGGAAGTCGGTTGTATTTTTTTGAAAAAAGTTTTACATGAAGTTACATTTTTATTGACTAGGCTATTTGTTAGTAACGATTAGTTTTAACACTCACAGGGTACAAATCCGGCCTCTGAGATTATCCCAAAGATTCCCCCGACCCACCACGTCGCTTCGCATCGCCCGCTCATGGTATTTTTTTTCCCTAATGATATTTTTACTTTTTCTAAGGTACTCCCAAGGTTACGAGTCTTCCACAAGAATTACGTAATAAAATGCAAAAACATTTTTTTCCAACCCGACTGTGACTTCTCGAGTTTATTGCGTTCAAACAAACAAAGGCAGCATTATTATTAGTACTAGATTTTGCGAGTGGCTTCGCCTCGTCCGCGTGAAGGTTTGTGTATCTATCTATATACACAGGGTAAGTTTTTATCCAGTGCGCAAATTGTAACCATGAATTCAGCATATCATTCTGGAACCCCCAGCGCAGAAATTTTGCGCCGATTATACAAAAAGAAATCAGCTGTTTCATAGAAAAGTGCAATACCTACGCGGTCAAAATGTATGGAAAAGCTGATTTTTTTTTGTATATCCAGCGAAAAATTACTGCGCTAGGGGGTCTAGAATGATATGCTGAATTAATGGTTATAATTTGCGCACTGGATAAAAACTTTTCCTGAATATAAAAGGAGAAACTGACTGACTGACAAATCAATGCACAGCCGAAACTACTAGGACTAGGAACGTGAAATTTTTCACACGGCATCATTTTATAATGTAGCGGGAACTAAGAAGGGGTTTTTGGAAATTTGACCTTTAAGATGGTGAAAAGGAGGGATTTTCTTTGTATGAAAAATCTTATTCCTTGAGTTAATAAACTTGAAACTTGGCACAAATACTTATCTAAGTAAATTATAAGGTTGGTAATTTATTGTTTTCTAAACTACCCCCTAAAGGGAGATTGGGGGATGTGTCAATGTTTGTATGGAAGAATTTTTACGTGCGGTCTGATTGACTCGAAACCGATTGATTGACTGATACTCTTTATCCCGGTAGTACGTTCCCGCGGGATAATTTCCGACTTCCACTCGGGCAAAGCCGCGGGCGGAAGCTAGTTATGCATGTAAACCTTCCTCTTGAATTACTCTATCTATTGATGCAAACTGCATTAAATTCCGTTGCGTAGTTTGAAAGATCCAAGCGTACAAACACGAAAAGCGACTTTGCTTTATACTATGTAAAGCTATAGATATACCTATAAGACATTCTGCAAACGTCACAAACACACAAAAATGCAAATATTTAAAATACTAGAACACACAGGATTCCGAGAACGATTCCGAATAAAAAAATTCACTCTTTTTCAAAAAAAAACTTAGGTACATTTGAACTGGCTCGCGAGCGTTAACGAAGTTACTGCATAAATATTGCATTTTAAATGAAATGATGATTAACAGGTAGTAATTTCGGTGTTTGTTGATGACTGAATTAAAAAGAGCCGGTTTTATTCCACTGTTGATTCGGGAAACGGGATAAAGTTGTGGTGTTGTGATGACTGAACTAAAAAGAGCAGTTTTTATTCCGCTGTTGATTCGGGAAACGTGGTAAAGTTTTCGAGTTGAAAGAGACATCGTTACGTGTTCATGGAAGGGTTATGAAATAGTGAATTTTGTGGTGCATACAACGGTAGGGATGCTAATTGACTCTTTTTATACAGTGACGTGTATACTGTATGCGTAATAACAGTCTAGGAAACGTAAAATTAGGTCAAACACATGATGAAAGTTGAATTCGTTAGTTTATCACATAAGTCTCGATTCCGTGGGATATCTAGATAAAAAGTGTCCTAACCCAGATCATTTTATTTTATAGATATTTTATTAATACCTGCCTGTTACTGTCTTGTCTTTTAGTTACGGAATAAGCGAAGATTGATCACGACGTTTAATACCTAACCAACTAACCAACTACGACCAATCAAAACCAACCAATCAATCAATAAACCAGTCTTACTTAGGAGTATCGTTTAACTCAGTTACTGGGTTGTAGAGGTCAGATAGGCAGTCACTCGATATAAAATACTGGTATTCTGTTGCATCCCGTAAGACTGGAGCCGACTCCACCATCGCTGGGAATAAGCTAGGCAGATGACGATGATCACTAAGCTTACTTCATGTGTGTTACCGATTTCAAATAATGAACCTCTACCAATAGTGTTTCAGATTGAGACCCAAAAGAGAAAGTTTGGAAAGCAAGGAAATGTCGTAAATGAAAATTGATAGTTTGAATTTTTGTATGTTTTTAGTGTTTAATGTTTTATTTTTGTCATGTATTTTCTGGTGTACAATAAAGAGTAAATAAATAAACAGTCGATAGAATAAAAATCCAGGCAGACATAAATTCTCGGAGCTCCATTGGTCAACGTTCACATCAATTTCAATCGCGTGAACATAATTGACAGTTGCACTTCGTACACCCAATACATTGTATATTTTTCTAGTCCCAGTATATGGAAAAATATCAGACAATATCTACGTAATTTTCTTCCAACGTACAATAGATCTCACATGACCCAGATTAAGAGTTGTGCAACGAACAACGATATAACATTTTTCCTTGAGAAACTGTGATAAAAAATGATTAGATTCGTGTGAAAAGCTCCTAACTAGTTATTATAATGGCTATAGTACGCTTTATGGGGTATAAAAAGAGTTGTGTGTTTGTGTTAGTTTCCGGAATGGAGCATTTAAGAACGATTATGTTTCTTTAATGGCTGGGTGGGATATATTTTCATTATTCAGCCTTTAACGTAATCAGCCTCAGCATCAGCGATCATTTTTCATTGAGAGGCATACGCCACCGTGCGGGCCCAGTGCGGTTTGGTGGGAGTCTCATGTCATTGAATTTCTTGCTCTAGGACATGCCGATTTCTTCACGATATTTGTCTTCACCGTTTCAAGAGTAGTGGAAATTATTTACATAAAGTAAATCACCTGCCTGGGTTCAAACCTGCCGTTCAAGACTCGTAAGTCGCGGCCACAACTGTTCAGATTCCAAACTTTAAATCAGCTGTCAATTGCTAGATAAACAACAATGTCGATATATAATGTATCCCCATTGCAGATAAAAGGCTTCTTTTATACAGAGAAAGAACCATGTAGATGACTATACACTCATTACATGATGGTTATTTTAAACCAATGCTTTTCACGTAGATTAGCTTGTCAGGTTACAAAACCGTATCTTCGTACTTAAAAAGTGGACCCCTATAACTTTTGAAACAAATGTTTCTTCAATCATTGAGCTGGATCCTCGAATTCATTAATACCAGCCGCCGTTGCAAAATTGATACTCCACCGATCTTGAAAAGGTTCTGCAGCAACGTTTGTCGATTCGCGATCTACACTCAAGACCACGTCTGGCTTAATGGATATCAGTTTTAGAGCAAATATGACTGGTTTATTGCCAATTTAGTTGGTTTATCCTGCAGGATTGAACAAAATTTGTTAAAATGGTCTACAGACCATTTCAATTTTGGTTGATTGCTTGTCTCTGTTAATGCCCATTTGTTTTACAATCGTTATTTTTTCAGACTTCTTTATATCAAAGGCGTCTTCTCTTTCCTATTGAAATGATGTTTAGGCTTCGTCGTTTAGTCTCCTACAATCAAAAAGTGGAGTTTCAATCCGTCAGCCGGGCGAATGTTATTGGCCATCATTCTTTAAAGCTGCTTTTACTTCAGCTGCATTTTATAACATAAGTTTCTAAAAACAAGCATTGTTTTGCTCAATTTTACTACACTTCACTCCAAATCGTTCAGCTATTACCTACCTCCATTTTCGAATGCACTGAGAATTTGACCTTATTTTTCAGCTATAGAAATAATGACGTAAACCAGCTAATATATCGGTAGGAATGAAAAGCAGTAGTCCATGAAATCGGAAGTACTGCAATTAAGTCGATTCGCCCTTCATAGCGCGTTAAGCGTGGTAAAAGTGGGGGCAGAAAGCGGATTGCAGTGTGATTAAGAAGCTGTAGCGGATTGGTTTTGTTATTTTAGTCCTTAATTGTCTCCTTTCTAGTGGAGCGTTGGATGCCCTTGTTCTAGATGGACTAACAATCAAGTAAAGGTCGTGGAATTCATTAAATTGTGTGCAAGTAGGGAAACTGGTGATTTTCTTCTTAGGTTTTGCCAAGAGGAACGCGCAGCCGCTCATCTCCACGTAGCCATAGATTCTTGTCTACGGCTACCCTAAAATACTTTGGGAGTGTACTCTTTAATAAGAAATCATCCGAGAAGTACCACCATCCAGCCGAGCCGAATTTGCACTACGGTTAAAATTTTAAGTACAAGTAGGTACATGCTACATCTCTCAACTTTTTCTTCATTTGCTGACTCGTCTTTTAGAATCTTGATTTGACTGTTGTGGCTGTCACTACTATCTTTTAGTTACCTAGGGGTTATCTATATCTTCTATATCTATACCTATATATAAAAATGAATTGCCGAAATGTATGTAAGCGCGTGCATAAATTCCGAACGACTGCACCAAATTGGATTATTCTTTTTTTATGTGTTCCTTATTGTTTACAAACCTTGTCCTTACAAGGTTTGTATAGCTAATGCCAATTCAATATTCATAGCTAAGACAGGAAAACGTCTGTCGGGTCAGCTAGTATTTAATAAAACCGATAAGTGACACGAGACAAGCGACTAATCGAGAATCTGACAGTTTTATAGTAGGAGCTTTTTTCATAGTTCTTTGCCTTATTTAATAGACCTGCCGTAAAAATAAAGTAATTTTGTAACAAACATATAGAAAAATTAAATAAGATCTAAAAGCCATATTGGTAAAGAAAATCGCTACCGCTTACACTTGAGCCATTGTCAAGTGCAGGTGACGTCGTCGTTCACTCGTATCGATCGTTAAGTTGCGTAATCGATGCATTCTCGAATGCTGTTTTGTCATACCGATTGTTCGTTATGCAAGTCGAATGCACGTTTAATCGGTATTTTTGCGGTATTGTAGTAATGATTGCTTGTATTCTGTATGCGGGGTCGTAGTTGAGATTAATGAGGAGATTTCTTGTATTGTTTGTTTTACATGAAAAGCTTTGAATGTTTTGCATCTATAATTGTTCATATTTATGCACGGTGATGCCTGCAGATATTAATATACTTTTTATTATTTATTAGGATTTATTCTATCCATCATCCATCATCTTATTAGTTGTATAGTTGCATGAAGAATATTATAGACAGGTTTTTTCATATGTTACCCGTGGTCCCTCCCGTGGTCTCTGGAAGGTACCACGGGTATTTTTTTTACCCGTGGTCCCACCGAGAAATATAATCCTGCCGTATTAAAATGGGAGTCCAGTCATTATAATATGTTTTGATCGTTTTGTAGTTTTTTTTTTTATTTGATCTGATTACTGCCGTCGATTTTTTTTATTATATTTAATGGTCGCATTATGTTAATCGTATTTCATTGATTTTTAATGAATCTTTGATGAAATCGTTCCGCAACATAATTTGTGCGGTGCCTTACACCAATAACACTTATTATGTTAATTTAGGTAGCAACCAAAATGTTTTATGTAATTCATAAATTTATGCATATTGTATGTATACTTCCACAATGCGATCAGAATTAATAAACTCCCACCCTGCTTCAATCCTTTTTGTAGGTAATAGCGGTAATCAGAGAGATACTATTCTTCTTTCTGGCTTTGATTTACCAAAACTCATGAGTTTAGCATTTCTCCACAGACACCTACCTCAATGATAAAAACAACATGTAAAACAGCAGGAAACATAAAAAAATAAAAAATTTCAGGCATCAAGGCCCATAGGGTGTTAGTATTACATCTTAAAAAACTATATTAGTAACATGCTAAAACACTAAAAAGAATGAAAAAGAAAATCACAATCAGAAAGAGGGAAGGTTTAACAAGCTTTGTTGCCAACATGTAGCTTGTTAAACCTGCCCATTGTAGGCCCATCCAGCCTTTCTGCAAACACCCTCAGAATGCTGTTGCTGCTTCCCCTCACTCGCGATATTACTGAGGAACAAACAACATTGCGGTTATTGCACCTATTTCATAATCACAATGTATGGATTGATGGTTCCCACTGTGGCAGCTTTGATTTTATCATTTCAAGCATAATATTGTATGTATGTTCTTTTTTATCCGGCATTAAAGCATTTATTAAAGACTTAACAATTATGTTTTTAACGGAGCTGCCACGGTTTCCATGTATTATATAATATATAATTGGTAAAATGGTTTGGGACAGCTTTGAATCGCAGGAATATTCTTTTATAGCATCTGTAAAATTTAAAGATTCGGGAGTCCAAAAAATTATAATTCGATGCCCTTGGTAAGAATAATCAGCATATAAAGTCGATAAACTTCTTAGAAATCTCAATTTCAGTCCCAATTTTACTACCATTTTAATTTGGCAGGATTATATTTCACGGCGAGACCACGGGTAAAACAAAATACCGGTGGTACCTTCCAGGGACCACGGGAGGGACCACGGGTACCTAACATATTATGGTTTATTTCGGTTTTTGGGTCACCACTGGTTCGGATTTCGTCACTTAGCATAATGCTGTGTTTTGGCCCAGCCTTTTTCTTATTCACGACGTGCTGTTCCGTTGTTTGTATTTTTTTAAAATTATTGGAACTGATCTTTGTGTTTATGTGACAAATAAACAATTTTTTCTCTTTTCTAGTTGCTGTAATAATCTTTCACTGTTCTGTTAACACTCTAAAGCTAGTTTCCTCGAAGAGTGGTGGCCACCGCATAACGGCCGCAGCGACGGCTGTAATGAAAATTATGGCAACGTGGTTTGACTTTGTCAAAAAACGCTCTCTAGGAAAACACATCAACTTACATCCATCAATAACGTGGCAGTGACGTCACTCGACGGTAAATTGCGGACGCTATGTGGCGGCCACAAGCCTTCTAAAAAAGGTGGTATCTAGGAAGTAAAATACGAAAGTTGCTTCCTGTCAAGATATCATTGAAGCTACAACAAAAATAAAGAAGAGTTTTGCGGTTTCGATTTTTTAATCCAATATTGATTAGCTTTTCTTTAATGGAATCCAAAGTACTTTGTGTTGATACGTATAGCAAACCAGTTGTGTTTTGAATACGATTTCGTTCGCAAACGAACTTCAAGTTTCTCGTTGAGTCGCTTAAGGGTCCGATCACAACCACACCACAACGACAATACATGAACGGGTGCTAATTTGTGTGACAACGAATAGTTTATTTTATTCAAAATCAACCGTGTTGGCGATACCGATCACAGCCACGTCGCAGCCACAACGGAACCGTTTATCGATGAAGTTAACAATCACCTACATGAGAAGAAGCATGTGGTGCTATTGTTCATTGATTTCAGCAAAGCGTTTGACACACTTGGACATAGTACGCTATAAAAAACTCTAGCAAATTCTGGGATAAGAGGTAAATTACTAGAATGGTGTACAGAATATCTTCTTAGCCGAAGTTATCACGTCAAAGTTGGCCCCAGCCTAAGCAGACCAGTTAACGTTACACAAGGTACAGCCCAAGGGTTAGTGACGGGTCCCCTCCATTATCTGGCCTACGTCAATGACCTGGAAAATATTATAAAATACTGTTAACTCTACTAACTTTTTATTTGCAACCAAAGTGCAAAAATGTCATGTAAATGTAAAAATCAAAATGATGCCGAACATCAATCCGGTAGCTACAGAATTTTATTGCGAGCAGTAACCTTTGGCATACGAATACAGCCGTAAGCAGCAGCACAGAATATTGTAGAAGGTCGGCTTCATACAACGTGCGAAAACAGACAATTATTATAGTCGGCGCCGATCCCTCGAATCCGGCTCTGGTCCAGGCCATAGTACGGAACGAAAGTGCATTGGTAGCCGTCGCCTCCTTCTGCGAAGCAGTAATGCTTGCAAAGAGGGAGGTGGCGCACGTGAAGGAGAGACAGTATACCGCCCTCACGGCCCTAGTCACCGCAGGAGACACTCTAGTCGTCGGGAATCCCAGCCTGATTCCCGGCCATCGTAGGTGCGGGCTCGCAGATAGCGAGTAATGGGTAGCTCGCTGTCCGGTAAGGACCAAGCCCGGGTCGACAGCGCGTTGTGTTTCACGCGCTCCTCAAAGAAATGTCATCACCAACTGGTGGGGTGTGCAAGGGCTGATGCCTGCCAGGGGTCCGGGTTGTTCGAAAGAGATATCGTGGCCCCTGGTACACAGGCAACTGGAGGAACACGTGTGGGTTTTAGTCTGTAAAAGTCTTACACGCCCTCCCGCTCCTCCCAGAGTGGGAGAAGTTATTAGATGTCCCTAAAAAAAGAAAACTATTATAGTATTACGTATACGCTTGCCGCGGTTGGTCCGTGTACGCATTCGTGCCTCGGAAAGTTGTTTTTTGTTGGTCCCGGATGTCATTCGTGGATCTTTGACAGTTGTTACGAGTGGTCAGAAACTCGAAAGTCTTATCCAAAGGATATCGTATTATCCAGTAACTGAGGCTTGGAGATCAGATAGGCAGTCGTCCCATGTATTCAACTGCATCTGGTTAGACTGGAAGCCGACCCCAACATAGTTGGGAAAAGGCTATGCTAGAAGATTGCTTGATTGATCATAGTCTGTTCTAAAAGTATCTGATGAAAGTGTAAACAATCCATGTTTCTTCCACTTTGTGTTATTTGGATAACATTATTAAATTGTAAATGAACAATCATGGACGTTTAAGGTTAAGAAATTTACCTCCATGGTTAAATTTTGGAAAACAACTTATGGGTGATTTGAATTTGGAAATCAAAACAAAATCTCTCATGTGTGGTTTTCTGGAATCACCGAGACTTTTATGAGACGTTAGGTCCGGGCACCTGTCAACAAAGCGCCTACGGACTGAATGGTGAACGGATAAATGAAACGAATGGTATCGAATATTTTTTAAGTTCATTGTCGCACTGGAAGACCTCTTGTCAAAGTGGCTTGAATTTCAAGAAAACCCTCATTGCCATCAACAGGTAAGTTTTCTGATTCATTTGTTTATATTTTCATTAGCTACTTTTGAAAGATACCATAGACGTAACGGAGCAGTGGTGGCCCAGTGATATCGGCCTCGAATTACGAGTTGTCAGGTCGAAGGTTCAAACCCAGGCAGGTGCTTTAATTAGTGTTCATCCCCATTGCTCTCAAAGCGGTGAAGGAAAACATCGTGAGAAAACCGGCATGTCCTATAACCAAAAATTCGAAGACACATGACATCTACCAACCCGCACTGGGCCTGCGTGGTGGATTACAGCCCACTCCCTCTAACCAAGAGGAGGCCTGAGTTCTTGCTGAATGAACATTATAGGCTGACTATGGTTACGGAATGGTATGGTATCTGGCTATGGTATGGTACCTCGTTCGAAGGCCAGTCGTGAGTGCGCTTGCACTCACCGTCACTCGATGTATGAGACTTACCTTCTGCACCTATCTGTGATACGATTACAGTCGTAAACAGAAGTGCAGTTCGTCTGCTGACAGCGTTTCTCTTCTTAAATTTATTGTTCCGGAAAATTCCAATACGTATGTATGTGGTATGTTTCACACGCTACTTTCTGTGCGAGGTTGTACTTTAAATTAGAATGGCGTAAATACATATTTTTTAAACTTTTTGTTCAATTACCTACGTTCAGTTTTTTTCATTGCAATCGCATGATTATTTTGGCCTAGAGATCTAGTTGAAGAGCTAGTCAAAGACAGTTTCTTTCCATAGCAACGAACGTAGCTAGTGATGAAGTTAAGTTGCGCTAAGGAATTCGATATTTTCATTAAATAATCATTCAATGGATTTAAATGAACTAAGAGCGCTGGATTTTAATTATTAAAATTCTGTAAGAATATTTATATCTCCAAGTGTCAAAAGTAGAGAAAAATTGTTCGCCGTGCTTGAGATCGTAGACTTTTGTCGAGTGAAGAATGGAATAATTTCTTCTCTTCTGTTTTAACATCGCCATTCTTAAGATGGTGAAATCTTTCTGCAATCTGTTATTTTGACAAAACCCGTTTCTATGGTAGTCAAGCCACGCGTGCAGTTCCAAGCTAAATAAATATAACATTTCCGTTTTGCTACTTGATTTGTGCAGTGGCTGAGTGATTGGCTTTCTGAACGTCGAGTCCCGGATTTGATTAATGAAACAAACATTCGGATGTGCAGACAGTCGTTCCGGATTTGACCGTGGTTTTTCAAGCAAAATTTATTTCCCGCTTCGTATTTTCACACGAGGTTTTAAGATTTTGTTGAAAAACTACACAGGATCTTTCATTTCTACACAAATTTTAATCAATCAATGAATTTAGCCTATCACAGTCCACTGCTGGATGTATGCCTCTTCTAGGCTGCACCACAGCACACTATCGTCCACTTTCCGCGTTCGGTCTGTTCTAGCCACCTTTTTAAGCTCGTCGGTCTATTTAGCTGGGCGTCCAACTACATATAAAATATACGTTTAAAATTTCTCAATTCGAAACCATTATTCAGTCTGCAGTGCAGCAGCGTTGATTACCCGGGAAGCATACGATGTCCAATTTACTTTCCTCAGTTCTTGAGGAGTCTATATATATCCGCGCAGACCATGTCGAAATGGCGGAGCTTTGGGGATCAGTCGATGTCTTTCGGCTGAAATAATGATGATGATGATGATTAATACACTCCGTTACAGGCAAACTTGTACAATAGAGACTGTTTTTAGATAAGTCATTTACTTCTAACACCTTTAAACGAACAATTCTTGTATTTATGTATATAACCTGAATCTAGGAAACGGCTCCAACGATTTTCATGAAATTTAGTAGGTATTCAGGGGGTTTCGAGGGCGATAAATCGATCTAGCTAGGTTTCATTTTTAGAAAAGCACAAACAAAAAAAAACTGAGCAATGCTCGGTCATCCAGATTTTTCGTAGTTATAAGTTACTCTAAGAGGGGATCGAGGCTTAATGATAACAACCACATGGGTCGATCAAAGATTACCATCTACCGAGACTCGTTCATGTCTCGGAAACCACCATCTTTGACAGGCGTTACGGGTGTTACGGGGAGAAGCCCAAAATACCGACAACCAGTCTTACCAAGAAGTAATGTGGTACCCAGTTACTGGATTGTGGAGATAGATAGTCGAATCAAGTGAAACACTGATACTCAACATAGCTGGGAGAAGGCTAGTAATATTTATTGCGTTACCCTATTTTCAACGTAAAACCATTACTAAAGTAAATGCACTCATTACTAAAATTTCCTGGTCCATCAGAAGTGACAACATTAATGAACGGATATCCCTCCAACTTATCGGAAGAAAACTGTAGCGGCACTACAAATTAAGGCTGCCCTCTCAAAAAATGGTTGAAATAGCATGCAGATGAAACCATTTTTCGTCGGCATTTACAAAGAAATTGCATTTGAAAAAAATCATCATCGTCATTTGGTGTAGGCATAACTTTTCTATGGGTATCAAATAATACGAAAAAAAAAAACACCAAATGACCTCAAAATCGTTGAGATGAAACCATTTTACTCCTTCATTTTTTTAACAAAAACAGTAAAAAAAATATGTCTACTGCTTTGCAATACAAAGGTTTATTTGATTTTGTTACTTTTTACAAATATGCATTATTTTTGTTAAAATAAATTAAAAATGCGACCGATTAAAGACTGCATCACCCCGCACTCGCCCACAAATTTAGTGCGCCCAAATGCTGAAGGTCCTTGGAGTGTATACAAGCCTTAAAAGCTTCCAACAATATACGTATAAAGAAACGCGAAAAGAGAAGTGGCGCTATCTACAATGCCACAGGCGAACTAAATTAAGAATTCCTACATCGCGCAGTCAGAGTTTACCACGACACTCGAACATATACAACATCCCGACATCAACTATCGGGCACTTGCCCACCAGACACAATACCCGTCTGGTTGGAGGATCCTCCTTTATCAACATAGGTATGAGTGAACTATATACCCTGTTCCTCATACCTCTATACACGAAATACTAAAATTCCCAAGTCCATCAGAAGTGACAACATTTATGAACGGATATCCCTCCAGTTTATCGGAACAATACCAAACTACGGACTGAAGTACTTATAGTTTTTAACTCCGGTCTAGAACTTTGAAGACGAAAATCTCTTGGAGTTCCAACTTATTGCTTTTCTTCTTCTTGATAGCCGCTTAGTTCAATACTTTTATGGTAAGTAGCACAAGTTGGAAGGACTGTTTGTTGAGTTGTACAGAGTATTATTAGCTCATCGTTGGCTGCAGAAAGAAATCTATGCTACTAAAATTATAAATGTGAAAGTTTGTATGTTTAGATGTTTGTTACTCAATCACGCAAAAATGGCTGAACGGATTGGGGTGAAATTTTAACATAGATAGTTTATAACCTGAATTAACATTTAAGATACTTTTAATTCCGGTAATACCGTCCCGTGGGATGACTTCCGACATCCACGCGGACGAAACTACTGGAAAAGCTAGTAATAATAAAATGTATAAAATGGAACTGTCTGTTTGTAATGTCAAAATAACAGCTTTTTACTTAATGCATAAGAAAGTATATACGGTAAGTACCATAAAAAAAATATAAAAAAAAAAACTTCCTGTCCGTCTGTATAATACAAACACCTGTGTAGCCATCTCAGAGCATTTGGTTCTTAGTCTGGTATCACAACAGCCATAATATTTAATGATTGCATGGCTATGGCTTGGGCTCCACAATTGAAATTCGAATTGATGACTATAGATGGAACCAACCGATTTGTGTGAAATCGTGTGACGGAATGCGTGATGATGAGGCTAAAAGTGTTAAGACGAACTGTATTTGGTTTCAGGCGAAGGAAAAGGTGTCCTCTGGGTGTCGTAAAACACCACAAAAAGAATATTAAATGCAGACTCAACTTAGTATGGTCCACGGCCAACAATGGGTACTATAAAATACAGATACTGAATTGTCTTTAAATATGTAACATTACGCAACCATGTTCCCCGTGCAATTCGTGTCCCATTACTTCAGAAAATTATCTTTCATTTGAGGTGCAATTCCAACCATTTCGATAAAAACAGTAATTTATATGCAGCATACGTACAATAAATCTCAACGAACTGGACCCTAAGTTTATTTAAAACCAAAATTGTACTAGAAAATATTAAGGCTAAGTTAGAAAGACAAGCGAGCCGACGAAATGCATTATACGTAACAGAAATTTAACATTATCGGCTTATAAAGTTTAGTGAAAACCGTACGATCGGCAACGATAGCGCGTGATACAGTCCAAATATTTCAAGGAACTTTTGCCTTTATGGTAGTAGTCCTAAAGTTTATAATGGCGGGGATAGAAGAAGAATTATGTAAGATACTGCGTTGAAAGTCGTGAGCGATAACTCAGGGAGTGCACGATATACGCGCTACAGAGTTGAGAAAGTAACAGATATGGACTTGGCTTAGTTTGAAAAGTTTTGCTCTGTGAAAAGGGATAATTTTGCGCAAGTTATAAGCAAGTAGTGTGGTTCAGTTTAGTTGGTTGTTAGTTTGATGTTATTCGTATATAGTTCTGCGAAAATATGGGGAGAAAATCATTGTGAAGACCGAAACGTCATGTGGAATTTATTTTATTAATATCACTCGTCACTACAGTATAAAAGTTAGAAATATAAGTACCTACACATGCGTGCGAAAACTGGCCAAAATAGTGCCCTCCATTTGAGAGATGGACATCTTAAAAATCAAAATGTATATAATTTACCATATTTTTTTTCTCTTTATTTAATTTAGGGACTTTTACATAAAATACCTGACAGTCCCACCATTCCTTATTAAAAGTACAATAAAAAATAAAAATTAGCCTGTTAGACTAAATGTCAATTAATTAGGTGGACTTAAAACGAAGTTTTACACATCTAAACAGACTTTTAGCTGCATCTGACAGTGGTATAGACAAAATCTATGTCATTTTGATTTAATTGTAGATCTATTATTATTTTTTCTCTCTCGGACACATTCCGTCAACAACTCTCTCTCAACTCTTCTTTGCCTTACCACATGTCTCGCTTACTATATTCTTTTAAATTGTGTTGAAGTCGATAAGGTACAGTTTATTTGCACATACACTAAATGTTGATAAAAGCAATAATATTGGCAAGATTGAATCGATTCTTCAAATATCCTCAGCCCTCACTTTTGTTCGAAAAAAGTACGTGACTTTTTTTGTCAATGAAATTGACAAAAGCTTTTCGTGAGAGTTTCGTATTAAAATTAAACTTGATTTTCATGGACTTCAAAGAAGGATGTTCTTTATTTGACCCCACGTCTGTAAGTAAGCGATTAATTAAAAACGAAACAATCAATTTTGATAACTATTTTACTTAAGTAATCTATATACTTTAAGGGCGGTTTTAGTATACAAAACATTAGGTTATTGTTAGAAAAACTTGTTGAATTATGTTGTTTTTAATCGAAGAACACCCTTCTCTTAGTACCTACGCACTAATTGGTTTCATAAGTATAGCACTATACAGCATTTCCTTGAAAATCATCAGCTCACGCGCGTCCTTCTGACAAAGTCCCCAGTGCGCACTGCTGTAATTTTCACGAAACATTTAGAGCTCTATTGGGACTGGAACCTGTAACAGTACCTCATTCTACGCCCTTTGTGATTCCTTAAGGGTCCTTTTTAAGGGTACTCATGTTAGAGATGGTGGTGCTATATAGAGAAAATTCTGAAGTTTTTCGCCCATTTATTTTGACCTAATTTGAGTACTAACAACAAGACGAGACAAAACACGATATATTGTTGTGAAGGTACGTAATTAATTGGTTTTTGGGTGGCTACATAGTTATTAAATTATATTTGCATTTGATTTATTTTAGTGTAATTTTAAATTCGAACTACTATATTTTACTTTCTTACTTGTTTTTATCTAATTTGTAAAAATCCTGACTTGATTTTCGTACGTCGTTTTCAGGTGACCACTGAAAATCAGCGCTGTACTGTGTGTCCCACAGAACAGCATCATGCTGAGTGGAAGCCTTCTTGTCACAGCCACTGCGTGCAGCTGTCGACTATTAATGTTCCGTGTTCATTTAGATCTTTTTGTTTTCATGTTTTTTTATGAGATCTCATCTTTTTGTGTGCATGCGCTTCTGTGACAAATAAATCTATTTTTTTTTCTTTCCTTCCTTTCTTTCTAACTTAAGCAATGAACTTTAATCAACATCACCATTGTTTTAGACAAAGATCCTTAACAAAATAAATCTGTATATATTTTGGTCTCTACTCAAATATGGTAATCAAAAGCCCTTTGAAGATTTTTAAACTTTTTCCTCCGTTTTTCTTTGTAGCTAATAAAACTGCCCTCTTGGGAAATGTCACTCTTAAAGATGGCGAGATAAAGAAGCTCAGAGATTGTAATATTTCGATGAACAAACAGAAAGCTATTTAAAAGCTTGGCTTTGGCTTTGTGGATCGTGAAATAAAGGAGTTTTGCATGGAAACTAATTATATTTAAACATCATGAATAAGAGAGGGATTATATATAATAATAATAAATTATTAATAATAAATTATTCCATTATTTTATCAACACCCAAGGAAATGTTACAAATTACAGATTTCCATTTGATGCAATTTTTAAACGCACTTTGATGTTCTTTATTTTATTTATTCATAAATGGCTAACGCTGAACAACTTAATTCTTGAAACCCTTTTAATTTCTTTCGTAAATAATGTGAACAGTCTCTTCTTTTTCAGGTATGTCAAAAAAGGTGTCCACGGGGAATATTGACAGTGATTATTTTACTGACAACTTAGAGGTAAAAAGTAGGCGCTATTACCCTATTATTTACCCTAGTTGAATAATGGAATGGTGACCCATTCTATTATCCATCTAAGGCCCTAACCTCGAGCGATTCCGTCTTTCGCGACTTGCGCCAGGAGATATATCTATACAGGTGCGTCATCTGTGTCCGTCCGTCATACGGCATGCTCGAAACTACTTCATTCATTGGTTTTCTCTATGGTCTTCAGACGGGTGACGCTTGGGCATAGAGCTCGTGGTTTGGGGTAGAAGATCATGAAAATTCCCTTTTTACCAGTTATTGGAAATGGGAGGCCCAGAGGAGACCGTAATAATGATTTTGATAAAAATAACCAAAAATCTACAAAATCTATGCTCCATAGACACCTTTCCTAATTCTATACGAAAACTAAAGCCGGGAGGCACTTACGCTAAATATATCGAAACTTGGACGATCCCGTTCTTGCCGATTTATCGGGCTCCGTTCTCGCACCAAAACTTTTGCAAACTCACTGTACTAAGGCGTAAATTCAATTTTAATATTGCCAGAATGCCAATTGGGAACGCTTAAAGTAATAGCTTGCAAATAACTAAGTTATAGTGAGTCGCAAGTAAATTATTAAGGGGAAACTTCGGTTATAATAACTTGATTTTCGTCGAAGTTTCCTTTACGATTTGTTATTGTGACTTGCTTTCGGATAATTCAATCATTTATCAATTTATCTGCTTCAGAAATAGAAGTCTCAAATATCTATGATCTACATTTATAAAATCTTTTTTTTAATTTTTTATTTATGTTTTACGAAAGATAGAATCTGTAGAATGGTACACCATTTTACTTGCATTGCAGCTCTTTCTAAAATTGAGGCACCATATGTATAGTTTTAATCAACGGACCACAAAATGCGGTAGGTAAACATGGCTGCACAATGTGAATGTTACAACAAGACCGATATTGAGACCGTAATGGTCCAACCAAGACTGATATTGAAATTGATACTAAGTGTGCACCTGTAGTCACAAATAGGGTTATGGACTCGCCAAAATTCGTGACTTTAATAAAGGGCCCATAACATAGTATAATGAAGTGTAATCAGCAAAATGACGGTAACTTGCATTACCTATATAATTATGATTTCATCGCATTATACTTTGTATAATTCGCGATTTATGAAAACTGTCAAATATTGGCCTTACTGTAAAGGAGAGTTATTTTTGCATTACATATGTTATAGCAAGTTAAATTTATACGTGGCATTTCATCATGAAAAACTGTCAGTTTTGGACTGATATACTTGCTCACATCGTATTAACGTAGGTGAAATAAACTCGCTACTTTGCCAATATAAAATTAGTTCATTGTTGGAATCATTGCATTTAACAATCACTAATCATGCGCGCTGTAATTTTAAACGAAACCTCTTTTGGAGAGTGTAAGATAGCCAAACAAGAAACGAATCCTATCAAAGGCAAACCTGGAGGTTCGCACCCAAATCCCACAAAGAATACTAGGCCGCATTGCGGAGAATGGAAAAGAAATAAAACGTTTACGCTTTCGCCGCTTGATTGTTAAATATTTTATGATCCCGGGAGATTTAGGCTTGTCGTGTCAAACCAGGATATTAACCGGAGTTTTTACGGCGACAAGATTGGTTGAAGAGTTTGTTTTCTTTTTACAATAGACGAAGTAGGGTTAATAGGGACTGGGTTAGGGTTTCTTAGAACAGGAGTGGCGTTTAGGGAATTGTTACTAGAAATGAATACTTAATTCTGGCAGCAGAAGCGACAGAGGTATTTCATAATCTATCAACGAAGTAAAAAATAAAAGAATTCTGAAAATTTAAGACATGAAATAGGATATAATATGACAAGAGTATTAAAGAAGGAAATATTCTACTGCTCCTTATCTCGAAAGAAAAAACGAGTATATTACGCAGGTTACAAACATATTGGTCAAAATTGTAGTTGTATTTGCTGTAGTCAAAATTTTCACCTTTTAAACTAATTTATCATCAAATGTTCCGCAATTTGATGAAAAATCTTATAAAGGTAGTGGAAACGAAAACCAACCGGTCATTATCTCGATTACTAACAATCGACCGGATTCCGAAATCAATAGAAAAACATAAGGAAATGCCTCAAAGTACTTACATCTTCACTTTAATAAAATGATCCCCTAACTCCCATAGGATGATCGTCAAAAGGGGAGATTTCTCGTACATTTTCTTTTTCACATCTAAATTCTCTGAGATTGCATCTAATGATTACCCCATATTTGTTTCCTTGGTTCAGAGCTAACAATATTTGGTAAAACGCCCCGTGTGAGTCATTCCTTCCGATTTACGAGCCCTTAAATTTTTACGCACTTCGGAATTTTTTAAGTGTTTATCTTTATGGTTTTTACAGTAATAGGATTTGTGGAGATTCGTGGTTAATCTTTCTTCATAATATTTTTCCTCGTTTTATATTAGACTAGCTTTCTTTTTCATCCCAGGGGAACTTACTACTGGAATGAAAAGTATCTTATATGTTAATCCAAGTTATAAAATATCTGTTTGCCCAATTTCAATAAAATCCGTTCAGCCGTTCTCGCGTGATTGAGTAACAAACATCTAAATATTCAAACACACACTTTCGCATTCATAATATTAGTTGGATCCTCTTCAATGTTATCTTTTAGCAGCCTTTTATAACTATCTTATTAAGTAAAAAAGTTGTGACTGAAAATACATTATTTATATGTAGCGAGTGACATGTCCTCCATTTCGCAATACTAAACTAGTTTTCTCGACATACGACATTCCCTGTATAGTCTGCCCCACTAAATTTTGACGTTCTTGAATTCTACTTTTGCCAGACTGCCTCATTATACTACGGTTGGAGCAATTTTTGAGAAGAAGAATAACTCAATAGCCTATTAAGCTAAAAATAAAATTCTGGAACATGATTGGGCCTCTCATGTTCAGGCTGCTGATTACCGCTACGATTGCGTTCGTGTTTAACGTTAGTGAAAGGTTTTATGTTAATGAAAATATTATTTTCGACCGTAATTAATATATCTTTATTCAATTATAATAATTAAAATGATCGATACAACTCTATAAGTTAAATCCCATTGAATCAAATAAAATCAACATATTTTATTTCACATAAACCTGCATGGGCACTTATGAAACGTCAGAAGCTAGGTGCACGGTTTCAGTTTGTCGCTTCCTATGGAGAAGCGCCGGCAAGAAACTCCACGATTATTCTTTAAAAAATAATTGGTGTGTAATTTGAAAACATTGGAATGATTTCAAATTAAAAAAAAAATATATCGCTGACTTCCGGAAAAACATAACAAAGTGACAAATAACTTTAATTTCGGAAGTCGGTGACTTTGGATTTGTATTTTAATTTTTTGTCACCGCCTTCCGAAATTAAAGTTACGAGTATTTTGCACTTTGTAGTGTTTTTCCGGAAGTCGGTGGTATTTTTTTTTAAAATGGTTTTTATTTTTCCGTTTTCAGTTATTTCATCATCATTGGGGTCAAAACAATGCATATTTATGCGACAGCAGCAATCGCGGTTGATTTGCTGTCATTTTTTGAAGAGTTCCGTTGTCTCTCTCCGAAACGCATCATCAGATCTATATGAAATTTAAATGGGACCATTTCGGAATAAACTCCTTTCAAAGAAAAACATAATTTTGTAAATCGGTCTGTAAATGACGGACTTATGCCCGAACATACATAAAAAATAAATAAATTGAAACATGTCGAATTGATAACCTCCTCCTTTTTGAAGTCGGTTAATAAATAATAATTATGTAATTTTAAGGGACGTTAATTTTTGTAAAACATAAATCCTGAAACGGCCTGCACATTTTCAAAGACTTTGATCCGCATATTGTCCTAATAAACATTAATAGTAAAAATTAGGTAGTGCAAAAAAGATTATTGGGTACTGGAAGATGTCATTAGTAAATTTAATTAGTAATCATTTAACTGTCTCTGCATAGTTTAAAAGAAAGTGGCTTTTCGTGTCTGTTCGCTTAAATTTTATAAACTACGCAACGAATTTCAATGCGGTTTTTATCAACAGGCAGAACGATTCAAGATGTGTATAATACACCGACATCTACGCGGGCGAGTCCGCTGGCAAAAGCCAGTTCATCCATAACCCATTGTTTTGCACGAGAAACTTATGAACTACTTCATTTTATTTTCTTAAGCATAATTCTTACAGTTGGTATAACTTCAATTAAAAGGATTTTGCATGTGAAATAATTTCTAAGATGCAGTTTTCTCTCAAGACAAAACAATTAACAATTTGATTTCCAGTGTTTCCTCTAACGGTTTAGGTATTTCAGATTCTTAATCTTATTGAAAGAAACATTTCTCACATGAACACAACATGGTAAAAAAAATATTACTGGATTATTGACCAACACGTATTTTAATTAACAACAAATATATGCTTCATAAAATAACTTCCATGTTTTCAGCACAAAAAAGTATTTTTCATTATGATTTTACGGGGATAAGCTGAATGCTTTTAAGCATTAAAGAGCTGTAAGATGTTTCATATTAAAATATGAGAAAAAAGTGTTTAAATAGGTATTGCATATTTTAATAGTCGTAATGTTAGTTGTGTAGTGTTGTTTTATGTTGCATGGTAAGTACCTGGTACTTATTGACAGGCCTGCACAGTCCTCCCATACCTATTATCACTGTAATTTGAAAACATTGTAAAAGCCAATTATTTTTAAAAGAGTAACCGTGGAGTTTCTTGCCGGCTCTTCTCCAAAGGATGCGACAAATTGGAACCATGCACCTAGCTTCTGACGATTCATCAGTGTCCATGCAGGTTTATGTGAAATAAAGTAGTTTGTAAGTTATTAAGTGTATTGTGTAGTTAAGTTTGTGATATTCTTGTTCGAGTCTAATAAATACTTTTTCCTTCTTTTTTTAATTATCTGCCTAGCCCTTTCCAAACTATGTTGGGGTTAGCTTCCAGTCTAACCAGATGCTGCTGAATACTAGTATTTTACAAGGAGTGACTGGCTATAGATAGGCACCGCCACAACTCAATAACTGGGTAATAGGATACCCCTTGGTAAGACTGGTTCACTCTGGACTGGACTTTCAGGATTCTGACGACCCGTAACGACTGTCAAAGATCCACAAATGACAGCTGCGACCAACGGCTTAACGTGCTTTCTGAGGCATGGAGAGGTCTTGGTATGTTAAAATGGTCACCCATCCACGGACCACGCGCGGCAAGCGTACCTTAACTTGATCGATTGACCCATGTGGCTATTACCACAAGCCCCTTTATTGCATATTTGAACAGTATGATTCAGTAAGTATTTTAATATGAAGTTAAATGAGTAGTTTTTGTACAGTGATCTGTATTTTAAAATTCTTACAGTTTAAGATTTTTTAAATGGTTAGGTTAGGTTAGGTTAGGTTAGTTAGGAAAACATCTTAAGGAAACCGGCATGTCCTAGAACCAAAAAATCGAAGACATCTACCAAACAGCACTGGGCCCGCGTGGTAGATTACGGCCTTCTCTCTTTCACAGAAGGAGGTCTGTGTCAGTCTGTGGGAACAGTATAGGCGGATTCTCATGAAGATTTTCTTATTTCACTCTGCAATCCCATCCCTAAAGTCGTCTCGCTAATGACTAAGTAAACTTTTTAAAAACTACTCTATTCAGGTAAAAAATTTACAAAATTACACACTACACCCGTTTCCATTTCTTCCCGTGGGTGTCGTAGAAGGCGACTAAGGGACTTACTAGAGAATGGGCAGCAGCGTTCTCTATACATTTTACCACCATACTTCGATCGCCAACCCACCTGCCAAGCGTGGCGATTATGACAAAACCCCCCTTTTGGGGGAGGCTTATGTCCAGCACTGACATAAAACATTGACTTAAAATTAAACATCGAAACTTAATCGACTTCATTTAACACGTACGACACAAAAGCCACGGTATATTTCCATAAATGATTTCGCACCAATCAAACAAATGGGAACATGCATTACTGATTCGAGAGCACGTGATTAACATATCGATAAAATTTATCGAAACCTCCCCATTCCCATATGTGACAATGATTCGAATTAACCAATTCCCTGTTATGGTTGGGCTACTGACAAATTGCCTTGTACGCAGCATGCAGTGTCGAATAGATTTTTGCGTTGCACCAAATTGAATTTCAGTATTTTTTGCTTGTAGAGAATTTATTTGTAATGGATACGTTGAAATAGATGGATTCATTTTTGGAGCTGTGAATAAAAAAAAAGGTAATAATGATTTGTTGGTATTTTTTTTTTCATCCAACTTCTAACTAATATAATATTATAAAGAGGAAAGATTTGATTGTTTGTTTGTTTGTTTGCATTGAATAGGCTCCGAAACTACTGAACCGATTTTAACCATTTTTTCACCAATAAAAAGCTAAATTATCAGGGAGTAACATAGGCTATAATATATTAAAAAAAAATAGAGATCCTCATGAAAATTTCAGTAATGTAACCCAAAGTTGCAAAATTGGTGTGTCAGCTAGAAAACGCTTTATGCCTTCGAAGTACCAGGTTGTCATAACTCGGTAGGAGCTCACCTAACATAGCTGTCAGCTAGATAGCGTTATTTGCCGGCGAAGTACCAGGTTGTCATAACTCGGTAGGAACACACCTAATATAGGTAATGTGCTAGCTAGAAAACGATTTATACAGTCCAAGTACTAGGCTGTCATAACTCAGTAGGAGTAGGTATTTCGCAGTCTGCCCGTCCCGGCTTCGCACGGGTGAGATCCCTATTTTTTTCATTCGACATTCGACCGTGAGAGACCGTCGCCCCTGGCACACATGCTACTGAGGGAACACGGGTGGGTTTTAGTCAGTAAAAGTCTGACACGCCCTCCTGCTCCACTAAGAGCGGGAGAAGTTATTTGATGATTTCCCACAAAAAAAAAAAAAAACCCTAATAATATAGGTAATTGCAGGTATGTGCCCGACCCAGTTCTTGAAAATGGACATATCACACTGTACTGGGATCGATCCATCATCACTGACAGGACTATTGTTGCCAATAAGCCTGATATAGTGGTGGTGGATCGACTAGAGCGGCGCACAATGATCGTTGACATAACGGTCCCGCATGACGGGAACCTCGTGAAAGCCGAGAAAGATAAACAAATCAAGTATCTTGACTTGGCTCGCGAGGTTGTCGACATGTGGGATGTGGACTCAGCGATCATTGTGCCGATAGTCGTTACAGCCAATGGCTTGATAGCCAAGAGCCTCGACCAACACCTGAGGAGGCTCTCGTTGGGCAGCTGGGTCAAGGGCCTGATTCAGAAAGCGGTACTTCTTGACACGGCTCGCATTGTTAGGAGGTTCCTCTCTCTGGAGCCCTGACCGCCGGTAGCTTGGACCCTGTTCCCGATACCGGTGGGATACTATTTTTTATATTTTTAAATGTTTTTATATTTTTATACAAATATTTAAAAATGTAAGTTATATGTATATAAGTGAAATAAAGGTCATAATAGGTAATTGTGTTAGCTAGAAAACGCTTTATACAATCGAAGTACCAGGCTATCATAACTCAGTAGGAGTAGGTATTTCGAAGTACCAGGTTGTCATTACTCAGTAGGGGCCTTACATAGCCAGGTATGTCATTTAGAAAACGCTTTTTGCCTTCGAAGTACCAGGTTATCATGACACGGTAGGAGCTCATCTAACATAGGTGTGTTAGCTAGAAAACACTTTATACGTTATTTGCGAGTGTCATAGACTAATATTAACCTGAAAAACGGTCGAACGAAAAAAATTTGGACCTCGCCCGTGCGAAGCCGGGACGTGCAGCTAGTTTATTAATAAAGGTACAACAACATCTTTTGTATAAAATAATTATAGTAAATGAACTACAATAATAGCCTTGGATTTACAGAGTCGCTCATTACATGTTAAACATACATTTTAGTACTGGGTGATGTTAGGTATATAACACATACCTAATAAAACGAAAGACTCTAGAATTTCAAATGTATGGCAAAATACTTCTTGAACTTTAGATAAACCTGGACCCCCTTATTACAGAACAAGGTTTTTCTTTAGGTATGGTTTAAACCTTCGAGCCTATTTTTTAAATAAGAACCTAAGTGTCATCGAAATACAGCTCCTTTTACAAAACTGACAAGTTAGTCCAGTGCAAAATTGTCAGCTTTGGAAAAGGAGCTGTAATTCTATTTCAGTTCTAAGTTCTTATTTCAAAAACAGGCTCGATGGTTTAAACCATACCTAAAGAAAAACCTCGTTTTGTAATAAGGGGGGCTGTGTTTAACCTTAATAACTAAGTTCGGAAGGCGGTGACATAAAATTAAAATACATTTCCAAAGTCACCGACTTCCAAACTTTTTAAGTTTTTTGTTAAAAAGTTTTTATTTTACAATTTTTAGAGGCTATAATCTACTAATTACTACATGCTTAATTTTTTATTACTTTTTGTAATACACAACTCGGTATTAAAATCTGTGAGTAAACAATCAATCATCCCATGTTTTCCTACCCTTAGGGTTGGTTTTTTTTAGAAATTTATATTGGACTAACTTCGAACTATAGCCTTTCCAATAAAAAAAGAATTATTAAAATCGGACTATTCTGTAAGCAGTTATGCGAAGTTTTACATTACAATCAGTGAGTGAACAATCAATCATCCCTGTTTTCCCACCCTTAGGGTTAGATTTTTTTTCCAAATTTATATGGAACCAACATTGGTGTATACCCTTTCCAATAAAAAAATAATTATCAAAATCGAACTACTCTGTAAAAAGATATGCGTGGTCATACATAAAAAAAAAAAAAAAATACTCGTTGAATTGAGTAACCTCCTCCGTTTTTTCGTCGGTTCAAAAATAAAAATGAGATCATGGTAAGCATGGCATTTAAAATAGAGTATTAAAAGGTAAAGATTTTCAATAAATATTATCTATATAAATAAAAAGAGAAGTCCTGACTGACTGACTGACTCATCAACGCCCAGCCCAAACCCTTGGACCTAGAAAACTGAAATTTTGCACAGAGGTTCCCTTTATAATGTAGACAAGAAATAAGGAAGGATTTTTCGAAATTCAACCCCTAAGGGAGTTAAATAGGGGATGAAAGTTCCGCGCGGGCGAAGCCGCTGGCAAAAGCGAGTTAAGAATGAACCTGTTTAATTTTTACTCTGACATAGTAATTGTAGTACTAAAGCCTTTGCACGAGGTGTAATTAATCTTTAAGTATTTTCTTTTGAAACATTTATTTACTTGACTAGGATAGTCCGCGAAGTTTAAATTTTAATCCAAGTATATAATAATAAATCATTTAGTTCAGGCAACAAAGACCCATAACATTTATATATAATACATTTATATAATACCTTATAGACTAACATATATAATTATGAAAACCACAGTACTTCAGTACTTGCTACTTTGCAGTAGCTTTACTTTGTGCTGTCCTTTGGAACTTGTCCGACGCATGACGACGGGCGGACCTTGAGGATTCTATCGATGATTTTAATAATTGTAATTCTGTAATTACATAATTACATGTTACGGTCGCGAATCATATTTAGTTCAGCATACAGTCAGACGTTGACATGCAAATTGCAAAAACTACCCTTACGCTCTCCAAAAATTTTTGGGCCATCTACAGAAGTGACAAATTCTAAAATCGTTGTGGATGGCCCATTGTCTTCCGTCACGCATGCCTCTCGAACTCTTATCCACACTTTTGGAGATAACTTTTTTGTCACCCCTACTTCACTATATAATAGTTTTGTAAAGTGACGCTGTTACACTTTTTACTTCTAGTACTGGTTGCATTTCAATCTTGTGCCTATGGACGAAGCAAATACGGTTACAATGAAGAGTTAAGGCATCGAAAGTAATGTTTGGACGCGTCTGACTCAACTAATGACGATTCACGAGAATCTACCTTTAGGATATATTTAAGAAGTCTCCATTGTGTACACCCTCGGTTATTTCAAAATTATTTTTGAATATTATGCAGATATTTTTTTAAATAGTTTCGAAACTGTGACCGTGAATTCAGCATGATTCTAGACCCCTGACGCAGATATTTTTCGTTCAGTATCAAAATCAAAATTG
Source organism: Polymixis flavicincta (assembly GCA_949987655.1). NCBI lineage: Eukaryota > Metazoa > Arthropoda > Insecta > Lepidoptera > Noctuidae > Polymixis > Polymixis flavicincta. Next base: position 10,264,672 of record OX465195.1, on the reverse strand, counting down.
CTGTTCCATACATGCTGACCACGTAGGCACTTTTCTGTGAAACAGCAGATGTTTCTTTTTGATGAAAAATTTGTTAAATTCTTCGCAACGACTGACCTTGAAGGTAAAACATTGTGTCAAAAAACCCACAAAGGTCACAATTTAGAATTTAAAAAGTCCTCTATGTCAAACTACAGTGACAACATCACTATGAATATTTCCGTTTAACAAAAAAAATAAAAAAAACTGAATAAAGAAGAATAAAACCATTCACACAAGCGATTCCATTCCGATAACAATGCAATATGAATGTCCAAAAAAAAAAATGCCTATCGAAAACGGGACGACATCTGCGCTGTTGGCTGAATTGGTAGTAAATATTCTAAACTAGCTGAAGTCCTGGTACACCACATGTTTACGAATGTTACACCATCCGATTGTGGCTTTGCTCAAAGATAAGGTTATGAATTTTGCAATTTTTAAGTGAGATGCTTTATCACTTCTGAGATAATTATTAGAAGAGCAAGCTCAATTTCAAGCATTGCAAAGCAACAACCGGGTTCCAATTCTTATTTATAAAAATGTTTTTTGCGAATTCAAGTATCTTTTTAATTTATCTTTCTCTTTTTCTTTCTTTATTAATTTATTTTTCTGTACTCTAATTTTAGTTTTATTATTATACCTACTATTTTAAAATTATATTTTTAACAGGCTTTGTATGTTACACATTGATATAGAAGATGGAGGTCTCCTGTTACAAGTATCTCCATGCTTAAAAGAAATAAAAATTAAAAATAAATAAAAAATCGTGAGGACTTGAACTATGAAACTAATTAAGACAAATGAGGTGGCGTTAAAAACTTGACCCAGAAGCGGTTGTAGGCTAACTGACTTCACATGAAATTTAATGTGGAAGATGATATAATTATGTCATTAACGTCAGCATCGTGTCATTTCTGTTCGATTTTTCAGAAACAAAATTGTAATCTATGAGTATCTACTGATGAAGCCTACATCTACAATTTCACCATCGTTCTTATAAACCATTTAAAATCTATAAACTCAGCCTATTCATAAAAAGCTCACAGCTCAACAGCACTGTCACTTACAATTCAAATAAACTAACATCTAAAATCAGCATTTCAGTAATCATGCAAATAACAAGTTTGCATGACATTGACATAATGAATATTAGAGACGAGAAGAAAAAATAAAAAGTGTGTCCAGTAGACCTAAATCCAGAACACTAGAAAAACAAAACAATTTTTGAGCTAAATAGACGTACATTGTTCGGAATGTTTAAATAGGGAGAATGAATGAATGCATGAATTTTGCCTAACTTCGATAGGGTGAACTATTGCAGTCAATTCCTGGGCATATTCCTCTCTCAGACTGTCTTCCGTATTCCGAATTTATCATCATCATTTCAATCGAAAGACGTCAACTGCTGGACATAATATGTTTCCCCCAAAAGGGTTTGCCATAATCGCCACGCTTGACAGGCGGGTTGGCGATCGCAGTATGGTGGTAAAATGCATAAAGAACGCTGCTGCCCATTCTCTGGTAAGTCCCTTAGTCACCTTCTACGACACCCACGGGAAGAAATAGGATGGTGTTATTCTTTACGTCCGGCACTATGCGGAAAGATAAAACCTGATTCATCATCATCATCTTCATCATTTCAGCCGAAAGACGTCCACTGCTGGACATAGGCCTCTCCCAGGCTCCTCCACTTCGACCGGTCTTGTGCTTCCCACATGCAGCGGATACCCGCGGCCTTCACAAGGTCATCGGTCTACCTTGTGGGAGGCCTTCCCACTCTACGATTAAGTTAAACAAATTAGCAAAACCTTCTCTCATGTAGATACAACAGTCCTTTGTCCTTTCTCAGAACCACCTAAACCATCACATTACTTCAATACAAAAACACAAACTTCACACCCAAAAACATAATTTAAATCAGAAACAATGGAACGGAGTTAGCACCTTGAAATGTGGGTACAGGTAGGGAGAGAAATTTGCATGTGTTAATCCCATAAGCCCCTTTCAATTCAAGTTAACGACTCGGCTACAGTTTGAACGTTGGTATTAACGGGTTGGTGGGTGACATCGACGGGTTGTCATTAAAGATTAAAATTGAGTGTGTTAATAGAAATACGTGTTGGATATAAAGTTCCGCGGGATTGGTATTGATTGAATTTTGGATGGATTTTTTGGTGTCATCATTTTGTTGTTGGTTTCGGTAGATTGTACCTATGTGGTAGTTGACAGAGAGAAGGAAAAGGAAGGAAAATGTGTTTTTTGGCATTGCAGCATAAAATACACCTTAAACGTACAGGAAATAATGATCATAATGCCAAAAGCACCTCAGTTGCAAATATCGTTCGGTAATTTTTTTGATTCGTTCCAGAAATTAAGCTAGGCGAAGGTTTTAAAGTAACGGCATGTTTATTATTAATAATAAGCTTGCTTTGATACTATAGTTTACACAGTACATAATAATTATAGCCTTTCGTGTTAAGAATAATAATGTGTATTTTTTATATTTTTAAATGTTTTTTTTATCGTTTTTGTAAAAATATTTAAAATATACTGAATATGTATAAAAGAAAATAAACGAAATAATAATGTGTATAACATTTTATAAATGTGTAATATAACATCGTAGGAGGATATGAATTTTATATCATCGGAATGGCTTGTGGCTAGCTAATAACAGCCGCACAGATCGATCCATCAGGTTAAGCTACGCTTGCCAGGGTTAGTTCGTGGATGGGTGTCCATCTTTACATAACGAAAATCCACCGTGCCTCGGAAAGCACGTTGGTCGCGGCTGTCATTCGTAGATCTTTGACAGTCGTTACGGTAAGAACCCTGAAAGTTAAATAACCAGTCTTACCAAGGGGCATCGTATTACCCAGTTACTGGGTTGTGGAGGCTATAATATCTGTTTACTAGTCGGCCAAGAGTGCGTTTAAGAACCTTATAAATATAAGACTCATAAACGCACTCTCGGTTTTTATCAAGGTGATTATATACGTCTTGGCCGACTAGACCGGCAGGTGAGATGATCTATGGCTGCGAGAAAAACGAAAAAGAAAGGATTTGAAGAAAGAGAGAGATGTGGATGAATGAAAATGAAGCGTAAGTACAGTATCAATAATAAACTGATACTATAAGGTCAGATAAACAGTTGCTACATATAAAATACCGCTATTCAGCTACATCTGGATAAACTGAAAGCCAACCTTGACATAGTTGGGAAAAGACTAGGCAGATTGATTTGTATAGTATAAGATCGTAGGGGGAATTTAAAATTTAGATTTGGATACACTCTTACATCTATGTTTGATGCGCCACTTCTTCTTCCCAGCTAAAGCACTAGGAAGTGGTGAAGGGTGGGCATTTTGGGCGACTATCTTATGTGTAATTCTGACGTTCAAAAAGTGCTGACTCTCAGCCTAGTTTGAATAAATTACTTTTTTGTTGTAAAGGCACTATGGTGTTTTTAGCGTTTCCCATGGTGCCTACAGCTATAGCCACATAGCCGATAATAGCTGATTATATAAATTCATAGTTGATTAAATAGTCGATTGCGGATATTGATACCATTCGACAGGACATTTAGACTTACATAACTTGCCTAAAGATCGCAAAATCTGCTGACGAATCCCCTACCAAAACCAAGTTATCAATAAAATTGGTTTCCCTGCTTTGCATAATCTTTTACTCCTTAACAGAATTGGTACAATCATGTTTCCAAAATCCAGTTCAACATTTAGATCAGAGTTTAAAACTTGTTTAAACCGTTTCACTAACTGAATCGCTTCAGGCTTTTACGGGGAATTTAAACGCTTGTGATTCCCTTTTTAAACTTTTTCCACTTTCCATATTGGTGTGTCAATTTAATTTTTGGTCCTCTCTGTTGGAATTATATTTTATAAAGCATCCTTATCTTATTATGTAATTAGGTTCAAATTTCATTGGTATTTTATTCCTGTTTCTAGGACGAATATTTTTGATAGATGGAGACTAATGGAAAGAGAAAAGATGGGTCAATTATGTGAGGAGTTTTTTGAAAGAGAAGGAACTGAATAGAAGCGTGATGAATGACAGGAGAGAAGTAGAAAACGTGTTTCGCCAACCCTAAGTAACATGAGACAAGGGACAGGAAAATGATGATTTCTTTTTATAGGCCCTTGACGAAGGGCGAAAGGTCCACGTACAGGCCCAAGTAAGTTATGATTGTAATATACTTTCATCATCTGCCTAGCCTGTTCACAACTATGATCTTAACGGCTTCCAAACTGCAGCTAAATACCGGTATCTTTTTAGTGGAACGACTTCATATCTGACCTCCACAACCATGTTACTTACTGATTCACACGATATTGTTAAGACTGGTAGTCAGACTTTCGAGTTTCTGACTATGTGTTACGACTGTCAAAGATTTACTGTTCTTTTGAATGATCTGCTAGTGACTCGCCTTGCTTCACATGAGTTTTATGACGCAACGAAACAAAATATCGAGATTTTGGTATAATAATTGTAAATAAGTTCAATATTAATGCATTATACACATAAATCTTTCGACATAAATGCTCAAAATTTTTGGTCCGTACCGTATCAAACTTCAGTGCATGGTTTAGAAGAACAACGCGGTTGAACAGCCAGACACGAAGAGCCACTTCAATTTATAAGAAGGTTGGTTAGTAGTTTTATCTTTCTTTATGTTAAAATATATTTATATAGAGGCATATACTTTATTGTACACCACAAAAAAAAACCTAGCAATAAAACAATAAATGCTTTCTGGAATTCTTATAATGGTTAGGATTCGAAATGACCAGAATATTACCGCTTGCTGCCAATCTCTGCCCTTCAATCAATAGAAAACGATTTCCATCCCATTCAATTATACAACAAAATCCAAAAATGATAATTTCTCTCCAAAAACAATAAAGTCATCAAGGTAAACAAATTAAAACACCAAACCGGATTCAACTTACATGCGTCCGAAACAAGCGTTAATCAATTACCAGATTTTATGTCGAAATTAAATAAAAATACCCATACGAGTGTTCAGAACAGAGGTCGCGAATGCAAATGTCACCTCGACGGACTGAATAAGCAATGACGGCGATCGATTTTGGAAGGATGAATGACTTTAAAAAGAACATGATGGACGCTTTTGATTCGTTATTGAATTATCTTTATTGGCTATTCGATGTGACAGTTTGAGTTTAATCGATTGTCGTTTTTGATTCGGTTAACCCTGACGTTTTGATTGGGGTTATCTTGTCTTTGTCCTACGTAAACTTTACATAAATGTGAAAGTTTGTGAGGATGTTTGTTACCCAATCACGTAAAAGCAGCCTAACGGATTTGGATGAAATTTGGCACATAGATAGTTTATAATCTGGATTAACATATATAATACTTTTTACTCCGGTAGTACGTTCTCGTGGGATAATTCTTTCTAGTCTTCTCATACGGAGAAGTCGCCTTCGTCGAAGCACGCTTCGGTAATTTCCTTCACTTCTTCTTCTTAGCGTATTGATGGCAAAAGGATACAAACATCTTTGGACCAAAATTCAGCTGTATGAATTCCGCTCACTAACGCAGTCATAAGATCGATAGTATTGATACTGACCTAATATTGATAATAACTTCTTTGTACTGTTTTGTTTATATTTAAGTATTTATGTACAATTTTACTATGTGTTTTGTTAATGTAATTTTTAATTCTGTGACCCTTTTACGTGTTATTTTATTCCAATTCTGTGATTTATTATTTTAATTTTTTTATGCTGATCATTTGTTCTTCTCTGTCGCAGTATTGTGAATTTTTATTAAATTTTTATTTGTAATATTGGTGTTGCCTGAAATAAATGAATTATATTTTATTTATTTTATATAAAAGATCGTCAAATGCACAAGTAACAGGGTATTTTCTTCACTAGTGCCAAGATAATGAGAATGAATTGAGAAAGTCATACTGATCATTGCCTGGGTTATATATTAGTCATAATTATCATCTGCCAGGGTTTTCCCAACTATGTTTAGTTGGGGTCGGCTACCACGCGGGCCCAGTATGGATTCAGAGATGTCACATGCCTTAGATTTTTTGTTCGTAAGACATGCCGCTTTCCTCACGATGTTTTACTTCACCGTTTTCACAGCAGTGGTGATGAAATAATTAACTCAAATATCTGGATGCGAACCTACGACCTACGACTCGTAAGTTGCGGCTGTTATAACTAGACCACCCACTTGTGTACTTTAAATCCCAATCCAAAATATTTTTAAGAAAACAGCCAATCCATTGAATCCTAATGTTTGACAAATTCTCGTGCTCGACAACGTAAATGAAGCAATGAATGTTGTTTTTGTAACTGTCAAAATTAGTAGCAATGCCATGGTAAGTGACTTCAATAAAAGTAATTTCCATATATATATTTTTTAAATTTTATTTGGAAACTCAACAGCTTATAATTAATTTACATGAGTTATGAATGTGAATGTTCACCTCAATATCAATGAACAGCTCGATTACTAGCATCTAACAGTTTGCTTACACTGCTCAGTAATAGTGAGATGATGACAGTTATCTCTTAAGCCAATAAAAGAGTTCCACGGCATTTATAAAGCTAGGTTAACTATAAAGTAGCGAAAGAAAACATCTACACAAATACAACTATCAACAATAGCTAAAGTGCGATTCTTGACACATTATTCACATTACATGAAAGTTACAAAGTATGTACCTAAATACTATGACTATATTACACTGGGAATTTCTCCTGTATTGTGGGTGCGTTTACAAACATTTAAAACTCTCATACACATACAGCCAGACCCGGAACAACTAATTGTAGGTCATACAAATACTTGTTCCGTGCGGAAATCGAACCCGCGACACGTAGCGCAGCAGTCAATCGCTTAACCACTGCGCCAACCGTGCCGTCATATTATTAATTAACAAATGGAAACACTGATATGACAGGTTTAGAAGTGCTAAGTCCTCATATGAGAGCTAACTAATCCTTATTAGGTACCCCTTACATTATTCAACTGGACGGAAAAAGATAACAGAGAATTTAACACACGGCACTAATAATGTTCAAAGATCCTCTCTTCATGAGAAAACAAACAAAGGTACGGTAGGAAAGAATAAAAATACAGAAAATGAATTAAGCGCCTCAGTTTTATCCGGCATTCTTACTTTTTATTCTTATAACTCTATGCAGCAACTTATTGCTCTGTACAAAATGGCAGGAGTTCAAAGATAAAATGCTTTTATTGGTAAATCCAGGGATTTATATTTTTCAAAAGAAAATAATTGTTAGCATTTTTCATGGTAAACAAATAAATCAGCGAAGCTTGAGCTTAATGTAAGAGCAGTTCTTGTAAAAAATATCTTACTGTGGCGAATTGACATAGAAAATTGAAAACAAATAGAATTAATCCGGAGTGCTGTGTTTTCATACAATATGCAAGAGAACTACAGTTCTTAGAAAAAACATAATTACATTTTTTTATTATTAGTTGGTTAGTATTTCATGTTATTCAGTTTCTAGTTTCTCACATGTCCGTTTCTTTTAATGATAAATATTGCCATTTTCCCAAATATGAAATGAAATGAATGAAATGAAATGCTAAACTACATTTGCACATACACAATAACATCACACGTGTTTTTACCGAAGCGTGAGCCAAAGGTTTGCCTATGGAACACCCACATTTTTATCTCCACCTATACTTGCTATAGTAAATAATAGTAATTTTATTACTATTAACTGTTGCCCGCGACTTCCTCTGCGATCCAGGATGAAAAGTAGCCTATCTTCTTACCAAAGTCAGTGTGCCAAATTTTATTTAAATTCCTTAAGGCGACGATAGATGACAGCTACCTACTGTGGTGCATTGCCGCCCGTCGCTCGCAAGAGACCCCGCCTCAACGCGCATCAAGTTTTTCGAAAAACAACCCATGTTGATTTATCAAACAGAATTCAAAGAAAAACCGTATATTAAATTTTGGGTGATTAAATTGTCTTTTAGATGGTGAAAGTTTCATGGAAATACACCCGATAGTTTTTGCGTGATTATCGTTTTTATGTCCGCGATAGACATTACTTTACCAATTAATTACATTATGTTATAAAAATATTATTTAAAATATTCACATATCAAATGACGAAGAAAATTGTCTAGTTTCACATATAATTTTTTCAAATACATTAGACAGGCCGTTTAGACGTGATCTTCAATAAAAAGTCCTTAAAAGTCTGGTGTCTGCGCCTTAAGAGCGCTGTTACAAAATGAAACTGCTCAGTTGTAGGTAAATTTGACGGCGCGCGACAGAAAATGCACGCGTGTGTGTCTAGTGAAGTACGCTACGCACACATGCAAACCGCTATGCGTCGGACGCCAGGAACAAACCAACATGAGCCTTTGCCACTTTGTATTCGAAATAAATTATATGACTCTTTTATAGTTCGTTAAATATTTTTTGTACTGATGAATGTTATCACCTAGAACGGCGTATTTAGTGGGTATTGTGACACAAAAAGCACAGTTTGAATTTTATTTCGTGATATTTATTTATAGACCTAAATGCATTGTGATGTTGCTTCTACAGTTTCAATAGTACAGACGCCAGCAGGTCAAGCTATCCCAAACTGTCAAATTTTCCCAATTGAACATGAACCTTATTCCTTTGCGATAAAGTTGAAAACCTATCAAAGAAATTTGACAGATTGGGGTAGCTTGATGTGCTGGCCTCTGTACCTACTAGTATGAAATGTAAACGATGAGTTAAAAAAATCGGCCAAGTACAAGTTGGACTTGCACACGAATAGTTTAGTACCACGGTAATATTATACACCGATAAAATCACGTTTCTTGTATTGGGGCTCCCGTTATTTTTAATTTAATTGTGTCTTAAAGCGGTCACTAATAAATTTATATCAAATGTGCACATTTAAAGAATTCACCGCGATTTTAAAGTGATGCAATCCTTAAGGTGAACCTAGTCCATATCTTTCCAATACAAACTTTGGGAGTATATTACTCCACTGTTCGCAAATGTACAGAGGCCAGCACATCAAGCTACCCCAATCTGTCAAATTTCTTTGATAGTTTTTCAACTTTATCACAAAGGAATAAGGTTCATGTTCAATTGGGAAAATTTTACAGTTTGGGGTAGGTTGACCTGCTAGCGTCTGTACATCAAAAATTAAACATGGTATGTTTTTGATTTATTATCAATATTGTCTGTACGGAAACAGGACACTAAAATTAAAAAGCATTAAAACGTTAGGAGCCTACAAAGATTAGTTTTTCTTGCTAATTTAACCTAACTTTCGGCGTGTTTAAGTAATAAAAGAAGTGTAAAATCCCCAAAACTAAGTCGGTACCGACAAAGCTCAATTATCTAAAAGTTCAATAAACTGTGTTGGTAAACTTTATTTATGCGATAAAACGTTCTGTATGACCGTTTACTCCAACATACATCTGCTTCTACTGGTGTCATTGCAATACCTCCATTGTTGACTTCACCCCGTGATATTGCAGATGCCTTTTCTTTTTTGGCAGCTTCTCGCATCGTCTCTTCTGCAGTAATACGCTACATTTCAGCCACATTTGCATGAATTACTGCATCTATGGAATTTTCAACGATGCCAATTCGTTTGTATAGCTATACAAGCAAATTGGCATCGTTGACAATTCCATAGCTGCAGTAAGCTCATTCAGATTGGAAAGACCAATTCCTATCATTAATGCTCCTGACAATAAGCCTGTATTGACATTTAAATTTAAGTTATCTTCGTTGCATGTTTCTAATTTAAAAAGCGATCCACACATACAACATTTAAAATCAAATTTTGAAATGAGTGCCATTTGTATTTCCTTTACAATTTGTAAACTATTCAACCGGCAGCCAAATTTGTCTCCATGTTTGTCAATTAAAAGCAATTGATTCATAAAATAAGTAAAATCTATAATTCGCCTTCCATCTACATCTTGAATTTCCTGAAACAATGAAAACCGGGAATGTAGATAGTTAAAAAAAGGGTAAAACTTGTAATTAAGTTACGTAGTTTAGCGGTTAAAACGCAATTTACCTACATTACAAATGATATGAAATAAATGACCATGTTATTTATATTTCTGTCAGAATGCACTGTTAAAAGTGTCGTCTGGTCAAATGTGCTTTCATTCTCCTGTAATAGTAAATCAGTCCGATAATGTACCTGTATAATAAGTAGTGTGTTCTTTTTTCATAAATGTAATGAAAAAAACAATACATGAAATAAACGATGTAGGTGTATAGATAGGGAAAAATTACCTCTGTTAAATGAGAATCAATATTTTCATTTGGCGAATTTACTGGCCCCTGCTGCATTTCAGCTTTACTCTGCCTAAAATAAATAGGAAACATGATTTTTTGATAGAATGGAATACAAAGAATACGTCAAAATACACATAAGCATTCAAGTTCCCAAGAAACATGACACTGTTATTTTAAAACAGTCGTGTAAAAAATAACGAAACAAGACCTCCTCGACATTGAGAAGTTCCTATCGCGAAAAAGTGTAGAGTACATCGGCGTGTGTTGTTATGTAAATACCTGTTAACTATAATATTACAGAATAAATGTAAAGTAAACATTTCAAATATTAAATGTAACATTTTTACCTATAAGCTTCCCTTGCGCTTTTTAAACTATCGGCCAAAACTTATTTTTTCATTTTGACTGAACCATAAGATTTATTATTTTCTCTTTTGCCCATTATCATGAACTATGTCTGAAAATAATGGATTGAATTTATATTTTAGATTACATTTTCTTTTAAAATATTCACTCTAGAATATCAAAGCAAAATGTGTAGAATATATTACAATAAATAATTAAAAAATACTCCCTTGTATCAAGATGTGTTGGTCACGCTATACTCTTGGCGAATTGGCGAGATTACGTGGCGCATAAAGTGGCAACAGCGAGCGATACGTCCTCCCTCTGGAAGCGCGCGGCGCGGACTAAAGCTAAGGTCCGCGCGTCTTGAAATTTATATCGATTTATAGCATTGCATACAAAAATTGTTTAAAAATATTGTTTTACTTTAAAATAAACAGATTTTTTTTTCATGCAAGCTGACATAGTACCCTTAGTTATTACCTAACTTTTGATTGAATTTGGATTAAACATACATAGATAAAAAATGTAATTTCAGACGAAAAATTAGCATTAACTCTCTGTTTTTGGGAATTATTTTTGGTGTATTTCTGTATAAAACTTAAAAAATTGCTTTGAGCACTCCAAATAAAAAGGTACAGTCCTACCCTAGAAATTTTTATAAATGACTAAACTATTATATCTTCCATGTAAAAAGCATCAAAAGTTGGCCAAAAGTAAAATTTTATGAAACATCCTTTGCCGAGACAAGGTTTTTACTAATTTAGGTAAACAAATTGCAATTTTTTTTAGAGGGCTACCTAGATTAATAATGAAATTTTCTCGGACATATGTTTATTTTTATTTTTTGGCTATATCGAAACCATAATCACTCATCAAAATTCGAGTCAAACGCTCAAATTCAAGAAAAAACGTGACAGCGCCCTTAAGCCGTTTTAGCGAAAAAGCATAAAAAAAACTTACTTTAACATTTAACTACGTTATAAGATCATGATTATATTGGTTTTCTGCTTATTATCAGGGTTTAAATTGAAAACAACTTTTTACTTTAAGGAGTATAATTCATTAGCATAAAAATAAATTTGCTCTAGAATACAAACATGTCAAACAAATACATTTTATTGCACGTACTTGCAGTGACCTACGTACGTACTACGTATTTCTAGTATTGTCGATTCGCCTACAAATAAATTAACTTCATTCACCAAACATTTGATGCTATAACAATGATTCACCTACAGAAAATGGTTCATTATTTAAAAGTGCTAATTAGCCCTTTTCGGGCGAGTAATTTTGTGCGAATTCGCTAATCCCTGTCTCTACTACTGTTTATAAATGCGAAAGTAACTCTGTCGGTCTGTTCGTTACGTTTTCACGCCTAAACCGCTAAACCGATCGTTATGAAATTTGGCAGAGATAAAGTCTGGGATATGGAGAAAGACATAGGCTACTTTTTTACGCGATAACTGACATCCACGCGGGCCGCGGATAAAAGCTAGTGAGTCATAAAAACATGTTCTAAGGAGCCTCCAAACGGCCCACAATCTGCCTATCCAAACAAAAATTTCTAAAACTACTAGGTAACTAATCTCAACAATGTTCATAAACCCAAATCTCTAGCATAGTAATAAACAGTGAAATTTAATGGTGTCATAACTTATTCAAGTCGAACCAGTAAATTGAGCATATAAATTGGTTTAAGTACTACACAGCCGTCCTATTTGAGTTTTGACTGAAATAGTCATAAACATAACGGTTATAGGGCGTGATTGTGTAGGTGAAGTGAATTTGAATATGGTTGAAAGTTTTACGGAAAATGCAGGTAAAGTCCCAAATTAAGAAGTATTCCCGGGAATTGAGCACCTAATGTATGGGAATACCTTGGTGCTCAATGCATATTTGCTCTAAAAATTGGTGCTCAAACGGGAATACTTCCAAATTAAAAGTGGAGTAAAGAGGAATCTCAACCGTGAAAACTTATGTGAAGTGACTTTGAAGTCAGTGTCAGTCCACGAGCACACGAAGCATGACCACCATAGAAACGGATTTTGTCGACGAAAAAATAGACAAAATGACAGATTGTAGAAAGATTTCTACTGTTATAACGGCGATGTTAAAACAAAGAGATGAAATGATTATGTTCTTCAGTCGACAAAAGTCTACGATGTCAAGCATGACAACCAATTTATCTCTACTTTCGGTATTGGCGGAAGATATTTTTTACAAAATTATGTTAGTTAAAATGATCAAATAAAACCCTCTTAGTTCATTTAATCCCATTGAATGACTATTTATGAAAAATCTTATATCTTAGCGCATCCACCATAACTACATCACTAGCTACCTCCCCGTTGCTATGGAAAGAATAACTATGTCTTGTCTTCATAGAAACGCAAACTTTGTTGGTACTCTTACACATTTTATAATTTCACTGAAAACAAGTAATATCTACATAATTTATTTAACCATTTTAAACAATATATACACTAACACTAAAATAAACATACCATGTACAAGTACATTAAGTAAAAAAAAAGACATTGATATTATCTTTCTGAATCCATTCTATCAAAGCTACTATACAATCCAGATCAAAACACCACACCTGTGTCAAATCAAATCAATTTTATTCCTACGTCAGATCAAATACACCTCGATACTGTTCACAAACGAAACAAAATAAAAACTCTTCTAAATCTACATAGAACGACACTTTACACAGACACATGACAAATTGACAAATCGTACCAAAACCGGGATGCCATTTTTCGTCCCCGAACCAAAAACCCGGGATTTATTACCGAAGAAAGTAGTTGAAAACTCGATTATTCATTTTCATTGTGTCTTATTAAAGCTGAACTAAAAATAAAACAGAACAGTAAATAGGACTTTGAAGGTGTATTTACAGGGGTTGATTTTCGACCTGCAGCTAGTCGCTTAACAAATCGTCTCACAAAGTCGCATTTCCGATCTAACCCATTCTTGTCATGGGCACGCGACGATTGCGGCGGTAAGTCCCCTCTTTGAGGAGTGGTTTGAGAGGCGGCATGGCGTCCTCACCTTCCGCCTGACGCAGGTCCTCACCGGACACGGTTGTTTCGGGAGGTTCCTGTTTCGGATAGGGCGGGAGGAAACGCCCGGGTGTTTCCACTGCGAAGATCGCCCTGAGGACACGGTGGAGCACACGGTGGCGGTCTGCCCTGCTTGGGCGGAGCAACGCCGTGTCCTCGTGGAGGCGATCGGCGGCGGCGATCTCTCGCGTCCGGCCCTGGTCCAGGCCATGGTACGGAGCGAGAGGGCATGGGGAGCCGTCACCTCCTTCAGCGAAGCAGTGATGCTCGCGAAGAGGGAGGCGGCGCACGTGAGGGAGAGGCAGCATATGCGCCCTCGCGACCCCAGCCGCCGCAGGATACGGAGACGCCCTGGGCGTAGGGAATCCCAGGCCGATTTCCGGCCACCGTAGGCATGGGCTTGCGGACGGCGAGTTATGGGTAGCTCGCTGTCCGGTAAGGACCAAGCCCAAGTCGACGGCGCGTTGTGTTCCACGCGTGCCTTAAAGAGATGTCAGCACAAAAAGTGATGGGGCCCGCAAGGGTCGATGCCTGCCAGGGGTGCGGGTTTGTTCGAAAGAGACACCACAGCCCCTGACATACGGGCTACTGAAGGAACACGGGTGGGTTATAGTCAGTAAAAGTCTGACACGCCCTCCTGCTCCACCCAGAGCGGGAGAAGTTATTTGATGATTTCCCACCCAAAAAAAAAAAACCCATTCTTGTCTGGCCTCTTCCAACGGCGCCCTAAGCCGAGGTTCGAACACCACATGGGGTGCCCTTTGCGTGTAGTTGCTTAGCTTTAAGCTGGCTAGAAACCACAAGGCCGAAACCAGCAAGTTCGATCAACAAGCTGACAACCTCCTAGAATAACTCGCGAAACGTCCTTCCCAAACAAAAGTAAGTTGCAGAGGTACCATTCCCATTAAAGGCTACCTTTTCAACAGAGATGTACGAGGTAGCTAAAAGGCTTCAGTTTTGTTGAACCCTTTTCCATCAGCCTTACACAGTCAACTAAAATCGTAAGCGACTAGCGGTAAGTACTGCAAAAACAATAATAAATATTATTTAAACTTTATTTTCATAAACAAAAACAGATTTAACTTGTTTTATATAAAGAAAATTTAAATGAGCTTGGGTAGTAACACAATGCAATACAAATCTAGGAACTGAAATCTGTACACAATTTGCAAAACCCTGTCTCTCAAACTAGGTAACCTGTATCTTGAGAGACAGTGATTCAGCTTAGAATGTCATGCTGTAAGTATATAGTAGACTGTGTCGATCTACCTGTGCGATTGAATATATAAAAGCTAATTTAAGTATATAATTACGTGATGTGTTAGTGTGTGTGTGTGTGTGTGTGTGTATGTGTATGTGTGTGTGGGGGTGTCTGTGTGTGTGGGGTGTGTGTGTGTGCGTGTGTGTTTGTGTCTGTTGTGTGTGGAGTTCAACAGCGCAAAATATGCCTTGATATGGCTAACTATCGCACGTAAGCATTTACAGGGTCGATTTTAGTAACTCCGATGCAGCCTGTCGGTAAACCTACTCAAAATTGGCGTTTGCTATTGAACTCACCTACTGTCTCGTAGTAAAGGTGGGGGACTAGGTCGAAGGTTCATACCCAAACAGGCGCTTTACTTTGTGTAAAATATTTCATCACCACTGCTCTCAAAACGGGGAAGGAAAACATCGTAAGGAAACCTATGTACTCGTATATGTGTATGTCCTAGAACATACACATATTATACGAGTACATAACATATATACATAGAAGACATGTGACATCTACCAACCAGCACTGAGCTCGTGTGGTGGATTGCGGCTCACACCCACTCACCGAGAGGAGGCCTGTGTCCCAGCAGTGGGAACATTATAGACTGACTATGCTGTCTCGTGTTCCGTGTGGTGCCGGAAGTAAAAGAATAGCACCATCCCATTTTTTCGCGTTGGTGTTGTAGAAGGCGACTAAAGAACTTACTAGAGAATGGGCAGCAGCGTTCTCTATGCATTTTACCACCATACTGCGATCGCCAACCCGCCTGCCAAGCGTGGCGATTATGGCAAAATCCCCTTTTGGGGGAGGCCTATGTCCAAAAGTGGACATCTTTTGGCTGAAATGATGATGATGCTGTCTCGTCAATTTGCGCCTTACGATCTAGTCGTGCGGCGGAAATCGACCCGTGTAGTTACCCCATAAGACACAAAGTCCGGAACAAACTACTTTAAAAATTCACAACTTCGCGATGCGGCCTCCTTTCAAACACAGTCGAAACCTTTTATTCCCGTAGTTTTGGCTTCTAATTCACTTAATTCGGTGTACGCCAATGCAGACTGCTCCGAATCGTATGTTGGTTCGTGACCAGAATTCGTATTGACTTTTTCACCTGGGTGGAGCATTATTTTTCTTCTTTAATCAGTGTAATGTCTTGGGTCTCTGGGTTTTCCGGGGAGCGAGAAATAACCGTCTGCATGTGTTAGGATTTTTAAGACGTTATAAGATTACTGAATGAATTTATGGTACACCATTTTCTGCATCAGGATAATATAGTACGTTTCCAGTTAAGTGAAGCGCCGGGTTAGCCTGCAAAATTCAAATTTTCTTACGTTTTATGCATTTTTCAGTTCAGTGTCAGGCTGTATATTACTTGACATTGCCTATACGTAAATTTTGATGCCGACTATTTATTAATGATTGTAATGGAAATCATGTCACTTGGTTCAAATAGGTTCATTTTATTTATGTAGATTCTTTAACATATTGTGAATGAGAGAACGTTGTAGGCCTTACAGACTAGATTTGTAGAAGATTTTCTATTCTGTATTTTCATTCCTCTAAGTACCTGGTACTTATTGAAAGGCCTGCAGTGTCCTCCCATACCTGTTATCACTGTAATTTGAAAACATTGTAAAAGCCAATTATTTTTAAAAGAATAACCGTGGAGTTTCTTGCCGGCGCTTCTCCATAGGATGCGACAAATTGGAACCGTGCACCTAGCTTCTGACGTGTCATAGGTGCCCATGCAGGTTTATGTTGTATTTTATTACTTTTACTTTTATTACCTAGTTCTAATTTACTCTTTACTTTTTACACATTGTTAATTTATTACTTACATTAAGTTTTTATGCACTTCATAGCCTGAAACACAGGTTCAACCTAGTCCAGGCAATAAGCAACTGTGTTCTATTTTAATTATTAAGATACTCTGTAAATGTGCTCATTTTTATAAATAAACGATTATTATTATGTGAAATAAAATATTTTGATTTCATTTGAACAAAATAAGAATCGGGGCCTCGTAACTTAATATAATCTACATGAATTAAAAGAAAAGTCCTGACTGACTGACTCTCAACGCCCAGCCCAAACCCTTGGAACAAGAAAGCTGAAATTTTGCACAGACACGAAACACACACATACGAAAGGATTTTTCGAAATTCAATCCCTAAGGGAGTTAAATAGGAGATGAAAGTTCCGCGCGGGCGAAGCCACTGCCAAAAAAAAAAACTAGTAATCAATAAAATGCAACGTTTTTTTTTTTTGTGTAGGATGAAAAATTATATACGATGGCACGTGAGGGAGAGGCAGTATATGCGCCCTGACGGCCCTAGCCGCCGGAGAAGATGCCCTGAGCGTCGGGAATCCCAGGGTGATTCCCAGCCACCGTAAACGCGGGCCGGCGAGTAATGGGTAGCTCGCTGTCCGGCAAGGACCAAGCCCGGGTCGACGGCGCGTTGTGTTCCACGCTCACCTCAAAGAGATGTCAGCACCAACTGGTGAGGTCCGCAAGGGCCGATACCTGCCAGGGGTGCGGGTTGTTTACGTATGTATTTATTTATTTGGAAACTCTACAGCTTATAATTAATTTACATGAGTATGAATGTGAATTTTCACCTCAATATCAATGAACAGCTCAATGCAATTTCGTCAAAGTTACCTAACAGTTACCTAACAGTTATCTAACAGTTTTCTTACACTGCTCGTGATAGTGAGATGATGACAATTATCTCTTAAGCCAAAATTTGCTTTCATATTGACGTCTCCTGAATTTAAAACAAAATGTGCCTACCTAATTTTTGCGATTCATTGTGGCATATCAGTCGACTAGCGCGAATGAACTGGTCCAAATCGGGCGAATCGTTACTTTTAATTAATATAATAAGTTCTACAGGCGACTCGCACTAAACTAATTTGTTTGTGTTCGAATTGACAATTCCAGAAGCACGAATCAGGGCAATTAGCACGTTTTGTATTTAAATTAATAAAGTTACTGTTCTTTTTCTTTTCCGTGTGATGCCGAACATAAAAGAATAGCACCATCCTATTTCATCCCGTGGGTGTCGTAGAAGGCGACTAAGGGAGTTACTAGAGAATGGGCAGCAGCGTTCTCTATGCATTTGACCATCATACTGCGATCGCCAACCCGCCTGCCAAGTGTGATGATTATGGCAAAGCCCCCCTTTTGGGGGAGGCTTATGTGCAGCAGTGGACATCTTTGGCCTGAAATGATGATGATGAACTGCTCCATATGCAAGGTCAACACTATTACCTTGTTGTAAATTTTTAAGCACATACTTATCAATGTCTGTACCCAACCTAGCTAATGAATAAAAATGCAGACTTCAAAATTAATAACAACTTCTCAGTATCAAACAACTGCAACTCAAATTCCACTTTGATCTCTCTCCCGTTCACCACCAAACCCCAAGAGTACTATACGTTTAGCATAATAAATCGATGGATAGCTTGAAGTTCTACCATGACTGAATAGCGGGCAGGGAGCTCAGTAGTTTCCAACTCGATCGTCATGGGATTATGATACTTAAGTGAATGTATGGAGGTATGTAGATCAGTTAAATTAATAATTTGATTGATTATAACGGAGTAAGGATGTGTTTATATGGTAAGGGTATTGTTTCAAAGTCTGTGTTGTTTGAAGGTCAAGTATGAAACAAGACGAAAGAAAAGGCTAGTCTTGTTTGTTGTTGTTTCTGAAGAGTTAAGGTCAAATTTTCGCCTTGATACTTTGTAAAAATACAGGAAAAGTTTTTATCCAGTGCGCAAATTTTAACCATGAATTCAACATATACTAGAATCCCTTAGCGCAGAAATTTTTCGCCGGTTGTCCATAAAAAAAAATCAGGTGTTCCATACGAGTCCATTTTGACCGCGTAGGTATTGATTGCACTTTTCTATGAAACAGCTGATTTTTCTTTTTATAACCGGCGAGTTCCAGAATGATAGGCTGAATTCATGGTTACAATTTGCGCACTGGATAAAAACTTACCCTGTATTCATAGCCTTGATCTAATATAGCAATAGCTTGAAAAATATAGCAATTTTGATCGTTTTTTTATGAATGTGCTGTTACTACCAATTGTAATAAAACTCCTCGAGTAGATAATAATTACTTAATTACTCCAATCCAACAATGTACTGTAAAAGCAACTACCTACAAATAACCAGGTACAATATTGATGTAAAATTGTCAAAAAAAATAAAAAATCACAATGTTACATTATTATTATTATAAGGTCATGAGCAAAATTATAAATTAATTAGTAAATTAATAAATCATTTTAACTAGTTAGTAAATTATTAAATCATTTTATCTTGTTAGTAGTAAATTAATAAATTATTTTTGCAAGTTCAAATCGTGCGCAAAAGTATTTCAAATAATGTCAAGTTTGTCCAACCTGTGGCTCGCTCCGAGATCAAGTGAACGAATCGATTGCTAGATCGCGCCATAACCACCTGTCAACTGTTCCCACTTGGTGTTGCTACATAAATAATTGTTTTCAATAATCTTTATGTCAATTTAGTCGATATAAATATACTAATACAATGTATAAAGGTTGATAAAGGTTGTGTGATCCTCGTTCAAGTGGTCACTTGAATCAGGTTTAACCAATGTTGTTTTTTGTTGTTTTTAAATCAAATTGTATTCGGTAGTAGCCGACTCAACGGACGTTGTCCTGTCAAAATTTTAATAATTCGTACAATATTTCCATAGAAAATGAAATTTCAGATTTTCTGATTTTTTTGTTTCTCCTAATTTTCTATTTCGTCAAACCAAGTTTCTATTAAAGCTTGCCTAAAAATCAAAAAATAAATAAAAGTGTAGCCATTTTTGAGTTATAGGGAGAAAAACGATTTTTATGCAATTTACCTAAATAGAAAATTGT
Source organism: Polymixis flavicincta (assembly GCA_949987655.1). Classification (NCBI taxonomy): domain Eukaryota; kingdom Metazoa; phylum Arthropoda; class Insecta; order Lepidoptera; family Noctuidae; genus Polymixis; species Polymixis flavicincta. Next base: position 10,244,758 of record OX465195.1, on the reverse strand, counting down.
TTTTCAGGGTTCTCTAGTAAAACAAGAAATCCTTATAGTATTGCCAAGTCCCTCTGTAAGTCTATTTTTCCGCGGTTTTTATTTTACGCAACCGGAGTTTTGAAAAAACGAACACCGCTGATCAATACCTTCACTACCACGTCAAAAATAACGTACCCACTACTCGTAAAATTAAAACAAGAATTTTATTTCAACAGCGCTCTAAATATTTTTATTATGATCAAGAAGCTCTTAGTCGTAAACTTCGCTAGTACATTAGCATCATCGATAAAAAGTTACTTACTGTTATAAAACTTTATTTATTTGCATTTTTAAATTACCCCTCAATAAGATCGGGCTATCAATCTTAACGAGGGATGAGATCAGGACAGGCTATGTTAAAAAAGTAAAGTATCCTTGGAGTATCTTGTCCGTTCTTCTACATAGAGATCTACGTTTTGGAATGGGATATTATAGGATAGTTCAAATTTATGTTACTTATACGTAACGTCGCGCGTTCGTGCTTCGTGCCTTTGGGCATGGCTTCACCAAAATAATTTTTTTTTAATGTTTTCTTTGTTTTTTCGAAAATTAGAGTCACATAAATAGGTCCTTCGGATCTCTTGAATAGTTACCTTTTCATCATATCAGCCGAAAGACGTCCACTGCTAGACTTAAGCCTCCCCCAAAATGGGGGGATTTGCCATAATCGCCACGCTTGGCAGGCGGGTTGGCGATCGCAGTATGGTGGTAAAATGCATAGAGAACGCTGCTGCTCATTCTCTAGTAAGTCCCTTAGTCGCCTTCTACGACACCCACGGGAAGAGATGGGATGGTGCTATTCTTTTACGCCCGGCACCACACGGGACCTGTTACCTTTTACATGTGTCTTATTTCCAACTTCTTCCTGTATACATGCTAAACACCTATTCTTTTTTTTTTGGGTACTTTACCTCCCCACTTACTGTCTCACTGCTGGAGTAAGGCCTCCCCAAGTCTTTCCAGAGATCTTTTCTCATGCCAACTCGCTCGCTCTTTGCTCCTGAAGTGAAGCTTCCACAGAAAAATACTTACACTTTGAACAGGCTCAATTTTTGAAACGCTTATCTCCAATCTCCATTAATTATTTATTTTACTACGACGCAATGTGACGCCATTTTGTTTCAAAAGTAATTGTACTCGTATCAGTAAATTCAAATGAGTACAGACAGAAAGAACAATAACTTCGACCACTTGTTTACTGAACCACCGCCTGCTGTAATTAATTTTCGTGCCTACTTATTTATTTATATCGTTTTTCACGAACACAGCCAATTTCATTACCACAGTGTTATTTACTTGCTGTGGGTGAGGCGTGAAAAACATGTAGCCTACAAAAAAATAATTATGTAGGCAAGACCTAATTTAAAGTGTCAAATGTTTTGTGAGCCATTAATTAAACAGTGTTTATCAGAAAAGTGTCGGACTAGGAAGCGCTGGGTATATGACGTAATAATTGCAGTAGTAGGAAAACAAAGGACAAAGAAGCTGCAGGCAGAGAAAACTGGAATAAGCTGGCGGAGGCCTATACCCAAGAAGGGGTTACTATCTCTAATATGTTGATATATGGAAATAATATTTAACATAAACTAAAAAAAAAAACGAACCAACACAACTGAAAAAAAAAAATCCCTACTGATATTTTAAATGCGAAAGTAACTCTGTCTGTCTGTTACGCATTCACGCCTAAACCGCTGGACAGATCGTCATAAAATTGTGCAGAGTATAGCCTGGGATATGGAGAAGGACATAGGTTACTTTCTTACGCGATAACCGACATCCACGCGAGCGGGGCCGCCAGCAAAAGCTAGTATATTATATATTTTACAGAACTTTTAAATCTAGGTGCTAATTTATATGAATAAGTGAAATGTAAATATTGTATGGATGAGGAAATTAAAAGGCTTTTTAATTTTTTTTCAGAAACTTGTGGTCAAAATTAAGGGTGTAGTAGACCATCAAACTGAACAGTTTTCTCTACGAGACCAACGTCGTTATCGAGATAAAGTAATCAGTGGTCCCATACTAAACTTCATTACAAACTCTACCCAAAATGTATGGGACGACCGATTATTTAGTGAGTAGATAACGTCAACACGACAGTCTATACGACTGTATGAAAGAAGAGGTGGCTAGGAAAGGGGTAATTCATCATCATCATAATTTCAGCCGGAAGACGGCCACTGCTGGACATAGGCCTTCCCCAATTTGGGAGGGCTTGCCATAATCGCCACGCCTGGCAGGCGGGTTGGCGATCGCAGTGTGGTGAGAAAATGCACAGAGAACGCTGCTGCCCATTATTTAGTACCTAAGTCCCTTAGTCACCTCCTACGACATCCACGGGATGAGATGGGATGGTGCTATTCTTTACGTCCGGCACCAAACGGAACGGGGTAATTACTAACTACTAATTACCAATAACAACTAATAGAGAAGTATAGACGAAAAAGACATGCCGCACCGAAAGATAAAGGGCAAGAGAAATCATCAACGATGAACGTAAATATTTAAACAACTCTTAATAAGATGTTGAACAATGAAAGTGGCTCTGGTTTTCACGTCTAAGCCGATTGTACTGCAACTTAATACCCGGACACCCACCGGGACATCGATGCGATAACTGAAACCATGGATTCAGCATAAATGATCTAGATCCCCCAGCGTAGAATTTTTCGTACGATACTAAAACAAAAAACAAATCTGTTGTTTCATCGAAAAGTGAATACCTAGGGGCGACGACGGTATCTCTTTCGAACAACCCGCACCCCTGGCAGGCATCGGGCCTTGCGGACCCCACCAGTTGTTGCTGAAAACTCTGACGGCGCGCGTGGAACACAACCCGCCGTTGACCTGGGCTTGGTCCTTACCGGACAGCGAGCTACCCATTACTCGCCGTATTATTAAATGAATTATTATTACAAGGCACGGTAATTACCTATGTCAAAGTTCTCATTTTGATTTTCAGGATCAGTGAAAAAAAGACTTTCTGTGAAGAGATGCTCGTGTTTCGTACGGCACGTGTATCCAGTGTAAAACAAAAACAAAAGAATGCTCAATTTTTGTTCTCATACCACACGAAAAATATTTTAGGAATCCCAACCCGTTAGAAAGTAATAAGGGAATAAATGACACATCTGGAGATATAACCGTAATTTATTCTAAACATACTCGTAAAGATTCCTTTTTTACCTAAAGATAGTCATCTTACTTAAGCTCACTGCATTAGGACTCTCTTCTTTACACCGTAGTCATAAAATACACCGCATGAAGATACATTCTCGGAGCAAAAAGAAAGAATTGTGTTTTCTAGACTTCGTATATAAATGTGTTTTCTTAAGAGATTTTAGACACCACTGAATTCAGGCAAATGAAAATATTCTAAGGAAGCTGAAAATTTGACATCGCCATGTTGGCGATTGCAGTGAAAAAGTCCACCAACCCGCACTGGGCCCGCGTGGTGGATCACGGCCCAATCCCTCTCACAGAGAGGAGGCCTGTGTCCCAGCAGTGGGAACATTATAGGCTGATGATGATGCATGGGCACTTGTGAAATGTCAGAAGCTAGGTGCACGGTTCCAAACTGGTGGACTGGTGACTAATGCTCGTTTCATTTCTCTGTGTAGCAGATTTTCGTATTAAAGTGACATTATGGTATGTGGCTAGATCGGACGAGGACATAATTTCAAAGACTAAGGTGATAGTGTAGGCAGCATTTTGTGTTTGTGCTATTCGCGAAAAAATAAAGCTGAAGAATTTGTTTGAACGCGTTAATAATATATCTAGAATTAATAGTCGGATTAAAAAAAATTGTTGAAGCTATTAAAAATAACATTTCTAATCTGTTCCACCGAACAGTACTTAGCAAGATTTTGCTTTCGTGCCTTACGTGGAGTAGCTTTTTTTTTTTTTTTTTTGGGTGGGAAATCATTAAATAACTTCTCCCGCTCTGGGTGGAGCAGGAGGGCGTGTCAGACTTTTACTGAATAAAACCCACCCGTGTTCCTTCAGTAGCCCGTATACCAGGGGCTGTGGTATCTCTTTCAAACAAACCCGCACCCCTGGCAGGCATCGGCCCTTGCGGGCCCCATCATTTTTTGTGCTGACATCTCTTTGAGGCACGCGTGGAACACAACGCGCCGTCGACTTGGGCTTGGTCCTTACCTGACAGCGAGCTACCCATTACTCGCCGTCCGCAAGCTCATGCCTACGGTGGCCGGAAATCGGCCTGGGATTCCCGACGCCCAGGGCGTCTCCTGCGGCGGCTAGGGTCGCGAGGGCGCATATGCTGCCTCTCCCTCACGTGCGCCACCTCCCTCTTCGCGAGCATCACTGCTTTGCTGAAGGAGGTGACGGCTGCCCATGCCCTCTCGCTCCGTACCATGGCCTGGACCAGGGCCGGACGCGAGAGATCGCCTCCACGAGGACACGGCGGTGCTCTGCCCCGGGCAGCCGGGCAGACCGCCACCGTGTGCTCCACCGTGTCCTCAGGGCGATCTTCGCAGTGGAAACACCCGGGCGTTTCCTCCCGCCCTATCCGAAACAGGAACCTCCCGAAACAACCGTGTCCGGTGAGGACCTGCGTCAGGCGGAAGGTGAGGACGCCATGCCACCTCTCAAGCCACTCCTCAAAGAGGGGACTTACCGCCGCAAACGTGGCGTGCCCAGCACTGGGTTGCGACAATCGCACACTCCATGTCGCCATGAGATCCCGCCGGAGCTCTGTCCGCTGTGCCGCGATTTCCTGCGGCAGCGGAGTTACGCCCCGGCGTTTGGCCTCCTCGCGCCACTCCCACATTTGCGCGAGGACCTTTGCCTCCAGATCCCATGGCGGTAATCCGGCAAGGAGGCCCGCCGCCTCGCCGGAGATCGTGCGATATCCTCGGATCATCCTGATCGCCATGACCCTATGGGACGCCCTCAACCTGTGAGCTGGTTGGCGCCTCAATGTAGGCGCCCACACCGGCGCCCCGTATAGGGCCATGGACCGCACGATCCCCGCGTAGAGCCTCCGGCAGGAGGCGTTTGGCTCCCCTAGATTGGGCAAGAGCCGCTTCAACGCAGCCCCGGCCCGCTCCAGTCTGGGAGCCAAACGGCGGAAATCCTCCGTTACGTGGAGTAGCTTAGGTGCCGTTCACTCATGTGCGGTTGAAATCGGTGGACTAACTCAAAAATATCCTCCACGAATGGTGATATTTGAGTACATCCAGCACCTGGACAGTAAGCCTCGCAGTTTGCTTTATCAAGCGATTATAGCATAGCTCCAATCCGAAAGACTACGAAGTTTGTCTAATGTCAAATCAGGGATATTAATTATTTATTAAAATTTAGTTTCAACTTAAATTGTCCTTATATTTTAATAACAACTGTAATTTTATAACAGTGGTATGAAATGGTTATAACGTGGACAATTGACGTAGTGTGTCAATTTTAACTAGCTTTTTCCGGCGTCTTCGCCCGCGTAGCGGTCTAAAATTATCCCACGAGAACGTACTATCGGGACAAAAAGGTGTCATATGTATACGAGTGCCAAATTTCATACATATCTGTGTAGCCGTTTTTACGTGGTTGAATAACAAACATCTAAATAACCAAACATACAAACTCATACATTAACAATATTTGTAGGACTTGATTTTACCAGCGACTCCACCCACGTGGAGGTCGAAGTCTATCCCACGGGAATGTACTATCGAGATAATTAGTATGCTACGTGTTATTCCAGGTTACAAACTATCTGTGTGCCAAATTTCATATAAATCTGTTCAGCCGTTTTTGCATGATTGAGTAACAAACATCTAAACATTCCTACATACTTTCACATTAATAACATTAGTAGGATAATTTCCCTATTTTTATCAATGCTGGTTGTCAGCTATTAACTTTTCTGACTAGCCATACTGATAAGTGAAAGAAGTGTAGTAAAATACAGTAAAGGTGAATCTTGTAAATTTTTTTTGCGCGTGCATTTTTTGGGCGTGTTTAAGTAATGAAATAAGTGTAAAATCTCCAAAACCAAGTCAGTACCGACAAAGTTCAATTTTCGAAATGTGCAATAAAGTATAAGGGTCATTGATTTATGCAGTGGTTTATTCATAAAACCCGATAATCCGAAGTACTTTTCAAAAAAAAATACGCGCCTGTTTTTCTTTATAATGATCCTGCATGTTCTCAATAACGTTGGGCATGTAGACAGCGTCTTACTAACGACAGTGTGCTTTTTAGCCAGGCCCACCAGTGAGTTCGAGCCAGCGACTAGGTTCTTAAGAATAATGTTACAGGACGGTGTGACTAAAATCAACCATAATCAAAGAATAATACATGCGTTATTCACATACCTACATATAAAGATACACAATTTAATAGAATTCTCAGTACACAGTGATCGTCTAGAGGTCGTTATGTTTTTATATACGTTACGTATAATTGAGTTGTCTAATCACTGTCAACGTACTCGTTTATTTTATTAAGTAAACTGTATGAGACTGTAACAAGTGGTAACTTTTGTACTTGTTTAAGTATTATGTAGAGTTTTTCAAGTTCGTTCTAGAGTAATTTTGTTGATCTTTGGGAATTAGATTTGACTTAGTTTACGTATGCCTTGTTTATTAATTTGCCATGTAACCCTAGCATAGTTTAATTTGCCGTGGCTCTTAAAAAATAAATCAAATGAATATTCATTTATTTCAGGTACCGCCGGGTGGTACCAACCCATATTTGAAAACATATTTAAATTATTCAATAATAAATATGAAATCACACAAAAATAAATACAATATTAATAAAATAAGTAAAAGACACAAATTATGTCATTCACATTCAATCATAATCAACTCATATTAATTACAGTACTCTCTTACGAGCGAAACTATACAGGATAATTTTTTAACCAGTGCGCAAACTGTAATCATGAATTCAGCATAACCGACGAAAAATTTGTTCGCTGGAGGGTCTAAAATGATATGCTGAATTCATGGTTACAGTTTGCGCACTGGTTAAAAATTTACTCTGTGTGAAACTTGTCCAACCTATTTGCTATCATACTTAGAACGGCATTAGAGCTAGCCCGCACTCTGCGAACAATAAACACACAGCGCTTCCGCATAGTCGTACGAAAATAGACCGTGTGCGCCCATGCGAACAAAGCTACAACTCTTAAGAGTTGAGATCTTAAGAACTTCTGGATTGACTCTGCCACCAACTAATAACGAAACATGAAAGAGTTCAGTGTGTGTCAGATATAATGTTCAGCTGATAAATGACATCCAGAGAAATAAATTAAACCAACAACCTAATACCACTCTTTACAATAACAAGAGGCTCGTGGCTAAGTAATCACAGCTGTACGGGTCGACAGATTAGGTTAAGCTACACTTGCCGGGGTTGGTCTGTGGATGGGTGGCCATCTTTATATGCCGAGACTTCGTATCTCGGAAAGCACGTTAAACCGTTGGTACCGCTGTCATTCGTGGATCTTTGACAGTCGTTACGGGTCGTTGGAAGCCCAAAAACCTGATGACCAGTCTTACCAAGGGGTATCCTGTTACCCAGTAACTGGGTTGTGGAGGTCAGATAGGCAGTCGCTCCGTGTAAAATACGAGTATTCAGCTGCATCTGGTTAGACTGGAAGCTGACCCCAAAACATAGTGGGGAGAAAGCTAGGCAGATTGACTCTTTACAATATTAGTTTAGATTATGTACAACAGCTGAAAATATTTGAGCGAATAAATGGGTCGTAAACAGTTTGTGAAAATTATCATTTATTAGACCAATCTTATTCCTTATAAATTGATACGACTTACGATATTCACGTATTTAAGAACCTAATAATATATCACCATTATTACAGCCGTCGCCGCCAGCATTTCAATTTATCAGAATATAAAATCAGTTTTTTTTCATCTGTCGATTAAATTATAAGTGCTACTCAAATATTCTAAAACTTTGAAAAGTTTAATGCCTTTTCATCGAGTATTTTTTTGGAATTCATCCAATATTTTTATTAGTTTTCTTAATAGGTACTGTTTGATGATTGTCTGGTTATAAAAGAGTTTGTTTTTAGTTATATTAGGTTCTTTAATAGAACTACGGGTTTAAACTGCATAACATCACGCCTGTATACTCCGAAGGGTTATGCAGTGGTAGACTTATAGCACACTCAAATTCTGCCATCCCACAAAATATGTAACACGGTACAAATCCAGACCACAGGGACTAACCTGTGTAGTCTGAATTTGTACACGGTTAGGAGGCGTCCATTAATTACAGGGGGCAATTTTGGCGATTTTTCTACATTCACCCCCGCTCTGGTAAAATGTCGTGAGATTTGGCTCGACCCTCCCCGTCCCCATAAACTCACGTGAGATATTTCAAAATAAGTACGTGTTTTTTGTGTAAAAACGTTAATCTGTGCTTATTTGCGTTTGATTTATGTGTTGCAATTGGCTGGTGGCGGTTTAACCATCGAGGAGCTACTGTGCTAATTTGTGGCGTCCGCATAGTCGCGATAAATATTATTTTGTAGGATTTAGACATATTGGCAGAAAAACATGTTTTACATAATTTAACACAGTTTTTTCGCAATGTTACACTGTTTCATTGCGAAAAAAATATATTTTCCGAGACTCCTTTCTCTCCTAAGTGACATTGGTTGAAATTTAACTCGACCCCCCCCCCCCCTCCCCGTAAAAATCTCGCGTAATTAATGGACGCCCCCTTACTACTGAGAAATTCCAGCTGGAATAACCCAATATACCTTCGCCCGACCCGAAAATCAAATTCAGTACTTCATGTCCAGCAGTCTGTAGCGAGTATCTATCAAAATACTAGCACTGCGACATTTTTTTAAATATCGCAGCATCATGCTAAGGAAGGAGCCTTTTGGACTAGTGCAGGACTTTCTGTTTTTTTTAGTTTTTCTTTGCAAGTACTTAGTTTTGTTTTTTATACTTTTTGTACGATTGTGTGTTCAGTTTAGGATGTGATATTTTTGTGCAAGACACAATAAATACTTTTCTTTCTTTCTTTAGCGTCTGCGGCTAATAGAATAACAAGGCAGAGTCATTGTCTGTAGTAGGCTACAGTCTGGATTTCTTTGGTAAAATACTCGCCAAAAATGCTATCATTAGCCACAACACCTCTGCCTGCTTCTTCGATGAATACCTTCAAGCTTGATACTTCATTTACAATTTGAGGTAACACGCATTCGTGTTAACTTTATTCTTTGTCAGTTCCAACTCAATCAATATCAATGTAGCTAGTTCACAGCTTCTTCTAATGTAGCGTTAGTAGAGCATAAGCTTCTATTGTCGTGTTCTGCTTTCCTTTAACAATTCTGTTTGTAGATGAAGGAACGGGAATCTAGTTGCAGTCACTCAATTCTCTTGCATCAATGCATCAAATATATATTTACAGAAGTTCGAGTCCCTACAATGAGCGGAAACGCACGTGTTAAATTATTTATTTGTTATTGTAATACTGTGTGGTGGATAGTGCCATCTGTCACATTAACGAAGCGTTGAACAAATGTATCTAATTTGACTACATGTTTACAAAAAATAACTGGCTTAACTTTTGAAAATAACTTGGATGTTGTTACAATAAATGATTACTTAGTATTTAATTATACTTGTAATATGTTTTTGGTTTTCTAATGTTAGATAGATAGTTTAGATAGATACTTTTGATTGTTTTAAATTACGAATCGGTTCTTAATAGATTGCTTAATTACCATAAAATGTTTTAAAACGTTTTCACTACTTATCCTTTGATTAATAATATCTGTGTTAGAAGTTATTGAGCCAAAATGTGTGACGATCTGTAACTTGTTCAAAATGGCGGGAAATGTTTAACGTAAATTGTCATTGGTAGGATATAAAAACGATTGTAATGACGTTATCGAGACAGTTGCTTGGTAGATGTTCAGTTGGATAGTCCTAGTGCCGTTGTTGTGTGGAATAGATCGACCAGATGTCATATAAGTTAAGTAATTTATTATTATAATGGTATAATAATAAATTACTTAACTTATATGACATCTGCATCATTATGGAATTGTTGCTTATTATATATCATGTTGTTGTAATAATGCTGAGTTATCTTGGATAAAGGTCCAAGAGTTGTAATTAAATGTAATAGCAATGTAAGAGATATGCTGATGGAATATATCTATACTGTTTCCATGGAGTTTCTTGTCCTTCTTCTCCAAAAGAAAGACCTAGCTATGGAACGGACAAATAGATTTCTGATTTAATAATGACAAGCCTAATTTGAATAATAATTATCTAGTCTTGTCTTTCTGTGCTTTACTTCATGAAATCCTTTCCCTACACACCATATTCCTAAGAATATTTATATACATTAAATAAGCAGTAACCATTCTGACATTTAAACCTTGATATTTGTTTTACATATACACACCTATAAATATTCATATATAACCACATATTTTCTGACACACGCACACGTAGACTCGCTTCATGTAAAGCGACTGCAAGCGCACTATTACATTATTTACATTACTTACATTACTTCTGAGATCGCTAAACAGTCACATATTGTTATGTACTTAACATATTCGTCAGCTGAAGGGCTATTTTGACTGATCATTGCACTATTAAATCTGCTTTACTGACTCAGCATTAGATATTGCATCGCCATTTCAATACCACAAAATAACATTTAGCAATCATCTTTACGTGTCAGACCGAATAACGTGACACTGACAGATTCTGACAATTAAATGAAATAAAAATGATTCATATGTCATTAAAATGGTTTTAGGTTGGAGTCAACTCAACATTGGTCAAATGTGTGTACTTCGATTTTTTTTCTGTTATTTTAATATAGTTTTCTACGCAATAGTCTGCCCAGTTTCATAGCTCGAAATTATATTATGTATTGTGTCCTGGCTTGATAAATAAAATAAAATTGAAAACTAAAACAGATTTAATATACTTGACAGTACAGTAAGCGCATTTTTGACTAGTATTCGTTTCAGATCTCTGCACTGTACGTATGTAAGTGTCTATGTGTATGCACATGCGTTTTTATGTCGCTGTACATAGAGAGCTAACCTTCTGTACTATCTATTTTGTGGTAAAAGTCACTCAATTCTCTTCCATCGTACATAAGGCAATCGTCGAAGCGAGGTCAGACTTGCGGTTCGGTGTTCAGTACAAGAACGCCATCAAATATAGAATTGTTGCAATTTGGAACGGTGTGCATTTGCGTTTAGGTTGCAAATTATTGTCATTGAAAGCTTGTATTCGTGAATTTCAGCGTTGAATTTCGCTCGGAATGCAAAGGTAAATTTTGAATATTTGTTCTAGTATGCTTAAGGCAGACAGAAATGAAAGACACTAGTTGCAAACCAGTCCGGAAGAGTGGCAAAAAATATCATGGTTATATCATCATCATAATTTCAGCCAAAACGTCCACTGTTGGACATAGGCCTCGCCCAAGCTTTCATCATCGTAATCAGCCTAAATTCCCTCCTCTCTGTGAGAGGGAGTGGGCCGTAATCCACCACGCGCGCCCAGTGCGGGTTAGTAGTTGTCACATGTCTTCGAGCTTCTGGTTCCAAGATGTTTTCCTTCGCCGTTTTTAGAGCAGTCACTATGAAATAATTTACACAAAGTAAAATGCCGGCCTGGGTTCGATCCTACGACCTACAACACGTAGGTCATCGCCGTTACCTCTGAGCCATCACTGCTTCCCAAGCTTTAGTTTTTGTTATTTTTGGGAGGAGTGCCTATAAAATATTTTTTAGGCCACCTTAGACAAACGAACAAACCAACATAAAAAAACGAAAACATTAAAAACTTTGTTACTAACAACACGAATTCTGAAGACAACAAAAACAAAGGAATCTTTATACCTGTACAATATAATACGACACAGCATACAAAAGCCTTCCACATTCAAACAATTTAAATTCCCGTATTCCTCATTGAACTCCTTTAATTTGAATTCCCTTCATAAGCATACGTGACATCAAACACCTACCATTGACATTTGCAAGGCCAAATGCTTTAGCGAAATTCGTACGAATAATTTCCTTTAAGGCGCTTTTAAATGGGTATTTTTTCACCGCAATTTGTGGCTGCAATATTTTTATGAATGAATGTCTTTATTTGACAGAAACACGATACGTTAAGGATATGATTTAAATATTTGGTTCAGCAAGTTTTGCCGACACAGCGGCATGCAAATACAATCTAAAATTGATAAAACAAACAATTAAAATAAGAAATGGACACGATATAAATCATTTTAAACATTAATAACAATAAATCAGTGTCTATACTTTGATGCAAGGTCATAAGAAAACAAGAAAAAACTCATTAAGAGAATAAAAACATTCATACAACAACCACTTTCTTAATTCAGTACAACATTTTGTAAAGGGCAGTTGCGTAATAGCTTTAGGCAAGCAACATCTTGGCAACTGTTTTCATGAATATTATTGTCCTTCATTATTACTTATACGTAACAGTTATGACTCATACATAATCTTATCTTTTAACTGGGATAAAGGCAAGGCAATAATGGCTGTTGCAATTACTGAAATTAATAAAGCAACATCACTGGACGTTTACTGAGATACCTGTGTTAGAAAGAGATACATATCATCTAAATATCTTAAATAATAATATATACTAGCTTTCGCCCGCGACTTCGCCCGCGTGGAAGTCGTAAATTATCCCGCGAGAACTTACTACCGGGATAAAAAGTATCCTGTGTGTTAATCTAGGTTATAATCTATCTGTGTGCCAAATTTTATCCAAATCCGTTCTGCCGTTTTTGCGTAATTGAGTAAAAAAAAACCAATCATCTTCACAAACTTTCACACTTATAATATTACGACTACTTAGACCACTCTTTTTTAGGGGTAGATTTTCGAAAAACTCTGATACACGTTATTATTTATATTTGATTTTAGACATAAAAACTGAGTTTTGAGTTAATCAGACCGCGCGTTAAAATTCTTCCATACAAACTTTGACACCCCCAATCCCCCTTTAGGGGGTAGTTTAGAAAAAAAAAATATTACCAACTTTATAGTTTACTTAGATAAGTATTTGTGCCAAGTTTCAAGCTTATTAACTGAAGGAATAAGATTTTTCATACAAACAAAATCCCCCCTTTTCACCCCCTTAAAGGTCGAAGTCAGTCAGTTTCTCCTTTTATATATATAGATTAAAGTCGCCTTTCGTGGCTTTCTGTATTACCGCGTCTTTCTTCTACAGTACGCATCGGACTTTCATGTGGTTTTCACCGCCATTTACAGAATGTACCTATTCCGGAAAGTAAAAAAAAAGTAAATTTTAAAATTACATAGTAAAGAAATCTCCTTGTTTGTCAAGACAGCAATAAAAATAGGCAGTACGCAAGTTAGGACATAAATGAAAAAAAAAACAATAGAAATGGCAGCAACATTAATAATATTCGATAGCGGATACTCAAAATATTGTTGAATTAATTTATTACAGGAAGCCTACCACGAGCTCTTAACGCGATCCAATTTAGGACCTAAACTGAACTGTTCTTCTAATTCGTACCATGACGTCAGTTTAACGATTCAATTTAGGCCATGCCATCTGACAGCGATTGTTCCAAAGTGAGTCGCAAGTTTTGGTTTCATTCATTCAATTTTGTACTAGTTTGGTACCATGACGTTTATAAAGCAGCTCAACTGAAACGCTCAACTGTCAAAATAAGCGATTCAATAAAAGTTAATATTTCTCGAACATAAACTGAAGCGTTTGGTGAATTATTGACGAAAACAAAGTTTTTTAGTGCTATTTTAGTGGAATTTTACAAAAACCAGTGTAAGTGTACTTTAATCTTTCCTATAAAGTCTAAAATACCTATTTCATATGCCTTTTATAATCGCATTTGTTTTTCTTTAACAGATGTCTGATGAACTACTTTTATTTGAGTTTTTGGAGGAAGATACTGCCTCTCAATATACCCAAAAACGTAAGAGACTGCAGTTACGTGGCCAGTTGGACCACTTCAATAATTTTGAGGATGCCGAATTCATTAGGCGCTACAGGCTGTCCAAAGAATTAGTGCTCGATTTGTGCGCTGAGTTGAGTCCAATGTTCAAAGAGCCTGCAATGTTCAAGTCAACGGATTTATCCTTAGAGAACAAGGTACCTAAATCTACGTTATTGTTTATTTAAAACTGTAGCAATACATCTGGGGCGGATGACAAACAATGCATGCACAAACTGTTCTTACAAACTATTAAAATAATACTTTACTAAAGAATAAAAAGGAATACAAATATTTTATCAATGGACGCGCCTACAATTACCTTAGTTTACACAAATAGCAAGACATTAATGAAACTACTAAACAATGAACTCTGTTACGGCGCTCGGCAATAAACATATACCCAAAATCCTGGGTCGCTGTAAAACAATGAATTCTATTATGACGCTTGGCAATTAACAAATACCCTAAATTCCCGAGTCGCCATGAAACTAACATCTGGTCACTTTCTAAAATGCTTATTACCTAAATGATAGGGAAGAGTAAAAATAACAAATAAGACTACATTTACTCTAACGCTTAAACTATAAGATCGGCTTTCCTGCACAAATGTGAAACATAAAGCTGATCCACATCCACAACTTCACGTATACATCCCAATGCAGGGCACAAGGCCTTCCCTCTCCATGCATGAATCATATTAAATGTAACAAACCTCAACAGCATATTGGAAATTATTCATGATGAAATATAAATAATTGTTAAATAAAAAGCTTCTTTTTAAAATACCTACTTTATTTAATATAATCAAATACCTAATAAAAAGCAGAAGTAGAGAACCACACTTAAATACTCAACAAAGTTTTGTTTTATACTTAATCTAAACAATTTAATTACTAACTAGCTGATGCCCCGCACTGGTCAAATATTTTGTTTAATATTAATTAGAAAATATAAGTAGGTATAATTATCACAGTCTAATACAAATTTTCAGGTTAATCTTTGACTATTAGTACTAATTAATTAAATTCTTACACTAAATAACAACTAAAAAACATAGCAGGTTGCAATCCATATTTTTTTATGTACCTAGTTTAATAATATATTCAAGAAATGTTTCCCTTGCAATGCATCTCTTCATTTTATCTGTTATAGGTACCTACTATAATTTTTGTCTTAATTCCTTGGATAAGTCAACCAACCTTTTAATTTCGTAAAATAATTTTCGTGCTTGTTTTGTAAAATTACCAATCTTATTCTAGGTTTTATCAGCAATTTAGAATCCCAGGAGTTTTGGGTTGCATCGACTGCACGCAAATCGCCATCATAAGACCCAATGAGCATGAAGAAAGATATTTTTGTAGAAAATACTATCATTCCTTAAATGTTCAACTGGGAATTAAACTATAATAGTACACTTAAGTTTTATAATAATATTAGGACATTAATTACTTTTAAGTTTGTACTTTTTTTTAGATATGTGATGCTAATATGTACATCACAAGTGTTGATGCCAGCTACGGTGGAGCTTCGCATGACTCGTTTATCTGGAATCAACATCCAATAAAGGCATATTTAGAGGCACTTGATGAGCCAACTTGGCTTCTAGGTAAGAAATTACTTATATTAGGTACCCATACCTAATATAAACACTACACACACACTCACACACTGTAGAGGTTTGATGTAGACTGAAGAAATGCTCCTACAATATAATTCCTAAATTATATTATAGGAACATGTCTCCAGTCTACATCAAACCTCAGTGTGATTTGGTAAGTTATATTCTATGTGTAATGCAGTCAGTATGTATATACTCCAGACTGCTAAGTAATATACTTAAGTTAAATAAAATAATTAATGTACTTATGCAAAATTAGTGCACCTATTAAAAAAAATGCATTCAAATACAGGATAGTCCAAATAGTAAACGCAATAAAAAAAAATTATTCGTCATAACTAGGGGTATCCGAAAATAAGAATTTTTATTCTTAATAATGTAAATTTCTTATTTTCGATAAAAAAAAGTGTCTTGCGCTAATGTTACAGAATTTTTCTATGCATGAAAAGGTATATGTTGCATAAAAAGAGCTCGTCCGCAAAGAATTTCCCCAAAACTTGAAAAAATATTCATATCTACTAAACTATAAAAAATCGCAGAACATACCTGGGATATTTTCGGATGTCCCTAGGTATGAGGATCCAATTTTTTTTATTGACGTCACTATTTGGACCGTAAATAAATAATAATTTAGACCATAATATTAAATTTAGTTTCTTTACAGGTGTCTCTGGATATCCGCTAAGACCATATATGATGACACCATTATTAGATGCTGCACCAGATAAAAATACCTTACAGCAAGGCACGTCCACAAGAGCTAGGCTTGTTCATCGGCTGTGGGCAGCCCGGGAAGCCTGAAAAATAAAATTTTAATACTTAATGTATTTTAAGTTGTTTCATTTTGTATATATTATGTACATATTACCACTGTAGAGCATTGGGTTATTTACTCAAAGATCCATCAAAGTGTCTAAGCACAAAGGCCAAGCACTGCCAGTCAATGTGGCAATGTTGTTATCATTTTTAAGGTTCCATACCCGAAGGGTCCAAACAGTGCCCTATTGCTGTCACTCACATCATCACATGTCCGTCGCCAAATGGTAAGAACTAAGTCTTCTTCAAATTTTCACAGTATAACAACCTTGTTGACCCAAAGCCATACAAATTTCAAAAAACATTTTTATATCTTTTTAAGGGGGGCTCCCATACAGCTAAAGGGGGCGCGATTTTTTTTACTACCCCATCGAGTGGGGTGTCGTTGTTTAGAGCTCGTCGAGTCGATAAATACTGTATTTTTTGTTGTAAAATATTGGAAAGCAAAGGAACGAGAAGCTTTTTTTTTAATGTGTGTAGTGTTAAATATTGTACGGTGGTACGGAACCCTTCGTGTGCGGGTCCGACTCGCACTTGGCCATGTTATTGGGAATGTCATCAACTGGTAACAGGTTTAATTTTTTTATATAACAGGAATTATCTTTAATTGTATTATGAAATGGAAACTTATATTCTTACCTAGTATTTAATATGCCTTTTATTGCTCTCAGTTCAAGAGTTAAATTTTCTAAAATTTGGTTCCTTCTTTCTTCAATTTTAACTCTCTCCTCCGACATATTAACAAGTGCGCGCCTTGCTGTATCTGCAGACATAGGTACCACTCGGCGCTGCCGCTGCCGCCGACGCGGAGTAGACAGGGCGCGTGGCGCCGCTGCCGGGGTTGTTGGAGGAGGCGGAGTCGTAACTAGCGCGGGTGCGGGTGTTGTAGATGATGCCGCTGGCGGCTCAGGAGTAATCAATCCTACATCCTGTACATCTATTAACTCCATGGTCAAGTGCTGAGCCAGAATACTTTCAGATTGCTCACTATGAGCAAATAATAGTGGAGCGCTCCCTGCCTCAGTCCGATCATCTGTTGGCTGTTAATAATTGAAAGATGTTAAACACTGTCTATCAGATAGGTACTGTGACATATCATATCATACAGGTCAGAAATGCATCACTCTTCATTTAGGTATATGTTGAATAAAGAATCATCAAAATCAAGCAAATTCCTATAAAGTACACGTACTTACAATATCAATTGATGGTTCCACTCTAACCCCAGGAAGACCTGCCCCAAAATCCGTGCCCAATATTTCAAGGAATTTTAACTCTATATCGGACAGTCTCCCTTCGTTAGATGGCCCGCCTCCAGTTCTGCGCAGAGAGGCTCGTGCACTGGCGACTTTACATTTCAACTTGCTTTTGTAGTCATTCCAGTACTGAAAAGATTACTTAAGTTAGTAAATGTATTAAAAGTGAAGCAATTCCAGTTACGTAATACATATGAAATTTACTTAGGTACCTTACACCAGCCCTTCCCATCCTTTTCGGCACCATCACCCTGGGAGTTCAAAGTGTCGGCCGCGATCTGCCACATCCTTTTGGAATCCGCTCTGGCCTGGCAAGTCTTGTTGTAGCCAGTTGCGAGAGCTCTATTTTCATTTAAAATCTCCCACAGGGTTTCGAGCTGATGAAATGTAACTCGCCTTTTTCGACTAGAATGCAACAAAAAAAGCACTTCAGATTCGTGTCACCAAAACTTAAGTGGCTTCTCGAAGCATGAAATTATTTACTCACTTTCATAATAGATTTATCTACAGACTTCTCGAAGGAATTATTTAGTTTCAATACCTATACAAATTATACAATGTTTAAGTACTTACTACATTCCTTGAAATAGTTGTGTACTTTCAAACTTTTTCAAAACTGCTTAACTATACACTTCACTTAAATTTTCCCACCGCAATCACAAATCCGGTCTCCGCAGACTACGTAACTAGTCAAGTGTTGCCAGCTTTGGTTTTCACCTTACCCCAGGCTTAGTCTCAATTTCCCCGAGATAGAAAAAATACCCTAAATTAATTCCATCAGTTTTTTCTTCCTTTACAAATAAAACAACAGCTAGATGTTTTTTCATTTTTAAATATTATTTGCGCATCACAATAAATGTTTCCTCTGTATCGACTGCATCGTTATCTTTTTTATTGGAAATACCTAAATGGAAATACTCATCTATCATTGTTTTTAACGGTATAAATATACCGGTGTAAAGTAATCCTTATTAAAATTTGCCGGTACTTACATTATAACTTTAAAATCTGAAGTAGTATTGCAGAAATGCAAACTAAATTAACGATAATTGCTTCTAATCTCCAGCATGCTTCATAAATCCAAAAGTTTTTGTTTATTGTGTTCGCCATTCCTGTATTTTCGGATCGGATACACACTGGGTAGAAATAATATTATTGAAGTCTTGAATATTGTATTCGAAACAGACCTTACCCTAAAAAAACGAATGCCCCAAAAATTACCACCCCGTCTTTTACTCTAAATCTAGAGTAAATTACCCTAAGTTGGCAGCACTGAGACAATCAGTCAAACTGACAGTGACATTTCACGTATATTTTTTTTTACTCAGGTACGTTCGAAACAGAAATATAATAACGTTCCGCTATATTACGTAGAAAAAGAAACCTATAATATATAGCAAAAGGTAAATAAATATTTACTTTGACCAAGAATAATTTGAACAATAATTAACGTATTAACGTAGAATATTGAAAACAACAGTAGTGTCTTTTTTACTTTACAGTAATAATACTGAGTCGAGAACAAATAAAATGTTACTTGCTTCTGAACGTGTCTGACAGTAAAATGTGGGGGAAACAAACTTATACAATACTAATAGCGTTGTCTCTTTTTCACCAAAAACGTTTCAAACGCGGTTCAGCTACAAATTCCGATCTTTCGTTCACTTTTAGCGATCCAAATGCCGCTGAGCGTATTTGACGTCATGGTACGAATTTGAAGCGATGCAGTTTAGGAACCTAAACTGAAATGTCTTGCTTTTGAATCGTTTTTAAGTAGGTCATGGTAGGACTCCTGCTGAAAAAAATATGGCCTGTTTAGACGCGCCTTAACAACTCGTTAGGCGTACGCCTGATGTGAATAAAATTGATGTTGATACAGGACCCGATTGACACGTAATTCGGAATGAGCCTACTTTACATAGGTACACATTGGAATTTGCGACAGTTAATTTCAGTGAAGGGGTTCTGTAGTGTTTGACATTGAGTTGTGTGTCACCTTGGAATGTTGTGAGGGTGGTGTTTTGCTGGCTTAATGTTGAAAGGTGTGTTCTTATTTGGGAGCTTATTTGCTTTATTGACTGAGGCTTTTCGGATACAAGTGCTTTTAAAGACCGTTTGATATGAAATTGTAAATTGTGAGCTCATTATTACTTGAATTCGAGT
This sequence comes from Polymixis flavicincta, assembly GCA_949987655.1. Taxonomy (NCBI): domain Eukaryota; kingdom Metazoa; phylum Arthropoda; class Insecta; order Lepidoptera; family Noctuidae; genus Polymixis; species Polymixis flavicincta. The sequence goes on along the minus strand of OX465195.1, from coordinate 10,224,886 downwards.
TGGAGTGTTTGTATTTCATTTGATAAAATAACTAAATTTAAATTATAATTGGACGAAGCAATGAACATAAGCATAAGCTATAAGGCTTTTAATACAGTTAAAATAACTTCAAAGACTACATACAGGTTTAACATTAAGTACAAGTCTGCGTTATACAAATTGAAACAGACTCATGATAAAACTATCAATCTATCTTCAAAGCCTCTTACCAACTAGATATGACCAATATAGTTGAGAAAAGGCTTGGAAGATCGGCTTTTAGTCTAACCGGATGCAGCTGAATATCAGTCTTTTACATGGAGTGAATGCCTGTCTGACCTCCACAACCCAGTTACTGGGCAATACGACACACACTGGTAAGACTGGTTTGTCAGATTTTCGTCCTGCTGACGACCTGTAACGACTGCCAAAGCTTTACGAATAACAGCCGATATCAACTGGTTAATGTGCACGAAAGGTTCTTGATCTAGGAGGTATGTAAAGATGGTAACCCATCCAACGGCCACCCGGGGCAAGCGTAACTTAACATGATTGATCGACCCGTGCGGATTTTATTTCTTAGCCACAAGCCCTTCTATAACACAAAACACTCTAAACAAAAACTGCGACAACCGCGTCCATAATATCCCAGAAGCCCCCAAAGATTGCAAGCCCCAGAAAAGTCCGAAACTGCCACCGTATTCGCGAAACTCAAGTATTTGATTACGAAAGGATTATTAAACAGGAAAATGATGAAGTTGCAGCACAAAATAAATACGTACAGAAGGTCGGTTATATACATGGAGCGCACGCACATAAAGATGCGCACGTACGGTGATCTCAAACAAACGATAGTCGGGAGTGCGCTAGCACTCCCTGTACGTGAATCGTGGCTCTGTATGCGTGCCCCTTTTCTTGCAAGTTGTACAGAGCTGGCATTCTGTACTTATATAGTCTGTGGTTAAAACAGACTGACACAAAACAAGATAAAGTTTCAATTATATAAATTGGAGGGTTTAAACTTCAAAGTGACGCCAGCGGGTGCTCTTTATAGGGTTAAGATGTTGACTACCAATTAGTAGGAGCTATTAAGATATTATTCTTTCTATTTCAATTTGGTGGAAATTTTGGAAGGTTTTTAGAATTGAAAACGTTTTTGTTTATTTCTGTTGGATTGTGGATATTTAAGTGCTATTCAAGGTGTAATTGAAATAACTGAAACCGTTTAAACCACTTTTGAGATGGGACCAACCCTGCGAAAAAATACAGTTACTCCATTTTCCACGTTTTATCGTCAATATGAAATGTATAAATGTAGCAACTGATTTTGAAAGTGAAAACTTCTTTTATGTTTGGTAGAGGAAAACCTTATGCGTATGCGTCACCGACATGCATTGACATTATAATCTGTAGCTATGCATAGTTTTATGTTTTCAGTTCGTTTTCGCAATTGCATTGCCGTCCTATGGTAAAGTGGTTCATATTAATAAGTAAAATGTCCATTTACTTAATGCATAACATCACGGTTCCCTGAAGGATTCAGCAGGGATCTTTAATACAACCACATTTCGCCAGTTATGTTTAAGCCCCATGTAATATGGGGCGAATCTGCTACTGAGAAATTTCAAATATTACAACACAATAACACTTTGCTCGACCTAGGAATCGAAGGACTGAAGCTCAGCAGTAGCATTTGCGACTGATCAACCGAAGAGGCAGTCAAAAAGTATGGACATTTTGGACATTTGATATCGAATGCCTTTTAACGAGTAATTCTTGTATAAATATTATATATAATCTGAATCTCGGAAACGGCTCTAAGGATTTTCATGAAATTTTGTAGGTATGCAGGGGGTTTAGGGGGCGATAAATCGATCTAGCTAGGTTTCATTTTTAGAAAACGCCAAACCAAAAATATAAATCTTAATAAACAAAAAAAAAACTTGTAGGTACATCCGAAGAACGAGAAAACATAACAATATGTACCTCTAACTCTCAAATATTTCAGCAAGAATATTAATTAAAATAAACCAAGTTTTAAAATATCTTAAGACGATCCTCGTGATTTTTTTAATATCACTGCGTTAATCGTTTATCTGGAGAAATAATGTTGTTGAACCACTGAGATTTTCCAAAGAAACGGAAAAAATAGCTGTTTGGATGTTCGTTGACCTACGAATGGCTCTCATTTTGACAGTTAAACAACATTTATTACGTTATTTACGTTGTTGAGCACATAATTTTTGGAACATACAGCAATGGATTAGCAATAATCGTCAAAAGACTAATCATGAAGATAAATATGATGACGAAACTTGGACGTTGGTCCCAAACGACAGCATAAAAAAATAAATAACTCTTAATAAAAATTAAGCTTTTAATATTAAATTTATTAGCTGAAAATCTTGTGAACCTTTTAAGAAAGTCCTTTCAAATCAAAATAACTTCTTTATCAAAAGCGATTTCCATGAAATTCAATTAATGCAAAGTGATGACAAGTACCTAGTTATTTTTAAACGAAATATTTTTTCAATAACGTTAGAGAAATACTGGTTGAACATCTTTTACTTAATGAGCTATTTTTCAGCACGTGCTGTATAACGTAGATACGTGCATGCCAACGTGTAAGAGCATGTGTCTTAATTTCGTGGAAGCACTTTATACAGCACGTGTGTGTATGTAGATATAAATTGAACAAAAACCGTATTGTTCAGGCGTATCGGGCGTTAATGTCGGCACGTGTGGCGCTTCCATCGAGTTAACGATACAGCGATACAGCGATGTAAGGGCGGCCGCATATTTACGACTGAGTTTTAAATTCGGTGTTGGCTGGTGTGAAAACGTAGTAGACATTTCTCTCTAGAAAACTCGCCTAGAAACGAATAGATACTGCTCACAAAAAAAAAAAAAAAACCTAAAGTACAAGGACGGTTTTCGTCTAATTCTACAAAAAAAATTGGCTAAGTAAGTCTTAAAATTTTATTTAATAAAATGCCCGCCAGTTTTCGCACAACCACCGCCTCTGAAAGCTTGGAAACAGTAAAAAATTTCTCTATATAAATAAAAATAAATGTTGCTAAGCGCAAAACTCGAGAACGGCTCGACTAATTCGGCATTTTATTTTTCGTATGTTCGTTAAGACAAATGAAAAGTGAAAAAAGAAATGGACAATAGTAAAACATTTGATATTTTCTGCTTCCGACTTCAAAGCTAGTTCTTAAATATATACATGCAATTACACTTAAGTGAATAATAGCCATACAACAGGATAGGTATCATTATTTAATTGATTATGATAAAGATGCTGTTTTTCACCTATCCAATTAAAATTGTTTTTTCAATCATTAATCAAAATCAATCAACCATGTCAGCCGAATGACGTTGATAGACATAGGCCTCCCCAAAGCTTCGCCACTTCGAATCATTTTTCGCTTCCCGCATGCAGCGGATTCCTGCTAGTAATCATCAATATACGACAATATTACAGTTATGTATAATACAAAGTTAACAAATTGAAATACCTACGGAATATTATGCTTAATTATTTGAATTCCAAGCAATTCAATTGTTTCTGACGTTACCGGTACCGGTGTGTGGTTCACAAATACTCTCCGTATTTGTCAACCACACACCGGTACCGGTAACGATAAACATTGTCCATTCTGGTGTATTTAGCAGATCTATTTGTAATCAGTGGAAGAGACAGCACTTTAAGGCGTTTCGGGTATTGAAGCCTGCAGTGCCCAGGTTCTGAGGTTTCTTAATCAACGCTTAACTATGTCGTAGTGTAGTTTTACCAATTAGTCTTGATGAAAGAATTTCGATAACTTTGTCAAATGAATATTTAGCTATTGAGTTACCATACATAAATACATACACCGCCTATAACATTCCCACTGCTGGGACACAGGCCTACTCTCCGTGAGAGGGAGTGGGCCGTAATCCACCACGCGGGCCCAGTGCGGGTTGGTAGATGTCACATGTCTTCGAATTTTTTGGTTCTAGACATGCCGGTTTCCTCACGATGTTTTCTTTCACGTTTTGAGAGCAGTAGTGATGAAATGATTTACACAAAGTAATGCGCCTGGCTGGGTTCGAACGCATGAGCTACAACTCAAAGTCAAAGTCAACGTGTATTCCCGTTCGTCCCCTAGACTTCGTCCCCCGAGGGGGACGAACGGGAATTCGTTATTTATTTTCCCGATGGTCCCTCTAAATTTTTTGGGGGGACGAATGGGAATAATTTATTAATTCTTTTTTGGGTCTATTGCTCCCACTAAATAATATATTATAAGACTGGTGGTTTTAATTGGTAAAAAAACAAAATTGAAATAAAAATCAGTCATTTATTAAGGAATAAAAATCACAGTAAAAATCACAGAATCAACTTTGCGATAACTCGCAATATTTTTATAATAGGTCTTTACCTATGAAATTGCCGTTTTGTATGAAAAAATTTAAATGAATTTTTTTCATGAATTTTTTATTTGTATTAATCGAAGTAATCACCCATGCAATCAATGCATCTTTGCCATCGCAGTGGCAGTTTATTGATGCCCTTCTTAAAGAAATCAGCTGGACGGGAGGCAACAAATTCTTCAAAGGCATTTTGTACTGCCTCTCGGGTATTAAATTTTTTTCCCGCCAAGAAGTTATCCAAATTCTGGAAAAAGTAGTAGTCTGTAGGCGCAAGGTCTGGTGAGTAGGGCGGATGACGGAGAGCTTCCAACCCCAGTTCTTGCAACTTGGAGACCGTCTGCTGTGCAGTATGAGGTCGCGCGTTGTCGTGCAGGAGCAGCGGAGACGAGCGATTGACCAATGCTGGTTGGAGATGCGCCAGCTTCTCCATCATTGTGTTCAGTTCTTCACAGTACACATCTGCAGTAATGCTCACCCCGTTTGGTAAGAAGCTGTGATGAATCACACCGGCGCTAGACCACCAAACAGTGACCATCACTTTTCTAGGGGTAAGTTTTCGTTTAGGGCATTGTTTAGGTGCTGAACCAGGATCCAACCAACTTGCTGAGCGCTTACGGTTATCAAACAGAATCCATTTTTCATCGCAGGTAACAATGCGGTTCAAAATTCCTTCATTTGTGTGTCTGTTGAGCAGTGCAAGGCACGTCTCGACGCGTACTTCGCGCTGGCGATCATTGAGTTCGTGGGGCACCCATTTGTCAAGCTTTTTTACCTTGCCAATTTGACGCAAATGGACCAATATTGTTTTGACGCTAACGTCGAAAGCTGCTGCTAATTCAGCCGTAGATTGTGTATCATCAGCTTCCACAATCGCCTTTAATTCGTCATTGTCGACCAAAGTCTTCGGACGACCGCGAGGTTCATTTTTCAGGTCGAAATTTCCAGAACGGAAGCGAGCAAACCAATAACAGGTGGTGCGTTGGTTTGTAGTGTTAGCTCCGTAAACGTCGTTGATGTTGCGTGCCGCTTGTGCTGCGTTGCTGCCACGACGGTACTCATATTCCATAATTACTCGAATTTTTAACGTATCCATGATGACGAAAAAGATTGAAATGCGATGAAAATGTAACACTAATCAATAAAGAAATGACTACTTTTAGAAAAAAAAATCCATGTTTTTAAAATAAAATTAATTTGAAATTAGAATTCTTAGCCAAACAAAAATTATTTTGATTTGAAATGGCCAGTACTGCAGAACGGCAATTTCATAGGTAAAGACCAATATATAATATTTTTTTAATTAAGAATAAAATTCTCCTTATAACTAAAAATTATGATTAAAAAATCAGTGTATAGAGCTTATAATAAAAATAGTCCGTATTATATTACAATTAAACACTACAAACAGACTTTTTACCATTCAGGTTGTTTCCTTTTGAAATATAAGTCACTATTTTTCGTAGAGTTGCTTATATGTATGGTGGCAAGATTTTACGTTTTACGTTATGTAAGTGATTAGAAAAGTTTACTCATAATTTTAACACATAAATAGGGTCAGTAAATTATCACACTTTCAAAAGCAAAATTAAATAAAATACCTAAAATATCACGAAATCAAGGTAAAAATAACAAAAAAAAACTTATCGTCCTAATTTTTAAAAAGTCACATTTGCTTATAATATATGTATAGGTATACGGTGTCACATTTTTGTGTTACATATTGTATAAGGAATCAGAACAGGTTACACATTAATTTTACATATAAATAGCGTCAATAAATTAGCACAATTTCAAAATCAAATTAAAAAACATACACAAAATCAAAGTGAAAAAACATGAACACAAAACATCATAGAGGGTAACAACAATAAAAAATTCACAAGTATTGAAGAAAGTAGTCGAGGTCATAAAAGTAGGCAGTAATAATTATTGCACACAAAGCCTAGAGATTACATCAACGTACACAACCATCGAGCACTTTACTTATTATGATTAATACCTACGTAAGTTTTTCTAAAAAATGTCCTACAGTTATTTCTGAATTAAGAAGTTGCATTTGGCAATCCATAATATATTGGTCTGTCAAGATTGAATGTAGCTTACGCCGTTTTGGATTTTGTTTTGCTTTCACGCTGTATAAGTTAGAATCTTGATGTAACACCGTAAGCAATTTTAAAATATTAGGTTTTTTTTTGCCTATGGCACTATTTAATTTAAAATGCCACCCTTCGGCAAAGTTATTAGTACGGTGTCGTTTTCCAAAACTGCACCACACTTTTACGAAATTCGATTGAAGCCACTGCGATAGCATGTATTGCCGAAATTTTTCACTTTGGCTATCATCGGGGCTTTCGCTAGCGATATAAAACCAGCCTTCAAAAATACGTTCCTCTGGTAATAATGGAAGCACCGCACTTAGGGCTACTTGACGTCTTAAAGTTTTATTTTTTGTTAGATTTAATTCACGGCCTTTCCTCCAAATAGCATTATTAAAATGGTAATAACAGCCGTGGATACTTATCTCTGGAAAAATTGTACGCATACAGACATAGCTGCTTCTTCAAAATCACTGGTAAAGGATGTAGGATTCCAATCGTTGATTTGAGATTTAACAAGTCTGAAAAGTATCTCGTATGTTTCTTTTTTACGGTTTGACATTAAAGCGTACAATAATGGCGTCATAGCTGTGCTTTGATTATTACTTCCTAAATCACCATGAACGGTGTAGAGCTGTTGGAATGGAGGTGGACAACTCTTAAATGTACCGTCACCAAATATTTTTTTTAAAACTATCAATTTTTCTTTAACTTCTTGGGAACAAAAAATGAGTAAGCGTGTGTTACCGTAACAGTAATCTGCTAACAAAAATGATTGAAATTTTTGAGGAACCTCAACCGTTTTAACGTCATTGAAAGTGATTTTACTTATATTATAAGTGCTATTTCGATGGCGATACAAAGTGCTTTTGATGTTTGCAAACTTAGGAATATCTTTGGGTAAAGTTACTTTATCAAGTCCTTCGTCCAAAATTTTCGAAATTGTTGAATTAAAGGCGGCTGGTACGCAAGGTACATCATCAGAAGTTATATTTTTCTTGCATTCATCAATATGAATGTCTATTATGTTTTTATTGTAGTCCGGTGTACAGGATGTGTGTGTGGTTTCTTTCAAAATTTGATCATTCTGCAATAAACGTGCATAATTTATTTACCCATTGTCTGGTTTTGCATGAAAATAGAAGCCAAAAAAGTAGGTACTTACTTTTATGGTTAAGGTCCCACTGCACTTATTCTTTCTTCTAAGATGACATTCCCATACAACAGCTCCACTTTTGTTTTGCCTTTTCCTTAAAAATTGGTATCCAGCACGCAGAAGCACGATTCCACCTTTTCTTTGTATATACTGCAAACAGCTTCCTGTACTACCAGAGGGACCAGGGTGCGCTTCTTGTGACATTGTTAAGCTCTAAAAAACAGGAGACAATAATTACACACTTATTAATATAATTTAGAATGATATTTAATATATAAAATAAAATACTAAAATTGAATACAAATATTGATACCGTACATTATTAGCATAAATTAATAAGACATGAGACAATTTAGTATTGACTATAAACAATCTAATAATATTTGTAACTTACAAAAATGTAGGTACTTACATCAGTAGTTTTCCGCAGAACTCGTGTCGAATATATATTATTACATTAACACCCGTGCACTTTCATTGTTTTGTCAACACTAACCCGACCGGTCTAATTTAAGGATAGGAAAGGGAGAGAATGTCAGGTAAACCAATAGGATTTACGCAAATAACACAATGTTATCGGCACTCTTTTGTTAACTACCAGAATCGCCGGCGCTTCCCGTCAGAGTTGCTATATTTAGTGTAGGTAAACATAATGAAACAATGATAAACTTAGGATACGTTTTATAGTTCATAAAAAAATAGAGAAGAATTTTGTAAAATAATGATTAAATCTAACGAAGAAACTAATTTAAAAGTAAACTACGAAACATCGAATAAACATATTTTCTGCACAAATCTTTTTAGTGGGACGAATGGCACTAATCGAAGAACATATTCCCATTCGTCCTCTCTTGAATTAGGATTGGGACGATCGGGAACAAATTAAATATTATTTTTGTAAATTCCCGTTCGTCCCCCTCGGGGGACGAAGTCGAGGGGACGAACGGGAATACACGAAAGTCAAAGCATTTATTTCAATTAGGCACTTAAAAGGCACTTTTGAACGTCAACATTTACATTTAAAAAATAGAATTGATTCTAGTCGCCCATTCCAAAATGTATTTTCGTACGGAGAAGAACGGGCAAGAAACTCCACCGTTACTCTTTTAAAATGTTTTACATACAATTTATCATAGTACATTCATTATATAATTATATGTGAAAACGATGCACCCAGAATAAAATTACTATACCAAAAAAGGTAACAAAATGCAACCGAAGCAATAAAGATAAATTAATTCTATGATAGATACATGGTGCCCACATATTTACAAACATTGTAAGAGCAAATATACGATTTGCCTAGAATATCAAACTCGTAAGTCGCGGCCGTTACCACTTGGCCACCATTGCTCAAATGTTTCGCTGGTGGCACCTCTGATAGAATGTGCCCCTCACAATCAAATCCTAGGTTTGATTTACAAAAGATTCATCAAAGCCTTGTGTATTGTTCTTGGTCATACTATATTGCAATACCTAGATGTCACTTTGCTTCCCTGTTTTTTACGAGTTGTAAGTCGTAGATTCGAGCCCAATATAGTTTTTACTTCGTGTAAAATTTCATTACCATTGCTCTCGAAATAGTGAAAGATACCATCGTGCGGAAACCGGCATGTCCTAGAACCAAAAATACGAAGATATGTGGCATATACTAACCCGCACTGGGCCCGCATGGTGGGTTACGGCCCACTCCCTCTTACTAAAAGGAGGCCTGTGTTCCAGCAGTGGGAACATTATAGGCTGATAAAGAGAAGAACAGAGAATTTTAATTTATTCATTTACTTTAAGGTTCACCCACATCACACACATATTATATACAAATAGTACATCATACGGATATATTCCAATAAAAGTGCCAATTGCAATGCTCAATGACCTCAGTAGAGCATCCAAAAGAGTGGGTCTTAAAATTAACACGGACAAGACGAAGGTCATGTCAAATGCCCATGTAACACCCACTCTCATTTTACATATAGTGACTACATACCTATCTGATATATAGATAGATAGGGAAATCGTTTACTTGCTACACACAAAAGACACAACACAACACACAAAGCACGATGACATTAAAACGAATTACATGAAGAGAACAAGGTGCCAATACACAAAAAAAAGAAGAAATGATGACATCAGTATAGTGATGAGAATTTAGGCTATGACACAATTTGACATTCAAATGAAATAACGTGCGTTGGAGTATAAAAGTGAGGTTTGCGTCTCAAACTTGGACCAAATGGGAGTCCAGCTCAGGCAAATATACCAGACGCTGATATTCTGCTGGATCCCTGCATATCTGACCTCCACAAACCAGTTACTAGGTAACATGACACCTTTTGGTAAAACCGGATGTCAGACTTTTGGGCTTGTGACGACACGTAACGACTGCAATCTATCTCAAAATAAAAATCGTGAATGTGTCGCCGATGTAATGATTCGCTGTCAGTGACCACCACACAAGAACGCTTTTGTGAGCTGTGACATTTTTGTTATCGCTCTGCTAAACCATGAACCCGGATTTTTGGACTATTTTACTAAAGTTTCATATACCTATCCTACATGTTCTTCGGATGTGTTGCTATTTGAATAGAGTTTTCTGTTAGTATTTTTAATTTAGTGAAAATGACTTTACTATTCAATAAAAAAAATATCATCATCATTTCAGCTTAGGTTGCTATAATCGCCACACGTGACAAGCCTGTTAGCGATCGCAGTGTAGTTGTGGAATGTATAGAGAACGCTGCTGTCCATTCTCTAGTAAGTCCCTTAGTCGCCTTTTACGACACACACGGGAATCTTATTTTTGATCTGACGACAGACAACTATTGTGTTTTACGTGTATCAAAAATAACGAATTCCGTAGAATTTTGCCATTGAATGAAATTTTTGCTGAAATATAATTTGTTTAGCAACTGCCAAAAATATAGTTTCTTTCGTTCCGTATCACAAACATAACAAAAAAGTAGTTCTGGCTTCTAACTGCCTTTTAAAACTTACATAAATAATAGTTTATGTATGAGAGATATCATTCCGAGCTAATTGGTAGAAAACAGAAAGGGGCTCTCCCCTCCTTGCTAACATAACCTATTTTAATTGAATAACTTTTAGCCCTGTATAAAGACCCTACTCCACAGCAGCCGCACGACTTAGCTACGCATGTACTTAGCTACGCGTTGCATAAAAAAAAAGTAAGTCCAAGAAAGGCCGTGAAAAATAAGTGTAATTTCGCAAGTTGCCGTTTTCGGTTTTGCTTTTTAGTCTTTTGCCACTGACTTTCGAAACAACAGTTATTATTCACTCTGTCGTGTTTTTTTTTTTAATTATTATTATTATGTTTCCATCTCCATCAGGTCCTGCCGCGATGTCGTTTTCCATTAAGGGGGAAACATTATGGTAACCTGCGAAATTCAAACTTTCTCATGTTTTCTGCTATTTGCAGGTAGGTAAGTGTAAGATTTTATGTAGATTTAAATATGATTCGCGAACGTAAAATATATGGCTTTACAGAATATATTAAAATCATCAATGCAACCTTCTCGTCATCATCATCATCATTACAGCCGGAAAACGTCCACTGCTCGACATAGACCCCTCCATTAAAGGGGGGGCTTGCCATAATCGCCACGCTTGGCAGGCGGGTTGGCGATCTCAGTGTGGTGGTAAAATGCATAGAAAATGCTGCTGCCCATTCTCTTGTAAGTCCCTTAGTCGCCTCCTACGATACCCACGGGAAGAGATCGGATGGTGCTATTCTTAACGTCCGGCACCACACCGAACTTTCTTAGTTCATTTAATCTCATTGAATGATTTTTTCATGGAATTTGTCATTCAATGGACTTAAAGAAATATGCACACAACGTTAAAAAAACTTCCCGGATTACCTTAGCGCATCCAGCTTAAGCAGAACCCACTGCGTCGTAAATTTGACCCATTGATCGTCTGACATACGGCAGATGTATCCAGCCCAATTTCATTTAAACGTGGCAGCCTACATTGGCAGCTGACAGTGTAGAATGGAGCCCGCAACAAAAGTTTTGCGCTCATCAAAACTGTCGGTACCACGATTTTTATGAATACTGCTGTGTCTAGACGATCGGTCTTGTTTGCCGCGATTGGCCTGTAGATGGGTGTGCATCTTTACATACTAAGACCCCTTCGTGCCTCGGAAAGCACGTTAAGCTATTGGTTCCGGCTGTCATTTGTGGATCTTTGACAGTCGTTACGGGCCGTCAAGAGCCCCAGAGTCTGACAACCACTCTTGTCAAGGGGTATCGTATTACCCAATAATGCATCTGGAAGCCGACCTTAACATAGTTAGGTTAAGACTTGGCGGATGATGAACTGTTAGAGTGGTACCTCCCCCCCTTTTTTTTTGTTTAGTAGCTAAGTAAATAACAGTGACAGGAAGTCATTATTATTTTAAGAACTTCATCATCATATTAACAAGCTAACTCAAAAAAAATACCACATCTATTAATGGGACTACTCAGACCTCCTTTGGTCTAAGTCTGAGGTCTGGTCTGAGAGATTATAAGAAAATCGAGTTTAACGAACCTCCTGCGAGCGAACGAAGCCTGCTTTACCTTTGAAAATAGTGAACGCCACCAACTGCGATTCGCTCAGTCATGGCGGAGGTAGGCTCACTGCGCACGCTGGTCTTGAGAGAAGTCTTTATCCTCTTGCTCTTGTGAAAAAGGCTCGCTCCGCTCGCTTGTCTGGTTGGAAAGCTAAAGTGTGGAGTAGGATAGTTCGCTTCGCTCGCTCGATTTTAGATTTATGCTTGTGTGTTGCTCTCGCTTGTCTTGTGATTGGCTCGCTTCGCTCGCTCATTGCTTGAATAAGTACTTTTCTGATTTGTGTCATCTGTGGGCTCACTTTGCTCGCTCGTCACGAAAACGACTATGTATTAAAGGAACTTCTCTCGCTAGGTTTGATCAAGTTATAGTTATGACTAAACATTTTCACTAAAACAAACGGCGCGGACTCGAACTACGTCTACGGATTGTTTCTAATTTTAAAAACCTAATTTATTTAAATAAAAAATAAGTTTTTTTTTTATCGAAACATGCCTAGCCATTTAAAAAATATCCTTAAGCTTAAGATAAGTCTTTGTGACTCCAGAATGTATAGAGAGAGGATTATTATGTACTAGCTGTGCCCGCGACTTCGTTCGCGTGCATGTCGGAAAACAATAATGTGTCGCTTTGACGGTGTAGGTACCACTCCTCCGATCTTCCGATCTATCCTGGTAGGAATCTACCACAGCTTTCGAATGCAGTCCAGAGCCTAGAGACAAAACACATTACTCTTGGCGTTCACGCTAAACGGTACGCCAAAATGTATGGGAATGACATTACCTGCGGAAAGGACACGGTAATGTCATTCCCATATATTCTGGCGTAGAGTTTAGCGTGAACGTTAACAGAAAGGTGTTTTGTCTAGGCCTGCAGGCGTCTTTAGGGGTTATAATGATATTGCGACGAAGTCTCACTCAGATTTTTAAGAATAAATATAGATCAAAGCGCCTGGTCGAGGCTCATTTTATAATAAATGTGCACCTGCCGTAAGTACAGTAAAAGCTCTTTATTCGCGAGGTATACGTTCCGTAAAATACCTACCGCGAATACAGAAACCGTGACTATGGAATGGTAATTTTATATGGGATTATAGGGGATACGTTCCTAAGTGACAAAAAAAAAAACAATTTAATTGAAGTTTTTAACCATATTGATTAATTGTATGAGCATGATATGGATGCAAGCGACTCTCCAAGGCGTAAAACGATCAAGCATTTCTATGCGTTAAACAGATTTTTTTGCGTCGAAAATCGTTTTTAAGTAAAAAAAAACCTGTCAAGTGCGAGTTGGACTCGCGCACCGAGGGTTCCGTACAAACCTGTGGGTATATAAGTAAAAGTTCAAAATTGTCAAAAATATTTTTTTTTATATGACGAAACTAAAAATTTTCGGTTTTCGTAATTTTTCCTATATCTGTACTATAAGACGTGACTTCGTACAAAATTTCAAGATTCTAAGTTCACGGGAAGTACCCTGTAGGTTTTGATTCCCGTGCGAGTTTCGAAAATTTGCGGAATTTTGCGGCCTAAATGGCTGTATCTTTTGATTGCGTTGACATAGAAGGTTGATTTTTCTACAGCTTCCAGGGACAGTAGAACTAAGTATCATATAGAAATTTCAGTTTGATACCTCCACGCGTTCCTGAGAAAAACGGTCTTGACAGACGGACGGACGGACGGACGGACGGACGGACAACAAAGTGATCTTATAAGGGTTCCGTTTTTTCCTTTAGAGGTACGGAACCCTAAAAATTTCAACATTTTGCAATAAATGGAAAGATGAAACAATAGGTAAAACACGCAAAGCGGCTCGTACCAAAGGATGGAATGTCTATTAAGTCGCAGCATTTATAAATGTGGGGGAGGCCTATGTCCAGCAGTGGACGTCTTTCAGATGAAATGATGATGATGATATATAAATATACTTTATGGTGATGAGGTTGGTTTCATTATGTTTGTTTACATTCTCAAAAAACTTTTTTCAAAAAAATACCAACCGACTTCCAAAAAACACTACAAAGTGCAAAATAACTTTAATTTCGGAAGTCGGTGACGTTGGATGTGTATTTTAATTATTTGTCACCGCCTTCCGAAATTAAAGCTATTTTGCACTTTGTAGTGTTTTTTGGAAGTCGGTTGGTATTTTTTTGAAAAAAGTTTTTATTTTTCACTTTTTTGTTACCTACCATACACCAATTCGAAATTTCATCATCGTTTGGGTCAAAACAATGCATTCTTATTTATGTGATAGCAACATTCGCGGTTGATTTGCTGTAATTTTTTGAAGAGTTCCGTTGTCTGTTTCCGAAACGCATCATCAGATCTATATGCAGGGCCCAATCTAAGGGGGGGCAAGCCGGGCAAATGCTCAGAGCGGCAAAAATGAGCGGCGGCAAAATGTATACTTACGTTTGTAAGTATACATTTTGCCGCCGCTCATTTTTTATACCTACGTATGTTACGTTGTACCTAGGTATATTTATACCTACTCTCATGAATTTTTGTATACTTGTTCAGAAGCCGTAGTAGACTAACGTATGTGAATATTATATAGTTAAAAGAATATCACATAATTATGGTCATACCATCTTTGATGGTGTTAGTGCAAAGGGCGGCGAATGTTATTTTTGCCCGGAGCGGCTAAATAGCTAGATCGGGCCCTGTCTATATGAAATTTCAATGGGACCATTTCGGAGTAAACCCCTTTCGAAAAAAAAAAGAATTTTGCAAATCCGTCTATATACGACGGAGTTATGCCTGAACATACATTAAAAATATAAACATGTCGAATTGATAACCTCCTTCTTTTTGAAATCGGTTAAAAACACCGACCGCGGCGAAGGCGGCTATTGTAGATGTCAAAGGCCGAACCAATACAGCGGCGATATCATTTGACAATGTACTTTAGGCGAAGTTGTAATAAGGTCTATTTCACTTTTTTATAGTCCATCTGACGACGCGTTTACAAAGGATATTGGGTTGGATACCTAATTGGAATCCTTTTTGTTATTTGTTAATATGTATGTACCGATTAGACCCGCAAATAAATAAATCTTTAGCCGCGGATATAGGAATTGGGTCGCATTTTTTTAATCCGCGAATAGTGAAAACGCGAATGAAGGAAGCACGAATAAGGAGCTTTTACTGTACTTACTCAATAAATTGACTGCGCGTCTGGTTGAGTGTGCTGAAGCATTATTCCACGCGGGGGCGGGCGCCTATCTCGGCCCGTACAGGCGCGTGTCTTTTAGCTTTGTTTATCAAACGTTGACCACTGAATAAAACCACAGCAGTCGGAATGCTCTGCACGGACTGCGATAGGCCTCGACAGGTAGCAGTGAAGTAACACCTGACGCCACCTGTCAGTTAACGGCCCGTGGGACCATGGCGTTATCACGATGAAGAAAGATCACGCTGTAAAGGTGGATACTGACCGGCGTCACGGGTCAAAATGCACCTAATATGTTACCAAGCAAGTATTCGTGCAGTCAGTAGTACCTACGGCAAAACATGCGAGCGAGCAACACTGATTTTAGCACACGGCGTAAAGACATGCTCGCTGCGAATGTTACCATTACCTACGCCCCGTAACGTCGGTCATTATCCACATTAAAAGCGCTGTTGAAAAAAAAACCAAACCAGGCAAAAAAAACTATTTAATTGTATAGCACGGGTTTTCTATGAACATAGTAAGTACGATGTTGTTGCTACGTAGTGCCATACCGCGCGCGCCCCCACCTCTCTCCCCGCTGCTGACGCAGGCAGCAGGAAGAGAGAGAGCCCGATCCCAAGGATAATGGACGTAACAGAGCGATCCTCCGCGACTCTCAGTTGCGATGCCTTTTTATTGTAAATTGTAATCAAAAATGTTTCAGTGTTTCTTTTGTTCAGCCATACATTTATTTGTAGACCAATAAATAATTATATTTAAAGAAGCGACTTTAAAATTGTCAATATTTTACTATTGTGATTTCTATTGTTCCTGTGTAGGTAATGTATCCTTTGTTGGAGATGCCAAATGGATTAATAAATACATTTTTAAACTTGTTTTAACTAAGAAAATGCTTCTCTGTAAGCGATGTTGCTCGGAAGAGCATCGACATAACTACAGTTGCCCGTGTGAAAACCTATCTATTTACTCAAATCCACCAGTAGTTATGGTCGCAATTTTGGATTTTTTTTCCTGACTTTCACCATCCGACCTCGCTTGAACCCCTCCCCACCTCGAAAACTAACATCACGAAAATTAGCACATAAGTATTTACAACTCTTTACTCCCAAAACTCCCATTATTTGAATCGAGTAATGCTGTAAACACGCATTTAAATTTAACATTATCAAATTTCGCGCGAAATCAAGTTGTTGTCTTTGCATGTTTGCTATTCAAACCTAGATGGCGTTACTGACGCTAGAGATTAAGAATTTCTATGGAGATGTTCCTCTAGCCGCTCTAATTTTGCTACATTATGCTAGATGGCGCTACTAAGACTTTTATCACAATTAAAAATGAGATTTCTTCCCCTCTATTTGTATTAATTTGATTGATAAAACTAATAAATATTTATCTAACATTGCATTCTAGGTATATGACTCAGAACACCACGTCAGTTAATATTATCACAACTTTTTATTTGAAATTCTTTTAGCTTTTTTGATTCGTGGGAATCAACCACCAACGGAAAGCAATTTTAGTAATCAGTATCATTACTTTTTGAAATAACACAGACACAGTAAGTAACTTATATGAGAATGACGTGTTCATATTAAGTATTCGTTAGTACCGTTTCACGCCCATATATGTCGCTAAGTGTTTCAACATTACGTAAATAAATTCTTCTTGAACACTTTAAATTATTTAGATAGGTTGACCGAAGCGATTGCGATGAAACAAAGACTAATATAAACTCTGAGTTATAAACAATATTTGAGTATGAAAGATAACCATATTAGTTTCGTTCTTTTGACGTGATACTTGATCTATTCAACATAGAAACTGAAAAACCGAGCTACAGACAAAAATTTTGATAAGGGTTAAAATGTCATCTGTTGATTATCCCTTACCACCCCCAGCAATTATTTTCGAAATATTTTAAATGTACAGAATGTACAAAATGCGTGGCAGGCAAACAAGTGAACCACGCGTGGCAAACCTCTCCGTGCATATCGTACGTACAATGCTATTAGTCAACATCCACACGGACGTAATAAAATGGCGGCGGGATTTTGTCGCACGCCAAAAGGTTTATCTTTTGCTTTTCAGTTTATTTTTTCGTCGGTTAATTTATTTGTTAAAAAAATGAGATTCTTTTTGAGTGGTGGATTTTGTTTTTCAATTTTAAATGGGACCAACTTTCCCTCACCAATAAAAATAATTTTCAAAATTATTGGACTACTTATTCAGTAAAAAGTTATGCGTTAAAAACCTCCTCCTTTTTGTATCATCGGTTAAAAAACATATTGATAAAACAAGATGGCAGCTTTAGTACCTATATTAATCGCTCGCGAAAATAATCTTGTAGCGCTACACCAGTGGACAGTCGACTCAATACGAGTCGGGGATGATAAAGTCCTTGTTTATTAATTTATACTGTCAAACCCACGTCGATATTTTCATTCACAAGTTGATCTTTTCGGCTTTACAAGTTATCAAAATAAACCAATCATAAATTGAATCTGTGGTTGATATTTTTTAAACGTAAAAGTACGTGTTTATTTATTTTTGGATCAGCAAACACAACTTTTTTAACTTTTAAAAATTATCTTTATGATAATATAGTGGTTGAAAACGTCAGGCAAGGAGGAAATGCCAGGATTAATATCTAGTCTAAAGGATGAGACTCATAAGAAAGAAAACAGACAGAAAGATGAGTAGAGCTCCCTGGGTTTCAGCCAATGCTCAGGCTGCGATAGGAAGTACACAGGGTAGCAGAGACATCGACGCACAATCTGTTACCATGAATTCAGTGCATGATTCTGGTGTCCGCATGGATGGAGGAGCCGTGTCTCTTATTTAAACGAGCGTGTAGTATCCGCGTTTATTAAGTAATATGAAGTAATAGTAAACCTAAACCTCCTGCTCGTAAATTATCCCATGGGATAGCAAAATATCCAATGTGGTAATCCAGGTTATAGTCTATATGTGTGCCAAATTTCATTTAAATCCGTTCAGCAGTTTCTGCGTGATTGATTAACAAAGATCCAAACTTTCACATTTATAATATTGGTAGGATAGTAGGATTACCCGATTTTGTAGGCCCGATCCCTACACTTGTGCACTCACACTTAACTAAATTGGATAATTCACTACCACAATTACCTATACAATTTAATTCGATATTTCACAAAGTTTAATGAAAATTAAAATTCGTGCGACATGTTCCAACGCGCTCACGCCAAAAACTTCTTCAACGCATTGCATAGCGCCGAGATTTGAAAATTGAATAGTGTGTTTTTTAGACGCACTGTGGCCATCTAGCTCTGGAGAGCTTATCGACGTCCAATCGTATTGCACTCCAGTGGATCAAAGGGCACAGTGGATCTTTAGGCAATGATGCCGCAGATGAACTTGCGAAGAGAGGCTCTGATATGAAAGTGCTAGGCCCGTACCCACTTCTCCCCCTGCCTTTCTCACAATTTCGTGCGTGGATTCGCCAAAGGTCGACCGAACTCCATAACAACAGATGGTCACGGGCAACAGACTGTAGACAGTCAAAATTGGCTTTACCGATTGTACACCTGCGATTAACCAAAAAACTTCTCAGCCTGAGTAGAAATAACCTTAGAATAATAATTGGAACAATTACGGGCCATAACACACTTAACAAACACCTTTTTAACATAGGCACCACAGACAGCCCGCTTTGCAGGGGCTGCCTTGACGCCGAGGAATCAGCCGCCCACGTCATCCTGGAATGCGAGGCCGTGGCTTCTCAACGTGAAGAAATCCTCGGAACAGTGAGGTCGCTCCGCGAAGCCTGTGAAGCTCCCAGGAAGCTTCTGTGCTTTTGGGCGGAGCTAGGCTGGCTCTATTAGCCAGTATCCCCACGCACAACGGACCGAATGGGAGTCTACGTGCGGAAAAGGGAGTCCCATCATCATCATCATCATCATAGACGCACTGTGATATCCACTCTGTTGGATTTTTAATGCTCAGTTTAATTCAGAGGTTTCATACCTCTCCAGTGTACAATAAAATCCAACCGCAATATTTATACGGCCGTGCGTACGTTGTGTTGAGAATTATGTGACAAAAATATAAATCAAAAGTCATTAATTCAAGCTAGGCTGAGGAGTCAGCTCTTTTTGAACGTCAAAATTATAATCTTGTGTAGTTCGTGAATGATGAACGAATAGCAACCGCTTCTTTGCACTGTACTAAAAGAAACGTTTCCGAATGCTGACTTGTAATCGGTCTATTAGTTCTAATAGCTCCTCGTACATTTATAAAGAGTCCTATCGTATGACCGAATGAGAACAAGAATGACAGCGACTGTTTTGACGGAAACGATTTCAATTACACTTTTTTGCTCTGTGATCTATGGAAGTACTGAGTGAGAGCGAAGACCGAATAGAGCTAATAGAACTAATAGAATGAACTAGTTCACTGATAGAAATGAACTAGTACGGAGCGATCTCAAAAATGACCGAGCAGGCACAAGACTACAAAAATACATAAGACAGTCCCCCAAAACACCCGCCCTTCACCACTTCCTAGTGCTTTTGCTGGGAAGAAGCGCCGCAACAAACTCCCCAGCAGCACAGCTGTCTGATAAATTAGAAGAACTTGATTTTATAAAACGGACATTTACATACTTTAAGGTTGCAATTTAGTGTGAGTTTTTGGTATAAAGTGATTCAGAAATAACTGAATTCAACTATTTCACTTGTACAAGAACCGACTTATAGAATTTAGAGAGGCTTCACCATGTTTCTCACAAATATAATAAACGACATAACTCAAAACGCTGCACAAGCTTCAATCTCACACAAATTAGATTTGGACTGCGAAATTCCCAAATCCAATCATAGAAGCCACTGAAACTATACTTTGACTAGACCATAACGTCCTCTCAATATACATAATCGCGTTAGATAACTTAACAGTACGTAGGTACTTACTTGGCCTAATGCAATGTGTCGTCTGAAAGCAATTTGCTACACCGCATGCGGTCTTTCTTTCATTACTCGCTCCCATCTGGGTCCTTAGGAAACTTCCTGAATTTTCAGCAGACAATTTTCATCTTTTATCTGCAAACTTTTGAGTCTAATTTCGGTTGGGCCTTTTTGGGAGTTTAGATGTTTGTGGAATGAGATGAAGGCGGTTAGTTCAGGAAGGGTCTGCTGTTTTTAAAGTGAATTATTTTAAAGGAATACTTAGTAGGGATGTAGGGAGTTCGGAAATATATGATTTTGACGCTCGAGTTAATATTTTAGGGAGTACTTTAGGGTTGTTTAGTAGGCTTTCCGTGTATTAGGTTGAAGGGATCGTAAAAATCTGTATGTACGTGCATTTTATACGTTTTTTATTTCATGGGGTGAACGGGGATTCAATAAAAACGTTCTGATAACGTTAGGTTTACTCCGCGAGATGTTTTATTTTTGTTTTATTTTTTTGTGAGGAAAGTTAGCTTTTGATAGAGTGTAACAGAGAACATACTGCTATTATCTCTCATATCCTGGGTTGTTACGGAAAATCATTTATATTGAGACAGGCGGCTCTTATGTCCAGCAGGATAATGAAATTAATGATCTGGACGGTAGTGTCTATGTTGGAAGGTCGCTCGATTTTGGATCAGTGTTTTAAAATTTTTGACAGCCACCATGCAAGCCTTATGACTTCCCATATGCAGACCTAATTACTTTGCCGAAAGAAGGCAACCGATATCTATAGTGTCAACAGACCTTGTTTAAGATCAAACGTATAATCCTTTACCTGTTCCACTTGTTAGCGTGCATTGACTTCCTGTGTACAATGTTGTCATTTAATTATAAATGTCCTAGTAAACACTGCTTTGACTTCCTGTTACAATAATCTTTTAAATATTATCTTTAATAAATATTGAACTACCGACTTCCGGTTGTCAGAATGACACCTTAGGCAGACATTGCTAGAGGAGCGCACTATCGGCTGGACCGTCGACTTGTGAGGTCGATGATTATTACTGTGTATATGTACAAGTGTAACTGTAAGAAGTTGATTAAAATTCAGTATTCGAAAGTGAGTTGTGTTTTTATTTGTATTCTACAAGTATATTACACCCGGAGGAAATAAGAACGCATACGTTCTTATACACTTTTTAACCGACTTCAAAAAAGTGGAGATTCTCAATTCGTCTGTATGTTTTTTTTTTCAGTTGTTGATGGTTTTCGAAAATATATTTTTAATGGATAGGGTATGCTTTAGGGGTGGTGCCTTATAAGTTTTACTAACTTTGTTTCGGTAGTTTTTGCGTTAGCCTCGATATGTTTTTAATGCACTTTATGTGTCTTGAAGACATTCTGCTGCTTTCTGTCACTTTTATTTATATAGCAAGTATACGAGTTATTGTGGAGTAGGTACCTTAACTGAAAAGCTAAAAGTAAAAACAAAAAAAAAAACACTACAAGTGTTGTATACACACTTGGCTTCCTTATCATAATGTAATACCTTGTGATTGCATATTATGGATATATTTAACTTCGATTATAGTGGCACAATCAGTAAACATGTAAACTCATACATAAATACACACTAACGCACACACGCACACACACACAGAATCCAACACTTACTCAATATTATTTCACACATTCACATAAAATAACACACTACATCGAGCTGATAATTATATTTCATAGGTCATTATTTCTTTTTGCTTTGTTTAATTTTATCTTTTTGTTTCTGATTTTGTTTTTTATATAGTCTCAAATTTGTTAAAGATCATGGGAAGGAGCGAGACAACCCCAACACAAGTATTATTAATTACTTACCGGGGCTGTCATAATAAAAAATCTGAAAATGTAATACCTAATTCGAACCCAATAAACAATTTTTTTTTTGATGTCCTTATGGTATATTTTAGCGTTTTGTCACCGACATCCGAAATTAAGTTATTTTTCACTTTGTTTTGTTTTTTCGGAAGTCATTTGTTTTTTTTGTGGGTTTGTGGCTAAGTAAGATAAGCCGCACGTTAAGCTATTGGTCCTGGCTGTCATTTGTGGATCTTTGACAGTCGTTACGGGTCGTCAGAAGCCCGAAAGTCTGACAACAACTCTTACCAAAGGGTATCGCACTACCCAGTACCTGGTTTGTAGAGGTCAATAGGGAGTCGCTTCATTTAAAATGCTGGTATTCAGCTGTAACAGGTAAGACTGCAAGCCGACCCCAAAATAGTTGGGAAAAGGCTAGGCAGATGATGGTTGTTTTATTTTGGAAAAGTTTTTGGGTCCATAAAATCCATTTCCAACCCGAAGCTTTTAAGCAAACAACAATATTTTATATACTTCTTCCTCCATTATCATCGCATCTCCCACCACGTTTTATAATAACCACCGTACGTGACTCGCACGTCACCTTGTTTTAATTAAGTATCGTAGCATGATTGACATTGATTGAATTAGACGCTTTCAGCGCTTTAATGATCCTCGACTATATAATATTATAAAATCAAATTGATTGGGATTTGCTGTGGCGTCGCTTGATTTTATTATTTTGTTTAGGGTTAACATTTACTTTATTGAATGCGGGTTACCTGATCCTATTAACCTACTAAATATAATATAGTTAATTTAAAAGTTTGTATGTTTGTTACTCACTCACGCAAAAACGGCTGAACGGATTTGCATGAGGGCACAGATAACCTGGTTGGTAACCTGGTATTCCAGGTTACCAACCAGGTTATCTTTGCCCTAAAAAGTATCCCGTGTTATTACACGGGATACTTTTAATCTCGAAAGTACTTTCCCGTGGGATTATTTATGTGTCCTATGTCTTTCTCCATATCCCAGGCTATATCTCTGCCAAATGTAGTTATTTGTCACAAATTTGGTATGAGTGCTAACTATCTAGTATAAACCTGTAATTTCGGAAGAACTTACAGAGAAGCTGACTTACCCATTTCCCATCACAATTTTAAAATCAATATTAGTGAAATTCTTACTTTGCTAACATACTTTGCTTACCAATGAAACTGAATGATTGCGTTCAGTTTCATTGATTAATGCCCGGTTTCTGAGCTACTCGTATCGGCAGTTTATCTATTCATTACCGCTATTGGTTCGATAACTGGCGAAAGTGCGTTTCCGAACATCGCGATGTAAGATAAACTCCGTTTACACCCAGGTTAACTTAACTGACCAATGTTGGCCGTTTATCGGTTCCATAACTATTTGACGTTTCATTTCATAGCCAAAATATTTAAAAATTGAGTTAAAAGTACTTATATTGTGTATTAAATGGCTAGTAAAAGCTAAATATTAAAATCTAAAAACAACGAGTTTTAGTATAATGTGTATTCATTCAGCAGCTCCAAATCAGACTATAATTTTATTGATTTTTAAAACATCATTAGGTATACAAATACTTATTACGTAGGAGAAATCCTTTCGAAATATTTACGGATGAGGAATTTAAATTGAGATAATATAGATTGAGATATAAGAATATTATGATCAGACCTGCTCTAGCTCCCCATATGCATCGCAAATGTCCATTGTCAGTTTTTTTCACAAAAAAATGGACAAAGCACAAACGATTGGAAAGACAAATAGACTTTTTACTTGAAATAATAAAAATAGGAACGTTTCTTTGAAAAAAAAAAAACGGAGACAATGATGTCGACATCACATTGTGACAACATCTGCGTACAAAAACGAATTTTAAAGCCGAAATCCTTAACAGACCCATCTAGCGCCAACTAAGGAACTAGTTATGGGTTGCATAGTTATTGAATGGCTTGTTGCGGATTCAGAAACCCAGTAACAGTTAACCGACGTTTATCTTATACACAACTTTATTGAATCAATAGCTATTGGGAGTTTAACTGGGAACTTCAGAAACCGGGCATAAGCAAAGTAAGAATTTTGTAGAAAGGTTTCAACATTCCACGTTTAAGAACTGTCAGTGTTATTCACTGACAGCTCTTGAGCGGGGTTTAGATGTATTGTACTGGTCGCGTTTTTTTTTTTTTTTTGGGTGGTAAATCATCAAATGACTTCTCCTGCTGAGTAGAGCAGGAGGGCGTGTCAGACTTTTACTGACTAAAACCCACCCGTGTTCCCTCAGTAGCCCGTATGCCACGGGCTGTGGTATCTCTTTCGAACAAACCCGCACCCCTGGCAGGCATCGGCCCTTGCGGACCCCACCAGTGATTGCTGACATCTTTGACGGCGCGCGTGTGGAACACAACGCGCGCCGTCAAAGATGGTCCCGTCTACCACATTTCGGCCGCAGGGGATAGGGTGAGCGGCTGACGCTATACCGACACTCCTCTTCCCCTGCGGCCCCACCGCGTCCGCCATCAAACGGTGGCGGCCCCGTCCAGGCCACGGAAGGGAAGAGCGCGGCTCAAAAGCATCGGCACTCCTCCTCTACCGCAGCCCGTAACCCTCAGCCGCGATGCCTGCCATTCGACATCGCGGCCCACCTTAGTGGCGGTGCACCTCACCGCAACCTACTTTTTGTCCGCTACGTCAATGGCTTGAAGGCAAAAGCCCTGACGAGGGGCCCCACCTCTGGGTTCCTCTTGGCTTCACCGTGGCTGGAATCCACGGTTACTGAGCCCCCCCGCAACGACAATGCGGGAACCCACTTTGGGGCTACTGGTCGCGTTAAGTTTATATTAGAGAAAATTTGCCCTCGTTCTTCTTAGTTTGCCGGTAGCAATCTATACGTATGCAGGGTTATTGGAAAAACACCAACAACCTCTTAAGACTTTAATTTTTACCATTTGACCGAAACTGAAATCCCAACAAAAAAAATCTGCTGTTCCCTACATTCTGATGAGTTATACGAAGATAAATGTAAGGAACAGCTGATTTTTTTTCACAGTCAGCCCAGAAATTGGCATTTTCAGTAGCGTCCAACAAATCAAATCAAAATATTTTTATTTCATATAAACCTGCATGGGCACTTATGAAACGTCAGAAGCTACGAGTAGGTGCATGGTTCCAAAAATTATTGGCTTTAGCAATGTTTTCAAATTACAGTGATAATAGGTATGGGAGGACAGTGCAGGCCTGTCAATAAGTACCAGGTACTTAGAGGAATAAAAATAAAACAATAGAAAATCGTCTACAAATCTACAGTCTGTAAGGCCTACAACGTTCTCTCATTCACAATGTGTAATAAAATCAACTCCTGTAGCGTGCAGACAACAGGATACGCTGGACACGATATTGAGTGCCGCATTGTGTGTGGGACAGTCCCACATTTATAATCTGTGGATCGCCCTCAGTGCATTTCTTCAACCTGTAATAGACTCATCGTTTGTGACTTTACTGGTATCGACTATTCTCTGTCTGTCAGACAGTTATAGGAACTACTTTTAAGTATCCTTCTTTTCTTTTTCAGCCCTTGGCTAACCAAAGCTGAGCTTAGGCCATTGCTAACCATTATTTCCAGTCCTTGACCTTCTGCATTCAAAATGTCCTCCAATTGTTCCACTCTTCTGACACATCAAAACTTGTCCTATTTGTGTGGGCTCCAACAAGAATGTGAATTAAAAAAAAAACAACAAAACGGCCACGAAAAAACCAATGCAAAGTCGAAATGTCGAAAATAACTTTATTCTCACAAGTCAGTGCCAACAAACTAAATACAAAACCAGAAAGACAACGACTTCCGAAATTAAAGTCATTTTATACTTTGAAGTATTTTTTTAGACGTCAGTTTTTTTTCGTAGTAAATTTTTTAGAGCATACAAACACAACAATCCCAATCCTATCTACGTCATAGTCACCTTAATTATCGCTAAATTTTCAATTCATGACGTCACCGTGTCGTGCTGTGAGTTACGGTGTACGTCACTGATTGCTGAGTTCGTGCGGTGTTGCCAATTAGTCCTTTTCAATCAGCGCTTGTTTGAGGTTCATTCAGCCTTTTTAAAGGAAAAACTACAGTTAGTGTCGGGCTGTATCTAGGCATTGATGATCGATAGAAGGAGTTGTGTGGGTTTCGACAATTTTGCGTGCACAAAAAATGTGCTATTTTATCATAGATAGAGAGGTGGTAAATCTAGTTTAAAAATACAAGTCTTACACATCATACATTAAGAAACCGTAATGTGAATAAATAATAAATTGAAATCACACATTACAGCCTATTGATTAGTTTTTGGTAAATAAATGTTGCAAATATTCTCGTACATTGTTCAGAAATAATAGCCCGTTTCCTGTTTCAGTGGCCATGCATAAAAGGTTCAATAGATTTAATTTATCGTTCCCCTACAAAATAAACACGACAGAAAACCCCATCGGAAAAAAAAACATCCCTTAACTCGAAAAAGGCAAAAAGGCCAATGTTTTGAACATCACCCAAAAACATTTAAGGTTCCCATAATCGTGCACATACTAAGCGCAAAATATCGAATTTCAATTTTCGGACCGAAACGCCCGTGTTTCGTAGCGAATTCCATACAAAAACCCTTTTTGGTGCGGACACAATGGATTCGTGACAAGGAATTATCGGGTAGAGCTTGACGACCCGAATACTACAGTAGAATGAGTTCACCGGGATTTTCCCTATGTATGTAGTTTTGAACCACTTTTTTTTCGGTACTTTTCAAATGTCTATTCGAATTCTTTTTCGAGATTTGTGGCTGGTTGCACAGTGTATAAAGGTGAAGGTAATCAAGGGTTTGGGATTCTATTGAGTATGTCGAGAAATGGCAATGCAAAATACGCATCACACTGACGTCACGCAAAATTCTGCATCGCGCAAGCAGAGTTACCATATATATTATATGTCACCGTAAGATTTTGAACACCGTTACTTTATAATCTATTTCGTGAGATTATAAACTATCAATAAATTGTGTGCAAAAACCATTTACAATTTAACGCACTATTTTTCGATCGTTTGTAATCTGTCCGTCAAATTGTGAACTGGTATCAAGACGGATAGTACCTTGCGCTATTACTAAATAGTCAAGTAACTGCCACTAACTTGGAAGTAGCGCTCGCCCCGGCTGCTGCCGCGGCACCGCTCGCTTCGGTCGCTCGGCTCGCGCGCGGTTAGTGGCAGTTCTAACCTAACCTAACCTATTTGGTCGGTAAGCAGTATGGTGTAGTTTACAATTTGTCAACTGTTTATAATCTCGCTAGATAGATTATAAACAGTTAAAAAAAAAAAAAAAAAAAAAAAAAAAAAAAAAAAAGGCAGTTGCCCACCAGCTACAAAACCCGTATGGTCAGAAGTTCCTCTGTGTTTTAATAGAGGTTGAGTGAACTTTACATCTTATTCCCCACACCTCTAAAACAGAATGGATTGAAATCTACTACGCGGGCCCAGTTGTTGGTATTATGTCGGATGTCACATATCTCCGAACTTTTCGGTCTACGACATGCCGGTTTCCTCACGAAGATTGATGATTCTTTCACCATTTTGAGAGCAGTGGTGATGAAATTATTAACACAAAGAAAAGTACCTGCCCGTTTTCAAACCCACGACCTACTTATTCGCGAGACGGGACCAATTGACCGCTATTGCTCAAGAAAATTCGTGGAATTTTCCCACAAACTTGGCAAAGCCCTTCGGCTACTTAATTTTTGTTTCAGACTCAAAGTCATATTAAATGTATTAATTATATGTAACACTAGAGGGTTCTATTCATAAAATCTCCTTTCTAACAATGGACACTGCGAAAATATATTAAAATGTACCCTGTACTTATAATTATTTGGAGGAACAAAAGGCACACACACAAGAATAGATTAAAAACACACATTAATTCTAACAGTGAAAAAGGTACAGTCATAAACAAAAGAGGAATAAACTAAGCTTTCGACAAACAGGAAAAATAGTCCCGCAGAATGTATCCGAACAAAATCAGAGTTCGTTTAGTTTTTCCATTACAAGTTCAGCACGCAACCATAGGATTACATTGCAATATTCTATTTTTTCAACACTCTTTTATTTCTGTTCCAGTGGATATTGCTTTTGTTCGCGATTATACTAGACTATTATTTATTTATTTATTTATTTATTTATTTGGATCTCCAACAAAGATTACACCTTACATGCTAAAAATAAAACATAAAAGATACGAATCCTTGTGCATCTTCAATTATAGGAGACCACAGCTTGCATTAAGATATACAATCAATTATTAATATGGAAATAAAGTATACAATTTAAAGTAAAAACAACAAGAATCAAAATTTTCAAAAAAAAAAAAAACTATATTAAGTTGAACTTAGGGAGTTGAACAGTAGGGAGGAAGGTTAACACCTACTCAATATTGAGTTTTGCGTGTAACAGCAACTTAAATTTACTTAGGCTGTTGGAGAAAATGTCTATATCGTCGGAAGAACATGACAGTGAGTTGTATTGATTGGTCATCCTAACAATCGGCGAGTGTTTACCTAGATTTGTTCTGTGTTGAGGGGCTTTCAGTAAAGGGCCGGGATAGCGAGGAATACGGGAAGGGACGTTAATGCGTAATTTGCTAAGAAGATCTGGACAGTCAATGCCATTATTGAATAATTTATACAGGAACAACATGTCGGAGATAGTGCGGCGAGATTTTAAATCTTTGAGTTTGAAGTGATTTAGTCTATGTTCGTAAGATCTACAATTTCTTACTTTAAACCTAAACGCTAGATGACGGACAAGTCTCTTTTGAACCCTTTCAATGCGACTTATGTGGACTTGGTACGAAGGATTCCACACCGTGCTGCAATATTCAAGTTGGCTTCGTACGTAACTGTTGAATAAAAGTAATGTAGTGGATGGTTTTTTAAATGCTTTTGAAGATCTCAAAATAAAGCCAAGAGCTCGGTAAGCTGAATTAAGCATTTGGTCTATATGATTTATAAAAGTAAGTTTACTATCCAAGTATACTCCTAAGTCACGAATAACTGTTACTTCTGTTAGTGTGTTTCCCTGAATATTGTAAACAGATTCGACTTTGTTGTGTTTTCTAGTAAATTTTATATGAAAACATTTAGTACAATTCAGGTACATTCTATTGTTGGTACACCATTGACTCAGACTATCCAAATCAATTTGTAATAGCTGTGTATCGACATTATTCAAAATTACACGGGTCAGTTTTAAGTCATCAGCAAAAAGGTATGGTGTGGAGTATTTAAATATGTCTGATATGTCGTTAATAAACACATTAAAAAACAACGGCCCTAGATTGGACCCCTGGGGCACACCGGATGTTGCAATGAAGGGATCTGACTCATTACAATCTACGACCACTGAAGAAGTCCTATTTTCGAGGTAAGTTCTACACCAGCTCAGTGTGATACCGGTTATACCCAACGACTGGAGCTTATTTAGCAGCAATTCATGATTTACTTTGTCGAAGGCCTTCGAAAAGTCTGTGTACACTGCATCAATTTGAAGACCTTTATCTACTGCGGATATTAGTTCAGTGACGTAATTAACAAGATTTGTGTTTGTAGATTTTTTAACCATGAAACCATGCTGATTAGTGGATATTAATTGTTTAACGTGGTCGTGCAATACTGGGTACACCAGTGATTCAAAGACCTTAGACAGAGTACACAGAATGGAGATGGGTCGATAATTAGATATCACCTCCCGTTTCCCATTCTTGTGAATAGGTACTATTCTAGCTTTTTTCCATTTATTTGGAAAAACCCCACTTTTTAGCGAGGTATTATAAATATTTGCCAGTGGAGAAGACAAATACTCTGCACATCCTAACCAGAATATTGGGGGCACATTGTCAGGTCCAGGACCTTTAGATATGTCGAGTCCAGAGAGTTTATTAAATACAGCTTCAGGAAGGATTGAAAGGTCGTCGATGGGTAAAACCGGAACCGAGACAGAAGGTAAGTTATTAAGGAAATTATTGCGATTATCGTCAGGTGGATCATATACGGAGGAGAACTGTTCTGCAAATAAATTTGAAACGGCTTTACTACCGTAGGCTTTGACATTGCCGAGAGTCATTTCTGGAGGGTAAGAAGAGTTGCTTTTTCGGAGGTTTTTAATATGTGACCAGAAGATTTTAGGGTGATACTTAATTTTATTTTCAATTTCATTTATGTAGTTGTCATAACATTTTTGGGTAAGAATTTGGCAGTCTTTTCTTATGTAATTAAATTCCAATATGTCCATTGGATTGTTGTATTTTTTTATCCTGATATGAAGTTTCAGTTTCACTTTAAGTAGCTTTTTTAATTGATGGGAATACCATGGTGGATATTTGCCTCGTGTAAATTGTGTTACTGGCACATGTATATTTATGGTTTCGTTGATTATATCATAAAATTTCTCCAATTTATCATTGACGCCATCACATTCACTGAATTCCTTGGTCCAATCGACATGTTTCAGAGATTTATTTATAGCTCCGTAGTCTGCTTTATGAAAGTTGGGTTTACTCGCAGGTTTTAAGTAAGTTTTGGTAAACGTTTGAAAAGTTATTGTCAAATCAAAAGCCGGGTGGTACTTATCTAGTTCCCTTATAGGGTCAAGGCAGCCACTTATTTCAGTTTGTTCAACATCTGAGAGCACTAAGTCTAACGTCTTATTTTGAAAATTTTTAATCCAGTTTAGCTGTTTTAAATCATTAAGCGCTAAGAAGTCGAGCAATAAATTTTTTAGGCTTCCCGTGCTAGAAGTTGATGGTATGCAAGATTCAGTAGTAGCGTCATGTATCCAATCAATACAACTCAAATTAAAATCGCCGACAATTGATGATGAGGAGTCGCTATTAGTTGTAATGACCGAATTGCAATTATCAATAAAGTATTCAAAAACTTCAAGATTTACAGGTGGTGGCAAGTACACAGCACACATCTTTAAGGATTGGGATGTATTGGAGTTGGTTTTAATCATAATCCATAAATCTTCACAGTTACTTTCCCAGTCTGTCATGCGACATGAAATTAATTTATTTGTTACCGCTACGAGAACTCCACCACCTGTTTTTTTGTGATTATTCAAGCTTGACGATTCTCGGTCTCTTCTATATACAGAATAAGAATCATTAAAAAGTTCAGAATCGAAAATACTTTCGCAAAGCCAAGTCTCGGTTAAGACGAATACATCATAATCACTGTTATGTATGTGTTGACGTACCTCAGATAAATTGCTACGAAGACCTCTGGTATTTTGATAGTAACATTTTAGGGAATTGAATTTTATAAAGTTTAGGCTAGTGAACATTCTTAGAAACAAAATTAAAAAGTAAATAATAATGACACAAAAAAAAATAAAGAAACAATAATACAGTAATATAAGATCTATGTTAATGACTTTAGCTTTTCAAAGTCTTCCACAACCACACTTTGCGCAGTTTCGTCCTTCTTCAATAGAACTCTCCCATTGCGAACCCATACGAATCTGTATCCTAGCTCCTTGGCACGAACTCTTGTCGCCGCATGAAGAGCCTTGTTCTCAGGAGATAGGTGTTCAACGACGAATATCGGCACCGGCTTTTCATTAGCTATGCCAAGGTGACTTGAATTTAGTTTAGTTTTCGAATTTGCTTTGTTGAATTGAATTGATGCTGCAAGGAACGAATCTCTTAGTCGCGGGCTATTGAACTTGACAAGAATTGACCTCGGTCTTGCGCTGCGCGTGTCTTTTTTGGCGACCCTTGTACATAGTTGAATATCCGTATCCTTAATATCGCATTTAATTACTTTGCCTAACTGAGAAATAGTGCTAGTCAAATTCTCTGATCTGTATTCCGGTACACATTGCAGTTCGATGTTACTCGAACGAGCGTGTTGTTCCAATAGGTTCATTCGTTTTGTTACGTCCCTGAGAGAATTTTGAAGAACACAATTTTCCTTCTCGAGCATGTGTATTTTAGCGGTCTTATCTTCTAATGTTACCTTAATTTCTTCGTATTTCTCATTAAAAAACGACAAGGACTGCTTGAATTCCGAGATCACGTTGTTAATTACGCTAAATTGTTCGTGGATTAATCCTGCGATTGTATCATGTAATGCTTGGTTAATTTCATGCCTTATCATCTCTCTAAGAGAACCTGTTGTTATATCTGCCAGTAGCGTGTCATTAACACGGTCAGGTGAGTGGCATATAGGTGGTTTGTTACGTTGAGTAACATTCGTACCGTCAACAGGGGATGGTTGAGTCACTGGACTAGATTGCCGGGCGGGTCTAACAGGAGTGTTGGTGTTATCAAGTTTGGGCTGTTTATTTAGACATCCAGGACATTTCCAAGCATTTTTAGTATCGGCATGCATTGATTTAAACCTCTTCTCTGATATATTAGCGCACAGCAAATCATACCAGTGATTGCAAAGAAAGCATCGCAAACCTTTCCCAGCCTTAAAGTCTTTTATACATCCAGCGCAATTTATTGTTGACATTCTTAATGCGTGCGTGGGTACGTCGAAATAATTTTCAAATTTGGCAATATAAAGCGCTTACAGCGATTAAAACTGGATGCGTCTAATAGTGTATAAAAATAGCAGCGCTGTTTAGAGTATTAAGCTTCATACAAACTGCGAATGATGTTCTTGGCAAGAAGGTCGTAAGCGCCGTGGAATGCGCGTCGCTTACGCGTTTCGGTCGTAGCGGGACAACGGTCACTCAAACACTTTGTTTATGTTGCAAACTTTTTGTTAAAATCCAAATATAACTGATAAACACTGGGTGTAATGGCTTGTTATTATGACACTGAGTTAATAAACGTTAATTATTTAGTTTTTGCTAAAAATCTGAGTCAAAACAACACTTTAAACCATATTTTCAGAATTATTCTTCGGGAGCAAACGGTTACGGACTAACTATAAACGCTGCTGTTTATTAAACTAACTATTACTTTATGTGTGTTCTTGGAATTTAGTGATATTGGTTCTATGTTTAATGTCTTTATTCGGTGCTGGACTCGTGTTTTCTTCTGATTCGTTGATGGTTAATTGTTCTATCCTACTTTAATATTATAAAATATGTGAAACTTTGTATGTTTTTCGTCAATCACGCAAAAAAGGCTGAACGGATTGGATCCGGCAAATGGGATCTCAGTTCCAGTGCATTAGAGTCCCAGTTGCCGGAAACACCCATCCTTGTGTCAAGAAGATGAGGACTTAAAAAAGTGGTCACGACATTATTGACCGTGAGATGGCACAATTATTGTCACTCATAGACACTCTTTCAAGGACCAGCATTTTTTCAAATAACTACATAAATGTGCAGGATATTGCATTTCACATTACAATTTTGTGACAAAATGAAATATTTTGATGAACAGCAAAGATGGTTTAATATCAATTTCCAGTTAACCTGCTCACAGTTATTACTCTACTGCGCTCAAATGTTTTCATATCAGAACTATTTTTGAGTTTTCTATATCATTGTCAAAACAGAGTTGTATTTATTTGATACTGAAATTGCATCGTGTTTTTGTGCAATTTCCCTGCAACTTTTCAACTTCATCGGCTTACCTATATTGCCAGTCTCATTTCTATGCATCACATGCCATGGTTTCAAGGCCATGATTAGTCTCCTCTATTGGTCTTTCAATGTTGAGGATAGTAACTTTTTCATAGTTTTTGACACGCTTTTATTCGGTTGATGTGTAAGTATGGAACATACTTTTTGAACGTGATTTTGACCCACTTCAAAATGTCAAATATAATTGCACTTTGCACACTTATCAAGGACCGATGACAATTCAATCATTTCATCTTGTGCCATTATCTTGGCCTTAATGAAAAAATAGAAAAAAAAACACGCTTTTGTACTTAGCCGAACTAAAAAAATGAAAATAAACAATAGTTTAAAAAGCGTGGGGCATCATCATTTCAACCGAAAGACGTCCACTGTTGAACATAGGTCTCCCCCAATTAGAATCGCCACGCTTCGCAGGCAGGTTGGCGATCGCAGTATGGTGGTAAAATGCATAGAGAACGCTGCTGCCCATTCTCTAGTAAGTCCCTTTGTCGCCTCTTACGACACTCACGGGAACAAATGGTATGGTGATATTCTTAACGTCCGGCACCACACGGAACGCACTTTTTTTTCCATACTACATTCTTACTAGAAAGATTTGTACTAAGAGCCCCACCCCACGCAAAAACGGACGGTTTACGCGTGGGGTGGTTATTAATTAATTATTAAAATACCGAAAAAAGCAACCATACTTTTTTTACATTAAAATGAATTCATTTATTAATCAGTCCATCCTTATTTTTATTTCTTAAATTATTTTCTACATTTTATTTTGGTTTTCTATTTAAAGCGTGTTTTTTAGTTATTTAAACTATTATTTATTTGGTCTACAAACACCTAGTCTAGACTAACGGAACAATACAATATTCTCTCTAACTCCCGTTATGCCACAAACGTCCTTGATATGGTCAATAACCCTTGGACTTTATCCTCTTAGCATTAATGTATATGTATGAATTTCTTTATGTATTATGAATACTTACAATCGGTAAAGAACAGTACTGCCAAAGATTTTTTCTGTCGACGATAGGTACCTACTAAAGTAGTAGTCATGTATAGAATTTTGGTTTTGACCTTGATGTCTAGGCCAAGGCATGGCCACACATGTGACACATGCTGCTGTCCACAAGCTATAGTGCTGTTAACTCGCATAAGGTCGATTTTCTTTTTTTGATGCCACCATAATCAGAAAAAAATCTCTATCTGAAAGATCCGGAATCCATCCGGAATCTCGGCATCCATGAATAGTAGGAAAATACTGCTAAGACAGAAAGTGTATTTATTTGTTTATATACGCTTTATTGTACACCAGAAAAAGCATGACAAAAAAAAAAAACATTAAACACTAAAAAAAACATACAATCGGCGGCCTTATCGCTTTCTGCGATCTCTTCCAGGCAACCTTGCCTAAGCAGTATTAAAAAAAAAAACACCGTTAACTTGCCTTGTTTGATATGTTTAACTACGCTAAAACGCAGGTTAACAACATAACTCGAAAAATGATTTTGTTGGTTGACGGCATCATAGCTTGCGGACGGCAAAACAATACATGTTACTGGGTCTTTAAGTTGCCCTTCGAAGATTAACCATTATAATTATAGCCTTATTTTTCCGTATATTATTATGTGCTCCGCCCAGGGCGTGCAGATAGGGGTCTGTCAGACCCTTCTTTACATAACATAAAACAAAGTCGCTGCAATTCGTGTCTGTACGCTTACATCTTATAAAATACGCAACGGATTTAAATACAGTTTTCATCAATAGACAAATTGATTCATGAGGAAGGTTTTTATGTACAACTAGCTGTGCCCGTGACTTTATCCACGCGGCATAGTTATTTTTTATTATTTATTAATCTTTAAAGATATTAAAAAAAAAAAAAAAAAATCTAAAATAAAAGTGGCCAAAGTTACTCCTTATTACATCAGATATCTGCCAGTGAAAATCCCGTCAAAATCAGTCAAGCCGTTTCAGAGATTAGCAAGAACAAACAGATAGAAAAAAAATATTTGTTATATGTACCGTGTATACATCCACGTGAATTTAGTAAAAAGCGGTTATTTTAATGCTACAGACACTCCAATTTTATTTATCTATCTATATACACCGACCACAACGCATGCAAAGCCGCTGGCATAAGCTTGTACTGAATAAAAACCACCCCGGTGTATCTCACCAACTTGGATTAGGGATCAAGGGAATTTGTGCGGTTTCCACGGACCCCGGTTGGTGCCCACTTTTTGCGATGACCTCGAGAAAACCGCAGGAATCCGTTTGACGCTAGAAGCACTGGCTAAAGTAGCAATGGTTGGGGGAGGCATATAGAGGTATGAGGAACAGGGTCTAAAGTTCGCTCATCCTCTATTGAAAAGGAGGATCCTCCGACCAGACGGGTATTGTGTCTAGTGGGCAACTGCCTGACAGTTGATGTCCGGATGTTGTATATGTTCGAGTGTCATGGTAAACTCTGACTGCGCGATGTAGAATTTCTGAGAATAGTTCGCCTGTGGCATTGTAGATGGCGCCACTTTTCTTTTTGCGTTTTTCAATATTTTTTGTGAAGTATTTATTTTTGTAGTGTCGATATAGGCATATGTCCAGCAGTGGACGTCTAGCGGCTGAAATGATGAGCGATCAAAGGAGTTGGGAAATAACGTAAAAGCTGCTATTGCTAGTAGCCATAAATGGTCATCGCTGATTAGCAATTCATTTCCCAAACATGGCTATATGATCTGTCCCTTTATTTAAGCGGTCATTGGGAAGCCCGTATTTTGTAATGGATACTAAAGTAACATTATATGGCTACTAAATAATGTGTAATGATGATGATAATAATTCTTATATCGATACTGGCAATGGCCCCCAAAAACATGGGACTGGCGTTTAACTTGCAAAATATGTGAGTATAGTCGACCTCATGATTGCACTTTTTCCAGTGGCGTCGAACGCGTGAACGTCGAAAATTATCTCACGGTAACGTACTACCGGGATAAAAGTATCCTATGTGTTAATCCGTGTTGTAAAACATCTGTGTGCCAAATTTCATACGAATCCTTTCAGCCGTAATTATCCAAACATCTAAATAAATAAAAAGAAAAGTCCTGACTAACTGACTGATTGACTGACTCATCAACGCCCACCCCAAACCCTTGGACCTAGAAAGCTGAAATATTGCACAGAGGTTCCACTTATAAGGTAGACAAGGAATAAGGAAGGACTTTTCGAAATTCAAGCCCTCCTTAGGGGGCCCGCGCGGAACATACATCCCCTATTTAACTCCCTTGAGTTAAATAGGGGATGAATGTTCCGCGCGGGCGAAGCCGCTGGCAAAAGCTAGTACATATAATTACATACATTTATAATATTATAGTAGGATATCTTGTGAAGGCCGCGGAAATCTGCTGGATGTGGGAAACGTAAGACTATTCGAAGTGGAGGAGCCTCGGGGAGGCCAATGTCCAGTAGTGGATGTCTTTTAGCTGAAATGATGATGATGATGAAGTTTCCCATTCAAATTAAAGATTAACTAAAGTTGATACTATCTAACTGTGACATAGAAAAATAGATCTTGTTGTTTTAAGACGTGCAATTGACAATCAACACAAAATCGACCACACGAAACAGTTTCTCATGCTTCATCGGACAATATAGGTGTAATGGTGTTATCTTGTCTGGTTTTCCTGAAGGTTTGGACAGAGGTTTACCCGTAGTATACCAAGTGGAATTTCTATGTAATATGCCGGGAAAATGCTAGCCAGGAATTTCATATCCGCGTCGGAAATTCACTCTGATTGTGTGGGCTCTTCAAAACTTAAACCAAAAATATTTAGCCAACCCGATTTCATGGTGGCCCTTTATAGCAGTGTGCTACTATTATAATTTAAAAATATATGCAATAGTAAATTACATTTGGTTAGTGTCTGGAACATTTACTTTCAAACTTGAGTGTGATTGCTAATTAGCGGTCTATCGTTACATAACATAATATAACATTACGTCTATCTGTCTTGAGGGGTTACGCAGTGGTGTACCTATAGTATATCCACATTTTGTCAGTTATGTTTAAGTCCCATGTAATAGGGACGAGCCTATTGCCATCAACCGGGACCAAATCTACACTCCAGACTGCTTCTCAAAAAATCCAAATGGAAAACGCAAGAGCAGTTCGCTCGAACAATAAAATTGTACCCAGGACCTCGTGATGCAAGACTAACAAGGGAGTCGGTTATATTTTATCATATACTAGGGACCCGCCCCGGATTCACACGGGTAGCAGAGCATAGTATGCCTACATATTTTTTTATGTTATCGATGTGAATATGCGATTGATTATTAATTTTCGCGCGCGGCACTTTTTATCTGTCGATAACTTAAAAACACAAACTCCATAAAAACACATACACATAACACATATTCATTTAAATTGTATGATGTAAATAATTATCATAACATGCATGAAAGGTGTAACATTAAAAATCATACACCTAGGTACTAAACATTCCTCAAAAATCACTCTGTCTGTCTATTGGTAAAAAAGCACCAAAAACTGTTCAATATTTTTTGAGTTTATTACGATGAGACAGATAGAGACAGACAGGCGCGGCGGAGTACTTTTTTATAATACATAATAAGTAGTAGAGGATCTATAAATTTTATCAAAGACATGAAATTCGTTCAATTGTTCCATAGTTTTTCAAACAAACGCTATTAATTTAAAATCGGTGAGACTCATACCAAAAGTGCAACGTTTGCTAGCCAGGAATTTCATATCCGCGCCGGAAATTCACTCTGATTGTGGGGGCTCTTGAAAATTTAAACGAAAAAAATTGAGCCAACCCGATTTCGTAGTGGCTTTATAAAACCCTGTAATTCTATTCAATTTTTCTTTTCTTATATAAAAATATATGCAATAGTAAATTACATTTGGTTAGTGTCTGGAACATTTACTTTCAAACTTGAGTGTGATTGCTAATTAGCGGTCTATCGTTACATAACATAATATAACATTACGTCTATCTGCCTCGAGGGGTTACGCAGTGGTGTACCTATAGTATATCCACATTTTGTCAGTTATGTTTAAGTCCCATTTAATAGGGACGAGCCTATTGCCATCAACCGGGACCAAATCTACACTCCAGACTGCTTCTCAAAAAATCCAAATGGAAAACGCAAGAGCAGTTCGCTCGAACAATTGTACCCAGGACCTCGTGATGCAAGACTAACAAGGGAGTCGGTTATATTTTATCGTATACTAGGGACCCGCCCCGGATTCACACGGGTAGCAGAGCATAGTATGCCTACATGTTTTTTTATGTTATCGATGTGAACATGCGATTGATTATTAATTTTCGCGCGCGGCACTTTTTATTTGTCGATAACTTAAAAACACATACTCCATACAAACACATACACATAACACATATTCATTTAAATTGTATGATGTAAATAATTATCATAACATGCATGAAAGGTGTAACATTAAAAATCATACACCTACTAAACATTCCTCAAAAATCACTCTGTCTGTATATTGGTAAAATAGCACCATAATCTGTTCAATAATTTTTGAGTTTATTGCGATCAGACAGACAGATAGACAGACAGGCGCGGCGGAGTACTTTTTTATAATACATAATAAGTAGTAGAGGATCTATAAATTTTATCAAAGACATGAAATTCGTTCAATTGTTCCATAGTTTTTCAAACAAACGCTATTAATTTAAAATCGGTGAGACTCATACCAAAAGTGCAACGTTTGCTAGCCAGGAATTTCATATCCGCGCCGGAAATTCACTCTGATT
This sequence comes from Polymixis flavicincta, assembly GCA_949987655.1. Taxonomy (NCBI): domain Eukaryota; kingdom Metazoa; phylum Arthropoda; class Insecta; order Lepidoptera; family Noctuidae; genus Polymixis; species Polymixis flavicincta. The sequence continues at coordinate 10,185,255 of OX465195.1, read as the reverse complement.
GTGTGGGCTCTTGAAAATTTAAACGAAAAAAATTGAGCCAACCCGATTTCGTAGTGGCTTTATAAAACCCTGTAATTCTATTCAATTTTTCTTTTCTTATATTTATAAGTAATATTAATAGCATGGTACATGATATTAACAAAAAGTAGACAGAAAAGAATCACAGGGCATCAAAATATTCCTCCGCAATGCTGCCAGGCTTTTGGGCACTTTTCCCATTGACAGATAATGGGAAAAGTGCCCAAAAGCCTGGCAACATTGCCGATGGCGATATGGCGATGTTGATTCGTTGGCCAATAAAAAAAAATGTAAATTACTTCAGGTGTCCTAGTGTGTGCAGAGAGCAGTGGTGGCCAAGTGGTAACAGCCGCGACTTACGAGTTGTAGGTCGTGAGTTCGAACCCAGACAGGCGCTTTACTTTGTGTAAATTATTTCATCACCACTCCAAAACATCGTGAGGAAACCGGCATGTCCTAGAACCAAAAATTCGAAGACATGTGACATCTACCAACCCGCACTGGGCCCGCGTGGTGGATTACGGCACAATCCCTCTCACCGTGAGGAGGCCTGTGTCCCAGTAGTGGGAACATTATAGGCTGATGATGATGTTCCTAGTGTGTGGAACATTTAATTTCAAATTTTAGTGTGTAACATAATATCACGCCTCTATTCCTTGAGGGCAGTGGTGTACTTATAGTACACCCACATTTCACCAGTTATGTTTAAATCTCATGTAATAGGGGCGAGCCTATTGCCCTCAACCGTCACAGATCCATACTTCGAGTTGCTAATGAGCAAAGAGGTGCCTCTTATATGAATATCATGGTCATGTTGAGAAGACGAAATGGAGGCTAACAAAAGGTATTACAAGTCAGATGTGAGTGGAAACGTAGAGGATAAGCTAACGCCTTTTCCCATGCGGGTAACCAGAAATAAAAAAATGCCACCCACCCTGACATACCCCTTTTGCATCGCTTACGTTTATCATCATCATTTCAACCGAAAGACGTACACTACTGGACATAGGCCTCCCCTTGGATCCTCCACTTCGACCAGTCTAATTGTGTTTTTAGTACCCCTTGCCTCACCGTAACCTTGGCTGCTACCGTAGCCAAGAGTAGGCGGGCCGCCGGGTACGAGGGGCCGTTTTGTAGGGTTGCTTGTAATTTTTGGGGGGGGTTTTGGCATAATCGTCACGCTTGGCAGGCGGGTCAGCAATCGCAGTATGGTGGTAAAATGCATAGAGAATCCTGCTGCCCATTCTCTAGTAAGTCCCTTAGTCGCCTTCTACGACACCCACTTGAAGAAATGGGATGGTGCTATTCTTTTACGCCCGGCACCACACGGCACGGCACGTTTATTCTCATCTAGTCATACACGCACGTAGGTTGCGAGTACAACGCACCTGATAATTCTGAAGAATATCACCACCATACGGTCGATACAATGCAAAACAAAATAGATTTCCAGTAAAACAAACTGCAAAACTAGCGATGAATAACTAAATAGAAAAAAGACACATTAATACACGAATAAATCCAGCCAGTTAGTAAGTATATTGAAAAAACTAGAAAACTAGACATAAAACTAAATTCAGTTTTTGGATTTCAAAACTATTGGTTCTGTTATAGAGTCCGGTTTTTTGTTAAATTACCGGATTGGTTTCATGAAATATATTTTATATCGTTCGTTTTGGGCTCTTCAGGATTCCAATTATAAGGGAGTTAGTTATATTTTTATTTTGTAGCACGTTTCAAGATTAGCTGAAAAACCGTACAAACAATTATTCGGTATAAATCTTTAGTCGTCGTCATCATGATTATGGCTTTCCCAACATATCGTGGGTCCGTGGCTTAGGCCCCCAGTGGTCGACGCACCTATGGCCGACGCCCCCGATACGATTAATTTATTATCTTTATTTTATTGTGCTTTTTCACTTAGTAAATGAGAAAAGTGTTTCACCCTATTAATAAAGTATTTTTCCTTGCTAAACAAAAGTTATCTATTTGTTTGTTTAAGTTTTTACAGTTGATTATTTCTATGCTAGCAAAATTTCATAACATTTCACATGTAAAAAATTTGTTACTCTACGAGTACGTTTGTTTTTTGCCTGATTATTTTGTTGTGTTAATGCTATTGAAACTGACTGATATAATTAGGTAAAATTATTCTCATTTGTTTCACAGTTAATATGTTTAATTATTATTATTACAAAGATAAAAGAACATTTCATTATGTAAAAAGTTAGTTGCTCTGCAGTAATTTTTAAGACTGATTATTTAAAATTACTATCTTATTTTATTACATTTGAGACTGATTATTATAATTAAGTTAAATGATTCTCTTGATTATAGGTGATGAAAACTGTGATTTATATAAAAAAAATACTAGATTTCTTATCGAGATATATAAATAAATAATGAAAAATTACTAAGACTTTAATTTTTCAAAACATACCTCTAATATAAAAGCATTTCTATGTTATAAATATAATTACGATTTAATTTTATGCATATACTTACAATCAATATTAAGTATATTTAATATTATTGTAAAAAAAAAATTGTGCCTGACAGTACATTTGATCAAAAATAATTTTGAATTAAATTAATCGTATCGGGGGCGTCGGCCACAGGTGCGTCGACCACTGGGGGCCTAAGCCACGGACCCCATATCGTGTGGTGCCGGACGTAAAGAATAACACCATCCCATCTCTTCCCGTGGGTGTCGTAGGAGGCGACTAAGGGACTTACTAGAGAATGGGCAGCAGCGTTCTCTATGCATTTCACCACCGTACTGCGATCGCCAACCCGCTTGCGAAGCGTGGCGATTATGGCAAATCCCCCTAAATTCGGGGAGGCCTATGTCCAACAGAGGACGTCATTCGGCTGAAATGATGATGATGATGACGATGAACATAATATCGTGGACGGTTTCAGTCCAACCGGATGCAGCTGAATAGTTCCCAGTATTTTACACAGAGTCGAGAGCGACTGCCTATCTGCCTATCCAACCCAGTTACTGGGTACCACGATACCCCCGTTGCTCGTAAACTTGTCCCGTCGAAATAAATTGTATTACTATCTTTAACAAACACTTTCGTTTTGGCATCATTATCGTTTTTATAGCTTCGTAACTAACTCGTAAGACAAATTGGGTACAAGTTTTATCATTTCGCTTAGTTCTATTTCCTTGTTATTCTTCGGACCATATATTTTTCAAGTATCCAAGAATCTGCCGTGGCCTAATAAAAGCGACTGTCCACTTCCACCTTCAGTTTGTTTGCCGAACCCATACCCATCGTCGTGCTGATAGTAGGCGCCTTCCGATTTTCCGAACAAATGTGTAACTCTGAATGAGCAGTAATCGCTCTGGTTAGAACACGGTGTCAGGCGCTGTTGACTGTGACCTGTCAGCTTTGACGACCTATACTGTAAATTCTATTGAAAATATGTTTTGGTTTATTGCTAGATATTAAACAATGCAGTATATTAAAAAAAACCCTACATATTAATAACTTTTTACTACTAGAAGGACTCTTTTTCATAAAAAAAAAAACTTGATCAAATAAAAGACTTTGAAAAGTCAAAATAAAATTTTAATATAAATTAAATTACTTCTACAGTTGGTAATTTAAAATTGTTATTTTAAGATCAAATAATATGGAAAATTTAATCCGTAAAGATTAAATTAATCTAAACGCAATCAAAACTATTGAAATTGCAAAAGTTACGATGAATTCTTTTTGCGACTTAAAATATTAAGCTGAAAAGTTGGTAAATAAATTCTATTTGAGTTTTAAGGAGACGATAAGTTTTGAACAAAGTAAAATGCAATTGTTACGAATGGTGTAGACAGGTGACTAAACTCATTATTTGATAGTGAAAGTTACGTTGAAATTTAAGTTAACAATTTTGCTAGACTAAAGGTAATATCATGTACCAAAAACATGGAGCTTGAGTGAGTCTGTATTACGGGTAGTACAGTAAAAAAAAAAACTCGGAACGAACAGAGTCAAAATGGTGTCAACAACTAAGAAAATTAAACTTTATCTAGAAAAGAAGAAAGTTCTTGTCCGAATGACAGTTGTCGTGTACTGTCTTCATTCTGAAATATTCCTTGTGTCATTGAGTTAATGTGGAATTTTCATAGTTGTTTAAATTAATTTTAATAGTCTGTTTGTCCCGTTATTATTGACGCTGACTGTACCTACATATCTACGTGAAATAGACTTTCGTTATAGACACACAAGACTATAATATTTTGGCATATCACTAAGCGATGCGCACTATACTTGCTGTAACCAAGTGTACAAACACGCTATGAATGTGTGGCTGAAGCGACAGCACATACTACACCGAGAGCTCCTGCGCTTACACTCACATTCACAGCGTATTCAATTGTACACTTGGTAACCACAAGTTAAGCGCTAGACGCTTCGTGAGATAAAATACTGTAACTCGACAGGGTCAAATTAAATAAGCTAGAAAAACTTCACAATCGTGATGGGTATCGAAACCATCGATTTCAAATGACGATAAACCAAAAAATATACAAGTCTTTCATTCAATTTAATTGATTTGAAGGCGCTATAGCTGACTACATGACTGAATTCAAAGACACGTGACACCTACCAACCCCACATTGGACCCGATTGGTGTGTTATGACTTTATGACCCACTCGTTCTTACAGAAAGGAGGACTTTGTCCCAGCATTGGGAAGATTATAGGCTGATTATGCAAAGCAGACTACGGTTTCAACGGTTGCTAGTAGCATTATTTAATACTAGCAGCGCTCCGCGGTTTCACCCGCGTGGCTCCTGTTCCTGTGGGAATATGGAGATAAAATATAGCCTATGTCTCCCGGGAATAGTGTAGCTTCCCAACAGTGAAAGAATCTTTCAAATCTGTTCAGTAGTTTCAGAGTCTATTCAATGCAAACAAACAAACAACCAAATCTTTCCTCTTTGTTATTAGTATTAGTATATAGATTATCGACATTTAGATTTCGGCAATTCGGTACCCATCCGTATCATGGAGTTTTTTTTGCTAACAAATTTTATTTGACCCCAGTACAGATAGATTACTTATCTAAACTACCCTCTTACCAGTAAACACAGAATAAAGTTATTCCAAGTTTAAGCCTATGAAAATGTATTTGTTATTATGTTATTCCTTTGTTATTTTTGGTATAGCTTTATTCCGTGTTTATTAGTAGAGGGTAAAATTATAAATAGAAAAGATTTGATTTTTTATAGATTTGTTTGTTACGTTTTCACGCCAAAACCGCAGAACAGATTTGAATGTAATTTGGTACATTAGTAGCACATGACCAGTATAATAACGAAATACTTTTTTAATCCCGGTATTCCCACGGAATCGAGACTTATGTGGTTGAAACCGCGGGGTGCAGCTAGTTATTAGATGTTCAAACATGTTCTTTAAATATATTTTCACAAACATTATTATTTATACATTCTGAAATTTCAGCATTTATTTTCCGAGGGCCAAGTACCTACGTGTTATGCGAAAAAAGCTATTAAAATGGTAATAAAGTTGTACATGAAAAACTTTACTACTTTTTGGTTAAGTTTTAGTCGCCACTTCTTTTTCTCTAGATTTTTCATCAAACGAGAGTTTTTTGAGTATGATGTATAAAAGTGAAAGTGTGTATGTTTAGGTGTTTGGAAATTTAGATAGATGCATAAGACGATTGTTACTCAATCACACAAAAATCATCATCATTTCAGCCGAAAGACGTCCACTGCTGGACATAGGCCTCCCCCAAGCTCTGCCACTTCGACCGCTTCTGTACTTTATTTATTTATGGTGCTTGTCATTTTGGGGGGGGGGGGGGGGGGAGTTTGCCATAATCGCCACGCTTGGCAGGTGGGTTGGCGATCGCAGTATGGTGGTAAAATGCATAGAGAACGCTGCTGCTCACTCTCTAGTAAGTCCCTTAGTCGCCTCCTACGACACCCACTGGAAGAAATGGGATTCTTTTACACCCGGACACCACACGGGACAAAAATGGCTGAACAGATTTGGATGAAATTTAGCAAGTTTGTAATCAGGATTAACTTATAGAATACTTTTTCTCTCGTGATTACGTTCCGGTGGGATTATATTCGACCAACACACGGGCGAAGCCGCTGGAAAAAGCTAGTTAGTTTATGAAACAGCATAAAATAACATCACGCCTTGTTTCCCCAAAGGGTGTGGTCAGAGGGCAAAGGGTTTGTGGATGTACCTATAGTACATCCACATTTGGCTAGTTATGTTTAAGTCCCAAATAATAAGGAGCGAGCTTATTGCCATAATTATGGAAAAATCCAATAACACTTTGCTCGACCTGGACAACGAACCTAGGACCTCATGCTCTGCAGTACCGCTTGGGACCACTAGACCAACGAGGTAGTAACAGTGTATTTGCGACTGTATTCATTTCATCACCATCATCATCTGCCTAGCCTTTTCCCAACTATGTAAGGGTCGGCTTCCAGTCTAACCGGATGCAGCTGAATACCAGTGCCAAACTGCCTATCTGAACTCCACAACCCAGATACTGGGTAATACGATACCTTTCGGGCTTCAGAAAACCCTTAACGATTGTCGAAGATCCACAAATGACAGCCGGGACCAACGGCTTAGCGGGGTTTTCGAGGCACGGAAGTGTCTTGGTATGTAAAGATGATCACCCATCCACGGACTAGACCGGCTGTTATTACTTAGCGACAAGCCCCTACATATCGAACTTCATCACCCTTGTATCAAATTCCTCCACAAAATTGTCACCTCATACATTTTTTACGAGTATTGCAAATGCAATCTGTCCCAAATACGATTAGATTTATATCAACATCCGTCCAACGCTTCTGTCAGACGCATCTCCACATTACGAATTCGAGTCAGGTAGGAGCTCGATACAGAAAATTGAGTTTCACGATGAAACCTTGAGAATAAAATATTTTCGGACCAGTCCGGCTATCGCCATTGGGGCAAGCATTGCAAATTATTGATGTTGTGGATTGAATAATGCTTTAGCTTTATGGAATTCGTGTATCGTCTTACGTCATGGTTTGAGTTCGAAGATGGATGAAACTAGACTTTTAAATTAGGCAAGCCACGTGCCCGAACAGAAATAACGAACTTTTATATTTAACGCCTTTATGAGATGAATTATCAAAAGTCTTTCCGTACCACTCAGATTTTAAAACAAAGGCAGATAGACCGCGCGGAACACCAAGAGTGAAACCAGAAAACCAGATACTAACGTGTCGCATTTTATGTAACAAATAATGCGACGCTTTAGTATTTGTTTTTTTTTTGTTTCGATTATAAAACAAAGGCAGATAGATCGCGCGGAACACCACAGAGTCAAAAAACATTTTTTTTTTTTTTTGGTATTGGCATCTCGCAGTTGACCTTGAGAGGCCGTGACTGCTCAACCGGACTTTCCTGTGAAGGTTTTTACAGCTCTAAAAGCCTCCAGCCAGGGCGTAAAACCTACTTAAACCTAAAACGACTGCGCACTGAGGGCACCCCCTGTGGGGTACGAACCTTGGCTCAGGGAGTCGCTGGCGGGGGGGGCGGCAGCTAGTACTACTGGGGACAGGCTGGATCGAGATATTATTTTCATGATTACTATACGGGGAATTTAAAGCTACTGGCTCAGCTGCGGCGCGGGCTGGCGCATCAACGAGCAAGGGACGGTCGGGGATCTGATCGCTACTCGGGAGTCATCGCGGGGCGCGAGGACCTCGGCGGCGAGGTCGGTAGGACGGTCGTCGTTTGTGTTTGTGTACTGTACTGGTGGCCCTATTATTTTCTTGGAGAACAGTGATGGGGTCATCTGGGTCGGAGAGGACATGTTTCGGCCTGCGAATACTACTGATTCTACTGGGGACATAACTAGCGGCCTTCACAATCAAGGGATTGCGATGTATCTCGGCTTTATCGAAGAAACGCTTCGAGTTGCGTTTCATAAATTGAGCAATAGTGGGCATTTTCAGATCGAGATGGAGGATCTCGTTCCGAACGAACCATGGGGAGCCTGTGGCTTGGCGGAGGAAACGGTTTTGGAGGGTCTGCATCCTATGGATGTATCGGGGGTGCGTGTGTGCAAAGACTGCACATGCATGTCATGATGGGCCTTATGCATGCCGTGTAAATACGCAATTTGCACTTGAGTGACAATTTGCTACGTGCGTTCAGAACAGAGTGCAACCTTCCGAGAGCGAAGGCGGCGCGTGAGCGCGCCTTCCTGATATGCTCAGAGAAGGAGAGGTGCTGATCTAGAATTACTCCAAGGTATTTGGCTTGCTTTTCCCAAGGGATCGGCTTGCCGAATATGGAGATGGGCCGGAGGGGGTCTTGGTGGCGCTGCGGTCTCTTAAAGAGAACCGCCTGGCTTTTGTCCGGATTTAATTCGATTCGTCATTTCCTAAACCATACACCGAGTACGTTGACTGCGGTCTGGAGGGATTTGGCTATCGCTTTGGAACTACGCCCAGAATGGTAGATGGCCGTGTCGTCTGCGAACAGAGCCAACTGTGCCTTATCACTCTTGGGGATATCGCTGGTGAACAGCGTAAAGATGAGATGGGATAGCACGGCGCCCTGAGAGACGCCGGCGCGAATCGGGTGGGGGGATGAGAGAGCCCCTTCGATGCGATAGCGAAAGGTGCGGTTCGACAGAAAGTCTCGTAAGATGAGTACGAGTCGGTCCGGCACGCCGAGTTTGTACAGCTTGTAAATCAAGCCGTTGTGCCAGACCTTGTCGAAGGCTTTCGCTATGTCGAAAATCAAAAATGATCCTTTTTCTTAACATCTCTAAAGCGAATATTTGAATCTCCACTCAAGTGAACTAAAATTAACCTTCATTTTAGTTTCGTTTCATGCTCATACGACGAAACTACATAGAAATAACTAACATAGCTTAACTATGTGAAAGTCTTATTAACTGCTCCCAAAATACAATGTTAATTGTTATTCTTTTTATTTTTTACAATGTCTGACATATTCTCGTCAATATTTGACATTATACATAAATTTTAACAACGACTTTTTATTATGTAGTGATTGTCATGGAAATCATGTCACTTGGTTCAAATAGGTTCATTTAATTTATGTAGATTATTTTAAATATTGTGAATGAGAGAACGTTGTAGGCCTTGCAGCATCCATCCTCTAAGTTCCTGGTACTTGTTGACAGGCCTGCACTATCCTCCCATACCTATTATCACTGTAATTTGAAAATATTGTAAAACCGAGTTATTTTTAAAAGAGTTACCTTGGAATTTCTTGCTGGGTCTTCTTCATAAGAAGCGACAATTTGGAGCCGTGCACCTAGCTTCTGACGTTTCATAAGTGCCCATGCGGGTTTATGTGAAATAAAATATTTTGATTTCATTTCATTTGAAATGAACGTTCATCTGCTGGACAATCGAGTGAAAAATGATGAGTGCGAATCTCTAGAACGGTTCATTAATGAAATTTATTTTTCTCTTTTGATTCATTTTGTGTTCAGACGGATAAAAGATAGCAAAAGAAAGAAAAAAAATAAAAATAATCTGTGTCAAAGAAAGAATTCGTTCGATTTTCGTATTCTTTGTGACAAGTCTTCGGGAGAAAACAAGTTCAAGGCAAGTTCCTATACAGTCGATAATTGAAACAAATGAAAATTACAAAACAATTCCAAAGTTGAAAGATAACATTAGCCAAGTCCCTTAACTATTTGATAATACCGATGGTATTGTCCATTCAATGTTATAAACAAAGACGTGAAATCAATTTGTTTTCACACAAAAGCGAATCGTAAAAGCAATTACAATGTTGCTTTCGGCCTTTTGTAAAACTAAATTGTTGTTTATATTCATTGATTCGAAATGGAATCGGCTAAAATTTGTTCAATGCTTTAGTTTTTTAACACATTCTACTGATTTATTTGAGTGAAGCTGTCTCGTTGGATTACTGGTTAGAAGCGCTACTGCTTAGAGGCCCTTTGTTAGATACCCAGGCCGGGCAAAGATAAATTGGGATTTTCTTTTTTCCCTTTTATTTTGGAAATAAAGATATTTTTGAAAATATGAATAATAAAAAATATTGACTAAGACGCATAACGTAGTTTGAAACACCCTGTTATGGAGATGGAATGAATGATGGAATGTAATGTAGGTAGGTAGATATATTCTACCGTTTGTTACGTAAACATTATTAACAGGGAGGGTGTTTCATAATTCTAATGCATTTTTTTTGTACTTATTATCTGTGGCCTTCTTATCTGTGGGTTTCATTTAACCATCTCGATCAAACGCATCGAGCGCGTTTGGCGCTTCGATTGACCCGTCACCAATCCAGGGCCAATCAGCGCACCAAACGCGCTCGATGCGTTTGATCGAGATGGTTAAATGAAACTCGCACTAAGGCCTCTGAATTAATGGTTACAATTTAAATCGCTTCCAGAGGTATTTTATAAAAGATATATAGATTGGACCACCTTTGCAAGACGACTAAAATATCACGGTGTATATTAGGTCTTAATGGTGTTTAAAAACCAGTATGTAGGTACTGCTTTCTACATACAATTTATTCTCCTTAATCTTCTTGCAAAGAATTTTCATCATCAGGACTGGACATCATCAGGAGAAGTCGGCTGGTATAAGACTTTTTTGTATTTTCTCCATTTCACGCTAGTTTTCATCTTATCCAAAGCTAAACCACTTTCACATGTGCCCCCACCGCCAAACTAATAGTAGTACCATAGAAAATGGTCATATTTAATCAACCAATGTGCCCGAAAATCTGACTGATCTTACCAAAGAGTATCGTATCACCATGCAGTCGCTCCATGTAAAATACTGCTACTTAGCTGCATCCGCATAGACTAAAAACCGACCCCAAATTAGCAGGAAAAAGACTAAGTGGAAAATGATGATAGAGGGAGAAATCGGATAGGATCAGAATGAGCGGTGAAGAAAAACATCGTGAGGAAACCGGCATGTCCTGGAATCAAAAATTCGAAGACATGTGACATCTACCAACCCGCACTGGGCCCGCGTGGTAGATTATGGTCTACTCCCTCTCATGGAGAGGAGGCCTGTCTCCCAGCAGTGGGAATATTATAAGCTGATTATGTTAGATGATAATGATGTAATCAACCAACGACTGCTGCAGGAAATCCTCATAAATGTTCACAAAATTATTCACAGCAACACATCAAAATACACACCCCCTAATAGTCGACACTAGTTTGCATGTTACGTGTACGGGAATTCCGAATGCATTACACATTCTAGACTGGCTACCTATTGCCTGGCTCGATACAGTCGCCCCGGACAACTGGGCTGCTATTGATATGAAAAATGTGATTGTATGTGTGTTCGTATGAGTAATATGCTTTGGGGAAGACTGGATGTTTGAATGGATTTATTTTGTGTTTATTTTTATTGTTTTCAGAAAATGCAATTAAAATGCAAAACTTTCATTTGATTTAAGATTATTTATTACTTTCTGGTGACCCGTCCCTGCTTGGCACTTATACAATTGCTACTAGTAAAAAATATTTGCGTATAAAATACAATACAATGTATACAATGTGTTTTATACGTAAATATTTTTTCAAATGTTGGAAACGATACTAATTCACTGACTGATTGACATAGTTACTCTGATTGACATAATAATTTTTATGCTGGTTTTTATTTCTGTTTGACATTATAATAGTCTTTTTTATTGGTGTGACCACGCTGACATTTTTGATTTGTATTTTTCCTTTTTTATTTTCCTTTTTTTATTTGTAATACTAATGTTTATTTTTGAATTTTTATTAGAAATGTAAACCTTTGCATGCCCATGTGACGGTAACATATATGAAGAACCTTATTATAAAAAAAAAACATCTGTGTAATATACCCATGTTTGCAAAGAAATAAATGATTTGATTTGACTAAAAATCTAAGCTGTCATACAGAGAGACATGAAAAGTGCCTTTGTTTTATAGCAAGTAAAGATTAAATTTGTGAGAGAATTTGTGGATAGTTTTTGTGTAGAGTTAGAGATGCATAGGTTTTAAAAGAAAAAGGGTGGCAACTTATTATTCTGAAACCGACAACATACAGAAGCGTAATGAAGCTGGTTTATTGTTGAATGAGAAATTATTTGAGTACCATGTAGTATGAAAATTAATTTTGAGGCGGCATCTACCTGCCTACACTATTACACTGAGTTTGCCGCGCAAATAGCATTCAGGATATATTTTTAACCAGTGCGTAAACTGTAACCATGAATTTAGCATAATCATTCTAGACCTAGCGTTGAAATTTCTGGTCGGTTTTACAAAAAAAAAAAAAAAAACTGCTGTTCCATATATTTTGACCGCGTAGGTATTGCACTTTTCTATGAAACAGTTGTTTTTTTTTTTGTATAACTGGCGAAAAATTTCTACGCTAGGGGGTCTAGAATAATAATGCTGAATTCTTGGTTACAGTTTGCGCACTGGTTAAAAATGTACCCTGTTTAAACAAAGTCCCGACATCAATCGTTAGGCAGTAGCCCACCAGACAACAGTCTGGTCGGAGGGTTCTCCCTGTTTTATAGAGTATGAGTGAACTTTACACCCTGTGTCTCATGCGTCAATAGCTTCACCAGAGCCTATACTCTAATACCGGAATACAGCTACTAGATTATGACTTATAACAAGTTAAGTCAATAGTAGATTAGCTACTATTATACTGCGTGCTTCGTTCTCGATATATGTTATTTTACCATGCAGCATCTTCGTGTCACTCGGCAACTACGCAATTTTCAGAGCTAAAACTAAACGTTAGTATTAGTTTGCGTTATCTGTGTCCTAGCGCGATCCGTCATTCTCTTCGTTTGCGCGGCAACTGATACTGTGTTCTTACAAATAATTGAGCAAATTTGAGTATTTAAAAGTGAAGTTTTGCTTAGTTTTACTAAGTATGCCTAAAAGACGCCATGAAAAATAAAAGATAAACACAAAAAGAAAATAAGAAAAATTTAATGAAAAATGAAGCGTCGTCGGGCTGGCGACGAAAGTAATACCTCACTTTCTAGTATTCCAGGTAACAAAAACGTTGTCTTGTGATTGATATTATACCGGTACGGCTACTGGGTTTCATAGCAGTTAAGGCCACAAGGTTTTTCATAACCTTTGTACCGGTTGAGACGGGTGGTGTACGAGATACATCGACGTGCTCATTGGACTCGGGTCGTATACGAGATATACGGACGAGATCCTTAGACTCGGGGCGTATACGAGATATACGGACGAGATCTTAGACTCTTATGTGAAGTCCGTGAGGCTTCAATAAGCAGTTCTTATCAATCACTTGTACACATTTTCAGTGATATATTTATCGTACTTTCTTTCATATTACAACTTCGAACCAAGTAAATATCATTGAAACATTACCACGAGATATGTCATTAGAAACTATGACAGATCCGGTTCCAGAAGAACCTGAACCTGTTGTCGTAGAAAATCCTACCTCAACTCCAACGGTTGATCTTGAGCCTACCTCAGCAACCTTAACTATAAGTTTAGAGGTACTTTTAGCTCTGTGTGATCTCATGCCAGACACTCCTGCATATGGTCCCTTTATAAATAGTAACTTGGCTCGTAGTTGGAGCAATATTTTGAAAACAGGTTTTATCAAACAGATAAAACAAAAACGAATGGAACAATTGATTCCAGAAAATTGCCCTTTATTAAAGGCACTAAAGCTCAACCCAGAGATTTCTGCTTTGGTAAACAATATTAACAAAAATATAGAGTTGGAACAAAAACCAACTAGCCATTGGACTGTATCAATAGTCATCATCATCATCTGCCTAGCCTTTTCCCAACTATGTTGGGGTCGGCTTCCAGTCTAACCGGATGCAGCTGAATATCAGTATTTTACATGGAGCGACTGGATTAATTGGATTTACTGGACTGTATCAATAGTAAGTAATGCAATATCATTGTTGATAAACAATGATACAATGGACCAATTGAAATTGATCTCACTACTTAGTGATGCTGGACGGATCCTGACAAATTTACAATTTGTCCAAACAAAAATCAAGGAAAAACTTGATCTTCCCTGTGATTGTTAAAAATTAAAGTTTTGAAAACTTGCCAACAAAGTGGCCAGTCCATCAAAAAACCTACATTCAATCAGCATACAGCTAATAAGGGAAACTCACAAGGTCCCCTCGCTACAATCCCTGGCCAACAGCGAGGTACGGACACAAGAAGACCCAGTCCTCGATACAAGCCTGTATCATCACGGACACTATTATCAGTCCACGGCCAAGAAAGCCAAAGCCTCACAGGAAAAACCTCCTGCTCGCAAGTAGAGGTAAGTCACACTGGAAGGCTCACACATTTTTTACTGTGCTGGAGCAAAATTTGCAAATCCATAATTAATTATATCAAAGGATACTCAATTACCTTTGTAAAGAAACCTCATCAGAATTTAGTGCCTCTTCCCCCTTCAGCAAAATCAGCTGTGAAAAATACTGATATGCATAGTGCTATCACTAAATTATTATTGGGAACGATATCCCATTGCAAGCCTTGTAAAGACCAATTTATCTCTTCCATATTTTCGATTCCAAAACATAATGGTACAAAGAGATTCATACTAAACTTTAAAGTCATTGAATAAATATGTAAAACATCCTATTTTAAAATTGAGGTTTATAGAACAGCAATAGCTTTACTTTCTCCAGGTGATTACATGGCAAAATTGATTTGAAATAATCATATTTATTAGTAAATATAAATCCACAGGATAGAAAATACCTATGTTTTCAATACAATACATTTTACGAATTTAATGCCTTCCCTTAAGGCCTGTGCTTGCACCTTATATTGTCACAATGATTATGAACACTGTAGTGACACATCTAAGAGGAAAAGGGTACAAGTCAGTTCAATACTTAGATGACTAGTATGTAAAGGATCTAGTTATCAATCATGTTTGCAGAATGTTCATGAAACAATAACTCTGTTAAAGTGCCTGGGGTTTGTTATAAATTTTGATAAAAGTGTAATACCTAGTACCATCACAGTCTTGCAAATTTCCAGGTTTTGTGTTTGATACAAAACATGACATTACAATTGCCCATAGACAAAGTATCAAATTAATATTAAAAAGTCAATTCAGAAATACTTAGATCGAGATAGTTGTTTAATACGAGATCTGGCAAAATTAATTGGGATATTAATTGCAACCTGCCCAGCTACCACATATGGTTGGCTTTTACACTAAATTTTTTGAACATCATAAGTATAAATATAATATTTATTTAAAAATAACGAAAATTATGATGTGTGAGTAGACTTATATTAAGATATAAAATTAGATCTACAATGATGGGCTAATAATATTAGTACAGTATGTAAAAGTATTGCTTAACATAAACATGATATTGGACTGTACACAAATGCATGACTGGATGGGGTGCTGTTAACAAAAACAAAAGAGCCCATGGCTTCTGGAGCAAATATGAGAAAACATACCATATTTACTACTTAGAATGACTTGCAGTGTTTATGGCATTAAAGGTTTTTATAAAGGATAAGCAATACCTATACTGTTGCGTGTAGATAATAAGACAGCAATATCTTATATAAACAGAATGGGTGGTATTCAGTTCCCACATTTAAATAACTTGGCCAGATCCATATGGTAGTGGTGTGAAGAGAGACAGTTTTGGCTCCTTGCCTCCTTCATGAAAATAAAGAGGCTGATGAAGAGTCCCAAAAAATGTATCCAGATAGAATGAGAGCTAAACACCGGGGCATTTCAAAAAATTGTGTCTGAGCTTGTGAACCTGAAATTGATTTATTGCATCTCACTCAAATGCTAAATGTATTTCCTATGTCTCCTGGAAACCTGATCCAGATGGCAATCAATATTGATGCTTTAACTTGGTCCTGGATAGATTTTTTCAGTTTAATATTAAAATGTTTACAAAAAAAAAAAAAAAAAATTGAATGGCACCAGGTACTATGGTCACGCCCCACTGGCCTTCACAACCTTGGTATCCTTTAATGCAGACTATGCTTGTCTCAAAATAATATTTTTGAAACCTCAAAAGTATCTTCTATATTCTTCTTTCAGGGATCATCACCCTCTTCACTATCAAATTACTTTGATTACAGGAATATATTCAGCTTTGATTACCGGAATAATCAGGCAAGCATGTTAAAAAGGGCGATTCCCCCGACATCAATGAATGTCATGTTGCATCCCTATCACATAATACAAGGAGCATGGTATAAACCCATTCACTCCATCTATACCATTTGTAATGTATTTCTTAACAAAATTATTTGACTCTGGAGCTGCCTATGGGACCCTAAACTCTCATAAATCAGCTCTATCTTTGATAATAGGCTCTAAAATTGGGGAGGATGATTGTATTAAGAGGTTATTTAAAGGATTCTATAAGTCAAAACCACCGTTAGCAAAATACCAGTAAGTTTTAAGTGTACCTACTACACAACTGGACTCCCAATATGACATTAAGATTTGAACATATCTCAAAGAAACTGGTGGTTTTTTGCTTGCACTAAGCACAGCTCAATGGGCACAAACCTTATCATTTATCATTAATAAAAATATCTAATATAACATTGAGTGAAGGCGGTGTTAATATTGCCATTACTGATTTGATTAAAACGTCGGCTGCTGGACGAACCCAGCGTAATCTTTTCCTACACTCTATTTGAAAAAAAAAAAAAATAAGATTTGTCCATCCAAAACATTGTGTGATTACATGAGATTGACTAGAGATCTAAGAGTGATCTCTTAATGACTAAGTGAAAAAAAAAAAAGATACCCATAAACTGGTTTCGGCTTCTACTATTGATTGGTAGATGGATTAAAAAAAAAAAAAAAATATATATATATATATGTAACAAAACAAAACAAAAAATACTTTCAGACTGCGGTATTGATATGTGCGTCTTCTCAGGTCATAGTACACGACACGCCTCCACATCCAAGGCTAAGTAAAAAGGAATTTCATTACATGTGGTAACGCCAACACTGATTAGATAGATTCATTCTTTTAATATGAGGCAGTTTGTATTTCCCGCTCCTTTTCCCCACCTGCACATGCAGCGCTTTTATCATCATTCAAGAACGTGAACGTGAGAACGAGAGAACGAGGACTGACAGCTGCTATGAGCTGACAGTTCGACAAAGAAATTGCACATGAGCACCCGTGTGTAACGGATCTATCGAATCACCCGCACCGCATGACGTGTCTTTTCGTCTGATCATCCGCGAGGAGACGAGGATCATATCGAGACTTTCTCCGTAATATTTAGTACATTCCCGCTCCGCCAAACGCACCCTTGTGTTTGATTACTTACAGTGTAATAAGAACTAAACTATATTTTATAATATGGTCGCGCGACCCGTGAAGTGAAATACTGCTGTGCGAAGTTCGAAGGAGATTGGATTCAGCTGGCCTGCCCCTGGTGAGTGCTGCATATCCCTTCTCTTCCTCCCTTTCCCGCCTCGACTTTTGTCACTGCCGATTCACATAATTTACACGTCCGCTCGTATATCGAAGGTTAGTTCTGAACCTTTCAGCACCGATTATTCTTGGCGTGACCAACATGTAATCAGACAAACTGCTGGTTGGACAAATAATTCTTTAACATTCGAAAAATGTTAGAGGAGACCAATTCTCAATTAAGAGAGAGCTGGCCTATACTGTGCTTAAAATAATATATTTTTAGTTTTTAGTACTTACACTATTGTCACTATGGATATTGTGATCAAAAATGTGTCATTATTACTTAGTTGATAAATAACGGATAGTTACCTATGTACCGAATATGGCTGATTAATTGATCATATTAATATGATTACCGATTGTTAATTATATTTCATTAGGTGTCTAAGAGAACAATTTAAGATGTTTATAAATAAAACAGTGTTGATAAAAAAAAAAAAAAGACATAATGACTAATGATGAGTCAGGCTTATCTCAAGTTTACCATCTCTCTAAACATCTGCATGGTAAAATAACATATATCGAGAACGAAGCACGCAGTATAATAGATGATCAAACGAACTTACCTGTGTGAAGTTCGATCATTATTATACGAAGTGCTTCGTTCGAAGATATATGTTCCCTACCCATCCCACCCCGGGTAAAATTGAGATAACCTTTCAGGAATCTAAATAGAATGACGGATCGCGCTAGGACACAGATAACGCAAACTAATACTAACGTTTAGTTTTAGCTCTGAAAATTGCGTAGTTGCCGAGTGACACGAAGATGCTGCATGGTAAAATAACATATATCTTCGAACGAAGCACTTCGTATAATAATGATCGAACTTCACACAGGTAAGTTCGTTTGATCATCTATAATCTATGCTTTATACAATATCATCATAATTTCAGCCGAAAGACGTCAACTACTGGACATAGGCTTCCCCCAAGCTCCGCCACTTCGACCGGCACCCTAATTGCCTAACTCACGATTGATCATAATTGGTTTCGTCTTCACAGTTAAACGATATTCATTGCGTTATTTATGTTGTCGAACAGACAAATTTTTCGAACATATGAAGCAATGGTTTAACAATCCGTTTCAAAACGATACAGATTATGATGAATCGTGAGTTACGCAATTAGGGTGCAGTTCTGTGCTTCCCGTATCCAGCGGATTCCTGCGGCCCTCACAAAATATAATATATATTATAATATAATAATATATAATATTATTAATATTATAAACCTGAAGAGTTTGTTTGTTTGTTTGCTTGAACGCGCTAATCTCAGGAACTACTGTGGTCTGATTTGAAAAATTATTTCAGTGTTAGATAGCCCATTTATCAAGGAAAGCTATAGGCTATATAACATCAAGCTAAGGCGCGTAGGAGTCGAGCAAAAATAAAGAAGTCACGAATACGAAGTACTCGCACGGGCATGCGATTCGAACGACGGGGTCGGGGAGCAAGAAATTTGACGCGAACGAAGTCGCAAGCAGAAGCTACTCTTTTATATAATTTCGTATTTTTCTTCATGTCCTGTACTTGAACAATAACAAAAGAAAATCTGATGGTAAAATGGTTCTATCAAAACCCACGGCACCCATCTTGTATTTTGTTCTACAGACAGTAAAACGAAGAGTTCATTGCACCTCCGAACATATTGGTATCTCTTGATACAGTCAGTATTTCGAGTTAGTTTACAAAAGACTTTCTTTTGTAGGAATATTGGGTTTTATCTTCTTATAAGAATATCATATTGCGTATATTCTGCGAAGTATGTTTAGATACTTTTTGGAATTTAATAGTTGAGGAATCCCGTGTGGTGCCGGGCGTAATAGAATAGCACCATCCCATTTCTTCCGTGGGTGTCGTAGAAGGCGACTAATGGAATTACTAGAGAATGAGCAGCAGCGTTCTCTATGCATTTTACCACCATACTGCGATCACCAACCCGCCTGGCATGATGATGATGAGTTGAGGAATGGAATTTTCAAAATAAATAGTAAACTTGGAAGAACAATAGTGAACCCGTTGTCCCTTAGAAAGCCTTGTTCATCATTAAAATATGTCATTTAGCCTGTCTGCCTAGACTTTCCCCAACTATATTTGGGGTCGGTTTCCAGTCTAACCAGTGGCAGTTAGTGAACTACAGCCTTTCTTACCTTCACAACACAGCTACTGGATTACGAAGACTGTGACCTCCGCTCCTGTTTTTTTTTTTTTTTCAGAGTAGTCCGAAACATCTATCAGCGTTTTAAAACAATATCACCATTGTCATCTACCTAGCCTTTTCCCAAACTATGTTGAGGTTGGCTTCGAGTCTAATTAAATGCAGCTGAATACCAGTATTTGACATGTCATCATCATCATCATTTCAGCCGAAAGACGTCCACTGCTGGACATAGGCCTCCCCCAGTAATGGGGGGTTTTGCCATAATCGCCACGCTTGGCAGGCGGGTTGGCGATCGCAGTATGGTGGTAAAATGCATAGAGAACGCTGCTGCCCATTCTCTAGTAAGTTCCTTAGTCGCCTTCTACGACACCCATTTGACATGTAGCGACTGCCTATCTGACATCCACAACCCAGGTACTGGGTAATACGATACCCCTTGGTAAGACAGGTTGTCAAGTTCTCGGGCTTCTGTCGACCTATAACGACTGACAAAGGTCTACAGCTGGAACCAGCTGCTTAATGTGCTTTCCGACGCACGGAGGGGTCTTGGTAAGTAAATATGGTCACCCATCCACGGACCAACCGCGGCAAGCGTAGCTTAACCTGATCGATCGACCCGTGCGGCGGATATTGCTTATCCAAAAGCCCCTCTAATTTACAGAAACAAATTTAATTTATTAAGACATTTTTTTTAAGATTCTTTGGTCTAATGACTTCTAACTCACACACCTATGTATAAGAAAAGACATCAAACGCCGCTAAATCGCATGTAAATCGTTGAAGCAGTGCATAAACAGACAACACTCACGTTGAACGCCTACAATCGTCTCAGTACGTTGCTAAAGCATGATATATGGCCTGGGGGGAATGCTAAGGCGCTGTTCCATTGCTACGTATTATAGAACGTGAAGCTATGTATATTTTAGCTTCGGGTTTTAGAGAGTCTGCAAGTTAAGTCCACAAATTGTGAAGAACAGAGTGGAAATTCCTTTAGCTATAAAACTTTCTAATCACCTTTTTGTTGTTTTAACTTTCTAGCTAGATAGTGGGAAGTGGGAAACTTTATGCTAGATCAACCAACTTCTTTAAACAGTGACTGGGTGCAAAAGGCAGATTACGAGTACACAACTCAAGAGAGCCCTTCACTCGTATAATGACGTTATGATTCTGAAATAAACGTTTTTTTTTACAATCAACTCAACCTATCACTGGGCACGCCACGATTGCGGCGGTAAGTCCCCTCTTTGAGGAGTGGCTTGAGAGGAGGCATGGCGTCCTCACCTTCCGCCTGACGCAGGTCCTCACCGGACACTGCCTACTAAAAACTCAACCTATCACTGTACACTGTTATAATATAGCGAAAGGTTGAGTATATTATATGGAAATATGGGTAAACGTTAAAATGTAGATAGATGCAATGTCTGATGACGTCATTGAAACACGAGCGGCTTCCGAAGGCACCTGCCTGAAGTTATGCCTTTAACTTCGTTACGTCATTTGCAAAGAAGTGGGTTGAGAAAGTATATCGTCACTGTGTAATATCCTTAACCAGGCGTCAAACAACCGTGCATAATGCTGGCTGCAGAATTAGCATGATGCTTTCTATTTCTACGAAGAATATACAGTGCTTTTTCAATATAAAGTGACATTTAGTTTCTCCATTTTTGACATCGTACCGTAGATATCCTTCTACAATCTGTCATTTAGTCTTTATTTTCTAACGTTGTCTTTTGTTTCATCATCATCATCATCATATCAGCCGAAAGACGTCCACTGCTGGACATAATCCTCCCCCAAAAGGGGGGATTTGCCATGATCGCCACGCTTGGCAGGCGGGTTGGCGATCGCAGTATGGTGGTAAAATGCATAGAGAACGCTGCTGCCCATTCTCTAGTAAGTCCCTTAGTCGCCTTCTACGACACCCACGGGAAGAAATAGGATGGTACTATTCTTTTACGTCCGGCATCACACGGAACAATCTTTGTCTAAGTCCTTATAAATGTAGACTATTTCAGAAGAATATTTCTTCCCAAACTGTCAAAATTACACTGACCACAAACTTTCTACTCACTGGCCACAAGTACCTACCTATTTACGATTATCTACAAAATCATGATTCGTTTAGAACGCATAACTGTGATAATTAATATAAAAACATAGCACTCTTCTCCTATTGTACATACATCATTTGGTTAGTAGTCTATTTTTCCGTCGACAAATCGGTGCTCGTGCTAAGCCTGCAAATCGAAAGTACCACACAAATAATATACGTAAACTTATCATCTGCCTAGTCTTTTCTCACCACCACAACCCGGTTACCTCTTGGGTATTACGATACCCATTAGTAAGATTGCTAACATACGTAAACTCTTCATACTAATTCTTCGCAGCAATGGAGGAGCACCTTAATGTTCTGCAATGCAGTTTTCCTAGCTGTCACACTTCATAAGCTCGATTTATTCGTACAGCTAACAGAGCAACTAGATGTATCTTGAAAATAAGTTCTGTGCCAGTTTTTGGGAAGGATCTATCATGATTAAAGTCGGTAGCTGAAGTTTGTGATACTTCTGTACTTCATTGAGTTCTCGCACATAATTTACTACAACCAAAAATTGGAAGACATGTGACATCTACCAAACTGCACTGGGCCCGCGTGGTGGATTATGGCCCACTACCTCTCAAACAGAGGCTTATGTCGCAGTAATGGGAACGTTATAAGCTGATTATGCTTATACTAAGTAATATGTGATAATTGGGAATGCGCTAAGGTAACTCGCAAAATTTTCAGGTTAGTGTTTTTTTTTTTGGGTGGGAAATCATCAAATAACTTCTCACGCTCTGGGTGGAGCGGGCGGGCGTATTAGAATTTTACTGACTAAACTCCGCCCGTGTTCCTTCAGTTGCCTGTGTGCCAGGGGCCACGGTATCTCTTTCGAACAACCCGCACCCCAGGCAGGCATCAGCCCTTGCGGGCCCCATCAGTTTGTGCTGACATCTCTTTGAGGCGCGCGTGGAACACAACGTGCCGTCGATCTGGGCTTGGTCCTTACCGGACAGCGAGCTACCCATTACTCGCCGTCAGCAAGCCCACGCCTACGGTGGCCGGAAATCAGCCTGGGATGAACTTACCTTTACATCTGACCTTTAGCCGCTTAGTCTGTGCTTAGACGGATATCGCCGCCTGATTTGCGTGGTTGGTTGATGGCACATGGCATTGCATTGGATACCATAATAATATGTCGTTACTAACCCACGGTTTTCATAATCAATATTTTTTTAATGGTTCATGTGTAATCAAATAGGGATCGTATAATCGGATGCAGATTTATCTAAAGTGAATTTTTAGTAACGAAAGTATGGAAGCGGCTTCACAAAATATTTCTTTTTGTACAAAATCCCAGGTTGCCAGGAACACCAGGAATGCATGACTAGTCAGGTGCTATGGTAGTATGGAAGCGACGTCTAAATTATTAGTTCTAAGTTTTTGATATCATATAAATTGTGTAATGACGTTAAAAGTTTAAAAGAAAAGTTGTTTTGGCGCATTTAAATAAAGGCTTGTTTAAAAAAAAAAACTTTTAATTGATTAACGATCGCGAATTATATTTTAATCATCATACATCCTGGCACTAACCTGCAGGTGGGGTCCGCCGCAAGGACCGATGCCTGGCAGTAGTGCGGGTGGTGCACAATCTGTCTGATTCTATCACCCGTTAAATTGTGAACCATCCCTGATTTACCGATCGTTACAGTAGCCTAATTAGTTGCAGTTACTAAGACAGGGCACCCCGACTGAATAGGCTAGATTATGTTAGAAATGCGACAAACCGCGCGCGAGCCAAGCGAGCGAAGCGAGCGGTGCCGCGTTAGCGGCTGGCGAGAGATACTTCCCAATTAGTGGCAGTTAATAGGCTATTTAATAATAGCGCAAGGTACTATCCGTCGCATGCAAATTTGATACCAGTTCACAATTTGTCGGTGTACCACGGACAGATTATAAACTATCGACAAATAGTGCGTAAAATTGTAAATGGTTTTTGCAGTTCACAATGTTTCGATACTTTGTAATCTCGCGAGATAGATTATAAACTTAAGATGTTCATAATGTTACGATAACAGATACATTGTAAGCTAATTATGCTTAAGCTTATGCTCCGTCTCCCATAGATCTAACTTATCCAAAAAATTGAACCCAACGTCACGATTGTAGCAATTTTTGTCATCACCCACCTGTATATCTGTTGTGACAGTGACTACCAAAGTTTCATACAAATTGATTGAACACTACAAAATTTACAAGTGTATGGTAGATAGATGAACACACCATTGTACATGAGGAAAGTGGGTTTTACTTCAGCCAAACCAATTTTTGTTAACAGTCGTGCTAGTGACATGAGGAAGAAGACTACGGAACCCTAACTGGCTAATTAATATCATCTGCATGGGTCGATCGATCAGCTAAAGCTATGCTTGCCACAGTTAGTCCGTGGATGGGTGACCATCTTTACACACCAAGACCCGAGCCTCTGAAAGCACGTTAACCAGCTCCTGGCTGTCATTCGTGGATCTTTGACAGTCGTTTCAGGTAGTCAAATTCCGAAAGTCTGGTAACCAGTCTAACAAAGAGGTATCGTATTACCCAGTAACTGGGTTGTGGAGATCAGACACAGTTGCTCCACATAAAATACTGTTATTCACCTGCATCAAGTTAGACTAGAACACCGGCTAGGCAGATTATCACTCATCTTTTTTAACTCTTTAGTAAACTATAATACAATTCCAAATACGCTCCTTTGAAACATAAATTAGGTAGACATCAAGAAAATAGTCCCGACTTGTTTTAGTAGAACGCTCCGTCTCCCATAGGTGTGATTTATCTCAATAATTGGACCTCACGTCACGAGAGAGACCATTTGTTTGAAGATACTCCGATTCTACTTGGATTTAACTCGGGATTCGGATCTTCGTTTGTTTTTATCGGGAATTCAGGAGGAAGGAGGTACGTAAGGATCGGGATTCTTGGTATCAATTTCAGTGTAGTACCGTGTGTATTGTATTGTTTGTTACAGAGGAATAAACTTATGTAGTTAAACCCATGTAAAGATGTGAAATATTATAACTCAATAGGGTATTTTCCAATTTGAAAAACTATTTTAATTTGAAGATTGGGACGATATATTTAACAGAAAAATAAAAATAAATTTATTATACCTATTGTCTCCATTAAAAACGATTAAAATCAAATGTATTTTTCGTGATAAAAAGTCATCGTAAGGAGCGTTTTGGCGGTAAATTCAAAACAACGAAAATTAATTGGTTACATCGTTTTTAATTGAGAAAATGGATATAAATCAATTTACTTTTATTTTTCTGTCACATTTTTCGTCCCAATCTTCAAATTAAAACAGTTTTAAAAAAATTGGAAAATAACCTATTGCATCTCGTAAGACTGGAAACCTCCCTTATATTAAATAACACAAGATTATAATTCGTAACCGCACTGTTGTATGCATAAAGATTTATTTATGAACGAATGAATACTTATTTTAGAAAAGTGGTATCGAAGCCACACTGATACTTTGTTTAATTCATTTCATAATAACCACTGCTCTCAACACGGTGAAGGAAAACATCGTTATGAAACCAATATGTCTTAGAACTAAAAAATAACATGTGGCATCCATACCATATTGTGCCCGCGTGGTCGATTATGGCCTACTCCACCTTACTGAGAGGCGGCCTAGGCCCCAGCAGTGGCCAAATTTAAGTCTTACTAGCTTTTGCCAGTGGCTTCGCCCTCGTGAAGTTCGATTCATGGGCACGTAGTATTAGGATCAAAATTATCTTATGTGTTATTCCAGGTTAGAAACTCTATGTACGCCAAATTTAAAGCTAATCTGTTTGGATGTTTTTTGCATGATTGAGTAACAAACATCCAAACATCTAAACATTAACCCCCTTATGTATAAACGCTGCTTAAAGTTAAGTAATGATTAGCAACTGATTAACCATACATTTTGACGTTTAAGCATCTCGTAACTTTAATCATCGTTTATGAATACACCCCCTAAATATCCAAACGTTCACTTTTATAATATTAGTGGAATTAGTATACCAGAAAATCTAAAAATTAAGGAAAGAAATCGTCGACTTTTAATCAGTGGTTAAAAAAAAAACAAACAAAATACAGTTTAAAATATCATGTAAAACCTCATTTTAATTTGGAGATAGTGCTGAAAAGAATTACCTACATAATAAACTAGGAGCGCTCCGCGGTTTCAGCCGCGTAGTTCCCGTTCCCGTGGGAATACGGGGATAAAATATAGACTATGTCAGACGGGGATAGTGTAGCGTCCCAACAGTGAAAGAATTTTTCAAATTGGTTCAGTAGTTTCGGAGCCTATTCAATGCAAACATACAAACAAACAAACGAACAATCAAATCTTTCCTCTTTATTATTAGTATAGATTAAACATCATTATTTCCTATTTTCTCACAATTATCCACACAGCCGTATCTTAAATTCACTAATTTCCTTTCATAAATAACGAATACAAAGCAAGCAAGGCAGTCCCTTAGAATAACAACGAAATATGAATCGCCATTATCTAAAACGCCAGCCTTGAATTTCCTCTAATATCTCACAATTGGCTTACTTCAGCGATGAGAGGACACTCATTTTTCTCTATTATAATCCACATTTACCTAAAATACACTTTAAGCTTAACACCGCAGAGTTGAATTTTGTAGGCGCTAAAGATTTTTCATCAACAAATTCGTAGTATGGAGACAGGTTTCAGTAGTTGGATTTGAAAGATAAGAATATTATAGGTGCTTTCATTTCCGTAGAGTTTGAATTAAAATAGGGTGCCTTAGGGTGTTGAACTTTCAACTTTTGCAAAATGTAGGGGTAGTGAAATAATTAGGGATGCATCCGATATCGATACCGATGCCGATATATCGGCGATACTCGAAGTTTGCCGAAATATAGGCATCGGCGATATTTTTATAGCCGATTCGACGATACTTTTCAAATTTCGCGGTTAATGTAAACGCGCGTGTTGTCTCGTCTATTTCGTTGCAAACGAGACACGAACTAACCATACTAAAATATACTATTTTCGAATCTCAACCTGTCTATAGTTGTAAACGGTTTATTTAGTTTGTCCTGTTATTTGTTATTTTCATGTTACTTAAAAAAATTACCTGGATTGTGAATTATTTATTTTACCTTCATTTTTGAATTCAATGATCGTATCGGTTTCGGTATCGCCGATATCGCCCTAGAAATAATTTGAAAACTGGATCGTTATAATGCATTTTGTGACGCAGAACTAGGAATTTAATAGATGTGTTGCTACCAATTTTTTTCTTAGTCGTCTTCCTCCTGCCATTCCAGGAGCCATGATACATCATGGCAGTCTAACTGGATGCAGCTGAAAAACAGTATTTTATGTGGAGCCACTGTGTCTGACCTCCACAACCCAGTTACTGGGTAATACGATACCTCTTTGTACGAGTAAGACTGGTTATCAGACTTTCGGAATCTGAAGACCCGAATCGAACGTCAAAGATCCACGTCGTTGATCCAGCCAGGAGCAACGACTTAAAGTGCTTTCTGAGGCACGAGTCTTGGTATGTAAAGATGGTCATTCATCTACGGACCAAACCGCGTCAAGCGTAGCTTAAACTGATCTATCGACCCGTCCAGCTGTTATTAATTAGCAACAAGCCCTTCAAAATATTAGTATTAAAGCCTATGTTAGGGTTCCGTAGTCTTCTTCCTCATGTCACTGGCACGACAGTTAACAAAAATTGGTTTGGCTTAAGTAAAACCCACTTTCCTCATGTACTCGTACAATGGTGTGTTAATCAATTTGTATGGAACTTTGCTAGTCACTGTCACAACAGTTATACAGGTGGGTGATGACAAAAATTGCTGCAATAGTGACGTTGGGTTCAATATTTTAGATAATTTAGATCTATGGGAGACGGAGCATAAGCTTAAGCATAATTAGCTTACAATGAATCTGTCACCGTAACATTATGAATATCGTCAGTTTATATTCTATCTCGCGAGATTACAAAGTATCGAAACATTGTGAACTGCAAAAACCATTTACAATTTAAAGCACTATTTATCGATAGTTTATAATCTGTCCGTGGTACATCGACAAATTGTGAACTGGTATCAAAGTTGCATGCGACGGATAGTACCTTGCGCTATTATTAAATAGCTTATTAACTGCCACTAACTTGGAAGTATCTCTGGCACCACTCGCTTCGCTCGCTCGGCTCGCGCGTGGTTGGCCGCAGTTCTAACCTAAAAAAATCGGCTACTGTAACGATCGGTAAATCAGGAATTGTTCACAATTTAACGAGTAATATAATCAGACAGATTGTGAACCCTGTCGGTAAGTGCAGGTTCGTTTACAATTTGACGGTTTGACATGGATAGTTTGTAAACAATCGAAAATGTATGCGTAATGCATCATATTATAAGCGGTATGGTACAGTTCACAAATTATTAACAGTACATAATCTCGCAAGATAGATTATAAACTAGTGGTGTTCACAATCATACGGTGACATATCCACTGCTGGGACACAGACCTCCTCTTTCCGAGAGAGAAACGGACTATTTATGTGGAACTGCAGGCCTAGACAAAACACATTTCTGTTGCCGTTCACGCCAAACACTGCGGAAAGGTTACGTCGTGTTCTTTTCGCAGGTAAGGTCATTCCCATACATTTTGGCGTAGCGTTTGGAGTGGCGTTAGCAGTGGACGTCTTTCGGCTGAAATGATGATGATCATGATGAGGTCTCCGCCCCAATTACACAATTATGGTTTCCCGTAAACTAAAACAGACATAAACATAGACAACATTAAGTTTATATTTCCCAAATATGGGAAGGAGTGTTAGTGTGGTCAGTGGTTGTGTGAGTGTGTGCGAGTTTAAGTATATGAGTGAATAAACAACTGTGACAGGTCGTAGAACATTTATCAACATACACAAAGTAGATGAAATATATACATACATCGAAGCTAACGCAAAAACCAAAAAAGCAAAGTTAATAAAATGTATGTTGAGACCCTGGGGCATACAATATATTAAAAAAAAAAAATGTTTAAATCGATTCACAATTTGCCGGACGGGAGCTATCGCGCAACATCCAAAAAACAAACAGACGAATTGAGACCCTTCCTCTTGATGGCAGAAAAAATATTCTTGTTATTTGTAAACTCGATAGGCCTGTTGACATAGACTGATTAGGTGCTTCCAAAAACTTATAAGCAAAATCAACTATGACAAGAAAGCCACCTGATACTACAAATATTCGACCTTAACTGTAACTCAAGCAACAATTAAGGCAGAGTAATTATCGAGTTTACCTTAATACCGTTTGCACGGAAAACTCGAAACGCGTCCTACTCACCTTTGAAGTTTAATTAAAGAGAACGCATTTCCAAGATGGCGGCTTGTGATAAAGAATAGGAGCGAATGATGGCGGTGGAATAATAAACAAATTCGATTGGTGGGAAATTAGTCTTTTGATATTTTGAAGATTTCTATTTATGTTAATACTGAAGTGATATGAACATACATTTTCCAGAAAAATGTTCATATTTTTAAAACTAGATGGAGACAGTCATTTTATAAGAACAACGTGGTCACACAGACTGACAAGAAAATCAAATTCAATTCCTCTATATCCCCGTAATAAGAATGTTTTTAAGAATAGTTGAAAAATAGGGTAATTTACCGATGAACATGAATTGCCCACATTGTAATTACGACTCTATCGATTTGGTTGTTTTATTTCTGCCTAGCTAGAAAATGTGGTCTACGACCGTCATATTTGGACAAATGCCTAACCTAAGGTAAAATTAAAAGAAAGAACATTAGGTCGATTCTCTTCGCTGGACAAAAGAATCAACGACGACGAAAGACCAGCGATCCGTTCAATATTTTTCTTTTTATTGTTCTTCAAATTGTGATTTGAATTAATGAACAGTTTAGTTTACCCTTATAAGCGAACAAAATAGAATGCATCCTAACTAGTAAATGCAAAAGTAAGTTGCTTTGTTTGTTACGCTTTCGAATTAAACGGCTGGATGGATTTAGATGATAATTGGCACACATATAGCCCATGACCTAGGTAAGGTCATAAGCTTTTTTTCATCAAGAATCAACAACAGCTAGTTTCAAATAATAATAAATAAAAAAGAAAAGAAAATAATAAGCGTATCGCTCGCAAAGCGACCGTGGTTTAAAGAGCAACGCATCAAACGGATGAAAGTAAATCATGCAACGTGAAGGGGGGGGGGGGGTGATTGAAATATTATAGCATCTGGGCGACAATCAAGGAAATGTTGTTTTCGTTTGAAGTTCACTCCTGTTGAAATTATACGGGGACCTTGGATTCAATTTTGTTTCCTTTCAAAATAAACGTTACAATGGATTCGAAAATAATGCATTAGGTAATTATTTACATCAGAATCGCGGGTGTACTTTTCAGATTTTTCAAAATATATTGCAGTTATTTGGTACCTTCTGTGTACTTGTACGTACCTCTCTTGAAAATCTGTGTACCTACAGCCGTACAGCGATATTATTTTTAAAAATGCGGTTCACCCGCCATCCTGATGTTAGAGCTGCACCTGTACTGCTAACCAATATGTAGCTAAGTACACTATAGATAAATTTGGTATCTCTTGTGTACCTGCAGAAATACGTATTTAATAAACAAAATACTGTCAGGTTGCTGAGAAAAGTAAAAAAAAAACGATTTTCTTTCTTTGCCGTCCTTATCTATATCTATATCTTCTATACTATTAATAATAATAACTATTAATCAAGAGGAAAGATTTGATTTTTTGTTTGTTTGTTTGCATTGAATAGGCTCCGAAACTACTGAACCGATTTGAAAAATTCTTTCACTGTTAGGAAGCTACACTATCCCCGGGTGACATAGGTTATATTTTACCCCCTATTCCCACGGGAACGGGAACTACGCGGGTGAAACCGCGGCGCGTTGTTAGTTATTTTATAAAATAACAATCTTCAGTATTCATAACTTAAATATTAAACAAAAAAACCTTTAAGAAAAGGATTTATAGACTTAGGATATTTTTCAGTGTTTCCAGAATCAAAATGAAACAAGACACAGTTTTAAAGGATTTTTTAAAATAATTTCAATGGTAACGAAAGTTTGAAGTACAGTCGCCAGCAGGTCAAGCTATCCCAAACTGTCAAATTTTCCCAATTGAACATGAACCTTATTCGTTTGTGATAAAGATGAAAAACGATCAAAGGAATTTGACCGATTGGGATAGCTTGATGTGCTGGCCTCTGTACAAACAAAATTTGTATTGACTCCATTAAACATATTAGGTTTTCATAACAATAGTTTTTCAGTATTTGTTAGTAGCTTGTTACAGTTTTTTGACAGGGCACTGTGACTATCTACTTTATTTGTCACTAGCTACGCTCTGCAATTTCACCTGCATAAGTCTCCATCCCGTGGGATAAAAGTATCTTATGTAATAATCCACGTCATGGTCTACCTATGTGTTTAATTTTATCCAAATCAGTTAAGCTGTTTCAGCTAGCAAGCGTAACAAACAAATACACAAACAAAAATCGAATGTTTCTCTTTATAATATTAGTTTAGATCAAGCAACGTGGTGCTTGGATACGTCTTCCTACACCGATACACACCTACAGACTCATCGGGGGAAGGCAGAAATGTAGGTTCTGCCTTCGCCACCTGTTACGATACTTCCATGATCCTTTTGTTCCTAATGCTTCTGGTCATATACGCACGCCGGTTGCAAATACGAGTAAGTAGTACACACCTGATGTTTTTGAAGAACGTCACCAATATAGACAGTATATGTCTTTCTAGGGTGTCCCCTACCGGCTCCCCCCAAACGCGTGCGTTCTCGTTCGGCGTCCGACTGTGAAAAACTTTTATAATAGAGATGTCTAAATTAAATATTATAAAGTTTTCTTTTACACAGATTTCAAGGCCGCACAACGCCAAACAGCACCTTAAATAAAACAAAGGTAATCACTCAAACACTCATCAAATCATCAATTAAGGTTTTTTCTCTTCTAATTACAAACTCGAACCAAAAACATGAAAAGTTTTTTTCTACTTTCTCATTTATTTTTTCTTTTTTTTTGTCGTGAGTCTGCTTTATTACTTCCTTGAGTCGCCAATTTCGTATATAATTTGGGAGGTTTATTTTTAAAAGTTAATTATCGTTTCCCAGTTCAGTACAAAGTGTGTTGGATCGGTTTTAATATTTATATAATTTGATGTGTTTTTATTTTCATTTTAAATGTAATTTCGTACGGAACTTTCTTCGGCAACGATAGTTTTGTGATATTGGTAGAAATATGCAAGCAAATGTAAAAATATAGAAAATTAAAATGCTAATGATGATAATTCTAAATTGACTTAGCTCACGAGGCTGTTGACATGTGGAATGTGGACTCGGCTGTAATTGTGCCGATAGTTGTATCAGCCAATGGACTGATGGCCGAAAGCCTCGATCAACATCTCTCGAGGCTCTCGTTAGGCGGTTGGATCAAAGGCCTGATTCAGAAGGCAGTACTCCTCGATACGGCTCGCATCGTGAGGAGGTTCCTGTCTCTGGAGCCCTAATCAACGGTAGCTTGGACCCTGCTCCCGATGCCGGTGAACCACTATTTTTTATATTTTTAAATGTTTTTGTTAATTTACTTTTATAAAAATATTTAAAAATGTAGATATTATGGAATGAAAATAAATAAAAGAATAATTCAAAAAATATCCGAAAAATATTTAAAATCTAAAATTAATAAATAAGACTACTTATACAGGATGGCAGAAACATCTACGCGCAAACTGAAACTACGAAACATATCTGCTTAAAAGGAGACTAGTTGTTAAGTTTTACTTGTTAAAATAATGAAATATGCGTTATGCTCGTGAACGGGTGCTGCTTGTGGTAACTGGTCGTCTTGCTGACCATAGTTTTGTCATTGTTATTAGTAATTAACTGTTTATTTATTTGACTCCGAAGGTCCTAGCTTAACATTTATTACTTCTAGTTTAATCTAAATGAACACAATGCAGCATTGCATATGTAAGCATATACACTTTATGCCTGGAGGCTTTTATGTGGGTATTGAGTTCTGTTTACGTTTATTGTTTTGTTTTATTATTCATATCTGTTTGAGTTTAGTAACTGTTTTGTTGGTATATTGACATGTGCTAGCTGACATATGGCAAATGTTATTTCTTTTTTGTGTTTAGTAATGTTAATTCATCATCATCATCATCATCATTTCAGCCGACAGACGTCCACTGCTGGACATAGGCCTCCCCCAAGCTCCTCCTCTTCGACCGGTTCTGTGCTACCCGCATCGAGCGGACTCTTGCGATCCTCACAAGGTCATCGGTCCACCTTGTGGGAGGCCTTCCAACTTTACGTCTTCCGGTCGCCACTCCAGAACTTTTCGGCCCCATCGGCCATCTGTTCTGCGAGCAATGTGCCCTACCCACTGCCACTTAAGTTTGGCAATTCTTCGGGCTATGTCGGTTACCTTGGTTCTCCTGCGGATCTCTTCATTCCTGATTCGATCACGCAGGGAAACTCCAAGCATAGCCCTCTCCATCGCTCTTTGGGTGACTTTAAGCCTTCTTATGAGGTCCATTGTGAGCGACCACGTTTCGGTTCCATTGTTTCCATGGTTGACCAGTGCGTGTTGCCAGTGATTGTCATCATTGGCAACACGCACCGTTCCGTCTTGAGGCACTGCGGTATTTGGGACGAGAAGATATTACGAAGCTTCCTGAACGTTGCCCAGCCGAGTCGGATTCGACGATTGACCTCTTTCTTGAAGTTGGACCTACCTAACTGGACTGTTAATTACTTATCTATTATTGTACAGAATCAAGTTCTTCTAACTTAACAGACAGCTGTGCAGCTGAGGAGTTTGTTGCGCCATTCTTATTCCTAGCTAAAGCACTAGGAAGTGGTGAAGCGAGGCGTTTTGGGGGGACTGTCACACGTAATTTTGACGTTCAAAATTTGTTGACTCTCTGCCTGGTTTGAATAAATGACTTCCGATTTTAATTTTGAAAAAAAAAAAAAAAAAAACATTTTTGTTTTTTTTCGTTTTCATAAATGCAGCACAATCACAATCATGCACAATCCTATTTCTAAATTAAAAATTAGTTAGCGTAGAAAATTTTCGTCAAATCCAAGGTAACAGGTTTTGCATTGATGTCCCTGCGACTCTGCATATTAGAGAAAAATGCAAAATTCGGGGAAAATAGTCATTTGTGACCACAACCAGACAAAAATTGTTTATTTTTATTCGTGTAACTTGTACACATTTTACAACATTTTAGATTAATTATATCTTTGGGATACGATAACTGTAATCTAATATCTTTAAACGAGCAATTCTTGTATGTATATAATCTAAATCTCGGAATTGGCTTTAATGATTTTCATGAGTATGCAGGGGGTTTTGGGGGCGATAAATCGATCTAGCTAGGTTTCATTTTTGAAAAACGTTAAAAAGAAAAAAAAAAGAGCAAAGCGCGGTCATCCAGATATTGTTCCTTTATAAACACATACCTACAAGTATTTTGTAAAGTTAAAGTTTCTCCCGCTCAGGGTGGAGCAGGGAGGCGTGTCATTTTACTGACTAAAACCCTCCCGTGTTCCTTCAGTTGCCTGTGTGCCAGGTGCCACGCTATTGGGTCCCAATTTGACAGTTCAACAACATTCATTGCGTTATTAACGTTGTTGGGCAGACAAATTTTTCAATTATTTGAAGCAATGGACTGGCAAAATTCTTCAAAAGTATTATTGTGATTGAAAGTGCGTTACGCATTAGGAAGCATTCGTTAGGCTTAACTCGAATTGTGCCGAGGCGCCTGGAATATCATTCAGCGACAATGGTAGATGCCAAAAGTAGTTTGCCGATCAGCAACAGCAGAATTAAAGACAAAAACAGTGATTTCTTAACATCATCATCATTTCAGCCGAAACACGCCCAAGCATTGCCATTTCGACCGGTTCTGTGCTTCTTGCATCCAGCTGATTCCTGTGGTCTTCACCAGGTCATCGGTCCATCTTGTGGGAGGCTTTCCAACGCTACGTCTTCCAGTACAGGTTCGGCACTACAAAACCTTCCGGCCCCATCGGCCATCTGTTCTTCGAGCAATGTGCCCTGTCCACTGCCACTTAAGTTTGGCAATTCTTCCGGCTGTGTCGGTTACCTTGATTTCTTATGGTCGAGTGAAATACCGAATCGAATAGCCGACCCGAACAAGTTTGTAGGTAAAGCATGTGCACATCATGCAAAATATGTGCGTAATGCCAAATATTGTGGGAGCCATAAATTCTTGACCAAGATGAAGGGGATTGTAGGTTAAAGCTATTCTCAATAAATAACAACTGTCAAATAAAATATTCTGAGTGCATTCAAACAACCAAGGGTCTTACTCACCCTCCAAGGAATCCAAGCTCGATAAAAAAGAGATGAATTTCCGTGTATTTGATTTATTCGTAAATTCTGAGAAAGATTGCAGTCTCGAAAATGCAATCCCATTCGGAAAGGAATATACAGTTTGGTAAAAAAGTATGTATTCGTTTTTTCTTTGACGTTATAAAAAATGTAAATTGTCGTTTTTTTTGTAACGTTTTCACTAATGATCGGGTGTTGTAATTGATGTATTCTTAATGGTTATCGTTTTCAAATTATTTAAATGGTAAAATAATGCCTTACTTAAATACATTTACAAAAAAAAAACCTATTTGCTACAATATTTCATAAATTGAAAACATTGAAAAAAATACGAACAACATAAAACCACTATTTAGAGAACACCCCGTTCCAATGCCCTAAAATCAAATATTATTCACTATCTTTTGCCAGCGGCTTCGTCCGAGTGGAATACGGAAATTATCCAGCGGGAACGTACTACAGGAATAAAAACTACTTTATATGTTAATCCAGGTTATAAACTATCTGTGTGCCAAATTTCGTAAAAATCCGTTCAGTCGTTTTTGCGTGAAAGAGTAACAAACGTACATCCATGCATCCTCACAAACTTTCACATTTAAAATATTAGTAGAGTTTCTACAAAGTTGCCATCACAAAAATATCGTTATAAAATTATTTTACCACTGGCAACTTTAAATTCAACAATCATATTTGCAGTGGCTGTCCAACGCTAGACATTCCTGAGCTACAGACGGTTGCAACATCGCCTATATATCCATTTTTGAATGCCACCCGTGAAATTGCCTTCCATACAAAACGTGGACTATAATGTCAGGGGGATGATTTATAAGTGCCGCTGCGGTCTATGTGGCCGCTCTAATATTGCATTTTACCAAGATACAGGTTTTTAATCTGAATTTTTAAAGTGATATAAGGATATGAATTTTAAGGTAGAAAGGGATTTAAAGAGTATGAAAAAAACCTTTTTATTTTTTCCGGTAAGTCTGCCAAAGGGTATTGTGTAAAGACTGCTTTAAACAGGTGCGACATGACTATTCGATGCGACACTTATGAATAATTTGCATAAAGTTTTCGTACGTGAGGCCTATCGTGCTGTCGTGTCGCGCCTGTTGGACTCAGTAACTGGGTTGTGGAGGTCAGATAGGCAGTCGCTTCATGTCAAATATTGGATTCAGCTGCATCCTGTTAGACTGGAAGCTGACTCGAAGATAGTTGCAAAAAGGTTAGACAGATGGTGATATCTGTTGCAAGTATAAAAGATTATAAAGCAAAAAACACTACATTAGTTTTTAAACTGTAAAAATATATTGTGCGCTCCATTATCCCAAACAATTACTTCAGAAACTATATACAACAAAAATACTGAAAGCAATTATCTTTAGAAAAATCTTCACTTTGAACAAAGCAAAGAATAATGATAACGATTTAAAACCACCGGGGCTTAAGGCACGGACAATCCTAGACTCACCATAGAAAATAGCTCTAGGTATTTATCTAGCTTCTTCTAATACACCGGAACAGACTTATTTCTGTCGCCAAAGGATTCCGACGAAATAGTTTCAGGAGGTGAAGTTTGTGGAGCGCGAAGTCGGATTTTTTCTAGTGTATCTTTAGCTTTATTATAAGTAATGGGTGTCTTAACGTTTGCTGTTTGCACCATTTACTTTTTGCGCTATTAGTTTTTAGTTTTTTGGTTTTTAGTAAGAGTTCTTGCTGTTAATGGATTTACTTTAAGTAAAATGTAGTGTAAATTAGCGGTCTCAACATTTCCAACGCCGCTTTAAAAAAACATTTTGCCCTATCGTTTCCATTACATTAGGGTAGAGGACATCTCGCGCTGCAAAAGAAAGGTAATTTCTAACCAAGTCTATTTAGAATTCTTCATTTTGAAACACAGAAAAAGTCAAATAAAATTTAAGCGAAAAGAGTTGTTTAGTTGAAAATAGTGATTGAATTTCCAATTAAAATCACTTTTTGTCCACTCTTAGCAAAATCAAATAAAATCATCACAAAAAGCAGACTATCTGAATTCAGACTATCACATTAAACAAAATCAGTCAAAACACCGATCATCAACCAAAGCAACACCGCAAAAGCAAAATAATATATCTACCTATTGCGAAGAATTTTGTGTAACAGTGTGGAACAAGCGGCTAAGTAGAGCAACCACAGTTTACTAAAAACTAAGATATCTAGGCATACAAAGAACGATATGATTCTCTATCTGTAACCAATATTTTCTTACAAGATGAAATACAAAGACTGAATCGAGGCGATCACGTTCAAAAGCATCTGTCAAAACACCGATCATCAGTCAAAATAACACCTATTAAAGATAACAAATAGTGGTAAACACAACATTGTCCAAGAAACGAATCCAGAAAAGGTCGTCACACTTGAAATTCTTGCAGAATGTTTTCCAATAGTGTGTAACAAGTGCTTAAGTGGCGCCTCCACAACCAATTAAAGGAGTAAAATATAAATAAAATACTCATTTGATAAAACCCAATGACTGAATCCCGATGATCACATCATAGAATCATCAATCAAAACTACACTTTACACAGCAAGAAAAAGACGTCGTCCAAAAAACTAATCCAGAAAAGGTCGTGACACTTGAAATTCCTCACAGAATGTTGTGTAATAGCGTGGAACAAGCGGCTAAGTGGCGCAACCACATTTTATTTACGGGTCGTGCCTACAACACAGAACACATTTTCTTCAACTCCAGCATCAAAAGGTTTGGGCGTAAACATTCCTTTGGCCATGAAAGACGAATTTTCTATAGAGAAAAAATCGGGAGCTCCTCACATCAATGTAGTGTGAACCATTATGGATTATGAAAGTGAGCTTTATGGCCTTTTAGTTTGAAGTAGGTTTCCCGTCGTGTTTCTAAAGATTTTGTGTCTTTTTGGCGGAATTTTTCGCAGAGATGGTTTTATTTGTGAACATATTTTAAAGACTTGGAATTTTCAAATAGAAAAAGTACAACTTTTATTAGACACTCGTCAAGAATTATGAAAAATGCGAAAGAATGGAGATAAAGACACCATATTCTTCATAGTTTACACAACCATTGATGAAGAAATGTCACCGGTAAGTAAAAAAGTGTTTACTCATTTATCATTTCAATCATAGATTTATCTGAGGCAAGAAAGGTGGTGAAGGGCGGGCGTTTTAAATATGTCTGATTGTCTCATGTACTAATTTTGACATTCAAAAAGTGCTGACTCTCGGCCTAGTTAGAATAAATGACTTTTGATTTTGATTGATTTTCAAGCCATTTTAACAAAGCCTTCGACTATCATAATCCTCTATAGGTTTGCTCCTCCTCTTCTTCATCTTTGCTCCATCCCACATTAGGTGGGGTTGGCTCTCCTAATTTTTCTGCGCCATGACGTTCTGTCACATTCGCAATCCTCTATAGTTATGCGAATGACTTAATTAACTCATGTATGGAACTATAAAATAAGTTACAAATGTCAAGGATACCTCAAACAAGATATCCGGTCCTAATTACATTTCTAAACACAAACAAAAATGTGTTTTTTTTACTATTAGGAGGGGAAACTCTGGAAGAATATTTAATATTGGTGATGATTTTCAGAAAGGTCAGGTGCACGGTATTTGCGACTAGCATGCGGGTATGATCAGATGTGTGGACTTTAATAAGGCTAAGAAAGTATGTAAGAGATGACCAAAATATACTCTTTTTGCTTTAGCAGAAACTACAGAACGCCCAGTCGTATGTAATATGAGTTTACAAGGATTTAAATATAAAATTGGTCTCATGTGGCAATAAGTACCGAACTATATTGTAAGACATGTAATTGAAGTTATAATCGAAACATTCAACCATTCTTTAGCAGTCAGTCAAAGAAATTTAAAAGAATTTCATCGAAAATTAAGCAAAGTGCTCTATTACTCCTTAGGGTCAGCGCCCACTGGCGGTACGGCATGGTAAGGGATTTTTAAGCCACAAATAGAAATATAACTTAATAGTATGGCAGTAAAACTGAAATTTCAACGGTAACGATGCCGCGGTATCCTTAGGCATGCCGCGATGTCTTAAGGCATCAACATTGAAATTTGAATTTTATTGTGTTTCATATTATATTTCTATTTTTCGCATAAAAATTCCTTGCCTTGCCGTGCCGTGCCGTTAAAGGGCGCAGGCTTTAATCAAATACAGTTCCGTCCTGTGAATGCTAAATTTTTTCAATATCACCTTTTAAAGGAACAAAACGGTGCCAACGGGACCCTACTATTAAGGCTCCGCTGTACGTCTGTCACAGGGCCATTTATTTTGAACTGATGTCGACCCTAATATAGTACAGAAAAGGCTAGACAGATCATGATGATGAATAAGTAATAATAACAAAATACATTAAAACATTAAACACGACGTAATACAATATTTTTCAATTTTTATATGGAGTCTGCCACATATGAAACAACGAACTAGGTGTTAAATAAAAATGTTGTACGTTGTATAGAAACCTAATAGGTACCCTTTTTTCTATTTTTACTGTTTTCGTGTTCCCACAATACTCCAACGGTTAATCTATTGGCAATCAACTGCAGACCACATTTGTACTGCTCCAAATATTTCAGTTCATAGAATGAAAATGGTTGCGTGTCAACAATTGACTGGGTAAACAAGTTTGTTGGCGAGAGTAGTAATATTTTGCATTTTTGGATTCGATTTCAGAACTAAATAGTTTTTAGAATCGTTGAAATAGTCATTCCACTCGATGGTTTACTGTGTTCACATTATTTAGGTTTTTTTTTTTATTTTTATTATCAGCCATTAAATTCCCTCTGCTGTGCGAATGCCTCCCTACACTCTTTCCACCTCTCGTAGTTAGCTGTCAAGGACCAATCTTTATTAAAATTTATTACTACAAGTTAAATCTAAATGAATATAATGCAGCATTGCATAATTATGTAAGCGGGCACACCCTTTATGCCTGGAGGCTTTTATGTGGGTATTGAGTTCTGTTTACGTTTATTGTGTTGTTTTTATTATTTATTTGTTTCTGTTTGACTTTAATTACTATGTTTTGTTGGTATATTGGCGTGTGCTAGCTGACATAATGGCAATTAGTTTAAATTTATGTTTTGTGTTTAGTAATGTTAATTCATTACCTATTGTGTAGAATCAAGTTCTTCTAACTTTACAGACAGCTGTGTTACTGGGGAGTTTGTTGCGCCAATTCTTCTCCCCAGCAGTAATTTTTACGTTCAAAAAGTGCTAACCCTCAGCCTAGTTTGAGTAATGACTTTTTATTTTGATTTTATTATCGCCATATCAGTCTGAGCCTGCCTCGATGTCGTTTGCCATTAAGCGGGACCCACTAGATCGTAAGTTTGGCCCATTAATCATCTGACATACGGAAGATGTGTCCAGCCCAATTGCATTTAAGTGTGGCAGCTTTCCAAGTGACATCAGTTATTTTAGTAATAGAAAGGATTGTTGTATTCTTAACCCGGTCCACAAGTTTGATACCCAGAATACTCCGTTCCATAGCTCTCTGGCAAGCCTCGAGCGTGGACCTGACTGTGTTCACTTATCATGGATTTTTGTTCAGATAAGGCGTTTTATAGTTTATCCATCAGAATTTTTTCGGAAGTAATATAGGCTTGCCCCTATATTGGGCTCAAACATATCTGCGAAAAGTAGGTTTTCAAATCACTTCAGTTTTTCTCTTCAGGGAATACAAGCGCTCAATGTTATTTTAAGAGCATTCATTCCACGCGGGCTGGCAACAACGCATTTATAGTAGTTTTTCGTGATTATTTCATTAAATACAAACAAAATTACAATATTTTTTCAGCCAAGCACTAGATATTCTGTATTTATGATTATTTTTAACATTTACTCTTTAATAAAAATTTATAATCATACTAAATAATGCAAACAGAAAATAATTGACGGTATGTCGATTTTTGTAATTAAATAGCAAAATCACTGCAAAAAAAATAGCATACATACAAAAAAATACCAATGATCTAGTGCATGGCTGAAAAACATGTTTAGGTACTTTTGTTTGTATTTAATGAAATAATCGCGAAAAACTGCTATAAATACGCCGTTGCCAACCCACGTGGGATGAATGCTCTTAAGTAAAATCGTTGGCTAATCGATGTATGAATCGTCTTTCTTTCGTTTAAGACCTTAAGAGCGTTTATTCTGAAAATGGGCAACGTCGTAAATAGCTGTCAAATATTTCATTGTTTTGATTAATTTGGCAATATTACTGTATGGAAATATGAAATATCGCTAACTAGTGACCTAAAATATTGATCAAGAAATGCAATAATTAAGATATTATTATCGTATATTTAGTTTTAGATGTAAAAAAAGAACTTGGAAACTTTCCAAATGCTCTTTTTACACCTAAAACATTTACAACATCAAATTCAGTGTTATAATTGCAAATCAATATTCACATTTTAGTTCACTAGTTAGCGATATTTCATGTTTCCATACAGTAATATTAACAATTAATAAAAACTGATAAATATTTGACAGCTATTTGCGCCGTTACCAACTTTCAGAATAAACGCTCTTAAGTTCGTTGACATCTTGAAGTATTGCTTCGTTGGTCTAGTTGTCGCACTACTACTGAGCATGTGATCCTGGATTCGATTCTGGAGCCTTGCAATTATTGGGTCTGGAGTTTCTTAGTACTTTTTTTTACTTGATGTTTTTATTTGTGCCGGGTTGATGGCATTAGACTCGCCCCCTATTACCTTAAATACTTTGTGTTTAATTCATTATTTCAGGCTGAATATGTTAAAAACACAACGTGTTTGAATGTCCATTACAAATAGTTTGTTTCGCAGAAATTCAATAACGATGACGAAGTTTCGCGTACACAATGATTAATTCATTGTATGGTTGTAAAAATTCCATGTAATCAAATTACGCGTTTTACGCGCAATTGAATTTTTAGCCGGAAAAAGCAATAAATGCAAATATCTATATTTTTATTCGATCTCAAAAAAGCAGGAAGTTATATGTTCGTTTTTATGTATAATTTTTTATGTATGTATTTTTATCGTACGTGGACTGATAATAAAGAAATGTTGTCGTTTGGTAGAAGAAGCTGACGTGGAGGTGCCATTTTTATATTAATTTTGCTTTGGTAGTTTTGAGAAATCTTCGATAATACGTATTTAATACACATTGTAT
This sequence comes from Polymixis flavicincta, assembly GCA_949987655.1. Lineage (NCBI taxonomy): Eukaryota > Metazoa > Arthropoda > Insecta > Lepidoptera > Noctuidae > Polymixis > Polymixis flavicincta. The sequence goes on along the minus strand of OX465195.1, from coordinate 10,142,813 downwards.
ATTTTTATGATGTTATAATTCGTGTCGTGTCACTATTGGTCATATAGCAAGTAGTGATAGATGTACATATGTTTTTTTCAAAAGAACACAAAACTCCAGAAAATTTGTATGGTGCAGTGCAGGTGCCAACTAATTTCTTCTTTAACCGCTTGGGTGTCGCAAAAGGCGACTACTGTGTGGCGGTGTACTGGCGCTCTCAATATTCGATCACGTGGAATGGAAGCTGCTGACGGCGAAAGCTAGAGTGTCACCTCTCAAGCCAACTTCAATACCACGAATCGAACTACAGGCGTGTCTACTGGGAAGCCGCTTGGCCAATAGTGTGACCCAAGAAATGGATCTGACTGCGACCCGAAGATACTTCTCCAGAACAGTAAGCATTTGTCAGTGGCTACTTCTCGTGGGTGAAGTAAAAGGCGACTAAGGCACTTACTAGAGAATCGGCAGCAGCGTTCTCTACGCATTTTACCAAAATACGGCCATCGCCAACCCGCCAGCCGATAGCCCCACCGAATTAGGGTGAGCTCTTGTTCAGCGGTGGACGTCTTTCGGCTGAAGTGATGATGATGATGTCTCAGTAGCAGCAGTTTGGATTTATATCCGGTTGTTAGCAATAGACTTGCTTCTTATACATGGGACTCGAACATAAATATGAATGTATTTTAAGTACACCTTTGCTTAACCTTTCGGGGATAACATGCGTGATGATGTTATGTAAGAAAGCAGGGCTCTAAACCAAAATGTCGACAAAACAGAATTAAAAAGGTTTGGGCTGTTATCCGAACGCATTCTTTATAATTTCCTTCCCACTCGTAAGAAAACCTCCCTATATTGTGTGGAAAGGTCATTATGCTCCACACGATAATCTCCTACCTATCGCGGTGAGGGTAAAGTGGGCACATTTTTCATCGCCCGCTAGGCCCATGGGACCGCTTTAGTTTCAATAAGAGAGCACGATAAGAGGCGAGTAGGGGTAAAAAGAACTATGATGTATACTTAGAAAAAAAGAACGGGTAATCTGATAAATTAGGTAGTTTTGGCGTGTAGTACAGAAATTTTTGGCGATGAATGCTTTTTTTTCGGGATTTCGGGGAAATTCAGATTTTAATGTTATGTGGAACGAAAACGAATATGTATTGTAAAAAATTACGAAATAGAATATTTTACCTATTTATTTATTTACTAAGCAAGGCACACCAACGACTGCGGACGGTGGGCAATGGGTAGCGGGAAGGACCAGGCCCGGGTCGACGACACGTTGTGTTCCACGCGCGCCTCAAAGAGATGTCAGCAATAACTGAAGGGGTCTGATAAGGCCGATGCCTGACAGGGTCACGGATTTGTTCGAAAGAGTTACCGTGGCCCTAACACAGGCAACTGAAGGAACACGGGTGGGTTTTAGTCGGTAAAAATCTGACACGCCCTCCCGAACTCCACCCAGAGCGGGAGAAGTCATTTGATGATTTCCCATCCATAAAAACACCAACGAAATAATTCTTGTAATGTTGGGTAGGTTGTATGCATGCCTATGAGTATGTGCCTGTCGTCCAGTGGACAATAAACCGCGTAACTAGCAACACGTTGTTTTACTCAAACACCTCACAAATTTACAAAGATAGTAAAATTAAGTGATGACAAATCTTCAGTACCGTGTAAATACATCACAATATTCTTATTAAAAAGGCATGCACAATATTCTTATTAAAAAGTGCTTAACGATTCGATTACCTATTGAAATTATTAAAAAGGTCAGAAATGAAAAGGTCTATGGGAATAAATATAATTTCTAGTAAAGTTTCCTTATAGGTCTTGATAGTAGGATTATTAGGTTGAGAGCAGTGGTGGCCCAGTAGTTACGACCACGACTTACGAGATGTAGGTTCGAACCCAGGCAGGCGCTTTGTTTAGTGTAAATTATTTCATCACCACTGCTCTCAAAACGGTGACGGAAAACATCGTGAGGAAACCGGCATGTTCTAGAACCAAAAATTCGAAGACATGTGACATCTACTAATCCGCACTGGGCCCGCGTGGTGGATTACGGCCCACTGCCTTTCAAAGAGAGTAGGGCTGTGTCCCAGCAGTGGGAACTTTATAAGGTGATTATGATAGTAGGATTATGAACTTACATATTTTGTAAATAATGATTTAAACATGTTAAGGGGGATGGATGCTTTAAGGTAGCTCGCAAAAATCAAATTGTCTAACGTTTTTTTGCAATTTGCAGGTCAGTCAGATTTTACAGAATTATAAGAATCAGCAATACAATACAAAAATGCCTTCAGCAGGTTTAACATGACGCTTTCTATTTCTACTCTACTGTAGAATAGAAATCGCTTGTCTACATTTCTCGGTGAAAAACTCAATAAAAAATAACCGTCCTTTTTTCTACTCTTCCGACGACAAAACGCTTGTCTACGGTTCTGGTGCTAAGCTTGCAGGGCGTTGTTGAGACTTCCACCTTACTGTAGTGCGTCAGGTATGTTCGCTGATGCGCACACTGACGACTACTTTGCGATAATGCCAGTGAGGGGAAGAAGTAACAGCATTCTGAGAGTGTTTGCAGAAAGGCTGGATGGGCCTACAATGGGCAGGTTAACCAAGCCACATGTTGGCAACAAAGCTTGTTAAACCTTCCTGTGATTGTAATTTTCTTTTTCTTTCTTTTTTAATGTTCTAACATGTTACTAATATAGTTTTTAAGATGTAATACTAACAACCCATGGCCCTTAATGTCTGACAGTAAAACATTTAAAAATATACAACTCTTTAAGTTAGAATTAAAATCAAATATCATGATTTAATGAAATAGTCGTTTAATATAATTTAAAGGGATTCCAAGGCACGGAGGGATCTCGATATGTAAAAAAAGATTACCTCTATCCGCGGACCAACTGCGGCAGGACCAGCTTTACCTACTAGATCAACCCTTGCGCCTGTTATATTTTAGACAAGCCCTTGCACCTTCTTTCCCTCCAAACCATCACGTCTTGTGACCAAAAAAATAATACTGGCCTTAAAATAATTTTACTCAAACCAACGAAAACCACTACACATGACAATATATCACGCCCCAGTCTTTAATATTAACAAGATACACATAAATCATAGGTTATAGCAGCAACAACCGTGTGCCGGGTATAAATTTATTAGCAACCGTCCCTAACTTATGTCGGTAGAGAATTTAATCCAACTTATTGCATTTATGGACACCATACTACATGGTAGTACAGAAGGTCAGTTCTATACAAAAAGTCAAAACAAGCATACGCACACATACACATTATTTTTTATATGCGTGCCATCTGTCGGGACCAGCGATCAGCGTACATGGACGTGTCTATGCAAAGCTCTTCTCTATAGAAAAGCGACAAATTGGAACCATGCACCTAGCTTCTGACGTTTCATAAGTGCCCATGCAGGTTTATGTGAAATAAAATATTTTGATTTGATTTGATTTCTTCAAAAGGCTCTTCCACGAATGGCATTGTTTGATTCATCTTTATAAAGTTCCGGGACCCCATGGCCCCGAAACGTGTCAATGGACGTAAAAAAGTGTATTAATAAAATGTTTGTACTTCAAAAGAGACCTTTGAATTGGTTCAACAGTTCTTCCCCGGGATCGGTCAGCAACAAAACACCGGCGCCATCTAGTTAAAAAAAATGATCAAATTGACTTGTGAAAGTGTCTTTTAAGATCAGTTAGAGATATAAACATTTGGTTTCGTCTCAAACGAATGCCAGTTACGAGTATGCTTGCACTCGCTGTACATGAAGCGTGTGTTTGTTCGTCCGTTTCGCTCGTTTTACCCATCAGCTGTACTTCTGTTTTTTCCTGTGGTGTGGACTCAACACCGTTCAGGAATATTGAGCCACGATTTACGTGTCCGATAAAGTTTTACTTATTGATTTGCAATTTCTGTACAATTTACTTGATTGAAGAAGTTTTATTCATGATAAAGGAATGTATGATGATTGCTTGGAAGATGGGGAATGAAGATAATGTCAGACATGGAGTTCAGTTCAGTTCCGAATTATATATACATAGAATTTAAGCTTGGTAGTGATGGCGTATTCAGTAATATCTGGATTTTTATGAATGCAGATAACTTTATAAAAAAATTGTAACACTATGATTTACTAACTTTTTCGCCGAGGCGTGGAGGCCGAAAAAATAATGAAAAAATACGTATCACAGTGGAAGGGACATCGACGCGCAATCTGTTACCACATGTTCAGTTCATGATGAATTCCGTGATGAATTTATTCAACAGTTCTAAAAAAAAAAGTATCTATGCCATACATTTTCACCGCGTAGATATACTTTGTTATGAAACAGCAGAATTTCGAATATTTTATAACCGACAAAAATTTCTGCGTTTGCGTTGATATTTCCGTCTAAAATCATGTGTTGAATTCATGGTTTCAATTCGCGCGTCGATGTCCCCGCCAACCTCTATAAACCTCCTTTTATCCTAAATGGTCAAACGGTGTTGGAGTTTATCAATTTCATATATACTAACAACCATTTTTATGTATGTACGTACCTATATTGATGTAGTGGTGATATCAAAACTAGAAAATAAATAAATAAATCCCTTTCCTAAATATATCCCTTTTTTTACTCTTACCTTCATGCTCATATCAAATTCGTGAGATAGTGGCCTTTTGGCCTCGCACAGGACCTTGTTTTTTATCATACTTTTTGTGTTTAAATCTAATTTTAATTTTAATAAATAGCGAGACGTAGTTGTGTTTTAGTTTTTTAGTGTGTTTAATTGTATTGTATTGTTTTTAAGTTTGTGATATTCCTGCGCGAGTCTGATAAATACTTTTTCTTTCAAATCAAATCAAATCAAAAGTCACTAACCCCCGACGCAAAAACGACGGGGTGTTATAAATTTGACGTGTCTGTGTGTGTGTGTGTGTGTGTGTCTGTCTGAGGCAACGTAGCTCCCGAACGGATGAACCGATTTGGATTTTGTTTTTTTTTTTTGTTTGGAAGGTGTATTAGTTGGGAGTGTTCTTAGACATCTTTCATCAAAATCGGTTTAGCCGTTTGAAGATTATCAGCTCTTTTCTGGTTGATGAAGGGATTTGAGCATCTTCCACAGGTCTGATCAACTCGAAATTTTGGTATTCTATTAGTTCAATGTTATTAGACGAACAAAGTAACCTTGAACTGATGTTGGAGCAACACCTGGAATTTCTAGGATACCCAAGTTACTCACCAACAAACAGCAGAGGTATCGTGTTTGGGCTTATTGAAAAGATCTCAATGAATAGATTATAGATAAATAGTGATCAGGACGAGGAATGAGGATAAAAAATTAGTAACAAACTTCACTGTGGGAAAACTACGCAACGCTGCGCAGGTTTAAGCGAAACATTAAGTTTAAAAAGCAAGAAATAAAAATAAAATTTAAAATTTAAAAAACCCCCGACCCAAATAATTAATTATAAATACAGTCTCATAACTAGAATAATCATGTACTGTAACGCTGTTTATCTTAATAAAGTTTCTTTTTTAACGATTCAAGTGTCGAACACTTAATTCATCACGTGTTCTTGCTTCATGTTGACAGATTGAGTCGAAACAAACGCGCTAAATTGCCTGTTCAAACTATACCTTGCGTGCTCTAACATAGACAGAGTGTAGGGAAAAGATAAAGAAAGGCATATAACATCACATGTTAAACGTCTAGCAAAATTTGACTCCGGAATGTTTCATTCTAAAGTCTATGGGGATGCCATCATTTCGTTATCAACAACGCAGAAGAACGTCTCAGTGCGCCAAAAGTATTAAATTAAACGTTAAAGTGTATCATGAATTAGACGAAATTCGGTGAAAGCAAGTGGTATTTAATGGGAAAGGGATGGGACATATGGACTCGTTTGAGAGCAATGGGAACACTGTCTCAAAGAATTTTTATTGTTAAGTGCACATTGTTACTGGTCACCGAATGTGGTTTAAAAGAAGGATAAAAGTCGTCTGCAACTAAACTCGTTCATTACCACCTAAGCCGAGGTCCTTACCCCACAGGGACTGCCCTTAGCGTGTAGTCACTTACTTTAAGTCTTTAAGCTCTGGCTGGTGGCCTTAATTTATTGTGGCGACCACAGACAAGTCTGGTTAAGCAGCCGACAACCTCCTAGGCTGACCAGCGAGATGTCGATAAAAAACAACGTCACTCTGGGAGTGCGGAAAAAAGTGAAAACTTGAACAATTACGTGTGTATTTTTTAACCGTCAATACAGGATTTCGAATTGGGTCCTTGGGTCCTGATTGCTCCCGGTAAAATATGATAAACGAGCGATCGACTTCAGCCATTAAAGGTAACATCACTGATTTTTATGATAAAAATACAAAAGGACATAAAGGGATACAAGAATTAGAATTTCCTAATGTAAGAAAGGGACTTTTCCAAAACATCAACGCGGGACTCATCCGTGTGCTCGTTCACTCATATACAGGGTTTGGCGTAAACAGTGGTCGACCGCTAAGGATTCGATATACCAGATAATTTACTGTAACATATTTAAAAAGTTACCATTTTAACCCAAGGATTCCGAAACTAATTATTTTTTTGTTTTATAAATATTTACGAAATTTCTACCTTAGAAAAACTTTCTTTAAAACCATTTATTTTTATTTTTCATTGGTTACAAGGTAGAAATTTTGTAAATACTTATAAAACAAAAAAATATATTGGAATCCTTGGGTAAAAATGGTAATTTTTTTTAAATATGTTATAGTAAATTATCTGGTTTTAACGGTGGACCATTATTTATGGCACTCCTTGTATATACAGTATACATATACATAAAGCTTATGGAAAGCGTTCGGCGACGATGACGCGAGTTCCATGATTTTTGTTCGCCCAAAAAGTGCTCAACGCGCCTAAAGAAGTTTTCACATAAAAAATGCATAAATTTGTTTTTTGGCTTGCTTGAAACCTTTGATACTGCAGTTTCTTTTGTTACTTTATTGGCATGTATTTCAAAAGAAAATTCACTAAAAACAGCGTATTTTTCCTCGACAATCTACACAATTCTTCTTTGATAATAGCAGTAAGTCTCCAGATTTAAGGCTTCTTCAGACAGGCACGACGCGACAATAAATAATTTCCAAATTAAAAATAATAATTTCCAAGTTTTCATAGAAATTGTTTTACGATAGTTGCGTAACGTTGTCGCTTCGCGCCTGTTTGAAGAAGCCTTTATAAATCGAGACGTTATCTAAAGACATTTAATTCTTCAACCCAAAATAAATGAGGCAATCAAACTAATGATTCTACTTTATTTGGCAAAAACTTCATCTTCGTGATTAGAAAATCAATTCTTTTTCGACTTTCATTTACGATCAAAGTTAATGATTAATTCAATTTGATAATCAGTCTTTGTCAATTGAAATAAAAGTCAATCACCTAAATAAAAATGCCTATGGCATTAAGTCCGCCTCTGTACATGTGTGTGCATAAAGCATAAATAAAATAAATAAATTAAAAGCTTTAAAAAAATAACAGTCAAAATAACAACATACAACATAATCACGCCTTTTTTCGCCGAAAAGTTATGCAGAGGTGTACCAATAGTATCAACAATTCACCAGTTATGCTTAAGTCCCAGGGGGCGAGCCAGTTGCCATCAACTGGGCTCAAATCCAGGCTTCGGGCTGCTATTGAGAAATTACGGACTTTATAACCCAATAACACTTTTCTGTATCTGGGAATCGAACCAAGATCTCATGCTCATGAGTAGACAACTAAACAACGAGGCAGTTGAATCAAAATAAAAGAAATAGTCTATATTTATAAAAGCGAAAGGTCACTCATTCATTCACTCAGTCACTAATTAAACACGAAATCTAAAAAAAAATATGGGCCAAAGAAGATTAAATTTACCACAGAGATATATTATGAGTAGGAGACGTCAGTTCAGAAAGAATTTTGGGAATATCTTCCCAAAAATGGGTGAAATAGAAAGTGAAAGTTTGTATGAGATTTTTTATTCTTTGGGCCAGAAAGCCAGTTCCACGTGCAGCATCTAGTAATGCTATAATCGCACATGAAACAACTAAAAACGTACCACTTTTCTCTTTTTAAATCATTCAGGCTTCTTAAAATATGCGAAGAGATACAAATTATTTTAGACGAAAGACTCTTACGAAACGTACGGTAATACCCTTGTGTTTGAATTATTTATTCGTAAACCCTTTCTTAGATTTATGCATTTGTCTAAACAGTCGCGAAATAGAATTATTCAGAATGTGTTTAGAAAAAACAGACGGGCGCACGTCTTAACGGGTGCTCAAGTAGCATGATTTTGTATATTCATTTGTTTTCTCTTAAGTGTTTAAATTTTGGATGAAATCTATGCTTCTGTCGGATAGTTTCAAGAATTGGAAGTCAGTATATTAGAGTAGATTTAATAGGATTATTCCCAATTTAGAACTTAACTTTATCGAAGCACACAAACTCTTGCCATCCAATGACAATCCATTAGCCTTGGACTTAAATTAAGCAGGTAAAATTTTCCTTTGGAAAATCTAACACCAATTCTTCTTCGCGAGTTTATATAATATCAATCTATATATGCAGTCAGTCCAGAATTTGGCTACGAGCTTGGCACTTCAGCAGCGTCCATCAACTCCTGTAGCGTACAGACAACAAGACATGCTGGACAAGATATTGAGTGCCCCTTTGTTTGTGGGATAGCATCATCATCATCTATGAATATCCGCTGGAGTAGGTTTTCTTTGATTCGGCCTACCTGACTCCGAAGTCTATAAAGACGCGAAGTGGGAAAACGGGAATAATAGAAATAATATAGCCTATGGAATAGTGTACCTCCAAACAGTGAAATATTTTTCAAATCGGTTCAGTAGTTTCGGAGCCTATTCAACGCAAACAAACAAACAATCAAATCTTTCCTCTTTATTAATAGTATAGATAGATAGATAGTAGGTATATACTAGCTTTTGCCAGTGGCTTCGCCCGCGTGGCGGTCCAAAATTGTATACTCCCACTGGAACATATTACCGGGATAAAAATTATCTTATAACCTATCTTTGTGCCAATTTTCATCTAAATCTGTTCAGCCGTTGTTATGTGATTGAGTAACAGACATCCAAACTTTCACATTTATTATTAAGTAGGATAGTAGGATTAAAACCCATTATCAACAGGTAACTGATTTCATCTAGTCCGGTATCATAATATTTCGCTTCGTTAGAAAATAATAATATATTTAAATTCAAAGCTAGACCAATCTTCAAACCCTGGATCTACACACAACTTAACAAATAATCTTTTTGCATCACTCATAAATTCTTCTCTTCAAACATTTATATATTTTTCCCTTTCTTAAATGCGAATACGGACGAAAAAAGTTTGTGTTTCAAAGCAAATCGTTCACTTTGATGATTACTCGTATTTTGCGCATTTTATGAAAGTTAAATGAAGGACGATATGTAGGTATGTTTGTTTTAAAATAATTTTACACCAGTCTTTGAAGAATTTTCGATTTCAGTTACTTGGAAGGAACGCAGTGAGATGATGCGTTTGCTTGAAAGGTTTTATGGCAATCATCTATTATATAGAAGAAAGTCGTGTTAGTTACACTATTTATAACTCAAGAACGGCTGAACCGATTTGGCTGAAAATTGGTGGGGAGGTAGCTTAGAACCAGGAGACGGATATAGGATTTATCTTTGTTTGTTTGTTTTTGGATTTATCCCGGTAGTAGGTAGGGTAGCGTAGGTAGGGTAGGTAGGATAGTTTAGAGTAGGGTAGGGTAGTGTAGGGTAGTGTAGGGTAGTGTAGGGTAGGTAGGGTAGCTTAGGTAGGTAGGGTAGGTAGGGTAGGATAGTGTAGGGTAGGGTAGTGTAGGGTAGGATAGTATAGGGTAGGGTAGTGTAGGGTAGGTAGGGTAGGGTAGCGTAGGTAGAGTAGGTAGGGTATGGATTTTGTATGAATGACTTTTGGATGGACAGGAAAACATCTGTCGGGACAGTCAGTTTTAAATAATTATGGTGCTACTAGCTTTTTCCAGCTGTTTCACCCGCGAGAAGAGAAAATTATCCCATGGAAACGTACTACTGCGATAAAAAGTATACTATCCATATCCAGGTTATAAACGCCCAACGGATTTGGAATGAAATTTAGCATACAGATATATGTATGACAAATTTCATTCCAAATCCGTTCGGCGATTTTTCGTGATTGAGTAACAAACATCCAAACATCTCAATATTCTAACATCGTACCATACAAAATTTCACATTTTTAATATTCTTAACAGTGAAATAATTTTTAAAATCGGTTCAGTAGTTTCAAACAATCAATCAAATTTTCCTCTTTATTATTAGTATAGATAGATAATATAGTAGGAAGTAAAATAAGCTCAGCTGACACTTTTCGCTTAGAAGCTTACCTTATTTTAATAAGAGTACTGTAAGTACTGTCAGTGTGTGTAATGTGTTAGTACGTAAGTAGATAATCGTATATAAGAGTAATCATTATTATCTTACCATCATCGCTTATCTAAGCGTTAAAGTCCAAGAAAACGCCAGCAAAGAGTGCTAAAAAGAACTTATTTACAATACTTAAATAATTATGTTCAGTCTCTTTTATGGAGTAAGCTTAAATTGCACAGATGCTACAGCAATATAACTCTTAACAGATTAAAAAAAAAAAACATAGTTATTTAAAAAAACGGTGTCTTTTTGCACCCATTTCATTCTTATCCTAGTTTACAAACACGCTATTAATTCTCACACAACGTTAGTTCCTAAAAGCCTCTCAAATCCTCCTCTGTATTTAGCAAAACGCCTTTCATGTCATTGACTGTTACCAGCATTTTAGTTACAACGGCTTAACCTTTCCACGGCAATCCAGACAGAAAACTAGACATTGTGGAATGGCAAACTTAAACCTGTATAAAACCCTTCCAATTTCAACTCAGATGCTTTCAAAATAAGAGTGTTTGGGAGTGAATGAATAGTTTTGCCAGATGCCATTCACGAGATCTCAGTGCCTTTATGAGAGGAGTGTCCTTTCATCTCTCCTTTTTAACCCGAGGCAGCAATTATAGTTAGCGTACCTCGGGAGGTTATACTTCGAGTTCCTTTGGCGTTTATTCGTGAGAAGAAAAATTCTCACGTTGTAAAACTTTGGAGGAAAAATTCGTTATGATTCTGATGGCGAAAATATTTTGTCAGTTCTCAGTGTTCCGGAATTTGTTGAAAGTTAGCGTCAAAGTAAATTCAGTTGAGAAAAGAGCTGGGATTTTCATGACTTCTTTTGTAGACACTTAAAACATTATATTTTCAAATTGGTTGCTAGCTATGTGCACTGTAATGACCACCTCTTACAGATAATGGAACGCCAATCCGTGAATCCGCTTGAGGTTAAGATGTTGATCACTTCATCCTACTGAAAGTTTTTATGTTTGTTACTCAATCACGCAAAAACGGCTGAACGGATTTTCATAAAATTTCGTAAATATATAGGTTATATAACCTGAATTACCACATAGGATACTTTTATTCCTGTATTACGTTCCCGCGGGAAGGTTTTCGATTTCCACGCGAGCGAAGCCGCTAGCAAAAGTTAGTATTGGTAATAAATCCAGAGGAAAAAAAATATGTAAATAATGTTCATGTACCTATGTCGGCGCTTGCGACCCTTTGCTTGTCACAGGAATGCCACAGAGTGTCTCAGGCTGCTATGGCATCGACAAATAATGAGGTCACGCTTTGCGCTGACGGTATTATGTTTTATTCGTTTATATACATTTACATAATTACATTTTAACTTTAGTACTGATTATTTATTTAGACTGTAACTGCCCGTGACATCACATCGCTCGGGCCCTACCAGAATATCAGCGTTGCGACACTTTTAAATGTCGCAGCATTATGCTGAGGTAGGAGCCTTTTGGCCTCGTGCAGGACTTTCTGTTTTATTTTTAATAGTTTTTACTCTCAAGTTTGTTTGTTTTTTTTTATAATTTTTGTACTAGTTTATTTTATTATGTGATCTTCCTGTGCGAGTCACAATAAATACTTTTTCTTTCTTTCTTCTTTCTAATAAGTATACAAAAAGTTGGTGATACTAACTGCGTTATCAACACAAAACGTCAAGACAAACTTAAGTAATATATACTACCATATAACCAATGCTAGAATATTTTATTTTCCAGCAAAAGCAAAGTATTTTTTGGGTTTCCTTAAATGGAAACCCTAAAAATACCACCAACGCTGATAAAAATCACCACAGAAAAGTAACAAAGAAATCGAATCCGTTAGAACATTACATTACCAAGCCGTAGAGCATCAAATATTTATACGGAACCCACCTACAGACAGTGCAAGGAATTTTCCCCTCTTGTTCGCACCTTGCAAAGCAGTACCGACATAAAAATGACAGGTACAGCAGGAAAGCTCCGTACAACGAGTGAAAATATTCGTACACACATACATAGATGCGTACGTACAGTGCTCTCAGTCAAATGCTAGTCGTAACTGCGCTTGCACTCGCTATACGTGAAACGTGTCTATGTGTGCGTGCGTTTTCGGTCATTGTATGGAGCTAACCTTTTGTACCTATCTATTTTGTGGCAGTCACTGGTTTGTTGGGAATATATTGTGGTTTTCAGGTGTAATATACTGTCGTTTTGGAGATAAAAATACTGAAGTAAAGCCTAGTGACGCAGAATTTTGAGGTACCTAGTCGTAGAATGTTTGTACTCTCTGATAGTTTTTGAGCGCAGTGTTTGCAAGAAGTGTGTATTTGAGTCTGTATCTTAGGTACGCTGTGTATTTATAATCAATAATGTTATTTTCTACTGTAAGTAATATTTGCTCAAAAAGATATAACCGTTTCTAAATCTAGACTGTGCAAATAGCACCAAAATTTCCAGAATCCACTCCGCAAAGTAGAACAAAACCAATAAAATTTTACATGTTTGACCATCACTTCGAAAACTGAACGAATTTTGGTGAATCCCACTATTTGACTAACTGAATTGAGCGAGCGAAGTCGTGCGTAAAAGCTAGCCATTAAATAAGAATGGTGCAGTCTTATTGGCGAAGTTTTTCCCGCTATAAATTCTCGTATATTTGATGTGGCAGCCGGAATTAATGTTTTGGTGAATTATTACTGTTTCATTTCTTTTGTTTCTTCTGTAAGTGAGTGAAAAGGACTGCATAAAGTTTCGTCCATGGAAAACGCGTGGTGACTAGAGCGGCAACGGGTGCGGTGGCGGGCGCAAAAGCGGTCGCGGCAGCGAGCGCACTTCGGTGGCCACACAGTGCTTCGCGAGTTGTTGTCAAAATTTGGTTGTTTGTCGGAAGCCTGAAAGTCTTACAACCAGTCTTGGGTTTAAAGAAATTTCTTTCTCTAAAAAAACATAGTTCAAATAGATTATATGAAACTTAACAAAATATCTCAAGTAATTAGCCTAATAGTCACTCGATCTGTCGAGTATATATATGTATAGTAAGAAATTATATAACATTTATGGTTAACCAAATACAACTGTAACCAATTTTTAAAATGTTCACTGATAAAGGACCTCTTATTTCTGTCGGTAACACTAACTCAAACTGAATAGTTTTCCCCCCCGAGTGGGTTCCCGCATTGTCGTTGCAGGGGGGCTCAGTAACCGTGGATTCCGACCACGGTGAAGCCAAGAGGAACCCAAAGGTGGGGCCGCTCGTCAGGGCTTTTGCCTCAAAGCCGACGACGTAGCGGCCAAAAAGTAGGTTGCGGTGAGGTGCACCGCAACTGAGGTGGGCCGCGATGTCGAATGGGAGGCATCGCGGCTGAGGGTTACGGGCTGTGGTAGAGGAGGAGTGCCGGTACTTCTGAGCAGCGCTCTTCCCTTCCGTGGCCTGGACGGGGCCGCCACCGTTGATGGCGGACGCGGTGGGGCCGCAGGGGAAGAGGAGTGTCGGTATAGCGTCAGCCGCTCTCCCTATCCCCTGCGGCCGAAAAGTGGTAGACGGGACGGCGCGTTGTGTTCCACACGCGTGCCGTCAAAGATGTCAGCAACCACCGGTGGGGTCCGCAAGGGCCGATGCCTGCCAGGGGTGCGGGATTGTTCGAAAGAGATACCACAGCCCCTGGCATACAGGCTATTGAGGGAACACGGGTGGGTTTTAGTCAGTAAAAGTCTGACACGCCCTCCTGCTCTACTCAGCAGGAGAAGTCATTTGATGATTTCACAACCAAAAAAAAAAAAAAAAAAAACTGAATAGTTTTTCCTTCGTAAAAAGTCTTAGCCGAAGGCAGTTCCATACTATCCTATTCCTAGCGTTCTAGAGTGGGGGTACCAAAGGGTTATCATTACCTGGGTGCAAATGGTTTATGGAAGTTAGATACGCAGTCGTCCCATGTAATAACTGGTGCGCAGCTATTAAATATCGTGGCACGTAAGTTGTGGCGGATTTTGTTTATACTTACGTGCCATGATCTGCAATTGATTTTTCACTACACGTTACACCAATTACTATGCTAGAAGGTGGTTATCGTGTGAGGCAACGAGTGCACTCGCTCCTACCATCAGTTGTTTTTTCTAATTTTGGTTTAACTTACGTGCCGCGATCTATATCTGGATAGAATTGGCGCCGGCCCTAAAATTGTTGAAAAAGTCTAGGCAGATCATTACGGCTTGGTGCCCGCCGAAGCATCCGCGCGAATTCCTCACCCTGGGCGAGGCCTAAGTAAGTGAATAGGATTGTAAGATTCAGTGTGATAAACATCTTCAGATGCATAATCAGTGACAGTTTTATCGTTTATGGCGACAAAGGCGTCTCGTTTAGGGATGTTTATGCTTATGGCTTTCGCTGTATCATTAGTTGTTGATGCGTTTTATGTGTCTGTAATGGCTTCTTTTACATCTATTTTGTTTTGTGGTACGATTTACTGTGAATAATATTGAGATCAACTATTTTTATATTTAAGTTTTCATGTTTTTCTTTCCATGAGTCGAGATCCTACTCATGAAAACTGTGCCGTAAATGATAAATTATTTTATTTCTGTAAGTATATTTTTACAATTATTTTAACACATCAATTATATTTTTAAACTAGATGAGTTCGACGTTTCCTATCGGACTACTCTGCGTAGAAAGGCCGAAACAAACTCTCAAGTCTCTTTCAAAGTCCAGACATAATCTTGATGAGACCATGTGTAGACCATGTGAATTGGTGTCTGAAATGGTCTTTTGGGGAAAGAACCACACAGATTGAGTGGGTAGCAAGTCTTCTTAATGACTACTACCAGTATAATGTCATCTCAAAACATTATCAGTCATCATCATCGTTTTGTATAGAATCAACTTCTTGTAACTGAACAGACAGTGCTGCAGTGTAGTTTGCTACGATACTTTTTTCTTTCCAGCTAAAAGTGGTAAAGGGCGGATGTTTTGGGGAACTTTCATAAGTTATTTTGACGTTCAAAAAGTGCTGACTCTGAGCCTAGTTTGAATACATGACTTTTGATGTTGATCACCCACAGCTGCATTCCTAGGCAAAGGGTCTTTATTTGAGTCTCCAATCAATATTTTACAATCCTACGTCCAATTATTCAGACTTTGAACCCAGCTATATATCAATATGTTTAATAGAGTAATTTTCGACCTCCATCCAATTACAGAGAAAATCCGATATTATTGCCAGTTCAGCTCGGTTGCCAGAATTTTAGGTCTTTCGGCTATCCAAATTTCTGCTAAAGGTATTTGTATATCACAACCTGCACGTGTGAATTTCTTGAAATTATTAAAATTTAAATTAATGTAACGATTTATTTTAAATTACACTAGATGCCAGCAAAAGTCCTATCGAGAATGGAAATATATTAGGGCAAAAAGTAAAATATATCATCTTGTCTGACTGCAAGTCAAAGACTTCTTCTCATATACAGGGTAAGTTTTTATCCAGTGCGCAAATTGAATTCAGCATATCATGCAAGACCCCCTAGCGCATAAATTTTTCGCCGGATACACAAAAAAAATCAGCTTTTCCATACATTTTGACCGTGTAGGTACTTACACTTTTCTATGAAACAGCAGATTTATTTTTGTACAACTGGCGAAAAATTCCTGCGCTAGGGGTTCTAGAATGATATGTTGAATTCATGGTTACAATTTGGGCACTGGATAAAAACTTTTCCTGTAGAGAAGGCTCACCATTGATGATTGATGAGATTGATCACCATACTTACTCAAAATTGCTAGGGATACTGATTTCATTATTAATCAGTAGCTGTTGCCCGCGGCTTCACTCGCGACGTGCTAGAGCGATAAAAAGTATACCTAAAGTATACCCTATGTAGCTCCTAATAGCATCAGCTATCTATCAGGGAAAGTCCCGTCAAAATCAGTTCAGCCGTTTCGGAGATTAACGGGAACAAACAGACAGTTTTTTTTTTTTTTCAATATCAATTTATTTCAAAAAGACAAACACATTTTACAAATTAAAAATAGGCTAGTTTTGAGTACAAATGAGTTAAGCATCTGTAGCCGAACTAGGCAAAACCTGTATTTCGGCTAAATATATATTATATATTTTAATACTTCCACATGTATTTAGTAAATAGCTGCTATTTGGATATTACAAACAGACACTACAATTTAATTTAAATGTAGTAGTTACAGAAAATACCAGGTTCCTCACGGTTATTATAATCGTACAAGATGTAAATTAGATAATGTAGTTTCCCATGACCATGGATGACTGATGAGGCCGGCCGCAAGGTTCTGGAGCGGTGACCGCTTAACCAAAAACATAGCATTGAAAGGTCGCAGGAATTCGTTGGATACAAGAATGCCGGTGCCTTGGGGGAGGCCTTTGACCAGCAGTAGACGTCTTTTGGCCGAAATTATGATGATGTTGTTGAGTTTCCCATTGAGAAGAATGGGCAAAAAAGAGTGAAGAAATAGTATTAAGAACAAAACTAGCTTTTGCCAGCGGCTTCGCCCGCGTGGAGATCGGAAATCATTCCACGGAACCATATTACCGGGATGAAAAGTATATTATATATTAATCCAAGTTTTATACTATCTATGTTCCGAATTTCAACCCAATCCGTTCGGCCGTTTCTTGCATGATTGAGTAACAAACATCCAAATCTCTTAACATAGAAACTTTTACATTTAAGTAATATCCCTACTAATATTAAAAATGCGAAAGTAACTCTATCTGTTTATCTGTCTGTTACACTTTCATCCACAAACCACTAAACCGATCGTCATGAAATTTGGCGGAGATATAGCCTGGGATTTTGAAGACATAGGATACTTTTTTACGTGATAACCGACTTCCACGCGGGCGGAAGCGCGGGCAAAAGCTAGTAGTAAGCGTAGGATAGTAGGACTAGTACTGTCCAGAATAAAATAAATCAAAAGCACAACGGGAACATCTTGATTGTTGTAATTTCCACTAAGTTCTGAAACTAACGAAGTATTTAACTTACTTCAATCTATTATTATAACAACATCTTCCAAGTTCTTTAGCAAAAGCTTTCAAGTTTGCTTGCCTTTTAACCCGATACGGCCATTATTATGAGATCAAAATTTTAATTAAGTTGTCAGAAACAAAATTCAGGTCATGAAATGGTTTCAGCTAAATAAGGGTCACAACACATCAGCGTTTTTTCGACGGTAAGTTCAAAGCTTTTACAAAAGGGTGTGATGCGGACCAACACGGGTAGCAACGTAACGTTAGGTTTATTGTTAAATAAATTTTTCTGCCAACTTTAATTGTTGTATGAAACGGCTACTATGCAAATTGACGTGAGGTGTCACTTTTGCCCACAAATTACCCTGACTGTACCTACATGAAAAACCCATTGGCAGAATACGCTCATAATTATGGTACTGTGACATACGGATCTGTACTTTTACGCAAAACGTTTATTTCGTATGAACACAATAAAATTTTCTCTTTTGCTGTAGGTGATCACAGTCCGAAGACTACCAGGTATCTTCCCGCTGACTCATTTTAAAGTCAATGACCTGCGCACTTAGCACTTTCTTAGTGTATTTCAAGTAACAACAATTTAAATTTGTTTGAGATTTTTGCAGAGGTGCAAAACTTCTGGAACGAAATAATATGTTATTGCAAACGTTAAATCAAATCAATCCAAAAGTCATTTATTCAACCAGGCTAAGAATCAGCAAATTTTGAACGTCAAATTACATGAGACAGTCCCCCGAATCGCCCGCCCTTCACCGCTCCCCAGTGCTTTAGCTGGTAAGAAGAAGTGGCGCAACAAACTCTCCAGCAGCACAGCTGTCTGTTCACAAAGTTTTACCATCCACACGTCCACCTGACGACTGCACACGCTGGTGTGGAAGGCGCCTTACAAACGCGTTGTAATTAGAAAGGATCGTAAAACTATGTACTGGGCAGAATAAACGTTAGCTAACAAAGAATTTATGATCATTTTCACGTAAATGGTAAAAATAATTTAGGACCGGATGTAATTTATTATTTTCGTTTGGATAATAAAATTAAGAGTATTTACGTTCATTCGTGAGAAAACTGGCATGTTCTAGAATTAAAAAAATGGAAGATATGACATCCGCACTAGCCACGCGTGGTGGATTGTGGTTCACTCCCTCTCACAGAGAGAAGGCTTGTGTCCCAGCAGTGGGACCATTATAGGCTGATTATGCTACGTTCAATCTTAGTTTTAAAATCCATTCAAAATTGACAAAACATCTTACGTATTCATCATCTGATTTAAATACATTAAGTTTTTGCATACTTAATGTATTATATACACACGTCTCGTTGCAGTATTGGTATAAAACTGATTTAAATCCGTTACCTCACACTTCAGGTCCAGTCGAGAGCCAGCGTCAGGCAATGATCATCATTATCATTTCAGCCGAAAGAAGCCCCCTGCTGGACATAAGGCCCCCCCAAACTCCGCCACTTAGACCGGTTCTGTGCCTCTCGCATCTAGCGGATTCCTGCGGTATTCACAAAGTCATCGGTCCACCCTGTGGGAGGCCTTCCAACTCTACGTTTTCCAATACGCGGTCGCCATTCCAGAACCATTCGGCACCATTGGCCACCTATTCTGCGAGCAATGTGCCATGTCGACTGCAAATAAAGTTTGGCAATTCTTCGGGCTTTGTAGGTTACTTTGGTTCTTCTGCCGATCTCTTCACTCCAGGCATTAGTTGTATGATTTGTTACCTACCCTGGAAAAATACAAAAAAAAAAAAAATGTCCTGGCCCCTGTACATTTGTAAGCTTGAAGTATTCAATCTGTAAATAAATAAATACATTTTATTCAAAGCAAATAAATACGTCATCTTTGCATTTTAGAAGAGGTTTTATTGTTTCCTATACGTGGGTATGCTGGCGAGAAGATGTAAGTAAATGAGGGTCATTAATATTCTGAATAATCATAAATCTCTGATCACATGAATGAACAATAATGTAAACGACTTTCTGCCGAGTACGCGAGACGCGAGTGTAAATCAATCAACTCCCCGTATTGCGAGGGTAGTCACAATCACAGGACACTAATAGGTACCACTAAATGTCACAGTCATACATCAATGCCGGCTTCCAGCTTCGATTTCCCTTCGCAGTTTTTTTTTGGCGGGCTCCTTTTGTCTCAGCACTCGGTGTTACGTCAAGTTGACAGCTGTCAAAATCGTACTAAAATGAAACCTGTAAGTCTAGAATTGGTATACATTTAGACGCACCGAAAGTTTTAAAATAGGAATTAATTTCATAATTTTCATTTTTTCATCATATATCACGGAAGGGCACAGCTTTGAATTTTAGCTTAAAATAAAAATCAAAATATTTTTATTTCATTTAAACCTGCATGGGCACTTATGAAACGTCAGAACGTCTTACACGTGGCAACGACCCTTTCAACATGACATACATAACATACAGGTAGGTACTTAGAATAGTTGTTTGTTAATTACATAAAGGTACAATAACCTTGTGATCAAGTCCTTTGAAGTTTCTGTTAAATTAATTGATGGTTATTTGTAGATAATGAAGGTGGTGACGAGAATATTTGCATTGAAGTCTCTTGCCGGTATTTTGTCGTGCAAAGCTGTTTCTTTGTTTGCCGTGTTAAAGTCATTGTCAAAGTCTGCCCGTGGTGATTCAAATGCACGGTCAATTAAAGTTTGTTTTCAATTTGCTAAGCAATAAATTTTTCGAGAGCAGGTTCCAGAGAAAAATGCAAAAGATTAATTGGGAATAGAATAGCAAGCTGCTTCCAAAAATACCGTACAAATACCTTGTCCAGGAACCGAACGTGAACCACGCACGGAAAGCAATAACACAAACCTGATTTTTTATCTCCTACAAAGATCTTGATAGTCAGTTGGGTTGAGACAGAAAGACCAATTTTGAACAAGAAACATCAACCCCTATTTAGTTATCGCCTAAAATCTTGAACGACAAGTCTTTAGGACACGTCAAGGTCCAAAGACTTCACCTAAACCTCAGAAACTTTAGCACAAACGACAAATGCCTCTTATCAGCACCAAGGAGGCTCTCTCACGTCCTTATAAGCGAAAATTTCGAGATAACACCAAAGACTAGGCATAATTTTTGCCTTGCAAACTTTCCGACCGCCCTTTACATACGAATTTTAACCTTGAATTTTTACAGATAATGTTCAAAATTCTTCGCTTTGTTACCAGAAGAGGCTTACCCACTTCTAAACAAGTTAATTAGGGCAACGTATGATCAATTACGTTACGAAGAGATGTGATTATGGACTAATTAACGTGATTATACTTATAATAACGTAATTTGAACACACAGATTATGTTTTTGAGTTATGTCGGGTTCTCAGAAGCTTTTAAGTATGTTTGTGGAAGACGTGGCTCCACTTAATGTATTATTATATGACTAGTTTTTTCCTGTGGCAGCGCCCGCGTGGATATCGGTTACCGCGTAAAAAAGTAGCTTATGTCCTTCTCCAAATCCCAGGCTATATCTCTGCTAAATTTCATGATGATCAGTTTAGTGGTTTAGGCGTGGCAGCGTAACAGACAGACAGAGTTACTTTCGTATATATAATATTAGTAGGGATATAGTAGGGAATTAGAGGGGATTTATGTGCGGAAATGAATTACTGAGTAAAATCAATTTTCAGAATGAAGTAAAGACGTACATGAATTACCTATGGCATTACGTCCGCCTCTGGACATTTGTGTGCTTAAAGTATTAAATAATTAATTAATTGAAAAACCAACAGGAGTTAGATCGTAACGTCTAGCTGGTTTTGTATATATAAACAGTGGGTTTTCAAATCACAACAGAAGCAGTGCTGGCCAATTTGTAAAGGCCACGACTTTCGTAGTAGGTAGTAAGGTTTGAACCCTGAAGCGCTTGACTTCATGAGGAAACCGGCATGGCCTACCAAACATTCTAAGACAAGTGCCATCTACCAACCCGCAGTGGGCCAGCTTGATAGATTTTGGCCCAGTCCGTCTTACCACATTCTGTTATTGAGTAGGTAATTAATCAATTCGCTCTTTCATTTTCGAACCGACGAAAAAACGGAGGAGGTTACTCAATTCGACGCGTATATTTTTTTATGTATGACCACGCATAACTTTTTCCAGAGTAGTCCGATTTTGATCATTCTTTTTTTATTGGTAAGGGTATACCTCGAAGTTGGTCCCATATAAATTTCGAAGAAAAATTCCAACCCTAAGGGTAAGAAAACAGGGGATGATTGATTGTTTACTCACAGATTTTAATACTGAGTCGTGTATTAAATCAAAAATTAAGCATGTAGTAATTAGTAGATTATAGCCACAAAAAATTATAAAATAAAAACTTTTTAATAAAAAAATTAAACCGCCGGAAAACCGAAATTTATTTTCCTGATGTTATGTTATATATTAATTCTCCTCATTTTATGAAGCTTGTAGATAAAACAATGCAGTTAGGAGATGCGTCACTGTTCCTAGATTACTATTGACAATTATACACCCGACCACTAGACCAACGGTTGGTCATGCGATTCGTTCGCTGTGTTCGATTCCTCGGCGAAAGAGTTCTTGTGTTTTTTCCATTAAAAACTTCTCAATACCAGCCCAAAGTCTGGATTTGGGCCCGGTTGATGATTAAGTAACATGTCCCATGTCCCATAGGTATTTAACATAACTGGCGCAATGTAGGTGCACCTATTGTGAGATTTGAAGGGTCCCTCGAGTACCGGGGTCTAATAATAAAACACTTGTGTGCGTGTAAATATAAATTATATTTTTTATCCCACGCGTATGTCTTTACAGCTCCGCGCCTGTCAATCATGTATTCTCTTCCGAAACAAATACCTGAGCTAAAATATTTGAAGGATTATTCTAGATCCCCTTGACAAATCGAATGTGACGAAGCCATTTCGTTGCCTGCCGATACAACGATAAGACTTATTCCCGGCCACAGCAGGCGCAGGCTTGCGGACGGCGAGTAATGGGTAGCTCGCTGTCCGGTAAGGATCAAGTCCGGGTCAACGGCGCGGTGTGTTCCACGTGTGCCTCAAAGAGATGCAAGGGCCGGGTCCTGCCAGGGGTGCGGGTTGTTTGAAAGAGATACCGTGGTACCTGGCACACAGGCAACTAAAGGATCACGGGTGGGTTTTGGTCAGTAAAAGTCTGACACGCCCTCCTGCTCCACCCAGAGCGGGAGAAGTTATTTGATGATTTACAAACATCAAAAAAAAAAAGTTTTCTTTCGGTAAACAAGACAAACTTTAGAGTACCTACACATCAACCTGACACCTCGCAAAATACAAGAGTGATGTTATATGATTATACTATACCGTATGAAAATAAAACCAATCACAAATCCAACACAAACCTCATTACCCCAAGGCCAAGAAAAAGTTCAAATCGAATTCTAGAACTCAATAATAAAATGGTGGAACAGTAAAATTTTGCGAGGAGGTCACAGGTGGTACATTTTATTTCAATTCATTAGACAAATGCGGGGGCATCTGTTCAAATAATTGGGTTAGATATCATTCAGCTGATAAGGCGTCCTACTTCGCGTTATTGAAAATTCGGATTGCTCAATGTGGATTTTGTAATTATAGGGTAAATAGGTTATTTGAATATCATTCATTATCTATCTAGTAATGTTTCCCAATTATTTCTTTTATTATATTTATTTGTATTTATGTGTGTTTATTTGTGCTTATATTTTATATAATATAATATTTATAGTCTGTATATGATATGTACGACTGGTAGAAAATGCCTATGGCATTAAGTCCGCCTCTGTACATGTGTGTGCTTAAAAGTGTATATTTACTTACATTTGAATAAATATGATTACACGACTTACGTGATAGCACCTACCACTGTTTGTCTCTGCATCACCCAAAAGTCGACTGGTAGAAAATGACTATGGTATTAAGTCCGCCTCTGTACATTTATATGCGTGAAGTATTAAAAAAAAATAGTCTTTTCACAAATATGTTGGGCTTGGCTTCCAGTCTTACCAGACGCAGCTGAATACCAGTATTTTACATAAAGTAAAGCTCTTATTTCTATAACTTAGTTATGAGTAACACAATGTCCATTATCAATCCATATAAAAAGAAGATAGAATGTTAAGTCAGCGATATAAATATTTCTTGAAGATCATTTTACGAGTCCATTTTAATCTTCTCCCTTCCCTTTTCAGCCAAACATTTTTCAGCTTATATGTCGATTCACACGAATAATCTGGGCCGGATCGTCAAAATCGTCGTTTTAAATAATGTTATATTTTCTATAGATAACTCGCATAACCATTATTTATTTGTGGGCGAATCGACATTTCTAGAAATACGTATTAGGCAATTGGCATATTTTGTATTTTATTTTATAAAGTTAGTATACATTTTCTTTAACTTCTCGTTGTTTCCTTCACGTTTTATTCAAAACGTTCCAAGTTCCTAATGTTGACTCTTTATATACGGAGGGTGTTTAAAACACGTATAAGTTATTTATACTTAAATTAATCCAAAAATATTAAGTGTACAGAAAATCAAAAACGCGTTTCGCGGATTTCCGAAAAATTATGGCGAGAAAGTTCCTTCCTCCCAAAAACTTCATAGACCATCCTCGAAGTAGCTTCACTCGGTGTTGCCAACACAATGCTCGAAGTAGCTTCACTCGGTGTTGCCAACACTAATACGTACTTCTGGAATTGTATTTATATTTTATAAGCTTGGTGCTTGCTTTTATAAGCTTATAAGGTCTAAAACTCAAGTTATGACTAACAGCACTAAGCGTAGAGTTGAGGTAGATGGGCAAGAGATACATTATGTCGACGAGTATGTCTACCTGGGCCAGTTAGTTTCTTTCGAAAACAGGCAGGAACGAGAAATCGATCGTCGAATAGAAAACGCCTGGAAAAGTTACTGGTCCATGAAGACGCTAATGAAGGGGGATCTGCCGATCTCCTTGAAGCGCAAACTCTTCGACATGTGCATCCTTCCTGTCCTAACCTACGGTGCTCAGACCTGGTCGCTAACCGAATCACTAAAGTTCCGCCTTGGAGTTTGCCATAGAGCGATGGAACGCAGCATTCTGGGTGTGAAAAGACGGGATAAGATTTGAACATTTGAACATTTGAACAGTCAAGTTAATTTGGAGATGGAATAGCGGACATAATGGCATTTGTCGATTGGCACGCATTTACTCGTCTGAATTGGGCGAATTGTCACTTTTTACATAAAATAATATTTTCTGTAGGGGACCCGCACCAAGCTTTTTTTTTTTACTAGCCTATACTGTTCCACTGCTGGGCAAAGGCCTCCCGCAAATCCTTCATCTCGCCACCGATTTCTGGGCCGACCGCGGCGACGTCGTCCATCTTCAGGCACCCATTGTGTAGAGATCTTTGCCCAGCGGTTATCCTGCATACGGCCGATGTGACCCGCCCAATCCCATTTGAGCCTGGCAGCCTTCTTGCCTACGTCTTTTATACCTGTTCTGGAACGCAGCGTGGTGTTCCGAATCTTATCCCGTCTTTTCACACCCAGAATGCTGCGTTCCATCGCTCTATGGCAAACTCCAAGGCGGAACTTTAGTGATTCGGTTAGCGACCAGGTCTGAGCACCGTAGGTTAGGACAGGAAGGATGCACATGTCGAAGAGTTTGCGCTTCAAGGAGATCGGCAGATCCCCCTTCATTAGCGTCTTCATGGACCAGTAACTTTTCCAGGCGTTTTCTATTCGACGATCGATTTCTCGTTCCTGCCTGTTTTCGAAAGAAACTAACTGGCCCAGGTAGACATACTCGTCGACATAATGTATCTCTTGCCCATCTACCTCAACTCTACGCTTAGTGCTGTTAGTCATAACTTGAGTTTTAGACCTTATAAGCTTATAAAAGCAAGCACCAAGCTTATAAAATATAAATACAATTCCAGAAGTACGTATTAGTGTTGGCAACACCGAGTAAAGCTACTTCGAGCATTGTGTTGGCAACACCGAGTGAAGCTACTTCGAGGATGGTCTATGAAGTTTTTGGGAGGAAGGAACTTTCTCGCCATAATTTTTCGGAAATCCGCGAAACGCGTTTTTGATTTTCTGTACACTTAATATTTTTGGATTAATTTAAGTATAAATAACTTATACGTGTTTTAAACACCCTCCGTATATAAAGAGTCAACATTAGGAACTTGGAACGTTTTGAATAAAACGTGAAGGAAACAACGAGAAGTTAAAGAAAATGTATACTAACTTTATAAAATAAAATACAAAATATGCCAATTGCCTAATACGTATTTCTAGAAATGTCGATTCGCCCACAAATAAATAATGGTTATGCGAGTTATCTATAGAAAATATAACATTATTTAAAACGACGATTTTGACGATCCGGCCCAGATTATTCGTGTGAATCGACATATAAGCTGAAAAATGTTTGGCTGAAAAGGGAAGGGAGAAGATTAAAATGGACTCGTAAAATGATCTTCAAGAAATATTTATATCGCTGACTTAACATTCTATCTTCTTTTTATATGGATTGATAATGGACATTGTGTTACTCATAACTAAGTTATAGAAATAAGAGCTTTACTTTATGTAAAATACTGGTATTCAGCTGCGTCTGGTAAGACTGGAAGCCAAGCCCAACATATTTGTGAAAAGACTATTTTTTTTTAATACTTCACGCATATAAATGTACAGAGGCGGACTTAATACCATAGTCATTTTCTACCAGTCGACTTTTGGGTGATGCAGAGACAAACAGTGGTAGGTGCTATCACGTAAGTCGTGTAATCATATTTATTCAAATGTAAGTAAATATACACTTTTAAGCACACACATGTACAGAGGCGGACTTAATGCCATAGGCATTTTCTACCAGTCGTACATATCATATACAGACTATAAATATTATATTATATAAAATATAAGCACAAATAAACACACATAAATACAAATAAATATAATAAAAGAAATAATTGGGATATAGATTTCAAATAAACAACAACCTAGCGAGTACGAAAAAAAAACTGCATTATTGGAGGAAGAGAGAAACAAAACATTGTTAGCAAAAGCTAAAACAGAATTAGAAGAATTAAAAAAATCTATTGGAAAACAGTCATCCTGATTTGACACTTTTTGGTGAAACATAAAATAAAAGTATAATTATTTGATTAATTTGTGCATTTTTACTTATAAAGGTATCAAATTTAAGTTAAAAACCTTTCTACCAAGGCTTGTCGCACTGTAAAACCATTGCTGTTAGAGTTTTCATTCATTTGTGCCACATCAACAATGTGTATCTAAATTTAAATCTATATGGTGCATGGAATTCTTGAATAGAGTAGGTATTTAGCAAAGGGATCAGAATAATCTCATAAATACCGCTTTGATCCTACTTCTCTACATCTTCTGGCATAGTCCACAAACTCAATACAGTCTGCCAAATCAGATATTATTGCTTTTAAATAAATGCAAAGCTAATTCACTGGTAAAAATAAAAAAAAATAACCACAATATTAAATGTCAAAATCAATAATTAACAAGTTAAGTAAAGGTCTTGCTGTACTTAACTTTAATTGTCACTAAGGGCCACTAACGAACCGTTAACTGATTCTGAGAGTGAACTATTTTTAATTTTTACTAAGGAGCCTCTTAAGTAACCGTTAGGCGTCTCTGAGTGTGGCTGTAAGCCCATTTTATCACCAGCCTGTACCTACAATATAAGGTCGTCTTTTAACAGACCTCTTTTTCCGTACCACCAAATAATAAAAGCATACCAGAAGCCACGCCAAAAATAGTCTCAGTCAATACATCAAAATTCACAGCAGTAAAAGCTTCGAATTCTAAGCTCTTGAGCAAATTAAATTAAATGGATGAGTCGTAAAATCCGCACTTAAGATTATCCAATCGAAATAAAAAATTGTGTTAACATTTCCATAAATATCTTTACTTCACACTCTACTTGCAAGGTGGGCCGCCGTATATACAGTGTGTAACAGAAACCCTATTGCTATCCTTAAGCACTAAAGATAACATGTACATAGTTTCAGCTCAAAATAATACTCTAAGAATTGATTTTCGGTTTTATTTGTTTCTTAAATTCAAATCATAACAAACGTGTCACCGCACTATGAAGGTCAATAGCTGTCCACGTTACTTGCCAATATCACGATAAATCTCTTCCGAGTTATGACGTGAAAATTTCAATTTGAAAAGTTCGGTTTCTGGTATCAATGTATTCAAAATTCTCATAACTTTCGAACATGTAGAGATAGGATTAAAAAAGGATTAAAAACCCTTTCAATATCGTTTGATGTCATCCAAAGAAGCCGTGCCCTTGGTATGTATATACCCTTTCCGTTACACGTTGTATAGAAGGAGTATGTCGAATAGTCATCACCAGTAATAACTACGTTAAAGTTATAGGTATAACTTTGCGTACCTACTCTGCAGCTTCACCCACATGGTATGCCGATTTAAAAGCCTATGTCATTCCTCAATTTTAAAAGGATCCCCTTGCGAAATTTCATCATAACCGTTATAGCCGTTTCTGAGCTAACATACATACAGACAGACAGAAAAACAGTTTTAAAATAGTTTTTTGGTCAAGTAACTACCGTAACATCATCATGTATATCACACACTTCCACATGCTTGTTTAAGAATACTCATGAGTATAATTCATATGAGTTTAGATAATAATTGATTCAGCCCTTGCAAACGTTCAATAGCCCATGAGGTGTGATGTTTCCGTAAAATTAACAAGCATTAAATAATTTTGTGACCTTTAAACGGTTTGTAAAAAAAAAAACATTTGTCGGTGTAGGGGCCGACTTATGAGAAAATTAAAACTTAAGAACGAGTACGGAAAACAAAAAAGCAAGGAACAAGTAAAAACACAGTCTAAAATGAAAACCATAATGGTTCGCATCAACATCTATGGTGACTTAATTTTGTTCAAATCGGTTTTTAACCCCCGACGCAAAAACGACGGGGTGTTATAAGTTTGACGTGTCTGTGTGTGTGTGTGTGTGTGTGTGTGTGTGTGTGTGTGTGTGTGTGTGTGTGTGTGTGTGTGTGTGTGTATGTGTGTGTGTGTGTGTCTGTCTGAGGCAACGTAGCTCCCGAACGGATTAACCGATTTTGATTTTGTTTTTTTTGTTTGAAAGGTGTATTAGTCGGGAGTGTTCTTAGATATGTTTCATGAAAATCGGTTCAGCCGTTTGAAGATTATTAGCTCTTTTCTGGTTGATGAAGTGATTTGAGCATCTTCCACGGGTCTCATCAACCCGAAATTTTGTATTCTATTACTTCAATGATATTAGACGAACAAGGTAACATTGAAATGATACTGGAGTAACACCTGAAATTTGCAGGATGCCCTAGTTACTCACCAACAAACAGCAAAAGTATCGTGTTTGGGCTCATTGAAAAGGTCTCAATGCATAGATCATAGATAAATAGTGATCAGGACGAGGAATGAGGATAAATTAGTAACAAACTTCACTGTGGGAAAAATACGCAACGATGCGCAGATTTACGCGAGCGAGACATTACGTATTACGTTTAAAAAGCAGGAAAATAAAAAAAAAATTAAGTCGGGGGACGGTCAATGAAAACGCCAAACAGAGGCCTAGCATTTTCACTAGCCGTCCCCCGACTTGACAATGCCTTGATCAAAATATTACCTTCATCTTAAAAGGCCTATAAATATTATTATTTTAACTTTTTAGAGTTTCTGTTAGGGTCGGGGGTTTTTAAATTTTTAATTTTTAGTTTAGTCTGTCCGGGATTAACAATATTTGACAAATACACACATATGAGGCAGCCAGTGAGCTTATAATCCTCCCTCTCTACCATTGTCGAGCAAATAGACCTGTCCTACTAGACTATGTATAGATTTTTTTATCAAATTCATCCACGATGGTAAGAAATTCTGAAATAATTGGTCTTCATTTCTCAGGATCTGCTAGCGCAATTATTCAGTAAAAGGATCGTCAGAGGGAAAGCCTGGCTTCCGAAATAATTGGTAAAATGATAGCTTAAATAAAGTTTGGTATGTATTCAGTTTTGTCTACTAACAAGTCTAGACTAAATTACTTTAAGGTTTCCTATGAAATTTGAGTTTTGTTGAACTAGTTTTGGATTTGTTCAGAGCTTCAAACGAACTTGTAAGAGAAACAATTTCAACCTCCATGTAAAACATCTAAATTATATCTGTTAATTTATATACTGTAGATTAAAAAATAAAGAGTATTCTATTCTTTGTTTCTGTTCTTATACAAGGTGTAACAAAATAGACGCAAGTCCTGAAAGTAGTTTGTTCATAATTTACTACTGAATCAATTTCAGTAATTTATAATAAAGATTTTTTTTAAAGTGGTTTTGCAGTAGGTACATACTGCTGATTGAACCAAAGAAAATTCAATCTTTTTGCAAAGCAATAAGACTCAATTTTAAATGCATATAGTAATGCTAGGGTCAACACAATTTTGTTCATAATAACAAGTTTTCTATAAAAAAGTTTCCGTTTTTGTATTAATATATACATACTCTTACATCATATCAACATTCTGCTTTTCGTAGCCCGACAAGACATGAATTATTTATCGCAAAAAAATGTTTGCAAAACATATGAGTTTTAGCGTAGCAAGTAGATGAAATATTGAATTTATAATAATCGACCCTTGTCAAAATCATGCCTGTAGCGGTAGCCAAAAAATAGGTATATTAATATTTTGTTGCTATGTATTTGTTTATTTAACAGCTTTTTTGTTGAACCTCGTGACTTTGTTTCGGAGGCTGGTATTTTTTACAAAATTTGATTTTAATTATTCGTTCGATAGAATGTAACGACGCAAGTGTTTTAGAAAAGTATTCTACCTAACGTAATGTATTGTAAACTACGCAAGGGGCCTCATAAGAAGGCTGCAAGTCACCCAAATGGCAATGGAGAGGACTATGCTTGGAGTTTCCCTACGCGATTGAATCAGAAATGAAGAGATCCGTAGAACAACCAAGGTAACCGACATAACCCGAAGAATTGCCAAACTTAAGTGACAGCGGGCAGGGCACATAGCTTTTAGAACAGATGGCCGATGGGGCCGGAAGGTTTTGGAGTGACGACCGCGTACTGGAAGACTTAGCGATGGAAGGCCACCGACAAGATGGACCGATAACCTGGTGAAGGCCGCAGGAATCCGTGAGATGCGAGAAACACAGAACCAGTCGAGATGACGGTGCGCTTGGGGGAAGCCTATGTTCAGCAGTGGACATCTTTCGGCTGAAATGATGATGATGATGATGAAAAAATATTGTATTGTTTTAACGCAAATCACTATAAAGATAGGCAGATAGCCAGAGATATTGAAGCGGAACCTATTACCGTGGAATCGGTACATGATTCTGAAGCCCCGTAGAAAAAAAAATGTTCTGTTGTTCCATGCATATTGCACTTTTCTATGAAACAACTGAAGTTTTTTTTTTTTTGTAACCCTAGAAATATGTCTACATTTATGGTTATAGTTTGCGCGTCATACCTGTCACCCTGTTTACCAAAATTTTGAATGAATAATACAAAATTTCTTATGTCAGAATTCCAAATCCCCAAGCTACAAATGGGAGAAACCAACAATAGTAAAGACAAGCATAAAACAACAAACAAAATTATAACAAATTCTACACCCAACGTTGCTGCAATAAATTGCCACTCCGCTCTCCTAAGACTTTCACGTAGCCAAAGTGCCGAAAATCCCGTGAGCCATTTCTTAAAATCCATTTTATCATCTGAACAAAATGAGAACGCAATAGCGAAACGGAACAGTCGCGTGCAATGGCCACATTCCCCCGTTTACACGTTGAAATTCTCTAGAAAACAATTCAGCGCATTCACCTAACGGCCCGGCAGCTGGGCACGCCACGATTGCGGCGGTAAGTCCCCTCTTTGAGGAGTGGTTTGAGAGGCGGCATGGCGTCCTCACCTTCCGCCTGACGCAGGTCCTCACCGGACACGGTTGTTTCGGGAGGTTCCTGTTTCGGATAGGGCGGGAGGAAACGCCCGGGTGTTTCCACTGCGAAGATCGCCCTGAGGACACGGTGGAGCACACGGTGGCGGTCTGCCCTGCTTGGGCGGAGCACCGCCGTGTCCTCGTGGAGGCGATCGGCGGCGGCGATCTCTCGCGTCCGGCCCTGGTCCAGGCCATGGTACGGAGCGAGAGGGCATGGGGAGCCGTCACCTCCTTCAGCGAAGCAGTGATGCTCGCGAAGAGGGAGGCGGCGCACGTGAGGGAGAGGCAGCATATGCGCCCTCACGACCCCAGCCGTCGCAGGATACGGAGACGCCCTGGGCGTCGGGAATCCCAGGCCGATTTCCGGCCACCGTAGGCGTGGGCTTGCGGACGGCGAGTAATGGGTAGCTCGCTGTCCGGTAAGGACCAAGCCCAAGTCGACGGCGCGTTGTGTTCCACGCGCGCCTCAAAGAGATGTCAGCACAAAAAGTGATGGGACCCGCAAGGGTCGATGCCTGCCAGGGGTGCGGGTTTGTTCGAAAGAGACACCACAGCCCCTGGCTTAAGGGCTACTGAAGGAACACGGGTGGGTTTTAGTCAGTAAAAGTCTGACACGCCCTCCTGCTCCACCCAGAGCGGGAGAAGTTATTTGATGATTTCCCACCCAAAAAAAAAAAAAAAAAAAAAAAAAAAAAAAAAACGGCCCGGCAGCGGTTGCTCTTATAAGAAAACTGTGGCTCAGACGTGCTGCCAGTATTGATATTCAAAATGAGATTGAAGATGAAAACAGTATATGTAGCTACGTCTTTGAATATAAGAGAGAACATAAATATAGATCGCGTAAACAATATGGACCTCATAACAAACGATCCGGTTATAGAGAGGAAGAAGATTAGCAAATCACGAATGGAAAGTACTATGAGCATGTTTGTATGTAAATAGGAGGGGCCTACTATCCAATCCAGAGAAGTACGTAGTAGAACACCGAGGTTATGATGACGAAGACGATGCAAATAAGGTCGACAATATCCAAAATACAATTATAAAATTTCTTTCAAGCATATTCACTGACCATAATCCTCCAAAACTTAACACATTATTCCACCATCCACAACATCTGCTACTCATCAAGTATTCATTACAAAAGAAATACAAGAATTTACACACAGCGCACGTGTGGCTAAGGTTTTATATTTTAAAACTAAATGCTTCTTCGTGGCTCATATTGCGAAACAAAATGTTATGCGAAATCCACAGAGAGTAGAGGCAAATGCTCCGCTTGTGGGTTATTCGCGCCACAGCTTTTTGTGTTTCTGCTAATGTTAACTTGAATTTCTTTAATTTTTCGGTTCCTTTATCTTTATAGTCTGGGTTATTTTGCTTTTTGGAATGTTTTTTTTTTCTTTTATTCGGTTGAGCTTGTCAGAATAATGGGGATATATACATTTATAAGTGTGTACATTTAAAACAAATATCAAGCTTTGAATATTAGAATGGTTACTGCTTATTTACTGTATATGCAGGTTCTTATGAATATGGTTTGTAGGGAAAGGATTTCATGAAGTAAAGCACAGAAAGACAAGACCAGACATTTATTTCAGTTAAGCTTGTCAATATTGAATCAGAAAGCTAGTCGTCCGTTCCAAAACTAGGTCTTCATGGAGAAGAAGGACAAGAAACTCCATGGAAACAGTATTGAAGTATTTCATCAACACATCTCTTACATTACTATGAATTATTATTTTCCTACATACATTTAATTTCAACTCTTGGACCATTGTCCAAGAGAACTTAGAATTATTATAACATTGCTATTACATTATTACAATAGCTAGGAATAGAACATGAATATGATTGTTATGATTTAAAACATTAGGAAAACCGACTATAATATAACTTGTACAACAACATTTTTATAATAAGCAATAATTATTATATAATATCAAATTACTTAACTTACATGACATCTGGTTGATTTATTCCACACAACAACGGCACTAGGACTAACCTCCTGAACATCTACCAAGCAACTGACCCCATAACGTTATTTTTAATCCTTTTTATAACTTCCCAATGTCAATTTACATTAAACAACTACCGCCATTTTGAACAAGCTACAGAACGTCACTCATTTGGCTTAATAACTTCTAACACAGATTAATAAACAAAGGTTATTTAGTAAAACCGTTAGAAAACATTTTATGGTAATTAAGCAATTTAATAAGAACTGATTCGTAATTTAAGACACTTAAAAGTATCAATATGAACTGCCAGTATTGTGCTAGTCAATTGAATCAGTCTATTTATTATTTTAAGTAATACTAGAAAACCCAAATATATTACAAGTGTAATTAAATACTACGTAATCATTTATAGTAACAACATCCAAGTTATTTTCAAATTGAGACCGTTATTTTTGTAAACTAGTCAAATTAGGTACTTCTGCACTTGTTCAAGGCTTCGTCAACGTGACAAATGACATTATCTACCAAACAATAATAGATTATCAAAATGAACAATCTAACACGGCCAGACTGACAAGTACTTCGTTCTCGAAGTACCTATGAATCCACCGTCTCACAAAAACAACATCACTTGATAGTTGACCAGTTAAACTTACACATTATATAAAAGTATCAAATCAAAACCTAAGGTAAAGTATATTTAAACAGGTATTATTAAAAACTACTTAATCATTATAGATTTAAGTAATTTTTGCAAGTCAATACAGTTATTTCCTGTGAATACTATTTTGTCAAATTAGGTAGGTACCTCAAGGCCTCGTTAATGTGACCGATGTCATTATCCAACAAACAATACTTATTATAATATCAAAATGAATGATCGAACACGGCCAGACTGAAAATACTTCGACCTCGAAGTACCTATTAATCCTCCTTCTCACTAAAACGACAGAACTTAATAGTGACCAACACAACAAAAATTTATACATTGTTTCTCATTTTATGTGCTCCGGGCATATAACAATTTATCTGTCTACATATTGATACAGTTTTTTGTTTTTACCTCCCTAATGTCGTATAAACATTTAACAATTTTGTCATAACTATTAACGAAAGGGTATAATTAAGTTCACAAAAGAATTGTTCAGTAAGTCATTCATGTTTAACAGCTGCATCGCAGCACTGACCAGTGATCATGAAAATAATTCGAATAATTCATCGTTCGGTCAATCTGACAATATTATTGAACACTATTCAATAAACACATTTTCTATTAACAATTTCATACATTTTTGACATGGCCACTCCGAACAATACTTTTACATTGGAAGTAATAACTTTTAATAACACCTAACAAGAAACCAAAGTATAGTGAATTATTTCAAACAAGTTAATCTTAAGGAAAATCTTAGTTTTGTACATGGGTGGTACTCAGGTGGTGCCCTATATAATGTGAAGTAGCTCAATTTTGTATTATGTTAAATTTAATAGCTCAATTTTTTTATAATTATTAATTTTACAAACATAGTTTTAAGTTTTGTTTTTTTACTAACAAGTTATGGAATGTAATAATGAAATCTGAATTAAAATAATTAATAATAATAACCATGTGATGCTCACTACTTTGAAAAAATCACAATGAATTAGTTCTAGCAAAAGTGTGTTTTTAGATTGGCTTCTACTTAATTGGCTGTCAGTATCACATACCATTCTTTACTTATTGTTTGTTTATGCTGTAAGTCATCTATTGTTAATTAATAAATAAATAAAAGAAGCCACGCCCTCCAATAAATTTCAGCAAGTGGTGTTGGTGACTTTGGACCGGAGTAGATGGAGAATGACTGTCCGCTTATCCAGTGACCACGATCTTCAGTAATGAAGGACTCATTGAATTACCTTTACGACGATAAATAAAGTACCAACTATTTATTCCGTCTTTCTGCTAAGACTTGGTGTATTTCGTTTTCGTTAAAATTATCTCCGAAATAATTTTGTAAACATCAGAACCTTACACAAGTACCCAATTTTAAATTACCGTGACCACTAAAATAGCATTTATATAATTCTCAAATAACATCGATTATAAATTACTTGTTACACTCACATTCAAAATATGTTCGTTACTTTAATTTATCTATTCTGTAATAATCTATACCAATAAGATTAATAAAGAGGAAAGATTTGATTGTTTATTTTTTGTTTGTTTGTTTGCATTGAATAGGGTCCGAAATTACTGAATCTATTTGAAAAATTATTTCACTGTTGGGAAGCTACACTATTCCTGGGTGATATAGACTATATTTTATCCCCGTATTCCCACGGGAACGGGAACTACGCGGGTGAAACCGCGGAGCGCTGCTAGTTCATCAATAATTTCCAATTTCACGATAGAACAGCTTTACAGATTCAGCATTTTATATTTGTTTGTAAAGTCAATTAGCGCAGAATTATATTCAGCCATCATTTGATATTTCAGACCGAATTAATAACGTGACACCGTAAGCGTCATTTGTTTTTAAATATTTTCTTTTTATTTCATAAAATAGCCAGGTTTTTGAAAATAAAAGATTTGGGTGATTTTAACTCGACAGTAAAGGTACGTACTATTTCGATTGGTGTTATGTAAATTAATAAATTTTCTTATGCGATAATCTGCTCAGTACCGTATTTTTAAGAGGTGTGATACATCTTGATTTGAAAAGAAAATAATTTGTAAACTGAAGAAAAATAACAAATCACACCGTACCGAAAAAATATATAGTAAAAGCACATCCAAACCAATATTACAATTTAAATTCACTATACGTTGGTATATTAAGATAAAAGAATTATCCATCATCCTAATATACAATCCATGTCCAATTGTCCATGTACCGTTTGAACGTTCGGTCAAACTGAAATGCACCAAAATCATCATCACAATGCCAATAAATCTGAAAATAACCTTTCACAGCCATGCTGAACTGTACTTGTCTCAAAAGCAATAAGGGTAATATTTATATTGTTCTCATTGGTCTATGACCCAAGTGATGTTAAGGCCCCACCTGCTGTACGTGAGTTAGTTAACACCAGGCCTGTGACCCCAGCAGCAATTATTCCATTAGTCTATGACCCAAGTGATGTTAAGGCCCCACCTGCTGTACGTGAGTTAGTTAACACCAGGCCTATGACCCCAGCAGCAATAATTCCATTGGTCTCTGACCCAAGTGATGTTAAGGCCCCACCTGCTGTACGTGAGTTAGTTAACACCAGGCCTATGACCCCAGCAGCAATTATTCCATTAGTCTATGACCCAAGTGATGTTAAGGCCCCACCTGCTGTACGTGAGTTAGTTAACACCAGGCCTATGACCCCAGCAGCAATAATTCCATTGGTCTCTGACCCAAGTGATGTTAAGGCCCCACCTGCTGTACGTGAGTTAGTTAACACCAGGCCTATGACCCCAGCAGCAATAATTCCATTGGTCTCTGACCCAAGTGATGTTAAGGCCCCACCTGCTGTACGTGAGTTAGTTAACACCAGGCCTGTGACCCCAGCAGCAATTATTCCATTGATTTCAAAATAAAATCAACCTCTAAAATGCAACTTATCAAAGTCAAAGTCAACGTCAAAATCAAAGTCAAAGTCAAAGCATTTATTTCAAA
The DNA here is from genome assembly GCA_949987655.1 of Polymixis flavicincta. Taxonomy (NCBI): domain Eukaryota; kingdom Metazoa; phylum Arthropoda; class Insecta; order Lepidoptera; family Noctuidae; genus Polymixis; species Polymixis flavicincta. Next base: position 10,105,706 of record OX465195.1, on the reverse strand, counting down.
GGCACTTAAAAGGCACTTTTGAACGTCAGTTGTACCATTTGCACTTTTTTAGTTGGTTCATTTCAGTTTAACCAAACTAAGTTATTAAGTTTTTCTGTCTCTCAAGTCTCATCGCTGTGAGCATTGGAAATTGAAATCGAATATAACACAATTTCATAATTATGTCTTTCAATAAAAATCTTAAAAGCTAATTTTTAAAAATCATAAAATAATACAAACGTCATGAGGAAATAGAAAGAAAATTGCATTAAGTACATACTCTACTAAAGTCATAAAAAGTAGAACTATAAATTCGGGGTTTATTACCACATCCGAAAATATTTTTACAAAACTACCTTAGGCATACACAGCTGTTCATGACACGTTTCGAGGCTACTACTGAATAAGCTAGAAAGTATCAACAACTTTAAAATCCATAGTGTAATCAAATTGATTTTATTGCCACTTGAATTTCAGGTAAGTCGTGGCGCAATTTGAAATTTATCAAATCGAGTTTTACATGTAGGTACTAAGTATTTTTTTCTTTTTTTTTTTACTTCTCATTTGTGGAAATTAATTAGCAAACGCAGATTAGATGGTTGTATATTTTTCTTTTTTATCATGACATGGAGAAAGACAAATTAAATTGCATTTAGCATCTTTAAACTTATGAAGTTAACTGATTTAATAAATTTATTTACCCGGTAACCTAATCACAAGTGTTTATTGTACAAAGCAATTAGTTAGGTATGTATCACGGAAGAAAGTAACTTTGTTCTTGTATCATATAAGAATGTCAAAATTACTATTTTGCTTCCTCTCTCTTTCCTCTAACTATTGTATCCTCTGATTATCTTTTAAAGTAATTGGTTCAATGATACATAAGTAATTAACAGTAAAAACATACTAATAAATGCTCGATAAACAATAGAAATGATATAAAAGTATTTCGCAATACTTAATCTTTCAATTTATCATCGTATCCATTTGTAAATATTAAACAGCCTCTAAGGGCCTTACCAACTTAAGCTACTTCTTATTCCTGGAAAGCTTCCCGATACTTCTCACAGCAGCTGAGGTTCCAGTCTCGAAGCTCACATAGTAACTTGCAGCTCCGCAGCTCCGATATCAGGGGCAGCGGGATGTCATCATTATGGTGCGAGTGAAGTCAGCGTCCCGCCAACGGTTTTCAAAATATCGTCAGCAGCTCGAACATTGATCATGAAAATAGCAAAATAAAATGCATTAGTAAGTGGTTTTAAAAGGCCAGAGAACCATCCCACTTCTGATGTCAGAATAATGGGGATATATACATTTATAAGTGTGTACATTTAAAACAAATATCAAGCTTTGAATATTAGAATGGTTACTGCTTATTTACTGTATATGCAGGTTCTTATGAATATGGTTTGTAGGGAAAGGATTTCATGAAGTAAAGCACAGAAAGACAAGACCAGACATTTATTTCAGTTAAGCTTGTCAATATTGAATCAGAAAGCTAGTCGTCCGTTCCAAAACTAGGTCTTCATGGAGAAGAAGGACAAGAAACTCCATGGAAACAGTATTGAAGTATTTCATCAACACATCTCTTACATTACTATGAATTATTATTTTCCTACATACATTTAATTTCAACTCTTGGACCATTGTCCAAGAGAACTTAGAATTATTATAACATTGCTATTACATTATTACAATAGCTAGGAATAGAACATGAATATGATTGTTATGATTTAAAACATTAGGAAAACCGACTATAATATAACTTGTACAACAACATTTTTATAATAAGCAATAATTATTATATAATATCAAATTACTTAACTTACATGACATCTGGTTGATTTATTCCACACAACAACGGCACTAGGACTAACCTCCTGAACATCTACCAAGCAACTGACCCCATAACGTTATTTTTAATCCTTTTTATAACTTCCCAATGTCAATTTACATTAAACAACTACCGCCATTTTGAACAAGCTACAGAACGTCACTCATTTGGCTTAATAACTTCTAACACAGATTAATAAACAAAGGTTATTTAGTAAAACCGTTAGAAAACATTTTATGGTAATTAAGCAATTTAATAAGAACTGATTCGTAATTTAAGACACTTAAAAGTATCAATATGAACTGCCAGTATTGTGCTAGTCAATTGAATCAGTCTATTTATTATTTTAAGTAATACTAGAAAACCCAAATATATTACAAGTGTAATTAAATACTACGTAATCATTTATAGTAACAACATCCAAGTTATTTTCAAATTGAGACCGTTATTTTTGTAAACTAGTCAAATTAGGTACTTCTGCACTTGTTCAAGGCTTCGTCAACGTGACAAATGACATTATCTACCAAACAATAATAGATTATCAAAATGAACAATCTAACAAGCTCATGCTTTCAGGGTTTTTATCGAAACCAAGCACCTAATGGATTTTGAGTTTTATTTATGGTCAGCCAACGGCATATTGTTGACTGACACCAAAAATATGCTCAATAAAAATAAATAAAGGTGTAAAGTTATAATGTTGTACTTAAATGAAATTGACTGTATGCTGCCAAACTCATTTGAATCGCAGGAGACCGAAGAAAATATGTGGATGTCACCTTTTTAGTCTTCTAGTCCTTATGCAATAAATCTTTACTTATTAAATTGATACACTTACACTTTCACATTTTCGAAATCCCGAAAATCCTTAAAATAAAAATAAAAAGTCATTTGTCATAATGAGCACTTTTCGAACGTCAAAATAACATAAAATAGTCCCCCAAATCGCACTTTCCCACTCACGACTTCCTAATGCTTCAGCTGGGAAGAAGTGGCGTAACAAACACCCCAACAGCACACCTGTCTTTTCATTGGATAAACTTGAGTCTATAGAACAGTAGGTGAACAAAGTAATTAAAATTACAAGGGACAAGCACAAGCATAATCAACATATAACTTTCCCACGGCTCGGCTGAGACACAGATCTCTCCTCTGTGAGAGGGAATGGGCCGTAATCCACCTCGCGGACCCAGTGCGTGTTAGCAGATATCACCTGTCTTCGAACTGTGTGTACCAAGACATGCCGGTTTCCTCACTATGTTTTCCTTCGCCGTTTTGAGAGCAGTGGTGATGAAATAATTTACACAAAGTAAAGCGCCCGGCCAGACACACAGGGCCACCACTGCTCCGAGGCACAAAACTTTAAATTAAATTATTTGCCATGTCAGCAAGTTACGCCAACAAATACAATGAAAACTATACTCAAGCAAAACTTAAAATAGACCTTATTACTAGTACAAAATCAAACCAAATCAGCTTAACAAAAGAAACACATTCTAATTCTCTCTCACAAAATGTAAATACGTCAAATATCGACGGTGTGATCCGTATGTTTTATAAAGCAAATAAAAACGTTTGAAAAGGCAACCTTCGCCCTATTTCCGTGGTAATGAAGTATTCATCACCCGCCTCTGGCGTGTTACAGTTTAGTCTAAGTAATGGGCGAGTAACGAGAATTATTTTAATGGCTAATCAATTAAGAAAGAAAGAAAAACGGGTATAAATATTTTTACTAAGTAAAACTTAGGTGACCAAACTGTGGTTAACGTCTTGTTTAATTTATTGTGTCCTACTTGCTATCCTAATATAATATTATTAATGTGGGCTATTTAAATGTTATGATGTTTGTAACTGAATCACGCAAAAACGGGTGTACGAATTTGGATGAAATTTGGCACACAGATACATTATAATCTGGTTTAATACATGGGAGCCCTTCTATCCCGGTAATACGTTCCAGTGGGATAATTTCCAACCTCCATGCAGGCGAAACCACTGGCAAAAGCATATATTCCAGCGTCGCGCGTCGGTCAGGCAAAGAGAAGTAGAAGACAGTAATGCCGTGATGTTTTAGGGGTATGAGGAACAGGGTGTAAAGTTCACTCATACTTATGATGGTAAAGGAGGATCCTCCGACCAGACGGGTATTGTGTCTGGTCCGGGCAACTGCCCGAAAGTTGATGTCGGGATTTTGTATATGTTCGAGTGTCGTGGAAAACTCTGATTGTGCGATGCAGAATTGCTCAGTTAGTTCGCCTGTGGCATTGTAGATGGCGCCACTTTTCTTTTTGTGTTTCTCGATATTTGTAGCGAATTTTTTTTTTTTGTTTGTAGTGCCGCTACAGTGTTAAAAATACCTCGATATTTTTTATATCAACCAAAAGGGGTAGCGAAATAATCGTACGCGCAGTAAGTCAAGCTTTTTGCCAATGCTTATTAGCTTGACTAAGTGCGAGTATGATTATTTATTATTTTAATTAAAAGTTTAATGAAATGTTTTATCTCAATAGATAAAACATTAATTTTATTACAGCCTTTAACTTAAAAATATAAATTTCACAATAAATGCTAGGTAAAAGCAACGTAGCATAAGATCAAAACATCGCGCCTGTTTTTCCCCGGAAGGATAGGCAGCAGAACCCGGAAGAATAGGTTACGTTTTTGTCCTATGTAAGGGGCCTATTCATGCATATCATGGCATGTCCTGGAACCAAAAATTCGAAGACATGTGACATCTACCAACCCGCACTGGGCCCGCGTGGTGGATTACGGCCCACTCCCTCTCACCAAGAGGAGGCCTGTGTCCCAGCAGTGGGAACATTATAGGCTGATGATGATGAAGGGGCCTATTGCCATAAACACCTCTTGGGGCTGTTACTGCAAAATTCCTAAAGGAAAAACCCAATAACGCATTGCCCGATCTAGGAATCGAATCCAGGACCTTATACTCGGAAGTAGCGTTTGCGACCACTAGATCAATGAGGAAATAAATCATAATTTATCCACCATCCATTCCAGTTTTTGACTTGGACCACATCCACCAAAAGCATTTTGAACCGTTAATGAAACGCCATTCGTTGCTTTTGATAGAGCTAATTATACTGACGTCAGTTCATTGAGACACTTCGCGTTTGTTGGTGTTGGTGCATTTGTATCGGGCGTTATTGGATCTGGGTATTAGAACGTTAAACATTGATGTTAATTCTTATGAGTTTATTGTTCATTGGTATCTTGCTTATATTTTGGCTAGAGGGAGATTAGATGTGGCTTGATAGGGTATTTTCCAATTTAATAAAAACTATTTTATTTTAAAGATTGGAACGATATAATTCACATAAAAATAAAAATAACTTTATTTAAATCCATTTTATTTTCCAATTTATTGAAATTTATTCTCAATTGAAGATTGCGACGAAATATGTAACAGAAAAATAAAAGTAAATATATTTGTATCCATTTTCTCAATTAAAACCGATTAAAATCAAATTTCGTTTTCGTTGTTTTGAATTTACCGCCAAAACGCTCCTTACTATGACTTTTTATCACGTGACATTGTGACGCCAGCTTTTTGTAAACGGCACCGGTACAAATACTTAATATGGCGCAGTTTCAGGAGTATTTTTGTGCACAGAGGCACCGTACGCCATTAATTCCACTTCCTATATATTACAAATCTTGTTAATTATTAACTCGAGATTCACTTGTTTACTTACTAACTAGTTTGGTTTACACAAAGTTGACGTCACGTGATAAAAAGGCATCGTAACGAGCGTTTTGGCGGTAAATTCAAAACAACGAAAAGTAAATTCGATTTAAATCGCTTTTAATTGAGAAAATGGATATAAATACATTTACTTTTATTTTTCTGTTACATATTACGTCCCAATTTTTAATTGAGAATAAATTTCAATAAATTGGAAAATACCCTATTAGGGTAGCAGCAAAGGTTGATCGAAAACTAAGTTACGCTTGCCGCGGTAAGTTTATGGTTTACCATCCATTTCATGATAAAAGGCCTCGGAAAGCACGTTTAGCCGTTGGTCCAAGCTGTCATGCGTAAATCTTTGACCTGAGGCGTTACGGGTTGTCAGAAGCCTAGAAATCTGACAACCAGCCTTATTACCGTGTGACTGGGTTGTGGAGGTCAGATAAGTAGTCGTCTCCTTGTCAAATACTCTGAATCTGGTTTGACTGGAGTTTGGCCTCAGACATAGTTGGGAAAAGGCTAAGCAGATTGAGTGTCTTACTTTAAATGTAGCTATGCTTAATATAAATAAAAGTTATTTGTTTGTACGTTAACAGTAATAATTTGGGTAATATGTAGTGTAATATGTAATCCCTCTAAGTCTAAAGTCCATAGGATTATGAGCGTACTCTTAAAGAAAAGAAGTAAGCTACTAAGAATACGAGTACGTAACGTCTAATGTTCTTTCACGTTTAGTTCACTCTTAGCCCCTCGACCCCCAATAAATAATGTGTCCACTGACTATAGTTTATTCTCGACCCTTGGGGGTGGTGAGTGGATTTTATTTTCCAGCCAAGTTTTAGTTTCCTTTCGACCCCTAAGGTAGTCTGTAGGTACAAGATATTAATTTTAGGTAGATACCGAACTAGGGGTTTAAAGTGGGTCTTTTGTATGAAAGTCCAGTCTCACCCTTTGGGGGTCGAGTGTGAACTATGTTTAAAAGTTCAGAGCAAACAAAAATACAAATCTTAATTCAGGGGTCGAGGGGCCGAGAGTGGACCAAAGGTTTTTTTTTCATCAGTATAGTGATTTATAAAACAAAAAATCAATAGCCTGCGTCATCATAATACTAAAATTATTATTTTTAATTTAGTTACATAAAGGTTATGTAGTACACTCGGACATAAAGTATGCACTATTTACATGGTGTAGATACAACGAACTGTTGGGTGAATCGCTGCTCTTCTAGCTAGATCACAGAATAATTTGTATTTAGGAGAGATAGTTTCAACTCCCAAAATACTATAAGCTTTTTCATTAGTATTAAAACTGTGGCTTCTCTCACACCTCCCTCCAGCTGACCATGTTGAGCCTGCAGAAAGGCATCCTGCGGGAAATCAATTATCATGGCTCACCTGGAAATCTCTTAATCGACTAAGAAGCCTGGTGGGCCGCTGCCGGTACAACTTGGTTAGGTGGGGGCACTCCAATGAGATGCAGTGCTACTGTGGTGCCACATCGCAAACTATGCCCCACCTCTTGTCGTGTTCATTTGGCAGTAACACCTGCACTATGGAAGACCTTTGCGAGGTCAACGATAACGTTATCCAAGTTGCAGAATTCTGGTCGAAGCTCGTTTAAAACCAACATTTGGAATCATCGACCCGACGAAGAAGAAAAAGATAAGATTTTGAATCTAACACAAAACACAAGAGCCTAAATCTTTAAATTAAAATTGATCATTCCAAAACCCAGACTAAACTGCTTCTTCAAAAGAATCTCATAAAATTTCCCCACTATATCATATAAGACTGGCAAAAATCCTGTTTTCCATGACCAAAATCAATACACAAAATGTCCTCGACAATCCGTATTGACACCTATCTGAATAAAAATAATGGTTTCGCAAAGGGCGTCTTTGGCTCGGCCTGGCAACGGAATAGATAGATACAGAAGGTTGACTCTATAAGCCAAAATAGACCCACGTACACAAAGATGCAATCGTATGGCGGGCGGCGTGGCGCACGGCGATTTCAAACGACTGCAAGTCGCGATTGCGCTTGCACTCACTATACGTGAAGCGACTCTATGTGTTCGTGAGTTTTTGCTCGTTATATGAAGACGGCCTTCTGTACTTATCTTTTAGTGGCCGTTCTCTTCGATTAATAAATCAAATAGATTTACAGTCGATGGGCTGACAGTTCCGGACTCCTGCCATTATCAGTCCCTTCCTGTCGAAGAAACAATTTGCAATTTTCGTCTTATAGATTGTGTGGACCAATTTAGATTTAATTGAACACGTGCTTTGCTTTTCCGCTAGGTTGTTCGTGGAAAAATTATCATTGCGGTCACATATCATATTTTTTTTTTTTCAATCATTTGGGTTAAATGTATAATCAAAAATGGTTTTTGGGGTAATATGTTATAACTTGTAAGGAGTTCTTAGAAAAGAAAGAAAGAAACATAGAAACAACAATTAAACTATTAAGTATTTCTAAGGTTAAAACGAACAAAATAGTGAGATCAATAACAAAATGGAAGACCTGACCAAGCCCGAAAGACTCCTTTCTTAGCATGTTCCTGCAATATTTGAAAAAAAAAACAACTAATTCAGCGCTGGTTTTTCTTGCAATTGTGCTCATTCAGTTTACCAAACGATTTTATTTTTATGCTATAATTTTTCTAACATTTTTGCTATCATCTTAACGCTCTTTTATTTTTCTCAGTCTTCATTTTCTACTAAAATTCTACAATTAGCTTCAATCACTAGTTGCTCCTTTCCAGCTTCTATTGCTGAACCGAGAACTTACAAACATACAAAGTACTATTAATTTAGATCTCTACCTGTGGGTACTACAATATAATTAAACAATTCAACCCGGGGGGCGTCTCGGTCTAAACACAAAATAGATAGACACAGAAGGCTGGCTCTATACAACGAGCAAAAACGCTCGCACACATAGACACGCTTCACGTACAGCGAGTGCAAGCGCACTCGTGACTGGAATTTATTTCGAGCTCGCTGTGCGTATGCATCTATGTGTGCATGCGCGTGTAATAGCAGTGTTGGGCTTCTCAATGTAGTGCTTCTGGTAGGTTTTATTTTTATGCAATAGGTAATTAGAAAGAAAGTGGCCTCAGTCTTGCACAGGCTCTGAAGAAGCTCTACTAACTTATTATTGGTGTTGGTAGCGCGAGTTGACAGCATGATCTTTGGGCAGTTCACTGAGCTGCAAGTCAGTGTAGTACTCGTAGCTAGATGACTCTATCGGGGAACATGATGCCAATTTAGTGTCATGTTGCCCTTTCATGTTTTATTTGGTGTGTTTCTATTCTTTATATGGTTTTAGGACCTTTATAACTAACAAATATTATGGAATAACCCTAGTATTTAAACTGTGTATGTAATTACTAAGAAATAGAATTTTATGTTAAATAAACGAAATGGACAAATAGCTCGTTTTATGGAGCTGGTATTCTGTTTCTACATATTCTGTGGTCTCACTCTAAAGGTGTTAAATGTGGATTGGTAAACTTTTGGGTACTGATTGCTGTATCTCTGTTTCAACAATTTGGAGACTGAAGGGTAAAGGCATCTTTGTTACGTTATAGTTTAGGGATATCCTGAACTTTGTATAATGATGTTTGGAGTAATTTAATGGACAGGTGTGTGTGTAATTTGTATTGACAGGTTTAACGTCACTTATAACTTTGATCTAATGAAGGCCGAGCGTTTGATGATGGTAGAACGATAATCTGTATTAATTATCTAATTATACTTTGTGACATAATCTTACGATTTATTTTAGTTCAACGTCGATATGCTCTTGAAACAGTGAAGGAAAACATCGTGGTGAAACCGATGTCTTAGAACCAAAAATTCGAAGACAGTAGACATTTACTAACCTGAACTAGGCACGCGTATGCCTGCCAGGGGTGCGGGTTCGTTCGAAAGAGATACCACAGCCCCTAGCATACGGGCTACTGAGGGAACACGGGTGGGTTTTAGTCAGCAAAATTCTGACACGCCCTCCTGCTCCACCCAGAGCGGGAGAAGTTATTTGATGGTTACCCACCCAAAAAAAAAAAACTAGGCACGCGTGGTAGATTATATTCCACTCCAGTCGTAGAGAGGAGGCCTGTATCCCAGCAGTGGGAACACTATAGGCTGATATTGCTATTATGCTAGGGTCGATGTGAATAAATCTAAACTTCTAAATTAATGTTGCAAAAAAATTAGAGAACATTGTAGGCCTTACATACTAGATTTGTAGACGATTTTCTATTCTGTATTTAGTACGTGGTACTTATTGACAGGCCTGCACTGTCCTCCCATACCTATTATCACTGTAATTTGAAAACATTGTAAAAGCCAATTATTTTTAAAAGAAAACCGTGGGTTTCTTGCCGGCTCTTCTCTATAGGAAGTGACAAATTAGAACCGTGCACCTAACCTAGCTTCTGACGTTTCATAAGTGCCCATGCAGGTTTATGTGTAATAAAATATTATTATTTTTATTAAATTGATTGTTAGTTAATCCCTATTAATATTATAAATGCGAAAGTAACCCTGTCTATCTGTCTGTGTGTCACGCTATCACGCCGGGCGGAGCTAGGCTGGCTCTGCTAGCCAGTATCCCCACGCACAACGGACCGAATGGGAGTCTACGTGCGGAAAAGGGAGTCCCATCATCAACATCATCACGCTTTCATGCCTAAACCGCTGAACTGATCGCCATGAAATTTGGCAGAAATATAGCCTGGGCAATGGAGAAGAATATAGGCTAGTTTTTTCCGCGATAACCGACATCCACACGGGCAGAGTCGCTGGCAAAAGCTAGTAAGATATTTATTTTTTACAAAACTGCACTTGTGCTGTGTGCCATTGAGGACAATTATGTTTTATGGTATAGCTAGCATAGGACGACGTCATGACACGATCTAGACACGTACTACAAGGCAACCTTGGTGGCATTAAGGTCGTTCACAAATCCCGGGCCATTGCTCAGCAGTGGGACTGTGCAGCATAACATAAAATGAAAATGGTATAGTAGACTTTTACGTGAACGAAACTTGCGAATTCTATTAGTATTTATACTTTTTACATAAGGTACATAAGTAAAAAGATGGACAATGAAATATAACGAAGTCCAAATATTTGTCTTAGGTTTTTAGGTCATGATTGAGCTAGAAATTAGGGAAAGGCACAAATAAACGGCCCCGAACACTTACCTTTTTATTAAATTCATTCGGTTTTTCTTTGAAATTAGGCTAGTACCATATATAGTTTAGTCTATTTTGATAGTAAACCCAATTCTACGTGTAAGATTTTTTTGTCGAATTTTGAAACTGGAGTTTAAGTAGTTAAGGAGTAATAAGTTTTGCTTGTCCCATTTTCTTGTAAAATTGCTAGAACTTTATGTGAACTGCACCTGGAACTAATCAAATAAAATTTAATACGGCATGTCAATTATCCATTTTTATTCTACAATCAATCTGAAACCCTATTTATAAACAAATTACGTTTAAAATCAACTGCATTTCTTCATGCGCTTCGCCTAGCACAACTTGCGGTTACGCGAATGGAAACTTCAATCAAGATCCTGCACATGCAATTAATGACTTTAAACAATCACGGATAAGGTATATTTTATGATAGGCTAGTTTATCGAATGGTTGGTGTATAGTAGGTCTTATTCCAACTACGCCTAAAGTTGGCAAGACATTAATCTTATTCAGGGCAGTGGCTGAACTAGGGTTGCAACCGAACCTCAGATTCAAACTGAAATATTTTGTTAAATATTTATTGGAACTAAAACAGGTTCACAAATGTTTAGTGTCAGTTAGATTTTTGCGGTTGGTCCGTGGATGGGTTCTTAAGGTGACACTTGTCCACATTTTATCCATACAAACTTCGGGAGGGTTTTACTCCACTATTTGACTACGAGTATGTCAAAAATTAAACATGGTATGGTTTTGTCTCATTATTAATATTGTTTGTACGGAAACAGAATACTAAAATAAAAAGCCATTAAAAAAGTTATGAGCTAACAAAGATTCGTTTTTCCTGCTAATTTAACCTAACTTTGGGCGTGTTTAAGTAATAAAAGGAGTGTAAAATCTCGAAAACCAAGTCGGTACCGACAAAGCTTAATTATCGAAAAGTTCAATATACTTAATTGGTAATTGATTTATGCAGTGGTTTTTTCAGAAAACCCGGTCTTCCGAAGGACTTTTCTAAATTTTTTACGCGCCTGCTTTACTATAACTGATCCTGCAGCTTATTCAATAATGTTGTGCATGTAGACTAGCGTCTAACTGCTCATCACTGATACTACCTCTGTTGGACACGAAGCCTGGTGAGACAGCGTGCTTTTTAGCCAGGCCCACCAGTGAGTTCGAGCCCGCGACTAGTGTACCCTTAACATACTAAGACCTCTCCGTGCCTCGGAAAGCACGTTAAGCTGTTGGTCTCGGCTGAGATTTATGGATCTTTGGCAGTCGTTACGGTCGTCAGAAGCCAAAAAGTCTGACAACAAGTCTTACCAAGGGGTATCGTATTGCCCAGTGGCTGGGTTGTGTAGGTCAGATGGGCAGTTGCTCCATGTAAAATACTGGTATTGGTATTCAGCTGCATCCGTTTAAACTGGAAGCCGACCCCAACATAGTTGGGAAAGGCTAGGCAGATGATGATGATGATGGTAGGTTGATTGTTTTACTCTAATAGATGTTTAATTAAACTATTTTCTTGGTTCTCTATTTTCGTGTACGCTAAAATTTCAGTTTAGAACGTCAGGACAGAGACCCTGTTACATCCCTAGCCTCAAGTTCTGGACTAGTTGAAACGGTATTGATTGCGAGGTACCAAATTGAGTTGTATTTAGCTAATAATACTCAATGAAGGTGAGCTAGTTTAAGGGCAAGACTTGACCTATTAAAAGAATAATTTATCACTTCAGACCGAAGGATCGTTTAGCGATGAGTCTTTGGTTTTTAATTGATACGTCATCATTACTTTGAAGCTCGAATTTTAAGCATGGATTTGTGTTTTAGTAATTTTCTTATTTGGGAATGGTCCTTCGGGAAAATTGGTCTAGACTTTCTGGAGAGACAGCAATTTGTTTGTAGTAAATGATGAATCTGTAGAAATTAAAACGAATAATAAATATTCTTAACGGGTGTTCACTGATCAAATAATTATTTTTGTAAATTGAATATAATAGCAAAACAAAACAAAACTGCATACGTTTCTTATTTTGCATACGTATTACGTATGCAAAACAGCGAATTGAGACGGCAAACATATTTTAAAGACTCCTGGGTACTAATAACTAAGTTTGGATGTTTGTCACTCAATCACCCAAAAATGGCCAAACGGTTTTGGATGAAATTTGACACTCAGATAGTTTTTAACCTCAGTTCATACTTATTCATGGTGTTGGATTTCTTCCTCCAACTCGAGAATTGCATAGTGCTTTACATAATGCAGCTCTGTAACACTTTTCCTATCAGCCAAAAGTGCTGCTGGATGGACATAGGCCACGCCAAGAATAATCTTAACAACCAGTCCTGCGTTGCCTACCTTTCTTACCTTCGTACCTTCGTAGCTTCTTAAAATTATACAATTGCAATGCTGACACCAACTCACAAACCACAGCGCACATTCTTTTGGACAGGCCCCACCGCTATTCAAAAATCCTCCTAAATCAAGTTCGTAAATTGTATGTGTATGTGTAGGCCTTTTTTGTGTTAAAATGCGATGCGTTGTAGCCCGGTGTGGCTGTAATATGCATCAGACATTTAATAGTCTACCTAGGCACGTGCTGGTTAAATGAAAACAGCCTAACGGGTTGATCGAAGTTTAAACTACGCTAGCTATGGTAGATTTGGACTGGTGACATCTATATTCACCAGACCCCATCGTGACCCCATCGTGCTTTGGAAAGCACGCTAAGCCATTGGCAGATGCCATAGATAAATATTTCTATGGTACTACCAGTTACCGTTCTTCAGCCCGAACTCATCATCATCATCATTTCAGTCGAAAGACGTCCACTTCTGGACATAGGCCTTCCCCAGGCTCCTCCACTTCAACCGGTCTTGTGCTTCCCATATCCAGCGAATACCCGCAGCCTTCACAAGGTCATCGATCCACCTTGTGGGAGGCCTTCCCACTCTACGTCTTCCGGTACGCGGTCACTACTCCAGAACCTTTCGGCCCCATCGGCCATCTGTTCTGCAAGCATTGTGCCCTGCCCACTGCCACTTAAGTTTGGCAATTCTTCGGACTATGTCGGTTGCCTTGGTTCTCCTGCGGATCACTTCATTTCTGATTCGATCACGTAGGGGAAACTCCGAGCATAGCCCTCTCCTTTGGGTGACTTTAAGCCTTCTGATAAGGCCCATTGTGAGCTACCACGTCTCTGTACCATAGGTCATCACTGGCAACACACACTGGTCAAAGGCTTTCGTCTTGAGACACTGTGGTATTTGGACGAGAAGATATTGCGAAGCCTCCCGAACGCCGCCCAGCCGAGTCGGATTCGACAATTGACCTCTTTCTCGAAATTGGACTTATCTAACTGGACAGTTTGTCCTAGTAGACGTACTCGTCCACAACTTCGAGTGTAGCGCCTCCGATCGTCATGAGAGTGGGTGTTACATGAGCATTTGGCCCATTACAGCCCGAATTGGAAGACTTAAATTATTGACGCAGCCACAGGCAAGTCCGGTTTAGCAGTCGACAACCTCCTTGGTTTACCTGTAAGATACAATTCACATAAAAAAACGGCTCTCATGCGTAGTTCTTTGAAATTCGTTACACTTTTGACAACCAAAAGTTTGACAACCAGTTTTACCAAGGGGTATCGTGTTCCGCAGTACCTAGATTATGTAGGTCAGAAAGGTAGTGGCTCCATGTAAAATTTACTGGAAACCGACCAACATCGTTAGGAAAATTAAAAAAAAAAAAACTAACCATTCTCACACCACGACCATGAGCACATCTATCAAACGAAAGTGGGAGTTCTTAAGGTAGACTAACAGTTGAACGAAGTTTTTTTGACTCTTTAGAGCTTGATTCATTGCGCTTCCTTTGTTTTTAATTCTGACCGCTACTTCGCTTATTACCTATTGTTTCGAGTTATTTTGTGGGAAGAGAACAATAGTATCGTGTTGGGGTACTTTTTACGAGAACTGGGTACCTATGTTAAGCTTTTTTGAAGTTTGGTTCTAATGAATGTAGTTTAGTTTGAACAATGGATTTTAAAACACAAGTTTTCATTTACTCCCTACATTCATGTAGGGAGTAAATGAAAACTTGTGTTTTAAAATTGTTTGTAAAATATCATTGTAAGAACTGATTTTTCAACAGGCAGATAATTTTCATCTGAGGAAGAAATATGTCGGTTTGACAACTTTTGTGTAGAAAATATTCGAAACCATCAGATTTAAGATTTAATTTATTAAAAAATTTATGTGACTATTGAAAAATCCGTCCTAAGATGAATTATAGGTACGATTATTATATTTGTAATATTTTAATACAAAGTAGCCACTATAGTCAGCTTTTAAAAATGCCGCTGATCAAGGTTCGTTAAGAACTAGACTGGCGTATGATGAAAATGGTATTGACCAAATATCATATTCCAAGTGTCTTGTAAAAGCGGATGTAATATAAAAGCTACAATTTTTCTCTAAAGATTTTTATAAAACAGTTTTAAGATCCCTGCGTACAGGATTTGATTCTGATAAACCTTTTAAATATACCTACCTATATACAGCCACGAGCAAAAGGAGCAAAATTATATAGAAACTTTGTAAAATTCTAATACAATTTTCTCGTGGAATAAGAATTGCCTGTCCTGCCGTGTGGTGCCGGACGTATAAAGAATAGCATCATCCCTAATTAAATAAAATTACAATCAAAACAGTAGCAGAAAATCAATTGCCGCGGTTGATCCGTGGATACCGTGGTTACCTATCCCCCCCCCCTCGCCCCTATCCTGTCTCTGTCCTTGTGGACCCCTCCATGTCTCGGAAAGAACAGGTCTCAGTCGTTATTAATGAATCTTTGACAGTCGTTACGAGTTGTCAGAAGCCCGAAATTCTAACAACCGCTATCACCAAGGGGTATTGTATTACCCGATTACTAGGTTGTGGAGGTCAGAAAGGCAGTCGCTCCATATAAAACACTGGTAGCTGCATCCGGTTAGACTGGAAGCCGACCTTAACATAGTTGCGACTGTACCTACAGGCCCTTGGAACGTTTTCACTTAACATGCATCACCTGAAAACAACATAAACAAAAACACATCAACTAATTATCTCTCCTCTCAATAAGGATGCCATAAAAAGTGTATAGCGCTAAAACGTCCAATAAACTTTATTTTCACGGCGTTCGCCATTGTTTAGAGCGGAAGTACGACTCGGCAACAAAACCTTCAGTATCTGTTGTCCAGGGACAAAGAAATTATAGGTACAGAAGGCCGGCTTCATACAATTAGCGAAAACGCACGTCCAGCAAGTGCAAGCGCATCCGCGACTGGCATTTGTTTGAGATTGCCGTATTTACACGTCTACAAAGACAGGAGATAGAACAAAAAATTGTTACCTTGCGTCTAATGTGACATAAGAAATTCAAAACAAAGTAGGTATTACAAAAAAAACGCGAAAAGGGGAAAATAGTCTCACTTAGCATAATTTTGGGTTTTATTCAAAGCAATAATTCAAAAAAAAAAAATAAGGGAACATTAACAATTGGTAATTTACAAAATATAATATCTTAAATGGCAACATTTCGTTGTGCCGCCGCATGCGAATAATATAGTTCTGCTAGAAGAAACTGTGTGAGAGTGACCTTCATTAAATAATAAGAAACTTTAGAAAAAAGAAAAAAACCCATTTCAAGCAATTTCAATTATTGCCATTATATGTAACTGTAACAAATCTGAATAAATATCATGTCTGCAAAAGCCACTAATAAAAGCAAAATTAAATGCTTCTTAAAACATCATCTACAATCTAAGTTGGCCTGTTTTTGGTCATTGTACGAAGCCAACCTTCTGTACATAATTACTTTGTGCGAGGGTGCTAACAGCAAGAACCGAGTAATTAAATTTTATTCAAGTGAGGGTACTTCTATTTGTTAGATGGTTCACTGGTCTCATTGGTGATCAATTGTGACACGTATTGGCACAAAATCCGAGTTTAGAATTTATTGTGTTTAAATTTTTGACGTGACAACGTCTTATAATTCGATGGAGCCGGCTGCACGCACAAAAAACATGACTCATGCGGCGTTGCCTCGCTCTGAGGCGTTCCATTTAAGGCTTGAAGTGCAAGCGAGAGCGCGGAACGAGTGACAAAGAGGCACAATCGGCCTCCGCGTTCAGCAGCGTTCGACATCAGTCTCTCTCCTACTTGGGTACCTAAGCGATGCGTCTGCGTGGACAGCTGATATACAATAATACAACAATAAACAATAGTATTATCTTATGACGTTGTCACGTTCAACTATCGTCAGTAAACCGACTGTACAGACAACCGATTTTTTTTACTTCAAAAGTGCCTTTAATCTAGTTAAGTAATCTAATTGAAATGAATGACTCGGGTATGACTTTGAACTAATGTAACAACACAGATCATATTTTGAGTCTCAAAAAAGTGAAAAATGGAAATTGTCAATGAATGATTTGAAAATTATTGATAACCTATGTTTGTTTTTAGGACACAGGCACAAGTAATAAATTTACGCGCAATCGGCGTGCGTGTGACCAGCATAGCTATTCTCAACCATTCGACAGGGATAGCCTGGCGAACCGAAAATTACACATATTCAATTACTAATGTACAGCATAATTGTAGCGGGCAGAAGAATAGCGGTCGTATTTATTATTTAAACAGACATAATTTTCGGGTTTAGGATTTATCCACAGCCTTTAGAGGACTCCTTTGATAATATTGATTAATGTTCGATTCGGCACGGAAGCGTATCGATCAGTTGAGAATAGCTATACTGATTTATTAACGTAAACGAAGCCAAAGACTATGTAAGGATAGTTGCAGCTGTAGTTTCTGCCTACCTCCGTGAGACGAAAGCGTGAGTTTAGGTATGCAATATTTTTTATTACTACGATAAAGAGAAGAACATTTGGATATTTTCGGAATATTTATTCGAATATAATCAATATTTTATTCGATTGAAAGGAGTAGCCTTATTGAACAGTTTGCTTTTTATTCAAACCTATTTTGATAAAGCCTCTTTTTTTCATATTATCATGAATAATATTATATTTACTTGCTACAAATATTTCTTAGGGCAGCATTTTATGTTTGTAATATTTTTTGTAAAATATGTGTTTCGCGAATTCAGCTTTTAGTAAAAGAAAAAATTTAAGTGCCTATTTGCTTTGTTTTCATTACAAATATTTTCTAATAAATAAGTTATTGGTTCTCTCAATGAAACCTTTAACTTCTTCATTCACGATTCAGTTCGTTTCATACAACACCGATAAAATGAATAAAAATGAATGAACACCATATTTGTATCCCCTAAAGATTGTAAGCAGGGTCAGCTAGCGCAACTACTCCACAGACTTGATAGGTATTGACATCCAAACATGCCGTAATCCACGACGCAGACCCAGTGCGCTTTGTTAGATATCACATGTCTTCGAATTTTTATTTCTAGGACGTGCCGGTATCTTCACGATGACTGCCTTCAATTTTAAGGCAGTACCATTGCAGTGAGTCCGTAAAGTTAAATGATCAATTGAATGACGCTCTGCCGGCCACACGAGGCTACTACAAAAACCAGGATAATAACATCAGTGGTGGGGGTGCTACCAGCTCAAAAATAAAATCTCACCCTATTAAACTAAGAGGGCGGCGGTGCACGTGAGGGAGAGGCAGTATATGGGCCTTCACGGCCCTAATCGTCACAGAAGATACCCTGGGCATTGGGAATCCCAGGCTGATTCCCAGCTACCGTAGGCGCGGACTTGCGGATGGCGAGTAACGGGTAGCTCGCTGTCCGGTAAGGACCAAGCCTGGTTCGACGGTGCGTTGTGTTCCACGCGCGCCTCAAAGAAATGTTAGCACCAACTGGTGGGGTCCGAAAGGGCCGATGCCTAACAGGGGTTCGGGTTGTTCGAAAGAGATACCGTGGCCCCTGGCACACAGGCAACTGAGGGAAAACCGGTGGGTTTTAGTTAGTAAAAGTCTAACCCTCCTGCTCCGCCCAGAGCGGCAGAAGTTATTTGATGATTTCCCACGCTAAAAAATATATATAAAATATATAATACTATCTTTACCACTAGCTTTTTTTTTTTCATTTAGCCTACACTGTCCCACTGCTGAGCAAAGGCCTCCCCCAAATCTTTCCAGGCATCCTTTTCCAGGGCCTCCTCGATCCAGCCCTTGCAATACGCATCTAGGTCGCCACGCCACCTTTTTTTGGGCCGGCCTCGGCGCTGCCGTCCATCCTCAGGCACCCAGTGTGTGGCGACAATTGCCCAGCGTTCGCTGTGCATGCGACTAGTGTGACCCGCCCAGTCCCATTTTAGCCTAGCAGCCTTTTTGCCTACGTCTAAAATTCCCGTTTTGGAGCGCAGCGTGGTGTTTCGTATTCGGTCGGTTCGTTTAACGCTACCACTAGCTTAATAGATTTAAAAATATTATGAAATAAAAACTTTTGTAGTACTAATCTAAATCCTTAATTTTTGATTACTTTTTGTAATACACAACTCAACATTAAAAAAACCGGTCAAGTGCGAGTTGGACTCGCGCACCGAGGGTTCCGTACAAACCTGTGGGTATATAAGTAAAAGTTCAAAATTGTCAAAAATATATTTTTTTATATGACGAAACTAAAAATTTTCGGTTTTCGTAATTTTTCCTATATCTGTACTATAAGACGTGACTTCGTACAAAATTTCAAGATTCTAAGTTCACGGGAAGTACCCTGTAGGTTTTGATTCCCGTGCGAGTTTCGAAAATTTGCGGAATTTTGCGGCCTAAATGGCTGTATCTTTTGATTGCGTTGACTTAGAAGGTTGATTTTTCTACAGCTTCCAGGGACAGTAGAACTAAATGATAAATGATAAATGATTTTATTTCTGTAAGTAGGTTTGTACAAACACTTTTACACGTCAATCATATTAAAACAACTAAGTATCATATAGAAATTTCAGTTTGATACCTCCACGCGTTCCTGAGAAAAACGGTCTTGACAGACGGACGGACGGACGGACGGACGGACGGACGGACGGACGGACAACAAAGTGATCTTATAAGCGTTCCGTTTTTTCCTTTAGAGGTACGGAACCCTAAAAATCTGTGAGTGAACAATCAATCCCCTGTTTTCCTACCCTTAGGTTTAATCTTTTTTTTTCGAAATTTATATGGGACCAACTTTGGGACATATATACCCTTTCCAATAAAAAAAGAATTAACAAAATCGAACTACTGAAAAAAGTAATGCGTGGTCATACATAAAAAAATATACGTGTCGACTTGAGAACCTCCTCCGTTTTTTCATCAGTTAAAAATGTGGATAGTTTTGTATACACGAGGCTAGAGTGATTAACTTGCTAGATTACTAGCATAATCTTGATTTCCTAGCTTTTAACCCTAGCCTAGCCCCCGCATTTACGGTTCGCGTAAACTAAATCTATCATCGGCCAAACTAAGCTCGTACGTAGTGTTACAAACATATGCAAGAAAATCTTGTTCAGCCAATGACGTATGACCATAGTTCAGTCGATAACAAATTAGGTGTACACCTAATGTTGGTGCTCCACTGCTCTCAAAATGGTGACGGTAAACACCGTGAGGAAACCGGCATGTCCTAGAACCAAAAATTTAAAGACACCTGACATATACCAGACCGTACTGGACCCATGAGATTACAGCCGTCTCGAAGAGAGGACGCCTGTGTCCCAGCAGTGGGAACATTATAGGCTGATTATGCAAATGTTAGTCATCATCATCATCGTTTCAGCCGAAAGACGTCCACTGCTGGACATAGGCTTCCCCGAAAAGGGGGGTTTTGCCATAATCGCCACGCTTGGCAGGCAGATTGGCGATCGCAGTATGGTGATAAAATGCGTAGAGAACGCTGCTGCCCATTCTCTAGTAAATCCCTTTGTAGCCTTCTACGACACCCACAGGAAGAAATGGGAAAGTGCTATTCTTTTACGTCCGGCACCACACGGAACAAACGTTAGTCTCGGCAGTGGAAATCTAAAATGTTTAAATGTGTGTGTAACAACTTGTCCTACATACTGACCAACTTAACGCTTAAATAAATCATCAAGTTCCAAGAAACAATAGCTCAACTTAATTGAAATTCACTACCGTCAATTAAGTCCTGTGTTTAAGTTACAGCTAGTTTCAAGTTATTTTAAATTAACTGTCGGATGGATCGCTCCGGGCGAGTTGTTTTAGTGTTCTGTTGAATCAGCTCATATTCCACTGTAAAAAGTATTTGTCGGACAAAGTACGACTAACATCTAGAATTTCTTGGTTCCTGTAGTGTACGGTAAAAGAATAGCACCACCCTATTTCTTTCCGTGGGTGTCGTAAAAGGCGACTAAGGGAGTTACTACAGAATGGGCAGCAGCATTCTCTATACATTTTTAAAATAATACTGCGATCGCCAACCCGCCTGCCAAGCATGGCGCTTATGGCAATCCTTCCACCCGCCTTTGGGGGAGGCCTATGTCTAGCAGTGGACCTCGTATGCCTGAAATGATGATGAATGAACATCTAGAAAATGTCGCCAATCACAAATGTAATGAAATACACAGGAATTATATCAGCACCGTAAGGTAAGTTTGTATTAGAATCAGTATGGGTCAGAATGTTGGGCCACAAAAGAAATGAATGACAGGCAATTACATGCACCTGAGATGAGAATGTTAAAAGGAATGTGTGGTGTTACACGGATGGATGAAATAAGAAATGAGTACTTAAGAGGAAGTCTGAAAGTGGCACCGTTGGCTAAAAAGTTGTGGGGAAATCAGTTGTCATGGTATGGGCATGTGATGCGGAGAAATGAAGAAAATGTTATGAGAGTAGGAGAAACCCCAAGGAAAAGATGGATGGACTGTGTGAAAATGCTTACAAAGGGGCTCACTATCGAGATGACGACTAATAGAAAAGTATGTAAGAAAAATACATGATATGCTTGACCCCAAATAATAAGCACAGGAGAATGAAGAATCAGTATGGAGATTGATAGCATAAACCTTTTATCGAAAACACGTCAAAATAATTAGATTTCGATTAAAATATTCGGCCACAGTTCAAATGACTGTCAGTCACGCAATCATTTTGGTCACCAAAACGACACGAATCAGGAATTTAAATTAATGTTTTTGTTTTATTACTAACATGCATAATTATTATTTCAACATTCAAAGAAAATTTCTATACATTCAGCTACAAAAATATATCGTAAACTAAAATCAACCAAGGGTTTGTGATCACTGCTCAGCCGTCAGACATCACGTGTCATGTTTTTTTTAAGTACTTTTGTACTAGTGAACAAATATTTTTTTTACTATTATTTTTATCACCTATTAATTCAGCTAACGACATTTTTAACGTACTCTTAATTTCTCTCCTAGTGCTGTTCAATTCTGTAAGTTACGAACCCACTGAGTAACTCGTTAAATAAATAAATCATAAACCTTCTTTCTCTAAAACTTTCAAAATAAGAAAGAAAAACCAACAAAAGAAACCGTATTACAACATACTTTAGATCAATCGCAGCTGCCTCACAATTTCTGTTACACAATTTCATATTCTCTAATCCTGAGTATAATACGAACAATGTACTCATAAGTTAGATTAAATATTACACCCTGTTGAACTTCGGAACTTAAACAATGTTGCGTATATTAGCTAGTACTTATTTGCTCCACGCTGTACGTTATTAAAACCTTATGCACTTACCAAGTGTTCATTTTCAAAGCAATTCGTTTCATTCTCCGCTTTGTTGGGAATAGTTCGCAGTATTATGTGATTTCGGTAGACGAGACTAGAGTTTATTGGTTTCATTATGACTTTATGAACGGATCTTTGTTCAATGAAAATGGCTATTCATTCATTTCATTCGATGTTGATAGAGTGTGCATACCTACTTGACAGTATTTTAAAGATTAGAGTAAAAACTGTTTACTTTTATATGAAAGAAAACAAGTAACAAATGACTCAAATGTGTAAGTAACAATATTTCTTAACCCTATGTTAGTAAACTTAACCTACACACTTAACCTACACTGCCATTATAGTTACAATGCGAATCCCTGCTACAAGCTCAACACCGAAGTGGAGAGTTTGCAGTTTGAGTTTTGAGTTTTAGAATCTTATGTTATTGCTCGATTTAAGTGACGCGACCATATCTCAGCCTTCAGCATTTCGTTCAACCAAGCCATTAAACTTCAAATCTCAAGTCATCCCACACTGCGTTTGCACACAGTCCTCACTAAAAGAGTCATCTGCTCTAATAGTCATCGGTCATTCGACATACATTACATAGCCTGCCTACTGCCACTTGCATTAGCCAAGTCTGTAACCTTCGTAGAGAAGCTCCATTATGAAGGCGCGATGTAAACGTAGCGGAAAATCGAAAAAAAAAATAATCTAAAGGTAGCATTTATAGTTCGATTTTTTTAATCTCAGAGACTAATCTGACATTTTAAATTGCATTTTTTAATTTGCTTTTTGCTACAGGAGTTTGACATGACTTTGACTTTTATTATACCTGTCAAACTAGTTTCTGGGTTTAAAAAGCGAACTGTAGGTGTTAATTTTTGTGACATTTAAGTACTTAAAACTAAAAAATAGTATGTGTCAGACGAGTATTTTCAATTTTTAAATCCGAATTGATGAAAAGTTTTACTCGACGTGTACGAACACGCTGAGTGAAAACGAATAGTGTTTTTTCCTGCGAATACGTCTTTTTCTTCGTCATTTCGATGGCACGGTATTCGATTTTGCTGTCCCAAAACTACGCCACTTCCTCGTTGTCGTCGGTAATTGGAAGTTTATACCACGGCTTGAGCATTAAACCCCACTTAAACAATGCAAGTTTCTTGCCTGATGGCATACAATAAAATTGATGCAACCAATCACTTGCATTGTCTAAACACCGTTTATACGGTGCCATTTTCCGAGCTGCTTCCACTTCTGATATGCAACAGGAAATTAAATTGCACTGTGTAACTAAGATCAGGCTTTATAAAGAGACCCTATGAGTCAAGTCCAATTTTAACTTACACATATCATATCATCACATCACACACCATCATCATCACCACTTATCATCATGAGGACAGAGGGCTGTATTATAATAATGTACACCTATATTTCGCCAGTTATGTCTAAATATTGCACATCGACCTTTGGAAAGAGACAATCGGCCAATTTCGGCTTCGTAGAGCGTTATCTCTGTCGCACGAAATGCAAACCGTCCGGTATCTATTAGGAGCTGTTAAAACAATTATGAAGTTGGGGTAAAATAAAATGCCATAGACACCAATGCCACAGATGCCATAGTACAACTTAAAAAAAATTAAATTTGGGGGTGTTAACAACTCTAAATATATATTTTGAACTGGACGCGACCGCACTCTATCGGACTTGAACAACGACTGACAAAACATCACATAGGTAGTGTGTGACAGAGATGACGCTCTAATAAGCCGAAATTAGCCGATTGTCTCTTTCCAAAGGTCGATGTGCAATATTTATCGCCAGGTACTGTAATTGTACAACATGAGTGTTTAAATGCAGCGATGATCGTCTGAATGAACACCATATATTTTTTTCTCTAACGTGACAACCCTCAAGACAAGACCTCAAGCCACCAAAGAAGTAGAGTGGCAGTGTGGTGTTCTTAACTAAATGTGTCACATTGGCAGCTGTAATCTCATCATCATCTGCTTAGCCTTTTCCCAACTAAGTTGGGGTCAGCTTCTAGTCAAACCAGATCCCGCTGAATACCAGTATTTCACATGTAGCGACTGCCTATCTGACCTCCACAGCCCAGTTACTGGGTAATACGTTACCCCTTGGTAAGACTGGTTGGCAGCGGCATCCTATTTTTAACATTGATTAAGTTCCAATTAATTTCGTTGCTACCAAAAACATAGTTTTAAATTAATAATGAGGGTACTTCAACATTCAACCATTGTTTTGTATCATAATTTAAATGTATGATTTTAATCTACAAAGCAAAAAGATTAAATTGTTTGTGACAATTTATTTTTATTGTTCTGGCGATTAATTCAAGATTTAAATGTACGAGACAGTTACAATTATAACTCCTATCGTAGGTGCATATTCATCTGCCAGACGCGCGGATTTGTTCGAAAGAGTTACCGTGGCCCTGACACATGCAACTGAAGGAACAGAGTGGGTTTTAGTCAGTAAAAGTCTTACACGCGCTCCCAGCTTCGCCCAGAGCGGGAGAAGCAATTTGATGATTTCCCACACAAAAAAAAGGTGCATATTCATCATAATTTCAGCCAAAAGACGTCCACTGCTGGACATAAACTTCTGAGCTTTCCGCATCCAGCAGATTCCTGCGCTCTTCATAAGGTCATCGGTCCCTTCAACCTCTTCGTCGTCCGGCACGCGGTCGCCACTCCAGAATCTTTCGGCAAATAGCGTTGCAGTGCATATTGCCAACCCAAAAACAAAACTATGTCTTGTAAACCTGTAATTACACTGGCACCCAGACTTTTCCGACTGATACACAGCAATGTTCCAGGAGTGCGGCTTGTTCGAAAGAGATACCGTGGCCCCTGGGACACTGGCAACTGATGGAACACGGGTGGGTCAGTATACGTCTGACATGCTCTCCCGCTCCGCTCAGAGCGGCAGAAGTTATTTGATGATTACCAACCCTTAAGGGTACACTAGTCGCGGACTCGAACTCACTGGTGGGCCTGGCTAAAAAGCACGCTGTCTCACCAGGCTTCGTGTCCGACAGAGGTAGTATCAGTGATGAGCAGTTAGATGCTAGTCTACACTCACAACATTATTGAGTGAGCTGCAAGATCAGTTATAGTATAACAGGCGCGTAAAAAATTAAGAAAAGTCCGTCGGAAGATTGGGTTTTCTGAAAAAAACACTGCATAAATCAATGACCAATTAAGTTTTTGTCGCTACCGACTTAGTTTTGGAGATTTTACACTTATTTTATTATTTAAACACGCCCAAAGTTACGTTAAATTAGCAAGAAAAACGATTTTTTGTTGGCTCCTAACTTTTTAATGGCTTTTTATTTTAGTATTCTGTTTCCGTACCGACAATATTAAAATGACATAACCGTACCATGTTTAATTATTGATGTACATAGTCAAACAGTGGAGTAAAACCCTCCCGAAGTTTGTATGGAAAAAATATGGACTTGTTTCACCTTAAAAAAATCACAGCAATGCTATTTATCGGCAGAAATAAGTATGATGGTAAGTAGTACTTTTCTGGACGAGTTCCTGCTCGAAGAATTATATTTTCCTTCTTGTGTCTACATGTTTCTAATCATAAATATACATAAATCGACTCCATCGTGACCTTACGAATGTTCTTCAATACAACATACACACGTCCAGAAGATAATAATCTCGCATCAATAGAAAAATCGCGATGCGAGAAAATCTTCGCACGTCCCCGTCTATTCGAGTCATTCGATTGGTATTCGATGCATAATAATAATCGGTATGCGTTTATACGAATTCCACGCTTGCTAGCGATTCGATTCGATTCCGTGGCTTCTCTTAGAACCTTTTTTCGTACGAGACTTGAATCGAGATGAGGTCGTATTAGTGATTATTTTTATGGTAGAAATGTTTAATGCGTATTTGAATATCGGGAGTGGATTAAAGAAGTGGGTGAGAAAAGACGTAGGTGTAAATGTTTAATGTTTAAGTCCCATGTAATTTGATGTATTAGGGGGCGAGCCTATTCCTACCAACCGGGCATAAATAGAGACTCCTGCCAGCTACTGAAAAAATCCTGTTGAGAAAACTTAAGGGCTAGGTTCATTTTATTTATATAAATTATTTTACATATTGTGAATGAGAAAACGTTGTAGGCCTTACAGACTGTAGATTTGTTGACGATTCTGTATTCGTCTAAGTACCTGGTACTTATTGACAGGCCAGCACTGTCCTCCCCTTCATTTTATCTCTGTAATTTGAAAACATTATTAAAGCCAATTATTGTTAAAGGAGTAACCGTGGAGTTTCTTGCCGGCTCTTCTCCATAGGAAACAACAAGCGGCGGAATACTGTTGAGATATCCGAGATTCTTGAACGCGTTATTTTTTCTTGGTGACTTTCGATATATTTGCTGTAAAGTGTTGGCGATTTGGTGGTCATAATAAATTGTTTATTTTTAAATGCTCAAGCGGTTTTTGTAAAATAAGGTTTACGAAAATTAAAAGAGATTTTTAACGTTTTCGATTTTCTGCAAGTACAGACGCCAGCACATCAGCATATCTTTGATAGTGTATCTTCTTTATTACAAAACCATAGGAATAAGGTAGCTTGATGTGATAATCTCTATGCATAATTAAACTACCAATTTTCTAAACATGGTATCACCACATTTAATGTTTTTTAAAGTCATCATTACCATAATTTCAGTCGAAAGACGCACCGCTGGACATATACCTCCCCCAAGCTCCTCCACTTCGACTGGTCTTGTACTTCCCGCATCCAGCGGATTCCTGCGGCTGCACAAGATCATCGGTCCACCTTGTTCCAGGCCTTCCTTCTTTACGTCTTCCGGTAAGCGGTCGCCAATCCAGAACCTTTCGGCCCTATTGGCCATCTGTTCTGCGAGCAATGTGCTCTGCCCACTGCCACTTAAGTTTGTCAATTTTTCTGAGTATATCGGTTACCTTGGTTCTCCTGCGAACCTCTTCATTCCTCATTCGATAACGTATAGAAACTCCGAACATAGCCCTCTCCACTGCTCTTTGGGTGACTTTTAGTCTTCTGATAACCACCATCCATTGTGAGCGACCTTTTTACAATATCCAAATGCATTTCTGGTCACTGTTTTTAGTGCTAAGTTTTCTAACAGAGCGTTTTAAAAGTGGAAGATGGAGCCTATATAATCTTCTGCTGTACTATTTTTTTTAGAATCTTTATTCATGGAGGTTTGTTCTTATTTGAGCATGTCACCCCCATAAGTTTAAACATGAAAATATACACATCACAATAGGTACTAAAATTTACTACATTTTACAAATATTTGGTGGAGTTTTATTTAAAACTTTTAATTATAATATGTACAGGTATATAAAAAGAAAATAATCATAAGTGGATTAACTTATGGTATATATGAGTAAGCTTATAAAGTAAATTGCCTTCCTCCGAAAGAGGGAAAGACAAAATGCTATTACACCATCCAACATTTAGCAAAAACACGTCTGATTCGCACGCATGCCGCATACGAACTGTTGAATTTTTAATTTGCTACACCAAGATGAGAGCTGTTCCTTTCGCTTAGCTGTCATGTAGACAAAAAAGGCCGTTCGCAGCTGTCATAGACTGCATTTTAGATTAATCTTAAGTTATCCTATGCTAAAACTAATTAAGTTTACCATTATGTAACCATCTTAACTACTATTCGAAGTTACTTCTACACCATATTATTTCCCACAATATTTTTATTTTGTACTCAAACTAACGTCCACTCAAATCTATAGCTCTGGCTCACAATAGCACTTCACTTCTCTTCGGCGTCCATCAAGCCATTCATCTATAAGAGCTCTATACAAGTAACTAGTAATTCATCTGTAGTACTTCAAGTATTTCTTGGTACACTAGAAATAATTGGAAACTAAAAATATTTCTTAGGCTAAGTGCGTCACACTTTCCTTCTCAACTTTTTTCAGCAGTGGGATAAACAAAGCTACCGACGATGAACAATTCACTGTAAACAAAAGGTCACAAAATATTTTTTCTCGCTGAAAATATTTTCCTAGCAACGTTTGGAGAATTAATATTAACATTCAGTTACACAAAATGGTATTGCTGCAACAATGTTACGCAACTTTTGAATACTATAAAACAGCACCAATACACTAACACGATTAAAATATCGTGTCGGGATTTTTTGCACCCTAGATCTTCATTGCACTGCTTAGCGCCAAGATTTGAAAATCAGTGTTTTTTTTTTTTTTAAAGCACTGGCATGCACTGTGTCGGATTCGCACCGGATTTTGAAGGAAATTGTAAAAACATGAATAGAATAGAATACAGTGTGCGTGTGTGTGTATGTGAGTGTCTGAGTGTGTATGTGTTTATGTAAAAAATCGTCTGCTCCCCATCGCAAAAAAATGCAATGAATGTTGTTGAACTGTCAAAATGAAAGCGATTTCTATTGATAGTGTTTTACGCAACTAACTCATCATCATTTCAGCCGAAAGACGTCACTGCTGCACATAAGCCTCCCCCAGGCTCCTCCACTTCGACCGGTCTTGTGCTTCCCACATCCAGCGGATTCCCGCGGCTTTCACAAGGTCATCGGTCCACCTTGTGGGCCCGTGTGGTGCCGGGCGTAAAAGAATAGCACCATCCCATTTCTTCCAGTGGCTATCGTAGAAGGCGACTAAGGGACTTACTAGAGAATGGGCAGAAGCGTTCTCTATGCATTTTACCCACCACACTGCAATCGCCAACCCACCTGCCAAGCGTGGCGATTATGACAAAAGCTCCCCAAAAATGACAAGCAATTACCTCGCTGACATCAAATAGGAACTCATTAATTACACTACACTTGGTGTTTACCCGTTCTCTGTTCACGATATTACACATGATGTATAGCAATTGTTCAACTATTGTGTCTGGTTTGCAAAGTTGAACCTGTTTTCAGTTTTTAAAGTATCTGAGAGGTAATTCTCGTAATTTTAAGAACGTTCAGAGTCAGATCTGAGTCTCAATCTGTCAAAAATATCTCGCGTTTCCATAGATTTTTGACAAGTTTTTGACATTTGCTTGTCGTTGAGATGACACTGCGACTAGATTGTGAACGTTTTTAAATACGAGAATTGGCCTTCTGATGTTTCAGGCATTTTTATTTTCGTTTGCCAAACTTAACGCAGTTGCGTCCAACATTTGATCGATGTGCCAAAGTCCAATGTTGGTTCAACAAACATTGGAGATTCTATTTGCTACTTGAGATACTTATTGCAAGTGGGGATATATTCTCATGTTTATTTTGGAATCGGTCCGGGACTTTGTAATGTTTAGGATATTTTTTTCTATTATTAGAGTTTTCTGGCAGACCCACATTGGTTCTGGAGTATCTAACATTTGTTTGTTAGTTATTTTTGCACATAATATAGTAGATTTTCTTTATTCTATTGTTCTATTCAGTTATCTTCAAATCTTGCCTACCAGAAGCTTTGATATGACGCGGTTTTCCTCTAAAAGTCAACTTGACCATGCAGTAACAATTAATTATCATTTGAGTCACGGAATCTGTTACGATTGTACCCCAATTTTTGCTATACGTATGGAATAAGCCATAACACGCCTGGGCACGCCACGATTGCGGCGGTAAGTCCCCTCTTTGAGGAGTGGTTTGAGAGGCGGCATGGCGTCCTCACCTTCCGCCTGACGCAGGTCCTCACCGGACACGGTTCCTGTTTCGGATAGGGCGGGAGGAAACGCCCGGGTGTTTCCACTGCGAAGATCGCCCTGAGGACACGGTGGAGCACAAGGTGGCGGTCTGCCCTGCTTGGGCGGAGCACCGTCGTGTCCTCGTGGAGGCGATCAGCGGCAGCGATCTCTCGCGTCCGGCCCTGGTCCAGGCCATGGTACGGAGCGAGAGGGCATGGGGAGCCGTCACCTCCTTCAGCGAAGCAGTGATGCTCGCGAAGAGGGAGGCGGCACACGTGAGGGAGAGGCAGCATATGCGCCCTCGCGACCCCAGCTGCCGCAGGATACGGAGACGCCCTCGGCGTCGGGAATCCCAGGCTGATTTCCGGCCACCGTAGCCATGGGCTTGCGGACGGCGAGTGATGGGTAGCTCGCTGTCCGGTAAGGACCAAGCCCAAGTCGACGGCGCGTTGTGTTCCACGCGCGCCTCAAAGAGATGTCAGCACAAAAATGATGGGGCCCGCAAGGGCCGATGCCTGCCAGGGGTGCGGGTTCGTTTGAAAGAGTTACCACAGCCCCTGGCATACGGGCTAATGAAGGAACACGGGTGGGTTTTAGTCAGTAAAAGTCTGACACGCCCTCCTGCTCCACCCAGAGCGGGAGAAGTTATTTGATGATTTCCCACTCAAAAAAAAAAAAAAAGCCATAACACGCCACAATTTCTATCACCACAAGTAAGGTCTTTAAGCACTATACTGAAAGTTCTAATAGCATGTAGTGGTCTAAAAACTGTTATAACCGCTTTAGTGTAGGCTTCATTAAACCTAAAGCACTGGGTGGATGTTGTTAATTTTCAGTTAAAACTTTATTTACTGCTTTCCATAGATTCTTGAGTACAGGATAGTAATTCTAAAAACATAAGCTTAACTCCAATTCAAAGCATTTATTTCACTTATACCATTCGCAGGCATTTTTGAACTGTCAAGGAATCTGTCAGTTGGAAATATACACAAAGTTAGTTCCCATCTCAAAGCATAGTAGGTATATATGGAGAAGAACGGGCAAGGACCTCCATGGGCACAACTCCATTTACAATTTGGTTGAGCCGTGTTGCCTATTACCAGTTTCAGTGGCTGATAAAAGAAGGTGATTCTTGACGATGAATTCTTTGACCTTGATGGGAACCAGAACAAAAAAAAATAATAGACCTATTTCTGTGTATTCTGTTCAAATATCCCCGTGACAACTTTGGTGAAGTGATCTTGACGTAGGCTGTCAGCAGAGCCATTCCCTAGCATCAGGTGGAACGACCCGTCACTTTAGGCTCACTTCACCAAGGTTTTCACGGTGAGATTTGAACAGAAATAGCTCGGCAGTAGTGGGCCAGTAGTAACGGCCCCGACTTACGAGTATAAACTGGTGGGTACAAACCCAGACAGACGCTTAACTTCGTGTATATAATTTCATCACCACTGCTTTTAAAACCCTGAAGGAAAACATCATGCAGAAACCGGCATGTCCTAGAAACAAAAGTATGAAGACTTGTGACATGCCAACCCGCACTGGGCCCGCGTGGTGAATTACAGCCTACTTCCTCTCGAAAAGGAAGGAAGCCTGTGTCCCAGCAGTGGGAACATTATGATATTTTGCATACATAAAGCTTCTTAACAGAGTAAGAGTGACCCCAGCAAGTTACCCCTACTTCCCTGCCAATATTATAAATGCGAAAGTAACTCTGTCTGTCTGTTACGCTTTCACGCCTAAACCGCTAAAGCGACCGACATGATATTTAGCCGAAATATATAGCCTGGGATATGGAGAAGGACATAGGTTATTTTTGTACGCGATAACTGACATCCACGCGGGCGGAGCCGCTGGCAAAATCTAGTATGGTATGTTAGTTGTAAGGATCATGAGAACCTGTTAGTTACAAATTGAAATTTATACCTACGTAAATTAATTTAGTTTTGAAGACGATATTGTGATTTTAAAGCACGTCGATGCTGAACGAACCTATTGTCACAGAGAAACTCTTGAACTGTAAATAGAAATCCGCCTACGTATATCAAAAGTTAGACAATTTTGGGAAATATTCACGGAAACTAATATAACCCTTAAACGTAATTTATGGATGGGAAGACGTAACTCCTACATACTTTATAAATAAGTATAATATCTGAACAGAATTTAGTTTATTATTATTTGGAATCGAAACATGAAGCTCAGTATAATAAATTATACCGGGTATGAAGTAACAAGAACACTCGTCAATACATCTTTGAAAAAAAAAATGCTACGTTAACTAGAATAGTTTTCCGACTGACTGCCAAAAATGCACTCACTCGTGAAGAATACTTTGCCCTTTCATTTAATATTTATAGCGATTATGAACAAAAACAGAGAAAACATTCTCATATAACAAAGGTTAAAAAATTGCTGAAAGGTATTTTTATTATCTTTTGAAAGATAGCTACCATACTGTTTAACAAATCATGAAAATGTATAACCATGTAATAACCAGGTATTCTTAAAGAAACGTAAAAAAAGCAAAACCTATATATTTATTATTACACACTTTTGTAAACTCTCCCCCCACACATTCTTCGTACCTACGCTACTTCTGTGAAATTTTTATTTAAATTGTTCATGTTTATGTAGTAAAATTTAGTTTAAAAAATACAGGAATTTACCTATAATTATTGTATGCCTAACGAGATTGACAATTTTGCGTTTAAGAAAATAGTATACTGTATTGTTTGATAAAACTAGTACAAAGGATCTTACACATTATCCTGTAAATTCCTATTTGAATTGTTCCGCTCCTGTAGAATGGCCCAAATCTTGAATAATTATAACCTGGGGTGAAAAAAATCATCTTGACGAGTTCATTATACTGAAAGCATTTAAATAAAATCATTATTTCTGTATACAGAAACTTTGGCCTTGCTCTTTATTTTATACTAGCAGCGCTCCGCGGTTTCACCCGCGAAGCTCCCGTTCCCGTGGGAATACGGAGATAAAATATGCTTATGTCACCAGGGGATAGTCTAGCTTCCCAACAGTAAAATAATTTTTCAAATCGGTTCAGTAGTTTCGGAGCCTATTCAATGCAATCAAACATTTAAATCTTTCCTCTTTATAATATTAGGTATATAGATTACGTGTCCATGGATTTTTTTTTGTCTTTTTCTCTGTTCTAAGAGAAGAAAGGCCAAGATACTCCATACTACGCTTCGGAATGTGAAACTCGTTTTGTCTTTTTGACTGAATTTAAATTGTTTAATAGAAATAAATGCCTGAGTTTGAAAAACAAAATGTATTTTTGCACAAGACATTCTTTAACAAAATACATTCTTGTTATAATCTATTTTGGGATAAAGATTTTCCAAACCGCACAACAGCTCATCAATTTGCAAAGCAAGCATTTCCCCATGAACCCAACATATGGGATTGTTACCAAAGTTTTTGGACGAGATTCAAAACGGCCATCAAACTTTTTGTCTGTCGAACATACGTCGATGAGTCAGCGAGTTTTCTGGAGGCTGAAAGAAAATATTTTTGTTTTGATGTTTATAATATGGGATACTCGTACGTTGTGAATTTTGAGGAGCAATGATAGCCAAGTAGGGGCTTGTGGTAAGTAATAAACAGCCACCCGGGTTGATTGATTAGGTAAAGCTACGCTTGACGCGGTTGGTCGGTGGACGGGTAACCATCTTTACATATCAAGATCCGTTGGTCGCGGTTGTCATTTGTGGATCTTTGACAGTCTTTACGGGCTTACGGGTCGTCAGAAGCCATAAAGTCTGACAACCAGTCTTAGGGGCATATCACCCAGTAACTGGGTTGTGGAGGTCCGATAGGCAGTCGCTCCATGTAAAATACTGGTATTCAGCTGCATACGGTTACACTGGAAGTCGACCCCAACATAGTTGGGAAAAGGCTAATAATACGATACCCCTTGCTAAGACTGGTTGTCAGACTTTCGGGCTTCTGACGACCCGTAACGACTGTCAAAGATCCACGAATGACAGCCGGGACCAACGGCTTAACGTGCTTTCCGATGCATGGAGGGGTCTTGGTATGTTAAGATGGTCACCCATCCACGGACCAACCGCGGCAAGCGTAGTAGATCGACCCATGCGACTATTGTTACTAAGTCACAAGCCCTTCCGAACCCCCTTCTTCCCTTGCGTGAAATGGATTTTAAGTATGGTTAGGTTATTGTAAAGATTAATTAGAACTTATATGGAATCAAAATCTGGAGACTAATATTATAAATATTGTAATCTTAGCATGGATTGTAGGGACTTAGAGAGAGCTATACTTTCGCTCGTGGATGTTTTATTTACACCGGACTAGCTGATGACGGTACTACAGTATTGTTTAGACATGTCACACATAGACAGAATAAAATGTTCAATTAGTATACGCACATATAAACATGCTATCGAAAAGCATTAAAAAATACATTTCAAATCATGTCTATGAAAATTTCATGGAAATTCTTGAAAAAGTGTCACGTTGCACCTGTCTGTAGGAGTCTTTAATAGACAAATACATTAAGTATCATTCACAAAGCGACCAATTATAATAACTATATCGAGTGAAGCAAGAATTCACAACTACGCATAAAATAGACTTCCTATCCATACTTCTAAATTCTAAGCGTCTCTCATTGAAAGTTTAAATTCTACATTACAAGTTCCTGCGTTGTAATTTCGAAGGGAAATTTTAATTGTTCCCAAAATATCTGTTTAAACTGTGGTGGAGTGTAGTTTCGCCTATTTAGCAAAGATATTAGCGTAACCAATATTGTGCAGTGTTCGTAACTTGAAGTTGGCAGCCATTTTGGAAGTGACGTTGTACGTTGTTAATCATTGTATTATGACTGGATGATATTGTGCAGTGTTTGTGAGTCTAAAGAGAATACATCGTCGTCATCTCAGCCAAGATATGCCACTGTTAGAATCCCATCTCAGCATTTGTTCAAATGTCTCTCGGGTAACTTTATTGTGCCCTTAAGAAATGTCCTAAAAAAAGGCATTCATTATTGGGACTGCCGACAGAAGTGCAGTGGTTACCCTTATTACTACAGATGAGCCAAGCATCGCTAAGACCGCAAGACCGATCAGCAACTCAGCATAAAAAGAGTTGGGCACGCCACGATTGCGGTGGTAAGTCCTGTGTTTGAGGAGTGGTTTGAGAGGCGGCATGGCGTCCTCACCACACGGTTGTTTCGGCAGGTTCCTGTTTCGGATAGGGCGGGAGGAAACGCCCGGGTGTTTCCACTGCGAAGATCGCCCTGAGGACACGGTGGAGCACACGGTGGCGGTCTGCCCTGCTTGGGCGGAGCACCGCCGTGTCCTCGTGGAGGCGATCGGCGGTGGCAATCTCTCGCGTCCGGCCCTGGTCCAGGCCATGGTACGGAGCGAGAGGGCATTTGGAGCCGTCACCTCCTTCAGCGAAGCAGTAATACTCGCGAAGAGGGAGGCGGCACACGTGAGGGAGAGGCAGCATATGCGCCCTCGCGACCCTGGCCGACGCAGGATATGGAGACGTCCTGGGCGTCGGGAATCCCAGGCCGATTTCCGGCCACCGTAGGCAGGTAGGTAGCTTGCTGTCCGGTAAGGACCAAGCCCAAGTCGACGGCGCGTTGTGTTCCACGCGCGCCTCAAAGAGATGTCAGCACAAAAAATGATGGGGCCCGCAAGGGCCGATGCCTGCCAGGGGTGCGGGTTTGTTCGAAAGAGACACCACAGCCCCTGGCATACGGGCTACTGAAGGAACACGGGTGGGTTTTAGTCAGTAAAAGTCTGACACGCCCTCCTGCTCCACCCAGAGCGGGAGAAGTTATTTGATGATTTCCCAGCCAAAAAAAAAGCATAAAAAGAGTTAGTGAATCGATTCACTAGCTACTGCTTCAACTGTGCTAGCACATGTGCTGAGTTACACATCACTAGAGAGGCACCCCGTACACAGTCAAAATCAATGATCGTGATCTAGATTGATATGGATCAATCCGTCAATCTAATTCGTACATTATCAATCTGGATCGCGATCATTGATTTTGATCGCGGATCGCGATCAACTTTGACTGTGTACGGGGCGCCATATTGTTTAACTCCTTGGAAACAAATGTATACGAGTACGTATTTAAAATGCGCTGAAACACGGTCCCACGTTCGTTAATACTTCAACATATGGTATCCCGCAGGAAATTAAATTGCTTAGTAAAATCAGGCCTAAAAGTAATCAAAGTAATTAATTTCATTTAGCCTACACTGTTCCACTGCTGAGCAAAGGCCTCCCCCAAATCCTTCCAGGCATCCTTTTCCAAGGCCTCCTCGATCCAGCCCTTGCAATACGCGTCTAGGTCGTCACGCCACCTTTTTTTGGGCCGGCCTCGGCGCCGCCGTCCATCCTCAGGCACCCAGTGTGTGGCGACAATTGCCCAGCGGTCGCTGTGCATGCGACTAGTGTGACCCGCCCAGTCCCATTTTAGCCTGGCAGCCTTTTTGCCTACGTCTAAAATTCCCGTTTTGGAGCGCAGCGTGGTGTTTCGTATTCGGTCGGTTCGTTTAACGCCTAAAATGCTGCGCTCCATTGCTCTTTGGCAAACCCCAAGGCGGAACTTTTGTGACTCGGTGAGCGACCAGGTCTGTGCACCGTAGGTTAGAACGGGCAGAATACACATATCGATGAGTTTTCGCTTCAGGGAAATCGGTAGATCGCCCTTCATTAGCGTCTTCATGGACCAGTAGCTTCTCCAGGCATTTTCGATGCGGCGATCAATTTCCTTTTCTTGTCTGTTGCCGAAAGAAACTAACTGGCCCAAGTAGATGTACTCATCAACATACTGTATTTCCTGCCCATCTACCTCGACCCTACGCTTAGTATTGTTGGTCATGGCTTTGGTTTTAGACCGATTCATCGCGAGTCCAACCTTGAGGCTTGCTATGCTTAGGTCTTGAAGCATAGTCTGTAGTTCCAGAGCTGTGGGGGCAAAAATGACAATGTCATCGGCAAAACGGAGGTTTGTTAACCTCTTACTACCGACTTCAATGCCCTTGGTCGTCCATAAGGCTGCCAGTGTTCTAAATATCTCCTCGAGAGTGCTTGTAAATAATTTCGGGGAGAGCGGGTCGCCCTGTTTAACACCCTTTTGTATCCTAAACGACGGTCCCGCAGTATTAAGTTTGATGTTTGCGGTGCTGTTGTGGTATATATTTTTGAGGAGGTCTATATATTGCTGTTCCACTTCTTGATTTTCTAACGACTTAAATATTTCGGAGTGTTTAATACTGTCAAAGGCCTTCGTATAATCTACGAAGGCTAAATAGAGCGGTTTATTAAATTCCGAAAATTTTTCAAGTAACTGGTTCAAGGTGTGTAGGTGATCAGTTGTTGAGAAGCTAGGTCGAAATCCGGCTTGTTCTGGTGGCTGATGTTCATCCAGTTTCCCGTCTATGCGGTTATGTATTACCTTGATAAAAGTTTTATAGATATGAGATGTTAAACTGATTGGACGATAATTGTTTATATCACTTTTGTTGCCTTTTTTATGCAGAAGGACTATATTTGAATGGCACATTGATTTTGGAACTTTGCCAGATTTTAAAATGGTGTTAAACAGGTTCGCAAGGTGGGGCAATAAAGTTGTAGAGCCGATTTTGAGCGCTTCCGTAGTAATACCATCTTCCCCAGGACTTCTATCATAACGCATTGTGGTAAGTGCTTTATGCACTTCATACCCGTTTATTGGGGGAATGGAATCTGAAGGATTGTATTCGGTATTGACATAGAGTGGGGAGTTATCGCAATATAGCAATCTATAGAATGTGGTTGAGATTTCCATGATTTTGTCTCTACTGTAATGTTTTTTGCCGTCACTATCTACCAAACAGTTAATCCAGGTCTTTCCTTTTGTGACTCCTTGTTTTAAAACTCTTAGGGATGTATGGTTTACTAAAGCTGTTTTAACCAAATGTGTATTTAGATTTCTTAAATCTTTTCTAATGCTTCTTTTAACTTCTTTGTCTATTGTTCTGTACTCTGTTGTTCCTACTACTTTATTTGTTCGTTTTTCTATCAAATCAATGCTATGAGGTGTTAGCTTATTTCTATTTCTGGGTTTATTTTTTATGGTTTTACAAGTATTGCTTATTCCGGTCACTATTGCATTGTATTGTTCTTCTGCATTTGTTTCATCAACTATCAGTTCTTTAAAATAGTTTGACAGTTCTATGTTGTAATGTTCGGAGTTGTTAATAAGTGTTTCTTTAGAAAGTCTTTTTAATGGTTTTGTAAACAATTTGGCTCGATGAATTTTAAATTCTAGTCTGATTTTTGCACGGATTGGTCTATGGTCTGAACTATATTTAAATCTATTAATGATGCTAATGTTTTTGATAATATGACTGTCAGATGTTAAAACGTAGTCGATTTCATTGCGCGTGAAGCCGTCAGGTGACACCCAAGTCCATCGTCGTTGTGGTTTCTTCAAGAAGAAACTATTGGCTATGTGCATGCTCTGTCCGAAGGCGAACTGGGTGAGACGAGCACCTCGCTCATTGCGGTCTCCTAACCCAAAACAACCGACTGTATCTCCACTATCCAGTTCCTGCCTTAGTCCCACCTTTGCATTGAAGTCACCAACTACCATGTTCCAAGTGCCCCTATTTTCGTCGCATGCTCTATTAACAAGATCGTAAAAATCTTCTACGTCATCGTCCGGATGTGCAGATGTTGGTGCATATACTTGTACGATAGTCAGCGTTTTGTTAGGTGTAAGTCGAAACTTCAGCACAGCGACGCGTTCAGAGTAGCCTATGAATTCGATGATATTATCCTTCCACTTCTTTGCCACCATGAACCCCACTCCATAAAGGCCACTGGTTTCTCCAAAGTGAAAAAATACAGCATCATCTCTTTCTTCTGTGTTTTCGCCCGCTCTCCTGACTTCTGAAAGGCCCAAAATGTCCCAGCTGATGTCTTTTAGAGCGTTCTCAAGCTCAATTAAACGTTCGTCTTTCATCAGCGTTCGGACATTGTAGGTGAGAATATTTAATGTATCGGAGTCCTTTATGTAATTTGCCTTGGTTGTTTGACGGTTGATCGATCTCGCCCGGAGATTCTTCGCTCCCCTGACCCCAGGGCCGCGCCCGCACCCGTCCACGCCAGCGCAACCACTGGAGTCGCCGGGCACTTGGGGCCTGTCTCTTATACTCCTATCCATGGGGGGGTTTGGACCTTAACCCGCCACGCTGGTCCAGTGCGTGTTGGCAGGGCGCCATTGCCTCGTTTGTTTGTCGGCAGGATGCACCACGTGCAGGTGAGGTTGGCTTGAGTCCCGAAAGATGTTGGTTGGGACCCCTTGCACCCCAATTAATAGCATTTGTTTTATTTAGTTAATAAATTTTAATGATCATCATTATTTCAGCCGAATGATGTCCACTGCTAGAAATGCGCTGTGCTGTGCTTCCTTCATTCAGCGGATTCCAGCGGCCTTCGCAAGTTCATCGGCCCACCTTGTGGGAGGTCTTCCAACTCTTCGTCTTCCAGTACGTGGTCGCCACTTATGTTCCTGTTTAGATCGCGTTGGGAAACTCCAACCGTAAATCGTATTTTTTTTCTTTGACATTTCTTAGGACCCTGGGGTCCGGGGCCTTTGGAAACTGTACGAAAAGCCGAAGCCAACTCACAGAGACTCTAATTTTAACAAAATGAGGCACCAACCGATGATCATCCCTGTTCGCATTATACAAGTGCACCCAAGGACAACTCACAGTTGGAGCAGGATTATTCCAGAATATAGAAAGAAAGATATTAGATTACGTGTTTTATTATTATATTATTTTCAAAATTACTGAAAAATGTTCAGAGTATAAGATTTTAAATTCATGAAACATTAGTATGACGAGTGCGAAGTTCCTTATTTTCTTGATCGTGTATTTTGTGGTTGTTGTGGTTATAATGACACCATTGCTATGCATGTCAGGCAAATAAGTAGCGGGTTGGCTTAAGCCATAATTTTCCCTTTTATGACACAAATAACATGACGGTTTTTTGTTTTTCGAGAGACAAAGAATAATGATACAATCATGTTTACTGTTTGACTGCCTCGTTGTTCTTGTGGTCGGAAGCGCTTGGTCCTGCATTCAATTCACGTGTCGGGAATGTTTTTATTGGATTTTCCATCTAGAATTTCTCAATTAGCAGCCTTGACTTTGGATCAGTGCATGGTTGATGGCAATAGGCTCGCCCCCTTCTACATGGCCATAAACATAACTGGCTAAATGTGGGTGCGAAGTCCTAGAACCAAAAAAATTTTACATGTGACATATACTAACAGGCAAGTGACTGCTCCCGCTTAGTGGATTATGTCCTAGTACCACTCCAACAGAAAGGAGGCCTGTCATCTCTGCCACCGTGTATAATAATAATTTGATATTCCTCCATCCGTGTGGTGCCGTACGTAAAGAATAGCACCATCCCATCTCTTCCAGTGGGTGTCGTAGGAGGCGACTAAGGGATTTACTAGAAAATGGGCAGCAGCGTTCTCTATGCATTATACCACCATACTGCGAACGCCAACCCGCCTGCCAAGCGTGGCAATTATGGCAAACCCCCCGAAATTGGGGAAGGGTTATGTCCAGCAGTGGACGTCTTTCGGCTGATGATGGTGATGACGATGATTCCTCCATTAATATACAAAAACCCCAAGATGCACAGTTTCGAACAAAAATAACGCTCAAAACTATCCCAAATTATACGACAGTGTTTATAGTTATGATAAAACAAAAAAAATATGGAAAATCAACATTACACGCATGACATAGAGTGTTTTTTACAAAGCAATGTTCAAAAAGACTGACTGTAAGATGACTGACGATACTATTTGACACCTGCGCACATTGCGCCCTATT
Organism: Polymixis flavicincta; assembly: GCA_949987655.1. Classification (NCBI taxonomy): domain Eukaryota; kingdom Metazoa; phylum Arthropoda; class Insecta; order Lepidoptera; family Noctuidae; genus Polymixis; species Polymixis flavicincta. The sequence continues at coordinate 10,064,654 of OX465195.1, read as the reverse complement.
TATGCGGATGTTTTTGAGACGCTGATTGTGTATATAAATGAAACTTCAACTTTTGCACCAGTATTTAATTCATGTTGAAAAAAGAATTAGTCGTATAAGAGGTCATCAGATTTACAAAATAAAAATGGCGGTCAATATACGAGATCACGTCTGTCTTTTCGAGTGTTCATACCGCTATCGGTTTTTGGTTCATTTCTCTTTGTACAAGAGAAATAAACTACAAACCGCTTTGACTGCATAACCAATAAAGTGAGCATCCAACACGTTTGAAACTGTTACAAAAATGCAAACTTGACCAATTCTACAGTGAAAGCAATCGTGATCCTGCATCAATTTAGTAGTTTGATGCCAAAGCCGATGAAAAACTTGTAACCTTACATTTTGTATTTCTATTTTCATTTTCTTAATCAAAAATTGTCACATTTAATAACCCGGACACGGCTATATTGCAGACGATAGATGACATTGGGACATATTTTAAGGGATATTGACTGATCACTAACAAAGAAAACAAAAATAAAATTTTACTCGTTCCGAATTCAGCCACACAATGTTAGAACACAGAAAGGAAACATAAAAAACTGAGCTTAAACGTTGCGTCAGTCGCGGGGGAAATACTTCCCCTAATAATAATCAGTCCCATTTAGTTTGTGCCTTGCTGCCTCCTACCAGCGCTGTCCTAAGCCGAGATCCGTACTTCAGAGGGAGAGCCCTTAGCAAGCCCTGACTGGTAATCCTAATTTATTATGATTTTTAAAGACAAGTCCGGTTTAGCAGAGGATGACCTCACAGGTTGAACTGCGAGATGTCAATCACAAAAAAAAGCGTCACACTGGCCTAAAGTTACGCCATGAAAATTTGGCGTGTGAATTATACGGTAAACATTGTTGTCAAATTAACGACTGTGAGCTGAATTTCCTAGCGTAATTAAATTAAATCAAAAATGGCAGATGTGTCGGTTTGCATAGGTGCACCATTATGTCAAACTTTCAACAAACAAAATATCACAGCTGATTCTAATTTATATTTCCACGAATTCTCCCAAATCAACCACAATTCCAGTAGCCAATGAATTCATTCACCCCATAATCAAACAATAAACACCGTTACGGCTGTAATTCACAAAGATAGTAACTCAATCCTTCCGGGAACTCTAAATCAAACCGATTAACACCTGTTTACTAAATATCAAAGTTTAAATCATTGTGACTATAAACAATAGGTACAGTTTAACATTTATTCAAACACTTGGATATAAACCGGTCTATTTGGTCGGCCTGATTATATATACGTTGAACGATAGTGTTTTTATACAAAACTATCTGTGCTGTCGTTCCCAACTTTATGTCTTCAGCCATAAGTTTAGTTTTACTTTGGCCCAACTCCAACTATTCGCTTCAGTTTAACTATACTAAGTTGTAAGTGCAGTCTTCCTCAACTTTATTTTTTAAGTAGCAAGGGTGATATTACCTTGATGCAGCGTCAGGAATATTTGCTCGAGGTGTGGTATTCCGCAACTGTAGCACGTTTTCCGTGTATCGTACCTATACGATTTATGAGTAACGTATGTATTTGGAAATCTGTACCGCTAATTAAAGGGGTCTGTGTATAAACATTACGCTTTTGTTGTTACAGACTTGTATTAAGATTTAATTTATGGCAATTTCTGTGAAACGTGTTTGTGTTTTGGCTTTTTGACGGTGCTGATTGACTTTTACAAGCCTGTATTGTGTACCATTTACTACCTCCTTGGATTAGTGATCGCAAGCGCTACTGCTGAGGCTCTGAGTTTGATTTTCAGGTCAGGAAAAATATAAATGGGTTTCTCCATCAAGGGTTTCTCATTAGCAGCCATAAGTCTGGATTTCTGCCCGGTTGATGCCAATAAGCGATTGATAGTAACTGACGACTGAAATGTGGGAGCACTATAGAAAAAACTCCGCGTAGCCGTCACCTCCTTCTGCGAAGCAGTAATGCTCGTGAAGAGGGAGGCAGCGCACGTGAGGGAGAGGCATTATATGCGCTCTCACGGCCCTAGTCGCCGCAGGAGATGCCCTGGGCGTCCGTAAACCCAGGCTGATTCCCGGCCACTGTAGGCGCGAGCTTGTGGACGGCGAGTGGTAGCTCGCTGTCCGGTAAGGACCAAGCCCGGATCGACGACGCGTTGTGTTCCACCCGCTCCTCGAAGAGATGTCAGCACCAACTGGTGGGGTTCGCAAGGGTCGATGCCTGCCAGGGGTGCGGGTTATTCAAAAGAGATACCGTGACCTCTGGCACACAGGCAAATGAAGGAACAAAGGTGGGTTGACTGACTAAATCAGTAAAATTCTGACACGCCCTCCTGCTTCACCCAGAGCGGGAGAAGTTATTTCATGATGTCGCACCCTCAAAAAAAAAACAGTTCGGGGACATGAGGAGCGAGGTTTTATTGTGTGTGCCTGAAAGCAAATTTATCACTTTGTCCTTTTTGTCGGCAGTTTCTATACCTACGATGTTTTCTTTTAACTAACGTATGAGTATGCTGTTCAAAGGTAGTCGCTGAAGTACATAGGTAATTATGTTGTATACAGTTTCATACAATGGGTATCACGAAATTGAGTCTTTGTCGCGACATGAGTTAGGTGGACCGAACACTTTTTCTTTCCATTCCCAGACTAAAAGTACACCTAAAATTATGCCTTCCAGGCTGAGCATAAGCTACAGATTGCCACCATTACATACTCCTTTTGCTTCGTACACGTTCATACATCTGCAGGCCTAAACAAAACACATTACTGTGTTTTATCTGGCTATGCCAAAATATAAGGAAATGACATTACCTACGGAAAGGACACAACGTAACCTTTCCGCAGGTAATGTCATTCCAAGGTGTCATTCCTATATATTTTGAATGTGTTTGGTCTTGGTCTACTAGTCATATACGCACGCCAGTTGCGATAACTATGCACCTGACCTTTTTGAAGAACATCGCCAATAAGGTAACACAAAAATTACACACTTTATAAAATTACAGCGTAAAAAATCAGACAAAACCTTATAATTACAACCAATACAACAAACAGAGCGGATTCTACTAATCAATGAGTTAAACTCACTTAATCAAACATCTAAGAGCAATAAAGAAAACGTTAATACCAAGAGAATGAAATAACATTGAATACATTAGTTATGACGTCACAAAGGATATTTGATACGCTATTGAAAGGGTGAACTTTCGAATTTCCATATTCATCGGTGACATAATTACAACTGAGAGTCTATCATAGGAATCTACAGAATCGAATAGATATCGTCTACTTGCATCCAGTACAGTCAGATTCATAAAGATGTAAAATATATAAATTATATCATCATCATCATTTCAGCCAAAAGACGTCCACTGCTGGAAATACGCCTTCCCCAAGCTCCTCCGCTTCGACCGGTTTTGTGCTTCCCGCATCCAGTGGTTTCCTGTGGCCTTCACAAGGTCTTCGGTCCAGGGAGCCTTCCAACTGTACGTCTTCTGGTACGCGATTACCACTCGAAAAACTTTTGGCCCCATCGGCCATCCGTTCTGCGAGCAATATGCAATGTGCTTAAATGACTGTGTGCAGTGGTAGATAATGATTTTATGGCTTTAAGTAGGTTTGTAAAAACACTTACACGTTGAATCATATTTTAAAAACAAGATGAGGTCCTCGTTTCTGAACTGAGTACTCTGAGAAGAAAGGTCTAAACAAACTCGGAGTTCACGGTTTCTTTTAAAGACCAGACATGATCTTGGTTGGATCATGTGAGCATTTCAAACACCAATCTACATTTAAATGCAGTTTGAAATGCTCTTAAGAGGATTGTCCTGTCCAGTAAGTGCAAGCATTTTTCAGTTATCGAGCAGCATAACTTAGCACTTAAGGAGCTCAATTACGATTAGACGGACAATACCAAAGAAGTTGGTCCTGGATGTCATAATGTAGATCTTTGACAGTTATAACCGGTAGATAGAAGCCCGAAAGTCTGACCAGCAGTCTTACCAAGGGTTATTGCATTATCCAGTTACTGGGTTGTGGAGGTCAGATAGGTAGTCTCTTCATGGAAAGACTAAGGACATGGAGAATTGAAGCCGATGTTATTAAGTCATCTTAAGTTCTGCTGCGTGTGGTGCCGGACGTTAGGTTAGGAGATCAAATCAGCCGTTGCTCCGCGTAAAATACTGCCTGTAAACTGTATCCGGTTAAACTAAAACCCGACTCCAATATATGTAGTTCGGAAAAGAATAGGCAGAATGATTTTCTTGCCTCTTGTAATAAACATTTAAACGAGTATCAACTTGACATTATTCTTCAGTATTGTATTGAGACCATAATGTTAAGTACCTCTGACAATTCCAAGATATAAACGTATTATGTTAGTAAAATAAGCGGAGCGTGCTTCTAGAGAATTACAAATTAATTGGAAATAATGATGTCAAGAGTTTAGACGTTTAGGAGTATTTTGTGCCGCTTTGGCCTCGCTAAGTCGACCAATATGAATGTGAATTGATTAGAAGATTTAGAAGAACAATAACACATTGTGAGAGACAATAATACAGACTAATTTAGAAATAAGAAATAAGGAGAATTGTGATCGTAACATAGTTCTTTAGACAAAACTGGCATCAAGAACTTGACTGTATTCGGAATAAATGTTGATATACAAAAAGTGACTCGAAAGTCTAAACCATGTGAAAAAACAAACTTGTTTTGCAATAACACAGAATAAGTCTAACTCGAGCAAGGGCGTAGTGGTGAACCAACGGCATAGGCCCCAACTTACAAGTAGACCATGAGTTCAAACCAGCAAGCACGTTACTTTGTGTATTTCATTTCATCACCACTGATCTCAAAACTGTGAAAAAAATACTGTGAGAAAAACCGGTAATTTTCTACGCTAGGGGGGGGGGGGGAGTCTAGAATGATATGTGATATATAATATGAATTAATTCGTGGTTACAGTTTGTGCCCTGGTTAAAAATGTATCCTGTATAATTATGAGAAAAGGATGTAAAATTGACATGCACGTTAAAAGCGTCCAAAGTATAGCAACGTAAGTTAACTGTTAGTAAGAGCTTTGTGCAGAACCCAAAGCAAATGCCATTTCTGTTCCATTGTAAAGTTTCCTGTGGACGCGGTCGAAGTGCGGGTTCTCACCAATAGTTGTGTGAAGTTGCTTAGTAATTTACATTTTGCATTGAGTGCAATTAGCTGTTAGCGTTCTAGGGACTTCTTCTGTGGAGTATTGTTTGTTATTGTAGTATTCTTTCCAGCTTTGAACAGTAAAACAGGTGCTGCTGTTCAGCACCCGTTTTACTGTTCAAAATCGTGGTACAAGGCAACATTTTAATTGTTTGGAGAGTATAAGAAGAATAGGAATGATTATTTTGTGGTATCTATTAATTCGTTCGTAAATATCGTTTCCTAATAGTACATTAGCCATCTTGTACACCGACGCGGACGTAGTTGCATGCTGGAACGCCAGATACATGAGCACTTTGAGTACCGTCCGTTGACCACGTTCGGCAGCAAAAAGAAAGGATTTCCCAATCCCAAAACGTTTCAATGGATTTGCAATATTCTTCAAAATGATTCAGATTGTGATTGATACTTAGTGTGTTACGCAATTAGGGTATTGACCCACGTAGCCGGTTCCTACCGCTACGTACAGAGGGTCCAGCACTCATCAAGCTATTCCAATCTGTCAAATATATTTGATCGATCTTCTGCTTTATTCCAAATGTGTAAGGTTCATGTTCAATTGGGAAAATTTTGACAGTTTAGAGTATATGTACCTACTTTAAAAATATGGTTTCGCGTTTGGATCGAAAAACTATTATAAATAAATATACCTGTAGCAAATGCCAATTTAAATATTGAGTCAAACTCTACTTAGATATTCCTGTTTTATTTCGATTTAAAACGTTAAAATCCCGGAAACTGTGTTCAAACAATTGGTAACGAGAACACGGAAATCATATTTTGAAACAATAAAACAAAATAAAAACGATCATTTTCGGAAATAGAACGCTTTAATCCCTGGGTTCAAACGTTTAGGGGACTAGCACACAAAATTATCACCAAGGGTCCTAAGTTTCGGCACTTCACCTAATTTTCACCCCTAAAGAAACAACTTCAATTGCAATGCAAAACTTTGTGACCCTATTCCCCGCTGTTCCCCTCACTTTCATATTTTAATATTCCATCAGCGAATTCCTTCCGACCCAGCCTTGCGTTTATTAAAAAAGTCCTATTTTTAATTTAAATCTTTATTTTAAAATACTGCTGTAATGAGTGCTCTGTTGTGGCAAAAACAAATATATAAACAAAATTAGGGGGAGAAAGAAATGCACTGTAACGGCTATTTTTTCTTGTTAGAAGTGTAATGGGCTGTGTTCTTACAGTTGGTCGCTCTTTAGACAGGGTTCATTTTTTTTTCCTAATTTCTGTTTAGTCTTAAGAAACTGCTAATGCACTATGTGTAGTTGCAAATTAGGCCATTGGTTTCATCATCATTTGGCTAGCCTTTCGGGTCGCCTTTTAGTTTTACCAGATGCAGCTAAGTATGTACCAGTATTTTACATGGAGGGACAGCCTATCTGACCTCCACAACCCAATTATGGGTAAGACTGGTTGTCAGACTGTCGTGGTTCTGACGACCCGTAACGACTGTCAAAGATTCACGAAAGACCAACGACTTAACGTGCTTTCCGAGGCACGGAGGGGTCTTATGGCATATAATGATGGTCACCCATCCACGGACCATCCTCGGCAAGTGTAGCTTAACCTAAGTGATCGACCCATGTGGCTGCTATTATTTAGCCATAAGCCTCTCAAGTTAGGCTACTAGTTTGTCACCAGTAATATCGGGCTGAGCAAATAGAGGCGGACGCAAGCTACGTACATACGTGTACGTACGGTCTCTCAAAAGCGGGCAGTAGTGCATTTTTAAAAACAATTTTGGGTTCAGAAGAAATTGGCGGGTGACTGTGATCGAATGTGAATATGGCCACTAGGCCACTATCCTGCTAGTGATTTAATCGACGAGAGTACCAAGTTCGTGTGTGTGTTGGTGTACGTCGATTTGTGTGTCTAAGTGTGTGTGAATGCATTTACGTAAATGGTTTAGATGTACTTTAATAAGGTAGCGATTTATAGAACTAACGTGTTTTATTCTGACAAAATAATAACATAGAAATAAAAACGATAAAATAACATTTCTACCGGAGTTTTTTACAAGATTTCCTTACTCCTTTCTAAGGATAAAAAATACAGAGTTAAAGTAAGATTTCCTGAAGGCAGGTAAATCTAAAAGATTTCCTTACAAGCTATAAATCTTCGGAAGAAAACAATGTGAATAATATACATTGAAAATAATCCACATACGTGTTCAAATGGTTGACAGTTTTACGGAAAATGCTTATGACGATATAGGGTAAAAAATACAAGGAGATTTGAGTAAATTCTTTTATCTCAACCTGCATTTACAGAGAATTTCCTGCTTTTTGGTCTGTACCTTTAAATGAATAAACGAAACAACTTCCCTTTCACTTTGTAGCCCGTCAAGACCTCTTTTTCTCAGAATTGGTGGAAGTGCAAAATAATGATACATTTCTAAAGTTACACACACTTTTTAACCGATTACAAACAAGAGGTGGTACTCATCTCGACAGTTTTTTTGTTGTTGTATACAACGTGTAACGGAAAGAGTATATACATTCCATGGGCATGGCTTCTTTGGATGATACCAAACGATATTGGAAGAGTTTTTTAATACTCTCTCTACATGTTTGGAAGTTATGAGAATTTTTAATACATTGATACTCGTACCAGAAACAGAACTTTTCAAATTGAAATAAACACGTCACTTGGAAGAGATTTATCGTGATATTGTCAAGTAACGTGGAAAGTTATTGACCTACGTAATGCAGATACATCATCATCATCATCATTTCAGCCGAAAGACGTCCACTGCTGGACATATGCCTCCCCCAGGATGGGGGGTTTTGCCATAATCGCCACGCTTGGCAGGCGGGTTGGCGATCGCAGTATGGTGGTAAAATGCATAGAGAACGCTGCTGCCCATTCTCTAGTAAGCAGATGATGATCTCCAGAATGCAGATACGTTTGTTATGATTTCATCTTAAGGAACATGAGAACGAAAATTTGGTATCAATTCTTAGAGTATTTTATTTTGAGCTGAAACTATTTATAGTGATTCTATACCAGCTGGTATCTATAGTGCTTAAGGATAGTAATAGGGTTTCTGTTACACTCTGTATATTGCATTATGCGATATTTTCTGCAGTTAAGATTATTTAGAAAATTATTTTGTAATAGATGGGGTTCGGCCTTTTAATTTGTATTAACTTTGCTTGAAACTAGTTAGCTGTTAATACGTATTTTTTCACTTAGTTAATGTTAATGATATTATAAGTGCTTATTGCCACCCTTATTTGCATACTAATTAATGGTACTTATGCCAATTTATGTAGGGTAGGTACCAACAACTATAAACATTTTTCAAAAAAAAAAGAACATTCAGATCTAAGTGCAAATATCGCAATATCTTCTCGCCCCAAATACCACTGTGTCTCAAGACGAAAGTCTTTGACCAGTGTGTGTTGCCAGTGATGACCTATGGTACAGAGACGTGGTCGCTCACAATGGGCCTTATCAGAAGGCTTATCCGTATCCGCTGGATGTGGGCAGCACAAAACCGGTCGAAGTGGAGGAGCCTCGGGGAGGCCTATCTCCAGCAGTGGACGTCTTTCGGCTGAAATGATGATGATGATGATGAATAGGTTGCTAGTCCGTTGTCCCAGATTACGTTGACACTTATTCTGTCATAACTGACCATTATACGCTATAGTAATAGCCCGTTTAGTTAAGAAAGTGAAATGTGACACTACCTTAGATGGAATATTCACGATAGACGGAAAACGATTATAAAGTCATTGCAATCCAACTCTCACCTCAGTGAAGTAAGGCTTAAATTTGAACGTGACTTTGATCGTGTAATATTCAGGTATTATTTTTAATCTCCTCTCAACATTTCCCGACCCCAGATAGATGGACCTTCGACTTAAAACACGGTGACTGGAGGCGAAACATGGAGGACAATGTTGCGGCGCGGCATGTACCTAAGAGACCTATGCAGCCCAGCTGTGGACAGCGATCCTGCCAGGGGTGAGGGTTGTTTGAAAGAGATACCTGCTCCTGGCACACAGGCAACTGAAGGAACACGGGTGGGTTTTAGCCAGTAAAAGTCTGACACGCCCTTCGAGAAGTTATTGGATGATTTCCCACCAAAAAAAAGCTGTGGACATCGATAGGCTGATTTGATTGATTGACCTCCTTTCATCAATTATCTCAACATGCTATGATAGTGCTATAAAAAAGTGAGTTGATCTAGTTACAAGTTGACAAACCACATAATGGGAAGGGAAGTGGTGACCGCTGTTGTGACACTAATGTGACAATGGCGGTTTCTGGTTGAAATATGAAATGAGAGCTTTTCGTTACTGCGATAAATGTTTTTGCAAAAACAAACATAGTATAGAGAGATAAATAGATCAATTATGTTAGTGTCTAATGAGAATATTTTATTTTTATTTAATTTATTTTTATAAAAGTAGCAGTCCTCAAATAAAAATAAAAATGTGTTTACAATTACATATACAACCTTATTTTTAGTACATGCGAAACCCGAAACGCGTGTCTAGTATTCTTATGTAAAGAATCTATGTACAAAATTTCAAAGCTGTATCATAAAAAATCACAAAGTTATAAGCTTGTTTTGTTACCTAGTTGTCTAAACACAGAAAAAAGGTCACCATAGGCCCCACGCGACGCCCGCGCGTCCAGCGTCGTAATAAGCTCATTGATAATAATAGGCAGTAGGTACCTAAGCGTATGGCAATTGTTTTGTAATTAACTGGCGATAAATAAAAAAAAAAATAACAAAAACTAGGAAAAAATATAACATGGTGTAAACTGGAATCGATTCAGTTCCTTAGTCTGAACAAACTATATTCAGGTTTCGCATATACTGAAAATAATGTTGTATAACCATAAAGGTTCCGTATGGTGCCGCACGTAAAGAGTAGCACCATTCCATTTCTTCCCTTGGGTGTCGTAAAAGGCGACTAAGGGACTTACTAGAGAATGGACAGCAGCGTTCTCTATGCATTTTACCACCAAACTGCGATCGCCAATCCGCCTGCCAAGCGCAGCGATTATGGCAAACTCTCCAAAATGCTTGGGGGAGGCCTATATCCAGCAGTGGACGTCTTCGGCTGAAATAATGATGATGGTAATCATATGGGACCAAAATGATCAACGGGCACCAATAAAATCGACACAGGAACACATTCTTTGGCCAAAAAAAATTATCAGCAGAATAGGCACTTAGGGGGGCCCGCCTAAAAAGCACGCTGTCTCTCCACGCAGCGTGTCCGAAAGAGCTAATATCAGTGATGAGCAGTTAGACGCTAGTCTACACGCACAACGTCAATAACTGAGATGCAGGACCATTAATAGTAAAACAGGCGCATATTTTTTTGAAAAGTTCGTCGGAAGGTCGGGTTTTATGTAAAAACCACTGAATAAAGCAAAGACCAATAAAGTTTATGTTTTTTTTAGATATTTAAGCTTTGTCAGGACCGACTTGGTTTTGGAGATTTTACACTTCTTTTATTAGTTAAACACGCCTAAAGTTAGGTTAAATTGTTAAGAAAAACTAATCTTTGTTGGCTCCTAACTTTTTAATGGCTTCTTATTTTAGTATACTGTTTCGATACAGACAATATTAATAATGAGACAAAACCATACCACATTTAATTTTTTAATGAACTTTGTCGAATTGTGGAGTACCACACTCCCGAAGTTTGTATGAAAAAATTGTCGACTAGATTCACATTAAATATCGTTGTGCTATAACGATGTGTTATGTTTTGTTGAATGTTACAATGGCATGCAAGTTACTTGCATACTTTTGCGCAAGATACAAAAGTGTTTATAATGTGCTTATGTACCACTGAACCGCAAGATACAGAAAACTGTGGCATCTGCAGGCTTAGCATGAGCACCTATTTGTCGACTAAATGATGTAGGTACAATAGAAGATAGCTATGTTTTTCTATTAATTATCATAGTTATGCGTTCTAAACGAATCATGATTTTGTAGATACTTTGTGGCCGTCGAGTAGAAAGTTTGTTGTCAGTGTAATTTTGACAGTTTGGGAAGAAATATTCTTCTGAAATAGGCTACATTTATGAGGACCTAGACAATGATCGATAGAAACGAAAGACAAAATGACAGATTGTGGAAGGATATCTACGGTACGATGTCCAAAATGGAGCAACGAAATGTCACTTTGTACATCGATCACTATATTAGTGATCGATGACTTTGTATTGAAAAAGCGCTGTCTATTCTTCGTAGAAATAGAAACCGTCATTCTAACTAAGCCTGCTGTAATTTCTATGAGCAACTTTACCCATGAGTGACATAAATAAATCTCAATTTATTACTAAACATTTATGTTACCGCCATTAAATTTCCAAGCTATACAAAAGTAGAAAGCTAGACTATTCGTACAATATTTTTTTAGTAGTTGAGAAATTCATTCATATTCATATTTTACTCATGGGTAAAGTTGCTCATGAAAAGTAAAGATGCCATAGCTAATAGTACATGTTAAGATGTATTTTGTAGGTACGCAATAAAGAGCAATATTTATTTAGAAGTTGAATACATATTGGAGAGAGAAAACTCGTCATCGCCCGGAGGCCAGAGGTCCGTTTCTGAGAAGTATGAATGTGACTTTTATCAATCTGTACTAATATATCTAATATAGCCTGAGAGTTTGTTTTTGTTTTGTTTGTTCTGACTTAAGAAAATACCAGGCGACTTACAAAAAAATATATGCATTTGATAGCCCGATTTTTGTGAAAGGTTATACAGGGTAAATAGTGGTCCACCGTTAAGGATTCGATATACCAGATAATTTACTATAACATATTAAAAAAAAAAAAAAAAACATTTTTACCCAAGAATTCCGAAAATATTTTTTTTGTTTTGTTTAATAAGAATTTACGAAATTTCTACCTTAAAAAATCTTTCTTTAAAAAAAATATATAGTTTTTATTGAAATTACAATTGTAATTTCAATATTTAATTTTTTTTTTTTTTTGTTTTATAAGTATTTACGAAATTTGCCAATTAAAAAAATGTAGTTTTTGTTGAAATTACAATTGTAATTTCAATAAAAACTATATTTTTTTTTTAAAAGGAAGATTTTTTAAGGTTGAAATTTCGTAAATACTTATAAAACAAAAAAAAATTATTTTCGGAATCCTTGGGTAAAAAATATATTTTTTTCATTATGTTATAGTTAAATCATCTGGTATATCGAATCCTTAACGGTGGACCACTATTTACGCCACACCCTGTGTATAGGCTATTTACAAACATGCAACATTACGCTAAGATCCTAAGGAGCAAAAAGACAAAAGTCAGATAGAACGCTAAGTGAAAATTTAATTCGGTTGGAAATGTGGCTATCATTTTAGCATATGGCGTGTCTTTGAATTTCACTCGATGGAAGTCACAGACAGAAGCTAGTTTTATTATATTTAGTAACTTTGTTTCTATTTGTATACGGGCTCGCCCTTAGTAGATGGGGACATATATGCATAACATAATTTGTAAAATATAGGTGTACTATGTATAAACAGTACATATACACATAAAAAAGTGTGTTGTCAGTATACATATAATTAAATAAATACCAAAACTGTCTGACGTTGAAAGGAATCATCATGAGGAAACCTGACCAGCTAGACAGAGCTATTTGCAGTCAAAAATGTACTGTACCTATTAGGTTGACATAGGTATGTAAGCCTATGGCAGCCCGTAGACAGTTCATTTAGATTGCGATCAGCGATCAAACTCAAACTCGGAAGCATTTATTTCAAATAAACCATTTACAGACACTTTTGAATTGTCAAAAAGTCTATCGGTTAGTCGTAAAGTTGAAGCTGGTTGCCCATTCCAAAACGTGGATCATAATCAATGATCTCGATACAGATTGACTGTGTATTAATTTGAGTGACCGATTGTTACATCGGGTAACGTGGGTAAATATTTAATCGCGAAATTGATTTGTGAATCGCGATTTAGATTGGCCGTGTACGGGCGTACGTCAAACCTTTTGAAAGTCATTGTACTGTGTGAGACGCTTTGAAAGCAATCATCACTTGTATTTAGCAACAGCCTTTTTTTTTTTTTTTTTGGGTGGGAAATCATCAAATGACTTCTCCTGCTGAGTAGAGCAGGAGGGCGTGTCAGACTTTTACTGACTAAAACCCACCCGTGTTCCCTCAGTAGCCCGTATGCCAGGGGCCGTGGTATCTCTTTCGAACAAACCCGCACCCCTGGCAGGCATCGGCCCTTGCGGACCCCACCAGTGGTTGCTGACATCTTTGACGGCGCGCGTGAGGAACACAACGCGCCGTCACGTCTACCACTTTTCGGCCGCAGAGGATAGGGAGAGCGGCTGACGCTATACCGACACTCCTCTTCCCCTGCGGCCCCACCGCGTCCGCCATCAAACGGTGGCGGCCCCGTCCAGGCCACGGAAGGGAAGAGTGCTGCTCAGAAGCACCGGCACTCCTCCTCTACCGCAGCCTGTAACCCTCAGCCGCGATGCCTCCCATTCGACATCGCGGCCCACCTCAGTTGCGGTGCACCTCACCGCAACCTACTTTTTGGCCGCTACGTCAATGGCTTGAAGGCAAAAGCCCTGACGAGCGGCCCCACCGTTGGGTTCCTCTTGGCTTCACCGTGGATGGGAGACCACGGTTACTAAGCCCCCCCGCAACGACAATGCGGGAACCCACTCGGGGGGGTAGCAACAGCCTTAAATGTTGACACTACTGAGATACAGGCGGCCTCTTTTCGAGGGATAATCTACCACGCGGATCCAGTGTGGGTTAGTAGATGTCACATGTCTTCGAATTTTTGGTTGTAGGACATGCCAATTTCCTCGCGATGTTTTCTTTTACCATTTGGGAGCAGTGGTGATGACATTATTTACACAGTATAAAGCGCCTATCTGGGTTCGAACCACGACCTACAAATCGTAAGTTGGGGCCGTTACCACAGGGCCACCACTGCTCTAATTGTAGTTTTTTCTTTAAGGGAAAGTATTTCTTTCACAAAGTAGGACCATCACAGATCGTTGCAAAATAGCTGTCAGATACAAGAAATTCATAGTGTAGGAAAAAAAAAGAAAAATATACATAGGTTTGCTAAAGTTTCCACAGATATTTTGACTTTCTTCACAGTCTGGTACATAAATATTATGTATAAATGTATATTTTGTCTTGAAACCTAAAACCGTCTACATAAAACGTAGTCTTGAATACGGAATGTATTCGAGCCGTAAAATAAACATACTGTGTAGGTAGGTACTACCTGTGAATGCCCATACTTACCTGGTAGGTATGTTGGTATTCATAAATATTAAAATAATACGAAAATACACCTTATTTGCGGTAAACATGATGCAATGAAAATTTTTAAACACAAAACCAACAATTTGAGGGGTAGCGCCATCATCATCAGCATCATTCTCTAGCAGGCTTAGCACGAGGCTTCTATTTCTATTCTACTGTAGAATAGAAATCGCTTGTCTACAGACATCTCTCAGCGAAAAACTGTCAACTCTCTATACAACTGCCAAATGTCTATATTTTTACTCTGTTGAGGAATTTGTGTCACATATAGAAAAAAGAAAGTAATGTAAATTTTGGTTTATATAAATTATTTTTTAATTTGACATTTACTTATTATTACTATTTTTATTTTGACATTATCATGGACATAAAATCTGTCATTTTTTAACAATCATAATGGTAACTGATGTAGTGTTGTGACATTTTTAAATTATGTAATGCGTTGTGAAATTAAATATTTGTAATTGATTTATTTAATCAGAACTTTTTGTAACGTTTAGTGAAGGAATATTATGACATTTTTAATAATTTAATGTATTCGTAAATTATAAATATTTGCACACCACATGTAATGGTACCTAGAATGTAAATGGGCCACATTAATAATAACAGCATACTACTTTGTACACCTACATTTTGGAAAATAAAGCATTACTTACTTACGGAAACGTCATTTTTGTCTACTCTTCCGACGAGAAAACGCTTGTCTACTGTTCACGTGATAAGCCCTTGTCTTGTCCCAATCTATTTAGAATCTGAGTTACAAGTATTTTCCATCTTTGCTTCTCTACTAGCTTTTTCCAGCGGCTTCGCCCGTGTGGAGGTCAGTAATTATTATATAGGAACGTATTACCGCGATAAAAAAATCCTATATGTTAATCCAGGTTATAATCTATCTGTGTACTAAATTTCATCAAAATCCGTTCAGACGTTTTTGTGTGATTGAGTAACAAATATCCAAACATCAAAACAAAAAACAAACTTTTTCATATTATCTGCCCCCTGCGTTTTTCGATCCCGTGGGAATATCATGTTATAAAAAAAAACATCCAAATTCGTTCAGCCCTTGATGTCATGTCATGCGAAAAAATGTCTACAATGCTACATAATTATTTGAATAAATTGTACAAAACTACACATTTTGAATCAGAAATAGCCAAACAAAAAAAATCTGCTAGATCAAAATCAGTAAGTAACATTTTGACTCGTACTGATATAAGTAAGTATGCCGAATCTAAATGCGTATCGATTTTCCAAGTTTCAAGAATAAAACCCAAATCGACCGCAAACAGTTTAATGTTAAAAGTGACTTCTTTATCTTAAAGCGAAGCTTAAATTAATTCTCAAGAACTAAAGGGCGAACACTTTTAACTTAAATAAGTGGTTTCGAAAAGTAATTGCTCCACCAAAGTAAAAAGTATTGTTGCATAGAGTTCATTATGCGAGCACTTTGTGGGGGTTAACTGAACAAGACATCAATATCGTATGTCCCTGAACTTACACGAGCTATTTTTTTAGGTATTTAGATCTTCATAATCGTCATCTGCCTTTTCCCAAATATGTTGTGGTTGGCTTCCAGTCTTACCGGATTCAGCTGAATACTACTATTTTACTTGGATCGACTGCCTATCTGACCTTCACTGGGTAAAATGGTACCCCTTGGTAAGTTTTCCTTTTGTTTGGGAAATCATCAAATTACTTCTCCTGCTCTGGGCGGAACGGGAGAGCATGTCAGACTTTTACTGACTAAAACCCACTCGTGTTCCCTCAGTGGCCTATATGCCAGGGGCGGCGGTATCTCTTCCGAACAACCCGCACCTTGGTAACATTGGTTGTCCGATTTTCGGGCTTCTGACGACGCGTAACAACTGTATAATATCCACAAAAAACAGCCTGACCAACGGCTTGGTCTCCCATCCACGGAGCAACCGCGGCTAACTTAGCTTAACCTGATCGATCGACCCGTGTAGTTGTTATTACTTAACCACGAGCCCCTCAAAGGTATTTAGAAACCACAACTTTTAAATATAGTAATAAGCCATTAGCCTTGACTAGCTCCTAAATGTAGCTAAACATCTTTGATTCCAAAGCCCCTCTAAGTGACAGTGAAAATATCCTAGACTCCTTGTAATCTAGGACATTCGTTATTCATGTTTGGGCAATTTCTTGCAGGTATTTAGAAACCACAACTTTAAAGTCCTGATGTGAAGACCACGTATTTGCAATCGTAGTGTGGTACATCCCCCTGCTATATGGACCGACGAGCTCAAAAGGTGGCTAGGACAAACTGGATGCTGGATGGTGCTGGTTATTTGTTGTAACGATTTACAAAATAAAATAAAATGTCTAAGTGTATACATCGTCTCTTCCAAAATTAGTGATTAATAAGATAATAATTCTTTACTAACTCTAAAATGTAGTTATACCTAAACATCTTAACATACGAGCGAGGGGTCCATATCTGTCACATAGATTGAAAACACCTTTGATTGTGGAGCCTATCTGTTATTGGGAAAATATCTCAGACTCATAGTAGTCTAGGACATTACATAATCATTTTTGGTATAATATTCTAGCCTGGAAACTAGACAATAATATGATACCGATCATGAATACCAAATACTTCAGTATAATCACGATACGGGTATAAAAACGATATTCATAAATAATTTAATACATATCAAGACGTCATTAACCTAGCTAATGGCAAACTATTACAAAAATCTAGACTAAAAAGTTCTAGAAAATAAATCACAGAATAAATAAACACAGAAGTTCAACTTGACTCAAGAGCGAAAAATAAATAAGAATGATAGTGATACATACCAGTATTTTTTTTTTTTGAGTAGGTAATCATCAAATAACTTCTCCCGCTCTGGGTGGAACAGGAGGGCGTGTCAGACTTTTACTGACTAAAACCCACCCGTGTTCCCTCAGTAGCCTGTATGCCAGGGGAGGCGGTATCTCTTTCGAACGAACCCGCACTCCTGGCAGGATATATTCTAGTGTTAGTCTAATTTATATATTTTCTTAAGAAATAGAGAACTGAGGCGCTATCGGAGAGTTTATTCCTAGTCCTGGCTTTGATAGCGTAAACAGCTTATCTGACTCAAATGTGCTTATGTGTGCTTTATTAACAGGTTTGAGTGAGCCTGTTTAGATATTGCAAGCTTCTGCCAGTCACCGTGAGTTCGATTCAAAAGATATTGAGCTCAACAATCCGACAAGTAATATCAAAGTAAGCACATTTAGATAAGCCACGTGTACTCCAGGTGCAAATAAAGTTAGAAAATGATTAAGAACACTAAAAAGATAAGGTAGTAAACTGGCTGACTGATGCACTGGCGGAATTCCAAAAATGAAAACATGAGGTGAATTACCTACCTTAATGCAAGTGTATTATAATACACAATGTCTTCCCAAAACCTTCCACGATATATTTCGACAACTACCTTCGTTACCAAACCTTTTGTATTCGACTATTTAGTGTAACTAATGAGTACCGCAAGATTTATAGCCAGGAAAGCTCATTAGCCTATGTGATTTATAGTCCTAAGTAACGATGCTAACATTTCGTATGTAAATCCTCTTTTGGAATTCAAAAGAAGCTAAATGAGTGTATTGAAAGAATTGCGGGCACTTTATTTGTATACAATTTGGGTAGTTATTGAACCTGAACGAAATAATTAGGTTCGATTGAAGTTTCTGCGAGCAATAATTTAAATTGAAAGCCGGGATTTGAAAAACCTCTCTAATTTAATACTGTGATACTCATTTTCAGTATACAATATAAAATTGATCAGAAAACCGTAACTGTCGATGCCATTTTGTAGTGCCAGTGACAAGTTGAATAAAGCACTCAACTTGTTTGAATAATTAATTAATCTCGAACTTGTAACTTTAAATAACTTTAAACATTTTTTTCATTTGTCAGTTACGGTTGATTTTTAACCGACGAAAAAAAAAACGGAGGTGCTCAAGACGACGCGTATTTTTTTTTATGTATTAACCACGCATAACTTTTTTCAGAGTAGTCCGATTTTGATCATTCTTTTTTTATTGGAAAGGTTTATACCCCGAAGTTGGCCCCTTAAAAATTTCGATCAAAAAATTCCAACCCTGAGGGTAGGAAAACAGGGGATGATTGATTTTTAATCACAGATTTTAATACTGAGTTGTGTATTACAAAAAGTAATAAAAAAATTGAACGTTATAGCCACAAAAAAAGATAAAATAAAATAAAAAAAAATAACAAAAAAATTTAAATAAACCGCCGAATTTATTTTCAGTTTTTTCGGCAGAAAAATTTTTTGCTAAAAAGTTTTTTATAACCTCACATTTCGTCGATAACTTTTCAATCAAAATTTCAAAAAAAGTATTTTATGGGAAAAGCTGTGAATCTTAAAGTTGAAAATTTCTAAATATGTTTGAATGAGTTCATTCTCTTTAGTGAGTCAATGCGTGAGAATTAAACATGAACAGAGTTTGTTTATAGAATAGGCATAGACTATATCTATGTATATTCTTTTTTTTTCGATACACCAAACAATTAATTGTTACGTTATACAAATACTAAAATTTTCTACATGAGCCAAATTTGGATCATGTAGAAAACTTATACGTATGTCATGCCATGTAATAATTAGAGTCCATGAAATTATGGCTAGTAAAGTATAGTACAGCTTCAATATTAGTAAACTATATTATTAGGCCCACGTTACAACTAATTAGACAGATAATAATGATACAAAGTTAGACTTTATGCGTGTCATGATATAATTGGGCTAGACATAACTAATTATAGGTTATGTTACAACGAGTATGTTTTGATTGTCATGGCTAGACTAGACAGTATGCTCGTCAGGGCCAAAACAATTTTGTACTCATTGTTAGATACATTTATTTATAGTTTACTAACAGTTGTCCGTGGCTCCGCCCGCGTCAATGATGAAAATTATCTAGAATTGGCTTCTCTGGCCCAAGGCATAAATTTTCCGTACAAATTTCCAACCCCTATTTCATCTTTTTATGGCGGGAGTTTCCTAAAATCCTTTCTTAACTGACGACTCCTACTCAAAATCTACCTCTTTGATAAATTTCATATTCGTAGGACCAGCAGTTTTTGAGATTTAAATATAATAGATTTTATAAATGTTTAACAGTTAAGGTACGACCAAACCATCGCCTCTTAGAAGTAGGTACACGCAAAGTTTCAAGTTAACCATTCACAGGAAATGTTTAATTGTCAAAGAGTCGATTATTCAGAAAGATAACCGACTCTGTAACAATTCAAAATTGCTAGTTGGCTAGTTGCCGACTCCAAAGTGTAGTAGTTTCCTAGCTGGAGAAGAAGCGGGCAAGAAACTCTGTGGACACATTTATAAATAAAAATATAACAATGCTGTCAAATGAAACTACAAATAAACAATTAAGTACCTAACCTAACCTAACCGGCCTTTCTTCTCAGAGTAGTCAGATAGTCAAATATGATTGCATACTTTTAAAACAAAATGAGGTCAGCGTTTCCTACTCTGAGAACTACTCTGAGAAGAAAGGCCGGTTAGGTTAGGTTAAGTACCTACTTAATTGTTTATTTGTAGATTCATTTGTAAGTAGGTTTATACAAACACTTACAAATGAAACTCCGTATTACTCCGTGACACGGAGATTATACAAACACTTTTACATGTTTACACAAACACTTTTTTGTAAGTAGGTTTATACATTATACAAACACTTTTTTTACAAAAATAAAATCATTTATCATTTAACACTTCGTTATCGTAAGGAAACCGTTTCATCATTATCATGCTTCATGGGAAACCAAAAATTCAAAGATGTGCTGCCTACTCTCTCTTACCGAGAGGAGGTCTGTGTCCTAGCAGTGGGAACATCACAGGCAGATTATGCTAACATTTTAAAACCGGCAACCTAAAAGCTTAACGTACTATCAATCGTAATCCGAGGCTTCTGAAGAAAATTCCTAATCCATTACTGCGTAGATTTGAAAATTTCGTCTGCTCAACAAAGTAAGTAATTCAATGAATGGGACTGAACTCTGACAAATGAAAAGTCTGCATTTTATCGCCGGTTTTAAAAATCTAGATACAATCTCTGGTAAGTAAATCTGTTGTGATTTGTAATGGCGAAAGAAACAATGGCTAATCAAATTATTTGATGTTAGATTTCATCAAATGTTGAGAAACAAGCGTCTATTAAATCGAAATCCGAGGCATTACTTACAACGCCTGTAATACCCGAAGGGCTAGGTAGGAGGCAGCTTACACGCCTTTCGCCAGTTATGTTAAAGACATGTATCTAATAGAAGGCGAGCCTGATACCGTCAACCAAGCACAAATTCAGACTCCGCGCTACTATTGAAAAAATCCTGATGGAAAAGCTCAAGAAAATTAGAGAAGTTAATATTCGGATCACAAAATCACATCAAGTATAGTTTGCAATGGTGGTGAAAAACAGTTCCCGATTCACGTAGAGATTGGCCACCACTCACCGTGACACGGAGATTTTCATTTAACGAAACCGTTCAAGTGGGGTCGCCATGAGTTCGGTCTTAAAGTTTCGAAGTAATTTAAGTATTGAAGACTTTTTTTTTTAATTTTCTTTGAAGTGAGTTTCCGATCGATTTTTAGAAGCTAGCATAGTAGGGTTCTTGCGAAACATTCAACCTGTAACCGCAACACAGGCCTCCCCTACCATCTCTCCTACCCCCTACCCCCTACCCCCACCTCCCACCTACCTCTTCCTATTTTGAGAAGAAACGAAAAAGTAGCTTGAAATTGTTAATACGGATTACGGAGCGATAAAGCGATACCTATTAACGACTATTTTTTTATTATTTTATACCGATACAAGAGGCTTGTAGCTATGTAATAAATAACAATCCCAAAATATTGGGAAAAGGCTGGTAAAGCAAATGATGACGAGAGGCAAAGATCGATGCTTAAGACAACTTTTTGCAAAAATCCATGAAACGAAATTATATATAGACGGTTACGCGCTTGTGTATTACTAATATTGCTGACCTTTTAGAGTAATGCATGTAATATACGTAGAACTATGAAAATCAAAATTATAGTCACAACCACAACATTCTACGAAAAAGAAACAAATGAGTTCGTCGTAGGTAAATATAATATTTCACTTAATTTTTCATATTATCACATTACTTAACAAGTTATTATCAGATAAATATCACATTACGTAACATAAACCAACGCAAGCATAACAAAAACCTAATTTTTTGTATGTTGGCTTTCTCAACGCGTACCAGCAACGAAATTAGATGAACTTTTCAAGGAACATCGTTCCGTTTCTCCCAGCAAATAGGTTATCTATCTATAACTAATAAAGCTAAGTGAGTGGCGTGTTTCACGAAAAACTAGGTAAGTATGCTAACAAGAAAGTTACAAGTTAAACTACCTATTCAGTTTTACGAAGAGGTGTTTTTGATTAAGGACAGTAAGTTCACATGTAAAAATGAAAAACTTGCAGCTAAATAATAACGACGTATAGGTCGATCGATGGCTAAGATGCGCTTGCCAAATCCGGTTTGAGGATGGGAGACCATCCATTTCATCTCGCACTGTTGCCCGGCTGTCATTTGTCGTTTTTTTTTGAAAATCTTTACGTGTAGTCAGAACCCTGAGAAGCAGACAACCAGTCTTGCTGAGAGGTATCGTTTTACCCAGTAACTAGTGGAGGTCAGTAAGTCAATCTTCCACGGTCCTCCAATGTATTGTAATGCACTTAATTGGACTGAAAGCTGACATTGTTGGAAAAAGGCAAATGTAAAAAAAAAAATGCCAAGAGTAAGGCCACGTTTAAAATTTGATATCAGTTGTTTATTTTAAAGGATTTAGTAAAATAGGAAAATAGAAGACCAAAATACTAAGATATTTGAGCATTTTTTATCTAAACCAATACCAAGAGGTAAAACTGTTTGTTTGTAAGACGTAATCTCTGAAAGCTCTGATCCGTTTCCAAAAAAATCTTCCATTATTGTCGAGTGTTACATATAGCATACTTAATCAGCCTATCATTTTCCCACTGCTGGGACATAAGCCTCTTCTTGATGAGAGGGAGTGGGCCGTAATCTACCACGCTGGCCCAGTGCGGATTGTAGATATCACATGACTTCGAATTTTTGGTTCTAGTTCATGCCGGTTTCCTCACGATGTTTTCTTTCTTCGTTTTGAGAGCAGCGGTGACGAAATAAAATTTACATGCAATGAAATTTACACAAAGTAAAACGCATTTGGGTTCGAACCCACGACCACAACTTGTATGTCACGGCCGTTACCACTCGGCCACAACTGCTCTAGCTGAGTGTCATAAGACAATAATATTGTTGCCTTCCACGCGAATGAAGTCGCTAGCAGAAACTAGTCGTAAGTATTATACAACATGTCCTGTAATTAACGCACACCACCAAACACCCCAATTAGATTATTATGTTACAATCATTATACATACGCTGAATTTTCACTTTTATGTATAAAACATTTATTAAATTAATTGGTTATACTAATTGTGACAGAGAATTATGGTCACATTTCAAATCTACGCACGCACAGAGTCGCACACGTATAAGGTTCTAGCGTAGTAGGTAATTTGATCATTTTGCTTTGTTTTGACTGTACAGCGGAATGGGACTGAAATTACGCAGTTTTAATTATTTTTGGTACAAAAAATTACCTATGTAACAAATATCCAAACTTTTACTTTTGGAATATCAAAATAATGCAACATAATGTTCGTAGAAAATAGACAAATTTTACATAAATCAATCAAAACCACATTTGGGTCTAGATAATATTCTGTTAAAGATAGACGTAAGAACATTACTAAACTATTACCGTTTTACTACCGAACCGTAATAACGACTATATAAAATAAACCCTGTCTTTAAGATCAGAGGAAAACCATAAAACAGTTGTTTCACTCAATCTAAACGCAACCAATATTATAAGAAGTCATATAATATAAGTTCGGTATTTTACCGACATTCGTTATTTTACCGACTTTCGGAATTTTACCGGTGTTACATAATCATAATATGAACGAGTAGCAAACCAGCCGTCGGAATTTCCCGTTTTATATCGGTTTTTATGTGCACCCTAATACGGTCTGGGATATGTGGCCAGCCTTTATTATTTCCCGTTGTAGAGGTCAGTAATAAATCATCTTTGCCGATAGAACGGTAAGCGATACATACCAAGTTATATACTGCTGTTGGAGTATATAAGATATTCTTTTATGTTTTCCGTGTTTATGACATTTCTATTAGCGTATTCTGGTTCGTTTGTGGGTTGTGTTATTGTGTGGTCTGTTATTTATTGTGGAGGAAGACATCGTCACACACTATCATTGTGTTATTTGCGTTGTTTTGCAGACATTTCTTTTCGAACATAGGAAGCAATTTTGAAGCATGTTGTCAATGCATATCAACAGTATCTTTTAAAATGATTTAGATTGTGATTGAAAGTGTTATACTGTTTTACGCAATTAGTGTGCTGGACTTATCTCTTTTATTTTTCCGGTTTCATAGAAAAGAAGTACTGAGTAGAAGCCTACGCGGTCAAAATAAAACAGCAAAATTTTATTTAAGGCCCTGGTAATATTGAGTGTACTCGTCGTATTGTCGTTATGAGCGATATAATAGTTCTTACTGCAATCCGATACGGGTTAAAATCTGTTGTAGTAAATTCGAATAATAAATGAGCAATAGCACTGTCGTAAAAATGCAAATAAAATCGTATAAAATGATATATCAACTATTTGATAATAAATAATCCATCACTGGATGCAGTTTGGCATTTGGAGTTTCATGGTATATTTTTAATTATAATAATGATTGTTATTGAAGGGATAAACTGGTTTTAAACATAATTAAGAGGTGACTTTGATGATTTTTT
The DNA here is from genome assembly GCA_949987655.1 of Polymixis flavicincta. NCBI lineage: Eukaryota > Metazoa > Arthropoda > Insecta > Lepidoptera > Noctuidae > Polymixis > Polymixis flavicincta. The sequence goes on along the minus strand of OX465195.1, from coordinate 10,040,188 downwards.
TTATGCATTAAAGTATGTTTAGTTATGTTTTGAGTTGCATCACTGTATGCAAAAAAGACTTTAAAATATCATATTTTTTTGCTTTCAAAATTATTCACATTTAAAGAGGTTTACACTATATGTATACACTGGTTTAAAAAACCACTTTTTTGAGCGTTTTCAAGAAATCTCCACCTTAACAACCGATGATAGATTTCTACGCAGGTTCTGATTCATTTACAGGCGCCAGCACATCAAGCTACCCCAATCTGTAAAATTTCTTTGATAGATTTTCAACTTTATAGTATAAGCTTAAGGGTACACTGGTCGGGGGCTCGAACTCGCTGGTTGGCCTAACTAAAAAGCACGCTGTCTCACCAGGCTTCGTGTCCGACAGAAGTATTATCAAGTTTGAGGAGTTAGATGCTAGTCTACACGCACGACATTATTGAGTGAGCTACAGGACCAGTTATAGTAAAACAGGCGCGTAAAAAATTTAGAAAAGTCCTTCGGAATATCGGGTTTTCTGAAAAAACCACTGCATAAATCAATGAACAATTAAGTTTATTAAACTTTCGATACTTGAACTTTGTTGGTACCGACTTAGTTTTCGTGATTTTACACTGCTTTTATTAATTAAACACTCCCAAAGTTAGGTTAAATTAGCAAGAAAAACGAATCTTTGTTGGCTCATAACTTTTTAATGGCTTTTTATTTTAGTATTCTGTTTCCGTACAGACAATATTGATAATGAGACAAAATCATGCCGTGTTTAATTTTTGATATACATAGTCAAACAGTGGAGTAAAACCCTCCCGAAGTTTGTATGGAAAAAATGTGGACAAGTGTCACCTTAAGGTTCATGTTCAATTGCTTAATTTGCTGGCGTCTGTACCTACTGAATGCATAGGAATAAGCGTGTTGATTTCACTCTGTGTATAGCGGTGTACAGTACGGATTTACGCAACTGAATATAAACACTGTAGGTACATTCTGAAAGTACTAACAATAAAATCATATTATTTATTTCATTATTAAAAATTAAATTGTTAGTTCACCACAGATTTGATTTGCGAATTCGTCACGTGACCAATGAGTGGGCCTAGCACAAACATACGGAGTAAACGCAACGTAAATTCGGGCCTCTGGCTTGACAGCTAACTAAAACTTGCAGATGATTTTAAAATACGATAGTTTTATGCGACTGCAGCTGAATAAAACAGTGAATGCACCAGAATAGAAACACCAACATTTAATGTCTCAATAACTCCGCCAAATGAGACTATCAGAACACCGCACACGAACACATAAAACACACTTGAATTAAACATCAAAACTTGAATACAACGTAAAACTCTACTCGAGCAATAAAACCGAACTATTGGTCCTTTAAATACACAACAAACGTCCCTTACCTTTGCCTAAAACGCAGATCTTGCGAGAAATTCGAGCAATATCCCTGCCATGTGTTGTCAAACATGCAATATAAGATGTATTGCAACGTCTTATGGCGTCTCGTAAACCTCTAAGGGTCACCTAAAGGTACGCTCACACTGTCAATCTTTTGAGCAATTATTGCCCAACACAGTTTATGCAATCTAGTTTAATTCTTTAAATTGATAAGTTCCTGATTGCTTAGTTATGATGAGAGGTATCTCAATAACAATTTGGTAAATTACCTGACGTCGTAATTGTTTTTGCCAATTTGGCTACAAGGTTGCTCGTATATGGAACTACCTATTGCCAGCCTAAAAAAAGATGCATTTATTGACAAGAACTCATTTCGTTTTGTACAATTTGTGTACTTACTGTATCAAAGTGTAGTTGCAATTTAGTAATTTATTAAAATTGTCTTTGTATTTATGTGTATCTGTGAAGAACGTTGTTGATTGCACATTTGTATCACTCCTTAAGTACTATTTATTTGTGAAATATAATATGTAATTGTTTGTTCGTCTGATTAAATAATATAAGTACCCAATGTGTAATGTTCCGTTGCTTCAGATTAATACAATAATTATGGAACAAGATTGTAGACAATTAAATGAATTCTTGCCGTTAGATACCTTATCTTTATGAAGCTTACTGCACCAATTACAAAAATTGCTGCTTAGTATCGTAGTAAATATGTTGATCTTTTCGTGACGAATATTCAATCATTAAAGCCCGCGCAATATAAATTACCCGTGTAACCGCGCCTTAAGGACCACCTAAGGGATATATATTTCACTTAGAATGTGTTGCTGTAGTGACGTCCAACTCGTAAAGTCGTCTCGAGTAGAATGTTAGACAAGATTCCCTTCATTTGTTGGATATAAATTATTTGAAGGTCGTGTGGATGGGTTGTTGAACTTTGACTTAAATTATTTATTGTGCAAAGTCACGCTTTGTTAGACCCGATTCTTAAATGTATGATTCAGGTCTGATGAAGCGAATCGAAGTGCTTCGGAGCGCGAAGGGCTCTTAACCCCGTATAACCTGGCGTAATAGGCATAGCTCAAAATGAGGCGATTAATTTCACTATAAGCAGTCTAAAACTTTCCCACTGCTGGGAAACAGGTCTCTGTGAAAGAGAGTGGGCCATAATCCATCACGCGGGCGCAGAGCGTGTTGGTAGATGTCACATGTTTTCGATATTTTTGTTCTAGGATATACTGGTTTCCTCACGCTGTTTGCCTACACCGTTTTGAGAGCAGTGGTGATGAAATAATTTACACAAAGTAAAGCGCCTGTCTGGGTTCGAACCTATGACCTACAAGTCGTAAGTCACAGCCCTTAGCAAAATTGTAAATTTTCAGAAAAAACAGTCAATGATACTTACATTTAAATGATCCATATGAGAGTGTTTCATGACAAACCGTTTGAGCGTTTGATGACAAACTGTTTGGTGATGTTTTGTCTTTCAAGATTAACTTTTATTTGGGTACCGAAGCTGATGCCTGTTTTAATAAGCACTAGGTGTTTGTTTACGAATTGCCTGATGTTGGTGAAAACAAGCATACGAGTAGCAAAATAATAATAGCACTTAGCACTAGGCTACTATAAACCCCCTTATTTATAAAAGTTGCTTAAAGTTAACCAATTATTAGCGCTGTTTAACCATAGGTACATTTTTGACGTTTAAACGCCTCTTAACTTTAACCACCGTTTATAAATAAGTGGGAAAGTGTCGGTAGGTAAGTACGTACCTACCTGTATTTAAAGGTATTTCTGTTTCCACCTCTTGCAAGGCACTCGTTCCATTATGGACATTTTAACACGCAAGCTATTTTCTACATAGTTATATTGTGCCTGAATCTGAATACTGTAAACTCGTAAGAATTAATACTTAAATCCAAAGCAATCCCCAAATTGGCATTTACAATTTCTTTCACACAAATGCTTTACGCATTAAAAGATTACATTTTTTATATTTGCTCACATCACTAGCATTTTTTAAATAAATAATGTTAAAATTCTCGCTTCAATATGCTAAGCATGCACTCAAATGTATCAATGGACACATTTAAATATTAAAAATAGAACGAATTAAGAAAATGAAAACTGGCTTTTACTTGTTGCCAGACTTTGCATTTAAAACCTTAAAAATCTCAAGGGAAATGTATTTACGTTTGATGATTAAAAAGAAGAATTCCAACCAAAAAGATGCAACGAAAAGAGGCTTCGTCTCAGAATATTATGGTTTTTGAACAAAGAAGAGGCGTGTAATGAGAAGAATTTCAAACAAAGGTTTGTTTCGTCTATTTTGCGGGGCACAGCATTTTGTGGAGATTTTATGTTTTTTTATTATTTAAGGCAATTCTTATCTAGAAGTAATAATTGCTCATACACACACGCTACTTGCGATTACTATGCACTTGGGCCTAGAGACAAAATACTTTTCTGTTAGCGTTCACGCCAAACGCTACGCCAAAATGTATGGGAATGACATTACCTGCGGATAGGTTACGTCGTGTTCTGTGTGGGTGTGTGAGGCTTGCCGACCTTTTTAAAAAAACATCACTCATAAGGTCAGTAAGTATACAGGATAAGTTTTTAACCAGTGCGCAAACTGTGACCTTGAACTCAGTTTATCATTCTAGACCAAATCATCTATCAATCTAAAAAAAAAATCTGCTGTTCCATACATTTTGACCGCGTAGGTATTGCACTTTTCTATGAAACAGCAGATTTTTTTTGGATAACTGAATTTGAATTTCTGCGCTGGGGCGTCTAGAATGATATGCTGAATTCATGGTTAAAGTTTGCGCACTGGTTAAATATTTACCCTGTATTATGTCAACGATTCAAAATAAAATCTTAATCTTACTATTCTACTGATATTATAAATGTGAAAGTTTGTATGTTTGTTGCTCAATCACTCTAAAACAGCTAAATGGGTTTGAATGAAATTTGGCGCCCAAATAGATTAAAAACTGGATTAATATACAGTATACTTTTTATTCCAGAAGTGCGTTGCTGTGGTATAATTTCGGACCTCGACGCGGGCGTAGCCGCTAGCAAAACCTAGTAATGAATATTCTTTTTACATCTTCAGCTTCACAGAATGCCCTTGCTCAAGCCACCGTAAACGGCGTCTTCCAACTAATCCGGCACATCACGGCTACCGGTCCGGTTCGGACGTACATCTATATGTTCCGTGCGGTCACACTGCATACCACTACACGCTCGGTGGAGTGTGTCCATTAATTCAGATATCAAACCAGAGAAATTATTTTGTCAATTATTTTACCTTGTTTGAATAAACCTATATGTAGTTTGTAAGCAGACAATGTTTGTCTACTCGTCACATTCAATTTAGTGCACCGTCGCCCGGACGTAAAAATATCGCGGCGAAATTTTATTGCACACTATATTATACTCCCTTTAAGCAAACCTTTTTTACAGACCGTTCAACCTATTTTGACTTATATTCCGTAACCATATGGATGGTATTAAAAGCAAATAAATGGATACAATACCAACTGTTTACTGCAGATGCCATTTGTCATGCTACTAACGCAATATAGGTCAAAATCAATTGAACGGAATGTAAAAAGAGGTTTATTTAAATGTCTAATCTTATTTCAAATGCAGTATAGATTTTCAACTCTCGGTGTTAAACATAGCATTGAGAATCCAACAGAGAGCTTCCCAGCCAGCCCAAAAAACAAATTGTTCAATTTTCAACCCTCTGCGCTAACGGGTGCGTAAAAAATCCCACCACGATTTTTAACGTCCGTCCAAACGTGAAATTATTCGAGTCGTTTCTTTATACCTACATGTTCCTCTTATGTATTTTTTCCACGAAACTCTAAAAGGAATGTGAGATCAAAAGGATATATCATAATCAAACGTAATTATGTTATCTTGATCGTTATAAAAATAAAAATATAGCAGGTACCCACATGAAATTATTCGCACGTGTACATATCTTAAGCGATAGAGGAAAAATGAAGCCTAAATTTGCGTAACTTATATCATCATTATCATCATATTATTATCAGCCAAAAAACGTCCAAGCTGGACATAAGCCTCCCCAAAAAGGGGGGATTTTCCATAATCGCCACGCTTGGCAGGCGGGTTGGCGATCGCAGTATGGTGTAAAAGCCATAGAGAACGCTGCTGCCCATTCTCTAGTAAGTCCCTTAGTCGCTTTCTACGACACCCACGGGAAAAAATGGGATGGTGCTATTCTTTTAAGTACGGCACACGTAACTTGATATGTAATGTCCTTTTGTTTCTGAAATGTATACATTCTTACTTGTATTTTCTATGATACTTATTAATAATACATAATAAAGAGTACATATTTCATTCCATTCTTAATTGTAAGCCTTTTCATCACTCAATATTTAAAGAATTCAAACTCAACATTTTGTTAAATCACTAAATTTTAGTTAATATTCTTTTTCTTTTTTGTAATGAGCGTTTTGTTTGTGCGGAATAAATAATTTTACTTACTGACTTGTTTTTCAACGTTCATGGTGTACTCAATTGTAATAATTGCAAACATCTAAAATATTAAGTTTATTTTATTTTACTTTATTACTAACCTATTTTTGTCTAATATGTGTAAAACTTTCTAATCGTGACTTTGGTTTTTATATGTTGGATTCGGGTGGGTTAGACACCTACTCGACACTAAAGACTGGACACACGTGTGTCCAGTTGGTGAAACTGAAAATTAGTGTCACTTATTATTTTGTCATCTGGACACGCCAACATTTTTACGCGACATAATATTATTTCAGTGACAAATAAATATAATTATCTTTCTTACTTTCTTTTCACGTTTACTGTTTTCAAGTTACACTATCAATTAATTGGTATGAGAAGACAGTGAAATTATCACCTTCTGCTACATTTATCTAAATAAAGTTTACCTTCTTCTTTTTCTATACATTTCTGTTAGACGCCATCTCCGAAGTCACCCCTTTCTTTTCTCATCATCTGCCTAGCCTTTTCCCAACTATGTTGGGGTCGGCTTCCAGTCTAACCGGAAGCAGCTGAATACCAGTATTTTACTTGGAGCGACTGCCTATCTGACCTCCACAACCCAGTTACTGGGTAATACGATACCCCTTGGTAAGACTGGTTGTCAGACTTTCGGGCTTCTGACTATCCGTAACGGCTGTCAAAGATCCACAAATAGCAGGCAGGACCAACGGCTTAACGTGCTTTCCGAGGCACGGAGGGGTCTTGGTATGTAAAGATGGTCACCCATCCACGGACCAACCGCGGCAAGCGTAGCTTAACCTGATCGATCGACCTGTGCAGCTATTATTACTTAGCCATAAGCCCCTCTCCCCCTTTCTTTTCTCCAACCACATAATCTTTGACAATCAAAATAGCGCAACTTTTCCGCTCTCTCTGATATCATTCCATTCTGAATAGGGATTGTTCATAAATGACACAATGATTAGGTTCTGGACCATTGTCAAGAGAGAATATCACGACTCGTAATAAGAATTCACTCATAATAGAAAATGATTTTGCTTGAATACCATTTTGTAAGCTGGCAACATAAAAGGATTGCCTTTAACGTGAAAGAACAAAGGAAGATGTAATTACGAGTAACACTCCTAGTTATTGTAGAAGATTTGATAGTTCATTTTGTCTGAATACCAATTAGATTGTTGAAATTTGTTTAACGCTGAATTAGAGCTTGGAAAATAGTTCTTTAGATACAGCTTTTTCTTTAGCATAATTATAACTGGAGGAGGATTAAATAATAAATAATAATATTTAATGCAAATGCTCCGAACGTCTGAGGATGGGTATTAATTAAACATGAAATTTTGTAACCAATGTATTTAATTTGTCAATCTACGAATTATATAGGGCAGCAATCAATGTGTGACCTGCAATAAAGAATTCAGCACATCATTGCGAAGAAATGGTTACCCAGTTATCAAGAAAAAAACATCTGCTGTTTGGCTGTGAACAGTCATTTTTTTTTTAAATAACCAACGAATCTTCTCAACATAGAAGGGTTCAGAATCATGTACTAATTATGAACCCTTCTGCGAAGCATTGATGCTCGTGAAGGCGGCGCACGTGAGGGAGAGGCAGTATATGCGCCCTCAAGGACCTAGCCTCCGCAGGAGACGCCCTGGGCATCGGGAATCCCAGGCTGATTCCCGGCCACCATAAGCGTGTGCTTACGGACGGCTAGTAATGAGTAGCTCGCTATCCGGTATGGACAAAGCCCGGGTCGCGGGGCGTTGTGTTCCATGCGCGCCTCAAAGAGATGTCAGCACAAACTAATGGGGCCCGCAAGGCACGATGCCTGCCAGGGGTGCGAGTTGTTCGAAAGAGATAACGTGGCCCCTGGCACACAGGCTACTGAGGGAACACGTGTGGGTTTTAGTCAGAAAAATTCTGACGCACCCTCCTGCTCTACCCAGAGCGGGAGAAGTTATTTGATGATTTCCCACAATAATTTAACAAAATATATATATATATATCCTATATATGGTTATATAATACATGGTTACATATTACGCATCATTTGATCCCTACGACCCTGTCTAACAGTATGGTCAACCTGAAAGTACTTCAGTATTGAATAATTAAAGCCTATGGTTTAATCTCCGGCTTAGACACTAAAAATGCCATACCTCATGTGATTATAGATGTTCAGAACGTGCAAATAAGAACCATTTTCATTTATCTATCAAGATAATCTGTTAAAGCAAGTAGACGTGTAAGCGCGGGAACACGCGGAAAAGCGCGCGATTTTAAAATAGCGGACACCCAAAACTCGCGCGTTTTCTACGCAACGCATAAGTCAGCACCAACGCACGGCTTACGTAGTTGTAAATCATAAATGATTTATTTCGGCATGAATTACCTCGTAGGTACAAAATCGTGTTAAATGAAATAAAGCGTGATAAGAGGCAGTAGCCATTGAGTTATTAATAAGAGTTGAACTGACCTACAATTTTAAATTAATGACCTACGTAGTTTGTTGTTAAATGTAATTTAACGCAGTCAGGTCACGCCTCGGGTAGTTAGTGTGTTGCCATCAAACTTAAAAAAAAAGTCTACAAAGTAGCTAAAAAAAAAATTTAAATGAATCAACTGCCTATCTGACCTCCACAACCCAGTAACTGGATAATACGATACCCCTTGGTAAGACTGGTTGTCAGACTTTTGGGATTTTGACGACCCGTAACGACTGTCAAAGATTTCCTTATGACAGCCGTCTTGGTATGCGAAGATGGTCACCCATTCACGTACCAACCACGGCAAACGTAGCTTCTTTTATTACTTAGCCATAAGCACCTGCTTGTTCCGTGTGGTGCCGGACGTAAAAGAATAGCACCATCGCATTGCTTCCATTGGGTGTCGTAGAAGGGGACTAAAGGACTTACTAGAGTACGGGAAGCAGCGTTTTCTATGGATTTGACCACAATAGTGCGATCGCCAACCCGTCTGCCAAACGTGGCGATTATGGCAAATGCCACCCTTTTGGGGGAGGCTTATGTCCAGCATTGGACGTCTTTCGACTGATATGATAAAGCATCTGCTTAGGAACGTATTGTTATATAATTGTATTATTATATCAGCTCCAAAACGACATCTAATAAAAATTTAAAAAACCCCCGACCCTAAAAACTTTAAAAGGTAAAAATAATAATATTTATAGGCCTTTTAAGATGAAGGTAATATTTTGATCAAGGCATTGTAAAGGCGGGGGACGGCTAATGAAAATGCTAGGCCTCTGTTTGGCGTTTTCATTGACCGTCCCCCGACTTGACAATGCCTTGATCAAAATATTACCTTCATCTTAAAAGGCCTATAAATATTATTATTTTTACCTTTTAAAGTTTTTAGGGTCGGGGATTTTTTAAATTTTTAATTTAATTTTTATTTCCTGTTTTTTAAACTTAATGTCTCGCTCGCTTAAATCTGCGCATCGTTGCGTATTTTTCCCACAGTGAAGTTTGTTACTAATTTATCCTCATTCCTCGTCCTGATCACTATTTATCTATAATCTATTCATTGAGACCTTTTCAATGAGCCCAAACACGATACTTTTGCTGTTTGTTGGTGAGTAACTTGGGCATCCTGGACATTCCAGGTATTGCTCCAGCATTTCAAGGTTACTTTGTTCGTCTAATATCATTGAAGTAATAGAATACCAAATTTCGAGTTGATCAGACCCGTGGAAGATGCTCAAATCCCTTCATCAACCAGAAAAGAGCTGATAATCTTCAAACGGCTGAACCGATTTTGATGAAACATGTCTAAGAACACTCCCGACTAATACACCTTTCAAACAAAAAAAACAAAATCAAAATCGGTTCATCCGTTCAGGAGCTACGTTGCCTCAGACACACACACACACACACACACACACACACACATACACACACACACAGACACGTCAAACTTATAACACCCCGTCGTTTTTGCGTCGGGGGTTAAAAATAAACCACCATTATCCCAAAAATATAACACCAACAATTTCAGAAGCAGACACCGAAAAAATATATACTAATGAGCGATACCCGTTGAAAGGAGAGAAAAAAACAGGGTAATTTGTACTTCATAAACATAGTCATACAAAAAACACCCCGTGATTTCGGCCCGAGGACATCAATCCAACTTTTTAAATTAAAGCGAGCAAAGAAATTCAGGATAAACGCGAAATGAAAGAAACACATTCAAGTTTTACTGAACAATTTATGGAATAGCGATTTTTTTCCAACACTCACCATTTGTTTTTTTTAAGGTACCGTACCTCAAAATGAAATAATGAACCCATATATTATGTTTTCGCTGTTATTTATCTGTGTGTTGACGTTTTATAGAAGTAGCTGTTTTCGATTGAAAATAGAATCAACTTTCTGACGCCATGAAGAAGGCTGTTAGAGGAAGCATTTACCGAGTGGTACACCCTGCAGAATACCGCATAACTAGAAGACGTGTCGCATGTGGTTGCGATCCTCAGCATTGAAGGAACGGCGAAGAAGAAAAAGCCGCATTAAAGCCAAAAATTATAAAATGAAATTCAAATAATACAATAGTTTCGTAAACCTAGGTACCTAACTACTTACCTACTTCTTCTGTTATTTAAGACCGTCAACTATGGCGTCTTAACTTTCCATGAGCAAGTTTACCCATGAGTAACTTATGAATATGAATGAAATATCTCTCAATTTTTTGCATCGCTTTATATTAAATGGTGACAACAAATGTTTAGTCATTAAGAAATACTTAGGTACAGTATTCAAGGATAAAGTTGCACATAGAAAGTAAAGATTTCACAGTTGGGCGAATGGTTTTTTTTTTTTCTAAAAAGATTATCATCTTCATGAGATTAGTAAAGCAAAAGTTTCCAGTGGTACTGTTATTGTTAAACTACAGAACCCTTTACCAATCCAGTTGAACGTGATTTTTTTTTGTTCGCACTAGAACGGGGTAGCAAAATGAGGTTGTGATAATACAGTTCCTCAGCTCTTGTTCCTGTTCATCTAATAGAGAAAACAATACAATAATTAGGCTTCAGAACCCGCTGCGAGTCTAATTAGTAGACGGAATAGAAATTGTATTGTTATCGGTACACATGGTGTACACTTTTTTTTGAGTTTGGGATATCATCAAATGACTTCTCCCGCTCTGAGTGGAGCAGGAGGGCGCGTCAGACTTTTACTGACTAAAACCCACCCTTTTTCCGTCAGTTGCCTGTGTGCCAAGGGCGACGGTATCTCTTTCGAACAACCCGCACCCCTAGCAGGCATCGGCTCTTGCGGACCCCACCAGTTGGTGCTGACATCTCTGACGGCGCTAAATGGACTGACGTACAGAAACACGTAAGTAATTTATTCAAACTAGGCTAAGAGTCAGCACTTTTTGAACGTCAAAATTACACAAAACAGTCCTCCCAAAACGCCTGCCCTTTAACAATTCCTAGTGCTTTAGCTGGGTAGAAGAAGTGGTCCAACAAACTCCCCAGCAGCACAGTTGTCTGTTAAGTTAGAAGAACTTGATTCTGTTCAATAATAGGTAAGTAATTAACATTACTAAACACAAAACATGAAATTAAATTATTTGCCAAATATCAGCTAGCACACGTCAATATACCAACTAGACAGTAACTAAACTCAAGCAGAAATATTAATAACACAAAACAACAAACGTAAACGAAACTCAATAATACCCACATGAAAGCCTCCAGGCATAAAGGGTGTGCCCGCTAACTTAATATGCAATGCTGCATTATGTTCATTTAGATTTAAATAGAAGTATTTGTTTTTTATAAAAACACTTCATTACTAATAACAATGACGAACCCACGGTCAGCAAGACGACCAGTCACAACAAGCAGCACCCGTTCACGCGCAAAACGCAAGGATCAGCCATTGCTCGCCTCGCCTTATTTGAGGGAAGGAGGCAACCCGATCCCCGACGCTACCGCAAGCGGTGACATCTAAGGGAGCATGACGAACTTGTTTCTGGATCAGTATTCTACATCCTTCATTAAGCCGTTGGTCCCGGCTGTCTTTCGTAGATCTTTTACAGTCGTTACGGGTCATTCAAACCTCAATAGTCTGACAATCAGTCTATCCAAAGGGTATCTTATTACCTAATAACTGAGTTGTGGAGGTCAGCTGCATCCGGTAAGACTGGAAGCCGACCCTAACATAGTTGGGGAATAGCTAGGAAGCTGATGGTCATGATAATAGTTTTGCATAATGTTTTGGTAAAACTAATAATATACAATGAAATCAAAGTTTAAAAATATCTAAATGGTGCATCCTATGATAAAAATCCAAATCCAGTCGCGAAATCAGTTCGCGATGTGTGCTGAGTTTATTCTGGACAGGCAGATGTTGATCCTACATCCATCATTGTCCAACAAAATTGTTGGTACTATGATAACTAAAACTTAGAGCTCATTGGGATGTGTGCCCACATCACAATAAAGTGTACAAACATTACTAAGTGTCCAAAAAACTTCTGTCACTATTCAGTTTTAAACTGTTTGTCTGCCAAAATATACACAAAATAAAATGTTTCTTAAACAAAATCCATTTCAGCTGATCCGCTAACAAAATTGCAAACTGCTTTAAGCTTTTATCGTTTTCTTAGAGGGTTTTCACATCCGATGGAATGTAATTTTCTGTCTTGGGGAACTCAAACATTGAGTTTTTAAAAATGTAAGGAAATGTGTAGAAGCTGTCACAAAAATCGGATTCGTGGGGCTGATAGCTAAATAGTCACAGCGCTACGGGTCGATTGATCAGGTTAAGCAGCAATTGCCGCGGTTGGTCTGTGGATGGGTGTCTTTGCACACCAAGACACCTCCGTGCCTCGGAAAGCCCGTTAACGTTGGACCCGGCTGTCGTTCGTGGATCTTAGACAGTCGTCAAAAGCCCGAAAGTGTGACAACCAGTCTTACCAAGGGGTGTCGTTTTACCCAGTAACAGGGTTGTGGTGGTCAGATAGACAGTCGTTCCATGTTAAATAATTATGTATCCAGCTGCATCGGGTTAGACTGGAAGCCGACCTCAACATAGTTGAGAAAAGGTAGGCGTTGACAGCATGTCACTGTAGTGCTTATTCAAAAACCCTTTTGAAAAGCATTAAGACAGTGATGGCTAGCAAAAAGGCTATAGCTATGGGTAATAGATGATCGGTACTTACTGCGAGCATTCGCTTCGCCAATTTATTTTGAAAATTTTGTTGTACGAGCTTTTGGTACGCAACGAACATTTATTCGTGAAATGAACGTTCGTTCGCGTACACAGCTATTATACAGGATAAGTTTTTAATCAGTGCGCAAACTGTAACCATGAATTCAGCATATCATTCTAGAGCCTAGCGTAGAAATTTTTCGTCGGTTATACAAAAAAAAAAACAACTGTTTCATAGAAAAGTGCAATACCTACGCGTTCAAAATGTTTGGAACAGCTGTTTTTTTTTTTTGTATAACCGACGAAATATATCTACCGTGAATTCAGAATACAACGTGTTGTTTTGCATCCTCGTCAAATTCAAGGAGGTAACTATGCTAATGATTCTCGACACGAACCAATAATAAAATAAGTAGTTTTTTTTTCCATATTTTTGGAAATCGGCTTTTGGCATTTCTTTTTTCGGTCACGAATGTTAAAACGCGGCCCGTGTGATACCGCACTGTAACACACAGCGATATAGTCGTGCGACAATGCCTACTGCATACGGAACGGGGCGATTCTGTTCTTTGAAAGAGGTGTTTTCTGAAATACTGTTAAACTAAAAAAAACAAGTATGTTTTCATTAGTGAGCAAGTATCGTAATTTTATTTGATTATTTATGTCTTTCAGAACAGCCTCCTGAAATTTGACGAGGATGCAAAACAACACGTTGTATAATTCTATACCCCCAGCGCAGAAACTTTTAAAAAATTCTACGCTAGAATTTATGGTTACAGTTTGTGCACTGGTTAAAAACTTATCGTGTATTTTATTTATTTTTGTGTTCGGAATCTAAACTGCCCATCACTCTCTTTTCTTTAGACTAATTTATTAGGGGTCGGCGTAACATGTCTTCTCCCATACTTTTCTATTAGTTCTTGTCGCGGCAGTGCAAACTGTTCATTTCGCGAATGAATGTTCATTGCGTAACAAAAGTTAGCGCGAATTTAATAAACAGATTAGCGAAGCGAATGCTCGCGGTAAGTAGGATCTATTACGCAGTGTGGGGACACTGCGTACACAAAATCCAAAATCAAACCACAGTAAGTTTAAGGTAGACCTTATCATTTGCTTCGCTAATCCGTTTTACAAACATTCATTATGCGAGTTTTTTTTTACGCAATTAACATTTATTCGCGAAATTAACAGTTTCGATTACCTTGATTATGATTTCGGCCCGTTTCTTCCTGTGGGTGTCGTAGAAGGTGACTACGGGACTTACTAGAGAATGGGCAGCATTTTATCACCATACTGCGATCGCCAACCCGCCTGCCAAGCGTGGCGATTATGGCAAAACCCTCCTATGGGGGAGGCCTATGTCCAGCAGTGGACATCTTTCGGCTGAAATGATGAAATTGGGCAGACAGTTGGAGTTACATCGATACCGAATATAACCCAGTCACACCTAACAAAAAAACACACCAAACAGTGTGAAACCACCCTTAAGCTTCTTAAGAAAGTTATCAATAGAGTTGCAATCCGGCCATTTCAAAACCCATTAAATTATTTCCATCCTGAATGGAAGAAAAACTTAAAATGCTGTTTATCAATCGAGGAAGCTAGAGGAAGCTTATACAACGTTGTTCAATAAACTGCGGACCTGTTGCAACATTGAGCTCGATTTAAAAGATGGCTTTGTGATTTTGTTGGCGATTGTGATTCTGGTTTCGGTACTAGTTTTCGACTGTTGAATACTTTCTGTTGAATACACATCTATAAATTCACGCGTTTTCCCCATGGGAGTAGGCAGAAACTATAGAACACTACATTCTAAAACCCTTACATACACCTCTTGCTTCGTTCATACGGTCATATACGAACGCCGGTTGCGAGTAACAGCTGATCTTTCTGAAGAACATCACCAATAAGATCAGTATACGTCCTTCTAGAGTATTCCCGGCGTTTCTATTCACATAATTTCCTTGTAAATATTTACACATATTTTATTAGTCGCCTTTCGTTCTTCCTCTCAACGCTTTCTGTAGATATTACCTATACGTTTAGTTACGTGATTATAATAGTAGCGTGTGCTTTAGCCAAAAAATCGAACATGACACATGTGACATCTGTAGGTAAACCGGAGATGGACCAGCATACGTTACGGTCTAGAGAGACCTGACCAGCAGTGGAAACGTTATAGGCTGAATATGTTGTACGATTTGTTGATTGACAAATCAAAGCCTAGGACTCCTCAAGAACCATTCACTCGTTGAAGCAATTTCAACAAACTCTAATGTAGTTATTGTCTCCCTCAAAGTCTGCAGCCGCTTTAAATGTTACCAGTACTGCGAGCAAGCAGTTACCGTCGCATCCTATAATCATTATAACTTAGTTTTATTAGTAGAAAGACAATAAAAGACATCTGCGAAAGCTGAATGTTTTCTTTCAAAGAGCTTTGTTTTCCCCAGGAAAAATACAAAAGAAAGAAATAAAAATAGTTTAAACTCTCATTCAGTTCAGATAGAGTCAGAGAAACTTATTATTATGCTAATTGTCTAACAATTAAAACTGTCCGTGTCTTCTAATTGCAATTCCTATCAAGGCGGAGCTTGAGGAGAGGCCTATGGTACAGCAGTGGACGTCTTTCAGCCGAAATGATGATGAATGCCTGTATAGGTAAAACTTGTTTTACAACTTTCAAGCTTTTTAACGGACTTCAAAAAGAAGGAGAATTTCGCTGTCAATTTTACTACGGATGGATTTCAAAAAATATTTTTTTAATGGATAGGGTATGCATCAAATCAAATCAAAATCATTTGTTTGCCTAAATAAGGTACAGAAGGTTGGTAAAATGTACATGATTGTTCTCTTATTCTGCCTTTAATTTCAGCGCGCAAGTATATAAATATAAAGTTTAAGAATTATTGATCTTAATCACGCAGTCATTAAACAAAAAATCCCATTAAAATTGTGTTATTGAAATAAATAAATATTATAAATGAATTTAATAGTAAATGTCAATAAAATGAAAAAAATAATATAAATGTCAATAATAATAATTATGTCAATAATGGGAGAGATTCGCCACAAAATGAAAATAACAGTCATAATTTAGAAAGACCGTCCAATTTACAAAACTTACAATTTATGATTTAAAACTCATGTACAGTCACGAGCAATAACATGTAAACACATCGCCAAATTCAAAAGCGATTTTCTTTTAAATAGCGATTGCAGCCTTGAGATAACTTAGATATTTCATTACAGTGTGTGTTCCAAAATATTATTTTCATAATGAAATAAGATTACAATTATTAAAAGTGGAGAAAATTACTTTTAAAAGTTGGTAATTGTATACATATTATTGCTCGTGACTGTACACCATAAAAGCATTTTCAATTAAAAACCTCGTCAAATTACTTTTAAATCTAAAAATGATAGCGTTTTTCTTATTTTTTTTACTTCAGCTACCGAAGCAAAGTTAGTAAAATTTATATACTACCCGTATTTAAATTTTACTAACTTTGCTTCGGTGGTTTTTGCGTTAGCCTCAATCATACGTTTTTAATGCAATATATGTACCTCGATGATAAACTGTTGGTTTCTGTCATGGTTATTTACATTACAAGTACTGGAATACGAATTGGTGTCGAGTAAAAATAAAAGTATAAACAAAAAGAAAAATAACCGACTTCCGAAAAAATCACTACAGAGTGAAAATATAATTATATAATGTCGGAAGTCGGTGACAAAAAAACTAAAATATATACCATCGAAAGATACCGCCTTTGAAATGAAAGTAGTTTTACACTTTGCAGTGTTTTTATGGAAGTCGGTTGTTTTTTGTTAAATCTTTAGACGACCCGTAACGACTGTCAAAAATCCACGAATGACAAGCAAGAATGGTGATCCATGTTCGTTTATTCGACGTGTAAAGAGGTCTTTGCCCTCCGTTGGGACGGTTACAGAATGATATAATTTTGACATAAACGTGAACGATAGCATCAAAGAATACGCTTTCTTTGCTCAACTTGTCTAGCCTGGCTTGGTTCCAAATTGATCAGTAATTTATATCGAATTGATATAGCTTCTTCAGACTCTTCTATGAATGTACCGTTTTCATAGTAGCTGTAGAACGAATTGTTATAAAGAATAAGCCTTTTCCAAATGATTGGGATATACAATTCTCAAGAGATTGTTATGTCATTTAACTCGTACGTTTCAATGTCAAATGTATAGTCACCTAAAGAGATGATGATCGGATATCATTGATATTTAGTAAGAAACCGATGAATTATATTCCAATAAAAAATAAATTAATAAATAGGAAAAACCACATTTAACAAATTTAATTTAATTCTAAAGAATTCATCGGTTTCTTATTATAGTTCACAAGTTGCCTGTACATCCAGAATACCCTTAGCACTCTGCTGATTTCGTAACTGGCTTACATTTTATCATGGGATGAACTATTCATTTAAACTCTGATTTCGAGGTATCATCATCATCATTTCAGCAGAAAGACGTCCACTGTTGGACATAGGCCTCCCCCAAAAGGGGGATTTCACCATAATCGCCACGCTTGACAGCTGGGTTAACAATCGCAGTATGGTGGTAAAATGCGTAGAGGACGCTGCTGCCTATTCTCTAGCACGTCCCTTAGTCGCCTTCTACAACACCCATGGGAAGAAATGGGATGGTTATTCTATTACGTCCGACACCACACGTAAGGTAGGTGTTTCGAGGTATGTATAATATTTATAACTCCTAAAATTATGCAAAACTATTGTCATTTGTATAATTATACACCGTGACATTTTATACGTCTTACAAAGGAGGTCCAATCAATGTAACCGACATAAAATACCTCTCGGCGTGATTAAAAAATTGTTGCCATTAATTAAGATTTTATGTTCAAAGATAAATAAAATAATTTACTCATATCAAACGGTAGAAGCTACCTACCCAGCGCACGAGTCGAGCAGCACCCTAATTGCGTAATTCACGATTAATCATAATATGTTTAGTTTTGGAACAGATTGTTAAACCATTGCTTCATAGGTATGTTCGAAAAATGTGCTCCACAACGTAAATAACGCAATGAATATTGTTGAACTGTCAAATTGAAACATATTTTGGTTAATCGTGTGTTACGCAATTAGGGTGCAGATCATTCCATTTACATTACATTCCATCTCCAATTTTCCATAACAAGGGTGTTTCAAACAACATCATGTGTCTTAGTGAATGATATTTTTTTATTCATACCCATATTCATATATACAGGAAAAGTTTTTATCTAGTGCGCAAATTGTAACCATGAATTCAGCATATCATTCTAGAACCCATAGCATAAAAAAATTCGCCGGACATACGAAAAAAAAAAATCAGCTGTTCCATACATTTTGACCGCGTAGGTATTGCACTTTTCTATGAAACAGTTGATGTATTTTGTATAACCGGCGAAAAATTTCTGCGCTAGGGGTTCTAGAATGATATGCTGAATTCATGGTTACAATTTGCGCACTGGATAAAAACTTACCCTGTGTATTTTTTTTTTAATTGTGATTGATTAGTATTCATTGGGTACAAGAAGTGGGCTGCCATTGTAAGACGATTAAAATGCCACTGTGTATAGACCGGTATAACACAACGATTAGGCGTCATAGTACAAAAATATTAAAAACTATTGAGTATGTATACCTACATATTTTATAGGTTTGTTTAATCCTTATCATTTCTAAAAATCTTTAACATGAATAAATATAAAAACTCTCTGCGATCGAGAACATGCCAAACATTCCCTAGACAGAATATTATTATTCTCAAACACTTCTTCGAAATTCAACCTCACGTTTGAGATATTTGAACTAAGACTTGAATTTAATTTCAATATGTCTTCGATCAGGCGTGCAAACTATTGTACTTTTCACGATATATATCCACACACTTTGAGTTCATTGTCTAGCAGTATCGAAAAGTATAGAAAGGACACGTATCGACACTTGCATATATAAATATCAATTGCTTAGAAAACATCGCATCAAGTTCATAGCTCAGTTGACAAAAAAATATAAACAAAAAAAAAAAGAACTTCGATAGAAACAAATTGAAAATGTATTGAACTTTGCTTATGTCGTTTGGCATCAGTTCTATTGAATTTCCGTAGAAAACTTTAAGCCTGGATCTAGATATTCGACACCTTATTTGCTGAAATCGATACGCACGATACACATACGTTTAACGTTACATGAAATGTAACATTATTAAAATATATACCTGATATAACTAGCTGTCGTATTCTTCTCTCGATTCATTCAGTTTTCCTGGCGCAACTTATCGTCACAAACCTGTAAAAAATAAAATGTAATTAATGATGGAATAATTTGTGGGTCGACTTTAGATAAATAGTTAACACATGCTTAATTTTATTACCTGATATAACTAGCTGTCGTATTCTTCTCTCGATTCATTCAGTTTTCCTGGCGCAACTTATCGTCACAAACCTGTAAAAAATAAAATGTAATTAATGATGGAATAATTTGTGGGTCGACTTTAGATAAATAGTTAACACATGCTTAATTTTATTTTTTGCAAATATTATTTTATTCATACGTACGCTAATATAGTCATATTATGATTATTCATTTTATACATTACACTTATAAATATGTAAACAATCAAATCAAATACACAATCATCATTGAACAAGAACGCTTCCAAATGCTAAACTTTACTGTAGAATACATTACTTACACATTGCGGGTAGTTAGGCATAATTTTCCTTCGCACATTCCACTTTTCACAACACCAATAATTATTATTATTCACGAATTAATGTCATCTGCTCAATGTCCGTAGGTCACTGCAAGGATCCAGCAGAATATCATCGTCAGGTATATACCTGACACATGCTGAGCTGGACTCCAATTTAGTGCAACTTTTAGACGCGCACCGCAGTTTTGTACTCCACCGCACGCTATATTATTTGAATGTAAAATTGTGTCATAGCTTAAAGTGTCATCACTATACTTATGGCATCCTTTCTTCTTTTTTTTAGTATATTGGCACATTGTTGGCATTCGTTTTTATCTCATCTTGCTTTGTAAGTTGTTTTGTGTCTTTTGTATGCACCAAATAAACGATTTATCTATAAATCTTATCTATTTGCAAAATATTGAGCAACTCGTTTTCGTAGATTCAGTACCATGATTCTGAAAAAAATCTACGCATGGGACGTTAAAGTACTCTTCTATGAAACAAAAGATTTCAAATTAGATAACTGACGAAATATTTCCCCGCTAAGGGGTCTAGAATCAACTGCTGAATTCATGGTTACAGTTTGGGTTGGCGTCGAAATCCCTGCGACCCTGCATACAATGCAACAGAAAATTTTACACACGTTGATATAAGTTTTTCCGCTTAATTCTTGAGTTATACTCGCCATAAGAGACATCAACATTTATTTCTGTATGCTGTTTTTTTTTTGGTGGGAAATCATCCAATAACTTCTCCCGCTCTGGGTGGAGCAGGAGGGCGTGTCAGAGTTTTACTGACTAAAACCTAGTCGTGTTCCTTCAGTTGCCTGTGTGCTAGGGGCACGGTATCTCTTTTGAACAACCGCGCCCCTGGCAGGTTTCTGTATCCCGTTACAAGGTAAGTTGTTTATAAGTTCATCAATCACATTTATACTTAGTCTAAAAACGTCCTCTGTTAGATATTTAGTTAGATGACATACAAATAAAACAATCTCCATCGCAACAGCACTCGCATAGACCGTTAACCCTTTAAATTATAAACCTGACAAACTCCGACAACCATTCAGCCTCTTCAAGATAAAACTACAATGGAAGAGGAACATCCTAATTAGCCGCACACTTTTATGTTTTCGGACCAAGGATTTTTTTAGAGTCCGATTCAACATAATTTTGTGCCGAAACTGAAACCGTAAACGAATTTTCGGCCCTTTTGATACTTTCGGCTGAGACCGAAACTGATGTTACTATATAACATCAGTTTATAGAAGAAAGAAAGAAAGAAAATACGTTAACTTGCGGCAAACATGACGCAGGGAAAGAACACAAACACAAAAATAACAAGTTGGAGTGTTTTGTATTTCCTAATATTGTATAATACGAACTATTGAATATAGGGGCAATTTTTCATCATAAGAGTCCAACGAGTTATAAACCATTATTTAGATATCTACCATAAACCTTCAGCTTACGAACGCAAAGAATAGCGTTTGATACAGTTCATAGGTGAAACTGAAACTACGGCCGAAACTGGCTTTTTTGGCCGAAACTGAATAAAATCGTAGCCGAAACCGCAACTTTTCGTCTCTAGAAATTTGAATGGGAACGTCGTCGAAAATTTTCGCAAGAGCGCTACCCCTTGAAATAACAAAGCTAGCTGTAATTGTCTGACTGTCGTTTCCTTCAAATCTTAGAACTTGGAATGCTCGGACTGAGTAAGCTACTGGCGGTGGGATAACGGAAAAAATGGTCCGCTTCTCCATTTTTATGATTTTCTAAAGTGGGTCGTTTGGTTGGTTCTACATAATTGGGCCTGTTTTTGGATTGTCTTCTTTTGGTGGTTCAACGTTTTGAGGAGTTGAAGTTGTTTTACGGTGTTTTATTTTTTGGAGTTCAGTCTTTATGATTTAATGAATAAGAGTCATTATTTCACTATCGTTTTTATTGTGCCAGAATTAAACAATGTCGGTCCCACACTTTGTTATTTTTGCTTTCCATTTCGAACCATATTAGTGATTGTTGGTGTCCCTGCAAATAAATTTAATTATGAATTGGTTTAATGGATTTTTGACTTTATAATTGAAGTGTAAAGACTACTACAATTTTTTTTAGACACACAACGGACTAATAGAGTACCAGTACTTTTCACAAGCTTCGCTCCGTCCTACAAAATTTTCATAATAAACCAACACTTTCCCATTTCCTTTTTAATTTCCTTACGAAAACAAAAAGGCCTAACTCATTCCGTTTCAAAGGTAAATTACTAGCCGCTCTCGTTATTCGACTATAAAATTAAACGAGGTCAGTCCGTTATGGCGTCAAAGTGAGTGTGTAATATTAGGCACACAGACTTGTATATTAATTAAAAAGAAATTGCGCTTAGCACGCGCTTTGCTGAGGCACTATTTTTTTTTTTTCAGAAATTAATATTTTTCCTACAAAAAGCGGTGTATAGGGTTTTAAGGTCCCGTAGGTAAGTAGTAATTCTAAGGTCTCATTGTTGTTGAAACTGACTTCAAAATTGTATTGTAACCTTTTTCGTTTGTTTATTACAAAGTGTTTTAGGTTTTAAAATTAGGAATAATTAAGGTATATTGTAGCCGTTGGGATAATCCCGTTTGAAACTATACCTTTTGCGCATTTAGTTCTTTGCTAGAAACGTACGAGTAGATATTCTTTTCTTAAATAATTGTTGGTTTTAGCCAGCTTAAATGTATTTTAACTTTCTATGCAAAAGTCAACTGTATGTTATAGGTTCGCTTTGTTGGTTTGGTCACCTTAATTATATTCAGTTAATTTTATGACTAACATCGTCTTTTTTCTCGCATACAATTTTCGGACATTTTGTGTTAGGGAAACCAACAAAGCGAACCTATAACATACGGTTGACTTTTGCATAGAAAGTTAAAATACCTTTAAGCTGGCTAAAACCAACAATTATTAGATACTGGCACATAATTTACATCTATTGCAACTGTTGAAGATATGGAAGATCGTTTGTAGCAAGCAGGATTTAATGTTCGTTTCGCCAAATTTAGCCATGGAACCCTAAAAATATTTTTGTTGGATATTTTCCACAATTTCCCGCGCACCCTTTCAAGTAGGATATAGGTGGGTCCCTGAAAATCAAGTTGAGATTTCCCTCATGGGCCCCCTGAGTGGTGGCATAATTTTCTGTTATAAGGTGATATCAAAGGGCCGGTTCAATTTCGTAAAAATAATAAGAACGTTGGTTTTACACAATACCTGCGCTTAGAAAATTTTGTAAGCATTTAGGCTCATTTTGATAAACCATTTATTCTACGTTCTGGCTCGTTTTATTGCCATTTATTTTTGAAGTGAAAATTTCTTTAGACGTGTTAAGCGATCTTTGCTATAGCAAAACTTTTGGGATCACGTCACCGAAATGCCAATGTGACCGCGTCACCGACATTCTAAAATCATCATCATTTCAGCCGAAAGACGTCAACTGCTGGACATAGGCCTCCCCCAAAAGGGGGTCTGCCATAATTGCCACACTTGGAAGGCGGGTTGGCGATCGCAGTATGGTGGTAAAATGCATACAGAACACTGCTGCCCATTTTCTATTAAGTCCCTTAGTCGCGTTCTACGACACCCACGGGAAGAAATAGAATGGTGCTATTCTTTTATGTCCGGCACCACACGGAATTCTAAAATAACGTGTTGTTTTGTTTTTCCAGTTGTAAGTGTTCACTTCCGTCAGCAGTTCCCATGACCGTCTTTTTAAACTTGGTATTTTGATAAAGAGAATTTTTGTCGTGTATTACTTAAAAATTTAGATTACTAATATATTATAGGTGGCACACCGAGTATCGTAATTTATTAAGTCATGTATTTATTTGAACCGCAAATAATTCCCTTTTTTCTTTGCTTAAAAATATTAATAAACACGAATAAAATGAATACGCCTCTTTTTGCTAAGAATATCAATGATATATTTCCCGTTTCATAAAATAATTTATTATTACTACTCGTATTTACAAAGCAACTGTTCTAAAATAAATTAACCACACGAAAGAAGAATTGGCCATCAACCGGGCACAATTCCGGGCTGCTTTTGAGTAATGCCATATAGAAATACCCAATAGCACTTTGGCCGACCCGGGAATCGAACTCAATACCTCATGCCGAGAAGTAGTGCTTACGACCAAGTGACCAACGAGGCAATTGCAAAACTGATGAACTTTATGTTTTTGTTTGTTCACACGTTTGGAAACTAAATTGTGAACGCAGCATAAACGGAAACTCTGATAATACAATGTGAGTTGTATCATTTAGGGCGAATTTCACCAAACTTTTAAACCTAGATTAAGTCTTATTCTGAGAATAAATTTTGATTTTTTGACAGATTTTCCACAATAGAATTGTCAGACGTAAATTTTATTCTACGGATAAAAGATATCGGACTTTGGTAAAATCAGGCCTTAGTGCTGTAGTTGAGAGTTCTTGGTTGAATTCTGGTGAAATGTGCGAACGAACGAATTCTTTAACTTTTGGTGTAATTTGTGTGAAAGTTCCGCTTACTCATTGATAATTAATTCTCTAGCATGTTTCTATGTTTTTACGAACTAACAAAATATCTATATTTCTGTATGATATGTAAGTTTATTAATTATACACTTTACTAAAATGATGATGAAAAAAACGTCGACATAAGATTAGCTAACGTTCCCAAATAATGTTATAAAGTTATAACGCACCTGGTATGAACCACCCCTACCACAACTCAGGGTTCATAAGTACGTTCAATGTACCCGTAGGCAGTCTTCCCTGCTCGCAATAATGCTGACTGACTAATCTTTTCACCTGGAAAGACCAAAAAATTTTTATTTAGGACACACACAAGAATTACAAACAATAGAATAACATTAAATCTGACAAGATCAAAACATTAAGAACGGTTCAAATCAAATAATTTTATTTCATATAAACCTGCATGGGCACTTATGAAACGTCAGAAGCTAGGTGCACGGTTCCAAATTGTTGTTTCCTATGGAGAAGGCTCCAGCAAGAAACTCCACGGTTACTCTTTTAAGGACATATTTAAAACTTAGGTTAAAACTAAGAAAATAGTGGAAGAAAATATAGTGTGTGAGAAAATAAAAAATGTGTGTGTGGCTAAAAAGGCTCTTACAATCTCAGTATGATGCTTCAATATTTGAAAAAAAAAAAAAAACAAATACCGCAGCGTGGTGCCACGAACACACTTCATATATGTTCGAAACATAAAATAAATCCCACTATTCAGACCCAGTATTCTCATGACGCCCAAGTATCTGTTGGGTGTCCCTGTTTAGTTTAACTTAAAGGAATGAGTAATATATTCATCTGTATTTAGAAGTTTTTTAAATCATCACTTTTGCAATAATTATTTTTTGAAAAACATCATTAAATTTTAAGTATAAAATCAGCGATTAAAATTGAGGTTAGAAAATTAACTTAAAATGTGAAATAAAAAACAATTTTAAGGTTATTTCAAATTAGAATTTCGAGTATAAGTATTCAATTAATCAAATTGGCTCGCAATTTATAAGTGACAAAAAAAATTGGCGTCCACAAGTACGTTTCACTATTAATTTGTTTACATTTTCATCACATACTTTTGGAACAGACCATAGTCAAGATAAAGAATCGAACCGTACTAGATACATTATCGAATTCTGATCTATTTATAGTTTCCTTTGTTATGCAACAGAAATATCCAATGTTTAAATTGCAGACGCAAATATCCACAGACCAATTTTGTCATCAGACGCATAAATGGCCAACCGCCCACACTTCACTAGACTACATACGGAGACACGATAATCCCCTGTCACTTGTAATGACACTGCTAGTCAATTGTTCGACAATTACGTCACGACTCGACGTCAACACGGGAAGCAATCAGCTGGCGACCCTTTCAGAAGTAAGGGTCAATGCACTGACAATGCGGTTTGACTGACAGTTGGTCGTATGTGGGAAGATTGGTTGTGTGGTTTCAATTTTTGCAGGGCTTGGATGTCTATTGACTGCATTTTGTATGCAATTCAAGCTTTCGAATCGAGACATTTTGTAACGTGTTCAAAATATAAATAGTAATGGCTCCGTTTGAAATTCATTAAGGGTGCTTTCACTATATACCAAATTTTATTTTGGCTACGTAATAACAGCTGCACAGGATGATCGATCAGGTCAAGCTATGGTTGATCCGTGGATGGGAACATCTTTACTTACCAAGAGTCCTACAGGCCTTGTAAAGTACGTTAAGCTGTTGGTCCCGGCCGTCATTTGTAGATCATTGACTGTCGTTACGGGTCGTCAGAAGCCCGAAAGTCTCCCAAACCAGTCTTACCCAAAGGGTATCGAATTACCCAGTGCAGTTACTGGGTAACCAAATCGGATTTTCGAATTAATCAGTGGTAATACGAACCAGAAAAACAACAACGAATGCTAGCCTATCTTTACGGACGCCATCTTTAAATCAGAAATCCTTGAACCCATAGTGTTTTAGTACAAAAATTGATATTAACACACCCATGAGCAAAACTCTAAACTATGATTACAAACATTGACTATGCTTACGGTTGAAGTTTGTAAACAATTAAAAGCTGGTAAACAAATCTTTTATGGTAATTGTGAACAAAATTGCATTATAATTAGTTTGAATTTGTTTTATCGATAGTGGCATCAGGGATATCGACGTACCAACTTTACAGTGGATAAAGTACATTTAAGATTCTGAAATTTCACAAAAAAAAAATTTGCTGTGCCAAACGTTTTGACCGCATAGGTATTCTATATTGCTATTGCTTATTGCTATTCTATGAATCAGCAGATTAAAAAAAAAACCGACGCAATTCTTTTTCGCTTTCTTAAACCATGTGATAAATTCATAGTTTCAGCGTGCGCATCGATGTATGGGCCCTGTACTTCTTTTTTTTTTGTATT
This sequence comes from Polymixis flavicincta, assembly GCA_949987655.1. Taxonomy (NCBI): domain Eukaryota; kingdom Metazoa; phylum Arthropoda; class Insecta; order Lepidoptera; family Noctuidae; genus Polymixis; species Polymixis flavicincta. Next base: position 10,013,394 of record OX465195.1, on the reverse strand, counting down.
CCTTTATATAGTGATCTATTTGAAAATCAAGTCACAACTGAACACAGTAGCGACATGAAGAAAGTGATTCCCTCGTGGCTTTTATTAAAACTTTAAAAGTTTATAGAAACTAGTTGAATGCTAGCAAAAGTTCTAGCGGTTTCTTAGGAAATTTTGTAATGTTATTTTATCTGTGGTCACGGAATTGGTCTCTAGGTAGCATAAATGTTCACGGTGACCACTGCAGATGACCGTCGGATATAGTCGAAGTTTTATGAGAAACCTGTCGACGTTTTCGAATAAAATTTAATATAATCTCATTCAAAATCATCCATGTTTCTTACTAAACTTGAGTTAAATCCGACAACACAGGTTATTTATCTCTTTTGTTGACTGTACCAGTCCAAGGCAAGATAAACATGAACAAATTGTAGATTTATGTGAAGTATAATATTTTAATTTTTGATTTTGACGCTGCCAAAGAGTTTTGTTGATCTAAACGTCTGAATAAGACTATATTATTAAAGTTCTGCTATATTTAAGCTCCATTGACGTACCAACATCTCCTCAAATAATCTCATCTTCAAAGGTCAATGATCCTTCAGGAAAGTAACTTCAATGTTCCCTTCAAATTTGCTCCAACTACAGCTTGGATTAAATTCCGCTGACGTAAGAACCTTTCCTTGATGACAGAGCATTTTATAAAGCTACGGATAAATGGTATATCAGGATAAGTATGGGTTTTTAGGCAAATATCTACTAGAGCAGCGATATTGGAAATTTTGAGTGCTGTAGTATGTGTTTGTGTGGAATGTTCTAGTCATTTTTGGGTAACAACACAATTTAGATAAAAATCTGTTTTTGTTTTTTAATCTTCTAGTCGAAATGAACGTCGTTCTATGTTAATAGGTTTGATTTCCACATTTAGTCCTTGTGGAATATTGTGAGTGGGCCATGGCAGCGTCGGTGGTTATTCTTACTAGCCCACTTTGCTCCAGAAGTTGATTATTTCTCCTGGTCTATTATGAACATCCTTGTAAGAACTGGAGTTCGAATCAGGAGTGAAGAGATCCGCAGGAAAACGAAGGCAACCAACGTAGCCCGAAGAATTGCCAAACTTAAGTGGTAGTGAGCAGGGCACATTGTTCAAAGAACAGACGGCTGATGGGGCCGAGAGATTTAAGATAGAACCATAACCAGTCTGGCTGTTTTATTCTTCGTGTCATATGTTGTAGCTGGCTGTGTCTGCGGCTTCGCTCGCGTGGCTTTCAGAAATGTATCCCACGGGAACGTGCTACTGGAACAAAATGTAACGTCAGATAAGCCAGTGCCACTGAAAGTGGCGTCAAAATCGGTCCGTTTCGGAGACTAGCCGAAACAAATTTACAATTTTTTTGACATTTTTTTTGTCTTTGTTTTGTTTTATGTAAAGTATATATAATTTTTTTAGCGTCTGTTTAAAAGCAGCATTCTTTTGACATTCCAAACCAATTATTCCAATTATTTTTGTATATTGCATGTATGTTTATATAAATCAACTAGTTCTAATGGTTTATTTTTGTGTAGGTATTGCATGTATGTATAGATAAATCAACCAGTTCTAACGTTTTATCAAGCAAAATTTTAAACTCGCACTCAACATCATCACCTAGCCTTTTTCCAACATGTTGGGGTCGACTTCCAGTCTAAGTGGATGCAGCTAAATACCAGTATATTACAAGGAGCGACTGCATATCTGACCTCCACAACCCAGTAACTGGGTAACACGATACCCTTTGGTAAGACTGGTTATCAGACTTTCGGGCTGCTGACGACTCGTAACGACTGTCAAAGATCCACGAATGATAGCCGGGACCAACGGCTAACATGCTTTCCGAGGCACGGAGGGGTCTTGGTATGTAAAGATCGAGACCGCGGCAAGCGTAGCTTAACCTGATCGATCGACCCGTGCGGCTGTTATTACTTAGCCACATTATTTAGCTCACATTTGACATCAAATTCCCATAATCATTATTCCCAGCAACACCTATGTTAGCTTTGGCTCCGTTCTTCAAACATCAATTACATGATTTCCGTACCGTCACCAGTTTCGACATTTCATATCACGAAATCCACAAATTTATTGCCTATTCGCACCTTTCCATTATTAAAGGCAACGTTAATAAACCGAATTTCGTTTCTAAATCAAATATCAAAGGCTTTATGCCTCCAAATTGGCAACAATAAAAGATTGGTAAATGGATCTCGCTTGCCTTCGGGCTATGTAAGTACAGCGGGCGCATCGGACGATTCTAGTCGAACTTTTTTATTGATAGTGTCTTGTTTCGAATTTTTTAGTGTTATTTAGACTGTTTCGTTTGAGCTTACATTTCTTTATAGTTGTTTTTTTTTTTTGTTCTTTGTAGCTTTATGAGTGTTATTTGTACAAATAAATAAAACATGTTTATCGACTGCCTCGTTGGTCTTGTGGTCGCAAGCGCTATTGCTGAGTCTGAAGTCTTGGGTTTGATTCCCAGGTCGGGCAAAGTGTTACAGAGTTTTTCTATCTGGATTTACTCTCTGGGTGGCAATTTTAAGTGCCACTTACGAATTGAGAGCATTGAATTGTGTTGTATATGCCACCGTAAGATTGTGAACACCGTTAGCATATAATTTATCTCCCCAGATTATTGACTGTCGATAATTTGTGAACTGCAAAAACCATTTACAATTTAACGCACTATTTTTCGATACTTTATAATCTGTCCGTCAAATTGTGAACTGGTATCAAGACGGATAGTACCTTGCGCTATTGTAAATAGTCAAGCAACTGCCACTAACTTGAAAGTAGCGCTCGCTCGGCTCGCGCGCGCCTGGTTGCAGTTCTAACCTAACCAATTCGGTCGGTAAGCAGTATGGTGCAGTTTACAACTTTTCGACAGTTTATAATCTCGCTAGACAGATTATAAACTAACGGTATTCACAATCTGGTGACATATTTAGATAAAGCACTTGATTACATTCTAAACTGTGTTAATAATATTTAAACATACAAATATGAATTATTAACAAATTGACACGCGTCACAGGCGGTGAGCGAGAGTACCTACACGGGATCAACACAGAGTTCGTTGTCATGGTAATATTATAAAAAACTTCAAGCATTCAAAATTCACACACTTAAAAATTTAACCAAAAAGTAAAAAAAAAACTTTATTTTCCTTTAAGAATGAGAAAATCAAAAATCAAATCAAATTATTTTTATTTCATATAAACCTGCATGGGCACTTATGAAACGTCAGAAGCTAGGTGCACGGTTCCAAAATGTTGTTTCCTATGGAGAAGAGCCGGCAAGAAACTCCACGGTTACTCTTTTAAAAATTATTGGCTTTACCAATGTTTTCAAATTACAAAGATAAAATGTATGGGAGGACAGTGCAGGCCTGTCAATAAGTACCAGGTACTTATACGAATACAAAGAAAATTCCCATTCACAATATGTAAAATAGTCTACATAAATAAAATGAACCTAATTAAACATAGTGATATGATTAACATGACAATCACTAAAAAATAGTTGAGATTAAAATTGATGTATAATGTCAAATAATGACGAGAACATGTCAGCATTGTAAAAATGAAAAGAATAAAAAAGAACATTGAGAGCAGTTAATAGACTTTCACATAGTTATGCTGTTAATGAGGTACCAGGAAAGCCACATGTGCAGAAGGAATTAATGCCAAACTTCCCTGTCTTCAACGTAGTCTTTTATCTTATAATATGCTTTTTTGATAAGGACACGTTTGATGTGCGTTTTAAACTTTCCATCGCTAAGTTCTGTAACTGACTTTGGCAACTTGTTATAGAAGCGGATACTGTTTATTAGAAATGATTTGCTAGTTTTAGTCAATCTAAATTTTGGAATCACAATTTCATCTTTACTACGTGTATTCAGATTATGGAAATCGCATCGTTTTTTGAAAAGGCCTAAGTTTTTGCGAACATACAAGATATTTTCTAGGATATAAAGAGACGGCAGAGTTAGAATATCAATTTCGCTGAATTTGTTTCTAAGAGACTCGCGAGGCCCCATTTTATAGATTGCGCGGATTGCCCTCTTTAATCCAACCTCAATGTGGATCGATTTCTTTGCAATTGTGTTATTCAAACACTTATGGTTGTTGAAAAAGTACCATAATTAGCCTATTATGGTCCCACTTCTGGGACTCAGGCCTCGTCTCGGTGAGTGGGAGTGGGCTGTAATCCACCACGCGGATCCAGTGCGTGTTGGTAGATGTCACATGTCTTCGAATTTTTGGTTCTAGGACATGCCGTTTTCCTCACGATGTTTTCCTTCGCCGTTTTGAGAGCAGCGGTAGCGGTGATAAAATAATTTACACAAACTAAAGCTTAGTCAAGTTTTAGAGCAAAATAAATATATTTTCCTTTAAGATCTTAACGACTTTTTGATACCTAAATTTAATATCGACAGTATACCAAGAATTTCCGAAATAACTAATCTGAAAAGGGATTCGAATTTCTTGTTACTAACAATAATGAAGATTTAGTAAATCTTAAAATCGCTTTGTTCGGTTCTCAGAAGAATGGCTCAAAACCCTTGTACCTAAGTGTAGTCAAGGTCAAAACTGAAAAAAAAAACAACCTACTTCCAGAAAAACACTACAAAGTGAAAAATAACTTTAATTTCGGAAGTCCGTGACTTTGGATATTTATTTTTATTTATTTTTTGTCACCGCCTTCCGAAATTAATTTTTTTTCTACACTAATTCGAAATTTCATCATCCTTGGGATCAAAACAATGCATATTTATGAGACAGCAGCAATCGTGGTTCATTTGCTGTCAATTTTTTTAAGAGTTAAGTTGTCTGTCTTTGAAACGCATCATCAGATCGACATGAAATTTGAATGGGACCATTTGAGAATAAACCCCTTTTGAACACTATAACACCCCGTCGTTTTTGCGTTTGGGATTAAAAAATGAACTTCGAACAAGAACTTTGCAAATCGGTCTATATATGACGGAGATATGCCCGAACCTCCACCTAACTCCTAACCGTAAAAGACTTGTACCTTCCTTCGTCAGCTCAGCGTCATGAGATGATGACGACCATACGCAAATGTCTCAATAGCTTTAGAAAATATATGAAAAACATTGTTATAATATATTTTTATGGGTTGCCCTCGATTTCCCTGGGATTCCATCATCAGATCCTGACTTGATGCCAATGGGACCACCTCAGTATACTCTTTCAAATAAAAATATATTTTGAGAATCGGTCCACAAATGGGGGAGAAATCGGTGAACATTCATAAAAAATACATACAGTCGAACATAGAACCTCCTCCTTTTTTAAGTCGGTTAAAAAGTAAGTAAAGTAATTTACTCGTAATTGCCTGAAACATAGTCGGTAGAAATAGTGGGATGTTCATAAAATGTAAATAGTTTAACACAATGATATCCAAAACCTTATTGGATTATGACCGTGGCCCAACTAACCCGCGTGGTTTGTCGATATTATGTAGCTTATGTCCTGTGTCAAGGTTCAAAGTGTACCCAAACCAAATTTCATCAACGCTGTTGCAGCCATTGCGGAGATTAGCCGGAACAAACAGACTGAATATATTAAAAATGTTAAATTTACCGTATTTACTTCCGCACGCATTTACTACAAAGCTGTAAGTTGTGTTTGACTTAATTTTTTTTTTGTATGGATGACAACTTTTTTTAAACTCCATGTTCAGCTGCATCCAGTTAGACAGGAAGCTGACCCCAACATAGTTGGAGAACCTGCCAGGGGTGCGGGTTTGTTCGAAAGAGATACCGCAGCCCCTGGCAAACAGGCTACTGAGGGAACACGGGTGGGTTTTAGTCAGTAAAAGTCTGACACACCCTACTGCTCCATTATAGCGGGAGAAGTTATTTGATGATATACGACCCAAAAAAAAAAATACATAGTTGAGGAAAAGGCTAGGATATTGTTTGATTGACACCTTTGCAATACGCTTCTTACTTCTATACTGTAGTAAAATTAAAAGTCTCTTTCGTGTCTTTTTTTGTTGGCTTATTTTGACTGCGTTATTTTGCTAAACTATGTAACGAATTTTGATGCGGTCTCCATCAGTCATCATTTAAAGAATTTATACCTTCTGGAAATGTTTATGTAAAGACACATCAAGCTATCCCAAACTGTCAAATTTTCCCAATTGAACTTGAACCTTATTGTTTTGCAATAGAGTTGAAAAACTATCATAGTTTGACAGATAGGGGTGGGTTGATATGCTGACCTCTGTACATAGTACATTAATATTAAACTTACATAAGTTATGTGAATCTTGGTGTTTTGTACGGTTATAAAATATCACGGTGGGATGTTTTTCGTTATCCATTCTTCTTTCTTTGTCCAGGCTATCTTTCTTTGGAACGCTTGCCCCGGTTGGTCCGTGGATGGGTGACCATCTTTACATACCAAGACCCCTTCATGCCTTCGAAAGCACGTAAAGCCGTTGATCCCGGCTGTCATTCGTGGATCTTTGACAGTCAATACGGGTGGTCAGAAGTCCGAAAGTCTGACAACCAGTCTTTCCAAGAGTTAACGTGTTACCCAATAAATGGGTTGTGGAGGTCAGATAGGCAATCGCTCCATGGAAAATACTGGTATTCAGCTGCATCCGGTTAGACTGGAAGCCGACCCCAACATAGTTGGGAAAAGGCTAGGCAGATGATACTGATCTATCTTTGGAATACGCTCCCTGTGAACATCAGGACAGTAACCAGTCAGTAAAAGTGTAGGCACGTAAACATGTTCGTCAAAAGTTGGCAGAATTATCCAACTATGTATTAGTGTTTATTCTTGTATTTTATAATTATTTCCTACCTATCTATCCCATATGTTGCATCTGCCATGTTTTGTCTCTACATAACCCTAAGGCTGACTGCTAGAACATGCCTAAGGCATTAAATGCGCCTTTTTACAGTTTTTGAAGTGAAAACCTCTTTAGGCGCGTTGAGCACTTTTTGGGTGAACAAAAATCATGGAACTCGCGTCATCGTCACCGAACGCTTTCCATAAGCTATATGTATAATATGGGTGAACGAGCACACGGATGAGTCAGGCGTTGATGTCTTTTGGAAAAGTCCCTTTCTTTCATAAGGAAATTCTAATATTCTTTTATCCCTTTCTTTCCCTTTGTATTTTTATCATAAAATCTGTGATGTTACCTTTAATGACTGAAGCTGATCGCTCGTTAATATTTTTTTACCGACAGCAATCAGGACTCAAGGACCCAATGTGAAATCCTGTATTGACGATAAAAAATACACACGTAACACGTTTTTCAAGTTTTCATTTCTGTGGGTACTCCCGGAGTGCCACTGTTTTTTGTTTTACTTGTGCAGAAAGTTTTAGTAAATAATTATATAAAATTAAACGTAGCTGAGTGTATACCAGTTCAAATAAATTGCTAATATTATTTAGGTGGTAAATTTTTCTTCGAATTTCTATATCGCATGATATATCATCGTATATGCGATGCGTACAATTTGCTCGTATGTAGATACGAGTATATCTACATACGGGGCAAATGTGATCAAGATGGAAATACGAAGAAAATATAATAAAGTTCGTGTGTAATGTAAAATTGGGTTGAATTCCAAAAACACATTTTCGAATAACATTACGTATGTAACATTAAATCTGATTTTAATTATACTTAGAACTGGCAAATGCTGGGCGTTTGGGGTAGGCGTTCTACCTTTGAAATCAATCAATACCTACTAATAATATCTGTGGAACTACTAATCTCATATTTTTTTTGCATTTGATAGTCTAGTTCATGATAAAGGTTGTAGGTTATTTAACATTACACTAGGCCGCTAAAAAGCTGACCAATAAGAAAAAAAAAACAGAAGGAATGCTAAATGAAAATGAAGTACCTAATAAAACGGGAGGACGATGCTTTGTGCCACGGTGGCTTTTTTGTTTTGTTTTTTTTTTAGTGTGGGATATCATCAAAAATAACTTCTCCCGTTCTGGATGGAGCGGGAGGGCTTGTCAGACTTTTATTGACTGAAACCTACCCGAGTTCCTTCAGTCGCCTGTGTGCCTAGGGCTACGATATCTCTTTCGAACAACCCGCACCCTTTGCTGGCATCGCCCCTTGCGGACCCCACCAGTTGTTACTGACATCTCTTTTAGGCTTGTGTGAAACACAACGCGTCGTCGACCCGGGCTTGCCCCTTACAGGATAGCGAGCAACCCATTACCTACTCGGATTCTGCAAGGCCGTGCTGCGCCGCGATGGGCTTAGGTTGGGAGCTGAAATGTTACGCAAAATAAGTCGCGGGTAGAAACTAGGCAATAATAATACATAGCATTGACTTACTATAAAAACAACCAAATAATTATAGTTATTAGGATCAAGACGTTCTTTCAAAGGACATTGACAAAAAATTGGTAATTGATATTACTTTTGACCATTCCTAACAGTGAGGTTAAAATTGACGTAACACACAAATTCAAATGTTTATTGCTCAACACAGTACATAATCATACATTTCTATATGTCAATTCCAGTGACAATTCCGTTCAACAACATCCATTGCATTGCTTACTTTCTTGAGCAGATGAATTGTTCAAACCTATGCATGGTGGAATTTCTTGAAAAATCTTTCGGATTGTGATGTAAGGTGTGTTACGCAATTATTACGGTGCCGGAACGATACTAACCTAGAACCTCTGCCAGATACTTACATGCATCGATTAATTATTGATTACTAATAAAATCATCAATTTACTACCCATTTTTATGCGAAAGGAAGTCCCTACAATAGTTTGTTTGATACTTTCATGCCAAAACCATTAAACCAATCAACCTGAAATTTTGCACATACGTTGTAAGGTGTACAGAGACAGACATAGGGTACTTTTTATCCCAAAAAAAAGTACTGTTTCCGAGGCAAACACCAATAACGTTCTTATGATAATAGATGGCGCCACGTGTCTTTCGAATTATGATTAAATTATTATATTATTACAAGCAGAGAACAACCGAAATTGATTGCAAAATTGCCAAATTCTAAATTAAAGCGAGCGAAGTCGCGGGCAAAAGCTCGTAATGTTGTAAATGTGAAAGTTTGTGTATTTAGATGTTTGCTACGCAATCACACAATAACGGCCGAATGGATTTTGATTAAATTTTGCACACAAATAGTTTAGTACCTACCTGAATAAACACTTAGAAGACTTTTTATCACGGTAGTACGTTCTCGTGGGATAATTACCGACCTCACAGCGGGCGAAGTCGCTGGCAAAAGCTAGTTTGAAATAATAACTAAATCCAATCTTAAAATATTTGCCATACAAACCTAATCAAGCTTACTATTTGTCTCGAAAAAAATACAAACAAAATCGACGACAAAAACCATATCATAATGAAAGGCTAAACCAGTCCCAAACAATACGCAATCCAGAACCAATCTCACAAAATTGAACAAAACTGTCAGGTTAAACTCACAGAAACAGAACAGCAACAAAAACATGCAGAATTCAAGCGATCGAAGTTCCGGTGCCGTATCGCGAGAACGAAATTTGAAATTCGATAGCAATCGCCGTCGCCGGACGTCAGCGACGTGTCCGGGATGTATCCGGGCCGGACGAGGCGAACTAATCATCCGGTAAGTTTGACGGCACTGATAATTGACTATTGAGTATTTTTGGAAGTAGTTTTGTAATTGGGTGACTTCCCAATTTAAATGGAGATGCTGTGATTTGTATGTATTGTTGTAGAATTGGTAGAATAATGTGGAAGAGTAAAAAGTAGGAATCGTCAACCTCGTGATTGTTTTTTATTTACTACTTTTCACAACAATTCCCAGAAAATTTAAACTTCATATACAGAGTTGTTTTGATAGTTTAACAGTTTTTCTCAACACTTAAGAAGGAAAGAAAGAAGAAAAATTATTTGAAACACGTACAGGAAATAGAAACAATAAAGAAGAACATTAAAACTTTTAAATTAAAATAACACGTTGGTGAAAACAAAAAAAAAAAGAGGAAGACCTGTGCGAGGCCAAAAAGGTTCCTATCTCAGCATAATGCTGCGATATTTGTAAAAAAACAACTACCGCAGCACTGATATTCACATCGGGGCCCGCTGTGTTGCAGCGGACACACGGGCATAACAATTCATCTCACTGGACGTTAGTAAAAAAAAACGATATTTAATAAAATTTAAATGTAAATGAAAACCAACTTTAATCCTTGAAATCCTAACCTGCACCCTAATTGCGTAACTTACGATTAATCATAATCGGTTTCGTTTTCACAGTTCTACAATATTCATTGCGTTATTTACGTTGTTGAGCAGACACTTTTTTCGAACATATGAAGCAATGGTTTAACAATCCGTTTCAAAACGATACAGATTATGATGAATCGGGAGTTACGCAATTAGGGTGCTGATCACGCAACGTCAAAGTCATACGTTTTGTACCTATACTATTTTATAGTAGGTGTGACCTAAACATGCACTTTAGTCACGCTTTTCTGTGTAAAAATGGGCAACGTAAACTGTCACAGCGAGACTTAAGGTTAATCTTGACGACATTTTTTCCATACAAAATTCGGGAGTGTATTACTCCACTTTTCGTCAATGTACATACATCAAAAATTAAACATGGGTTGGTTTTGTCTTATTATGAGTATTATCTGTACGGAAACAGAATACTAAAATAAAAAGCCATTAAAAAATTATGAGCCAACAAAGATTCGTTTTTCTTGCTAAATTAACCTAACTTTGGGTGTTTAAAGTAATAAAAGAAGTTTAATATCTCCAAAACTAATTCATTACCGGCAAAGCTCAAAAATCGAAAAGTCCAATCAACTTCATTGGTCATTCGTTTATGCAGGGTTTTTCCATAAAACCCGATCTTCCGAAGGATCTTTCTTCGGAATATTTTTTACGCGCCTGTTTTACTATAACTGATCCTGCATCTCACTCGACAATGTTTTGCGTGTAGACCAGCATCTAACTGGCCATCACGGGTACTGCCTTTGTTGGACATGATGCCTGGTGATATAGCGTGCTTTTTAGCCAGGCCCACCAGTGAGTTCGAGCCCGCGACTAGATTCCCCTCAAATATAAACGGGTTTAGGTTACACAGTGCCTAAATGTCATTTGTTTCTTATTTCTAAATGAGTCTACTTTAAATTCTAATATTTATCTATTATTAGGTTAAATTTATAAAATATGGTCTCAAAAAAAAACTATGTTTAAAGTACATACATAAAATGTTTATTCGAACAATTTGAAGTATCTATCGGAATAAATCAAATAGGAAACAGTTTTCCTAGAATATCGCTAAAATTTGAAAACATTTGTATTTCTTATTTTTGTTTTTAAATGACATAAAAAAAGGATTTTATTTTTAAATGTTTTGCGTGGCGTGAAATATTCTTCGACTTACAGTCAGAGAAAGTAATTGTTTACGAAATGGATACATAACATAAACTTGCCGTGTTATGTTATGCAGTTCATATAACTATACGAATGACGTAATGTTGTGATTTGAAGATACGGACAATTTAAGTTGTTAGCCAATTTGGTACACAATTACTTCCTGACTTCAACTGTATTTAGTCATTCTAGAGTCAAATCAAAATCTTTTTATAATTTTTTATCAAAAGATTTTGATTTGACTCTAGAATGTAAAACCTGTACAGTAAAAATAATAAATGATAACCAACTTCGATTAGGGTCATGCTAAAGCTTTATCAAAAGCATTTTGCATAGTGTCATGTATTTTCGAATAGACCTAAGCAGTGTTTGAAAAGTATGGATTTTGCACACATATGCACTACATTTCGCCAGTCATTATCCATTAAGTGCGCAAAGGTGTGATTCGCAACAAATGAGGAACTCGAAATAGGATTTCGCGTATTAGGCGCGGATCAACAATGCCCTGATTAAAGTGGCGAATGATCCCGAAACTGTACTTGTTTGATGTAGTGATAAAACAGAAGGTTCAAACTTATATTCTACTTGTATGTTTAGATGTTTATGACTTAATCACGCAAAACGGCTCCACAGATTTGGTTGTAATTTGGCAAACAGACAGTATTGAACCTGCATTAACACATTTGATACTTTTCAACTCGGTCGTATGTTCTCCTGGGATAATTTCGGACCTCAACACGGGCAAAGCTGCTGGCAAAAACTAGTATGGATAATTAAATCTGAAACAAAGCATTCCAGCTTTTTATCAAGTTTACTACAATATTCTTTCCGTTCTTATATTTTTTCTTTTTTAGCGTTTTCAAATTCTTAACTCTGTCTGCGATCATCTTAGCATTTGCTTCTCTCCTTGTAATTCAGCATTTGTAGATAAATCTTTTCTTACATCTGGTCGTCTCTTTAGTGACCATTCATATTTCATAAGCATATTTGTTTATAAAAACATCATCATTTGTCTAAAATACAATAAGAAAAAGAGAAGAAAAATTTACAAATGAGTATCTGTAAATAAATTTTTTTTATTTATTGAAACCTCGGGTTCTATGACTCAATCATCTATATTTAATATAGACTCCATATGGTGCCGGACGTAAAGAATAGCACCTTCCCATTTCATCCCATGGGTGGCGTAGAAGGCGACTAAGGGACTTACTATAGAATGTGCAGCAGCGTTCTCTTGCAGTTTACCATTAAACTGCGATCGCCAACCCGCCTGCCAAGCGTGGCTATTGTGGCAAACCCCCCTTTTGAGGGAGGCCTTTGTCCAGCAGTGCACGTATTTCGGTTGAAATGATGATGATGATTTAATATAGGCTTTATTGTGATACTATCTTCATAGTTTGTACAAAAATCTATTGGGTTATTAATTATTGGTACCGACTTACATTGTATATTATTTATTTGTAAAAGTAGATCTTCTGGTTACATCTTTGTTGGAAAACCAGGCAGCGCCCGCTCTTTGCAAAGGGCTGACTACGTACGAAGCTTGTTAAGGGATTACGTCGACCTTTCATTCTGCCAATACAGCATGTCGTCGCAGATATGGAGATTCAGAGAAAATAGGAAGGGCGTTTTATTTGTATATGTGAATTGTAAAGTTAGCATTTAAATTACAGCTGCTATTTTGAGATACTGCTACCTATAATTGCTAAAAGTAAAATGCTTTCAATAAACTTGTCAAATTGATTTTTGTAGTAGGTACTGGTTTTCTTGACTTATATGTATAGTGTTCCCCGCTTCTGTCTCATTCTTGATGATTGAAGCCCATCTGATGAAGGTTACCATCGTCAATAGCCGTTAGTTACCTGGGGGGTTGCTGATGCTGTGAACTTTGAGGAAGTTTTAAAATCATAGGTGCGGATCCAATATAAGAACGCATTTAGAGTGCTGTTGCATCTGCCTCGATTCTGTAGCGCGTCTTCTATGTTCGCTGAGGCACGTACCGACGGCTTCAATGCTGTACGGCGTAAGAGAGCGGCCTCGCTGCTTAACAGACTTCGTGGCAGCCCCAACAGCATTCTACGCGCTATAGCCGGGAGACATGACAGCCCGTTGGTGAGGTCACTTCTCACCTGTACACTGTCTGTATTATTAGTTAAGTACTAACATAGGTTTTTTTTTTTTGGGTGGGAAGTCATCAAATAACTTCTCCCGCTCTGGGTGGAGAAGGAGGGCGTGTCAGACTTTTTCTGACTGAAATCCACCCGTGTTCTCTCAGTAGCCCGCATGCCAGGGGTTGTGGTATCTCCTTCGAACAAACCCGCACCCCTGACAGGCATCGGCCCTTGCGGGCCCCATCATTTTTTGTACTGACATCTCTTTGAACACAACGCGCCGTCGACTTGGGCTTGGTACTTACTGGACAGTGAGCTACACATTACTCGCCGTCCCCAAGCCCATGCCTACGGTGGCCGGAAATCGGCCTGGGATTCCCGACGCCCGGGGCGTCTCCGTATCCTGCGGCGGCTAGTTTCGCGAGGGCGCATAGACTGCCTCTCCCTCACGTGCGCCGCCTCCCTCTTCGCGGGCATCACTGCTTCACTGAAGGAGGTGACGGCTACCCATGCCCTCTCGCTCCGTACCATGGCCTGGACCAGGGCCGGACGAGAGAGATCGCCGCCGCCGATCGCCTCCACGAGGACACGGCGGTGCTCCACCCAAGCTGGGCAGACCGCAACCGTGTGCTCCACCGTGTCCTCAGGGCGATCTTCGCAGTGGAAATACCCGGGCGTTTCCTCCCGCCCTATCCAAAACAGGAACCTCCCGAAACAGCCGTGTCCGATGAGGACCTGCGTCAGGCGGAAGGTGAGGACGCCATGCCGCCTCTCAAACCACTCCTCAAAGAGGGGACTTACCGCCGCAATCGTGGCGTGCCCAGCACTGGGTTGCGACAATCGCTCTCTCCATGTCGCCATGAGATCCTGCCGGAGCTCTGTCCACTGTGCCGCGATTTCCCGCGGCTACTAACATAAGTTAAGACTATTGTTACTAACTCAATGGATCCTTGTTATCTGAAATAAATGAATAATAATAGGTGTGGTTTTTCTACCGTGGAGTAGGTGGAAAAAGGTACAAAATCAGTAGCCTCTGCAGCTACTGATTTTGTATTTTGTTGCTATCCACAAGAAAATGTCTAATAACTATCATTACTAAATAGTGGAGCTTACGAATTTCAAATGTTCTCATTTCTCAGACTATTTCAAGAATTTTCAATTTACGACCTTAATCCAATTATCACGGATACCATTCAAAGAAATCCAAATAAACACAAACTCAATAACAGCTAAATCCTCATCTATTTTGCGATCCGCCGTTTCATCAAAACGCGAAAGAAGAAAAATAATAAGAAAGGAATCGAATCGAAATTAAACACATTCGAAATTCGTTCAGATAGTGCTGTGTGCGCGGATTCTTTCAACCGATTCTGTACCATTGTCGATATGAGCTCGAACTTTGATTACTGCCACTGCTATACTCTAGTGTTAGGGATCGGAATCACGTCTGAATTTCTCGATTTAAACGAACTGTTGAAGATAAATTTTATGTTCGATTTTTTGTTGGTGCTTTGTTAATGGACTGGAATTATTTTAATCAGTTTAACAATCTAAAGCCAATAGGCTTTAGTTTGTTTAACTGATTAAAATATTCTTATTATGTGCATGATTTGTCTCTTTTTTAGTTTGATTGGTTTTCCTGTCGTGCATTAAAATGGTGACTATTTTAATGCACGACAGGAAAACCGGTGACATTACTTGACCTGGTAGAGTGTCGTTTTTGATGTTTTTGTGTGTGTGCTAGCTGAAATATAGGATAAATATATTAATTTATCTATTTGTGTTTTGTAATGTTAATTACTTTGTTTACTATTGTATAGAAGTTCAAGTTCTTCAGATAATTGTGCTACTGGGGAGTTTGTTGCATCACTTCTTTTTCCTAGCTAAATCACTAGGAAGTGAAATTTTGAGAGACTGTCTTAAGTATCAAAATGTGCAAATTCTCAGCCTAGTATGAATATTGACTTTTGATTTTGATTTATGCAGTCAACGCGGGATTAACCCTCTACTGTTTTCACTTTATCTACGACTCAGTCACGAACTCACCTCTTTTCATTGAATAAGCACAGTATTTTGATAGGACAATGACCTTAAAAGTTGAACATTGGATCAAATTTGTTGTTTTCGAATCAAAGAGAATCGTTAAGTTGAACGTCAATCCAGCCTTTTGATCAGTTTACAATCAACGCGTAATTGTGGTGTTATGAGAGTGTCTCGACAGTATTCTTACTGATTATAAGTCGTTCATGCACAGTTCAATGAACGAGTATTTTCACTTGACAATTTAAAAGTCACTTCATTTCTGACGAAGTTACTTGAGTTACTCGTAAGTCGGGGTGCAAGTTTTGACTACGAATTTGATTGTGATAACTTTAATGTTCTTTTTCTTATCTTTAAAGCGAATGGTTTTTTTTTAATGCTCTGACTAGCTTCCGCGTTTTTACGCTAATCTTGTTAGATTTTCCTTCACCGTACTAAGTCGCGCAAAACGTATACGTCCTGATCATTGAGTGTATCTACGAGTAAGGTGTCAAAGTGGAACAGAAACGTGAAAATATTTTGACGGGGAAGAGCGAGGGCTTTCAATCTTTGATTTTTATCTTAACATAATTTATTGTGACTATTGCAAGATGTGGTGCTCAGTATTACACATTCACAATATTAATATTGTGGTAACCTGTAAATTACTTCGAGATAACAATTTAAAAAAAAATTGACACAGAATTACTCTCAAGCTTAAATTATTGTTTTCAGAAACATGCGTGTCATCGATAGCTTGATTTATTTTAAATTATCTTCCTAGTACGGCGTGCTTTGTAGGGGCAGGTGCTGCAGGTCTAAAAATATTCCCACTTTAAGGGGTATATATGTTCAACCCGTTTGGGTTTAGGACACCAGGACCATTGGTCCCAATTGCCCATTTGGTTTTTGCCCAGAGGTTGATCGACTCTTTACCAGAGACAGAAGACAAAAAATCAGCATCTCCATACAACTTGGAAATGCTGCACATTTTTGGGTTCTATTCCTGTTGACAGCGGTGCGGGCGAATTCGTTATGCCTTGTGATTCTTTCCTCTCCTTATTTATATACATGTACATAATTATTATCGTTAGTATTGAAGTCTTGTGTATCTGTAAACGTTATCTAGTTTCAAAATAAAAGTATTTCATTGTAAAATAACTGTAGGTACTCAATAAAATAACAGCAGTGGCAGTTTTATTGGAATAGATAAACTTACAATTCACTGAATTTGAACAATGCAGGTACTCCAGATTTACCAATAGAATAGTAGTCGGGATTCATATTCCCGCCTTTTCTTTGTTCTACGTAATTGCTCCTGCAGATCCATTTTATATTTGTTTAAAGGAGAAATTAATGTGCATAAAGGCCGTTGACCTCACGCTTCTTTTGATGCAGTGAGCAATGTTGTTTTGCACTATTTGTAAAACAACATAATACCTTCTAAATTTTTGTCTTGTATGATTATTACAGCCGAATAGAATAGAATAAGTCTTTATTTGCTTGAGAGAAGTCCTGCTGGTCTTAAGCTTGGGCGAGCCGAAACATTGCCACTTCGACCGGTTCTGTGTGTCTCGCATCCACTGGATCCCTGCGGCCTTCACAAGGTCATCGGTTAACTTTCTGGGAGGTCTTTAAACGCTGCATCTTATGGTATGCGTCTTGTATTGACATTAATATTTTTGAATCAACAACAATACAAGTTTGACAAATTGGCAATCGGTACGATTTTTGTTGTAATACTTTTTACAAAGTTGTTTGCAGTAACCAAACTGCCCTAGTTTATACCCCGAGTAAATAGGTAAGGTTAGGTATCAACCACGCGCGAGCCGACCGAGCGAAGCGAGCGGTGCCGCAACATCGGCCGGCGAGTGTTATATCCAAGTTGTTCGCAGGTACTTGGCTATTCAGTATGAACATAATTATTTTAGGTATTAATTAAATACATACCCGTAGAATCTACACACATCCTCAGATTATATCATTATGCAAAGGATTGCAATGCTATTAGCATGGCAACGCAGTTAATACATTATGCAGTTAGTAATCTCTCTAGTAACAGGTGCTATGTATAATATTATTCAGTTGACGTCTATCATCATCGGTTTGTACCGTCTGGTATAGGGAAACAATACGATGCCTCCTGACACTATATATGTCGGTAATCGGGCGTTAAAACGGCACATCGTGTTTCACAAAGATACTGTCATTCAGACGCTCTTGACTTGTATGAAACTCAACGCTTTACAATGCTGAACTTTTTTCTGGAAATCGATGTGCCTCATTATCAGTGATCGCTTATGTGCTTGTTTTTTTTTTGTCTGGGAACTAATACATTATTAAGGCGGCGAAAGAAAAGTAAGTATTGAAATGGGAATAAGGGGTTGTGGGAGTCGGAGTTAGTGAGTTGGAGAGTGAGTGATTGTGAATTGGAGTGTGGTGAAAGTCTTGGCTACCTGTTTTCAACTGATTAGTCGATTCGCATGAATTTACTCGCCCTTATAAAGCAATTAGAACGTTTTGAATTTTGTGCATTATATCGTAATAACAATAGTTCGATTTTATTATTTTATTATCTATATTTTATTATCTCGTAATAAAATATAATTTTGTTCTAAACAATTTTTGCATAAAATTTAAAATATGCCAGTTTCATACGTTATTTTTTTAAGTTGTGGATTTGCCCACCAATAAATTGACTTCGAGCGAATCACCAACAGAAAAAAATACATTCTTTAAAATTGTCTATTTGCCCGTTTCGGGCGAGTAAATTCTTGCGAATCGAAAAATAAACCCAATTTTTTGTAGAACAAGGTGTCAATTTCGGAGCTGAGTAGTGTAGTGTACCCATTGTGACCTATGTAGTCATTTTACTGCTACTGTAAAGGAATAAGATTTAGTCAACAGAACCTGCATTTATTTACTTTCTATTTTCCAAAAAAATATGTTCTTTGAAGAGTGAAAAATGAATTACAAACAGAGTAACCGGAAACATATACGAATGAAGCCTGTTAATATAAAGGTTGTAATAATAAACGGAGACCGTACATTTATGTACGTTTCTTTTCAGCCGGGCGTGACGCATAAGCTTGCAAGTAAAGAAAATAATTGGGAAAAAATACGCCATGGGCGTCGGGAGCCCTGGGCTGATTCCCGGCCACCGCAGGCGCGGGCTTGTGGACGGTGAGTAATGGGTAGCTCGCTGTCCGGTAAGAACCAAGCAAGGGTCGAAGACGCGTTGTGTTCTAAGCGCGCCTCAAATACTCGTAGATGTCAGCAACAACTGATAGGGCCCGCAAGGGCCGATGCCTGCCGGGGCTGCGGGTTGTATGAAAGAGATACCGTGGGCCCTGGCACACAGGCAACCGAGGGAACACGGATGGTTTTTGACGTGACAACGTCTTATAATTCGATGGAGCCGGCTGCACGCACGAAAAAACATGACTCATGCGGCGTTACCTCGCTCTGAGGCGTTCCATTTAAGGCTTGAAGTGGCACAATCGGCCTCCGCGTTCAGCAGCGTTCGACATCAGTCTCTCTCCTACTTGAGTAAGCGATGCGTCTGCGTGGACAGCTGCTATACAATAATACAATAGTATTATCTTATGACGTTGTCACGTTCAACTATCGTCAGTAAACCGACTTTACAGACAACCGATTTTTAGTCAGTAAAAGTCTGACACACCCTCCTACTCCACCCATAGCGGGAGAAGTTATTTTATGATTTCCCACCCAAAAAAAACATTATTCATAGAAAAAATTTCAGTAGCTATGACGTTTATTGTATTCAATGGCCACATTACTTCGACGAAAATTTTGTAAACAAACAGTGAACAAAATGTCACAGTTTCCGATATTTCACAAAATATGAAACAAATTGAGGAAGTGGCGTCAAAACTTGTTTAATAAATCGAATCAGTTAATTGAGGTGTTAAATAGAATGGATTTCGACCCCCAGACGGTTTCCATTAATCCTAACTCTATTTACTTACATACCCCTTTTTTCTTTGGCAAGCGATGTTCGAAGCGAGCGAAGTCATTTGCTCTTGAAATAGAGGTACTCTAACGCTATGGAGTCAGAGTCTCACATTTTACTGTTACCTGTGTTAATGCCAGTAAAAATTATACTTATTACTAGCTTTTGCCACTGTCTTCGCCCGCGTGATCGTCGGAAATTATTCCACGGGATCAACCTACCGTGTTAAAAAGTATCATCTGCCTAGCCTTTTCCCAACTATGTGGGGTCGGCTTCCAGTCTAACCGGATGCAGCTGAATACCAGTATTTTACATGAAGCGACTGCCTATCTGACCTCCACGACCCAGTTACTGGGTAATACGATACCCCTTGGTAAGACTGGTTGTCAGACTTTCGGGCTTCTGACGACCCGTAAAGACTGTCAAAGATCCACAAATGACCAACGGCTTAACGTACTTTCCGAGGTACGGAGGTCTTGGTATGTAAAGATGGTCCAAGTATCTACGAGTATGTTAGTATGGTCCAAGTATGTATGTTAGTATATTATTATTTGTTTAATTAATTTAGTGAATTATTGGTTTTGGTTATAAATGTAGTTTATTTTCCCTTTTACTCTTACACACGTTGTCTACATCTCTTTATGTTTTCTCCTATCGCAGGTATGCTGGAAGAGATTTCTTTAGAAATAAGCATCACCTCTGTACCTATTTTTCTGTTCTAATCTTCTTGTCTGTTTATTTAGTGTGTACATAAATGGTTAAATAAAATAAATAGATGGTCACCCATCCACGGACCAACCGCGACAAGCGTAGCTTAACCTGATCGATCGACCCGCGCAGCTATTGTTACTTAGCCACAAGCCCCTCCGTTATAAAAAGTATATTATACGTTAATCCAGGTTAAAAACTATCCGTGTACCTTTCATCCAAATCCGTTGGGCTGTTTTTGCGTGATTGAATTACAAACATCTTAACATCCAAACGTATACATTTTCAAATTTGTAATATTAGTAGGATAATTTATTTATGTTTTTGAAACGTATTCATCAATCAATCAATCAGTCAATCTTTAATTGTGAATACAGGTATTAACATTATAGGTCTTATGTTTACTTTTTAGTCGGGCTCTTTGTCCTACCAATGAAATTGGTGTACAAATATAAATATACAAAAAAAAAAAAACATAAAAAAATTACATGCATGTCAATGATAAATTACATTAGAGGGGTGGGAATGTCATATTTTATCGTTTAAAAATTCTTCTACAGAGTAATAAGTCGTATCTATTACCATATTATATTATTTTTACCCATTCCGGTAAAACACAAGAGAACCAGACATATTTTTCTGTATGTTTCTAAATAAACAACTAACCTGACTATAAAAATACAAGAGAATGTTTTGAGCTGAGAAAACAGAAACACACATAACACATAAACATAACACCAGAAATTACATAACAATAAATCATTTCACAAACACACAGGTGGAGATCTTCGCTCCGGCCGACTTGGGTTTGAAGTCTATTTTGAGATTTCCATGTCAGCCACGGTAATGCATGCCCAGGCGGAAGGCTGTCAGTTGGTTCAATAAAATCCACACGGGGCTTATACAACTCTCGCCATAGATTACATCTTGCTCTGGAGCAGTTACTATTGGACAAGACCTACATACCCTAGAAAAATTTTGTTGGCTTCTCAGCCTCTGGGGCACCCCAGGCTGAACCGCTGTCCGGTAAGGACCACGCCCAAGTCGACGGCGCGTTGTGTTCCACGCGCGCCTTAAAGAGATGTCAGCACAAAGTGATGGGGCCCGCAAGGGCCGATGCCTGCCAGAGGTGCGGGTTTGTTCGAAAGAGATACCGCAGCCCCTGGCATATAGGCTACTGGGGGAACACGGGTAAGTTTTAGTCAGTAAAAGTCTGACACGCCCTCCTGCTCCACCCAGAGCGGGAGAATTTATTTGATGATATCCCACCCAAAAAAAAACCTCTGGGGCACATAAGAAAACTCTGATTAGGCTGAGAATCAGCACTTTTAAACGTCAAAATAACATAAGACAGTCTCCCGAAACGCCTTCCATTCATGCTTCCTAGAGCTTTAGCTGAGAAGAAGAAGTGGCGCAACTAATTCCCCAACAGTGCTGCTGGGGAATTAGTCTCGCCAATTTTTCTTCACCTGTCTGTTGACGGCCACATAAAAATGCAGCTTGTTGATTCCCTTGTTGAAATTCGATCTTATAGGTAAATAAATATCATCAATTGTACCGAGAAAACGTGTTACATATAGAAAGAAAGAAGATTTATAACATCATCATGTGCATATCCTTTTCCCAACCATGTTGGGGTCGGCTTCCAGTCTAACCAGATGTAGCCAGCAGCTAGAATACCAGTATTTTTCATAGAGCGACTGCCCATCTGACCTCTACAGCCGAGTTACTGGGTAATACTATCGTACCAAAGGGTATCCCCTTTGGTAAGTCTTTCGGGCTTCTGATGACCCGTAGCAGCCGTAGCACCCGAACCATCTGGTGCCGGACGTAAAGTAGCGTGTGGTGCCGGACGTAAAACAATAGCACCATCCCATTTCTTCCCGTGGATGTCGTAGAAAGCGACTAAGGGACTTACCAGAGAATGGGCAGCAGCGTTCTCTATGCATTTTACCACCATACTGCGATCGCCAACCCGCCTGGCAAGCGTGGCGATTATGGCAAAACCCCCTTTTGGGGAGGCCTATGTCCAGCAATGGACGTTTTTCGGCTGAAATGATGATGATGACCCGTAGCGACTGTCAAAGATCCACAAATAACAGCCGGGAGCGACGGCTTAAAAGTTTTATACATATTAAGATTTAATTAAATCCTGCAAACGAAATGTGATAAGGATAGAAAACAGCTATTTCCAATCGGCTGTCCGTTCTGCTAGCCAGTGAGTAGAATTGAAACGCTACGGACTTTTCGGATAATTACCAGTTTTCGCTTTCGTACCTAACAATAATCGAACTCGTATTAAATAAAGCTATTAAAAGTTTTCCCAGCGGGATCCGTTCGTCGGTACCCGCCGGATATTTTTGGGATCTAAATAATGTAAACATACAGGTATATAGATATTAAGGTTATATTTCTAAGGACAGAGGTCAATCAGCATTCTTTACTTTGACCTTCAAATCGTTTTGGTTTTTCCAATTATTCTTTAACGACTCGACACGTGGTAACGGCCGCGACTTACAAGTTGTAGGCCGTGAGTTCGAACCCAGACAGGCGCTTTACTTTGTGTAAATTATTTCATCACCACTGCTCTCAAAACGGTGAAGGAAAACATCGTAAGGAAACCGGCATGTCCTAGAACCAAAAAAAATCTAAGACATGTGACATCTACCAACCCGCACTGGGCCCGCGTGGTGGATTACGGCCCAATACCCCTCTCACCGAGAGGAGGCCTGTGTCCCAGCAGTGGGAACATTATAGGCTGATGATGATGATGACTAGACACGTTTGTCTTCAACAGACAAATCCTCTTCGAAAATTTAAAGTCTGGGAAAGGCGAAATATTTTACCAGACACTTAAAACTA
This sequence comes from Polymixis flavicincta, assembly GCA_949987655.1. NCBI lineage: Eukaryota > Metazoa > Arthropoda > Insecta > Lepidoptera > Noctuidae > Polymixis > Polymixis flavicincta. The sequence continues at coordinate 9,990,284 of OX465195.1, read as the reverse complement.
CACCCTATTGACTGTCCTTCGCACAAAGGAGATTTTCCAAGATAAGAAGAACTCTGGTGCTCCTCCTGTACCATACAATGTGTAATGGAAAGGGTATATACATACTAAGGGCACGGCTTCTTTGGATGATATCAAACGATATTGGGAGGGTTTTTAATCCTATCTCTACAGGTTCGGAAGTTATGTGAATTTTTAATACATTGATACCAGAAACCGAACTTTTCAAATTGAAATAAACACATCACTCGAAAGAGATTTATCGTGGTATTGGCAAGTAAGGTGGAAAGTTATTGACCTACGTAGTGCGGTGACACGTTTGTTATGATTTGAATTTAAGAAACATATGAAACCGAAAATTTGATATTAATTATTAGAGTATTTCATTTTGAGCTGAAACTACGTATATTGATTCTATACGAGCTGTTATCTTTAGTGCTTAAGGATAGCAATAAGGTTTCTGTTACACCTGTATATTTCGATTCAGGGGCTTACTTATCCCTCATTATTAAATTTAATTTGCTAGTTCACGCCAACGAAAGGAATCATTTCAAACGTAATAGACTGGTCTTTGAACTGGTCTTAGAGTATACTGCGTTGCTTAAGGTATGGACGTTTCTGATGTATGTTTTCATAAAAAAAAAGAGTCCATAAGTTGGTATGCATTTTATACGTTACCGATCCGATACGGACCAGCATTACTTACCTTTTAACGTTGTTGACAAATAGAAACTTTCTCTCCTCCATTCTCCTCAACTACAAACGCAAATTGAAAACACATTTCTCGAACCAAAATACTGACTTTAAACGATGCCATTTTATGGTCGTTAGATGAAATATTTTTCTGGTTCTCCCGCCATTCCGGGCGACCTCGTTTAAAAACCTATCAGGCTTTTGAAATATAAGCAACACAGTGCGATGTCAGTTTTTTTTAACCCTGTGAAACGAAGTATTGTTTTGTATATTGATGGTTTGTCGTTTTTCTGGGTAACATACAATAAACTCACATATAGGTGCTCTGGCTTTGAAAAATGGCATTCGGAGTAAAGATTGAAATCAGTGGTTTTATTGTGGATTCCTGAAAAGCAGTTTGGATGTTTAATACAATTTCCAGCACAATTCCTAATTAGAGGCATGAAAAGGCTTCCAGAGGGCCAAGCACAAGCATAATTATAATCAGCCAGTAATGTTCCCGATGCTGGGATACGTGCTTTCTTTCGGTACAAGGCGGTGGATCAACATGGGGGCCCCATTGCAGGTTGGTAGCTGATGTCATTGAATTTTTGGGTCAGGTATTCCTCACTTCTTTAACGGTTTGAGAGCACTGGTGATGAAATAATTTACACAAAGTAAAGCGCCTGTCTGGGTTCAAACCGACTTACATTTCGTAAGTGAATGCCGTTACCACTTGGCCACCACTGCTTAGGGCCTCCACAAAGTGACATTTTATCAGCGACATCGAAGATGAAACAGATAAAAATGTATTGGTGACGAAATGAAATGTACGTCATTCAACAGTATTGACATAAGCTTTTCAATAGCTTCTGTCAATACTGTTCAAACGGTTTGAAAGCAATTTTCGCTTGTCAAGACTCTCAGGAATTTGGTGGTTGTTCTATCCTTGCATAGGTCTATTTTATTTACTCGGAGTCACAGACCCAAAAATTCCTCGAACCTCGGTTATTATAAAAAGATGGGCATAAGCTAATTCTGATAAGCATAGCAATTTAAGAAAACTTCCGGACAAACTCCAATTTTAAATAACTTGTGTGTTAAATGAAAACGGAGCTCAAACTTCAATATCCTCAACTTCAAATCTAAAATTTAATATATTAATTTCCTAAACATTTCAACAACTTCTGATATTTGATTTTGTTGAGTCCCACCATCGCAACGGTTCACTCGAGTTACCGTTTTCTGCGAATGCTTAGAAACGACAAAGTCGAAAGTGGAGCTAGGGTCACACGGAGAGCAGAGGCCTTTAAGAAATCTGAATGTTACAATGCAACTTTTAGAGACCAGCCAAAGATTATGTGGTCTCGTCTGGAAACGCTTGTCTGCTTGCTTATAAAACAGCCAGCAAGATTCTGATATCTGTCCTCATAAGGTAATCAGAATCAATACGGTATTTTCCAATTTGATAAAAACTATTTTAATTTGAAAATTTAGACGATATAATTAACAGAAAAATATAAATAAATTTATTAATACCTATCCATTTTCTCCATTAAAAACGATTAAAATCAATTATTTTTTTTGTTTTGAATTTACCGCCAAAACGCTCCTTACGACGACTTTTTATCACGTGACATCGTGACGTCAGCTTAGTATAAACAGCACCAGTACAAATACTTAGTTGGCGCAATTTTAGAAGTATTTGTGCACAGAGGCACCGCACACCAGTGATTTCACTTTCTATCCATAAAAATCTTGTTAATTATAAACCCGACACTCACTTGTTTACTTACTTACTACTTTAGTTTACACAAAGTTGACGTCACGTGATAAAAAGTCATCGTAAGGAGCGTTTTGGCGGTAAATTCAAAACAACGAAAAATTAATTTGGTATAAATCGTTTTTAAAAGAGAAAATGGATATAAATCAATTTACTTTTATTTTTTTGTTACATATTTCGTTCCAATCTTCAAATTAGAATAGTTTTTAATAATTTGGAAAATACCCTATTAAATAAAAAGAATCCATAACTTAAAATCTTAGTAGGGCTTTGTAACCTTTTTTGCATAAGCATGAGTTAATATGTAGGTTAGCTTGAATTCTGGGTGTAAAAAGACAGGAGAAAATTTGGAACCCCATGCGTTCCAAAACGCGTTTATTATGCGTATGCAAGAAGGCTGCCAGGCTTAAGTAGGATTAGGCATGCAGGATGACCGCTGGGCAAAAGTCTTCACTTAAACATGGACGGCGATCAACCTAGAAAGTGGTCCCCCCTGAGTGGGTTCCTGCATTGTCGTTGCGGGGGGGCTCAGTAACCGTGAATTCCGGCCACGGTGAAGCCAAGAGGAACTCAAAAGTGGGGCCGCTCGTCAGGGCTTTTGCCTCAAAGCCGACGACGTAGCGGCCAAAAAGTAGGTTGCGGTGAGGTGCACCGCAACTGAGGTGGGCCGCGATGTCGAATGGGAGGCATCGCGGCTGAGGGTTACGGGCTGCGGTAGAGGAGGAGTGCCGGTGCTTCTGAGCAGCGCTCTTCCCTTCCGTGGCCTGGACGGGGCCGCCACCGTTTGATGGCGGACGCGGTGGGGCCGCAGGGGAAGAGGAGTGTCGGTATAGCGTCAGCCGCTCTCCCTATCCCCTGCGGCCGAAAAGTGGTAGACGGGACGGCGCGTTGTGTTCCACACGCGCGCCGTCAAAGATATCAGCAACCACCGGTGGGGTCCGCAAGGGCCGATGCCTGCCAGGGGTGCGGGTTTGTTCGAAAGAGATACCACAGCCCCTGGCATACGGGCTACTTAGGGAACACGGGTGGGTTTTAGTCAGTAAAAGTCTGACACGCCCTCCTGCTCTACTCAGTAGGAGAAGTCATTTGATGATTTCCCACCTAAAAAAAAAAAAAACCTAGAAAGTGGTGGCATACTGGACGCGTACCGCGAAGGCAAGTTTGAGGTGGCGCAGGAAAAGATTTCCAGAAAGGATTTGGAGGAAGATCTGAACTACAGAACGGTTAAGATTGATTCTATGCTGGACTCTTTGTTCAGAAAGAGATAAACATCATCTCATTCTGTTACTTAATCCGCTCCGCTTTTTGTATAGCATCGCCGTGAGTCGCAAAATAATTACGTAAATGTTCGAAGTTTAATATTTCTTCGTATTTATGCGCTTTGATGTTTTCCTTTGAAAATTGACCGGTATTTGCGTTTGCTTAAATGCATGTGAATTAATGGTAGTTTTATTTAACTAAGCAGGTAAACTGTATGGACTGTACCCAGCTCAAAACTAGCTCCGAAAGTACTAATTGCGTTTCTCTAAGAAATATGTGTGTGGTAGAGATGCGCAAAATGTGTCAGTTAAAAGAAATTAATGTAGTATATATTCCAATCTTGTTGGAACCTATATGTTCGAACCGTTTGGGGATGAAACTCTAGGGCCATGGGGTCCGAGTGCCCACTTAGTTTTCAGAGTCATTTCCAAGCGGTTGGTCGACTCTTCACGTGATCAAAGGGCTGGCCTATTTTTCGGCCATACAACGTGCCAATGCTGCCAGCCTTTTTGGCACTTTTCCCATTGACAACGATGCGGACGTATTTTTTGATGCCTTATGATTATTTTCTTTTTATATACCTGTACATTTTATAATTTAAAGTTTAAAAATAATAATTTTTCGTATAACGAAGTAGTACGCTCATTTAGTTTAATAAAGACAGTGATTGACAAGTTACGACAAATGATGCACTTCACTAGTTCAGTTTTGTACGTACGTCGCTTTTCCTTTATATTTTATACAGGCTTAGAACTGTTAACCAAGAAATATGAAATGAAGCAAAACTATTTTTATTATGCAAGTAATATGTTTCGTTTTTTTTTTTACTGATATAAAAGAAAGACCTAAGCGAAGTAGAGACACATTTGAATGACTACTGATTGAATGATGAGTTTATTTTGTGTTATGAATTATTTCATTTCCTTCAATCGATCGCGAACTACCCATGTCTAGTGTGTGGGTTTCTATTAACATTATTACGTATACTCTGTTCGTGTTACATCGATTCTAATCTTTAAATAGTATAACGCAAAGTCGCTTTTCATGTTTGCATGCTTTTAACTTTTAAATTATCCAACAAATTTTTATGCGGTTTTCATCAATAGCCAGAGTGAGTGAAGAGGTAAGTATTATATGCATAATACACCGAACTCCACAGAGGCGAAGCTGCTGGCAAAAGCTAGTAATATTATAAAGAGGATTTGTATGTTTGTAGTTAATAAACTCAAAAACTACTGGACAGATTTAAGAAAATCATTCACCATTAGTAAGCTACATTATCCCTAAGTAACATTTAATAATAATACACCTTAGGAGGCTCTCATTACGCGGCTGGATCAAGGGCTTGATTCCAAGAGCAGTACTCCTGGACACAGCTCGCATAGTTACGAGGTTCTTTTCTATAGAGCCCTGACCACCAGCATATTGGACCCTGCTCCTGATGCCGATGGGCCATTTTTCATTTTTTTATTTTTGTAATAGTATAATTTAACGTTAAAAGGCTGAATTTTCAATACTCAAAGACTTTTGTCTAAGGTATAAATGAGTCGCAGAAAATATGCCAAAAATGTTAGATTTATTCTTCAGATAAAAGTTATCCAACTATTGAAAATTGAGCCCTAAGATACATTATTTATCTATTATAATTTTTTAAAAAACCTTCCATAGTTCACCAGAGACTAATAAGTACAAGTACTAGTTCTTCTCGTATATTGTAACACGTCTCTTAATGATAATTATATTCTTCTTTGTTCTCAGAACCGAGCCGTCTACTCATTAGCAAGCGTAGTTCCTTAACGAGGGTGAATGCACATTTATATTATTCCTGTTAACCACTCCAACTAACATAATAGGCTTATACTCCGAGTTTTGTTCGTAAATAATGTAGTTTCTTGCCGGTCCTTCTACGTAGGAAGCGTGCTCTTATATTAATTTAATCTTACCACCCTACTTATAATACAACGTGTTACGGAAAGGGTATACATACCCAGGGCACGGCCTCTTTGTCATCATCATCATCATTTCAGCCGGTAGACGTCCACTGCTGGACATAGGCCTCCCCCAATATGGGGGGGGGCTTGCCATAATCACCACGCTTGGCAGGCGGGTTGGCGCTCGTAGTATAGTGGTAAAATGCATAGAGAACGCTGCTGCCCATTCTCTAGTTAGTCCCTTAGTCGCCTCCCACGACACCCACGGGAAGAGATGGGATGATGCTATTCTTTACGTCTGGCCACTTTGTAAGACAAGGTAAAAACTTAACAACACTTTTATAAATCCCTCTCACAGTACTTTTGACATGCCGATAAAATCTTCGTCCATTCATCTGCAAACAGATCGTTTGTTGATTTACTTTCCAAGAGATAATTAAGAGCGGCCAGAGTACGTGGTATGGCGACTTAGCATGCGCAACAGTGCGACATGGAGGCACAACAAACAGCGTGTGTTTTCTACCGCGGCAGTAGTTGTTTGGAACAAAAAAGCGAGCCAGCACAGCATGCAGATCAGGCGCGTCAATAGTGCCACGGAGCGCTTTACAAGCTATGCTGAGCTTCAGGCCTAGACAAAACACATTGAACTCTAACAGAAATGTGTTTTGTCTCTAGGCCCAGGTCTTTTGCTCGTCATATCTCTAACGAGTTACATCCGAGGCATCCTAGTAGAAATTTAGTCGGATAGAGGTATGCATGTTACCCCTACATGAACTATTATTCTATGGCTTATGCTAAAACAACGAACAAGTTGGTGGGTATACAATAATTTTGGAAGCAACGTTTTCAATTACCGCTTATAACCTCAAAATAGAAATTATGTAACAAACCCCCTTAACCACTTTGCTAAGTACACCCTGAATCATCTTAATATATAAGCCACTAGCTGACCAGACAGACGTTGTCCTGTCCGTCCAATAGTCATTCATACAGAATCCCTACCAACCTACCCTACCTACCCTACCTACCCTACCTACCCTACCTACCCTACCTACCCTACCTACCCTACCTACCCTACCTACCCTACCTACCCTACCTACCCTACCTACCCTACCTACCCTACCTACCGTACCTACCCTACCTACCCTACCTACCCTACCTACCCTACCTACCCTACCTACCCTACCTACCCTACCTACCCTACCTACCCTACCTACCCTACCTACCCTACCTACCCTACCTACCCTACCTACGCTATAAACCTCACGGAGCCCGAGACCTTTCCAACGAATGCAAAACCGTGGAAATCGGTTCGTGCGTTCTGGAGTTATAGCGTCAGGAAGGAAAACCCGACTTATTTTTATAAAGTAGATAATCAAATCTACCCATGCTAATCTTAAAGGCACATGCTAACTCAAGCAATCAGAGGAAACTTCTGTTGAACAAAATCGAACGTTGACCTAGAAAGAATATAATATATGGCAATCGGAACTGTTCCGGCATTACCGGGTCACGAAATTAATAGAGTCCATATATCACCATAGAATGTGGGGTCAGCTTATAACCTTTATAATAGGTCTTTACCTATGAAATTGCCGTTTTGTATGAAAAAATTTAAACGAATTTTTTTCATGAATTTTTTATTTGTATTAATCGAAGTAATCACCCATGCAATCAATGCATCTTTGCCATCGCAGTGGCAGTTTATTGATGCCCTTCTTAAAGAAATCAGCTGGACGGGAGGCAACAAATTCTTCAAAGGCATTTTGTACTGCCTCTCGGGTATTAAATTTTTTTCCCGCCAAGAAGTTATCCAAATTCTGGAAAAAGTAGTAGTCTGTAGGCGCAAGGTCTGGTGAGTAGGGCGGATGACGGAGAGCTTCCAACCCCAGTTCTTGCAACTTGGAGACCGTCTGCTGTGCAGTATGAGGTTGCGCGTTGTCGTGCAGGAGCAGCGGAGACGAGCGATTGACCAATGCTGGTTGGAGATGCACCAGCTTCTCCATCATTGTGTTCAGTTCTTCACAGTACACATCTGCAGTAATGCTCACCCCGTTTGGTAAGAAGCTGTGATGAATCACACCGGCGCTAGACCACCAAACAGTGACCATCACTTTTCTAGGGGTAAGTTTTCGTTTAGGGCATTGTTTAGGTGCTGAACCAGGATCCAACCAACTTGCTGAGCGCTTACGGTTATCAAACAGAATCCATTTTTCATCGCAGGTAACAATGCGGTTCAAAATTCCTTCATTTGTGTGTCTGTTGAGCAGTGCAAGGCACGTCTCGACGCGTACTTCGCGCTGGCGATCATTGAGTTCGTGGGGCACCCATTTGTCAAGCTTTTTTACCTTGCCAATTTGACGCAAATGGACCAATATTGTTTTGACGCTAACGTCGAAAGCTGCTGCTAATTCAGCCGTAGATTGTGTATCATCAGCTTCCACAATCGCCTTTAATTCGTCATTGTCGACCAAAGTCTTCGGACGACCGCGAGGTTCATTTTTCAGGTCGAAATTTCCAGAACGGAAGCGAGCAAACCAATAACAGGTGGTGCGTTGGTTTGTAGTGTTAGCTCCGTAAACGTCGTTGATGTTGCGTGCCGCTTGTGCCGCGTTGCTGCCACGACGGTACTCATATTCCATAATTACTCGAATTTTTAACGTATCCATGATGACGAAAAAGATTGAAATGCGATGAAAATGTAACACTAATCAATAAAGAAATGACTACTTTTAGAAAAAAAAAACCACGTTTTTAAAATAAAATTAATTTGAAATTAGAATTCTTAGCCAAACAAAAATTATTTTGATTTGAAATGGCCAGTACTGCAGAACGGCAATTTCATAGGTAAAGACCTAATATAATTTTGTAATATCCAATAATTAGACGCGTAGATTGATTTAATCTTTATTTCTTTGTATCTGGGTTAATTTTTATTATAGAATAAAAAATGACATGTTAATATTATTGATTTATTTAGTAACAGTAATTGATTAATTTCCTAACTATTATATAAATTACGATTTCATCTGGTTATGTAGGTACAGCGTTAATATAAAATAAAATAAAAATAAGAAAATACATTTCATTAGGTTACAAATTATTACGACATGCATTATAATTTTAGTAGCTTCTGTCCGCGACTTTGCGTAATATTTTGGCCGCGCTGTGTCAGCTTGCGCAAATTAGTTCGTTTTTGCTCAGTGTTCTTTCTGATTTTTTTCGTGGTTGCCTGGCTTCTACAGGACCTATCGTGGTTTTAAGGAACCTAATATAGTCTTCTTCAAAAAAAGCTTTTTTTTTTCAAATACGCCTAAATCCGGAGAGATTATCTCTTTCAGTCTTAAAAAAAAACTATTCAGTTCTATTTAAGTCCAGAATATAATATAGAATAAATCAGACTGTGTCCTTGGTCAGAAGAACAATGTACTAGGTAAGTATTTTCAAATAGGGAGAGCAGTGGTGGCCCAGTAGTAACGGCGACTTACGAGTTGTAGGTCGTGCGTTCGAACCCAGTCAGGCACTTTACTTTGTGTAAATAATTTCATCACCACTGCTCTCAAATGGTGAAAGAAAACATCGTGAGGAAACTGGCAAGTACTAGAACCAAAAATTCGAAGACATGTGACATCTACCAACTCGCACTAGGCCCGCGTGGTGGATTATGGTCTACTCTCTCTCATGGAGAGGAGGCCTGTGTCCCAGCAGTGGGAACGTTATAGGCTGAGTACGTTATGTATGTTTCAAATAGTCGCATATGAGTAAAAGGAACGAATATTGCTTGCTTACGAAGCCTAATTGATAGAATGTAGTCACTGTTGTCTATAGAACTGAAAGACTATTACAGACATGCAGCTGTTCAATAAAATAGAATTTCTTTTTGGTAATATTAATGATGGCAGCACCTAGAGGTGAGTTTGAATTCAGATGAGAAGCTTGCACAAACGGAAATTCTAGCTGTTCTTAAAACATGTCAAAAACTTTAAATAACGACGCTAGATCGTGTTTTGGTAACTACAGCGACCAATATAATCGCTGGGTAACTACAATGGATTTCTTTCTAGTAAAATTATTCGCAAAGAAATCAGAGGGACCATTCTCGTAATTTAAAGGACGTTCAGTCTGATCTCAGTCTAAATCTGTCAAGTAAATCGAGTTCCCATACGTTTTTGACAATTGTTTGATTGCCTGGTTGAGTGATTTGTCGCCGAGCTAAGACTGAGACTAGATCTTGAATTATTTTAATGACAAAAAGAAAAACAGAAATCAAAAGTCATTTATTCAAACTAGGCTGGTGTCAGCACTTTTTGAACGTCAAATTACAACAATTCTAGTAATTAAAATAATTCGAAATTCCCTCTGACCAGTGAGCTAGTAAAAAAAAAATCTTGAAAACCTCAAAATTCTTAACAAAACACAGGAAAGTTCCTCAAAATATTATCGTTAGCAAAAACTATGGCTCACAGTTGGCTAAGAGCCACTTGTTAAGACTTGAGAACAATGTGTTTGCGTACCAAGCAAACTTGCCGAGATAAGATGGCGGCCGGAAGTTTGGAGGGAGCAAACATGGCCGCTATCATTTCCGGTTTAAGAGTTTAATTATTGACATATTGATTGATACGGCGGAAGTTGGGATGTGTTACTTTTTTTTTGTTCTGCTAGTGTTTTGTGTGGTTTTTGTAAAAGAGGAATGCATTTTAATTGAAGAATAGAAAACGTTGATGGGACTTTATTAAGGTATGCATACCAATATATTTGCACCTGAATGATGTAGACAGGAAGGCGTTTTGTGAAATTTTCAAAGATATTGTATTGAAAAATCAAAATTGCGACAGTATTTTTGATTGTGACCAGGCGCCAATTAAAGGTCCTTGTACCATTTTAGAAGATGAGACAATGAAATTATAAGAATACTCAAATTATTAGACCATTACTATTCTATAAATATTTTTCAAGAAAAATCATGAAAGACGACGACTTATTTAATAAGCAAAGACTTTCGCACCTAAACACAAATCTTCCAAAAAATTGTTTGCACTAAATTTTTTCTAAACTACGCAATTAATTTTGCTGTAGTTTTTAGCATCATTAAGAGTGTTTATTCCGGAAGGTTTTTGTGCATAATTATATTACTTATTATTAGCCATTTATGTTCCACTTCTGGGCAAAGGCTTCCCTCTCCACTTCTCCCTGTCCAGAGCTGCCAAGGACAAATATTTATTAAAATAATCCAAATACAATGTTCTTTTTTATTATTTTTATTTTTTAAATGCTGACATATTCTCGTCATTATTTGACATTACACATTAGTTTTAATATCGACTATTTTTAGTGATTGTCATGGAAATCATGTCATTATGTTTAAACAGGTTCATTTTATTAATGTAGATTATTTTACATATTGTGAATGAGAGAATGTTGTAGGACTGTAGATTTGTAGACGATTTTCAATTCTGTATTCGTCAAGTACCTGGTACTTATTGACAAGCCTGCACTGTCCTCATTGTCCCATTTTATCTCTGTAATTTAAAAACATTGTTAAAGCCAATTATTTTTAAAAGAGTAACCGTGGAGTTTCTTGCCGGCTCTTCTCCATAGGAAACAACAAATTAGCGCAAAGCAAGGGGTGGTGGATGTTTTTTCCTAAAACACAAAATGAATGTATAAATTCTAGTGGCAAAAATTCAACTTTTTAACCTCGTAATAATGATGGAGATAGACCTTTAAATTAATTATTAAGCCTTCAGAAAGTGCGTTATAAGCGTTATGTTCGAAGTTTTAATGGAGGAAATTTTTCTTTCAGTCCTTATGAAGTCGAGAACTTTTAAGAAGAGCTGTTTTTTCTTATTATTGGAGGGTATGAGGTCATTGACCTGATTAGTGATGATAAATTATATATATTTGGGTAAGTAGGTAAAATCATCTTCAAAAAACATTGATCAAAACTTTTGTAGTAAGTTGCTTGTATATCGTTTTTGTAATTTTTGTTGTTTAGTAGAACAAAGTTTTAAAATCGGTCAAGTTTTAGGCCGACCGTTCGCCAATATAAAAACACGTGATTGCAAAATTGTATTTGCCTAGAAATATAAGTTGATAATTTTTTTATTTCATTTAAGTCAATTTACTTGGATTATTTTCATTTATTATAGACATGATCTAGTAATCATTTCAAAGTTTTTTTATATGAGCTGTATGGAAATATGGCGTTAGCTAGCGACCTCAATGATTGATCATAATAATTATTCTTGTCTGAACAATTGGCAGCAAGTTCGTCATGCTCCCCTAAATGTTACTGCTTGCATTAGCGTCGGGGGTCGAGTTGCCTCCTTTCCACAAATTTCGCCGGAGGTCATGGCTAAATCTTTGCGTTATGCTTGTAAAAGGGTGTTGCTTATGGTATAACTAGTCGCCGTGCTAACCATGGTTCAGTTATTGCTATTAGTAATATTTAATGTTTATTTATTTTACTGCGATTGTCCTAGTTTATTAATTGTGAATTCGTGTTATAGTATTATAACGATTACATATAGCTATATTTTGTAACTGTGGTCATGACCTTTAAATGCTTAGACTTTTATTTATTTATAGTTAATTAAAACGGTGAATACCAATTACATTAATTAACGTAGAAACAATATTTGTAACGTGACAAATAAATATGATAAGACATTTAAATTAAAAACGAACATGGAACAGTGGACTCCCTTACATACTTTCCCTCACAGAACACCAGACATATACGCATAATTTTATTCCATTCATCCGCAAACACATCACATTCAGGTAGGTATTCAGCTCTGTTTATGTTTCTAGTTTATATCTTTTGTATAGTACAGTTTCCGTTGGTTTATGGCGTGTGCTAGCGCACATATGGCAAATAATTTAATTAATTGTTTTGTGTTTCGTAATTACTCTGCATACTATTGTATTAGGATCCAGTTTTTCTAACTGAACATTCATCTATGCTGCTGGGAAGTTATTTTCCGCCACATCTTCTCCGTGAAGAGCAAGCGTTTTGAGGGACTATCTAATGTAATTTTGACGTTCGAAAAGTGCTGATTCTCAGCCTAGTTTGAATAAATGACTTTTGATTTTGATTACAGGCTGTGTAAAGCTTGGAACATTTTATTTGACTTATTTGTGTATGAATAGACGTTCGAATCTTAACTCCATCAAAATAATAGCGGTAACATCAAACATGTACAATCTCTTAAAACCCTTAACTAAGATTTACATTTAATTAACGAACAAACACTATTCCTAACTACAGCAAGATCTGCTTATCGTGCTAAATAAATAGGTACAATCAGTTGGTCCCAATTTCGGCACCAAAAGGTCGGAACTTCGCGATTCAGGGAACCAAACTCGAGGTGTTAAACGGATTACAGTTTGTAGGAAATTCTGGGCCCGTTCATTAATCGGGGCGAAGAATCGGGTAACTGGATCCGTGAGTAGATAAGGCTTTTTATAGTTGGTAGGTTAAGTGATTTTGTATCGGTTTTTGCGGGGGAAGTCGCAGATGAGATTGGACTGAAACGTTTATTGGGAGTTTTGTTAGTATTAGACTAGTTATGCTCGCGGCTTCGCTCACGTGGCTGTGTGTCCTTGCATCATTTAATTAGGCAACTATCTATAAGTCCATATAGAAACGTAAAGTTGTGGTGTAGTTACAAGCAAACACTGTTGAACTTATGGACATATTATGTAAATATAAGTTCATAGTTAGAGTAGAGAGCAGTGGTAACGGGCACGACTTACAAGTTGTAGGTCGTGGGTTTGAACCCAGGCTGGCGCATTACTTTGTGTAAGTAATTTCAGCACCACTGCTCTCAAAATGGTGCAGAAAAACGCCGTGAGGAAGCTGGCATATCCAGGAACCAGAAACTCCAAGACATGTGGCACTGGCATCTATCAACCCTGCACTGGCCCGTGTGGTAAATTATAGCCAACTTCATCTCGAAGAGATTCTCCTGTTCGAGAAAAAGCTAGCTGTAATCTCAGCATATAATGTTCCCACTGTTTGAACATAGGCTTCCGCATGTGTTCCAGCATTGGCCACATAATAAGCTGATTATGAAGTATAAAACGATGCGATCAACCAAAGTGCGCGCCACATAAACATGCATCTTTGATAAACTAACGATTTTCATGCGCCATTTCTTTTAAAACATAGGGTCATTAACGATGCCCAAAATATAGCTAGTTACAACATGGGAAACAGGCTACTGTACTGTATCTAGTTTTTAATTTTGTATGATATACACAGTTTAGATTCTATCAGCCTTGAGTTGTTCCGATTAAAAAAATTACAGCTCTTTCACAGAAAAGAACACATTGATCACAACGTGTCATCATTATCTTTCACCCGAAAGACGTCCACTGCTGGACATAGGCCTCCAAGCACTGACACTTCGACTGTTTCTATACTTCTCTCATACAACATATTCTTCTCTGTACACTTGTGTCATCATCTGCCTACATTAGTCCACTGCTGGACATAGGCCTCTCCAATTGCACGCCATTCAGCTCGATATTTGGCAACTCTTATCCAGCTGCTAACAGCCACTCGGCGAAGATCGTCGCTCCACCTCTAGCCTGAGGGCATCCTACCTTACATTTTCCGATTTGCGGTCTCCACTCAAGGACACATCTATCCCAACGGTCATCGATTCTACGGCTAATGTGGCCGGCTCATTGCCACTTCAGCTTACTCATTCTGTGAGTTATGTCGACAACTTTGGTTCTCTGCCGGATCACCTCATTCTGGATTCTGTCCCTCAGAGATACTCCGAGCATAGCTCGTTCCATAGCTCACTGAGTGACCTTGAATTTATGGACCAGCCGTACCGTGTTGCTGTGACTGTGTGCACACTTGTGACTTCAATTCCACAGAATGAATTCAGTATTCATCGAAAACGAAATCAGTATTAGGTCCGTACTAATTAATCTTGGCTGTTTTAATAGTTCTACTGGTTAATCCTCCTTAGCAAACAAATCGATTAAGTCCATTAACTTAGTAATAGTTAAGGTTAGGAGTGGCACGAAAGATCTCAGCGGTCGAAGTGTGACCAGAGTTCATGGTTAAGCTCTGTTAGCCGAAATTTGGTAATATTTCTGTTTGTAAGACCTTTAAATCTGTTGTTAAAGTTTGTCGTTTGCCACTTGGTTTTTTGCAGATTAATATCGCTTTTTGTGTGCATTTTTCCTTTGAACTATTTTGACGCTGTTTAGAGAATTTGGTCAGGGAGGTTTTTGTACGTTATTATTAATCTTATTAATATTATAAATGTAAAAGTTTGTGAGAATAGGTGGAAGGATGTTTGTCACTCACTCTTTCTCGTAAAAACTTCTGAACTGATTTGTGTGAAATTTGACACACAGACAGTTTATAACCCGGATTATTACATAGGGTACTTTTTATCCCGGTAGTACGTTCCCGCAGGACAATATACGACCTCCACACGGATTATGCCCCTGCCTAAAGCTAGTTAGCCATTTAATGAAGAAATTTCAATGTTTTCTAAAGTGGTAAAAACAGTACGAAGCAGGGGCGGGTCACTACTTAAATGTAAAGTAGCTGTTTTCAATGAGTATACGTTCGGTTGAAAATCACGCCAAAATTAATTTCAGACAGGAATCAATTCTTGTTTTAGGTATGTTTTTCTGTTCGTTTTTAGGATTAAACTAGCTGTGCCCGCGACTTCGTTCGCGTGCATGTCGGAAAACAATAATGTATCGCTTTGACGGTGTAGGTACCACTCCTCCGATCTTCCGATCTATCCTGGTAGGAATCCACCACAGCTTTCGAATGCAGTCCAGAGCCTAGAGACAAAACACATTACTATTGGCGTTCACGCTAAACGGTACGTCAAAATGTATGGGAATAACATTACCTGCGGAAAGGACACGGTAATGTCATTCCCATATATTCTGGCGTAGAGTTTAGCGTGAACGTTAACAGAAAGTTGTTTTGTCTAGGCCTGCAGGCGTCTTTAGGGGTTATAATGATATTGCGACGAAGTCTCACTCAGATTTTTAAGAATAAATATAGATCAAAGCGCCTGGTCGAGGCTCATTTTATAATAAATGTGCACCTGCCGTAGGTACAGTAAAAGCTCTTTATTCGCGAGGTATACGTTCCGTAAAATACCTACCGCGAATACAGAAACCGTGACTATGGAATGGTAATTTATATGGGATTATAGGGGATACGTTCCTAAGTGACAAAAAAAAAAACAATTTAATTGAAGTTTTTGACCATATTGATTAATTGTATGAGCGTGATATGGATGCAAGCGACTCTCCAAGGCGTAAACGATCAAGCATTTCTATGCGTTAAACAGATTTTTTCGCGTCGAAAATCGTTTCTAAGTAAAAAAAAAATTTCAACATTTTGCAATAAATGGAAAGATGAAACAATAGGTAAAACACGCAAAGCGGCTCGTACCAAAGGATGGAATGTCTATTAAGTCGCAGCATTTATAAATGTGGGGGAGGCCTATGTCTAGCAGTGGACGTCTTTCAGCTGAAATGATGATGATGATGATATATAAATATACTTTATGGTGATGAGGTTGGTTTCATTATGTTTGTTTACATTCTCAAAAAACTTTTTTCAAAAAAATACCAACCGACTTCCAAAAAACACTACAAAGTGCAAAATAACTTTAATTTCGGAAGTCGGTGACGTTGGATGTGAATTTTAATTATTTGTCACCGCCTTCCGAAATTAAAGTTTTTTGCACTTTGTAGTGTTTTTTGGAAGTCGGTTGTTATTTTTTTGAAAAAAGTTTTTATTTTTCACTTTTTTGTTACCTATACACCAATTCGAAATTTCATCATCCTATGGGTCAAAACAATGCATACTTATTTATGTGATAGCAACATTCGCGGTTGATTTGCTGTAATTTTTTGAAGAGTTCTGTTGTCTGTTTCCGAAACGCATCATCAGATCTATATGCAGGGCCCAATCTAAGGGGGGGGCAAGCCGGGCAAATGCTCAGAGCGGCAAAAATCAGCGGCGGCAAAATGTATACTTACAAACATACTCTCATGAATTTTTGTATACTTGTTCAGAAGCCGTAGTATACTAACGTATGTGAATATTATATAGTTAAAAGAATATCACATAATTATGGTCATACCATCTTTGATGGTGTTAGTGCAAAGGGCGGCGAATGTTATTTTTGCCCGGAGCGGCTAAATAGCTAGATCGGGCCCTGTCTATATGAAATTTCAATGGGACCATTTCGGAGTAAACCCCTTTCGAAAAAAAAAAGAATTTTGCAAATCCGTCTATATACGACGGAGTTATGCCTGAACATACATTAAAAATATAAACATGTCGAATTGATAACCTCCTTCTTTTTGAAGTCGATTAAAAACACCGACCGCGGCGAAGGCGGCTATTGTAGATGTCAAAGGCCGAACCAATACAGCGGCGATATCATTTGACAATGTACTTTAGGCGAAGTTGTAATAAGGTCTATTTCACTTTTTTATAGTCCATCTGACGACGCGATTACAAAGGATATTGGGTTGGATACCTATTGGAATCCTTTTTGTTATTTGTTATTATGTATGTACCGATGTACCGATTAGACCCGCAAATAAATAAATAATTAGCCGCGGATATAGGAATTGGGTCGCATTTTTTTAATCCGCGAATAGTGAAAACGCGAATGAAGGAAGCACGAATAAGGAGCTTTTACTGTACTTACTCAATAAATCGACTGCGCGTCTGGTTGAGTGTGCTGAAGCATTATTCCACGCGGGGGCGGGCGCCTATCTCGGCCCGTACAGGCGCGTGTCTTTTAGCTTTGTTTATCAAACGTTGACCACTGAATAAAACCACAGCAGTGGGAATGCTCTGCACGGACTGCGATAGGCCTCGACAGGTAGCAGTGCAGTAACACCTGACGCCACCTGTCAGTTAACGGCCCGTGGGACCATGGCGTTATCACGATGAAGAAAGATCACGCTGTAAAGGTGGATACTGACCGGCGTCACGGGTCAAAATGCACCTAATATGTTACCAAGCAAGTATTCGTGCAGTCAGTAGTACCTACGGCAAAACATGCGAGCGAGCAACACTGATTTTAGCACACGGCGTAAAGACATGCTCGCTGCGAATGTTACCATTACCTACGCCCCGTAACGTCGGTCATTATCCACATTAAAAGCGCTGTTGAAAAAAAAACCAAACCAGGCAAAAAAAACTATTTAATTGTATAGCACGGGTTTTCTACGAATATAGTAAGTACGATGTTGTTGCTACGTAGTGCCATACCGCGCGCGCCCCCACCTCTCTCCCCGCTGCTGACGCAGGCAGCAGGAAGAGAGAGAGCCCGATCCCAAGGATAATGGACGTAACAGAGCGATCCTCCGCGACTCTCAGTTGCGATGCCTTTTTATTGTAAATTGTAATCAAAAATGTTTCAGTGTTTCTTTTGTTCAGCCATACATTTATTTGTAGACCAATAAATAATTATATTTAAAGAAGCGACTTTAAAATTGTCAATATTTTACTATTGTGATTTCTATTGTTCCTGTGTAGGTAATGTATCCTTTGTTGGAGATGCCAAATGGATAAATAAATACATTTTTAAACTTGTTTTAACTAAGAAAATGCTTCTCTGTAAGCGATGTTGCTCGGAAGAGCATCGACATAACTACAGTTGCCCGTGTGAAAACCTATCTATTTACTCAAATCCACCAGTAGTTATGGTCGCAATTTTGGATTTTTTTTCCTGACTTTCACCATCCGACCTCGCTTGAACCCCTCCCCACCTCTAAAACTAACATCACGAAAATTAGCACATAAGTATTTACAACTCTTTACTCCCAAAACTCCCATTATTTGAATCGAGTAATGCTGTAAACACGCATTTAAATTTAACATTATCAAATTTCGCGCGAAATCAAGTTGTTGTCTTTGCATGTTTGCTATTCAAACCTAGATGACGTTACTGACGCTAGAGATTAAGAATTTCTATGGAGATGTTCCTCTAGCCGCTCTAATTTTGCTATATTATGCTAGATGGCGCTACTAAGACTTTTATCACAATTAAAAATGAGATTTCTTCCCCTCTATTTGTATTAATTTGATTGATAAAACTAATAAATATTTATCTAACATTGCATTCTAGGTATATGACTCAGAACACCACGTCAGTTAATATTATCACAACTTTTTAGTTGAAATTCTTTTAGCTTTTTTGATTCGTGGGAATCAACCACCAACGGAAAGCGATTTTAGTAATCAGTATCATTACTTTTTGAAATAACACAGACACAGTAAGTAACTTAAATGAGAATGACGTGTGTTAATATTAAGTATTCGTTAGTACCGTTTCACGCCAATAGATGTCGCTAAGTGTTTCAACATTACGTAAATAAATTCTTCTTGAACACTTTAAATTATTTAGATAGGTTGACCGAAGCGATTGCGATGAAACAAAGACTAATATAAACTCTGAGTTATAAACAATATTTGAGTATGAAAGATAACCATATTAGTTTCGTTCTTTTGACGTGATACTTGATCTATTCAACATAGAAACTGAAAAACCGAGCTACAGACAAAAAATTTGATAAGGGTTAAAATGTCATCTGTTGATTATCCCTTACCACCCCAAGCAATTATTTTCGAAATATTTTAAATGTACAGAAAAAGTTCCTTTACAGATTTATTATATGTATAGATATAGATAATAACATTAGACTGCCTCAGTAGTCTAGTTATAGCAAACGATTGCTGCGGTTTTAAATACAACTCTCGTTGTTATACTCGGAAATATTAACTGGTAATCAATACCTGAGAGCAGTGGTGGCCAAGTGGTAACGGCCGCGACTTACGAGTTGTAGGTCGTAGGTTCGAACCCAGATAGGCGCAACGGTGAAGGAAAACTTCGTGAGGAAACCGGCATGTCCTAGAACAAAAAATTCGAAGACATGTGACATCTACCAACCTGCACTGGGCCCGCGTGGTGGATTACGGCCCACTCGCTCTCACCGAGAGGAGGTTTGTGTCCTAGCGATGGGAACATTATAAGCTGATGATGATGAATCAATACCTAGTTTGAATTTGGTCTTGGTGAACGGGAGGAGGCTTGCTTTGCTATTGCAATGTGTGGGTATAACATTACTATAAATACTACTTCAAATAGGTCGGGTCATCATATACCCACAAGGGGGTGCCCTTAGCTAGCAATCTCTCTAGTTTAAAATTTTAAGGCCTGACTGGTAGCCTTAATTTACTATGCTTATTACAAGCAAGTCCGCTTACGCAGCCGATAATAGGTTGACCTACGAGATGTAATCATATCGGGGCAGTAATGGTGTATTGAGACTTCGGGGCAGTTAAGTGTACGAATATGAACCACTTTGATTAACTCTACGAAAACTTCAACTTTCCTTCGATCATCTACACTTTATACTGCGAACCAACCAATATATTATAACAGTCAAAATATTGGTCTAGCTTCAAACTCTGAAGGACATTCCGACGAACTCGTTGGTAACAAATTCAGAACTGCTATACAGTAACCAGAACTTTCATATGTCGAAGATAAGACCGTTACAAAATAGATAAGTACAGAAGGTAGCTTCTATAAAACGAGTGAAAACAGAGACACGCACACATAGACGCGTACGTGCGCGATCTCAAACAAATGCCAGTCGCGAGTGCGTTTGTACGCATTGTACTAACGTGGACATCCATATCTATATACCTTAAGGACTATTTTTGCTTGCAGTGCTTGGCCACTATAGACCAATATCAATACTCAAACAATAGCATGGCATCATCGGATTTTTTCTGAGTCCCATGTTTTTGAAAATGAAAAAAAAAGACAGTAAAAACCAGCTAAACTGGTGCGTTTTTTTTTTGTCAATGGAAATAAATATCAATGGGAATCTTCGTTTGGTCGTAGTCGAGCAGGTTTGGGACAAGATTGTGTGTTTTTTTTTTTTATCAGCCTAAAACGTTCCTTTTGATGGGTCCCAAGCATCTGTGAGAGGGAGTGGACCATACTCCACCACGCGAACCCGTTGCGGGTTGGTGGATGTCACATATCTACCGGTTGCCGGTTTCCTTACCGTTTCGAGAGCAAGGGCGCTTATGTTATAAATTTTACACAAAATAAATCCCTGTCAGGCTTTAGACTTACGACCGCTCGTTGTATATGTATAGCCAACCTTCTGTAGCGATGTTTTCTGTGGTACGGTATTCAACGCTGCAAACAGTTAAAATGTATTGGGTTCAAAGATAGCAAAGATACACTAGTTCAGGGAATTTCCGTCAGTAGAATGCTGTTACAGTCATTTGAATTATTTCACAGTCAGTTTATGTTCTGAAAATTGTGGTTTTCCTAAAAAGACGTGTTAAAACTTCTCTAAGTAACTTAACGCAGCCCACAGCAGTCCACTGCTGGACATAGGCCGCTCCAATTGCACGCCATTCTACTCGATTCTCGGCAACTCTCATCCAGTTGCTACCTACCAGTCACCCTGCGAAGATCGTTGATCCACCTAGCCTGAGGGCGTCATACCTTGCGTTTTCCGATTCACGAACGTCTACCCCAACGGTCAACGGTTCCGCTTGCTAATTCTGTGAGCTATGTTGAATGAGACTACATCGGTGCATACGATGTGCTCCGTATGGTACCGGACGTAAAAATAGCACCATCCCTTTTCATCTCGTGGGTGTCGTAAAAGGCGATTAAGGGACATAACAGAGAATGGGACATAACAGCAGCGTTCTCTAACTTTACTTCCATACTACGAACGCCAACTCGCCTGCCAAGCGTGGCGATTATGGAAAACCCTCCCTCCCCTTTCTGGGGGAGGCCTTTGTCCTGCAGTGGACGTCTTTCGGTTGAAATAATGATTGGTGTATTCCATCCATTGTGACAACTTTTGAATAATAAGGGGCCATCCATAAATTACGTCACACAAATTTTATGGTTTTTCGAGTCTGCCCCCGTCCTTGTGACAGGTGGTCACACTTGTTAAAACCCCTCCCCCTTGTGTGACGGCCCCTAATTACATAAAAACAGTCGATATTCCAAAAAAAAAAACAGCTCTCACTGACGACTTAAACCTACATAACTCTTTCAAATAGGTATAGATCGAGCTAGTAATATTTTTAAGGTCTTGATTACATTATAAATTTCTAGTTTTCATGTTTAGATTATAACATGTGACGTCACAAAGCTTTCGACCCCCGCTGGCCCTTGTCACACAATGTCACATTTCGTTGACGCCCTCCCCCCTCAACGTGTGACGTAATTTATTGATGGCGCCTAATGTTTATGGTGTATTTTATAAAGAGACCTCTATTCTGTACCTTTATCGTCATGGTAAAAGTTTGGCTTAGGTCGTTAAAGTAGCCCGCAAAAATTCAAACGACCCTTCGATTTTTTTTTTCTCCCGCTCTGGATAAAAATTACTAGCAAAAACCTAACCGCGTTCCTTCCCCCCCGAGTGGGTTCTCGCATTGTCGTTGCGGGGGGGCTTAGTAACCGTGGTCTCCCATCCACGGTGAAGCCAAGAGGAACCCAACGGTGGGGCCGCTCGTCAGGGCTTTTGCCTTCAAGCCATTGACGTAGCGGCCAAAAAGTAGGTTGCGGTGAGGTGCACCGCAACTGAGGTGGGCCGCGATGTCGAATGGGAGGCATCGCGGCTGAGGGTTACAGGCTGCGGTAGAGGAGGAGTGCCGGTGCTTCTGAGCAGCGCTCTTCCCTTCCGTGGCCTGGACGGGGCCGCCACCGTTTGATGGCGGACGCGGTGGGGCCGCAGGGGAAGAGGAGTGTCGGTATAGCGTCAGCCGCTCTCCCTATCCTCTGCGGCCGAAAAGTGGTAGACGGGACGGCGCGTTGTGTTCCTCACGCGCGCCGTCAAAGATGTCAGCAACCACTGGTGGGGTCCGCAAGGGCCGATGCCTGCCAGGGGTGCGGGTTTGTTCGAAAGAGATACCACGGCCCCTGGCATACGGGCTACTGAGGGAACACGGGTGGGTTTTAGTCAGTAAAAGTCTGACACGCCCTCCTGCTCTACTCAGCAGGAGAAGTCATTTGATGATTTCCCAACCAAAAAAAAAAAAAAAAAACCGCGTTCCTTTAGTTGCCTGTTTGTCAGGGGCCACGGTATCTCTTTCGAACAACCCGAAACTAGAAATTTGACCTTATCATTATGTAATAATAATAATAAATAGTAATATGATTTGACAGCCTTCAAAGTACACAACACTGGGCACGCCACGATTGCGGCGGTAAGTCCCCTCTTTGAGGAGTGGTTTGAGAGGCGGCATGGCGTCTTCACCTTCCGCCTGACGCAGGTCCTCACCGGACACGGTTGTTTCGGGAGGTTCTTGTTTCGGATAGGGCGGGAGGAAACGCCCGGGTATTTCCACTGCGAAGATCGCCCTGAGGACACGGCGGAGCACACGGTGACGGTCTGCCCGGCTTGGGTGGAGCACCGCCGTGTCCTCATGGAGGCGATCGGTGGCGGCGATCTCTCGCGTCCGGCCCTGGTCCAGAGCCTGGTAAGGAGCGAGAGGGCATGGGTAGCCGTCACCTCCTTCAGCGAAGCAGTGATGCTCACGAAGAGGGAGGCGGCGCACGTGAGGGAGAGGCAGTCTAGGCGCCCTCGCGTCCCTAGCCGCCGCAGGATACGGAGACGCCCTGGGCGTCGGGAATCCCAGTCCGATTTCCGGCCACCGTAGGCATGGGCTTGCGGACGGCGAGTAATGGGTAGCTCGCTGTCCGCTAAGGACCAAGCCCAAGTCGACGGCGCGTTGTGTTCCGCGCGCGCCTCAAAGAGATGTTAGCACAAAATGATGGGGCCCGCAAGGGCCGATGCCTGGCGGGGGTTCGGGTTTGTTCGAAAGAGATACCACAGCCCCTGGCATACGGGCTACTGAGGGAACACGGGTGGGTTTTAGTAAGTAAAAGTCTGACACGCCCTCCTGCTCCACCCAGAGCGGGAGAAGTTATTTGATGATTTCCCACCCAAAAAAAAACAAAAAAAAAAAAGTACACAACACTGACGGACACATTTTCACATTATTTTTATTCAACTACACCGTTATCCAACTATAAACACATCGAAACCACAGACTTCCCACAGCAATTTGAAATTCCAAAACAAATGTAACAGTATCCCTTCAATAAAAAAATAACAAATCATAAATGCGGACGCAACCCAGCAGGCAGACACCAATTTGGGAACAACGCGTCAATTATAGTGCCACAGTATAATATGAGCTGCTTACAGTCTGTCAAAGCAAGCTTTTTCGCAATGCCAGCGTACATGGAGAGAGGTGGTGGGCACGTGGTGTTTTGTTTTTTAGGGTGCGAAATGATCAAATAATTTCTCCCGGTCTAGGTGAAGCAGGAGGGCGTGTCAGACTTTTACTGACTAAAACCCACCCGTGTTTCTTCAGTTGCCTGTGTGCCAGGGGCCACGGTATCTCATTCGCACCCCTGCAAGCATCGGCCCTTGCAGACCCCACCAGTTGGTGCTGAAATCTCTGTGGCCCAGTGGTAACGGTGACTTATGAGCTGTTGGTCGTACATTCGAACCCAGACAGGCGCTTTACTTTGTGTAAATTAATTGATCACAACTGCTCTCAAAACGGTGAAGGAAAACATGGTGAGGAAACCGGCATGTCTTACATTAAAAAACGCACTGGACCCACGTGGTGGATTACTTAACTCCACTAGATGCGAGTGAAACTACAGGCATCGGCCAGATATGTCATGACTTTTGAAAATTCTTTAGCATATTTGCGATGAATTACTGTTAGTAGATATCCTGTGACATGCAATTGAATAAATTTAGCAGAAGGGCCACTGACAAAATAGTTTGCATTTCAGACTGTCTCGGGAATATCGAATATCGTCACGGTTGAGGACATATGGATGGAGGGGTGCGAAGAAATATGGATATTATAGAAAAGGTAATGATGCAAAGTTGAGACATTGTTTCAATTTTAGAGAGTGGATAGACCTTAATAAAAATGACGCTTTTGTTTGTAAAATTTTCTAGCTTTTGCATTCTTACCAAGGGGTCTCGCTTTACCCTGTAACTGGTTTGTATAGGCAAGATAGTCAATCGCCCTTTATGAAACGCTAGAAGCCGTTTTCGAAATGGTTGGGAAAATACAAGGAGATGGTGATGGTGATCTAGTTTTTGTCGAATTCATCTGCAAGGATTTTGGAAGTCAACACTTTCTAGTAAGGCGTCAATATCCGAAATACTCATTCTTTCATTCATTTGATGATATTACTCATCCCTACCGCACACTTTCGTGCGTTTCAACCAATTTAAATCAATATGGGTAAACGTGGTCGTGTTATTTTGGCATTAGGGATTTTAGAGTGCCTTAACAGTGCATCTTCAGGCTTTGTATTGTTTTGGAAATGTATGTATGCCAAAGACTAGGTTACCTATTTTATGTTCGAAAAACATTTGGTCGAATATAATTTCACCTAAAACTTTTCAACTATTGTCTTTTCGTTTTTTTTGTTTACTTAATCAAAGTCACGTCTGCCAGTGTATCAGTTGACCTATTATCAATTCGATTTTTTTTACTCCGACGTTCAATACCGTCGAAAAACTTTTTACAAAAGTTACACTTAGCCGAAATAACATTTGTTCGAAGTATTAATTTTCAGACCATTCATTATTTCACTTTTTTGTTTGATTAATTTAAATGTAATGGCACTTAATAAAACAGTTGATTATGAACAAAAGTGGTTTTAAGTGGTCCCAGTAAGAAGCATGCAAACAAGGATGCTTGCTTCAAGCATGCAGCATGCAACAAGCATTGTTTCTGTCACGGCTCCGGCGCTGCGGGGTTTTGGCGGTCCCACGCGAGCTTATCGTCGCAGATGGTTTTAACGCTCACCACCGCAGCTTCTGTTTGATCCTCAGCTCGCGGGCCACCTCTCCGTGCCTACGCGGGTTAAATTATACAGATAGGTAGGTAGGGCAGACAAGAATGCGTGAAGTCGGTTTTGCAACTGTACTTCGTTTGCGAATAAACATTTCAAGTGCCTCCATTTCCTTTTCTTTGTTGCAAAGTCTCGAATCTTCGGTCAAATGGAACAAAATATTTCAAGTTTAAGCCAAAATATGAACTTTAAAACCTCCTGTACCCGTTCCGTCGTAAAACTTGGGAGAGTTGCTTTATAAACTTGTTGATAGATGAGAGTTAGCCACCACTTTTGGTACTGTTCCTTTCGGCAGGATCTTTCCGTCTTTAACTTGATATTTTGTTAAACATTTTGCGGTGTTTTGAATGATTTATTGGGTTATTGACGATATTGTTTGACAGGAGTTTCTAATTCTTAAGTAAAGTCACCATAATTCTTAGCAATAAGATAATCCTACTAAAATTTTAAATGTGAAGGTTTTTATGTTCGGATGTTAGTAACTCAATCACGCAAAAACGGATAAAAGGATTTGGATGAAATTCGGCGTACGAATAGATTACATCCTGGATTTAAAACAAGATACTTTTTAACTCGGTAGTACGTTCCCTTGAAATAAATTTCGACGCTCCACGCGGGCGAAACCGCTGGAAACGGTATATAACGTTTGGAACTCTATCACGCAAAAACGGCTGAACGTATTTGGACGAAGGTTAGCGCAAAGGATTTGGATGAAAATTAGCATACAGATAGATTATATCCAGGATTAACACACAGAATACTTTTTATCCCGGTCATACGTTTCCGTGGGATAATTTTCGATCTCCACGCGGGTGAAGCCGGTGGTAAAAGCTAGTATTATTATTATTAGCTCGTTGGAAATATTAGGCGATCACTATTTGAATATATATGAAATTCAAAGTTTAAAATCAGCTCTAAGGATATGGCTGGTATGTTTCGTATTACCAAAGAACTGGGTTATGAAGTCGCTCCATGCAAAAACCTGGTACCAGTTGTATTTGTTTACACTGAAAGCCGACCCCTAAAATAGTTAGGAAAAGACAAGGCAGATATATAATGTAAATGGATATAGGTATGCACGAAACTATACCTCGTATTGCATTGGAATATAATATTGTATTTTGTTTTTATTTAGGTATTAGATTTTGTCCGCGGTTTCACCCGCTTTTTTTTTTTTTTTTGGGTGGGAAATCATCAAATAACTTCTCCCGCTCTGGGTGGAGCAGGAGGGCGTGTCAGACTTTTACTGACTAAAACCCACCCGTGTTCCTTCAGTAGCCCTTAAGCCAGGGGCTGTGGTGTCTCTTTCGAACAAACCCGCACCCCTGGCAGGCATCGGCCCTTGCGGGCCCCATCATTTTTTGTGCTGACATCTCTTTGAGGCGCGCGTGGAACACAACGCGCCGTCGACTTGGGCTTGGTCCTTACCGGACAGCGAGCTACCCATTACTCGCCGTCCGCAAGCCCATGCCTACGGTGGCCGGAAATCGGCCTGGGATTCCCGACGCCCAGGGCGTCTCCGTATCCTGCGGCGGCTGGGGTCGCGAGGGCGCATATGCTGCCTCTCCCTCACGTGCGCCGCCTCCCTCTTCGCGAGCATCACTGCTTCGCTGAAGGAGGTGACGGCTCCCCATGCCCTCTCGCTCCGTACCATGGCCTGGACCAGGGCCGGACGCGAGAGATCGCCGCCGCCGATCGCCTCCACGAGGACACGGCGGTGCTCCGCCCAAGCAGGGCAGACCGCCACCGTGTGCTCCACTGTGTCCTCAGGGCGATCTTCGCAGTGGAAACACCCGGGCGTTTCCTCCCGCCCTATCCGAAACAGGAACCTCCCGAAACAACCGTGTCCGGTGAGGACCTGCGTCAGGCGGAAGGTGAGGACGCCATGCCGCCTCTCAAACCACTCCTCAAAGAGGGGACTTACCGCCGCAATCGTGGCGTGCCCAGCGGTTTCACCCGCTTGGATGTTGAAAATGCTCTCAAGGGGACACTACCGGAATAAATAATAATAATAATAAATAATAATAAAAATCTTTATTGCAGACCACATGATCCTTAAAAAAAAACAATTCTAAAAACAGTACATTAAAAAGATTAAAATTTAGACAAAATAAAAATACATTTAAAAAAAGCATACACACACAAACTGACGCCTTTCTTTTCTAGCACCTATATAGGCACAAACATTTTAAGCTGCTATTTTCAACCAACGCTTGTAGGTTTTGGTAGCGTACATCCTCTCAGCAATGTCTTTAATTAAGGTGTTTCTACACGTACCAACCCTGGACATGAAAGAGGCAATTCTGCTTCTCTGAATGGCATTGAACGCGTTCAACCTTGCCTCCGCGAACATTCCTGAGGCACTACAATAGCGCTTCAACCCCATTAGGTGTCTGTAGATGTTGTTGTACCGAACACGTATGCTATCCCAAGACTTCCTTGTATACTCAGTCCAGAGCTGGTAAAAAGTATCCTATATGTTTATCCAGGTTACAAACTATATGTGTGCCAAATTTCATTCAAATCCGTTCAGCCGTTTATGCGTGATTGAATAACAAACATCGAAATATCCAAACATCTAAATATACTAACTTTCCCATTAATACAATATTAGTAGGATAGTAGGATTTTTTCACAAAGCCTACCAGCAGGCTTAGTATAACGCTTTCTATTTCTACTCAACCGTAGAATCGAAATCGCTTTTCTACATTTTTCGGTTCAAAACTGTCAACTGTCTACACGGAAACGTCACTTTTGTCTACTCTTCCGTCGACAAAACGCTTCTTCTTTCTCGTGCTAAGCCTGCTGGAAAGGTTTTCTAACTTTATTACTAACAGGCTTGGTTTTAAAGCTCTGTTTGCATGTTTTTTAAGCTGAATACCGAATAACTCTTTTTTGGTTTCGTTCTATGAATAGCCCTTGCAAGCGCTTTATTTATATTTTTATTCCACACACGTCAAAAAGGTTTCATCTGTCCCCGTTTAATCCATTAGCTATGGATGGTGAACCAAAGGCACGCACGGTATAGGTGACTCAATAAAGAATATTTTATTTAGGCTCAAGTAGGATACTGAAATATTTCACGTATTTTCCATATGACGAAAAAAAATAAACACTAAAGCTACGGTTTCATAAAAGAGCTGCCACATTGCTTTTGCGATTTACCGGCGAATTACGTCATTTCTTAGCATACGCGATGTCAAA
The DNA here is from genome assembly GCA_949987655.1 of Polymixis flavicincta. Classification (NCBI taxonomy): domain Eukaryota; kingdom Metazoa; phylum Arthropoda; class Insecta; order Lepidoptera; family Noctuidae; genus Polymixis; species Polymixis flavicincta. Next base: position 9,961,479 of record OX465195.1, on the reverse strand, counting down.
AATAATCAAACATGTTCTTTTTGGTGGGGGGGGGGGGGGGAATCATCAAATGACTTCTCCCGCTCTGGGTGGAGCAGGAGGGCGTGTCAGACTTTTACTGACTAAAACCCACCCGTGTTCCCTCAGTTGCCTTGCCTGCGTGCCAGGGGCGACGGTATGTCTTTCGAACAACCCGCACCCATAGGCAAACATTGGCCCTTGCGGACCCCATCAGTTGTTGCTGACATCTCTGACGGCGTACGTGGAACACAACGCGCCGTCTATTTGGAGAATTTCAAGGCGGCCACGGTAACGCGTGCCCAGGCGGAAGGCTCTCACACGGTTCGATTAAATCATCACGGGGTTTATCCAGCTCCCGTCAAAGGTTACTTCTTGCTGTGGCTATTGGCTAAACTAGCTCAAGCCAGTCTAGCTTGCGTGTATAACTTTTTCGGCTCTTTAGCATCTAGAGCAATGAGACGTTGGTAGTTATGCATTGGGTGACGTGAGTCACTGAAAGGTTGACTGTTGTTGTTAACTTTTTCGTATGTTGCTGTGTTTTCTTACATACTTTTGACACCGTAAAGTTAAACTCCGCTGCCATCATTTTCATGACAGCTGTCACTACAGCCATTATGTAGCGTTCTAGGAAGATGTATCTAAATTTAGAAGAAAATGTGAAAACTTTAAAATGTTTTTTTTTAGTCTTAACAAAAACGTGGTTTGATATCAGTCGAGGTATTAAATCGACCGCGAAATTTGCTTTGCATTGCGGGCCCCATCATTTTTTGTGCTGACATCTCTTTGAGGCGCGCGTGGAACACAACGCGCCGTCGACTTGGGCTTGGTCCTTACCGGACAGCGAACTACCCATTACTCGCCGTCCGCAAGCTCATGCCTACGGTGGCCGGAAATCGGCCTGGGATTCCCGACGCCCAGGGCGTCTCCGTATCCTGCGGCGGCTAGGGTCGCGAGGGCGCATAGACTGCCTCTCCCTCACGTGCGCCGCCTCCCTCTTCGCGAGCATCACTGCTTCGCTGAAGGAGGTGACGGCTCCCCATGCCCTCTCGCTCCGTACCATGGCCTGGACCAGGGCCGGACGCGAGAGATCGCCGCCGCCGATTGCCTTCCCGAGGACACAGCGGTGCTCCACCCAAGCTGGGTAGACCGCCACCGAGTGCTCCACCGTGTCCTCAGGGCGATCTTCGCAGTGGAAACACCCGTGCATTTCCTCCCGCCCTATCCGAAACAACCGTGTCCGGTGAGGACCTGCGTCAGATGGAAGGTGAGGACGCCATGCCGCCTCTCAAACCACTCCTCAAAGAGGGGACTTACCGCCACAATCGTGGCGTGCCCATGCTTATCATGCGTGGATCTCGTGACAGTCGCTAGGGGTCTATTATAGTTTAAAAGATACAGCCCTGGGACAGATAAACGGACAGCGGATCTGCAGGCACCCTTTTGCTACAGAACCCTAATTACACTGTTCACTGTCGAAAGCGTCTATGAAAAATATTTAAATCCTACTAATTTCATAAATGTGAAAGTTTGTAAAGATGTTTGGATGTTTGTTACTCAATCACGCAAAAAAGGAGCTAAACGGATTTGGAATCAATTTGGCTCACAGATAGATTAAAACCTGGATAAACACATAGAATACTTTTCGTCCCGGTTGTTCTCCTGGTATAATTTTCGACCTCCACGCGAGCGAAGCCGCTGACAAAAGCTAGTTCATCATCATCATCATCATTTCAGCCGAAAGACGTCAACAGCTGGACATAGGCCTCCTCCAAGCTCCGCCACTTCGACCGGTTCTGTGCTTCCCACATCCAGCGGATTCCTGCGGCCCTAGGACAAACTGTCCAGGTCCATCGTTTAATCCGACTCGGCTGGGCAGCGTTCGGGAAGCTTCGCAATATCTTCTCGTCCCAAATACCGCAGTGTATCAAGACGAAAGTCTTTGACCTTTTGAGTGCGTGTTGCTAGTGATGACATATGGAACTGAAACGTGGTGCTCACAATGGGCCTCATTGTTAGCGGGTGGAGCAAATAAAAGTGGACTGTATATATAGGCAATGGTTTATTGCCGTGCTTATTAACAATAGGAAACTTTCCCGGACAAACAATAAATAAATGAGGTTAGAGAGGTGATTCGTCCGTCGCGGTGGAGTCCGTTGAAGCGAGTGCTCGTTGGGCCGAGCCATGTTGCCACCGCGCCGCGCCTCGGCGTGCCGATGATGACGCGTCGGCCACGACGCCTGCGCGTGTAGGTTGCGCGCAAGGTCGTATGTTGGGTTCGATTCCCAACATGCTGCCCGGGTTGAAGCGTAGACTTCAAAAATCTGGAAGGGGGCAAACATGAGTTGGTGCCCTCTTAATGATGGGCTGGTATCACCACAGTAGCTCCCGTTACTGCCAGGAGAATCACTGAGAAATCCTTCGTTTGCTGAGAGGTGCTTCATGGTTTTCACATTGCCATCAGAGACCTGTAGATGAGAGTAGTATTAAGTGGCCGTCCAATGGAAACAGAAGGAGTGAAAGTGAAAGAGTTAAAGGGTTCTAAGGGAGGAGGAGTAAGAGGATAGGAGTTTAAACCAGCATTTATTAGAGTGAGGCAGATAGCCATTTCTCATGACTAGCAAATATTGATACATTGAATAATATAATAAAGGAGAAGTTAAGAAGCATATAAGTAGTGAATTCCGACAAATGATTAAAGAGCGGATAGGTTGATAAGCTTCACAAGATAGTACAGCATCGAGTTCGAAATGACAGGCTTGTGTCGAATTGGAGATTTAATTGCCATAAATGATGTAATAAAATTGAAATCTCTGCTTTTCCTGTCTGCTAGCATCACCGGCTCAGCGATAACAACGCTATAATACAAACCTGGATACTTTGTGTAACAAGTAAAGAGGTAATGACATAATGGATAAATGATTCAATTTATAAACTACACATAAGTTATTGTAAGTATTATAGAACAAAAAATACATTAAAATATAAATTGCTAATTGAAATGTTAGCTACGAAATGATAAGAACATTAAGAAATTAAGACCTACGGTTAACTACACTACATTAAGAATCTACATAAGAATTACTGTTAGTATGTAGGTACAACAGAACAAGAAACCAGTACTGGTAGATCGTGCTTCTCGTATGATTGGGTATTTTAGGCAAAGAAGAACATGCCCACCACAAGGATGAACCACTGATGGAATCAGCCTTCAGCCCGCGGGAAACAAGATCCGCCGGTTTGTCTGTCGACCGTAGGTAGCAACACGCGTGATAGGTATAAATAACACTAATTAAAACTACCAAGAAGACAGCTAGGCGAAGGCTTCCTATTTTTGTGCCTGTACTTGAAGACAGAACCTTCAGGAAATTGCTCACGTGACATGAACCGACACTTTGTGTTTTGAATTAAACCGCCAAAGACTGAAGGTTTTTCCTTCAGCGGCATGGTCACCACAAAGCATCCGTCGTCCTTACGAGTGGCGTATTTCTGAGAGCTCAGCTTAAAGTTACGCTTCTTAGGAGATAGGGAGTGCTTGGCTGCGATGGTATCTGATACACGGAATGCAGGTAAAATGGGGTCGGCATCCACGTTTAAAAAATGACTAACGGGGGAAAAAGAGGGTGACTTACGACGGGCGACGTACCCTGATACTAGCCAACCCAGTTTTGTTTCATATAACTTGGGCTGATTTTTTCCCAAGTCAATAGAATTATTGCATAAGACGGACCAAAATACTTCGGCCCCAACTAAGATATCTATTGCTGACGGTATGTTAAAAGAAGGGTCAGCTAGACTTATTCCCATAGGAAGAGGAATATTATCAATGTTTATGAATGAAGACGGTAAAGCTTTAGTAATCTGTGGTAAAATATGACAGTCTATAGTACGTGTATACTCGTCATTGTGGATGGACATTATAGTAAGACTGCAAGACTGTGTGCTACGAGAAGTGTTATTATTTATACCTGTCACGGTGGCGCTCGCACTACGTCGCGGCAAACCCAGCTTACCGCAAAATGACTCAGCAACGAAGTTACCCGTGCTACCGTTGTCGAGCAGTACTCGGGCAGTGAGCACGTCGCCCTTGCTGCCAACCACTCTCACGAGCGCTGTGGAAAGTAAAACATCCGGAGGAGTAGAAAACTGCTGAACATTAGTGGTACCAGCAAAGTTGTTGACGGGGGTAACTGGCTCAAGAGTAGGGGTTGTTTCTACCACATGTAAATGAAGCAGAGTATTGTGCTTTTTCTTGCAATATCTGCAAGGAACAAGATTGCACCTAGATTCTACGTGCCCTGGTCGAAGACAATTAAGACAGACCTTTGTTTCTTTGGCCTTTTGAAGACGATCTTCTACGGTCAGGGCTCTAAACGCTTCACAATTGAATAAGAAGTGAGGCTGATTGCACATAGGACATGTAAATTGTTTTTTATTAGCATTGTAATTTTTTTTATTTGAAGTGTTACTGTCATTTTTATTGTCATTAGATTTTGTTATTGTGAGAAGATTAGAATCGTGTTTTGAAATGTCTGATTTTGGCTTGTTACTTTTGTGTTCTTGTATAGTTTCTAATAAGTCGGCTCTGTTGCTAAGAAAATGTATGAAAATGTCTAAAGAAGGTGGATCAATAAGTGTGTTTCTGTGTTCTTCCCATACCCTACGTGTAACACTATCCAGTTTTTCTGCCATCATATGAATTATGAGGGTATCCCAATATTCTGTTGATTGACCTAAGGTTTTTAATGCACGAAGGTTTTTATTCGTGACGTCGATGAGGTTACGAATGGAAGAACAAGATTCACATTGGATACGTTCTACGTTAAACAATGCATGAACATGATTATTCACAAGCAATCTTTTGTTGTCGTACCTACTACACAATAAATTCCAAGCGGACTCATAATTCTGAGCTCTAAAATCTAAATTGTCTATTACTAGTAGTGCACTATCTTTAAGAGACGCACGAAGGTAGTGCAACTTATTAATATTGTCAATGTCCGACCGTGAATGAATAAGTGACATATATGTGTCTCTAAATTCTAGCCAGTGTTGATAGTGACCGTGGAAAACAGGTAAATTGATTTTTGGCAACCGTACACAGTTAAATTTAAAGCCACCTGCCTGTACATCCTCGATACCCGTTACGGAACCATCTCGAAGGCTGCAAGACTGGGGGGGACGAGCACCGAGCAGACTCCGCGCCGTCGCCACCAGCTTATAGTACTGGTTCTCGAACTGCTCACGTTCCTCGCTCTCGTCATCTGGGTTGTCCAGCAACACCTCGATGTCGCACTGCAATTTGTCGAAATCCACATATAAGCTATCAAATTTATTAAATCTGGTCTCTAAGTCTAAAAGTTGTAAGCTGCTAAGTACGGTGCAACTTTGAAGCATGTTAAGGTAGTTGCAAAAAATTGTGAGCTTTGATTTTATACAGGCACGTTTTTTAATGAGTTTTGCAATCTTTTCGTCAGCCATAATGATAGAAATAACAGTAGCAAACTCACAAATGAACTAATGAGATAACAAACCAGTTTTTAAAGGAAAAGAAATATATAACTAGCTAATGAGTTATGAACTTATGAATGGCTCGACGGTGCGAACAAAGGAACAGCTGATGCGACGGTAACAAGTAGGTACGTCGGCAAGCGATCAGCTGTTATAGATAAGAAGCGAAGGATTTGCGTAAACAGATGGGTAATATAACCGTTATATTTTAGCTTTATAAGCAGAAAAGTGATTAATGAGAAATGATAGGCTAAGAATTAGAATAATTGTCACTAAACGACTTAACTTGAAGATAAATGAAAGCACTCACTTAAATATGGCTATTTAAAACATGAAATAAGATAAAGAAAAGGAATAACTAAGGGAAAAATTGGAACGAACTCACAGAATGTCTAAACCATCCACAGGATAGACGATGATTTGCAAGTTTTCGTTCTCCTTTGTCCTTGACGATGACTCGAATGTTCGACGGGTCCGAAGTCCGACGCCGGTCGACCTCTTGATGATTTCGTCCTCTAGGCGTGTGCGGGTGCTGCGAAGTTTCTTCTACAGGACTTTGATGACTCCTGCAGGAACTGTTGCCGCTGATGACCACAACTGAAGAGCTTCGAGTTCGATGTTTTTTCTTCCGAGACCGTTACTTCTTGTATATTAGACGGCGAGATCCTTGAAGGACCGATCCGGCTCGAAGGACCAATGTTAGCGGGTGGAGCAAATAAAAGTGGACTGTATATATAGGCAATGGTTTATTGCCGTGCTTATTAACAATAGGAAACTTTCCCGGACAAACAATAAATAAATGAGGTTAGAGAGGTGATTCGTCCGTCGCGGTGGAGTCCGTTGAAGCGAGTGCTCGTTGGGCCGAGCCATGTTGCCACCGCGCCGCGCCTCGGCGTGCCGATGATGACGCGTCGGCCACGACGCCTGCGCGTGTAGGTTGCGCGCAAGGTCGTGTGTTGGGTTCGATTCCCAACACTCATAAAAAGGCTTAAAGTCACCCAAAGGGCGATGGAGAAAGCTAGTCATTAAATAATAATCCAAAACATGATTTAACATTTCTGGCGGCCGAAAAATTACTACAAACTGAACATCGATGGATCAACTGCATTATTTCAACTTAATCGAATCATTCACGAATTAAATTCTGAATTCAGTTTACATTAAATCCATGATTAAAATATAAATGGAATGATGAATGAGAGTTGTACGTGTGATATTATTCATCACGAAAATAATCATATTAACATTGTTTTCACAAGTTTTACTCGTTTTGAACCCCCCACGCAAAAACGACGGGGTGTTATAAGTTTGACGTGTGTGCCTGTGTGTGTGGGTGTCGGTGTGTGTGTGTGTGTGTGTGTGTGTATGTGTATGTGTGTGTGTGTGTGTGTGTGTGTGTGTGTGTGTGTGTGTGTGTGTGTGTGTGTGTGTGTGTGTGTGTGTGTGTGTGTGTGTGTGTGTGTGTGTGTGTGTGTGTGTGTGTGTGTGTGAGGCAACGTAGCCCCCGACCGGATGAACAAATTTGGTTTTGTTTTTTTCTTTTGAAAGGTGAATTAGTCGGGAGTGTTCTTAGACATGTTTCATCAAAATCGGTTCAGCCGTTTAAAGATAATCAGCTCTTTTCCGGTTAATGAAGGGATTTTCGAGCATATTCCACGGGTCTGATCAACTCGAAGTTTGGTATTCTATTACTTCAATGATATTAAACGAACCAAGTGATGCTAAAGCAACACCTGGAATTTCCAGGATGCCCAAGTTACTCACCAACAAACAGCAGATGTATCGTGTTTGGGCTCATTGAAAAGGTCTCAATGAATAGATTATAGATAAATGGTGAGTGAGGACGAGGAATGAGGATACATTAGTAATAAACTTCACTGTAGGAGAAATACGCAACGGTGTGCAGATTTAAGCGAGACATTATTTTTTAAATGCAGGAAATAAAAATTTAATTTAAAATTTAAAAAAAAAACTCTCGACAAATAAAATCGCCAATGAAAACGCCAAACAGAGGCCTAGAATTTTCATTAGCCGTTCCCCGACTTGAGAAAGCCTTGATCAAAATATTACCTTCAACTTAAAAGGCCAATAAAAATGATTTTTTACTTTTCCGAGTTTTTGTTTGGGTCGGGGTTTTTTTTTTAAAATTTTAGTTTAATTTTTTGCAAAACTGTTTTGTACTCTATAATGTTGGCCTATTCAATCTGCAAAGAAATTTCCCAACTACGTTGTGGTTGGCTTCCAGTCTAACTGGATGCAGATGGAGCAGGATGAAGTGACTGCATCTGACGTCCACAAACCAGTACCTCGGTAACACGATATAATATGGTAAGACTGGTTATCAGACTCATGTACTAAAACTCGTAAAGACTGTCAAAGATACGAATGACACTCGGGACCAACAGACTAACATCCTTTTCGAAGCACGGTGGGGTTTTGATATACAACGTGTTACGGAAAGGGTACATACATACCAAGGGCACGGTTTCTTTGGATGATATCAAACGATATTGGAAGGGTTTTTTAATCCTATCTCTACATGTTCGGAAGTTATGAGAATTTTTAATACATTGATACCAGAAATCCAACTTTTCATTTGAAATAAACACATCACTCGGAAGAGATTTATAGTGATATTAGCATGTAAGGTGGAAAGGTATTGACCTACGTAGTGCGGTGACACGTTTGTTATGATTTGAATTTAAGAAAAATATGAAACCGAATATTTGGTATCAATACTTAGAGTATTTTATTTTGAGCTGAAACTTTGTGTAGTGATTGTATTGCTCTTATGTTTAGTGCTTAAGGATAGCAATAGGGTTTTTGTAACATCCTGTATATATTGTGTATACTTAATTATCTGGTCAAATAAATAAACAAGAAATCTGTTAATAGCAATACCTACTGCAAATACAGACGTTAGTCATTGATAGCAAGAATTATTCTTTGCCAAATTGATTAATTCCGGATCCAAAATAAAACTGAAATATCCATGGCTCGCAAAGGCCAGTAATTTTATTTCCTAGAATCCATAATCTCTTTTCGAATAATGACAGCATTTTAAAGTCTTAACTTATTTCATAAGTCAATTTATTCAGTCGAAGCAATGGCATTAAAATTATTAAGCTTTTGACGATATAATATTCTGAAAATTTTATGAGATTTGCTTGAAATACCCTCACTTCGTTATTTATTGTAATATTACGATTTTTCAAGTAATCTCAGTTTGGATAATAACGACTGACATCAAAAAATATTTTTAGGAAGATTAGTTACCTATCGTATTGTTTTGTTTTTTTAAACACAAAACTATCTTTAAAACGGTAGGCAAATGTTTTGTTAGGTACTTGTTTAATTTTAACAACTATGTTATTATTAACTTATAATACTTATTTAGGACCCTGTGTTACGTGGCTACAAACTTTTGTAGTGTGACATGTAAACCTCTATCAAAGTTTTGCTCTATCATTTTGAGAGGACAAAATATTTGCGGCTAAGAAATTCCAAACTCTTTCTCACATGTTCCTTATTTTAACACAATAGAGTCTATATTCAAAGGTCGAATGGTTTTATGAACATATTGAAAAGTTTGTGTGACGTAGTTGCGGATGGCCGCCGAAATTGGGGTTCGATTTTCTACGTGCTAAATATCGGTAACTCGAATTATTTTTCAATCAAGCGAGCGTGTGATGCAAGTTTGTAATTCTAGCATATTCTGGTATAATGACAAGTTAATGGGGCAATGCTATTATGCTTGGATGTTGTAATATAAAGTTTAATGGAAAAATAAATTAAAGTTATTTTTCACTTTGTAGTGGTTTTTTTCGGAAGTAGGTTGTTTTGCTTTTAGAAAATGTTTTTATTTTTTACTTTTTAGTTATGGTATCTACCCCATCCCAATTTGTATACAACTACCTGCCATATAAACTAGGGTCAAGAAGCAGCAGAATGTCATCAAGATACATCTAGTGGATTGAAAACGTATTATCGAGGGTGACGCAAAAACTACAGAAGCAAAGTTAACATTTATAAAAGTTTTTTTTTTTAAATCCATCCACAATTGAGATATCACGGCACAAACATACAAAAAACGAACGACGAATTGAGAACCTCCTCCTTTTTGAAGTCGGTTAAAAAGTTTGAGCAAGATTTTGTGTTTGTATATATCCTGACGCAGTAGAAGCCGGGACAGGGCACAAAAAGTTATGGAAAACGTTCAATTAGATGGGTTGAGCATTAAAATTAGCTTGTTGGGAAGATAGAACATGGCCCGAAGAATTGCTAAACTAAAGTGGCAGTGGGCAGGGCACTATGCTCGTTTAACAGATGACCGATGGAGCCGAAAGGTTTTGGATTGGCGACCGCGTATTGAATGTCGTATCGCTGGAACGCCTCCAACAAGGTGGACCGATGACCTAGTGAAGGAAGCAGGAATGCGGTGGATGTGGGAAGCACAAAACCGGTCGGAATGGTGGAGCTTGGGGGACTGCTGGACATAGGCCATGTTCAGCACTGGACGTCGTTTGCTGAAAAATTTAAAATGACAAAAATATGACGTTTAAAGAGGAGACCTGTCATGTGCCAAGCTGTGGATAGAAATATATCATTGCTTGATGAGAATGGGATTTCGGAAAAATTGTTAGGCGCTTGCTAAGCCGAAAAAAATCGGGATATGAAAACACAGAGCCTCAAATCATTTAACCTCCAAATACGAAATTGCCATTACAGGAACATTATATTTCTAGAAAAAATATATACAAAAATATCAAGCAACAAAAATAAAGCCTGTGGTTCATATAATAATATTACTCGGTTATATTTCAATATTGAGAAACACTGTGAATGAGAAGAAGAAGGTTTTATTAAGGAAAATGCAGCTTTGTGCGGAGTAGAGTATATTACACACATACATAATGTATTAAGGAGAGTTCTAATTATTATTAAGACCTTCTCAAGGAGAAATCATTTAGGATTTTGCTTTGAGGGTGTGTATGTCCTTGGCTGTTTTTGTCCGTTGCGATTCAATTTGAAGGTTCAATCGAAGTGTTTACTTCATTCATTTTTAATGTATTCCAGATTTGTATTTCGTACAAATACAAATCTACGACGACAAACTACGATAAGAGTACGATGCTCAGGTAATAAAAAATAAACAATTAAAACATCTGAGTGAGATTATATTTTCATCTTTGGCATGGCTTTGTTTGACTACACGATTAAAGCTTTTGATAAAAAATAACTTATCTTTTGTAGCTTACTCTTCATTATTTCAGCGCTGAACCTGCTTTTTGATTTTCGCAACCAGCGGATTCCCGCGGCCTTCACAAGGTCATCCGCTTTCTGGGTAAGCTAAGGATACGGATTCTAGCACACGATCGTTACTCCAGAACCTGAATGTGGCACTGAAAAATACTAAAATTAATAAAAACTTACTTAAGTTGAGCTATTTCTCGAACTACCTTGGTTACCTGGTTGCTCCTGAGGATTTCTTCATTTCTGATTCGATGTTGTACGAATACCATGCAAAATCCTCTTTTCGTAAATTTCAATAGAAAATTTTAAATACACCTTATTCAGTTAGGCGATACTTATAACTTTTAAAACATAACATTAACATGAAATGTTTAACTTTGGACGTAGTATATTATTATCCTTTTATTATGGTTTTGTAAAGAAAAGTGACGCCTTAACGTATGAGGATAATTTTCCTTCCTCATGTAGCACACATTGCGTACACTCTGCATATTTTTTTTTTCTCTACCTCACAAAATCTTGAACCTGCATACTAAATTAAACAAATGAACACTCCACAATGAAATTGATGACGTGCAAAATTAGGAAATAAAAACTTATTCATAATACTAAAGTGGCTAAAGTATGGTTTATAACAAAGGCAGGTGCATCTGAAATCGGCGTTTTACGGCAGCGTATAATGTGAGCCGTCAATTTCTCTTTATGGTCTCGTCTCGCATCGTCGACGAGGGTGACTAGCGGAGCGGTTCGGGGGTTGAGTCGTTTTGACAGCGGATTTGGCACTTCAAGCAATACGTGGTCTAAATTAAACTGAACAACCGTGAGATTCTTTATCTTCAATATTCATAGTCTTTTCCTGTCTTGTATCAAACTTCTCCAGTGCAGTTCTTGCCGAAAGTTTGTGCCATTGCACATATCTTTTTTTTTTTTTTTTTTGGGTTTGAAATCATCAAATGACTTCTCCTGCTGAGTAGAGCAGGAGGGCGTGTCAGACTTTTACTGACTAAAACCCACCCGTGTTCCCTCAGTAGCCCGTATGCCAGGGGCCGTGGTATCTCTTTCGAACAAACCCTCACCCCTGGCAGGCATCGGCCCTTGCGGACCCCACCAGTGGTTGCTGACATCTTTGACGGCGCGCGTGAGGAACACAACGCGCCGTCCCGTCTACCACTTTTCGGCCGCAGAGGATAGGGAGAGCGGCTGACGCTATACCGACACTCCTCTTCCCCTGCGGCCCCACCGCGTCCGCCATCAAACGGTGGCGGCCCCGTCCAGGCCACGGAAGGGAAGAGCGCTGCTCAGAAGCACCGGCACTCCTCCTCTACCGCAGCCTGTAACCCTCAGCCGCGATGCCTCCCATTCGACATCGCGGCCCACCTCAGTTGCGGTGCACCTCACCGCAACCTACTTTTTGGCCGCTACGCCAATGGCTTGAAGGCAAAAGCCCTGACGAGCGGCCCCACCGTTGGGTTCCTCTTGGCTTCACCGTGGATGGGAGACCACGGTTACTAAGCCCCCCCGCAACGACAATGCGGGAACCCACTCGGGGGGGATTGCACATATCTTGAGACTACATTGATGTAACGAGTACTGAAGTTTGAAAATAAATTACTCTTACTTTCATATCTTGCTGTTGGTTTCTCTACTCTTCGTAGAAATATAGAAAAAATGGTTGGTTTGGTTGCTTGGTTGGTTTGTGTTGTTTTTATTTGGGTTTTTGTTGGATTATGTAGATCAATTGGTAGGTCATGGCATATAATTTTTTTAATTTTTTTTATTTTGCATGAATTGTGTTGATCTGTTAGTTAGCTATTTGCAGCTTAACCTTGACAAATCTCAAAAACTCATATCTTTCAAACTTCTACGTACAATTGGTTTTTTGTGACACTTCCACGGTTGTAAAAAGCCTCCCTCTCTTCCTTCAAACTTTTCTATTTAGGATAGTTCCATCCCATATCTGCCCTCCAAATACCTAAATCGTCAAGATCATCTCTAACACCTGCACCCCAAATTTTAAAACAGCGTACATTATTATCCAACAGCCTTGTACAGGGGCACATTTCTGCGGCTTTTTAACGTTATTACATGAGCATAAAAGGTCGGCAAGTAGAAGCCGCTAAGTTTATGGTTTTTGTGACATTCCATAAAGTTGTGACCTTCGCAGGTTTTCCCCTAACAATAGAAATGTCAATGGTAATGAATTACTTTGACCGGGCGTAAATATTACACATCGGGGTTTAGAGTGAGCTAACATACAAGCATGAGTGATATATATGTCGCTCTGCAAAGCCGTTTTTTTTGTCGATTGCAATATAAGTAAGTGTGAATTTGAAGCTAATTTTATATTATTGATAAGCTCGCGTTCGATAACTATATGGTAAGCAATTATGTGTTCAAACTTGCCTAGATTCTAAATTCTAGTAGATCCCAAGGTTATATATGTATATCAGGAAACACATGTCACATTCTCCGGCAGTTAATTCCTTTCCTTACGTGTACTGAATGAAAGTCTATTTCCGGTATACTATTTGTACTCGTATTTCATGTGTTAATTGCGAAAATATCATCACACCCTTATCCAAATTTTGGGATCGACCCAGCATTGTTTGCTTCTTCCTCAGACATGAGTTCAGTTATAAATTCCCTGGCTATTATCATCTTTCACTCAATGCATGCATTGTTCCTTTAGTTTTCCTCAACAGTCTTAAAGCTATCCATTCAGTTTTTTAATTTTGTGATTACTTCGACATTCCATAAAGTTGTGACCTTGACAGGTTCTGTTCAGGACCACTAGACCAAGAAAGCAACCGATCTAACAAGTTTTAACATAGATCTAATATACCCAGTACGCTCCTCTCATCGACCAAATATGAAGTCATAAAAAAATGTCTTACAATAAAACCTAATATGGATCTAAAAATCTATAAAAAGGCTTCAGATGTCTCATTGAACCGAACGTCATTATTATAATCAGATTCGTCCGGATTTCGGATTTGCGCCGTACCTATAGGCGGCACAATGACCTATAGCCAGCCGTACAAATTGGCCTCGCAAATCAAGCCTATTTTGCCCTGTCGAATGGAGTTATCGAGTGAGGAAGATCGAATTAGATCGGCTGTGTAGTTTCCATGTGTATGTTGGAAAGCTATGGTACTGTCATGGTGTTTATAAGTTTAATGTTGAAGTACTGCCTATGCCGATGAACTTGTGAAGGCCGCAGAAATCCGCTGAATGCGAGAAGCGCAGAACCGGTCGAAGTGGAGGAGCTTGGGGGAGGCCTATGTCCAGCAGTGGACGTCTTTCGGCTGAAATGATGATGCCTGCCTATGCCTATATTCTCTGCCGATAAGCAGCATTTGCAAGACCTAGGAATTCCACATGGAAAGACGGTTATATGGATGTACCTACGTGAGACTGGCTACAATAATTCCACAGTGTATGTCGTTACAATACCAGTATCTCTTGATGAAGCATTTGTTTTTCGTGTGGCTATGGTAGACAACGCACCTGTGATTCTTCTGGCATTGTAGGTGTATATAGGCGGTGGTGACCAGACTGACCAGTTTAAAGAACGAATATACATTTACCTAGCACAGACAAAAGGACAGATAAAAAGGGTGGGGTCGGAGGACACAAATTCACCTCAGATCACTCTCACACACACACATTTACAAATAATAGACAGAGACCGGTAGTAGGAAAATTACTTACATGACGATTTCTATCAGTCAACTCCTACTGTAAGCCGCGTTGAAAAACTTCGTTCCAAAATCAACCCTTATTGCGAAACACACTATTTTTAATTATTTTGAAGCGAATCCACAATTGATACATAAGTCATAACGTTTGAAAAATTTGTCAGCTCAACAACGTAAATAGCGCAATGAAAGTTGTTGAAATCTTATAATGATACCCATTCCTAGCGACAACGTTATCACCCGGCTGAGATGTGTGCCTCCCTTGTCTTGTTAGCCTGCAGTATGTCTTACTCATGATTAAAGGCCTCCCCTTTTTCGTCCCAAAAGAGATTAAAGTAATAATAAAAAATAAAAATAAATTACTTTGTGCAGAAATCTATTTAACAATCTGTTAAAATATCACAATTAATTATTCTCTAAAAACATTGGCTCATAAACAAAATTCATTCCACAATATCCTAACAACTTGTGTTTAGCCAATACCACAATTTATAGCCACTTCACAATAAATAATTCCAACATTCTGTTTTAATTCTCAAAAAGCCGTGTTCAGAACTTGCTTGGTTTCGCTAGGTAACTCTCGGTCTGTAGCCATGATATTGACTAAGCAAACAGCTAGGGCAATGCCTTACGAGGTTGCTGGCCGAAAAGATCACATTTGAACACTGAGTACTACACTGTTTATTCAAGCAGAAAATGTCTGGATCTAGAAATAATTGCTGCAATAGGCTTGTGATTTAATAAGAATCATTCTGAAATTTTACAGGCCTAAAATAACAGGGTAAGAAAGGAAACGACACACATACATGATGTCGCAGATTTTAACATAACAGCTTAAGTCGGGCGACCGAGCAAAGTTCAGTGCTCCGATTCGTATCGAGGACCTTACCAAACTACAGCTCGTTTTTTTAAATACTTCACTTAGCAATTCATTACACATCCTATGTTCATATGAGAAGTTCAGAGTAACGCTGGTCGGTCCCCTCGACATACACACTCCTAGCACATTGTTTGAGGGCACCACATGTTCACACCGTACTACGTTAACTAACATCGTTTGCAATAATGCTTGGAATTCCGCTATAGGTTCCATTGTTTCTCCTGCTAATATTACAGATCGACACTGCTTCACGACTTCACTAAAATGCTCAGCAGGGTTTAGTAACAAATACTTGAGCAGTCCAGTTTGGTCCCTCTTACTATTCTATTAGTTATATGTATATGAGTTATGCGTATACTCGGTATTGTTGTTATTATGTTAAAGCCATTTAAGAAAGGCGTGCTTATTCTCTTCTGTTCTTTTCTCTTCTTCTTCGTAGTTCCAGCAATGCTGACGATCGCGACCACATAGACGAGTCTTCAAGTTATGTGGTCTTCTGCAGTGTGGACCACTCGTTAGATAAAGTCTTTAAACAGCCCTCCCGATCGCGTCTTCGTCTCGACCATCTTGCTGATGCTGTCAAGAGCACATTTTCCTTTCGCCAGAACTAGTAGCATAAGCCTTTCTAGGCCATGCTTATGTGAACGCGTAATTTATCCAAAAAACACAGGCCACTAGTGGCAATTTAGTCATGTTTAGATGTCCTAGAATGAAAGAAAAACATATGTTTTTAATGGTAAACTTGGTTCCATCATAATTTAGAAAAGTTTGTGAAACCTAAAACTTATTAATGTGGCAAGCCAAGCGCAGCTAGTAATATAATAACTAATTCAAAATAATTGCTCACATTATTACGGTCAACAATTCTAAATTATAATTCAAACTCGAATCAAAATAATAGTACATTTTATTGCCCACTAACTTATTACCATTTTATTCAGGCATATAATAATAAAGCTGTGGTCAGACCTAATTCATGATTAGCTGAAAATGTTGCTATTAATTTTAGTGTTTTATTGATTTCCATTTGGTTTTGTACGCACTATGGCACATGTTTCGTGTTTTCCTAGCTACATGTAACTGATAAATGTTTTTGATGCCTAATCTGTGGGCCAAACATAAATGTTACTAAATTCGAACGATTTTAATACTGTGTTACACACAATATTTTAAAAAGTACAATCAGCCTATAACGTGCCCACTGTTGGAACACAGGTCTCCTCCCAGCGAGAGGGAGTTCGTAATCTACCACGCAGGCCCATTGCAGGTTGGTAGATGTCCAATGTCTTCGAATTTTTGGTTCTAGGACATGCCAGTTTCCTCACGATGTTTTTCTTTGCGGTTACCATCATGAGACGGTAAAGTTGTATTTTAGTCTCAAATATGGTTCAAATTTATGTTACTTTTACTATACCTCTGTACTCCTATTACTTAGGTAAGATGCAAATTTTGCTTCGAATCTTTTGTCTATGACTGCACAGTGCACACATTATTTTAAAAGCAAATAATGTTTTGCTTCAAATTAATACTCAATCGAATAATTGATGCTAGACAAGGTTAAAGTTTATCAAAAACGTACAAACGCAATCCTGGTCAACGGTTTGTTCCGTATCCTTTAAAATACCGGTTCGAAACCACACCCTTACAAACTAAAACTCTAATATAATATCATTATAGTTTTAGGCAATGGACGCCCAAAACACACCCGTTCCATCAAGTTTATCGATGCGTGAAGGTGAATTCTACATACCTAATTATTTTACATTTGGTCACAAAATAGTAGACAAAAAAATACAGAAGGTCGGCTCCGTACAAAGAGCGAAAACGCACGCACACATAGACATGCTTCACGTACAGCGACTGCAAGCGCACTCGCGACTGGCATTTGTTTGAAATCACCGCACATACGCATCTATGCGAGTGTGTGTCTGCTTTTGCTCGTTGTATGCAGCCGACCTTCTGGAACTTCAATTTTGTGCTTGAGTGAAGGGGTGATTAATTTTGCTACCGAACTTATTTATGAATGGGAAAATGTGGATTTTAGTACATGTCTCAATGGAATTAAGGATGATAAAATTCAACATTCAACGTTCGCAGAATGTAATTGGGTGTTTTATTGGCAAATGAGAGTAAAGGGTTGTTTTAAAGTTTGGTGGGTGGTTTAATCATTAATTTATTTAGGTTAATGTGGTTTGTCGGGAAACGAGGTAAGGGACAACTTTCGACTACTGGGAGGGATGATGGGTTAAGGACATCTCGCGAAAAACGTAAACTGGGGCGCTCTTCAACAACCTTTCAAAAGTTGCAGGAACTGACTGGATTTGTGGCATAACATAGCAGACAACTTCGTCCAGCAATTGACTGTAATAGAATTATTAATGGTTAGTTTAGCATTTTGATTTCAGAAATACGTAGCTTAAATCGTCGCTGCAAATTAGGTGAGTGACGTAACCTCACTGCAGTGACGTCAAATTGGCAATCCATCGGTAAATCCTTTGCTGTTGAATGTGTCAATTAGTGGCGTTTTCCATCAGAGGCGCCATCGCGTCGGCTTTTAGTAACCTATATTGCAAGGTACTATTGATATCTATAACGAGTTGTGAAAAAAAAAAAAAAAAAATACGAGTTGTGTACCCACATACTGCTTCGCTTGCGTGGGCGATTACCTACAGAAAAAAAAAGATGAAAACATTGAAATCAAACAAAAAGCGTCAAAATCAAAAGTAATTTATTCAAAGTAGCCTGAGAATCAGCACTTTTCGAACGTCAATACTGCGCCTACGAATACGACATTTCGATCGCACACGGATAGACCATGACCGAAGCTAAGACATGGGATACGATACTTCACTCAAGCGAAGCCACGAGAAAAAGCTAGTATAATATAAATATATACAATTCATAAGCACACCAAAATACTAGTCAGAAGATAGTTGTGCCTAGACTCTGTCAAAATTTTAGAGTAATAAAAATAAATGAGTTTCTTTGATAAAATAAAGCGATACAAGTAATCTAAGTAGTAGTGATGTAACTAGTGTAGCAGTAGTGAGTGTGGATATGCCCCGGAGGGGACACCCTAGGAAGACATATTTTTACTTTTATTTTGTTAATAAAGGAACAAGCAAAATATAAACAGAAACATCACAAAAACCTCAATAGGTTTGTCCGGATGTTGAAGCACTTATCAGCAATCTTAAAATCAATACTAACAGAATAATCATTATCTTATTAATTCATGGTTAACACATAGTTTATAAAAAATAAAATAAAACATTGTAAGGTAGTTTGTGAGTAATAACTAACATAGTACAAAAAACGAAAACAGGGGTTATGCATTCCGTCGATGCTAATTTAAATGGAATGATGCTTTTTCAAAGAGAATCAAAGTAGTTTTTATATTTAATTTTATAATTACGATTTGTTATTTCCGATTGATTTTTTTTGGAATGTCA
Source organism: Polymixis flavicincta (assembly GCA_949987655.1). Lineage (NCBI taxonomy): Eukaryota > Metazoa > Arthropoda > Insecta > Lepidoptera > Noctuidae > Polymixis > Polymixis flavicincta. The sequence goes on along the minus strand of OX465195.1, from coordinate 9,942,688 downwards.
TTAATTAAAGTAGGTATTAAATAAGCGTTCGTTCGTTTTCCGTAATAGTTCTTGTATCTCGGTACTACTAGTTTTGATTGGGCTGCCAGTCTTGTTGCATTGGTATGATTGAATTTAGTTTGCAGTTCTTTGTTGGTGAACTGTTCTATAACCATTTTTGTAAGATGATGATACTCTTCTGAAAGGTCAGGTGCGAAGTACTTGCAACCGCGTATGAACAGATTTATGAAGGTAGACGTGGCAAAAGAAGTACCTATGTAAGTATCGTAGCAGGTATCGTTTCGTAGTTTTTGCTTACACCGATGGGAAGAAAACGTGAATTTATGTATATATGTAATAAATAATAAAAATGAAGGTACTTTTTTGGTGCAGCCATGGGACTAACACTGTTGTAGTTATTTATTTTCACTTTTTTTTGTTATTGTACCTTATGTTTCACAAACTGTGTCACAATAAACGGTATTCTTTCTTTCTTTATCGGCATCTTGAATAAGTTCTGGCTTTTAAACACAACATTTATATGACTCATTATGAAAAAGCAGTCCTTATCAAGCAGATTCAATTACTAGACCCAAATATAATCCACAAATTACCATATAAACGCAATTGTTTCCACACAATCGCCACCACGATCTGCTAAACACACTTATGACGTCGCAACGTAGTCAAAACTAGAATTGTATTTAATTAGGCGAGCCAATGCTGGGTTATTATTATAATTGTACACATAACAGGCTGTTATCACGCTACCTGCTTGCCTTTGATATTGATACACGCTAGGGATTGCGTGTGTGAAGATTTTTTGGATATGGTATGAGGAGTTCGGATCAATTTTATTGAGCACGGAGTCATACCAAGGTGTTGTACACTGTGTGTTGTGCCAGTCATTTTAATATAACCTTAAAGTTGACACTAGAAATAATGATTGTGTATAGCAGGGTAAAAGGCGGGCATTTTGGAGGACTGTCTTATGTAGTTTTGACGTTTGAAAGTCAACGTCAAGCTGGAAAAAGTCTATACGGAAATATTGATGTGTAAAACGATAAAAGAAAAAATAAATATACATCCTTATTTAACCGAGTTCATTAACTTTGTTCCTTCCGAACACTTTCAATCTATGTCAAAATCAACAAACATCGATGGAATTTACAATTTACGAATACGAACTAATAGGTAAAAAAAATCCAATACCCAACTCAATTAGCACTTTCAGTTGAAATGGAAATTCTTGTTTGAATTTCCAAATTAAAACTTCAGATTAAATATTTAAAAACATATTTTCCATAACAACAGAGTAAAGCATTGTAACGGAACAAATCTTCCAGTTATTACTTTACATTAATAACGGGTTCATTCAAATTCTCCAATAACAAGTTAATCCAATATAAACCGGTTGGCAAATAAAATTATCTGCTTCCAAAATTCATGAATTTATTAAAAACAGATTCCATTGAAATGTGTACCGAAAATCTCGAACAAGGCGGAATATACTCAGCAATTTCAACACATACTTCTAGGTAGTAGTAATATTCCTGTGTGAAGGAGTCCGTCCATGAAACCACCACTGCCGTAAATATTCTACAACCAAGCAGAGTTGCCATGTTTGCCTTTGAAGAGCTTTGAATGTCGGTGTAAAACGTGAGACATTTGAACTTTGTATTTGGGATAACAACTATTAACCGACGGCTCTACATTTTCATAGATGACCACTTGCAATCACATAGGCAGTCTGCTTCACCGCCGTCTGAGAACACGTTATAAAACTTTAATTATTAAATTTATTTTCTGTTTTCTTTCTTTTAGTATCAGAAAGAAAAATTGTCTATTCCGCATAAACTCATATTTAAAAAAAGATACATAAAATACACACATAAAAAGTAGCCAAAAGCGTCGTATTCTAGTAAAAAATGCTTAACAATTTTGTCTATTGCACGTTAATATCAAAACAAGACAAAACAAATGGATCTGCGTTCTTTCTTATCTTTTTCCATGCATTTGTTAACAAATAAAATAACAAAATATTTCCATTCTTTTTTTGTGTCGACAAGGTCATAAAGAAACACGGTGCCTAAAACTGCTGGAAAGACATTGTATCCACAATGTAGCTAATTCGTCCCTTTTGTCCAAATCCTTCGGGAAAATCGGTACATTGAATAGAAATGTGAAGATTAGCCCTGGAAACATTTCGGTGCTGTAATTAAGGTATTCCGTTATTTAGTGTCAATATGTTTAATGTGAAGCTAATTGGAATAATAGAAAAGGTTCAGGTTTAGGAGTTTCGGGACTGAATTTTGTTGAAAAAGAAAATAAAATATCGAAAATCTTTAAATATTTTTTTGGCAACATTTTCATGTGAAAAATTACCCTGAATGAATCTTTTGCTTTAATATATATATTTTTATCCCTATTGCTAAGTATATATACACTGTCTATGGACATATAGACATCTGCAATACCAGAGGCATTGCAGATGCTTTGACATCCCATCGCAGAAAGTTAAATGTCTATGGCCTTTAAAATTGGCACCCATACTTTTCAAACCGGTACACAGCAATACTGTATGGCTGTAGAATTAGATCATATACATACTGGTAAATTAAATAGGCAAGTATAATAACAGATGTCTAATTTAGAGAGCTAATTCGATTTAACAGTTTTCCACAACAATAAAATCACGCCATTAACGGAATTCAGAATCTCGAATCTCAAAAATGCACCCGGAAGACTCTGCAAACCGAACTATCTCCCCAAAAATCCATCAGTTGATTAATAGATTCCCGGAATGCTTTCCAGAATTCCGAAAATTCCTCTCGAACAACAATTCTTCGAGCACTGAATGCCGTATTCACTCCCTTCGCACTTCGGCTCCCTTCCCTGCGTTGGGCCTCCCTTCGAATAGAAATGTGTTGATTATTTACAAATAGCGCTATTCCGTGATTCGTCGGCAGGTATTGTCTGTGCACCATTGTTGGCTTGTTTTATACCTTCGATATGATGAGCATTTCAACTTCATTTCCTTCAGAGATTGACTGGATTTTCAAATGATTTAATCAAATTGAAGGCGTTACTTGGATTGGTGCTTACCGTGATTTATTTAGTTCATGTTTGGTGGAGTGGATTAAAATGAAGGGGAGTTTTGTATTCTTAGTCACCGAAATCCATTTAAGGATTGGCAGTACAACGGTCTTCTGTTTCTATAATAATCTGAGGGGTCGTTTTTGGGCTTGTTGTTTGGCTTTGTTATTACATGTTAGCTTTTATAAATAATTATTAATAATAATTCATTTATTTATTGCGATAACATGATCTATTTTAACACGCTTTTATAACTTCGTCTGTATATTTGTTTATTTGGAACCGACTCCTTTGGACTTGATTTTGACCTACTACAAACGGTCAGATTTCATTTAAACTTTATAGACGTATCGAGGACCGATGAAAATTCAATAATTTCAAAACCAAAGAAAAATAAAATGAAAAAATCACGCTTTTGTAGTTAGCAGAACTAAAAAAAAAAAACAAATAAATAACAGATTAAAAAATATAAAAAAACACGCTTTAGAAATGAAACAAAAAAAAAGCATGGAGTGCTTTTTGAGATATTTTGTAATCTATTAATATCATACCCCAAGCTTTTTTGCTTGTTAGTTTGATTTTTAATCTATTATTTTGATACCAAAAAATAATGCTTAAAACTACGTTAGTTCACACATAAACTCATACAATTTTTAAAGAACGGACAGTCCCTGTCCGTTCACACTTAGGATGCTGTTGCTAGTCTTACGCACTCTGTGCAGCAGAGTTACCGCTTTCTTGCATATAATTGCTGCAAAACCATCTGTGCGTACCTACATGAACATGGCAGACGCATTGCAAAACTGAGGGAGGCTCAGCAGCATCCTGAATGCGTTATTGTATTGGATCCGCAGGGCATTGACAGCCCTTTGTGTATATGCTGTCCACAGGCCGCTGGAGTAAAACGTCTGACAATACGATTTAAGTAACAACATTTTTACCTCTCTTGTGCAACGGGCAAACCTGTAGCGAGCCTCAGCAGCATCCTGAATCCATTATTGTATTGGACCTGCAGGGCATTGATAGCTCTTTGCTTATATGCTGTCCACAGTAAAACGTCTGACAATACGATTTAAATAAAAAAACCTTCACCTGTCTTGTGCAGCGGGCATATTAGGCCTGACTGCAAGACTTTAATTATGTATTAATTAATTTATGCAATCCTTTATATAGCCACTACAGTAAGCCTCTACTATAGTATATAGGTTAACAATATTTTAACAGACAGTAGACAAAAAGATATTATGCTATCTAAAGTTGAATCAAACATACCTCATAAAACTCAATTCAGAAAAAAGCTTCATAGACTTGTAAAAACCATCCCATTTAGTAAATTGTAGCCCATTCTCATGATATTCGTTTGATTCACAAAATATTTTTCGAGTTGACTCCCACAATTCCTCCGGGAATGTAATGCACAGGTAAACATTTTACGAGCAATTTCAAAGTTGACAGGTGTCGTAAAATGCATTCAAAATTGAGGATTGCAAGTTTGACGATAAAAAAGTTTTGGTTGAAGCGAATGCCGAATTATTTAATGATGATAACATGAACGGTAAAGTGTATATAAAAGTTAAGTAAAGAGATGATAATGATGACGGTTTATTACTAGAATGTGGAGTTGCGATAAGTGGGTACACCTGGATTGTTCAGACATATTCTCCTGAAAACGAAATTTTACGTCATGCAAGCAAAGTTTGTAAGATATTAAAAGGTTCTTTAACCATATTGTTAGGAGTGAGTTCCGGTTCGCCAGTGCCACCGCTCGATCGTGATTTCTTATCTTCAAGTTAAAAGGACACCACATCACGTTTCTCTAGAATGTATTCTATTATTCGTATTCGTATTATTTTTCTTTCTTATTTTTTTTGTGATTTTTGTGCAACTTTTATCCACCTACCACATTTTATCTAATATACATCATAATTTTGCGGTTGGTGAGGTTAACCTAAATGTACGTTTAATAGTAATTATGTAAGTATGGAATAAAATTGGTATTTAAATAGGTATCCAATGAACAGAATGACTACATTGGATTCGTTCGTTGGTTTTTTCGTAACAATAATAAAGCTCTTCCTTATTAGTCAATTTATCAAATTCTCCTTACTATTTTGCTCCTAAGACACATTTTATAATATCGTCGGTATAGTTATGCATCTCCACAACAATAATGTGTCTTGTCAAGGTAGTGTCATAAACCTATACATTAACCTTTCTAGCTTTGAAATTATACACAAAGTATTTTATTAATCTATTCTGTTTTTATTTTTCTTCTTTATTCAAGTTAATTATCTTGGAAGTGTTTGTGTGACATATTTGTCTTTCTTTCTTGTGCGTCAATGTCATATCGTTCGTCAACGTAGACATTTTGTAATGAATGTAATAGAAATAATTCCATAGTTCGTAATGTGGGTCATATCATTACATCATGAATATTATATGGAGTAATGTACTGTACACTTAGGAGGCGTTAGGTGCCATTTTAAATCAGATACGGGTCATTAATGTTCTTTGGTGGCAGTAAAAATTATACGTCCGTGACATTTTTTTATGGCTTTCTTTTTTAAATTATGTGGGTGTTTAATACGTTATATTTACACCACCATTACTGTGCATTTATGTGACGGGTTAATGCGTCAATTTCTAGTGATACGTCAATTTGTCATGTGGGCTTGATAACGTACTCGTAAGTAGTATGACAGATAGTAAGAGGTACTACGTAAGATAGTAAATACTTTAAGGGAGTGAAAATATATTTAATGAAAATGAACAAATATTTCCGTGGGGTCAAAAAAATATTAGTTGCGCATTTATTTTTATCCGCTTCATGTGGGAAGCACAAGACCGGTCGAAGTGGAGGAGCTTGAGGGAGGCCTACGTCCAGCAGTGGACGTCTTTCGGCTGAAACGATGATGATGATGATATTTTTATTATGTTAGTATTGCACTTTTTTGTGGAACAACTAATAGAAGAACAAGTGTTTTTTTTCACATTTCATAATACTAGAGTGTTTTTTTCTTTTACTTGCTATACTTTAATTGTGATACAATAGAAAGAATGAGAGAGACAGAAAAAGGCGTTTACCTATTTGCATTACATCTTATTGAACCTTAAAACTATAAATGAAACATTTTCTATCTATCCATGAATGTTAGTTACATTCCAAATCAGAACACGTTCGGGTGCAATGTCTGAATATCATGTAACAGCCAGTTGGAAATGCATTATATCTATTACCTATCAGGACGTCATCATGGTGTATAATGAAGACCACAAAGGTACTTGCAGAGACCAGACAAAATAGATGCCATAGCAATATCGGATATCAAAGGTCAGTAGGTAATTGTTAGAAGCCATTACAAAGTACAAAGCCTATAGGGCGTGCATTGACAAATGGGTACATATTGTAATATAGACCAAGCGTTTTACAGATTCATATCTGTGTTATCAATGTTCCTTCATAGGAACTTTGATAATCGATAACACTCACAAAGCAAAATATTAAGAAAAGTTGTACCTATCTATAATTATGTTTGAATCCATAGAAGTTACGTGAAAATATTGAAGAAGATAATCATGTTTGTCGAGGTTTGAAAAAGATTGGAAAATATTACAGCCAGTTAACATCAATAAAAGTATTTGATTTGATGGTAAAACTGCAAAAATATAATCTACAAACTCTCGACATCGTCCTCCTTTTAGAAAAACATGGCATAAAAATTAATCAAAAGTCTGCATACTTTGCAAACAATGTTTAGTTTGAAGTAGAGTCAACAGAATTGAATGCAAAACACTTGGAAGCGTGTTATTTTATAATGTAAACGGAGCACTCGTGTTGGACAATAGCTATCGAAGATTAAAGCGGTCCACTCGTTACCTTAAATTCAGATTGGCATTGTTTGTAAGGGCGTATGTTGCTAGAGGCAGCGGAAGCGGGAGCGATACTTTTTTGTAGCACAATGCAGTCCTGGGCAAAAAATGTTGAAGGTTAAAACTCCACTAGCATGTGAGCTTTCACATGCTAGTGTTCACAATACAGGAATTGGCTTCAGTTCCTGTATTGTGAAACATAATATATTAAATTCGATAATAATGTCGCAGTAGCATCTCAGCTACAATTAATGTTTAAAAAAAACCCGACTACGTAAAATCTAAACTGAAACAAGAAACGTTTGTTTTAGGAGGTTGACTATTCAACTGAATATTTTATGTATTATCATGCAGTCGGAGCAATAAAGGTTTTTATTGTTAATTTTAAGAGAACGCTTAGTGATGAAATGAATGAATTTATCAAACACTTTATTTTGATACCCCACCCGACAGGTTTGAGTTTTTTTTTAAATAAATGGTGCCAAAAATAATAATAATGAATAAATGGTGTATTCAGTTTAATAGTCAACCTCTTTTTTCTGTGTAGTTTGAAATGCCACTTCTTCCCAGTTAAAAACATTAAGACAGTGATGAAGGGTGAGCGTTGTGGGCGGTCTAATATAATTTTATCCACATTATAACATCTGCTGATTCTCAGCTTAATTTAAATAAACGATTTTAGACTTTGATTTAACGCTAACGTTGCATTGTAAACCGCTTCCTGCTACCGTTTATACCAAACTGTCACTCCAAACTTTCAAGGGGTTTTTGTCTTTAGTTCCACTCAATGTTTGGCAGCCTCTGGATCAACCTGTAATACATAAGTGAACAAACTTAAATAGGCTTTTTATGGGTGCACCAAACGTTTCTTATGCGAACGCAAATTGGACAAGTTTTGGTGTAAGACTTTAAAGTTCTTTGGTAAGTAAATACACGAAACTTACGGAGAGACAACTTGGTTGTTTAAAAGAAGTTATAAGTAATGACAAAAACCCGCCACGAGTGCGTCAGACCACGCACAATAAAGGTTCTGTAGTTGGGATTTTATCAAAATAATAAAATTAACATTGTACTTGAAAATGATGTTTTTCATACATCACATAAAATAGTACCTAAATATCTTAATGTTTTGTAAAAACTAAAATAGAACCTAAATCTAAATAAGAGATCTAGGTTCTATTTTAGATTGAGACCATAGACATCTATTTTAGAAATTTTTAAGGTTTATTCGTTGAGAATTGCCAAACTTAAGTGGTGGCAGGGCACATTGCTCGCAGAACAGATGGCCAATGGGGCCGAAAGGTTCTGGTGGCGACCGCGTACCGGAAGACGTAGAGTAAGAAGGCTTCCCACAAGGTGGACCGATGACCTTGTGAAGGCCGCTGGTGTCCGCTAGTTGTAGGAAGCGTAAGACCGATCGAAGTGGAGGAGCCTGGGGGAGGCCTATGTCCAGCAGTGGACGTCTGTCGGCTGAAATGATGATGATGATGAAGATAATGATTAGTTTCAGAGATAACGTGGGATTTTTTATTTGTCTCCCAAAATTAACTCCCATATTCAAAATGCAGTTTCGTCCTTGTGCGAGTCACAAAAATTCAAATTTGTTCCGAATTTCAACTAAATCGGTTCATTCCATTCTAAGCAAATTGGGTGTGATAGGCGAAGCGACAGACAAATACGTATTTTTTTTTAATTTTTTAGTCTTACGATGGGAACCCAGAAAATTAAAAAAACTATGCTTAGATATTTCGGTAATTATTTCACGTCACGAGGCTTCAATATGCTTATTTTTATAAAGCAGATGTGATTGGAATCACTGAGGTGGAATGCCATATACTGACCTTGACTAATTACCTTATTGGTGATGTTCTTAAGAAAAGTCTAGTGCGTATTGCTCGCAACCGGCGTGCGTGGCGTTCTATAGTTTCTGCCTACCCCCATATGAAGAAATAAACTCTCGCTGAGTTTAAGTATATCTGAGTAACAAGCCTTTGCTCGCGACTTCGTTCGCGTCAAATTTCGTGCTCTCCCGACCCACATCGACGCTTCGAATCGCCTGCCCGTGCTAGTACTTCGTATTCATGACTTTTTTTCTCTTTGCTCGGCTCCTGAGGATCTTAGCGTGATGTTATATAGCCTTCGTCGATAAATGAGCTACCGCCGCGCTTGAATGGCTAGATTTTTTTTAAATATGATCAAAACATAACATTGTGTAGGAATATTCCATTCCGACATATGCTTCGCAGAAAAAAAAACGGAATTCTGTAGTTTTTTCCCACCCCTACTGAAATAAAAATACATGAAATTATGTAATGGTGTTGTATTTCACAGTAAAGTAAGCCGAATCCGAACGGTTCGTGGCGGAATTTCTATGAAGTATAAAAATGAAGTAGTTTTGTGTCCATTTTTTATACGCATCGTGATACAAACAGTGCCCTATAAAAAAAAAAACATCTTACTTTTCATACAAATGAAGTTGTTCATGTTTGCTTTTCATCGTGCTTTTCTAGTTAGTTGTTTTTCTTGTAAGAAAAGGCATTCGTAAATTAAATCTACTAAAATGTTTTCCGAACCACTCTAAACGTAGACTTCCGTCCCTATTCTTTTTCATACAGAACAATTTTAAAACATATTTCATGCTGGCGAAAAGTGGGTGTACCTACACCTCTGCTCAGAGCCTCGAAGATTATTGACGTGATGTTAGCATACAGGGTGTTTGGCAGAACGTTGAACATACAAAAATGGTGGATAGGTGGCGACATCTGCTACTTACTCTGCCCTAATTTATTTGGCCCTGGCCCCTGGATATTTTTTATTAATTTTTTTGCTTTCTTCTAGTTTCACTACTTTCTTAACCTTAAAGTGTATTTTTTATTAAAAATGGGTAAAACAGGGTATTTTTTTTAATCTTTAATGTTGGCAGATTCTTATAAAATTATTGCTTTATTCAGATGTTAGCTAGAAAAAAAGTTATGAGTCCTCAAACTTACAGAAAGATGTAAAAAATACTTTAACTTGCATTTTAAAAAAATCAGGGGGCCAGGGCCAAATAAATTAGGGCTGAGTAAGTAGCAGATGACCCCACCTATCCACCATTTTCGTATGTTCAAAGTTCTGCCCAATACCCTGTATATTAAATTTCATAGCTTCTTCCAAAAGCAGTTGACTCACAGCTGAATCAAAATTTCTAAATAACCAACACCAGGCAAATTATTTTAAGATGTTCAAATATCAACCTTGATACTGATGATGATGTATCGGAATTTGCTTCTACATTGTTTCACACTTCGTAATTAAGGCATTCCCTACAGTCCAATGTATTATCTGCCTCCGAGTTACAAGGAGCTGTGTATAACTTTACACCAGCTTCAGAGTTTTCATTCGACCTCTGTCGTCATGCTGCCCCAGTACTTCCAAGACAACTTTTTATTATTATGCAACAGTTATTATCAGTTTACCATTCCTTAGTCTAGTTTTTATGGGACAGATATAAGAGGGGCTTATGGTTAACTAATTAAAGCGGGTCGATCTATCAGGTGAAGCTGTTCTGGTCATTAAGGTATGTATTTTAGTTTCAACAAAAACTTTTAGATAACTCTATGAAAAACGATAAAAAGCATTGGATGAAAAGGATATTCAGATAAATAGATTATTGTCAACAACAAAATACACTAAGTTTTATATTAAATAATCCAGTACGCAAAATACGCGCAATCACATAGCCCATATTGCAGCAGTGTTGCTGTGTTTTGGTTTCAATGTCTCTTCAATTATATAACATATCCACACTGGTTAACTGCATATCATCAATGTCAGCTTACGGTAGTCCTCCAATCGCACGCCATTCAACTCTCTAACAGCAGCTACCAGTTACCCTGCAAAGATCGTCGCTCCACCTAGCCTGAGGGTTTGCTGATTCGCGGTCATCGGTTCTTCGACATAAATAGCCACTCGGTCTATTGCACTTGGTACTTGGTTGGTTTTGTTTTGATTGTTATTACCTTTATAATTTCCAGTATCGTAACGCAGATCCATTTGTATTGTCTTTGATTCCTAGCGCTGATATCAACAAGCAATGGAATTGTAAAGCTTTTTTTACCTGAATACGAGGCTTTTGGCTACTTTATAATTTTTTTCTAATGTGCCTTCTGTTTGTACAGAATAAACAATTTGTCCTTCTTTTCTTTCTTTTCCGTGCTCATAGACGGTGAAAACCACATTTTACTCAGTTGATCCAACGAAATAACACACATATAATTTAAACAAATAATTTATCTATTAGTTACTACTCAGAAATAACAAAAATAATTATTAAAACATAACACGGTCATCAACAATACGTTGAAAATCAATCTAATCGCAATAATATTTTTTCAACACACTCATAAAATGGCTCTAATTTCACCGCAGTTAGGCGCATAATGACACCTATTATCAAACTGTGACTTTTAATTACTATTATTCACTAGTGAGTTATAGCTTTTTTTTTTATTGGTTGACTTGCTTTGTTCCTAAAAAGATTCGATACAAAAAAAGGTCGTGCTCAATAGTACAAATAAATTAATATACCTATTGCTTGCTCATTTCATGCAACTTCGTAATTAAATAGATAATTTCAACTTGTACGTTTTTAATAAATAAAACTTTCACGCAAATGTAACTTTTCTTTTTTTCTCTAATAAAGAAAACTTTGAATTTCCCATTTTGTACGTGGCTAAAGCCCTATCCGCGAAAAGCAAAAAAAAAAAAAAAAGAAACGTCATTCTTTTAGGCCACGTTCCGAGTTACAATAATATCGATTTGACCGCGCTCACACACGACGTCCCGCGAATCGTCATACATGATGTCACGACGTCATCTATGAGGATATTTAAGTCACATCGAATCTTTAGTTAATTTAGATTTATTTGAAATAGTGCTACTATCTAAGAAGAAAAAATGTGTGGTGCATACAAGTTTAATATGGTGAATATATGTTTTAACGTTGAGTGAACACTTTTATCGCGATCACGAGCGTTCCATATTGATGACAAAAATGACGGTTCTTAGCTGTCTGAATCGTGATATCTAACTCGGAACGCAAAATATCGATGTGAGCGCTCACAGCGTTATTTTTCTAATTCGGAATGCGGCCTTAGTATAAGGCCGATCGCCATAGTTAAATGTGCGCGCATTGGAAATCTGATTACTTTTTTATTATTTCATTTCATTATTCCGTTCAACATTCATTTTTTTTTTCAGTCCACGACGAAAATATATGCGCCAGTATTACACGGAATTGGCTGCCTGTTTGTGTATACTGTGAAGGTTGATCACTTACCGAATGCGTACATACTGGCAGCTAACGAAAGGGCTTTGTCTCATTCGAACCGTCAGAAAGTTCTAGAAGGAATCCTTCAAGTAATTTAATATAGGTTTTGTTTCAGATGAAATGAGTTGATTAAAAGGCACAGAACTGTAAAAGTCTAATACGTGGAATAAACGCGAAGTTTTGCGCACACAGCGTTTTATTTGTAATTTCATGGACCTCCCGGTAACCTAGGATTCTCGGGTCCTAGAATGCCTACTAGCAAACAATTTGTTTCACGCTCTAATTAATTATTTGTTCTTAGACAAAAGGATAAAGTACAATATTGTTCGCAATAGTATTTCAATGTTCTGTCTAACCCTTTGGGGAAACAAAGCGTTATGTTATTTCAATGTTCGACGGAATATTGTTTTGGTAGCAATCCGCTTTGCGACTCCCAATTATGTCCGGGTCGGCTGCTAGTCTAACCAGAACTCACCATGACCACTTAACGATGCCTTACTTCGAAACCACGTCATTTCCGTAGATCACACACGAATTCTGCTATTATGGTATGATAGTATCGACAAATTGTCTTGGAACATACAGAATATGACATCTCGATTCCTTACCGTTACATTGGTTTCTACAAAACACGATATGCCGTAGTTTGAACGTAGTAAGATTCAGCGGGGAATAATTATTACCAGTATTATACATGGAGCGACTGCTTATCTGACATCCACAACCCAGTTGCTGGGTACACGATACTCGTTGGTGAGATCAGTTGTCAGACTTTTCAGTTTCTGACTACCCGTAATGACTGCTCATATGAGCATGAATAGACCGCGACAAGCGTAGCTTAATCTTCAATTGGCAATTATCATGTAGCCACGAGCCCCACTGTTTATTTTGGTAGCAAGTGTAACATCAAATGATTTAACATACTTACTATGGCGATACCTTTAATTTTGAAACCAGTACAATGTTTATTACGTTATTTGCACTGTTTTCCGATGTTTTTTTTTTGAGCAATGGATTAGCAATTTCTTTCAAAATCTATCAAATTGTGTCATAGATTTGGAGTGCGGGGTAGGCGAAAGTGTCGCAGTTATTCTAACTTGAAAATTAACTATTGGAAAAATTTGTAAAATTTCGGACCTGCTCAATTTTGTTCGTCAAAGCCAACATACTTATAATGGGTAAATGTATGCAGTTCGAAAAACAAAAGAAAAACGAATCCGTCGAAGACATGTGATATTTATGAACTTGCACTGTGCCCGCGTTGTGGATTACCACACAGTCCCTCTTACAAAGAGGAAACGAATAATAGCATTGAAACAATAAAAACAGCATCTATAATGAGGCTGATTAAGTTAAAGGTTTTTAGTTAAAAAAATACAAGTATGGAGCGAGAGTGCATGGGTAGCCGTCGCTTCCTTCTGCGAAGCAGTGATGCTCGCTACCCTCTTCGCAAGCATCACTGCTTCGCAGATGGCGCACGTGAGAAAGAGGCAGTATATGCACCCTCACGGTTCTAGCCTCCGCTGGAGACGCCCTGGGCGTCGGGAATCAACTCTCTCTCGAAAAAACCACTCATGAAACTGTAGAATTAATTAAGTTACCCAGTAACTGGGTTGTGGAGGTCAGATAGGCAGTCGCTCCATGTAAAATACTGGTATTCATCTGCATCCGGTTAGATTGGAAGCAGATTGACGCTAGAAGACTATGTAAATGATATGATATAATAGAGTATGAAAATGAGCACAAATCAGTCAGTGGTAACACTTTGACCTTGAGCTGGTCTAGCGTAGTTCCAGGACAATGTCTATAGGCTCAGCTAGTCCTACTAATAATACTAATACTAATATCCTACTAATCACTACATATTATAAAACAAAGTCCAACGCCGTGTCTGTATGTCTGTCTGTTCGCGATAATCTCAAAAAGTACTAAACGGATTTTTATGCGATTTTCACCAATAGACAGAGTAATTCATGAGGAAAGATAAGGTGTATAATTTTATAAGGTTTTGTTTGAATTGGGTAACGCGGGCGAAGCCGCTAGCAAAAGCTAGTAATATTATTAATGTGAAAGTTTGAATGTTTATTTAGATGTGTGGATGTTTGTTACTCAACCACGCATCAACGGCTGAATTAATTTGAATGAAATTTAGCACACAGATAGTTTATAACCTAGTTTAACATAAAATATACTTTTTATTCCGGTGGTACATTCCCGTAGGATAATTTCTGACCTCCACACGGGCGAAGCAGCTGACAAAAGCTAGGAATTATATAAAATAATACAACGCCTGTTTTCCCGAATAATTTTTCATATCCCTACAATTTAAAAAGAAATTGATTTAACGTTAAAACCTACAGTCATACGTCAGTGCTTCCAATAGTCGAATAATTAATTCATTCGCCCGAGATTTAATAATGTTCATTTTAATTTATCCACTTTAAAATTTATTGTAGTCTTCAATTGTTTGGTTTACAAACGATAGCCCGAAGGATTGCCAAACTTAAGTGGCAGTGGGCAGGGCACATTGCTAGCAGAACAGATGGCCAATGGGGCCGAAAGGTTCTGGAATGGTGACCGCGTACCGGAAGACGTAGAGTTGGAAGGCCTTCCACAAGGTAGACCGATAACCTTGTGAAGGCCGCAGGAATCCTCTGGATGCGGGAAGCACAGAACCGGTTGAAATGGTGGAGATTGGGGGAGGCGTATATCCAGCAGTGGACTGGAGTCTTTCGGCTGAAATGATGGTGATGATGACAACTTAATTCTACAGTTTCATGAGTGGTTTTTCGAAGTTGGTAGGTACCTCTTCAAGCTTTGTTCATGTAAATTTTTGGAAGTTCTTAAAATTCCTTACATTTACCATATTACTTGTAAGTGTTTTTTTTTTCGAGAGAGAGTTGATTCCCGACGCCCGGGGCGTCTCCAGCGGAGGCTAGAACCGTGAGGGTGCATATACTGCCTCTTTCTCACGTGCGCCATCTGCGAAGCAGTGATGCTTGCGAAGAGGGTAGCGAGACACAATAACACGATACCCCTTGGTAAAGACTGGTTGTCAGGCTTTTGGCTTCTGACGACCCGTAACGATTGTCAAAGATCCACGATTAACAGCCGGGCTTAACGTACTTTCCGAGGCAGTGCGGTTTGGTAAATGTCACATGTGTAAAATAAAAGAATATTTCAAACATATTTTGTTTTTAACCGACTTCAAAAAGAAGGGGTTTATTCCGAAATGATTCCATATAAATTTCATATATATCTGATGATGATTTTCGGAGACTAACAACGCAACTCTTCAAAAAATGATAGCAAATCAACCGCGATTGCTGCTATTGCATAAATATGCATTGTTTTGACCCCAAGGATGATGAAATTTGGAATTGGTGTTTACGATAACTAAAAAGGGAAAAAAAACTTTTTTCACAAAAAGAAACATTAACCCACTAAGAAAAACACTAAGTACTTTTCACTAATTTCGGAAGGCGGTGACAAATAATTAAAATACACATCCAATGTCACCGACTTCCGAAGTTAAAGTTATTTTTCATTTTGTAGTGTTTTTCTGGAAGTCGGTTGATGTTTTTTTTCATTTACCCATTAAATTGATAGCATTACAGAATAAATTGCAAGTATTATCATAAAATAACATTATTTAATTAATATTTCCCAACACAAATTTAATTACAACGGTAACGGGTGATAATTACTCCACGACCATTGGAAACAAACTGAGCTCGCAAAAATTGCGTTACGCATTTTTTTGAAAACAAAGTTATGTAGGTCAATAATAAATCTATAATAATTCAACAAAAAATAATGTGATTCATAATAAATTAATAACACATTAGGAGGCATTAAATGACACATTCTTACACATGTCTTTGAATTTTTAGTTCCAGGACATGGCGGTTTCCTCACGATTATTGTCCTTCACCGTTTTGAGATCAATAGAGATGAAATCATTGAAACAGAGTAAAGCACCTCGCTGGGTTCGAACCCACGATTTACAAAAAATAGTAAGAGGCAGACGTTATTACTGGCCACCACTGCTCTCTTCAGAATATAATACCTTATCTATGATAATACCTTATTTCCTCTATCACAGCCTTTTGTAGTACGAGTATTCATTTGTTTTCCTTATTTATTTATCTTATAGTTTGATGGCCCGTAATAACCTAACTTATCATGTACCCCACAGAGAATAGTTCACGGAACGCCTCCCACTGTTTTAATGAACAAATAAAATAGTGGGTAATTCAGGCAACATTATGATAACCTGTGATAAAAGGAATGAGGCTTAAACGATTATTTTCTAGTAAAAGGTTGGTAATGGACTATTTGAAAGATGATATGGCTAGAAAGGAGTGAGTACTGAGATGATGACTAATAGAGAAGTATGGCGCCGGACGTAAAGAATAGCACCATCAAAATCAAAATCAAAATATTTTATTTCATATAAACTTGATTGGGCACTTATGAAACGTCAGAAGCTAGGTGCACGGTTCCAAATTGTTGTTTCCTATGGAGAAGAGCCGGCAAGAAAGTCCACGGTTACTCTTTAAAAAAAAAATGGCTTTGACAATGTCTCCGAATTACAGAGATAAAATGTATGGGAGGCAGTGCAGGCCTGTCAATAAGTACCAGGTACTTAGACGAATACAGAATAGAAAATCGTCTAGTCTGTAAGGCGTACAACGTTCTCTCATTCACAATATGTAAAATAATCTATCTAAATTGGGGGAGGCCTATGTCCAGCAGTGGACGTCCGTCGGCTGAAATGATTATGATGATGATGAAAGAACTATGGATGAAAAGATATGTTGCGCCGACTGGAAATAAATTTGGATAAGGACAAGGAAATTATTATGAAAAGCTTGGTGATATGTGGCCCACATAATGTGGTCATCATCATCATCATCAGCCTATAATGTTCCCACTGCTGGGACACAGGCCTCCTCTCGGTGAGAGGGAGTGGGCCGTAATCCACCACGCGGCCCCAGTGCGCGTTAGTAGATGTCACATGTTTTCGGTTTTTTGGTTCTAGGACATGCCGGTTTCCTCACAATGTTTTCCTTCACCGTTTTGGGAGCAGTGGTGATGAAATAATTTACACAAAGTAAAGCGCCTGGCTTTTTTTTTTTTTGGGTGGGAAATCATCAAATAACTTCTCCCGCTCTGGGTGGAGCAGGAGGGCGTGTCAGACTTTTACTGACTAAAACCCACCCGTGTTCCTTCAGTAGCCCGTATGCCAGGGGCTGTGGTATCTCTTTCAAACGAACCCGCACCCCTGACAGGCATCGGCCCTTGCAGGCCCCATCATTTTTGTGCTGACATCTCTTTGAGGCGCGCGTGGAACACAACGCGCCGTCGACTTGGGCTTGGTACTTACCGGACAGCGAGCTACCCATTACTCGCCGTCCGCAAGCCCATGCCTACGGTGGCCGGAAATCGGCCTGGGATTCCCGACGCCCAGGGCGTCTCCGTATCCTGCGGCGGCTAGGGTCGCGAGCGCGCATATGCTGCCTCTCCCTCACGTGCGCCGCCTCCCTCTTCGCGAGCATCACTGCTTCGCTGAAGGAGATGACGGCTCCCCATGCCCTCTTGCTCCGTACCATGGCCTGGACCAGGGCCGGACGCGAGAGATCGCCGCCGCCGATCGCCTCCACGAGGACACGGCAGTGCTCCGCCCAAGCAGGGCAGACCGCCACTGTGTGCTCCACCGTGTCCTCAGGAAGTAAAGCGCCTGGCTGGGTTCGAACTCACGACCTACAACTCGTAAGTCGCGGCCGTTACCACTTGGCCACCACTGCCCTCATAATGTGGTATATGACATCATTCAGGAAATTGTGATTATTAAGAATATGGAAATCGCCTTCGCTGAAATTTATTGAATGAAAATTCGCTGAAATGTATTCTAAACTGAAGTAATTATATCTGTAATTACTTCAATTTCATTCTTTTTACCTATTTTGGTTTGGTCATTTTATTCTGGGTGCATCGTTTTCACACATAATTTTATAACGAATGTATATTTAATATTGCACTTAAAACATTTTAAATGAGTAACGGTGGAGTTTCTTGCCCATTGTTCTCAATACGAAACTACATTTTAGAAGGGGCGACTAGAATCAATTCTATTTTGATGTAAATGTTGACGTTCAAAAGTACCTTTTAAGTGCTTATTATTATTTAAAATAAATGCTTTGACTGTGACTTTGCTGTATTGGCAAAAAAACTAAGACAAAATTATTTACACACAGAGATTGATTAATTTTTAATTATGTTCCATATCTAAAACATCAGCCCCATTATGAAAAATTTATTGAAGGTTAACTTCAGCAATCTCAAGAAAAAAACCTAATGTTTTTGTTTGTAAGAAAATAAAATAGTTTTTTTTATTTAAGCGTAAGATTATACCATGTTGTAACTGTCCACGTCAAACTTCGGCTTTTGTTAAAATGCACATACCTACAATTTACACAGCCAATAAATATTCCTGCCAATAACAGGGTCACACGTGAATCTACTTAGAGTAACGTATTTCAACGCGTACCAAAGCAGAAAATGATGAAACACCAAATAAATAAACGAATATAAAGACATTCTAAAAACGAATTTAATGAAAACCCCCCATTCAGTTAAATTACCCCTTTGTAAAAGCACACTGGTTTTATAATCTGTCGCTCGCATCAGTATTTAAATAGCGCGAAACACAATTTTATTTTTCAGACCTCCTTGAGCATGCGCGGTGTGGCACAGTCCGTTTTTCCCGGCTGTACTGTGCACACACACAGTTGCAGTTGTAGGTGATCGGCGCCGCACACAGAGACATAATTGTACCGGGTCTGAAATCACTGACGAGAGTCTAGGATCACTCACACATCCAACTTAAGCTGTATGTACACTGTTTATGGACTTCCACTCACACATTGAAGCGCTCACCCCGGCGATGCTGTGTTCGTTAGTTAGTTTCCCGCAAGGTGTCGTGCTAGTCAGACGTGCTGTTGTGCTATTTGACGAATGACGTACGTCGAGTGCAACGAAATGTGACGTCGCGGGTCGTAAAGTACGGGATATCAAAAAGTGATGAGATTTATGACACATAATAAGGGTGGCCGGTAAAAGTTTGTGACGAACTTTGTGTACTTAAAAACTTTGTTCGGCTTATAGTTTTGGTGAAGTGCTAAGTGTGGTTTACTGTTAAAGTGAAAATTATTATAAATAGGAAAGTTTTATCTTATGAAGTGACTTCAGTTTTATTTTTCTGGATTTATCAGGTAAGGGTGTGATTTTTTTGTAGCTACTGTATTTATAATCAAAATATCTAGGAAATAATAACTGTGTTTTCAGCAATTATATATTTTGAAATTTATATACTAATATTTTAGAGTAACTATGCCACTTTTCGAAAATATTTAAATTATTAACAAATACACACTTTAAAACACTCAGCCACGTTTTCGGTAGATACCTATAAAAAATTAATCAATTAAAATATTAGAAAAATATTTTGTTTCTTATAGATTCTAAAGAAAAACTCAAATAAATATTAAAATTTCCTACATAATTACCAAATAAACCACTAGCATTTGGCGAAAGATTTAATGCCATTTAGATTGAAACATTGAACACGAATTTTCTTCGAAAAACGTACAAATGCCTGTTCAAGCGATTTTACAAGCAATTTTCAGCACTTTCTAAGAACTGACGTTATAACTAATGGGTGCGGTTGTAGCAGAATGTTAAAACGTTCACAGAACTTATTAGGTTTTTACAACGAGCAATATTTCTCTTGAAACGTCGATTGCACAGAATTGGTTCGATGAATTACACTTACACTTTAATTTTGTCGCAATCGGCAAAGCGGCAATTCTAGTTATCGTTTTATCGTTTTCGTGTTCAGATATTATTGTTTTCGATAGCCAATGAAGGGTAATTCTTTTGAGGGGTTTTGGAAATACTATTTACGGTTTTCGATTATTTTTAGTAAGAATGAATTTTCTTTCGTGGATATTTAGAAAAAAGAGGAAAAAAAAACGATTAAAATGTTGCTCTTCGGTATGTATTTATTCTGATAATACGATTTTTTTTAGACATTGAGATCTTTTTATTTTCTTAAGAAAGGTTTAATACCTAATTAATTATTCGCCCGCATGATAAGTGCTTTATGATAGAGATAGGTATTTAAAGACTACTTAATTCGAGCTTGTCTTGCTTTCTAAGCTTTTAGCTACTTATCAAACTTGGTAACTTTAAATTTCTCCATCTATTAAGCTTACTTGATTGGTTCTAATTGGTCAGTAGGTATTAGCCGTGTTGTCAGGGAAGTTTTGAGGATGAATGTGGATGGCTATAAGAGTAGGGGAAGACTAAAGAAAAGATGGATGGACTGTGTGTAAGAAAGAAAGAAAGAAAGAAGAAAGAAAGACGACTAACGAGATGGACATACTACTTATTGAGAACTATGGAATTAAAAGTCGTGTTCATGTAGCTCCGGCCCGATATAAATGGAGATATTGGAAGGAGAATCAAATAATGATGATGATGGTAGTATTAACTAAATGCCTGTAACTTAGCTTCTATGAATTATTACGACCGTAAAAAATAAAGATATTTGTAACTCAACTACGCGTAAACGATTGAACGGATTACAAATACGATATTTCTTATCAATTTATCTAGGTCATCATCATCATCATCATCATTATATCAGCTGAAAGACGTCCACTGCTGGACTTAAGCCTCCCCCAAAAGGGGGTATTTTCCATAATTGCCACAGTTGGCAGGCGGGTTGGCGATCGCAGTATGGTGGTCAAATGCATAGAGAACGCTGCTGCCCATTCTCTAGTAAGTCATTTAGTCGCCTTCTACGACAGTCACGGGAAGAAATGGGATGGTGCTATTCTTTTACGTCCGGCATCACACGGAACGAATTTATCTGGGTAGATACCTACAATGCAAATAAGTCTGACAACCAGTCTACAGTCTCCCAGTAACCGAGTATTGAATGTCAGACGGCAGTGTCTTCACGTACAATTCCGCTATGCAACAGCTTCCCTTTAGACTGCAAGCTGACTCAATTTTTTTTTTTAAAATAGAGTAAACTTTACATATATGATGATGAAATTGCAGGCAGACATTTAAGGCTAAGTAATTTCACATTTGAAGTTAGAGACGAAATTCTCTGAAATTCCGACGGACAGCGTTGCCAAAACGGACTTGATTATACTCTTTAAATGTTAATACAGAACATTAATACTTCCAGTAATGAAAAATCTGTATGCTTTTGGCAAAGAAAACTTTTAAATAAGATTTTGTCCTCGATTGTCTCTTTTTTTGCATGGATTTGGTTTGATCATTTCAAGACATTACACGGTTTTCAATCCTAAAGTTTTTTGCGATTTCTAAAATTTGGATCAGATTTGCTTTGCAGATTTAGAAGAAATGAGAATGGAGTGCAAAACAAATTAATTATTTTGGGTTTCACTACCTATTTCATTAAGTTTCACTTGTTCCCACATGAATACGAAATCTGTTGGTGAATTTCAGCACTAATATAGGAGTACGGTGGTTAGTTCGTTACCAAATTATTATTAGTCTCGTAGTACTGCTATAAATGTTACTTAATTAAGTGAGCGTGCTGTCTAAATTATAATTACTAGGTTTATTAGCGTGGTTAATCACGATGCCTTTAGACATGTAATTTCGCTCTTCAAAGGAGCGACATAACTTGATAAAAAGGTAGACTACATATTTCCCTAAGAATGTGTCCCAAAATGAAGCTAGGTATGATCGTTTTGCTCTTTCAAAAATCCACATCCTCCAGTTACGGCTACTTCATAGATCAACCGCTTGATTGGTATCAAACAATGCTACAGTAAAGTGATGGATTGGCGTAGGATTTTGAAACATCGAGATTCCTGGATGCGTCGAGCTTAAGCCATAAGCCGTCGGGTTATTATGCTTGTACCTGCGAGCGTTACAGCGATTTTAGATTGGAAAGCTAGGGTTCGTCTAGATTGGCTAGGAAGTTCCTTTTTAGAACTTTGATAGATATTAGAAATTTGAATTTGATATTTGAATTCTGTAACCGAATGTAGGCATAAGCCTTAACATAGTCTCGTTGTACTAGTTAGGTAGCGGTTCCTCTAAGTATTTACTAGCAATTTTAACATAACATAAAATCGCAATTAGCTGGGTCTTGATATATGTTAAAGTTGTAGGTATTAATGTTTAATTACCAATACGCTATATCTCGTAGTTGTTAATAAATCAATTGAATTTTAAATGTTATTGTCCCAATTTAATTGAAATGTAAAGTGATGGCCCGAAACACTGGTTTGAAAAAAAACGAAATCGGGCGGGTCGCTATATAACATTCTAATTCCGGAACATTATCACTTGCACCTGTAATAAAAATATTTTAGAAATCGTTTATTTTTAAGTAATTAATTGTATGGGAAATTTACTACTGTTGACTAAATGTACTCGTTTTGTATAGGTACGCTTTATTAAATAAATTATTGTTTCCTTTATTTCAATAAATACATACAAATTACATTTTTTAAATATTAGAATATAAAATATATAAAAATATAAAAAATAGTAGCCCACCGGTATCGGGAACAGGGTTTATTATTATTATAATAGAACCAGCTTTTGCCAGCAGCTTCGCCCACGTGAAGGTCGAAAGTTATCCCACGGTAACGTACTACCGGGATTAAAAGTATCTATGTGTTATTCCAGGTTACAAACTATCTGTATGCCAAATTTCATTCACATCCGTACAGCCGTTTTGCGTGATTGAGTAAGAAACATCCAAATATGTTCACAAACTTTTACATTTGTAATGTTAAGTACGATAGTAGGATCTGTCATATTGTGAGTGCAATACTGACGTGAAATTATTTTCTGAGTTTACCCTGGACATTACTGATATCGGTGAAAGAAACATTGTAGAGAAACCTGGAGTTGGAGTTTAGAAATAAATCTGAAATCACCGACCCGTCTTGAGCAAGCGTGGTGATCAATGCTCTTGCCTTCTCGAAATGAGAAGAAGCCTTTTGCTTTGCAGTAGGATAATAATTGGCTGGTATTATTGATATATAATAGATTTTTATAGTATTGACTAGTAATTTTAAACCAACATAACACAATTGGGTAGGGAATTCTTTTTAGTACTAAACTTGATAGATATTAAAATTGGAAACAATCTATTCGTTAAGTTGTGAGATAAATCTCTTAACTGGTTTCATAAAATCCAAGACATGTATATGTAGCTTAGTTCGAGATTTATTTAAGTATACTCACAGAAAATCATGCCTGAATTCATCAAAGCGGAAGGCTGAGGTGTAATAAGACACCCACATTTCGCCAACCATGTTAACCAATTTTGTCTTGTGAAAATCATTGTTTTGACTACTATTTTGGCATTGAGTTTTCGAGTCAAACACCTCGTTAACGTTATATTTAGTTACACATGCATGCTCAAATTTATAAAGTTTTGATACTTCATGACTTCCTCAGAAGTGCTTCAAAGTCGGATTGCTTCGCGTATCATGTTAACTACAAACGTTTGTGCAAATTTTGGCCTTCAAAGTCTTTCGAACCGTTCAAAGACTTTGGTACGGTTCAAAGACTTTTATTGATTTGTTCTTGCAATTGACACCTTTTTATCTTGCTTGTTGAAATCGTCTAGATTATTATTGGATATTTTGCTGTCAAAAGGGAAAACTGGTAAAATAAAAATAAGCTGGTAAAAGGACTTACACGATCATTAAATTGTATTTCTTTTACCCGCTGGTCATATCTCATTTATTCCTAATTGGACTTTTCTTGGCAGTAACTCGTACTTTTATGATGTTTCTTTTTCTAGTTATGTTCTAAGGATAGACAATAATGAACATTGCGTGTTTTGTAAAACTTGTGGGCATAATTAGTATTTTTCTAAAAGTAGGTAAATACCCACGTAGATCGTGTTTTAATACTTTAAAAAGCGATCTTGACGGGATACTGTGCCACCATCTGGTAGATTGTCAATTATCGAGTGTGATGTTTCTTGAACGTCAGTCGCACATTTCGTTTATCAGTTGTGTAGAATCGTCCAAAAGTTGAAACTTGGAATACAATCATATTTCTATTGTCTTTATTGTTTAATAAATTATCGTTAAGTTACGTAATTTTTTATATGAATCCACAGCTTTTAACTCGTAGATATTCAAACTTAAAATGCTCGCTTATACGTATAGTTTGACAACTGGTTGTTTTAGCCTGTCTCTCATTTATTTTATTATGTACACCGATCAAGTTCAAATACTCTTGTTGAAATGCTTTTATTCAAAAACCCCTTGTGAAATTAAAACCGACATTCGTTTGTTTTTTCTGAGACGAAAGAGACGAGTGGTGTCTTTCATCTTATTGCATTTACGACTGGTAATTTTAGGCTAGTATCATTTGTGTTTTATCAAGTACTTAATGCTCTCCGTTGAACACAATATAATACTTATTAACTCTAACCATTGATATACATAAAACCTACTCTAACACAATAAGTAAAAATCTAGAGCATTGACGTTCCATTAGCCCGTTATGTGTATTTATAAGACCTCACATAATATCTGCTTCAGTTGCAGAAATATTTTCGGCAATGTGTAGAGCAGAAAGACCCGTCATTATGTTTATAGTGACAGCTAGCTTGGCCAAAGCTTACGAACCCATTGACCTCATTTTTCGCAGTTGACTTTAGCATGTTGGCCGGGATAGTAAGCAGCTGACACTTACCTATATTTTTATTTTAAATGTATTAATTAACTAGCTGCCCGCGGTTTTGCCCTCGTGACTGTGTATTTTTTTGGCGTAAACTTAAAATAGTAACTTGCAGTCAAAGTATAATAAATGAATATAATACTGGTAGTCTTTCTTGAATATTATGTGCGAAACGAAAAATTACAATTTTAAAATCGTTCGAATTTACGTTGAGTTTACGTCATGTGTTTGTACTAGGCCTTCTGTTCTTACTAAGCCACTACAGGCGTCGTCTAATCTGACAGTTACAAAGTTACGTGTTTCCTTATCTCTCGTGGCACCGAATTTAGGTACCTAGGTACTGTGTATCTTCTGCAATGAACTTTGATCTTTATTCGAACATTTCTTACTTAAGAACATGCCGTTGGTTGGAACGATTGTTCCAACCAACGGCATGTTTTTAAGTAAGAAATGTTCTGTATCCATACTAATAATAAAGAGAAAAGATTTGATTGTTTGTTTGTTTGCATTGAATAGGCTCCGAAACTACTGAACCGATTTGAAAAATTCTTTCACTGTTGGGAAGCTACACTATGCCCGGGTGACATAGTATATATTTTATCCCCATATTCCCACGGGAACGGGAACTAGGTACGCGGTTGAAACCGCGGAACGCTGCTAGTGTAGTATAAATGGCACTATCTAAGCCGATATTTCTAGCAGTAGACCTCACGAGGATGAATTTGAAGTTGTTTATACTCAAAGTAAATAGAAAACTGCCGCGGCTTATTTTTGATCTTATATTTTGAATTTGGTTTTTCATAAAATTTTTCTTTCTACATTGTTCTCACATATAAGAATAAAAATAATGACGTCGGTACCCAGTATTTTATAATAACTTGATTAAAAAGTGTCTTTGGAGTTTTGGAATGGGCTTCAACTTTCGGACTGACTGACTCTTTGAGAATTCAAAATTGTCAATGATTTAATTGAAATAAAAGTTTTGAGTTTTAAAGTTAAATATTTTTGCGACAAACGTCTTGTTAGGCATCAGTATGGTAGTTTTTTTTAATGTATTCTAAATTTATTCATGTATTAGAGCTTGTGTACTCGATAATGTATATGCTATGATTACCCGTAATTAAGTGTGTATTACAAGATAACGTATTTAATTAAACAGCTTTTATTATTTTTAAAGCTAATTGTAATATAATTATGCAGTTGATAATCCTTAAATAATTGTAAATAAATAAATATGGTAATAGAAGTACAATTATATGAAGAAATATTAAACTGTGTAGACTACGCTAGGATTGATTTAAGTATATGAAGAAGAAGCTAAATCTTTACTAAAATATACTGTAGAAGCTGACCCCGTCCATTAAAAACTGAAAATAGAAGCAACTGCACAGATTGCTGTCAGTACAGACTACAGAGATACCTTCATTGCTAGAAGTGTTCATGTCAAAGGCTTTTGGCATTTGATTCTGTGCGGGATTGTTACAGGCGGCTTACTAGTGATTTGTCACTACTCAATCAGACTAACGCGTTCGAGGTAAATTGCCGATTCTAGATTCATTTCTAGATATAGCAATGTAATTGAGATGAACGGATTTGAGGAAGAGTTTGATAGCTTTTATGAACTTTATTGATGTGATAAGACGTAACAATCATATTTATATACATACATACATACATACTCAGCCTATAAACGTTCCCACTGCTGGGACACAGGCCTTCTCTCCATTAGAGGGAGTGGGCCGTAATCTACCACGCGGGCCCAGTGCGTGTTGGTAGATGTTACATGTCTTCGAATTGTTGGTTCTAGGACATGCCGGTTTCCTCACGATGTTTTCCTTCACCGTTTGAGAGCAGTGGTGATGAAATTATTTACACAAAGTAATGCGCCTGGCTGGGTTCGAACGCACGACCTACAACTCGTAAGTCGCAGCCGTTACCACTGGGCCACCACTGCTCCCCATATTTGTATATCATTTATCAAATTGGAGGCAGTTTTTTTGTAACGCTATTTTTGCGAATTGTCGTCTATTTCCCGAATTATTAAACGATAGCTCCTAAATTTGAGGCATTGTTTTAAATCATTACTTTGCCTGTATTGAAATGGATTTCATTTAAGAATTTTACTGTTAGCATAATCAGCCAGTAATGTTCCCACTGTTGGGACACAAACTTCCTCTCGGTGAGATCCAGATCGTAATCCACCAACCAGGTCCAGTGTAGGTTGTTAGGTGTCACAAGTCTTACCAGCACGCCAGTGTACTCATAATGGTTTCCTTCACCGTTTTGAGAACAGTGGTGATGAAATAATTTCCACAAAGTGCTTGTCTTGGTTTGAACCTACGACCTACAACTCGTAAGTCGCGACCGTTACGAAGGCTTAGCACGAGCACCGATTTGTCGACGGAAGAATAGACATGACTATTAACTCTAAATGATAAACAATAGGAGAAAATTGCAACGTTATCTATTAATTTTACCACAGTTATGAGTTCTAAACGAATCATGATTTTATAAATAACTAGCTTTGGCCAGCGGCTTCGCTCGCGCGGAACTATCATCCCCTATTTAACTCCCTTAGGGATTGAATTTCGAAAAATCCTTCCTTATTCCTTGTCTACATTATAAAGGGAACCTCTGTGCAAAATTTCAGCTTTCTAGGTCCAAGGGTTTGGGCTGGACGTTGATGAGTCAGTCAATCAGTCAGTCAGTCAGGACTTTTCTTTTTATTTATATAGATAGAAGATCGTTTTGTGGCCGTCGAGTAGAAAGTTTGTTGTCAGTGTGATTTTAACATATACTTATTTTAACAAATATTTTTCTGAAATAGTCTACATTTATAAGGACAAAGATCGTTAGAAACGAAAGAAAAAATTACAGATTGTAGAAGGATATCTACGGTGCGATGTCAAAAATGGAGAAACGAAATGTCACTTTGTATCGAAAAAGCACTGTCTATTCTTTGTAGAAATAGATAGCATCATGTAAGCCAACTGGAACACGCGACCTTGAACGCTTTTCTTATGTTTTGAGAACGATCAACATTTGGTTAACTACGAGGCCTAAATCTTATAGGCACTCGTCCTGAAATAGATGGATTTATGTCAACAAACCCGTCGATCTGAAATCTACATCTGTTCTCAGCCTATCAGCATAATCCATTTAAAACATGTTCAAAGTAAGATAAGAAAATTTCTAACGCGACTTAGCTTTACTTGGGTATATCGATAGACTCACCCGATATTGTTTCTGTTTTGTTGACATTAAAATAGTGCTGTCTCGCTTACTCATACAAAAATACTACTATCTTTTCATGCGGGAGGTGTGAGCTTACTCTTCTAACTATGGACACTTTTTGGTGCGACGAAAGAACGGTAGAATTGCCAAACTGAAGTGGCAGTTGTTACATATTGCTTGCAGAATGGATGGCCGATGGAGTCGAAAGTTTCTGGAGTGACGACCGCGTACCGGAAGACGTAAGGTTGGAAGGCCTCCCACAAGGTGCACCGATGACCTTGTGATGGCTGCAGGAATCCGCTGGATGCGGGAAGCACAGATCTGGTCGAAGTGGAGAAGCTTGGGGGGGCCTATGTCCAGCAGTGTACATCATACGGCTGAAATTATGATGATGATGATGAAAGAACGTTTTTTTTTTTTTGGAGGGTGCGAAATCATCATTTGACTTCTCCCGCTCTGGGTGGAGCAGGAGGGCGTGTCAGACTTTTACTGACTAAAACCCACCCGTGTTCCCTCAGTAGCCTGTATGCCAGGGGCGGCGGTATCTCTTTCGAACGAACCCGCACCCATGGCAGATGAAAGAACGGTGAGGTCAAATCTAACAATTTGATTCCATGGGCTTCAACCATTATGCCAAAGAACCTTTGAAGGATAGAATATAGTTTTATCAAAGGCTTGAGGACTAGATACGGATCTCTCTAGCACTTTAATCTTTAGGGGTAGATAAACTTAAAGTGGACCTTTCAGTAATACTATATTTTCAGATAACAATTTCTTGGTAATCTGGATTAAATCTAGGAGAAATAGGTATGGTGTGAAGTTTATCGTGTTACAACTATAGCTTCTTAAATATAAGATATTTGAGGTATGTACCTCTAAGCAAAGATAAAAATTAAATTAATGTATAATATTTTTATTCAAAAAAGCTTCATATTGATATACAGTATATGTATGTTATTCCTAACTTACACAGTTATACTATTTAACAATATAAAACTTTTTCTCATTTGTTGCCCACCTGATCTTAAAAAGAAATAATATAAACCAATCTAGATAGATTCAGTACATGATTCAGAATTATTATTTTCGTCGATTATTATAATAGAAGTTAGCTCTGCCGTACATTTTGACCGCGTATTTTTACACGAACAGTATTATTTTTTATTGCCTCTTTATTACTGGATGGCCATCATATACCGACTAACACTGGCCATCTCTCCGTTTCCTCCGGGAGAGATGACCACACCTTAAAAAGAAGGTCACAACACGATGCGAGTCATTTTGGGGTTAGGACCAACTGTTAACCGTATACTTTGCAACGAAACAAATAATGAATTTACTTACTTTTTCTTTTTTTTCGCCAAAATATTGCACGTACGCTTGCTCCAACTTGCGTTGCGAAGCGAAGTAAACTAAATATTACTAGTGCCATCTAGCCAACCGTTCCAGGAATTACTTCGACAGGCCATCTCTCCCTTAAGGTCATCTTCCCCGGAATTATCTATATAAATAAAAAGAGAAGTCCTGACTGACTGACTGATTGACTGACTCATCAACGCCCAGCCCAAACCCTTGGACCTAGAAAGCTGAAATTTTGCACAGAGGTTCCCTTTATTAGACAAGAAATAAGGAAGGATTTTTCGAAATTCAACCCCTAAGGGAGTTAAATAGGGGATGAAAGTTCCGCGCGGGCTAAGCCGCTGGCAAAAGCTAGTCCTATTATAAATGTCAACGTTTGTGAAGATGTTTGGATTTTTGTTACTGTATCGCACAACAGCGGATGAACGGATTTGGATTAAATTTGGCACACAGATAGATTATAATCTACATTAACACATTGAATACTTTATTCCGGTAGTACGTTCCCCTGCGATAATTTCCGAACTCCAAGCGGGCGAAGCCGCTGGCAAAAGCTAGTATTTACTAAAGTTTACACTGAAAGGAAAACAGTAAAAACATTCCCCACATTTTGTGCGTTACCGTTGTCGGGTTAAAATGGCACGACATTCACTGTGATTCCCATACTTGTAGGTAAGGTACCTACCTAGTAATCACAAAACGTCCACACTCATCTTTGACCCTCAAATCAGTTCTAATTTCATCTTGTTCTAGTGACGTCAGAGGTTCGTCTGCGTTTATCTTGTATTCTGCTTCAATTTGGGCTTTATCTCGGCTATCTGTTACTTGAGGTTTCATATCACTAAGTGGTTCTGCTCCTTCTATCGTTTGAGCTTCATTTACTTAATGCAAAGCATTATTCTCGTTGTAGTTTTTTGTAGTCAAGTCCCTTGAGGCCATATGTTTGCGTAGTTTTACAGATTCTGTTAATATTTTATCTTCATTACCTTTAAAATTCACTTTATTCATCATGTTAATCGTGATTCTTGAGACTAAAAAATTACTTTATTCATTCATATTATTAAAAAAATTGCCAACAATTTTACCATTACCATTTGCAATTGTCAATGGTATAAAAAATAAAAATATTTACGTGGTTTATACACATTGATGCGCAAATTGATCGTCTACGAAATTAAATTGAGTCAATAGACAATTATTACAACAGCAATTGATTTCAATTGCAATTGATCGTTTTGGGGACCATTTACAAACATAAATTATATAAATATTTTGCATACGGACGAAAAACGAACTACAAGCTTCCACATATTTACATCCACTTACAAGTAAGTTGTGCGCCAATTTTTAAACTAAATAAAACATAATGCCTATATAAATCGTCATCTTCTCAGCCAAAAGTCGTCCAGATCTGATCAAAAGCAAGGCCCAAACTTCGCCACAATGACTAATCTTGCGTTTCCCGCATTAAATGATTCAGATTCTCGCAGCCTGCACCAGTTTGTCTGCCCATCCACACGATCTTGACTCAATATTGCTCCGTAAAGTTTCTCATAACAAGTAACTCCCACGTTCTATGACTCATTGACTGCAGTTTTGTGGGCGTCGCACTAACAGTTTGTCACTACACACTATTACGATTTAAACTCAACATGTTACGAAGAGGCGAAGTGCCAACGGAATATTGGCACGGCCTGAACCCCTGCCTACACTTAAGTGTAAAATAGGCGTAGCGATACACATAATTCTGTCCGTAATTGGAGCAAAATTGGAAATTATTTTTCCTGTTCCGTTTTTGGCTTCTTACTTTTTTTTTTGACTAATTAAGTTTTTGCTTTCATTGCAGTGCCGTGAAGGTCCATTAGTCACGAGATTTTCCTTAAAACAAGAGGATTTAATTTCGTAAAACAACTTAATAGGTATCACGCCATTAGATTTGTTGTTTTTTTTTTTTATGAAACCGTATCGGCTTTTCCTGAGGGAAAAGTATCAAATATAAATATTATCAATTAAAGACGTTTTCCTGTCTCTCCATGTGACTGTGATGTTCTTTCGCAACGGATATTGATGCGGTGTACAACATCAATAAGACCATTATATTCCTGATCCTTATTAATATTAAACGTATTTATATACTTTTGTCAAACTTACATAATTATAATAAAGAAACGATGTTTAGTCAAGCCCTAAATACTGTGTGAAAGCAAGGACTGGTCGCTAGTTGTATAATAAGACATAGTAGTAAGCTATAACACTCTAACTGCGTATAATTAGAGCATTTTCTATCTTTGTCTACAGTAACAGAAATAGCCGCTAAACTTGACGTTTCTGAACAGATACATTTCGTAGATAGTGCAGCACTATGCTAGCAGTCAGCGTAGGAAATTTCGTTATTATGGTCTCGTGAACGATGAAAGTGCATACAGACCGAACGTTCCATTTTCACACTCAATTTGAAGAGCCGATCTCGCAGGCACCCTGCAAATTGCATGGATATCTGTAGAGAAGCCAGATGACTATATAACCACTTACTGTTGTTATAAGCAATTGTTTTATTTTTATTTATGGATATTACAGGTAGATCTTTGCAATTAAGTACATTATTGCGACATGACATACCACATACTGTGAACGCGGTCTTTGTCTGAGGGGTAATTCCCGTATTTTAAGGGGGCATTTTAATCTCATTATCGAATTGTCAAAAAATCTATAATTTTCTACATTTTTACAACTTCTTGACATTGATTGTCGCCAAGACGAGATTGCTAGTAGAATTTGAAGATTTTTTATGTACGATACAATTCTCGTGCGTTATAATTTAAGTTCAAGGCCAATCCTTTCAGTAGTCAAATCCTTGGTCAACTTTTATGATAAATGATTGTATTTCTGTAAGTTGGTTTGGAAACCACTTTTAGACGTCAATCGTATTTTAAAAAGTCTATGAAGTCATCTTTTCCTGTTTGAATACTGTGGGAAGAAGGGCCGAAACAAACTCAGAGATCACAGTCTCTTTTAAAGTCCACACATAATCATAGTCAGACCATATGAAGACCATGTAGATTGATGTGCGAAAAGACCATCTTTTGAGGAAAGAACCACACAGAATGAATGGACCTTTCCTGTCAGAAAACTTAAGGAGCTCAAAAATCCGACAAACAATATTATACCGTTTGTGATGTTATCATTCAGTTAACCAATCACTTTCTTAGCAAACATAAATATAGTTTTTCTTTTAATGTCAACAACAAATATGAGATTGCAAAGCTATTTGTCTCCTTATAGACTTGATCGAGCTTACAGTACCTATCTTTTAATCAACCTCGCTATTTCTAGTTACAGTTTATCGCTACACCGACCATAATATCATAGAGATTGAGGAAATTCTTACTAAATAAGCTACAGGATATTTCTTACCCCGAGCAATAACCGTTTTTATTCCTTTCCCTGCCCCAGTTCCAATTGCAAACGGAGCCGCGGGCGTACCGAGTGCTGAGTGGAGTAATATATCCTATATTCCTTTACGTCAAATCATATTTGACGTGTAAACGAAGCGTGTTCAGATTGTCCTTGTATGATTCGGATTTGTCGGGTACGAAGTTGCTTCGCGTTTCTTTTCGACTAATATTTTATTCATATTCTGTTTTGTCGAATGGATGAATAGAATCACTAAGATTAAATTCTTTTGTGATTTTAGTGTCTTCTGCAAGAGAGTTCCTAAGTCATACAATGATTTTTAGCTTGTAGGCAGACAGATACCATAAAGTTTTGAATGAGACGGATAATTTGCCAACTTAAAGTTGGCAACTTATATTCAAATGAAATCTTATATTACTGTTATTGTAACCATCCTCCTACACTATCAAAAGTTATTCTATTAGAAATTGAAAAAAAAAAATTGAATATAATAATATTATACAGTGGTATTAGATAGATACAAGTACCTACCTAATACCACTGTATAATATTATTCATAGTTAGAAAGTTACTACGTACAAGGGCTTGTCGTTTAATAATGACAGCCCCACGGGTCGATCAATCAGGTTAAGCTACGCTTTCCGCGACTGGTCCGTGGATTGGAGACCATCTCTACATACCAAGACCATTCCGTGCCTCGAAAATCACGTTAAGGCGGGAATAGATGAGTTTTAAGGACTTTAAATTGAAGATCACGTCTAAACGGCTTGTCTCGTGTATTTGGGTAAAATATATGTTAAACTAGACAATTTTCTTCGTCATTAATTTGATATGTAAGTATTTTAAATAATATTTTTATAACATAATGTAATTAATTGGTAAAGTAATGTCTATCGCGGACATAAAAATGATAATCACGCAAATACTATCGGGTGTATTTCCATGAAACTTTCACCATCTAAAAGACAATTTAATCACCCAAAATTTAGTATTCGGTTTTTCTTTGAATGGTGTTTGATAAATCAACATGGGTTGTTTTTCGAAAAACTTGATGCGCGTTGAGGCGGGGTCTCTTGCGCGCGACGGGCGGCATAGCATCGCTGTAGGTAGCTGTCATCTATCGTGGCCTTAAACCATTGGTTTGGCTGGGCCCGGCTGTCATTTTTGGATCTTTGACAGTTCTTACGAGTCGTCAGAAGCCCGAGAGTCTGACAACCTGTCTTCCCAAGGGTATCGTATTACCTAGTAACTGGGTTGTGGAGGTCAGATAGGCAATCGCTCCATGTAAAATTGGTATTCAGCTGTATCTGATCAGACTGGAAGCCGACCCCAACATAAATGGGAAAACGCTACGCAGGTAATGATAGCGATTGTGTACTGTATGTCTTATATATTGACGGCACGGTTGGCGCAGTGGTTAAGCGATTGACTGCTGCGCTGCGTGTCGCGGGTTCGATTCTCGCACGGAACAAGTATTTGTATGCCCTACAATTAGTTGTTCCGGGTCTGGCTGTTTGTGTATGTGAGTTTTAATGTTTGTAAACGCACCCACAGTACAGGAGAAATTCCTAGTAGGAGGCAAAGTTTAAAAAAAAAAAAATCGTGTAGTTTTGCACCCTCGCCAAATTTCAGGAAGCTAATTATGTAATACAAAAATAATCAAATAAAATTACGATACCTGCTAACTAATGAATACTTACTTGTTTTTTTTCGTTATTTCAGTTTAACAGTATTTCAGAATAGGTACACCTCTTTCAAAGAACAGAATTGCCCCGTTCCGTATGCAGTAGGCAGTGTCGCACGACTATTTCGCTGTGTGTTACAGTGCGGTATCACACGGGCCGCGTTTTAACATGCGTGTCCCACACAAATGCCGATTTACGAAAATATGAAAAATTAAATAAAACTCTACTTATTTTATTATTGATTCCTGTCGATAATCATTAGCATAGTTACTTTCCTTGAATTTGACGAGGGTGCAAAACGACACGTTATATAGGCGTACATTTTATCAATCGTTATCCTTATATCTATTTAATACCACTGTGTAATATCATTAGTCACTACGTTCTGTGATTTTAAGAAAGATACCGACATAGTAATGCTCTTTGTTCAAAGTCAGTGTCTGGAAATTAATTGATCAGCAAATTAAATACCAACTTTTTTTTTTATTACTTTATGGGTCTGCGCTTGACTTCGATCACGCCTGATAGAAAGCGACCTATGAGATCTACATATGCTGGATCGAGCATACCCAGAAGATGCCTTTTTACTCTTGTGTTGAAGTCAGACGGGTTAAATGTGGAAGTGATCACAAATGCAGGCAGAGAGTTCCATACTTTGGCTGTGCGTATAATAAATGTGGAGGAGTAGCGCTCAAGACGAATGGTCGGGATATCTACCAAGTACGGATGGTACCCTGCAGTGCGTCTGGTAGTCCAATAATAAAAGGGCGATAGGATCAGGTCATGGAGCTCCTGTGTACACTCTCCGAAATACGATCTGTAGTCTTCTACAGACCGTATTCGTTTGCCAATTGGCAAATTTTGCTTGCATAACGGTCTTCCAATAGGCAAGCAAAATTACGCCGATAAAAAATAATATCCATATTGTATTGTCAAATCAAAACTCTTTCTTTGACAGTTGTACAAAATGGCTATAACGCCGCAAATTGACGGTGTGTCAATTTTATACAATTAATTTCCTTGTACCTAAATCTATTAACCAAAATTACTTCCTATTTTCCTTAATAGTACCGAAACATGACGTCATAAATTAATATCGGGATCCTACTGACCTCTAGTAATCCTTCCTTTATTACGTCACTAAAGAAAAGAGCCTTTATATTTATAGATCACAAATTGACGGAGGGTAAACTACAATTTTCTACCATAGTTCTAGCAGGTAAACGCTGCGGCATTTTTTTCTTTGAATTCATCAATGTTTTATGGGTAATGGGTTCTTTAAAGTCAAGTGATGTATGAAAAGTAGTGTTCGGAATAGAAATAAAGAAATAATTGGAATGGAATATATTTTTTACGGTAGCGACCAGTAATTTAACGCAATTATATCCACCATTGATTAAATATATTTTATTGATATCCAAAAGCATACATTTTACATGGAGCGAGTGTTTATCTGACCTCCATAGCCCAGTTACTAGGTAATATTGTATACTTTGGTAAGAATGGTTGTCAAACTGTCAGGTTTCTAACGATCCGTAACGAGTGTCAAATATCCAAGAATGAGAGAATACTTCATATGTTTAAGCAAAACTACTTGACAACAATGGAATGAATGTTGTCATATTTTTTATTTAATTGTATCTATATTTACAACTAACGGTAATAAAATAATAACATGTACAGATATATAAAAAAGAAAATAATCATAAGGCATCAAAAAGTTCGTCGGCATCGTCAACGAGAAAAGTGCCTAAATGGCTGGCAGCATTGCCACGTTGTATGGTAATTGGCCATGATTAATGTTGTTGAATTGTCAAAATATAAGGTATTGACAGTATCATTGTGCATATCAATAACCTCGCAGATGTTAGGAAGACTGAAACGCAACGCAACTTATTATACCCATATTTTCTGGAAAAAAATGCATTATATATATTGTACAGTCACGAGCAATAATATGTATACGCTTACCAACTTTTAAAAGTGATTTTCTCCACTTTTATTCATTGTAATCTTATTTTATTATGAAAATAATATTTTGGAATCCACACTGTAATGAAATATCCAAGTTATCTCAAGGTTGCAATCGCAATTTAAAAGAAAATCGCTTTTGAATTTGGCGATGTGTATACATATTAATGCTCGTGACTTTACACGATTCAGTTTCTCATGTAATTAAAGCACATTCTGCAAGTTAAAGTTATTATGACCGTTAAAATTGTAAATAAACGCGTTTTTTGTCTGTTACAAAATTCACAGTTATTCCTGTAGTGGTATTTTTTCAGGCCCGTTATTTTCTCTCTGCAGGGTATTTTTCATACAAAAGTGGAACGAACAGTTATCGCAACGTTTGTTCACGGCGAGTTAGTGGAGTCTTACATATTACAAAACATATTTTTTCTTTTGTGATGGTTAAGCCATCGACACTGACGGGTTATCACACGACAGCCATCAGCTCTTTCCATTGAAAATGAATTTGTAGGTATATATAAATATTATAAGTCTGTCGGAGGAGGCACGTCTTTCTCGTTATCATGAGCCATATTTTAACTGATGTGGGCGTACTTACGAACAATGTAAAAAAAAAAAAACTAATTCTAAATATAAGACTTTTTTAAAGTCCTGGCAGTTGAAGATAACTAGTCTCAACAGGCAGCGCCCGTTCACGTACTTGACGCGTGGATTAGCACCCTCCAGCTCAACGATTTTGCAGAGTGTGAATGATTCAATACTACGTCTATGCGATCGCCAATCTGCCTGCCAAGAGTGGCAATTCTGGCAAACCCCCTAAATTGCGGGAATGAAGATGATGATATTGGGACTTAAAGGTACTATAATTATGAGCCTTAAGGTTTCCCTGTTTTCCGGGATCCAATAATAAAATACGTTTGTTGGAGAATTTCGCTAATCTTATTAATATTATACATGTGAAAGTTTGTGCAGTTTGTGCAGTGGTGGCCCAGTGGTAACGGCCGCGACTTACGAGTTGTAGGTCGTGCGTTCGAACCCAGCCAGGCGCATTACTTTGTGTAAATAATTTCATCACCACTGCTCTCAAACGGTGAAGGAAAACATCGTGAGGAAACCGGCATGTCCTAGAACCAAAAATTTGAAGACATGTGACATCTACCAACCCGCACTGGGCCCGCGTGGTGGATTACGGCCCGCTCCCTCTCACTGAGAGGAGGCCTGTGTCCCAGCAGTGGGAACGTTGTAGGCCGAGTATGTATATGTATGGAAAGTTTGTATGTGTCGATGTTGGGATTTTTAGATGTTTTAATATCTGTTACTCAATCACGCAACAACGGCTGAACGGATTTGGATGAAATTCGGTACACAGACAGTTTATAACCTGGATTAACCTATAGGATACTTTTCATCCCGGTAGAACGTTCCTGTGAGAAAATTTTCTGACCTCCACGCGGGCGAAGCTGCTGGTAAAACCTAGTAATCTGTAAGTGACTCTAAGTTTTGTATTTATAACTTCTTCGGTTTGCTTGTGAGCCCAATCTCTTACCTACTATTTCCTATCTCTAAATTAGTTTCACTGTTCGAATGTCTTCAAAGTTACGTAAGGTCGTCTCTTGTAAAAAATCTTTAAAGTACCGAAGTTACGTGTCATGTCATGTGTCGGTTCGTGTCGTGTGTGTAAAGAGTAAAATTTGATTCCATATATACATGTGAAATCAAGTTATCGTATGTTTCTTTAAATTTTAATATAATATATTTTATTTATCTTAGCTTTACGTAATACATCATCGTATAAATAACTTATGATCTCTTTTGTTTTTCGTACCCTTGTCTGTCAATGTTACGAATTTTTTATTTCGGATTATACGCTCCTACTTTTACATGCGAACAATAAATGCCTACTGTGTGATTATGGACTGCAAAGGTTCCATGTGAAGTCAGGTTTTTTTTTTCAGGAAATTGACTACCAACTTAAATTGTCAGTATATTCAAATCAGAACTGCGGGGTAATTTTTTTCATTACACTCATAAACGTATTCCTAACCTTCTACGTACTCGTTCGTCCTACATTTATTTTTTTCTGGTTCTGCGGGGTGATTATGTACTACACTAGTTTTGTCTTTTGACAGTTAAACAATACCTATCCATTGCATTATTTCCGTTGTTGAGCAGACAAATTTGTCAAACTTATGAAGCAATGGTTAGCAATATCCATCAAAATTATTCAGATTGTGAGTAATAGTCTGTTACGCTGAGTTACGCAATTACGGTGCGATCGTTCATTGGCAGTTGCATGAAATGTCTATAACACAGCAAATTGACGTTGTGTTCATTTTGATGATAGTAAAATATGTGACACGATTTCTTTAGGTTTCTCTCTTTTAAATGACAGTATCTGCTGTCTATTGTATTTGATCAGAGGGGCAATTTTCGAAATTTTAAGAACGTTCATTTTTTTTTTTTTTTGGTTAGGAAATCATCAAATGACTTCTCCTGCTGGGTAGAGCAGGAGGGCGTGCCAAACTTTTACTGACTAAAACCCACCCGTGTTCCCTTAGTTGCCCGTGTGCTAGGGGCGGCGATATCTCTTTCGAAAAACCCGCACCCCTGGCAGGCATCGGCCCTTGCGGACCCCTCGGTCACCCTGCGACGGGTCAACACAGTGGCCCCGCCGCCTACCACTTTTCGGCCGCAGGGGATAGGGAGAGCGGCCAACGCTATACCGGCACTCCTCTTCCCCTGCGGCCCCACCGCGTCCGCCATCAAACGGTGGCGGCCCCGTCCAGGCCACGGAAAGGAAGAGCGCTACTCAAAAGTACTGGCACTCCTCCTCCGCCGCAGCCTGTAACCCTCAGCCGCGATGCCTCCCATTCGACATCGCGGCCCTACTCAGTTGCGGTGCACCTCACCGCAATCTACTTTTTGGCCGCTACGTCGTCGGCTTTGAGGCAAAAGCCCTGACGAGCGGCCCCACCTTTGGGTTTCTCTTGGCTTCACCGTGTGTGGGACCACGGTTACTGAGCCCCGCCGCAACGAAAATGCGGGAACCCAATCGGGGGAGAGAACGTTCACAGTTTGGGCCTCAATTTTGTATCATTATAATGATTCCCCGCGGAATCTTACCCCGTTCAAACTACGTCAATATCTATCGTTTTTTTTTAGAAATCCATGTTACGGTAAGGAATTGAAATGTCATATTCTGTATGTTCCGAGACAATTTGTCGATATTATTAATACGATATTAGCATAATTCGCATGCGATTGACGTGGTTTCGAGTAAAGAATCGTTAAGTGAATCAATGTGTCAAAAACACTTCGAGCTTTCATACGTTTGTGACATTTTTTTGACATTTCACTGTCGCCGAGATGAGACTGCCACAAGATTTTGTACGTTTCTAATTATGAGAATTGTCCTTCTGGTTTTTATGGTCAGTAGCAGACAAAACTTCAAATTAGTGCCTCATTAATGCAATATCAGATTATTTTAATATATAAGTATTAAGGAATAAAGGCGTCATATACTGTATTAACAAAACCATGACAACATTCACTTTCCGCCTCTGATACCAAGTCATTCATATAAATATTTTATTGTGTTTCCTAAAAGAGGCAATGATGTTTTAAGCAAAACTCTTGCCAGTAAAAACAGATTTTCTTACCGACAAAATTACCTGAAGAAAGGTCGCTAAGGAGCTTATTTTTCGCAAGGATGCTAGGTAATAGCTGAAAGAGTCTTTTACTGTTTGCCACTAACAAAGAAATCGTTAGAAAAAGTAGTCTTAATTTAAGTTAACAATTAATTATCAGTAAATTATCGGAATGCAGAATTACAAACAATTTAAATTAAGATCAATGCGACCTTAATTGAAAATGAACAAATAAAAACTGAAAAAAATTAAGTACCTACTCATAATAACTACTTACTTTTTTATTTTTTTGAAAAAAGAAGACATTTTTTAAAATTCCAGTTTACTTACGTACAATTTGGAAACTAAGTCAAGAAAAATACTGCTGGTACATCATTTGCACTAATAATAATTCAGGACATTAATTCAGAAATGCGAAACACCGATTTTAAACGTCCAGATTCGCAGTAAAGAGATGTAAATAAGGCACTAAAACGCTACTCGCTTTTGGAACAACTGTTCAAAACTTTCTAGAATCACTCCTACTTGTTCTACAGTATCCACATCGAGCATACTGGAACTCCTATCGAAAACCATCAGGCTTCATACTAACATAGCTACGCCATAATGAGATTTTAATTACCTCCCTACCTTTCTGGTTCGCTACTCTAGTGCTATCAGGATCTCTCCTTATTAATATTAATTGCTAGTTTATTTCGCTCAACAAAATCGATAACTGTGACCCAGTTAAATTATCTAGCCATTAAGAGTCCGTTCAGACGACCCAACACTTGCAGCGGCATAAATATTGCTCACCACTTTTTGCACAAAAAGTGCACACCTTACACTTAGGTGTAACGAACTAGGCGTATGCACTTTTTCCAGTCACGTTCAGTGGCTGTCGAGAACGTCTATTCGTTATACATAGATGGTATAAAGTGATGCACCTTTGTGTATACAATTTCATCACCACAGCTTTCCAACGGTGAAGGAAAACATCGTCAGGAAAAATGTCTTAGAATCAAAATTCGACAGACATGAGACATTCATAAATACGCGTGTTTGATTTTCGCACACTTCCTCTCTCATAGAGAAGTGGCCTGTGTCCCAGAAGTGGGGATATTTTGAAAATAATAATATCATCGAGACCATTAAAAATTGGCTGAAATCCAGCCCTTTTATAAAACCCAAAATTACACACTAGCCTCAAAGTTCTCATCCCTCACTACATCCAAGTACTTGGAAGAAGAAACACGACCACTTCCTTCCACTTTTGCCGCAGTGGTGTAGTCCGTCTGAATACACTCTAAAGTAGCTCATCCTAAAGATAGGCTAGCATCCCAGATTTGCAATTCAGCTACTATTTTTGGCTGGATACTAAGCCGAAACTCAGGCCAGGCTAAAGTTTCGTGAGATAAAACAGCACTTACTTTAAAGTTTTGGGGAACGATTAAAGTTTTTAGTATGGAAATAGATGTTCTTTTACTAATTTGTTTTCTTAGGAGACAATTTCGTTTTCGGAAATGAGTTTTCTTGATGTTTATGAACGATAATATATCACTTGTGTTTCGATTTAAGTTTTGTATTGACAATAATGTTCAAGTGAAATCTTGTTAGAAATAATGGGAAATTATGACGTTTTTATCGTTATGCAAGTAAGCATTAAGGTACATAAATTAGGTACCTAGGATGTTCTGGATCGAAAATATAAAAAATCGTGATTTGACTTTTTGAAAAGCAAGATCCAAAAGTTTTCAAACTATATAAGTGCCTGTTACAATTTTTGGAATCAACACACAAAAATTTGAGAATTTCGTAAAAGGACATGTATATCCAAGTTGACACCACTCATAAAAAAATCTAGCAAGCATCTTAGCACCGTTTTTCACTTTATATAACTCCTTTACAGAAGAGCTTAAATCCTGTCTTTACCAAGAACCTCTCACAGAGAAAATTTAAATAAAGTTACAAAGAAAATCTTAAGAATACAGAGGAGGATTAAATCAACATTGCACATAATCTGGGACACTCAGAAGCTTGATTGCTGGAAGACTATAATAAATATTTACATTGTTCTCGGCTCTTAATAAAATTAAGTTATATTAAGCTCAGTTCACATCAAAAATTAAAATATTTTCCATAAAATCTGACTTTTTGTTTCAGGTTAACTTTTATAACAATTAGGTCATTATTTTTAATGGTTTTTTCATCTAAAATGATTTTGGCGGAAGAGCATTTGTTCACTGCCGATCTAGCTTCTAACAAAAAACGGTCCTAACAAAACGTCACATAGCGTTCTAAATTCGCAGTTATGATATTTAATTAATAATTAGGTTTTCTAAAAAAAGCAGTGAACGGTCACACATTTTCCTTTGTCAAATACAGAGCGTTTTCTGACACTTTTATGTGAAATACTGGTAATATAACAGATTTTCATGACTAACGTTGAAGATAAAACTCCGTGATATCACGGAACCGCTCTTCCAGGAAACCGAAGCTTTAGTGCGCAACTTGTCATACATAACTAGCAGCGCCCCGCTGTTTTACCAGCAAAATTCTTGATCTCGTGGGACTATCAGTACAAAAAGTATAAACTATTTGTATGCCAAATTCCATCCAAATTTAGTCAGCCGTTTATGCATGACAGAGTAACAAACATCAAAACATACACATTTTTTTATAGCATTAGGTAAATATTACGATAGGATCACATGTAGTTCACAAAATCTCCGAGTCCTATACCAATTTTATAATATTATTCCTTTCAAAATTAGGACAGCGACCATTGACTTTTTTTCACACAATTCTGTCACTTAAGATTATCCAATATTTTTATGACGGCACTCAGACCCAATGGCCGTTTCTTTATTAAATTAATACTTAAGAGACAAACGATTTTAATACCTCATTGAGCGCAAAGAATAGGCCATAAAAGAATTAAGTCCGTGAAAAATTCTAAAGCACTTTAAATTGCATTTGCCACGATGATTTAGATCTGACTAAAGAGGTCTTTGACTTTGCAAAATGAAAAAGAATAAAGACAGCAAATACTAGGTTTACGACAAACATTTAACACAAGAAATGAATACGGTGATGAATAAAGGTGAACGTCCACTGGTCCACACCGGCCGCAACGCACGCACAGCACGTAACGTATTTTGATTTGTATTGCTCGATCAGAGCGTCATATGAACAAAAAATGCGTTGCGTTCCGGTGTTATACGTGGATTTCTTCACCTTGTGTATCACTCACTGCTACAAGTTTTTTTATTTATAAAACTGCCAAAAGCATTTTAAAATTAATGACTCACTTTGAATTATTTTAAAAGAGAAATAAATGACGAATTGTATAATCTGAAACATCGAAAATATTTACATTTTCGTTAAGTATAAACCTATCCGGATACACTGGACACATGCCATCGGCAAATCCATTCAATACGTTGCGTGCCGTATGTGCGTAGCCGCCAGTGCGGACTTGTGGACGTTCACCTTAAATAGTCGATAAAACAAGAGACGATCTCAATGTGGCCAGTTATGGCCACTAGTTATAGTGCTGTTTAGATGTCTAA
Source organism: Polymixis flavicincta (assembly GCA_949987655.1). NCBI lineage: Eukaryota > Metazoa > Arthropoda > Insecta > Lepidoptera > Noctuidae > Polymixis > Polymixis flavicincta. Next base: position 9,898,806 of record OX465195.1, on the reverse strand, counting down.
AGTTTAAACTGCATTCCTAATTTGAGGCATAGACTCAAAATATGAACACAAAAATATTGAAACAAACTCCTCTTATGTTGCTAAATCCAGATACAGAAAAGGAGCATTAATTCGTATTACGAGAGTATTAATTCCATGTTACTAAAATATGTTGACATTTCACGTATATCCTAAGCTTTATTTTACCGTAAGTCATTACTGTAACAAATTAACTGCAGAAAAGTAATATTGATTTTGGAGTCACGACCTCAGACACTTAGAAAATGGGACGTGAGGGACAGCAGACGAATTTATCACAATTATTATAACGACCTCTTCACGATTTTTGAACTATAAAGTATTTGAACGTTTTTTATTTCGGATTAAAACATTGGTTTCTCACGAAGATAATTATTGTATTGACCCGTATCCTTTTTGGGCTCGCCACGACTGCGGCGGTAAGGCCCCTCTTTGAGGAGTGGCTTGAGAGGCGGCATGGCGTCCTCACCTTCCGCGTGACGCAGGTCCTCACCGGACACGGTTGTTTCGGGAGGTTCCTGTTTCGGATAGGGCGGGAGGAAACGCCCGGGTGTTTCCACTGCGAAGATCGCCCTGAGGACACGGTGGAGGACACGGTGGAGCACACGGTGGCGGTCTGCCTGGCTTGGGCGGAGCACCGCCGTGTCCTCGTGGAGGCGATCGGCGGCGGCGATCTCTTGCGTCCGGCCCTGGTCCAGGCCATGGTACGGAGCGAGAGGGCATGGGGAGCCGTCACCTCCTTCAGCGAAGCAGTAATGCTCGCGAAGAGGGAGGCGGCGCACGTGAGGGAGAGGCAGCATATGCGCCCTCGCGACCCCAGCCGCCGCAGGATACGGAGACGCCCTGGGCGTCGGGAATCCCAGGCCGATTTCCGGCCACCGTAGGCATGGGCTTGCGGACGGCGAGTAATGGGTAGCTCGCTGTCCGGTAAGGACCAAGCCCAAGTCGACGGCGCGTTGTGTTCCACGCGCGCCTCAAAGAGATTTCAGCACAAAAAATGATGGGGCCCGCAAGGGCCGATGCCTGTCAGGGGTGCGGGTTTGTTTGAAAGAGATACCACAGCCCCTGGCATACGGGCTACTGAAGGAACACGGGTGGGTTTTAGTCAGTAGAAGTCTGACACGCCCTCCTGCTCCACCCAGAGCGGGAGAAGTTATTTGATTTCCCACCCAAAAAAAAAAAAAAAACCTGTATCCTTTTCTTTCGTTTGCTTACTCTCTAGATAATAAGAGTTTTTAATAATTTTCGAACTTTAAAGTATTTCGACGTTTTTTTAAGGACTCGGAACATTGGTTTCTTTCGAACATCACAATTTTTTTGACCTTGATCGAATCCCATTCTTACACCTTTTGTTTACTGTTCTTGTGATTGAACATTCTTTTAAGATTTCAATTGGGAATGGAGTGTCCTCACTTGTTTCTGAGCCCCTTTTCGGAATTAGCTTCTTCATTGAAGAGTTTTCGAAATTGCAAATAGGGCGAGGGGACTGAATTGGATTCTTATGGTATTTTATTGAACGTCTATGACTTTTCTGTTGTATTTATTGTCGTTGAAAGAAATATTAATACAATAATGTTATTTTTATAACGAAGGCAATAGGCAAGCCTATTGTAGTTTTTCAATACATTGAAAATACTTTGTATAGGCTTTCGTTAATAGGGTTTTGTAGTGTGGGTTTCTATAAGAATATTTAGACATGATTGTAATCCAGACTCTCTCATTAAATATATAAGGTTTCGAGTTTCTTAATTAAATTAACATTTCTACAGATATTTTAAGTAAATAAATTGTAAAATTTGTGGCTATTTCACGTATCAAAATCAGAGATGTAACTGAAATAGCAATCCAACTGAAATTTAATTCTGAGACGTGTGAACTTAATAATAATTAAGACTTTCTCAGTCTACTTTCTGAGTGAACTATCTTGGAGATCTGCTACTCTGCCACAGACGCACAAAATGGATTTAATCACGTCACCAACACTCTATTTAATGAATTTTGCGTATTTTAATGTCTTTGTTTTGTACTAAAATGCAGTTTTGTTTTAATTGTAAATTCACATTCTACGAGACTAAGTTTCATTTTGAAAATGCATAATCATCATCATTTCAGCCAAAAGACATCCACTGCTGGATTAAGGCCTCCCAAAAGCTTCATCCGGTCCTGTACTTCTCGTTTCCAATGAATTCCGTGACCTTCACTAGGTCGTCGGTCCACCTAATAGGAATAGCACGGGTCCACCCACTAATACTATTCATTGCGTCAATACGCGGTCGCCCCTCTAGAACCTTACGGCCTCATCGGCCATCCGCTCCTGCAAGCAATATGTTGTCTGGTTACCGTTTAGTTTGGAAATTCTTGGGGCTTTGTCGATTACCCTGGTTCTCCCGAGGATTATTACATTTCTGATTTAAAGACGCAGTACAAGAATCTACGGATTCGATTTATTTGACACACCAACTTCTCTTTCATAACTTCCATTAAGCAGTAACTAGCAGAATGAGTTAAAATTCTATAAAACAATGTGCCCCAGAACAACTCGATGGTAACTCAACTCGATGGTAACTCAAATTGAATCAAGTTCAATTTCTACATAAACATTTATTACATTAATTTTCATAGAAACTCCCACCCCGTTTTTGATAAAGACAACAAACATTTAGTAGGCTGTCGTAAATAGCAACAATTTTGTAAAATTGTAATAAGAAATTACATTTGAACGTAGAATGGGTGCCTCGTAATCCAAATACGACCACCCATGCGAAATTCCTAGTAACAGAAAAGTTTATTTGCAAGAAAATAAAATAAAGTTAATCCTATTCTATCTGTGAACACATTGTTTTCTATTTTACTTTCACTCCCAATTCCTTCTATTTACAACACAATATATTTTCAATTAGCAACGAGAACTACTAGGAGTAAAGAAAAAAACAAGAGGTAAAGTAATTGGTAAAATAACTTGCGCTCAAACGCAAAACTAAGCTGTGCTAAGAATAATGCTTGCTTGCACAGAAAAATCACACTTAAGTCCTTTTAAGTGCTATGTTAACTAAATAAGTTTTAGCTTAACAGTATTATTAGGCGTGTTTCAACTTTTGATGGTTAGTTCGTGGGGCTTTTTTCTTACTTTTAGATTTTAAATAAATACGGTATCTCATACGGTATATAATCAACCTGGGATTCCCGACGCCGGATCGCGGCAACCATATTACTTAACCTGATCAATCGAACCATGTGGGTCTGATAATACTTAGCCAGAAGCCCCTTTGCTTAACAACTTGGTTTTAAAAGACAAATGACTGTCGCTTTAAGTACATCATACCGATATGAGACGTTTTAACGTCAAAAGTATATGGTTAAATAGTCGGTTATTACCTAACTTGTATACAACCTTATTTTTAGTATATGCGAAACGTAAATATAGTTTGTTCAGAATAAGGAAGTGAATCGATTCCAAAAGTTTTTACACCATGTTATATTTTTTCCCAATTTTTTTTATTTATCACCAGTTAGGTCATCCTCTGCCTAGCCTCATCCCAACTATTTTGGGGTTGGCTTCCAGTCTAACCGGATGCAGCTGAATACCAGTATTTTACATGGAGCGACTGCCTATCTGACCTCCACAACCCAGTGACTGGGTAATACGATACCCCTTGGTTAGACTTTCGGGCTTCTGACGACCCGTAACGACTGTCAAAGATCCACAAATGACAGCCGGGACCAACAGCTTAACGTGCTTTCCGAGACACGGCGGGGTCTTGGTAGGTAAAGATGGTCACCCATCCACGGACCAACCGCGGCAAGCGTAGCTTAACCTGATCGATCGACCCGCGCAGCTATTGTTACTTAGCCACAAGCCCCACCAGTTAGGGTAATTACAAAAAAAAAAGCCATACGGTTAGGTACCTACTGCCTAATTATTATCAATGAGCACAATACGACGCTGGACGCGCGGGCGGCGCGGGGTACCGCGTAGTGACCATGTTTGAGTAGACAACTAGGTAACATAACAAGCTTATAACTTTGTGATTTTTCATGATACAGCTTTGAAATTTTGTACATAGATTCTTTACATAAGAAGACTAGACACGTGTTTCAATATTCGCATATACTTATATATACCTTGTACATAGGTGATGTTTATAAATATTCCACATAATATTTGATAAGCATGAAATTCATACCCAACACAAAAGGCCAACTTAACGATGCGATATCAAGTTAACATAAACCAACTGAACCAACAATTTATAAGTCACTACTTACTAACGTAAAAGCCAAGCTTTAACTTAATAAGCGTCAATGTTGATCTTTCATAGGATACGTTAGTTAACTCAATTTGTGTCCTGGCATGAAGCGATAAGCACTGTAAAATTATAAGAAGCCATCTTTAAAACACAACCGTTGGGTAACAAGTACACAAGATAATAAAAAAAGTAATAGTCATTTATTCGAACTAGGCTAGTTTGTGGTCCACCAATTACATATTAAACACCAAAAAAATATAAACATACATGAAGCATATTATGTCGAAATAAACACTTCATCGATTTTGAAAGTTTGGAGAATATTGACTGCAGAGCCCATAAATGGTGAGTGGCGTAAAATATGACGAAATGAACAATAAAAAAACTTGAACAAAAAATCCCTGCAACAACAAGAGGCCATACATTATTATTACTTCAAGAAGAGAAAACAAAAAGAAACTGGTCGCCAGTTTTAAGAATTTGTAATGGACCTTACTATACAAAGCTTTGAAAATCTTATTGGATATTATTTTAATAATCACTTTAGTACAATCTTCAGAGATGGATACAGCTGAGTTGAGCATGTTTTTTCTTTGATATTGAGAGATTTAGAAAAGGACATTCTATCTTTCTATACAGAAAGTTATGATGAATTCTATTGAGCAGCGTTAAAATTTTTCGTCATTTAAAAAAAAAAACTGCTGTTCTATTAGTTTTGACCGTGTATTTGTTTGCTACTTGGAGTCAAGGTAACAATTTGCGCGTCGATCTCCCATATATCGTGGCGATGTATTATATTTTTGTTTACCGTTGGGTGTCGGAAAACCGACTTATTATTGTACTTATAGAGGTATGAGGAACAGGGTGTAAAGTCCGCTCATACCTCTATTGAAAAGGAGGATCCTCCGACCAGACGGGTATTGTGTCTGGTCCGGGCAACTGCCCGACAGTTGATGTCGGGATTTTTGTATATGTTCGAGTGCCGTCGAAAACTCTGATTGCGCGATGCAGAATTGCTCATATAGTTCGCCTGTGGCATTGTAGATGGCGCCACTTTTCTTTTTGTGTTTTTCGATTTTTGTTGCGAAGCATTTTTATTTGTAGTGCCGCTACATCACTCCCCCCCGGAGACCGGAGGTCGATAGTGGGCTGAGTCAGCGCATGTTATGATGCTTGCCAGTGCCAGTTGTGGTTCCAGTGAGTCGGAACCGGGTGTCACATAGTTCGCGGTGAGTCGGAACTGTCTGCGACGATTCCCCAGTGAGTCGGGGGTGCGCTGCGTTATGCTCCAGTGAGTCGGATCTGGTACAGCGCTGGGTTGAGAGGTTGAGGCTGACTGCTGGCGTCGACCGGGAGATTGGGCTCTCGACCGGCCTAAAGTGCAGTGTGCTGGGCCATGGTTGCTGATGAGGCTGTGGGTGATGACCAGGCATGCGGTTCGCTGCATGCAGGTGGTCAGGATTCCCGTTGAAGCCGTGGGTGCTGGCTGGCTGGGTGGCTCGCCGCTCGAAAGCTTGAGGAAGTGGTCTTGATTTGATGAAGATGACGTCACGCCGAAGTATTGCACGAAGGCTGCGCTGACGTTCGTTCTCGGGGTCACCAGTATAGAGGTATGAGGAACAGGGTGTAAAGCTCACTCATACCTATGATAGTAAAGGAGGATCCTCCGACCAGACGGGTATTGTGTCTGGTCCGGGCAACTGCCCGACAGTTGATGTCGGGATTTTTGTATATGTTCGAGTGCCGTCGAAAACTCTGATTGCGCGATGCAGAATTGCTCATATAGTTCGCCTGTGGCATTGTAGATGGCGCCACTTTTCTTTTTGTGTTTTTCGATTTTTGTTGCGAAGCATTTTTATTTGTAGTGCCGCTACATACTACTTTCTATGGTTGTAACCAACTTAACTCCCGTATGTGTCGTCGGGCGTAAAAGAATAGCACCATCCCATTTCTTCCAGTGGGTGCCGTAGAAGGCGACTAAGGGACTTACTAGAGAATGGACAGCAGCGTTCTCTATGCATTTTACCACCATACTGCGATCGCCAACCCGCCTGCCAAGCGTGGCGATTATGCCAAAACCCCATCCTCCCCATCCTCCTCCATCCTGGGGGAGGCCTTTGTCTAGCAGTGGACGTCTTTCGGCTGAAGTGATGATGATGATGATGAACCAACTTAAACATTTCTCTATTTGGACCAAAGGAACTTTTCTAGTATTCGGTAAAATGATAAGCCCGTCGAAAGAAATACTAATTTAAAATATATTTCACATCTGTATTTCATTTTCTATTTTTATAGTTTACCCAAATGCTGCACTATTGACGTAAGTCCTAGCGCACATATAAACATTCAGAAAAAATATCAGAACAATATGGCAGCTCATTTATACGGTTTCTCTTGATAAAGACTCAAAAATTAAAAAAAAACACACCGTTAATCTACTACCAACATTTAAAAACCACGACCTTACAAAACCTGTGATAATTTCTGGGATCAAAACCAATCTCAAACAATACTTCATTTTTACCCAGCTTACAGAAGCAAAATTAAGCATAAAAATCCGGTTCCAAGGACAGGTAGGAACAAACACGGTAGATAAACATTGTCCGAAAAAAAATATTATGAATGCAGGGCAAAGGTTTTGATGAAATTTATGTAGGCCGACCTCGTAAATGTTTTAATAGGAACGGAATTTTCAGTGAGTCAAAGTTGAACATTTTGTTTCGTTGCATTCTTTGGTGGAGGTGTTTCAGGAAAATTATGTCATAGATTTTAATGGAATAGAATTAGGTTTACTGTCTCCAGTATTACAGCAAGTAGTAGTAGTATGTAAACATATATACGCAAAACTATAATACCAGAAGCAAATGGTTTAAGAGTCACCATTATGCTTAGGTCGGTTGCTAAGCGCTGATTTTCAGTTTAATCCTTGGCTCCTACACGGTGGAGGTCTGCAAGTTTGGGCGGAGCACCGCCGTGTCCTCATGGAGGTGATCGGAGGCGGCAATCTCTCGCGTGCGGCCTTGGCCCAGGCCATGGTAACGAGCGAGAGTGCATGGGTAGCCCTTACATCCTTCAGCGAAGCAGTGATGCTCGCGAAGAGGAAGGCGGCGCACGTGAGGGAGAGCCAGTATATGCGTCTTCACGGCCCTAGTTGCCGCAGGAGACGCCCTGGGCGTCGGGATTCCCAGGCTGATTCCCGGCCACCGTAGGCGTGGGCTTGCGGACTACGAGTAATGGGTAGGTCGCTGTCCGGTAAGGACCAAGCCCAGGTCGACGGGGCGTTGTGTTCCACGCACGAGGTGCGCGTGGAACACAACGCCCCTTCGACCTGGGCTAGCGCTGGCTGCTCTCCCTATTCCCTGCGGCCGAAAAGCTGTAGGCGGGACGGCGCGTTGTGTTACACGCGCGCCGTCAGAGATGTCAGCACAACCTGATGGGGCCCGCAAGAGCCGATGCCTGCCAAGGGTACGGGTTGTTCGAAAGAGATACCGCCGATTTTAGACATTAAAAGTCTGACACACCCTCCTGCTCCACCCAGATTGGGAGAAGTTATTTGATGATTTCCCACCAAAAAAAACCCCCTTGGCTCCTGTAAAAAAAAAGAGTTCTATTTAGCATCAATGGATAAAAAGTGGGTTTGTCTTAAGTGGTTTCAATCAATCAATCCGCCTCAGCCTATCACAGTCCACTGCTGGACATAGACCTCTCCCAGACTACGCCACAACACTCTGTCCTGCGCCTTCCGCCTTCAATCTAGTTTGTATATCACAATCTGATTTCCGCAAGCGTATTTAAACTGTGTAACATTAAAATTTTAAAGGATACCGATGTTCTTAAATAACAGCTAATAACTAATTAATTAATCTAAAACTTATGCTTTATCTTCAGTTGCTGTAAAAGTTAACGTAGCACAAGTCGATTGCAGAAGTAAAAATATTTATGTGTACACGTGTGATAAGTGGCGACCACGTACCGGAAGACGTAGAGTGGGAAGGCCTCCCAGAAGGTGGACCGATGACCTCGTGAAGGCCTTGGGTATCCGCTGGATGTGGGAAGCACAAGACTGGTCGAAGTGGAGGAGCCTGGGAGAGGCCTATGTCCAGCAGTGGGCGACATGATGATGATGTGTGATTAACTTGATCGTAACTACTTTGCTATATTATATTTATTAAGCGCACTGTGCTTTAAAAATCCAGTGAGCAGTTGTTTCGTTTTTGTGTAGAAATTGTCCAAAAATGCTTGAATTTTAATATTTGATTTATAAGTCTTTTGCAGCCCACGTCGTGTCTCTCTTGGATAATTAATTTACGAAGATCTAAAACTGTTACAATTTACAACCAAAACATTATTAATCCTCTAAATATTAAACTTAATTTCTCTTATCATACGTCAAACAAGCCACTACTAATTCTAACGCTCCGATAAATCATTCCATAACCGACCAAAATCCAATTCAGAAAATCGCTTTTAATCTACCAGAGGTCCAATCACCCAAAACCCTTTAATAATCTAAACCGCAGCTCTCACCGATATTAATAGAAGCCATTTAAAATAGTTGTATCAAAGATCAAAATATGAATTACTAGCTTCTGCTCGCGACTTCGTTCGCGTCAAATTTCTTGCTCCCCGACCCACCCATCGCTTCGAATCGCCTGCCCGTGCGAGTATTTCGTATTTGTGACTTTTTTTTAGACTTTTTGCCTTCCTCGATAAACGGGCTATCCAAAACTGAAATAATTTTTCAAATCGGAACAGTAGTTCCTGAGATTAGCGCGTTCAAGCAAACAAACAAACAAACTCTTCAGCGTTATAATAAACAGAATCTAAATATATACTTTTACTATGGGACCAAAACTGAAATCGCGAAAAAAAATCAGCTGTTCCCTACATTTATGTTCGCATAACTCGTCAAAATGTAGGGAACAGATGATTTTTTTTCTCGCGATTTTGGGTTTGGTCCCATAGTAAAAAGTTGTTCATAATGATGAGTACAATCATGTGTTTAAATGTCGGTCACTAATTACCAGTCACCCTATGTATGCAGAATAACACCCTCCTCTACGGGTACAGAGACAAGAAATAGTGTATTGATCACATGATAGGTTTCTTACGTTGCTTTATTTTACTCCATGTTAAATTCATCATTATCATCATATCAGCCGAAAGACGTCCACTGCTGGACATAAGCCTCCCCCAACACGGGGGGATTTGCCATAATCGCCACGCTTGGCAGGCGGGTTGGCGATCGCAGTATGGTGGTAAAATGCATAGAGAACGCTGCTGCCCACTCTCTAGTAAGTCCCTTAGTCGCCTTTTACGACACCCACGGGAAGAGATGGGTCATGTTAAATTAGACAAAAGTAATTTCTAGTATAGGTATTAATAAGATAATTCTAGTAAATAAACAGACTTCTATAAATTTGCCAAGAAAAAAGAGCTGTTCTGCATTAAAAAAACCGTTATTATGTCATGAAAAACAAATAATATGTGAGCTTTCGATCTCTGATTTCGCTGATTAACGATCAGCGTAACAATTATCAGTTGCCACAAGCACTATCTATAAAGTATTACTTTTACAAAATTTTCTAAGAAAATTAACGAGTGTAATAAAATCCGTCATTGACGGAAAAACGTTTAGACGCTTGACTGACAATTTAGTACTGGACTAAGTTGTCAGTTTTGTAAAAGGAGCTGTATTTCGATTTCAGTTCTAAGTTCTTATTTCAAAAACAGGCTCGATAGTTTAAACCATACTTATAGAATAACCTTGCTTTGTAATAAGAGGGTATGAGTTAACACTTGTCAAGTGACTGATCCAGATCGCTGTAACCATAGATCACAGCGAGGTCTCCTATGATGAAAGGCTACAGGTAAGTGTGGGGACGGAAGGTATGATTTTCTTTGAATATTTAACTTTTATAACGCAAAATCTTTTGAAGGAAATGCAATAGTGGATTATAATTTTTATGCTTATCTATATTATAATATTATATATTGAATAATTCGTATAAATAAACGTGCCATTCACTCACCCATATAATAAATAGGACATAACTCCGATGGATAGATTCCAGTTTCCTTAATGATTCCTTCCATCCAATGGCTGTCTGAAAGAAATTGCTTTTAGCGATAAGACCGCCGCTTGTACCGTTCTTATTTATGTTTATTCCTGATATATGTGGTACTTTCTTCAATGTACTAGAAAGTTTATGTCTATCCTATAGACGGAGCTAATCGAAATTGGTATCCAAAAGCAAAATCAACCGAATTTCTTGGCTATCTATGAAATGCTGTTGCTACCAGCACCCAACGTTTGACATTTATTATTATTTCCTCGTACAGAAACAAACTATGCGTGTGGGCAAGCCCAGACAAAACAAATAACGTTAGCCGTTGTTAACAAAGTGTGAAAAAATCTTACTGCTAAATGCACGCAGTACTTTCACTTAGAATAGTCACTTGGGGAGGAAAATTGATGGATGACCATCAATTACATACTGAGACAACTGCGTGCCTTAGAAACCACGTTATTATTATTATTTAAAATACTGATATTTAGCTGTATCCGGTGAGACTGGAAGCTGACTCCATAATAGTGGACAAAAGGCCAGGCAGATAGACTTGAGATAGAAAACTTGTCATTTCGTGTACTTATAAAAAAACGTTTTTAGAATTTTAGATTTCTAAAAACGATTTGTAGGTAAACGTGGCGACATAATGTAGCATAACATCAAGCCTTGTTTACCCGAAGGGATGGGTAGAGGTGTGCTTATAGTACATCCACATTTCGCCAGTTATGTTTAGGGCCCCTTGTAACAGGGGGCGAGTCTATTGCCATCAACCATCAATTTTTATTTATTTTTTATTTCTGTATCTGTCCGTGACATTCACAGTAGGCCCTATAAGAATACCAGCGCTGCGACACTTTTTTTTAATGTAGCAGCATCATGCTGAGGTAGTGGTCTTATGGCCTCGTATTTAACTTTGTTTTTAATTTATTTTTATTATATTTTATCAAGCAGATTATGTAGTAAGTTTGTGATATTCCTGTACGAGTCTAATCAATACGTGTTCTTTCTTTATTTTTTCTTTATATAACATGGCACAAATAACGTCACCAGTCTGCTACTAAAAAAAATCAAATAGAAAAACCCAATAGCACTTTGCCTGACCTGGGAATTGAACCCAGGCCTCGCGCTTGTGATGTGTGTATCGTGCAAATAAATGATTGCAGTGCATGTTTGAGCAAATAAATGATTGCAGTACATGTTTGAGCAAATAAATTATTATCTTATTTGATTTTTTTTGCTTCCATATTCAGCCTTTAACTTTTCAATGTCGTCGGCTCATTTCAAAGTACATACATATTAGAATTTGTATACAAAACTCATAAAAATATATTATGTTACAGATCATAACTGAGAGTCTTACGTATCTATTGAATATTAGTATAATATCTGTAGTACTAGCTACTTTTACCTGAATTCTCAATTTCGTGAGACTTTATGTACGTATTATTTACACTTGAAAAGGTTAGATACTGAGACATTAGCACGTCTTTTTTCAACAGTTCTTGAAGAAAACATAATACAATATAAATAATAATAAGTAAACTCAATAAGCTGTCAAGTACTGACAAAGACAAACATGTTTGAGGTCAATGATTTAGACAGAGATGATCAAGTGCTTGTTTCGTTGCAAACGTCATTTGAATAGTATTATCTCGCTCATTTATACTGAAAGTTGTATCTATCGTTCTATGCGTGGTGTGTGAGCTCATATTCTTAGTAGATACACTTTTTTGCGACCTTGTGGCGGCATCTACAACGCTAAATGTGAAGTACGCATCAGACTGACCCGTCACGAAAAAACGCGTAAGCAGAGTTTCTGGCGCATCTGTATACAACGTCCCGGCGACATCAATCGTCAGGCAATTACCCACCAGACACAACACCCGTCTGATCGGTGGATCCTCCATTTTCTGTGGAGGATGACTTAAATTTACACCCTATTCCTCATACCTTTATACTGGTGACACCGAGTTAACGTCAGCGTAGCCTTCGTGCAACTTCAACAGCGTGATCATCATCATTTACTCCTGCTTTCGAGCCGCGAGTCACTCAGCCAGCCAGCACCCACGGCGTCTTCAAATGGTTATACTGACCACCAGAATGCAGTGGACGCGCAGAAAAAGCGTACTGCACTTGGCAAAGCATACTGCACTTTTGGCCGGTCAACAAGCAGAGCCTTTAAGAAAGGTGGGTGCTACATATTTCTAGAAAAATTGGAGCAACACATTATGTTCGTTCGTCATAGTACGAAGAAGGCCAAAAACTTAAAAAAGAAATCTGCGATGACTGTGAACAACCTAAGATTACTCTTTGTTTGTTTGAAACTACGTATCTTATGACACAACAGTCTCTTTGATGAGAAAACGTTTGTTTGTGTTGGTTGGGAGTAACTTTACTCACGTCTGTTATGTAAGAAAAATTGTCTAAATTGTACTAATTTTTTTCTACAGAACAAATATAACAGCACGGGTCGATTGATCAGGATAAAGTACGCTTGCCGTGGTTTTTTTTTTTGGGTGGAAATTCATCAAATAACTTCTCCCGCTCTGGGTGGAGCAGGAGGGCGTGTCAGACTTTTACTGACTAAAACCCACCCGTGTTCCCTCAGTAGTCCGTATGCCAGGGGCTGTGGTATCTCTTTCGAACAAACCCGCACCCCTGGCAGGCATCGGCCCTTGCGGACCCCACCAGTGGTTGCTGACATCTTTGACGGCGCGCGTGTGGAACACAACGCGCCGTCCCGTCTACCACTTTTCGGCCGCAGGGGATAGGGAGAGCGGCTGACGCTATACCGACACTCCTCTTCCCCTGCGGCCCCACCGCGTCCGCCATCAAACGGTGGCGGCCCCGTCCAGGCCACGGAAGGGAAGAGCGCTGCTCAGAAGCACCGGCACTCCTCCTCTACCGCAGCCCGTAACCCTCAGCCACGATGCCTCCCATTCGACATCGCGGCCCACCTCAGTTGCGGTGCACCTCACCGCAACCTACATTTTGACCGCTAAGTCAATGGCTTGAAGGCAAAAGCCCTGACGAGCGGCCCCACCTCTGGGTTCCTCTTGGCTTCACCGTGGCTGGAATCTACGGTTACTGAGCCCTCCCGCAACGACAATGCGGGAACCCACTCGGGGGGGAAGGAATTGATATCGCGATACAAATGAATTAATCAAAAAATATTTTCTGACGATTCAAAAACTACACACGTAATTGTTCAAGTTTTACTTCTGTCGGCAATCCCGAAGTGCCACTGTTTTATTTTGAGTCCAAAAGAGGTTGACACGAAAAAAAATTAAGTTACGATAAAAAATTACAAGCCCAGAACTCCTATGCCTTGGAAAGCACTTTAAGCCCTTGGTCGCGGCTGTCAATCGTGGGTCTTTCTTTTTGAAAGTCTGACAACCAGTCTTGCCATGGGGTATCGTATTACCCAGTTACTGGACTGTGGAGGTCAGCTAGGCAGTAGCTTTATGTAAAATACTGTTATGTTTCCGGTTAGACTGGAAGCTGACCATACCTGCTGTTGATCAGTCAGGTATAGAGTAGACAGACATAATGATGGTTGTGATTTAAATATGCGGAAAATTGAAATTCGTGGTCATTTGCGAAATTATTTTATTTTTCCTGAGTTTACATGGGCAAATTTGAAACAATTATTAATCGTAAGTAATTTACGATACTTGTCACAAAAATTGTGAGAATATAATTGCTTTACCATAAAGACGGCGTATTCATCCAGTCTTCGTATCCATTTCGTATTTGCTACGCATGACTAAGCAAAATATACCAACAAGTTTATGTACGCACGAGTAACTTGTATCCAATGTGCAAACTCCGATACTACTCGGAGGAAAAGGATCGTTCGTGCATTTTCGATTTTCAAATTCGTACGAAAATACTTCTAAAATGCGGCTTCCACGCGGGCTGGTAACAACGCATTTCTAGTAGTTTTTCGTGATTATTTCATTAAATACATACAAAAGTACACTGTTTTTCAGCGAAGCACTTTTCAGCTTTTTTTTTGTATTTATAATTATTTGTAACTTTTACTCTTTAGTAAAACATTTAATCATACTAAGTAATGAAAATTAAATATAATTGACATTATGTCGATTTTTTTTTGTTTGTATTTAATGAAATAATCAAGAAAAACCGCTATAAATGCGCGCTTGCCAGCCTGCGTGGGATGAAGGCTCTTAGCCGTCTGTCAGTTGGTTTATGTTGGTTGAGAAACAAGCCAAAAATCCACAATCACCTATTTACATCTGCAACACCAGGAGCGTCATGGATGGGTTGCCACCTCAGAGACAAAACTATAATTTTGTATGCCTGTTATTATATCAGTGCCGAAAGTCTTCACAGTAGAACACAGTGAAGTTGTTTGGCGTCGAAAATACGGAATGGTGGTTGGACCTCCCCGGACGAGCCCCTTCATAAAGAGGTCTTTTGTACTGAACAATGTTGATCGTAGTCATCTGGCGGCCCCCAACGTATATAGTTGGAAAAAAGATAGCCTTTTCACATCTATGTAGGGTTGGCTTCTAGTCTAACCGGATGCTGTTGAAAACCAGTGATTTTTTAAATGTAGTGACTAATCTGACACCAGAAAGACTTCTAACCATGTGAATCTTTGGGCACGCCACGATTGCGGCGGTAAGTCCCCTCTTTGAGGAGTGGTTCGAGAGGCGGCATGGCGTCCTCACCTTCCGCCTGACGCAGGTCCTCACCGGACACGGTTGTTTCGGGAGGTTCCTGTTTCGGATAGGGCGGGAGGAAACGCCCGGGTGTTTCCACTGCGAAGATCGCCCTGAGGACACGGTGGAGCACACGGTGGCGGTCTGCCCTGCTTGGGCAAAGCACCGCCGTGTCCTCGTGGAGGCGATCGGCGGCGGCGATCTCTCGCGTCCGGCCCTGGTCCAGGCCATGGTACGGAGCGAGAGGGCATGGGGAGCCGTCACCTCCTTCAGCGAAGCAGTGATGCTCGCGAAGAGGGAGGCGGCGCACGTGAGGGAGAGGCAGCATATGCGCCCTCGCGACCCCAGCCGCCGCAGGATACGGAGACGCCCTGGGCGTCGGGAATCCCTAGCCGATTTCCGGCCACCGTAGGCATGGGCTTGCGGACGGCGAGTAATGGGTAGCTCGCTGTCCGGTAAGGACCAAGCCCAAGTCGACGGCGCGTTGTGTTCCACGCGCGCCTCAAAGAGATGTCAGCACAAATAGTGATGGGACCCGCAAGGGTCGATGCCTGCCAGGGGTGCGGGTTTGTTCGAAAGAGACTCCACAGCCCCTGGCTTAAGGGCTACTGAAGGAACACGGGTGGGTTTTAGTCAGTAAAAGTCTGACACGCCCTCCTGCTCCACCCAGAGCGGGAGAAGTTATTTGATGATTTCCCACCCAAAAAAAAAAAAAAAAAAAACATGTGAATCTTCAACTCCTAAGCCTTAGGCTCTTTGTATACTCACGTTTTTCTTGCCATGAAAATCTACGGTTTTCCGTGAAAATCTACCGTTTGATTTACCATGTGTAGACACGGTTATCATTGTTATTTGGCTCACTATGGAAGCTTGTTGATAGACACGGCGGCACGAGTGCACTACGGCAAGCTCAGGATTTTTTACGACACGGTTAACACGTAAAAAGACTGTGACGTGTTACAACGTGTACCTACTATTTTATAAGCACTGGAGACAAAACAGCTATAGTGATCAGAGTCATTACTCACATCGTATATCTTCGAGAAACTTCGTATAAATACATCTTTTCACCAAAAAGGTACTAAATTACATATTTTAAGAGGTAACAGCCTTACTATTGTACTGGAGACAATACAGCTAAAGTGATGAAAAACACTAGTGTATATTTTTAATTTTTACATACATTTAAATCTCTTGCTAGAAATAATCTTAGTAACTAAAGGTCTAATTAATAAATATACATGATAATTACGGCGTAGCATTGATTAAAATATCTTGCTGCCTTAAACTTTAATATTCTAAACTAAATTAAAACGAAAACTAACCAAACTAAACTAGAACTAAAAGAGACTTTTGCAAATAAATCGCATCTAAATCTAATTAATACTTTCAACCCACATCTTTAGGCACGAAATTCCCAACTTTTCACTGCAAAGGTACTAGGAAGACATAAGTCTAAGAGATAATAGCCTTGCTATTGTACTGGAGACAACACAACTAAAGTCGTACAAGATATCCACTTTAAATATTGAAGTGGCATTGTGTGTCCCATTCCTTTATCTGTTAAGAGCACTCGTGTGTGTTTGCCTTTAATTTCTTGAACGTGTCGGAATTGTCGTTAGGTTTCGTGTTATGTAACGTTTGGTATTTATTTTAGGATTATTTATTTGTTTATTTAACGAAGTGATTGTAAGACTTTCAGTTAATTACTTCCAGTGTTTCACAATTTGAAATATTATGTTTCTTCGTTTCGACTCCCTTTGCATACAAACTTCATCCATTTGTGATATCTTTTTCATAAATTGATACCCTCAAAGGAACTTAAATAATTCCAAGTTTCTATTATCAGTAACTTGGCTATGCCTCACCTGGCTGTCAGTTAGTCAGAGATCCAACGCCAGCTACCGCTGAAAACCAGTGCTGAGGTGAAACAATGACCCTATTCGGAACAGATTCTGAATAGGGTCGTAGAATTATGATGAGTGATGGCCGTTTTGCGTGGATGTGACGCATTTTTTCCTCCTACCTGTTATTTTTTGTGTGCCTATTCATTCTGTGTCATGTTTACAGAAAATGAACGTATTTTCTTTCTTATCTAGTGTTTTTTTTTTTTAAATCTAGAACTTTCTTTTGCCAGCGGCTTCGCCCGTGTGGGTGTAGAAAAATTATCCCACGGGAACGTACTATACAGATAATAAGTATCAAATATGTTACCTCACTACCGGACTTCGAAACCTAGCCTTTTGCAGCGAGGTGTGAGACAGGGAGATGTTATCTGTCCGAAACTGTTCACCGCTGCACTGGAGGATGTCTTCAAGGTTCTGGACTGGAAAGGAGCTGGCATCAAAATCAATGGCGAGTACATCACTCACCTTCGATTTGCCGATGACATAGTCGTCATGGCTGAGACCATGATGGACCTCAGTGCAATGCTCGATGACCTCAGTAGAGCTTCCGAAAGAGTGGGTCTTAAAATGAACATGGAGAAGACAAAGGTCATGTCGAATGCCCATGTAACACCCACTCCCATGACGATCGGAGGCGCTACACTCGAAGTTGTGGCCGAGGACGTTTACCTAGGACAGACTGTCCAGTTAGGTAAGTCCAACTTCGAGAAAGAGGTCAATCGTCGAATCCGACTCGGCTGGGCAGCGTTCGGGAGGCTTCGCAATATCTTCTCGTCCCAAATACCACAGTGTCTCAAGACGAAACTCTTTGACCAGTGTGTGTTGCCAGTGATGACCTATGGTACAGAGACGTGGTCACTCACAATGGGCCTTATCAGAAGGCTTAAAGTCACCCAAAGGGCAATGGAGAGGGCTGTGCTCGGAGTTTCCCTACGCGATCGAATCAGAAATGAAGAGATCCGCAGGAGAACCAAGGTAACTGACATAGCCCGAAGAATTGCCAAACTTAAGTGGCAGTGGGCAGGGCACATTGCTCGCAGAACAGATGGCCGATGGGGCCGAAAGGTTCTGGAGTGGCGACCGCGTACCGGAAGACGTAGAGTGGGAAGGCCTCTCACAAGGTGGACCGATGACCTTGCGAAGACCGCTGGTATCCGCTGGATATGGGAAGCACAAGACCGGTCGAAGTGGAGGAGCCTGGGGGAGGCCTATGTCCAGCAGTGGACGTCTTTCGGCTGATATGATGATGATGTTACCTCAGGTTACAAACTGTCTGTTTGCCAATTTTCATACAAATCCGTTCAATCGTATTTGCGTGATTGAGTAACAAACATCCAAACATCCTTAGGCTGCTCTCTCAAAAAATGGTTGAAAACGGCATGCAGATGAAACCACTTTTCGTCGGCATTTACAAAGAAATTACATTTGAAAAAAATAGTTAGTAATCTAAATAATATGATACGTCATTTAGTTTAGGCGTAACTTTTCTATGGGTATGAAATATTAAGAAAAAAAAAACACCAAATCACCTCCAAATCGTTGAGATGAAACCATTTTACTCCTTCATTTTTAACAAAAGAGTTAAAAAAAAATGTCTACTGCTTTGCAATACAAACGAAAATTATTTGAGACTTTTTACAAATATGCATTATTTTTGTTATAATTAATAAATTAAAAATGCGACCGATTAAAGACTGCACGGCTACATCACCCCGCACTCGCCCACAAATTTAGTGCGCCCAAATGCTGAAGGTCCTTGGCGTGTATACAAGCCTTTACATACAAACCTTCACATTTATATTATCACTAGCTTCTGCCAGCGGCTTCGTCCGTATGGAGGTCGATAATTATAATATCCCACGGAAACATATTACCGGGATGAAAAGTCCCGATGTGTTAATCCAGGTTATAATCTATCTGTGTGCCTTTCATCTAAATCTGTTCAGGCGTCGTTACGTGATTGGTAAATGATAAATGATTTTATTTATGTAAGTTGGTTTGTACAAACACTTTCACGTCAATCATGTTTTTTTTTTACTAGTTGAGGTCGGCGTGTCCTATCTGACTACTCTGAGAAGAAAGGCCGAAACAAACTCAGAGGTCACAGTCTCTTTTAAAGTCCAGACGAAATCTTGGTCAGATCGTGTGAAGACCATGTGGACTGATGATGTCGGTGTCTGAAATGGTATTTTTAGGAAAGAACCACACAGATTGAGTGGACCTGTCCAATCAGTGCACGCATTTATCAGGGTATATATTGGGTATGAATAGTAGGAATAGTAGGATAAAACATTTATTATATCTACTACATTGATACTTAGCAACAAACCTGACCCAGATCGATTTAATCTAGGTATCCAGCGACTTTTAGTGAGAGAAATTCTTAGCAAGGATTCAAATAGTCTTATGTAGAGAGCAGTGGTGGCCAAGTGGTAACGGCCGCGAGTTACGAGTTGTAGGTCGTGAGTTCGAACCCAGCCAGGCGCTTTACTTTGTGTTAATTATTTCATTACCACTGCCTCTCAAAACGGTGAAGGAAAACTTCGTGAGGAAATCGGCATGTTCTAGAAAAAAAAAAATCGGAAGACATGTGACATCTACCAACCCGCATTAGGCCCGCGTGGTGGATTACGGCCCAATCCCCCTCTTACAGAGAGGAGGCCTGTGTCCCAGCAGTGGGAACATGATGAGGACAGCCTTCTCCTGGCTGTTAGTACTTTCATCAAATTGCTTGGGATACGATTCATTCACTAAAGTCCGATCGCACTGACGTAAAAATATCACGGAGGAATTTTCAACTCAATTGCTTAGGGCAGAGAGTTGGAAATTCAATAGTGTGTTTTTCTACTAGCTGGGATTCACTCTGTTGGATTCGCTGCTCGGTTCAAAACGGAGACTAAGACAACACCGAGAAACTCCATTGCACGATGAAATCCCGCTACGATACCTGAAACTGTGAACTATTTACGTGTGTAGATAAATTAAATGAAATAAAACAATGTAAGGTTGGCCCTGGAAAAGGATGCCTGAAAAGATTTGGGGAATCAGAGGGGCAGTGTAGGTTAATTAAAAAAGAAACATAGTGATAAAGTTAATAAATTACATCAACAAACAACAATGTAATAACCTGTTTCTCTTCTGTGGTAACAACAAACAACGTAGACGTATGTAGTGATACATATTGCGTGCCATCTATCAAAAGTCATTTATTCAAACTAGGCTATTATCAGCAGATTTGGAACGCCAAAATTACATAAGACTTCCCCAAAACGCCCGCCCTTCACCAATTCTTAGTGCTTTCGCTGGGAAGAAGAAGTGACGCAACAAACTCCTCAGCAGCACAGCTGTCTATTGAGTTAGAATAACTTGGTACGTAATTAACGTTACGAAACATAAAATTAAAATATTTGCCATAATATACATATACGTCAGCTAGCACACGCCAATTATATACCAAAAAAATAACATTAAATTTAATTTTACGTAAGCAGAAATAAATAATAAAATATGATTGTATGCAAGTATGCTATGATTGTATACTCATGTTTTGGACAAATAAAAGTATCTTATCTTATATCCAATCAAAAATATTTACTCGTAAACAAAAACAAAACATTCAGAAACAAACTAAATCGAGCACAAAATAATTTTCGTGGAATTAATTTTATAGTACTCTCAGGGACAACGTCAAATTTTCAGTCACTTTAAAATGAGTTTTATTAATGACACTTGGCATGTTATTAAGAAAACGAACATTTTATTCGAGAATTAAATTCTGTGACACTGACAGGATGACAATTGAAAAGGCACCAAGGCACTTAGGGCTGAAACTGCGTTATGCGGGCGCCCGCGACGGTCAACCGTCGCGGGTCTATGTGCGTGGACACGCGAGGTGAGAGGATCGTAATGATGCCAGTCGCGGGGACATTTTATTTACGACTAGCTGCTGCCCGCGGCTTCGCGAGATCCGCGTGGATGTCGGAAATTATCCCACGGTAATGTGCTCCCGCGACTTAACGTAGCCTACCCCGCGACGGACGCCCGCGCTTGAGACCGCGACGGGGCACATTTTTATGAAACCGTGCGGGCGTCCGCTTAACGCAGTTTCAGGCCTTAGACTCTCCTTCTTAGCGTGTCGATAGCAATCTAAATACGGTCAGCCCAGAACTTGGCTACTAGCTTGACACCGAAGACCTAATATCACGCCTGTATACCTCGAATGGTTAAGCAGAGTTGTACCAATAGTTAACTCCCATGTAATAAGGCGTTTAGCTTATAAGCCATTCATAATCGTCTCTTGTATTTCGGAGTTGGTACAAGATTGCACAATAATATCTGAGTTCTTAGCTTTTGTCAGTGGTTTCGCCCGCGTGGCAGTCAGAAATTATTTCTCGGGAGTGTACTATCGGGATTAAAAGTATCTTATGTGTTATTCCAGGTTACAAACGATCTCTGTGGCTTTCACCCAAATCCGTTTGGTAATTTAAACGATAATGAGTAAAAAACATGCAAAAAAAAAAAAACAAATACGCAAACATACAAACTTTGACATTTATAATATTAGTAGAAATAGTAGGAAAGCAGGAATAGTACGAAAGTAGGAATAGTAGGAAAGCAGGAATAGTAGAAAAGTAGGAATAGTAGGATAGTAGGATAGCAGGAAATAGGATAGTAGGACTAAAATTACTAAAAAGATATAAGCGACAACTAGACCAATGAAGCAGTTGCTTCATTGGTCTAGTTGTCGCTTGCGTTTCTGTTGAGCATAAGTTCCTGGGTTCAATTCTCGGGTAGGGATAAGTGTTATTGTATTTTATCTCCAGGAATTTCTCAGTAGCAGCCCGTATCCTCGATTTGTGTCCGGTTGATGGCAATTGACTCGCCCTATTATACCGGACTTAAGAGCGTTTATTCCACGCGTGCTGGAATAAACACAACGCATTTATAGTCTGCAAATAGAAAATAATTGACGGTATGTCGATTTTTATAAGTAAATACCAAAATAACTGTATTCAAACTTGAAAATACCAACGATCTAGTGCATCTAGATTGTTGGTATTTTCATCGTAAGTATTTTGAAAAAAAATTGTTAATTTTTGGTTGTATTTAATGAAATAATAACGAAAAACCGCCATTAGTGCGCCGTTGCCAACTTGCGTGAGGAGAACGATCTTAAACATAACTCGCGAAATGAGGCTGTACAAGACGGTACACCTCTGAAATTCCCTTAGAGGATTACAAGCGTAATGTAATGTTGAGTAAAAGTAAAATAATTTCAAAAGATTTTTAAACAAAACTTAGTAATTATTTCAAAATTTTGAAACACAAACAATCCCTGTTTTCTTCTGCCAGGAAACGCTGCCCCAATAAAAACTGAATCGGTCTTTGCACCCCGAAAATCTTCCTTCGTTTTCTCTTGAATTTAAAACAAAAACGTTTCCGAAATTCTTGAGAGAAAGTTAAATGGAGAAAGGAAATTAAATACATTTTCGTTTTAATTGAATGTCGGTGAGAAAAATTACTTTTACATGGTAATTTTGGAAACTTCGTTAACGTCCAAGGTTGAACATTTATGGGAGTCTTAATAAGAAAAATGTTAGCACGAATGTCTTGTATGTTTCTTCTACTTAATGAAAGAAAGAAATAAAAGAAAAAAACGTTTATTTGCGGTAACCATGACGCAAAAAGAAACAGGTAAGTATACAAATATAAGAGGGGAACATGCGTCACATCCACGCAAAACGGCTTTTGCTCAGCATTATGCTGCGACCCTATGCAAGACAGAGCCCCAGCGCTGGTTTTCAGCGACAGCCGGCTTTGACGTAAAGACGTCGCCCGATGCATCAAACAAACAACACCACCATGCAACATACACCATTTTGGAGACGAAACGTTTGGGTCATGCATGGGGCCCGATGAGGCAAGAAAATTCGACTGGTTGACACTTCACGTGATGGCTCGATGTTTTGTCAAAGAACATTGCAATTCAACAAACATCCGAAATTTCACATTTATAATATTAATTGGACTAATATATTGCATCTGGACTGGAAGTCGGTCCCAACAAAATTAGGTTAGAGTGAGACAGATGATGATGATGAGCTATTCACGTATAGTTCGACACGAAATAATAAAGAACTATCCAGAGATGTTTAAGTCATGTTTTCAGGATGTATTTTACGTAACGTGTGTGCTATTTTAGTCGATACTCTTAGGGGTAATGGAGTGAAATGGGTTGGGTTGCGGATACAACAACCTATGTTGGTACATAATTTTAAGGTAAATAATCGATGAGTTTTGTAAGGCATATTCAGGAACTGTATGTTTCAGTGTGACACTAATTACAGGTAATGTTTGACAATAACGTGTAAGTAAAAGGCAACTGAGAGCAGTGGTGGCCAAGTAGTAACGGCCGCGACTTACGAGTTGTAGGTCGTAGGTTCGAACCCAGACAGGCGCTTTACTTTGTGTAAATTATTTCATCACCACTGCTCTCACAACGCTGAAGGAAAACATCGTGAAGAAACCGACATGTCCTCGAACCAAAAATTCGAAGACATGTGACATCTACCAACCCGCACTGGGCCCGCGTGGTGAATCCGCGGGCCAATCCCTCTCATCGAGAGGAGGCCTGCCACTGCTGAGAAGCAGTGGGAACATTATAGGCTGATGATGATGATGATGATGAAAAGGCAACTTTTCTATATATGGAAGCTAGCAATTTAGCCTACAAATGAATTTTATTTTGCTATTAGTGTGTGTGTGCCAGGCGTAAAAGAATAGCACCATCCCATTTCTTCCTGTGGATGTCGTAGAAGGCGACTAAGGGACTTACTAGAGAATGGAAAGAAAGAAGAAAGAAAGAAAGAAAGAAAAAACGTTTATTTGCGGTAAACATGACGCAAAAAGAACAGGAATACAAAAATAATAAAAGGTTGAGGGAAACATGCGTCACATCCACGCAAAACGGCTATCGCTCAGCATTATGCTGCGACCCTATGCAAGACAGAGCCCCAGCGCTGGGCAGCAGCGTTATCTATGCATTTTACCACCATACTGGGATCGCCAACCCGCCTGCCAAGCGTGGAGATTATGGCAAAACCCCCCACTGGGGGAGGCCTATGTCCAGCAGTGGACGTCTTTCCGCTGAAATTATGATGATGATGATGATTAGTCTGTAAACTTTCTGGAAGAAAAAAAAAAAGAACAAATAAATAACAAAATAACACCATTTTAAGTTTTAGAATTACCTAATTTTCCTATAATGTTCCGAATGTTAAGACGAATGCCTTCTTTCAACGAGAGGAAGTGGGCTGTGATCTATTATGCGGGCCCAGTGCTTTTTGCTCAGTGAGTTTTGGTTCTAGGACATTTCCTTGGCCGTTTCGAAAGCAGTGGAGTTGAAATAATTCACACAAAGTAAAGCGTCTGTCTAAAATGGGACTGTGTGGGTCACACCAGCCGCATGCACAGTGACCGCTGGGCAATTGTCGCTACAAAGTGGGTGCCTGAGGGGGGTTTTAGTCAGTAAAAGTCTGACACGCCCTCCTGCTTCACCCAGAGCGGGAGAAGTTATTTGATGATTTCCCACCCAAAAAAAAAAAAAAAAAAAAAAAAAGGGTGGACGGCGCCGCCGAGGCCAGTCCAAGAAGAGGTGGAGTGACGAACTAGACGTGTATTGCAAGGACTGGATCGAGGTAGCACTGGAAAAGTACGCCTGGAAGGATTCGGAGAAGGCCTTTGCTCAGCAGTGGGACAGAAACAAAAAGCGCCTGTCAGAGTTCGAACCCACGAACTACAAACTCGTAAGTTGCGGCTGTAACCGCTGGACCACCACTGCCCAATTTGGGATTGTATAATGACCAAAGAAAAATTGTACACATTCGCTCGGTCAATTTAAATACATAAAAAACTCATTTTCACGGTCATTTTGCAGATGTTATTTTAACAATAATGGTTGTGTAGGAAGTAACATGGAATATCGTTTTATTTTCGCAGTGCCTATCTACTGCCGAAAATAAAACGTTTTAAGGATTTCAATATGTATCAACCATCAGTTTGTATATTTGTTTTTCACCTTCAACATGAAGCCTTTTAGTTCCCACAATAATACTACTGTAGCAGCTCATACTTACACTCATACATTACAATTAGAAAAGCGCATACGGCCATTCGTCACGGCGCGCCCGCGCACACTAAACCAGCCAAGGTTAAAGAATGTGGAGTGGCTGTCCGTATCATCGCGCTCGCACGTCGAAGGGAGCGCGGCACGTTCTACCGACATTTCCTAATTGTTTTAGTCATAAGTTTTATCAATGTACCCTTTTTATATTTGTATTCTTGAGGACAGGGGCTATATAAGCAGCGCCCTCAAATAAATGACACAGATCGTTATTCGCTTTCTTATTTATACACACAACCTCTAAACTACACTCACTTTTTCATCACTTTATAGATATTTACACAGTTGCATGTCACATTTTTTTTTAAATCAATGTAGTTTTATTTTTGACAGTACCTACCTAGGTATGCAATTTCGTACTTAAAATTTTGATTGACAGAAAACCTTTTCACGAATTACAATTGTAACAAAATAGTACCAAAAACCAACTATCTAAATACTTTTTTTCCTGTAAGAAAAAATCCTTTTAGTTCCCACAAGAATAGTACATCACTTAGGAATCCCCGGACCTCGTAAAATGCGACTAAGTAAGTAGTGCACGGTTCTACAAACTCCACCAGTGACCAGTTCGAAGGCTCAAAGTTTGAGTTAGTGGGCCCACTCAATTTCAATTGGAATGACCAACGGTTGATCTTAGTTTTGCCCTAAACAATGGACTCACTGAACATAGTTATGGGTGGTAGCAGTGTGTTACTTTATAGTTGCAAACCTTGAAAGTTAAAGCCAGGGTTGGCTGCTGACGTAGTAACTATGGTAACTTTCCTACGCACTGTGAAACATAACTCAACATTACTGTCAACCTGTCAGGGGTGCGGGTTTGTTTGAAAGAGATACCACAGCCCCTGGCATACGGGCTACTGAAGGAACACGGGTGGGTTTTAGTCAGTAAAAGTCTGACACGCCCTCCTGCTCCACTCAGAGCGGGAGAAGTTATTTGATGAGTTCCCACCCCCAAAAAAAAAAAAAAAACATTACTGTCAAACATAAGTTTAACATCGTTCGCCTATTACTATGACAGTCAGTTAATCTACATATTCAGTGAATTTCTCAGTAACAGTTTGGAGTCTGGATTTGTGCCCAGTTGATGGCAATAGGCTCGCCCCTATTAGATAGGACTTATACTTAGCTGGTTATTATGTAGATGTACTATCAGTACACCTGTGCGTAACTTTTTGGGGATTACAGGCGTGAATGTTATACAGGGTCAAATTAAATTAGCTAGCGAAAGTATTCAGCCGTGATTGGTACCTATCGTTATCTAAACATTATAAAACAAACAATTTGATATAATATTTTTTTATATCTGCTAAATTCATAATGGTCGATCAGTGGTCGGTCAATGGTGTCGTAAAAGAATTGTGTTATAACGGCATTGTCGTATTGCCATTAATATAAAACCCGTTAATAGAAATGATTTTCGAAAAAATACTACTTAATTTGAACATTTATTCATGCCAGATCTCATTTGTATGTATATATTTTACATATTATTATAAGAACTGTCAACATTTTAGCAAATTACCGCTTATGCTAGTCATTCGTTTGGCATTATGTACGAGATTACCAATAAATGTCATTTATTTTAATGGAGTGTCAGTGGCTGACCATTGGAAAGTCATAATGACGCCATTATATTAGTAGATTATCAAACTTGTCAAAATCAATAATTATGAAATCAATGATAGACCATTCTGACACTAATGTAATAGCAGACTTGATTGAGGCCCTGAACTTTAGTTAAGATAAGTTGAAATCGCCAACTCGCCTTGTGCAATGTTGATGACAAATGCTCGTGCCTTTTTTGTATAAACCGTAATAGGCCAATATTCTAAGCGTAACAGTCATGACAATAAAGGAGAAATTATCTCCAAAAGACACAGCAGCTTCACAATTGTCAGAATTTCCATAACAATTAAGAAAGACGTGGTACGCCAAAATCTCAAAGTGGCGTATAAGGAAATACTATGTATGTAAATGTATGAAGTTCACAGCAACGAACAAGAATTTGATTTAGTGGCAGGAAATTTAGTTCTGCAGTCAGAGCTTTGAGAATTATGTACGCCATTTAATTTTTAAACTGAATATTAAACGTTTCGAGCGCTATGTGGGTTCTAGATAATGAAAAGTTTTACACATTTTTGTAAAAATATTTTTGGATAGGTGTGCAATAAGTTTTTATGGATCAAAAATATTTTGTTGTGTTAAATTATATGGTAACTAAACGTGTTATTAAGGACTTTGGGCAAAAATGTGTAAAAATGTTGGGGGTACATACCAATTTCGCTTTTTCTCCTGTTATTTGTTCTTGAAAGTATTATGTTATTTGCGCACATAATTTAGAAATCCTATGTTAACCTACAATTCTGTCTGTCTATCCTTCTGTATTTTCTCCTGAAGTCTAATCAATCATATAGATTACCGAATTCCCGTCCAGCTATTAAGGCTGTTTTAATTATTTAAAAAATCCTCGTTTTCTATTTCACAGATTTTCGAAAACACTATTAGAATTTGATGAAACATATTGTTTTATCAGACTACACTTAGTTTCTTTTGTGACTCAAAAACAAAAGACGATCACTAATACGGCTCCTGTTTTCGCCTTTCGCACAGCTTAACTCCGTAAGTCCAGTCCACAGAACCATAAGGTAGAAATATTGGACATAAAGAAATTCACCCGCGAAATGGAAGCCGTATTTCTCAAAGGATTCGGATGAAATTTGGTTTATAGCTTTGGTCCAAATCTTGGCTAAGCCGACGGTGGACCGGGTTGGACTTACCGACATATAAAATGGAGTTGCTTTAAAATTTACGAAAAATCCCTCAAATGTTGACGACCCAAATGATTCGGGATTTAAAAGTAATCCGGTTTAAGTGGAAAAGATTGTGTCTGAAAAAGATTAGAGATTGAGAAAAATTATAATATCAAGTAAATTGTATCATTTTCGTCTATCAGTTACATACTCGATAAAAAAGTCCGTGACGTGGTATAATAAAATGTTAAAGTAATCTCATACAGAAAAACTAAAAAGTCTAAAAAAGATTTCAGTTTTTATTATTTACATAAATCTACAATACTTTATATCACAAAAATACATAACAAAAAACAAGATACACACAAACACACAATGTACACTACAGTTTATCTATTCAAGATGATTTTTTTAGCATGCCACTTTCAACTCGCACAAAAACCCATCATTACTTCACACAATCTCACTAGAAGCCTTTGTCATTCAATAGGACATAAAAACAGTCTAATAATTATTAAAATCTCCTTCAGAATTATCAGTCTTCTCACAGCAAAAATCTTTGCTTCCCTTCAGAATTCATTATCGTAATAAACTACATACTTAATTTAATAAATTGGGGACAATCTCGGCCACTCAATTCAAGCTGTCAACTTGTCCTGAGTGATTGAGTGGACAAATAAATGAAAAACACTCATACATTGGATATAAGGGTCTGGACAGTTCTCATCCCCACTTAAGGATATCAAGGATTAAGTGGGTAGACAGTTTTCATGTAGGAAGAAATTTTTTTACGTTGATTTAATATGTTCAAGGTTTGGTATTCTATCGACCCTGTCTTGTAGCTAATTAAACATCAAAGTCAGCGTGATAACAATATTCACCATTTTAAATAATTGATAGATCTGCATTCCATGTAGTAGACTTTCGTCCATTGGTTCAATACACAATCTTAGAATGCAAACGATCAACTCTGACAGTCAATAAAAGCAGGCAAGTAACTCAGGCGACTCGGCTAAGCTTAGAACACCAGTTTAGTTTGTTTTTGTGTATACAATTTTGACCACTATCCTCTTGCCAAAAATGTTGATTTTCGGCCGCGCGCCGCGGCCCGATTCAGTTAGACTGACAGCATACTCAAAACGTACTAGACAAAAAAGGCTATCAGGTTATAAACCCACTACATACTACACTAAAAATAAATTACACAATTACTTATAAGTTTAACAATGTCCAGTAAGTATAGCGGACATAGCAACGACATCCCAATCTTCAGAAACAAAAATAGATTTCCAATACCACCCGAAATTTCGCAGATCCAATAAATTATCAGACATCTATCATTAAAATCATACAGAACCAGATAAAGCAATGTCCTAGCAAGTCGTAAAAAATATAAACGAGTTTCTTCCCTCCGGGAATTTTCGCGATTCAGCCTGAGATCATACAATTTCAGTTTTTTTTTTTCACGATTGAAAGCCATTTCCAATCATAAGTCGGGGTCTAGCTGTGTTAACGTTTATCCGGTCTTCAAGGTCGTCTGTTTCGTAAAAGGACTGGATAAATCTTTCTTTTTGAATGTATTGATGCTATGTAATAGGATTTAGGTATTTTATTTAGTTAGATTAGTCCTTTGGCAGGCGTATTTTTTTGCGGAATGGTAAAAGTTTTAAAGGAAATTGAGATGAATTTGGCGCAATGCGTCGTTGGTACAATTTTACAATCGAGGACTATGAGGTGTGCGAGCTTACGGTAGAGCCGTCGGTTCAGACTCGTCATCTCCTAACTGCCATGGCTTATTTTGAATCTATTTTTTTTATTTTGTTTACATTGTTCTCACATATAGTAGCACCAAGAATAATGTTTTTGTTTGTTTCTTAATGATTTTGTAATATCCATGATTTAAAAGAGTGTCCTTGGAGTCTCTTGCCTGTTCTTCTCCATAGAGATCTACGTTTTGGAATGAGCACCTAGCCAGAACTTCGTTTTTTTTTTACAATTCAATAGTGCCTGTAAAAGGTTTAATTGAAATAAATGTTATAAGTTTGTGTTTGAATGACCGCGCGCGCAGGGTCTAGAGACTAGAGACGACAGTAGCTACTAATAAAGTTCGTGACGCCGAAAGTGCGTTGAGCCCACAACTTCTGTCACGGGTTGCCATCAACCGAATAATCGCAGGTCCTGAAAGTAGTTTGTTCATATTTGACTACTGAATCAATTTCAGTGAATTTTAACAAAGTTTTTTTTTTCAAACTCATTTTATATTGCCATACTGACCGCCCATTGAGCCTAAGAAAATCAAATCTTATTTTAAGGCAATAAGAGTCAATTTTAAATGTATGCAAGGTCAGCGCTCTTTTCTAAATAATAATAGATGGCTCAAAGAAAAAGTTTTGGTCAATTGTATTATGCTTTTTACGCAATACTCTAATAGGGTATTTTCCGATTTGATAAAAACTATTTTAATTTGAAGATTGGGACGATACAATTCATCTTTAAAAACGAACATTTTCTCAATTAAAAACGATTAAAATCTAATTTATTTTTCGTTGTTTTGAATTTACCGCCAAAACGCTCCTTATGATGACTTTTTGTCACGTGGAATGTGACATCAACTTTGTGTAAACGGCACCGGTACAAATACTTAGTTTGGCGCCGTTTTAGAAGTATTTGTGCACAGAGGCAGTAATACTACTTTCTATCCATTAAAAATCTTGAAAATTATAAACTCGACATTCACTTATTTACTAACTAACTACTTTAGTTTACACAAAGTTGACGTCACGTGATAAAAGTCATCGTAAGGAGTGTTTTGTTGGTAAATTCAAAACAACGAAAAATAAATTTGGTTTAAATAGTTTTTAATTGAGAAAATGGATCTAAATCAATTTACTTTTATTTTTCTGTAACATATGTCGTCCCAATCTTCAAAGCAGAATAGTTTTTAATATATTGGAAAATACCCTATTGGGGTGTATGAGGGCTTGCGTCACTAAAATTATGTTACAAATTGTATTCGTCCTACGTGTCGTAGTACAAGTTTGCGATAATACGCTTGGTTTGTACAGAAGTGTTGATAGTGCCACTTTTAGCAGCGGCCGTCGGTCGAGGCATCTTCGTGCTTTGTGAAGAATACATAACATATTCCAAGGTGAAAATACGCAGAAAAATGTTCAACCATAGAGACACAGAACTAGCAATCATTAGAAAAGATTTTTACTAACTAGATTTACTAACTATGTCGTATCGTATTAACCAGTAACAGTAACTGGAGTGTGGAAGTCAAATAGGAAGTCGCTCCATGTAAAATACAGGTACTCTACTGCAACTGGTTAGACGAGAAGCTAACCTCAACATAGTTGGGAAAAGGCTAGGCAAATGATATTGAAGATGATGATTCCAAGGTAAAAACACGCAGAAGAATGTTCAATCATAGGAACACATAATAATTATAAAAATGTTTTAACTAACGGTTTTGTTCGTTTAGTTAATAGTGTATGGTTTGTATGTCTCTTTGCTTAATGGTATTAAAGTTTTACTCATTAATTATTGAAACGTCATGCATGCGTTTTATTATAGTTTTCTTATTCAATATAAGAGGTAAGCTCGAAAGCACTCAGGCCATCATAAAGGATAATGCGCAATTATTTTTAATTGGCATTTTTGCTGTACATTAAAAAGCATTGAGAGTTAAATGAAGGAAATATCTATTGTTATGCTCAAAGGCTAGAAAAGCAAGGCAGCTAATGGATGCACAGTTATTATTAATTCACGTTGATTCTTTTGTGAGCAACCAGCTTGAAGAACTGCTTGTCTTGCTCGACGGAACAAAAAGGTTCTATTCAGTAATGAGTACCATTATGGGGTCTCTTTAACTTTAAGCGAAGCACTCATAACGTAGTAATACATAGTTACAGGAAATAGTGAGTGTTCGTCTAAGCAAAGTAGCTAAGTTAAGTATTGATATACTGGACCCCGTTTGAAGGAATGAATTAATGAAATGCACCGATCCCAGCGTGGTTTGTCCAGACTCAATTAATCGAATGAACCCCAAGATTTGCATTAGGCCCTGGGAGTTTCATGGTGCTACAGTGGCCATTTTATTTCAAGGAGTAGACTGGGGGGCGTTGTAATGATAGGCAAGACATGCCCTTAGGATAGGAAAGGATTGCGAGCCTCTAGAGTAGTTCCTAAAGTAGTTAGACTCTGGACCCCGTGAGCTGCAATTTTTCACAAATTATATTATTTGTAATCCGTGTGGTGCCAGACGCAAAAGAATAGCACCATCCCATTTCTTCCCGTGGGTGTCGTAGAAGGGGATTAAGGGACTTACTAGAGAATGGGCATAGCAGCGTTCTCTATGCATTTTAACACCATACTGCGATCGCCAACCCGCCTGCCAAGCGTGGCGATTATAGCAAAACCCACCTTTCGGAGAGGCTTATGTCCAGCAGTGGACGTCTTTCCGCTGATATGATGATGATGATTTGTAAAAAAATTGCAAATGTATGGAATCTACATTTTGACCTCGGATGTATTGCACTTTTGTAGGAAACAGAAGATTTGTTTAATTAACCGATGAAACGTTTTAACGCAGGGATGTCTACACTGAAGCCATGGTAACAATAAGTGCGTTGATGACCCAGCTACTTTATAGAAAATACGAATCCAATTTAAAACAACAAGACACGTTAACCAATACTGCAATATTTTAAATATATAAAAACAATTAGGTTCATTATTTTTGTTTCTTGGCTTATTTGGGACCTAACAGCCTACGTTATTATTTGAGGTAGGTTTCACTTTCATTTCATTTATATTTCTTCATGAATATAAATAAATGCTAAGTTGTTTATAAGTGGTGGTGCTGAAATAATGAGCTGAATATGTTAAGAGAAACTGAAATCTCTTTGATAAATGAAAAATAAATGAATGTCTACGTTCTTTCCATTGCACTGTTACATTATTCAAAATAATAAATTTGATTAATAGTTCTTTTTCTTTCTGTTCTTTGGTAAGAAAAAAAAATATTTTGACGCAGCTCAACTCAGCCTTTCTTTCTGCAGGGGTAAGCAGAAACTACAGAACGGCATCCGCTACAAAATCAAAAATCAATAGTCATTTATGATCAAATTAGGCTGTGAATCAGCATTTTTCGAACATCAAAATTACAAAAGACAAGCCCCCGAAACGTCGGCCCTTCAACATCATCAGCCTATAATGTTCCCACTGCTGGGATACAGGCTTCCTCTCGGTGAGAGGGATTGGGCCGTAATCCACCACGCGGGCCCAGTGCGGATTGGTAGATGTCACATGTCTTCGAATTTTTGGTTCTAAGACATGCCGGTTTCCTCACGATGTTTTCCTTTACCGTTTTGAGAGCAGTGGTGATGAAATAATTTACACAAAGTAAAGCGCCTGTCTGAGTTCGAACTCATGACCTACACCCGTAAGTCGCAGCCGTTACCAGTTGGCCACTACTGCTGCCGGCCTTTCTCCCCAATCTAATCACCCACATTCTCTTTTTGTTTCATTTAAGTTCATAGATCCGTGGCCCTAGTGTAAGTTTATTTTAACCATCTCGATCAAACGCATCAACCGCGTTCGGCGTTCCGATTGGTCCTTCACTAATCCAGGGCCAATCGGAGCAGCGGACGTGCTCGATGCGTTGAAAGAAACTCACATTCGGGCCTCTGATCATACATGCACGCCGTTTGCGAGTTACACCTTTCGGTTTAAAGACATTTATTTCTCAAAAAAAAGAACGTTACAGTTCACTTAACATATTGAGAAAAGTAAGATTATAAATAAAGTAAAAGTAAAAGTAAGTGCGATTCCCTGTGTTCACAAAAATAAAGTTAGGAGTTCAAGGTGACAATCGGTATTGTTAATATTGTTTCCTAACGTGTTCTTCTAGGGCTTTTTTGAATATATACATGGTGTCACTATTGGTTACTTACTATGTAAGTCCGTCAACGAAGATACCGGCCCGTCCCTAAGTAGTTCATCTGTCAAAACGAGTGACGAATACATTTTTTCGAACGGGAAAACACACATCGGATGAAGGGCAACTAGCAAATCGTGTTGTCATTCATTCTGAGTTCGGGCCTCGAACGGATTTTATGTCCTTAAGTTATATGGAGTAAAGGACGCCGGTTATTTTTGCCTGAACTACGGATTTCGCGCTTAGAGAGTAGACCCTGACCTTTTTGAAGAACATCAGCAGCAACGAGTTATTGTAATATATTCACACCTAATGTTTTATTTATATTCCTTCATTGTTTGATAAAATGTCATATTATTCTGTACTTTCTACAACAGAAAAAAATATACTGCCAACTTCACGATCGTTCTTTGAGTTATGACCGCCACAAGATCAACTCAAAATTAACGAGAACCATAAAAACAAAAAAAAAACGAGTATTGCATTTTTTTATGAAAACAATCATTGACCGTTTCGTAAAGCTGAGACATAAAAATGTAACAAAATGTACGATAAACTTGACTTTAGTCCACGGTTTTATCTTGGTGGTTTTACGGTAGCCAGAAAGGAGATTACAAAGAACATTATAATACACTTATTTATTTATGTGAAGGTGTTAGCTACAGGTCTCTTTTTATTATATTTTGAGAAAGGATTAAGATGCCTGGAGTTATGGTTTCAGTATACGCATAACCAGCCTAAAATGTTCATACGGGCCTCCTTTCTTCGTGAGGTGTGAGCTACAGTCCATATCCACCACCACCCACTGTATTGATCACAATCTTCCAGGTTTACTGAAACCTAATAGTAATCTATTAGGTATTAGCCCACCAGTCCTCAAATGAATGTATACATAAAACATACGAGTGCTTTTCATTCATTTTAAAAGATGCTAATTAAAACTGTTCAAAATCGAGTCGCAACCTCATTTTAAAGACAGTCACCCACATTTTTTTCTTATTTGTGAATATTTTACACATTGAGACTGCGATCAGACTGGGAACGTTCTTAAAATTGCGGGAATTGCTCCTCTGGACGCTTAAAGCTATGAGTCATGAGTGTCAAAACTACGAAGTCATGTCATGATTGAAAGGTCTGTGGGCAAATTATCCTATACCGATTAAGAACATTTTTCTGCCTTTTTACGATTCAATATTTTATCCTTTAGACCGACCAAATACAATTATTTTGAAGGGTTAAAAGAAAATATGAAACAAAAATAAAAACAATGCATCTTCTTCTGTCTAAAATACCAATAACGTTTGTTATAAGAATTTCAGAATAAAGATAATAACATTATTCTAAAATGACCTCATAATATACAGCGTAATTTATTTTTCTTTTCAATAACC
The DNA here is from genome assembly GCA_949987655.1 of Polymixis flavicincta. Taxonomy (NCBI): domain Eukaryota; kingdom Metazoa; phylum Arthropoda; class Insecta; order Lepidoptera; family Noctuidae; genus Polymixis; species Polymixis flavicincta. The sequence continues at coordinate 9,863,611 of OX465195.1, read as the reverse complement.
TAGCATATTGATATTATTTCTCTCTGTATCACAATGATATTTATTGACCCGTGCTCATGTGCTGTCAATAAGATAAAATCTATTCTATCTTCTTTGTGATTCGCAGGTTATTATTATATTTAAGTTTATTGAGGATATTTTTTATTCTTTTTTGAAAAATACAACAAAGTAGACCTATGTAATATTATTTTTATTAAACCCAGTTCATTATCGTCGTGTTGACTGTATAACGTGCGTCAGTATTGTTAAAACGCTTTTGTAAAGTAATTAATATATACGTTGATTTGTAAAGATATCGTTAGGTATTTTATACACTGTAAGAATAAAGTTTATTTCTGCTGGTAACAATTATGAGGATTTGTATTCAGATTGCTCTAAATAGTAAAAATATTGTAAATAGTTATAGAAAAGATTAATCCTTAATTAATTGAGCTGATAATATTTTCGTTTAAAAAGATTATTTTAAATATCGAAGCCAATAAAGTATTGTCTGTAAGCAATTTTATAAGTAACTCGCATTTGCTTGATTTTAAAAAAATAAGGAATTATTTTGGTAATCTGTGATGGAAGCTTTTTCCCGCTTGAGAAACGGTTCAAAGGTTGAACTATCCATTGTGTTATTTTTGAGTGAAGTAGAAGTGAGACTAAACATACTGTATTTGCACTGAAATAAACTATTAATACGTTATACGTGGACTTATAACGTATTAATGGTTTATTTCAGTGCAAATATAACCAGTGATCTAACAGTATGATATTATGATTCGTTCGTCGAATTGGTGAATCAATTTCGATCACACATCACAAATTATTTAGTTTTGAAACGTCCGCTTGACGTTACTAATGACAGATTTTATAAAAAAATCATCATGTGCCTAGCCTTTTCCCAACTATGTCCAGGTCGGCTTCCAGTCTAACCGAGTGCAGTCGCATACAAGTATTTTAAACTATTCATCAGAATTTCCCATCTCTTCCCGTGGGTGTTGTAGAAGGCGACTAAGGGACTTACTAGAGAATGGGCAGCAGCGTTCTCTATGCATTTTACCATCATACTGCGATCGCCAACCCGCCAAGCGTGGCGATTATAGCAAAACCCACCTTTCGGAGAGGCTTATGTCCAGCAGTGGACGTCTTTCCGCTGATATGATGATGATGATGATGATGATGAATTTGGATCATTTTGAAGGTAAGATTTCGAAGGTAAACCCTTCTTTCATGTGTTCGAAAAAAATGTTTGCTTAACAACGTAAACAATGCCATGGAGGAACCTGGTGGAACCATAAAAAAAAAATGCCTATGGCATTAAGTCCGCCTCTGTACATGTACGTGTGCTTAAAGTATTAAATAAATAAATAAATGAAAATGAAAAAGTAAGTAAATAAAATGAAATACTTGTTAAAACCGATTCAAGCACTTAAGCTTTAGGGAAGTGAGTGCTATATTGGTGAATTTGAACAGATATTAAAATGCACTCAGAAATTATCAACAAATAATTCCATAACCTCACGCCTGTAGGTATTCGATTTATGATAAATGATTTGAGTTATGTAAGTAGGTTTTGTTCAAACTCACGTCAATTTTGTTATATTTCTAAAACTAGATGAGGTCTTTTCTTTCTGAGTAGTTTTGTATTCAAGACATCCGTGTCAGATCATGTGAAGATGTAGATTGGTTTCTGAGATGTATTTGTATATGTATTTTGAGTAAAGAACCACACAGATGGACCTTTCCAATGCACGCATTTGTGCACTCGTGCAGCTCAACTCAGAAAGGGCCTACTGAGGGAACGATACGTAATTTGCGAAATAGTAAAATATTTTAGGATTCACTCTATAAATCACACAGTTTATAAACACGATTACTTGTAGTTTTCTTGATAGTATAACAGCGTAAATACTTCACAACAAACAACGTTTTCTATAATGTTTTCATTTTACATTTTCAAATTGTCTATCTGTTCTTATTAGAACAAAGGAAGTATCATAAATACCGTACGAACCCCTATTCTAGTTAGAGCCGCCACGGTTTAATTAGCGCCAGAAGTTCGGAGTTTCTTAAGGGGCTCAACGATACGAAGAACATTAACAAAAAAAGGATGTTTCGGTAGGATGTATAAATTACTTATTGCCAGGACATGACTAAAACTAACTGAGAATAAAAATACCCTCAATAATTCACAGTAATTACAATCCCTACTAATTTTAATATTATAAATGCGAAAGTAAGTCTGTCTGTCTGTTACGCTTTCACGCCTAAATCGCTAAACTGATCGTCATACAATTTGGCAGAGATATAGCCTGGGATATGTAAAAGGACATAGGCTATATATTTTTATGCAATAACCGATATCCACACGGGCGGAGCGGCGGGCAAAAGCTGGTACCTACTTTACAAAGTATAAATTATTCGTTTTATTGCATGTTTACGCAGAGGTCTACCTGCCATACCCTACGGCTAAATTATATTTTGTTTTGTTTTTGTGTTATAAGTTATAACTAAAGCGTCACATTGTATATTTCTTGTATGTGGCTTCACTCTTGGTGTTCCGCGCGGTCTATCTGCCTTAGTTTTATAATCTGAGACTATAAGATAGATTCTTTTGTTTGTCCAAAACATGAGTATACATATGTATACACATGCTATGCAGGATGTTACAATAGATGAATTAATTACTACCAAAGACACCACACATTTATCCTTGTAAATTTTTTTTGTTGTTGAAAAAGCATGTATACCTACATGCTTTTTCAACAACAAAAAATTTTTTCGTATTTCAGTAATTCATAAAATTATCACAAATTAAACGAACATTCTACTTAACTACTCTTCAACGCCAATGTCAGTTAAACTGATAACCGTCCCCGGAGCAACTTGTCAGAACGTTCGTCTCTCGCTAAGAAGACAAATTAGCCCCAAGCGTCCGGAAGCCGTCCTAAAGAGGTCACCTAATTATTTTGATAGAGCGTCTAACGTCCACTTAAGTACTGACAGACGATCGTAATACCAGATAATGTTGGTATTATTTTTCATGCTTGTTTTTATGTAGGAGTAGCTTTGACCCGCAGCTTCGCCTACGTTGAGGACGGAAGTTACCCCACCAGAATGTAGTACCGAAAGAAATAGTTTATTTTCTTTCCCCGATTATTTTCTTTTCCAGGGTTTATTTTATTTTTATTTTTGGGAATGGCATTTCGAAATTGACCATGAGAGGCCGTAACTTCTTAACCGGACTTTTTAGCTAATATTTTCATTATTATTAGCAATCGGGGAATTTAACTCTACTGGCTCAGCTGCGGCGCGGACTGGCGCTTCAACGAGCAAAGGGACGGACGGGGGTCTCATCCTTAACTCGAGGTCTTCGCGGGGCACAAGAACCTCGGCGGTGAGGTCGGAAGGACGGTTTTTTGTATTCGTATACTGTACTGGTGGCCCTGTTATTTTCTTGGAAAACAGTAATGGGGTCATCTGGGTCGAAAGGACATGTCTCGGCCGGCGGATTCTACTGATTCTACTGGGGACATAACTAGCGGCCTTCACAATCAGAGGATTGCGGTAATTTGCGGCTTTATCGAAAAAATGCTTCGAGTTGCGTTTCAGAAATTGAGCTATCGTGGGCATTTTCAGATCGAGATGGAGGATCTTGTTCCGAATGAACCATGGGGTTCCAGGCTACTTAGTTTCCAACTTTTATAATGAACGGTTCAGTGGTTTAGACGTGAAAAGGTTACAGACATACAGAAGTTATTTTGGATTTATAATTTTAACTACGTTTTGCTATTAGCTTCGCCCGCGTGGACGTCGGAAATTTTCCCTCGGGAACGTACAATCGGGATGAAAGTATCTTATATGTGATCATCAATCCGTTCAGCCGGTTTTGTTTGATTGAGTCACAAACATTCAAACATTTAGACATGAAAACTTTCACATTTATATAAGAAAAATAAAATGATATAATATAATATATAATATAATAACGTTTATTGTGTCCAAAAGTATACAGAAAAAAAAATTGGGTTTGGAGTCTTTATTTAAGCAATTAATGCCTGTATTTAAGGACTCCGCTCCTTCACAACAGTAGGTACTTACTTAAAACACTAAAAAACAATACAAGGGAATAGTAAAATTAAATATAATTGTATGAACGTGTGTGTGTGCGTGTGCATGAGTGTGTAAGTGTTACCGTGTGTACATGAGTGTTATGGATGTGTGATCGTATGTGTGTGAGTGGGTTGTGTAGTAGTACTAAGTCAGATTATATAGGAGAGCTTCAGTATTTTGATATGACATTGGTTTTATCTAATCAATCAACATTTCCTTACATATATGATAAGATTTTGCATATACGAAAATTTCTTTATTTATTTTGTTATATAGTTGAGCTGAACGTATACTAAACTGCATAGATCCGAATTTGGTCTTGGTTACAGGAATACCTGTAACCAAGACCAAATTCGGATCTATGCAGTTTAGTAGAAAACACAACATTGTTCAAATATGAACAATGTTGTGTTTTCTTCTCCTAGAGAGTATATTCGCATCATAAGGTAATGTTTTGTGTTTTTTTTTTTTAATTAGTTGAGTAATTTATAGTTTCCTAACTGACAATACATCACTAAGTTTGTAAAGGTTCTCTGTAGAATATCTCCTTTTTTTTAAATGATTTTTGAAAATGATATATACTGGGATAAGTCATCATAATCAGCCAATAGTGTTCCCACTGCCAGAACACAAGCCTCCTCTCGGTGAGAGGGAGTGGGCCGTAATCTACCACGCGGGCCCAGTGCGGGTTAGTAGATGTCACGTGTCTCGAATTTTTGGTTTCAAAACTTGCCAGTTTCCTCACGATGTTTTTCTTCGCCGTTTTGAGAGCAGTGGTGATAAAATAAAAGTAGTCGGGATAGAATAAATTAATGACTTAAATCTAGTACGTATCCCGTGACAGTTGATCACTAACAGAGGGACGCTAAGGGTAGCGTCCCGAATTGTAGCTCACTTTTGCCACTTGACAAACTAACACAAAACTTATACAACTAAACATAATACAAGCAACACCACGTAATAGGGTGCGTAAACAAATGCACAATACGTGACGCCACACCTAATTTACACAAAGCAAAGCGCCTTTCTGGGTTCGAACCTACACCTCGTGATTCGCGACCGTTACCACAAGGCTACCACTGCTCTCCCTATTTTAATAACGAGTACCTACTTTTATACGTTGAAAAAAAAAATTAGTCCAGGCATCAGATGGAAAACAATCGACAAACGATATGAACTTCACGATAATAGCTGTTGACGTGGTCAGTGGTCAATTCTACAAACGAGCCCCGATAAAATTTGCGCTAACCAGCTGACGATACGCACCGCTTGCAAACGGTTACGTGTGTCAGAGGATAAATGTTTAGTTAGCATTTTATGTGATTTATGAGCAATGGCGGTGGACCAAGGTGAACTCGGCTCGACGAACATTGTGCCGTGCCACTGCTTTTAAAGCGCCGAAGAAAAAGATCTTGAGGAAAGTGACATGTCCTGGAATCAAAACATTCGTAGAATTGACATTGATCAACCCGCTCTGGGCCCATTTTGTATATTATTGCCTGATCCCTCTCACAGAGAGGAGGCTTTTGTCCCAGCAGTGGCCAAGTTGTAGGCTGATTAGCCTTGTACTAATTCTTTAACAAAAATTCACCTTCATTTTTGCAGTTTTTCAAAATTTTAGTGTAAAGCTAGATGATATACACCAAAGTAATTGTGCTGAACATTGAGCAGATCATGATGCGAAAATTAAATTGGCTGAATATTGATTGATGATTAGTTTTGCCGGGCTTAGTAGGAAATTCGATTGGATTATACCTTTGATAAACGCTTAATACTTGACTGTTGGATCACAATGGAATTACTAATAAATGAGAATAGTACTATATTAAACAGCATAATAAATAGTGATGAAAAACTTTAGGAGAAAATTTAAATTGCTTTTCAAATTGCTGATCTGGCAGGCAAAATCTTATAACTTTAACTTTTGAAAAAAAAAAAAATGTCAGTAGAAATTTCGAAATAAACGTCGGGTGTTTTTTTTTTTTCGTGTCTGTAACCGTTTGTAACACTATCACGCATTCTTTTCTAAACCAAACCTCTCAAACAGAGTTTTACGCAATGCGCAAATGATAAATAGATAGTTTGATACATTTCCTGCCTTTTTCACTTCCGCTTTCCGAATCAACATGGAACTTATCCCATCTTTACTTTATCAACAAAAAGAATTCTCGTAAAAGTTTTCGTATGCATATCTAAGTAAATATCTGAGCGTTTTTCGAAGAAAAAGTAGCCATTCGAATAAACAGGATGATGTTTTGATAAATATGATTGTTGTTTTCATGAATCAAGATTATAAGAACACAGTATCAGATGACAATTTTCCCAAGTTAGGTGGATATTGCGTAAATCGAGATACTGTTACAAAGACAGTTGGATGTTACCATATTAACATTAAAACACAATCATATTTACGGGCATTGACAAAATAGAAACATATACAAGCTAATATGAATTTTGATAAAAAAAGGTTTGCCAGAAGTTTGTCAAACGTTGGTCAGGCGTTGGTCAAAATTTGGTCAGACGTCAAATTGGTTTAATAAAATAGAGATTAATATAGTAGGTAAAGAAGCAATTGAACAATTCAATGAGACTGATCACGATTCATCTCTTTGTGATAACATTTTTTTTTTTTTTTTTGGGTTGGGAAATCATCAAATAACTTCTCCCGCTCTGGGTGGAGCAGGAGGGCGTGTCAGACTTTTACTGACTAAAACCCACCCGTGTTCCTTCAGTGGCCCGTATGCCAGGGGCTGTGGTATCTCTTTCAAACGAACCCGCACCCCTGACAGGCATCGGCCCTTGCAGGCCCCATCATTTTTGTGCTGACATCTCTTTGAGGCGCGCGTGGAACACAACGCGCCGTCGACTTGGGCTTGGTCCTTACCGGACAGCGAGCTACCCATTACTCGCCGTCCGCAAGCCCATGCCTACGGTGGCCGGAAATCGGCCTGGGATTCCCGACGCCCAGGGCGTCTCCGTATCCTGCGGCGGCTGGGGTCGCGAGGGCGCATATGCTGCCTCTCCCTCACGTGCGCCGCCTCCCTCTTCGCGAGCATCACTGCTTCGCTGAAGGAGGTGACGGCTCCCCATGCCCTCTCGCTCCGTACCATGGCCTGGACCAGGGCCGGACGCGAGAGATCGCCGCCGCCGATCGCCTCCACGAGGACACGGCGGTGCTCCGCCCAAGCAGGGCAGACCGCCACCGTGTGCTCCACCGTGTCCTCAGGGCGATCTTCGCAGTGGAAACACCCGGGCGTTTCCTCCCGCCCTATCCGAAACAGGAACCTACCGAAACATCCGTGTCCGGTGAGGACCTGCGTCAGGCGGAAGGTGAGGACGCCATGCCGCCTCTCAAACCACTCCTCAAAGAGGGGACTTACCGCCGCAATCGTGGCGTGCCCATTTGTGATAACATTGACTTTGTTTTTCACTAAAAAGCTAATGTAATAACTCGTAAAACTTTACTTTACGACATTGTTTACGATCGCAATAAAACAGTAGGACATCACGTCAAAACAACATCTAGGAATAAAAAATCTGAAACTCTAAGTCACGTAAAATCACAAAATGAAGCTAGACAAAAATATTTCACAATCTATAAGTCTAACAAACTTTCTGAGGGAAACCGTCAGGAACAAGGGGCGAACGAAGAAACTTTGGTAAACTTTGACATAGGTAATGAACTGATGGGCTTATATAACCTTTTGCTTCGCACGGGTCTGAACTACTAATGTGGCAACATGTCAAAACATCGTGGTGTTTTATAGATTTACTAAAAAGAATAACGTCATTACATTTTGTGACTTTTAAATGTCTCATAACTTTATTCTACGCAAATGCACCTTAACATACAATACAAATAATACACATATACATATATGAATTTAGGGATGAGTGCTCTAAGTAAATGATAAGTAAAACTGCATTGAAATCTATTGTGGAATTTAGATGAACAAAAGCGTAGTGTTTCTAAATTAAACAAAGTCGCACAACATCTATGCATGTCTTCTCACAGTCAGACACGAAATGCGGCATTATTTTAGATTAGACTATTCAATATTTATAAAGAAGAATAAATGTATACCATTGAAAAAGATTCCTGGTTACCGTTAAGCTATGATGGATATGTTTGTGCCATATAGAAACAATTGTTATTTAAAATTAATCATTTATTGATGTAACGTATTTAAAAAAAATCCAACGCGAGTGCCAACGATAAGTATTTTATGCAAACCTAATGTATGAGAACTTTTTGAAAAAAGAGAAGAAATATCAAAATAATTATTGATTTCCGTAAATCCATCAATGCTATGAGAAATATTAGAAGCGAACTTAACAGATATTGTTCATTCAGAATGATATCAATTGCAATCAAAGATGACAACAGTTTAATATGACGTGCCAAATCTGTTAACAAACATACCCGAACTTGACACGTATTTGAACTTAACACGCCGTTCATATCAAGAGTTATTTACAAGGGACCATAAGGATGCGTTTCCGATGAGGCGGACGAGTGGAGATGAGCGGAGTTGAGCTGTGAAGATAGCTGCTGTGTGTTTACACTCAAACGGATACAAATGAGACAAATAATTCTGGAAAGCTATAGGTATATCCCGCTTCTCTAAACTTAGCTTTGCTTCGTGCTAATCCGCATGTCTTACCTGACACAGTTCTCTGCTGATTGCTTCCAATGAACTGGTTTGGAGACGGGCGAGATGTGAATTTCAACCAATGTGATTGGTTGATTGACTGCCTTACTGATCTAGTGGTCGCAAGCTCGTCTCTGAGTAAAGTGTTAATGGATTTTCCATCAGGAATTTTTCCAGTAGCAGGCTGGAGAATGATTTTTTGTCTAGTTGATCCCAATAAGATTGCACCGTATCACATGGTGTTGTTCTGTATGTTGCCGGACGTAAAAGAATAGCACTATCCCATTTCTTCCCGTCGGTGTCGTAGAAGGCGACTAAGGGACTGACAAAAAAATGGGCAGCAGCGTTCTCTATGCATTTTACCACCTTACTGCGATCGCCAAACCGCGTGCCAAGCGTGGGGATTATGGCAAAACCCCCCCTTTTGGGGGTGGCCTATGTCCAGCAGTGAACGAATTTCGGCTGAAGTGAGTGATATCACATGGGGCTTAAACAGAACTGGCAAAATGTAGGTGTTACTATAGTTAAACCTCTACCTCACCCTTTGGGAATTACAGGCGTATTCGTATGTAGTATTTGTCGATTTCTGTCGTCTCCTCTCCGCTGTTCTGGTGTCAGTATCACTGGAAACGCAACCTTATACAGAGCCAAGATCTCGGCAAGTTTTGAATTTCAACAGCTTCTAATCTCAAGCTTACTCCTGCCCTAGTTTCAGTTCTTCATTTGACTACTAAAGTGGCACATCGGAACAAACATTTGTTTAACCTACAAACTATTGTTCCGAATCTGCCTGTTTGTGCTTTTGAATTGTATATGTGTACTGTATAGTATCTGGTATACCTAGAGCAAATGTGGTGTTGAGCCATTTTTAAAAATCGTTTGTACATTGATGATGATGGGGACTCCATTTTCCACACGTATACTCCCATTCGGTGCGTTGTGCATGACGTTCGTCGTTCGACGTCGTTTATAAATTTACGTGGAAAATACCAATTTCTCAGGAGAGCTCGGATTGTCAATAGGCTCATCCCCTATTTCATAAGACATGTGAAATTTGGGTGTTCAGTCATAAGCAGTGATAGGAATAGGTAGTGCCTATTTGCCTAAACTTCGAAGAACAGAGACAAGAAACGGAGACTTCCTTAGGACAATATTTTTTTTCCCAGGATTTGGGAAAAATCTTCAGTAAGTTGAAAATGAGCTTTATTTAGATGTGTAAAAGCTATATTTAACTAAACTTGCAACTACCAAATTTTCAGGATTTTCACGTACAATCCCGAAATAAATAATCTAACTTTAATTCATGATTTGATACAACGGTTAGTTGGATCGTAAATATAATTCGAGTACATGAATTAAAGTTAGATTATTTATTTCGGGATTTTACTTGAAAATCCCGAAAATTTGGTAATTGCAAGTTTAGTTAAAAATAGCTTTTACACATCTTATACAGGATAAGTTATTATCCAGTGCGCAAATTTTAACTTACTGAACATTTTTCCCAAATCCCGCGAAAAAAGAAATTGTCCTAAGGAAGTCTCCACTTCTTGTCTCTGTTCTTCGAAGTTTAGGCAAATAGGCACTAGCTTCCTGTCACTGGTCATAAGCAAAAATTCAGAGGTAGCAGGCCCAGGCGGTGTATAGTTCACTCTAAATCCATGGAAAAGGAAAGATCCTCCGATCAGACGGGTATCGTGGCTGGTGCACCCGCTCGATGATTGATGTCGGGACCTTGTAAATACTCGTATGCTATCTTCGCTGTATACTCTGTTTGCGCGATACAGAATTTTGCGTGACGTCAATCTGATGCATAGTTCGTTAGAAGCATTGTAGATGCCGTTACTAATCCTTACTTAATAGGTACTAACTATCTTTACTAATAATATGATAAACGCGAAAGTTTAGACGTATGGATGTTTGTTACTCAATGAAATGGGATACAGATAGATTTTATGCTGGAATAATACATAGGATATTTTTTATCCCGGTTGTACGTTCCCGTGGGATAATTTCCGAAGCCCACGCGGGCGAAGCCGCTGGCAAAAGCTAGTTTTTACAATTATACATATATATAAAAATTAAGCAAGATTCAAAAGCAATTTTCTGATAAACTTTTCATAGAAATTGTATACTGTTACGACCTTAGTATTTTTGTAAAACAAAAGGTCCATTGCAATCGTTGTTTCACGATCACGAGACGTTTTGCTCTTTTATTTTGCGTAACTATAACATGCTCGTGGCTGATACAACTCTGCCTATCCTTTTGAAGTACATAATTATATACGCTTGATGTTATACTTTCCTGTATAATTTTGGTTTGACATTAACAAGTTCGTACCAAACCTTCCTATATTACCTTCATTAGTTATATTGATCCTGTTGACTTTGGAACTACGTGCTACAGCAAGTATTAGAAAGCAATTCAGTAGCTTCGATTAAGAAACTTAGGTGAAGCTTCGTTTAAACGAAACTATGTGACCATAGAATCATAGAAGCAATAAGCCCTATTTCAACACGTAAGGGCATTTTTTAAGTAGTTTGTTTAGAACTCCAACCACCTACGGTTTGTTCTAAAAGTATCAGACAAAAATGTAAACAAATGTGTACGAGCCCGATTGTCGGAAGGTACATTTGTGCGCTAGTACTGAGTGTGAAATGAGACACTTTGATCGTTAATACGTTTAGTTTATATTAAGTACATTAAATCACCGGTTCACAGATTAATTCGGTAGTACAAATTAGTTACACTATCACCAAATACTAGAACTAGGATTAACTATTACATCTGTATTACATTGAGCGAACACAGGAATAAACTGGTACTATTGTAGTTACATTAGAGAGTGAGAACAGGAACAAACTGGGCTCCCCTGGCACGTGCGGAAGTATTTATACAGTATAGCGACGTGTGGGGTTAGGGGGCGGTGGTCAAGAATATCGGCCAATAAGGGTGTAGTCGTACGCGCAATTACCTTATATGGTCGCGTTTTTCGATTTCGCATCGAGATCGGATAGCCAATTACAATTCACTTGCGCTGACATGACACACCCCCACTGTTTTCTTAGAAATTCTAAGTAGCAAGAAATGAGTTAGGTACGTTTTTGTTACGACATCCTGATAATTCGTTCTGTCCTGAACATTCTCCCGTCGTGAATCATCATGGATGGTTCAGTTATTTAATTTGTTACAGGATGTCTTAACATTCACAATCATAAAACTATAAACTATTCACAAACAAAGTAAATGACATTGACATGCACAAAGTTAAATCAAAAAGGCAAAGCGTGTTAACGTTAATTATTAGAATCACTAGAATATAAAATACCATAAGGGAAGAACTAAAGGACGATGTCAAGCCCACCATTATTTAGGGAACGTCTTGTGGTACTAGTTTAACCAGCCTTTTGACAGGTCGTCTTAAAATTCCCCCCTTAGTCTTAATATCTACGGCGCGCACAATGTTGTCACTCCCGGGGAATGTCCTAATAACCAATCCCATAGGCCACGAGTTCCGCGGTAGGTTGCTATCCGCGACGAGCACTATGTCCCCGGTGAGTATTGGAGCACCACGTCCGTGGGGCTCCCGCCGATGCTGCAGGTCAGGCAGGTACTCTTTCACCCATCTCGCCCAGAACTGGTCGGCGAGTCGCTGCGAGGCGCGCCATTGTGCACGCCCGATAAGGTCCTGGTCATTGAAGTCACCAGGTGGCGGGTTCGATGCCGGGCCGTGCAACAAGAAATGATTTGGAGTTAGGGCCTCCGGATCATTTGGATCCACGGAGACGTGAGTGAGTGGTCTGTTGTTCACGGTGAATTCTACCTCAGCTAGCAGAGTCGCCAACGTTTCTTCGTTGGGGTGGCGCTCCCGTAGTGTGCTGAGGAGAGCGGTCTTTACGCTCCTTACTAGTCTTTCCCACGCACCGCCCATGAAAGGTGCGCTGGGAGGTATGAAGCGCCAGGAGATGCGCTGTCGGCTTGCCTCTTGTTGCGTCGACGCATTGATGGACGCTCGGAGCTCGCGGTCCGCGCCGTGCAGATTGGTCCCGTTGTCTGACCATACTTGAGTCGCGGGGCCCCGGCGCGCAATGAAGCGACGCAAGGCCATCACGGCAGACTCCGTCGATAGGCTCGCAGCGACCTCGAGATGTACTGCTCGTGTAGTCAGACAGGTGAACAGCGCTACGTAGCGCTTGTGTACGGCGCGTCCCACGGAGACGTGGAGAGGCCCGAAGTAATCGAGGCCCACGTATGTGAAAGGGCGCTCGTGGTGGGCGAGGCGACAGGGCGGCAGGTCGCCCGTCCGGGGCTCGGGCGGCACGTTGCGGCGCGCTCGGCAGTCCACGCAGCGCGACACGATGGTTCGTGTGGCGGGGCGTAGGCGCGTCACCCAGTAGCGAGTGCGGCACTCGTTGACAGTTGCCTCGACGCCGGAGTGGTGCAGTCGCCTGTGGACTGCGTCGATGAGTAGTTGGGTGATGTGGTGATTCCCATCGAGAATGGCAGGACTCGATTGATGGCCTGAAATGCATTGTGCCGCGCTTACGCGCGACGTTAATTTTAGTAAGTTGTTGGAATCGATATAAACTGATAGTGCCCGTAGTCGGCCAGTTTTTAAGTTAGTGTCACTGAGTTCACCACTGAAACTTTGTCTTTGTATAACCTTTATTAATAATACTTCTGCTTTATTCAATTGTTCAGCAGTCAATTGTATAAATTTAGTGTCACTTAGCACTTTGAGTTTAGCACTCACTGAAAGTTTTGCACTACACTTTTTACTATTCCACGCTGGATCGTATTCCCTATTTTTAATAGTAGATTTATAGTTCACCTGGTCTGTGTTGATTACCATACACTTGAACAGTTCTGCTGCTTGGATGACTCGGGCGGTCGCACGCAGTAGGCGTTCCCACCGGGAGAAGCGTGTGTGGTCGGGAACCGCTGCGGTCGGGTCCGCGCCCGATTCAGTGATGTGGTGCACACGCTCCTCACCGGTGAGCTCGTGGGCTGCCGGCTGCTCTGCAGGCCATGTGTCAGGGTGGCCTCGTAGGAAGTCAGGCCCCCGGAACCACCGATGCTCGGAGTCCAGCTCGCGCGGTACGCCGCGCGTAGCGTCGTCGGCGACATTAAGCGCAGTGGGCACCCACCGCCATTCGTTGAGCTTAGTGTGCTCCTCGACGGCGGCGATGCGATGTGCTACGAACGGGCGGTATGAGCGCGCCCCGTTACGCAACCAGGTGAGGACAGTGGTACTGTCTGTCCAGTACGTGATGTGATGCGGCTTGTAGTAGTGTTCGGCCGCAATCGCAGCACCCAGGCGGCTGCCTAGAACTGCAGCTTGCAGCTCGAGTCGTGGTATTGAGGTGAGCTTCAGTGGCGCGACCTTTGTCTTCGCGGCCACCAGCGCCAGAGTAGCTTGGCCGTCCTCGTTCGCCGCGCGCCAATAGGCGACAGCAGCGTAGGCAGATTGGCTCGCATCCACGAACACATGTAACTCAAAGGGTTTTTCTTTAAAATAAACCATGTACCAACGTGGGATTTTAACAGTTTTTAACCTCTTTAGGTGTGTAGTCCACTCGCCCCACTGTTGAGCGAGATCAGCGTCTATGGCGGCGTCCCAGTTGGTGCCGCGGCGCCAGACTTCTTGTAGTAGTACCTTTGCCCTGTTAGTAACGGGAGAGACGAAGCCTAGAGGGTCAAACAGAGACATCATTATGCGCAGTACCTCTCGTTTTGTTGGCCTGGGTTTTCCAATAAGTGTGGGTGGAAGCCTCGATAGATCTAGATTGAAACCTATGTCATCCTGAGTTGGTCTCCACTCTAGTCCTAGAACGCGTTCGGTAGCCGCGTCTATGTTGAGGCCGAGGTTGTTGTTTGCTGCACCTGGATCTAACGCGTCCAGAACCTCCCTGCTGCTTGACGCCCACTGTCGCAGTTCATAATTAGCTTCCCTATGTATGCGATCTATGTCCTTAGACACTCGCACTGCTTCCTCGGGGGTGTCGAAACTGTCTAACAGGTTGTCGACATAGTGATTTTTAATAATAGATTGACAGGCTTCAAAATGGGAGTGTTCGTACCTGCGAGCGTTGACGTCTTTTACATAGATCGCGGTTGACGGCGAACATGTAGCGCCGAAGATCAGTGACGTCATTCTCCATTTTTCAGGTGGTCCGTCGTCCCGTCTGTCTCCACGCCATAGATAGCGGAGCGCGTCGCGATCTTCAGGACGTATCTTCACTCTCATAAACATCTCTTTGATGTCTGCAGACACGGCGACGCGTCGTTGACGGAAGCGCATTAGTACCCCGGGTAGCGACTGTAACATATCGGGACCCTTGAGTAGGTAGTCATTCAGTGACTTACCTTTTGTAGTCGCGGCAGCGTCGTGGACAATTCGTAGCTTGTCCGGTTTTAGTGGATTAAGTACGGCGAAGTGTGGTAGGTACCACGTGCGCCCCTTTGTAGAAGTAGACGGAGCTGGTTCGGCGTAGCCATTATCGATGAGTGCTTGCATTTGTTTACAATATTTTTCTTTCATGGAACTGTCCCTGTCTAGTTTACGTTCGACACTGAGTAGTCGGCGTAGGTAATGTATTTTCGTAATTATTCGGCATCTCGACGGTATCGCTTTTCCATAGTAGCGGCACTTCATATACCTTATCTCGGATCGTCGTACGTTCCTCTAGAAGCGTGATCGCTCGCTGATCGGGATCGTTAGTAGGTAGTTTAGGCGTGATCATGAGAGACTCCAACATGAAATGATCACGTAGCTGCTGATCCATGCTCTGTTGCTCGGACTCCTCGTGTGTGTTAACATAGTGGACACGATCCGGACGCGGTAGTGACCGACTGTGTGTTCCATGTAGTACCCAACCCAATGTCGTTAATGACGCGACTGGTTGATCGCGGCGGCCGCGCCTTACCTTAGTAGACACGAGGAGGTGCCAGTTGTCTTGGCCGATCAGTATTTTCGGCGACGCCCGCTCGAACTTGAAGTACTCCGCCAGGTCTTGCAGATGTTTGCAGTCGGCGACGTCCTGTCGCGTGATTGCTTGAGCGGATAGACGTAGATCGGCTATAGTTCGAGCGTTAATAACATGTTTATGTTTAGACGGCCCTTGTATGTTAACACGTACTTTACATGAGTCCGGTGACGCCTGTGTGTCTCCGATCGCTTCTATTTGTAGTGGTACCCGAGGTCCCTGTAGGCCCGCTCTGTCGGCGATATCGGCGTCAATGAGTGTGACGGTCGACCCGTCGTCTAGGAGCGCGTGTGTTTGCACCGCTCCCGCCGGTCCGGATATCACTACAGGAATAATTTTTAAGTACGACTTACATGCCTGTTGTATCCACGTCGATGCCACGATTTCCTTTGCAGGTTCATCGGTTTCAGTGTGAGTTTTAGTATCTACATTCACCGGCTCTCTATGTAATAGTGAGTGGTGCATTCGTTCGCAACCTCCCACGCCGCACTTTTTACGATTACACTTATGCACCTTATTACGTAAGCGTAAACACGTAAAACATAGTCCACGCTCCCGCGCTATGTTCCAACGTTCCTCAGCTATTGCTGCATTAAATTGTTCACACTTGGAAATGTTGTGACCCTCTATTAAACATATGGGGCATGTACTCACGTTCTTACGACTACTCTGCGATTCCGCCACGTTGTACGCTCGCGAGCGAGTGGGCGGAGGTTTGTTCGCCGACGGCCGCTGTGCTGTGTCGGACGCTGTAGTCTCCGGCGGCGCATATGGGCCGCAGCGCTCCGACTCCCTGCTTAGGAACCGAGACAATTTCACTAAGTCCGGTTCCTCATATTGTTGCTCAGCGGCGAAGTCGTACCACCGGTAACGTAGTGTAGGTGTGAGTTTTTCGATTGTTAGTTTTGTCGCCTCCGGGTTATACAAGTAATGGACCCGACGTAATGCTTGTAGTGTGGCGACAATGTTGGATACACGGGTACTGAATACACAAATATCTCTAGCATTATCATTAAGACGCGGGAGTGCGCGTAAGCGTTCCAGTTCCGACAACGCAATAGAATCAGGCCGGCTGAATCTCATCTCAAGAGATTTTATAATTTCAAATGGGACCGGGCAGTAAGCTAGTAGGCTTTCGACGGCCTCCTTGGCGCGTCCAAACAGACTCTTCCTGAGTCGTGCTATGTTTTCACAGTCAGTGTATGACGGCGCTGACTCGTCGTACGCCGCCTTAAACATAAGCCACTCTTGGTGTGCCCCGCCGAACCGGGGCAGGTCTAAATGATATCGATAGTGTACCGACGATGACGTACCTGCACGTGCGGCGACAGTGATCGCGGCGGCGAGCTCCGAGATATCTATTGAGTTTGTCTTCGGAGCGGCACTTGGTTCTACCTTAAACTCATGTTTACCCGCCTGTATGCGTGGCTCGTAGGGCGCGGGTGCGCGAGTGTTGTGTGGTTGCGACCACACAGTCGAGTATAGCGGCGCGGTAGCGCGAGCGTGACTCGTTAATGGATAAGCCCATTCAGCTGTTGTCGGTGGCACGACTGTCGCCATCCGACCTTGATTACGGGCCTCACAGAGCCCGGTAATAACCGGCGGCGGCGGCGGTGCGTCGACTCGGTTTGCATATGAGTGTGCAGTACTTACTGCGGCGGTCTGCACTGTCGTAGCAAAAAGTGGTGGACCCACGTGCTGCGAAGGTCTCGTTGGTTCCTGCATCGTTGCTAGTGATTCCGACGTTAGCGGGGCGGTCGCGAGGGGAGGAGGGAAAACACATTCAGCTGTGTCATCGCGCGCGAGTGGCTGGTTAGTTTCCAGCCATAACCCAACTCTTCTGTCCGTTTCCGTTATAACGGTGACCTCGTCCTCGACTTCGTCTTCATCTTCATCCGATTCCGCTTCTAACGTTGCGATGCGGGCGGAAGCGAGCTCAACCTTTAACTCGATAAGCGCTTCGCGAGCACGTGCTAACCTGAGTTTCTTCACGGACGCCTTAGTTCGTGAAGAGCGAGAAGGTTCCTGTCTCTTCTCCAATGATTTCTCCGAAGTTCTGGTAAGTTCGATACTTGACGTGGTGGCGGTAGATTCTTCAGTCGTAACGGGGCGCACGGGCGCGTTATTACCGGCGCGAGCGGCGGGCTCGTTAGCGGGGGCGGCGGCGACCGGTTCGATATCAGCCGCGGCGCGGGCCGCGTGCGCGCGTGCACGTCCCGAAGTTGATCGTGTTACTGGCATTGTTATTATACGACACTAAACGCACTTCACACTCACAATAATATCCGTTTCGAAGGACCATAAATGTACGAGCCCGATTGTCGGAAGGTACATTTGTGCGCTAGTACTGAGTGTGAAATGAGACACTTTGATCGTTAATACGTTTAGTTTATATTAAGTACATTAAATCACCGGTTCACAGATTAATTCGGTAGTACAAATTAGTTACACTATCACCAAATACTAGAACTAGGATTAACTATTACATCTGTATTACATTGAGCGAACACAGGAATAAACTGGTACTATTGTAGTTACATTAGAGAGTGAGAACAGGAACAAACTGGGCTCCCCTGGCACGTGCGGAAGTATTTATACAGTATAGCGACGTGTGGGGTTAGGGGGCGGTGGTCAAGAATATCGGCCAATAAGGGTGTAGTCGTACGCGCAATTACCTTATATGGTCGCGTTTTTCGATTTCGCATCGAGATCGGATAGCCAATTACAATTCACTTGCGCTGACATGACACACCCCCACTGTTTTCTTAGAAATTCTAAGTAGCAAGAAATGAGTTAGGTACGTTTTTGTTACGACATCCTGATAATTCGTTCTGTCCTGAACAAAATGTATCAGAAAACGTAATTGTGGATGCTAAATTAGAGTGCGCTTATTGAACTCTTTAATTTCATTATTTTAATACTGTAGTGGGGCAGGTATATAGGTAAGTAGTAGCCGACATTTAAACACATGATTGCACTCATCATTATGAACAACTTTTACTATGGGAGCAAACCCGAAATCGCGAAAAAAAAATCATATGTTCCCTACATTTTGACGAGTTATGCGAACATAAATGTAGGGAACAGCAGATTTTTTTTTCGCGATTTCAGGTTTGGTTCCATAGTCAAAAGTTGTTCATTATGATGAGTACAATCATGTGTTTAAATGTCGGTCACTAATTATCAGTCACCCTAAATATAATATTCAAATTATAATTTAAGATTACCTCAAAGATGTTTTTCATGAGACTCTTTTAATAAAGATTGGTACTTGACAGCTCTAGACAGAGAGGTGGAAAGAGAGAAGGGAGGTCTTTGCACGGCAGTGGTACCTAAATGGCAGATAAATAAAAAAAAATAGGTTAACTTTATTGCTTTGATGTTAGTCGATGATTTGTCAATTAGAATTAAATAATTTTGTTTAAATAACATTATTAGTTGGACGAGGTGGTCAAATGAATAGTTATAACGTTCTAAATACAGATGAATATGTTACTTATTCTCGTTATTGAGAAATTGCGGAAGAAATTAATCTGAACTTTTACTATGGGAGCAAACCCAAAATCGCGAAAAAAAAATCATCTGTTCCCTACATTTTGACGAGTTATGTGAACATAAATGTAGGGAACAGCAGTTTTTTTTTTTTCGCGATTTCAGGTTTGGTTCCATAGTAAAAGTTGTTCATAATGATGAGTACAATCATGTTGTGTTTAAATGTCGGTCACTAATTATCAGTCACCCTATATTTACTATCCAAATTATAATTTAAGATTACCTCAAAGATGTTTTTCATGAGACTCTTATAATAAAGATTGGTATTTGACAGCTCTAGACAGAGAGGTGGAAAGAGAGTAGGGAGGTCTTTGCACGGCAGTGGTACCTTAATGGCAGATAAATAAAAAAAAATAGCTTATCTTTATTGCTTTGATCTTAGTCGATGATTTGTCAATTAGAACTAAATAATTTTGTTTAAATAACATTATTAGTTGGACGAGGTGGTCAAATGAGTAGTTATAACGTTCTAAATACAGATGAATATGTTACTTACGAGTATTCTCGTTATTGAGACATTGCGGAAGAAATTAATCTGAACAGGTTTTGTTTACACTTTCATTATATAATTTTGGAACAGACATTATGTAGGTTGGGTAATGTAAATGAATGTAGGTACCGTAGACACGCCAATAGCTTGCACATTGTGTATCCTACTAATATTTTAAATGTGAAAGTCTGTATGTTTGGATAATTATTTCAATTTTTTGATGTTTCAATCACGCAAAACCGGCTGAACGGATTTGGATGAAATTTTGAACACAGATAGTTTGTTTTCTGGAATAACACATAGGATGCTTTTCATCCCGATAGTACGCTCTCAGGGGATAATTTTCGACCTCCACACGGGCGGAGCCAATGGCAAAAGCTAGTCATTTATATTTATATATCTAAAACACAAACATTTTAGATGCTGTTTGTGACAGAGTTGTTCTTTAAAAACACCGCAACGAATTAATATGAGAGTTTCACCATCGTTTTAAAACTGTATTAAAGCAAAGAAATCTCAAAGTTTTGTTAATTCGCATAAAGCGTACGAACCAGGGTTGCTAGTCCGTTGTAAATACAAGTTCAGTGAATCATGGTGTTTATGAAACGGATTATGTTTTACTTAGCACAAACACGTACAAAATGGAGAACCAAAGTTTTAAAACACGGTTCCAAATGGCGTCTCCATTTAATTATAATTATGAATATTCAAAGTTATCAGGTATCAAATTAATTCTGCTTTACGATTCTAAATGAAAACCAGTTCCCAGAAATCATTCACAAGCTTACTCCTTAAAATTTTACGACTAGACAATATATCAAGATGAAACAAATTCAACGATACAAAATATAATTCTGAAGACATTACCTAAATATCAGAACCTCACCTTTGACACAGCCATCTCATTCAGTTCCTTTGTCAAAGATTATTAGCTTTTTGAAGTACTTTGTAATAAACGAGCGACTGACACCACAGAGTTTGTTGGTTATTTATTCAGCAATTATAATGCTGTAGCTGATATTAATTTTTGGGATGTTGTTTTTGTAAATACCTATAAGTTTTAAGTTAGGTTAGGTTAGTTAGGTTAGGTTTAAGTTTGTTTTGTTTGGGGAGGGGCTTGTGGCTAAGTAACAATAGCTGCGCGGGTCGATCGATCAGGTTAAGCTACGCTTACCGCGGTTGGTCCGTGGATGGGTGACCATCTTTACATACCAAGACCCCTCCGTGCCTCGGAAAGCACGTTAAGCCGTTGGTCCCAGCTGTCATTTGTGGATCTTTGACAGTCGTTACGGGTCGCCAGAAGCCAGAAAGTCTGACAACCAGTATTACCCAGTAACTGGGTTGTGGAGGTCAGATAGGCAGTCGCTCCATGTAAAATACTGGTATTCAGCTGCATCCGGATAGACTGGAAGCCCTCATTGAGAACAGTCGTGGCACAGTGGTAAAGACCGCGACTTACCAATTGTAGGTCGTAGGTTCGAACTCAGGCAGGCGCTTTACTTTGTATAAATAATTTCACCACCACTCATCTCAAAAACGGTGAAAGAAAACAACGCGAGGAAACCGTGTCAATACCTTAAACCAAAATATCAAAGACATTTGACATCTACCGACCTACACTGGGCCCGCGTGGTTTATTACGGACCACTCCCTCTCACCGAGAAAATGCCTGTGTTCCAGCAGATGATATAAGCTGATTATAATGATAACCACTATCATGAGATAAGGGAAGGAAACTCCAAGGGGTCAGCGCCACACGTTACCATTCTTCCATTCTCTCCTATCAATCACCACGCTATCTGTCAGGGGTGCGGGTTGTTCGAAAAAGATACCGCTGCCCCTGGCACACAGGCTACTGAGGGAATACGGGTGGGTTTTAGACAGTAAAAGTCTGACATGCCCCCCTGCTCCACCCAGAGCGTGAGAAGTTATTTGATGTTTTTCCACCATCAAAAAACAAGAAAACAAAAAAATATCACGCTATCGTTCACTCACTTTGCTGTCATATTATTCCACATAAATTACATCCATATTTTTTATAAATATGACGATAGTAGAAAAAGGATCCATAATCTAATCAGAAGTACGTAGTTGCAACACCTAGTTCCCAGTGCTACGAGTAGTGTCCTATTTCGCTAATTATACCCGGTTCAATGAATTCACTGCAGCAATTTGCTAGCCGTGTCTGTACTTAGAAGATGCAGTGATTGATTTTACCTACTGAATTTTGAAACCCTGATATCTGTTCAAGATAATCTGCTGCATATGAGCTGAGCTGTGATTGGTTAAACACAACCAATTAAATCAGTTGGAAACATATGAAATGGAATAGTTTTTTAAAGAGTGGAGTTGAGTTTAAAATAAATAATATTATGTCAGTGATAGATTACGCATAACACTTTCAGTAATTGCAAACTTTGCCAAGATATTTTTTTTTTGGTTTATGTTAACTTAACTCTTAAACGTTTTTTATTTAACTAAAAAAACAAAACACAAAAATAATAACAACCAACATAACATGAACTTCAACTCTTAAAAAACAAAAGAAGGCCAATTCTCGTAATTAAAAACGGTCGCAGTGTCATCTCGGCGACAATCGAATTTCAAAAATTTGACAAAAATGTATGGAAACTCGAGGTATTTTTGACAGATTGACACTGAAATCAGACTTAACGTTCTTAAAATTACCAGAATTGTCTCTAAGATCTTAAACACTGTTTCAGAAACTCATTTTTTTTTTTTTTTAAAGCCAATGAAAACAACAATTCTCCTTAAAATGACGGCTTTGATCTTCATAATAAGTCGCGTCAATAACAAAAGAAGTGTCACGATCAGACTTAAGAAGATTCTATTAGAAAAACTTATTTTTCAAACCAATTTATGTTTACAACCTTTAATATTTGCGCTCTTAATAAAATATCTGCGCCGAAATTTATTGGCCAATAAACTTGCTAGTCGTCACACAAGCAATTTAATCTTCTGCCGTTGATAGGTCCACGAATTGTAATAAAAACTGGATTAATGTTTGGCGAAAAACTCTAACGTAGCCGAAGGTATCTTAGCTATCTCCAGGGAAAGATTTTGGTGCGAAAAGCAATAGAAATTTACATAAAAGATTTAGTTGGGAAAGAGTAATTTTGGACGTTTTTTTCCTTATGGCTTGAACGGAATTCCGATGGGAGAGTGCGTCAAGATTGTCGCACTTTTAAAGGTTTCTCTATAGCATGTTTGGTTTAGGAATTACACTTTCAACGTTACAGTTTTGTGAAGAAACAAAAGTTTCAACTATAACATTTGCTACAATTCCGTCAATCTTGTTTCAAATGGAGTATAGGTGAAAAAGTGTCATTATAAAAAAATTACGTTAGTAATTATGTACCTACATAAAATGAAACACGTCTGCCAACAAACTGCCTTGCAGTTTGGCAGAGGAGAAGGTACTTTGTCAAAATAGTGCTGTAAATAAACACTTTTTCATTTTTTTTACTCTTAATTAGTGGTTGTCATGGCAATCATGTCATTTGGTTTAAATAGGTTTTTATATTTTATTTATCCATTAAATAAGTAGATTATTTTATGTTTTGTGAATGTGAAAACGTTCTAGTCCTTGTAGATTGTAAATTTGTAGCCCATTTTCTTTTTTCTACTTGTTGACAGGCGTGCACTGTTCTCCCATACCTATTAAACACAGTCATTTGAAAACATTGTAAAAGCCAATTATGTTCAAATTAGTAACCGTGGCTGCAGTTTCTTCGGCGCACGAGAGGTAGAGGCAGTATGTACGCCCTCACGACCCTAACCTCCGCAGGAGACGCCCTGAGCGTTGGGAATCCCAGGCTGATTCCCAGAACACCGTAAGTGCACCGTAGATGATATCAGCACCAACTGGTGGGGTCCTCAGGGACCGATGCCTGCCAGGGGTGCAGGTTGTTCGAAAGAGATACCGACACGGGTGGGCTTTAGTCAGTAAAAGTCTGACACGCCCTCATGATCCACCCACAGCGGGAGAAGTTATTTTATGATGTCCCAGTCTGAAACAAACAAAAATACTGTAGTTTCTTGCCGGCTTCTAGTTTCTTTTCCATAGGAAAGGACCATTTGGAAACGTGCACCTGGCTTCTGACGTTTCAGAACTGCGCGCACGTTTATATGAAATAGAATATATTTGATTTGCTTACAATACATCGCCAATATTAGCCCTGTAAGGACCAGCGGTGGTCCAGTGGAAACGGCCGCGACTTACAAGTAGTACATCGTAGGCTTGAACCCAGCCAGGCGATTTACTTTGTTTACTTTATTTCATCACCACTGCTCTCAAAACGGTGAAGGAAAACATCGTGAGGAAACCGCCATTTCCTAAAACCAACATTTTTAAGACATATGACATCTGCTTATCTGCACTGGGCCCACGTGGTGGATTACGGCCCACTCCTTCTCACAGAGAGGAGGCCTGTGTCCCAGCAGTGAGAACATTATACTTAGGCTGATTATATGTATAACCTCATTACCGACATCTTAGAGGTAAAAATATATTTTAACTAGCTTTCAGTACCGGGTTCGCCCGCGCGGAGGTCGAAAATTATCCCACGGGAACGTACCTACTGGGGCAAAAAAAGTATTCTATGTGTTAATCCAGGTTATAAACTACATGAGTACCAAATTTCATCCAAATCTGTTTAGCGGTTTTTGTGTGATTGAGTGACAAACATAAAAGCATCTAAAAATCCAAACACACAAACTTTCACATTTGTATTATTAGTTGGAATTTAATTAAACATGATGTTTACCCGTAGTGGAATTTGTATCTTGATTAAATTAAAACAACATCAGCAAGCTTAGCAGGACGTTTTCTATTTCTACGAAGAATAGACAGTGCTTTTCAATACAAAGTGACATTTCGTTTCTCCATTTTAGACATCGCACGGTAGATATCCTTTTACAATCTGTCTTTTTGTCTTTCGCTTCTAACTATCTTTGAGGTCCTTATAAATGTAGACTATTTCAGAAGAATATTCATTTCCCAAACTGTCAAAATTACACTGACAACAAACTTTCTACTCGATGGCCACAAAGTATATACGATTATCTACAAAATCATGGTTCGTTTAGAA
Source organism: Polymixis flavicincta (assembly GCA_949987655.1). Taxonomy (NCBI): domain Eukaryota; kingdom Metazoa; phylum Arthropoda; class Insecta; order Lepidoptera; family Noctuidae; genus Polymixis; species Polymixis flavicincta. The sequence goes on along the minus strand of OX465195.1, from coordinate 9,838,724 downwards.
CGCAAAACTGTGATAATTAATAGAAAAACATAGCCATTTTCTCTAAGTGTACATCATCTAGTTAATAATCATGTCTATTCTTCCGTCGACAAATTTGTGCTCGTGCTAACCCTTCTGAATCTTCTAAGTCACTAATTATTGTAAGTATTCGAAAATAAGTCATAAAATTTCCTTTTTTTTTTTTTTTTGGTATTGGCATCTCGCAGTTGACCTTGAGAGGCCGTGACTGCTCAACCGGACTTTCCTGTGAAGGTTTTTAGGAATCTAAAAGCCTCCAGCCAGGGCGTAAACCTACTTAAACCTAAAACGACTGCGCACTGAGGGCACCCCCTGTGGGGTACGAACCTCGGCTCAGGGAGGCGGCTGGCGGGGGGGGGGGGGGGGCAGCTAGTACTATCAGGGACAGGCTGGATCAAGTTGTTTTCATGATTATTAGACGGGGAATTTAAAGCTACTGGCTCAGCTGCGGGCTGGCGCATCAACGAGCAAGGGACGGTCGGGTATAAAATTTACCAGATTCCAGAAATATATAAGGAAAGGGAATGTGAAACCATACAAGTAATGTGACGTCTGTTCTCCAAATAATTAATTATCTAATATCATCATATTTATTTTGGGTTCGCCTTAATAGATACTAATAAGCATAACATTATTTTAAATACATAAAAGGCTACCAAATAGATATTATTCCCTAAATATCTGCCTAAAGAAACCGTAATAATTTCAATAACCTCCAATTTATTATTTTTATTATGTGTTTATTGCATTTTCTAGCTCAATTTCATAGAGGGCTAAGATTAATAGCGTAGTCTGTGGGTGAAATATAAATAATGCCCTTTTTATAATCTAGAGGTTCACAGATACCCTTCATTTTGTAAAAAGAAAGCTAGGATTATATAGGACTGCCTTCGAGTTAAACCAAACTGTAGTCATACTGTTAAGAGATGCTCCGGGATCAAAATAGAAGATAGATAGAATACTCTTTGCATTTTTTTTTAAATAAATACGGAAAAGTTCTTTAAATAAATGCTTAATGTATGTTACGTGGCAGAGTAGGTACACTTTACAGTTTTCATAAAGTCACACTGAAACCTGAGAGTAGAGGTAGCCCTGTGGTATCGGTAAATATAAGTGGTATCGGTAATGATAAATGTCGGGTTACTTTCTGTAAATTATTTCATCACCGCTATTTTCAAAATGGTGAAGGAAACCATCGTGAGGAAACTAGCATGTCCAAGGTCTAAAAATTCGAATACTTGGTACATCGAACAACCCGCACTGGGGCCGCGTGGTGGCTTGCAACCCACTCCCTCTCACTTTCTTCACACTTCCCCTCCTTCACACAGGGAGTATGAAAGAGGGCTCACAGAGAAGATGCCTCAGTTCCAGCAATAATGGTACTGGGAATGACAGTACCTGGTGATTCGAATTTACGGACAATTAAAGTTGGTAGTCAATTTTCTAAACAATTGATTTCCCCGACTTCTTAAAATAAATCACCGGTGAAATGAAAAGAAATGTTTATTTATGTAAGTAGATCTTTTTTTCACACTTTGACACATCAATATTTTAAAACAAGATGGCGTCTGTGCCATGCCTGAATAGTCCCTTATTGAAGAAAGAGCCGTTTTGTAGCTTTGAGCTGACCTATCCTAGCAGACGGCATACATGGATCAGTCGTCGTGTAGTCAAACGTTTTTTAGAGAGCTCAACGACCTACGAGCGAACGAGATATAGGTGGAGCCACCTATAATATCTCGTTCGCTCTTAGACTACGCCATGAATAGTTCACATATTACTTATTCTATCCATACTATACTTTCTAAATTAATATATCACATACTTACAATGAAGGAAAACATTGTGAGAAAACACGGAGTTTAATGGTCTGAATGGAAATGAATGGGACAATTTCACGTTGAAATTATTATTACCTATCATAAAAGAGAAATATTAACCAATCATATTTCTGGCTCGATTTATCAAAAATAGAAATTAATGCGTGTATTTCTAGATCTTTGCTTCCTCGAAAATAAATATTTCAATAAATATTTTCGCATATTTTGACATTTTGCCAAATCTTTCCATTCGTTTTCATTCAGGCCTACTTCTTAGAAGTTAGTCCAATGATCGTTAAGTAATTTGGCAATAACATTATTCTCACTAAAGGAATTTATTTCCAAGAAGAATCCTTTCACCATTGGGAATAGTAGACGTGAAAACATTTTCCGAATAAGTGTTGGTTGTGAGCCTGAGAAACGGCTAACACGTCCAACTAACGCTACAGGGCCTAGAGACAAAATACATTTCTGTTAGCGTTCACGCCAAACGCTACGCCAAAATGTATGGGAATGACATTACCTGCGGAAAGAACACGACGTAACCTTTCCGCAGGTAATGTCATTCCCATACATTCTGGCGTAGTGTTTGGCGTGAACGCTAACAGAAATGTGTTTTGTCTGGGCCTGCAGGAGTGCAAAACCCCTTCCCGGTACGGGAAGGAAGTGGCAAAATATAAGGATGGACTCTTACGAGGGCATGTAATGGGAATTAATGAATTGGTATAATTATTATTATTGAAAGTAGCTTCTACTCGACACTTCGTTCCCGTAAAATTTCATATTTAAACATAAAATATCCTATGACTCTCAGAAATAGTGTCGCTGTAGCTACAGCGTGAACGGGTGCTGCTTGTGGTGACTGGTCGTCTTGCTGACCATGGTTTTGTTAATGTTAATAGTATTAACTTTTTATTAATTTAATTCCAAAGGTCCTGGTTTAACTTTTGTTACTCCAAGTTATAGCTATATTAACATAATGCAGAATAGCATATGTAAGCGGGCATGCCCATTATACCTGAAGGCTTTATTTAGATTGTAATTTTGCGTTTCTTTATTATTTATTATTACATGAGTACTTATAGTTTTCAATGTTTTGTTGGTATATTGGCATGTGCTAGCTGACATATGGCAAATTTTATGTTTTTTTTTGTGTTTATTTATTTAAACTTCTCTCACACAAATAAGGTACAAATGCGGACTTAATGCCTTAGGCATTCTCTACCAGTCAACCAAGGGTGGTGAAGAGATTAGATGGCAGGTGCTTAGGTTGAGAAGAAATTTCATTTAAAAAACAATACAGATAATATTATTAAAGAATTATAAATAAGGTAGGTACATAAATAGGTTATAAACTTATAATACACATACAAGCATACATATCTACTATAATATATACATAAATTTAAATATATATATAATATATTATCAAGAGAAAGAGACGTTTTGATAACTCTACGCTATTCGTTATGAAAATACCTATGCAATTTCCGCCATGCCACGGAAAGCACGTTAAGCCGTTGGTCCTGGCAGTCATTCGTCAGTCATTGTATTCGTAGTCATCAGCTGGTATGGGTCGTTAGAACCCTGAAAGTGTGACAACCAGTTCTACAAAGGGGCAATACCAGTAACTGGGTTGTGGAGAGCAGATAGGCAGTCGCTCAATGTATAATACTGGTATTCAACTGCATCCGGTATGACTAGAAGCCAACCCTAACATGGTTGGGACAAAGACTAGGCAGATTGTAACTAGGCAAAATGTAACGGTGAAAATATTAGAAAATTAATTATCCAACTGCTACGAAAATCTAAAACTCGTACACGGCCGGGACTAAAAAACGCATCAAACTATTATAATTCAAAGTAACAAATAACCAACAGCGGCGCGAGCTTGAAATTTGAATTTCAATGGCGGCTGAGGTACCTACCTCTTCCATTAACAAAGGCAAAGGCAATCAATGGACCAAAACAGCCGATCTATACGTTATTATTCTTATATCTACCACAAAATGGATAAGCCTACAGAAGGTCGGCTCCATAATACGTGCGAAAATAGGCACACATGGACGCGTACGTACGGCGATCAAATCAAATCAAATCAAAATATTTTATTTCATATAAACCTGCATGGGCACTTATGAAACGTCAGAAGCTAGGTGCACGGTTCCGGTAATTGTTGCTTCCTATGGAGAAGAGTCGGCAAGAATCTCCACGGTTACTCAATAATTGGCTTTAACAATGTTTTCAAATTACAGTGATAATAGGTATGGGAGAACAGTGCAGGCCTGATAATAAGTACCATCGATCTCAAACAAACGCCAGTCATTAGTGAGCTTGCACTCGCTGTAAGTGAAGCAAGTCTATGTTTAAGCGTGCGTTTTCGCTCGTTGTATGAAATCGACCTTCTGTACTAATCTATTTTGTACCTATATCTACCCTACTGCCTTTTGTTCTGCGGTATTAATAAGGGCGTCGTTTTTGCGTTGTCATTATTGATCGCGTAAATTCTCCCAGTCATACCTCTAATGTCTGGTCAGCTGTTTTTGTCTTTTACGTGTGTATCTTTTGCATTACGTAAGGTGGACTAGAGAATTCTTCACATTGATGAGACAGTAATTTGACTTTGACCAGCTTGAATAGAGAGAGCTATCTTTCTGGATTTGGAACCAACTTTTATATGGATTGGTGGAAGTTGGGATCAAAAGCCCCCCCCCGTACTGCCTCATTGGTTTAGTGGTCACAAGCGTTACTGCTGTGTATGAGCTCCTGGGTTCGGTTTTCCGGTCGGTCTCAGTGTTAGTTATTTATTTACTCATACATAAGTTAATTCGTTTTTCCCTCAGATTATACACAAACAAAAGCAGATAGACCGCGCGGAACACCAAGAGTGAGGCCAAAAACCAAATACTAATTCGTCGCATTGCATGTAACATAAATTGCGCCGCTTCGTGGCGTTCTAACTCAGTATTGAATCAGTATTTGATTTTTTGGTCACACTCTTGGTGTTCAGCGCGGTCTATCTGCCTTTATTTATTTTTTTGATCTCCAACAGAGGCTACACAATTACATGCAAGTTTACATTAAGCAGAGACAAATACAGTGTGTGCTTCCAATTATACGAGAACACATCATTTACTTGTATTAAGTTTGACAATTTAAGAAAAAAAAAAAAAAACAATATACTAAAATCATACATAAAGGAAACAACGTTAATGACTTAAGAATTCAATAACAAAAATAATGTAAATGAACAGTTAGAAAAAACAATATCAATATAAGACAACACATAAAACTAACCAAATGTTACGACCTATATACTATGACTCTAATGTCTTTTTTAAACTTTGATAATTTGCATGTAACATCCAGTTTAACGGTGGTAACGGCCGCGACTTACGAGTTGTAGTTAGTGAGTTCGAACCCAGACAGGCACTTTACTTTGTGTAAATTATTTCATCACCACTGCTCTCAAATCGGTGAAGGAAAACATCGTGAGGTAACCGGCATGTCCTAGAACCAAAAATTCGAAGACATGTGACATCTACCAACCCGCACTGGGCCCGCGTGGTGGATGACGGCCCAATCCCTCTCACAGAGAGGAGGCCTGTGTCCCAGCAGTGGGAACATTATAAGGCTGATGATGATGATGATGATGATGATCCAGTTTGTTACGCTTTGATAATTAGTTATACTTTGTTTTATAATATGAGGTTTAAAACAATTTTCTCAACAGCAGCCCGTAGTCTGGATTTGTGCCCAGTTGATGGCAAAAGGCTCGTCCCTATTACATGTGAACTTAAACATAACTGGCAAAATGTGGGTATATCTACTTCTGCCTTACCCTTTAATGTTCACGGTGGAGCATATAGTGGAGGTCGGCCCGGCTTGGGCCGAGCACCGCAGTGTCCTCGTGGAGGCGATCGGCGTCAGCGATCTCTCGCGTCCGGCCCTGGTCCAGGCCATGGTACGGAGCGAGTGTGCATAGGTAGCCGTCACCTCCTTCTGCGAAGCAGTAATGCTCGCGAAGAGAGAGGCGGCGCACGTGAGGGAGAGGCAGCATAATATACGCCCTCGCGGCCCTAGTTGCCGCCGTGGGCGTCGGGAATCCCAGGCTGATTCCCGGCCAAATCATTTATTTCAAATAAACCAATTAAAGGCACTTTTGAATTGTCAAGGTCGGTGAGTTAGAAAGATGAAGCTAGTTGCCCATTCCAAAGCGTAGGTATCTATGGAGAAGAACGGGCAAGAAACTCCATGGACACTCTTTTAAAATCAAGATTTTGTTACAAAAAGTTGGTTACATCATTATGTTGAAATTATCAATGTGAGAACGATGTAAAAAGTGCACATTAAAAGCGTCCGTAATTAAAATAAAATGACAGTTAAAATAAGCCGTGGGAGCTAAGAGATGACCAGTCCCTACTGGCGGCGCCCGTTCACGGACATGACGTATGCATCAGCACCATTCAGCTCAACCATTTTGAAGGGAACTTAATGATCCAACACACACGCCACCACCAGCGAGACATTTGAGTGAGCATGACATACTCTCAGCTGCCAGGGCACATTCAAGTCAATGAAAGACGTACCCTGTAAATGTTTGCTTTATAGTAGGAACATAGTGCTCACACATATGCTATGCAATTATACAATACAAAAATTTGAATTTATACAATGCAAAGATATCTAGCTTTTACAGTCTTCAGCAGCTCCAACAATGTTTTCAATGTTATTCAATTTAGTTTAAGCTACCTTGTGGAGCAGGACAAGCAGCGTTTAGCCACCGTAGGCGTGGGCTTTATGATAATAAGTAGTGACTTATCAATTGTTGGTTCAGTTGGTTTAAGTTAACTTGATATCGCATCGTTAAGGTGGCCTTTTATGTTGGGGATGAATTTCATGGCAATCAAATATTATTTTTTAGGCTTGACTTTTTCTTAAAATAGTCTGAATCTGCTTTCAATTCATTTTTCAAAAATTTTGTTGAAACAATATTAATTCATCCTTGGCGGATTTGTTCCACCCTCTGCTGAATATTATAGGCCTCCTCCCTTTTGTACCATGTTTCCCTGACCTATCTTAATTTATTGCCATCTTCCAAATAATATAACTTAGAAAAGAGTGAGAAATCTCTCAATTTATAATGTTGTATTTTTGACTGGTGCCCACAAAGCGTCTCCGCTTGTAACTCTTAATTTGTTCAAAAATTTATTATTACAACTTCGAAAGAGTTTGTAAACAATCAAGCCAGTGTAAAATATTTTTCAAGTTAATTAAAGTTTGTGATATTAAAATCTTCTCATTTTATTCCTACTTTCACCCAGTTTCTCGGTTTGTGTGGTGTAAATAACAAGTTGCACGTGATTTTTTACCACAACATAATAATATCTAAATTTCTTTAAGTGGTTCCCAGCTCGCTCGATGCATTAAAAACATTTGTCTCACATCTTGTCTCATTTTATAGACTATTAGGTTGACAGTCATGTCACGACATCCATATTGCAATTATTTTTATACACATTTAAACATCATGGATACAAATGACAACAATAATTCGAAAAGAAGGAGGTTATCAATTCGACGTTTATATTTTTAAAATGTATTTTCGGACACAACTCTGTCAAATATTGACGAATTTTTAAAATTATTTTCTTGTTTGAAAAGGGGTTTATTCCGAAATAGTCCCATATAAATTTCATACAGATCTGATGATGAGTTTCGGAGACAGCCATCGGAACTCTTCAAAAAATGACAGCAAATCAACCGCGATTGCTGCTATCGCATAAATATGCAATGTTTTGACCCCAAAGATGATGAAATTTCGAATGAGAATATACGATAACTAAAAAGAGAAAAATAAAAACTTGTTTCCAAAAACAAAACAACCGACTTTCAGAAAAACACTACATAGCGAAAAATAACTTAAATTTCTGAAGTCGGTGTTGTTTGTCAAGATAGAAGATAGAAGTCGGTTGTTTTTTTTTTTTTTATAATATCATATTCATTATTCGTTCGCGGGGCGTACGAAGATAAGTGAAAACCAAAAAAAAAATTATATTATCGATAGAATTATATCTACCTACTTAGCATTGTTCAATAGAAAAGCCAATCAGGTTTAACTAAAAATGCATTGACAGTTCTTTGCTGCAGAGGGTGACTCTCTTGGGAGCGAACATTGGCACACGACTGTAGGAGACAGGGGTTGAACATGGGTTTAAGAGGACGATTGATTTGATTCGGCACGTGCCTGTAGAGATGGCTGGGACAAGTTACGTAGACAAAGATAATTGTGATGAAATTCACTTTGAAAGAATGCTAAAGCACGAACAAGATGGTAAAAAATAAAATTTAATCCTTTAAAATGGATGAAATGGTAATCAATAAATCACATCTAGCATCTGCGTGACCATTTTGTTCGTTTACGCTAGGCAACAAATTTTGTTAGGGTTTTCACCATCATTAAAAGAGTTAATTCCAGTAATTAATGTTAAAAATACATATATACTAAACACACACATAATAAAGGAAACTCAATGTTTTCTTGAGCAGTAGAAACTGTACGAAGCAGAAACGAGTAGCTAGTTTAAAATGTAATCGTAAAAATCAAACTGTTTGCAGTGAAATAGACAGTTCACAAAGATGAAATATAGTAGACGATAATATTAGAAGATTCATTGTTACAGATCCGATTATTTTCAAAAAAGATTATGATATTCCTTTATATGAAGATATAGCAACGAAAACTCTTGACTTACACCACACAATGTTACGCAGGGAAAATGTAGCGAAATGATTTGGCAAGCGTCCAAACCTCTGCTTCCTACAGCCTTTGGATTTGTCGTCTTTATTATAGACTTTACTTCTTGCAACTGGTTCGTATAGCCTTTTGAGGTAAATGTTAAGTACGGATCTGAATTTATTGCTGGGTTTGGGGATGCTGAAACTATTAGTTCAATGACTGGCTATTGATTTATGATTGAGGTCAAGTTTACCATGAGCGACCTTAGGTTTTATTGGTTTAAGGATTTTCTTTAGTATTTTTAGAAGAGTCTGTGCTAGTTCAGAATGTGTTCGTTAATATGGTTTTACCACAGCATGAGCTACTTTTCATATAATTAAAGTTCGTGAAGATATTATGTAAGAAGAAACTTTTATATCGTGGATTTAATATAATCCACGTTACGGTCATCATAATCATCATTTCAATTTCAATTCAGCCGACAATTGTCCACTGCTGGACATAGCCCTCCCCCAAGTTCCATCACTTCGACTGGTTCTGTGCATCCTTCATCCAGCGGACTACTGTGGCCCTCACAAGGTCATCGGTCCACTTTGTGGGTAGCCTTCCAACTTTACGTCTTCCGGTACGCGATTGCCACTCCAGAACCTTTCGGACAACCGTTACGGTCATAGTTTCTCTTAAAATAACTGGTAAGGAACCAAAGTTTGGAAAGGTTTTATTCAAAAGATAAAATCAAGTTAACGGTTTGTGATATTTATACTTCTGAATTAAACTTCTTTCATCTCTTTGTTATTGGGTGAAAAATATTTCACGCGCTTGTGGTAATATTTCTCAAATCATATATTTTAAACTGTTTTATTAAAATCGTCAGGTTTATTCTTACGATCAGTCTTCGTATGAGCTGTAAATTTTATTGAAAATTTATACCCGTCATATAAATTACATACCCGCGAAAATTTCTGAATCACAAAAAGCAATTTACACTATAAATTGCAAAAAGGATACCGAAGTGATAGATTTAAAAGCCTAGGCAGGGTAAAAACCTCTTTTAATTATATTTCCCTAAATGGTGGTTCGTGATTTACATTTTCATTTCTTTCTTTCATGATTTATTAAACTGTGGAGTAGTTTTGTTGATTAATGGCCGAGCTTTGTCAGTTCGCAAAAATCTTTGTTTTCAGTGGTTAACCAGATTTTGATTGCTGGTAGTCGGTGCGTGCCCTCATTATTTTTCGGTCATTATTACACTGAATATTTTTGAAGTTAATTTTATGTTAATCTCTTTTTACTTCTTTGTTTTAAATCTAAGTTGGTCCATTAAGCTTGGCATGAATAATTAAATTAGATGGTTCTTAAAGCCAGGCAACAACTTGTGAAGTAACGGCAGTTTAATGTTCAGGTTTTAAATTGTTACGTGATCCATGTCTTTATATCTTAATTCTGGTAAGCGAATATCGCATATTATACCATTTGTAGTAGAGGTTGTCATGAATTATATTATATGATTCATCATCATCATTTCAGCTGAAAGACATCCACTGCTGTACATAGGCCTCCCTCAAAAGGAGGTGGTTTGCCATAATCGCCACGCTTGGCAGGTGAGTTGGCGATGGCAGTATGGTGGTAAAACGCATAGAGAACGCTGCTGCCCATTCTCTAGTAAGTCCCTTAGTCGCCTTCTACGACACCCACGGGAAGAAATGGGATGGTGCTATTCTTTACGTCCGGCAACACACGTTACACTCGGATACACACTCCAAAAATTGCAGGATTGCCAGACTTTCTTTTAATAGAATGTGAATCTTATCGACTCGGTTAACTTTCTTATGGCTTGGTCTATTCTCAATAAATGGATGAATCCCTTCAGCGTGAAGACTGAATTCAAAATAGCCATGTTTAGTGTCAGTGTGTGAAGTCGGTTTGTGAATGATGATGATGATGATATAAATTATATTGAAAATCACGGTACAATTATTGAGATAAAACCATCAAACACTCTACTCACTCCAAAACCTTCAAAATTGAACACAAAACAAGGTAGAAACAGTTTAAACGAAGCAATAACGTTGGCTCTGAGCCCCAATGTTGTGCACATATAAATTACATCAATTAATATAAGGGTGTTTACGTAACCCGTATCAGGAACCCACGTCAAAATCATTGTGAACGTGCAATAAATTTGTTTTTGTCTCTCTAACTACAAAGAGGCGGTTTTATGTTTGATTATAGAGATAGGGAGAGGAATTTCTGCGTATATAATGGGATATATTGAAGAATACGGTAGAAATTAGTTAGGGACTATGGCATCACTGATCAAAGAGGGTTTGTAAAGGCCAACAATAAAGAATATACACCAGTACAACTATTTACAGATACACTACTTTAGAAGAGATGGCAGATGATATTATAGAGGGTTGAGATAGAAAGTCTGGAAAGGTTCTGGAGTGTCGACCGCGTACCGGAAGACGTAAAGTTGGAAGGTCTCCCACAAACTGTGAAGGCAGACCCATGACCTTGTGAAGGCAGCAGAAATCCGCTGGATGCATGAAGCCTAAAACTGGTCGAAGTGAAGAGCTTGGGGGAGGCCTATGTTCAGCAGTGGACGTCTTTCGGCTGAAATTATGATGATGATGAGGGGTTAGAAAGCTCTTAGAAATATATAGAATAAGCTTAAAATGGTTATGAGAAGTAAAGTACAAAACATTGTGTTTTTTTAAAGCATATCTATTGCTGATAATATTCCTGTAGACTGTTGAGTGAACGGGAAAATATGAAAAAAGGGGACTGACTGCAATTGAGGCATCGCATCACGGTTGTAATCCCCGAGAGTTAGGCAGAGTCCCATATAAAAGTGGCGAGCCTAATTCAAACTACAAAAAATTCTAGATGGAAATACCCTTTAATAAGACTTTGCCCGGCCAGAAATTCAAACACAGAACCTCATCAGCAGTAGGTAGCGTTTAGGGCCACTAAACACCAAAAATAACTGCCTCGTTGGTCTATAGTGGTCACAAACGCTACTCCAAAGCGCGAGGTTCTGTGTTCAACTTCCTAGTGAGGCAGATGGAAAAACATAACTAGTAACACACTAAAACAAATTCATAAACAGAAAAGATATCAAAACAACTACAATCGATGACACAGAACATTATTCTATTTGAAGGCTGATTTTTTTTATAATCAGATAAATTTTATCTGAAGAATAAATTTGACAGTTGGACATATTTTCTATACAAAAGTTGTCAAACCGCAATTATTATTTCTATACAATATAAATCATATCAAATAATTCAATCAAATTTAATTAATTGACGATATACCGCAAATACACCACATGAAATCTACAGGTATAAGCCCTTACATAGCGTCGTAATTATCTAAATTAATGATCTATGCAGTATTAATATTAACATATTCTCAATTACATTAGATGGTTTGACAAATGGCTTTAATCAGTTACAGTATCAACTGCTTCATTGGGTGGTAAATGGAGGAGCGAGTGCCATTTGGAAGTTGAGTACAAGTTTCATAATTACCATTTTCTGGTAAGTCGTTAATTTTTAAAAGCTTGAAAATGTCATCATCGTCATCATCATTCGCGTACAACAGTACACTGCTGGATATAATTCTCTCTCAATGCACGCCATTAAATTTTCGGTAACTCTCATCCAGTTGTTACCAGCCAGCCTCCGAAGATCGTCGTTCCACCTATACTAAGGCCGTCCTACCTTACGTTTGCCAATTCGCACATTTCACTCCATTATATTCCATTTTACTTCAACGGTCATCGGTTTTTTGCTAAGTAATCATCAGCATCATCAACATTTCAGCCAAAAGATGTCCATTGCTGGACATAGGCCTCCCACAAGCTCCACCACTTCCACCGGTTCTGTGGTTCCCGCATCCAGCGGACTCCTGCGGCCCTTAAATGTCATCGGTCCACCTTGTGGGAGGTCTTCCAACTTTACGTCTTCCGGTACGCGGTCACCACTCCAGAACTTTTCGACCCCATCGGTTATCTGTTCCACGAGCAATGTGTCCTGCCCGCTGCCACTTAAGTTCAGCAATTCTTCGGGTATGTCGGATAACTTGGTTCTAAGCAATAATAGGCACCTACTAAAACCAGCCTAAAATTATCCCACTGCAGGGTTTGCCCTGAGGCCTTTAGGCCTTTAGGCCTTTGCTGATACAGAAAAGGCAAGAGCATTGATTACTTACTACGCTTGCTCAAGATGGGTTAACGATTTCAGACTAAAATTTTACTATATGAGTCCAGATTTCTTCACGATGTTTTTCCTTCGCCGGTGTCTGTAATGTCCAAGATAAACTCGCAAACGGCACATTGGTACTTGCGCGAGTTTGAACCCACAACCTCGTGCAAAAGGGGCCTTAAGAAGGGGAATCAAGAATAATATTGCATTTGATTTTTCAAGAAATTGATAAGACTTTAGGTATAAAATAAAATAAAATTATGAATACCTACAACGAATTAATATTTCAAACTTTTTCTGGAACCGAAACACAATTATTCTTGTTCAATAAAAACAATACAAAGTTACCACAAATTTTCACTTTTTTTCAATTTTTGTGTACTTATGATATGCTAGTGACAAAAATTTATGTTTATTTGTATTACCACAACACAAACTGAAAAAAGTTGTGCAGGCGTTATTTGAAATTCCTCGTATTTTTGGTTTTATTATGGCTACAAGCTTTTAGCACTTACGACGGTCTTGGTTTGTCGACGAAATCATCTGCCTTGACACGCTGCGGGAATTTCAAGCATATTTTTGATTACCTATCTGCTTGTTGAAAATAATACACCTACTAATCTGGATATAGTATACTATGATGTCTTTCAATAATACAAGAACGTGCTGAATCCTCAGATAATCTCAGTGCATAATACCATTATATAATATTAGCGATACAATTCGTATTAATAACTTTATTAGGTTACTATATACCGTAGTATATTAATATGATAATATAATATAATTTTCATAAAGGGAAATGCATGGAATCAAATGTAAGTTTATCCTTATTTACCAAATAATTATTAAAAGTCTTAGTGAAACTTTTTAAAGATGTTTGTCATACAAGACAGTAATATCAACAGTACATGTCCTGGAAATTTTGTAGGAATACCTTCGGGTAATTCACGTTATAACAATCCGAGAAATAAACCAAAAAACAAAAGAATACGTTCCATTCGTTCCATTTTTTCTAATATTTTCAAAGTAAGATTATAAGAAGAGGTCAAAGGCTTCGTAGGTAGAATTTAGAGTATGCTCTATTACAATAACTCGGGTTTTGCAGAAAGTTATGACATCTTTCGAGATATATTATGACTGAAGACACTATTAACGGCTGGGGTTTGCTAGAAGAGTTTTCAAATATTCTTGGAATAAGTCATATTTTTAGAGGATGCGACTTTGTTGCAGAAATGGTTTTATTTGGATGCACGTGAATGCTGCAATACTGGCTACAGAGAAACCAGGGCACGGAGAGATTTCAAAAGATTCAAAGATTTCAAAGAAGGTTAAAAGAATCAATAAGACACTAGGAGTTTGTTAAGATTATATAATATTTATTTGCTTAAACATGTGTCATTCATCCAAGAATAGACATGCATGTAAGATGGTAACAACATTATTCAATCTACCCCAATCTGTCAAATTTATTTGATAGATTTTTAACTTTATGCCATAAGCATAAGGTTCATGTTCAATTGGGAACTTTTGACAGTCAGAGATAGCTTGATGTGCTGGCGACTGTACAGACATGATTGCCCCTGCCACATGAAGTGACGTGCAAATGTCAAGAAGTAATATTATTTAAAACATTCTCTTACTCATCCTCTGCCTAGCCTTTTCCCAACTATGTTGGGGTCGGCTTCCAGTCTAACCGGATGCAGCTGAATTAGCAGTATTTTACATGGAGCCACTGCCTATCTGACCTTCACAACCCATTAACTGGGTAATATGATACCTACTCCTTGGTAAGACTGGTTGTCAGACTTTTGGGCTTCTGACGACCCGTAACGACTATCAAATATACACAAATGACAGCCGGGACCAACGGCTTATCGTGCTTTCCGAGGCACGGAGGGGCTTGGTATGTAAAGATGGTCACCCAACCACGGACCAACCGCGGCAAGCGTAGCTTAACCAGATCGATCGACCCGCGCTGCTATTGTTACTTAGCTACAAGCCCCTCGTAACATTTCGTTACTAATAACTATAAATTAAACAATTTAAGAATAATAATAATGTTGTAATTTTTATTTTTTTTATTTGGGAAATAAACGGTTCCACATTACAGTATTATGGTATAGAACTTAAAACTAAAATGGGAGTACAAATGTATAACCAACAACATTTTCCACATAATATAAAAAAGTTAAACAAACACGGACGGCGTGCGATTTATATAACATTGAACAGAGAGTATAATTAAATATAAAATAAAACTAATCTGAAACTAATACAAGTAAAAATAATAAAAACATAAAGAAGATATTTTCATAAAAATTATGAAATTAGGATTGTTATTTACCTAATTTTGCTACAATTTTAAACGCAATACTTCGAAATTTGCCAGCAGAAATAAAAAAATTGCAGTCAAATAATCAAACAAAAATAAGTTATTACGACCTTTGTAAATCATGTCAAATGAAATATGCTAATAGTAGCATATTTCATTTGACATGATGTTAAAGTTTCTTGATTAATTAAATATGTCTTAGGTTTTCTTTTAAAGTGTACATTATTAAGCTCCTTCCAACTTGAACAACACCAAAAACATCAATGACCGAAATTTTCCTGCCGCAGTGGATACCCTACCGTGCTTCGAAATGCAGTTTAAGCCCGCTTGGTTTCGGTTTTCATTCAAATAGGAATGACAAACGTTACACGATCATAAACCCGGAGTTAGACAACTAAATCTAACCTTAGCGAAATGTAGGTATTAACCAGTAATTGGATTATGGATTGCCAATGGATTGCAGATAGCAGTTTCGTCGTGTTCAATACTGATTTTTGAAGGTCTTTTTGTTAACACAAATATCTTATTCCAAATGTTAACTAGCATAATCTATGCAATCTATAGAAAAAAAAGTGTATATCTGTAAAGTCAATACTAAATACACAGGAAAGTAGATATACTTATAACAAAAATACAATTTTTAATTTTTTGTCAGTCAGTCACTCAGTTTGTCTGTCTGTTTATTTAGGAAACAGCAGAACCGATTTTGAAGGGAGTATCACTGGTATATCGCTGATGTTATAAGGAAATTTTAAATCACTTCTAATGAAGAAAATAGTCTTAATTTGATTAGTTAAGTAAATATTTATATTCTTCATCAACCAGTTTGTTGGCCAGATTGTCCTTCGACTTAGGCCTCCCCTAGTTTATTCCACTCATATTTGTCACAATCTTTTCCATCCTTTTGGTAAGTAATCTTTCAATCTTTTTTATGTTAGTGTACCTACTAGAAGTCTTAACTAATACTACCACAGTACTTTAGTAGGCAATGCCTACAAGTCAAGCCAATCAACAAAAATATTCATCTCCCAACGCGAAAGGACCACAAAAACAGTTTTATAGGTATATCCATAATATCACGGTTGTACTACCCGAAGGGTAAAGCACAAGCCTATAGTTCCTACACCCATATTTCGGCAATTATGCTCATGTCCCATATAACAGCGAGCCTAATGCCATCAACCGGGCACACACCCGACTCCGGGCTGTTACTGAAAAATTTCAATCAAAAGAAAAAAAAAACGAAACACGCACAGGAAATACAAATGAACCATAATATAACAAAATAAGAAAACAAGAAAACTAAAGAGGAAGACCTGTGTAAGGCCCAAAAAGGCTTCAGACACTAACATAACATCATGCTTTGTATTCCCGAAGGGTCGGGCACAGTGTACAAGACTACCAAATACTATAACAGACAATCCTAAATCCTCCCAGTCAATAGCTGCAACCTCACAAAAAAGGAGAAACCTACAAATCAAGCGACCAACGAAATATTTAGCCTCCCAACGCAAAAGGATTTCAACAAAAAATATACAGCGAACTAATATCAGATGTTCATGAAACTTGGCTAGTAGCTTGTCCCACTTGGCAAGCGCTAGTGGCTCATGTTTCCCTTTTATATTTACTGCTATCTAAAAGCTATCGCCTTGGTTCTAAGCGTGTGAGGGTCATTCATTTTTGAGAGTTATGGTGGCTCTGGAGGTACTTTGTATAAATTATTTAATCACCACTGTTCTCAAAACGGTGATAGAAAACATCATGAGGAAATCGATAAGTCCTAGAACCAAACGTTTGAACACGGACTGGGTCTTCGTGGTGGATTACAGCCCACTCCCTCTCACCGAGACGAGGTCTATGCCCCAGTAGTGGGAACGTTATAGATGATGATGAGGGTCATTCATGAGAATTGGATCTATTAAAAAATTAAACGTTAGTCATGGGCTTTTTTTTAAGTTATAATTAGTGGAGTAGGCGACGGCTTTCCCCAGATCCGTTGCCCCTGGACCCATTTAGGGGGGGCTGGAAGAGGGCGTTGTCCACCCTCCGGCGACGTCCGGTGCCTCTGCTGCGAATCGGGTTAGCGGAAGCAATCTCCCGCACCCTCTCCGCAGCCTCCTTCTGCGAAATGAGTTTCGTAGAAAGATACCACCACGTCCCAGGACTCCTCGCTGCCGACCATCGAGTGGACAACTCGAAGGTCCTAGCTTAACATTTGTTACTACAAGTTAAATCTAGATGAACATAATGCAGCATTGCATATGTAAGCAGCCACACCATAATTATACTCGTATGCCTGGAGGCTTGTATGTGGGTATTGAGTTCTGTTTACGTTTATTATTTACTTGTTTCTGCTTGAATTTAATTACTATGTTTTGTTGATATTGGCATGTGCTAGCTTTCATATGGCAATTAATTTAATTTAATGTTTTGTATTAGTAATGTTAATTACTTACCTTGTATTTAATCAAGTTCTTGTAACTTGACAGACAGGTATGCTGCTGGGGATTTTGTTGCGCTACTTCTTCCCAGCTAAAGCACCAGAGGAAGTGGGGGAAAATGGCGTTTTGGAGGACTGTCTCATGTAATTTTGACGTTCAGAAAGTGCTAACTCTCAGCCTAAGTAGTTTGAATAAATGAATTTTGATTTTGATTTTGATTAAGATCATTATTTTATACTAGCATTTGCAAGCGGCTTCGCCCGCGTGTAAGTCGAAAATTATCCCACGGAAACGTACTATCAGAATAAAAACTATCCTGTGTGATATTCCAGGTTACAAACTATCTGTGTGTAAAATTTCATCCAAATCCGTTCAGCCATGTTTGCGTGATTAAGTAACAAACATCTAAACATACAACCTTTCACAATTTATAATTTAGTAGTAATAGGATAGGATAGGATTTTATACTCTCGATATCTTCGTTTTTTACTAAAGAATCCCATGCAATACTCCTAACAACCAAAAAAATATTTTTAAATTATGAACAGGGCTTTTATTCTTAAAAAAAAAAAAAACATATTTTCTGTAGTAAGGAAAGCCTGATCAAAGAACCAGTTCATAATTACTGATATCATGTAGGCTTCCAATCCATCCATGGTCCCAGTTTCGACACCACATTTAGCGTTGAACCGTAACGTGCTATTAATAATGACGAAAAACTTTTTCAAAAAAAAAAAAAAACAACTGACTTCCAAAAAAACACTAGAAAATGAAAAATAACTTTAATTTCGGCATTCAGTGACTTTTGATACGTATTTTATTAATTTCTGGTCACCGCCTTCCGAAATTAAAGTTATTTTTCACTTTCTAGTGTTTTTTGGAACTTTTGGAAGTTTGTTTTGTTTTTTTTTTTTGAAAAAGTTTTTATTTTTCACTTTTTAGTTATAGTACCTACCCCACACTAATTCGAAATTTCATCATCCTCGGGGTCAACACAATGCATATTTATGCGATAGTAGCAATCGCGGTTAATTTGCTGTCTTTTTTCGAAGAGTTCCGTTGTCTGTCTCCGAAACGCATCATCAGATCTATATGAAAATTAAATGGGACCATTTCAAAATAAACTACATCCCAAAAAAAAAAAATGTAAATCGGTCTATATATGACGGAGTTATGCCCGAACCTCCACCTAACTCCTAACCGTTAAAGAGTTGTATCTTCCTTCATCAGCTCAGCGTCATGAGATGATGATGACCATACGCAAATGTCTCATTAGCTTTAGAAAACATATGAAAAACATTGTTAATACCTACCTATAATTTTGAGGGTTGCCCTCGATTTCCCTGGGATTCCATCATCAGATCCTTATTCGGTGCCAATGGGACTACCTCAGGAGTATACTCTTTCAAATAAAAAAAGAATTTTGAGAAACGGTCCACAAATGAGGGAGAAATCGGGTAACACACATAAAAAAAAATACGTTTGGTGGAACATATAACCTCCTCCTTTTTTTGAAGTCGGTTAAAAATGACCATTGCCATGTCACACGTCGTACTACTCTATCGTTATTCCTTTCAGCTCGAACCTAAGCTTTGTGTCAGCACTCCAATACACATTAGTGCTATTTCCCGAAATATCACGATCGGTTAACCTTCCGTGTTTGCGAAATTCGGGACAAAGCTGAATCTCATCGAAGGATCTAGGATCAGTATCGTATTGCCTTTAGGTGACATAGGAATACAGGATAATGTGGGACAATGGAATGTGGAGTGGTATTATGGTGCCCCCTGCTTTGTTTGCTGAAACCCGTACGGATGGCTATCAAGCCGTCATGCGCAAGAGAGCATACTCCTTACTGCACCGTCTACAAAGCAGTAGCAAAAGAATCCTAAATGCTATAGCTGTCCTTAGCCAATGATTTTGGAAAAGACAGTTAAAACATTGACCGTCTTTTCCAAAATCATTGGCTAAGGACAGCCATAGATAAGCATCAGTTAGGTAAAGGAACTAATAATACTAACATAATTTTAAGTACTAAATTGGTACTAAAGAAAGAAAAGAAAGAAAAAAGGTTTATTCTGCACAAACAAAACGCACATTACACAAAATAAAATAAACTATGAAATAAAATGCACACATACAATGTAGCCAAAAGCCCCGTACTAACACACTTTTCAATCGTTTTATGTTTTCGTAAGGTCGGTTGTCGCTGCTCCACAAATTTAAAGTCAGTCAGCGCGCTATGGAGCGGGCTATGCTTGGGGTTTCTTTGAAGGATAAAATCAGAAAGGAAGTTATCCGAAAAAGAACTGGAGTTACCGACGTAGCTTGCAGAGTGAGTGGGTTGAAGTGACAGTGGGCTGGCCATGTTTGTCGAAGCAGCGATGGTCGATGGAGCAGACGAGTCCTGGAGTGGAGACCACGTATCGGCAAGCGTAGTGTGGGACGCACCCCAGCTCGGTGGACCGACAACCTTAAAAAGGTAGCTGGGATAGACTGGATACGGAAGCCGGAGGACAGTTTGCTGTGGCGCAACATGGGAGAGGCCTATTTCCAGCAGTGGATTGCGATAGGCTGAGTTGATTGATGTTTTTGAGAATTGATTAACTTAAATGGAGATTTCTCTGCAAAAAATAAGTTAATAGAATTAAATTAGATTGATATTTATAATTTGTATGGCATCTGTGAAGTTTATCATGTTAGGATTCGATGCGGTGTCATCAACAAGACTGTATTGGCTGCCATGCCAACTAAGAAGAGAGAAAATATGTAATTTAAGACTGAACAGTACACTTTGTTACAAAAATATGCCAAAAGCGAATTCTACTAAACGTCTAGCGAATAAATATTTGACGTCTGTCGGTTTTTTTCAGTCAAAACTTAAAAAAATATTTGCAGTATAAGACTAAAACTAGTTTTTGCTAGTTATTTCAAAGTTTGATTAAATAAAAAAGGCAAAACTTCGGAGTCTTAAACAAAAAGCAGTGTTTTATATATATTATTTTGGATGGTAGCAAAAATAACGCCCAGACGACGGTAATGTGGTCAACCAAACCTACACTAAGCAATGACCGTCGACCGACGTCATCGCCCGTAACCTACACACTGAGAACCCAAGCGATAAATTCGACAATTTATACACTTCGCCCAAGTCGGGTAATTTAATAAAGTTGTGTTACGAACTTCGAGTTTGGTTCGAGTTAAGCGATAAGCATCAGCGATCTCAAGCTTTGGGTATGATACCCATTAAAATATGAACAGTTTTTCGATATTCACGAATTTTGTATGAAAATATAAGAGAAGCGGAAAAGTTTTCAGCAATCTGGAATGTTCTAGACGATTATAAGAAAAGTTTTTGGTAGTTTCGTAATTTCGAAGGTTATAGAAAATACAGATTTCAATGTAGAAGTTTCTAGTAATCTTGATTGGGCTCGTTATAACAAAAATTCCAACAAGTCATAAAAAAAATGGCGTAGAAGAAAAGGCCATTTCTAGGAAATTGGGCCAATCAGTGTGGAGTTTGAAATCCAAAACTTGGTTCTAAATTTTCCTAATTGTTCTACAAAGTTTGTCTTTTGAATTAATTTTTGTTTTTATTCCAGGTACTTGTCAACTGTTGAGGGCCAAACTGTTGTGGCTTTAGTTTTATAAATATGGAAACCAAATAGACCACAAAACGATTAATAAGTAAGTAGAACAAATATTTTAACAATTAGACATTCTGTGTTTCAAACTTCAAACGAATCAGCAAATCGTTACTTAATACTACCTTAATCCTCTCCTTTCAAGGCAAAATCCCGTGAAGCGCAGCCGTCAAAAACACGAATCACGTGCTCTAAAGGCCCTTAAATTATGCGAAGAAAATATCCAGTAATAATTCAAACATATAATTAACAAAGATGTACTCGTTGTTTAGGAGAAGACGTTTAAACCAAACGAGTTTGATCTAATAGATAGGCACAGAAGACCCGCTCCATACATCGAGCGAAAACGCACGCAAACATAGACACGCTTCACATACAGCGAGTGCAAGCGCACTCAGCACTGGCATTTGTTTGAGATCTCCTTACGTACTTGTAAATGTGTGCGCGGGTTTTCGCTCATTTAATGAAGCTATCCTTCTGTACCCATCTATTTCGAGGGAATTTCATACATGCCCCTATAGATGCCGGAAGACATTAAAGTTAATTCGAAGATATATATCAACGTGTGCAAAGTTTTGGCGTAAACTCAAGTAGACTTAAGACAATGTGAGAAATGAGCGATACTGGAAAGCTTTTGAGAATGTTCGTGTAAATATGTATGGATTCGTTAGGAATGATAAGGTAATCCAACAATTGAGAGTTAATAATAGAGATATTTTGAGAAAGCTTATAGGTTAAATATTGCTCCTTTTCAAAGCCATACGTCAGTTAGACGTATGGCTTCTGACACCAACAACAATGAAGAGTAGTTTTTGCAATATAAATGAAGGAGACAGCTCTGCTGAAATTGCCAAATGTATAATACCACGTAATAAATTATTTGCACTGATTTGTTTACTGGAATACTTACCTTGAAATAGTAATTTTAAATCAGCTTAAATTTGTTTTTTAATTGAAAATGTAATCTAATCTAACTAGCATGTATTGGGCTTGCGGATGGCGAGTAATGGGTAGCTCGCTGTCCGGTAAGGACCAAGCCGGGGTCGACGGCGCGATGTGTTCCACGTGCGCCTTAAAGAGATGTCAGCACTAACTGGTGGGGTCCGCAAGGGCCGATGCCTGCGGGTTGTTCGAAAGAGATACCGTGGCCCCTGGCAGAGGGGCAACTGAGGGAACACGGGTTGGTTTTAGTCAGTAAAAGTCTGACATGCCCTCCCGCTTCACCCAGAGCAGGAGAAGATATTTGATGATTACACAACCAAAAAAAAACTAGCATGTTGTCCCACTGCAGGGCAAAGGTCTCCCTCTCCGCTTCCTCAATTTTTTTTTCTTTTGCTAGTGATGTCCAGTCCTTTCGATGGGAGTCATTACACCATCTTTGTCTCAGCATGCCGCGATGGCATCGTGCGTTAAGGTGAATCTTGTCGATTTTTTTTCCATATAAACGTCGGGAGTGCATTACTCCACTGTTCGAAAATGTACATCAAAAATTAAACACGGTATGATTTTGTCTCATTATTATTATTGTTTCTACGGAAACAGAATACTAAAATAAAAAGCCATTAAAAAGTTAGGAGCCTACAAAAATTAGATTTTCTTGCTAATTTAACCTAACTTTGAGCGTGTTTAGGTAAAAAAAGATAGTGTAAAATCTTCAAAACCAAGTCGGTACCGACAAAGCTCAAATATCGAAAAGGTCAATAAACATCATCGTCGGTCATTGATTTTTGCAAGCAATTGTTTTTTCATAAAACCCGATCCTCCGAAGGACTTTTCTTATTTTTTAACGTGCCTGTTTTACTATAAATGATCCTGCATCTCACTCATTAACGTTGTGCGTGGAGACTAGCGTCTAACTGCTCATCACTGATACTACCTCTGTCGGACAGGATGCCTGGTGAGATATTGGCCAGGCCCACCAATGAGTTCGATCCCGCGACTAGATTTCCCTTAAGTGGGACCCAATCGGTGGTTTTATTGACAATAATAATTGATGTTAATTTTATAACCTCAAATTTTGTTTATATTCTCTGATACTTTTGAAATAGACTTGTTTTAACAAGAAATTCGATAGTTCGTTTTTCCTCTCGCTTTTGCTCAAACCGTACACCACACACCATCAGTAAGTTTGTTTAGGTTGTCCCTTCTAGCCGGGGTCTAAACTAAATTTAATTTAGTATAATTTTACTTAAAGCCCTTATATTTGGCTACTCCTATGAAAGGGACTTGCAAGCAGTCCCGAGGGCGAGGTTTTATAATAGCTCAATTTCGAGGAGAGTTATTTCCAGCATGTATTGTATTTTGTGACTTCAAGAGCTGAAAAATAAATATGAGCAGCCTGTAATGTGTCCACTCCTTGCACTTTAAGATAAAGTGGGCTGTTATCCACCACACCAAGCAAATGTGGATTAGTTGAAGTCACACGTTTTCGAATTTTTGGTTCTAGGACATGGCTCTTTTTTCACGATATTTTCCTTCACTGTTTTGAAATATGAAGGTTTCTTTGTGAATATTTTACGTTGTTTGTTACCAAATAACGTTCTTTTTGTCTCGGTTTTTATGTATTGATTTTATTGAGAGGGTTGTTTCCTTTTGATATTTTCTAAGAATTGATCTGGTTTTGTTCATTCTAAGAAGGGATAATGCTCTTAGTAACATATTTTTCTTTGTAAGTGCATAGTAACTAGGTACGGTTGTCGCTGTGGTTAAGCGATTTACTGCTGCGCTGCGTGTCGCGGGTTCGATTCCCGCACGGAACAAATATTTGGATGACCTACAAGTAGTTGTTCCGGGTCTGGCTATTTGTGCATGTGAGTTTAAATGTTTGTAAACGTACCCACAATATAGGAGAAATTCCTAGAGTGGGGCAACATTTATAAAAATAAAATAAACTAATAAAAGTATTAATAGAAATACTTCGTTTTCTTTTTCTGTGAATGTGTCTTTTTAAAGAGTATGCTAAGATGATTTGGTCGTG
Source organism: Polymixis flavicincta (assembly GCA_949987655.1). Classification (NCBI taxonomy): domain Eukaryota; kingdom Metazoa; phylum Arthropoda; class Insecta; order Lepidoptera; family Noctuidae; genus Polymixis; species Polymixis flavicincta. The sequence continues at coordinate 9,814,536 of OX465195.1, read as the reverse complement.
TGGAGAGCATGCATGGAGGACAACCAACAACTTATTTACAAGGCAGATGGGAGGGAAAACACCGGAAGGGGACGCCTTCAGAGGACATACAGTGACCTCATTGGTGATGTTCTTCAAAAAGGTCGAGTGCGTAGTTCTCGCAACTGGCGTGCGTGTATGACCAGAGGCCTTAGTGTGAGTTTATTTTACGCATCGATCGCGTTCGGTGCTCTGATTGGTCCTTCACCAATCCAGGGCCGATCTGAGTACCAAACGTGGTCGATGTTAAGTCGAAATGGTAAAAAAAAACTCACACTAGTGCTACAGAGAACGTAAACGACGCAAAGTATGTTAGGATCGTAGCAGACGTTTGTTCGGAAGTATATCGTGGCGTTTTTTTTAAGTTTTTTCTACCACCATGTAAAGAAGGCGTGAGTGAACGTATGTGGGTATAAACGTATTTTTTCGCCACAAGTAATTTCAAGCAGGTATCATAAAATCTCTTGTGTGTTTTAGGTTTATGTGTAACTACAATTTTATTTTAGTAAATACTAATCCACTCTTGTCATAGATAAATAATTAGTCATTTTAATATACTCATTGAGATAGTTTGTTTTTAGATGTAATTTAAAAACAAAAACTTAAAAAAAAAACTGATCAAATACATAATTATCCAAAATCACCGACTTCCGAACTTAGTTATTAAGGTTAAACAAAGCAAATCAAATCAAATAATTTATTTGCTTGGAAATGGGTAGTTACATGAGGTGATATATACAATAATAAAAGTGCTGGTGACCATATCCTACCTAAATAGGTGTGCAAATATCTATTGTACTAAATTATACACATTATTAAAAAACACATTATTATAAATTAAATTGAAAAGCACGCATTACTCCCATGGAGGTAGGCAAAAACTACAGAGCGTCATCGCCACCAGTTCCGATCCTTACATACTACTTTTGCCTCGTTTACGCTCACACATCCGGTCACAAACGCAGCCCGGACGGCGACGGTTGCGTGAAATATTTACATTAATCCTTCTACAAACATTCATTTAAACAAATATTATTATATGGGCATTTATTGGACAGTTATTAATTACATAATTTTAATAACCTTACTCAATTAAAAATTTAATACTAACTAATTACATTTATCATTTAAATAATCATTAACATTATATTAAGCTTTATTTAATAAATAAAACTTTAACCTATTTTTAAGCAGGTTTATTATTTATTGCTTTTCAGATTTTTCGGCGGTTTATTTTTTTTGTATTTTTTTTTTATTTTGTAATCTTTTGTGGCTATAATCTACTAATTACTACATGCTCAATATTTGATTACTTCTTGTAATACACAATTCAGTATTAAAATCTGTCAGTAAACAAGCAATCATCCCCTGTTTTCCTACCCTTAGTGTTGATTTTTTTTTTCAAAATTTATATTGGACCAACTTCAGGACCTTTCCAATAAAAAAAGTATTATCAAAATTGGACCACTCTGAAAAAAGTTATGCGTTTTCATACAGAAAAAAAAAATACGCGTCGACTTGAGAATCTCCTCCGTTTTTTCGTCGGTTAAAAACAGAACTACTGGTCTTAAAATAATATTATGTACAAGTATATATAAAAAAGAAAATAATCATAAGGCATCAAAAAATTACGTCCGCATCGTTGTCAGTGGGAAATTTTATAAATATCTATTTAAAAATCAATTGTTTGGAAAAAAAAAATCTTTGATGTTTTTGAATAATTATTATTAGTGCTTTGAACAGTCTTCATCTTTGCTAAATAAATTAGGAGCATCAAAAAATTGCATCATCGTTGGTTAAATTAAAAACCGTTTTACTGAAACAGTGACATAAGTATCAAAACCAAAACCAACTAAGCGAACCCAGCAACCAAATCTCTCCACAGGAGACTTCAAATATAATAATATAACAGAACATCCAGAGATTGCAATAGTTCCCAACTTGTTTCACTTAAACAAAACAGTGATATCGAAACTTACACAATTATTCAAGAAGACTCAGTACTGAGCGTCTCAGATACGAGGGCACAATTTAACTTGTAAAGGATTACTCTTCAAGGGGAGATAACATGACTGGTAAATGAGAATCGTAACAAGCAAGTTGTATGTAAGTTTGGGCCTGGCATTGTCATTTTAATGACGTACACCCTTAAGGCCTATTCACATGCGACTGCGGTCCACACCACATCACAGAGACAAAAAATGGACTGTGATCACGTGTGAAAAGTCTCGCTGCAGAAAATTGTAACTGCGTTATTGTAAACTTTATATATACACACACACAAACTCTCAGTCACAAACACTCTCACCCTCACGAACACTCTCCTCACTCCACGCCTCTCTACATTATGCAAAATAACACATACAAAGTTTTTGTGTTTTTAATTAATTATCTAATTTAATTTATTTTTTCTTGTTGTAAATGTTAATTTATTTCATAGTCTGGAGCAAATATCTTCAATGTACTTTTTGTGGGGCGTTGATGGCCGCGCCACAGTATTTTACTGTTGCAGCTATCTTCGTTTCGTTTGTAATGCTACACCTAAACTGTTCCTAATAAACTTTAATTTAAACTTTTATTTTATTTTTTACGGGGTCATTTGAATTCAGAATTTGAGATAAATGTTCATGTTGGGCGGGATCGCGTTGGAACATGTCGCACGAATTTTCATTTTCATGAAATTTCGTGAAATAGCGAATTAAATTGTAAATTTTTGGTAGTGAATTATTCAATTTAGTTACGTGTGAGTTCACAAGTGTAGTTAAGGTGAAAATAAGTGACTAACGTGGACTTTTCGTGTTCCCCCCAAAAACTCCTAATAGGTTGTTGTAAAGTTGCTACCGCTTTACAATAACTTTGACTTGACGGACTATGACTTTTTTGTAACTTCGTGCCTGATATCGGGCCATTTACTTGATTGAAAAGTAAAATTACTTGACACTGGCTAAATGCACAAACCGTGCGAAGCCAGAACTCAAAAAAAAAATGTTCATCTTTGGAAGCAACAAACTCAATATTGTAAATGGAAAAGTCGAAATACTATTGCAAACAAATTTTTTGCAATAGTCAGGCTTTTTGTTGCAAAAGCTCGTCATAATTCAACTAAATAACACGACATTAACGTATAAACTTGAGTATGTGGTGATGGAATGTCAATTATGTATGATTTATCATCATCATTTGCCTAGTCTACTATGTTGAGGTTGGCTTCGAATCTAACCGGTATTTTACATGGACCGACAGCCTATCTGACCTCCACAACCCAGTTACTGGATAATACGATACCCCTTGATAAGACTGGTTATCAGACTGTCTTTAAATTATGTATGATTACGAATTATACTATAACTGTTGTTGCTTGGTGTTGCTGGTGGTTGCAATATGGTCGATTCAGTCCACTTGGTTGGTTGGCAAAATATTTACTTTGAGTGTTTTTTTTTTTTTTTCATACTTTGTACCTGCTCACGTACCTAGTTGTTCTTACAGTGTGGTGTGGTTTTAGTAGTCACGTATGTAAGCGCCCTTACATCGCAGAACAAAGATAAGGTAGAATTAATTTTAAACGTTTTCGGCTTGAATTTGATTGTAGATATGAAATGGAATATGGTTTCGGGAATTTTGATGTGCGTACAACAATAGGCTGTTGTTATTAATATTTGGTTGTGTACTGTTATCTGAGTAATTATAATTGTGTGTTGTATATATTGGAGTAATGTGTTTATTAAGTAGCTGATAGTTTCTGCCAATAAGCTTGTGAAATACAAATGGTGGAGAATAATTTGTAATATATGCTTGAACATTCGACGAAATTATGCTTCAACGATCAATATAACCGTTTTCAAATAGTTTGTGTTCTAAATCGTTGTCAATTACCATTTTGCATATTTTTGTGGTGACATATTGAATGTTGATATTTTAGAATTTGCCTACCCCTCCCATATGAAACTGGTTTCCCAAACAAAGAATTTTTTTGAGATAACTGTGTCATTATCGTCATCATGTCAGCTGAAAGACGTCCACTGCTGGACATAGGCTTCCCCTAACCACTGCCACTTCGACCGGTTCTGTGCTTCTCGCATCCAGTGAATATTTATTTTCTATGTATCTCATCATAAATCTGATTTGGTATTATTGTCTATTTCACTATCTGAGTGGCAAAAACACCTCTAAACTAGTAATAATTTAAACTAAAAAGTAAAAAGTAAAAAACTAAAACTACCACTAAATTCTATTACCCTACTCCATCACCACAATATTACCCTCATTATCTATATCAAAACAAAATAAAACAACGCATAAACCTTTTACAGCGGTGAGAAGGCTATATATTACTTTTATTAGACCATCTCTACTAGCCCTGAAGTGTGCGTTATACGTCATTACTACGTGTTACTGCGGCGTTGTTCAAATAAATTATAGCAGACAGCAAAACAAACACATATAACAAACCAACTTGGTCGAAAACAAGAAAATTCTCGACGAAAATAACATTTTTGTTTTGACAAGAGTACGTCGATTCGACGTAGATTTACACTGGACTTTGTTTGGTTGTTGAGTTTGCCATAATCGTGGAGTAATCTTTTAATTAAAGTTGAAGTCTTATCTAGTGCTATAGTTTTTCTGTTTGCTCGTACTGTCAAATAAATCTTGTGGAATAGTCGTGTTTATACTCAGCTGTCTAGGAAAGAATAGTGTCAGTGTATTGCTGAGAAAAATACTGACCTATTTACTTTTCTTGGCGATATTATCACTAGGTACTACAGACTTACGCAAAATGCCATGTAACTATACGGAAATTGTTATTTTCATAATAGGTATAAGTAGTTCTTTCGCAGATTTCTACAACATGTTGCATTATGAGTACGTAGGTACCATTTTCATTATAGTTTTATAATTGTTTCATAATGAAGCCATCTCCATTCTCAAAGCATCATGATCGTGAACGCCCGTTCACGATCATGCCACTGGTTGGGACTGGTCATCTCTTTACTGCCACGGCTTATTTTTAATCTTGTATTTTGAATTGTTTCTTATCTTGTTTGTCTTTTTACTTTGTTCTCACATATAGAAACAATAAGAATTGTGTTCCTAAGATTTTGTAATATCTTGATTTAAAAGAGTGTCCGTGGAGGTTCTTGCCCTTTCTTCACCATAGAGATCTACGTTTTGGAATGGGCAACCTCAGATTATAAAACAAAGGCAGATAGACCGCGCGAAACACCAAGAGTGAGACCAAAAAACCAAATACTAAAGGGTCGCATTTTATGTAGCATACAATGCGACGCTTTAGTATTTGTTTTTTCAGCACACATCAAAAATAGCTATTTATGATGCTTTAATTATACTTCTGTGTACCTCGATGAAGAATACAATAAACAATTGAGTACTGAGTGAGTCGCTGCTTATTTACGAGCACCAAAATCAACCATTACCCTCAGTTGAAATTTAAATTTTATGATTCTTTCGACGAAACTCGCATTCATCGCCACATTAATATTGAAACGATGTCCATGAATTTTCGAAAAACTTCGTCAACATTGTTTGGCACAGTCCGGGTCCCAACGGTCTTCTTAGCAAAAAAATAATTTGACAAGCAACACTCCTCAAGAAAAATGTCCGTTCTGCCATAAAACTTCCTCCGAATCTTTCTAACAAACAAGATCCCCTTTTGTCACAAACGTTATTTTTACTTGTTGAAATATTAATAATGATTATATAAATTCTGTCCCGACTCCATAGCCGATAACATAGTGAACAAAGTTTCCTTAAATTGCTTTCATTTTAACTAAGTTGAGAATATATTGTTAGAAGTTTTGTAGAAAGCGCTGAATGAGTATTATCCTGTTGTAATTCGTTCTAAGCGTAAAAAGGCTCGAAATAATTTTCTTAGATAATCATCGGGTTACGAATTTCAACAAAAGCGTTCTTGGGCGGTTAATTTAAGATGATTTATCAAGGTCTAACTGAGATGTAAAACAGGGCTTTAGTGAAAGCTGAGGGCAGATTATGAAAAAATGGGACAAAGTGGAGGCACAAAGGCAAAGAGTTTTGAATGCGTACAAAAAAAGATCTGGGTTTTTCAATTGTCGACGTTTGTTTGGCAGTGTAGGAGTATTTTATATTAATGGAAGTCATACAGGTACTATGAAAGTTATTATAAGAACGATTTAATAATTTTGAATTATATTTTTAGGAGATCAATCATTATTCTTTTTATGATCAGTTTTTTTTCCATGTTTTGTCAAATTATTCTTGTCTAAGTAAGTCATTTTTTTCATGACTAAAATTGGAAGTAAGTGAAGCCAAATTATAAATAATGAGGACAATAATACCTCACATTAATTTAAATACGTTTCTGCGCTATATTTGGATAAAAAAATCGAGCCCTTAAATAAATGAGTCTGTTCCCAACCACTTCTAAATTTTCCTCTGTTTTCCGACCAATTAGCTTAATTGAAAGAAGGATAGATTGCAAAAACAACCCCTGTGCTGCCTTTGTAATGTATTTGTTTAGTAATTGGTGCGTCGTCACAAGCTTTTACTCAACAACCCTTCTAGAACTTTTAGATTATGCAATGTAAATGTTTGTTCTGATCTGTCTTCCATGGTTCACGTTTAATGTGTTATTTCTGTACTCTGAGTTCAGCTTATCAAGAATTAATATAATTATCCTTTTTGGTGACTGTTTCGCTAAAAAAAGTATCTTTCTTTTATACGTGATAATAATTAGTCTATTATTTTCCCACTGCTAGGACACAGGCCTCCTCTCAATGAGAGGGACTGAGCTGTAATCTACCACGCGGGTCTAGTGCGTGTTGGTATATGTCACGTCTTCGAACTTTCAGTTCAAGGACATGCCGGTTTCCTCACGATGTTTTCCTACACCATTTTAAGAGAATGACCCTACGACCTACAACTCGCAAGTCGCGACCTATACCACTGAGCCACCACTGCTCCATCTACTCCATTCATTTTATACTCACGTTTAATAAAAATGAATAGTTTTTTTCCTTTGGCTTAATCAGCATTAGGTGTGGCACACTTTTGAAAAAAAAAAAACTTTTCTAAAAGTTACTGGAACGATTCAGGAGATAGTTATAAATAAATTAGTAGTGAAATAATCCCATTTCTGTAGCTATTTTAAAACTTTTGATCAAAAAACTGCTACAAGTAATTTTGACAGTATTCTAGTGATGTTAACCAAACACTACCTAATAAATTCTGAAGAGACTTAAATAGGTAGAAATCTAAGGAAGCAAGGTCAGGATTATATTATGTTGGATGCATTAACTCTTCCCAACCAAGCTCTCTCAATTTCTTGCTCGAGTCTCATCAGCTGTTGACAGTCAAGACCCGAATTGATGGTTTTGCCCGAAATTAAATTCAAAAGATTATGTTCAAAGTTACACTACATGTTTCAATTCGAACACCACTTTCCTTATAACTTCTAACAGCATCATTGTCTGTTACGCATTTCAACCGCTTAACCACACACAGTTTAAATATATACTAGCTAAGTTGGTCAGTGTTAAGTCACCAGTAAATTTACGATCTCACAAAGACGTTGGAGCTACATTTGTATCTTAATCCCCACAGTTGACTCGTAAAACTTGAGTTAGTTTAAAGCCATTAAAGCGTCCCGAGTTTTTCTTTAATGTTAAAACTATCTGACTGATCATTCAATTGTTTATTTTCATTGTTACGGTTATCTCTTGTTTGGTGTAGAAACTGTAGCGTATGTGCAATTTTATCTTATATCAAATTGATGAGATCTTAACATATTCCAGCTACAGTATTAACGCCTGTTGTATTAATATCAAGTAGTTTGTTATATACTAGAGTGTGTTTGAGAGGATCTGTGTTTAATATCCTACTAAACAGTCTATCAAACTCAAGATTTTTTGCGTAATTAATTTCCCGAAGATACGTGATAACAAGTTAAAACTAAAACGCTAGTTTTAGTATAAATGCGAAACCCGAAACACGTGTCTAGTATTTTCATGTAAAGAATCAATGTACAAAATTTCACAACTGTATCATGAAAAATCACAAAGCTATTCGCTTGTTATTTTACCTAGTTGTATACACAAACATGGTCACCACGCGGACCCCGCGCCGCCCGCACGTCCAGTGTCGTATTGTGCTCATTGATATATATATATAATAATCAGGCAGTAGGTAATCATATGGCGATTGTATTGTAATCAACTGGTGATAACATTTTCCATCACACTTGCAAAACTTTTTGGGATAAAATATAAATAACATGGTGTAAAAAAATGGCATCGATTCAGTTACTTATTCTTAACAAACTATATTCAGGTGTCGTATTTTCTAAAAATAATGTTGTATAACAACCGAATGAAACTTTAGATTAGGTATGCAAATCGCTGTATATTGTAAAAAATATAATGTTCCCATTGCTGGGACCCTAGCTTTCTACTGTGAGAGGTAGTGGGGCGTAATCTACCATGTGGGCCCATTGCTGATTGGTAGAATTGGTAGACGAAATGCATGTTTCCTCACGATGTTCTCTTTCACCGTTTTGAGAGCAATGGTGGAATTTACACAAAGTAAAGCGCCTCTCTGGGTCAAAACATCCAACCTAAAACTCGTCCCGGCCATTACCGCTGGGTAGTCTTTGCTCTATAATATATACATAATATAATCAATATAGCATCAGCAAATTCCTAACTAACAGAGACCCGGAAAGAAAAACTCAATTATTACGCAGTTAATTGTGTAAACAATTATACAACGATCCCTTAGGTACGATGTCGACGAATCCTCTAGTGTTCTGTAATACTCCTGTCAATATTAATTTAGGAAGAGTTGATTACGCTCCGTCAAGGGATGTTGTATATTCAGAGTGTTTGCTTGATGTCGTATAAATTTCGTTGCCTTTAAGTGTATTATCACACGATTTGTATGTTGTTGGAAAATTGTTCATTAGATTCGTGAATTGTATTTCTATTAACATTAAGTTATTATAACATTGGTGCCATATTATAACTTATAACAACAAGTAATTTCCTAACATATTGATTTCGTGGTTAGTTTTTTTTTTTTAATGTTATGTCATCTATCTATGTAACTTCATAAATAAAATAAAATAAAAAGCAAAGTCCTGACTAACTGATTGACTCATCAACGTCCGGCCCAAACCCTTGGATCTAGAAAGCTGAAATTTTGCACAGAGGTTCCTTTTATAATGTAGACAAGGAACAAAGAAGGATTTTTTGAAATTCAACCCCTAAGGGAGTTAAATAGGGGATAAAAGTTCTGCGAGGGCGAAGCCGCTGACCAAAGATAATCTTTTATATGCACGTATTTCTGTGACAAATAAAACTATTTTTCTTTCTTATTTACCTTAATCTCATCAGAATATGGTAGGTGTCGCAGTGATATCAGTTTCAAATTACGAATTGTCGGTCATGACTGAAGCACACAAGCAGGCACTTTGCGTATTTCATTTCATAACCATTGCTCTCAAAACACGTGAATAAAACATTTCTTAGAACCTAAAATTCAAAGACATGTGACATCAGTCTACCCGCCCTGGGCACGCTTGGTGGATTATGGCCCACTCTCTCTCATAGACAGGCTTGTGTAACTTGTGTACTAGAAACCTTATAAACTGATAGTACATGGTGACAGATGACGTGGTTGATGATGGTGCACGCTTGTCTAGAAGTAAAAAACTAGTTGTACACCGTGACATTTTAATCGTCTTACAAACGTGATAAACTTCTTCTTTGTCGTGTCGATGATTCCAATTAACTTAAACAAGCTTCGACCAGAATTCCGTCACTTCAACAGCAATATCGTTGAACTCGCAAAGGTCTTTCATAGTGCAGGAGTTATTGGAAAGAGAGCACAATAAGAGGTGGGGCATAGTTTAAAATGTGACTCCACAGTCGCACTGCATCTCATCTGAGTACCCCCACTGACGAAGTTGTACCGGCAGCGACCCACCTGGCTTCTTAGAACTAGTGACCAACTTAATGTATCCGACTTAAAAAACTCTGGGCATGATTTTTTTTAACCCATTAATTAAGATAATAGGTGCACAGAAAAATAAAATAATGTTAACGTATAAAACGGTAGGAGATCCACCCAGCGCACGAGTCGAGCAGAACGTTTCATCTCCATTTTACATTCCATCATTAATTCCATCTTTATATCAGGGTGTTTTAAACTAAGATTTTTTTTTTGTTCTTAATTTTTTTATGTATTTATGTATACAAGATGTTGATTTGCATCCTAGTCAAATTCAAGGACGTTATTATGCTAATGATTCTCGAACCAAATCAACAATAAAATGGGTAGGTATTTTTTTAAATATTTTTTCCTGTTTACTAAAATCCGTAAGTGTGAACCAGCCGTATTTAAACGCGGCCCATCTGTTACTAGCCTAACCGCGCAAACGCACACACAAACGCAAACAATACATTACATCCATTCACAACGCATGCGCGATCGTTCGTTCGGGCGCCGCGTGCGCGGCGTGTGTTTGATGTCGCCGAAATGTGCGTGCGCGCTTCTCAGTTTTCGGTAAATTGTTGAGACGTCATTCGATACAAAGTGCAAGATGACGGACAATTACACTAATGTCGAGTTGGTGGAGATGGTCCGCCTGTATGCCATCAGTGGAGACAGCCTACGTGGAGCCATCCGGATGTTCACGAAAATGTTTCCCGATCGGGAACCCCTATCACAGAGCGTCATGCTGGCTGCTACGCAGAGACTGCGGGATCATCGGCAGTTTGACGTTCCCCGGCATGCTCAAGCTCGCAGAAGCGTAGGTAGGCCTGCCTGTCGCCTTGCAGGAAGACATCCTGGAATACTTCCAGCGAGAACCACGGGCAAGCACGCGGGAGGCTGGTCGACGCTTTGGAGTGCACCACACCACAGTGTACGTGCAAGGATCATTAGTGCTTTCGACACTTTAAAACGAATGTGTTAGTGTTACGTAAACTAAAGGAAAACCAGCTACGTCGTGCTCGATTGTGCCAAGAGTGTGATGGTGGCAACTTTGAACAACTCCTCCGGGTAACTTAAGTAGGTAATTTATTTATTTGTACATTTTGTAAATACGTTGTTAGCTTAATCAATTTTATTAGTGTAAATAAGTTGATTTTAAATTTTTAACTACGCCAATAATACCTAGGAGTCGAAAGTATCACCACCTACTTACACTTAACTAGCAAATCTTTCCATTTCCATCAAACCTAAAAAAAAATTTTAAACTTAGTAGATCGGTACATCAACTAAGGTAGGTAGGTATTATTACCGGTCCTAAGTCCGTTAAGTAGTAAGGAAAATTTCAAATCAACCAATTTAATCCACCAATAAAAACAAAATCACTACGAAAAGTTTAGGCTGAACGATAGCATTAGAGCAAAACGAACATTTTATTAATCATCTGATACCAGGTCAGTGAACTTTTCTTTGGCGCACTAGTATTACTGTCATTAGTAAGATTTCCGTATTCTAATGATGCTTAAAAACAGGTAATTATCAAACTAAATTTATGACAATAATGTAGGTGATTTTCGAAATAAAATTAGGTAAAATTATTGCTACCGGTCGCTCAGGTCATTCATTGCTCGCCGCTCGTTCGCGCACGCTTGAATTTGTTTCGTAGGTAGGACGTCGACACTCACGCACACAGCTGCATTGTCGCTGTGTGCGTAGTCGGGTGATTCTCTTTTATTTGTATTGAATTAAGGGTTTAATTCTGAAATACTGTTAAATTTCAATTACAAAAAAAAGCAGCGCTTATTAGTTATTGCCCGGTACTGTACTTTCAATTGATTATTTATGTCTTTTATGACAACTGCCTGAAATTTGACGAGGATGCAAAACAACATCTTGTATACTTCATGTAACCAGTGACTCACAGCTCACTTCATGTATCCGTATACATAAAGTGAGCTGCCGATGTAAGACGATTACTATTTACTATGCGCTAGCAGAATTATTAACTTTGTGTACTGGTTGGGTCACCAAGCTATGCCTGGTGTGGAACCCGCTGCTCAGGCCTTTTGTTTGTGTAAATTTCATACCATGTAAAACTACTTTGTATATTTATGAAACTTGTGTAAGCTAAATAAATGAAATTGAATTTGAATTAAAATGCCACAGTGTAGTTGGTTGCTTATCAAGGAGGATGTCAAGACTCCTTGGGAATTCATGGGCTTCATTCTCGAGGTCCAACATCCATCACTATAGCACTTATAGATAACTATAATAACATTAGTGCAGATTACGATTTCCTTAAGAGTATTAACAGGAAAGCCCGGATGTAATTTTGTAATGACAGAAGTTATTTATTTATTTACTTCGGAGATGAATTTCTCCGTCAATGTAACACAATTTATTATTTAGCCGATTTATACGATTTTTTGAGGAAAATGATAGGAAGATATTGTTGGCAAATATAAATTAATTTTTGGTTTTATTGACAGAATATGTTTGTTAGAAACCTCCAATCTTCAGTAATATACCGTTCATGAACAGAATTATTTATATTTTTTAAACCACTGTTATAATTCTTTAAACATACATACCTACATATATTAATATCAAGCTATTGAATTTACGTACACGGTTATAACATATCATTTCCTATGGAAAAAAACCGACAAAAAAGCTATCTCTTTGACTCGGACTAGGTGCTAAAGTTTTCATGAATACAGATTGGCTAATTAAGAAGAGAATAAAGTAAGGTCTTGATTAAAAATAAATAAATAAGTAAGCAAGTAGATAGAGCTAGGTACATAAAATGTGCGACCTAATGCCAAAACCCAACAAAGTAATTCATTAAACATATTCAAACTTTAAACAGTTTTTAGCTACCATTGACTTAGCAAATAAAAAGGGCAAACTACCTACAAGAACTTAATTTTAACGCACGAATGGCTAAGTAAATAGTAGTACGGTTTGAATTACGTGTGAGAAATGTGAAACTAGTTCTAAATGTATAAAGGAGGGTAGCAACGGCTACCAAATTAGACGGGTCAGACTAGGGCTACCTAATAAAGCGTGAAAAATTGAACACTCCGTCGAAATTTTGCACGAAAAGGGAGAAACGAGGCGTAATTTTTTCTGTATATTTTTTATGCATGATCCTAAGATGGAAACTTGTTAGATCTTATATAATTAATCAAATTTTTCAGTAACTTACATTATGTAATTGAATTGAATATTCTAGTCTTCGTTTGAGAAACTTATGAGCCAGGTCAAGACAGATGGTAATCCATTTATAGTTTCTGTCCTAATATTATTTATAGGTTTGATGTTCTTGGTTTTAGTGGCGGACTTTAAGACATTTCTATTTATTACCTCATTGGAAATAACGAGATTTGGATTACGGGAATTTGTTACATGTGGCATGATAGTACAGCATTTGTTATTAATTTTGTTACTTACTGTATAAAACACAGACATTGATCAAAAAGCCGCTTAACTAAAGTGAGATATGGGTCACATTTGCCATATATCCAATGAGCCTACGAAAACTATTATGCAGGGCTCCCCTGAGATAGCCAGAAGGCGTCGCGGCAGACCCAGTAAAAAATGACAAGACGAGCTGGAGAAAACAAACAACCAGTGGTTCCATTAGCCCTAGATCCAAAGAGGTAGAAGTCATGGTGTCTCTTCCCAGTAAGGGGATGATGCAGGCTGGCAGAAACCAGTACGGTTTCTTCCACACTAAATTCAACACTAACTACTGCTTTAATAATAACATCATCATCTAATTCTACACCATTATTCAAATTAGATACCTTACTTGTTCCGAAATTCCTTCTATGTTAGCAACCCTATCTCCACATTTCATATTAAAATTTCGTTCCATGTTTCACAGACTCTTAGCTCATGCATAATGAGGTATCTTTGCGACAGTACTATCAGAGCCTACTTAGATTTATAGCATAATTATTATAATATTCCCTGTGTGATATAGTTTGGGGTAAGATCCTTATTTTCTGGCGTACGTTGAGATTTTTGTAATGATGTAGGCATCTTGTTTAAGAGGCGGTGAAGAATAATAATGATGGTTTGCCCGAAAATAGCTTCAATATAATCAGATCAGTTTATATTTTTGATATCTTTGACGACAAATTTTCTCCAAAAGAAGCAATCCAAATTATTTGCACTAAGTTTAGTAACAAAAAAGTAAGCTCAGTAACTGACACCCGACTTCTAAGAAATCATGCTATGAAAAGTATGAGACAGGAAAATATTCTCATCTAAAAATGTTCAGTACTCGGGTATTAGTTTTTGAACTTGCATTTTAAAATATCATTGTAAAACTTTTGCTTACACCGTCTTTCCCTCCATTTTTTTCATAACCTCTATATTGACATTGTAAAACTACCACACAATATCAGGAAACATTTTTTTTTTATACCAACAAAGCATTCCAAATAAAACAACAGTTAACACAAATATTTTCACATGATTTTCAACCATATTCACTATAAACATCAGACATAAAATGGCTAAAAGCCAGATATGATCCTGTTTCCGAACACCACAAACGTACAAAATTAACGAAAAAAGCCAGCACATTCGTGTTCGGAATTTGGTTACTGAAACGACAAGCAATTTTGAACTGTTTCAGAATGAGACAAAGCTTTATTTCGGGTGTGGAATTTGAGGTGTTGGAGATGAAAATGTGTCAAGGGTTTTATTGCATGCCAAAATATCCAATCGCTACGGTTTTGTGATACCTCAGCTATTAGAAATAACTGGTAGGAACAGTATCTACAGTGGTAAAGAAGGGACAATTCTTGAACGAAATTAGTTTTTTTTTCGAAGGTTATAAGTTATATAACACTAATAGAATATTAGTAAAAATTAAGATTTCTCCATTTAATATATTTCAGTTGCATCATTCTGCCCAGCGTTTACCAACAATGTTGGGGTTTGTTTTCAGTCTAACCGGATGGAGCTCTGCCAGGGGTGCGGGTTTGTTCGAAAGAGATACCACAGCCCCTGGCATACAGGCTACTGAGGGAACACGGGTGGGTTTTAGTCAATAAAAGTCTGACACGCCCTCCTGTTTCACCCAGAGCGGGAAGATCACCCAAAAAAAAGAAGAAAAAAAATCGGATGCAGCTGAATACCAGTATTCAAAAAAAAAAACTGCCTTTCTGACCTCCACAACCCAGTAACTGGAGTAATATAATTCTTGACGTTCGAAAAGTGCTGATTTCCAGCCTAATTCAAATTAGGCTGGAAATCAGCACTTTATAAATGACTTTTGATCTTGATTTGATCTGAATACGATACTCCGGTAAATCTGGCTATCAGACTTTCAGGCTTCTGACGACTTTCAAAGATATACAAATAACAGCCGGGATAAACGGCTTAACGTTCTGAGGTACGGAGTAATCTCGATATATTATGGATGGTAACCCATCCACGAACCAACCGCGGCTGGTGTAGCTTAACATTGGGTCGACCCGTGTGGCTTTTGCAGCGACCGGTGCATTGATAACAAAAAAATATACAAATTTTGCCTCCTTTCAATTTAATTGAACAGAACTTCATACATTAATAACGGTATTTATAACATTCGAATCAAAAATACATTGTTTGGAATTTTTAAGTAATTAAATTAATATGCATTATGTAGCTGAATAATTCATCCAAATGATGAATTTATTATAATGTTAATTAAATTAATCAGACCGCATTGATTGTACTTTATGTTGATCAATTGAAATTTTTAATTGATTGGTATTTATTATTTGTGCCTGTTTTAGTTATCATTTGTTACAGAATGTTTTCGAGTTCGTTAGTTGGCCGTTTCGTACTGCGAGAGATGTTCAAACTTGCCTTTGTGGTCAAGTTAACAAGTTATTAATGCTTGGTTGACTGTTAACGAACTATCAGATGGTTAGGTCTTGTTACCACTTCAAATCATTCGAATCCTTACTCCTTACTAATATTATAAGCGCGAAAGTTTGTATGTATGGATGTATACAGGAAAAGTTTTATCCAGTGCGCTAATTTTTACCATGAATCCAGCATATCATTCTAGACCCCCTACCGCAGAAAATTTTCGCCGGTTATACAAAAAAAATCTGCTGTTCCATACATTTTGACCGCGTAGGTATTGCACTTTTCAATGAAACAGCTTTTTTTTGTATAACCGGCAAAAAAAATCTGCTCTCGAATGATATGCTGAATTCATGGTTGAAATTTGCGCACTGGATAAAAACTTATCCTGTAGATGTTTGTTACTCTTTCACGAATGGATTTAGATGAAATTTGGCACACAGTTAGAATATAATCTAGATTAACACATAGGATACTTTTTATCCCGGCAGTACATTCCCGCGGGATAATTTCCGACTTCCACACGGGTGAAGCCGCGGATAAAAGCTAGTAATATTACAAACGTGACAGTTTGGAGGTTTGTTACTCAATCACGTAACAAAGGCTGAACGGATTTGGATGAAATTTGGCACATAGATAGTTTATTATCTGGATTAACACATGAACTACTTTTTATCTCGGTATGTTCCCGTAGGATAATTTCTGACATCCGCGCGGGCGGAGCCGCTGGCAAAAGTTTCTAATAGTTATAAAATCGTCATTATTGGCCTATTTGATCGTAAATTGCAACAACACACTTTCAACTGTAACGAAAATTTGTACGATAGCCTGACCGATACCGCTGTACCTCGCCTTAGGTATGTGCGCGGCGCGACGGGGGAGCAGTGCAGGCCTCTGATTCGTCATTGCAAGCCGCTCATTCGTCACCACTCACAGCGTCTCGTCGCCCGCCGCGTCGCGCATACCTAGGGCGCGGTACAGCGGTAACGGTCAGGCTATAATACATCTTTCATAATTCATCACCATCGTCTGTCAAGCCATTTACCAAAAAGTTGGGGTCGGTTTCCAGCCAAACCGCATTCAGTTTGACTGGAAACCGACCCCAACTTTTTCGCTTCATGTAAATAAAGCGAGTGCCTGTCTAACATTCACAGTACATTATTCATAATTATGTTCAAAAATTCGTCTGCTCAATAATTACCGCAACCACTGTTTCAAAATGAAATGCATTGGCATTGTTGTTAGAATTTTTCTCTGTTGTGAGCAACAAGCAACCAAACACAGGGCTCTGCGGGCAGTAGCTCCACCACATCAACGCGCCTTCGCACACCGCGTTCAAAACGAGGGACTTCCTGGACAGCACGGGTTAAATTCGTTGCGAACGTTGAGCACTGCAGTTTTTTTTTTTTTTTCAAAGAACTATCCAGATTAATTCGAAATTGTTTTGGAAAGAACGCTATGCGAAAAGGAAGTGTCATGATTCCCAAATATTAATAAGAGTCTGAATTAAAATATTTATCAAATTGAAAGTAAACATGTATCAGTGTAATGACGTTAAAAAAGTATATCATGACAGTTATCGAAAAAAAAAACTGTTTTTTTAATGGAACGGAATGAAAATATGATGTTGGAGGATTCATCTAGTTTTCTAAGTTATTTCTCTCCGAGCTTTGAAATGAGAAGTTTGTCTGAAGAAGTCTATATTATTATTATTATATTGAATACCTAATTAAATAGTTTGATATGTATTGCTATATATGTATAAAGTTTGTATGTGGGTAAAAGTTAAAATGTACAAATATTATTACTGAAAAAGGTGAGGACAGGGCGAGCGATGCGTAGTGACGTGGAGGGTCGTGAGCCGAAAAACACGCGTATGAAGTCACAGGCAGAAGCGAGTTTCTAATACAAATAAAAATAAAACATCTTTGTATTTGACAGGATCACTAGTTGTGTAATGTGTTAAAACAGGGACCTTTTCACACCTTTAAGTAAACAACATCAAAAATAGGTAACTTAATCCGAAAACCTATCACATTCTGTCAACAGCAGGATTGAGATAAAAAAGCAGACATATCTACAACAATCTTTAGCCTAAATTATTATTTATTAGATTCAAACATGCTTGTGTATCTTTTCAACAGTGCTTGGCGACGTGTCGCAAATGATGTGTGTATAATACACACATCTAAAGGTTCTGTAGCAGTTGTATGCTTGAGACAACGTTACGATTGTATAGGCTGGCTATAATTACTTAAATACATTCGAACTGTGAAACTAATTTAGAAAAGAATAGAGAAAAGGAATATATGCGTTAAGGCCGCCCATTGTATATTAGGGTACATTGTTTTTTTGTAATGTATGTTTGTGGTGTAAAATACAGAATCTATAAATAACCAGCAGTGCTCCGCGATTTCACCCGCTTAGTTCCCGTTCCCGTGGAAATATGGAGATAAAATATAGCCTAAGTCACCCGGGGATAGTGTAGCTTCCCCGGGTGACTTCCCAACAGTGAAATAATTTTTCAAATCGGTTCAATAGTTTCGGAGCCTATTCAATGCAAACAAACAAACAATCAAATCTTTCCTCTTTATATTATTAGAAGAAGATAGAAATATTATAAGTATGGATAAAAATAGCTAAAATAGATAAATAATATAATGACAGATCGGGCTGACAACCCGAAGAACAAAGTGATTAATATAATTCGTAGAACGATTTCTAGGAATAATACTCTTCTTCCTTAATCGGCCCCTCATTACTGAGGAGCGTGGTCACTGAACGCTTTTAAGCGAGCAGATTGTTCGCTTAAAAGCGTTCAGTGACCTCCTCCATCGACTCCGGTCTGAAGTTGCCATCACCATCTGCTGAAATTTGCTGGATGAGGTAGCTTCCTTTATTTGATCAGACCATCGTGTTGGCGACCGGCCCCGTACTCTCTTTCCTTCGGTATTGCCAACGATGACCAGCTTTTCAAGGCTGCTATCTCCCCTTCGCGATGTGATCCAAGTAGCTCAGAATAATACATACGGACATAAACTTACGTCTTTTGTATAGGGGTAGGCGGAAAGTACAGAAAGAAAAGAAACTACGAACAACAATCCGCTGTATTCTGCGCAGTGTTCTATTATTAGACCCAGGACCCTCCCCTCCAGACCAGGGACCCTCTTTGCGGGTCGCACAGTGTCTGCATTAATTTTTAAAACTAAAACTTTTTAATTCACCGTAGTTAGCAGTAATTAATACAACCAACCAATAGGATCGTTGCGGCGGTAAGTCCCCCCCCCTCGCGCGGCGCCCTCTTTGAGGAGTGGCTTGAGAGGCGGCATGGCGTCCTCACCTTCCGCCTGACGCAGGTCCTCACGGTGCACGGTTTGCGGATGGCGAGTAATGGGTAGCTTCTGTCCGGTAAGGACCAAGCCCAGGTCGACGGCGCATTGTATTCCACGCGCGCCTCAAAGAGATGTCAGCACAAACCTATGGGGCCCGCAATGGCCGATGCCTGCCAGCGGTGCGGGTTGTTCAAAAGAGATACCGTGGCCTCTGGCACACAGGCTACTGAGGGAACAGGTTTGAGTTAGTAAAAGTCTGACACGCCCGCCTGCTCCACCCCGAGCGGGAGAAGTTATTTGATGACTTTCCACCCAGAAAAAAAAAACTAAAAGGGTCGTTTGAATTTCATCGCTTAGCTTAACTCTGGTGGAAATAGGTTCAACGAGGTTACATTTTTCCCTCATACAAAAGGTCATTTCCATAGAATAACTCAACCGTTCCGCTGCACTACTTACACACGCTCTGGTGGAAGAAAACACATAATTTCGTAGCTTGGTTTCACTACGTTCCAGAACTCTGGTTGAAAGTGTTCCTTAGTCGAGCGTTCATGCTATGTTCAATTTGCACGGAGAGGCTCGCCACGCGATCCACGATCACATGCGTAGCGACGGTGATTCGCAATGGACACTGTCAATATTTTTGCAGAAAATGACGCCAACACTACTCGTGCGTAGCTTAGCCATAGGTGGCTGTGGAGCGGCGCCTTCATGTCAGTTTGTTGTCAAAACCATTCGCGTATTATATCTCACGGGCTCACCTACATCAAAATACCTCTCCCGATCGGAATGACGTTCCATTAGCGTATCACGTGACGATGCGTGACGAAATTTGTCCCGTTTTGAAGACCTTGCTCTGTTTGTGAGTGAGTTTGTTGTAGTTGTGATTTTTTAGGGTTCTTTCAGTATAGTGAAGGGTACCATCAGGATCCTATTACTAAGCCAAGTCAATCTACCTGTCTGTCATAGGGATATTCTTTCAACCGTTTTCACATTTTTAAAAGGTTTTTTGTTCCTGCTTTATGCAGACGGAACCTTTTATGCGAAAGACTTGGGAGTTTGTTGCGCCACTTCTTCTTCCCAGCTAAAGCATTACGGATTGTTTTAGGGCGATTTTTCGTAAGAGGGGGGCCTCCCTGATGCGCCGCGTTCGGTACAGCACCAACGGCCTTCTGAATACCATATTGGAAAGGGTTGATTGCCCGGTTGTGAGGCACTGGAATTCAGTTCACGGCTCGGGTGGTGCCTTATTTAATGTGAAGTAGCTCAATTTTGTATATTGTTTAATTTAATAGCTCAGTTTTTTATAATTATTAATTTTACTAACATAGTTTTAAGTATTTTTTACTAACAGGTTATGGAATGCAATGAGTTCTGAATTAAATTAAATTGATTGATTAGGAAGTGTCCAAGGGTGGGCGTTTTTGGTGGACTGTCTTATGTATTTTGACGTTCGAAAAGTGCTGATTCGCAGCTTAATTGGAATAAATGACTTTTGTTTTAATCTTTTGATTTTGACTAATCGCACTTTTAGGCGATTTTTTATGTAGAAATAGATATAATTTACTTTCACGTAATTAACTCTTTTGTTCTACCCTTTACGTCAATATGTTATGTATCCATCATAGCTATCTATGATACCTATAATAACGTTAATGTCTTATTCTGTCTGCGTATCACCCTTATTGTCTTAGAAAATAGTTTTAGAGGTAAATACTTTTTCTTCTTCCCAATGAAGAATACCAATGGGCCTCATAAAAAGGCTTAAAGTCACCCAAAGGGCGATGGAGAGGGCTATGCTTGGAGTTTCCCTGCGTGATCGAATCAGGAGTGAAGAGATCCGCAGGAGAACCAAAGTAACCGACATAGCCCGAAGAATTGCCCAACTTAAGTGGCAGTGGGCAGGGCACATTGCTCGCAGAACACATGGCCGATGGGGCCGAAAAGTTCTGGAGTGGCGACCGCGTACCGGAAGACGTAAAGTTGGAAGGCCTCCCACAAGGTGGACAGATGACCTTGTGAGGGCCGCAGGAATCCGCTGGATGCGGGAAGCACAGAACTGGTCGAAGTGGTGGAGCTTGGGGGAGGCCTATGTCCAGCAGTGGACGTCTTTCGGCTGAAATGATGATGATGAATGTAGAATACACTGAGGAATAAATAAGGAAGGATTTTTCGAAATTCAACCCCTAAGGGAGTTAAATAGGGGATGAAAGCTCCGCGCGGGCGAAGCCGCTGGCAAAAGCTAGTCCTTACTATTATTATAAACGCTTAAGTTTGTATGTATGGATGTTTGTTACTCTTTCACGCAAAAACGGCTGAACGGATTTGAATGAAATTTGGCACACAGATAGATTACAACCTACATTAACACATAGGATACTTTTTATCCCGGTAGTACGTTCCCGCGGGATAATTTCCGACATCCAAACAGGCGAAGCCATGTTTGGAAGCTAGTACGTACACAAAATTACGCCATCTTCTTCCCTGGGGGTAAGCAAAAACTAAAAACCCTGCTGTGATCTTTACAAACCGCGTTTTGCTTCGTTTACGTACATACATCTAGTCATACACAAAATTCTGTTGCTAGTACTTCGCACCTGCCCTTTCTGAACTACATCACCAAATAAGGTCACTATTTGTCCCTCAAAGGCGTCCCCTCTCTCTCTAACTACATAAGATATCCAATTATTTTGTCCTTTTATTTTCCTTGCAAACAAAATGTTTTCCTCATACCAAGAGCTATTGCAATCATCTAGATTGATTTCCCATAGCATCTCAGTTTAATATGTCGTCAAAACCCATGACAACCCGTGATTGATTATGGCTATTTTGGTCAAGCAATTACATCAGCTAACATGGTTTTGATATTGATAGATATTGGGTCAGAATTTAAGTAATCATGTGTGGGTCGACGTGTATACAATAAATTTGCTTAACATTTTCTTAACTTCATGTCGACGGTCCCTACATGTAATCCCCTAATTACATAAATGCCAAATTTTACAGGAAAGCGCTTCAAAGTTTCAAACACGCGTATATCATGTTCTAGTTAATGTAATGTCATTATGGATTTAAAGTGCGTTTTGCCATCTTATACTTATTTTTGTTAAACTAAACGATAGTACAGGCCAGGTCACGAAAAGAAAAATGCAAATAACGTATCTACCAATTAGGGGATTGTACGTAGGGGCCGCGGATATGTCGGAGTCGGCTTTCAGTTAAACCTGATACAGTTGAATATTTGCACTGTACATGGAGGGAATGCTCATCTGAATTCCACAACCCAGTTACTGGATTGTTCACCCTTTGGCAAGACTGGCTGTCAGACTTTTCGGTTTCTGACCACCCGTAACCACTGTCAAAAATCTACGAATAACAGCCGGGACCAACGGCTTAATGTGCTTTCCGAAGGTTGGAGTGGCCCCAATTTAAAATGGATCGTCAGCCATCTCATAAATAAACTCTCTAATACTTTAAAAAGCAATAGTACCACCCGCACCATATCAAACAGTAAGCAGATAATTAAACCGTGGATTACCAACGGCATACTACGGTGCATAAGAAACCGTAATAAATTACAAAAACGTCATAAATCTGATCCATACAATGATATCACAAAGATAACCTACATTAGATACAGGAATTACTGTAACAATTTGATAAAAAAACTAAAACGTAAATATGAAAGGGACCTGCTAGCAAAATCTGTTACAAATAATAAGCTACTTTGGAAAAATATTAAAGAAATCACTTATGCCACCAAGTCAAATAATAATAACTCTGAACTATTAAATATCAAGTCTTCCCCTCTTGAATCAGTAAATTTTATCAACGATCACTTTGCCAACGTTGGTAAACAGTTGGCTCAGCAAATTCTGCCTAGTAATAATTACCCTATAGAGCAACATACCAAGCTACTGTGGGAGCTCTACTGAGCTCCCAAGGTACCGGCAGTTATTGTGTGTGAAATAAAAGAGTTGGTGGTCTTTTTTAACGGTGGGACTCCACTTTTAATCAAGAATTAGCTCATGCGGACGTCGCGCCTGACAATCGTATTCTGAAGCTTCCGCAAGAAAACCTAAGTAAAATAATTTGACATTCCAAAGATAAAACGTTCTCGATTATTCGAACATAGACACACCTTAAATATTGGCAGCCAGGTCGCTCGTGAGGCGGACAACCTCTACATGAGCTACGACCACCCTTGAATAAAAGGATGAAGATAGCCACAAGCTATAAAACTTTTATTCACAGCGTTCGATTAATTAAGAGGCACCTACCTACCTAAACCTATAAGAATTATTTACCTAACTCGGGGGCATTTTTTTATAATGTGAGGTACCTCCCTTAAAAGAGAAGGCTCAAGGACAGGACAAACAAACCGCGAGTCAGACACTATGATAAGTGCCGGCGAAAGTTAAATATTAATTCGTGCCAATATGCACCCAAAAAAACTAAGTTTGTCATGCTTGAACCTCGTCACGCCAAAACCCCGAGGAAAAGACGCGACGTGTCCTCCTGAGTGCAAACAAATTGATGTGACAGTTCACATCAGTCCAGAAGGGTTAATTAGAGAAGACCTTAACATCAAAATCTTTTGCTCCATCGGACGGCATTAAGTCAGAGGGAAGGAAAAGGTTGAGAAGTTGGACCGTCAACGTACATTAACACAATTTAAATCATGTCCATACTCCAGAGGTTAATCTTAAAAAATGTATCGACTCCTCACATGTTACTATTCATTCAATAACAGCTGACGAAAACTCGTGGGTCCTCAATCAAAAGCCATACCAGCAGTGTTAACACAACACTCTTTGCGAAGACTATGCTCCTTTAGCAAAGTTGGTGGTGACTTGGGGCGAATGAAGGTAAAGGATCCCAACTATAAGCTGAACCAATGGTGTCAACTCAACACCCTTTGCGAAGACTATGCTCCTTTAGCAAAGTTGGTTGCTTAGAGTGAGTGTCCGAACACTTCACTGGATACTGTCTCTGCACTCGCAGGTCTGCATTCCTGGCAGCTGCGCTCCTCTTCCTCAAAGTCATCATGGATGTCATCATGGCTATCATCATGGCAGCTCCCTTCATCTTTTTGATTTTCGCTGGAAAATACATCGGCATCATTATTTATATCAACGACGCTCTCCTGCCCGCTTTCCTCGGACGATGCTTGTGCAATGACGTCTTCTTGCACCGTATACTTTTGCCATGGATGGCATTTGCACTCAAACTCTTCTCTTAATTTATTGCAAATGGTTTCGAAGGTCATGCCTTCCTGGTATGTGTATTTATGGTAAATACGGGCAGCGCCATCCATATACGCGCTTATTATGAGCGCCCAATCGCTCTTACGCCATCCATAATGGTTAGCTTCTTCTATGAAGTTACTAATAAATTCTTCGACACAATCGCGTCTGTTCGTGCCCGTAAAGAATTTATTTATCACAGGCCAAAAATGTATATAAGCCATTTTCCTTGGTTACATTCAACATTAAAATAATAAAAAACCACTTAGCTTTGATTGATCCTGCACTTCTGTGTGATAGGCCTCGCCTTAATATATATTTCATGAGCGTCCTTGCTCAATTTTTAAACTTTGTGCAGTATACAGGCTCTGCACACGCCTTTTTTCGCACAATATTATGCGCTTTGTGCACGCAGCGTTTTTTGAAAAACTTTTACGGGGGGTGGCTACAGACACGGCGTCCTCCACCATATGTGGGAGCTCTACTGAGCTCCCAAGGTACCGGCAGTTATTGTGTGTGAAATAAAAGAGTTGGTGGTCTTTTTTAACGGTGGGACTCCACTTTTAATCAAGAATTAGCTCATGCGGACGTCGCGCCTGACAATCGTATTCTGAAGCTTCCGCAAGAAAACCTAAGTAAAATAATTTGACATTCCAAAGATAAAACGTTCTCGATTATTCGAACATAGACACACCTTAAATATTGGCAGCCAGGTCGCTCGTGAGGCGGACAACCTCTACACTACCTACACAGTGTAATTCTTTTGTCCTCCTGGATACTGACCCCAATGAAGTTGATCGAATCTTGATGGGCCTTAAGTCTGATAGTGCCCCCGGCTGGGATAATGTCTCGACAAAATTTCTGAAACACGTACGAAAGGAAGTTGCTCCAGTAATTACTCACCTTGCAAACCTATGCTTCCAAAGCGGCACCTTCCCTGACCTACTGAAACATTCCATTATTACTCCCGTCCATAAGGGGGGAGACAGAGATGTCAACAACTACAGGCCAATATCTGTTTTACCATGCATTTCTAAAATACTGGAAAAATTAATTAATAATAGACTAACAACATATTTCTCTAAATTTAATTTACTATCTCTCGCCCAATTTGGCTTTAGACATGGCTTATCCACTGAAGATGCAGTTACAGCACTGAGTTCTTTAGTAACTGAACATCTTGATAAGGGAAATAAATGCCTGACTGTTTTCCTAGATCTTAAAAAAGCTTTTGACACCGTCTCTGTCCCTCTCCTTGTGAGCAAACTTGAAAAACTTGGAATAAGAGAAATCCCTCTGAAATTGCTCAAAGACTACCTCTCGTCTAGAAAGCAAAGGGTTAAGGTGGGTGAATTGACCAGTAGTAACGTTGAGGTCACCTACGGCGTTCCCCAAGGCAGCGTACTGGGCCCTACACTATTCCTGGTATATATAAACGATCTCTGCAACATGCATATCAACAATGCAAAAGTATTTTCATACGCCGATGATACCGCTGTCGTTTTCTCTGGGAACTCCTGGCAAGATGTGAAACTCAAAGCTGAGATGGGTATGGCACAAGTAGCCAATTGGCTAAACAATAACTTGCTCACTTTAAATACATCAAAAACCAATTACATTTGCTTCAGCATCAACAAAAGTAGTCAGCCAAGTGAGGATCTCAAGCTAAGAATACACACTTGTGGAGATACAAATAACAGATACTGTAACTGTTCATGTATCAAACAGGTAAATCAAACTAAATATCTAGGCGTGATCGTCGATCAGCGACTATCGTGGTATCCACATCTTGAACAGGTCTCAAATAGGGTTAGAAGATTAAGCTGGATCTTTAAAACACTTCGATATGTTGCTCCAAGAAATATCACCAGTAAACGAGACGCCCCCAGAAATATTTTAAATGAAATCTACATAGCACTAGTGCAGTCTGTCTTATTGTATTGCATCCCTGTTTGGGGAGGTGCAGCGAAAACAAATTTTATAGCTGTGGAGCGATCTCAACGAGCTCTGATAAAGATAATGTACTTCAAAAATAAAAGATACCCTACTGATATCTTATATAAAATGAGTGATCTCCTTTCCGTAAGAAAATTGTACATTGTCCAAATAGTCTTAAAAAAGCATAAAACCCTGCCATATGATCCAAACTTATTACGGAAAAGGCGGACTGACATTGTTGCACGAATTCCAAAAACTAAAACTATGTTTGCTTGCAGGCAATTTAATAAACGGTCTGCTCAACTATACAACAAAATTAACAAACATATTTACTTATACACTTTTTTCCTTTGTGGGTAGACATAGAAGTAACATATTTTTTTTTTTGTGTGCTCTTGTTAAAATAATTATAAAAATTATAATTTATATTTATTAATGAAATAAATCAGTAAATTAAATAGTAGACCCCCCCACACCCGCTATCTATTGTTATCAAGTCTGTGGCACTAGTACCTGGTTCACTTTCACACTCTAAACATGGACACTAAACTTGCTGCCAGCTTGGTGGATCTTGAGCAGTTGTTTGGCTCCCGAATGCAGGATTACGAGGCAAAATTACAGCAGGCTACCACTGGTACCACTTCAGCTTCACCAGACATTGCATCCATTGCACGTGAGTTTTCAGAGTTTAAGCAGTTTGTCTGTCAAGCACTCTCCAAATTAAAAACTCAAATTGAGCTGCTAGCTGCTGGGTTCGATAGACATGAAACCATCATGAGAAGAAAGGTCCTGCTGTTCCATGGTGTTCCGGAGAAGGATAACGAAAAGTTACTTGATGTGGTTCACAACATCATATCCAACCAAATTAAATTGCCAGAGGTATGTAGGGACAAGAATGTTATTCATGTTTGTCATAGACTCGGATTCTCAAAGCAGAAGGCCCGACCCATACTAGTACGATTCTTCAAAATGGAGCATCGGCAATTGGTGTGGGAAAGCAAGAAAGCTCTCAAGGGTACCGGGATCACCATCTCCGAGTTCTTGACACAAGTTCGACATCGGGTGTTTGCGGTTGCTCGTAAGCATTTCGGTATGCCAAATTGCTGGTCCATGGAAGGCAAGATTGTTGTTATTTGCCCAGACAAATCCCGACGGAAGATCGAAACGGCGGACGAACTTCACGACCTGATGGTCAAATTCCCGTCTTCTTCAGTCGACACCGAGGATTCTGCGCAATCCGAAGGACTTGTATCTCCTAAAGCTGCAACCTTGGATGTTAAGAGAACGAGGAAGACGCGTCTGCGCAAGTAACTTATTCGTTGTTATTGTTTTTGTCAGTCCATTTAACTCACTTCTCAACTTGGCCGTTTTGCATGATAATAATCTTCTTGGGCTGGTAGTTAAATAAGTTATTTAAAACGTCTCACTGCTAATCAGTTCACTTTTATTTTTATTATTGCCGGTACGCAACGTAATGTTTAATTTTTATGGCTTACGGGTCGAGAGATGTTTTGTCAAATTGACAATGTGACGGATGTAGACAGCTGTCAGTGTCAGTGCTCCGTAACATTCGCCACTGTGTCGCGTTCCATTCTACGTACAGTGCGATGTTTTCATTTTAATGTGTTTTAAAATTTCTATGATTGATCTTGTTGTTGTGTAACTCGGTTATTATTGTAAAATTTCTGCCAATATACCAGCGAGTGGGGGAGGTTTTTCTCAAAGGAAAATCTTTAATTGTTAGTGTAATTTTTTAGTTTTAGTTCTTACGATATTTTAAAATTTATTTTTGTTGTTATGATATTTATTTTATTTTTGTATTTATATTATAATTAAGGCATATTCATGGACGATGTAGCTGATCTCAACGACAGCTTCTTCTCGTGCTCTTCTTCTACTAGTTTTGTTAGTGCAGACAGTGATTCTTCCTTACCTCTTACTTTGCATGATAAACTATCTTCTCTTTTCTCCAATGACCCTAAAAATCTGCATATAGCTCATATAAATGCTCAGAGTGTTCCTGGTCACTATTCTGACCTTCTGGCATCATTTAGTAGTGCTCACCTGGACGCGCTCTTGATATCGGAATCCTTTTTGAAGCCGTCTCTCCTCTCTACTCAATACTCACTCCCCGGCTTCGTCTTGATCCGCAACGATAGGACCGGCAAAGGTGGAGGAGGTATTGCTATGTACTTGCGTGCTGATTTACCCTACAGGGTGGTCAGTTCATCTCCTTCACGGTATTCTGAGTCGGCTGAATACTTGTTTCTTGAAATTACTGTTCATCACACAAAAGTTTTGCTAGCAGTGCTTTATAGTCCTAATCTTCACATTGACTACTTCGATTCCCTCGACTCCAGTCTCAGTGATCTTTGCCCTATGTACGAACACGTTATTATAATGGGTGATTTTAACACTTGCTTGATTAAAAATGACTCTCGCTCTCATAAGCTCCTTTCACTATTGTCTTCCTTCAATCTTCAAGTTTTGCCTCTTTCAGCAACACACTATTTTCCTAATTGTACACCCTCTTGTTTAGATCTTATGATCGTCTCCTCTCCTAATAATGTTTCTTACCATGGTCAACTTACGGCTAATTTTTCTTACCACGATCTCATTTATCTCTCGTATCGTATCCGTGTTCCCAAGCGTAAATCCCAACTTTTATATCTCCGTAACTACAAGGGCATAGATCTAGAGGCTTTGCAGCGTGATGCTAGCAATCTCAACTGGACTCCTCTGGTCGAGAAGGATGACATCGAGGATAAGGTGAACTATTTTAATGCAACCATTCTCGACTTATATGATCAGCATGCTCCTATGCGACGTGTCAAAGTGAGGCATAACCCTGCTCCATGGATAACGCTGCAAATTAAAGAACTTATGGCTCGCAGGGATAAAGCTAAGAGCAGATATAAGCGCAGACCGTCAGAGCTGAATCTGTCTTATTACAAATCCTTACGTAATCGCTGCAGTCATCTGTGTCAAGATGCTAAGAGACGCTATTTTCACGACCAACTCAATAACCGCAATTCTTCTGACGTTTGGAAATTTCTGAAATCTGTAGGTATAGGCAAGTCACCTGCCAATCAGTGTAAGGATGTGAATCTCAATGATCTCAATAAGCACTTCTCTCTCCTTCCCTTTTCTCTTGATCCGTCTGTCAAAGTTGCGACACTAGTCTTGCTAATCTGCCGTTACCACAATGTTCTAATTTTAAGCTTAGCGGTGTTACTGAGGATGACGTTAAGAAATCTATTCTTGCAATTACTTCTTCAGCAGTCGGTAATGATAAGTTGTGCTCAAGAATGATAACTCTTATCCTTTCCTCGTTACTTCCTGTTCTCACTCACATCTTCAACCACTCATTTTCTTCTTGCTCCTTTCCGTCAGTTTGGAAACAGGCTCATATTATACCTTTACCCAAAACGAATAATCCTACTTTATTCATCCACTTTAGACCTATTTCTATTCTTCCATTCCTATCTAAAGTTATTGAGCACATAGTTCATAGACAACTATCATGTTTCTTAGCGTCAAACTCGTTGATTTCCCCTTTCCAATCCGGTTTTCGCTCGGGTCACAGTACTGTAACCGCGCTTCTTAAAGTAACTGACGACATCCGCTGGGCAATGGAGAATAAGTCCCTTACCGTCCTTGTATTGCTTGACTTTAGTAGCGCCTTCAACTCAGTGGATTTCGACATTTTACTAGGTATCCTCCAATCTATCAATTTCTCTTCTTCCACTTTAGCCTGGTTCAGTTCATATCTCCGAGGACGCTCTCAGTGTGTTCGCCTAGAGGAGTCCTTCTCTGACTGGTGTAGCCTCACTGAGGGTGTTCCTCAGGGTAGCGTTCTCTCTCCTCTATTGTTTTCAATTTTCATAAACCTTGTTACCACAATAATTTCCTCTAATTTTCATCTCTACGCAGATGACTTGCAGCTTTACCGGCATTTTACTGTAGATAGCGCGGGCTCTGCACTTGCTGCAATGAATAATGACCTGGCTTGCATCAGCGTCTGGGCTAAGTCATTTGGTTTGCAAATTAACCCAACTAAATCGCAGGCCATGATCATAGGCAGCAGATTCGTTCGCAATGCGTCTGATGTTGCATCTCTGATGCCTTTATATCTCGATGGTGTTCGCATTGACTATACTGAAACCGCTAAAGATCTGGGTGTAGTTATCGACTCCAATCTTTCGTGGCGTGCTCAGGTCAATGAGGTCAGTCGAAAGGTACATTTCTCATCTCATTCGTTGAAATGCCTTCAAAGTCTCCTGCCTCTGAAGACTAAAATTTCTTTGGCACAAACACTTATTCAGCCGATTATAGATTATGCCGACGCTTGCTACTTGGATGCTACTGAGGAGCTATTAAACAAGCTTGAGCGCCTGCAAAACCTGTGCATTCGCTTTGTTTTCGGTCTTCGAAAGTATGACCACGTTTCTCATCTTCGCAAGGAACTCAAGTGGCTCCCAATCCGCCTTCGCAGGAACACTCGGATTTTATGTCTCCTCTTCAACATCCTACACAACCCTTCTTATCCTTCCTACCTGCGTGAGCGTTTTTCTTACGCTCGTCCTAGTGACGCACCGTGTAGATCACACCTTAGATCCCTCCTTAAGTCCCATCCCCATAAAACTAGTTATTATTCTTATTCCTTCTCTGTCCATGCTGTAAGATTGTGGAACTCACTTCCGCCTAGCATTCGTGACTTAAAAACTATTTCCACATTCAAATGTCGAGTAAAAGAGCATTACCTTTCCTCTTAATTGTGTATGTATATAAATATGCACATATATATAATAGTTATATATTTTATCATTATGTATTTATTTAAGTATAAGTATGTAAATTTTCTGCATTATATGTGTAAGTATATTTTAGTTTAAGACGTCACATATTCATATTTTCTCTCCTTGTTCTCACACACTATTGTCTACATTTCTTTTTCATTTCTCCTTTCGCAGGTCTGCTGGAAGAAATTTCTAAAGAAATAAGCAGTACCTTTGTACTCATTGGTTGTTTATGCTGTCTCTTCTATGTATTTTATTGTGTGTACATAAATAATAAAATAAATAAATAAATACACAAAAAAAAGTTATGAATGTAAGAAAATAATAACTAGTTGGATAAAGACACTTACATATGATGAAACAGAGGCACTTCTGGAACACATAAAGTAGCAGATACACTCACACATACACTCACACATACACTCACACATATACTCACACATATACTCACACATACACTCACACATCCACTCTCACTTACACTGGAACATACAATCTCACAGACACTTTCATATACAGACACACTACGCACAGGTATTCACACTCGAATCACACTCTCACTAACATATTTGTTTTTATTTGATATTTTAAGTACTTACGGATGTCTTGCAAATTTATTGATATTATGCTGTACTAGGGAAGAGCGGAGTCTCCTAACACAGGCATTGTTTGCTTAAAAGGAGGCGCCAAACACGAAACCCTTTTTTGTAAACTGAAGCATAAATAAAATTATTTTATTTTATTTTTTATTATCTACGAATCGATACAAAGTGCAGATAGACATATAAGTGTATTGCACGAAAGAATGTGTCGTTTCAAAATTGAATGTATACCCGTCAAATATGCTAAATCTTTAACGGCCCTCAGGCATACGTTTCGAGATGGTTTCAGACCAAATTAGTGAATGGCCATTCTAGCAAGTTTTCTTTGTTCGAATAGGGACAGCGGACAACAATGCTCTGTGGGCCTGGTACGAACCCGCGAAATACACTTTATATAAATCAGTGCCGGATTAAGCAAGCGCGGGGCCCGTAGCAAATTCTGTTGTCCCTTGATCTATTGTGTGTTCTCAAGTATGAATTGGGAAAAAAAAACTTGAGCACTTAATATTGATATTTAGAAGTCAAAATTCGAAATTTCCCGTTACATAATTTTCACTCAGATGGAGGTTAGGTTAAATACGCGGGGCCACCATTTGCACGGGGCCCATAGCAATTGCTACTCTTGCTTCATGGTTAATCCGACACTGATGTAAATACCAAAGATGGGGCAAGTACAATTTCATATCATTCATAAATGTGAATAAACAAACAACATGCGTTCAATAATCCCAAAGAGTTATTGTTGAAAAATATCAGGAAAATAATGCTACTGTTCTTGTTATAGTATTATGTTCGTTTGGTTTAAACACCCCTAAGTATCATCATAATTATCGTCATTTTAGCTCAAATACGTCCACTGCTGGACACAAGCCTCCCCCAAGCATCGCTACTCGACCGGTTCTGTCCTCCTCGCATCCAGCGTGGTGCTGAGGCTTTCACCAGGTCATCGCTCTACCTTATGGGGGGCCTTACAACGCTAAGTCTTGGTCATCGCCACTTTAGAACCTTTCGGCCCCATCGGTCATCTGTTCTGCGAACCATCTGCCCTGCCCACTTAAGTAGCACCGTATGAATACGCTATGCAAATTCGACGTCAACCCCGCGTCAGTTCCGATATGTCACGATAGGTCAACCAAAAGCTTGTGACGTCACGACATGTCACGTGATATATGTATATATGCACTGTAACAATAGACTGCAAATTATCTTAAAACAACTTTTTCGTATCCATTGTTCCTTCAATCTCAAGTCATTTTACCATACCATGTAACTGACATAAAAGACGTACCAACAAAAACAAAAGAAAAGGTATTCTTTTGTTTTCAGCCTTAGTTCTAAGATTGTGCTGAAGATTCTTTCAATTCAACGTCATACGGTTGCAAGCTTCACTGAAGAGAGACCTTTATTGTTGATACGTCAAAGTTGAAGAACAATACATTCAAAGACTTTGAACTTAATATCTGCATGTTATCCGTATTGTTCGTGTTAAGTTTGTTGTTCATTAACACAAGATTAGCTTTGAATAATTTCAAGTAAAGTTGAAACTTGTTGCCTAATAAATGTTATGTTTTCTCGTGTTATCAAATTTGCCATGATACTTACTATTATGGGACTGTTTGTTATGAAACGCTTTAGGATTTTATTAATTTATGTATGTATATAGAGCAGTGGTGGCCCAGTAGTATTGACCTCAAGTTACGAGTTGTAAGATCGTGAGTTCCGATCCCAGGCAGGCTCTTTACTTTGTGTATTTTTGATAGATTGAGATCAGACTGTGAACATTTAAAAAAATACGAGAAATGCCTCTGCCTTTTTATCGTACAGTTAGACGTATTGGTGCATATTAAAATCCAAAAATAAAATTGAGCATATAGTCAAAATGTTCAAAGAAATACTTATTTAAGAATATATAATTCATAAAAATAAAATAGTATCACGATTAAATAATGAGAAACAGAGCTTTATAAATAAATATATTTCGTCACATAATTCTTGAAATTTTGAGCGTAAACATATTTCATGTAATGATAAATAAAGGGAATTTATTCAACGAAACAAATACCTGACAATTATTCTACTGAGGCTAGCATTAATTTTTACTTATTCGATTCAACTTACATCAAAGACATCGCTATTTAAACCTTATTTTTTGCCGCGATATACAGGGTAAGTTTTTATCCAGAGCGCAAATTGCAACCATGAATTCAGCATATCATTCCAGAAATCCTAGCGCAGAAATTTTCATAGAAAAGTGCAATACCTACGCGGTCAAAATGTAGCTGATTTTTTTTTTGTATATCCGGCGAAAAATTTCTGCGCTCTAGGGGTCTAGAATGATATGCTGAATTCATGGTTACAATTTGCGCACTGGATAAAAACTTTTCCTGTACTATTGTCTTATAACTAAAAATTTGGCTTTTTACCGCACCTTAAGATGATAGTCAATATACTTACCAGTACATTTTTCTTCACTATAAGTGTCAATATTTTAACCTAAAACGAATGTTTTAGGTTAAAATAGGTACACCAGCAGGGAAATCCAGAAGCACCCACTAATTTCCTAATTTTGCATGTAATTTTCTTCGTCTAAACACGTATTCTCTAACACGTTAATCCTTCACAATCTTGAATATTACCCTTAGGTGCTCTTTGAACTAAATATCGCGGTGTTTCACTGTTGATTCAATAATCTGACTAAATCTCGAACATTCTCGTAAGCTAGATAAACTTAGAGACAAGAGAACTTTGATTTAAGACCTTCAAGTTAATATTAGGGAATTATTGTTGGAAGTGTCAACTTTAGTGGGTTTACAAACGGCTTTTAAATAATTTGATTTTAGTTCGTGGTTTATTATAGCTTTTGTCAGCGGGTTCACCGGCGTTATCCAAAGTACACGGCAACTTAATAAATTAAATCGTTAATAAATAAATCTGTCTGTTGGTGAACACGGCATGAAAATCCGTTCAGTAGCTTTTGAGTTTATCGCAAACAGACGGACAGACAGTCAGACAAACGCGGCGGGGTACTTTGTTTAATAATATGTAGTCATATAGTTTTACTAATGACCTTTTAGTTTTATTTACGACTTGACAAAACACACAGATTTGTTTCTTTTATTTACATTCCGGAATAAATTCACCATATCACGGTGAAAACCGTAACAGAATTAATAATGTTGATTAGATACAAAGCGGTCACACAGAGAGACACGCAAAAAGCGGCTTTAACTTAAACTATTTATAGATTAAAACAAAAACGTTAATCGTTTTCTAGCAAATATTTCAAAAGTACCGACCACCGACCGACCGACCGACTTTGATCGTTTCTTTTCGTCCGATATTCTGCAGTAGATTTATCTGGACTGACCCTACCTTGCTAGTCAAGATAGTATAGGCACTCTGTGAACTGGTGTTACCGCCCGTCAATCGTCAATGACTTGGATTAGAGTCCCGCCATTTGTCACGGAAGCTGTATTAGTGTGTGACAATGCAGGTGATCTATGAGGTCTATGGACTTTAGGAGTAAGAATCATTTTTGCAGTAATATCACCAGTTTATTATTTCCTTTATTCCGCTAAATATACACATAAATTACATTTTTAAATATTATTATAAAAATATAAAAACATTTAAAAATATAAAAAATAGTAGCCCACCGGTACCGGGAACAAGGTCCCCGGTCAGGGCTCCAGAGAGAAGAACCTCCTAACGATGCGAGCCGTGTCCAGGAGTTCCGCTTTCTGGATCAAGCCCTGGACCCAGCTGCCCAACGAGAGCCTCCTCAAATGTTGGTCGAGGCTCTTGGCTATCAAGCCATTGGCTGAAACGACTATCGGTACAATGATCGCTGAGTCCACATCCCACATGTCGACAACCTCGCGAGCCAAGTCAAGATACTTGATTTGTTTATCTTTCTCGACTTTCACGATCACCAGTTTTATTATTATTTTAAGCGTATAACTTATCATCATGCCTGTATCATATCATATCATATCCAAAGAGAACCCACATTTCAAAAGATATGTTTAAGTCCCAAGTATTATGGGACGAACTTATCGCCACGAATCCAGAATCTGGGCTGCTATTGCGGAATCTCTAATTGATAAACCAATAACTCTTCGTAAGAGTTATTGATTTATAAGAGAAAGACTATGTATGACCTTGGTAAGACTGGTCATTAGACTTTCGGGCTCCTGACGGCAGTAACGACTGTCAAAGGTCCACAAATGACAATCGGGACAACCGGCTTAACGAGCTTTCCGAGGCACGGAGGGGTCTTGTTATGTAAAGATGGCCACCCATCCATGAACCAATTGCGGCAAGCGTAGCTTAACCTGATCGATCGACCCGTGCGGCTATTATAACTTAGCCACAAGCTCCTCGCTTCCTTGATGCAACATTTTACTTTATTTATATTTATTCAAACACGTTTGAGGAACTGGTAACGTCACTTTTGCGTCGCTTGCGCACGTGCTGGCCAGTTGAAGGCTTTGCGGCGACGCCCGTCCATTGGGCGCCTTGGTACGTCATATAGGAAACTGTTACTGAAACATTTTGATATTTTCCATTAACTAATTATGTAATCAATTTACAACCTGGAAACCGAACCCAGAACAAAATCAAAAATCAGTGTCAGTCAAGTGAGAGTTGCTACTTGTTGAGCGTCACAATTACATGAAACAGGCCCCCAAAACGCCCGCCTTGCACCACTTCCTAGTGCTTTAGCTGGGATGAAGAAGTGGCGCAACTAACTCCCCAGTAGCACAACTGTTTGTTTAGTTAGAAATACTTGATTCTTTACGAACCAAGAACTTCACGCTCAGCGGCCACTAACCTAGGAGAATGAGGAGTACCTATTGTAGAGAGACAGGCACGGCTATTGTGTAGTTTTACATCATTAGAAGTCCTGACGCCATCGTTTCTCCCTGCAAAAAAACATAAATGACGATTGAAAAAAAACAACGTCTCTAAATAAAATAAACTTCCCTCTGCAGAAGACTAAATCAATACCTACAACCACAAAAATTCGGTCACCATTTCCTGATCCACAGACATAAATCAGCCAACATTTATACATTTCAACAAAACCACAGCCGATTCTAAATCAAACCAGCTAAGCATTACGTTGATAAAAACGAGTCTCATTCGGTATTCAGTGTACGCGTCGACAAACAGTGCTATTGATTTCGGCGACTCGGTTAAGCATAAATCACGGTCATTATATTGAACCGGTGACAAGATTATGGTGGTTGTTTGAATTGTTTTTATTGTGGAGAAACATTAGGATTTGAAATAATGGTGGACCTAATTAAAAGCCTTGTCATAATCAGCCTATAATGTTCCCACTGCTGGGACACAGGCCTCCTCTCGAAAAGAAGGAGTGGCCCGTTATCTATCACGTGGGCCCCGTGCGGGTTTGTAGAGGTCACATGTCTTCTAATTCTTGGTTCTAAGACATGCCGTTTCTTGACAATGTTTTTCATCACCGTTTTGAGAGCAGTGGTGATGAAATAATTTACAAAAAGTAAACGCCTTTCTGGGTTCGAACCTACGACCTACAACTCGTAAGTCGCGGCCGTTACCACTGGGTCACCAAGGCTCAAAGAAAAGCCTACATTTTACAAAGAGAAAATAAAGCGATTAAATCTTCTTTGTAGTACATGAGGAGGACTTAATGCAACAAGACATTATTTGCCAGTCAATCTTCTTTTATGGCTCATCATCTGCCTAGTGCCTAGCTGGTTCCCAACTATGTGGGGGTCAGCTTCCAGTCTATCCGGATGCAGCTGAATACCAGTATTTTATATAGAGTGACTGGCTATCTCACCTCCACTACTCAGTCACTGGGTAATACGAAACCCCTTGGTAAGACTGGTTGTCAAACTTTCGGGCTTCTGGCAACCCGTTTCGACTGTCAAAGATCCACGAATGACAGCCGGGACCAACAACTAATATTGCTTTCCGAGACATGGACCAATTGCAGTAAGCATAGCTTAAGCTAAGCGATAGTCACAAATCCTGAAGTAAGAAGTAAATGCTCATGAATCTCCTTGGTGAAAATATTACTTTTTTTACTGGTTGTCGGGTTGACTGACTAGGGTGAACATAATGGAATGGCCACTCGTGGAAGCTATAAAATTACATCCCAGAATTATAACATTACTGGTATTACCACTAGAATAGTAAGTACATTTTCGACACACTCTCAATCTATATAAATGAAAAGAAACGTTCTGACTGACTGACTCATCAAAGCCCAGCCCAAAACCTTGGACCTAGGAAGCTAAAATTTTGCAGAGAGGTTCCCTTTGTAATGTAAACAAGGAATAAGGAAGGATTTTTCAAAATTCAAAACCTAAGGGAGTTATAGGGGATGAAAGTTCTGCGCGGGCGAAGCCGCTGGCAAAAGCTAGTTGTATTACATTCTCAAAATCACCTTTCAAGTTCCAACTAATTTATGGCACAAGACCATTGACCTGAATACATACCTAAGAGCTTTCTAAAACAATCTATTTGATACTAACGTTACTGGAAAGCAGTATTGAAACAGCATATTAAACAGGTACTCCGCGTAGACTGGCGCTCTGACGTCATTGATGCAACATGTCGGGAATTTATGAGAGCTAAGGCTGCGAGTAGAACGATGGTGGTGCAAGAAATGGATGAGCTGATCGTCAAACAATCACTAGGGTATCACACCCATTTTTGAGAAAAGTTTCTTAATTAGATTCTGAAATGCTAATAAACCTCTAAAAAACACATTTTATTGAATCGGTTAGCGTCATAAAAATGCATAAAAATTTAACATTTTCATATTTCGTGCGTAATTTGACGAAAACGCTGGACGTAGTGGACGCCATATTGCTCTATGGGTATGACGTCAGTTTGCTGTGTAAACAAAT
This sequence comes from Polymixis flavicincta, assembly GCA_949987655.1. Taxonomy (NCBI): domain Eukaryota; kingdom Metazoa; phylum Arthropoda; class Insecta; order Lepidoptera; family Noctuidae; genus Polymixis; species Polymixis flavicincta. Next base: position 9,775,850 of record OX465195.1, on the reverse strand, counting down.
GCGCTGATATTTTGTGTGAAAATTGTTGAAAATTTAAAAAAAATGCTTCGTTATTCTACGTATCGTTGGTTTGCTGGTCATAAATGTAAGATATTTTTTCAATAAAAATTACTTTGGTTCAGAAAATAATAACAGTACAAAGTTGTTCAGTTGTCTAGTTTAAACAGCTGTATGCCGTAATAACATGGCAGCGACTATTTCATGGTGTTCAAAAACAGATTAAAAAAACGGAAATCTTTGAATATAATTTTAAAATTGATTTTGTTATTTTCATGAACTAAAACCAACATGTTCCGACTGCTTTTTGCCTAATCTAGCTCAATAATAGATTATTGTTTTTTTTTTTTCTCAAATTGAGTAAAATACCCTATTGTCGATGCATCTGAGGTCTAGTAAAGACCTTAACAAAAAATATGGGCTTTTATGTAAGTATCCTCATCATCTGCCTAGCCATTTCCCAACTATGTAGGTGCAGGCTTCCAGTCTTACTGAATGCAGCTGAATACCAGTATATTATAGGGAGCGACTACCTTTCTGACCTCCACAAAGAGAAGAGAGTCCTTAAATACTGACATATTGATAGAATAATGCAGCTATGAAAAAATAGAGATGTCAGCACTAATTGGTTGTGTCCGCAAGTGCCGATGCCTGCCAGGGGTGCGAGTTGTTTGAAAGAGATACCGTGGCCCCTGGCACACAGGCAACTGATAACACGAGTGGGCTTTAGTCAGTAAAAGTCTGACACGCCCTCCTGCTCCACCTAGTGCGGGAGAAGTTATTCGACCAGCAAAAAAAAATGCAGTTATAAAAACATTCCCATACATCTGCAGTACAACGTGCTCTTAAGGTGATTTAACATTTCATTTCGCAACTATACTTCACCACATGAATAAACCGTAAGTCGACGACTCTTTCTTGCTAGTGATGTTGCTCTCTATCCCCAGACATAAACAAAGCATATTTCACGAGCCCGAAATCATACCTAACCATAAATAAAATTTAAAAGGACCTAATACATACCTATATTATTATGCCCGAAAGACCTAGATTTTCAACGACGCCAAAGGGAGTGCTTCACGAGTGAATGTTATTTGGTTGATACTTTAATCGAAAAAATTACAAACGAAACCTAGACTCATATACGACAAGGCAAATCGTACCAAGCAAGGATCTGGTGGAGTATGGCACGTGCCTTATTCCATCGGACCTCCACTCCAGGCTTGGTATACCAAAATAACCATCTGTATCTGGTTACAGCCTTATTATGCAGATGAAGATAATACACTATTAACGTGGGTTAATGTCGAGTTATACGCGCTAAATGCCGCGTTAGTTGCTAAGTGGAGTAGATGAGCGTGAGTAATGACGCTTACGGATAGGCAGCTATGTTTTCTGGTATATTGCCTTTGAGGATGGTTTACCTGGTGGTGAGACCGCATCCAGAAGATTATCCCTGTAGGGAAGCCTTGGCCAAAGACTTAGATGGAATCCTTTACCTTACATATAACTACCCAATAGATACCCATGCAAGGTGGCGGTTAGGTTAGAGGCAAAAGTTAAACTGTCAAAGATTTTTTTACTAATTCAAATTGACAGATTGACATAACTATCACATTGAATTGACTAGCATCACTACATGAAAAAAAAAATTACTTTTGACATCCTCGATCGTGATGTTCAAAGTTGTAATTTTTCACAACACTTTTCTCATCCCTGCTATCATGCATTTTGGAAAAAACAACTATAGAACTCCTTTCACTTTCATCTCACCACAGTTCTCACAACCGCCAAATGTGAGCAGTACAACAACAAATCGTGCAGTACACAATTATTAACCTAATTTATATGACGTCACGTCTCCGTACATCCCCTTCGCGTCATTTTAGCTGAACGCCTCCATGCATTATTCACCCCGTATAAAATTCACACACAATAGTTAAGAGCCATTATCGCGATATGGAGAGAATGGAGGATTCAGAAGCTTTAGTCTGAACAATGCTTATGGACAGGTATTTTTTTGATTTCCTGGGAAGGCTGCATGGTCAAGATTAAGTTTTTATGGCCAAATTAAGCCACTCATGCGAAAAGACAGTTCAAAGTTAGAAAATATACATGGCAGAAATGATTGCTTACTAAATCAGATACCAACTACGGCAACTCCCTCTAGGCTTTCACTTACCGAAATACTGAAAGCAGGAAGATTAAATATTTTCATTAAAGAATATGACAGCTGTTGGATTCAGGTGGGTCATGGACAAGCCTTTGTCCATAACACAAAAGAAAAGACTCATACACCAAGGTCGTGAAATTTAGAACCGTCATCATGCTCCAAGTCTCCAGGCTGTAAGTACATGTAACAAACAAGTACGTGAAACATTGCATAGCAACAACATCCCCAAAACGCCTTCTGAATTTCTGTTTCCTTAGGGCTCTGTTCCTGACCTTGATTATACAAATGTCACTGTGTTAAGAACTCTCACCGGGACGAACGTGACAGACAATAATATAAAATGAGGAGCAGCCCCAAAGTGTTACACGAAACATCGACTAATGTTGTTCCCTTGTTTGAAGGACGTAAGGAAGTTATGCTTAGGTGCACTGCCAAGAATTTTGCCGACAAAATTAGGGGAATGGGTCCGTAGGCTGTAATGGTAATGAGGGAGTTTGCAGTAACATTATACCTACTTAATAGTGTGTTTGGTCTTTAGAAAGTGATATTAACCTTGAAAACGCTGAAAGACGTACTAAAGTAGGAAGGTAAGTGTAGACATTTATTTTGTTAACAAGAACATAATTTTAGCATATTTATATTCATAAAGAATATCTTAATGTTGCCGTACGACATTGACTTCTTCTGGTGCTGTTTCTAGTGAAACACTAAAGCATAATTGTCATAAATATACGTTATTTACGTGATGGCCACAGGACATGGAATTGCCGCGCAGCGTCTAGAGATGGCAGTAATTATTTATAGAATTGTGGCACCGAATGTGCATTGAGCGCTTACTTATGTCACGGACTGCCATTCAAAGCCATCAGTTTCTATACGTCATTTGTGACGTAGTGTAAAATGACGTTTTCTGTTGATTACAACAGACAACATTTGGTTTAAATGGAAAGTATTGACAGTGCCGACTCTAGCAACGGTTGCCGAGGCGTCGTCGTGCTCTGTGGAAGAATGTGATTCATTCGTCTTTGTGTTCGCACTATAAGAATCTGCTGTATCTGTGTATCACATTAAACAAAACCTAAAAGTGAAACACTGAAGCAAAATATATAGATCTCTTTTATGTAGGCTAAAGAAACAATGTCACAGCTCACACATATCCCACCGAAGAATAATATTCCGTCACTGGCGTGGGAATTAAAGAATAACATAAAAGTGTGTCCATGTTCTTGTCTCGTACATTTTATATGACACAGACTCTCAGCTAAATTGAAATAGGGCTCGAAGAGACTGTAGACAGCTAAAGGCCGAGACTACGGCTTACGTCATCATTAGGTCCCAGAGGAATAACAAGGGTTCTCTGCACGGCTTTCTTTCGCGCCCGCATAGGGTTTGGTCCTGTATCTCCGTATAATTAAAAATGTAGGTAATTTATTTTATACAGGGTAAGTTTTCATCCAGTACGCAAATTGTAACCATGAATTCAGCATATCATTCTAGAACCCCTAGCGCAGAAATTTTTCGCCGGGTATTCAAAAAAGAATCAGCTGTTTCATAGAAAAGTGCAATACCTACGCGGTCAAAATGTATGGAACAGCAGATTTTTTCTTGTATATCCGGCGAAAAATTTCTGCGCTAGGGGGTCTAGAATGATATGCTGAATTCATGGTTACAATTTGCGCACTGGATAAAAACTTTTCCTGTAGATTATCATAAATGAGGCTTGTTCCAAAGGCCAACTGCAGATGCTTTTTGCCATACTACATACTTGTCCGGGTCCACAATGATCCGGCATTGCCAGGCCGCAAAATAAAATACTTGTTGCAACTGTTTTGGGTTGGCTATGCTTTGCAACAAATAATGCCGACCCGGACAAGTCTGCCTGCCTAAAGGTTCATTTTCATCGGTGCGGCAGATTTCCGTAACGTATACCTTAGGGCCCGAATTCGAGGAACCGTTTTTATTCGTTTAGTGGATAGGGAACGGTTGCGGTATACGGAGAACCTGCATCGCACGTGACGCAATTGCTTTGAAGGCTTTTTCATTGGTCAATTTGGTGAGTCACCGCGCACTTTTTAAGGAATGTTGAATTTCATTGGTTGCTACTTCCGCTACAAGGATTTCCTGCGGATGGTTTATCGACTCAAGCCCGCCTGCCCGCATGCTGTATATCGATCGACTAATGAAAATGAGCCTTCAAGGTAATTTTTAATATCGATTTTTTATTCAGTATTATCGAGCCAATTTTCTATCATTGCCTTTGCACCATGAAGCGTGTAGGTAACTGTTTTTTTTTCCGTAAAAAATGAAGCCAAACAGTACAAAATTGTCCTAGATATTTTAATATTTAGAAAACTATTAACACACTGTTGTGTCTTGTCGGCCTCCCTTTAATGTATTTTGACTCTATACCATAATACAAAATTTCAGGCCTAACCCATTAGTTCTCTAAAATTACATAGTTAACGTTATACCAACATCGTTAGCCTACATACCTTTAACCCTTATAAAGTGGGCTGGCTATTAAAGACTTTGGGCCTTAAAAATACATGGTCATTTTAGGAATTTAGCCATGAAGGTTATTAAATGTATGGGTTACCTGTCATGAACGTTGTTACAAATATTACGAATGTTTTTTTTGTAAACAACTTTGTTCTATAAAATTTGTAAATACAGCCTTTTCGTGGAACTGTTTATCAGCCATTTAGTTTTCGTCCTCTAGGTTTAGTGAAAAAAATCGAATTAGTTCGTGTGTTCATAGTATAGTGAGTAACACAATAACCATTTTTTTTACATTTAATTTGGCTCATATTATTCAATTGTTAGTACAGCCATCATGGCATAGATATTTTGTACTAAAATTTGTAACCTTTATTTATTTGTTAATAGCTGTATGCTTATCAAAAAAAAAAAAAAAAAAATTGCAACTATGAGGCACCTGACCCCCGGCCATCGATTAACGAGAAGCGAGTAGAGCTAGAAACTGAAAACGAAATGGCATGCAGCAAGCTGCGCGAGTGCGCGACGATAACAAGCGATTGCTAAACAAGTGCTCTCTTTGATAGCTCTTGTTGCTGCGACAAACGAGTACTCACCAGCGGTGTGAACAATCAGCGATCCACTCTTAAATAGTTGATAATTGAAAAGTAAGTGGAAGACTATACACGGGACCTACAATATTCATTTCTTTCGCCAGATAATAGGTGATAGCCAGTCGCTCTCTCATTGGCGGTGGGGCAGATGCCTTAAGTTCTGGCAAAACTGAGACGAAACCCTCGCTGGATGCGGGATGAAATCGACTCGTGCTAATTGTGTCACTCACAATGGGCCTCATAAAAAGGCTTAAAGTCACCCAAAGGGCGATGGAGAGGGCTATGCTTGGAGTATCCCTGCGTGATCGAATTAGGAATGAAGAGATCCGCAGGAGAACCAAGGTAACCGTCATAGCCCGAAGAATTGCCAAACTTAAGTGGCAGTGGGCAGGGCACATTGCTCGCAGAACAGATGGCCGATGGGGCCGAAAAGTTCTGGAGTAGCGACCGCGTACCGCAAGACGTAAAGTTGGAAGGCCTCCCACAAGGTGGACAGATGACCTTGTGAGGGCCGCAGGAATCCGCTGGATTCGGGAAGCACAGAACCGGTCGAAGTGGCGGAGCTTGGGGAAGGCCTATGTCCAACAGTGGACTTCTTTCGGCTGAAATGATGATGATGATGATGAATTGTGTCTAAATCAGGTGCCTAAAGGTGGCATTTGTTACAGTAAGTATTGCTGTAATTGATTGACGCATCTCTGAAGTGCTAATTAGAGACCATTAACACACGCTATGTAAGCCATTTGCACGCTTTCTATGGAACTATTGCCAAACAAAGCCTTTAAGGAAATCAATAACAGAACTATACAAGCTCAGCCCAGAACAGACACAAATAAAACAATATGTCATAATCATAATCAGCCTATAATATTCCCACTGCTGGGACACTGGCCTCCTCTCTGTGATAAGGTATGGGCCGTAATCCACCACGCGGGCCCAGTGCGGGTAGGTAGATGTCACATGTCTTTTAATTATTGGTTCTAGGACATACCGGTTTTTTTACAATGTTTTCCTTCACTGTTTTGAGAACAGTGGTGATCAAATAATTTACACAAACTAAAGCGCCTGCCAGGGTTCGAACTTGGAACGACCTACAACTCGTAAGTCGCAGCAGTTACCACTGGGCCACCACTGTTCGCTCTAAAACAATATACATTTTTTTTTATGTAAGCAAAATTTTTATGCATTCAATTCTATTCAATTCAATTCAATTTATTATAGTAACAAATGTCAGTTATAAGAGCATTAGATTATTATAAATCATCTACTGAGTAGAGACATTTTTCCAACAAGAATGCCTTGGGCCTTGCCTTGAATGAGCCTGTGTACAGTGTGCTTTTTAACTAAAGCAAATAATATATTAAACAATTTTAACTGCCTGATACTGTGGACTATGTTTAATTATTTCGAAAGCCGGAAGCCGGTCGTTTCATAGCCCTGTACATTTTTGTTCGTCATAAAATTTGATAGAAACATAAGACCCTTCCGAAACCTAACGCAGTCTCCTTTCTGTGTTCTCAATAACAATCAGGTAGCCATGGTAACCGTCAATTGTTATATCGAGTTGCAAGATTATCGGCGCATTATTATTTTCTGATAGATCATTATGCCAATCAGTCTGCGCGTGAATGCATTCGACATGTTAGATTATTAATTCATGTGGCGATTATATTATTAGTACCTATTAAACATTTATCGTCAAACGGTTACGGTTTAATGGGATATTTAATGGATTACTCATCATAATTGATGGCATAAGACTTCTTGGTTGGGCAAGTGACAACGTGTCTTGGTCAATCTTTAACAAGATAATCAGAATATTTACTTGACAGTCACAGTCTTGACAGTGGAATCTACTAAAATATTATAAAGAGGAAAGATTTGATTTTGTAAGGTTTGTTTATTTGCATTAAATAGGCTCAGAAACTACTGAATCGATTTGAAAAATTCTTTCACTGTTGGGAAGCTACACTATCCCCGGGTGACATAGGCTATGTTTTATCACCGTATTCCTACGGTAAAGGAAACTACGCGGGTGAAAACTGCTAGTATCTAATAAAGTACGCAAGAATTTGATGATAAACACGATGAAAAGCAATCATCGCATCTTAAGTGAAACGGTGAAAATTTGATAGATGTTATTTATAATATTAAATTGCCGATCCTGATTATCATACTTAGGAAAAAATGTGCGTAATATTCCAGTTATAATGAAAATTAACTTAATATAAATCTGTATAGTTTTGAGTTAGCCGCGGTTAGTTCGAGGATTGGTTTATGCCTTGGAAAGCTCACTAAGCCATTGGTCCCAGCTGTCATTTGTAGATCATTGTCAGTCCTTACGGGTTGTCAAAAGCCCGTAAGTCTGACAACAAGACTTATCAAGGGGCATCCTGTTACCAGCAACGGGTTGTCGAGGTCAGATAAGTGGTCACTACATGTAAAGTACTGGTATCCAGCTGCATCTACTTAGACTGGAAGTAAACTCCAACATAGTTGGGAAAAGGCTAGGCAGATGATGAAGATGGATTTTGAATTGCCATCCTATAAATACATGACTGGTGAAATGTACCTACTAGGTACGAGAGCAGTGGTGGCCAAGTGGTAACGGCCGCGACTTACGAGTTGTACGGTCGTGAGTTCGAACCCAAACAGGCGCATTACTTTGTGTAAATTATTTCATCACCACTGCTCTCAAAACGGTGAAGGAAAACATCGTGAGGAAACCGGCATGTCCTAAAACCAAAAATTCGAAGACATGTGACATCTACCAATCCGCAATGGGCCCGCGTGGTGGATTACGGCCCAATCCCTCTCACCGGGAGGAGGCCTGTATCCCAGCAGTGGGAATATTATAGGCTGATGATGATATAAGTACTCATCAAACTCAAACTCAAAGCATTTACTTCAATTAAACCATTTACAGGCACTTTTGAATTGTCAAAAAGTCGATCAGTCGGAAAGTTGAAGCTAGTTGCCCATTCCAAAACGTAGATCTCTACGGAGAAGAACGGGCAAGAAACTCCACGGACACTCTTTTAAATAAAGTTGGATATGCAAAATCTTGGGAACATTATTCTTGTTGCTTCTGTATAGAACAATGTAAATTTTTAATAAACAATTCTAAATATATGATTAAAAATAAGCCCTGGAAGTTAGGAGATAACCAGTCTCAACCGACAGCGCCAGCGTTCAATTGATTTTGACTTCTATTGCGTTGGCAGCATAAATTGAATTTGCAGTAAACAGTTGGTATTGTAACCACTTTTTTGATTTTAGTGCCATCCTTACGCCTACGGAATAGAAGTCAAAATCGATTGAATGGACTGTAAAAAAGGTTTGTTTAAATGTCTAATTTTATTTAAAATGGAGTATAGTGGGTTTCATTAAGCAAGGAGGTTGCTTAATGAAACCCACCTAAATACTTGACTAAGTTCATCAGTTTATCACTCCGTCATAATAACTACCCGTTAGATTATAATCATCAAATTTGATTGATATTGGGTATCAATTTATCATATTATTATTAGTGGTCGCAGCTGTTCCTGCAGGCGCTGTAATCCTTTAATGTATCGTCTATGGCAAAGTGAAGACAATGTATGGTGTGATTAAGGGTTGAAAAGGGTGGGGGCAGAGAAGTCTTGTTCGACCATCAATCTGCTGATGAGTTTAAGTTTTCCCACGAATTGCTAACACAAAACAATACTCTTAATAATAAGTTGTGATATTCAAAATGTTTGCTGTTGAAGAATTATTAAACTGGTATGTATTTCCAAAATGAATAATAACTGTCTTTAGTATTTTGCCAAGAACTTACAAACAAAGGTTATCATCACAAAAAATAAAAAATAAAATGAAATTAAGACACAGACAAGACATACAATTCTTGCATATAATTGTATGTCTTGTTCTTGTCTTAATTATGTATGAAATGTATGAAGGGTCTCAATTTTACAACAATTTATCAAAAGATCTAAAAGAAACAAAAACTGTGTATTATTAAAAAAAAAATACTAAAACATTAAAACCCACGCCTGCATCTTTTTTAAGAGTTCCCCAAAATATTTAATTATGTTTACTTTTTGCAATAAGCCGATCAAAATAATTTATGTATAATATCAATATTTTCATTCAAGTGAATGAATTTATTCTTATGAAAATAAATTAATCTTAAATCAGAACTTTACTGAACAACTTCTTATTTACTAGCTGTGTAAATTAAATTAATTGCGACTTTTTTAGAGGAAGGAGATATGAGCTAAATTTATGCTTGCATAGTCATGATTAGCGTGTGGTGTCGGACGTAAAAGAATAGCAACATCGCATTTCTTCCCGTGGGTGTCGTAGAAGGCGCCTAAGGGACTTAGGTACTAGAGCATGGGCAGCAGCGTTCTCTAAGCATTTTACCACTATACTGCGATCGCCAACCCGCCGGCCAAGCGTGGCGATTATGGCAAAACCCCCCTCTTGGGGGAGGCTTATGTCCAGCTGTGGACGTCTTTCGGCTGAAATGATGATGATGATGATAGTCGTAGTAAAATGTCAATAATGATTCCTATAAAAGGTTCTAGGTATAGGTTTTTAACTTTTCATCTTCGATTATCACTTCATCTGACACCTACTGTTTTTTCAACTATTCTTTTTTAAACTAATGTTTGTCTCATAATTTAGTCATCAACGTTTCACACAGTACAATCTTTTTATCCGTTCAGTATTTTTTAATACTTTAAAACATTCATACAAACAACCTCAGTTCGCCAAAAAAATCTTTACCAACAAATACTTATTCTATCTCAAAAACGTAGACTGAGAAAATAAACTCTGCCGACCCCAAACCGGTTGGAAAACACCTTTGTGAAAAAAGCAGTGTAAGCCGATTGGAACTTCCAGTTCAACAGAACAGTTCACCATTGAAATCGGTAACAAAAGTGGAATGAAATGGCGGAAGGCACTTCAACAATAAAATCTACCTTTTACACAATATTTCCGAGTGACATAATTTTTTAATAAAATTGTAAAAATATTAAATGAGTGGGATACTGGTCGTGTTTATGTTCACTGATTTTAAAACCTTTTTTTTTTGTATTATATGGAAAGTATCTACACTGGTTTTTTTTTTAAGAACTGTTTTTATGTTGGCTATTATATCTATGTAAAAACTCTCTCGATGTGGATGGTGGATTCCATTATTTTGTCATTTGCTTTGATCTAGTCCCTTAAAGTGTAATGTCAAAAAAAAAAAAAAAATGACCTGGTGCTAGCTGACTCCAAGATGGCGTCGATTAGGTCACGTCCCCTTAGGTCCCTTGGGTTAAAACCCCGATTTCTCGCTATTTTACTATGAAACTCATATGAAACTGTAACTTTTTCGGAATTAGTACATCATTTTTTATTCAGTGTATGACCTATGTGAAATTGGGTTTACAATAAAATGAGTAGGTTTCAAGTTAAAAACGAGTGCTGTTATTTGTCTCCCACTTTATCATTCAAGGCCCCAGAAATAGAAGCAAAATACATATTTTAATAATAAACCATTTAATAGTAATCACTATTACACTACAAAAACGATTACATAATAAACATATTACCACCAGGCAGCCAAAACATATAAAAAAGGACGTTAATCTTATCTTATCTTCACGCGACACAAGTGGCCACTTATAACTGTTACGTAACTCGACACTCATTCATTTTTTTTTTTGCAGTCGTGAACATGACGCAGTTTGACAAATGTTTATGTACTTAATCAGTTCAAGACTGTTGCTAACTATAAATAAATACTTGCAAGTGTTCACAATGAAAGGAGTTCGTAAATTAATCCATAAAAAAAGTCTATTGTTTACAAAAACTTAAGAACACGTGACGCTGTATGCGTCACGTGTTCGGGTTTTTTCTTATGAATTGCTTAATCGATTGCAAATGTGAAAACTATTCCAGAAACTACATTAAATTACCTCCTATTTAAGTGTTATGGCAAAGTTTTAATTATTTTTAATAATTATGTATTTTTTTCGAGAATCGGGCGACGACGTAATTCGGCCCTTAGCAACAGGTCGGACTGTTGCATAGCAACGGAGGAATGACATGTTAAAATTGCAATTTTGACTACTTTATCTGAATTTTCATACACAACATCGTATATTTATGGATAGTTTATGAAATTTTCTTACTACTTTAGCAGTATTTTAGCCATTTCATACAAAATACGCACACGAAAAGTCAGCGCAAATATTTTATGATTTTATATGGCGGCCATTTTTTCACCCCGTGGAATTTTTTCCGTAAAATATATGCGTAAATATATTAAACTGCTTTTAACTAATACATAAATAGAAAGTTGATTAACTTTACATACGTATTCATGCTTGAAATATGCACTTTCACTTCAAAAACACTCAGCACAATCGATAAAACGAGTAGCACGGATCCGCGCCATAGTACTGTCAAAGTACTATGTTCTGCGATGAATACCGCGAAAATTTGCACTATGAAGTTGGCATCAGTCCAAGAAACATATCTAGCCTTGTCTATCCTGATCATTTTTATACAAGAACGAAAGAGATAGGTTGCTTAGTTTCATAGAGAAACGTAAAAAACCGCTCCCACCGGCTCCCACAGATTACGTGCCGTGCCACGGCACATAGCAAACAACTGCGATTTTTTTTCCGCCGTGGACCGGCAAATGACATTTCGCCGGGTATCTAACTGTGCATGAGCCATATCTAGTTGAAAAAAGTACCCAAAGCACGGTTAACATTCCAAGGCAGAGGGAACAGCTGCCTATAATTTAAATACATTTTTTAGCATAAGGACAGATTCGCTAGACGCCAGATTCGCTTATTGTCACATTCGCTTAAAGACAGAAATGTCGTGAAAAGAATCGTTCAAATCAATCAAAAGTCATTTATTCGCATTAGGCTGAGAATCAGCACTTTTTTACCGTTAAAACTACATAAGACGTTGCCCCAAAATGCTCGGCCTTCACCATTTCCTAGTGCTTTAGATGGAAAGAAGTGGCGCAACAAACTCCCCAGCTGCACAGCTGTCTGTTTAGTTCGATAAACTTGATTTTAAAGAATAGTTGGTACACAAAGTAATTAACATTACGAGGCACAGAACAGTAAAATAAAACATTCGCCAAATATCAGCTACCCATGCTAATAAACCAACACATAAATTGACTTAAACTAAAAAAAAAATTGTAAACAAAGCTTAATACCAAAATAGAAGGTTGTTATATAACTATGGTGATTAGTACGGATTCATGCCGTAGGAAGCCGACCCCAACATAGTTGGGAAAAGGCTAGGCAGATGATGATAGTACGGATTCATCGGACGTAACTAAATATAGTATTAAGTTTTTATATACTCCAGCATTTTGTAGATAGACTAACTGGTTCTTGATCGTAAATTAAACTCTACACGATGGCCTGGACATTCTAGAACGGCACTGTATTTACTGCCTTATTGAACGCGTTTCTAGTACATAATGAAAGTAAAATTGAGAACGTAAGCTATTTTCCTTGAAAGTTTTAGTGCTCAATTCCTTAGGGAATCCACTAAGCTGTCAACTCGAGCACTTTCAGAAGCAGCGCTTGAGGGAAACGGGCTTAAGTTGCAATTGGAGCTAAAACTAACGTTCAGGGTTGTTCAGATTTAAAAAGGTACTTCACGTGATAACTCTGGAGACTTATCGGGCATTCTACTTCAGTATAGCAAAAGATTATCATCTACCTAGGGTTTTCCAACTATGCTGGGGTTGGCTTCTAGTCTAACCAGATCTGAATACCAGTACTTTATTGGATGTGTTCCGTATGGTGTCGGACGTAAAAGAATAGCACCATCCCATTTATTCCAGTGGGTGTCGTAGAAGGCGACTAAGGGACTTACTGGAGAATGGGCAGCAACGTTCTCTATGCATTTTACCACCATACTGTCCTCGCCAACCCACCTGCCAAGCGTGGCGATTATGGCAAAACCCCGCCTTTTGAGGGAGGCCTATGTCCAGCAGTGAATGTCTTTTGGTTAAAATGATGATGACTGCCTATCTGACCCCCATAGTTACTGGGTTAAACCATAGCCATGATTAAAACGAGAAGTCTGACTTTGAGTTTCTGACGACCCGTAACAACTGTCAAAGATCCACGAATGACAGCCGGGACAAATTTATTTGGAGGCAACATAACTTATTCTTCCGTAAGTACTTAGCAGCGCTTCACGGTTTCACCCGCGTAGTTCCCGTTCCCGTGGGAATACGGGGATAAAATATAGCCTATGTCACCCGGGGTTTTTCAAATCGGTTCAGCAGTTTCGGAGCCTATTCAATGCAAACAAACTAACAAACAATCACATCTTTCCTCTTTATAATATTAGTTTATATAAGTCGTCATTTCGATAGTCACCCCTTTCTATATATATCATGTTTCACACAATCTTCGCATTGTTTTTTTTAAACAAAACTAGCTTTTGCCAGCGGCTTTGCCTACGTGGAGGTAGAAAATTATCCCACAGGAACGTATCGCCGAGATAAAAGGTATCTAATGTGTTAATCCAGGTTATAATCTATCTGTGTGCCAAACTTCACCTAAATCCATTCAGCCGTTGTTGCGTGATTTGCTAACAAACATCTACATATCCGAACATCTAAACGTACAAACTTTTACATTTCTAATATTAGTACCTATGGTAGGATTTATGTGACTTGAAAACGTAGCTTTTGTCGTTCACTATAGTTATCTAGTTAGTGAGTAGTAAAATAAACCATCTATCTACTTGTTAGACGGATTTCATGGGAAAACCGCTGCATCCATTTCTGAATGACGTGAAAGCGTTTTTGTTCACAATGTTTTTTTTTTTTTTCATTCCTTTTTAATTTAGACAATATCGGATGAAAGCTATCGTAAGCCAATTGAGCTATTTTATATGTGTAAATATTGTGGTTTTGATGCTTCAACAAAATAAAATGTTACTTATTATAAGCCGTTTACCACGGATTAATATATTGGGCCTTTTGTAAGTACATAATAAATAGTGTTTTACACAACCTGGTGTCAAAAAGGTTCTTTCATGAGTGATTTCGTTCATATTATTAAATAAAAATCGGGATAAAAATCCTAAATTCATTCTGATAGGCAACGCAAAGCCTGAACAGCCAGGTGCATAAAATTTAGTCATATTTGAGGTTATAAACGTGCAAGTTGATACACCATCACACACACACATACCACACACACACGTATACACACACACCCACACACACACTACACCCCACACACACACACACACATCTGTTTTATAAGTCTAAGTTAGTTCTTCGGAAAATCATCCCCTGAAGCTCATGACAACTTGCTAAATTCTCGTCCACTCAAAAATAGGAATATTCCGCAAACACAGTGAAAATAAAACGAAATTGCTCTCATTCAATTCAAATCATTTATGAACGAATGAAATGAGTGAACTGAGTATCTGTCGAGTTTTATACAGCCGTAACAATGGTTTTATTGGTGCTTACTGTCTTATGGTTTAAACCTTTAAATGTTGCTTTTTATGACGTCATAAAATTGTGAAAAGCCTCAAGTATGGGGTGGGAATGCAATATTGTGTGTGATGTTAGTGGTTATCCATGGAGTTATCAAATTAGATTAATCTTTTAACTATATTTATTGTAAGAAAGGCAAAAAATCTCCAAGCGTCGCCGTTGCCGTGTAGGCACGAATTGCTACAGTCGCGTAGCAAGCGTAGCGGTGATGCTACGCCGTAGCGATTGCGTAGCCGGTTGCCATGTTGCCGTGCCGTTTAGAATAGACTAATTCGTATTTCTCCTAGCTAGAAGTCCATTGCTCATCATTGTCACTGATCATTCAAGTGACTATTAGTTTGGAAGAAGATTTTCAAAAGTATTTATAGTCCCCATTTAGCTCATAATATTGCAATAATAAATTCACTGTACATAAATAAATCTATTGAACAAATTAAACACGATAAAATAATATTATGTGTTTTTGTATCGATTTCCGTAAAAATCTTACATCTCGTCGCATCGTTTAAGCCTTTGATACTCTTTCTGTATACTATTCCAGTTACTGATAATTTATATTAAAATCAGTCGCAAATTTACATAAAATTTGTGTATAGGCGGATCATTTACTCCAAATTATATCATCAACAATAATATAATGTTGATGATATAAATCGGGATACTTATGCAAATAATATTGAGTTGCATTTAAGTTGCATAACATTTTCTGCCGATATTTTAGTAGCGATAGTAGCATTGGACTACTCAACACTGGAATATGTGTTAAAATACAGGATGAATTTTGGAGTTGCAACTTCAGAGTGAAAAACGTAACTACGATAGATTCAGAAAAAATGGACAAAAGAGCCATGATGTCAATAGGCACAATTAAGAAAAAAATTAAAACTGTATTTAAAAAAAAAAACAGCTGTTGTTTTGTTAATTAAAATATACTTTTTTGGACAAGGTGGACCGATTACTTTGTGAAGGCCGCAGGCATATCCAGCGTATGCTAAGCACAGACCTGGACCAAATGGCGGAGCTTGGGGGAGGCCCATGTCCAGCAATGGACGTCTTTCGGCTGGAATAATGAAACTGTTTTGTTTCGATAAATCTCTTAGTTTAGCCACAAATAGAACTAGATATTAATTGCAAAAATAACTCTGTGATTCTGATGAAGATCGTATGCCATGGATACATCACTATCTACCTAGCATTTTCTTAACTATGTTGGGGTCGGCTTCCAGTCTAACTGGATGCAGCTGAATACTACTATTTTACATGGAGTGACTGCCTAAATGACCTCCACAACCCAGTTACTGGGTTACACGATATCCCATGGTTTGACTGGTTGTCAGACTTTAGGGCTTTTGACGACCCGTAACTACTGTAAAAGATCAACGAATGACAGCCTGGATCAACACCCATTCACAAGTGACCGCGGCAAGCATAATACCTAATTCGTGCGTCGGGTATTACTAAGCCACGAGCCCCCGTGTGCCCACACCACCACTCAATCAGTGTTCAACAGCGAAAACGTTTTTTTTTATAACCTAAAAAATAGAGACGCCCGCTAATATTCACGCGTTTATCATGTATTCAAAAATCGAACAAAAGGTTTTAGGGAACATTGTTATTTTCTATGGCATTCAAATTCCTGGCTATGACAGCAATTGTTTTATTCCTGTATATCGTTTGAAACAATGTGATTTGATAGATCTGACGTCAGCGATTTTGATTTTAGTTTAGTTTATTATACCGATATTCTGTAACGGTTAGATTTACTGCTTTTTTATTATGTGAATTTTTGTTTGGAGTGTATTATGAAGAGTGTCTGTGAATGTTGTTTTTTGTTTTGTTTTTCTATAGCGTCAGAGGTCGTCAATTTAGTTGTTTTGTTTTACAGCATTGCTAACTTGCTTTTTTTTTGTACCTTTTTTATTTATTTTCTAATGACGTCTTAAATTTTATTAGATAACTTTTGTGTGTAGTGATTCCAGCTTTGATCATCGCGTAGCCAAAAGTAATTTATTTGCTATCGATCCAATAACTGACATTATACTTTTATACCGACAAAAAAAAAAGAATATACACAAGTTAATAAGATTGTTCATTTCATATTAAATTACTTTCATCAATGAACCCAGAGTTCACATTACGCCGAGAAAAAGTAATAATTTATCGTAGAAATTTAAAACCCATTTGGAAAGGGATGTTGGGTACGTATCTATTTTGTAATTCCGAATCCGTCCCTTTCAGTAGGATGAAAACAAAGAGTATGTGATAAAAATTGACAGCAGCCATCTATAGGATGGATCAAATAAAACCGAAATATTATGTTATTAAAAATAACATTGAGGCTGAGGTATTTTTGCGATATACATCTACTTTTTACTTGGAAATTTTACTGTAAACACACGTGAAATAAGAAGTATTTTTGTTTGAACACATTAACCACGTACGTCTTTTCTAATACGGTACTTACTTAGAAATATGTAGAGCCTTTTAGCAGATACCTGCTACTTTTACAAGTAGTAGGTCACCTTACGGTGATTATGGACTAGGCCTTCTTATGTCATAGAAAGCCTTAAACCTTCTTGTATTACAAAAAAAAACCCGTACTACAAAAGAATATTTATGCCATAATAAATCCCAAAAAAGTCCAATTTTCTTATTTTTTATCTACGTCACTACTACTTCCGGTTTAAAAGCGTAACGTAGATTTCATGATAGAAGAAATGAACTTTACGAATGCAAAGACTGTAATTTTTTTATTTCTAGGAAAAAAAACAATAACAACCTTAGGAATAACGAATTACATAATATAATAAGTATACAAGGTGTAACAGAATAGACGCAAGACCCGAAAGGTAATTTGTTAAAAATATGTATTTGCCATACCTACCACTGATTGAGCCAAAGAAAATTCAATCCCATTTCAAGGCGATAAGGCTCAAGTTTTAATGCATAAAGTAAAGCTAATCGCAATACGATTTTCGTAATATTAACAGTAAAGTGTTTTGGTCATTGAACATATTAGGCTTTTAACTCAATACTCAATATTGGGGTCTATGAGGTCCCGTGTTACTTATGCTACACATTGTATAAACAAAAAAGAAAACAAAAAATAGTAATAACATCTCATGTCGAGCGTATATGGTTGTTAGAGAGTAATTCACACTGACCTCCGTACTAGTAGAAACTGTATCACGGTAGGTCAGTCTTCCTCGTTCTCCAATAATCACACACTTTATCAGTGAATATAAAACTTTGAGATATTTAGCAGGTAGTTCGGTATTATTTAATACATTGCTATCATTACTACTAAAAAGGTGGGTAAAATTAGAAAATGTTAAGTATATGCAAAATATTTAGACAAAAATTGTTTAAAAAAGAAGCATGTAATGTAATGTAGTGTTGATGTTTGTATGATGTTGTGTGTTGATGTAATTGGTGTATGTGACTGAATGTGTGAGAATACGAGATGTGTGTTTGTATTTATGATAGGCTTACTAATAGTTTTTCTGTGTTAACATAATCAGCTTGAAGTAGAAATTCATTTAGAATCTTTTTGCAGTTATAGATTGACAAATCACGTAACTTCAAACTCCTAGACAACTGATTGTATAAGTGAGGCCCGATATGGTTAAAAAATTTGCTAGCAAATACCGTTTTGGTTCTAGGAACAGAATACACTAAATCCTTTCTACGTCTGGTTGTCGAAAGAGGTAACTTAGAGTGTTGCTGTAAGATCGAAGTTTTTATAAACAATTGTCTAATCGTAAGTAATGACAGTTCTTTATAAAGTGTATGTGTGGGGTACATAAATCTCTTGAAATTCATTACCTTGAGCACAGCTCGCTGCGCTCTTTCTAGGGATAAAATTGTTGTTTTAGATGCCCCTCCCCAAGCAGTGATACAGTAACTTATTATTGACTGGCAAAGGGAGAAATAAATTGTTCGTAGTAGTTTTGGTTGGCAAACATTTCGCAGATTTTTAAATAAGTGGATCATTCTCCTAACTCGAGTAGTCATGGTGGCTATTTGTTCCTTCCATGAGAGATTTTGGTCAACAGTAAGACCCAGATATTTGATGGAAGACACCTGTGAGAGACTGTAGCAGGAGCAAGACAGAGGATTTATGCATGAATGAATTTCGATGAAAGAGGAATTAATCGGTGGTTGAGTACTGTTACGTATGCTGAAGGCAATATATTTAGTTTTTTGGGCATTTAGGGTAAGAAGGTTACGGTCAAGCCAGGTCGTGACTAGACCAAAACCCTCATCTGCCAATTTAAAAACCTCACTCCATGTGTTGCCCTTAAATAAAAGAACCGTATCATCGGCAAATGTAATTATTTTACCGCGTGTGAGATGAAGGTCACACAAGTCATTTATGTAAATGAGGAATAAAGTCGGTCCCAAAATGCTACCTTGAGGTACCCCATATATGACTTTTTCTGGTTGACTTGTGTAGTCCTTCATTCTCACACATTGTGTCCTGTTTGACATGTAATCGGTAAACAAGTCAAGCGCCACACCACGAACCCCGATGATCTCCAACTTTTTTAGGAGTATGGGAACGGAAACCGTGTCAAACGCTTTTGCTAGGTCCAAGAATACACCTATGGTCTTGTCACCCTTATCCAAACCATCGACAACATATGATAGAAGCTGGTGAACTGCATGAGAAGTTGATTTTTTACTCCTGAATCCAAACTGGTTTGCTGACAGAAGCCCGTTGGATTCTAAGTAGCTTTTCAAGCGCTTGTTTATAATACGCTCAATGATTTTAGACAGGGTAGGCAACAAGGAGATTGGGCTATAGTTTGTGACACAGCCTCCGTCCCCAGACTTGTGTATAGGAATAATGACAGAATGTTTGAGGACGTTAGGAAAGATGCCTTTAGTCAGGCACAGATTACAAATCAGGGTTATTGGTATTGTAAACATCTCAACGCCTAGTTTAAATAAGATTGAAGGAATCTCATCCCAGCCACTGGAGTTAGATGATTTTAAATTAATAATTGTACTTTTTATTTCATTTTCATCCGCCGGCAACAGGGCGAAAGATTTAAGAGACGAAAAGTTTGGGTTACATGTTTTAGCTAAATCATCTTCGTTTCTTTGAGTTCTTACTTGGATGCTATGAGCAAGTTGACTTCCTACATTAGAAAAATATTTATTTAAATGGTTAATAGAATCTTGCGGGTTACTTTTACTTTTCAAAAGGTCATCAAAGTCTTTTGTGTGACCTTTATGTAGACAGATTTCCTTAATTAATGACCATTGTTTTTTTAGATTATTTTTGTGAATGTTTATTTGTGATCTTAGATATTTATTCTTTAGGTTTTTTAGTAAATTTGTGCAAGTGTTGTTGTGTGTAATGTATGTCTCTTGTGGTGGAAATGACAAGCAACTGTCATACACTTTTTACAAGAAAGTTTTTAACATTTTTTTAGGTATAGAAAAATTAGTTACATTTCTAGTTGTTATTAGACATAGTGACATAGTACCTAGTGATTACGCTAATAACGTCATAATAACTAATTCCGTTAGAAAACTTATTTGTATGAGGTATTGTGCACTTAGTTTCCGTGTGGTGCCAGACGTAAAAGAATAGCACCATCTCATTTCTTCCTGTGGGTGTCGTAGAAGGCGATTAAGGGACTTACTAGAGAATGGGCAGCAGCGTTCTCTATACATTTTACTGCGGTCACCAAACGGCCTGCCAAACGTGGCGATTATGGCAAAACCCTCTTTTGGGGGAGGCCTATGTCCAGCAGTGGACCACTTTCGGCTGAAGTGATGATGATGATGATGATTGGGCACATGCGCCGAATTAATCTGCCTAGCCTTTTCCCAAATATGTTGAGGTCGGCTTCTAGCCTAGCCAGATGCAGCTGAATACCAGCATATTACATGGATTGATTGCCTATCTGACGTCGAAAATCCAGTTACTGGGTAGTAAAAAAGAAAGAAAAAAAAATGCGACACAGCAAAAAAAAACAGAAAACATTGATGGTTATTCCAAAAGGGCTTCAGCTAGAACACAAGGTGTACCACCCGCCGCTGATTTTCAGAAGCAACTTACGAGTAACAAGATACGAAAACAAGACCCGATCTAAATAAAATACTTCTTTTGAATATACGAGTATACAGTAAAGCTGTGACATATGAAAATAGTACCTTTCTCAAATAAAATCTGTCCCAAGGACACAAACAGAAAGGCACATACACTCCATGCAGAGAAAATTAAAAATAATTATAATACCTATAAATATTTAACTTTCAAAATAAAAGTCGGTTAATAATATTAATGACATGCAAATACTGTTGGAAGCAAACGTACTCGTATGTATCATACGTAATTATTTACTAATGTTTTGCTCGGTGAAATATAAATAGAACATATTGGTTTGAATGATTCAGAACGTGCATTTAAAATAGGAATTTAGTAGAACGAATGCATTAGGCACGGGATATTTTGTTAGTAAGATGGATCACCTTTAAACTAAGACCCCCTTATTACAGAACAAGGTTTTTCTATAAGTATGGTTTAAACCTTCGAGCCTATTTTTAAAATAAGAACCTAACTGACATCGAAATACAGCTCCTTTTACAAAACTGACAAGTTAGTCCAGTGTTAAATTGTCAGTTTTGGAAAAAGAGCTGTAATTCTATTTCAGTTCTAAGTTCTTATTTCAAAAACAGGCTCGATGGTTTAAACCATGCCTAAAGAAAAACCTTGTTTTGTAATAAGGAGGATATAGTTTTTATATTTTCAGTTATTTTTAATAATAATCTGGCAGTGTGAGTTCTTTATGCGGCGTATCGAAATGTTCTTTCTTTGGTAGTAGTCGTTGAGCTCCTTATATCCTGAGTTGAGCTACGCGTGCACTGATTGGACAGGTCCACAATATGTGTGGACCTGTGTTGTGTCCTTGGGACAGATTTTATTTGAGAAAGGTACTATTTTCATATGTCACAGCTTTACTGTATACTCGTATATTCAAAAGAAGTATTTTATTTAGATCGGGTCTTGTTTTCGTATCTTGTTACTCGTAAGTTGCTTCTGAAAATCAGCGGCGGGTGGTACACCTTGTGTTCTAGCTGAAGCCCTTTTGGAATAACCATCAATGTTTTCTGTTTTTTTTTGCTGTGTCGCATTTTTTTTTCTTTCTTTTTTACTACCCAGTAACTGGATTTTCGACGTCAGATAGGCAATCAATCCATGTAATATGCTGGTATTCAGCTGCATCTGGCTAGGCTAGAAGCCGACCTCAACATATTTGGGAAAAGGCTAGGCAGATTAATTCGGCGCATGTGCCCAATCATCATCATCATCATCACTTCAGCCGAAAGTGGTCCACTGCTGGACATAGGCCTCCCCCAAAAGAGGGTTTTGCCATAATCGCCACGTTTGGCAGGCCGTTTGGTGACCGCAGTAAAATGTATAGAGAACGCTGCTGCCCATTCTCTAGTAAGTCCCTTAATCGCCTTCTACGACACCCACAGGAAGAAATGAGATGGTGCTATTCTTTTACGTCTGGCACCACACGGAAACTAAGTGCACAATACCTCATACAAATAAGTTTTCTAACGGAATTAGTTATTATGACGTTATTAGCGTAATCACTAGGTACTATGTCACTATGTCTAATAACAACTAGAAATGTAACTAATTTTTCTATACCTAAAAAAATGTTAAAAACTTTCTTGTAAAAAGTGTATAACAGTTGCTTGTCATTTCCACCACAAGAGACATACATTACACACAACAACACTTGCACAAATTTACTAAAAAACCTAAAGAATAAATATCTAAGATCACAAATAAACATTCACAAAAATAATCTAAAAAAACAATGGTCATTAATTAAGGAAATCTGTCTACATAAAGGTCACACAAAAGACTTTGATGACCTTTTGAAAAGTAAAAGTAACCCGCAAGATTCTATTAACCATTTAAATAAATATTTTTCTAATGTAGGAAGTCAACTTGCTCATAGCATCCAAGTAAGAACTCAAAGAAACGAAGATGATTTAGCTAAAACATGTAACCCAAACTTTTCGTCTCTTAAATCTTTCGCCCTGTTGCCGGCGGATGAAAATGAAATAAAAAGTACAATTATTAATTTAAAATCATCTAACTCCAGTGGCTGGGATGAGATTCCTTCAATCTTATTTAAACTAGGCGTTGAGATGTTTACAATACCAATAACCCTGATTTGTAATCTGTGCCTGACTAAAGGCATCTTTCCTAACGTCCTCAAACATTCTGTCATTATTCCTATACACAAGTCTGGGGACGGAGGCTGTGTCACAAACTATAGCCCAATCTCCTTGTTGCCTACCCTGTCTAAAATCATTGAGCGTATTATAAACAAGCGCTTGAAAAGCTACTTAGAATCCAACGGGCTTCTGTCAGCAAACCAGTTTGGATTCAGGAGTAAAAAATCAACTTCTCATGCAGTTCACCAGCTTCTATCATATGTTGTCGATGGTTTGGATAAGGGTGACAAGACCATAGGTGTATTCTTGGACCTAGCAAAAGCGTTTGACACGGTTTCCGTTCCCATACTCCTAAAAAAGTTGGAGATCATCGGGGTTCGTGGTGTGGCGCTTGACTTGTTTACCGATTACATGTCAAACAGGACACAATGTGTGAGAATGAAGGACTACACAAGTCAACCAGAAAAAGTCATATATGGGGTACCTCAAGGTAGCATTTTGGGACCGACTTTATTCCTCATTTACATAAATGACTTGTGTGACCTTCATCTCACACGCGGTAAAATAATTACATTTGCCGATGATACGGTTCTTTTATTTAAGGGCAACACATGGAGTGAGGTTTTTAAATTGGCAGATGAGGGTTTTGGTCTAGTCACGACCTGGCTTGACCGTAACCTTCTTACCCTAAATGCCCAAAAAAACTAAATATATTGCCTTCAGCATACGTAACAGTACTCAACCACCGATTAATTCCTCTTTCATCAAAATTCATTCATGCATAAATCCTCTGTCTTGCTCCTGCTACTATTTATTATTTTTAATAATAATCTGGCAGTGTGAGTTCTTTATGCGGCGTATCGAAATGTTCTTTCTTTGGTAGTAGTCGTTGAGCTCCTTATATCCTGAGTTGAGCTACGCGTGCACTGATTGGACAGGTCCACAATATGTGTGGACCTGTCCAATCAGTGCACGCGTCTGCATCTGAATGGTCCTTATAATGGCCTGACCCTAATTATGTTTGGAATTTAAAAGAGACTGGGACCTCTGATTTTGTGTCAAGTATCGGTCTTTCTTCCTAGAGTAGTCGGATAGGAAACACCGAACTCATCTAGTTTTAAAAATAAGTTAAAAATGACTAAAAATTGAGTTTGTTTTTAGACAATTCATAGACATTAATGTAATTTATCATTAAATTCCGATCACCTTTCCCACATTGTTGATCATGGGTATAGAGAATTTACCACCAGTTTCCGAAATGGCCCTTAAGCTCGCGTATATTACATAATTACAAACGTACGATTAACGAGATGGCCGATGGGGCCGGAACGTTCTGGAGTGGCGGCCGCGTACCGGAAGACATAGAGTGGGAAGGCCTCTCACAAGGTGGACCGATGACCTTATGCAGGCCGCAAGAATCCGCTGGATGTGGGAAGCACAAGACCGGTCGAAGTGGAGGAGCCTGGGGGAGGCCTATGTCCAGCAGTGGACGTCTTTCGGCTGAAATGATGATAATGATGATGAAGCGGACCTTAACGTTAAACCGGCTGTCAATATTCAGCTGCAACTTTTTCAGCCGCAAAGAGTATCTAGTGTCAAATAAGTTTTTTTTTAGACGGGATCTAAAATACGTATATACCTATTGAAAAGGCAATAAAGTGCTGGAACCAATTACCCAATTCAAAAGAAAAAAGATATTCTCGAAGGTTTTCTTTTAACTTTATTCAAAGGTCTGCAAAATTTCGTTCTATCAAAGACTTAGTAGGTTCTAGTAGGTCTTTTGATACCAAACATGAAATTGTAATTTCACGGAAGCGTGAGACCGCGGCATGAAATATGGCTTAGATTATTTGATATTACCCCTTTAAGGGGCAAAATTATTACGTCATTACGATTTAATAAGGAAAATTTGCAGTTTATCCTGCTTTTGTAGCAAAGTGTTATTTATTAGAATTTGGCTCAGTCACTTATAGAACGCTGGTTGTTGCCATCGACTTTACCCACGTGGGCGTTATCATCTGTCACATTATCAGATGACATGTCACACTGTACTGGGATCGATCCATCATCACTGACAGGACTATTGTTGCCAATAAGCCTGATATAGTGGTCGTGGATCGACTAGAGCGGCGCACAATGATCGTTGACATAACGGTCCCGCATGACGAGAACCTCGTGAAAGCCGAGAAAGATAAACAAATCAAGTATCTTGACTTGGCTCGCGAGATTGTTGACATGTAGGATGTGGACTCAGCGGTCATTGTGCCGATAGTCGTTACAGCCAATGGCTTGATAGCCAAGAGCCTCGACCAACACCTGAGGAGGCTCTCGTTGAGCAGCTGGGTCAAGGGCCTGATTCAGAAAGCGGTACTTCTTGACACGGCTCGCATTGTTAGGAGCTTCCTCTCTCTGGAGCCCTGACCGCCGGTAGCTTGGACCACTATTTTGTGGTGGGCTACTATTTTATCAAATTATTTTACAAATTATCTCATGAGAATCTACTTCCGGGAAGTATACTATGTCCGGGAAGTATACCCAAGTCATGGTGTATGCCAAATTACATCGAAATCTATTCAGCTGTTAAGACGTCAAAAAGAAATATACAGAGTTACTTTTTCATAAAAAACAAAAAATTATTAGTATGGCATAATTATTCATATGGATTGGTTATTAAGATATTAGGCAACGATATTTTTATGTTGATCAAGCCGTAAGCCGGGCGCAAATTGCGACTTCGAGCTTCTACTGCAGAACGTGTATTGAAAAACCTCAACACACTTTTTGCAGCCAAGAATTTGATTCTATGATTTCAAACTCAAAGCATTTATTTCAAATAAACCAATTACTGCCTCTTTTGAATTGTCAAGGAGACAGTCAGTCAGAACTATGAAGCTAGTTGCCCATTCCAAAGCGTAGTAGGTGACTATGCAGAAGAACGAACAAGAAACTACATGGACACTCTTTGAATTCGTGTTAAAATTACTATCCATGTGATAACGAAGCAGAAAGACGTGCACATTAATTAGAGAAAGAAAGAAAAATGATTTATTGAACTCGCACAGGAATATCACAAACTTACTACAATACTATACGATTATTAAATACATAAAAAAGAAAAACTAAAACACTACTATGCCACACTACCTACATAATAAAATTAAAATAAGATTTAAACAACAAAAAAAGTAAAATAAAAAACAAAGTCCTTTACGAAGCCAAAAGGCAATCTCAGCATGATGCTGCGACATTTAAAAAAGTGTCACAGCGCTGGTATTCTGATAGGATCCGCGCAATTAAGCGTCCGTACTTAACAAGATAGGAACAAAATAAAATCAAAAAACAAATCAGAAATTAAAATAAGCCGTGGCAGTTATCAGATGACCAGTTCATAGTGACGACACCAGAGGGGCAATTCTTTTAATTTTAAGAACGTTCGCAGTCTCATCTCAGTCTCAATCTGTCAAAAGTACCTCGAGTTTCCATATATTTTTGACCAGTTTTAGACATTTGAATGTCGCCGAGATGACACTGCGACTAGATTTTGAACGTTTTTAATTACGAGAATTGGTCTTCTGTTCACGAGCATGACGTCTGAATCAGCAACCATTTTTAACAGTCACACTTTCGATCCTAGACCCACGAGGCAGTAATCTTAAATTAAATTTCCTTCTCATCATCTGTCTGCCTAGCCTATCCATAGACCAACCACGGCAAGCGTAGTTTACCTGATCGATCGACTCCTGCGGTTGTTATTAATTAGCCACAAGCCCCCCCCCCCCCCACGTGTGGGTCCCGGCATTCTCGTTGCGGGGGGGCTCAGTAACCGTGGATTCCGGCCACGGTGAAGCCAAGAGGAACCCAAAGGTGGGGCCGCTCGTCAGGGCTTTTGCCTTCAAGCCATTGACGTAGCGGCCAAAAAGTGAGGTGCACCGTAACTGAGGTGGGCCGCGATGTCGAATGGGAGGCATCACGGCTGAGGTTTACGGGCTGCGGTAGAGGAGGAGTGCCGGTGCTTCTGAGCAGCGCTCTTCCCTTCCGTGGCCTGGACGGGGCCGCCACCGTTTGATGGCGGACGCGGTGGGGCCGCAGGGGAAGAGGAGCGTCGGTTGTGTTCCACGCGCGCCGTCAGAGATGTCAGCAACACCTGGTGGGGTCCGCAAAGGCCAATGCCTGCCAGGGGTGCGGGTTGTTCGAAAGAGACACCGTCGCCCATGGCACACAGGCAACTGAGGGAACACGGGTGGGTTTTAGTCAGTAAAAGTCTGACACGCCCTCCTGCTCTCTACACAGAGCGGGAGAAGTCATTTGATGATTTCTCACCCTCCAAAATAAAAAAAAACTATCCACGAATGACAGTCGGGACCAAAGACTGAACGTGCTTTCCGAGGCACGGAGGGGGTTTGTAAAGATAGACACCCATCCATAGACCAACCACGGCAAGCGTAGTTTACCTGATCGATCGACCAGTGCGGTTGTTATTACTTAGCTACAAACCACCTATTCCCATCTAATTCACAATAAACACATCTCCCTTCCTATATGCAAATCTTAGTCTACAGGCCCCATTTTTTAAACAGACAGTGAAAAATTACAAAGCCCAGAATGATTGATGGGTACGCTCGTACGTTTAAAAAACGATTCGGATGCTTAATTTCAGTGTCGTCAAATGTCAGTACTGTTCGCCCGTGATGGATTGAGTTTGACGAGACTGTAGTCCGAAGTTCCCCACTGTTTTGGGCCGAGTGGTAATCAGTAACTGTTCTGCTTTGTTCCATTATCCCCTTGTCTCTGTGAGCCTGATCTAGTCGCCTATCAGTTGATGTTCTGTCAAATTTTGTGTTCGTTTTTGTGATTGGTTGAAACTAATCAAAGGGACGCTTCCCGTATTTTACATAGTACGTTCGTCCGCGTGCTAATCCCAATCTTAATCTGTTAAAAATCCCTCCAATTTCCCTACATTTTTTGCATGTTTTTTTGTTGACATTGATGGTCACTGAGATAAGATTGCGCCCAGAATTTCAACGTCTTTAGTTATGGGAATTGACTTGAGTTAAACTAAACAGAGGGGCAATTTTCGTTTTTTAAGGACGTTCGTATTTCTCATCACAGTCTCATTTGTCAGGAATACCATAATTTTTCATGAGTTTTTGACTCTGTCCCTGAGATGAAATAGCGACTAGAATTTGAACGTTTTTAATCACTATCGGAATGAAGCCTTTTGACCGGTGGAATGAGCATTTTGACTGTTCAGATACATTCATTGCGTTAAGCATGAAGCAATGTATGTCAAAATGATAAACATTGCGATCGATTGCCTCGAGCATACCATTTACAGGCACTTTTGAATTGTCAAAAAGTCAGTACTATCAGACTGCCAGATATTACGAAGGAAAACGTTAGCATAGTGGAAAAATAAGTTTATTTTCTGTATCAGTGAGGAAAATAGGGCCGTATTAAACTTAGTTCAAAATTAAAATATTCGAGCTTTTTTTTGTTGTTCTCTGAAACTAGGTCAGAATTATTTTTATTTTGGAAGCATAATTATGTTGTACTAGCATTCGACAGCAGCTTTTCCCACGTTAACATACACACATTAAACATCTGAACCTTCCTCATAAAGGAGCGAGAGTGCATGGGTAGCCGTCACCTCCTTCAGTGAAGCAGTGATGCTCGCGAAGAGGGAGGCGGCGCACGTGAGGGAGGGGCAGCATATGCGCCCTCGCGACCCTAGCCGCCGCAGGATACGGAGACGCCCTGGGCGTCGGGAATCCCAGGCCGATTTCCGGCCACCGTAGGCATGGGCTTGCGGACGGCGAGTAATGGGTAGCTCGCTGTCCGGTAAGGACCAAGCCCAAGTCGACGGCGCGTTGTGTTCCACGCGCGCCTCAAAGAGATATCAGCACAATTTGATGGGGCCCGCAAGGGCCGATGCCTGCCAGGGGTGCGGGTTTGTTCGAAAGAGATACCACAGCCCCTGGCATACGGGCTACTGAGGGAACACGGGTGGGTTTTAGTCAGTAAAAGTCTGACACGCCCTCCTGCTCCACCCAGAGCGGGAGAAGTTATTTGATAATTTCCCACCCAAAAAAAGAAAAAAGAAAAAACACCTTCCTCATAAATCACTTTGTCTATTGGAAAAAACCGCATAAAAATCCGTTCAGTAGCTTTTGAGTTTATCGCAAACAGACAGTCAGACACGGTAGGGGACTTTGTTTTTTAATATGCAGTGATGTAGTGACACAGAAAGGGGACGTCAATCCTAACTAATATTATAAATGCGAAAGTAAGTTTTTTTGTTTGTTCCACGCTAAAACGGCTACAGGTTTTTTTTTTTTTTTCAACATCTTTGCCCCACTCACAGAAACTGACACACAGATAGACAATAATCTGGGTAGGGACCGTTTTCACCCTGGATCTGAATAGTTAGTTCAACAATAGTTTAAACTTTGCCTATCTAAGTAATGAATCTACTAGTCTACAAACAAAAATTCAATCAAATGTATATTATCCAGTTAGTCACTATAGCTAGTCAGCCGATTTGTAAATTACTTCTGGGCACGCTCGTTTCTTCATAGACCTTATTCATCGCTTTCCATGATGCGTGATCGAAGTCATAAGTAGGCACATCCTTATCTAATACCTTTAAACGAGCAATAATCGTATAAATATAAAATCTGAATCTCGGAAACGGCTCCAACGATTTTCATGAAATTTAGTATGCAGGGGGTTTCGGGGGCGATAAATCGAGTTAGCTAGGTTTTATTTTTAGAAAACAACAAACAAAAAAAAAAACTGGTCGGTCATCCAGATATTAATAATAAATTTTCCTTTTATTCCATTACCCTTAATTACATTTCAAATGTTTTTAGTATTTTTATACATGTGCTTAGTATCTAGTGTTAGTTAAAGATAAGAGTAATTAAATTAAATCTAGTTATGTTAGGATATGACCCCATTTTGTGTATAGGCCTCCCCCAACCTTTTCCATATTTCCCTATTCTTGCCCTGGTCGAACCAATCTCTCCTCACCGCCTGCACAATGTCGTCTGTCCATCGCTGCTTTGGTCTGCCGGCTTTTCTTTTGCCCTCCAACCAAAAATAATAGCAGCAAATGACACATCCTTACATAGTTTTTTTTTTTTTACGTAATATCTTTTAAACTACGCAACGGATTTCAAGGCGGTTTTCATCAATAGACAGAGTGATTCAAGATAAAGGTTTATATGTATAACTAGCTTTTGCCAGCGGCTTCACCCACGTGGAACTTTCATCCCCTATTTAACTCTATTAGGGGTTGAATTTCGAAAAATCCTTCCTTATTCCTTGTCCACATTATAAAGGGAACCTTTGTACAAAATTTCAGCTTTCTAGGTCCAATAATTTGGGCTGGGCGTTGATGAGTCAGTCAGTCAGAACTTTTCTTTTTTATTAATGTAGATACACCGACCTCCATGCGGGCGAAGCCGCTAGCAAAACCTAGTTAGCAATAAAACAATAACAATCTCTAGCAAACCCATCAATACTTTTTAAATTGTTGAGAAACAAAACGCTATTCTAATATCAAATTTTGGTGTTGTGTATTTCGTGGTTTCAAAATACCCCAATTTATTTCAAAGATTTTGTACCTAAGTATACCAATAACTAGGAAACACCGATTTTAAAACTTTATCTTTAACCCTTGCGACCACACGACCACATACCACCCCGCGAGACACAAAAAGTTTTTAATTGTTTCTATAGTCACGCCATTTGACCGGTTAGGGAAGTTTTCATCATCATTTCAGCCGAAAGACGTCCACTGCTGGACATAGGCCTCCCCCAAGCTTTGCCACTTCGACCGGTTTTGTGCTTCCCGCATCCAGCGAACACCTGCCGATGCCTGCCAGGTTCGCGGGTTATTCGTAAGAGTTACCGTGGCCCCTGGCACACAGGCAACCGAAGGAGCAAGAGTGAGTTTTGTCGGTCAAGTCTGACACGCCCTCCTGCTCCACCCAGAGCGGGAGAAGTTATTTGATGATTTCGCACCCGAGTCGGTTGATAGATGTCACATGTCTTCGAGTTTTTTTAGTTTAGGACATGCTAGTTTCCTCACAATGTTTTCCTTAACCGTTTTGAGACTAGTAGCGATAAAGTAATTTACACCAAAAAGCGCCACTCTGGGTTCAAACCTTACGGACCTACAAGTCGTATGTCGCGGCCGTCACCACTGGGCCACCACCGCTAATTTATGATGTAATTATTATTTATTATTATTTGTTTATTTATTCAGACTACATGAGGTCCATTGTGGTAATGCGTCCATGTTTCTTAAAACCACTGTATTATCATAAGTTTCAATATGATATTTTTTTTCCTATATTCCAATTTATTTAGGGTCCTTCTCGCCATGTCATCTTTTAGTTGGTACATCTATAGTTCTTAGGTCTTCTCTTACTCTTATAGCCATCTACCTATATATTACTCAAGACTTTCCTCACGAAATATTTCCTAATGTGGTGTGTAGGTTTTAGTAATGTAATGAATTTACTATGCTAGGTCACGAATAATTTGGCGTATACATTTTTGTTAGTTGTGTAATGTTAGGTAGGTTGGTAACCTTTCATCGTTCGTTTGTAAAAGTCAACTAGATGCAAGCAATTTGAAACAGCTGTCTCTATGGTATATTTTGTTAAATAAGAACGTGAGTGGATTCATAGTTAGAATTTATTCGTCTAGCAGAGCAGTACATGCCCTAGGACAAAAAATTCGGAGACATGTGACATCTAGGTACCAACCCGCACTGGGCCAGCATGGTAGACTGTGGCCCACTCCCTCTCACAAAGAGGAGGCCTGTGTCCCAGCATTGGGAACATTAGAGTCTGATTATGTTATGAATATCTGTACTAATATTATAAAGAAGAGAAATTTGATTGTTTGTTTGCATTGAATAGGCTCCAAAACTACTGAACCAGTTTGAAAAATTCTTTCACTGTTGTGAAGCTACTCGGATGACGTAGGCTATATTTTATCCCTATCCTCCCACGGGAACAGGAACTACGCGGGTGAAACCACGGAGCGCTGCTACTATATAATAAAAATAACGTAACTGCTTCATGTACCTAATTAAAATACGAGACCAGTCCCAAACAGCAAAATCACGATATATAAATACATTTCATACTTCATGTTAAAATTCAGGAGTACGTATCTAATATATACGCTGCCGTAAATAAAACGGTCACGCCACCCCGAAACCTATTTGGAGTCTGTCCAAATATGTATAAATATTGCGCGATGTACGCTAAATAGCTTGGTTATGAGCGTAGTGCTTTATCTTATAGCGTGTTGGGCACTTTTGATATTTGTGGCATGGTTTAGAACCAATGTTGTGAGTGTTGGCTGTGAGTTACCGTTTTGATTTGAGGATGATTTTCAACGACTATTATCAACTTTGTATGCATACACACGTCACTTTGCAGTATTGGTATAACACTGCACTACATCCTCACACTTCAGGTCCAGTTGAAAATCAGCGTCAGGCACTAGTATTTTGGCATTTTTGCTAAACTGGGCCATTTCGGCGCAGCCGTGTGGCACACTATAATGCTTGTTTCAGAACATCTCACCTTACACTTTTATTTTATTTTGTTTTTATTTCACTCTTTCCTGCTGTAATGTATGCCTTAGTCTGTGCTAAAAAAATATTTCTATTCGCCTGGCATGTGTATGATGAATGGTGTTTTTTTATTGGTTTTACTTTAATTTTTACTCCCATTCGAAAAAGATTTAGAAGAGCTTGCATTTGAATCCGTTCATCCCTTTCAAAGCTATGATACTTTAACTTGAAACTCCCCCTTTTTGCATTTTTGTGTTTATGAAACACGTCGATATAATATCAAATGCATCATTATAATAACTTGGCACAACATACTTTATTATCTAAAAGACCCATTTTGTTTGTCTGAAAGTAGGAATTTTCTGTATAAAGTTCCTATTTTATTTCCCAAAATAAGTTTAAATCGGGAATATTTTACAACTCGGTCGCCACTCTGACCTACTGGGAACAAGCTTGCTTGCATAATTGATGCGGTATCGAATTAAATTGTTTTAAAGCGTGAACATTAAAATGCAGTGTTTTCACTATAAACTTACAAAAGCAACGATTAATTCTTAAGAAGTTGGCAGACTCATCCCAGTGCTGATTTTGTGGACTCGTTTTCTCCTCTACCGATCGTTATTTCTTCTTAGTTTATTAGTGTCTATGTAGGTATATGTGTTTGTTCTTGTATATTATATTTATTTCAAGCTGTCTATCCCGCGTGTTACTCCTACCATATTTTGTCTCTGCATCACCTTAAGGTTGCTAAGTAGAAAATGCCACAGGCATTTAGTCCGCCTTTGTACAGTATTTTCTTACTCCAGACATAATCTGGGTCAGATAAATGAGATGTGCTAATTTACTGAATTAATGAATATTCAGATAATGAAAGTTAAACTCTGAGCTTTTATCACAATCATTTTTGTTTTAATAGGCGCCCATGCTAGCTCACAAAAACTCCTATCCATATATTAATTTGTCGATACTGACACGACAACAGCAACTCGATTCGAGATTCTTGTCCTCGGGACCACTTTCCTGACAATATAACCATCTTAATACATACATAAACTCACACCTCTTTCCAATAAGGCGTAGGCAGATAGTACAGAACGCCACCCTCTGCGTGTGAATGCTTTTGCTTCGTATCCGTTCATACATCTGGTTGTACACGCACGCCGATTGTGAGTATTATACACTTTTCATGTCTAGGTGGAAATCCTCATAGATGTTCTCCACTATAAGGTGGGCGGAGGGCTCTGTCAGAATTTAACTGACTTAAACCACTTCGGGTTCCCTTCGAAAACTTGAACCGAGGATCACGGGATCTGATGCGACTTCCGCGATCCCCAGATAGTACCGTCCACCATCTCCACCTCAAATCAGGCGGAGTGGAGGAGGGTACTATGCACCTTACCTAACTGAAGACCATCACAAATAAGGACACTATAATGACCATCTACGGTGTCCCTTCCTAGGGTGTTGCTTCTAGGGTGTTTTCACTACATTATATGCCTCATAAATACCTTTTGTTAGTCACCTTTCAATTACCCTCTAAAAAAACCCGAACCTACTAGCATCCCCTTTAAATTTTTTGTCCCTACATCCTCTAACTATACCAACCACCCTAATCTTAACGAAAGTCCCCTTAAACCGTCTTCCTCTTTCCATCTCAAGATTATTTCTCTTAGCATAGCAAAGTTCGGATATCATCCTTTCACCATGCTATCGAAATTTTACCATATCCGGGATAAAGGAAGTTTTCGTGTCCCTGCATTAATGAGGTCCGGGCAATATCTTTGAGCAAAGTGGATATCACTTAGAAGGGAATGATATTCGTTTTCTTGATTGACAAATCTTGAGATTTACTCATATTTATCGTGATATTACAAAAAGGTAAAATTTCTGAGGTTGTATGTAAGGGATACTCGGTGTCTGAAAATTATTTCGCTAATGAGAAGCTAGACAGTATCGCTAAGTGTAATTCTATGTTCAAACAGAGAATTTTAACGTCATCATCTGCCTAGAATTTTCCGGTCGGCTTCCAGTCTAACCGGATGCAGATGCATACTAGTAATTACATGGAGCAACTGCCTATCTGACTTCCATAACCCAGCCAGTGGGTAACACGATACCACTTGGTAAGACGGGTTGTCGGACTTACGGGCTTCTGAAGACGTATACCCTGAAAATGAATTCCTTGTTTCAAAATATTTTTTGTATGCTTCGCCTAAAAAAGTTTGTATTGGCGGTATTAAATAAAAAAAGAAGATACTTTGATAGTTGTATTTCACAATTTGCTATAGCAGTTAAAAACGTTGCTCACCTTTTGGTCTCTGGCCACAGTGAACTAAAACACAGGTTACAGACACTTTTTTCTCAAAAAAAAACCAATAATATTACCCACGCAACGTCGATATATTAAACATATGTAAAATTCAAAAGGCAGGTGTGAAAAAGAACCACATCATAAAGTCCTGTAGGCAATATATGCAAAGAAGACCCTAGTCTAGTCCCAAGAATCATTCTTTCAAATAACGTGAGATCACAAACAGCTGATCCAAACAATATTTTCTTTCATTCCGCCAAAATCCATCTTAGCCCAAAGTATTATTACGAACGAAAGGGAATAAGAATCTCACACACACACTCAATTCTCACTTGTGAACATTTTCCTTTCATCGTCACACACAATGAACGAGAAAAATAGATATCTCTCCAAAACAATCAATATTGCATGACGTAATACTCGGAACTGTCTCACTACTTTTTGTACGCTGTCCGTCATGTGAGGAGAAAAACATTTTTTTCCTCCGTCCTTTGTGCGAGCATCATGAATAAATTCTCGAGATTCCTTAAGAGCGGCTTACTCGATCCTTTCCAATAACGTTTTGTGTATCCAGCGAGCTAAGTTGTGGATAGAAAATTTATGGCTACGGTGCTGTGTTATGTGGATTTTGTTTTTGGGATTCATTTTCGGTGGAAGGGAGTTGATATTTGAGTGTCGTGGTGTTTAATTGTGTTAAGTTGTTTTGTCAAGAAAAGGATAGTTTTTGTATTGTTAGTCTTGTCGTCGCAAGTGCTACATGAGATCCTGGGTTCGATTTCCTAGTCAAGAAAAGTATTATAAGGTTTTTCCATCCGGGATTTCCGTTTAGTCCACTCTTGGCCCCTCGAACCCCAATAAATAATATGTCCACTGGACCCCTGACTAATAGTCTATTTATTCTCGACCCTTGTGGGTAGAGACTGGATTTTATTTTCCTGCACTGTTTTAGTTTCCTCTTGACCCCCAAAGTAGTAGGTACCATAATGTACGAAAATATAAATTTTAGGTACTTACCGAACTAGTGGTCGAAAGTGGATGAGATATACCTGTATTTGTATGAAAATTCAGTTTTACCCTAGGGTTCGAGTGTGAACTATGTTCTAGGGATGAGAGGAAACAAATACCTAAACAATTTTTTCTGTAGGGGTCGAGGGGCCAAGAGTGGACTAAATGAGGATTTCTCAGTAGCAGCCCGGAGTCTAGATTTGTGTTCGGTTGATGGCAATAGGTTTGCCCCTTATTACGATATGTATACCCTTCGGTTACGATACAGGTGTAATCATCATCATCTGCCTAGCCTTTTCCCAACTATGTTGGGGTCAGCTTCCAGTCTAACCGGATGCAGGTGAATACCAGTATTATACATTCGACTGCCTATCTGACCTCCACAACCCAGTTACTGGGTAATACGATACAGGTGTAATGTTATGTTATAAATAAATTAATGAGAAAAAAGTACAATCTGTAACTAACATAGATTTTAGTATGATTGATCAAGAAATACTTGAATGAGAGAAGTATTTTCAAAAAAAAATGGTAAAGGGGTGGTTTTATAGTTTAAAAAATTGAAGTATGGTCAAATACACACTAACAGTTGGTTTGAATGGATTTCACCAACAGTTCAACAATATTCACTGCGTTATTTAAGTTGTTGAGCATACAAATTTTTCGAACATATGAAGCAATGGAATAACAAAATACTTAAACAATTATTCAGATTCTGATAGATAGTGTATTACACAATTAGAGTGCAGGAATGAAATGAAATATCAGTCTAATTGTTGTTACTTTACGCTGCCGCGGTTGGCCCAAAAAGCGATGGCGAGACGACCAGGGCATATAGACAGAACACATTTCTGTTAGCGTTCACGCCAAACGCCACGCCAAAATGTATGGGAATGACACCTGCGGAAAGGTTATGTCGTGTTCTTTCCGCAGGTAATGTCATTCCCATACATTTTAGCGTGACGACCAGGGCTAACGCTAACAGAAGTTTTGTCTAGACCTGCTGGATCCGTACCGCTAGGGCTGGTTCGAAGTGGTGCGGGAAAAGAGTTCCTGGATGGACTTGAGGAGACATTTGCCCAACAGTGGGACAGTATAGGCTGAACAATAAAAAAAAAGTTGGATTTTAAGAATAACCAGTGCATTTCGTTAGGACTAATTACCCCTTTATTTACAAACGTTGCTTAAACTTAACTCATAAATAGCGATTGTTTAACCATATATTTTTGACGTTTAAACGTCTCAACTAGGGTCGCCAACTATACTGTTTTCAACAGTATTATACTGTTTTCACTGAATTATACTTTTTACTGTTCAACAAAAATAAAGTATACAAAATACTGTTTTCAGAATCAAAATGCAAAGACATTATTATGTATTGTTTTTATTTAGTCAGAGGGCGCTCACTGCTCAGTGCAGCGCAGCCACAAACAGATCACACTGAGTTTCTGAACGAATCTGTTAATGTCAAATATTCAAAACTGTCACTCACTGACAGACATGCGAGTGAGTGTGTGCGTTCTCAGAACATAACCTTTTTTCGCGTGGATCTTGTTTTTGTTTTACAACTTTAATAAATATCTAATAACTACTTTCTGTTCCCGCCACCTCAGTATTTACTGAAAGTTTTTTCAGTAATGAATGCTAAGTGGCGGGAGGATAGAAATAGAGCATCTATTAATTTAATAAAAAATGAGCTCCTCATTTATTTTAATTTCAGTTATAATTGTGATGAGGCGTATGAAGTTTTTAAAAAAGATTGTAAATTAGTAAGTTGTGCGCGAAACTCTAAAAAAAATATGTATTTAAAACACTAAATAAATAAAATACTGTTCATTTTTCTAAAATATTGTTTAATATTCTTCATAGACCCGAATTTACTTTATTTCTTGTAAAAAAAGTTGGCAACCCTAGTCTCAACTGTAAGCAACGTTTGTAAGTAAGAACCCCTGATGTATTTTATTACTTTAATGTCAGTAGGAGAAATAAAACGATTTTTGTGCTCAAACAGATCAGATAATCTTTAGTAAGTTTTATTTATCGAAGGTCGCCGTCTTTCTCCTTGTTCTCTGGTTTCCTTGCAATGTCTTGTTCAGCGAAAAAAGAAACATGCAGTAATATTATATTCTTCTAACTTATCTTTTGCGCATTTTTTAATAACAAACAGACCAGCAGCCTTAGCATGACGGTTTCAATTTCTACGAAGAATAGACAGTGCTTTTTCAATACAAAGTGACAGTTTCTCCATTTTTGACATCACACCATAGATATCCTTCTACATTCTGACATTTTGTCTTTTGTTTCTAACGATCTTTATCTAGGTCCACTATTTCAGAAGAACATTTCTTCCCAAACTGTCAAAATCACACTGACAACAAACTTTGTATTTGACGGCCACAAAGTATTTACGATTATCTACAAAATCATGATTTACTTAGCACGAGCACCGATTTGTCGACGGAAGAATAGACATGACTATTCAATAAATGATGTACAATAGGATAAGATAGCTATGTTTTTCTATTCATTATCACAGTAATGCGTTCTAAACGAATCATGATTTTGTAGATAATCGTTTAAACTTGCGGCCGTCCAGTAGTTTTGTTGTCAGTGTGATTTTGACAGTTTGGGAAGAAATATTCTTCTGAAATAGTCTACATTTATAGGGACCTAGACAAATAGAAACGAAAGACTAAATGACAGATTGTAGAAGGATATCTGCGGTGCGATAACAAAAATGTAGGAAAGAAAAGTCACTTTGTATTGAAAAAGCACTGTCTATTCTTCGTAGAAGTATAAAGCGTCATGCTAAGCCCGCAGGAATCCTTTTCTTGGACCAACTCGATCCAACCCTTATGGTACGCGACTAGGTCGTCTTACCACCTCTCCCTGGTCCACTAGTCTTAACTACTATTGTAAAGAGAAAAGATTTGATTGTTTGTTCCGCTTCCACGCTGAAGCGGTCACATTAGAGGTTCTTAAAATTATATAAAAGTTGCTTAGAGTTGAACGAATTTAGATGGACTTTGGCACATGTGTAGACCATGACCTGGATTAGGAAATATGAAAATTATTACTCCGATATTCCCTCGGGATAGCGACTTATGAGGGTGAAACGACGAATTGTAGCTAGTAAAGTATAAAATTACAAAGTGGGATATTAATAGAAGCTATTATTAAAAACAGTTTTATAGTCTGTAATATAAAGTCAAGTGTAGTCAAACGTTAACAATAAAAAAAAACAATAAGTAATACAAAGGATAAACTTTCCGTATTCGTAAATTAGAACATGCACTCTTTTGATATTTTTTTTCCTTATTTTTCATTATATGCTGCCAAGAGTAAAGCGTGGAGGGAGAAAGCAGTCAAGTTCGTGTTGGTTTATGTACGGGTTCCGTAGTTCCAGCTACGCATGTATGAAATAGTCAATCAAGAATGTACATATCTAATCCTAAAGCTTTCTTCACGTGCGAAATTATAGTGAAATCAGCATTAAAATCTATTAAAAAGTTTATAGCAAGAAAGAATAACATTTCAATCTGCCTAGCCTTTTCCCAACTATGTTGGGGTTGGTTTCCAGTCTAACCTGGAGCCTAACATGGATCGACTGCCTATGTGTCCTCCACAACCCAGTTAGTGGGTAACACGATATACCTTGGTAAGACTGGTTGTCAGGTTTTCGGGCTTCTAACAACGGGATTCGGTACGAGTATGTAACCATAACCAATCAACCAAAAGACCAACACCGTCAATCGTAGCTTGACCTGATAGATGGATGGTGCTACTGTTATTATTTACCCACGAGCTTCTCGAGAAAGAATAACGTTTATTGAAAAGATAGATTTGATAGATTTGGTTTCCTAAGATAGCGGTGAACGGTCACACAATAATTAAATATAGGTGTCAAAAAACGCAATGTATTTGGACAACCGCTGCAAATTCTGGTGAAAACGACACATTTTAATGACGGCGGTTATTATGACGGCCACCGCTTTTCTAAAAAACCGAAGCTTAAGCGATTCACAGACAGTCGATTTTTTAATTAATACCTGTCACTTTCACTTGTACAGACGCCAGCAAAACATGAACCTTATACTTTTGTCATAAAGTTGAATAACTATCACAGAAATTTGACAGATTGGGGTAGCTTGGTGTACTGACCTCTGTGCTGTGCGTGTAAACGTGATGGTATGAGTAAGAAGTAGAAAGTACTAGTCATAGATATACCCAATGTTAGTAAATAAAAACTAGTGTACTATTATTGGTAGTCTAAGTAAACTATTTAGGCAGTTTACTTAAACTGTTTTATAGTCATGTTTTAAAACATTTTCTGTAGTTAAAAAAAAAACATAAGTCGGAGTTTTTTCTCATTTAGAAGTACGGATCCCTAAAACGAGATTGAAGTAAAAAGCAAGATGGAGGCTCAACGATTTTTCCTTTGTTTATTAGCTGGATTTTTCTGGGTCTTGGGAGTAATATAGAGAAAATAGGAAGTGCTACTCTTTTTGTTATTAACCAATTTGTAGAAGTTGATTGAAAAGGAGAATGATTGTAGTTGTAGAAAAACAATGGATTGTAATACAACAACAAACGCATCGCTGTTTGTGAAATAGGTATGTACCTAAAAATTTGCTTCTTGCGCGCCTTAATAAAAACTATTCTATTCTGTTCTATAAACAAGAACGTATTTTCTACCCTATGCCTATTTTAAATCTAATTAAGTTAATAATTAATATTAGTGTAGGTAGGAAATTATATTGTGTTGAACTAATTTAATCATGTGTTTATCTTGTTATTATTTTAATTATTTGCTTCCTAAAAGAACATATTTGTAAAAATTCGGACACAATGTAAATTTTTATTGAAATGAATAAATAAATAAAAAAAAAAACCAACCATAAACTAGGAAATACAAAAGAAAACAAAAGCGCAACAGCTGCTTCATGCAACTTGGAACAAAAGAAAAGAAGATCTCGTCCATCTAGGTGGTTTGCAGCAATCAACTGACTTATTTGTTTGTGGTTCCTTTTTCTTTAGCCCGCGATAGTTCTAACATAGGTCAAGGATTCTAAGCCAGACAGTTTAGATCTGAACAAGCATCACTTACTAAACTTTTTTGCCTAGTTTGTTTTTAACCGACTTCAAAAAGGAAGAGGTTCTCAATTTGGCTGTAGGTTTTTTTGTAAGTTAATTACGCAAGATGTTAATCAATTTTGGATGGATTTCAAAAAATCCACTTATTGACGTTCTGTTACTTCTCGTCGTTGTTCTTTACATAGCAAAAAGAATGGATGTGAGGAAGGTACCATAGGTAAAAGTGAAATAGATTTTTCGAAAGTTGGTTGTTTTGTTTTTTTTTTTTTTTTTTTTTTGAAAAAGTTTTTATATTTCACTTTTTTTTAAATTTATTACTTAATGTTAAAACCGACTTGTAGGCTAAATTAAGATTTCTATTTTAGTAGGGCAAGTTATATAGGTTGTCAAAATTGGTGAATGTATTGATATTGGATGTTGGATGCCGGATAGTTTTACGCATAAGATTTAGAAAATAATGTATTAACTTGTATTTGTAATGAGAATAGGTCTTCCTATAAGGAGCTACAATACAATAAAATAACAACTATAAGTAACAATAATAAGCTTTTAAATTAAGCTACATTTCAGATTCAAACTCGCAACATGATTGCTTTTGCTTGCAAAGTCCTCTGTTTCATCGCGTACTAAACGTGTCCATTATCCCAGATATAAAATCAGTAGTTTTTAAACAACGTTGCATGCTGATAACTCGCGGTTATCGCACGCTGCTATAGTCAAGTTTTATTGACAAAGTAGTTCCCTCAATTTTTCTACACACGTCAAAACTTAGTTCCTTAAGGCGACGATAGCTGACAGCTACCTACAGCGATGCACTGCCGTCCGTCGCTCGCAAGAGACTCCGCCTGAACGCGCATCAAGTTTTTCGAAAAACAACCCATGTTGATTTATCAAACACATATCAAAGAAAAACCGTATACTAAATTTTGGGTGATTAAATTGTCTTTTATATGGTGAAAGTTTCATGGAAATACACCCGATAGTTTTTGCGTGATTATCGTTTTTATGTCCGCAATAGACATTACTTTGCCAATTAATTACATAATGTTATAAAAATATTATTTAAAATATTCACATATCAAATGACGAAGAAAATTGTCTAGTTTAACATATTTTTTTTTCAAATACATAAGACAAGCCGTTTAGGCGTGATCTTCAATAAAAAGTCCTTAAAAGTCGGCTGTCTGCGCCTTAAATAAGCAGTTGCGATAGACGGGCGGACAGAGACCGACGAACGTACAAACTACAAAGTCGTTCCATAAAGCCAAACGCCCAACATGTATCCAAAAAGTGTGGTGTAGTCCGCCTGGAGCGTGCGTCTCCAAGGATTTTGCAATACGTTGTGTTTTGGTACGACCCGCCTTAATTTGGGCTCATTTTTGATATTTTTGTTTCAGAACTTTGAAAACTGTTCCATTATACCAGATATAAAATCCGTTGTTTTTAAACAACGTTGTATACTGACAAATCGCGGTTATCACACGTCGCTATCGTAAAGTTTTATTGAAAACATTCCCTCTATTGTTTAACACGCATCAAAACAACCACAATTTTACACACTATTATGGTAGCGGTTTTAGCTTTATTTGTGTTAAACCGCTATGTGAATGGTATATAACTTTTTTGCACTGATTTAATTAACACAGCTTGCCTGATGTACAGAAATATTGAAATGGAAATGATTGAATTTGTAGATTACTTTATCTACGGCGTAGATGCGTA
This sequence comes from Polymixis flavicincta, assembly GCA_949987655.1. Classification (NCBI taxonomy): domain Eukaryota; kingdom Metazoa; phylum Arthropoda; class Insecta; order Lepidoptera; family Noctuidae; genus Polymixis; species Polymixis flavicincta. Next base: position 9,733,112 of record OX465195.1, on the reverse strand, counting down.
ACTATCTTCCAATGACAATTCCATTTATTTTGACAGTTCAAAACAACATTCATTGCGTTGTTGAACAGTTGAATTTAGAAAAACATTGGGGGTACGCTAATTAAGGTGTGTTTAGGTAGTAGCGGAGCTGACAGTATGAAAAATGAGAATTTATTGGATGTGAACCATGAACTTGTATGGTCATTGCAGGTACCTAATTAAAGGGCCAACTACTCCACTGTAAGAGTAGCTATTCTGACAAAACTGAGTAAGTAATGCTTTATGTAATGAGCTACCAAAGTCGACGGTTCTTTGGCATCATCAACATAATAAGTCTATGATGTTCCCAATATTGGGAAACAGGCGTCTACTCGGCGACAGAGAGTAGGTGATAATCCACCACGCGGGCACAGTTCGGGTTGGTACACGTCACATGTTCTCAAATTTTCTTATTCCAGGTCTAGCCGATTTTTTTTAACGATATATTCTTTCACCGTTTTGAGAGCTGTGGTGATGAAATAAATTTAGACAAAATAAAGCGCCTGTCTATTTCGAACTTACGACCTACAACTCATAAGTCAAGGCCGTTGGGCACTGGGCCACCACGGCTCTCTGTTCAATAGCTACTTCAAAAAAAAATCTGCAATTTTTTAATTACACTTCCCCTTCACAGAAACAATGTTCAAAATCATTTTAAATTAGCAGCTCATATAAATAAAGGTTCTGTACTCTTGCAAAAAATATCAGTGAAAGTGTTTAGTAAAAAAACACGCTTGTAGGATATTTTTATTTTCATCAACACGAAAATGTGATTCTCTAGACAAGCCTCGTTAACATTTATGGCCTTAATCATAAACGATGATTAAAGTTAAATGATGTTTAAACATCAAAAATGTATGGTTAAACAGACGCTAATCATTATTTAACTTTAACCAGCGTTTATGAATAAGGGGGTTTGTGTGTATGTTCGTATCAAAGCAGAGTTTGTTATCTCATTATGTGTCTTAGTTATGCTTTATTTTCTGAGTTTTGTTTACCATTGTGGATGTATGTTTTTCAGTTAGACTGTGACAGTAATACTGAAAAATGTTTGAGCTGTTAACAGGCTGGACATTTCAGTTGTGATAAAAACGGGAACTTTTATTTACAAACGAAATAATGGAGAAGATGTTCATGGATATCACTGATGTGAGTTAATTGTAAGTCTCAACTACGAATTTGATGTGGATGATGATATTGACGAGATCAGTGGTGGCCAAGTGGTGAGAGCAGTGGTGGCCAAGTGGTACCGGCCGCGACTTACGAGTTGTAGGTCGTGAGTTCGAACCCAGCCAGGCGCTTTACTTTGTGTAAATTATTTAATTGTCACTGCTCTCAAAACGGTGAAGGAAAATATCGTGAGGAAACCGGCATGTCCTAGAACCAAAAATTCGAAGACATGTGACATCTACCAACCCGCACTGGGCCCGCGTTTTGGATTACGGCCCACTCCCTCTCAACGAGAGGAGGCCTGTGTCCCAGCAGTGGGAACATTATAGGCTGATGATGATGATGATGATGATGATGATGATGATGATGATGATATTGATGATAGACTAGGGTTTTTATTAAAAATATAATCAGCTCATAATGTTCATACTGTTGGGACACAGACTTCCTCTTTGTTAGAAGGACATAATTTGTTACATTGGAATAATCCATCACGCGGGCCCAGTGCGGGTTAGTGCACGCCACATGTCTTCAAATGTTTGAAGACCTGCCGATAATCTCTCTCGCTAGAGCGAGATCAACCAATCAACAATTATTGTTGAGAGCAGTGGAGATGAAAAAAAATACAAAGTAAAGTGCCTGTCTGAGATCGAAGTCGTGGTCACTCCCGATGCTGATGTGTACAAATGTTGGGTGAATTGTCTAGGCGCAGAATACCGTAAATGTTCCGTTCATTAATCTGAAAAACAATCCAGACAGACATAATGCGGGGAAAAGTAATTAGCACATAATCAATCATCGATAACTATTGTGTGGTTAGTTTTTATTAGCATCATCAATTACCATTTCGAAGCGTATTTAGTGAGAATTTCACAAATGAAACTGAACGCGTTTAGTTGTGCTGATTGCGTACATTGCGTGAGAGCAGTAGTGACAATTGGGTCACTACTGCTCACCCATACCTACAACTCGTAAATCCTATTTACGAACCCAATTTACGAGGTGTAGGTATGGGTTTGAACCCAGGTAGGTGCTTTTCTTTGTATAAATAATTTAATCACCGCTGCTGCCAAAACGGTGAAGGAAAACATCGTGAGGAAACCGGCATGTCTAAAAACTAAAAATTCAAAGACATGAGATTTCTACCAACCCGCGCTAGAACCGAGTGGTAGATTATAGTTCACGCCCTCTCGAAAGAGAGAGATATTTCCCAGCAGTGGGAACTTTATAGGCTGATTATAGATTATTGGGCGCATACAGTCCCATTGGTGGAATTTTCCATAATTCATCAGTATATTGGTAGTAAAATTTTTATAAATCAACGTTCTTCTTACCTTTTGATCCCAAAACCGTACCTCCTCCAGTAAACAATATGACAAGTAATAAACTTCCCTACTCACTTTAATAAAACTCCCGCAATGTAACCAGTTTCTTAATAGCTAAAAGTGTTTACCGCAAAACTATCCAAACTTTTCACCTTCCGCCTCCCATACAAACAGATAAAGTCGTTTTCCTAAGAATGGTACATAAAACAGAATTCCCAATGGGATCCACAGAGCTCGGAAATGCGTCGGCGACCGCTCTGCTCAACATGGTATTGTCAACACTTTCCGTACAAACCAAGCGTGGCACCGTTTTTAGTTGCTTTTTTGAGATGATGTGCCAGAATTTTGCCCGTCGCACGTCTAATTAGTAGACACAATAGAAATTCTATTGTTATCGGAACACATGGTGTGCACTTGACATGCGAGGGCTTAACGCCTTTTCTTTCAATATCAACACTATGTGTTTTTTATGATTCCGTAAACAACGGGTGCCCACCGAACCCAACGGTGTCCTTCTACCATCTACAACATAACGTTTTTTTTTTTTTCGTGTTGGCTGTGGTACGAAACCCTACATGTATGAGTCTGACTCGCACGTTTTTGTATTTTGTATTTCTTACACTGTCCCACAGCTGAGCAAAGGCTGCCCTCTAATCCTTCCAGGTATCCCAAAAGGAAGGACTCGAAATCGGTCGGTTTATTTAAATATTTTTTCAACACATTTGCTCAAAAACTGCATTTACGAAGCTTGTATACATGGTTCGAAAGTCAAAAATTACGCACTAATACAACGGAACGTGCGGTAAAATAGGTACTCTCACCTAAGTACCTGTTTTACCGCATACCTCGTTGTATGGCACCGTGCGTATTCTTTACGGTTTTTTTTTTTTATTACCATAAAATATTATAAGAATTTCGTCCAAGGAGTTTCACATTACGAGAATAAATAAGCTGACTGATCGAACCTCCTTGGAAGCGATTTTGCTCAATACGTTTGTCTCACTTTAATAATAGAGAGTAAATGAGATGAAAGATGTAGTTCTAATTTTCACCACGCGCATGTGGCGCCATTTGTAAATTCGCGCCATTTTCATATTAGAAACGTCAAAGATTGTTGCGAGTTTCAGACTGATATTTAAAAACAAACTTTTATTATGAGTTCAAGCGAGGAAACTGATATTAATATGGAATCTACTCCACCTGATATTTTGAATGAGGCGCAAATTGCAGGAAACGGTCTCTTGCCGCCAAAATTAGAGAGCGCTATTTAATGATGTACCTATAAGTTTGTTTAGTTACATATTGTACTGTTTTCTCGCAAATGTGTTGAAAAACATTGTATGACACACGTGCAGAAATTGGTTTTTACAAACTCGTGACTATGGTAAGCCCTCGACTTCGTCTCGGGCTTACATTCGTCTACTCGTTTGTAAAAACCAACTTACCGCACTAGTATCATAATAGTTATTTAAAAAGTACAATATGTAATGAAACAAACTTACACATCATTAAATAGCGCTCTCCGATATTGGCGGCAAGAGCCCATTTTCTGCAATTTGCGCCTCATTCAAAATATCAGGTGGAGTAGATTCCATAGTAATATCAGTTTCCTCGCTTGAACTCATATTATTAGTTTTTTATAAATCAGTCGGAAACTCGCGACAATCTTTGACGTTTCTAATATGAAAATGGCGCGAATTTGCAAATGGCGCCACATGCACGTGCTGAAAATTAGAACTACATCTTTCATCTCATTTACTCTTTAGTATTAAAGTGAGACAAACGTATTGAGCAAAAGCGCTTCCAAGGAGGTTCGATCAGTCAGCTTATTTATTCTCGTAATGTGAAACTCCTTGGACGAAATTCTTATAATATTTTATGGAAATTAAAAAAAAAACTGTAAAGAATACGCACGGTGCCATACAACGGGGTATGCGGTAAAATAAGTACTTAGGTGAGAGTACCTATTTTACCGCACGTTCCGTTGTATTAGTGCGTAATTTTTAACTTTCGAACCATGTATACAGGCTTCGTAAATGCAGTTTTTGAGCAAATGTGTTGAAAATAACTATTATTTCACAACTTGCGAATCTGTGAAAATCGAAATTAACGGCCCATGACAGTCGAATTTGCGTTCAATAGAAATTGCGTGGCACAAAGAGAAAGAAATAAAGTTGCGTTTATTGGCACGGTGAAAAAAAAAAATTGTACTAGAAATAATATAGGTACTTGAGCCGAAAAGGTCTTAGCCCAGCTTAACGTCAGGTTGATTGCCTGACAGTTGCAACTTTTGACCTTGAACTGGCCTAGCGTTGTATGGAGGTTCAATAATACGAGGCTAGCTTATACTGGTTTTGTTACCATTGGCACCAGGCCTACAGTGCTACCACTTGAAATCTGTTTTTTACTTGCAACCCACGAATGGTATTAGTACTGCCCTCTAGTCTATTCCGTGCTCTGTGGGAATTACCATCATTTCCACAGGATGTCCGCCGTATCTAACGATGTTAGGGCTTCGTGGGATCGATGCGTGGGTCTGATTGGAAGATTGTTTTCGTAGGACTCACGAAACTAGCGTAGGTATTATTAACATTGAGAATTGAGCAATCTATCTTCTTTGGAAATACAATATAATATGTCATTAATTACCTACCTGGTAACTGCTGAAGATAGTTTCATAAACTTTTGAGTTATGGTTTCTTAGAGAGCATAGAATAACCTCCTTGATCAGCTCAAACTTAGTAATGAAGCTTGTATCAAAATGTAGTCGCGGACAACAGAATAGTACACAGTACAGTACCTGAGATAACGGAAAGTTTGCAAATACCACTACAACAGCAACAGTATTTCTCCTTTTAAATATATCACATTGAAATGTCCATTAGCATTAGTATTATAAGTCTATAATGTTCCCACTGCCGGGTCACATACCTTCTTTCTGTGAGATGGAGTGCCGTAATCCACCACACAAGCACAGTGCAGGTTGGTAGATGTCTCATGTCTCCGAATTTTTGGTTCTGTGATACGCCGGTTTCCTCACGATGTTCGCCTGGGTGCTAACCTATTTCGCCCTGGGACCTCGAGGCGAAGGTACTCGCGTCACAATATCGATGGCGCGAGGACTCGAGAGCGCGGGGCGAGTGGCTGACGTAGCGATATACGAAGCTGCTGGTGCTGGAATGGCAGGAAAGGCTTACATGCTTCTACCGCCGGCTCCTTCACCATCGGGGTGGTCCAGCCGGTACTCGAGCGCTGGCTCGGGAGGAAGCACGGCTCCCTGTCATTTCGGTTGACACAGGTGCTCTCGGGCATGGTTGCTTCGGGAAGTACATGTGTCGCATAAACAGGGAGCCGGACGCTCGGTGTCACCACTGTGTCGACTGTCGGGAAGTCACGGCGTGACACACTCTGGCAAAGTGGGCCGTGCCGTGCCCTCATCTCAGGAGTCGGCAGGGACCTGTCGTTGCCGGCCGGTATCGACTTGTTGGTCGGCAACGAGGAGTCTTAGGATGCGTTGATATCCTTCTGCGAAACAGTCATTTTGCGAAACGGGAGCAGGGAGATCATTTCCGCTAACCGCTAATCCGCAGCAGACACATCGGGCGTCGGCGAAAGTCAGACAATGCCATCACCCAGCCCCCCTAAATATGTCCAGAGGCGACGGATCTGGGGACATCCGTCACCCCCGACTCCTTAGGACCCGAGATGGTGGCGTGTAGTATTCCACGCATGCCTCTCTATGATGTAAGGGGGGAGTTTAACACCTCACTCCGCTCCTAACTCGAGGTGGCCCGCAGAGGTGGGCCGACACTAGCCGGGGATCGCAATAGTCGCATAAGATCCCGTGATTCCCAGTGCAAGTGTGGACAGAGCACCGGGGTGGTTTAGTCAGTATGAGTCTGACAGACGCCTCCGCCCTCCCTAGGGTGGAGGACATCCATGAGGATTTCATCTCGTCATACAAAAAAAAAAGCGTGCGACCCCATGACGTAAGTCACGTTGAGGTCGCTGCCACTGGGCCATCACTGCTCTAGTCAGTCTATTAGATAACAAAATTAAAAGAATACACACAAAAACAAAGAAACAACCAACTGGCATAAATTGCATTAAAAACAAAATCCACACAAACACTTAAAAACTCTGCACTTTAAAACAAAAATAGACGTTACTTAGACGCGGAAGCTTTAAAATATTCACCGAGGTAGCACTTGACCAATTTTTTGTTTGCCCACCGAACCGACCAACACAAAGAGAATCCGTGAGACACATTAAAACTTGTACTGTGGCTATTCTAAAAGACTGTTTTAATGGTCCAAAGAAAGTTGGGACCACTTTCCGAAGCAGTGAACTTACTAATTGAAAAGTTTCGAGATTAGAGGGCAAAGCTGTTTCGGATTACGCTGTTTAGATAATATTTTGTAAAGGGCAGAGAATTTTGATGGGTTGAAGTGTCAGAAATTTTAATGTGATGATTGTCTACTGTCTGAAGATATTATGTAAAATGAAGTTAGAAGGATGGCAACAGCGTGTCTATAAATAATTTAATATGATTCTTATTAGTTTAATAGATGAACATTAAACAAGTTGTGCTGTTTAAATACATAGTATCATTCCAGTCCAAACAAAGCCTTTCTGTAAAAATATACTTTATGTATGTTCGTACTATGTTTACCCATATAGACAGCAATTTTCATACCATTGGCAGCATCATATCAATTTATTTCCTTATTTTCTTCCCACCCAAGTTTCCTTTCAGAAAGCTTAGCACGAAAACCGCAGACAAGCGTTTTGTCGTCGGAATAGTAGACAAAAATGACGTTTCCGTATAGACAGTTGTCAGTTTTTCACCAAGAAATGTAGAAACACGATTTCTATTTTATAGTAGAGTAGGAATAGTAGACAAAAATGACGTTTCCGTATAGACAGTTGTCAGTTTTTCACCAAGAAATGTAGAAACACGATTTCTATTTTATAGTAGAGTAGAAGTAGAAAGCACCTACAGGATTCTAATTTTGACTGTGTACTCTTTAGTTTTTTTTTATGCTTGATGTTAAGTGTATAATATTTTGTTATTGTAGGTATGTACTTGGGAATCCTTAGCACAATGCGGCTAAAAAAATATATTAAAATAATTAAGATTTATTGTGTCTCCTCTAACTGTTTCAAGGTCTGTCTTTTTTTTAACTAGCTCTTGCCTTCTTTTTTTAATATTGTAGGTATTGTAGCGTAAAACCGCTACGGTTAAAACCTCTTCCATTTCTATTCCAAACTTTTCAATAAAAAATTTCTTCATCGAGGTTTATCACATTTAAACTTCGAATTGGTGAAAAAAATCGTCGGTTGTCTGCCGTATGACGGCGGTCACTACGTTTTGGGACCCGAAGCGTGATGGTCTTCTTTAATTTTCCTCAATAATATTGAAATTTTGAATTAAATTAAGTGATTATATTCGAGACATCAAGTTTGTGTAAACTATAAAATACCGGTGCACGAGTGTACCGGTGTTCGTGTAGTGATTTTCCGTATTAATTTGGTATGTATTGTCGCCTATTTTTTCTCTTTTCGATCTAATTCTCTCTAGATTCATAATTAATCAAAGATTCTGCTTGTACCGGTGGTCTGAAGTTTCCTTTTTGTCTAGATCCCGATATAAGCCAATTTTTGGCTTCACCCTACGGGTATAACGATGTTTGTAACCCACGGCGGAGGTTGAGGTGCTCTCGCCCAAAATCCAGGCGCGTCACGTGCCGTGACGTCCACCTCCAAGGATTGAGACGAGTACGAGGTAGACGCGGGCTCTGCAGCTCTGTGACTTCGTGTTTTCTACGATTCTCCCGACAGACGTGTTCTGCCGTCCTGGATTTATCCGTGATTACATAGCAAGAGTTTTATTTTAAAAAGTACACCTGATTAAAATATTTCTTTTCTAATATTTCCATGTCTAAAACTCTATATTTATTTTCAAAAATTCTCATGTCTAAAATTCTAATGACTCTAACCTGAAGCCTATCAAGACGCGTTGGATTCGCTTAGTGTTTTGTTCTTAAAATTACCCTTTTTTGCTTATTCGCCTAGTCGTTAACCGATTGCAATCGATTTTTTGTTAGGTCGAATTAAAATAAACTTATACGTAATTTTTTTTAAAATAAACACTTACGAGTACCTCACTAAGTTGACCCACGGCAACGGAAAGGTCCCAAAATAATTACGTATTTTTTTAAGGAAAAACTTATTTTAACCTTTTTTATATTTTCTTCAATTTCTTGTTTTTTCTACCTTTTTTTTAAATCAAAATTAAACGTATTAAGTAGCGGTCTGTGTCTCATTTAATACTTATTATTTTTTAATGCTACAGTAAATAAATTCACCAGATATGTTCACGGATTCAGTTTCAAAAAATATTTTATCAGCAATGCTATGTACAACCTCTTTTTCTTTATGATCCCTTAGGCCCGTATTAATAAACGTTCCTCAGCCCAAGTGGTCGCACTTGATAACAACCTTGAGATCTCGACCGTATTAATAAACATAAGAATTGATGTACTCAAGTTATGGCTTGGGTTTACGTTATCAGCCAAGTGATGGACTGATTAATAAACGAAACTCGACACTTAAGTATACAATAGGTGAGTGTACTCAAGATGCTTAAACCTGAGTGTAGCCAGTACGTGACTTGAGGTCGTGATTAGTCGCGCGAAACATGGAGTTTGAAAACATTTTGGGTGAAATTAATTATTACGATCAAATAGAATACTATGACGATATTTTATGGCCTTTGCAATATCGTTTACCAAAAATATACATAAGGGATGCCTCAAATCCTTTTGAGTTACCAAGGGAAAATGTTAAAAAACGATTCAGATTTTATCAAGAGTCAGTGTTGTACATAGTAACATTAGTAAAAGACTCATTCGTTAAATACAGTAACAGAGGTCTTCCAATTTCCCCAGAAATAGCCGTCCTATTAACTTTAAAGTTTTATGCTACAGCATCATTTCAGGTAGGTACCTACCCATGTAAAAATTGTAAGTACATTTAAATAAGTATCATTTATTAAATTACTATTTATATTTAGGTACTTATAAAACATAAAGGCACTAATCCGCTTATGTAGGTACTTCTTTAGTTGCATAAAGTTTATTATACATATTAATAAATAAAGTTTAAAAGAAGGTATTTATGAAGGTAGTTTAAATGAATCCAATTAATCTAATATAATAGAAACAAACCCAATATATTCTTATGAAAATGTAATCTAATACATTTTATATTTCAGCTTGTTTGTGGTGACCTAATACATTTATCCCAACCTACGGCATCAAAAATATCATAACCAAAGTATCAAAACTATTAGCCCTTCTGCACACAAAATACATAAAAATACCTCAAGGAGATCAGACCAGTACAAACAGAGAACTGTTTAAAAACTTGGGAAGTCATGGACGTTGGCCTGGACTCCCGGGGATAGATGGTGCCATTGACTGCACCCATATTAAAATAGTAAATACACCGGGATGCCAGCATCATGAAGTTTATAGGAACAGGAAGTCATATTTTTCAATTAATTGTAGTCTGTGGTAAATGTGACGTAATCGTTCACGAGATCAAGCCATCAAGTACAGCGCATTGAGGAGCTGATCTTGGTAACTGAGATACTGTATTCATGTGTTTATTAATTAGCAATGATCTTGAGATGCAGATATCGTAATAATGGCGTATCAAATGATTACGCACTTAAGTACGTCGCTGAGGAACGTTTATTAATACGGGCCTTAGTGATGAGGATCGCGATCTATTATTCGATTTTTTGCAACTAAAAATTGTAGTATTAAAATTAGTGTAATGTTTCTATGTTTATTGGCTTAGTAGTCTGTTTGTTGTCTGTCTGTTACATATCTGCTTTATGCCAAAGATATTTCCATGTCTATTTTTATGTTTTCTAACTTCATATGTCTGGTCTTTGTCTATTCTCATCAAATTACTAGGTATTAGAAACTCTCTCCATGTTTAAAGTTCATAATTAGTTCTGGACTTGCATGATATTAAATATACAGAGATTGTGGGAGTTGGCGTTCTACTTATAGTATGTCTAGTAATTTGTGGTGTTCTTTGAAGTTATAAGTTGGTAACTTGTTGATTACTGTGTGGTGTTTAATTACGGTTATAGCTAATATTTTAAGTTCTACAGCATTTTTCGGTCTTGTTAGGTATTGGGATGACGTTAGAACCGTCGATAAATTCCTACAAATCGTGAGAGAGAGCGTTCTCGCGTTTATCATGTTAATCCTGCTGAACTATACAATTTTAAGGTTTTATAAGGTTGATAATATTATTTTTACACAAAAATCTAGAAATCTGGATCTTCTTTGTTCGCAAGTACTTATTTACAACAAAAACGTGGAAATATTAGTGTTTGTTGAGTTGTTTCTAATAAACAGTAGGAACACTCCAAAAAAGTAAAATCGTCTGAAGATCGGATTCAACAAACAGGTTCTAGACAGCAAAGTTTTTGAATTGAATTTTAAAGACTTTTTTAGGGTGCCATTTGAAGATGTAGGTAAGCGGAGCTGAGCTAAGCTAAACGAAGCAGCTTTTCCTTTTCTCATTAAACTGCAAATTAAAAAGAAAGAAGTTACCTACGCTGACAAATTAAAAAGGAAAAAGTTGAAATTTGCTGAAGTTGCAGCTAAAGTTTTTAACATGATTAAAATTGAAAGTAACCTACAGCAGGAGTTGATAGTAAATATTGTGAATAAGATGAAAGCTAAGGAAACACGTCAGAAGCCCTAAAGTCTGACAACCAGTCTCACGAAGCGGTAGCGTATTAAGTACCCAGTAACTGGGTTGTGAGCTTAGATAGGCAGTCGTGCCATGTAAAACACTGGTATTCAGCTGCATCCGGTTAGACTGGAAGCCGACTCCAACATACGTATTTAAGAAATGGCTAGGCAGATGATGAGACATAAAACAAAGCAGAAAAGGATAATGACATAATTATATCTGTAATAAAAATAAGAATAGAATAGAATAGAATATAATAGAAAACATTTATTCGACACAGGCACAACACAACAGCAACAAACACATTAAAAAAGATAACAATAAAATTGCAGTATCAGTTGTGCTGAGCGTGTCCGTACCGAAAGGGTTACCATCTCAGCATTTGCTGGGCGTGAGACACCCAGCGCTGGTTTTCAGTTAGTACCCCGCAGCGACTTACGGACGTAGGTAAACAAAAGTATAGGTACTAGTGCAACGGAAAATAGATACAGACTTCAATATTAGTAATAATAAATGCTTAAGAAAATGTAAATAAATAATGCAAAATATTTTTTGTGTGCTACTCAGTTCAGAGATTTTTTTTTTAATACCTCCGAATCTACAATATAAAATAGCGCCTGTCACTTGATGCGAGGACGCATCATCGAGCAGCCGCAAAAGGCCAGCGAAATGTGCTTTCCATAAAATATTTAAAAAAATCTCTATTCAAATCAAAGCGCTTGTCGTCATATTATGTAGGTAATCAAAATCAAACTTTGTCATTAATTTGTAACTTCGTAACATAATAATCTTTTCGGAGGCCCAAAAACTTTAGATGATAATTATGACGAAGTACTGTTTAGCGCTTTAACAGAATATTCTTGGAATTGAAACAGTACCGAACTTGGCCTGTCTATGTAATGAAATAACTGAAAGACATTATTGAAGTTTTGTAAAGTTTCCCTTGATTAATATTGTGGGTCAAGATACAAATGCCAAACGAGTTTTGAAACAAATAACATTTGGAAGATTAATTTAAATTTTAGAGATACTATACTATCCTTAATTATTTTGTGCTAGCTGCTGAACGCGGCTTCGTTCCGTGACATACCTTTTGACTTTATGAAAGGAATGTAAACAAAATCTGCTATTTGCTAGTGAGACCGAGAGGAAACCGCCGTGATTTACGAGTTGTAGGTCGTAGGTTCGGAACCCACGCGCTTTATTTTGTGTAAATAATTTATCACCACTTCTCTCAAAACCATGAAGGAAAACATCGTGAGGACACTGTGCTGTCCTAAAACCAAAAATTTTAAAACGTGTGATTATAGGCTGATTATGTATGTATGTATCTGGTAGTGAAAATTTCGAAAAAGTCATTTTGGAGATTAGCTTGAACAAACTTACAGACAGAAAGCCAAAAAAAACATTTGTTTTTGCTGTCGCATATACTTTCTTATGCACTAAGTAAAACGCAACTATTTTCAAATTACAAACATTCACTACAATTTTGTTTTGTTTATTTGTGTAAAATGATAATTATATTAAAAAATATTTTGAGTCGCAAATTATAACCATCATGAATGCCTTTCTGATGTGTCTAGTAAAAGGCAGGCGGTGGAAAATAGCGCAGATGGTCAATTTCATTGTGTTTTTTGATGCATGAACATTGAAAGAGTTGGCAGACATTTCTTGCTTCCATACTTTTTTTTTTCTTTTTCTCCCATTTAGCGAACTTTGGATGCCGTAAAATACTAGACATTTTTGTTTTCCAAAGGCTTTACAAGAATTTGAAATAGTTGTACTCTTGCTAAGGGACTTGTTTGCGTCATCGCTTTATTACGAATGTATAACATTACACCTCGATTAAATCCTTTGGGAATATTACAAGCCAGAGCAACTTTGTCCATATCCACACATTAATATTACTATAGTGACCCGCCCGTGCATCGCATAGGTAGGATTGACTGATATGGGCGCACCCTGTATATGCTTTACGTTAGAAAAAAAACAATTGATGGAAACTCCTTGGTGATATTAACTTCTTTGATTTGCGTTTTTATCGTATTCGTAAAATAGTGATATGTGATATTATTTTGATATAGAAAAGTGATAAAATATGATCCTATTTTTAAATGTACAAATAGGATTATATTTTATCACTTTTTGTGTTAGTTGTCAGTATAAACTCGTTTTGAAGATTACGATCCAAATTTTACGAAATAAGGAAAAAAAAACTAAAACACTGTTTCGTTTTTTATTTATTTACTGTTAAAAATAAATCTGATAAATCTCCAATCCACTTTAAGCAAGCGTGGTGATCATTGCTCATGTCTCCTCTGTATGAGACCAGTCGGTTGCTGTTATTATTATGATTTTATCTAGTAACATTTTCTCTTTTAATTAGCATTCCTCTTATACGAACCTTCTTTGTTCCAGATGATGCATTCGAGTAACAAAGAACAAGAAGACAGTGGAAGTCCAAAACTGTACAACGAATGGATGAGGCAAGGTTGAGTCATGTCGGGGCTGAACTGGAGGGTCGACATGCCTGCCATGGGCTTCAGCTATCGACTCAAGATCGGTATTGTCGTCATTGTCATCATGGTTCTGGGGTTTTTTAACGAAAGTCAAGGTGAGTTTGTTGAAGTTATATTTTATGTCCTCAGATTTACTAAATCAGGTCTAATAAGATGCCTGAAAGTGAAATAAAGAATAAATAGCTCGTCAATTTTAAATAAACCGAGATACAGACAATAAGGTGATGATTTAGCGTACTTTTGAATATATTCATTGGCCTAGGAGCTATCAAGCAAGCAAAAAAATGTATTCCCTTCAAGCTTAAGTTTCTAGATATTTGAAATAAGAAAATCTACACTGTGATGGTTATATTAAGCTACTACTTATTGTGTCTTTTAAATAATATAGTTTAAGTGTGACCTTGGTCGTACAAACAAGTACTACCAGTGAATGGTTTTGCAAACCATTCAATGTTGTTCTTCTTCTTTAGCGTGTTACTGGAACGGCAGTTATAAATTTCGCCACTTCCACAGCGTCATCGGTAACAGCGCAAAGACCTCTGCACTGTCAACGATAACGCGGTGGCGTTATCGGTGGCAGTGCAGAGGTGGTGAACTTGGCCACATGTTTCGGGGGCACACAGGGCAAGAGAGGAAGTGGAGCATAGATTGTGAAACAGGTCCACATCCAACCCTGCTGCTGTTCCGTCGAGGTAGCTCCACATTACGAGGTTCGACTTACACCTTTCCAGCTGGATTTGGAGACGGTTCAGGGACTTCTAAGTGGTCCACGAAAGGTTACAGATGAGCAGCCAGCAGAAAGATGCTCGTTCGGTGGTATATAGTGAGTGGGCGGAAATTTATCCTATTGTTTGTTAGTTGTTTATTAAGCTATGCTAAAATTGCAAAAATCTAGAGCTCTATTACCACCTTCAGTTCACTTGATTCCAACAAAATTGCAGCTTAAACGAATATCAAAGGATGGTCTTTAGATTATTTTAATCCTGAAACTACTGTTCCGTAAAAGCTGTTCGAAGTGAAAACGATAATCGATATTTTAATTACTGTACTAACAAAGAAGGTGGGTTGCCTTGAATTGAAAGTAATAACTTTTAAGTGCTATTATCTATTCCTTAAAATAAGGTGTACAGTGTTGTTAACGAAGTGAACTGTCTTGAGATACCTCCTATTACACAAGATTATTACCTACTTTTGATTCCAAAATCGTATTATTTTTACGGTTCACATATCGGAGACCAAAATTGATGACAATCAACATTATTATATTATATATTATAGAAAACAAAGTCGCCAGTCGTGTCTGTCTGTCTGTCTGTCTGTCTAAACACGCTAATCTCTCGAAATACCAGTCGGATTTAAAAAACTAATTTGCTTTTTGATAGCCCAACTCTTGGGGACGGTACGCTATTTATTTATTTGTTTATTAGGTTTTTTGGAGATATGACCTGTCCGTGATACGTGTATTCGTCTACATATGCTATTAAGGTTCCGTTATTAGAGATTGGGGTTATGAGAAATAAATAAATACGCTATTTAACACCACGTTATGATGCTTATGAACCGAGAAAAAATGAAAAAAGGCAGAAAGAACGCTTAGCGAAAACGAGGAAACAACTCGGGAGGGCGGAGCGCAGCGACGCGGTAGATCGGGACGGCAAGAAATTTCATGCGACCGAAGTCGCGGGAAGAAGCTAGTATGAAATACTATAAAGTGGTGATATCATCATCAGCATCATCATTTCAGCCGAAAGATGTCCACTGCTGGACATAGGCCTCCCCAAAAAGGCGGGGTTTTTCCATAATCGCCACGCTTGGCTGGCGGTTTGCGATCGCAGTATAGTGGCAAAATGCGTAGAGAACGCTGCTGCACAATCTCTAGTAAGTCCCTTAGTCGCCTTCATGCCGTTCTGTCGAGTTAAGTGGTGCTATGCGTAAGCGTAATTCTTTAACAACATGATTATTTTTTGGAACCAATTCGTCCGTAAGCCTTACATTAGAGTGTTACTTAGAACATTATTGTTTAAAAAGTAAAAACAATCTTGATAATAGAGGGGCTTGTGGCTAAGCAGCAACAGCCACACGGGACGATTGATGGTTGTTCTGTGGATGGGTGACCAACTTTAAACATCAATGCCCTTCCGTGCCTCGGAAAGCACGTTAAGCCATTACAGGGCATCGTATTACGTACTAAACTGACTTGTGGAGTTCACATAGGCAGTTGCTCCATGTTGCATCCAGTTAGTTTGGAAACCAACCCCAACATACTTAGTAGGTAAAAGATAAGGCAGATTGATTCCTTACTAATATTATAAACGCGAAAGTTTGTATGTATGGATTTTTGTTACTCTTTCACGCAAAAATGGCTGAACGGATTTGGATGAAATTTGGCAGACAGATAGATTATAACCTAGATCAACACATAGGATACTTTTTATCTCGGTGGTACGTTCCCGTGGGATAATTTATGACTTTTACGCGGGGCTAGCCGCGGGCGGAAGCTACTACTACAATATAGTTCATATCCAAACTCACAATATTAACACTCTTAATCATTATCTACACACATAACACCCACCAATATCTCGAACCACATTCCAATAGCCACTTAACTAGTGTAAACACGTCAAATCCATTTGCTCTGCATCATTGGGTACATCGTAATTAATGTTTCCTAATGCCTCATTAATTAGATCATAAGTTAGATTTAGTGGTCTAACGTACTGGGCTATTAGGCTTCTATAAACTGCTGAGCGTGGACCAGTAAACTCTGGGAAATTATAGACTTTGATATTATGAATTTATGTTTCGCATTCTGTGAACACAATTAATGGCCTTTCGGGGAATACTGGAGTTTGTAAAGTGGGTTCTCAGCCATCGCTGTAAACAAATATGTGTATGTTTTAGATTACATGAAATGTGATGGATCACTTTAAGTTCCACGAAGTAACTAATAGGTGTTATGTGAGAAGTTGCTAGTAAATCAAAAGATGCTTTGGATAGAATGTATGGGTCTCATCCTTAGTCATAACACAACGTCTGAAACAAATGACCACCACAAAAGAAGAAATTATAATTCCAATGATACTTTTAATTGAATTGAAAATGAAATCATTCTAGGTGGTATAGTAAAAGTCGTTTAAACAAAGCCTAATTTAAATGAACCTAGCAAAAAAGAGCCCTATGCCAAAAGTGATTAACACAAGGATGAAATTTGAACTACCTACTATTTAGGTAATTCCGATCATCGATAAGCGTTCCGAGCTTAGTCGTTGAATACACAAATATATACGCTGTTTTACTAAAGCCTAAGATATCGCCGAACTTAGCACAATAGTTGAGAATAATTAGAAGCTCTAGGTAAACTTGGCATTGTCCATGATAAGTTTGGGGAAACCACTAACTAATTTGGCACCTCACGCTAGAACTTGCCGTTTAATCATACAACAGTTACTTATCTTAGTTTAATAGACAAGATCTTTGTAAGGTTCCTGAATGTCAAATTTCTGAGCCGCAAATCTGCCGTCAAAACTCATGTTTACTGTTGTAAAGATTAACTAACAGGGAACCTATTCCTTATGAGATGGGTAATAAGAATAGTCTTGGACTGTAATTTTTATAGTGTCTATATGACTACTATGTAGGTATAATGCGGTCGGGTAACACTTTCTACAAAAAATACACCGTGACAACCGTTTTATAAGGAACCAATTGTGGGTTTACAAATGGGGCCTATAAAAAGTTAGCACACGTGAAGGAGATAGATAAAATAAATTTCTGTCTCTTTTTCTCTTACTATTGATTGAACTAAGTGAGTCTCATTATTATTTAGTGACTTGTTGCCGCGGTTGTTGATTGATGACGCAAATAACAGTAGACAGTCAAACCATTTGACATGATGACATTGGCTACAAATAAAATTGATTAAATTTTAATTTAAAGAACCCAATTATGATTTCATAAACCAAAAGGCCAATTTCCGTAATTTTAAACATTCAAAATCTAGTCGCGATCTTATCTCAGTGAAAATAAATATAAAAAACGATTGAGGCAAATTTGAGTCCGTTATATTTACACAGATTGAGACTGAGAACAGAATGCGAACGTTCCCAAAATTATGGATATTGCCTTCAGGGATTTCGCCAAAATCCATATTTTTAACTATTAATTAGTTTTGTCCTTCAGAAAAGTTAGGACAAAACAGAAATATCCTTTCATAATAAACTGCGCCCATTGCCGTCCACTCTTGAACATAAGCCTTCAAGTGGCGTAAAACTCGATTCACCATCTCAAAAAAACCGTCCATTATATTTAGCATGATTTTTTGTTTGTATCTCAAACATTATGAATCTTAATCTGCCTAGCCTTTTCCCAACATGTTGAGGTCGGCTTCCAGTCTAACCGGATGCAGCTGCACACTAGTATTTTATATGAAGCGACTGCCTATCTGACCTCCCAGTACATAAAACTAATGCCTACTTCGCATGGGGCTAGGCAGAAAATACATAATGTTAAGTTCATTACATACTTTACGTTTGCATCATTTACGTTACCACCACCACCATTGACAAATTCCTTCTTGACAAAGTCTAATAAACTAAATGATAATCTATGCTTGAAAATTCAAAAACTGCACTTATTAATTTTATTGTTCTGAATATTTGTGATTATAATTAACTAAGTATGTGCTAAATGTTTGTTATAAAAATTGGTTGGATTCTAAGTATTTTCTGTTTATTTGTTTGTACGAGTGTTTTTAAATTCTTACGTTGCTAAATAGTGTATGCTCTAATGGGTAGATTTTTGAGTTACCATAACCTAACTATAAGACCTACTGTATCTCCAAAAATCACACCAATAAATATTTTGACTATGATACAACTGGTCATACTTGCACGCCGTTAGTGAGTAAAATGTTCTTAGGAACATCACCAATAAGATCACTATTATATCCTCCAGCAACAACCACACGAACAACACAACAACAAAACAACATAAACAAACCATGGTAGCCAAGAGCATAACCTAACTCATGTGAGTAATAATCACAACACACGACCTATTGCTGCTGGCAAATTCAATGTACCCACTCAGTCATTAATTATTTTGGTGACAGAACCCTAAAAAAACAAATGCCATATCCATTGAACGGTTTGCCAGCTGACATAAGGAGCGAAATGAACAAAAATAGTTTTATAAATAAATTTGAAAAATATTATTTAGAAAAGAAGAAAGAAAGTATTATACTCGCATACGAATATCACAAACTTAACTACACCATAACACAATTAAACACACAAAAAATCTAAAACACTACTACGCTACGCTAGATAACTACTTAATAAAATTAAAACTATATTTATACTTACAAAAAAAAGCCTCTAAATAACAATTAACTTTAAGTACTAAGTTTATTGAGTGTATAGAGACTCACCGACAACCACTACTACGGTTTTGTGGGGTTTAGTTTGTAAGTTACTTACCATATGTGAATATAAATAAATAATAATCCAAGCATACTCTATGAAAATGTCCAGTAGCTATTACAAGTAACAACAAACCAACCATATTAATCCTAAAGCGTATGATATACATCAAATATGAATTAGGGAGGTAGGACGGCTTCAAAAGGATTACCTAATACCTTTATCAGAAGGAGAGACAGACCAATATGCCTTCGCATTAATCTCTCTTACGGTCACTAATCCTACCAAACGTGATGATTATGACACATCAATGGTTGAATGTTACGAAGATTCTGAAATAATAGAAGGCTCGTATTGAATGCTAATCCTATGATGGTATTTATTGTGCAATAAATGATAAATGTTCTTTTTTTCTGTAAGTAGGTTCGTACAAACACTTTTCCACATCTACTATATTATTAAACTAGATGACGTCGGAGGATCCCATCTAACTATGCTGTGACAAGAAACGCCGAAGTAAACTCAATGACAGAGTGAATGGTTACTTTGCTAAAGATCACGACTGTAGTTCCTGTATATATCGGATTAAAATTATTTGGCATAGAATTCAAATGTGTAATGTACAAAATGGGAGTACATTTATTTTGGTTTCATTATTATCCTCATTGGAAGCTCTGTTCCATGCATTACAGGGTATAGACTTTCTTTCTTTTGCAGCACGCTCATTTTAAATTTTATTTACTAGTTATAAACTTACCATTACTTCCTATTTTTTCTCTAGCAGCTCAGCGCCGGGAAAGTCGAGTCTGGTATCACGCTTAACTGGACCTGTTTTGTGCAGTCATGCGCCACACACGACCCTTTTTTACCCATTTGCCAAGAATTGAATCAGTCGCTAGGTTTTTACGTTTAAATATTTTTCTTTGCATTATTGAGATGTTGTATATAAAGTGATGTTCGTTTTTACGAGATTCGTCTTTGATAAGGAGACAATAACCAGGAATAGTCTCTATATCATATTCTTCAATCGTCTTTTTGATACTAATATCGAAGTACATGTGAGAAATAATAATATGCGAAAAACTAGCAACAAAAAAAACAACAGAAAATATCAAATCGTATCTATCAACAAATAACGTGTAGAGTGCTACAATATTTGTGCACCACTACATATGTTTGTCCAACTAATGTGATTATTTTGTTCAAATATATTCACTCGTGCACTACAATATATGGAGGGCCTTGTTCGGAATGTATGTTACTCCCAACATTTGGATATTGTTTGTCACATTTGTTTGTTGGTTTCAACTTGGATTCCTATTGTTTGGGTGGCGTGCCACAAACAAGTTTAGCGGAATTGATTTCCAATTAAGAGTTATTTTATTGACGCTTATATTGGTGAATGGTAAAACCAGGATAGTTGCCCCGATTGTAATTACTCTAGTTTCGCGGAGCGCTATTTTATTTATCTATTGAAATACTCTCCAAATACCTCTTAGTTGACTGTGTCGCATGTCTCTGTTCAATTGGATGGGAAAGCAAAATGCATTCAAAGTTTTTGCAGGATATATGTCCTGTTTCTCGGCAGTCTATTCTAAACGTAATTTATATGGATAAGGCAACCATCCTCTATGTGAGATAGATGTCTCAAAATATAGAGGTCCACAAAAATCGTCAACACTCAGGAAATATTAAAGATAATGTTTTTTACTTGTCATAAATTTGTGGATACAAAACCGAAGTCTCGGCCAGTTTTACAAATTAAGTATTTAGCTTTTTACTACTTTAATCCTCTCTCTTTATCTCTCAGTACAAAGCTAAAAGTATTTAGCTTTGTACTGAGAGATAAAGAGTGATTAAAAAAAATGTTATAATATCTAGCTTTTACCCAATCGTTTTGATTTCGTGATGGGGTTTTATTGTCAGCTTTAAATACTTTCGAAACGTTTATTTTATTCTAATTTTTTATTGAATATGCATATAATCATCTTTTACCTGCCCTTCCCCAAATGAAAAGGGTTTGGTGCAATATGTATTTTTATTCCAAACTTCTCTATTAGTCGTTATCTCGCTAGTCCTACCCCTTTCTTTCTGTTCTATTTCATACAGTCCATCTATCGTATTATGGTCTTCCTTACATATTAATCCATTTCAATATTTTAAATGGCTAATGCTTGGTTTTCCGCACTTTTCTCACGGTATTTATAAAGCAGTAGTAATGCCTACCAGTAACAAGACATATAAAGTAAAACTGTTAATAGCTTTGATTGTTCCTTTAAATTCAACAATACAAGCAAAATTAACCTGTACAATACACCAAAAAGGACCAAAAATGAACATAAAATGGTCTTCATAAATAAAGATAAGCTAGAACCAAAACGATCAAACGAAGGCGAAACAGAAGCGGATAATTAGAACAATAAAATAATCAGAAAAGCCAGACGCGTTTACGATATCAATTTTTCTTCTAATAATTGGGATCTTTCTAAATGACCCTTAATTAGGGACCTTTTGGAATTAAACGATCTTTCTTAATAAGATATAACATTGTTTTGTTGTAATAAAAGGAACATCGTCTCAATTAGTACCTTGTGTCTTGTTCAGTTACTTCATTATAACTTTTCTAAATTAAACTTACTTCGGCTAGTTGAATTTCGAGGTTCTACTTTCTTGTTTTATTTACATTAGACATTTTAGTCGTCTTACAAAGATGGTCCACTCAATGTATCCGACATAAAATACCTCAAGGCACGATTAAAAATTGTTACCATTAATTAAGAAAATAGGTACAAAGAATAATAAATAATGCTTTAGAATTATGAAACACCCTATTAATAATGTTTACGAATCAAAGGTTAGAAGATACCTATACTATTACATTCCATCATTCATTCCATCTCCATATTAGGGTGTTTCAAACTACGTCATGCGTCTTAGTGAATATTTTTTTATTTTAATGATTCAGATGTAATTTTGCCGCGGCACCTGACAGAAGTACTTCAATCAAACTGTGTTAACAAAGATTAAGAAAAGAAGCCCAATGACTTTAAAAAAGTGTGCATCATTAAAAGGTCAATAAGTTCATAGAATATTTCCCCCCTTTTACGTCTTAGGTACATTTGTGACATTGCTATTTGTTTTAACTGCATTCTTTTATATTTATAACGTCCTTTTGAATGGAGGGATAGTACCCTCAGCAGATTTTAATAAACTTTTATGTTTTGCTAAATCTGGTTTAGGAAACTCCTATACTTGTTAAAACTGGAGCCGACTATAACTTGAGAAGAATTTTGTTCTATTCTCAGTTAAACTGGTGTATATCATAATTACGCTTTGTAAACTAATTCACTTGGAAATGAGGTTTGACAATTTAGATTGTACAATTTCATATAAAATACATGTAAATTCTACTTCGACAGCCCACACCGTAATACCGAAATAGAAACTGACACATATTTGGCCATTTCACCTACATTTGTAAACAATACGACCCTTATTACGGACCATAAGCCTCTATACCGTTTCTATACAATATTTCGCCTACATACGGAGTTATTAACCGAATGTAACGAAACAAAAGAGGGGTACAATTTCCGAAATCGCAAGGAACAAAAGACATTTTAGTGAGCGCAGATGTTATTAATGTGTTTCATTAGTGAAGCGGCACGGATAGTGGCAAATGGAAGCGGTAGAGTAGAACTGGTTAAAATTTGAGCGTAGTTTTTGAACGGGGTTTTCATGTTGGGGTCTTGTTTTCATAATTAGGTGTGCGGAGTAATTTGAATTTGTGAAAAGATATTTTAGATTAAAAATTGCTAGTTCCATTTATTATTTACATAATTTAAAAGATCGTCGTAAATGAATACTAATTATATTTTGTACAAGTATGTAAAAAAGTTGTCTGTCTTGCTTTCAACAGGAAAAGAACCAAAAAGGCAAAAGGCGTTTTGATGGTTCTTTGGCCAAAAAAAAAAACAATAATATATAGATACATCCATATATATCTGCCTCTGATCACATGAAGAACCATTCCATTTTTTTTAGAATCAATATTTATGTGAAGTTCTAAAAATATAACACCTGTACAATATTCATAATAGGAAAAAGTGGATATATTTCCTCAAGAATTATTGGTTGGTACGAAGTATATGTTATTAATTATTAATTTGATAAAGTACAATAAAATTGTTTGTGTATCTAATAATAATCACCTCTAATCATGTCATCACTTCCGAATTGAAAAGAAATATCACAAACATCGAAGATAATAAGAAATGTCCAAATTATTTAAGAAAAAACTTTTTAATAAAAAATTAAACCGCCGAAAAACCGAAAAGTAAAAAATAATAAACTTGCTTTGTCCAACCCCAATAACTAAGTTCGGAAAGCGGTGACATATAATTAAATACGTATCCAAAGTCACCGACTTCCGAACTTAGTTATTGGGGTTGGACAAAGCAAGTTTATTATTTTTTACTTTTCGGTTTTTCAGCGGTTTAATTTTTTTATTAAAACGTTTTTATTTTATATGTATACAAGCATGTAGTAATTATACTACATGCTAATTTTTGTTTACTTTTTGTAATACACAACTCAGTATTAAAATCTGTGAGTAAAAAAGTTATGCGTGGTCATACATAAAAAATATATATATATACGCGTCGAACTGAGTAATCTCCTCCGTTTTTTCGTCGGTTAAAAAATAAAGAAGACTATTAAAGGTAAATTGCAAAAAATAATTTGACAGAAATCATTACGACTTCACTCACAAAGGAATCGGGAAACAAATTATTGAAAACTTTCAAAATCAGCGAGATGGTTCAATTAAAAGTAAAGAGATTTCATTCAGTTTTTAAACAGAAACCCATTACAAAGAATAAATAAAAAATATCATGGAAATCTCCTCATTAATTAAAGGATTTCATCAATATGAAATAAAAAGTAATTTTTTTCAGTTGTTAGTATGCTATGATAGATTTTATAATTAAATTTTAATAAAAAAATTAGCAGCAATTTATTCTAAACTATTTTTTTATCCATTGTGATTTTTTTCTAAGTCTTGCCATTTCCATGGACACTTTATTCTTTGTACAAACAATATTTATGAAATGGAAAGACGAGTTATAAAGTCGAAGAAACTCAACTAATTACGGGATTTTCAAACGCGTTGATTCGTTCAAGAATTATACTGGTGACTTGCAATATTTTGATAAATATCTCGGATTTCAAACGCTTTGGCAACAAATTATGTTAGAAATATTATAGTGGGCGGGCAAATTATAATTAAAGGAGGCTTTGAAGGGTGAAAGTAGAAAATTATCCAACGAGAACTTACCAACTACTAGGCTCAAAAGTATCTTATATCTTAACCTTGGTCACGATATATCTGTAAGCCACATTCAAATCCTAAGAAAGTAATAGATATACCTTTTCATTTATAACATTGGAATAGATTTTAAATCTAGGCCAGATGAACAACAGCTATCAATTTCTTGAGTTTGTCACCAACTCGACACAAGGGACTGGACACACGTGTGTCCAGTTGTTGAAACTCAACATTAGTATCACTTATTATTTCGTCATCGAGTTGGTGACTAACCCAATTTCTCTAGGCACAGGCAAGTATTTTCATAGCTACAAATCTTCCTGTCACTTAATTATAACCATAAATGAGAAAATTCCTGCTATATGAGATCTCATTGTAATCAATTGGAAAGGTTTGACAACTAATTACTAAGTTGAAAGTAGCAAAAGACAAAATTACTACTAAATACATATCTAATTAACTACAACTTTTTCGCACAAATCAAACAAAACCTATTTTACATTACTAGCCATTGAGTATTTTTAGTCTCAATTAACCTGCCTAGTCATTAATCAACTATGTTAGGATCAGCTTTCAGTCCAACCAGATGCAGCTACATACCTACCAGTATTAAACATGGAGCGACTGCCAATCTGACTTCCACAACCCACTTACTGACTAACACGATACCCCTTGACAAGACTGGTGGTCGGATTTTCAGTCACACATTTTTTTTTTTTTTTAATATGGACGTAAGAATCAATGAAAACAATAGAACATCACGGCACTGGTCGTACGCAAAAACCACACACACTAGAGTGCTCACATAAGCTGCTTACAACCGCATGGAAGGGTTATTGTGTCGATCACGACTGAGTTCTTATGAACCCCCATCGCAACCGCACGTCACTAGCAATAGTTCAACTGCGAAAACCGCCCTTACTGCTACGTAATAAAGACAGTGTTCGTGTCAAATTGTTACCATAGACGTGTGCTATTGTCAACTTGAATCTCACATCTAGGATGCACGTGCTTTTGATTGGAAGTGACGCTTTGTGATAGGATACTGAGATTGTCGATGATGCGTTTTGTCTTAAGTTTTGAGGGAAGTGTTGAATGTGCTTAGCCGTAGATTGAAATAATAACGAATTAACAGTGTTTGTGTTGATAAAAACTATCATTACTAAGCTACCGTCGTCTAACCTTCTGGTGGATAATGGACCGCTTCTTCTTATTCAGAAGGCCTGTGTCCCAGCTGCAGGACATCATATGCTAATCATGGAACCGTTGGCTTGAACCTGGCCAAGGTCATAGTATTGAACACAGTCACAGTAATTCTCTCATAGATCTTTAAATAATGCATTAACTTATAAATTCGCGTTGCACTTTCGAGGTTTACCAAAGACTTGATAATCATTTTGGAATGGCAACTTACAAAAGACAGACCTGACTAAAAACTTAGTGACCTTATTGATGATATTCTTCTTCAGAAAACTCAAGAGTAGTAGTTTTTGCCTAGCCCTATGGTAAGGAGGCTTGAGTCTATGTGTCTCAAGGCTTGAAATATAAGGGTTTGTACAGATCTTGCGAATGAACTGCTCGCGTGCTACTTCTGCAACTGTTTGTTGCGCCTCTCGCGTGCAACTCACACAACGCTCGTTTAGTGCACGGGAGCTGCAAGCGTACCGCGATCGTGCAGTTTACGTGCATGCACGTCAGTTCGCTGCTATTTTCAACCCTGACTTTGTTACTTGCTTTTGACGGTGGCGGACGATAACACGATTGCCACCCTTTTTTTTTTTTAATTTTAATTAATTTTACACACGCGCGGCTCTTGCGCCGTTCACGCGCGGTGCATGCCTTGTGCGCGAATGGCGCACAGACGGCGCAGGAGCGGCGCTCGAATATGAAATACACGTGCGCAGCACGCGTGCCGTCGCCCCGCGAGCGGCGCATTCGCCGTATCAGGACACACCCTAACAAAACTAACTCAAACGTGTTGCATCGATTATATAGAAAACGAAAGCGTACATCGGAAAAACACAAGTACGATGCAATACAAGTACATCAATCAAGGGCATCCAGCTTTAACTTTCTAAATAACTGACCGACTCTTTATCAAATCAAAAGTGCCTTTAATGGTTTAATTAAAATAAATGCTTTGAGTTTCAATTGGAGTTCAAGGTTCAGTAAACCAGACTTATTGTTGTATTGGATTATTGTTACCAGTCTATTGTTTGGTACATAGTATCGCACTTTATGAAGCCTTTAGATATATAAAAAAACACAATAACGTCAAAAGGTTTCATAAAAATATTCGTGTCGGTACTATACAAAATATACATACATAAATAACCTAACGTTGACAGAAACTATGGTAGTAAACTACTCTCCAAGTCCGTTAACGAAAATACGGGCCCGTCCAAAAGTAGTTCACCCGTCAAAACAAGTGTCAAATTCAATTTTCGGACGGATAAAAACACATCCCCCCTTATTACAGAACAAAGTTTTTCTTTAGGTATGGTTTAAACCGTCGAGCCTGTTTTTTAAATAAGAAACTAACTGAAATCGAAATACAGCTGCTTTTACAAAACTGACAAGTTACTCGTAGTCCAGTGCTAAATTGTCAGTTTTGGAAAAAACCTGTAATTCTATTTCAGTTCTAAGTTCTTATTTCAAAAACAACCCCGATGGTTTAAACCATACCTAAAGAAGAACCTTGTTCTGTAATAAGGGGGATCCTGTTTGGGGACACCTGTCAAATGTTAGGGACACCTGTTCTTAGAAAACGTCTTTAACTTCGGCCAAAACTACAGATTTCGAGCTTAAAAAGTAGACCCCTGGCATTGATATACAAATTGATATTCAAGATGCACATTCTCGACGTAACACTCAAAACTGTTCCCAATTATACATCTGTAGATATAGTTATGATAAAACATTTTTTTTGCAAATTCAACCTCACACGCATGACTTAAAGTGTTTTTTACAAAGCAATGTCCAAAAAGACTGACTGACGATACCTGATCACCTGACCTTTACGGAATTTACAAAATATTGTACTAATATATCCGCTTTATCTACTAAACAATTGGGATATAATGAATTCTCCATTAAAACTCATTTTTATAATATTAAAGGACAAAACTCCTAAATATTATGAAAAATAATCATTGTCTCCAACGATTACTTTTCATAGCATCTAAAAGTCTTTTACCAGCCCTAATGGTCTCTAATCTAACCATATTTTCATTGAGGGTATTACTACAAATGGGCTGACACTTTAAAGCCTAGTCTTCTAGATTAGATTGTGAAACATTTAAGCACTAAATGCCTTTAGAACACTTAGTGTCACTTTGTCTTTTGAGACTGGTTTAGCAATTAGTATTTTAAGTAGTCAGTAATTGTAGTAGAAATCAGTATAAAGAAAACAGTTTTCTAAAATTTACGCATCTGTTATTTTCATTTACATTAAAATGATTACCAATAATACATAATACTATAATTGTACTACATCATAACTAAATATACAAATAAAAACAAAACATGTTTTTGTTTTTTTGGTCAGTTAAACTTCGAAGTACTCGTCTACTTCACTGACATCCGGAATCGTGCCCAGAAGACTGGCAGCATTGCCACGTTGAATGGCAATGCTAATTTTTCGGTCAAAGAACGAACCAGCCCTTTGGTCTCGTGAAGTGTCGACCAGTCGTCGAGAAATTTCCGAGAAAATTGTCGAGGAAAAAGGTTACACGCGCTCGAGACGGAGCTTTTCGACGCATCTTGATTTTGTTAATTTCATATACTTTTCCGAAATACAGGTTTTCGTGAACTAAACCAGAAACCCTTTATGCTGACACTAGTAACAGCATACAAATTCCAAAAATACTAGACCTTGGCGTCAGCGCCCCCGCTTGGCCGTCGAAAATTTTCCCAAACGAACGCAGTACCGGTATAAAAGTATCCTATGTACTAAATCAGGTCATGGTCTATTCATGTGCCAACAACCTAACATTTACATTTAGCAGTGAAAGTCAACGATTTTTTTTTTAAAAAAAAACGCCACAATCCATCATACAGAGAGCAGTGGTAGCCCAGTGATGACGCCCGCGACTTAAGAGTTGTAGGTCGTATGTTCGGACCTAGTCCACCTGACTAATTTCCAACCTACGACCCACAACTTCTGTCTTTACTTTGTGTAAATTATTTCACCACACCTGCTCTCAAAACCGGTGGAAGAAAATATCGTGCGGAAACTGGCATGTCATAGAACCAAAAATTCTTAGACATGTGACATCTACCAAACTGCACTGAGCGCGCCTGGAGGATTACGAACCACTCCCTATCAAAGAGAGAAGGCCTGTGTCCCAGCACTGGGCAATTTAAAGGCTTATAAGTCTGCTATGCATCATACAGTGCCGAAATTGTAGTTTGTCTAATATTTTTTTTGAAGGGTTGGGAATGGTATACCTATTATAAACCATAGCACATCAAAAGGTATTAATCTCGAAATTTGCTAGAGATATCTACGGGTGCATTGTGGGCTAAGACCACCACAGCATGGGTCCCTGAAAACGTCCAACGGCATCGCGGAAGACCCAGGCGTAGATGGCGGGACGAACTTGACGCTTATAGGAGGGATTGGTCCATATTGGCCCAGGATCGAGTTGAGTTTAAAAACAAAAGGGAGGCCTTTTTTTTTTTTTTTTTTTTTTTTGTTGTGGGAAATCATCAAATAACTTGTCCCGCTCTGGGTGGAGCAGGAGGGCGTGTCAGACTTTTACTGACTAAAACCCACCCGTGTTCCTTCATTAGCCCGTATGCCAGGGGCTGTGGTATCTCTTTCAAACGAACCCGCACCCCTGACAGGCATCGGCCCTTGCGGGCCCCATCATTTTTTGTGCTGACATCTCTTTGAGGCGCGCGTGGAACACAACGCGCCGTCGACTTGGGCTTGGTCCTTACCGGACAGCGAGCTACCCATTACTCGCCGTCCGCAAGCCCATGCCTACGGTGGCCGCAAATCGGCCTGGGATTCCCGACGCCCAGGGCGTCTCCGTATCCAAGGGAGGCCTTTGCCCTGCAGTGGGACGATACAAGCTAATTTTTTAATTTTTTATTTACGGTTTTTAATGTTAGTTATTGTTTATTTGAACCCTAGAATAACACAAAATTCCGAGCAAGACGAAACAAAAACTGTCCAAGTTACTTAAAATAACTGTAACCTTTAGTAACGAAGACAAAAAACAGACGTCTTAGAGTAGGCTAAAGTAATGTAATATCTATAAAATAAATCACTTGACTTGTCTGTCTGTGTGATCGCGTTTTTCTTCTCAACTGTTTAACAGTTTTTGATGGGATTTTCGCCATCATTAACAGAATTTATTTAGGAAGGTTTATGTGTATATGAAATTAATATAAAACATGAAAGTAATAAAGACATAAGAATGTTGTCAAGTCGTTAAATCCATGAGAAGCAGGAGCGTGCTTGTTCTACAAATAATTCGTTTTAGTAAAGTAAAAAAATGAAAGAGAGCAACAATTTTCTCTTGAAATAACATTTGAAATAACATTTACCTACTTGTTTGCTTAACAAACTGGGTTATACGAACCTCTTTGAACGAAAAAACATGGATACTAGAAAAAACAGTATAATTTACGTCACAAGAAATGTTTCCTTTGACAACACTAAAAGAATATGGCAAAGTTGAGTTATCTATACCACAATTAGGGTTGTTGTCACATGGATTTTTTCGACACATTCTGAGTTTTTTAGCTTTTTTGCTTTTAGGTCATCGGTCCATCTAGCTGGGGGGCATCCTATACTATGCTTACCGATACGCAGTCTCCACTCCAGGGCTCATCTGCTCCACTGGCCATCGGTCCTTCGACAAACATGGCCAGCCCTTTGTCACATCAGCTTGCTTATTCGACCACCTCTGTTAGTAACTCCGTTATTTTCCAAATAATGAGGAGGTAAATCCTGCAACCATATTTCGACAGTTAAGTACAATTTAATCGCCAACCCGACTGCCAAGCGTGGCGATTATGGCAAACCCTCCCATATTGGGGGAGGCCTAAGTCCAACAGTGGACGTCGTTGGCGTTGATGAATTTTTGGCTGAACTAGTTATTAGGAATAGCACCCTAATTGCGTAAGTAACACACTATCAATCAGAATCTCAAGGATATTACCATTCATATAATCCATTGCTTCAGATTGTCGAAAAAATGTGTGCTCAGCAACGTAAATAACGCAATGAATGTTGTTGAACTGTCACAATGAAAGCCGTCTTTATTAATAGTGTATGACGTTACCCCTCTGCAGGCTTACCACGAGAACCGTAGAGAAGCGTTTTGTCGACGGAAGACTAAACATAAATGACGATTCCTTATAGACAGTTGACAGTTTTGTACCTAGAAATGTAGACAAGCGATTGCTATACTACGGTAGAGTAGAAATAAAAAGCCTCATGCTAAGCCTACTGGACTTTTGGATTCTTCTAAAATCTCGGATTGTGATTGAAAGTGTGTTACAGAATTTCGGTGCTAAACGTATTATTTCTAATAACTAGTTAACCCAAAAATTGAAAAACCTCATTATCTGGAAAAGAACGGAGTTACCAACAGAGCTGGCAGAATAAGCACGCTGATGTTACAGAGGGCTGGCCGTGTTTGTCGAAGAACCGATGACCAGTGAAGCAGACGAGTCCTGGAGTGGACACCGCGTATCGGCAAGCGTAGTAGCGTTGATTAGTACTGATTATTTATTTAGACTGTAACTGCCCGTGACATCACATCGCTCGGGCCATACCAGAATACCAGCGCTGCAACACTTTTTAAATGTCGCAGCATTATGCTGAGGTAGGAGCCATTTGGCCGCGTACAGGACTTTCTGTTTTATTTTAACTGTTTTTTTTTTACTCTCAAGATTTTTTTAATTTTTTTATTGTACTTGTTTTTTTTACTATGTGATGTTCCTATGCGAGTCACAATAAATACTTTTTCTTTCTTTCTTTCTTAGTGTGGGACTCCCTCCAGCTAGATGGGCCGATGACCTAAAAGGTGGCTAGAACAGACTGGATACGGAAGGTGGCGGATAGAGTGTTTTGCGCTGAGTTGATTGATTGATATACTTTCGCTTACCTCTATGTAAACTACAGGCTTTTTTCAGTAGGTACTGAGCTATGGTTTGAAATTAAATATCTGTCCAAGTTAAATTACACAAAATCAGACAAAGAAACATTATGTCAGCGATAACTATGCTGGGAATGTCAAAAATGTATGTGATTGACATTTTGACATATTATATGCCACCAAAAACCTAACTTCAACCTTTCTAAAAGTCGCTGTAGAAATACTAAACGCTTTGAAGGTGAATACCACTTGTTTAAGTTCTCAAAAAATGCGGGTTTTGACGTTCAAAAGTGCTTTTTAATGTCCTACATGAATAGAGGCTAAAAATATACGACTTGTATGTAAACTGAAATCTATCCGAATTTCCTGATTCTTACTCGACAACCCTAACTTACCTTTCGAGTCAAGATGAATAAATGACGATACTTTTTCATTTCGGTAAGGGATCAGAGAACTATAAATTATTAAAGACGGTTCCGGAGCAAAGAATAAAAATACTGAACACCTGAAGGCAGATTAAAGGTCGATACTAAAATAAAAACAACCTAATACTAGTGAATAGATCAGCATAACATCTTGCCTGCTTTCCTTGAGGGGATAAGCAGAGTTAAACCTATAGGAAACCCAGATTTAGCCAGTAATGTTTTTTAAATCCCATGTTAAAAGGTAGCAAGCCTAATAATATAAAATAAGCAAGGGGTGCAGCTAAAGTTAAGGCAGCACAGTGGCTTCCACTTATGAAAACATCAAACTAAGGCAGTGCG
Source organism: Polymixis flavicincta (assembly GCA_949987655.1). Lineage (NCBI taxonomy): Eukaryota > Metazoa > Arthropoda > Insecta > Lepidoptera > Noctuidae > Polymixis > Polymixis flavicincta. Next base: position 9,700,671 of record OX465195.1, on the reverse strand, counting down.
GTTAAAAACTGATAGCTCTTCATAGATGGCAGCACTGTTCACCGTCTACAAGCCATTGTTTTGTTTTAGTATCTTTACTTTTGTGTCGATCACAAATTAAATGAAAACCCTAGGGGCCCTTACCCGTGTAAACTTGTACTTAACTTTTACCTAGATTTAAAAATAAGAAAATATTCTACGTTTTTCTTGTAAACCGCACTGAACTAAAACTAATTATCTTCCTTCTGAGTAGTTGCCTCATTAGTAAGGATCGTGACTCCTTAGTTCTACATCAATCTCATCCACAACTTAATGGAATGTCTTAGTCTAGTCTATCGACCCTTTTCACTACTAACAAATGTTTAGATTCTAAATTTATATTAGGCCATACATTATTTTTTTCTTTTTTTTTTAAACTGTGGTTCATGATTTCATTCACATGTACGTGTAGCTTGGTCACAGTTATCAATCCTCTGATTTTGTGTCACTGTCAAAATCAAAGTGATCTGTAATTTGCAAGTTATAAGGTTGCTTTTGGGTTGCTTTCACTGATACGTCTGTTAACATTACAACGATCTTTATTCTTGTTACATTAGGGTTGCTGTTGCTATTGGGCTGCTGCTGCTGTACACACAGTATAATAATTTATAAGTCCCGAAATACAAATAATAATGAGAAAAGGACATTGTTATATCTAGTGCTAAGAGTAAACGAGACAGAATTATATTTTGTCTCTATGCTTGGCGTATGTCAACTTTTTTGTCTGACCCCAGTTGTTAGCCTACAACTGAGGGCTAACAAAATAGTTGTCACAGCGCAATTTTTTTGATGCTGACAAAAGCTAATACGTAGATGACAATTTCACGGACGTAACTAATAGCGGCAAGATTTTTTCGCGCATTATATCGTCAACGCACTGCCGCAGCACAAACACTTGAAAAAAAAGAGCTTTCTTTATTTGCTAAATCTTTCTCATCATCATCGTCATCAGCCTATAATGTTCCCACTACCGGGACACAGGCCTCCTCTCGGTGAGAGGTATTGGGCCGTAATCCACCACGCGGACCCAGTGCGTGTTGGTAGATGTCACATGTCTTCGAATTTTTGGTTCTAAAACATGCCGGTTTCCTCACGATGTTTTCTTTCGCCGTTTTGAGAGCAGTGGTGATGAAATACTCGTAATTTACACAAAGTAAAGCGCCTATCTGGGTTCGAACTCACGACCTACAACTCGTAAGTCGCAGCCGTTACCACTTGGCCACCACTGCTCTTTCTATTACAGTTTTATCACAGAAATAGCTGACCCGACAGACGTCGTCTTGTCCTAATTATGAATTAGAAAACTGAATCTGGTCGTTAAGTTTTCTTACATTTTCTAATGTTACGCGCAACTTTCTTATGTTTTCTTTCAAACAAACCTTCTTCTGACAAAAACAAAACAACAAAAAAAGAATTTGCAAAATTGTTCCGGTCCTTCACGTGTGATGCCGTGATCAAAGAAAATAGGGATACATTTTATATAAATAGATATAGATGTAATTTAAGCTAAGTGTAATTTATTGTAATACATATAATAATTGGTTGTTAGTTTATACGGAACTGCACCCTAATTGCGTAACTCACGATTCATCATAATCTGTTTCGTTTTGAAACGGATTGTTAAACCATTGCTTCATATGTTCGAAAAATGTGTCTGCTCAGCAACGTAAATAACGCAATGAATATTGTAGAACTGTCAAATTGAAACCGATTATGATTAATCGTGAGTTACGCAATTAGGGTGCTGATTCGCTCTGTCCCCCGCACTAGTATAAACTGTATTATGGTGGAATAGGTTAACTAAATACCATGTTCTTTCGATACGCTGAGACTCACTCACGCTACACTGTTTCCGAAACTTAATGATCTGTTAAAGAGTCGAAAATGCAGTACGCAAAAAAGTCCGTGCGTAAGTCGACTTACCCAACTATATACATTAGAGAGTAGGTACCAATTTACAAATGACCGTCGGAAATTAAAGGTTTAACATAATCAGGTTAACGCTGAGGGGTTTATTTGGAAAATTCTTTATCAATGCATCTTAATCGGTTGACATCGGCGCGGAGCCTTGGAGCTCCATTAAAATAGAAAATCAATTTATTTACTTATTTAATTGTGCCTCATTAGCCTATCTTGAGCGATGCAATTTTAATGTTCATATTTTCAAAGAGTCATTGAATAAATCGCGATATGGATTGAATAGAGTTATGAAAGTATGGTGAAGTGTCTTGACGCTGCGTAAGCGTGCGTGATCCATCGTCCCCCGTTCGATGTCCACTGGCACGAATGCAGCACACGAAGTAATTTTTTGCTCCTTCCTTTTTGTGTAATTGCTGTATGGAGTTCCAGTGTTAGGATAAATAAAATAAGTAAATTTTATCACCCTCTATAAAACATGCCAAGTAAACATCTAAATCCAAGTTTATATTGGGCGTTATCTGTCAGTCGCTTACGGAAGTTTTTAGTTATCCAAAGACAACTTCACAAACCACGCCAAGGTCGAAGACCCTTAAAATTACTTCGGAGCGATCTCAACGATTCGTGGCATTATACGAAAATTGTTCTAATCTTCAGTGGAATGTTCTGGAATTTCCGTAAGTTCACCTTTATCTCTCAATTCTCGATCAGCATTTAAATTGGAAATCGAATTAAGACTTGCATTGGAAACTGATAGTATTGCATTTATACGAGAATGAAAGGTTAAATAAAACCGTTTATATAAAGTGAACGTTGAGAATTTTAATTTTTTACGCGGTATTTATTTTGTTTGGAGATTTTTTGCTGTTATTCAGATAATTTACTTTTAAATGAAAGTTGTTTTTTTTCTGGTAGTTTTATTATGATTGCCTATTATGATATAAATCATCATCATCATCGTCGTCCTCAGCATTGCCATTTCCCAACTATGTCGGGGTCAGCTTCCAGTCAAACACATACCCCCTTATTAAAAAACAAGGTTTTTATTTAGGTGTGGTTTGAACCATCGAGCCTGTTTTTGAAATAAGAACCTAACTGAAATCGAAATCCAGCTCCTTTTACAAAACTAACAACTTAGTCCAGTGCTAAATTCTCATTTTTGTTTTAAGAACTTTACCTAAATAGAAGAAAAGTTGGTAATGCAAAAACTGACTTAGAGTTTAGAGGCTAGAACTAAAGTTAGATCGCGTTTTGTAATAAGACGGATAGAGTTTACATGGAAAGACTGCCTATCCGATGTCCACAATCCAATTTACTACTAGAGATACTCGTATCTCATAAGCATTGCATGACATTTACAATAATTGATTTATAAAATGTAACGTGTCAAAATTGTAATTAATGAGGGTTTCTTTACTAGTATCTAATTTGTAATCTTAAAAAAATTAAATACTACTAAATTATCTCATAATGAATAAGTGTTTGTATTAATTTATTAAAATTCAACTATTATAATTATGTTACTAACTTTTATATTAATAATAAGTACTCAGTTTATACATTTTGTTCTTTTTAAATTTTTAGTTACTAAGTTTTAGGTTTTTCAATAATAGATCATTTAAATACCTTTTGCTGTGCCCTAACAGGGTCTGCAATGGCTCTTAGCTCTAAGCCTTATGTTAACATCTTTTTTTACCATGTAGAACGCAATAAAATAAATAAAAAATAAGTAAGTAAATTTTGGTCCTAAAATATCTCAATGTAACCGCCACGTTTGAAACTGGAAACTGACAGGTTGGCGATTTCACACTTATACAGACTAAGGTATAATAAGTCCAAACGGGTGAATAAGTATCACACTAACAATATGGATGGTTTTCATTATGAAAGTTCAACATCATTCATTGCATTCTTTACGTTGCTGAGCAAACAAATTTCTCGAATACATGAAACACCATTTCAGACACCAATCCACATGGTATTCATTTGATCTGACCAAGATCTGGAATTTAAAAGAGACTGTGACCTCTAAGTTTGTTTCGGCCTTTTTTCTCAGAGTAGTCAGCTAACGCCGACCTCATCTAGTAAAGACAAATTACGATGGACGGTGGATGGACCTTCTTACAGAAATATAATCATTTAGCATTTATCCCAACAATGTTTAAGAATTTTCCTTCAAATTGATTCAGATTCTGATTGATGGCGTGTTATGCAATTAGGGTGCAGGTTTCTTCAAGATATTTTACTTATTGGTTATGATGGTGATCAAACCTCATACTTTTTGTACGTATTAGCACAGGCTGAGAACAGATTGCGTTTATCCAGCATCTAGATAAAAATTCCAAAAACAAAACAATCAAACTCCAAATCGGCTAATCCTTCCAAATTCAAATCTATGTCATACAACGACAAAAACTAAACGATGCGTTGAAACTTCTCTGCAAAACTTCCCGGCAGGGTGGAAAGGTTGTAAAAATAGACATAATCATAGAAATTCGCCCATTTATACGTCAGTGCGCGCTCAGTGTTACGAGCTGGGTCCCTAAGGTGTGCTGAGAATCCATATAAAGGTTATCTCTGTGTGAGATATTCGGGTCTTATGCGGCTGTATATTTTGAGTGCGTTGAAATGTGTATGTATCACTCTACCTTATCTCGGCGGCATGGTCTTCCTGTATGTAGAAAGAAATGTACGTGAAGCATTGAGTTCCGTTCGGGCTTCGCACCGTTGATTTTTGGGTATTTTTTCAGGCGTGATGTTTTTTGTAAAAGCAGATATTATTACGCTTTAAAACGCGGTCCAAAAGAGACCAATATACAACAGTTTATTTAGTCAAACAGTAGCTAGTCATTACTTAGAAAATAATCATGAGGCGAATCACGTCAGCCCCAGACATATAACTACACGAGGACCATTACCGCTCTGACAAGAGTGTTACGAGGAAGCAGGCAAACCACTACTTAATTAAAAAAAAATGGTTTTAGTTTGAACGTTTTGTTTTAAATCCCCAAATTGCCATGTCTCTGTAACCTCGACAGTCAAACTGTAGCTAAGCCCTTCTTAAACTCTGAAGGAGCCACTAGTCAATAATTTTCGAGTGTTCGCACCCTTAAATATGTTATACTTCTATATAATTCTAATATTAATGCACACTATGGTTAAAATTAGGTGCAGAGAGACATTTGAGTAAACTTGAGTTGATCGTGCCAAAATGTTACTAAAACATTGTTATAATATAGCCAATATTACTTTCATAGATTGTAACATTTACTTAAGTTATTATATATCAAAAAGCCCGAGGTGTAGATAGGCATGCCAATGTCTTATCTATTATGTCACTACGTATTATAAAACATAGTTCAAAAGTTAAAAAGTGGCCAAGCCTAGTTTGTAACAATATCAAAAGATATCCTAAAAACAACATTAGTATGACCACAAACGAAACAGTAACAACAAAACGCTCAAAGACCTTGATAATTACAGATTGTTACGTCACTAGACCATTATTTAAAGGGAAGTAATTATCACGTCTCTTCCAGTCCGTCTCGTAGTCGGGAAACGTCCGATGCAGCAAGGCTTCTCTTTAATTGGAGAGTAATTGCCATAATCGGTGCGCTCAACAGGCTAAGGCAGTGACGTTATTAGTTCTTTGAGAAAGACGTGGAAGATACTGCCATTTATAAGTAAAAGACAATCTTTTTTGGACATTTGTAGATTTATAAAGACACAGGTAAGGTAAAAATGTTGTTTCTGAAATAGTAGCTTCACAAACAGCAATGAGATCTTTTATCAAAAATCTTATTGCTGTACGTGACGCTACTCTTACGCTATATAATCCTACTATTTGACTTCGCGGTTGAAATGACTGATCTAATATTCCTATTCATATTTGTTACGAGTTTGGTAGTAGATCGGACCATGTTACGCACTGCTTTATCTCTACCATTTTCCTCAATTTTCCTGTAGAAACAAAATTACGCCCGCATCCGTTAGCAATATCACAGTTGTGACAGTTATGAGTTTCAATCTAAAAATGTCAGTCTTCAAAGAAATAATACAGTTATTTCTTTGAAGACATGATGATAATAATATACAGGCTGGTACGTACATAGACGCAACTTGGTCCCTGGCACACAGGCAACTGAAGGAACACGCGTGGGTTTTAGTCGGTAAAATTCTGGGGCTGGAGCGGGAGAAGGTTTTTGACGATTTCCCACCCTCAAAAACAAAAAAAAAACACTCTACTATTATGGATCCAGTATAAATTCTGATTGCCCCTGCGTAGTAATTTTTCGGCGGTTATTAAATATTTTTCGGCGTACATGTTCCTACCTTATGATTATCTTATAATTTTCTGTCGTTTAACGTTTAATTTTCTATCAAGACGGCTTCCATACTATTAAGAAGCTATCCATAATTACGTCACACAAATTTTATGGTGTTTTGACCACCCCGGTCCTTGTCACGTGTGGTCACACTTCATGTGAAACCCCCTCCCCCTTGTGTGACGTCACATAAATTTCAGTTGTATTGCATATTGTATTTAGAAGTACATAATTAAATAAAAACAGCAGTTTTTCCATTTTTGTAATAATTTTTATTGAAATTAACATAAACTCAAATAGTTTAGACATTTAATGGTGATTTTAACATGTGACGACAAAGCTTTTGATCCCCCCTAGCCGTTGTCACACAATGTCACATTTGGTTGACCCGCTCCCGTCCCGACCCCTCAACGTGTGACGTAATTTATGGATGGCCCTTAAGTATGAGCCAGAAACACTGTCTTTGAAATTTTCCATTCCTCCTAAACCATCAACCTAGACCTTGCATCATCCTTCCCTCATCCTCAAACACGGACATTACCTCCAGCCAAATTACCTCCTACATAACCACCAGCAGGTGCGTCCATTAACATATACCATACCTCAAAGTACTCAAGTACATTCGAAGTTCTCTTCTGGGAGCTTAGCCACTTACGCGTCTATAGGCCTTCCTCCACTCTCCGTCTTTATTATAAAAGTTACGCTCGTTCAACAAACACTGTGTATTACACAATGCTGTAATATACAGCCTTTATGAGCTCGGTAAGGACTAGGTTATGTTGTTAGCGGGGTTTTAATGGAAATTTTATTTATGGGCAAACATTTAGGTAGGCTGAAATTATGGAGGTGTTTGTTACCCTTGAAATTAGTGAGTGTGAGCTTAATGGTGTGGATCCAGGATGTAATGTTGTTTAGTGTCGCATTCAACTGAAATTAGAAGATAATGATGCAGACATATAAAACAAGAAACTACATTGTCAAATAGTTTTGTCAACGTTTTTTGAACCATGTACTTCATGCAAATTTCCAAGTAAAACATCCGACAAATGGAAATAATGCAGGTCTTTGTTTAGTAGTGAGACAAAATATATATGTTATGCAAACCGAGCTTCGATCACATATTGTCACGCCTTGCCCACTACTAAAGTCATCGTACAGAATCCAAAGAATTGGCTTTTACCCACACGCTTTTATCCGCACGAAACACGTTATTTCACTTGTACCTTTACATATTCTTATACCTCCTTTTCATTTCCTTAATTAGATACTTATGTACCTCCTCAATTATTCTCAGGGCAGTGCTCATCAGGAAGGTTTCACGAAAAGGGCTCTTTTATCAAAAAGATTCTTTGGCTGTACTCAATTTACCTAATGGATTTTTGCAGGGAAAAAAAGAATTTCTAGACATAGACTGAACAGGCCCTTAATTTAATAAGTGTCCCTTTACGTGCAGCACTTTACCTGTGCCATGTTCTATAGGTTTAAACAGCACTTTAAACTGCGCGTGTTAATATGCTACCTAGAGACATTTTACCTACACAACTCCGTTAGGAAAATTAGTTTAACATTTTGAAGAAATACATGCACCAGATATAAGCCCATTGATATTTTACATCGGCAAAATGACGATTAACGATAAAAGTTTAAATTCCTGTTTGATTTCTTTACGAGAAGACCTGTCCAATATCTTTACTTTGTACTCACGTTAAATTATGTGCTTTTGAATAAAATTTAATGATTCTAGACCTAGCGGTATAGGCTCTGCGTTGTCTTCTATTAAGTGCATTTAAGATGTTAAATAGAAGATGATTCTTAAGTGGAATTATCTTTATGTGTGTACCAATCTCTTACTTTGAAAGCTTTCTCACTTGAACAAATCATTTTACTTCAAAAAGTTTTTTCGCATCTTGACGAAATGAACATTGCTTGTTCTTTCCATTTCACTTCACCAATCGTTGTTTCAAGGACTCAGTTTCATTTAACGTCTTCCTAGTGGTTGTTTTCAACTTTTGCTTTTATCGTAAGTGGGTCAAACGTTTATAAGTCGCTGAACAAATGTAAGAATTTCGGCATTTCCCATACTCATTTTAGATTCGTCCCTGACGTAAACTTCGGTATAATAAATCATTGTTTTGTCTACCTTTTTGGAACAGGAATGCATAATTTATCCATCAGAAATATTCGTTTGACAAGCAGTATTATGCATTCAAATGTATGGCACGCAAAACCAGAATAGCTTTGGTATCTAATATTGGTTTGTTTCATCGAATAATCCATTTTGCTTGAGGTATTGAAGACAAAATATTCAATGTATCAGCGGCTTGTCAGTTTTGCAAATAAAAAGCCTGAAGGCACATACTTCATCGTTTATTCTGAGGTTCACTATTGTGCTCCAAAAAAGAGCGTTGAAATTTTTAGGCAAAAATGTAATTTGCTATAATTAAAGTATTTTTCGCTTTTATTCTCGTTTTTAGAGCCATAATTGAAAGTTTTGGGATTTTATTCAAATTAGACGAGAAAAAAAACACAGTATTAGGTACGGGTACAGGTTTCTTTGATAGGACTTGTGCATGGAAAAATCTATTAAAACCTACTTGTAGGTTTCTCTCCATAAATTGTTTAGCACTAGGTGTCAGGTCCATTTTTACTTATAAAAAGACGTCCAAAACCTTTGTCTCCCTCTTGCATCGTGTGTACCAAAAAACGGTATGTGTGTTTTTACAAAAGACATTCTCACTTTGACCACTTTTATTCGGTACCTACCTGGTTCATGTTTACCGTTGTGGCGTTAAAGTCAATATGTACGGCGACACCTCTGAATTTTTTTGTGAAACTAAATATTTACGTGTTCACTGAGTTTTAGAATTTTACAGCTGCAGCTTTTTGAAATGCTAAGGGTCTTTCACGAATTGGATCGACCAGTATCAACCAGATACATTCACACAGAAAAGCGTTACAGGTAGTCCGAAGCCCGAAAGTCAGACAACCAGAATATCGTGTTACTCAGTAACTGGGTTGTGGCAGTCAGATTAACAATCGCTCCGTTTAAAATACCTACTCCGATTCAGCTGCACCGAGCTAGACTAGAATCCAATCAACTTTGTTTGAAATAAGGTTAGGCAGTTAGTGACCAAGAATTTGTATGAGTATAATACACACATATTCTCCAGTTTTAGTAATTCTCCAGTCAATTAAAACATTTTTTCTAAGGTGGAACTTGCCTTAAAAGGTGATAAAATACCATCTTAGTCATGCCATAGTAATGATAATAAAATTAATCGTTCGTAACAGAGCAAGAAATTTTTATCTTAGATTAACTCTGTATAGTAAAGATATAATTAGAAATGAAAATACAATCCCGGAAAATTAACAATTAGTAGCTCCGAGATAGTACTGTAATGATTAATGAGCTTTGTATAAGTACGTACTAAGTAGAGTAGTTAACACAATTAAAATGGAAATATAAATCATCTTTAGGGTGAAGTAGCAGTTTCGGATAGGTCTCATAGGAGGTCTCTTATCTCTTCTGCTGGAGACTGTGTTGCATCACTTCTCCTTCCCACCTAGAGCATTTGGAAGTGGTGAAGGGCGGGCGTTTTGGAGGACTGTCTCATGCAATTTTTTGTTCAAAACGTGCTAACTCTCAGCCTAGTTTCATTAAATGACTTTTTATTTTAATTTTTTATTTTGTAAGAGGGTTTTATCGTATTATGTGGATGCGGATTCAAGTTACATCTAAATGGCAAATCCTAAAAAAATATTATTTATTAATAATAGAGTGGGAAGGCCTCCCACAAGGTGGACCGATGACCTTGTGAAGGCCGCGGGTATCCGCTGGATGTGGAAAGCACAAGACCGATCGAAGTGGAGGAGCCTGGGGGAGGCCTATGGCCAGCAGTGGACGTCTTTCGGCTGAAATGATGATGATGATTTAATAGTCTTGCAATGCAGCAAATAGATTTTAATAATATTTTAGTCTATTGTCAAGATCGTCGTCTGCCTAGGCTTTTCCCAACTAAATTGAGGTCGACTTCCAGGCTTACTGGTTGCAGCTGAATATCAGTATTTTATATGAAGCGACTGTCTATCTGACGTCCATAACCCTGTTACTGGGTAAACGATAATCTATTATCAAGATAACCCCGTGTTTACACCTAGATTTAAAAACATGTATTCTACATATTGTATCTAGTATTATCTACTAGACACTACTATAAAAGTTAAGACTAGTTTTAAACAAAACTTGTAGAAAACTTGCCAAAAAGGAAAAAAAAAACTCTAAAAAAGATGGCTGAAACAACGTCACTATACTCGTAAATATGATACGTGTTTTATAGTTACATATCACAAGTAATAAAACATGAGTCGATAAGAAAATTCAGACATAATACAAAAATAAAAAGTACCTCTTCGAAAAATTGAACAAAATACACTTTGTCTAACTCTTTAGGGACAAACGTGAGTTGTTTACATAAAACAAACATTTCAAGTAAACAATTAACAGTTTCTTTTAGCAACTAGGTATTGATTAGCCCGCTTGTCGCTTCTTCTCTGACCTTGCCACTGTTTCATTGCCTACAAAACTTTGGGGTTCTCTCGAGAAAAACGGTAATATGTATTCAAAGTGCGTTTCGCGGTAACCTTTCACTTGACCGACCGAAAGCGTTACCACTTCGGTTGATGGCTCTTGCGTTCAAGTTTGAACCTTGAAAGAGTTTAGGGCAGGTGTTTCTACAAGTGTTGTTCGGGTTTCTTTTGAACATGAGGAAGGTTAGACATTGCTACGTCTCATTCCGTTAGATAACATGCTCAAAATTTGTTTTGCAGTATCCCTCACTATCGTTAGCTATTTCAGAAAACTTTTTTTATGTTTATGTGATACTTCTCTATTAGTTCACCTTTAGATCTTAGCTTCAAGACTTTTATATTTAACACAGCATTGTAAAATATAATGCATTCTTTCATCTTAGACTATGTGATGGTAGATATTTTTTTTTTGTTATCCGTTTTTTTTTTGATAGTCCCCTTTATGAACTTTAATTGTGTATGTCAGATTAATTTAGGTTCTATCAAGTGACATCACTTCAAAAGAGCAAGCAAATCAATTGATAAATCTTTCTCGAAATTAAATTGAAATAGAAAGAAATGACTATCAAAATCCTTAATAATATTAATGCAAAGTACCTACTTCGCTTAGAGAAATACCTTAAGTCCCTACTTTCATTATAATTGAATTACCACTCAAGAAGAGAAAACTTCCAGTGTTTGTCAAACACTTTTATGTCAAAAGTTTTGTGAATAGCAAAATCTCTTTGCAATAAAATCAGATCCAATCTAATGCAAATCTTTTTAATACTCTTAAGAAACAAACAATAAGCATAAAAGAAATAATTGAGGCTAAGCTTGTTCTTATTTGCAATGTTTTTACGTATTTTACAATCATAATAACAACGGTTATCAAAGTCATATTTGGGTAAAAAGATACAACAAATATTGAACGTAATATGAAAACGTGCGATGTTAATACAGAATTTGTTACTTTATTAACTTTGTCTATATTTGGGGATATGTTCATAAAATGTGGTGAAATATAAGTTTTTGTCGTAAAAAGTTAATTTCGTTTCGGGATATCACGTTCCTATCTGAATGCCAATTTATTCTATTTTAACAATGAAATCTCGCTTTCTATCTATTGTTATTTGTATCTGATAATACATTTCATTATTTTCTCAGTTATTGTAAACTCTTTCCAAAGGTTTTGCTAATATGATTTGATTATCTTATTTATTATTTTCATCTTTATCAACAGCTTCTTCTTGCCCTTATCCCCTACAAACTATTACACTATCATTCATTTTCATCTTCATCATTCACCATTTCAATCGCACCTTGTTTAACAAAACTTCGTTCCATAATTCCACGGATTTCACCCAACACTACAAAACCAACTTCATCTCACACGGAGTCATCACCCACACAGAGATTTCTCTGCATTTAAGTCTGCAGAAGGTTCCAGGATTCTTATTAAAGTAACAAGCTTAACTAGAAGCCACACACGTCAACCACTTGACCTAATAGTCTTACACTAAGCCTGGCTTTAAAGGAAGTACTAATATCTAGCTATCTAAACGAATTAGGTTGAGGATGTGAATGCAAAAAGATTTTCCCTTCAGCATTTTATATGTCAGATCGTTTTCTGTTTTGATGGCGATTTTTGTAAATGGTTATGGAATATATTCTCGTTAGCCTGGAGTTTTGTAGGCTTTCTCTTGATAAAAGTCAGCTGGTTGTTTTATTTCTATCATGTTATGTTGTGTAAAATTTACCAAGTTAACATTTATGAGATGATTAAAAGCTTTCGATAAGGATTCAGATTTTTAATCATCTCAAATACTTATTTATCATCATCATCAGCCTACAACAGTCCACTGCTAGACATAGGCCAGTCCAATTGCATGCCATTCAGCTCGATTCTCGGCAACTCTCATCCAGTTGCGATCAGTAACCCTGCGAAGATCGTCACTTCACCTAGCCTGAGGGCGTCCTATATTACGTTTGCCGATTCGCGGTCTCCACTCAAGAACACGTCTACCCCAACGGTCATCAGTTCTACGGCTAATGTGGCCGGCCCATTGCCACTTCAGCTTGCTAATTCTGTGTGCTATGTCGAAAACTTTGGTTCTCTGCCGGATCACCTCGTTCCGGATTCTATCTTTCAGGCATACTCCGAGCATCGCTCATTCCATAGCTCGCTGAGCGACTTTAAATTGATGGACCAGCTGTACCGTGAGTGTCCTCGTTTTGGCTCCGTAGGTCATAACAGGTAGGACACACTGGTTTAAGACTATAGTCTTTAAGCTCTGTGGAAAACATGACGAGAAGACTCGACGAATTTTTCCAAAAGCTGCCCAACCCAGCTGAATTCTTCTGTTATCCTTTTTCTCAAAGTTGTTCTTACCAAACTGCAGAGTTTGCCTGAGGTAAACGTATTCTCGAATAACCTTGAGAGCACCGCCATTGACAGCAATCGGTCCCGGAGTAACAACGTCTTCGTTGAACATGACCTGAGTTTTGTCCAAGTTCACCCAGAGTGTCCACCCACCAATGCGTACAGAAGAATTAACTAGGTCGTTGAGCATCTGCTGCAAGTCCTGGAGCGATTCAGCCAGTATGACGATGTCATCTGCAAATTATTGATAGATACTTATTTATAGGTAGGTCTAAAACGGTACTCATTATTTATTAATTGATCGAACTCCTGATACCCAATTATTAATAACAGACAGATTACATCAACTATATTTAATAGTATCAAAGGAAATATTATTAGAGTCTAGTCCTTGTGATGAATAAAATATAAAAGAAAAGCACACTATGGATTCTGAAAGACTCGTCATAGTAATTGCTAATGATATGTTACTTAGAGAAAACACTAGATACAACTATTATTAAACTTCTTGTAAAAAGAAGGTGGTAGGGAAACAGACGCGCAAAGAGACTCCCAGAGTAGGACATTTTCGGTTCCGAAAAAGCAGCTGTTTCACAGAAAAGTGCAATTTACCTGTACAGTCAGAATGAGTCCAGCAATTTCTTTTTTAATAACCAGCGAAAAATTTAAGGCGTTTCATATCATGTACTTGAATCCATGGTAAGTTTTTTTTTTTTTTTGTGTGGGAAATCATCAAATGACTTCTCCTGCTGAGTAGAGCAGGAGGGCGTGTCATACTTTTACTGACTAAAACCCACCCGTGTTCCCTCAGTAGCCCGTATGCCAGGGGCTGTGGTATCTCTTTCGAACAAACCCGCACCACTGGCAGGCATCGGCCCTTGCGGACCCCACCGGTGGTTGCTGACATCTTTGACGGCGCGCGTGTGAAACACAACGCGCCGTCCCGTCTACCACTTTTCGGCCGCAGGGGATAGGGAGAGCGGCTGACGCTATACCAACACTCCTCTTCCCCTGCGGCCCCACCGCGTCCACCATCAAACGGTGGCGGCCCCGTCCAGGCCACGGAAGGGAAGAGCGCTGCTCAGAAGCACCGGCACTCCTCCTCTACCGCAGCCCGTAACCCTCAGCCACGATGCCTCCCATTCGACATCGCGGCCCACCTCAGTTGCGGTGTACCTCACCGCAACCTAGTTTTTGGCCGCTACGTCGTCGGCTTTGAGGCAAAAGCCCTGACGAGCGGCCCCACCTTTCGGTTCCTCTTGGCTTCACCGTGGCCGGAATCCACGGTTACTGAGCCCCCCCGCAACGACAATGCGGGAACCCACTTGGGGGGGATGGTAACAGTTTATGCGTCGATATCTGCAAGCCTGTATAGCATATTTAGTTATGTAGTACCGAGAACAACAATATGTCGAGTCGCACGACAGCTGTTTGCTGTAACCTCTTGTCGATCAAACGCAGGCTCGCGAGCGGGTGCTCGCGAGCCTGCGCGTCTTTACCACGCAGTTGAATAAGCTTTTCCGGGATATCGAGTTATTTGCTGTTTCTGCTGGCAAATTTAGAAGTATTGTGATTAAAATTATTTAGCAGAGTTAGGTAAATAACAGTCCTAAATTCATTATTTTTATTAAAACATCTTCTTTCTGTTTTTATTATTTTTACTTGTATTCGGTTCAGATTAGTTTTATTTTATGTTTAATCATACTCTCTATTCAAAGTTATTCATATCGTACACCGTCCGTGTTTATTAATTTTTATATTATGTGGAAAATGTTAACAACATTTTCCATTTGTACTCCCATTTTAGTTTTAAGTTCTGTACCATAATACTGTGTAACTGTTTTTTTTTCTCAATAAAATAAAATGAAATAAAATAGAAACCCAACCACATAACACAATACAGCATTAAATACAACTGTTAACATTTGATAGTATCAGGAACTCTATTAATAGGCTTACGGATGCTTACCTTTGTATAATCACATTAAAGCCGTTGTAATGCTATCTACTTTCTGTGATAGTAGGTATTGTTGTATTGCATTAATAAGGTGGAATGAGGTCGATGGTTTTGACTTTCGCTTTTAAGAGGAATTGGTCCATATTAACTTAATTTAGTACCGAAAATGAGGGTTATGATTTTGACCTGTATTTATGTGTGTATGTATGCTCATCTGATCTTCATAATTTGAGAAATGGGATATCGTTGAGAGCGTCTTGATCGACCGCTGGTTACAGGCTACATCACATCACGTTAAATTGAACATGGCGCCATCTAGGATCCACACTTTTTTCCTGAAATGTTTGCATATACTTTTAATATTTTATAATTACCCTCGTTATTATTGTCACCAAATCATCAAATAATAGCTACTAACTATCAGTATTCTTCTAGCCGTACTCATAAATCATTGTTTTATTTAGCAGTCATATGTGCGTTTGTGAACGAGGAAGACTGACCTGCCGTGATACAGTTTTCGTTAGTACGGAGGTCAGTGTGAATTAAGCTCAAACAACCGCATAACGCACACAAGTATTTATATTCACATACGAGTACGTAATTATAGTAGTATTAATAGATGCAAATCACCCTATATTGAAATCAAACAGGATTGTTGGGATTTCAATATAGGGTTGTTCTTTTATATTGTCAATAAACGTTTTTCTTTTTTTATACTCTAGGGGACATTAAAGTCATGAGTCATTGGTTGGCTGATGCTTAGGCCTTTTTTCTAATATAGACCGTGTGACGAAAAGACAAAAAAAAAAGAATTATGTGACGTTAGTGACTAAAAGCCTTACTAAGCAAGTTGGCTGCGACATCTCTAAATGGCCGCTTAAAACTGAAAATGATAATCCAAAACTACGTAACTTTAATTTTAGAACAGATGAATTGTATCACAATTACTAAATATTATCTCTTATACTTACACCCGAAAACATTGACAAACAAAAAGAAACCCAAAGAGCCAACAGAGATGATATAATTTCCGTTGAAGTTAGTCCTTTAAAAAGATGGAATAAAATCGTAATAACAGGGTAAATGAGATGCGAACTGCGCGATTTGAGTCTGGCAATTTGGGAAAATGGCGGCCACAATGTGAAAGGGTTTCATTGACATTCTATATAATTTGTGACGGATGCGGTATACCACCAGTACAATAAATAAATCAAAGTACCTTTTGATTCGGTTGTTTATCAGCTAGCCGAAATATAACAGTATTGCGTAATTTGTTCCGTAGAGTGAATGAAACCAATAATATTATATTGCTATTTCAATCTGTCAACAAACCTCTAAAATAAGTACATAATGGTGCCGATTCTGTTGTCACAAAATTCTCTAAACTAGACTAAAAATCACCAAAATTTAGTTTATTCCTGTCAAACGACGATTTCCTATTCTGAAATTGACTAAAATGACACAACTTAACGATATTTTAGTTTGACAACACTAAGATTGCACTGAATTATTAGTTTAGTGAAAATGGTAACTTTGCTATTCTGTTGTTGTCAATTTCATTATTGTATTCAACCTAAAATTTTGGTTGTCTAACTAAATCTGACTATTTTTTATCGCGATTAAATAGGTGTGGAATAAAATTAGTTGTCAAGAACTAAAATTCACACCGACACCTCGACTTCTGGTGCAAAAATAGTACTGAACTTTTTTCTTTTCTTTTGCTTATATCTCGAAAACGGTGTGTCCTATCGCAAAAACAATGAAAATTTCGACCCCCTTTATAAGACCCCCAAACACCTCTAAAACTCAACATGTGGATAATAATTTTTCATATTTTCCATGAAAAAAGTGAAAATTCCATATAAATCACGTCGAGGCTGCCGACCCCGGCGCGGTGCTGGCTCTAAAAAAAAACACGGGGTAGGGCAAACAAGTACCACGTTGCGAAGCCAACACATACCACGTGCGAGTCGCGATTGTCAAATTCGATTTTAGTTGTGTCAAAATAGTTTTTAAATTTAGAGATATTTTTTTGCAGAATAGCGTTTAGATTCTCATAGTAAAAAGTAAGGAATTTTAGTTATAGTTTAGTTAGTTTAGTTCGGTGTACAACAGAATCGGCACCATTGACTAGTTTTTGACATTGACTGTCGCTGAAATGAGATTACGACTTGAATTTGAAGGTTTTTAGTACAAAAGTTGGCATTAAGGTTTCTAGAAACGAGTTTAATTTCTTGAACAACGGTATGTACCTAATAACAGCTGCGACGTCTCTAATATGAAACGTTAGTGCAACAATACACTGGGTAGCAAAACATTTTACAAGTAATTGGTAGTTTGTTTGTTCAAAAACTTCTGCAGATCTTTTCCGGCCGTATTGCACGGCGCTGGCAGGCGAGTATTCTACCACTGAGCTGAACTGCGAACATTATAAGTAAGGATGCCTCGATACGCCTTTTTGCCGATACGATACCGATACCGATGCTCTTATAAAAATATCGGCGATATCAATACGATTAATGAATTAAAAAATGAAGGTAAAATAAATAATACACAAGTCAGGTAATTTTTATAAGTAACATAAAAATAACAAATAACAGGACAAACTAAATAAACCGTTTAAAACTATAGACAGGTTGAGATTCGATAATAGTATATTTTAGTATGGTTAGTTCGTGCCTCGTTAGCAACGAAATAGACGAGACAACACGCGCGTTTACATAACATTTTTCAAGCGCGAAATTTGAAAAGTATCGTCGAATCGGTCATAAAAATATCGCCGATGCCGATATTTCGGCAAACTTCGAGAATCGCCGATATATCGGCATCGGTATCGGTATCGGATGCATCGCTAATTATAAGGCTGATTTTATTTATGCGACACTTCACATACAGCGCCATCTGCATCGCGACATGAAAACTACGCATCACACTGACGTCACGCAAAATCGAAGCCTCGGAAAGCACGTTAAGGCCTTAACTTTAAATAGGTAGGTAGTGTAGTTATGAGCGATAATAGTTCTTATTGCAATCCGATACGAGTTAAAATCTGTTGTAATAAATTCGAATAATAAATAAGCAAGCGTATGTCGTAAAAATGCAAATAAAATCGTATAAAATTAGATATTAGCTATTTAACAATAAAAAATCCATCCCTGAATGCAGTTCGGCATTTGAAATTTAATGGCTTATTTTAACTATAATTCAGGGATAAACTGCTTTTAAAGATAATTAAGAGGTACTTTGATGATTTTTTTGATGCATTAAAGTATGTTTAATTATGTTTTGAGTTCCATCACTGTATGCAAAAAAGACTTGAAAATATCACATGTTTTTTTTTGCTTTCGAAACTCATTTAAAGAGATACACCGCTTTAAAAAAAACACCTTTTAGACTGCTTTCAAGAAATCTCCGCCTTAAGGCGCAGACAGCAGACTTTTAAGGACTTTTTATTGAAGATCACGCCTAAACGGCTTGTCTTATGTATTTGAAAAAATTATATGTGAAACAAGACAATTTTCTTCGTCATTTGAAATGTGTATATTTTAAATAATATTTTGATAACATAATGTAAATAATTGTTAAAGTAATGTCTATCGCGGACATAAAAACGATAATTACGCAAAAACTATCGGGTGTATTTCCATGAAACTTTACCATCTAAGAGAAAATTTAATCACCCAAAATTTAGTATACGGGTTTTCTTTGATATGTGTTTGATAAATCGACATGGGTTGTTTTTCGAAAAACTTGAGGCGCGTTCAGGTGGGGTCTCTTGCGAGCGACGGGCGGCAGTGCATCGCTGTAGGTAGCTGTCAGCTATCGTCGCCTTAAGCCGTTGGTCACAGCTGTTATTCGTATATCTTTGACTGTAGTTACGGGTGGTTAGAAGCCCACACGTCTGTCTCAAACTCAAAGCATTTATTTCAAATAAACCAATTACAGGCACTTCTGAATTGTCAAGGTCGGTGAGTTAGAAAGATGAAGCTAAGTGCACATTCCAAAGCGTTGTCTACCAAGACTAGTTGCCAGACTAAGGGTTACATTTCATCAATCTGTATCATTCACATTAAAATTGACGATCGCGATTTATCGTTTCGGGAGGTCTTAAAACATGCTACCTGTTACTATCATCAAACATCGTATTCAGTATTTAAAACGTAGTCCACCATGAAAACATGGTTGGTTGAATGTAAATGAAAGTTACACAAACGATTGCATAAATATTTGACTTTGCTTTATACGTTGCTAACGAGTTAAGCGGGAAAGTTGCATTTAGTACTAAAATGTTCTGCTTAAAATGAAATTTCACGTAATGTAATGTACCACCCACGATGTTTGGCGTTCTAGGGAAGTCCTACTTTCGTTGAGTCTATTTAGCGCTAGTTTTAGGTTTATTACGTTATTGTTGTGTTTTAATCATAACATAACATCAAAATATGTTATATTACTATCCAACTTAATATTATACAAGTGATAGTTTGTATGTTTTTGATGTTTAGATTTTTGGATTTTTGTTACTCAATCACGCAATAGGTTTGTATAAAATTTGGCACACAGATACTTTATAACCGGGATTAACACAGAGGATAATTTTTATTCCAGTAATACGTTTTCGTGGGAAATTTCCGACACCCGCACGGTTGAAGCCGCTCTGGTGCAAGTATTATACTTATGGTATGTCAATCAGTGGCAAGCATCTTTTCCTGGAAAAATAATTCAAACATTTTTAAAAAAGAACGTTGAAAATGTTGTAACGGATTCAGTGAATTCGAAGATCTTTGTTAATAATCTTTTATACTCATTTAAACACATTTTGTTAACATTTTTAATCGGTACTAATAAAATCCATAATATATATTTTTATGGCAATATTTATATTAAATTTTGATGTAAAACGTTTTGAGATCGAATACTTCAAAACGGTCTATGGATGAATCAGCTATGAAAATAAATTCAAGGAAATAATTTTAGCCTGTAGGTAATTCTTGCTCGACAGAGCAAATTGGTCTACTTAACTAGAAAAGGAAACATTTATGAAAATGTGGATACAAGTAGAAAATTATCCACTAGGACTTGATCGGTTCTCTCGATCGAACTAGTTCAGCTTCTAAGCTCGCTAGATACGGCTAAACATAGATATTTTACTCGAAGCGCCCGGCTTCCGCAATCCAATTACTAAGGGTAAACTGATATCCTAAGGTTAGACCTTGGTCAGACTTCAGGTTTCAGACAAACTGTAACTATTTGCGACTAAGTTAACTTAAGGATAAGCATCAATATTGAAAATAATGCATGCACATTATTTTTAATATTGCTTTGGGATAGTAGGTAAGGGAAAGTCTAGAATTTTTGGTGAGGAAAAATTACTTCTATGTTACTTTCTGCAATATAACAATATTGCAGAAAGTAACATAGAAGTAATTTTTCAACTTTTTGTTGGAATTAATGATTTGTTTAATCTGTTTAGAGCTCAATCAATCTGCGTATCCTTTTCCCAACTATATTGTTCGGCTACCAGTCTAACCGAAAGCAGCTACTCGTAAATACCACAATTTTACATGGATAGACTGAATGCTTAGGTTGTTGAGGTCAGATAGGTATTCTTACGTAACATGATAACCTAAGGTCAGAACCTTGGTCACCCTTAGTCTGACAACTAGTTTTGGTAGTCAGACGGATGGTCGATGGGGCAGAAAGGTTCTGGAGTGAAAGACGTAAAATCAAAATCAAAATATTTAATTTCACATAAACCTTTTTGAAATGTCAGAAGCTAGGTGCACGGTTCCAATTTTTGGCTTTATAAGGAGATGAGCCGGCAAGAAACTCCACGGTTACTCTCCAAAAAATAATTGTTACAATGTTGTCAAATAACAGTGATAATAGGTATAGGAGGACAGTGCAGGTCTGTCAATAAGTACCAGGTACTTAGAGGAATGAAAATACAGAATAGAAAATCGTCTACAAATCTACAGCCTGTAAGGCCTATAACGTTCTCTCATTCACATTATACTAAATAATCTACATAAATAATATTTACCTATTTGAACCAAGAGACATGATTTGCATTACAATCGCTAATAAATAGTCGATCTCCACAAGGTGGACCCATGATTTTTTGAAGCCGGCGGGAATGCACTGGATACGAGAAGGCCAGAACCGGTCGAAATGGCGGAGCTTGAGGGAGGTCTGTAACCAGCAGTGTAGGTCTTTCAGCTGAAATAATGACGATATTAATATGTCCATTACAACATTTCCTAATCCACAAAAAGGGCCTTAAATGGCCTCTTAAATTAGGGCTGTTCACCTGAACATAAACATTATAGTTCTTATGTTGGTCCGTCTTGAATAATTTCATAATTAGCAGAACCTTTTGTTTAAGATAATTGTGTCATTTTGTATTCTTTTTGCTGCAAACAGAATCCCTTGGTACGGTATAATGAGCTGCATTAAGCGTTGCGTTTGTTTTAATGTTAAATGAACACGTGGATTTTTCTGGTTTCGTGTGGGTGTTTTCACAGACATGAAAATTAATTATTATAACGCCATGTGCACAGCTACACCAACACAGCTTTTTTGATATCAGCAGCATCATCATCATCATCATTTCAGCCGAAAGACGTCCGTTGCTGGACATAGGCCTCCCCCAATTTGGGAGGTCTTTCCATAATCACCACGCTTGGCAGGCGGGTTGGCGATCGCAGTATGTTGGTAAAATGCATCGAGAACGCTGCTGCCCATTCTCTAGTAAGTCCCTTAGTCGCCTTCTACGACACCCACTGGAAGAAATGGGATGGTGCTATTCTTTTACGCCCGGCGAGACACATACGGCACAACGATATCTATATATATATATATATATATATAACGGGTTTTTCAACAAGAACTTTGTTTTTCAATTGGGCCATCACCAACAGCATGACTGTTTTGATATTTAGTTTTTTGTCGTATTCGTAGTAGATGCTTTGGCAATTGTTACAATTAATTCAATTTCGCTCGAAAATGGCATTAAAATAATTAAAATCCACTATGAAAATGGTGGTTCTGTTAAAGTTACATTTTGTAAAATTCGTGATATTTTCGGACAGCATAATCGTCTTCTTCTGAGACCGCTATTAAGAATTTGGTCGCTAAATTTGAGTCGACAGGCTCGGTACAAAATGTGCCAACACCAACGCGTGTTCGGCCGGGTCGTTCACCGGAACACATCACAGCCGTGAGCCACAGTGTTGAAGAAGATCCAAATTTATCTATTCCTCGTCGTTCGCAACAATTGGGGTTATCCAAAACCACCACATGGCGAATTTTGCTTAAGGATTTGGTTTCGAAACCTTACAAGATTCAACTGGTGCAGGAATTGAAGCTGACCGACCATTCACATCGCCGTAGATTTGCTCAATTCATTCAGAAACAACCCGCTGGTTTCTCTGAAAAAATCATTTTTTCAGACGAAGCCCATTTTCTCTTGTCAGAGTACGTCAACAAGCAAAATTACCCCATTTGGGCTTCTGAAAATCCAAGAGCAATAATTGAGAAGCCTTTGCATGCTCAACGTGTCACTGTATGGTGCGCTATGTGGTCTGGAGGCGTGATTGGGCCGTTTTTGGCCAAAAACGTTGATGAAAGAATCGACATTGTCAGCGTGCTCGTGGTGGACATTTGTCAGATATCATTTTTCATTCATAATTGCCAAACTTTTCTCTTCGTAATACAATAAAAATTTGAATCATCTTCATACATATTCTTTGATTTATTTTGTTTGAGAAAACAAAGTTCTTGTTGAAAAACCCTGTAGATATCAGCATCAGGGAGAAAGATTAAAATTTTGTTTTTGTGTATTAAACACATGTGTAAGGTAAATTGTTACCTATATATTTTTTATTAATTTATGTAAAACATAATAAAATATATTTCTTACTTGCCCATTATGATTTTGAAATAATAAAACTAGCTTCCGTCTGGCGGAAGCTATTTTTCTTCGGTCCACGTGGAAATCAACATTACTATAATAACAATTCTTAAATTAGTCGGCAATAGTTATGATTGTATAGGTAAAAGATTAAAAGTTAAAATAAAATTGACTGAAAAATTAATATTGCCCAGTTCTGTTACATGAGACGATTTTGTTGTTTCAAACACACAAATAAATGAATGAAAATCACAAAATTGAAAGACCGGTAGTAGAGAACGAACGTCTACAAATTCAAACAGCCATGTATTCGGAACGTCAAAGTGACCCTTTGCGCATAATTTATTATAGCTACCAACTCGCTGTAAGATTACGAACATTTCTTTTCCTATTTTGACTTGCAAAGAAGATATATTGGACCAATTTATCCAGGAAATGGATGCAAAATAGGATGCAAATACGATGTTAATTTGGAGAAAATAGACAGAGCATCTTAGAAGCCGCCATGCAGTATTGCAGTTTTAATGGTAAGTGGAAGTAACCGAGGGTCAATATGAGTCGGACATATCCCTAATAACCATAATCTTTCGAGATGAGAATTTCCCCTTATACTTCGAGAAATAAAACATATACCTTACTGAAGTTAAATATAAATCGGCCGCAATGACGTGGAATATTAAAATACCAATACCACTAATTTCAAAATCAAGTGTACTTATCACCACTCCATTCTGAGCTTGGTGTGAGCATTAAATTCCTACAGCGTTCGGAACAGCTCGCCTTCTTTACAACGTGACGTCAATGTGATATGACGTGTATATCTGATATCCAGATATACTCGTCATACGACAAGGTTAATACAATCACGTTGAGTTATGTATACATCGTGTCACAGTGACGTATCGGCAACTAGTGTTACTGTATCGTTCAAGTCATAATTTTAACAACAAATCAAAATTTTTAGTAATATACAAAGAACTCCTTGGAACTAGGATTACACTTTGACATTTATGTGAAGCGTGTGTGTTTGTGTTTAAGTAGTGCGCGGCTGTTTAGTGTGAATTTTACACACATAATTAGTAAATGAATGTTGTTACACTGTCAAAATGAGAGTAATTCCTATTAGCTACTGTGAATGTCAATACTATGCAGGCTAGATTGAATACACGACTTTAAAACTGTCTGGTGATTTTGAGTATTTTGTAAATGCCCTACACAAATGTCCTACAGATCTGGCAGCGTCTTGTGACGGGTCATAGAGCTTCCTGCAGGATGACTGATGTATAAATGCTGTCTGTTTGGGACAGATCAGCTCAAAGCTGCAATGGCTCTTTCCTTAAAAGGCCCTTCCAGATATGGCCTTGCATTGTTAGTCTCACATAAAATTCAAATAATATAATGTTTGGACTTTAAAAGAGACCATTATCTCTGTGTTTCTTTCGTCTTTTCTTCTCAGGGAGCAGTCAGCTGAGAAAAGTCGGCGCCACCTAGTTTATAATATATTGACGTGTAAAAGTGTCTTATAAAGATCTACTCACATAAATAAACATTTCATTTCATTTCAGACTGTGTTATGAAATTATCCTCCCGAAGCAGCTGAATTCCACTATTTTGCACAAAAATGCTCAACACTATAGCAACAATATCTTTGCCCACAGGTACAGCGCACTACGGCGAGGACAGTGTGGGGTCATTTCCTTACTTCGAGTACAATGTGCCTCGGAACGTCACTACCGTGGTCGGGCAGACCGCGTTCCTGCATTGTAGGGTTGAGCAACTTGGGGACAAAGCTGTAAGTAACATTGTTTGTTTGCCTTTTGTAAATTAGTGTAGAAGTATGTGGGTTGGGGAAGGTACCTATTGCGTTATTCATTTACAGTTTAGCGACAAAGCGGTGAAAGATAAAGTCGTGTCAAGTGATAATTTAGGGGTTTATTAGTCGCCCAATTCGAATCGTCAGTTTTAAATAAAATTATGTTTTCTTTAGGCAACCCGGACGCAGTAAATTAATTTGCGGGCGAATTGAGAATTCCAGAAGAATTCGATTAGTTTAAAATTAGACATTTGGGTCGTCAGAAGCCAGAAAGTCTGACAACCATTCTTACCAAGAGGTACGGTATTACCCAGTAACTGGGTTATGGAGGTCAAATAGGCAGTCGATTCATGTAAAATACTGGTATTCAGCTGCATGGAAAAGGCTAGGCAGATAATGAGATGTGTGGTGTATACTATTGGTTCAAACATTTTTCATGCTGGAATTTATTCAAACGCTAATTGTCTAAAGTTACGCGATATTGAAATGAACGAAGCTACGCAAAGGGCGATATTGTATCAATGAAAACTAAACCACCCGTAAACTACTTATGATCTTATGGAACTTAGCGATATAAAATAAAAACTGTTATTTATTCAAATTAGGCTGAGACTCAGCGCTTTTTGAGCGTCAAAATTACATAAGAGAGTGCCCTAATTCTTCTTCCCAGTAGCTGGGAAGAAGAATTGGCGCAAGAAACTCCCCAACAACATTGCTGTCTTTTTAGTTAGATAAACTTGATTCTATACGATAGTTGGTAGGTAAATTTACGAGACACAAAACATTAAATTAAATCATTTGCCATATGTCAGCTAGGCAATCGCTATAACCCAAAAACACTTGGAAACAAACCACAGACCTCATACTTAACATTAGTGCTTACGACCACAAGACCAAAGGTCCGTCAAAGCTTCATCCTACTCGATCGGTATAGATGTTTGTCACTCAATCACGCAAAAACAGCTATACGGATTTTGTCTAAATTGGGCTCACAGATAGATTATAACCTGGATTAACACATACAATATTTTGTGTCCCGGTTATACAATCCCATGGGAGAATTATCGAGCTCCACGCGGGCGAAGCCGTAGGCGGAAGGTAGTATTATAAATGTGACTTTGTATGTTTCGATGTTTGAATGTTTGTAACTAAATCACGCAAAAATGGCTTAACGGTTCTGGATGAAATTTCGCACATAGATTATAATCCATACCATATTTTTCATCTTGGTTAAAGGTTCCCGTGGGACAATTTTCGAGTTCCACGCGGGCGAAACCGCTGGCAAAAGCTAGTATCCTGATATTTTATTATTCCACACAAAGCCCCACCATGTCCCAATGCGTCGTTCCGCATGGCCTAGCCCATAAAAGGCATAAGGGACACCAACGCTAGTGACCTTGACCTCATTCCGATCCTGCGGTATAGCGTAGTGATACAGCAATAATGTGTCAATCAGACGCGTCAGTAATAATGTGGTCAAGTTAATGGTTAAGTGAGAAATATGATTAGTACGCGTAAACGCGCGTATATGGTTAGTCCCGTATGTGTCGCCGGGCGTAAAAGATTAGCACCATCCCATTTCTTCCAGTGGGTGTCTTAGAAGGCGACTAAGGGACTTACTAGAGAATGGGCAGCAGCGTTCTCTATGCATTTTACCACCATACTGCGATTGCCAACCCGCCTGCCAAGCGTGGCGATTATGCCAAAACCCCCCATTCTGGGGGAGGCCTATGTCCAGCAGTGGACATCTTTCGGCTGAAATGATGATGACGATGACGCGTATATGTGGAATAGGATGATAATTGTCTAACTTTGTCAAATGCCTAGCTAGAGCTTGGTGACTAACCAGTGGGTTTTTTTTTTTAATTTTTGAGTGTGGGAAATCATGTGGAAATCATTAAATAACTTCTCCCGTCCCTGGTAGAGCGGGAGGGCGTGAAACCGTAACCGGGCGCGTAAAACCCGTGTTTCTTCAGTTACCTTTGTGGTAAAGAAAGAAAGAAAAATAGTTTTATTTGTCACAGAAACACGTGCTTATAAAAAAGATGACAACATTAAAAATAAAGAAAAAAAACATGATAACAAACACAGATAAGTAGTATACATAGGCATAAAGAACACAAATAGTCGGCAGCTGCACGCCGTGACTGTGACAAGAAGGCTTCCACTCAGCATTATGCTGTACTATGGGATCCACAGCACAGCGCTGATTTTCAGTGGTGGGTGGTGGAGGTGGTAGGGGCCACGGTATATCTTTCGAACAACCCGCACCCCTGGCAGTAGCTAGAGGGTTGTTTTTGGCTAGGTAATTAATAACAGGCACACGGGACACTCGATCAGTTTAAGCAACTTTTGCCATGGTTGATCCGTAAATTGGTGACTATCTTCCCGTACCAAGACCCCTCCGTGTCCCGGAAAGCGCGTTAAGCCGTTGGTCCCGGCTGTCTGAATGAATGGGCACTTAGCTTCATCTTTCTAAATCACCGACCTTGACAATTCAAAAGTGCCTGTAATTGGTTTATTTGAAATAAATGCTTTGAGTTTGAGTTTTTTATTCGTGGATCTTTGATAGTTGTCAAGAGTCTTCAGAAGCCGGAAAGACTGAAAACCAGTTTTACTAAGGGGTAGGTATAGTGTTACCCAGCAACTGGGTTCTAGAATTCATTTAGGGAGTATCTCTATGTAAAATACTGGTTTTACATTACATATATTTATGGAAGAGGCGGATGAATGGAATAAACAGAAAGGATGGCATCGATAACTAAACAGCACCCTAATTGCGTAACTCACGATTGATCGTAATTGGTTTCGTCTTCACTGTTAAACAATATTCATTGCATTATATATGTTGTCGAACAGACACATTTTTTGAACATATGAAGAAATGGTTTAACAATCCGTTTCAAAACGATACAGATTATGATGAATCGTGAGTTACGCAATTAGGGTGCTGGTTAATCCTGATTAGTTAACAATGCCATCCTTTCTGTCTGTATAAACAAAAAAAAACCTTACTCCAAATTAAATCCAGGTTACACGACCACAGTTAGTGTTATAAAAAAACTGTTTATTTTGTGTAAACTTTACACTCGTAATGGATTTCAATACTAAAACACGACAGCACAAAAAACTTGTGTCCTAAACTATCAATATAACTCAATTAAGTACACTACCTGCGTTCGTATTCTTTCTTTGTATATCTGTGAAGTTTTGCTAGTTAATTGAATTTGACCCCGTATAATTGGAATGCTCATACCACGAAAGGTTCTGTTACCTCGTTGGTCAAAGTCAAAGCATTTATTTCAAATAGGCACTTTTGAACGTCAAAATGAAGAAAATAAATTGATTCTAGTCGCCCTTTCCAAAAGATGGATTCGGATGGAGAAGAATGGGCATAAAACTCCACCGTTACTCTTTTAAAATATTTTATAATATTTACATACATTAACGCAAGACCGACTGTTGACCGCGAAGTTCTGGGATCGATTTTCAAGTCGGGTGACTTGTTATTGCGTAGAAATTTCTCAGAGGCCCGGTCCGCCCCTCTGTTACTTCAACAATAACATATCTGGTGCTATAAATATCACAAGTGTGGTTCCAGGAATATATGTGTTATGTCTTCAATAAAACTTCTTCGCTTCCACATTAATTATGCGCATAGCCAAAGTGTGTAACTCTCTGGCAGCTTCTGTGTTCCCATCCACATGTAACCCGTCTGCCTTTAAAGCAAGAGTGAACAGGCATTTTCAGGGTACACTTGTCCCATTATAGACCTTATCAATCGCTTTCCATCAACTCGATCGAGCAGGCCAATTCAGCAACTAAAACGGTCCAATGCGAGTCGGACGCTCACATGAAGGGTTCCGTACTACAAGCCAAAAAAACGCCGCAAAAAACACGTTTCCGGTATCATTCTTTTTTCTCGCTTTTGCCAGCAGCTTCGCCTGTGGGAAGGTCGCAAATTGTCCCTCGTGATCATGCCACCGGAATAAAGAGTAACCTATTTGTTAAACCAGGATATAAACTATATGTGTGCCAAATTTCATCCAAATCCATTCATTCGCTTTTGCGTGAAAGATTAACAAACATCCATACGTCTAAACATAGAAACTTTCACATTTATGTATAAAAGATATTCTTAGTCAAACTCAAACTCAAAGCATTTATTTCAATTAAACCATTTACAGGCACTTTTGAATTGTCAATAAGTCGATCAGTGGGAAAGTTGAAGCTAGTTTCCCATTCCAAAACGTAGATCTCCATGAAGAAGATCGGGCAAGATACTTCAAGGACACTCTTTTGAATCAAGTTAGAACATTATTCTTGTTGCTTCTAAATGTGAGAATAATGTAACAAAAAAACAAATCCTAAATGTAAGATTAAAAATAACCCCTGGAAGTTAGGAGATGACCAGTCTCAACCAACGGCGTCCGTTCACGAAATTGACGCGTGGATCAGCACCATCCAGCTCAAGTATTTTGTAGGGAACCGAATGATCCAACACACGCGCCACCACCAGTGAGACATTTAAATGAGCATGACATTCTCTTTAGTAGGATTTGTTGTTGTAGCGGCAACAGAAAAATTTAACTGTCTACTTATTACTGAGACTGTACACGAGATACAGCCCGCTGACAGACAGACGGACGAAAGGACGAACGAAACGCGAAAATAGGGAATCCCGTTGGTTGCCCTTAGAGTACGGAACCCTAAGACAATACGAATGAGCTGAGATTATATTAGTTCCCAGATTAGTCACGATTCAACATAATTTATGTTCAACCTAGATGGACTGGAACCTAAATTTGATTCACTTAGTTTGTGACCAACATATGTGTTGACGCAAGCTGTTGCTCCCCTGAGTGTTACATGTTAGATTATCTTACAATAATACGGACATACAAATAGGCCCAGTTCGCAATAGACGTGGGTCGTACGTAACGTCTTTCGGGCGTAATCGGTTATACGTAGTTTCGTGGATATGAGTAACTAGTTTCAAAACCGATTATTTTTGTAACTAGTTATTTTTGTATACAGTAGGGCGTTGGTTAGTTTTGCGTTTGTATTATGTTATGGTAGACAGACATGGGACATAATGTCTTTTGGGCGTAATCGGTTATACTTAGTTTCAAAACCGAATTATTTTTGTAACTAGTTACTTTTGTATACAGTAGGGTGTTGGTTGGTTTTGAGTTTGTATTACATTATGACTAGCTTTTGCCAGCGGCTCCGCCCGCGTGAATGTCGGTTATCGCGGAAAAAAGTAACCTATGTCCTTCTCCATATCCCAGCCTATGTCTCTGCCAAATTTCATGACGATTGGTTCGTTGGTTTAGGCGTAAAAGCGAGACAGACAGACAGAGTTACTTTGGCATTTATAATATTAGTTTTACCTGTGTATTATGTTACCTATACTTATGAATACCTATTTAACAGTTTATAATTCCGAAGGGACTCTTTACTCTCGTTATTCGAGTCGTATTACGTAACGTAGTAGTACCTATAATCATTTTAATAATAATCTGTTGAACGAAACGCTTACGCGTACGCCGTTTGTTGTGTGTATCATGTCAACTGTGAACTACGTACGTAAAATAATCGTTACATTTTTGTCCACGAAACTAGTTACACGAATAACAGCCTCGTAAGCAGTTTCTGAAACCGATTACGTTAAATAACGCACATTTCTAGTTCGTAATATGTCGTGACGACAGACAGTCGTGACATATTCAGCTCCTATTATAGGTATGGAGCTGTTCCAAACCATGGCACGATTAAATGTCGTGGTTCTGTCATCTGTGTAACCAAAAAACCTAAAAATTACGCTCAAAAAAGAATAAAAAGAAGTATGTATTTTTTAATGTGCCTTTCATTTGATACCCAATACGGCATCATTGAAAAAAATAGTTGTATTTAGTTCGTCACATATTTTTTTGGGTGGGAAATCATCAAATAACTTCTCCCTCTCTGGGTGGAGCAGAAGGGCGTGTCAGACTTTTACTGACTAAAACCCACCCGTGTTCCCTCAGTAGCCCGTATGCCAGGGGCTTTGGTATCTCTTTCGAAAGAACCCGCACCCCTGGCAGATGAATACACCCCTTAATGCCCTATAACCATATTCAATTTAATGTAACGTCACATCTATAACCAGTGGACGCTCAAGACGCTTCCCATGATATCTCATTTTTCAAATTACAATAAGTAGTTTAGAAGTTATGAGGTAACAGATGAACATACGTACATACATACCGGTCAAAATCTTAGTCCTCCTTTTTGCTTCGCAGTAATCGGGTAAAAAAAGCATACATCAATTGTGTTAGAAACACAAACAGTTAATAGAAAAGCAATGAAACATTTCCTATTAAATATAATAACTGGGAACCGAATTTGGTGCAGTACTGTGCCAGCAGTCGATACAGTTTTATTTGGCCTTTTGTCAATATGAAATGGACACAAAATGTACTGTGTAACGCTCCATGGGATCTTTCTCATTCCCGGTGTGTGAAATTCCTTAGCCACAATTTTAAATGAACTGTCCTAGCTGTACCAAGTCAACAACCAACTGTAGATATTGGCTTAACCGCTGATTGGTTAACGAGTCTGTGAGATCGATGTCACTATTTAAGAGAATTAGGAGACCAATAATGACGGTTAAAGAGACTCCACAGGTAACGATAGGTAGGTACTTCAGTATGTCTGTTGTACTCTAGGTAGTAACCACAATGCACTTAATATAGTTAGGTTTTTATTAGAAAAACTAGCTAAGGCCTGCTGCATCACCCGCGTGGATGTCGAAAAATGGACATTATATCCCACAGGGACGTGGTACAGTGACAAGAAAGTCCCGTCAAAATCGGTCCGGCCTTTTCGGAGTTTAGCCGGAAAAAACAGACAGACAGACAAAATATTTAAAAACTAGCCTTTGCCCTTGGCTCCGCCCGCGTGGATGTCGGTTATCGAGTAAAAAAGTAGCGTATGTCCTTCTCGATACACCAGGCTACATCTTTGCTAAATTTCATGACGATCTGTTCAGCGGTTTAGGCGTGAACAGACAGACAGGGTTACTTTCACATTTATAATAATTATTAACAGGGATTGTTTATTTGTTACTAGCTTTTGCCAGCGGCTTCACCCGCGCGGATTTTTTATCCCCTATTTAACTCCCTTAGGAGTTGAATTTCAAAAAATCTTTCTTTATTCCTTGTCTACATTATAACGGAAACCTCTGTGCAAAATTTCAGCTTTCTGGGTCCAAGGGTTTGGGCTAGGCGTTGATGAGTCAGTCAGTCAGTTAGTCAGTCAGGATTTTTCTTTTTATTTATATAAGTACCGCACATACTCATACCTATTTAGTAAAGAGTTATTATTTTGTCATTACAAACAGACCTAAGGACGTATAGATTCTATCCGAAATATTAACGAACATATTCGAAAATACAATATAAAGGTTTCCTTTGAGTTTAATAAAATCTCCTAATACTATTGTCACCGGCTCAGTTTGACATACTTTCCGGAACAAAAATAAACAGGCAGGCCACAGCCTTCTGGATATAGAGTGTTCCATTTCCAAACAATACCAGTAGACTAACAAAGAGCCTAGTATTGATTATTAGCTATTTTAGCATCGCTATCTGAACTGGAAGCTGCCCCGAGAAGTTTGTTTAGTAAATTCTTGTGAACGAAAATGAAATCTTAGTTTTAATTAAGAATTTGTCACGTACTAGTTTCCGCTTGCGGCTTTGGAGCGCGTGGACGTCGAAAATTATTCCACGGGACCTACAATTGGGATAAAAAGTATCCTATGTGTTATATCGGGTTACGAACTAATTTAGTGCCAAATTGTATCCAAATTCATTCAGCCATTTTTGCGTGATTGAGTAACAAACATCCAAACATCTAAACATCCAAACTTTCACATCCTTACTAATAATTATAAACGCGAAAGTTTGATGAGATTGCTTAGTTTTTTTTCTTTAATTCTCATTATTTTTAGTACTTTTTGAACTTAATTTTAAGTATCATAACTATATCACCGTTTGCTGCATAAAATCTGCTTTATTGTAACCTAAATGGAAGAAGTCACTGGCTCCTGAAATACAGGTATTTTAACCTAGCTATGGAGTCAGGGTCTCACATTATTCTGAAACCTGTTTTTTATAGAAATTAAAATTATGTTATTTAATTAAATTTACAATCACAAAGTGCATTCTGCATGCGGTGTTTTCCTGTAATTGGTTGTGCAGTTAGATTTAAGACACTGTTACTTATATTTTCCTATCTGTATAATATCTGTAACAACTGTTGGTGAACCTTAATTGAATGAATAAACTGCATAACCCAGTTACTGAGTAATTGGACTGGTTGTCAAAATTTCGGGCTTCTGACGACCCGTGCGGACTGGACAAATGATCGCCGGGACCTACGGATTAACGTGCTTTCTGAGGCACGGAGGGGTCTTGGTATGTCAAGATCATCTACCAACCGCGGACTAACCGCGGCGTAGCTTAACCCGATCGATCGATCTGTGCAGCTGTTATTATTTAGCCACCAGGCTAATTGATTGAACCATATTAATTAATTTTTCGGAAGTTAGTCGTCAAAAAACAATGTTTAGCCAGTTTATTGCAAAATCAAAAAACTTCACCTAAAGCCAAAACCACGGCACGATTTCTAAAGAAAATTCAAGCATTGATCCCTACATAATCTGTTAATCCCGGCTGATGAGACATAATTAATTTTCTATTATAATGGAACCGATAGGTTCCGCGCCGAACTTAACCGGTTAAATCTTGCAGATTACTATGACATTGAATTGTGCCTCGGTGATACTTGCTACAGTAGGTATTCAGACATAATTCATCCCAAAGAGTAGTAGAAGTAAAATCTGTCAGATTCCATAATGTTTAGCTGTCATTCCGACTGATGATTGGGATGGACAGGTCTATTCAAACTCACGTCACCTTAGTTTTAACAGTGAGATTTATCCAAAATAGGTCGGCTGGTCACTTTTGTAGTGTTGTTCTAGTATACTTAAGGACTCTGTCATTTCTTTCCATTCATCATTTCGATCCAGTGCGACTCTTGCTGCCTTCTGAAAACTGATTATCTTAGAATTTAATCGAACTTTAAACAATTGGCTTTGTGACAGATGTTTTAATTCAATTGATGATTATTTAAATTTTAAACTGACATGATGTATGACTATTTAAATTTACGAGAACTTATTAAAATTAAAATTATAAGCATTATTTATAAATCTTCTCAATAAATTGATGAACTGTCTTAACTGTGGGAAATAAACTAACATATTTTAACTAACTTCAAATATTTTATAATGTAACTACACGTACTAGAAATATTTGCACGACTGGTATGTCGAATATATTGAGATAAAAATTATTTTACTATGTTACCATGTAAGTACCTACATTCTGGCAAATAAATAAATTTCAATTTCTTCTAGCAATGCCCTAAGCCGAGGTCCGTACCTCACAGGGGTGACTTTAGCATGTAGTCACCCTAGTTTTAAGTTATAAGCCCTGGCTAGAGGCCTTAATGTATTAAGGTAGCCACAGGCAAGTCCGGTTAAACAGCCGAATACCTCGTAGGTTGACCTGCGAGATGTAATTTAAAAAAACGATTCTCTTGATGCAACAAACTTCTTCTTAGCGCGTCGATAGCAATCTAAATACAGTCAGCCCAGAATTTAGTTACGAGCTTGGCACTTTCAGCAGCGCCCATCAACTCCTGTAGCGTGCAGACATCAGGACTCGCCGGACAAGATATCAAGTGCCTCATTGTTTGTGGGACACCACCACATTTACACTCTATAGCAGAGTCATCTGTGAATCTCCACCTTAGCAGGTTCTCTTTACTTCGGCCTACTTGAGTCCGGAGTCTGTACAACAAACTGTCACAAACACTCCTAGAAAATAATTATAATATCATCAGAAACAAACTCTAGAACCTTATTTCAGAACATTTCCTTTAAGTTTGATAACGATGAACGGTTTTGCGAGTGTTGAATTATTAAGTGGCTTGACGAAAAGTCCGTTTTTGGGAATCAAAAGTGGGTCAGGGAAACGAGAAAATGGCGAAAGTTGGTACTGAAGTTTCCCTTCTTTGCAGGTATCTTGGATCCGGAAACGAGATCTTCATATATTAACGGCTGGGATCCTGACTTATACATCGGATCAACGGTTTCAGGTATGATTTATTTCATTAATATGCATTTTAGTCACGTTAAATATATCGCGCAGTACATCTGATAGCTAATCCTCGTAATTAAAAACGTTCAAAATCTAGTCACAGACTCATCTCGTCGACAATCAAATGTTAAAAACTTGTCAAAAATGTATGTATTTGTGACAGATTGAGACAGGTTGAGATGAAAAAGCTGTAATAGTTCTTAACTTAAAATTACCAGAATTTCCCCTCTACTAATGTTCGCTTCCTATGTTGGGCTAACACAACCGTACGAATAAAATACTATGCCATTTTATTCTGCACCCAGTGTGAAATGTATTCATTAATTTACTATTTTCACTTAATAATGTAGTCACCAACTGCCATACAGATTGTCAGCATTGAAAAATATTTCCAAATTAGTAGGGAATTAGATCTGAACGGTCTTATCCCAGGGACAAACTTAACCCAACATGCTCTACAGATTAATGATTCGTCAAAATTATGAATTGTATACGTGGACTGCAAAATATTCAAAAATTATGTTTGATTTCTTAGCAAAAAATCAAATCAAGTTAAACGTCTATTTGCTCGAAAAACATTGTTTTGGTTGAGGTAAAGGATAACTATAGTAAATGTTATAAATGTAATATACTATATATGTCAGGGACATGATTGAAAAAAATACCTGTTACTATGGATTCAGTAGGTACATAATTCTGAACACCCCTTTTATTAGCGCACACATGCATTTATTTGCGTTCACTGCCTGCGTTGCGTTGAAATTTTTCGTCAGTTATCTTACAAAAAGATTGCTGTTCAGTACATTTTGATTGCGAATTGCACTTAATTTTCTTTGAAACAGCAGATTTTTTATACCATTATTATATTATTATTTTATTGATGAAATTTTCTAAGGTGTCAAGAATCACTTGCGCCTCGGTGACCCTACTACCCTGGATAATGATAAAAACACAAGATAGACTTAGTAAAAACCAATAAAGTTTAGAAAGATAAACTCACATTAGAAATGAATGCTTCTAAGCCATTATTTAAAATATTTATCGTTCAATTTTATTACACCTACCACCGTTTGTCACCGTGTGCTTTGGGTGATGCAGAATCACCCAAAAGTTGACTGGTATTAAATGCCTATGGCATTAAGTCCGCCGGTTCCGTGTGGTGCCGGGCGTAAAAGAATAGCACCTTCCCATTTCTTCCCGTGGGTGACTAAGGGACTTACTAGAGATGGGCAGCAGCGTTCTCTATGCATTTAACACCATACTGCGATCGCCAACCCGCCTGCCAAGCGTGACGATTACGGCAAAACCCCCTTTTGGGGGAGGCTTATGTCCGGCAGTGGACATCTTTCGGCTGAAATGATTATTAGGGCCGCCTTTGTACATTTGTGTACTTAAAGTGTTAAATAAATAAATAAATCGTTCCATAACTCTGAAGTTAATACTACTAATAATATTCTAACTTAGCCAGTAGTATGATTTCCGTTGGTCTGTCCAGCTGTCATCCTAATTAATGTACGGAAATTCAGTTGCACATACCCACTGTGCATATTAACAGCATACTGACACAAGAGTCCTATGATATTCATGTATCTAGGATAGACAATTATACTTGAATCAGATTTTATCGGAAAAATAAATAAATCTAGTTCTTCAAAAACCGACTTTTATCAAAATCGTCTCTTCGAAAAATTCGACAAACAGGAAATTCAATTCGGTGAGAAAACTTCCCAAACTGCTACACTTTGAAATAAACTTTGGCTTCTTTATGAAACTGGAGATTTGTAGACTCGTTGAAAGACATGACATTGACTGACTTGGCGAAAGTTTGGCAAACGAAATGAACAATTCTATGCCAACTTTCATATTATCATCAAAATTTTAGTTTTCTACTTCACCGTTTTATATGATCACTAGCTTTTACAACATAAACACGTAAAATTGTCGTGTGATAACTGTTTATTATCATGATCACATTTTTTAAGTTAAAATGTTACCCGACAGAGAAATAGGTTTTTTTTTTAACTTTAACGTGTGTATTTGTGTGTCTGTCTGTGGCATCGTAGCTCCAAATGACAGTTTTTTTTTTTTTTTTTTTTTTGTAAAATACTGCATTAGCTGTACAAACAATGGAAACGTGTAATCCTGATTTTTATAGTAAAATATCGTACTGATCATCGCTGCGTGTACGAGGCCTGTAGCTATTAGTGCCCTGAATATATCAAGGGTATGCTTATCTTTTAGCTAAGACCTATCAAATAAGCAAATTTTAATGGATGTACGACGTACAAGTTTAACCATTAAGTCCAGATAACGTTTGACTTCAATACAATGCGATACTATCTATAAATTGAATCTGGGACCGCGTACCTAACTCAAACCAGGAACTAAGGATCTCGTGTTACTATCTATGAATTACAGATTTCCCAACTATACTCTGTTCTGGAAGGGACGGGTTCTACGAGAAGTGCAAAAATGATGTTTAACACACATTTCAATAATTTTAAATAACTTCTATTGTCATTTTGAAGATAAACTTTTGACATCATACAAACCTATTAGGATAGGTTTGCAATTAAATAGATGTCAAATGGATATCCTGACTTGACTATAACTGTAGCTAAAATTTTCCATTTAGGCTCGCGCACATTTAAGCGAGCCGCACCGCATCGCAAAGCATTGCAAGAATCCTCCTGCGTTACTAATGCCTAAATATCCGCGAGCTTCATTGCACTGGAGTGGAAACCGTTCAAATTCAAATTCGATATTTGAATCTGGCTGAAACAATTACTGCGTTACGATGCGCCCCGTCGCGACTAGAATGTGCACTTAGCTTTGAAGTTCAGTTCAGATTCCAATAAATTATTTTTCCCCCAGGTGATCAGACCAGAAAAATCAGAAAATTGGACGCTACAAATAAAATTCCCACAAGAAAGGGACGCAGGTATCTACGAATGTCAAGTCAACACTGAACCGAAGATGTCTCTGGCTTTTCAACTGAACGTAGTCGGTAAGTCCAATTATATGAATTGCTTTAATTTTCTAATCTTTCTAAGGTCCGTACGTGATGGAAAGTTGGGAGAGAAATGACTTCGTTAAACGTAGTTAGGATCCAATTAATATAAGGAAAACTTCTGCTGGGTAGGTGGAAACAAAAATAGATAGTTATTTTTTAGAAGATCTATTAATGGGCAATACGAAAATGAAACAATTTTTGAACATTTGTGATATTTTGCACAAAGACCATTAAATTATATTGATATATTATATGTAAAAATGAAGGTGCTACAAACAAGAAAATATTTGAATTAATTTAAAGATAGGTGTCAACGCTCTCGTTAGAAGTCTAATTTTATTATCCGCATTGCAGACTCGTTGAAAAGAGTTTTTATTTCAAAACACAAAAGCAACCGGAACCATTCTTTAGTTAACGAAATGGTTCGCTCTCTCCAGATATTTTTGCTTTGGCTTTCATGTTTCGTGTTTCATTCTGAGGGCAATCGTTCGAAAAGCCATTTAAATCGTCACGCCAGCGTTTCCTGATTGATTAGATGCACGAAACTACTTTTGAACTGAATTCTCTATCAAATAAATCCAACGCAGTTTTATTTAATCGTAGCCTATGCTTCGATTCACTTTATGGTTGCTTTTGTTACGGTCACGAATCACAGAATGATTAACACTTGACAAATTTAAATATTCATTCAATAGTCCGTACGCGCTCATTTCGCCAGCTCTGTTGGAAGTTTTATATAATAAGTGAGCTATATTGTCATTTTCCTTGAAATTTCCCTCCGCGATTGAATCAGAAATTAAGAGATCCATATGAAAACAAAGATAACTGACTTAGCCGGAATAATTGCTAAACTTAGGTGGGCAGGGGAGATTGCTCGCAGAACATTTGGCAGGAACCTGCTGGATGCGAGAAGCACAGAACGGATCAAAGTGGTGGTGCTTGGGGAGGCCTATGACCAGCAGTAGACATTTTTTTGGCTGAAATGAAGGAAAATGGCAATCATCATATTGCCATTTTCAAGTCAGGCTGGTCCTAAGAATTTCGTAACATACACACAATACTTAACACTTTTCTTCTACCTGAGGATCTAACCCTTGGGTTAGACACGATAGGTCTTTTTTATGGGAAATCAGCAAATGACTTCTTCCGCTCTGGGCGGAGCGGTGGCTTAATTCATCTCTTGCCACGATAGGTCTCAACTCAACATTAGGTCATGACCTAACAACTAAGATACGAACGATGTGACTACACCAAAGAGGTAGAATCTAAAACGTTACTTAAATTTAAGACACTGCAACAATAGTCTGCAACATAGTCAATTACCGACACCAAAACTGTGTCACCCAATCAGAACTCTTAACCCCTAAGAAGATAATCTCAAATCCAGAAGCAAAGCGTCAAATAACTTAAATGAAGCATAAACTAAGCGAAATAGGAGCGTTCACTACTGACGCAGTCTAAGTTTCACCGCAAACTTTCAAACTACATACAATACAAAGGGTAAAACTGGCGTCACTTGACATTGCAATTTTCCTAGCTTCCTGAGCACTTAATGCTCCGCTGTCTTGCCACTCGCCTCCCTTGAGCCGGTCTAATGACACAGCAAAACATGCTTCCCAAACTTGAATATTTGCGAAGTAAGTGGGTCAAACGCTAAGATGTTTTTGGGGATTACGGCTGTCACACGAAGTTTTGATTTATATAGATATTTTGGTGAAGTCATGATGAATGATAGATTTGGTGCCGAAATTTTAGCAAATAATAACGTTTTTGAAACAATAAATCTTGTTTGGAATGCCGAAAATGGTTTAAACGTAGTCGAAAATGCTATGGCACAAACATATTTAAATAAAATTATATTGTTGCGTATAACTCAAGAGATCTGAAATTCAATCTAAGATTTCAGATTCTATGAGGTCTTAGAAGCAAAATCGAATATAATATTTTCAACTAAGAGTACACAATATGAAAGCTGAATTTCATTACCTTTATTTAAGGTTCATATCGTAAATATATTTCACAAGATCTGTAATGAAACCTTTTTACGCGTGAAATTTTGATAATTGCACTATAATTTAATTTATACTTTGGCGTGCTATACTAGTTTATCGTTAAGCTTGATATACGTAATTTAAAGCAAACGATTAAATTAAGGGTTTTATTAATTTTCATCATTAATTTCTCAGGCTCTTTGCTTAAAAAAGAGGTAAAAAAGTTATTTCTGTAAGATTGTCCATTATTTTCATAACTGAATTGGGTTCTCTTAATTTTCTTGGAAACTGTTTCACTTTATAGTTATTGTTAGTTGTCGCTGTAGTTAACACTGCGACTACAAAGTCTATAGTTACAGTTATGCAAATTTAAAATTGTTTGCTAAGACGATTATTTTCTTAGTTAGAGAACTTGGCTTTTTAAATAAGACCGTGTATAACAGCAAAATATTTGTTGTTTACAAGCGGTTTCTTTTCATTTACACTGTTAATCTTTTTAAATTACGTAACAGCCCCCGATTTTCTTTATCCTTACTTATCAGCCGTGACTACAGAAAGTCCTTACATGAACCCTCTTGAACTTTTAAAATTCTCCGATAACAATGTGAAATGAGGGCTTCAACGCAACCTTCAAGCTTCGCCAGATTTAATCTTGGCCTAATTTTTTCTTCATCGTTTTAAGGGGCATTTTCTTTCTACTATATACGTGCTGTATCACGGTTTGGAGGTACTTGATAGGCTCTTGTGTCTTTAATATCTTAACAGACAACATCTTTTGCGGAATTGGGACAGTAAACGAGAAAATGAGTTTTTTTTTTATTTCAGCTATCACACAATACTCTTATATATTCATAGAATTATTATTGTTATGGAGAACACTGTCTTGTGCTTAAGAATTTCTGTCGTATGAGCTGAGTGGATTTGGCTAATACATTTTTCATATTATGGAGTATAATTTGAATTTTAAATGTCGTTACAGTCTTGATAATGTTCAGCTAGGAGATTTGGCTTTTTCGTAATTTCAGGAGAGCAAAATCAAGTCTGGAAATTCTCTACTTTACAAAAAGAGACGTTACAAAGTGTATGACGCTTTTCTAACTGTATGAGGACTTGTAAAATTAGATATTTGTATCTTTAAAATAACTGTGGGGAATAACTTAATGTATTTATTAACTAATTTAGTGATGAATATTTACAAACTTATAATTACGATATATAAACTTCAAACTCTCATTTCAAA
Source organism: Polymixis flavicincta (assembly GCA_949987655.1). NCBI lineage: Eukaryota > Metazoa > Arthropoda > Insecta > Lepidoptera > Noctuidae > Polymixis > Polymixis flavicincta. The sequence continues at coordinate 9,659,331 of OX465195.1, read as the reverse complement.
ATGAAATAGGATTAAGAAGATGAATTAATGTGAATGGAATGATTTGATTATTGTGCAATGAAAGATATTTAGTTAGACTGTCCCTTAATTTTCTGATTCACCTTGTAGAATCTAGAATCCGATTAAGTATTATGGGTAGATCTACATAAATACTGATGAATTAAGGGAATAAGTCTCAAAGTTCTTTGAGCTAGTTAGTACATAGTTAAGGAATCTTAGCAACTAATTTCCCTGGGGATGTGCACAAACTTGTGCAACATCTCATGTGGTTAGGGACAGTTAAAGGCTAAAATAGAGAATTTCAACAATGTTTTTAAAAGTGTTGAAATAGTAGATAAAGCTTTAAAAAACTACAAAACAGTTTTTTTAAACTATTATTTATGTTGTACTTTTAGTTCGTATAACTACAAAAGCGTGTTTTTTTTTTTGGGTAAGCTTAATGGAATACATTTATGAAATTATTAAATTGTCATCGATCCTTGATAAGTGTACAAAGTTTCACATCAATCCGATGTTCTGAGGGGGTGAAAATCACTTTCAAATATTCCTTTACATAAATACATAGATAAATACAAACTAAGCTAAAAAAAAGCGTGTTAATTATGCGTTTTGCAGTTATATTAATAAGCCAAGAAACTTCACACTACCTGGCTTGTACCGATCTTCGTTGGGGTATCCAGTCTAACCGGATTCAGCTGAATACTAGTATTTTAGATAAATTGAATAACTATCTGACCTCCATAACACAATTACTGGGTAATACGATACCCATTGGTAACACTGGTTGTCAGACTTTAGGGCTTCCGACGACCCGTAACGACTGTCAAAGATCCACAAACTATAACCAAGACCAACTGATTCACGTGCTAGGCACAGAGAGGACTCGGTATGAAAGGATGATAAACCCATCTACGAACCAACCGCGGCAAGTATATCTTAACTTATTGATCTGCGGCTGTTACTACTTAGGTGCAGGGAAAGGTTGTTAATTTTCCAGCAAAAATAAATATGTAGGTAAATATAAGAATTTGTCCAATTAACATAACCAAGCGTGTTATTGTCTTTGTCAACAGAAGCAAAAGCACACATCCTCGGTCCGGTGGACTTGTACGTGAAAACTGGCAGTTCGCTGTCACTGACGTGCATATTGAGTCAGGGTCCTCACGACTTGGGCACGATATTTTGGTATAAGGGTAAGTCAGATTTTAGTAGGTCTCTCCTTTAACAAATATCACCTTGAAAATGTTTGTAAAGTGAGTTTGGTTGAACTGTCATCCAATCTGACGATAGGGAATCTAAGGATTGCCAGCTCACTCTGAACTCACTTCACCTATGTTTTCACGGCAAGATTTTAGCACTATAAAACGCAATAATTTTATCTATACTAATATAACATACTAATATAACATGAGTGTATGAATGTACGTGTATGTAGGAGGTAATTAATCCCCGGAACGGCTGAACCGATTTTAATGAAATTTGGTATAACCCTGATGAAAGACATACCTAATATGATACTTTTTATCGACATACCACACTGGCGAACAGAAGCTAGTGTAAAATATAAAAATAAATAATTAGCACAACAGAAACAATGTGACGAAAAATGGACCATGTACGAGCTCTAAATTCAGCAATGTCAATGTGTTTTGTTATTTATTGGACCTTTACTCCTGTCCCTTTAAGACTGGTGAAAACTGAGATCAATAATAATGTCAAAAATATTACCCTCCTTTTGAGTTGCGCAGTCGGATAAACAGTGGCGAAAATAAACATCAGCAAATCTGTTTTCTCTGAGCGCGAGATTTAACAAATAAAAAATGATTTTTAGAAAGGGAGAAACGTTTTTTTTAGTCCTTTTGAACAATTCAATACCTTATCAAGAAACTTATACTTAATTAATTAATAATTCTAATAAATTATATTATCAGTTTGTGTTGTCCTGATGCAGGGCAATCCTGTGCCAATCTGAACGTTATCATCGATTGATTGATTTAAAAGTTGTAAAATCATCCAAAATACAAGCCCCAAACGCAAAACTAAGCAAGAAACCATCCAATAAGTAGGACAAGGATTTACGAACCAAATTTTCCCTCCCCAGGATCAAACATAATAGAGTATAAGGAACTAGAAGAGAACGAGTTGCAGGAAGAGCCTCGTGTGAGACTGAAGACGGAATGGACGGAGCAACTGACGTCACGGCTGACGGTGGAGAAGCTCCTTCCAGGCGATAGTGGGAACTATAGCTGTGTGCCGACGATGGCCGAAGCGGCTTCGGTTAACGTGCATGTCATAAATGGTAAGAATCTTTAAACTATTTAGAGTGTAATTACGTATTTCCTTACTCACTACATGCCTGTCTAATAATCTAACCAAGATAATGTCTGGACTTGAAAAGAGACTGTGACCTCTGAGTTTCGTTTCAACCTTTCTTCTCAGAGTAGTCAGATAGAAAACGCCGACTTCATTTAGTTTTCAAATCATGATTGACATGTAAAAGTGTTTGTGCAAACCTTTTACAGAAATAAAATTATTAATGATTTACCAGCGGGATATTTCATAATTCATCAATATTCATTGCGTTATTTATGTTGTTGAGCAGACAAATTTTTAGAACATGTGAAGCAATGAATTAGCATGATCAGCCTATAATGTTCCCTCTGTTGAGATACAGGCCTCCTCCCTTCGAGAAGGAGTGGGCTGTAGTCTACCACGCGGGCTTTGTGGTGGTTGGTATATGACAGATGTCTTCGAATTTTTGGTTCAAGAACATACTGATTTTCCACGATATTTTCTTTCACCGTTTTGAGAGCAGTGGTGATGAAATTATTACCACAAAGTAAAGCGCCTGACTGGTTCGAAAGTCCGTTACCACTGGGTCAACACTGCTCATCATGGATTAGCAATATTTTTAGTATTTATTATATTAAAATGATTGAGATTGTTAGCGTGTTACGCAATTAAGGTGATGTAGTGAGTAAGGATATGAATTGCTACATTTTTATTTGGATTCACATCCAAAATATAAAAAAGGATCATGACTTGACTAACTCTACGACGTCGTGTGTCTGTATATCCAACAGGCATTGTGTGCCGGAAAGTCTGTTTTATTATGCCAAGCCATTTTTAATAGAACAACCGTGGTGTTCCTAGCCAGCTCTTCGCCATGGGAAACAACCAATTGGAACTGTGCACCCAGCTTCTGACGTTTCATAAGTGCCCATGTAGGTTTATGTGAAATACAATATTATGATTTGATTTGAAAGCTTTTGCCAAACTTAAGTGGCAGTGGGCAAGGCACATTGCTCGCAGAACAGATGGCCGATGGGGCCGAAAAGTTCTGGAGTGGCGACCGCGTACCGGAAGACGTAAAGTTGGAAGGCCTCCCACAATGTGGACAGATGACCTTGTGAGGGCCGCGGGAGTCCGCTGGATGCGAGAAGCACAGGGTGCTTACTCTGGAATATAATTCCGATAGATCGAAATTGATCAAACGTCAGTTGGTTGAGTTAAACGTCAGGGATTGGCTGGACTCACTGAGTCTAGCCAATCCCTGAGGTTTGACTGACAATTCCAATGTCGATCTATCGGAATTATTTTCGAGAGTAAGCACCCTGAACCGGTCGAAGTGGCGGACCTTGGGGAGGCCTATGTCCTATGTCTTTCGGCTGAAATGATGATGGTGATGATGATGAAAGCTTTTATAGTTTTACTAGGTGCTGTGCCTACGATGAGTGTATCTCATACATTAACCAGTCGACAGCGATGCGGATGAATTTGTCAATGTTTTATTTTAGTTTATTCGTATAAGTCAAGTTAGAGAATAGGTTTGTTATATTTTAAACACTTATAATAAACACTCGTGATCACTGATTTTATTGATCCTTTAAAATAATACAATAGGTACGTCATATTTTCCGAACGTCCAAACTTGCAAGTGCCAAATTAAGCCTTATTATATTTTATGGTCTACTCAAGTATACACTCCACGTGAATTCTCGACCCCGCCTATAAGATATAATCTCTAAGTTGCCACTTACATCACCCATGTTTAAGATACGGGGTGACCTACATACTGGTAACAAGAAGGGTCACATGGAAGCAACCTTGATTGTTGTGTGGGAATTTAACAAAACTTTAAGTATTGCTGTCTCTTACTAAACGATACAATAAGATAGAGACGGGAGATGATAACTGGTGTAATAAAATTAAACTAAATTGAAATTTCATAAAGGTGACAGGCTAAATAAATAATGTGTAGTTTGAGTATTTCGTTGAAAATCATTTTCTGAATCGATTTCTGTCATTTTTTTGGTGCCGGGCGTTAAAGAATAGCACTATCCCATTTCTTCCCGTGGGTATCGTAGAATGCGACTAAGGGACTTACTACAGAATGGGCAGCAGCGTTCTCTATGCATTTGACCACCATACTGCGATCACCAACCCGCCTGCCAAGCGTGGCGATTATTGCAAATCCCGCCCCACTTGGGGGGAGGCAGTGGACGTCTTTCGGCTGATATGATGATGATGATGATGACGGTACAACTATTTTCTTAATATCCCTCGGAAATCATCGCATTTCAGCAGCTTAAGCAGCATTTGCTCCCATTTTTTTTTTAAATAAATTACATTCAGTTCAAGGAGTATTAACAACTCGATATACTTCCAAGTCGATTGAGCAAGTCTGCACTAAGTGCAAAAGGCAACTGATAGAAATCCGACGACTGCCGAAACGTGCAGTTTGCCGATAGTTGTACTGTAAATTACAGTGACACTTCCGCTGTACTGTCAAAACAAATCAAAATGTACAAAATACCTAATGGGCTAAAACTATTCGTGTGCGACTGTGTGCGTGCGTAGATTTTTGACGTGACTACAATTTTCTCACACGATATTTTATACATGCGTAATAGTAAAAATGTAGTGTATGTATTATGATTGTAACATAATATTCTAATCGGGGTGTTTGGTGGTTTAAATTGTTAGGTACCATTTCCTCCAAGATCTGAGTAATTGGTGGAAGGTATCAACAAGTATTAGTAGAAAGATGGTGGTCAACAAAGCTATTTCATTCAATGCCAATGTAGTTGTCATAATTTGTTTCATATCTACCAAAAGAGGAAAATATACTTACGGGAAAATGAAATTTATAGTGAATATTGTATTAGTATAAAAAGTTTTTCCAGAGTTTAGTACCCGGGGTTCGAACTGCCGATTTCTAAAACAACACGTAAAATACTTAAGAACAAGGTCTGCGGGGCAATTCTCGTAATTTTTAAAACGTTCACATTCTGATCTCAGTCTCAATCTGTCGGTGTGTTCTGTGAAATATCTTGAGATTCCATACATTTTTGACAAGGTTTTAACATTTAATTTGTTGCCAAGATGAGACTGCGACTACATTTTGAACATTTTAATCACGAGAATCGGCCTTCAGGTTTCCGAAACATTCGGAAATGTAGAGGCAGAAGGTGTTTTTTTGTTTTAAATTGAATGGTCAAATTTATTAAGCTACTTTTAATCTTCTTGGTCAGAAACATTTTTTGGCAAAAAAATTGACCAGGGTCTTTCATTCATTCATTGGTTGTTCCATCTTTAACATAAGATGTTCTGGTAGCCATTGTGATAAATAACGTTTTAATAAACCAAGACGCTTACTGGGCAAAAAAAGACGTCATTAATTTTAACATCTGGACACGAAAAACCATTATCTAACATAAACGAAAAACCGTTATCTAACACAAAATCTTCTTCTCCAACAGGCGAACACCCAGCAGCAATGCAGCATGGAAACGCAAACACAGCATCTCCGTGTGCATTGTCGGTTAATTTACTCATTTCTTTATACTGCACGCTTGCGACTCTCTACACGAGCACTGTAGATGGGTTCAGATGAAAATTACACAAGGTACTATGAAGCAACATTATGATATGGTGTTGTTATGTATAAACGAGTCTTAAGTGGATTTTGGTACGGGTATAATTATTAAGGACGTGGTTTACTGTGTGACAGACGCGTTTTTGTGTATAATTTATATCTGTTACTAGTCGACCCGATAGACTTTGTCATGTCCACATTTCAATAATTTATGGAAAAATTCTTATAGAAAATACAATTTTTGTTCCCGATTTTTTAGCTGTTGCTTTGGGTTTTACCTAATTTTCTTTTTTTCTATACCGGAGATATTTGAGCAAAAAGAGAAAAAAAATCGGTTGAGCCGTTTTCGAGTTATGTCAAGAGCAATTGATTTTTGTTTAAATAGATTGAAGCACTGAAATCTTTTGTTGTTTGTAATTATTTACCCCATAGTAATATTAGTAAGCTGTGTTTAAATCTACTTAATTTCCACCTCCACAAAGTTGATATTTGCCTAAATATTAATTACATCAAATTAAAAACAAGAATTTGAACAGACTGTAGTGTGTTTGTAATCACCTCTGCTCTCATATCTGCACGTAGGTTTTGTACGCGAAAATTACTCTAGTATCTGTGTGCCTATGGTTAATTTGGAACGAAATTTTGTGTCCATGGTCTCGCCTTACGTTTTGAAATGACTTACCTTTACATTTCGCTTTTAAAATGTTGTCCTTTTTTGTGACAAGATTTTTTTATTTTCATAATTTAATCAAATTAGTTTAATATTGTTAGTGAAAATATGTAACTCGAATGGCATGACGTGTCCTCTTATAGCTGATTCCTGTAATTGGCGGACAGTTGTAGGTTAAAATTAAGATGCTTGTATTTTTAACAATAATGAAGTACAGACCGAATACCTACGCATAGTAGACCCTATATGGAAGTAGATATCACAGGTGAAATTAGCTGAAGAAACTATTTGTTTGCTCAGTTCTGAAATAAAAAATTCCATTAGTAAGAAAAATGATCCAATTTTTATAAGAACCGAACATTAACCGACTAACAAATGATTAAATTAATTCTTACCTAATTCCGGACCTGGCAGATTTAAGTACCTACATAAGTACAATTACTTACGTAGGTACTTAAATCTGCCAGGTCCGGTCCAATGAGTTTCAAATGTGTCAGGACGAGTTCAATGGGTTTTAAATGGAAGGGTTTTAACGGACCAGTTGTAATGTGTGATCTAATATTCAAGCAACAAAGTGCCCTTGGTCTTTGCTTCTGAAGTGCTAATTTCAATTTTGTCAGTGGGATTTTTAGTTCAATGAGCGTGTTCAGTGGTTTCGTAAAATTACGTTTCGACTTTGGTTTTGTAAAACACGTTTTAGTTGGCTTTTGATTTGATATGGGATAGTTTCTTGATAGTTGTAAAATTTGTGAAATCATTTTTAACTGCTTCATGGAAGTGACAGTTTTGAAAAATAGTTTGTTTTTAACACTCTGACTTTGTTTCGCTATTTCTTTTCAGGGCTAGATAGGTAATGTCGACTCCATGAATGAATAAAATGCACCACCCCGAGCGGCTTAATTAGCGGGCTTGGTATAACGCTTTCTATTTCTACTCTACTGTAGAATAGAAATCGCTTATCTACATTACTCGGTGAAAAACTGTCAACTGTCTATACGTCAATGTAATTTTTGTCTACTCTTCCGACGACAAAACGCTTGTCTACGGTTCTCGTGATAAGCCTGCAGACTCGATTACTCGAATAAGCCCCAAGATTCGTACTAGCACCTGAGGCCTCATGCTATATTCTCATGCTACAGAGACCATTGTAAGGAGTGAACCGCGGGGCGTCCCGTAATGATAGATAGGAAATATCGACTCCATCTGGCATTCTTTTTTAATATGACGTAAGTTATAAATGTAATTCCGATTTATAAAATACAGAATAAATAATTTCGTTTCATTACAGATTTTATAAGGGTTATATTCTTATAAGCGTCATTCCGCATTAAATACTTGTGGGTAAGATACTTATTAATTTCGTTCCATTTGATGACAGTGACATAATTTGATTAATTTATTTCGAACTGTTCTTTAAATTTATTAAAAAAATACAATTTTCGTCATTTTTGCTCAGATTTTATTCCCAGAAAACAGGTATTAATATTAAGATTAAAATTACACATTTATGTAAGTCTATCACACTCAAATAAGTCACGTCCTTAACTATTATCGATAAGAAAATCTTTTTCATTGAACTGTGTATAGAATAGCCTTCCTGTTAATAAGATAAGATACGAATATATTATTGTAATTAAAATTATTGTTTTATTTTCACTGTATTGCCGGAATTATCTTTGTAATGTATAGTTTCTTTATAAGAGACTTTACTAAGGGTGTGAAGAATTAAGTCTATATTATTATAGTGTATAGCTACGGTTTCCTAAGACTACGTTGGCCACCGTACAGCGTCCGAAATTTTCCGCCGAATGACGTCACTTAAAAAGTAAGTTGGTTGGTTGGTTGGACTGCCTCGTGGGTAGTCCTGGGGTCGCTTCTCAGGTTGGGCATCGTCATTGGTTCTATAGCTTGACCGATACCGCTGTACCGCGCCTTAGGTATGCGCGGCGAGGCCGGACGGAACGGACGAATGAGCGGCTTGTACTGACGAATCAGCGACCTGTACTGCTCCTCCGTCCCGCCGCGTTATTTTCATGATAGCCATCACTGCGCCCGTGATATGGCGGCCACCGCTGTCAAACGAAACCAAAGCCCCATTTGTCGCTATAAATTTTACATTTATATTTCTTAACGAAGAACACACTTTTCATAAAAACATGTAAATAAAGGGTAAATCTCCGTAATTTTTTAATTTTAAATCTAGTTTCCTAATTATTTAAATAAATAAAACTGTTCTAAGTTTAAACATAAATCTCAAAATTATTCATACAAAATTTGAAACTGGAACACAATTAGTCAGTAGTTTGCACCTTGAAAATTCTATGAACACTGACCCAAGCTTTATCTCCCATACTATTTTATCCACGAAAATGGCCTTCTAATTTCGGCAAAATGTAAATAAACTTAATTTAATGTTAGATAGGTATACCATTGAGAAAAGTGTGGTATAATTTATATGAGATGGCGATTGTAAAATAAAAAGAGTAGAATTTTTTAATGTCATTAATTGCTATTACTATTTTTAAATGACAAAACCTGTCACAACTACAAAATTATAAATATTCTGATTTATAGTGTGGTACACAATTAGGGTTTTAATTACCTTGAATCAATATACATCTTGAATAATTTACAGTGACATCGAGCTCCTAGTTCTCACGTACAGCTCCACTGGACCCTGGATACTTGTTTGATTGATGTGCTGTAGATTTGTCTGTTCAGTTTTACCTCCCCTAGTAAGATCAGTCTTTGCAAAAAATAAAAGAACGACTGCTCAAGCCACGGTCGTCATGAATATCTGACATTTTCACCAGTATCTGACCATTAAGGTATCTATATGTATGTAGACAAATGATATTGTGTGACTATTCACCGCTTTCTAAGGAAACCAAAGCCTAATGGCAAACTTCTTACCGATTTTAAATAAATTCTGAAGAAATGTATAACTTGTGAATGAACTATAAGCACATTAAAAAGATAACTCTTTATTAGTGAAAATGGACATGGTCCTTTCGCTATGTTTTTAAGAATTATTTTAGCTAGTAAGATTTCTACAAAAGTATTTTCTGTTTTTGTCACAGCAATGGAAGCTTTTTAAAACCTTTCAACAATTACTTTAGTTGCCAATCTCTTACAGTTTGAGCTGGCAATTATACTTTACTTCAATTTTACTTCGCGAAATCTTTTTAGCAATTTAATTTAAGTTTTAGATATTATTTAGCAATCCCACAAAATTGCGAAAAGGGAAGAATAAATTAAATACAGTTTAATTTATTTTTTAAAGCATGTTTGAGTAAAATAATTTTGGAAATGTATTTTAATTTAATATGTATTATTAAAATCCTAAAAGACTTGTAAATTTTATAGGAATAATATAACATTTTTTGTTTCTATTAAATCTCTATTGTTAGAATTATTACACAGTTATTGTTTTAAGACATAAATGTTATATTAAATTGTTAGAAAAGTTATTGTAAATAATTATATTTAAACAGATTTGTAAGTACACCATCGAAAATAAAATAGCACGGAATTATACTTGTATTGTTATTTTGTAGTTGTTTTCTAGTCAAATGTTTGAATAGGATACAGAATAATAAAGTGTATATATATAAACTGTAAATAACTATCTGTAAATAGTAAAATAATTATTATTTATTGAAAAAATAATTATTTGTTACATTTATTTATTATAATTATTATGCAATAATGTGTCGTAGACAATTGAATGTTGGGTAAAAGTTGGATTACTTTTCAAAGACAATTTACAAATCGTAGTAAACTGATAAATAAAATGATTAAGTATGTAACTAATGGTAAGGCAAACTTTGACAAATAAAGATAGAAACATTAACATTGTGTTTTATTTTTCAATAAATTGATTTAAGTAGGCAAGTACCTTTATTTTATTCATACCACCAAAAAATTAAAATAAAACTATGCATGAAATCATAATAATCATCAATATCTTCTGTTCGTCTGGATGGTCCCTGTACACTTTCTTTTTAAACCGAGTTATTGGAAAAAAAACAACTTTTAAAAATTCATCTTTTCCCTACATTTTGATGAGTTATACGAACATAAATTAATCTAAGGAGCAGCTGTTTTTTTTTTCTCGATTTCAGGTTTGGTCCTATAGTAAAAGTTGTTCATAATGATGAGTACAATGACCTCTAAAGAGGTTGTTGGTGTTTTTCCAATAACCCTGTATCTATATCAGTGGCATTATCCAGATCATTCAAGGCGCAGGTTAACGGCCACTTAGGGCACTCAAGCAATTGGGGCATGGTCCGATCAGAAGCACCGCACTCGCACTCGGTGTTGGATGAGTCAGTAATTCAAGTTTGACAAATTGTGTCCGTTATCCAAATTATTATACACACAACATAGTAACTCTGTCTGTCTGTTACGTGTTCATGCCTAAACCGCTGAACCGATCGTCATGGAATTTGGCAGAGATATAGACTGGGATATGGAGAAGGACATAGGCTACTTTTTTATTCGAAAACATCTATCGGTTTCTGACTAAACTTCAACTATATCCGACAGTTACTTATCTTTTTTGGTGAGACCCTGGTTAGCTATCTTTTATTGGTGACTGTACCTCTGTTCCTCACAAAATAATACATTTATAATACCTAAAATACAAAACCTACAAAATCTGAATCCAATAAAAAGAAAGAAAGAAAGAAAAAACGTTTATTTGCGGTAAACATGACGCAAAAAGAACAGGAATACAAAAATAAGAAAAGGTTGAGGGAAACATGCGTCACATCCACGCAAAACGGCTATCGCTCAGTATTATGCTGCGACCCTATGCAAGACAGAGCCCCAGCGTTGGTTTTCAGTGACAGCCGGCTTTGACGTATTGACGTCGCCCGGTGCCTCAAACAATTAATAGGACACTGAACTGGTACAGCTAACTTATAGAAAAAATAATATATTTAAATGTAAATATGATAGAACTAAACAGAAATATAAAAAATTATAAAACAAAATAAAAAAAAGAAATAGACAAACATGCTACGAGAATATCATCAAAACAAAATCAAAGAATAAAGTCTCAAGAATAAAACAGGACTATGATACACTGATACATAAAATATGACAGTGGCATAAGTATTCAAAAAGATGACGCAATAAAACGTATAATAAAGTTTTGTTTATGATATTTTCCTACTATTTTACTATTCTAGGAAACGGTACGTGCCTACGAAGAAATGTTTATAGCTTGAATCTTGGTGACTGTCTGCATGAATAAGATGTTCGGTTTGGTTTTGTATAAATAAAGTATCAAGATTTAAATGTTTTCCATAATGTCAGTCAGCCATTCGTTTTTATTTTTTGCTGCAGGGTAGAAATTAAATACACACACAATTTATCCAACATAAAATACCTCTAGGCACGAATAAAAAATTGTTACGTTTAATTAATATAATAGGTGCAAATAAATAATAGGTCTTTACCTATGAAATTGCCGTTTTGTATGAAAAAATTTAAACGATTTTTTTTCATGAATTTTTTATTTGTATTAATCGAAGTAATCACCCATGCAATCAATGCATCTTTGCCATCGCAGTGGCAGTTTATTGATGCCCTTCTTAAAGAAATCAGCTGGACGGGAGGCAACAAATTCTTCAAAGGCATTTTGTACTGCCTCTCGGGTATTAAATTTTTTTCCCGCCAAGAAGTTATCCAAATTCTGGAAAAAGTAGTAGTCTGTAGGCGCAAGGTCTGGTGAGTAGGGCGGATGACGGAGAGCTTCCAACCCCAGTTCTTGCAACTTGGAGACCGTCTGCTGTGCAGTATGAGGTCGCGCGTTGTCGTGCAGGAGCAGCGGAGACGAGCGATTGACCAATGCTGGTTGGAGATGCGCCAGCTTCTCCATCATTGTGTTCAGTTCTTCACAGTACACATCTGCAGTAATGCTCACCCCGTTTGGTAAGAAGCTGTGATGAATCACACCGGCGCTAGACCACCAAACAGTGACCATCACTTTTCTAGGGGTAAGTTTTCGTTTAGGGCATTGTTTAGGTGCTGAACCAGGATCCAACCAACTTGCTGAGCGCTTACGGTTATCAAACAGAATCCATTTTTCATCGCAGGTAACAATGCGGTTCAAAATTCCTTCATTTGTGTGTCTGTTGAGCAGTGCAAGGCACGTCTCGACGCGTACTTCGCGCTGGCGATCATTGAGTTCGTGGGGCACCCATTTGTCAAGCTTTTTTACCTTGCCAATTTGACGCAAATGGACCAATATTGTTTTGACGCTAACGTCGAAAGCTGCTGCTAATTCAGCCGTAGATTGTGTATCATCAGCTTTCACAATCGCCTTTAATTCGTCATTGTCGACCAAAGTCTTCGGACGACCGCGAGGTACATTTTTCAGGTCGAAATTTCCAGAACGGAAGCGAGCAAACCAATAACAGGTGGTGCGTTGGTTTGTAGTGTTAGCTCCGTAAACGTCGTTGATGTTGCGTGCCGCTTGTGCCGCGTTGCTGCCACGACGGTACTCATATTCCATAATTACTCGAATTTTTAACGTATCCATGATGACGAAAAAGATTGAAATGCGATGAAAATGTAACACTAATCAATAAAGAAATGACTACTTTTAGAAAAAAAAATCCATGTTTTTAAAATAAAATTAATTTGAAATTAGAATTCTTAGCCAAACAAAAATTATTTTGATTTGAAATGGCCAGTACTGCAGAACGGCAATTTCATAGGTAAAGACCTAATATAAATAATGCTTTACAGTTATAAAATAATGTGATCTGTGGTAAAAATGTGTAATCTAGAGTAAAAACGAGGATGGATCTCCGCATTTGTGGATAGATGATCGCTGTGTGCTGATTTAAGACATTTAGGGTTGATCATTATTTTACTGTAATTTATTTCGCAGAATGGTAGACATCGGCTTTGATTGCTATAGCCCTTCGGCTGTCTAGAACTAGTGTCAATGTTCGAGCTAACTGTCAAACACATAGGTATTAAAAAAATGTGTTATGTGCTGTGTTATTATTTTTATAGTACACAAAAGCTTTTTATATGTTAAGCATACCTACAACACAATGTATTGCCTTTATTTTCTTGTAAAACAAAATCTTGAGCTTTAGTAAGTGAGTGTCATCGCCATCTTCTTATCAGCTCAAGAACTATCAACACGTGGACGCTCATCGGCCAGCGCCGTCGCAGACTAAGGTAAGTGCTTGCATGTAAAAGTCAAAGCATTTATTTCAAATAGGCACTTAAAAAGCACTTTTGAACGTCAACATTTACATTAAATTAGAATTGATTCTAGTCGCCCCTTCCAAAATATATTTTCGTATGGAGAAGAATGGGTAAGAAAATCCACCGTTACTCTCTTAAAATGTTTTAAGTACAATATTTTACATACATTCATTATATAATTACATGTGTAAACGATGCACCCCGAATAAAATTACCTACCATATCACAATAGATAAAAAGAATTACAGTGAAGCAGTGACAGATAAGTTATTATTTTTAGAGATACGTGGTGCTCACATATTTACAAACATTTTAAAAGTAAGAATACGATTTTTCTAGAATATTGAACAGTGTGTGAGTCAAAGTAATGTCATGCCGACTGTAAATCAATGTCAAAAATATAATTAATTATATAATTCAATTAGCAACCTGTTTGACTTCGTCTAGACTCTAGATTATCCTATGGAGCAGGACCAGCATGTGTTCAAGCATAATAGGATAGCAAATAGGGTCGCTATGGGACTCAAATATAACTGGTGAAATGTGGGGATACTATAAGTACATCTCTGCCCAACCATTCGGGAAATACAGGCGTGATTTTATGAACATTTTGTATATGATACATTTCAGAAATCCCTACACAATTAATTACAATACAAACACAGTAAAATTATTTATTCAGTCACGTTTATTTGTAAAATGAGAGTAATTGAATGAATACAATAACAACGTAATATTTAAATCAGTGCAACATTGCATAAATCATCCCTAATTATTTAATTTAAACATCATCTTATTTGCTAATGTAATTAATGAAACTGGAAACCATAAAATTAAGACAAAATTCAAATTCATCATTTTGTTTCACATAGTTATATTTTAAAATTTGTGTGCGTATTATGCAACAGTGCCGTTTCAGATTTTTTTTTTTTGATAACTCTCGTTTTTTTACAAGAAGTACAATGGTTTAGTTCCGCACAAGTTTGACGACTTCCAGCAGACTTTAGTAACGTAGACCACATACCTACGCTGCGGCAGGTTATACAGAAGACCGAAGAGTATGACCTGCCTCTCTGCTTAGCGCTTGTGGACTACGAAAAAGCCTTCGATTCGATCGAGAAATGGGCTGTACTGCAGTCTCTTCAACGGCGCCAGATCGACTATCGGTACATCGAGGTAGTGAAGTGTCTATACGATAACGGCACTATGTCAGTCTGAGTCCAGGACCAGACTTCGAAACCTATCCTTCTGCAGCGAGACAGGGAGACTTAATCTCTCCGAAACTGTTCACCGCTGCACTGGACAATGTCTTCAAGGTTCTGGACTGTAAAGGGGCTGGCAACAACATCAAAGGCAAGGACATCAATAACCTTCGGTTTGCCGATGATATAGTTGTCATGGCTGAGACCATGGAGGCCCTCAGTACAATGCTCGATGACCTCAGTAGAGCTTCCGATAGAGTGGGTCTTAAAATGAACATGACCAAGACAAAGCTCATGTCAAATGCCCATGTAACACCCACTCTCATGACGATCGACGAGGCACTTCACTCAAAGTTGTGGACAAGTACGTTTGCCTAGGATAAACTGTCCAGTTTTGTAGATCCAACTTCGAGATACAAGTCAATCGGCGAATCCGACTCGGCTGGGCAGCGTTGCAATATCTTCTCATCCCAAATACCTCAGCGTCTCAAGACGAAACTCTTTGACCAATGTGTGTTGCCAGTGATGACCTATGGCACAGAAACGTGGTCGCTAACAATGGGCCATATCAGAAGGCTTAAAGTCACCCAAAGTGCAATGGAGAGGGCTGTGCTCAGAGTTTGCCTACGTGATCGAATCATGAATGAAGAGATCCGCAGGAGAACCAAGGCATAGCCCAAAGAATTGCCAAACTTAAGTGGCAGTGGTCAAGGCATATTGCTCGCAGAACAGATGGCCGTTGGAGCCGACAGGTTCTGGAGTGGCGACCGCGTACCGGAAGGCCTTCCACAAGGTGGATCGATGACCTTGTGAAGGTCCTTACCTACTCCTTTTATTTTGTACCGGCTATGGAGCCGAGAGCGTCCTGTAGTTTCTTCCTACCCCCACGGGAAGAAAGCGAGAGTTTATGTGTATTGAAATCATTCCTTGATATTATTTACGTAGCGTATCGATACTTTTATTACGTCACAAGCACGATTATCGATACTTTTCATTCGACACCAAATCCCTAACGTATCACAGTGGAGTCACGGAGTGTATTATGCAACAGTCAGCCATGAGGCATATTAAATAAACAAAATATTATACTCCGCGTGTGACGTATACCACTGTATGGCTTCACCAATTTCAGTTATTGCATCTGTCTCATGCATGTTGTATTAGGCTGGCGAAATGCAATTATTTCGTTGGTCATGTTTTGCATAACGTTAGAATTTTATTTTGATAAACTGATGATGTTAATTTTAGTGTTAGCTGCTTTAGAGTGTGTTTGTTTTATAGATAATGGATATAGTATTATAGAGGTATGAGGAAGGTGTAGAGTTCGCTCATCCTCTATTGGTAAAGGAAGAGGACCAGACGAGTGTTGTGTCTGGTGTTCAACTGCCCGACAGTTGATGTCGGGATGTTGTATATTATGTGAGTTTCGTGGTAAATTCTGTTTGCGCGATGTAGGATTTCCTTGCGTAGTTCGCATGTGGCATTGTAGATGTCGCCACGATCATTTGTGTTTCAAGATATTTGTTGCGAAGTACTTGTGTGTATGGCGGCTACAGTGATCATTTGTATAATAAAACAGCGATTAACACGCAAATATTTGCTTTGTGTCACTTTTAAATACAAATTAATTGAGAAAAGAGAAAACATGTTTTATGAATATGTAAGACAACAAATAAATCAAGATATTGAAGCAGAGCGCTACGGAGTAATTGCGTTACACAGTTAAGGTACGCTTACATGAGCAAATAAAATTGCTCCATCCTGGTCAATTATGACGTCAAAAATACATCCAGCAATTTAGGGCAATGGCAGCATGTAGCAACCTGTTGCCGGAGATTTATGGCCACACAATATCATGCAATATGGAGCAACTTAAAAAAAACTGAACCGCTTCCGCCGCCGGCCGGTTCCTCTCGCAAAAACGAGACTTAGTTATACGTACAAACGAGATGGAAAGAAAATAGACTAAAAATTTTAAAACCGATTGAATATTCGGCAACTCATGAATTATATGGAGCAATCAGAACCAATATTTCCAAAACATGTCCACAATTTAGTGTTGTTGCTTCAGATTGCTCCACTTAACTGATCCAGATAGATCAATTAGTGTTGCCGAGCAATATTTGCTCAAAAAATTGCCCGTGTAAGAGCACTTTAACAATTCGCGTTTCGTTGTGGAGTCGTAAAAAATTTCAAACATATGACGCCATGGATTAAAAAGTAAATGGGTTAGAAATTCATATTGCCACCTCTATTTGACTGCCTCGTTGATTTAGTGGTAGCACGAGGTTCTGGTTTCGATTCCCGGGTCGTGCAAAGTGATATTGGGTTTTCCTATCTGGAATGTCTAAGTAGCAGCTCGGAGTTTGGATTTGTGCCCGATTGATGGCAATAGGCTCGCCCCCTATTACATGGGATTTAAACATAACTGGCCAAATGTGGGTATAATGTAGGTAAACCTCTGCCGAACGCTTCGGATAAACAAGGCTTGATGTTATGTTGAATTGATATGACATTATGCACACTCATTTCCCGTATGTGTTGCCGGGCGTAAAAGAATAGCACCATCCCATTTCTTCCAGTGGGTATCGTAGAAGGCGACTAAGGGACTTACTAGAAAATGGGCAGCAACGTTTTCTATACATTTTACCACCATACTGCGACCGCCAACCCGCCTGCCAAGCGTGGCGATTATGGCAAAAGGTCCTGGGGGAGGCCTATGTCCAGCAGTGGACGGCTTTCGGCGGAAATGATGATGATGATAATGATGATACATACTCAGCCTATAACGTTCTCACTGCTGGGACACATCCCTCCTCTCCGTGTGAGGGAGTGGGCCATACTCCAGCATGCGGGCCTAGTGCGGGTTGATAGATGTCACATGTCTTCGAATTTTTGGTTCTAGGACATTTTATCTCGCGATGTTTTCCTTCACCGTTTGAGAGCAGTGGTGATGAAATTATTTGTAAAAAATAAAGCGCCTGGCTGGGTTCAAACCCACGACCTACAATTGGTAAGTCTTGGAATTGATATTACGTCTCTGAAACACACCAAAAACTATGCAACACTGATACCGAAATTGATTGTACTATAGTCAAAAATAGCAGTACCACTATCATCAATTTCCTCTCTACAAAACCGGAGTGAATGCTTTGATTGTGCGCCTCCATAATTGATGAGAGGTGAATGGCGGTGCTCCGTTCGTTCGACATTATTACGACATTTCTACTTCCATTTTACGTTCCATTCGATGTATGGAAGCGTTGGCTGGTGGCGAAGTGTTTACCCTGGTTATTGCTTTTAATTGGAGGCCAGTTTACGTGTTTTTGACTTCAATGGACCTAGGGCGAGTGCGAGTATTTGAAGTGCTTAGCTGCTGTTTGTGACTGAATTTATTTGTAGTAAAGTTGGCATGGTTATTTTATAGGGGAGTTCCTTGCATCACCTTTTTTTCGGAGATTTGGAAGTAGTAATGATTTGATAATTTAAAGTGATGTCTCTTTTCAATTCGAAAGTCGCTGACAAAATAAATCAAACAAACTAAACCAGTTTTACCCGACTACGGCGAAGCACAGAAGAGGGTTATGATTTTGACCGGTATATGTGTATATATGTATGTGGGTACCTATTAGTCGGTTACCTATTAGTCGTTTAAAACTTATGAGGGAACAGTAACATACGTTTATCTCTTCCTGTTTCTATTAAATTAAATTTGGCGCCCTCAAGAGGACAAAATGCCCAGCTAAAAATAAATATTTTTGATGATGTCATGTTGCGTAGGTACCTACCAATTCATCATCTGCCTAGCCTTTTCCCAACTATGTTGGGGTCGGCTTCCAGTCTAACCGGATGCAGCTGAATACCAGTATTTTACATGGAGCGACTGCCTATCTGACCTCCACAACCCAGTTACTGGGTAATACGATATACCTTGGTAAGACTGGTTGTCAGACTTTCGAGCTTCTGACGACTCGTAACGACTGTCAAAGATCCACAAATGACAGCCGGGACCAACAGCTTAACGTGCTTTCCGAGGCACGGAAGGGTCTATGTTAAGATGGTCACCCATCCACAAATCAACCGCGGCAAGCGTAGCTTAACCTGGCCGACCGACCCGTGCAGCTTTTGTTATTTAGCCACAGGCTCCTCATTGGTAGATACCTACCAATTATATAAAATATTCTGTCTATCTGAAAGCCGTGTTCGTAAGCCAACTAAACAATATATTGTAACGATAGTAATCGGTCATAAGCTTCAGGACACTATTCAATCTTTATATCTTACTATCCTAAAGTTTATAAAATAATCATACCATCTTACCTACTAAGATTCATTATAAAATCACGCTTAAACAACCATTCCCATCACAAGCAGTAGCTAACCACTTCAAATTCCCGTACTCGCCCTCAAACCTGACCACTGAAGCTATTCCAGTAGACAAATGACGTTCAAAAGTTCCCTGCGTAGATACGTTATCCATAACCGTACTTTCATACCAATATTACGAAAGAAACTCTGTCTATATTGAACTGACTGAACAGACAGCTGTGCTGCTGGGATATTTGTTGTGTAATTTCTTCTTCCCAGGTAAAGCACAAGGAACTGATGAATGGGGATTGTCTTATGTAATTTTAGTGTGTGTCAAATAGTGCTAACTCTCAGCCTAGTTTAAATTAACGACTTGATTTTATTTTATTTGTATATTACCTTTTCACAGCCAACCACTGAACGGATTTGAACGAAATTTAGCACACGGATATCATTGACCTTTGTTAGGATCTAGGATTATATAAGACTTGTTATCCCAATCGAACGAGTCATGGGCTAAATTTAACGTCATGCGGGTCTCAGAAAATGATTGGCAACATCGTGGCAAACCCAATACAAGGTGGCGGGACGAGCTTGACGCATACAGACAGGATTGGTCCACACTAGCTCAAGACAGAGAGGAATAGAAACGAGAAAGCGGCCTATTATAGGGAAAGCATAGGTTAAAAATGCCTACTGGCCGTTCCTAGTAAAGAGCAAAAAAACCGCTGTCGACTGTGCTCGGTGACACAAAGCAATGGTAACTAGAAGCTGTCACTTCGTCACCCTAATTTGTGGCCCAGATGAGGTTAATCTCGCCAAGCATTATGTCAAGTTCATTGAAAATGAAACATGGTGACGACACCTTGTACCACAGCCACTAGACGTCAAGCTCTGACAGTTATAAGCTTTGTAATACATAGAGAAATCCGTTTAAAGCAGCATGTTTGCTATCTAGATAGCTTGGACGAAACTAAAGGAGTGTATGAAAAAATCGTGGCACATGGAGTTCCGTGGCTTTTTACCACACATTGAAAAATGAGTGAGTTTGTTTTTATTGATTTCGAACTTTATTCTGATACCAGTAAAGTTCTTAATACAAAACTGGCAACTTAGATAACAATGGGTCACAATGGGCCTTATCAGAAGGCTTAAAGTCACCCAAAGGGCAATGGAGACGGCTATGCTCGGAGTTTCCCTACGCGATCGAATCAGAAATGAAGAGATCCGACATAGCCCGAAGAATTGCCAAACCTAAGTGGCAGTGGGCAGGGCACATTGCTTGCAGAACAGATGGCCGATGGGGCCGAAAGGTTCTGGAGTGGCGACCGCGTACCGGAAGACGTAGAGTGGAAAGGCCTCCCACAAGGTGGACCGATGACCTTGTGAAGGCCGCGGGTATCCGCTGGGTGTGGGAAGCACAAGACCGGTCGAAATGGAGGAGCCTGGGGGAGGCCTATGTCCAGCAGTGGACGTTTTTCGGCTGAAATGATGATGATGAACTTAAAGGTGATGTTTGTATAAGAACTTTAACTTCAGTCGGAATAAGGATGGAAATGCAAAAAAAAGCTCAAGTTTTTTTTTTAAGGTGAGAGTTTTTCGAACCAATAATACAACTACACCGTGATACTTCTGCACCTGTCTTCGTACTGTTCTATCCGTCAATATTTCGTCGAGCTGCCTTAAATGCGGGAACAAGTCTCCAGTATTCAATGCTAATGTAAATCTGGGAATAGTTCGGTCTGAGTGGCAAGTGGCAAGCGGGCCATTAGGAAATATAAGGGTCTGACGGGGTTAACATCTCAACAGGGCCTGAATTCACTAAGACCACTTAACGATTCCTTACTCGTAACCACGTCAATCACACACGAAATCTGCTAATATCGTAGATTATTAATATCGACAAATTGGCTTGGAACATACAGAATATGACATTTTGATTCCTTACCGTTCAAGATCATACAGAATTGGGGCCCTGCATTCACTAAAAGAGATAATACTCACATTTCGCTAATTCCATGCAAAAGGGGCTAAACCTATTGCTATTAATCTAGCATAATTATCTGCTTAGCCTTTTCCCAACTATGTTGGGGTCCGCTTCCAGTCTAACCAGATGCAGCTGAATACCAGTATTTTACATGCAGCAACGGCCAATCCGACCTCCACAATGCCACAACCATGGTTACCTATGAGTTATAAAATCTGTAAAATACTATATTTCAGGCAAATAAATGAATCTCTATACATATCTACTGGATAGTATTATACCCCTTGCTCAGACTGGTTGTTAGGCTTTCAGGCTTCTTACAACCAGTAACGGCTGTCAAAGATCCACGATTATAGATAGCCGTGATCAAAAGCTTAACGTTCTTCCCAAGGCACAGAGGGGATTTGGTATGTAAAGATGATCACCCATCCAAAGACCAACCACGGGAAGCGTAGCTATTCCTGATCGATCTACCCGCGTGGGTGTTATTAGTTAGCCATAAGCCCCTCCACCTGATGCTAGGTATTGACAGCTCACTTCAACTTCACTTCACCTAAGTTTTCACGGTGACATATTTTTAGAATAGATTGGCTGCACTGTCTGGTATAGGTGTGATAAAAAGAGACACAAGCCCCTCTATCAGCCATTAATCTAGCATAAATGAATGAAAATGGATTCTAAGCCACTCCTGAGAACTTCCTAATCAGAGTCATCATCATCATCATCATATCAGCCGAAAGACGTCCCCTGCTGGACATAAGCCTCCCCCAAAAGGGAGCTTTTGCCATAATCACCACGCTTGGCAGGCGGGTTGGCGATCGCATTATGGTGGTAAAATACTTATAGAACGTTACTGCCCATTCTCCAGTAAGTCCCTCAGTCGCCTTTTACGACACTCTCGGGAAGAAATGCGATGGTGCTATTCTTTTACGTCCTGCACTACACGGAAGCAGTTGTGTTCTAATCGGAGTACACAGATACATTTTGGCTGAGCAGGACATCAAACACAGTAACCCTTGCTCAGCAATGATACTTGCTAACGCTTGACCAAAGAGGCAGTTAATCTACGATAGCTCGAGGAAAATTTATGTATACGCTCAAAATATTAATAATAATATTTCAAAATATTTGTTGGTTTATACAATAAACTTAGGCAACAAGAAATGGCAATGACCAAACAAATAACGATCAATCAAGAGGAAACTACATTTTCTGATCAATTACTAACATTGAGTAATTAGTTTAGGAGGTAATAAAGGCACTGATAAATTCTAAGGGGAAGAATTAATGTAATTGGTTAAATACATATATGAAACGTTACTGAGAGGCAATCACTTCAGAAACAGAGAAAGAACGACGTTTAGCTTCTAAGCTTGGTAACTGCAAGTTGGCGATTTCGGACCATGTAGTCTTGGATTCAGAAACGAAGTTATCCAGAAAAAAACTGGAGTTACCGACATAGCTTGCCGAGTTAAGCAACTTAAAATGGCACTGGACTTGCCATGTTTGTCTTATTACCGATATCTGGTAGAACAGACGAGTCCTGGAATGGAGACCGCGTATTGGCAA
Source organism: Polymixis flavicincta (assembly GCA_949987655.1). Lineage (NCBI taxonomy): Eukaryota > Metazoa > Arthropoda > Insecta > Lepidoptera > Noctuidae > Polymixis > Polymixis flavicincta. The sequence goes on along the minus strand of OX465195.1, from coordinate 9,636,484 downwards.
GCGCAGTGTGGGATGCTCCTCAGCTAGATGTAGCGATGACCTCAAAAAAGTGACCAGGGCAGACTCGATACGGAAGGCGGAAGAACAGGTGTTCCGTCCAGCAGTGGACTGCGATCCGCTAAGTTGATTGATTGATTGAGTCCTGGATTCCTCACGATATTTTCTTTATTTTGGAAGTATCCGAGTTTCTAAATTTCTGGAATGCCGCAATGTACCTCGTAAAGTTTTCATCCCAACCTCTATAAAAACACGTCAATTGCAAACTAACCTCTAAATAGCAACATTATGAATTCATACTCGAACACATAAACAAACCATTTATACCAACATACTCATACTGGATTGCACAGCTAATATATTTATGAGTATGCTAAACAAGGTATTATTGAGAACTACCATAGTAATGCGTATGTATGTATATGTGTATCGCCACTAATCTTGGTGCGATGCTGCTAATGAATATATATTGCTTCTTCAACAGAGCAGTGAAACATATCGTGCGTGGTTTATTCTAATATTTTGTATAAGAGTGTTTGAAATGGTGTATTTTGGGTGGAGAACTACGTTATATTCCGCCTTTTGAATGTCGAGGAAAATAATACATCTGGTTTTAAACTTATTTTTATTTCCCTTCTGCGATTTCTCTCCACTAGATACTTCTTGATCTTGGATCTTGAAACGATGCGACGCTTGGTTAAAATTAAGAAGTAATAGCTATACTTAGACATAGTATCAACGAATCGAGCTAAAAACTAAAAATGCCTGTCATTACTGTTGAATCCAGTCATCTCAACATCGCCGCGTGCCAGTGGCAGTGAAAGACGGTGACAGCGCGAGCGGTTCGTCTGCCGGCCGACTGCCGAGCGCGGGCCCCCGCGCCACGACAGCACGAGTGCATTGTATTAGTTAAAATCGCATATCTGTTCCGCCTGTTCCTGTTTCATGTACACAAAGTAGGTACTACTCTTTCAAACTAAGGTGCAACACCTATGCGAGAAAAGGAAAGAGCTTGTGACGATGTAACAGAGTGTCACAGTGTAACAGTTTTATGTAATACTAACTAAGGTACTGTCATAAACATAAATAGAGAAAAACTTGTGACTGTCGTGTGTAAGGGATTTTATTATTACGAGGAATAGTAGCTATTATTTAAGTTTCTCTGTTATCATCAGATACCTGTTCTATTTAGCTGTTACGATAAATACACCTCACTCTTACACGACAGTTAGCTGTTGCACGCCTCCACGCATGGCTGCGCTTGCGTCTTTTAACATTCATTTATTTTCTTTTGTACATAATATTAGGTATATTTTTAAATATAAAAAAAACATTTAAAAATATAAAAAATAGTGGTCCATAGGCATCAGGAGCAGGGTCCAAGATGTCGGTGGTCAGGGCTCCTGACAATGCGTGCCGTGTCTAGGAGTACTGCTTTCTGAATCAAGCCCTTGATCCAGCCGCGCAATGAGAGCCTCCTGAGATGTTGGTCGAGGCTCTTCGCTAATAGGACATTTACTGTAATGATTATCGGTACAATGATTGCTGAGTCCACGTCCCAAATGTCGACAACCTCGTGAGCTAAGTCAAGATACTTGATTTTCTTATCTTGCTCAGCTTTCATGAGATTCTCGTCATGAGGGACAGCGATATCAACAATCATTGCACAACGCTCTCGGCGATCTATCACCACAATGTCAGGCTTATTGGCTACAATAGTCCTGTCAGTGATGATAGATCGATCCCAATACAATGTGGCGTGACCATTCTCGAGAAGTGGGTCGGGCACATATCTGTAGTATGGTACTTCAGACTCCACAAGGTTGTACTGCAAAGCAAGTTGCTGGTGGATAATCCTAGCTACTAGATTGTGTCTGTGCAAATACTCGCCGTTAGCAAGACGAGAACAACCGGAAACGATATGTCGGATTGATTCACCGGGACGGTGGCATGCCCGTCAGATGTCAACCGTACCATCCTTGACAATGTATTTCCGATAGTTATTCGTCATGATAACTTCATCCATAATCGCACAAACAAAACCTTTGGTTTCCCCAAAGAGGTCGCCGAAACGCAGCCAGGATACAGACGCCAAAAAGTCTACATCAGGCCCATGAAGAGCCCGGAAAAAACGTCCGTGTAGCTCTTTGCTTTGCCATACTTCCTTACGATCGTTAGTATCCAGTACTGCAGGTTTGCGCCAGTTCTCTTTCGCCAAGGAGAGCGGGGTGAGGCTCTCGTCCACTGCGACCACATCTTGATGCATCTCCACTGTGGAGGGTTTTAGCATTCAAAAAGCCTCGGCCCCCACACTTCCGCGGGATGTACAGTCTCATCACTGATGACCGTGGGTGATGCATCCGTTGTGCAGTCAGCAATGTACGGACCTTCCTATCCAGGGCGTCAAGTTCCGTTTGAGTCCATTTGAGTATGCCAAAAGAGTACATCAAGACCGGCATGACCCAACCGTTGAAGGCGCGCACCTTGTTTACACCTGATAAAAGACTATTTGACACTTTATTCAGGCTGCCAAAGAAGCGCTCCTTCAACAATTGTTTCATGTCGGCAGCATTGATGCCTATTGCTTCCGACATACCCAAGTACTTGTAGGTTTCGGTTGAGGAGAGTGATCTAAGGTGTATAGAATCCGTAGGTTGGGTTCCCACGGATTCTATAATCCTTCCTCGCTTTACATGCATAACTGCACATTTGCCCACACCAAATTCCATCGTGATGGCGCTACTGAAGGTTTCTGTTACCTTCAGTAGCTCCATCAGTTGCAAGTTGTTGGGGGCAAAGAGTTTCAAGTCATCCATGTAACGGAGGTGTGATATCACCTGTCCACCTCTTCTCAACCGATAGCCCAGACCTGAATCATCCAGCAGTGTGCTTAGAGGATTCAAGGCTAAGCAAAACCAAAGCGGACTCAAACTATCGCCCTGAAATATTCCACGCTCAATCCTAATCGGTTCATCGGTCCCCTGAATCTGTCGACATGCTGGATACAGAAGGACCGTCCTCCATTGCCTCATACACGACATCAACAAGGTGCGTAGAGTTGCGTCTATTTTGTACAACTCCAGCACCCCCATGAGCCATGTTTGTGGCACCGAGTCATAGGCCTTCTTATAATCTATCCAACAAGTCGACAGATCCTTCCGGGATCTACGAACCTGTTGGCTTATGGCCATGTCTATAAGGGGCAGCTCCGTAGTACCACGGGACCCATTCTTACATCCATTCTGAGACACCGACGTAATAGCGTTGCTTTCAATATGACTTGTAATTTTTGCTCTAAGAATGGATGTAAGAACTTTATAGACCGTCGGTAAACATGTAATAGGTCTATAATTTTTAGGTTCCGCAGTACTTCCCGATTTATGGAGCAGGTGGGTAATACCTGTCGTAAAGAACTGTGGAAGCGAGCCATTCTCTAAAGATGACTGGAATTGTGAAGCTAAGCAGGCGTGTGACCTTTGTAGCCATTTAATCCAGAAATTGTGCAGTCCGTCCGGCCCTGGAGATTTCCAGTTAGGCAGCGGACGGACTGCACGGGCCACATCCAGAGGACTGATGGTAATAGCCTCCATGTCTGGTATTGAATCACACGCCCGTTCAACAACACGCATCCAATCATCTTCAATGTGACTGACGGGCACCGACCAAATGCTCCGCCAAAACGCACACATGTCATTATTATCCGGTAGATGTGCGTCAGCCACACCTTGAGTGGGAAAGGGTCGCTCCCAAGCTCTAACATAACATTCATTATTATTATTATTTTTCATTTTAAACCGACCATTTTTACCATTTGTAATTTCATATTTTCACATTATACATGTCATACAGTCCACTCATATTTTCTTTTGGTTTCACCACGATGATAGCATCGCGATCATTCCTTTAGTAGAACACGCACGAAATCTTATAAACATTTATTTCAACACTAACTTTTGCCAGCGGCTTCACCCGCGTGGAGGTCGAAAATTATCCCACGGGAACGTATTACCGGGATAAAAACTATCTTATGTGTTAATCCAGATTATAATCTATTTTTGTGCCAAATTTAATGCAAATCCGTTCAGCGGTTGTTGCGTGATTGAGCAACAAACAACCAAACTTTCACATTTATAATATTAAGTAGGATAGTAGGATGAACGTAAAAGTCATGACACATTTACCTCTTAAGTAACGCCTAAAGGTACTAATATTGGAAAAGATCTAAGTAGATAGATACGGCTGTCGATCATCATATTGCCAACGATAAAAAATAGCTATTCCTATATTGCAATAAATCATCCCTAAAGAAGAATCGCACAAAGCAACGAAATCCTTCAATCGCGCAATCACTTCACCGCAGCTCCACAAAATGCCAAATAACACCTCTAATATTAAAATACACAAATAAAAAGCCGTTCGACTTTTTAATTCCGCCAGATTCTCAAGTATTCGAGGGTCGAGTGCTAACAAAAAATTTTAATATTGACAAAACGTCTTTTATATCGCACCAATTTAGAAAAGTAATTTTTCCCTTTTGAGGAATTCCTCCTTTTGTAACGTGCCCATTGTGAGATTGGTCTTCGTTCCACCTTATATTGAATAAGTGTAGGTATTATGAGGATTTCTTCCTTGTTTACTGACAAATATTCGTATTTTTCTGATGTCATAATGGGTATTTATGTTTTCTTAGCTGTGACGTCTTTATTTTCGACTTCGCGTTGGGTATAAATTAGAATTGTATGTTTTTTTTTTGGTTTTTTCTTAAACCCCGGGGTAATATATATTTTTAGATAGCAAAGAAAACTAGAGGGGCTTGTGGCTAAATAACATTAGCTGCACGGGTCGATCGACCAGGTTAAGCTACGCTTGCCGCGGTTGGTCCGTGGATGGGTGACCATCTTTACATACCAAGACCCCTCCGTGCCTCAGAAAGCACGTTGTCATTTGTGGATCTTTGACAGTCGTTACGGATCGTCAGAAGCCCGAAAGTCTGACAATCAGTCTTACCAAGGGGTTTGGTATTACCCAGTAACTGGGTTGTGGAGGTCAGATAGGCAGTCGCTCCATGTAAAATACTGGTATTCAGCTGCATCCGGTTAGACTGGAAGCCGACCCCAACATAGTTGGGAAAAGGCTAGGCAGATGATGAGATAGCAAGGAAAACACGCTTCTAGTTTGTGCAGAATTAATTGCCTCTTCTTTTTCTTGATATTAATCTGGTTCATTGTCATTTAATGAAACCTGAGAGCAGTGGCATTACCTACAACTCGTACGTCGCAGCTGTGGTTACGAATTCTAGGTCGTAGGATCAAACCCAAACAGGTGCTTTACTTTGTGCAAAGTATTTCATCACCACCGCCCTCAAAATGGTGAAGGAAAACATCGTAAGGATATCTGAATGTCCTAGAACCAAAAATTCGAAGATATGTGACATCTATCAACCCGCACTGGGCCCGCGTGGTGGATTACTGCCCACTCCCTCTTTCCGAGAGGTTTGTGTCCCAGCAATGGAAAAAGTACAGGCTGATTCTGCTAAAATATCATTCAAACCATATAAGATACATAAATATCCAATACTGTACCCACAGTCTTCATTTTTTTTTTTCAAAATAAATTACTCAAATTAAAAACCAGTTCAACCCGAAAGTTATATATCCAGATGTTACAGTTAGCTCTTCATAAACCATTACAACGAATGGTCAAACGCGCGGCGAGCGAAGTAATCGCCGTTATTAGGGCACAGGTGGCCGATGTTACGCATCCACGAAGGATAATCCCTTTTTACGGCTCCCATGGCGAATTTAGGGTTATATAAGTTTAAACTGTAAACCAAAACGGATTAAGAACGTTTCTCTTCTAGTCTGCGCTGATCCGTTTTACTACCACTATCGGAAAAACCATAGTTTGCTATATGAAGAACTCTAACAATAGTATCACCATCAATACTTTTGCCTTTGGCCCAATTATTTAGAGTCGGTGACGTCTTTTTTTTCCATAAATTTCTATTAGCCATCATCTCAGTGTTCTCAAAATGAAAACCAAAACGGATCAAGAACTTTATATTCTACTCTGCGCCGATCCGTTTTATCATCACTATCGGAAAAACCATCGTTTCTTATTAGAAGAACTCTAACTATAGTATCACCATCATCCTATAGTCCTTGGCCCAATTATTAAGGGTCGGTGATGTCTTTTTCTTCCATACATCTCTATTAGCCATCAACTTAGTGTTCTTAAAATGAAAACCAAAACGGATTAAGAACGTTTCTCTTCCACTTTGCGCTGATCCGATTTACTATCAGTATCGGAAAAACCATAGTTTGTTACATGAAGAACTCTAACAGTAGTATCGTCATCATTCTTTTGCCCTTGGCTCAATTATTGAGGGTTGGTGATGTATTTTCTTCCATACGTCTCTATTAGCCATCATCTCAGAGTTCTTGTACTGTAAACCAAAACTGACAAAGATCGTTTCTCCTCTAGTCTATTCTGATCCGTTTTGCGATTATAGTCGGAAAATCTATGGCGCGCCGTTGCTCCTGGCTATCTTTCATTCGTATATTATTATACATTAAAAAAAATCTGTCATTACGGTTACTCAAAAGCCTGAAAGTTACCGGATTACCTAATAACTGGTTGTGGACGACAGACAAGCAATGGTTTTATGTAAAATACTACCTATATATGTATTCAGCTGCATCCGGTTAGACTGGATCGACCCTTGCAAAATTGTGGAAGAGCCAGGCAGATGATAATGAGGAGCAGTAGAAAACATTTAACAAAAAAATCTTTCGACTTTTAAAAAGTTTGAGAAACATGATTAATACCAATCAAGACACTCGCCACCGCACCCCAATATTACATAACTATTGGGTTTCACAGCGGTGCTACTTGTAAAAGACATTTTAGACAGCAGGTAATTAATTGTGTCAAATTCAGTATATTCGAAGGTAAACTGATTTTGCCGCCAGCATATTATGCAATTTGGAATGTTATGCGTTCCTTACGTGTGTTATAGTGCCCCTATTAATGCCACAAGTAATTCTATTTTGCCACTATTGAAAATAGGACGATGGGACCATGCTTAAAAAAAGTTTATTTTGGCACTATGAGCAATCGATATTGTTGTTGCGTCTTGATACAAATTACTTCAAATCTGAAGACACTGTTACATATTTATTCAAAGCCGGCTGTCACTGAAAACCAGCGCTGGGGCTCTGTCTTGCATAGGGTCGCAGCATAATGCTGAGCGATAACCGTTTTGCGTGGATGTGACGCATGATTCCCTCAAACTTTTCATATTTTTGTATTCCTGTTCTTTTTGCGTCATGTTTACCGCAAATAATCGTTTTTTTCTTTCTTTCTTTCTTCTTTCATATTATCCGTGATCAGCCCTCAAAAATCTCAGTGTCTCAGTTTTTTATAGTTATTTTAATTTCTATTAATGAAAACCTTTTCTTCAGAAAAAACGTTATATACCACATCTTGAAAAAATATGCCCTGGAATTGAAACTAAAAAGCAAATCTAAAATAAAAAAGTCATCTAAAGAAATTGGTCAGCAAACTCGTATACTTTCAATATTCCTAGTGGCATTCTCATTCTGAGAAATGTTAAAGACAATTCCTCACTTATTAATTATTTATAATATTATAAATGCGAAAGTAACTCTGTCTGTCTGTATGTGATGCTTTCACGCCTAAACTGCTGAACCGATCGTCATGGAATTTGGTAGAGATAAATCCTGGGATATGGAGAAGGACATAGGTAATTTTTTACGCAATAACTGACATACACGTGGGCGGAGCCGCTGGCAAAAGCTAGTGCTTATATAAACAAAATATATAGTGACCTTATTGGTGAAGTTTTTCAGTTAGGTGTGTAATACTGGTAATCGGCGCGACGTGCGATTATGACCAGAAGGTAAATCCTCGTGATTAAAAACGTTCAAAATATAGTCAAAGTCTCATCTTCGCGACAATCAAATGTCACAAATGTATGAAAAATCGAGTTATTTTTGAAAGATTGACACTGTGATCAGACTGTGAATGTTTTTAAAATAAGGAGAATTTCCCCTCACATGTATGAACATGCTTCAAAGAGATGTCAGCATCAACTGGTGGAGTCCGCAAGGGCCGACGCCTGCCAGGGGTGAGGGTTGTTCGAAAGAGATACCGTAGCCCCTGACACACAAGCAACTGAAGGAATACGGGTGGGTTTTAGTCAGTAAAAGTTTGACACGCCCCTACTCCACCCAGGGTGGGAAAAGTTGTTTGATGATTCCTAACCTCGAAAAAAAAAGATGTACATATGAACACAAACGATGCGAAAGGAGTATGTAAGGATCGTAGCAGAGACTGTAGTTTCTGCCTAAACCCATTGCGAAAAATGCGTGAGTTTATGTATGTATGGATGTAAACGGATAGTTTATATTCTTGAGATTTAATCTGCCTTCCACCACCCACTTCAAAGGGATCCAAATTCTTAAGTTGCATTCAACTCTAAGTCAACACCACCATTTAGTTTAATTATCTCTATAAGCAACTTCATTATCGTTTGAAGTATTCTTGTAAGGGATTTGATTGTTAATGAGGACTTGTGTTTTGAAGTACCTTTGAGAATATTGATCTTTTACTGTTTCATCTTCCTTGCTGTTAGGAGCTTATATGTTCTATGCAATGAGATGGTAATAATTTAACGGGTTATTCAGCACAAATAGCGAAAGAAAAAGAGATTTTGACTAAAATCTAACATGGTTTAATATTTAACATAGGACAATTTTGACAAACATGAAAGATGGAACAGCTTCTTTACTAGCGGAATAATGCACTAAGTAGGTATCCTATGAGCTAGATTTTTCTACTGAAAGGCAAATAAATCTCATCATTCAGAAAACAAAGGTATTTCCAATCGTTTAGTAAAATTAGGGTTTTGTTGTATAGTCAAAGTAAAAAACTAAAATAAAAAAAAACTAAAAAAAAAAACAACCGACTTCCAAAAAACACTAGAATGTGCAAAATAACTTTAATTTCGGAAGCCGGTGACTTTGGATTTGTGTTTTATTAATTTTTTGTCCCCGCCTCCCGAAATTAAAGTTATTTTTCACTTTCTAGAGTTTTTTGGTAGTCGGTTGTTTTTTTTTCAATTTTTAGTTATAGTACCTACCTACCCCACACCAATTCGAAATTTTATCATCCTTGGGGTCAAAAAAATGCATATTTATGCTATAGCAGCAATCTCGCAAATAAATGATTTACTTACTTACGAGTACTTACTCGGTTAATTTGCTGTCATTTTTCGAAGAGTTCCGTTGTCTGTCTCCGAAACGCATCATCCGATCTATATGAAATTTAAATGGAACCATTTCGAAATAAACCCCTTTTGAACAAAAAAAGAATTTTGCAAATCGGTCTAATGACGGAGTTGTGCCCGAACCTCCACCTAACTCCTAACCGTTAAAAATTGGCACCTTTGATGATTCCATCATCAGATCCTGACTTGGTGCCAATGGGACCACCTCAGGAGTATACTCTTTCAAATAAAAAAATATTTTTTAGAATCGATCCACAAATGCGGGAGAAATCGATGAACATACATAAAAAAAATACATACAGTGGAACATATGACCTCCTCCTTTTTTGAAGTCGGTTAAAAATGCAAAAATGACTAGATTTCTAGCTAGAGCAACGTTTTGGTTTAGACACGACTCTTATACGTAAGCCTGTTAAAGTCAGATCTTTAACCCACATTGGTCCCTGTTAATTTGACTGTGTATTATCCAACTACGCATTTGATTGATTCCAAATTAGCCTGTTTGATTATTATCCACTCGAATGAACTAACAACAAAGGGTAGTGTGTTACTAGCGGGTCAGGACCGGTTATCGAGGTCAATATGAGCTGTTGCTCGTAACTGACTACCTTTGCATACAAACTTCTATCCTTACTCAGAGTTGATCAAAGTTCTTTCTTAGTACACTTTCACATGTTTTAAGAAAACTTTAACACACTAACAGTAGGAATGGCTTGATTTTGACAGTTCAACAAAATAGCGTTATTTACGTACGTAACCGTCAAAATTATTGGGCCCGCGAGGGCCGATGCCTGCCAGGGGTGCGGGTTTGTTCGAAAGAGATACCACAGCCCCTGGCATACGGGCTACTGAGGGAACACGGGTGGGTTTTAGTCAGTAAAAGTCTGACACGCCCTTCTGCCCCACCCAGAGCGGGAGAAGTTATTTGATGATTTCCCAACCAAAAAAAAAAGATCTATGGAACTAGTGTCTGAAATAAATATTTTAATAAAGTTGTCATAGAAATTGATCTACGAGAGTCGCGTCGCGCTAGTCTGCACAAGCCTTAAGCACATTCACTACTCAGTTGTGACATTTAGTTTTGGTTACCCACATTTCAAACCGCAATTAGTTGAAACTGCAAATAATATCTATTTGAAACAAATGTTGACGTCACTAACCCATTAATTGGTTACAAAATGTCGATATCTAATTGAGTCACAATATTGGTTTACCGCAAGATTTTGTAATTGAATTGGATCAATTTGGATTATAATGGTCACAATAAATTGATTTTACGTTATATTATACGTAATACTAGCTTTTTCTCACGGCTTCGCCCGCGTTGCGGTCGACAATTATTGCCATGGGAACGTACTACCGGGATAAAAAGTACCTTATGTGTTAATCCAAGTTATAACAACCTTTTTGCCAAATTTTGTGGATTTCGAAAAGGAAAATTGTTTCTTTGACCTTTTGATGTGACAAATTTACCATAAAACTCAAGAACTTCCTTTAACATTAGACTTAAGTTGGCAACTAAGCGGTAATCTGGCGTCTTGTGTTGTCAATGTTGTGTTTACCTATAATTGGCATATATATTAGAATATAACCGTATGACTTGCTATTTCTATGTATATGTATGTGCTGTGGGTGAACCTTTAAGTAAATAAATAAATAAATTAACATAAGTATTTTTAGTATAATAATTATATCCAAACTACATTTTCTTTTCCCATCCACAAATTAATTATTATTACAGCACACATAAAATGTTGAAGACGTTCATCCAAAAAATAATTGTTGTCATACTTGTTCATGTATCTTTTAATTATTATGATGAGTCGGTACAAAGGGCTCTTATCTTTCATATTAAAAATGAATGGGTTTATAAAACATGTAATTTTGCTACTTTGACTTGAACTGGGTGCAGCGGGAGCAGAGAGGTCAGGGGTCAAAATGGCCTCATTTTTTATGCAATGTCATTTATAATTTGAACTCTTCAGAATTTTAATGTTGTCCTTTATAATGAATTTGGTCCTTCACTTTTACAATTTTTCTTGCTTTAAAAGTTTTTTTTTTTTTGCGTCATATTTTGTTTCCCAGATAATTGAATATGTATGCAACTGGAATTGTTTTGAGAGCATAATATTACAAGCAGTTCGGGATACGGAATTTCAGAAATGAGGAATTTAATTTCTCAGTCAAATTCTTTTATTTGAATAAATAAAGGTTTTATGATATCACAAACAGCCGTAATCAACATTTCTGACATCATGTTATAACTTCACATCATCATTTCAGCCGAAAGACGTCCACTGCGGGACATAGGCCTCCCCCAAAGGGGGGGGGGGGGGTTGCCATAATCGCCACGCTTGTCAGGCGGGTTGGCGATCACAGTATGGTGGTAAAATGCATAGAGAACGCTGCTGCCCATTCTCTAGTAGGTCCCTTAGTCGCCTCCTACGACACCCATTGGATGAAATGGGATGGTGATCTTTTACGCCCGGACACCACACGGGACTATACTATACTATGATATAACTTACCTAACTTAAATTTTCCATACTTTGTTCCCTGTTCCTCTTTAACAATTATATGCTTAGCATAACAGGCTCCTACTTGAATCACGACTCTGTCACATAGTATTTACAAACAACAAAAAAAAGTCATTATAATATAATGATTTAAAAACATGACGTGCGGAAACATAACGTGAGGTGTTATTAAAAATGACACCGAGGTTGAAGTCACAGCAAGGAGGTTCGCTTGATGCCTCATATGGTGAATAGCGTATCTTAAACAAGTGACACATTCATGAACCAGTGCGGAACCAAGCTTCAGCGTGGATAATGCAATAGTAAAACCGAGCGTTGATTGGCTAAGAGTGTATGTCACCTAGCAACACCGTAACTTTAAGCAGGAACCCCGAGGCAACGAGATAAATGCTCAAACGATATGCATCTTACGACATCATCTGCGGACAAAACAAATGAAAGAGGTTGTTTAAGGTGGGAGCGCCACGGGTAGCGCGTTTTTTTTGCAAGTCAATGTTGTACGTTGATTAAAATTGAATACCATTGAATGAATTTTTCACAAAATAGAAATGAGATTAAGTGAACTTAGAAGCTTTTAAAGCTTTTTAAAGTGTGTCCTCTCACTTAGTGGCGAACGGTCTGAGGAACTGCTAAGTCCGTGGCGAGCTGGTGCTTCCTTACCAAACCCATTCGTTCCACCTGCTGAAAATCTCACTCCTGGACATGAGTTGGCTTGGCTTTCCTGGAAGCCAAGGAGTCTTAAATAGACTCCAGACTCCGTTAGGCGAAGTATAGAAAACTTACTCAGGTGGAGATTTACAAATGACTCCGCCCTGGAGTACTATATTTACAGTGCTGTCTCACTAACAATGGGACACTTCTCCAACGTCCCCTGTTGTGTGCACGCTACTGGAGCTGATGGATGCTGCTGAAGTGCTAAGCTCGTAACTAAATTCTAAACTTTACTGAATTTAGATTGCTATCGACACCTTAAGAAGAAGAAATAAATTTAGAGGTTTAATTATAATTCTTTAAATACATACGTACATGTAAGTAGTAGTCCCGTATGTGTCGTCGGGCGTAAAGAATAGCACCGTCCCATTTCTTCACGTGGGTGTCGTAAAAGGCGACTAAGGGACTTACCAGAGAATGGGCAGCAGCGTTCTCTATGCATTTTACCACCATACTGCGATCGCCAACCCGCCTGCCAAGCGTGGCGATTATGGCAAAACCCCTCGTCCTGGGGGAGGCCTATGTCCAGCAGTGGACGTCTTTTGGCTGAAATGATGACGTGTAAGGGCGAGTCATATTTTGTTTTAAAAAATTTTTTTGACACTGACCTGCCAATTGTAAAAAAAAACGGAAGAAAACTTGAATTTCGCGCGCTAACCTGGCGCTTCCCCAATAAAGCATGACTTGCAGAGTGACGGCAACGGATGAAGACCGCACCCTAATTGCGTACCTCACGATTAATCATAATCTGTTTCGTTTTAAAACAGATTGTTAAACCATTGCTTCATATGTTCGACAAATGTGTCTGCTTAACAACGTAAATAACGCAATGAATATTGTTGAACTGTCAAAATGAAACTGAACGCAATTAGGGTGCAGTTGACGCTCGCGCATGTTGCTTGACGCAAATAGCATGGCCTGAGGCTCTGGGCCTGGTCTAAGCGAAGCACCTGTCTGTGTAACTTCGACCTCATTTCTAAATCGCTCCCGCCATTCTTCAGTCCAATACACTTACTTCTAATTTTTCATCTAATTTTTATTCATAACAAAGCCTTTTTGAAATGTCAATGTAATCAAGAAACAAATACATTTATCTTTTAATATTCCAAAGAATAAGGGATTGTTAAGTAAAATTTTGTTTCGTAAAATAGGTTTTTACTCGATAACATTGTTGTAACGCACATATTTTGTTCAAAAATTTAGATGATACCTACATCATTAAGAGAGCTTTAGTTATATTTTCTTTGATTAAGCAGATTCGTCGAAAGTTTTGTCTTGAATATTATTTATAGCAACTATGTTTTGTTAGTATATTGGCGTGTGCCAGCTGACATACGGCAAATAATGTTATTTATGTTTGTGTTTAGTAATGTTGGTTTCTTACCTACTATTGTTTAGAGTCGAGTTCTTCTAACTTAACAGACAGCTGTGCTGCTGGGGAGTCTGTTGCGCCACTTCTTCTTCCCAGCTAAAGCACTAGGAAGTGGTGAAGGGTGGACGGTTTTGGGGACTGTCTTATATAATTAAGACGTTCAAAAAGTGATGAATCTCATCCTAGTTTGAATAAATGAATTTGATTTAGTTAATTTTCCAAAAAACATATCCGAGGTACCATCAGTGTGGTTCAATAAGAGATGGTTATGGCTTGTATTGCTATTACAGCCATATGTCTTCATTTCAGCCGAAATACGTCCACTGCTGGACATAGGCCTCACCCAGGCTCCTCCACTACAACCGATCTTGTGCTTCCCACATCCAGCGGATTCCCGCGGCCTTCACAAGGTCATCGGCCCACCTTATGGGAGGCCTTCCCTCTACGTCTTTCGGTACGCGGTTGTCACTCCAGAACCTTTCGGCCCCATCGGCCATCTGATCTGCGAGCAATGTGCCCTGCCCCATTGCAACTTAAGTTTGGCAATTCTTTGGGCTATGTTAGTTGCCTTGGTTCTCCTGCGGATCTCTTCATTCCAGATTCGATCACGTAGGGAAACTCCGAGCATAGCCCTCTCCATTGCCCTTTGGGTGACTTTAAGCCTTCTGATAAGGCCCATTGTGAGCGACCACGTTTCTGTGCCATAGGTCATCACTGGCAACCTACACTGATCAAAGACTTTCGTTTTGAGACACTGCGGTGTTTGGGACGAAAAGATATTGCGAAGCCTCCGGAATGCTGCCCAGCAGACTCGGATTCGATGATTAACCTTTTTTTCGAAATTTGACCTACCTAACTGGACAGTTTGTCCTAGGTAAACGTATTTGTCCACTTTGAGTGTAGCGCCTCCGATCATCATGAAAGTGGGTGTTACATGGGCATTTGACAGACATACTCGTAGGTCCTGTCCTTCATACTAAGAAAATCATGTGTCATGAAGTACACACAGATAGTGTAGTTTGTTCTTACTTTACCGCTTCTGGTCCCGCTTGTCATTCGTAGGTCTTTGACATTCGTTACGGGCAGTCAGAAGCTTATACGTCTGACAAACACTCTTACCAATGGCTATCGTGTTACCCAGTTACTGGGTCGTGGAGGCCAGATAAGCATTCGCTCCTTGTAGAATACTGGTATTTAGCTGCAACTAAGTGGTCTTAATTTATATATTCATTTCTCATCTTGTGAAACCTCTCACAGATGTACATGTATTATGGTTATAAAGCAAATTATTGTCGAAGTAGTATAATTTAACTGTGGTTACATGGAGCCCCGATAACCGACTTCTCTTGAGCGTCATTTTACATTAATATTTTTTTAATTACCCCGAAAATCTTGTTTATGGAGATAGGCAGTCGTCCCATGCAAAATAATGATATTCAGCTGCATCCGGTTAGACTGGAAGCCGAACACTACATAGTCGATAAACGCTAGACAAATTGATTCTGACAGTTGTGTAACACGGCCAATTGACGAAGACTGACAATATGCCTAACAATTCTTTTCCCCAACTGCACAGACTAATACCTCTATCAACCCTGAAGCTCTTAAGCCCAGAGTTTTAATATTTTTAATTTCAAAAACGTCCCTAATTGCCGTGTCAGTTGTCGGCCGGGTTTGGGTAAACATCGTAAATGTCCCCCTAGAGTTGACTGGGCCCGTTTTATTTAATTAAGTGGGCACCGCAACGGTAATATTTCATTGGTGAACCAGTTTTTTCTGGAGGAGTATCCTTGTATAATATTTGTTCGGTACTCTTTCGAGGTCGTTTAATTAGTTAATGTGTGGTTTCACGCAGTTTTCTGAGCATTTGTTAAGTATAAATGTGTGTAGTTAGACATTACAGTCCAATACTAATTACTTATGACCTATATCTAGCAGTGGACGTCTTTCGTCTGAAATGATGATGACTAATTACTAATATATTAACCCCTTTATTTATAAACGTTCCTTAGAGTTAAGTAATGATTGAGTGGCCAGGACACAATGCTCGCAGAACAGATGGCTGATGGGGCCATGAACAGATGGCCGATGAGGCCATGGGAGTTTTGGAGTGGCGACCGCATACCGGAAGACATAGCGTTGGAAGGCCTCCCACAAGATGGACCGATGACCTTGTAAAGGTCGCAGGAATCCGCTGAATGCGAGAAGCGCAGAACGGGTCGCACCGGAGGAGCTTAGGGGAGGCCTATGTCCAGTAGTGGACGACTTTCAGCTGAAATGATGATGATGATGTAATGATGACGACTGTATAACCATACATTTTTGACGTTTAAAAATCTCTTAACTTAAATCTACTTTTATGAATATAACCCTAATTCTTTGACTGCCTCGTTGGTCTACTGGTCGCAAGCGTTACTGCTGAAGTGGTCTTCGAACCCAAGACCTGGTGGTCTTGACTTCGTGTCTGTAATTTCCTCTTCTGCATTTGTGTCCGGGTGGCAATAAGCTCGTGTGACAGACAAACGTCTCGACGGACATCAATTTAAAACCAGACCTACCTAGTGTAATTCATTTCAATTTTTCTAAATCTGTATAATGTCAATTGACGTTTGGACCAATATCAGGCAGGACTCGATAGACTGTGTCAGCTTTTATTTTGATTCCTAAATATTTATTAGTTTTCGTTTATTTCCATTCATTCGCAATTTACAGTGTTGTTTGAAACCCTCTTTATTCTTATTAAAAACATCGTTTTTAACATTTAATAAAGAAACGTTCAAAATGTTTTGAACACACGTTTTAATAATGCCAACCCTGGTTGCACTACCACGCACATTGATTCTACACCAATATAATTCACTATATACCATTCGTCAGATATCACACACATCACATAGAATCTACCTAATATTCTCGTACCGAAAATATCGAACAAAGGGCCAAGATGTTGACACGGGATCGTAATATCTGACGGATAAAAATGATCCTGACCTAACAGATCTAGGTGATGTTGCGTAATTTCGAGTTACCACACTTCTTCGAGTAGTCTCTCTGATTTTGGATTGTTAGATGATTTTAGCAGATTCGCTCGTAAATCAGAGATATTGTACTTGCCTTAGGTTGATTTATTGAACGAAATGATTGGATGTCTGCTAAGATCTTATTCCGTTTCTTTACTTTCATATTTAACAATGTTGAGCTTCATAATGTCTTATTCAAGCGTCCTAAATGGTGCTTATTACTCTCATTGCAGTCCAATTAGAACCTTATGGAACTGTAGAATAAGTCGTGTTTTGGGGACCGTCTTATATTGTTTTGACGTTCGAAAAGTGCTGATTCTTAACTAAATAAATATTCATTATGTTGCGCCTGCTATATTTTGTCCCTTCATCATCTTACGTTCCGTGTGGTGCTGGACGTAAAGAATAGCACCATCTCATTTCATCCCACGGGTGACATAGAAGGCGACTATGGGACTTACTAGAGAATGGGCAGCAGCGTTCTCTTTGCATTTTACCACCATACTACGATCGCCAGCTCGCCTGCCAAGCGTGGCGATCATGGAAAACCCCTCTTTTGGAGGAGGCCTATGTCCAGCAATGGACATCTTTAGGCTGAAATAATGATGATGATGATCATCCTACGTTAGTCTGGTAAAAAACGCCTCAGGGATTAAGTCCGCCTTTGTACAATATTTCAATGACTTGTACATAAAGTTGTAACAAATAAATAAAAGGCATACACAAGAGGACGCTCTTGTGCTTAATAACATTAATCTCAAAACAAATAATGGGTACGATATATACTTTTACTTACACTTTATTACCAAGACGCCATATTTCGCTGAAGTCTCTTCCAATAAGAATTACTGATGGTCCGGAAAAGTTTCGGCCGACATTCCCTTCATCTACATTTTATTAAGACGGAACTTATTTTAGAAAACTTTTCGGCATAGCAATTGAATTTTTCATTTTAAACTTGAAGGACAAGGTAAAGTTGATTTATACAGTGTGATTCTTTATAATGTGCACATATCAAAATGATATATGCTTAATTTTATGGCCAGATAAACATTTTCAATTTTTTTTTTTATATTTCTTATGGAAATTTAAAAAAAGTTGTGCTCTATTGTGACCTCAGTGTAAACAAAACGTCTCATTGAGAAATTTTACGATTATTTGTAAAAATTGATCCTACTACGTTCAAACTACGTCAATATCGTGTTTTGTACAAACCATTGTAAGGAATCGAAATGTCATTTATTCTGTATGTTCCAATAGAATTACTCATTATTATTAATACGATATTAGCAGAATTCGTGTGTGATCTAAGAGATTGACGTGGTTTCCGTTTCATGGTGAATTCGGGCCTAGGATTGACGGAAATTTTTCGGTAGCTTAGCACAATCAGCCATGTTCCCACTGCTAAGACTCTGGTCTCCTCTATGAGAGGAAGTGGACCGTAATCCACCACACGGATCCAATGTGGGTTGGTAGATGTCACATGTATTGTGTTCGAATTTTATTTCTAGGACATGCCTGTTTCCTCAAGATGTTTTGCTACACCGTTTTGAGAGCAGTGGTGATGAAATAATTTACACAAAGTATAGTTCTTGCCTAGGTTCGAACGTACAATCTACAGTTTGTAATTCGCTACCGTTACCACTGGGTCACCACAGACTGCTCTAATCGGTAGCGTTCGGTAATTAATATCAATCAAATATGTTTTTGGTAGAGATGGGCTAACTATGACTTTGACGGACTAGCCGACTAGTCGGCTGCAAAATGGCTGATTAGTTGGCCGACTCGCCGGCCAAGCCGATCATTTCTAGATAAGATAAGACAATTAATTTGCTTAAAACATGGTATACCTACGTAGGTGTTGTGCTTTCGGTTAAGTTCGGGTAACATCGGCAATGTTCAAAATGGCATACCTACTTATTGCCAATTGTTTGCTATAGAGTTTCTTCTTTTTTGTTAGAAGTGTTAATTAATTTTTCTTTAGGTATTTAATTTCTGAATCAAAGTCTAATTAATTAATGGACCAAACGAAGGGTTCCTTTCCTTCCTGTCCTATTCTAGATTGACTGAAAGTAAACTATAAAACTAATACTATAACAGACAGCTGTGCTACTGGGGAGTTTGTTGCGCCACTTCTTCTTCCCAGCTAAAGCACTAGGAAGTGGTGAAGGGCGGGCGTTTTTTGGGGGACTGTCTTTTGTAATTTTTGACATTCAAAAACTGCTGACACCAGCCTAGTTTGAATAAATGACTTTTGATTGATTTTGATTTTAATTCTACAATAAAAAACAATAGCAATAAAGATTTCAATTTAATTTCAATCACCGTCTTTTAAATTTTTAAGCATATTAATACAAGTAAAAAATTGGCCGACTAGTCGGTGCATCACTAGTTTCTGACTACATACACAATACATTTTTGGTCCATGAGGCCATGATGCTACTCACAAAAGTAACGTGTTTACAACTGCAAATTACCAACGAGTTGCCAGAATGTCACTGCGGTCGCATTTCCATGGTGCTCCGTATACGACGTGAGTAAGGCACTAACGCGTTATTCACTAGTTTGCGATTTGTTGGGTCGTGGACTAAGTATTGCTTAAAATATATATCATATAAATAAAATATAATAAATAAAATACAAGTTTGAGCCACGGATTCAGATAAACAAGAAGAAAAAGAAAGAAAAAAAAAAGAACATAGGCAGTCATGAAGACTGCCAAAAGTCTTAAGACAGATAAACCGTTAACATTAGCATGTTAGTGATGCGAACCCTTCAAATTTTCCCGTACCAAAAATCGCTCCAAACACCTGAAGAAGTTTCCACTTTAAAACCAGGAAGTTTGAACAAAATTAAGGCTAAAACAAGACTTAAACCTAAATTCATACCTGTCGAAAGTCACAAAACTCAAACTTAATCCACCCATTGAAACACCAACAATTTTAATTAAGTACATTTCCTCAGTAATAAATTATAGATCGAGCCGTATAATTTGGTCTGAGTATGTAATCCAGCCTAGCTTTATGAATATGTAAATACTGTAATTAAGAACGAAATTCGTTTCCCATCGGTCCCACCACGATTAACTTTTGGGTAAGTTTCTTTCGGTGAATTATTTGCTCGGAAATTATTTCTGTAAGGGACATTTAATTGCCTACTTTATAAATTAATTCTTAGGAAGCATCGGAGGTTCGGTTTCGAGTTTGACCGAGTGTCAAGCAGTCAACATATTTCACATAATGGATTTTGCCCGTCTTGTGCCAGAAATGAAGCGGTTTAATTCCATGCCACATTTTCATTATATGTGGCGGAGGAGGGTGTATCATTCGTTATTAGCACTCATCGTTGGTCCTCTTAACTGTGAGCGTTGGTGGGTTGTGTTGGAAGAAGCGATCTGCATTTTGACTCTGTAACCATCTCACCGCGTGAAGTGAGCGTAGAGTGAGCTGTCAGTGTCATCCCACTGATGCTCACTTCATGCAGTGAGATCGTTACAGAATAGCAACGCAGATTCGTATGCGCAATCAAATTGTTATTCCAATCCAACAGTTACTACACAGTAGATCGGTAGGCTCAAATAGCTATGTAGGTACTTATTGCAGAATGTGCGATGGTTCAGTGATGTCCGCACGCACCGACCGCCTACAGAAACGTCACTCAAGAACTCAACACTCGAGCGACGGCACGCACCCCACCAACTCCATCGAGCGCCACAAGATGGCGCTGGCGTGCCGGATACGACTCGATTGCGACATAATTATGTTTTGAAGAATCTGAATGTAAAAATAGTTTGTTGCCGAAGGTCGTTGAAGTTATTAGTGTGGTTTGCATTACGGTTGACCATTAGGTGTTTGACTTCAGATTTGGGGTTTCGAAGCCATTATGGCTCGCGTGGAGAACCTCTAGATGAATCTAACATTGTAGTGTAGCATGATATCACTGCAGAAACTTTATGAAAGAACTATTGAGAGCTAAGCTGTCAAATGGAAGATGTCACCAGCTAAATGTAGCTTTACATTATTAAAAAAATTATGGGACTAGAATTATTACAATATATTTTACACCAAGCAGTCTGTTTTGCTGGTTGGCATTAATCAGAGGGGCAATTCTGCTAATTTTAAGAACGTTCACAGTCTGATCTCAGTGTCAATCTGTCAAAAAATCCTCGATTTTCCATACATTTCTGACAAATGTTTGAAATTCGATTGTCGCTGAGATGACACTGCGAACGTTTTTAATTACGAGAATTGGCCTTCAGGTGTCATTACCAACTAAATGAAAACAGCAGAGAAGAATAAGGACATTCATATGGTGCATAAAAACGTCAATAATGAGTGTTCATTTCTGTTACGTGGATTTTTAAATTTTCCTCAGAAAGTTTTTATATTTTCTAAACTTACAACAGTAGTAGGTATGTACTTACTTTTCTTCTCCATTTTTCTCTATTATCTTCAAACTTTCTAGTAGCTTCTAACTCTTCACATGCAGTTTTTGCGTCACCCTAATCTTGCTTACATTTTGCTCAGAGAACTCTGTACATGAAAATTTCATAACATTGTAAGACATTCTACTAGTAAGACTGACGTAATACTTTGTATAAAGTAAAGTTTGTGAAAAAACTAATAAGACAACGTTTGCTGCACAAAATGTAAGAAGCTTTGTTGCACGAAATAAAGTTTTTTACTATGGAATCCTTTAAATTAAAATATTCGGTCTCTGGCGTGTGGCTCAAAACATTCATTTTGAAGTCTTTTAGTATTTCTTCATGTTTTACCGCTTTGAAGGTATTCCATTGTATTAAGCAAGGAAAATGTGTCTGTTTATTAAAAATATTATGAGGTGAATGAACTTTTAGGTAGATGAAATAAACTGATTTGCTGTGTTGCATCTTAAAAAGGTTCTATCCATTCCATAGATTATATCTGTTTCATAAATTAAATCTTCTATATTTTTGATTGACGGAAGGTACTTAGGTCTTGTACTTAGAAACACTTAATAATTTAATAAAATGTTGTCCTTATTTTCAAAGGAATTAAAGCAATACAATGGAATCTTATTCGGAATTTAATTATATCACCAAGCACTATCTGGTGAATTCTCCGAATCTATATCGTTAAAATTAAAAAATTATAATAACCTTTTGCGCCTGACAGATTTCCTGTCGCAAAATTAATGTTAAAAGAGAGTTTAAAAACCCGTAGGCGCCAACTACATTTTTAATTAAAAGCGGTAATGAGTGAGCGAGTTCAATGGCATTTTGCAATAAACAGAACGGGGATGATAACCGGAGCTTTAGTGGCAATATAATGTTCATATTTCATTAACTTTTATCAGCAAGCAGCGGCCGTGTCAAGGAACAAAAGAATGTAGTGTAAAATATAAGCGGTTCGTATAAAATTTGCTTTGCATCAAACGAATTTGCCTTGTTCTCATGGGGTCGCAAGTTGGAATGATTTTCCCAATATAATTCCGGAAAATATATCTGTGCCCGTTTGATGACAATACGCGGGGACAATAGGCAATGTGGGACTTAACTGGAAAAAAAATGTTCAAACTTTGATTTCGAAAGTCCGTCTTTGGTTTTGTATTTTCAGGTTTTGCCCCCGAGTATCAAAATTAAAGTAATTTTTCATATTTTAGTTGCTACCACAACTGTTAAGGAATTGTGTTAAGAATAGGTAAACGAGTCATTATTTGTTGTTAGTTATCGATGAGTTCCATTGACTGTCTTAGAAGATCTTCAATAGATCCTAATATATTAAATACCTTCCCTAAAAATATGCATTATTTTATATAACGAAAACACCAAAGAGTTTTTAAGCAAATCGCGGACATACATACCTACACACGCTATAAACACAGAACATGCGTTTTCTGAAGTCGGTTAAAAATAGTTTATTATTCACGTCGGAATACTCTTTCTAAAAGTACAATACACATGTTATGTTAAAGTCTTTTGCACCATATAGCACATCACAAGTAAAAAATAAAGCGGTGTGCATTACCAAGTTCAGTAACATCAAACGAAATATTTAAACAAAGGTTACCTAAACGCCTGTCTCGTGTTACTGTGGTTGAACTAAAGGATCAACGATCAGTGTGAATACATAAAGCCGGCTTTAATCATTCAAGTACTGATTAATTATGTACTTACAACTTGTCAGGCAATAGGGTATTTTCCGATTTCATAAAAACTATTTTAATTTGAAGATTAACACGACACATTTAACAGAAAAATAAAAATAAATTTATTAATACACATTTTCTCTATTAAAACCGATTAAAATCAAATTTAGTTATCGTTGTTTTGAATTTACCGCCAAAACGCTCCTTACGATGACTTTTTATCATGTGACATGTGACGTCAACTTTGTGTAAACGGCACCGGTACAAATACTTAGTTTGGCGCCGTTTTAGAAGTATTTGTGCACAGAGGCACCGCACACCAGTAATATCACTTTATATCCATTAAAAATCTTGTTAGTTATAAACTCGACATTCACTTATTTACTTACTAACTACTTTAGTTTACACAAAGTTGACGCCACGTGATAAAAGTCATCGTAAGAAGCGTTTTGGCGGTAAATTCAAAACAACGAAAAATAAATTTGGTTTAAATCGTTTTTAATTGAGAAAATGTATAGAATTCAATTTATTTTTATTTTTCTGTTAAATATCTCGTTCCAATCTTCAAATTAGAATAGTTTTTGAAAAATTGGAAAATACCCTATTGGACTTAGCCCGCCATACTCTTGTAGAATACCGCTTGTTTTCACGGAGACTGACTATGTTTAAGGTTATCTTGTACTAGTTGTTGGCCACGGTTTTACTCTGTATTTTAGATGGAGCTTTTGCCCGCGGTTTCGCCCGAATGTAGGTCGGAATTTTATAAATGATCCGTTCGTTTACCATTAATTAAATTGTATTAGTAAACTTCCCTCGGTTTCTTATTCAATTTCGACTACTTCCGACGATTCTAGTTACTTATCTCTTTCTGCAGGGCTATTGTGTATCTCTGGTGACAGTTTATAATGATGATCACTTGGCAAAGTATCTATTAACTGTCAAACCGTTAGTTTCGTATTCGCTATCTTCAGTGACTAACTTAGGATGACGTCATAGGCACTCAGTATCGTTGATAGTCACCGTACCCTGATTTTGACAGATGTTTTTGTATCGATAAATAAAAGGTGGCGATTGTCTAAGCACAGTGTGGATATCAAATTGATAATCATTTAGTTTGTTGTACCTTTCGTGAAAGAGGCTACTCAAAGGTAGTGTTTTAGAAGTCTTAGTGATTTTTACCGAAACCATAAACATTACGTCCTTTGGTGACTGTAAATATGACAGACTTATTCCTCTTAAAAATATTAATTACACGTAGTAGTTGGTTTGTTTCTGTGGAGTTATTTCCCACCTATACCTAGTTGTAGTCTTCTTATAACTCTTGGTTTACGCGACACAAACCAGTAAAGCTCCCTACGCATATTGATTTCCGACATATTCAACAATCATCGTCATATTTCAGCCATAACTTTTTTACACAAACCATACTGAATCATACACTGGAACCTTCCTCATGAATAGTCATATTTATTTGTTCAATACCTTAAACCTATTTACAATTCTTGCACCTTAAATTAGATCTAATAATTAATGTGCAAGATACAAAACATGTGCGACTGGAGTTTAGGAGATCTCCTGTGCTATAAGCACCAGTTACTTCCGTCACCATCGTGATCGAACTGCCGTTACAAGTACGGTGCGGTGCAAAAGTAAGTATTACTATAAGTTTTTTATTTTTTTTTGGGTGGGAAATCATCAAATAACTTCTCCCGCTCTGGGTGGATCAGGAGGGCGTGTCAGACTTTTACTGACTAAAACCCACCCGTGTTCCTTCAGTAGCCCGTATGCCAGGGGCTGTGGTATCTCTTTCGAACAACCCGCACCCCTGGCAGGCATCGGCCCTTGCGGGCCCCATCATTTTTTGTGCTGACATCTCTTTGAGGCGCGCGTGGAATACATCGCGCCGTCGACTTGGGCTTGGTCCTTACCGGACAGCGAGCTATCCATTACTCGCCGTCCGCAAGCTCATGCCTACGGTGGCCGGAAATCGGCCTGGGATTCCCGACGACCCGACGCCCAGGGCGTCTCCGTATCCTGCGGCGGCTAGGGTCGCGAGGGCGCATTTGCTGCCTCTCTCATAAGTAAGCATTACAATATTACTAATTAATTACTACCGTGTGTGTGTGTGTGTGTGCATCTGTGAATCAATGTATTTATGTGTGAGTGATTGCGGTGTGAGGTGTGGTGTGTTTGTGTGTATGTCTATGTAGATATGTGTTTGCGCGTTTGAATGGGTATGAGTAGCTTTATTCTACTTTATTTTAAAGCTTTTAGATTTTTTTCAACATTTTCATAATTTTGAGAGCGAAAGAAGTCATCTATAGTAATTTTTATTTTATTTATTGGTAAATTAAGTAACTGTGTATTTTCACTTATTTTATTATAAGGTATGGACCCATGTAGCACGAATCATTCCGTACATTGGTGAATACCGTATGGAAATCCGTTCGGTAATTTTTTAGTTTATTACGATGATCATGACAAACCGACGCGCTGCGGGGACTTTGTTTAATAAAAATGTACCTACTTATATTTTTAATCCAGGCATACTTGCGGGCCAAATTCCATGCAAATTCGTCCAGCCATTAATGTGTGATTTAGTAACAAACATTTTGCTATTAAAAGCTCAATCTAATTCACTTTTAATGTACCAGAAAATAATGTTTCACTTTTCTTACAATTTCTTCCTTTACCGGGCATCACTGCCCGGTAAAGGAAGAAATTCGAATATTAACTTCGAATGTCTTATTGATCGTTACGAGGTTTTAAACACGCAATCTGGTGGTTAAGATCCATCCATTTGCGTCAAATATTTGTTCAACTTAAAATCTCAACGACCTTTCGATATAGTGGCCTTATTGGTGATGTTCTTTAGAAAGGTCCAATGCGCAGTACTTTGCCACCGTGAAGTACTACGCATTGGTACGCATTGGTGGTGACCACCATAGCTATCCACAACCATTCGATACGCTTCCGTACCCAATCGTGCAACAATGTTAACGTAGGACTTCTTTAAACGCTGTTCTTGATCAACTTAAAATCTCAATTGACCTTTTGAAATAGTGACCTTTTTGGTGCTGTTCTTCAGAGAGGTCCGGTGCATCGTACTCCGCAACAACCTGCATAGCAATTTACAACCATTTTTCTTTTTTATCTTTGTTTACAATGCGTATGACAGTCCCATCGTACCCTAAATACAAATACAATGCTTCTCATTACATTTGTGCCATGAACCTGAACAGACACATTCCATGTAATAAGTTTGCGTTCATGATGAGAAAGACTAACTCGCCTAATTGTGTGGAGTGTGGACTTGTGGAAAACTTACTTCACTCATTGATGGATTGTGTTCGGTATGAGTCTCGGAGAAATGATCTGTTTGGGACCTTGAGGTTGAACCGACTTGATATAGGCACATTTCATAAAATTCTGTACCAACCATTTCATATGCTTCCGTACTAAATCTAACAACAATCAATGTTATCGTAGAGTTCTTAAAGCGCTGTCCACAAATCCAAAACTCTAAAATGTTACCAATTCAAATAGATGTTGATAATCTTACGACAACTATTTTTTGTGGGGATCAAAGGAAATCAGGATATCAAAATGTGTCTTAAAGCGCTGTCTACAAATCC
Source organism: Polymixis flavicincta (assembly GCA_949987655.1). Taxonomy (NCBI): domain Eukaryota; kingdom Metazoa; phylum Arthropoda; class Insecta; order Lepidoptera; family Noctuidae; genus Polymixis; species Polymixis flavicincta. The sequence goes on along the minus strand of OX465195.1, from coordinate 9,609,776 downwards.
AAAACTTTTTTTTTTTTTTTTAAACGTTGCCCCACACTAGGAATTTCTCCTGTATTGTGGGTGCGTTTACAAACATTTAAAACTCACATACACAAACGGCCAGACCCGGAACAACTACTTGTAGGCCATACAAATGTTTATTCCGTGCGGGAATCGAACCCGCGACACGCAGCGCAGCAGTCAATCGCTTAACCACTACGCCAACCGTGCCGACGACAAAACTCGAAAATTTATCCAAATTAAATCAAATAGATGATGATAATCTTCCGACAGCTATTTTTTGTGGGGATCAAAGGAAATCAGGATATCAAAATGTGTCTTAAAGCGCTGTCCACAAATCCAAAACTCGAAAATTTACCCAAATTAAATCAAATAGATGATGATAATCTTCCGACAGCTATTTTCTGTGGGGATCAAAGGAAATCAGGATATCAAAATGTGTCTTAAAGCGCTGTCCACAAATCCAAAACTCGAAAATTTAGCCAAATTAAATCAAATAGATGATGATAATCTTCCGACAGCTATTTTCTGTGGGATCAAAGGAAATCAGGATATCAAAATGTGTCTTAAAGCGCTATCCACAAATCCAAAACTCGAACATTTTACCAATTTAAATCAAATAGATGATGATAATCTTCCGACAGCTATTTTCTGTGGGGATCCATGGAAACCAGGATATCAAAATGTGTCGATTTGATACGATAGCCTGTAGAATAGCATAATCAGCCTATAATGTTCCTACTGTTGAGACACAAGCCTCCTCTCGGTGAGAGGGAATGAGCCACAATCCATAACGCGAGCCCGGTGGGGGTTGATAGATGTCACATGTCTTCGACTTTTTGATTGTAGGACATGCCGGTTTCCTCACGATGTTTTCCTTCGCCGTTTTGAGAACAGTGGTGATGAAATAATTTACACAAAGTATCTGGGTTGTCCCATTTCGGAGAGATAAAAAGTACACTATTTGTTTATCCAGATAATGAACTACCTGTGTGCCAAATTTCATCCAAATCTGCTTAGCCATTTGTGATTGAGTAACAAACATCCAAACATCTAAATATACAAACATCTAAACATACAAACTTTCACATTCACAATATTAGTAGGATTTATAATATATTTAGTCTTTAGAATCAGATTTTTACTCAAAGGTCCAATTTTTTACAAGTCCCCTAATCACCTTTTTCCTTGTTCTTTCCTCCTTCTTATTACCCTAATTTTTCCAACCCCTCTTTCTGGCAATTAACAGAAACAAAGGGAAATTTAACGCTAAATCATGGAGCAGTTAATTACTCGTCAGCGGCTAACCGATCATAATCAAACCTCAGGAGATAGCTGTCCGGTTGGTCCGCTGAAATGTCAATTAATTATAGTATAAATAGGTTATAATACCTTGTAACCCAGTATTGGTTCCGTAACAAAGTTCTGTGAACATTGAAGTTGAATTGAAGGAAGTGGTAAGGTCTGTTTTTGGTTTATTTTTGTGAAGTTTATGGAGCAATAGCAAAAATAAAACTAAGAACACAAACAAAAACACAAACAATAGCAAAACAATACCAAGATTCTCCATGAACATTAAAGTATCGATTATACAGGATACATTTTTACGCAGCAGCGCAGAATTTTTTCGTCGGTAATACAAAAAAAAATCAGCTGTTCCATACATTTTGACCGCGTAGGTATTGCACTTTTCTATGAAACAGCTGTTTTTTTTTTTGTAACCGACGAAAAATTTCTAAGCTACAGATTACAGTTTGCGCACTGGATAAAAACTTGTCCTGTAGGGATTACAAGAATATTCTTGTAATTCTTAAAATCGGTACTTTAATGTTATAAATGCGAGAGCAACTGTGTCTGTCTGTTTGCCTTTAGTTTTTCACACCTTTCCGGCTGAACGGATTTGGATGAAATTTGCACAGGTATAAACCTGGTAATTGTGTAACATTCAAAATGGCAATGGCGTTCATTCTGAAAATTTAATAACATAAATTTTGTTATAATTTACGTTGTAGAGCAGACAAATTTTTCGAACTTAAGAATTAAAAGTTTTAAATATATCCTTCAAAATGATGGAATGGAATACGTTTTATTCCCCTGTTGAATTGACATCGCCATCCTCTTAATGACAATTGAGTTAGGAATATCGAAAGTTGTTATATTGTTGATCTCTTCATCATCATCATCATTTCAGCCCAAAGACGTCCACTGCTGGACATAGGCCTCCCCCAAGCTCCGCCACTTCGACCGGTTTTGTGGCCATTGTCGGCCATCTGTACTGCGAGCAATATGTCCTGCCCACTGCCACTTAAGTTTGGCAATTCTTCGGGCTATGTCGGTTACTTTGTTTCTCCTGCGGATCTCTTCATTCCTGATTCGATCACGCAGGGAAACTCCAAACATAGCCCTCTCCATCGCCCTTTGGGTGACTTTAAGCCTTTTTATGAGGCCCATTGTTGATCTCTTGGTAAGCGGTATTATTCAAGTATACAACTACTACCAAGCATTAGCCATGCATAGATAAAATCGTTTTATTTTTTTATTTATAAAATAGCCAGTCGTTTCCACAAACTGTTAAAATCCATTTGTTTTTTCTAATTCAATTTATTAATGTATCATCAGATTATAATAATCATTTCTTTTTTTTTTTTACCGTCATCCCCTTTTTTTGTAAACAGAAGTTAAGAGTTCAAGCTGAAAACCAGCGCTTAGCAACCCGCTAAGGACCGCGGGGGGCTTAAGCATAATGCTGACGCTTAAACCTTTTGCTTCCGGTATTATACTCGTAATTTTGTGTATATCTGTACCTACGACAACTAGCTGTAATAATGGAGACAGTAAACTTTATTATATTCTATTCATCAATATTCTGTTATATACATTTTGAAATTAAGTGGTCTTCCACATCCAAAAAAAGAGACCACACCCTCAGCTACTACAATGAAAAGATGCTGCCTTTAACTTGAACAGATTTAACGTTCACAAAATATTACATTAAAGTGGATTTATAGAACCATTAACGAAGGCTTACATAGATAAGAAAAAGATTGAGAAGACCGCGTTGTCTTCGTATCCACTTACGAAATTATATCTCTCGTTATTTATGATCTGCTAAAGCTATTGTATAATCTGTAATAATATTGTCGTGGTAAATATTTTGTTCAAGTGACTATTAAAGTGAAGATAAAATTATTGTTTAGATATATATAGTTAACTAGCTTGAGCACGCGGCTCCGCCCGTGTGACATCCACTTTATCGCATTGAAAAGTAGCCAATGTCCTTTTCCATATCCCAGGCTATATTTCTGCCGAATTTCATGATGATCGGTTCAGCGGTTTAGTCGTGAAAGCATAACAGGTTACTTTCGCATTTATAATATAGGTAAAGGAGGTATTAGTAGGGATTTAGCCTATTTCCATCTTGTTCTCTCTAATGGACAATGAAAGGGACGAACATAATATTCATCATCATCATAATTTCAGCCGGAAGACGTCCACAGCTGGACATAGGCCTCCCCCAGTTTGGGGGGCTTGCCATAATCGCCACGCTTGGCAGGCGGGTTGGCGATCGCAGTATGGTGGTAAAATACATAGAGAACGCTGCTGCCCATTCTCTAGTAAGTTCCTTAGTCGCCTCCTACGACACCCACGGGAAGAGATGGGATGATGCTATTCTTTACGTCCGGCACCACACGGTACCGGACGTATTTTAACATAATATTAAACGCTGACATTTCAGTATTGTCCTAAAACGTCTTTTTAATCATTACAGCCCGTTCACAGTTATTTTATCTCAGACAGTTGTAACAGCAACGACCCAAAAGTCACCTTATCACAACGAATTTAAAGATCACTTTGATTTGATAGTGACGCAAAATGAAGGTTAAATAACAGTGAATGGACTTTACCTATACTTATTTGATAGTTGTCAGAACGCATAGACTGAAACCACGGCGAAGTGCCAGGTATAAACAAATTTGGCCTTTCTAACTTGGTTGTGCTGTCAGTAAGTGATGTCAATTTTCTTATTTTGATGTAGTTCGTGAATAATGTGATAGCGCTATATGTATTTAGATCACCAACTATTAATTGAAACTACTTTGTACTTTTAACAAAAAAGTCCCCCATAGTCTATAATAATACACTGGTGGGAACGCTGCTCTTGTTTATGTTCCCATGCTGATTTTTGACCCTATCTTATGGATATTTACGTCCGGCTCGGGATAAGGCAGCGCAAGCACCTCGTCTGCTGGAGGCCACCATGCCGCCCCGCTGATGTCACTCTTTATTTTGTTAGGAGAGCGTGGCAATCGCCAACAAATGGAATCACCGCCTACCTATAGGTACTGGTTCACTTTATTAAGGCTATTTCGAGTGCTCTAATGTTCGTTTATGACACGTCTATTTATAATATGTCAGTGCATCTATCTACCTATCTAACTTGTATACTTACACTAATTACCTACGTCTTAAGACATCAGTTTGATAGTATCGCAAGGGAGCCAGGCTGCACAAGGATTACGCTTTAAGACCATAAGTTTGACATTTTTCAAACACACCCACAATTCTAGCCATTAAAAGGCTTCTTTAAACAGGCGCGACACGACACTTGAAGAACAATTTCTATGAATTTTTCATAGAAATTGTTCTACGTGAGCCGCGTCGCACCTGTTTGCTGTAGCCTTTACGCTCTAAGCTTAACAAGAAATACCAAAACCTTTCAACGTAACACTTCTAGTGCTAAAGTATCGTTGTGATACGTATAATTCCAAATCTAACATGCACTAATGAGATGGTTAACCGAGCATTAATTGCTGTAGCCTGACCGTTCGGATTGTCATGATAAATTACACCAACTAATGAATTTGGACGCCGCCGGTCTGGTTGGCTTGTATCATTTTTATTGAGTGATGAAGACTAGATGAGTTAAGAGGAATAAATCTTGTTTCTTTGCCGAAGATTGAGATCACGATTCGTAGATCTTTGACAGTCGTTACGGGTCGTCAGAAACTAGAAAGTTTGACAAACAGTCTAACCAAAGTGTATCGTACGTTTGGCATAATCTAACCAGGGGATCCTTTGCTTGAAGAACTGAAAACGAACATAGCATTAAGAAGAAAGAGTTTTTTTACACAACATTACATCACGCTGTGTTTTCCCGAAGGTTTGAAAATAGGTTGTACCTATAGTACCTACACCCACATTTCGCCAGTTATGATTAAGAGCGTTTATTCTGAAGGTTGGCAACGTCGCAAATAGCTGTCAAATATTTCACCGTTTTGATTAATTTAGCAATATTACTGTACGGAAATATGAAATATTGCCAACTAATAATACATACTGTAATATTACCAAATTAATAAAAACAGGTAAATATCTGACAGCTATTTGCGACGTTGCCAACTTTCAGAATAAACGCTCTTAAGTAATAGGTGAAGAGCCTATTGCCATCAACCTAGCACAAATCCAGACCCCGGACTGGTACTGACAAATTCCAGATAGAAAAACCCAATTACACTTTGCCCGACCTGAGAATCGAACCCAGGACCTCATTGGTCATCAGTAGCTCTTACAATTACTGGACCAACGAGGCAGGTTTTTATTATAATATGATCTAAAACTTAAAACCGTCACTAAATTCACTGGCTCAAACTTTCAACAAGTTATTTATAATTATAATTTCAAAATTCAACAATAGTATATTTCATTACAAGTGCGGAAAGGCTGTCATTGCAAAGAGTTCCGACAAATGTCTACCCGAGCCGAGGCGCAGCCGAAGGCGAGGGTTGACAGTCGGAACAAGTTGCAATGACGGTTCCGCACGTGTACTGAACGACTATTTTTAATACAGTTGCGAAAAAATGAAGCAATTTAATAAAATCACAATAAACTCAACTAACTAATCATTTATTTCCTATAAAAGTTATAGTACACATTTACATTGAAATTGGTACAGTTTTTTATACTAACTGGGGAAGTTTTAGGTTGCATATTTACTGATTGAGACAAAATATTATTAATTTCGTATGATTGTTCATGTATATTTGTCATACAATAGCGTTTGCTAGTTGATGGAATTGGATCTGATGAATTATCATTATCAACGAAGGTAGATGGACGAACTACGGCTAAATAACGATCATCGGGAGCTTCGTTCAATCACTTCATTGGATGTTAATATTTTCGACTTTTTACTTGTAAAACCGTCTGATTGTCGTTTTAAGAAAGCATTTAATTTTGGGTATTCACTTATATCCACGTTATTCCTTATTTTCAGCATACTTTTTATCATCGAAAACCTCGACCATAACGTAGACGGTTTTAATTTTGCTGAGAGTTCGGAGAAGTATGCCAACATAACATTTTCTGAATAACTATTTGCTTTTTTCTCTTCTCTCCACGCAATAAATTCGTCGTATGTAGATACTCGTATGTAACGACTTTTTGACTTTTCCGGTAAAATGTTCTCCGAAGCATTTTGTGCCATTATACTGAGTTCCGGTGGTGTTAATTCAAAAAAAAATTGGGTCGAAATTACTCATTTTGTGCAACAAACAACTAAACTCGCAAAGAAAATTTCTGGAAAATGGCGCCAACCGTAGAATATAGGTAAAACAGAGTTTTTTTTTCTTCAGCCATTTTGGTAGGCAAAGGGAACTATGCCCATACAGCTTAGTCTTCAGTAGATTTTTTTTTTTAATATGAAATGAAAATGAAATTTAATGAGATGAAATTAAATGAAACCTAACCTAACTCATTCAATTAAATCATTAAATCTGATATTGAAATAAAATAGTAGCTGTTCGGGCGCCGTCGACTTTCTTCGTCAGGCGTCGGGTGGCTGCGTGGACGACGGCGCGGGCGGCTGCGAAACTTCAGTAGCAAGAGCAACCGACGACACACGCGTACCTTAGTTCATAGAGCTGTACATTAATCTTGGATATATATACCTCAGTTTATACAGTCCACTGCTTTTATTTAAAGTCCATTATAAGACCCTTACATTTTGGTCCATCGAGCCTCTTCTACGTCGCGTTTTGAAACATACAAAACGGTCGACGACTGGCCGTACAGTTGAAGAACTTCGCCATTATATCGTCGGTTAAAAAGCGCCGTGTCATTGTTCGTAACGGAATTTTTTGAAGTCAACGGACAATCAGAACAAAAAGAAGAACTTCGAACATCTTTCTGAAGTCTTTGGTAACGACTGTGGTGCAAGAACGACTGCCCTGATCGAATTGCGCCGAGTCACCGCTTCGTGGAAGTCAAATAAGTTCATCGTGTGGATAAGGATAAGGATATTTTGTGAGTTTGTTCCAATTACTTCCCTTCTATTTCCTATCCAAACGTTCTTAACGATTACCGTGTTAAATTTATCAGTAGATTATTTGTTTCCTTGTTTTTTATTTCGCTTCATTAGTGTTACTGTCATTGCCATCATATGTTTCACTCTTCTATCGCATTCTCGCGTACATTTTCTGTTGCATTCACGCATTGCTTATCTATCGCTTGCCGTTAACCGTTATAATTTGTAACGGTCGCATCAGCTGACTGTTCCGTGCGTCGATGTCACTGCGTCAAGGTCACGCGTCTATTCATACTTAACGTAATTTTCTTTGTTTAAAAAGTAATCCTTGTCAAGTGTTTATCGCTTCGCTCAGTTTTTAATATCTACATATTACGACACTTTGTTCATTATGGCCGAAGATTTACTTATTAGGAAACGCAGTGCTATGAAAGCTAAGCTAACAAACTTCGGTAATTATATTACTGTGTTGCTTAGTTGTGAGGCTATTTCCGATTTACAGCGTATCGAGTTGGAGGGACGTTTAAGTAAATTTGATGCTATATACGATGAATTTGACGATTTACAGTTGCAAATCGAGGTGCAGTCGGACAAGCCAGACGAGGCATATGCAGAGCGATCCAAGTTTGAGGAGCGGTACCATGCACTGGCAGCGCAGGCGCGTAGTCTGTTGGCTGGCGCCACCACTGGCGTTGGTGAGAATGGATCTGTAGCGGGCTCGGCAGGCAAACAATCAGGTGAATCGTTCCAACGTAATTTTATACGCTTACCCAAGATTAATTTGCCTATTTTTGACGGTGGTTATCAGTGCTGGCTTGAGTTTAGAGATACTTTTATGTCACTAATCCATAACAGTAGTTGCATAGATGAAATTAGCAAGTTCCACTACCTCCGTGCATCGCTAAAAGGCGATGCAGTGGAAATAATTAAAAATATTGATTTCAAGAGTGAGCATTATGATATGGCGTGGAAGTTGCTATGTAACCGTTATGATAATAGTAGACTTTTAGTTAATAATCACGTGCAGGCATTGTTCAATGTTGAGCACATTTCGAGGGAGTCGTGTACCTTTTTGCGGCGTTTAGTTGACGTCATAAACAAAAATATCAGAGCCCTAAAAACATTGAACGAGCCCACGGAGTACTGGGATACGTTGATCGTGTACATGATGTCCATTAAATTAGACTCCATCACCAGTAGAAATTGGGAGGAACATCGGAACACGTTACCAAAATCACCCACATTGTCACAATTTTGTTCATTTATTAGTAAAAAGGCTGATCTATTAGAAACCTTAGAATATAATACAAAGGAAAACGCAGACGCTATTTGTAATACTTTACACAATAAACCTGAATCTTTGGTTATAGCAACCGAGCAGACTACAAATAAAAATAAAACAAAATGCCCCTTATGTACAAAAGCTCATCTTTTGTATACTTGTGAAGAATTTCGTGCATTGCCAGTTGAAACCCGTATAGCTAAAGCGAAAGAATTTAAGGTTTGCTTTAATTGTTTACGTTCTGGCCATTTAACTAAGCGATGTAGATTAACAGGATGCAAATATTGTAAAGGTAGACATAGTACGCTTCTACATGTTGAGGATTCAAAATCGTCTAACTTTCAAGATCCCATGCCAAGTAGTGTTGCCTTACCTACTAACGTATCTGGAGGTACTTTCTCGATTAAATGCCCTCCAAAAAATGACGCATTGTCTAGTGACATTTCTTTAAAAGTTTCTACCGCTTCGCATATTTTACTGTCCACAGCGTTGGTGAAGGTGGCGAACAACCAAGGACGCAAGGTTGATGCCCGGATCCTGCTCGATAATGGTAGCACAGCCAATTTTGTAACTCAGACGTTTTTTGATCAATTGGGATTACCTAGACGCAGCACGAGCTCCACGATCACAGGTATCAACAGTCAGACTACAACTGGTACACGGTCTTGTAACTTAACTATCCAGTCTCGCAACGGTGGTTATGAAACAAATATAAGTTGTTTTGTATTGCCACAAATTACAAAAATATTGCCCTCCGCTACACTAGACAGACATAGTATTCCTGTGCCTTCAAATATACAGTTGGCCGATCCTACGTTTCACATTCCGTCAGTAATTGACATTTTAGTGGGTGCCGAAGTATTTTGGAACGCCCTAGGTTCTGCATCAATTAATCTAGGTAAAAACCAACCCACATTACGTGACAGTAAGTTTGGATGGATAATATCAGGATCTGTGGCGTTTCCAGTACATTCACCCACGAAAATTCAGTCGCATTTGTGTAACATTTCTTTATGCGAAATCAATCAAAATTTGAGTAGGTTTTGGGAGCTTGATTCCATTTCTTCTAAACATTCCTTAACTCAGGAAGAACGGGCTTGCGAAGAATGTTTCCGTTTGCATACAACCCGTGATGAAAAAGGTCGGTTTGTGGTTACCATGCCTCTAAAAGAGGATCCTAGTGTACTAGGCGAATCTTATGCAATGGCTAAACAACGTTTTTTGTCGTTAGAGCGTCGGTTCCAGCGCGATCCTGTCTTCAAGCAGAGATACATCGATTTCCTGCAGGAATACGAGAGTCTGGGGCACATGACAGAAGATCGCTCGCTAAGGAAACCTCATTCAGATGGTAACACGGAGTATTACCTTCCGCACCATGGGGTCGTTAAAGAGTCAAGAGTCACCACGAAACTCCGGGTAGTCTTTGATGCATCAGCTACAACCACATCTGGATTGTCGCTCAACGATGTCCAGATGGTGGGACCTACTGTACAAGATGATCTTTTCTCAATATTGTTACGCTTTCGACAGCACAAGTACGTAATTTCTGGAGACATCGAAAAGATGTATAGGGCGATCATGGTGACACCTGAGCAACGTTCCTTGCTTAAAATAATTTTTCGGACTGATCCAAAGCTTCCATTAAAAACATATAATCTTAATACCGTTACTTACGGTACGGCCTCCGCTCCTTATTTAGCTACGAAATGCTTAGTAAGTCTGGCGGCAGCTGCCACTAGTGAGCAGGCGAAGTTGTCGATCGCACGTGATCACTACGTCGACGATTTTCTTAGTGGTGGCAACTCCATTTCAGAGGTAATAGCGATGGGTAAGGAGGTCATTTCTGTTTTAGCTTCAGCGAACTTTCATCTGCGTAAATGGCAGTCGAATAGTGAAGACATTTTAGCTGAAATAACAGGTGTTTCAGAGAGTTCTAAAAGTTTGGATTTGTCCGTGAATAGGAACGTGTCTTCAAAAACACTAGGTTTACATTGGATTTGTGAGTCAGATATACTAGCATTCTCAATTGGTATCGACAACAACGAACATGTCACTAAACGACATATTTTGTCTGTGATAAGTCAGATTTTTGACCCACTGGGTCTTGTGGGTCCTTGTGTTGTCGAGGCAAAAATCATAATGCAGATGTTATGGATGGCTAAGTGTGACTGGGATGAACCAGTACCAGATGACATCTATAATCGTTGGGTTTCTTTTAAAAATACGCTTCCACATCTAAATGAATTAAAAATATCACGGTGGGTGCTCTATGATGATTCGATTACATACGAACTTCACGTTTTTACTGATGCATCTGAAAAGGCGTATGGTGCTTGTGTGTATGTACGATCGGTAAGTGAGAACGGGTCGGCAAGAATACAATTGTTGGTCTCTAAAAGTCGAGTGGCACCAATTAAGCCAACGACCATTCCCCGACTGGAGCTATGTGGCGCGTTGTTGGGAACAAGACTGTGTACTAATGTGCTCAAATCTCTTACCTTGTCTTTCAGTCAATGTCGGTTTTGGTGCGATTCAACAATAGTCTTGAGTTGGCTGTCAATGTCACCAAGTTTATTGAAACCCTTTGTTCGCAACCGCGTTGATGAAATACAAGAAAGTACCACTGGGTATACGTGGAGCTATGTGCCGTCAAGGGATAATCCGGCAGATCTTGTTTCTCGCGGGCTGAAGGCTGACCTTATCAGAGAGTGTCCCTTGTGGTGGTCAGGTCCAAGTTTTTTGTCTAAGACTAAAAAAGACTGGCCAAAAATGCCCAATAAAAACGTGAGACAGGATTTACCTGAAGTTGTGTCATCTCAATTAATTACTCACCCATCATGTTCTAATAATAATAATTTAATTTCACATCATCAGTCACATAATAATTACACATTCATGAATTTCATTATTCATAAATATTCAACTCTTAACCATTTACAGAGAGTAGTTGCCTATATACTAAGATACATACATAATTTAAAAAGTAAACATGATAAATTTCTAGGTTCCCTATCTCATCAAGAACTTAAAAATTCTTTAAATTTGATTCTACGTCACGCTCAAATTGAAATGTTTCCTGAAGAGTGTGCCTTATTACAATCAAGTAAACCATTGCCTCGTAAAAATAGATTTATTTCTTTGAGCCCTTTCATTGATACAAATGGTATCATTCGTGTAGGCGGCAGACTTGACAACTCTCCCTACGAGTATAGTGTAAAACATCCCATTTTACTATGTAGTAAACATCACATTACTAAAATTATTTTTAATAAATATCATTTGGATTTATTACACGCTGGCCCACAGCTATTACTGGCAAATATACGGCAAATGTACTGGCCTCTTGGTGGCAGAAATCTTTCCAAATTAATAGTAAAAAAATGCATTAAATGTTTTAAACATAAGTGTCAAGTTGTGCAACCTACAATGGGCCAATTGCCTTCTTCAAGAACACATTTAGAGTTTCCATTTTTAAATTGCAGTGTCGACTATGCCGGGCCAGTAATGATAAGTGACCGCAAAGGGAGAGGGTGTAGACTTGTCAAGGCGTATTTGTGTATTTTTGTTTGCCTTGCAGTTAAAGCTGTGCATATTGAGCTCGTTACAGATCTGACTAAGGAAGCTTACATGGCTGCCTTAAATCGCTTTGTGTCTCGTCGTGGCAAGCCCCAAAGCATCTTGTCAGATAATGGCACCAATTTCGTTGGTGCAAGCAATGAATTGGGAAAATTCCTACAAGATTCAAACATTGAATTTGATGTCAGTCAGCAAGGTATCGAATTTACTTTTGCGCCTCCTTACTCTCCCCACTTCAACGGCATTGCTGAAGCCGCTGTAAAATCCACCAAACACCACTTGAAAAGGCTTCTCGGCCTAGCACACTTCACATATGAGGAAATGGCCACATGCTTAAGCCAAATTGAGGCAGTCTTGAATTCACGTCCACTTACCCCACTTTCCTCTGATCCTCTAGATTTTGCTGCTCTAACTCCTTCTCATTTCTTAATTGGACGAACACTTATGTCTGTTCCGCATCCACAGGTGACTGACATTGATATTAGCCGATTGGAGCGCTACCACAGAATGGAGCATATACGACAACATTTTTGGAATCGATTCCACATTGAATATGTTTCTCTGCTTCAGCAAAAAACCAAGTGGACATCCTCAACAGGGCAACTGACTTTGGGAACCCTTGTTCTTATTAAGGAACGGGGACAACCACCACTCGTGTGGCCATTGGGACGAGTCACGAAGGTCTTCCCAGGCAGCGACGGAGCTTCACGCGTGGTCGAGCTGAAGACGAAGAAGGGGACAATGCTGCGGGCCTACAACAACCTCTGCCCACTTCCCATCATTTGAACGTATCAACCCGGGGAGGATGTTCGGGCGCCGTCGACTTTCTTCGTCAGGCGTCGGGTGGCTGCGTGGACGACGGCGCGGGCGGCTGCGAAACTTCAGTAGCAAGAGCAACCGACGACACACGCGTACCTTAGTTCATAGAGCTGTACATTAATCTTGGATATATATACCTCAGTTTATACAGTCCACTGCTTTTATTTAAAGTCCATTATAAGACCCTTACAGTAGCTTCTTTTTAGAAATATACGTATTTGTACGAATCACAAAAACTCTTTAGTAAAAACATGGTTGGTTTTTCTTTTTAATAGACATAATTTTGACAGTTGGGAAAGAGAACGCACGAGTTCGGGAAAGGTAAAAAAAAAGCACTAGTATGTAATAGCCCACATCCCGAACGCTATACGTCCCTGCAATACGCCACTTTTTGAGCAACTGTATTAAAAAACATAAACCATAACTCAGTGAGAACTTTAAACAAATAAATCTACGTTTATTTGTAAACTAACAGCTATTCCCAATAATTTGTTAGATAACATTATTCCATCGAAATGTTTTAATTAATTTGTAAATTATAATTATTTGCAGCAAATATTTGCTCTTTTGATTTCAAATACAAATTGTTTGACAGTTGATATTAATTTTCGTATTCAATTAAAGTAGTGTAAGTTTTTAATTGAATTTAGATTTATTTCGGGTTGTTTATTAATACTATTAGCAGTCCTGTTTCAATTTTCAATCAAATTGCCTAGCCTTTTCCTTGCTTAAGTTGGGGTCAGTTTTCTGTCTAACCGGATGAAGATAAATCCCAGAATGTGTAATTTTGTATCCATTGGCTTGTGTCGTCTGTTTTTTTTTTTTTTTTAGAATGAAGATTTTTCAAGAAAAATCGTTGTCTTTTTTTGAGTTTTTGAAATCATCAAATAACTTCTCCCGTTCTGGGTGGAGCAGGAAGGCGTGTCAGACTTTTACTGACTAAAACCCACCCGTGTTCCTTCAGTTGCCTGTGTGCCAGGGGCCTTGGTATTTCTTTCGAACAACCCAGCATCGGTCCTAGCGTACCCCACCAGTTGGCGCTGACATCTCTTTGAGGCGCGCGTGAAACACAACGTGCCGTCGACCCGGGCTTGGTCAATACCAGACGCCGAGCTACCAATTACTCGCCGTCCGCAAGCCTACGCCTACGGTGGCCGGGAATAAGCCTGGGATTCCCGATGCCCAGGGCCTCCTGCGACGACTAGGGCCATGAAGGTTTTTTTGAGATTGCCTCTCCGTCACGTGCGCCACCTCCCTCTTTGCGAGCATTACTCCTTCGCAGAAGGAGGTGACGGCTACCCAAGCACTCTCACTTCGTACTATGGCCTGGACCAGGGCCGGACGAGATAGATCGCCGCCGCCAATCCTTCACGAGGACACGGCGGTGCTCCGCCCAAGCCGGGTAGACCTCCACCGTATGCTCCATCGTGTCCTCCGGGCGATGTACGCAATGGTAACACCCGGCCATTTCGTCCCGCATTATGCGAAACAAGAACCTTTCAAAACAACCGTGGCTGTTGAGGACCTGCGTCAGGTGGAAGATGAGGATACCGTGGCGCCTCTCGATCCACTCCTCAAAGAGGGGACTTACCGCCGCAATGGTGGCGTGCCGAGCACTGGGTTGCGACAATCGCACTTTCCATGTTGCCATGGGATCCCGCCGTTGCTCTGTCCGCTGTGCTGCGATTTCTCGCGGCAACGGAGTTACGCCCTCATATTTGCCTTTTAATATATTTTCTCAGTCGCCTTTCAATAATCTTCTCAACATGACAATACCAGAGTCCGTTCCTCGAGAAAAGGCGTTCCTGACACCTGTCATTGCGACAATTGTAGTAACTAATAAAGATCAAATTTGCAAAACACGTATTCGTTCTCTCTCGTTTTTATGAAACTGACGGGTGTCAAGAACGCATTCTCTTGTCAGCCGTGCGGAAAGTAAGCATATTTTCAATTTTTGTCACTATATTCACTATAATTTGTACTTACCAATCAAAAACAACGTGTATTTATAAACTTAATCTACGTCTAAAAGAAACATTACTTGGGAAGCTATTAATGAGTCTACTGTATGCACAAAAGATAAAAATAACTCCAATTGCAAATTACCGAATTCAATGTTTTAATTGACTTAATACCCCATAATTGCCCTTACAGATGGGTCATTCTCAGGAGACTCATTATTTGGTTGACTTCGGTGTCATTTTTGTTTTCTAATTTAGGCATGAAATATCAAATCTAGAGTTAACACTCTACTACTAACATGCTTTAAATTAACTCTAGATTATTTTGTTATTTCATGTTAACAGGGCCTAAATTAAAAAAAAAATTGACACCGAAGTCAACCAAATAATGAGTCTCCTGAGAATGACCCAGATACACAATTTCCAAAGTTTTATTTTTGAACATGACAAAATAAGGCACAAAGTAATCCCTCATTTATCACAATGCGTGCCAGTAACCGAGAAGGCAAACCAAAACACTTCCTTTACGAAAGCCAACGGTCTAAACAAATTAATTGGTTTAATTTCCCAAAAGATTTCTTTGTCTCTCTCATATTGTTCCTTGTCCTCTTAGTCTAAGATTTTTAATTAAAATAGTTAGCAACTTTCTAAAAGCAAGGTGCTTAAAGGCTCATTTAAACGAGGACAGTTTCTCGCCCGTTTAGATCAAACTCGCCAAGCGATTATAGCTAACGTGTGTTTGAAAAACCAAATCTCGAACAATATTGTGTCATAAGAGGCTTATTTGATGATTTTCTTGAACTGTTTTGTAATTCGAAATCTCGAAATAATGTTGTTTTGCTAACACGGACGCGATGATTTTTAAAAGAGAAGCGTTAGTTTTCGACATTAATGCATGGTATCTGAGCGTTGATAAGACATGGATTGTGCAATAATAAAACTGTACTTTGGATCCTAGCCTCTATTGAGAACTTACTCTATCACTCAAGGGCTTGAGAATTGTGCTCGCATGGAGGAACATACCAATAGAAAAGTCGCCTAGGGCACGCATCACATTTGCGCCCCTTAGTAAATTATATTCTTGGTCTACATTAAGCAATAACGAAAGTATTCATTTCAACTTACTAAAAAATTGTTTTTCAGATTTCTTAGATACAACCGTATGAAATGGCTCATTGAAGTATTTTTTTAACAATTGGCGATTTTTCGCAGCCCATTCGATAGGCGCCAAGGCCAAATCTTACCTGCCCCACCCTAGTTGTGCCTCTGCTCGCAAGACTCTATTTATCAATGTGTAATATATTATGTTTGATGTACAATAAGCCTATATTGCGGCGGGAATTGAACGCGTACTGGATATATTTACGTCCGTGCGAAAGTGGGCTAAAAGATTAAGGAAAATACGCTCTACAAAGCCTTACTTATTGTAAAAATTTACACGTTCTACTAACGTAGGGTTTTTTGTTTTTGTGTGGGAAATCATCAAATGACTTCTCCTGCTGGGTAGAGCAGGAGGGCGTGTCAGACTTTTACTGACTAAAACCCACCCGTGTTCCCTCAGTTGCCCGTGTGCTAGGGGCGGCGGTATCTCTTTTGAAAAACCCGCACCCCTGGCAGGTATCGGCTCTTGCGGACCCCTCGGTCACCCTGGGATGGGTCAACACAGTGGCCCCACCGCCTACCACTTTTCGGCCGCAGGGGATAGGGAGAGCGGCCAACGCTATTCCGGCACTCCTCTTCCCCTGCGGCCCCACCGCGTCTGCCATCAAACGGTGGCTGCCCCGTCCAGGCCACGGAAGGGAAGAGCGCTACTCAAAAGTACCGGCACTCCTCCTCCGCCGCAGTCCGTAACCCTCAGCCGCGATGCCTCCCATTCGACATCGCGGCCGTCCTCAGTTGCGGTGGTGCACCTCACCACAACCTACTTTTTGGCCGCTACGTCGTCGGCTTTGAGGCAAAAGCCCTGACGAGCGGGCCCACCTTTGGGTTCCTCTTGGCTTTACCGTGTGTGGGATCACAGTTACTGAGCCCCCCCGCAACGACAATGCGGGAACCCAATCGGAGGAGATTAACGTAGGGTAAAGGTACTGTTTACTCAAAATGTTAACCTTTTTCTTTTTATTCCTTACTAGCTTTTGCCAGCGTCTTCGCCCATGTGGATGTCAAAAATTGTCCCATGGGAACGTATTACCGGGACGAAATTTTAATCTAGGTTATGAACTATCTGTGTGCCAAATGTCATTCAAATCCGTTCAGCCGTTTTTGCGTGATTGAGTAACAAACATCCAAATATCTAAACATACAAACTTTTACATTTACAATATTAGTAGGAAGAAGGTTATTAGAATGCGACGCGAGAAATTCTCCGCGTGTAAACGAGCCTTGAAAGCAAGGTGCTTAGATAAGATTCGAAACTTTCACATCGCCGTAAACAGTGTGGGGATTAATTGCCGTCTTTTGTTTTTGCTGAGCACGTTTTCAGTTTAAGAGATAATGGTTTATTAATTTTCTCGGTAACCTTGAGTGGAAGAGGAATGGGGCTTGCAGTTTTGTATGGGAGTCTTGGTAATTGAGGATTTATGGGGTTACTTGTGTAGATGTTTTTGTTGGCTGAGGGAAAATCTCGTTTCTTTGTTAGATAGTCCAGTAACTTAATTGTTATTTAGACTATGAAATTTCATACTGGTAAAATCAAAATCAAAAGTCATTTATTCAAATTAAGCTGAGAATTAGCAGTTTTCGAACGTCAAAATACATAAGACCGTCCCCCAAAAACGGCCACCCTTCACCACTTCCTAGTGCTTTAGCTGGAAAGAAGCCCCAGCAGCTGAGCTGTCTGTTTAGTCGGATGGACTTAACTCTATACATACATAGGCAAACTAGATCTTAAGAAAAATAGCGTAAACAAATCTTGAGCGTTCATTAGATTTTCTTAAAGCATGTCAGTTTTCATAAGGATGTAAGTGAAAGTATTTTAGCTACAGGAAAAAACTTACAACACACAATTTTATAGTGATCCTCATACTAATGCAACCTAAACGACAATAGGATAATGAGCTGGGACACAGGCCTCCTCTCTGTGAGAGGGAGTGGGCCGTTATCCACCACGCGGGCCCAGTGTGGGTTGGTAGATTTCACATGCCTTCGAGTTCTTGGTTCCAGGACATGTGCGGGTATCGTCACGGTGTTTTCTTTCACCGTTTTGAGAACAGTGGTGATGAAATAATTTACAAAAAATTCCCAAAATTGCAATTCTCAAAAGACTGCCACAACATCTTAAATCGCTCAAGTCCTGCCATCTTGTGTCGTATGCCCTGTCCCCTGTGAAGTTTAGGCTATTTAAACACACCTAAGGTAAAAATAAACTGCCAATAACGTGCTTGAAACACTGCGTCCCACACAAAAATTCTATTAGAAAAACCTAATATTGTTTTTGTTCCCGATAAAACGCCCCTTCCCTCTCGAATAGAGAAGTGAACAAATACTTTCACGCCGGTTTGAGCTTCTCGAAATAACAGTGGAATTGAATGGCGACTTAGTTTGTGCTTGGAACGATAACTCTGTTTGGGACGAAAGGTTTTAGCATTGGGACACTCCGGCGGTAGGGACTGCCGAATATTATAGTGACAACATTGAATATGGCTCTTATTAGTATGTAACATAAGTCGCAAAACATCACTAGCCACTTAGAGACGATTCTTTGTGCAGATTTTTATCAAAACATTAGCTGCTGCCTGCGGCTCCGCCCATGTTAAATAATCTGAAAAATTATCTGGAATAGGCTTCTTCATAGGCTTCTTTGGCCCAAGGATTAAAAGAAATCATACAAACTTCCACCCTCTATTTCACCCCTGGACGGGAGCAGTTTCCTAAAATTCTTTCTTTACTGATGTCTCCAACTCATTATCTAGCTCTGTGCCAAATTTTACTATCGTTGGTCCAGTAGTTTTGAGGGTGTTTAATGATGAATGAATGTGTGAATGAGTAAGTGACCTTTTGCTTTTAAATATATTATAAGGGTTGATGGCAAAGAGGAACCGTTATATATGTAGCGTTATCTACAACACCACATACGAACTACCCATCATACTGACGTCACTCAAAGTCCTGCTTCGAACAGAGTTTACCGCACAACTAGCATGTAAACAACATCACGACAACGATCCTGAGGCAGTTGCCCATCAGACACAACACCCGTCTGATCGGAGGGTTCTCCCTTTTCTATTGAGGATGAGTGAACTATACACCCTATTCCACACACAGCAAAACAAAGCAAGCATATATGTAACTGTTTTTTTGTGGATTTGACAAATTTCTTTTGATCGACATTTTACAAGACATTCTTCACATCCCTTTTCAGTACGTTACTAAAATCCTTCCATGTTCCTACCCACTATTTATTATATATATACATATATATATATATATACATACGTTAAGTCCAATCAATCAATCAATCAACTCAGCCTATCGCAGTCCACTGCTGGACATAGGCCTCTCCCAAGCTGCGCCACAATACTCTATCCTCCGCCTTCCGCATCCAGTCTGTCCCAGCCACCTTTTTAAGGTCGTCGGTCCATCTAGCTGGGGAGCGTCCCACACTACGTTTGCCGAGACGCGGTCTCTACTCCAGGACTCGTCTGCTTCACCGTCCATCGGTCCTTCGACAAACATGGTCAGCCCACTGCCACTTCAGCTTGCTCACTCTATAAGCTATGTCGGTAACTCCGGTTCTTTTCCGGATAATTTCGTTCCGGATTTTATCCTTCAAAGAAACTCCGAGCATAGCCCGCTCCATAGCGCGCTGAGCGACCTTAAATTTGTGGACCAGCCCGACTGTCAGTGTCCACGTTTCGGCGCCGTATGTCATCACGGGCAGGACGCACTGGTTGAAGACCTTAGTCTTCAAGCATTGCGGAATAGGCGAGGAAAAGACTTGACGTAGTTTCCCAAACGCTGCCCAACCCAACCGGATCCTCCTGTCGGCTTCCTTTTCAAAGTTGTGTCTACCGAGCTGGATGACTTGTCCTAGGTAAACATACTCCTTCACAACTTCGAGAAGCGACCCTTCGATGTGGATTGGACTCGGCAAGACGTGAGAATTGCACATGACTTTCGTCTTATCCAAATTCATGCCGAGGCCAACCTGCCGAGAAGCTCCGCTTAGCCTGTGCAGCATCTGGTCTAACTGTTCCAGTGTCTCTGCCATTATGACGATGTCATCGGCAAACCGAAGGTGCGAGATGTATTCGCCGTTAATATTGATACCCTGTCCAGTCCAGTCCAATGTCTTTAAGATATCCTCCAACGCGTTGGTGAACAGTTTCGGGGATATAACATCCCCCTGTCGCACCCCTCTGAGGAGTTGGATGGGACTTGTTTCCTTATCCTGGATCTGGACAGTCATCGTAGCAGCATCATACAAACATCTCAACACCTCGATATAGCGCCAGTCAATTCGACATCGTTGCAGAGAGGCCAGAACTGCCCATATTTCGATGGAGTCGAAGGCTTTCTCGTAGTCCACAAATGCCATACACAGCGGTTGGTTGTACTCTTCAGTCTTCTGTACAATTTGCCGAACAGTATGGATGTGGTCTACGGTACTGAAGCCTTTTCGAAAACCGGCTTGTTCTGGCGGCTGGAACTCGTCAAGTCTTCTGGCGAGACGATTCGTGACGACCCTCGAGAACAGCTTGTAGACGTGGCTCAGAAGTGAGATGGGTCTGTAGTTCTTCAGCAAGGTTTTGTCACCTTTTTTGAAGAACAGAACCACCGCTCCTCTGCTCCACGCCTCGGGCGTTGTACCCTCTTGGATGACGGAATTGAAGAGACTCGCTAGCTCTCTTAGGACTGGAGCCCCGCCCGCTTTAAGGAGCTCTGTCGTTATTCCGTCATCACCCGGTGCCTTGTTGTTCTTAAGCTGCTCGAGAGCCGCCCTAATCTCGCACTGGTCGACATCTGGGATGTCTTCCGTGTAGTGGCGCGTTAATTCGGCTCGGTGGTCATCTGCACTATGTTCCGCTGGTTTTGCCGTCCGCGTTGAGTAAAGTTGCCCGTAAAAATCCTCGACTTCCTCGAGTATCTCGGACTTTGAAGTCACGATTCTGCCATCCGCAGTTCTTAGTTTCGTCAGATGGGACCTCCCTAATTGCTGAGCGAACACTTTCGACCCTCGGTTTTGCTCAATGGCGACCTCAATGTCGCGGGTGTTGGAGCACCGAAGGTCGCGTCGCATCAGCTTTCGTATTTTTAGGTTTAAGGCCCTCTTTTCTGACGAAGACGGCTGCGTGGATGGCAATTCCCGTCTTTCCCTCATAAGTCCGAGAGTCTCCGAGGAAAGTTTGGACACCTTACTTTTTCGCTGTGACGGGAAAAGTCTGCGGGACACGTCACGTAGTGCTTTAATCACCTCGTCGGCTTTTTCGTCAACAGTGCCTGAGGTTTCCAGCAGGGCGAATCGATTTTGAAGTTCCAGTTGGAACTTTTCGGATCCTAGAGCAGTTTGGAGCTGCGTAGGTCGGAGGGTAGGCCGCATCATGCGGATTCTCTCAGATCGAAAATTGATATTTAGAGTGCCTCTGACAAGTCTGTGATCGCTTCCGGTATTGAACCTGCTGATCACGGAGACATCTCTAAATATGTGCTTCTTATCCGTCATGATGAAGTCGATCTCGTTCCTTGTCACGTTATCGGGGCTCTGCCAGGTCCACTTCCTTTGGGGCTTCTTTTCGAAGAACGAATTCATCAAAAAGAGCCCCTGCGACTCTAAGAAGTTTACCAGCATTTGCCCCCTATGATTCCTGCGCCCCAAACCGAACGGTCCGATTTTCGATTCGCCGCGTTCTTGTACTCCCACTTTAGCATTGAAGTCCCCCATAACAACGTTATAGTGAGCCTTGGTCGTATTGTGCATTGCTTTGGCAATGTCCTCGCACAAGGCCTCGGCTGTTTCGTCAGAGCATGTCGAAGTTGGCGCATATACCTGTATCACTTTCAGGTAGTACCTGTCAGTGAGCTTTAGTACAAGGTACGCTACCCGTGTCGACACACTACTGATTTCCACAACGCTGCTAGTGAGTTCTTTGTTGACCAAGAAGCCGACACCGCCTTGGGAGAGCTGATCACCCTCGCGAAATTAGAATAGGTCGCCTGACTCCAGGGTTATTGTATCCTCCCCCTGTCTTCGGATTTCAGATAACCCCAGTATATGCCAGTTAATACGACCCAACTCTACCTCAAGTTCAGCGAGGTGATGGTCCAGCCTCATCGAACGTCCATTGTACGTAGCCAGATGTAGTCGTCGTTGGTAGCCTGTCGTAACCCGAGGATTCTTCGCACCCCCGTCCTGCCGTTACTGTGACCGCTACCTTGGCCAGGAATAACAGGACCACCGGGAACTGGGGGCCGTAGTTTTGGCACTTTATCCATGGGAGGTTTTGATGCCCATAGTCACCACGCTGGGCATGCGGGTTGGTGACCGCAGAGCCAGTCCTTTCGCAGTGATGACGCTGCTGCCCGTCATCGCTCTGGAGAATTTAGGTTGGCTTGTTGGATGGTTATACCGCCATCGGTCGATCGCCAGCGCCTCGTCTGTCAGTGGCAGGGTGTACCGCGTGCAGGTGAGGTTGACATTTAGGGAGTCCGGTTGTTGTGTGCTCCCCCTTACACCCCAAGTTAAGTCCATCATACACTAATTTTGAAATGAAACCGAATGAATAAACATTTTTTTTTATAATGTGCAGCAGTAAAAACAGTACCTACTCTTCTTGCAATTTGTTTTTAATGGACTTTTTAAACTCTTATTTAAAAGTCCTCAATTTTTAAGCATTGCGGTGCATTTTCAGATTTGCAATGAATTTCATCCCAAATTCTTGACGTTGAAAATAAATATAACCATTACAGTCATAATTACCTACCATACAGTGATTGCCCACATTAAAGTATAATTAATTTTTTGTCTATTCAATTTTTTAAAGGTTCTGGCTCCATCGGTAACGTTCGATGATTTTGTCAATGTCAAGGAGAAGGTAATGATCGTAAACTGTTACACAACTATTGATCAGTGTTTGAAGCGGTGGCATCAATGGATCCCCATGGTAAAAAAGGACAAAACAGTTGTGGTTAGTAAAATTTATTGTCAATTCTAAAGAAGCTAGCCCCAATCAAAAGTGACAGATAAAACAATAATGTTATAGAAATATGGTAACATTATAAAATTAAAATAACTGGCAACAGTTTGTGTTTTTTTTAATGTTATTTCCGATTTTAGTGTAACAAGTGTGCAGCTCGTCAAAAAAGCAAGTTTCTATATAAAATGTCTCAGAATTTACAATAGTTTTTAGATTTTATCGTTCTTAAATGTTTTCTGAGTATTCTATGCGTAAAAAGTGTAATTATAGTGGTAACATAACCATTTGTTGAAACAGTTACTGTTTTTGTAAAGTTTTACACGGAGGTTGACAATCACAGTATCAAAATTTACGAAAGTTTTTTTTAAACGTGGCTTCTGATGGATTTTGCCAATTTTTTTTTAACGAATTGCGTCGTAATATTCACTCATTTTGGCGGACAGAAAAACAATTGGAAAATGGCGGGAATAGGTTTTTACTACTTATTTTTCTTTTTCAAAATGTCATCTATTTAAACCGGTGTCCTTTGTTTCGTAGACAGAAATTTCATAGAATTTCGTTTCTCTCGAAAATGTTTCATATAATGTTTTGGTCCTAGTATTTTTATTTCGAATATTATTGTTTCAAATACTATTTACTTGAATGAAACGTATTTCACAGAAACACAATTCAATGAATTTTTAATCACATTTTTTTGTTTAACACACAGTAGAATTATTTTTTAACGAATATTGTTTGTTTGGTGTATTTTTCAGAGGTATTTTATTTCAACGAATTAAAATATTGTCTTAAAAAGTTAGTATGTATGTTGTGCTTCAAAAGTTAGTGACAGAAACGAATCGCTGCAAAACTGACTTCACATAGCCTTGTTTGCCCTACCCCTAGAGTGTAATTTAAAACCGCGTAGGCGCGGAGGGGTGAGGCGGCCTGCGAGTTGAGGAGCAGGTGGCTGTAACACCCGCCGCCGCGACTGAGGCTGGCTGGCTCGCCGGCCAGCAAGCCAAAGCTGCGGTGGTGAGCGTGAATACCTTCTGCGACGAAAAAAGTTCGCGTGGAACCGCCGGAGCCCCGCAGGGCCGGAGCCGTGACAGAAACCATGCCTGCTGCATGCTTGCTTGCACAATGCATGTTGCATGCTTGCCTGGACACTGCATGCTGCATGCTCGCTTACAGCATGCAAGCAGTAGGTTTGGTTAGAACTGAGACCCCCAACAGAAATTACCAACAACAATGAGAAGAATTAAATAATAATAATAAACAATTATAAAAAATGTTATTCTTGGTAATAAGTTTTATGTTAAATAAACAATATAGTAATATAGTATAATAAAGAATACTTGATTTGTTATTCTATGATATGATTATTCTAACATTAAACTTTACGTGAAACGAAAATCAACGATTTAAAAGTCTTCAAAGGAACTATTCCGCGTATTGTAATCTATGAAACGAAAATATCAGCATTTTTTTTGTGAAACGAAACAATATAGATTAGCAATCTATAAAACAACGCACAAACATTTAAACCAGCTAAATACAAACGGTAAAGCCAAAGAGATTTTACAACAACTTAATACCTATAAAATACAAAAAACTTATCCCCCGACCTATTATTTATACTGTAATATGTTCTAACCTTTACAAATGAAATTCCCCTATATTTGTGTCTAAACCTACGCCTGAAAGTATTGATGAAATTGGCTGAAGCCATTTTAGAGAAAGAAACTAGTTTAGTTTCGAACTCATTTGTGGAGGTCAATAGATTTGACATCTTTACTGAGTTCAATATCAGGGGTCACAGTAAAATGTGGTGCTTATCGGTGACCTTTTGTATTGGGGACTCATTAGGTTACATTTTTAGGGGTTATCCAAAGGGTGCCTAAGCTTACGATGTCAGTTTATCTGTTCGTTTGTCACAGAGCTTTATGCCAATAGTTGCAACACAAATATGCAAAGAGATTTTGTGTCAATCTTGACACGTAACATTCGTTGAGAATTACAAAAGTTAGAAGTAGAAAACAAAGCCAGAATATCTAAAGTGGAATTTTTTGCACATTTTTGGCACCTAGGATGAATGAAAGACTAATATACAGGGTTAAATTAAATTAGCTGGCAATACCTAACCCACTTGTGTATCTGTCGCAGCCATCATATTAAATTAGCCAGCTAATTGGACGCCTAGGTGGTTCATTAAACGCTGGCATCAAATTAAATAGCTGAGGGACAACTAGCCAAGTCATTGAGCGCATCGTTTAACCAGATGACTGAATGTCGTGTAGTCATTTAGTTAATTGGATATTGTTAAGTTTGTGGTGATTGGTTTGGGTGACTATGAGGTCACAAATTATGTACGACCACTATTTACTAATACCTACCACTAAGTTACTATTAATAGTGAAATGTTGATTTACAGCAAAGTACATCATGGTAAGTTCAGTCAGTTTAGACTCAATTATTTCGCGAAAACTAGCAGAGTATTAGTGGGAACCTCCATGTTTTAATACTATTTTAACAATATCACACTTTAATTTTATTTAAAATTGCACACAAGAACGGAAAATAACATTCACGGTTAGCGCTATTGGCGCCATATATGTTTTAGTGACTACTAGCGCCACAGTGGAAAAAAAACTGAACTGAATCACTTGGCTGAGTCTTGGTCAGTCATCTTCAAAGGGCAGACTTTCAATACGCCAAGTTGTTAAACGTTAAATGATTCTCGTTCAATTAACTATGGGCCTAGGCAGCCAATTGGATGCCGGCGTTTAATGAACGGCCTAGGCATCCAATTAGCTGGCTAATTTAACCAGATGGCTGCAACATATCGATATCCTTACTTAAGAAAGAAAAGCAAACAAAAAAAAATGTTTTTTCATTCATTCGAACTTTGTTCAGAACTCTAAATGACAACATGTACCTACCTAGATTGACAAGGCAGCCAAACAACTGATATCGAAAAAAAAAATCTATGAATATTTACAGAACAGCTGTTCTTACGCGGTTTGACCGATTACAGGCATTGCCCTTCGCCCGTTTTTCAATGTTTTTTTGTTTCTATTTCATTACTTTTCAAAATCGATAGATTACCAATTAATTTAATTAGTAATCTATCGATCGAGGGGCTTGTGACTAAATAACAATAGCTGCACGGGTCGATCGATCAGGATAAGCTACGCTTGCCGCGGTTGGTCCGTGGATGGGTGACCATCTTTACATATCAAGACCCCTCCGTGCCTCGGAAAGCACGTTAAGCTGTTGGTCCCGGCTGTCATTTGTGGATCTTTGACAGTCGTTACGGGTCGTCAGAAGCCCGAAAGTTTGACAACCAGTCTTACCAAGGGGTATCGTATTACCCAGTAACTGGGTTGTGGAGGTCAGCTAGGCAGTCACTCTATGTAAAATACTGGTATTCAGCTACATCCGGTTAGACTGGAAGCCGACCCCAACATAGTTGAGTTGACTAATTAATTTAATTTGACCGCCCCTTTATATTGTTCACTAGAACTTGAAAGTCTCGTATGAAGGTACATTTTTTAAAAGAGCTAAATAAGATTACTCCGACTATACAAAACACTAGCGACTCGCCCCTGATTCGCATCGTTTTAAAGCCTTGACAATGCACCGAGAATTACAGATAAGGTGTCAGTTCCAGGAATCCATTCTCAAAATTACGTCAAAAAACCACATTAAAATCAGTTTAGCAGAACGACGCAGACAATTTTGGACTTTATCTTACACTATTTTTGGTGCGTTTTAAAAGAAAATCTAACGACAAAAATTGAAAATAGTATGCTTAAATGGTTTGGTCGTGTTGAGAGGATCCCTAGGCGTCGGGAAGCCCAGGATGATTCCCGGCCACCGTAGGCACGGGCTTGCGGACGGCGAGTAATGGGTAGCTCACTGTCCGCCGGACTGTGAGCTACCATCTACCATCGACCCGGGCTTGGTCCTTACCGGAAAGTGTCCGGTAAGGACCAAGCCCGGGTCGATGGTGCGTTGTGTTCCACGCGCGCCACAAAGAGATGTCAGCGCCAACTAGTGGGGTCCGCAAGAGCCGATGCCTGCCAGGGGCGCGGGTTGTTCGTAAGAGATACCGTGGTCCCCGGCACACAGGTAACTGAGGGAACACGGGTGGGTTTTAGTCAGTAAAAGTCTGACACGCCCTCCTGTTCCACCCAGAGCGGGAGAAGTTATTTGATGATGTTCCACCCTCAAAAAAAAGGAGTAGGTGGCGTTCTGTAGTTTCTACCTACCACCATTAGAAAAGGCGTGAATTTATATATTGCCATACCTACATAAACTTATTTGCCATTTAGCTCTGTTTGTCCGTCATCATTAATACTTTGACAGTACTATGGCGCGGATCCGTGCTACTCGTTTTATCGATTGTGCTGAGTGTTTTTGAAGTGAAAGTGCATATTTCAAGCATACGTATGTAAAGTTAATCAACTTTCTATTTATGTATTAGTTAAAAGCAGTATAATATATTTACGCATATATTTTACGGAAAAAATTCCACGAGGTGAAAAAATGGCCGCCATATAAAATCATAAAATATTTGCGCTGACTTTTCGTGTGCGTATTTTGTATGAAATGGCTAAAATACTGCTAAAATGGTAAGAAAATTTCATAAACTATCCATAAATATACGATGTTGTGTATGAAAATTCAGATAAAGTAGTCAAAATTGCAATTTTAACATGTCATTCCTCCGTTGCTATGCAGCAGTCCGACCTGTTGCTAAGGGCCGAATTACGTCATCGCCCGATTCTCGAAAAAAATACTTAATTATTAAAAATAATTAAAACTTTGCTATAACACTTAAATAGGAGGTAATTTAATGTAGTTTCTGGAATAGTTTTCACATTTGCAATCGATTAAGCAATTCATAAGAAAAAACCCGAACACGTGACGCATACAGCGTCACGTGTTCTTAAGTTTTTGTAAACAATAGACTTTTTTTATGGATTAATTTACGAACTCCTTTCATTGTGAACACTTGCGAGTATTTATTTATAGTTAGCAACAGTCTTGAACTGATTAAGTACATAAACATTTGTCAAACTGCGACATGTTTACGACTGCTAAAAAAAAATGAATGAGTGTCGAGTTACGTAACAGTTATAAGTGGCCACTTGTGTCGCGTGAAGATAAGATAAGATTAACGTCCTTTTTTATATGTTTTGGCTGCCTGGTGGTAATATGTTTATTATGTAATCGTTATTGTAGTGTAATAGTGATTACTATTAAATGGTTTATTATTAAAATATGTATTTTGCTTCTATTTCTGGGGCCTTGAATGATAAAGTGGGAGACAAATAACAGCACTCGTTTTTAACTTGAAACCTACTCATTTTATTGTAAACTCAATTTCACATAGGTCATACACTGAATAAAAAATGATGTACTAATTCCGAAAAAGTTACAGTTTCATATGAGTTTCATAGTAAAATAGCGAGAAATCGGGGTTTTAACCTAAGGGACCTAAAGGGACGTGACCTAATCGACGCTATCTTGGAGTCAGCTACACCAGGTCATTTTTTTTTTTTGACTTTTCACTTTAAGGGGTAACAAACAAAATAAACACCCAATGGGCAGTTAATCCTCAGTTGAGAGGGACCAACAAAACACTGTTATTAAATAAATAAGTAGAGGATAAACCTTGCGTGGGAGAGGGTTAACTAACAAATTTTTGAACCAAACTAACTTCAATTTGTGTCATTTTTAAAGTTTTAAGAGGTATTAAATTAAGCCGTTATTAACAAAATAAATAAACTACCGTACTTCTACAACTAACCGCAAATGAAAAGGCCGTCTGAACTGACAAACTCACGTCAGTTTTGCCTGATTGACTCTTTTGTATGAGAGGGAGTGGGCTTTAATCCAACACGCGGGCCCAGTGGTTCATCATCATCATCATTTCAGCCGAAAGACGTCCACTGCTGGACATAGGCCTCCCCCAAGCTCCACCACTTCGACTGGTTCTGTGCTTCCCGCATCCAGCGGATTCCTGCGGCCATCACAAGGTCATCTGTCCACCTTGTGTTAGGCCTCCCAACTTCACGTCTTGCGGTACGCGGTTGCCACTCCAGAACTTTTCGGCCCCATCGGCAGTCTGTTCTGCGAGCAATGTGCCCTGCTCACTGCCACTTAAGTTTGGCAATTCTTCTTACTTTGTTTCTCCTGCGGATCTCTCCATTCCTGATTCGATCACGCAGGGATACTCCAAGCATAGCCCTCTCCATCGCCCTTTGGGTGACTTTAAGCCTTTTTATGAGGCCCATTGTGAGCGACCACGTTTCAGTGGTTGGTGGATATCAAATGTCTTAATTCTTTTTGGTTCTGGGACATGCCGGATTTCTCACGATGTTTTCCTTCACCATTTTGGGTGCTATGTGACAGCGTCAATAATATCGGGAATGTTCAAAATTATCTGAACAACATGAAAATTAAATATTAACTCAATGACACAAGGAATGTTTTAGAATGAAAACATTACACGACAACTGTCATTATGACAAGAACTTTATCCAATTGAGATAAAGTTTAATTTTCTTAGTTGTTCAGATCATTTTGAACAGTCTGTTCGTCTCGATATTTTTGACGCAGACTGTATCTAAGCAAATAAAGTGCGTGCCTTGTAAAACCTATCAAAAATACAAAAAAAATAAACAGAGGTTTACCAATAGTTCACCCATATTTCGCCAGTTATGTTTGCGTTTCATGTATTGTACTGGAGTGAGTGTTCCGTGTGGTACCGGATGTAAAGAATAGCACGATCCCATTTCTTCCCGTGAGTGTCGTAGGAGGTGACTAAGGGACTTACTAGAGACTGGGCAGCGACGTTCTCTATGCGCTTTACCACCAAACTGCGATCGCCAACCCGTCTGCCAAGCGTGGCGGTTATGGCAAACCCCCCCAAGTTGGGGGAGGCCTATGTCCAGTAGTGGACGTATTTCGGCTGAAATGATGATGATGATGATGACTGGGGTGAGCATACTGCCATCAACCAAAGAAGAACTCAAAAGTATTAGCTCGACCCGGGAATTGAACCTAGATCCATGACGTGGTCCTAGGTTCGTCATATTCAGCACGCCTGCTTGCGACCACGAGAACAATGAAGCAGTCCGTAGAAAAGAAATAAAACTTTGTTTTACAATAATGTACGATACTAAAAAACATCTATAACTTAGCATACTCCTATTAAGATGATTTATACACATGTAAACAGGCCTCAGCAGTTAGGACCATATTTACGTAAGTTCTGAGTCTCATAGACAACGCAATGTCAACAGACTTTCCAATGTCAGACGATGACAAACTGAAATACAACAAATAATTAATCTAAAAGGGTTTATCGGTATTTTATTCTGTTTGATCTTGTGCCAATTTACTTGTTTATGAGTTTGCGACCCTACTGATTCAAGATAAAGGCGTTTAGTCTCTTGGCCCTTCGACCCCCCATAAATAAAGTGTCCACTGGACCCCTGACTATAGTTTTATTTTCCAGCCAATTTTAATTTCCTCTCGACCCAAAGTAGCCTGTACCTCACTGTACGAAAATATTAATTTTAGGTACCCACCGAACTAGGGGTTGAAAGTGAACGAGGTATACCTGCCTTTTGTATGAAAATTCAGTCTCACCACCTGGGGGTCGAGTGTGAACTATGTTTAAGAGTTGAGAGGCGACAATTAAACAAATTTTTTAGGGGTCAAGGGGCCGAGAGTGGACTAAACGATAAAGGTATATTTCTTATTTATCAAACAAAATATTGTTGATCATCACGCTTGTTGACTGCGTGTTGGGTATCAGATCATAAAGTCCAGCATAGCTATTCACATCAAATCGAACATCAATCAGTGTTATCGTAGGATTCCTTTATACGCTGTTCACAAGTCCAAAACCCGAAAATTTTGACAATGGACAACCGCAATTCTTCCGATAGCTGTTTGCTATCGAGGGCAAGGCAATTGAGGTTTTCGAAATGTGTTATTTTCGATACGATAGCCTGTCGAATGCTTGAGAATAGCAAGTTTCTTTACGGTTGCGAAACTTATTTCTCGTACAACCTGATGTTCTAGTATTTGTTTCTCATGAAGCGACGCGCTTTACTTGTAACCAAGAACGTGTGCGTGTAGACGAGTAGCGTCGGCACATAGCACACACTTGCACACACTCCAAACTTCGTCATTGTCCCGGATGGACCGAGATCTACTGCGCTTACATGCACATTCACAGCGTGTTTATACACTTGGTAACCACAAGTAAGCACAGCGCTTTTTGAGATAAAAATACTGTACTGACTTACAAATTGCAAAAAACGTAAGATAATTTGCATTTCGCGGGCTATGCGGGCGCTTTCGCCTTAAATAAGTCGTGGCTTAATACTTAAGAGCTTAAGTTCTAAGAATTAAGCAACTTTACATGATCTTGCTATGTGGTATTTAGATATTGTGACTCCTTGCGGCTTTCTCCTTGTGGCTTGTCACTCTAAATAGTTGAGCAAATTAATGCTAGTCCCTTGTGGTTGTAGACCGATGAAATTGATCATCTTTGTTGATGTTTAGGCATAGCCAAATAATTTATTGACTGAATTGGAGATCCAATCCGAATTGAATAAGGTTTTCAATAAGCCTTTATTTTGTGTAACATGTTTAGCTTACGCAGCATCTATATCAGAAAGATGTGGTTCATATTGATGGGGGGAAACGATGTTGGTGATACATTAACCAGATGACGATGTTGACACCATGAATAAAGTTGTTCAGTTTGACCCCTAGACTAAAAACTTTGGTTTTCAAAAAAAAAATCTGCTGTCTCATAGAAAAGTGGCCTACACGGTCAAACTGTATGGGAAAGCGATTATTTTATGTTATTAAGCCTCGAAATACATCCTGCATTGAAATTTTGTATTTTGTGAAATCTGTTGATATTGTAATGGTTTAGAATCATGTACTGAATTTATGTAGGATGAAAGAATTAGAAATGGTTAGCAGAAATAAACACCTTTAGATTTTTATTTTTTTGATAATTTTATTCAGCCTACTATTTTCGCACACCTGTCACCTTTACACCTTTTACATCACCCCTTTGTTTTTTTTTCGCTTCCCCTCGTCTATTTCCGTACCTACTGGTCGGAAACTTAGAAAAAAGAAATAACATATAATCGACTAAAAATACTAAATAGCCCACATTCATGGCAAAAAGTTTACGTGTCGATGTTCCTGTCACCATTCATATAACTTGATACACAACAAAAGTGTCTATACACTTTTATAAAAGTTACGGTATGGTCACTGAATTGGAAAAAGCAGCTGCTCCATACATTTTGGTTGAAAAGGGTGTTCCATGGAAAAAGTTTTTACCCCGAAGTTGCTTTCAACGTTAAAGTTTAGCGTTTTCATGGCTATTCACTGCAAGAATAATTTTGCGTTCATGAAAGTTAAGATTTTAAAAATATCTGTCTGTTCTGAAAAAGACACAAGATGCAACAAAGTAAACATGACATAATACATGACGAAATAGACTTTTTTTTCTTATAGTAGAATAGTTTCCAGTCGCGATTTGGTAGAGTGGAATTTCTTGTTTACGGATTTGGATGAAATTTGCCACATAGATCGTTTTTAACTTAGATTAACACATAGGGCACTTTATAACCTGGTACTACGAGTATGTTCCCATGGGACAATTTTTGACCTCCACGCAGGTGAAGCTGCTGGCATAAACTAGGAGTTGTGGAGTTCATATAGGCAGCCGCTACATGTAAAACCGTGCTGCAACAGTTTAGACTAGAAGCCGATCCCAACATAGTTGGGAATGGGCACGCCACAATTGCGGCTTGAGAGGCGGCATGGCGTCCTCACCTTCCGCCTGACGCAGGTCCTCACCGGACAAGGTTGTTTCGGGAGGTTCCTGTTTCGGATAGGGCGGGAGGAAACGCCCGGGTGTTTCCACTGCGAAGATCGCCCTGAGGACACGGTGGAGCACACGGTGGCGGTTTGCCCGGCTTGGGTGGAGCACCGCCGTGTCCTCGTGGAGGCGATCGGCGGCGGCGATCTCTCGCGTCCGGCCCTGGTCCAGGCCATGGTACGGTGCGAGAGGGCATGGGTAGCCGTCACCTCCTTCAGCGAAGCAGTGATGCTTGCGAAGAGAGAGGCGGCGCACGTGAGGGAGAGGCAGTCTATCCGCCCACGCGACCCTAGCCGCCGCAGGATATGGAGACGCCCTGGGCGTCGAGAATCCCAGGCCGATTACCGACCACCGTAGGCATGAGCTTGCGGTCGGCGAGTAATGGGCTGTCCGGTAAGGATTGGTCTTTACCAAGTCGATGGCGCGTGGAACACAACGTGCCGTCGACATGGGCTTGGGCCCCAGTCGACGGCGCGTTGTGTTCCACGCTCGCCTCAAAGAGATGTCAGCACAAAATGATGGGGCCCGCAAGGGCCGATGCCTGCCAGGGGTGCGGGTTTGTTCGAAAGAGATACCACAGCCCCTGGCATACGGGCTACTTAGGGAACACGGGTGGGTTTTAGTCAGTAAAAGTCTGACACGCCCTCCTGCTCCACCCAGAGCGGGAGAAGTTATCTGATGATTTCCCACCCAAAAAAAATAAAACATAGTTGGGAAAAGTCTAAGCAGATGATGATGTTGTCAAAAGGTCAAGCAATAAAATTACGAAGTTGACTATACAGTAGACCTCCTTGTAAAAAGGATTCATCAAAGAAAGTTCTACTACCATTCTTACATCTGCAAAATTACTGGCGCATTTCAAATTTATGTCTACTAGTAAACCCGGCAATGAAACGAGTACTTACTTACAGGCGTTGGTAACTATTTGTCATTTGACAACCCTTTATGTTCTTACGGTTAGAAACGCGACTACTGAGCATGAAGTCTTGGGTTCGCTGCAGAGTCGTGCCTAGTGCTATTGGGTTTTCATCAGGAATTTCTCAATCAAAGCCTGGAGTTAGGATTTATCCTCATTTTGTCAATGACAACAGACTTGTCCTCTATCACATGAGATAGAGGGTGGATGGGTGGAGGGAGGGGGGTGGGTGTAGTCGCACTTCTGCTTAACTCTTCAGGATATATAAGTAGGATGATGTGGCTTTGTATCTTGTGTTTTGGTATATGTGCCAAATGATGTATTTACAAAAACCCGACGATGCATGGTCTCGAACAAAAGAAACACTCGAAACTGTCCCCAAATTATACTTTAGTGATAATAGTTATGGTGGTAGTTATGGTGGTAGTTATGGTGGTAGTTATGGTGGTTTCGTAGTTAAGAAGAACAACGTAGTCAAACGTTTTTTTGTCAAATAGCTAGGTAGATGCTTTCTAAGTTCCTACTTAAAGATTTCCTATTTAATGTAGGTAATATGCAGATATTAGTATTTAATTCATTTTTCATTAGTCACAAAAAACACACATTCATGCACATGTATGCCACAACATTTTATTTATTTTAATTTCTTATTATATTATTAATTGATTACGGACACACACTTCACTATGTTTATATTTTATTATTTTAGTGTATGGTACTCGTGGGTTGCAGCTGAAAATCAGCGTCAGGTGGTGCATACTGTGTTGCCATCTGACAATATGCTGAGCTGAGGCCCTTTTGGCATTATTATCATTGTTGAGGTCATTGTTTTCCGTTTTTTTTTTTCTTTTCCTTTTAAATAATTTAAGGTTTTTACTACCGATATAATGCCAACAAACGCAATTTTCTTTCTTTCTTTCTAAAATACAAATTTTTGCAAATTAATGTGTATTAAAATTTGATCTTGGGTTGTTTATATATCAATGTGCCAAATTAACATATATTTTTTTCTTTCTTTGTCAATGTTCTCAAAATTCATCATGATCATGCGATCTTCATACATCATGAAACAGTTCACTTTCATCCAACAACTTCAACATTTACTGCCAAACTATTTGTCCACTAACCTCCACTGTTTAGCTACCTTATTAGCTCAATATAAGCAATGTGAATCCAACCCTGCCAATGCGAACAGAGAAAACGGACCGGTTTGACCGCTGGGCAATTTTTCGCACTATTTCACCTGTCTGAACCAACACTCGCCCATTTTTACCCCTCGGCACTTTAAGGTTACGCTGGATGTGGCAGGTTACATTGTAGGTATTTTATTTTTGAGAAATTCGCAACGGAAATTATTCAACAATGTTGTTTTTGAGCACCAATTTGTTTTACTTGGAGTTGAAATTTGGGGCAGCTTTTTATACTATGTTTGTAACTCTTGCTGAAAATTGGGTCAATGGTAGTAATATAAACATTATTTTGTTAGCTATGGAATCATTCTAAAGTAAACAACAGTTATTTAGCTCGATCATTGATGGTTTTTCTTTATTTTTGGCTTGCAGATCGAAAAAGTGGACATTGATTGACTGATTCACTGACTGACTCAATAGATACCTGTTTCTGTTTTATAATGTACTTGACAAATGCTTCTTCTCTCCTAACTCCCTCATTTTGCTGTGCTCAACAGGGTACACATGATCTATAATTTAGAAGTTTAACACCTAAGAATACCTACATTTTCATGCAGTAACAGTATTAAGTACTGATAATTGAACTAAGTTAAGGGGCTTGTGGCTAAATAACAATAGCTGCATGGGTCGATCGGCCAGGTTAAGCTACGCTTGTCGCGGTTGGGCCGAGGATTGGTGACCATCTTTACATTCCAAGACCCGTCCGTGCCTCGGAAAACACGTTAAGCCGTTGGTCCCGGCTGTCATTTGTGGATCTTTGACAGTCGTTACGGGTCGTCAGAAGCCCGAAAGTCTGACAACCAGTCTTACCAAGGGGTATTGTATTACCCAGTACCTGGGTTGTGGAGGTCAGATAGGCAGTCGCTTCATCTAAAATACTGGTATTCAGCTGCATCCGGTTAGACTGGAAGCCGACCCCAACATAGTTGGGAAAAGGCCAGGTAAATGATGAATTGGACTAAGTTATAACTAGCCGCAGTTCTAATTCATAATATTGTTTTTTTTTTTTATAATTAAACGATAATTAATAATAGGTCTTTACCTATGAAATTGCCGTTTTGTATGAAAAAATTTAAACGAATTTTTTTCATGAATTTTTTATTTGTATTAATCGAAGTAATCACCCATGCAATCAATGCATCTTTGCCATCGCAGTGGCAGTTTATTGATGCCCTTCTTAAAGAAATCAGCTGGACGGGAGGCAACAAATTCTTCAAAGGCATTTTGTACTGCCTCTCGGGTATTAAATTTTTTTCCCGCCAAGAAGTTATCCAAATTCTGGAAAAAGTAGTAGTCTGTAGGCGCAAGGTCTGGTGAGTAGGGCGGATGACGGAGAGCTTCCAACCCCAGTTCTTGCAACTTGGAGACCGTCTGCTGTGCAGTATGAGGTCGCGCGTTGTCGTGCAGGAGCAGCGGAGACGAGCGATTGACCAATGCTGGTTGGAGATGCGCCAGCTTCTCCATCATTGTGTTCAGTTCTTCAGTACACATCTGCAGTAATGCTCACCCCGTTTGGTAAGAAGCTGTGATGAATCACACCGGCGCTAGACCACCAAACAGTGACCATCACTTTTCTAGGGGTAAGTTTTCGTTTAGGGCATTGTTTAGGTGCTGAACCAGGATCCAACCAACTTGCTGAGCGCTTACGGTTATCAAACAGAATCCATTTTTCATCGCAGGTAACAATGCGGTTCAAAATTCCTTCATTTGTGTGTCTGTTGAGCAGTGCAAGGCACGTCTCGACGCGTACTTCGCGCTGGCGATCATTGAGTTCGTGGGGCACCCATTTGTCAAGCTTTTTTACCTTGCCAATTTGACGCAAATGGACCAATATTGTTTTGACGCTAACGTCGAAAGCTGCTGCTAATTCAGCCGTAGATTGTGTATCATCAGCTTCCACAATCGCCTTTAATTCGTCATTGTCGACCAAAGTCTTCGGACGACCGCGAGGTTCATTTTTCAGGTCGAAATTTCCAGAACGGAAGCGAGCAAACCAATAACAGGTGGTGCGTTGGTTTGTAGTGTTAGCTCCGTAAACGTCGTTGATGTTGCGTGCCGCTTGTGCCGCGTTGCTGCCACGACGGTACTCATATTCCATAATTACTCGAATTTTTAACGTATCCATGATGACGAAAAAGATTGAAACGCGATGAAAATGTAACACTAATCAATAAAGAAATGACTACTTTTAGAAAAAAAAATCCATGTTTTTAAAATAAAATTAATTTGAAATTAGAATTCTTAGCCAAACAAAAATTATTTTGATTTGAAATGGCCAGTACTGCAGAACGGCAATTTCATAGGTAAAGACCTAATATATGCTTTTGCTGAATTCTTTGTGGCTGGAAGGCTCAAGGACTCGATTGTGAAGTATAATATGCCTTTAAAGGTGGGTACTGATCGGCGTTATGGGGCGTACAAAGCATTCGTGCAGTCAGTACGGGGAAACAAGCAAGAGAGCAACACGAATATTAGCACACTGTGCAACGTCATACGGTAGATGTAACATGTATTTCTATTTTGGTTCTAGAAAATGCCGGATTCTTCACGATTACTTTATCATTTTAAGGGCGGGGGGGGGGGGCGTTATGAAGCGTGAGTGACTTTCATTTCTTTATAATCATGGGTTCAGTATATGCGATGAAAGCACATAACGTGCTTGATATAATTGTTCAACAAAAGACCACCAAATCATCTGCCTGTCCTTTTCGCAACTATCTTGGAGTCGGTTTCCAGTATAACTGGATTCACCTGAATACCAGTATTTTTAAACCCCGACGCAAAGACGATGGGGTGTTATGAGTTTGACGTGTCTGTGTATGTCTGTGGCATCGTAGCTCCCGAACGGATCAACCGATTTTTATTTTGTTTTATCTTGTATACATAGAGCGACTGCATATTCCTCCTCCGCATCTTACTTATTAAGTCATAATATAGCCTTTGGTAAGACTAGTTGTCAGACTTTTGGGCTTCTTTCTGACGACCCGTTACGACTGTCAAAGATCCATAGACAACAGCCGCTGGTCCCCAAGCTTAGCGTGCTTTCCGCGGCACGGAAGGATCTTCTTCAAGTGCAGCTTAAGCTCACCGATCGATCAATGCACCTTCGTTTCCGTCTCTTGTGGCAAAGTAACATCGATACGTTTGTTACTTCGCCACAAAGGCAACGTAAATAAAGATATAAACCTACCTTTTGCAAACATGTAAACAAACAATTGGACTTCCAAATATAAGTTCAGATTTACAAACGTGTCTTAATGGTCAGATTCCCACAAAGCCTATTCCAGCGGCCTAAGTTCTTTACAAGACGGAATATATTTAGGATGTGGCCTGATGTGGGTCACTTATTTTTCCCCCCGAATACTGATTACGTAAGCGAAAACGGTTTGTTTTGGTGCCTTGATCAGTTTTACATATTTGTCTTCTTGTTCTACAAAAGGGCAAAGGAATGAACAAGAATTCTTAGGAGTCAATTGTCCCACAACACAGGGTATTTAAATAAAAAAGCCGGATTTACACAAGGCTCCAATCTGCTATACGTTAATATGTTTTGACGTAATTTAGAAGAGTAATGGAATTGCTTGCCCAATTTCGTCCATAGAGAATTACACTTTCGAGCGACCATGAACTGACTGACTGACTGACAACCGCAAAATGGCAGCTAGTCATAGTCATAGTGTATTTTTTTATGTGGTCTAAGTTTTCGTACCTACATGGTGCCAATAGGACCCTATTACTAAGGCTTAGTGTATTATAGTTTAAGTAAACACATTGAAAAACAAACATAAACATATTGATTATTCTAAAAGTCGAATATAAATTATAATAAATAAAAATTAAAACATTATATACAAATTCCAAACTATACTATTATATAATCATACTAATATTTTATCTGTTAACGTTTGAATGTTGGAATGTTTGTTACTCAATCACGCTAAAACACCTGAACGGATTTGGAATTTTGAAATTTGACATAGGTACAGATAGTTTATAAACTGGTTTAAAACATAGCATAATTTTATCCTGGTACGTTCCCGTGGGATAATTTCTGACCTCCACGCAAGCGAAGCTGCTGGCAAAAGCTAGATTATTATATTTGTAATAACACCATTAATCAGAGTACTGCTGATTTGATTAATTTATGAATAACTACAGGGTGTAAGGGAAACGCTTCCGAAAACGCAGACAGGTGATAGAACTAGCGATTCTCGATACAGTACTATAAAAAAATCTTTTTTTTTTTTACAATAGTCACCTATATTATTTCACGGTTTTTGTACACTATGCTGTGAGAACAGTTAAATGAACCATTATTTGAGATTAAAAACATTTAAAAATGACCCCAAGTCCAGGTGGCGACTTTTGGTTTAGGCATCCTTTGTAAAGCACCGCCAAAATAAAATAAGTAGAAACATTACAGAAGCGTCAAACGTTTTAAATTGATGTAAAATAACGAATTTAAGGCGGAATGTTATTGGTATCCGTTTGCATTTAGGTTGTATATAACCTACGTTCTGGCTTCGGGAGCGTTCGCCTTACACCCTGTATATAACTAATTACGATGTCTTTGTAAAAACTATAGTCACAATTAAAAGGTAATAATTATTTGATCATTTGACACCAGTACATTTGTTTATGATACAAAGCTACCTAATGTGCCAAAAATGGCACAGATTGCGGATTTGCCGCCGTTTTATATTATAAACTTTATAGTATAGTTATAAATAGTGCCAATCTCTGCTATGTCGCCACATGACACACGTGAGACAAGCTCCAATGTTGCAAGATGCTATCTTGGTGTAAAGCCGGCTTTAGGAGCTTCAAAACACTGGGCGCGGTGTGGCGCAGTGAAACACAATGGTTGTGATTTTACTTGAAAATTTCATTCTATTAAAAAGTAACACTTTATTTGTCCATTTTTTAGCTGGAAAAGCCACTTATGCGATGAAAATTACATTACATAACGTCATGCCTTGTTTTCCCAAAGGGTTAGCAGAGGTATACCAATAGTACAACCGCATTTCGCTAATTATGTAAGTCCCATGTAATAAGGGGCGAGCCTATTGCCATCAACCGGGCACATATTTTAAGTCCAGGCTACTTCTGCGAAGCAGGTAGAAAAAACCCAATAACACTGCCTCGATATTTAAAACAGTGTATAAAAACAAAATCAAAATCAGTTCATCCGTTCGGGAGCTACGATGCCACAAACAGACACACACACAGGGACACGTCAAACTTATAACACCCCGACGTTTTTGCATCGGGCGTTAAAATTGTTATGTTATAAATTGACATAGAGTGTCAATCCGCTTAACAGTGATATATCCTGACAGTACAATTTTTGTGGAAATTTGTCTATCTGGCAAAATGTGGATGACTTCTTTAAGAAAATATAAACATGATTGAATGTAAGAAAAATTAAACCGTTATATTATTTCCTATTTCCAATTAACTGAACCTAAAAGAAATCATCACCATCAAATCAGCCGAAATACGTCCACTGCTGGACATAAGCCTCCCCCAAAAGGGGGGTTTAGCTATAATCGCCACGCTTGGCAGGCGGGTTGGCGATAGCAGTATGGTGGTAAAATGCATAGAGAACGTTGCTGCTCATTCTCTAGTAAGTCCCTTAGTCGCCTCCTACGACACCCACGGGAAGAGATGGGATGATGCTATTCTTAACGTCCGGCACCACACGGTACCAAAATAAATAGTTCAAGATAATATAAATTTAAGAGCACTAAGACACAGATAACCGGTAGCACTCAGCTTGAATATCTTGTACCTATTCCTGATCGAAATCGGAATGAATTTATTGGTCCATTAAATCTTCTTGAAAAGACTGCTCTAAGTATTATTGAAGATATGGGAACGTTTTTTAATAAGAAAAGGTATGCGTCAAGGTGTTTTTCCATTTCAATTCTTCTTTAATGAACATGGTTTCTTATCTGTTATAAATTTAAGGCTTATTAGTAATTCACACGAATTTATTCACCCGAAACGGGCGAATCGACGCTTTTACACAATTCTCTAGAAGCGATTTGCACGAAGTTAAACCTATTATTTGTATGTGAATCGACAACTCCAGAAATACGTACCTATTAGGCAATTGGCACGTTTCGAATTTCATGCAATAGCTGTATTGCATGAAAATCAAAACGTGCCAAAGAGGAAATTGTATTTTTCTTACTAGTTACATACATACTCAGCCTATAACGTTCCCACTGCTGGGACACAGGCCTCCTCTCCATGAGAGGGAGCGGGCCGTAATCTACCACGCGGGCCCAGTGCGGGTTGGTAGATGTCACATGTCTTCGAATTTTTTGTTCTAGGACATGCCGGTTTCCTCACGATGTTTTCCTTCACCGTTTGAGAGCAGTGGTGATGAAATTATTTACACAAAGTAATGCGCCTGGCTGAGTTTGAACGCACGACCTACAACTCGTAAGTCGCGGCCATTACCACTGGGCCACCGCTGCTCTCCGCCACTGCTCTTACTATTTAATAGGAGAAAATCGAACTAATGTTATTACAGGATTCGCCCATTTCAGGCGAGTATTTTCGTGCGAATCGACTAATAAGCCTGAATTATATTTATGCTTGGCTATGACTGCGGCTTCTTAAGGCTGCCCTCTCAAAAAATGGTTGAAAACAGCATGCAGATGAAACCACTTTTCGTTGGAATTTACAAAGAAATTACATTTTAAAAAAAATAGTTAGTAATCTACATAATATGATACGACATTTGGTTTAGGCATAACTTTTCTATGGGTATCAAATAATAAGAAAAAAAAAACACCAAATCACCTCCAAATCGTTGAGATGAAACCATTTTACTCATTCATTTTTTAACAAAAGAGTAAAAAAGAAATGTCTACTGCTTTGCAATACAAAGCAAAATGATTTGATTATGTTACTTTTTACAAATATACATTATTTTTGTTATAATAAATAAAAAATGCGACCGATTAAAGACTGCACGGCTACATCACCCCGCACTCGCCCACAAATTTAGTGCGCAGACATCATCTGATGATGACATAGTATCCCGTCAGGCACGGGAAACTTTTCATCGCCAGCTATGACAAACGTTCATCCCCTATTTAAACCCATCATTGGATAAATTCTGCTTTCCATAGTGCGCACTTTCGTTACATATGGAACTCATAAGCAAACATTAATGCTTCTAGATCTAGCATATTAGTCTGTACGTTGTCTGTAAGAGAATTTAAGATTTGTATAACTTGTAGGAGTTATCTTTTAGATGGTACAAGATATGTATTTTCTTCTATGTTAATTAATGTTCCAAGGAAAGGCCGAAAAGAAAAGTTAGACAGAAAAAAAACGACAAAAGTGAAAACTTGAACAATTACGTGTGTATTTTTTTATCGTCAATACAGTATTTCACACTGGGTCCTTGATTGGTCTCGGTAAAAAATGATAAACGAGCGTTCGACCAGCCATTAAAGGTAAAAGCACAGATTTTTACGATAAAATACAAAGAGAAAGAAAGGGATTAAATAATTAGAATTTCCCATTGAAAAATTTCTTTTGAAAAAGTCCCTTACTTTTCCAAAAGACATCAATGCGCGACTCATCCGTGTGCTCGTTCACCCATATAACACAGTATACATATAGCTCATGGAAAGCGTTCGGTGACGATGACGCGAATTCCATGATTTTTGTTCACCCAAAAAGTGCTCAACGCGCCTAAAGAAGGTTTCATTTCAAAAAAATACGAAATATGTTTATTCTGCACAAATAACACTCACATTACAAAATATACAAAAAATGCAGATACAAAAGGACCAAAGGACAAAGATCGTTAGAAACGAAAGATAAAATTAAAGATTATAGAAGGATATCTACGGGGCGATGTCAAAAATGGAGAAACGAAATGACACTTTGTATTGAAAAAGCACTGTCGACTCTTCGTAGAAATAGAAAACTTCAAGCTAAGCCTGCAGTAACAAAATAACAATTTTAATATGTCGTGCTACGAAAAGCTTGCTACGCCGTAGCAGCTCGTAGCCATCGTTACGCCGATAATGCGCACCAAATCGACTTCACGTCAAATCACGTTACTGTTGTTTATGAGCTGGGCTAAAATAAGTAGTACAAAGCTCTATTCACTCACATTAAGTTGTACTAAAAGCCAAACCTGTTTTGTGAAAAGGCTAAGCAAGAGTAGTAGTAATAATTGTCTAGCAAATTGGTTACTGACTCAAATTGTCAAAACAATTGTCATACTTTGACAGGAGTATGACATGGCTGTAATATGACAAATTTATGTTAAGTGTCTTCTAAACAGTTAATTTGACAAAGAGTAACTTAAATAACATAACGTAAGGCCCAATTGTACATCTAGTGCCAGCACCAGTTATTTTTAGTCCCATATATGTAATAAGGGCGAGCCTATTACCATCACATAGAATTACATCATCTAAAAACCAACATTTAATTTTCAGGGTAATTATTTTAAAATAATCATCATCATCATCTGCCTAGCCTTTTCCCAATTATGTTGGGGTCAGCTTCCAGTCTAACCAATGCAACTGAACACCACCATGTTACATAGAGCGACTGCCTATTTGACCTCCACAACCCAGTAACTGGGTAATACGATACCCATGGGTAAGACTGGTTGTCAGACTTTCGGGGTTCTGACGACCCGACTGCCAAAGATCCACAAATGACAGCCGGGACCAACGGCTTAACGTGCTTTCCGAGGCCCGAAGGAGTCTCGGTATGTAAAGATAGTCACCCATCCACAGACCAACCCTGGCAAGCGAAGCTTAACCTGATGGACCAACCCGTGCAGCTGTTATTACTTAACCACGAGCCCCTCATTCAATTTCATGCTTTAATACAGTGAAGAAAAAATGTATATTTGTCTTACTAGTTAACAGGAGGAAATCGAAATAATTCTATTGTTAATAGTGCCACCGCCAGATAAGTTTAATCTCATGTAATAGAGCCTATTGCCATCAATCATATAGAATGACATCATCTAAAAACCAACATATTACTTTCAGAGCAATAATTTAAAAATAAACAAAAAAAAATTAAAAAACAACCACATATTATTCTATTTCTTACAACGCGAACTTACGAACTCGTCGTAATTCCACGTTTATCGTTAAAACGTCCAAGGTCTCGACATCTTGCGACGAGTTTTCCCGACGTCTGCGTGGATAAATTCTTTCTTCTTTCATGAATAAAAGTGTTTTTGAATTGTAAATTATTATCTCTTGCGATAAGGCGACCTGTCTTTTGTTGCTGCGTGGGATATGACATGGTGGTGGGTTTTGTGTTTTGATGTTTGAAG
Source organism: Polymixis flavicincta (assembly GCA_949987655.1). Classification (NCBI taxonomy): domain Eukaryota; kingdom Metazoa; phylum Arthropoda; class Insecta; order Lepidoptera; family Noctuidae; genus Polymixis; species Polymixis flavicincta. Next base: position 9,565,353 of record OX465195.1, on the reverse strand, counting down.
TGGGCTAGTGCGTCTCTAGGAGATCATTCATTTACTTGGAAGATTGAAAAGGATAACAGAAAATTGCAAATAGCCATATCGCAATTATATACCCTAATTTACTTCCAGTAAAACAGTATCGGCACCTATCGGTTTACATCTGAGGGGCAATTCTGCTAATTTTAAGAACGTTCACAGTCTGATCTCAGTGTCAATCTGTCAAAAATTCCTATACATTTTTGTCAAATTTTTGAAATTCGATTGTCGCCGAGATGACACTGCGAACGTTTTTAATTAGTAGAATTGGCCTTCTGAAGTGCTATTCTGTAAAATCTTACAGTGAAGCGAGCTGTCATTAGTGTCAATCTCTAGAACAGAATTACAGAGAAAGAAAGAAAAAGAAAATAACAGAAAGTTTCACCGTGAAAGTATGGCTAAGTGAGCTGTCATTCAAACAGAGATGCTAGAAATTGATACTATGATCAGGTCACTTAAGGTGACACTTGTCCACATTTTTTCCATACAAACTTCGGGAGGGTTTTACTCCACTGTTTGACAATTTACATCAAAAATTAAACATGGTCTGGTTTTGTCTCATTATTAATATTGTCTGTTCGGAAACAGAATACTAAAATAAAAAGCCATTAAAAAGTTATGAGCCAACAAAAATATTCGTTTTTATTGCTAATTTAACCCAACTTTGGGCGTGTTTAAGTAATAAAAGGAGTGCAAAATCTCGAAAACCAAGTCGGTACCGACAAAGCTCAATTATCGAAAAGTTCAATAAACTTAATTGGTCATTGATTTATGAAGTGTTTTTTTTTTCAGAAAACCCGATCTTTCAAAGGACTTTTCTTAATTTTTTACTCGCCTGTTTTACTAATAACTGATCCTGCAGCTCACTCAATAATGTTGTGTGTATAGACTAGCGTCTAATCGCTCATCACTGATACTACCTCTGTCGGACACGAAGCCTGGTGAGACAGCGTGCTTTTTAGCCAGGCTCACCAGTGAGTTCGAGCCCGCGACTAGTGTACCCTTAAACTTGGTTTTCACTGTGAGATTATTACAGAATAGCACTGCAGGTGGAATGACAGCTCACTTCAAAGTCACTTCACCTAAGTTATCATGGTGAGGTCATAACAGAACAGATCGGCCTGTCCACATAATTGCGCTCCGATGCGTTTTTTGCTTCTTTTGAACACAGAACAGTTTCAAGAATATGTGGTCACCGTGTCGTGTGAGTGTAAAGCGTACAGTAGCGTCGCTCACAGAATAGGCGGTTTCAGTAAATTATTTCATCTGCTGAAGAAAATGTACGGAGCTGCGTAAATGGAATAAATTCATTGTGTAAACTCATGTAGACATAGTAGCGTAGTTTTGTGATAATTTTAATTAACTTATTACATAAGTTTCGGCTGGTATGGATAGATATTCGCTCTATAATTATTGTAGAACTAAGTTACAATTATTTAAAATGTAAGCCTTCTCATGTTGACCCATGTAACTAGAGAAATGTCGACCCTTGGCATTCCTAGGATCTCCTAGTTCAGGAGCCAAGATCTCATTGATGTAACGTGTACTGATGTTTGGAAATAAATTACTTATATTAGTATTATACCTATTATATACTTCTCCCGCTCTGTGGGGAGCGGGAGGACGTCTCAGACATTTACTGATTAAAACTCACCTGTGTTCCTTCAATTGACTATGTGCCAGGGGCCACGGAATCTCTTTCGAACAACCCGCACCCATGGCATCGACCCTTGCGGACCCCACCAATTGGTGCTGACATCTCTTTGAGGCGCGCGTGGGACACAACACGCCGTCGACACAAGCTTTGCCCAAGCTGGGCAGACCTCCACCGTATGCTATACCGAGTCCTCGGGGCGATCTTCGCAGTGGAAAAACCCGGGAGTTTCCTCCCGCCTTATGCAAAACAGAAACCTTCCGAAACAGCCATGTCCAGTGAGGACCTGCGTCAGGCGGAAGGTGAAGACGCCATGGCGCCTCTAAATCCACTCCTCAAAGATCCCTTTTTCCCACTCACTGCCGCAATTACTATTATATCTATTAGGTACACTTGTAGCGAAAATAAAATGTGATTATCTGCTTCTTATCAATCTGCCTAGCCTTTTCCTAACTATTTTGGAGTCAGCTTTTAGTCTAACCGCAGCGGAATACCAGTATTTTGCGCGACTGCTTATGTCACCTCCATAACACAGTAAGTGGATAATACAATACTGCTTGGTAAGACTGGTTGTCAGTTTTTCGGGCTTCATACAACCCGTAAAGACTGTCAAAGTATCGTAAATGACAGCCAGGATCAACGGCTTAACATTGTTTCTGAGGCACGGAGTCTCCAAGGAACAACCGCGCAACAAGCGTAGCTTAACCAGACCAATCGACCCCCCCGAGTGGGTTCCCGCATTGTCGTTGCGGGGGGGCTCAGTAACCGTGGATTCCGGCCACAGTGAAGCCAAGAGGAACCCAAAGGTGGGGCCGCTCGTCAGGGCTTTAGCCTTCAAGCCATTGACGTAGCGGCCAAAAAGTAGGTTGCGATGAGGTGCACTGCAACTGAGGTGGGCCGCGATGTCGAATGGGAGGCATCGCGGCTGAGGGTTACGGGCTGCGGTAGAGGAGGAGTGCCGGTGCTTCTGAGCAGCGCTCTTCCCTTCCGTGGCCTGGACGGGGCCGCCACCGTTTGATGGCGGACGCGGTAGGACCGCAGGGGAAGAGGAGTGTCGGTATAGCGTCAGCCGCCCTATCCCCTGCGGCCGAAAATTGGTAGACGGGACGGCGCGTTGAGTTTGCACACGCGCGCCGTCAAAGATGTCAGCAACCACTGGTGGGGTCCGCAAGGGCCGATGCCTGCCAGGGGTGCGGGTTTGTTCGAAAGAGATACCACAACCCCTGGCATACGGGCTACTGAGGGAACACGGGTGGGTTTTAGTCAGTAAAAGTCTGACACGCCCTCCTGCTCTACACAGCAGGAGAAGTCATTTGATGACATCCCAACAAAAAAAAAAAAACAAGCCAATCAACCCGTGAAAACGTAATTATTTATCCACAAGCCGCTTATTCTTTCGTAGTATCGACACGAAACATGTCTGAAATAAAAACATCATGCTGTTAGTACCTATAATTTAGCTACTAACCTAGTTGATATTTTATTTTTTAAGTATCGCCACGCATGGAGACTGTACTATGGAAAATCAATTATTTATTTAGACTTATAGCCCATCAGCACATGAGTAAATAACAAAAATTGTCAAAGACTAATAAATTTTAAAAAGGTATTTTCAACTTCAATTATTTTCGAAGATATTTTACTTCTTATTCGTACAATAGTAATCAAATTAATAAAGCATCTTAAATATGTTAACATAATATATCTGTCTACTTTGCAGAATTAGATGTACAGACGCCAGCACATCAAGCGACCCCAATCTGTCAAATTTCTTTGATAGATTTTCAACTTTATACCATAAGTGTAGGGTTCGTGTTTAGTTGAGAAAATTTGAAAGTTTGAGGTATCTTGACGTGCTGGCGTTTGTACTATGTTGGTGACATGTTGGTTATGTGACACTCGATTCTATGATCTCCTATATCGTAAATCGGCACCCTAGTTGTGTAACACTAAATAAATCACAAACTGAATCATTTTGAAGAAATTTTCTAATCTATTGCTTCTGTTGAGTATCAAGCTCCAGGTGTGGAGTATGGCTCGATGTGACGTAGGAACAGCTTCATATGTTCGAAGACTGACTGCTCAGCAACGTAAATTACACAATCATCGCGCAGTTGTTACCATGTTTCCTAGAACATACAAAACACGGAATAAATTCTTACCAGGTTTTTGGTTTTAAAGTTCTTTATTTCTCATAAGACCTTAAAAAAATAACAGTTCACTTTTAATGAGATACTTTAATTTAGTTATAACTAGTAGTACTATTAATATTAGTCACCTCTAGGGTGTTGGAAACATTGTATTAGCATTATGTTTTTTCTAATTTTTCTTTTGCTATGCCCGACTGGGTCCACGATTGTTACAGCAAATATTTACTTACAACCTGAGCATATACATTGTGGAATGCAATATATGATTGAGTATTCAGTATTGAGTCAAATTTTGTGATGTATATTCTTAATCTACGTTTGAATGTGTTAACACTGTAACACTTTTTTATATCTTCCGGTAAACTATTTCTCCTTCAACCAAAATTATATTTTTACACTCTTGACCTCAGAGAACATACCAGTAATAAAAATAATTAAATTCATCAAAATATTTCTGAAATAAAATGGTCAAATGGCCGTCATTACAGTATGCTAATTAGTTCGTATGTTTTCGACTCACGTGAGCTAATTGCTCATATTGATTTCACAAGAAATAATTGGAAGCAACGTAATTTAAATTGAATAATTTTGACTGTTGACGTTGGAAATATATTGTCATTAAAATTGGAAAACGATGACACGGTTTTATAAAGTCGCTTTTCTAAGAATTTTTAATGGACAGGTGGTGGCAGACATCAATCTGACATTCTGACTTTTTGTAAGTTTTCTTCACAGATGCTGTACGAGTAGGTATGTAAAAATTTAGACATATTTGAGAAAAATCGCATTGTCAGATAGTTCTAATTCCGACAATCTTGTTCATCAACGTCCTTACTAATATCATAAACGCGAGAGTTTGTATGTTTGGATATATGGATGTTTGTAGTACTAGTTGTAACTATAAAATGAAATATTAAATTTGTCCACAATAGTCACCCCTCCCGAACGCGGCCCAGCCGAGTCGGATTCGACGATTGACCTCTTTCTCGAGAGGCGTTCGGGAGGCTTCGCAATATCTTCTCGTCCCAAAAACCACAGTGTCTCAAGAAGAAAGTCTTTGACCAGTGTGTGTTGCCAGTGATGACGTATGGTACAGAGACGTGGTCGCTCACAATGGGCCCTATCAGAAGGCTTAAAGTCACCCAAAGGGCAATGGAGAGGGCTATGCTCGGAGTTTCCCTACGCGATCGAATCAGAAATGAAGAGATCCTTAGGAGAACCAAGGCAACCGACATAGCCCGAAGAATTGCCAAACTTAAGTGATAGTGGGCAGGACATTACTCGCAGAAGAGATGACCGATGGGGCCGAAAGGTTCTGGAGTGGCCTCCGCGTACCGGAAGACGTAGACTGGGAAGGCCTTCCACAAGATGAACCGATGACCTTGTGAAGGCCGCAGTTTTCCGCTGGATGTGGGAAGTACAAGACCGGTCGAAGTGGAGGAGCCTGGGGGAGGCCTATGTTCAGCAGTGGACGTCTTTCGGCTTAAATTATGATGATGAATAGTCACCCAGAACAGTGCAGAGAGTACAACCAGTTTCTGATTTCAGAATTTTAAGTTGATAACTTGTCACTCTACTTTAGTATGACTTGATGTCCATGTACAGACTCATTCGTCTTCCTTTAGCGAAACAAGGCGTTTTCTAGTCGGTCAAATAAATAAAAAAAAAAACCGAGATTATGCGAATAATTAACTGCACATTTTTTTGAGATTCAGTTCAAGGCAGTGACTATCAACTTTATACTCGTATATTAGTCGCAGCGTGATTTTTACGCACACGGGATTTTCAATGCATTGCTGAGCGTCGATGGTTGAAAATCCAACAGTGTGTGTTTTCACGCACTGCAATACACTCTGTTGGATTTTTAGGGCTCGGTTTAAACCCGTGTGGAGTTTAAAATCGTGTGTTACATCCCGCTGCGATATTTTTACGTCCATGCAAACGTGGTTTTAATTAAATTCTTTTTCCGCGGTTTTATTGAAAGAATTTAATTTAACATCGTAATAATCTTCACTCATAACGATGCAGTAAGCTCGGCTTTTGAAAGCGAATTAAAATTTAAAATAATAAAGAGTTAAAATTTTCTCAGAATCATAATAAATTCATGAATTCTTGCAAAGGAATGGATATAAAGACAAAAAGTAATCATAAATGATTTTAAAGCAAAGAGTGATTTCATAATCTGTTTACAGAACAGAGATCTACTTTCGAATAAAACGTTGAATATGTACCATGCTTGCTATAAACTAGCTTTTGCCCGTGGCTCCGCCCGCGTGTTGGTCAGTTATCGCATTAAAAAAGTAGCCTATGTCCTTCTCCATATCCCAGGTTATATCTCTACCAAATTGTATGACGATAGGTTCTGCGGTTCAGGCGTGAAATCGTAACAGACAAACAGACAGAGTTACTTTCGTAACTATTAATATTAGTAGGGATAAACAGAAGACTGGTCAAAGTGGCGGAGCTTGGGGGAGGCCTATGTCCAGCAGTGGACGTCTTTCGGCTGAAATGATGATGATGGCGATGATGAATTCGGATAAACAACTGACTTCCAAAAAACTCGATTGTCGGTTTTTTTTTTTTGAAAATAGTTTTTATTTTTCACTTTTTAGTTATGGTACCTACCCCACACCAATTCGAAACGACATCATCCTTGGGGTCAAAACAATGCATATTTATGCGATAGCAGCAATCGCGGTTAATTTGCTGTCTTTTTTCGAAGAGTTCCGTTGTCTGTCTCCGAAACGCATCATCAGATCTATATGAAATTTAAATGGGACCATTTCGGAATAAACTCCTTCCTATAAAATAATAATTTGCAAATCGGTATAGACCGATTTGCAAATTATTATTATATATAGATATGACGGAGTTATGCCCGAACCTCCACCTAACTCCTAACCGTTAAAGAGTTTTACCTTCCTTCATCAGCTCAGCGTCATGAGATGATGATGACCATACGCAAATGTTTCAATAGCTTTAGAAAACATATGAAAAACATTGTTAATACATACAAATTTTGAGGGTTGCCCTCGATTTCCCTGGGATTGCATCATTAGAACCTGATTTGGTGCCAATGGGACCACCTCAGGAGTATACTCTTTCAAATAAAAAAATAATTTTGAGAATCAGTCCACAAATGGGGGAGAAATCGGGGAACATACATAAAAACAAAAAATACGTTCGGTGGAACATTTAACCTCCTCCTTTTTTTGAAGTCGGTTAAAAACAACACCAGAACTCGCGTATCTTTGGTATCGTAGCATCGTTTGTTCCCACTGACTTCCAAAATTAAAGTTATTTTTCACTTTCTATCACTCTTATTTACTTAGTAAGAGAAGGTATACGAATTTGTGTGGCAGACTAACATGTGAAAAAAAAAACTAACTGATTTCCAAAAATAGTAGTGTATTTTTGGAAATCAGTTACTTTTTTTTTTCACATTTTAGTCTGCCACACAAATTCGTATACCTTCTCTTACTAAGTAAATAAGAGTGATAGAGTTATTGTAACATCAACAACATACACTAAGGGCCTTATTTCAATAGGACACCATGGTGGTACAACCATGGTGGCGCTGCCAGTAAAATATACACAGCTTTATGGCGGGTATCCCACGAAGCATTCGATCGGTTGCGCGACCAACCATAGATTTTTGATAGTGCGACTATGCTGCCGTCCTTTAACTAGACAGGCTTTAAGCCCTAAAAGTTGTTTCCGGAAAAAGGCAAAAAACGCGTGAATCGTTATTTCTTAAAAACTGTAATACTTATTATGTTACTGATTGTACCCAATCTCCAATTACGGTTTATGCACTATCTCTTTCTACCAATTTGTACGCCACTATATGCGGCTGAACATGTCAGAACTTCATTTATCTCATAGTTAACTTGCATATAATGTATCGTGTACACCATGTGCCAAAATACCCAAAATACCAAATAAAAAATATTTTCTTATCTTGTGTTGTAGAAAACATCAGTTGATATTTATTTTTGTTTATCCTAAAGAATCCTTTCAAGTTACTGATTGTAGGACACATGATTTTTCTTTCTGTTTATCCTAAAGAATCCTTACCAGTTAACGGCCTACAAACTCTTATATCTTGGGAACTATTTGAATTGTGAAGATTTTTGTTACACAGAAAGATAGAGAATTGTGAACACTCTTAGATTCTTTTATAAAGTAAAAATTGACCATCATAATCAGCCTATAATGTTCCCACTGCTGGGACACAGGCCTCCTCTCGGTGAGAGGGAGTGGGCTGTAATCCACCACGCGGGCCCAGTGCGGGTTGGTAGATAAATTCAAATGTTTATTGCTCAACACAGTACATAATCTTACATTTCTAGATGTCAAGTGAATGCGCAGTCCACTGTGTTGCACCAATTCAGGCATGCAAAAATATTATTAAAATCATACCAACACAATTATACCATTTCATAAATTCACATTAATACGTTATATAATTTCATTAACTCAAAATAATACCATGCAATGTCATAAATTCAAATAAATAAGTATGTAATGTCAGAATATTTAACGTCATATTATCTAAATAATGTCTAGTCAACACACAATTGGCACTATAAATAAGAGACAAGATGTCACATGTCTTCGAATTTTTGGTTCTAGGACATGCCGGTTTCCTCACGATGTTTTTCTTCACCGTTTTGAGAGCAGTGGTGATCAAATAATTTACACAAAGTAAAGCGGCTGTCTGAGTTCGAACTCACGACCTACAACTCGAAAGTCGTGGCCGTTACCACTGGGCCACCACTGCTCCCAAAATTGTCCAAGTGAGGGTTAAATCCTTTCTAGTTTAAGGACGGCAGTATGGTTGCGCAGCCACTGGTGTCTTAGTGAAAAAGGGTAACGAAGGAGTTGAAAAAATACGTATTATTGAAGCTAACTCAAAAACTACTAATCAGACCTTGACCTTTATGTGTTACCACTCGATAAACCGTATGTGTCGCCGGGCGTAAAAGAATAGCACCATCCCATTTCTTCCAGTGGGTGTCGTAGAAGGCGACTAAGGGACTTACTAGAGAATGGGCAGCAGCGTTCTCTATGCATTTTACCACCATACTGCGATCGCCAACCCGCCTGCCAAGCGTGGCGATTATGGCAAAACCCCCCATTCTGGGGGAGGCCTATGTCCAGCAGTGGACGTCTTTCGGCTGAAATGATAATGATGATGACTCGATAAACATACCCTTTCAAACAAACAAAAAAAACATTTTCGAATCGGTTTATATATGACGGAGGTAAGAAACATAAAAAAAAAATACTGAACTAAATCGACTACTACTACTACTACTGAACCGACTTCAAAAAAGGAGGGGCTTCTGAAACCTCCTCCGTTTTTTGAAGTCGGTTAAAAATGATTTTCTGTTTTAATGTGATTTGAGTACAGATTGTCAAACTTATCGTGCGCCGTGTTTCAAGTTCTTTATATACAAACAATTAAATACAAGCATAATGTTAGTCATACATTTAAGTACAGACGCCAGCACATCAAGCTACCCCAATCTGTCAAATTTCTGTAATAGATATTCAACTTTATTACAAAAGTTTAAAATTCATGTTCAATTGGGAAAATTTGACAGTTTGGGATAGCTTGCTGTGCTGGCATCTGTACATACACAAACAAGTAGTGGACGGTACCCTTTTTTGTTATTGTTTTGACTGATACGACTCAAAAGTCGATATCAGAAAAAAAATATGCTATAAATCTGCCTATGTAGTTGTAGTATGTACCTAAAACAGCTGTGTGCATAAGCAATAACAAACAAAAAACAAATAAAAGTCGCATCCCTACATGCCGTTTCATTTTTTCAATAATGCACACAATCGTAAAACTCGTGGCCACAGCGCAAAACCCAGAGAAAAAACAAGACATAAATAAAATATTTAATTAAGAAAAACTCAGGTAATAAAAAATGTTATTTACAGTAAAGCTGCTGAAGCGAATTCACTTAATCGGTCCGCTGAAAAACATGCCCATGGGAATTAATCTTACTCTAGAGTGCTTTGCACTGAAATAAGTAAGCTGCTATAAAAACTTAAACTCTTTCGACGGCTTAGAGATGGGAAAACGATTTGTCGATTTATGGGTTACATGGACACTTCTCTAATCGATTTGATTTGAATGATCTTTGTTCTTTTTTTTTTTCAAAAGGTGTAAAGACTACTTCATTATGAAAATAAAATAATTGACGTGTAAAAGTGTTCCTAACGGATTTAATCAAAGTATTATTACGTTTGCAATCATAATTTTAGTATTGTTATCTGTATTGGCTCCACAGAATTAAAAAATTAACCCAAACTGTGTTTGAAATAGGACTTTATATTTTTGTATTGCTAACACTGCATCGAAAAAAATGTCATGGTTTCTAAAAATAAATTCAACGAATGCCATGTATTTCAGTTTTCGACAGTCCGGAATCCTATTTAAATTCACCCAGAGCGGTTTGATTGAACTCCACAAGCGCGGACGTTCAAAAATAGGAAAAAAAAAACTCACCAACACGTTTCAACGGATATTATATTATATAAAAAATACACAGTACATTTAAGATGAAAGAAAAACAGATCAACGTGACCTTTCCTGAATAACCGATTCACTAAGCTGTATCGATTACCGATCCGATTATAATTCGACATCGAATAAATCGACTAGGGTTGAACGGACGTTCTGCTTCATTACATCACTGCCTCATCGAGTATTCAGTTCAGGGTTGTCTCGTAAAAATTGGCATTAGTTCACACTTAGCCCGACGTTTAAAATTCAAGTGAGGATGTCGTTTTTGCATTGAAAGTGGCAATTACCTTACTTCGCCGGCATGTGTGGACCTGATGTATGAAGTCTTTGAAAATTCATCCAGTAGACGGTTTTGTAGTATAAAATAGTTTTTTGCATATCACAGCGGGATTTTTTCACGGTAATTTATACGAAGGGTTCAAGTATGGCGGGGGCTTTTGGCTCACCATTATTATTTTTGCTTTGGGGATTTGAGCTTTATTTGTTTTTTATGTTTATTTGGCTTCAAGATAATTTTGTTCTGAAAATATAATCTATTAAATCTCATTCATAGGTAGTGGCAACAATATTCTCGTTCAAAAATTCAACTTAAAATAGAGGGACATGTAGCTAAGATTAGTTAGATGTCCCTCTATATTCTTGGAAATCTCTCACTGGTCGGCACTTCACGTGGCCAGAAGGGCTTGGTCATTCTTTGGCCAAAGAATTTGCATTGCCATTCAACGTTCCAATGCTGCCAATGTTCTGGGGACGTTTCTGGATGACAGCGATGCGGTCGAGTACTTCGACTCATAAGTATCCCTATGTTTTTATTTTGTATTGTATAGTTTGTTAGTAACTTGTGGTCTTAAAATAATAACAATTTATGTACTTACAGGTATTTAAAAAAGGAAATAATCATAGGGCATTAATAAGTTCGTCCAAATCGTTGTCAATGGGAAAAGTGCCCGCGAGGCTGGCAGCATTACCACATTGTATGGCAATGCTAATTCTTTGGCCATGAGTTTGTTTGTTAGTAATTTAATTTAAGTAGCATCTAGAGTAAAATTTCATCTTAAAACAACGTAACAATCATTATTACTAAGATGTAAAAGGACCGCTATCGATATTGTTTATTGTTGGTATATTGGCGTGTGCTTGTTGACATATTATGTCAAATAATTTAATTTAATATTTGACTTACCATTGTATAGAATCAAGTTCTTCTAATGTAACAGACAGCTGCGCTGCTGGGGAGTTTGTTGCGCCACTTCTTGTTCTTCACAGCTAAAACACTAGGAAGTGGTAAAGGGCAGGTGTTTTGGGGGACTGTCTCATGAAATTTTGAGGTTCAAAAGTGCTGACTCTCACCCTTGTTTGAATAAAGCCGTTTGAAATAAGCCTCTTCATGGCAAACGACATCGCGGCAGGTCCAGACGGAGATGGTGGGATGAACTGACCTCCTTTAATCAAGATTGGTCCTTGACAGCTCTGGACAGAGAGGAATGGAAAGAGAGGAGGCCTTTGCCCAGCTGTGGGACGTTAATAGCTAGTAAAAAAAGATTCTTCCAGCCGTTTTCAATCTCTTCTGTCTCTGGGGATTCTGCTAGATGTTCGCCGGATATCTTTGCGATATCGTGACTCCATCTTTTTCCTGATCAACCTGGTTTACGTAGGCTTATTGAATACCAGTTCGTGGTAATTATTGTGAATCTGTCATCTGCTACTCGTTTGACGTGACCAGACCACTTCCATTTTAAGCCCAGCACTTTCATGGCCACTTTCTCTGGCTCGGTCTTTCTTCTGATTGTAGGTACTGTTTTTCACTCTGTCTTATAGAAGGTTCATGTACTTTCGCTCAATACCTCTTTGCCATTTTTTTTTTAATGTTTTGTTTTTCGGGGGCCATGTCTGACCAGCATGTGTGAGTGAAGGCGTATTTCTATAGTTTTAGTTTTTAATTTAGTCGGTTTCTCTATAAATATTTATTTTAGTGTCCTGTACTTATTCCTGGTGCATTCGATTCTGCTCTCCATTTCTTTTACAGTTCAATCTCTAAATCAAATACAAAAAAAAAGAATTCCTTACACCAGCTACATTATAAATACCCATCTGTTACCCTAGCAATATACTGATTAACTCCAATACACAGGCAGACACGTAGGGTCCATTTCCTTAACAAAAGGGGAAGGAAAAATAAATCCACATAATGTTTAGGGAAAATTCTTTAAGAAAACGTTGACCACGTTTACCCGGTCTAATCAGAGTTGGGGTAAATATAAATAGTGACGCGTGAACAAATATGTGATGAATGGATGACGAGAATGATGCAGTGGGTAATATTGGATTGTACCCTTTGTAAGTTTTAGATGTTGCTATTTTGTTTGGTCTGTGGCTTTTGCAAAAGCTATATCAATGAAGTTATTATTTATTTATTTATTATTTTATGTACACAGAGTTAAATAGATACAGATTCGAAAAAATTATAACAGTACCGGAACAAAAAGTCCATACTTTACTCTTTATAACATCAATTATCTGCCAGTGTCCCGTCAAAATCAGTCCAGCCATTTTGGAGATTATCCGGAAGAAACATACACACATCACCGTGTGAGAAAAAGGAAAAACAAGATGCAAAAAAAAACAAAACCGATTTCCGGAAAAACTTTTTGTCACCGCCTTCCGAAATTAAAGTTATTTTGCACTTTGTAGTGTTTTTTTTTTTTGTCCCGTGTAGTGCCGGATGTAAAGAATAGCATCATCCCATCTCTTCCCGTGGGTGTCGTAGGAGGCGACTAAGGGACTTACTAGAGAATGGGCAGCAGCGTTCTCTATGCATTTTACCACCATACTGCGATCGCCAACCCGCCTGCCAAGCGTGGGGATTATGGCAAGCCCCCCCAAATTGGGGGAGGCCTATGTCCAGCAGTGGACGTCTTCCGGCTGAAATGATGATGATGATAAGTGTTTTCCGGAAATCGGTTTTGTTTTTTGTTTTTTTTTTTTTGGAAAATGCTTTTATTTTTTTATTTTTAGTTATAGTACCTACCCTACACTTATTCGAAATTTCATCATCCTTGAGGTCAATACAATACATATTTATGCGATAGCAGAAATTGCGGTTGATTTGCTGTCGTTTTTTGAAGTTCTGTTGTCTGTCTCCGAAACGCAGCATCACATCTAAAATTTAAATGGGAACATTTCGGTATAAACACCTTTCGAATTTTACAAATCCGTCTAAATGTGACGGAGTTATGCCCGAACATACATAAAAAAAACTAATTAAAAAACACATGTCGTTTTGATAACCTCTTTTTGAACTCGGTTAAAATCAAATATAATTAGGTGATAACTTTCATCTTTCCTCCGATTACGTATGTTAGGGTTAACATTCTCAGTTAAACTGTAAGAGATTGTCCAGTGAAAGGTATTATGCTAACGTGCAAAATAATTTGATTTGGCCGTGAGATTTTTTTTTAGTTTAATTGCTTATATCCAGCATTATAACAGTTATGACGGGTCGACAGAAAACTGAAAGTCTGACAACCAGTCTTACCGAGGGGTATCGTTTTACCAAATACCTGGGATATGGAGGTACGATAGGCAGTCGCTCCATGTAAAATATTGGTATTCAACTACATTCGAAACTGACCAAAAAAAAAACTTTAAAAAAATTGCTGGCCGAAAATTTAAGCAAATATTGAGACCCAACATTTGGCTTAACAAGCCCTCAGAATGATTTTTTTTGTGACTCAGTTACCATTAAGGGCACACTTTGCGCGGGCTCGAACTCACTGGTGGGCCTGGCTAAAAATCACGCTGTCTCACCAGGCTTCGTACCCGACAGAGATAGTATTAGTGGTGAGCAGTTAGACTCTAGTCTACACGCACAACGTTATTGAGTGAGATGCAGGAGCATTTTTGGCAAAAAAATCGCGAAAAAATTAAGAAAAGTCCTTCAGAAGATCGGGTTTTATGAAAAAACCACTGCATAAATCAATGACCAATAAAGTTTATTGAACTTATTGTTAATTGAACTTTGTCGGTACCGTCTTGGTTTTCGAGATTTTACACTCCTTTTATTACTTAAACACGCTCAAAGTTAGGTTAAATTAGCAAGAAAAACGAATCTTTGTTGGCTCATAACTTTTTAATAGCTTTTTATTTTAGTATTCTGTTTCCGTACAGACAATAATAATAACGAGACAAAACCATACCATGTTTAATTTTTGATGTACATAGTCAGACAATGGAGTAAAACCCTCCCGAAGTTTGTATGGAAAAAATGTGGACAAGTGTCACCTTAAGCAATCACTCCAACTCTATGCACTAGCTTAATTTTAACTTCCTAACGTTAAGTCAAACATTGGCCTGTTTGACCCCAACGCTGTGTAGTCAATCGACACATTTACCCTAACTTTCGATGTAATTGCCCAATATGTTTGAGCAAGCTTACCGACATAAAACAGCAAAGCAAAAGGTGAAACCCTTAAACTAAGATTAACACCGCCACATCAGGTAAGCGGTCATTCCTACTTCCTATGCGAAACGAGCTAACATTAAGGGAAGGAGGAAAGTACGTAAAAAATCGGTATTTGCCGAAAAACACCGTAAACAAAGACATAAAGCTTAATGACACCGATACTATCGTAACCCTCAGCAAACAACGCTAGGTTACTATTTTGTATTGGAATGTTTTTTGGGTTCCATAAAGAAATTAAAAGTACAATTTTACTAAAGGAATTACCACCTAAAGCGTTTCTAATTTATCATCATTTCAGACCCTAAGAAAGTGTAACGGACTTGTGTAAAGTACAATAAACACTATTCGAAGTTTTAAAATTATTATCGTGGAAAAAATTTAGTTAGATTAAAATCGCTTATTACTCATAAAGACCAGATTGTAAGCAATTATTAAGAACCGGGATCTTTTTAATAAATGATAAAAAAGACCTAAATTCACACAAGTATGATGGCTGGGGATACGCAAATATCCTGCAGATCTAGTAGTGGTCCCTTTCATCGGTATAATACCCTTGGTATAATAACCTTTTATAACAAGCTTCCATCTTCTTTGCTAGATTTACATTTTAATGCGTTTAAAGCTAAAGTAAAATCAAATCTTTGTTCTAAGGCATACTATTCTATCAACGATTACTTAAACGATAAGTATTGTTTGTCGCTGTGATTAACTCAAGACAACGTTTGTGTTCTTTCACCAGAATTAGCTTACCTACTGACAGGTCATATGAGTTACTCTATATCATTATTTATTTTATTTGACTGTATTAACCATTTTTTATTAATGAAGTTTCTGCTGGGGAGTTTTGTTGCGCCACTTCTTTTTCCCAGCTAAAGCACTAGGAAGTGGTGAAGGGCGGGCGTTTTTGGGGGTCTGTCTTTTGTAATTTTGAAGTTCAATAAGTGCCGACTCACAGCCTAGTTTGAATAAATTACTTTTGATTTTGATTTGATTTTGAGTGTCTTGTGACGTGTCGTTGAGTTCCATAGAATAAGTTAGAGCTACAAGACGACTGTTGCATGCATGGCGTTGATTGGGACAGGTCAGCTCCAACCTTCAAAGCTCTTCCAGACATGGTCCTGCATTGTTAGACTCACATAGAAACCTAATACTACAAAGTTTGGACTTTAAAAGATGCCATGATTTCTGAGTTTGTTTCGGTATTTCTTATCAGGGATTAATCAGCTAGGAAATGCCGCAGACATCTAGTTTTTATTTTTATTTTGGCCACTAAAATATTGTCGTGTAGAAATGTCTTAAAAGGTGTACTTACATAAACACAACACGCACCGCAGGGTACCATCCGCACTTGGTTGATATCCCGTCCAGTTGCACTCAGTGCTTCTCCTCCACATTAATTATGCGCACAGCCAAAGTATGGAACTCTCTACCTGCGTCCGTGTTCCCTTCGATGGCAACGCACAGGGGTTGCCATAAATCTGTTTTGTTATTTTTTCGAGTGATCTTATCTCTTTGTATGCACGTGTTTCTGTGAAATATTTCTTTCTCTCAGATGTTTTACTTAACCTACTAGTATATGTATGACTTGGTGTCAAAATAATACTTAAGACAGTCGATGACCATGTTTGTAACGTAACAATGGCTGCTTCCAAACGCCCTCATAATATTTTTATCCGGTTAAAAAGTAAATTCAACGTAAGGATACAAATTATTATAATAGCGGGTGATAGCAGTGATGCACCAGCACGGGCCCGTTATGATAATTATCATTATTATAATATTCTGTGAAATATGTTATTTGCATAATAAGATGCGGAACCCGAAGCCTTTTTAACGGACGTACCCTGCCTACTTCTTGGTACTTCATAAATATTGAAAAACTTCACGTTTTTAGCTGATTTTTTTATTTCGTAATATAATAATAACTAGCTTTTACCAGCGGGTTTGCCCGCGTGGGTGTCGAAAATTATCCTTCGGGAACATACTCTCGGGATTAAATGTATCTTATGTATTAACCCAGGTTATTAAACTTCCAAATCCGTTCAGCCGTTTTAGCGTCATTGAGGAACAAACATTTTAACATCCAAACATGCAAACTTTCACATTCATAATATTAGTAGGATAATGAGGGGTACTTTATGGCTGCTAGCGATACTAGAAGGTTAAATTACAACAGCAGTATGGATCGATCTAAAGTTAATTTGCGCTTACCGCGGTTGGTTCATGGATGGGTAACCACCCATTACAAATCAAAACCCCTCCGTGCCTTGGAAAGCACGTTAAGCCGTTGTGGTACCGCCTGCCATTCGTAGATCTTTGGCAGTCGTTATGGCACGTCATAAGCCCAATAGTCTGACAACCAGTCTTATCAAGTGGTATCGTTTTACCCAGTAACTGGGTTGTGGAAGCCAAATAGGCAGTCGCTCCAAGTAAAAAACAAATTTTCAGCTGCATCAGGTTAGACTGGAAGCCGACCCCATGAACTGGTATTGAACTAAAGTATCTGCCGGTATACATACTAATAATAAAGAGGAAAGATTTGATTGTTTGTTTGCATTGAATAGGCTCCGAAACTACTGAACCGATCTGAAAAATTATTTCACTGTTGGGAAGCTACACTATCAACGGGTGACATAGGTTATATTTTATCTCCATATTCTTACGGGAACGGGAACTACGTCGGAGAAACCGCGGGGCGCTGCTAGTATTCTATAAAAATCACACCGTGAAAACTTAGATGAAATGAGTGTGAAGTGAGCTGTCAAAAGTGTCAATACCTAGATATAGCATCGGGTGAAATGTGGAATGACAGCTCACTTCACGCTCACTTCACCTAAGTCTGAAGATCGGGAGTTATAATTGGAGCGCGATTTATAAAAAGTAAAACAGTACGAAACCATTAACGTTAAACCAGAACAAGCTTGACCAATATTTTATCGCTACTACACTATTTTATACTCATCGAAGTCAGCAATAATATTATGTGGTAACGTTATTACAAGTACTCTATCGAAGAAGTGCACATAATATTACTGATGTGAAGAGTTCCGTCAGCATTTTGTCGAAAGAATCCTATATTATTCGTTTATTTTCTCCTTGAACTATGATTCACGAACAAACCTTAAATAACTTTTAAAACGATCCCTTGACATAACATCACGCTTTTTTTCCCCGAATGGTTGGGCAGGGGTGTACTTATAATACCCACATTTTGCAATCCAACCTCAAAGATCATTTCAGACACCAATCTACTTGATCTTCACATAATATGACTAAGACTAGGTCCGGAAATTAAAAGAGACTGTGACCTTTGAGTTTGTTTCGGCCTTTCTTCTCAGAATAGTCAGATAGGATACGCCGACCACATCTAGCATTTAAAATATGAATGACGTGACAAACAAACCTACTCACAGAAATAAAATAATTTATCATTTAATTCTAATATACAACCTTTCTTCACTATATAACTTTTAATGAAAGTATTTTTTTCTAAAATTATATATATTTTACCAAATGGTCGCCGATTGAGCCCACGTAAATAAATCTTATTTTAAAGCTATAAGACTTAATTTTAAATGCATAAAGTAAACACGGTTTTTAAGTAATAATCGTTGGCTTTAAAAAGAATTCTTTCAAAAGAAGTCATACTTTTAACTCAATACTCTAGTTGGTGTGTTTTTTTATTATGTCACATACTGTATATGAATGGCATGCCAATCCTCATACCATACCGTTATTTAAAAATACGTATTCTCAATACTAATTTATTTAAACTAGGCTGATGTCAGCACTTTTTAACCGACTTCAAAAAGAAGGAGGTTATCAATTCGACATGTTTACATTTATTTTTATTTTTTTATGTATGTTCGGGCATAACTCCGTCGTATATAGACGGATTTGCAAAAGTATTTTTTTGTTCGAAAGGGGTTTATTCCGAAATGGTCCCATATAAATTTCATATAGATCTGATGATGCGTTTCGGAGACCGACAACGGAACTCTTCAAAACATTACAGCAAATCAACCGCGAATGCTACTATCGCATAAATATGCATTGTTTTGACCCTAAGGATGATGAAATTTTAAATTGGTGTGGGGTAGGTAACTAAAAAGTGAAAAATAAAAACTTTTTTCAAAACAATAACAACCGACTTCCAAAAAAACACTACAAATTTCAAAATAACTTTAATTTCGGAAGGCGGTGACAAAGAATTAAAATATCTACACCTCCAAAGTCACCGTCTTCCGAAATTAAAGTTATTTTGCAATTTGTAGTGTTTTTTTGGAAGTCGGTTGTTATTTTTTTGAAAAAAGTTTTTATTGAATGTTAAAATTACATAAGACAGTCCCCCCCAAAACGCCCGCCCTTCACCACTTCCTAGTACTTTCGCTGGGAAAAATAAGTGGCGCAACAAACTCCCCAGCAGTACAGCTGTCTGTTAAGTTAGAATTTGATTCATCCAATGGTAGGTACGTTATTAAAGTTACGAAACACAAAACATAAAATTAAAAATATTTCTATCTTTTATTTCAACAACACGCTAAACTACACAAATCTACATGTAAACCCGCGTACATTTCCCTACCAAGATAAGCCGATCATTACATGACACATCGATTGTATGACGTCATAATATGCCTTAATTACCTGATTTATAGTTCAATTCACATGGTAATGAGAGTACAATCATTTAATGTGGCTTTGCAATTAATTACTGTGTTATATTTCATACGTAATTATGCTTTTAAAGTTGAAAGTTGAAATGCAGGTTTTGTGGTACGGCTATTCCTGTTTTTATAGTCTAACTAGTGCACATTTATATGTGTTTCAGTCGATTTTAATTAAGTCTAACCCATATTTGGTCCCCCCGAGTGGGTTCCCGCATTGTCGTTGCGGGAGGGCACAGTAGCTGTGGTCTCCCAACCACGGTGAAGCGAAGAGGAACCCAAAGGTGGAGCCGCTCGTCAGGGCTTTTGCCTTCAAGCCGATGATGTAGCGGCCAAAAAGTAGGTTGCGGTGAGGTGCACCGCAACTGAGGTGGGCCGCGATGTCGAATGGGAGGCATCGCGGCTGAGGGTTACGGGCTGCGGCAGAGGAGTGCCGGTTCTTTTTAGCAGCGCTCTTCCCTTCCGTGGCCTGGATGGAGCCGCCACCGTTTGATGGCGGACGTGGTGGGGCCGCAGGGGAAGAGTAGTGTCGGTGTAGCGTTGGCCGCTATCCCTATACCCTGCTTCCGAAAAGTGGTAGGTGGGACGGCGCGTTGTGTTCCAGGCGCGCCGTCAAAGATGTCAGCAACAACTGGTGGGGTCCGCAAGGACCGATGCCTGCCAGGGGTGCGGGTTGTTCGAGAGAGACCATCACCCCTGGGACACAAGCAACTGAGGGAACACGGGTGGATTTTAGTCAGTAAAAGTCTGACACGCCCTCCTGCTTCACGAAGTCATTTGATGATTTCCCACCCTCCAAAAAAAAAAGTGTATTTGGTTTTTGTATTTGAATTCCACTCACTCACACCAGTGCAACTGTGCAACACACCACCACTCGTTCACCAAGAATAATTTAACCCTCCGTAGTAACCAAAAGCGATAGTTCCGCGTTTACGCTAGATTTCGGGGGAAAGTCATTTATATCATCATCATCATCATTTCTGCCGAAAGACGTCCACTGCTGGACATAGGCCTCCCCCAGTCACTTATATATTAGGTAATAATACAGAATTTTTTATTTGTTTGAACACGCCAATCGCTAGAACTATAAAAAAACTATGAAAATATAAAGAATTGAACGCAGCTAGTAATGTCTAACTAGTGATTGCTAGTAGATACTAGCTGCGTTCATTTTTTATATATTTTATACTAATAATAAGAACACTACCATTGTAAGATAATTGTTTTCAGGATTTTTTAAATAACGGTACATACTTTGTGGCCGTCGAGTAGAAAGTTTTCTTATGTCTTAATGCATGGCATAACTGCATGGCGATTACGAAATCAAATTGTCTTCTCTACCTTAGACAGTTTCAGTGAGATTTTGACAGTTTGGGATGGAAAACTTTCTTTTTATTATTTATTTATTTAATCGTACATATAGTCTTAATTCAAGTTTTTATTTTATTTGTATCATTAAACCAGAGATGGTTTGTATTGATACTCACATTCGATAACACTGCTTAATCACTAAATTAACAACAAAATTTTGGATGTACCTGCTATTCTTCTGAAGTAGTGTACATAAAAAGGACCTAGACAAAGATAATTGGAAACGAAAAACAAATGGACAGATTGTAGAAGGATTTCTACGGTGTCATGTCAAACATTTAGAAACGAAATGTCACTTTTTATAGAAAGAACTGTGTCTATTCTTCGTAGAAAAAGAAAGTATGATACTAAGCCTGCAGAACGATATGATAAAGTTTCAATTCGATAGACCATGAGGAAGTTGGTATAAAATATTACCTTGTTCATATAAAGTTGCAGGTAAAGATTGTGTTTTTCGACGGGCCACAAATTGACAAGACACATTGTAACTGATAGGTGATATATCTCAAATGCGAAATTTTGTTATTGAACGAGAAATTCGAAGAAAATCCTGGAGACATCACGCTCGCTTGCGCTTAAATAAGATGTTCTCACGAAAACACGACGACGTTTTTGTTGTGTGTCCCAAGTAGGAGCGGACTGAGAAGACAGACTTCTTATGTAAGTCTACATTATTATGTTTACAGCACTGTTTGACTTAAAGCCGTACTTAAGTCACGCATTTCTGTGACTTAAACAATCCATTTTTTGACTACTTAAGTCACTCAGACTTAAGTGCGGGTTTATGTCACACGATAACGAGCTATAAAGTATGATAAATTTACAGCGTGTAACATAATAAAGTATTGAGTTAAAAGCATAAAGCAATAACCAAAATTTTTTTAAGGCCCCTGCAAACTCGTACTCGTCACTCACGTAGAACAATTTCAATGAAAACTTCAAACAAATGTTTCTACAAGTGTCACATCGCACCTATTTGAAGAAGCCTTAAAGCTAACTGTTATCATTAAGAAAATATAAATAACATTATTATAATCATTAGAATCATCAGTACAACCCACTAAATTCATTTAATCCCATTTAATAAGATAACATCTTAGCAAATACTCTTGAAGCAGTTTAATAAAACTCATATTGAATTATTCCGCAATGCTGGATCAAAGAAAATGTGGGTTGCCTAATATCTTGGTTTCGTTTCTGTTTTTCACCTGCTAATTGTATCTCTATAAACTCTAAGTCACGTACTCTTATCACAGATTCCTTGAACTTCTTGCATACTGATTAAAACATTTAATTCCACCGTGTGGAAACACCGTTTAAATTATTTACCAAGAAAGAGCCTTAATAATATTAAGAGGTATGAGAAACAGAGTGTAAAGTTCACTCATACTCTATGGGTAAAGGAAGGATCATCCAACCAGACGGGTATTGTTTCTGGTGGGCAACTGCCCAACAGTTGATGTCTGGATGTTGTATATTTATGCGAGTTTCATGGTAAACTCTGACAGCGCGATGTAAGATTTCCTTGCGTAGTTCGTATGTGGCATTGTAGATAGCACCACATGACTTCTTGTGTTTCAAGTTTTTTTTTTTTTGCGAAGTATTTTTAGTAGTGCCGCTACAAATATACCGAATAACATCATCGAGCTATAGATATAAAAAAGAAGTCCTGACTTACTCTCTTTCTCACTCATCAAAGCCCACCTCACGTCCTTATATCTAGAAAGCTGAAATTTTTGCACAGAGGTTCCCTCTATGATGAAAACTACAATATTGGATTTTTCAAAATTCTCACACGATAGGCATTTCATGGGGGAACGAAATCGCTGGCAAATGCTAGTGCAGTGTATATTGTTAGCCACAGCTTAGAAATGAAGGGGTTCGCAATAGAAAACATAAAACATTTTTCAAACACAAACATGTTTAATTCCTTTTCCACAATATTTGTAAAACACACAGATAACACCAAAATAATAAGTTCTGTAGGTACTTACGCGACACATTTAAAATAACACCTTTGTTAGGCTACTAATCAATGTGTGTCCACTGCTCGGCTTCTCGATCAAGAAGACCTGACGTCGTCTACAATAGAGGATGTCAGTGAATGCCATGATGAACGAGTAATCGATTAAGTGACATACGAGAATTATTTATTTATTTATTAAAACTTAATGCACAATTAAAAAATACAGTACAAAGGCGGACTTAATGCCTGAGGCATTTTCTACCAGTCAACCTTAGGGTGATGCAGAGAGAAAACATGCCAGGTGCTGCATGCATGGGAGAATTAGTCGATGTAATAAGTAGGTGTACCAGACACAAGCTAACAATACGGACTCACGTACGGAGACGTCCTGGGCGTCGGGAATCCCAGGCCGATTTCCGGCCACCGTAGGTATGAGCTTGCGGACGGCGAGTAATGGGTAGCTCGCTGTCCGGTAAGGACCAAGCCCAAGTCGACGGCGCGTTGTGTTCCACGCACGCCTCAAAGAGATTTCAGCACAAAATGATGGGGCCCGCAAGAGCCGATGCCTGCCAGGGGTGCGGGTTTGTTCGAAAGAGATACCACAGCCCCTGGCATACGGTCTACTGAGGAAACACGGGTGGGTTTTAGTCAGTAAGAGTCTGACACGCCCTCCTGCTCCAGTGGTAGAAGTTATTTGATGCTTTCACAACCAAAAAAAAAAATCGGAATTTGCAATCTCGACTTAAATCGCTGTCTCTTCCAACTTGAACCCCAAAAAAATCTCTCAGCCACATGAAGGAACCCGTCTGCTCTAAGCAAATGTGACGGGAACACACTTTGAGAGTAAATTTAAAATTTTACTTATAAACCAACTAGTTATTGGCGTGTTGAATTATTCAGCGCGTTGTGACGGAGCGCGTACTTTGGGCGATATTACTGGGCTCAACGGGTTTTTTTTTTTGTTTTTTTGTATATGCTACACTTTAATATTTTTTGTCAGAGAAAGATGAAAGTGTATACTTCATTTTTGTACAAGCTAAAGCTGTGGTTAGTTTGTTTTAAGAATAAGAATAATAATTGTTTATTGTTTATTGTTTTGAAAGTTATATTCAAATGCGTTGCGTCCTGGAACTCACACTAGGATTCCCTGTGTCGTGAGATCCAGGTTCCTTTGTTCCGTTTACGTTTATTGCTATGATTCTATACATGTAATAGTACGTTGCAATAAATGTTTAATTTCTTCTAATCTACTAGAAAAGAAAATACAATAAAACTTACAATAAAATAAAACTTAAAACCAAATAATAAAAAAAGAGAATAACCTAATATGTTGTTTATGTGTGTTGCTTGTGATTTTATAGTGTGTGTGACTGTGTGTATAAGTGATGGTGTGTGATTGTGTCGGTGTATGAGTTAAGTTAGTTGTGTTGGTGTTGTCAGAATGTTATGTTGAGGTTTATGTTATTATCTAACTATTAATTATATGAATAGAGATGTATAGCTGTACCTATCAAAGCGCTCCATGTCCAATTTTTGTTTTGTTTTTTAGTTTAATAAGAGAGAGTTTTAGAAATAAGTACGTAATTCGATAATAAGATTATTGCAGTCTAAATTTAACCTGCCTTTATGTACCAGTAATTTTTGGCCTAGGCTAGCGTCTTAGCTTGCTTAAAGTAAGTTATGTTAATGTAGGTGTCTTGTCAAAATATCTCAAACAAGAAGGAAAAATCATGGTCATAAGACACGGCGTGTGAAGATCATAATTCTACTTTTAAACCAACTACTTATTGGTGTGTTGAATTATTCAGCTCGTGACGAAGACCATCATTTTGTGCGATATTACTGGGCTTTCCGGGTAATTTTTGTTAGTTTTTTTGTATGTGGTAGAACTACAATTTTATCTTTCTTTTAGAGACAGATGAAACTATGATAGTTTATACTTCTTTTTTGTACATATGCTGTTTTAACTAAAATTAGGATAGTCTTGAAACTCTGTTTTAACATACAAGAAAAGTTTTGTTTAGCTTTGATGTGAACATAAAAGACACCTACACACTACACCTACACCTTGTTTCTCAGGTGGGTTTTTTTTTGACGGTGTGAAATCATCAAATTACTTCTCCCGGTCTAGGTGGAGTTGAAGGGCGTGTCAGACTTTAACTGACTAAAACTCACACGTATTCCCTCAGTTGCCCGTGTGCCAAGGTATCCCTTTCGAACAACCCGCACCCCTGGCAGGCATCAGTCCGTGAGGACCCCACCAGTTGATGCTGACATCTTTTTGAGGCGCGCGTGGAACACAACGCGCCGTCGACCCGGGATTGGTCTAAAGACCAAGCGAGCTTTCTCAGATGGGTTGGGCAGAGGTGTAGCTATTCACCCACTGTACACCCACATTTCGCCAGTTATGTTTAAGTCCCATGTAAAAGGGACGAGCCTATTGCCATCAACCGGGCAGAAACCCATCTTTGATATTAAGTTTTCTAGATACATATAATTCAGAAATAGAAAATGGACCTACCATCAATTTTTTGAAACTATCAACTAACCTGGGCTCGTATCCTGGCCCGGTTTATTTTTGCTCATTTAAAAGAAACTTGAAGGCCAATTTTTGTAATTAGAAACATTAAAAATTTTGTCGCAATCTCATTGTAAAAACTTGTCGAAATTGTAGGGAACTTACAAAAAAAAAATTGTCAAATTGAGAATGCGAACGTTCTTATGAATAGGAAAACTGCCCTTTTGGTTTTATTTTTAAATTAAATTAAATTATATTTCCTTACTATATTAAAAAACGGGGTAGTTGCGAAACACATTGTCAGCAGGAATGGCTATCATTTTGACAGTTCCACAACATTCATTGCGCTATTCACGTCAATGAGCAGGCAAATTTTTCGAACATATGCAGCAATATATTAGCAACTAGCTTTTGCCAGCGGCTTCGCCCGCGCGGAACTTTCATCCCCTATTTAACTCCCTTAGGGGTTGAATTTCGGAAATTACTTCCTCATTCCTTGTTAACATATATAAAGGGAACTTCTGTGCAAAATTTTAGCTTTCTAGGTCCAAGGGTTTGGGCTGGGCGTTAATGAGTCAGTCAGTCAGTCAGGACTTTTCTTTTTATTTATATACATATCCTTGAAAATTATTCACATTATGATTGATATGTGTTACGCAATTGGGATGATGGTCTTTAATGGTTTGGAGACGCTAAGAAATTGTAAGCCAGCTCATTCCTTCTCAAAATCAAAATCAAAATCAAAAGTCATTTATTCAAACTAGGCTGGTGTCAGCAGTTTTTGAACGTCAAAAATTACAAAAGACAGTCCCCCAAAAACACCCACCCTTCGACACTTCCTAGTGCTTTAGCTGGGAAGAAGAAGTGGCGCAACAAACTCCCCAGCAGCACAGCTGTCTGTTATGTTAGAAGAACTTGATTTTATACAATGGTAGGTTACAGAATATCGAAATTGAAATTAGTTCTATATATAATAGATCCATTATCGGGGTCGCTAGCTAGCTACATCTTGCAATTTAACTCATTATTAAAAATAAAAAACAATGAGTAGATTATGTCAACACTAAGTAAATTGAAATGAATTTATATAGTCAAATAAAAAAACAAACAATTATGTTAATAAAGATATGACCTGTCAGTAGGCAAGGAAACTCTGGTGAAAGAACACAAACATTGTCTCAATATGAGAAGAGATATTCGCCTAAGCTCGTTCGCTTATGCTGTTAGAAAGATCAGACAGTTAACAGATGTAGAAACCGCGCGTTTGGTCTATTTTAGATACTTCCACAGCATTATGTCGTATGGCATTTTACTGTGGGGTCGGGCTGCTGACATTGAATCCATCTTTATTTTGCAAAAGAGAGCTGTCAGAGCCATTTATAATCTACGTCGCCGCGAATCCCTCAGGGAACTGTTTAAAAGGATTAATATTATGACGGTACCTTGCCAATTTATTTATGAAAATATAATGTATGTAAGAAAAATCTATATCTTTTTAATAAAATAACCGATAAACATAATTTTAATACTAGAAACAAAGACAAAATAGATCAACCCTTTTTCAGATTAGCTCAAGTACATTCATCTTATGGGGTACTGTGTGTGGAGTTTCATGCCCATTCTTCTCCATACGAAAAGTAACTACATTTTGTAAGGGGCGACTAGAATCAATTCTATTTCAATGTAAATGTTGACATTCAGAAGTGCCTAATTGAAATAAATGTTTTGACTTTGACTCTGACTTTTGCCTAGCTGAATAAAATAATCTAGATAAGCACGATATTTTGGAGTAAAAACCAACGTAGATTATAGTGTTATTTTGAACCTCGATGTTCATACTTTGTATGAATTTATTTAGCCGTTCATTTCAGTTTTGGTGCTTTCACGAATATTTTATCTGGTGGGTGACTTTATAGTTGAGCATAGCAACAATACAAGGTTAGATAAAAACGTTTCTCCTAACACTAAAAATAGAAAAAAAAATCTGTGATAATAGAAAAACAGCTTTTAAAGATACCACCTTACAATTATTACGAGTAAATGGCAAAATGCGAGCTTCTAAAATAATCAAAACAGTTAAAAAGTTAGTGAAATCTCAGATATTTTTTAGCAATCTGGAAAATCTATATATATAAAAGAAAGTCGTGTTAGTTACTTCACTTATAACTCAAGAACGGCTGAACCGATTTAGCTGAAAATTGGCAGGGAGGTAGTTTAGAGCCAGGAGAAGGACATAGGATACTTTTTATCCCGGTATTAGGTAGGGTAGCGTAGGTAGGGTAGGTAGGATAGTGTAGTGTAGGGTAGGTAGGGTAGCGTAGGTAGGGTAGGTAGGTAGGTAGGGTAGGATAGTGTAGGGTAGGTAGGGTAGTGTAGGGTAGGGTAGTGTAGGGTAGGTAGGGTAGTGTAGGGTAGGTAGGGTAGCGTAGGTAGGTAGGGTAGTGTAGGGTAGGATAGTGTAGGGTAGGGCAGTGTAGGGTAGTGTAGGGTAGGTAGGGTAGAGTAGGTAGGGTAGGTAGTGTATGGATTTTGTATGAATGACTTTTGGATGGACAGGACAACGTCTGTCGGGACAGCTAGTTATGAGATAAAATAATCAAGGGTACCTACTTTAAAAAAAAAAAACTTTTTATCTACAAATAAAAATCGGCTCAAATTGAAGTTAAAAAACTGAAACACTATTTTACGGCCTCCAACAAGGTGGACCGATGACCTTCGAAGCGGTCGAAGTGACAGAGCTTAGGGTAGGCCTATGTCCAGCAGTGGACGTCTTTCGGCTGAAATGATGATAATGAATGACTATTTTACGGTGCCCTTCAAAGTTAAAAAATAACGCATCAATAAACCAACTATTCTAAAATAATCATTTTTAAACAATCAAAGACAAATAAGACAGGTGATCCGTTAATATCAAGATTCGAATAAAGAATTTGAAAATCGGATTTTAAAATTCGCAAAAATGCTTCGCGTATTTTGAATCTATTCTCGTTCATTCGTTCATGACGACATAGCACAGATAGCGTCAGTTCAGTGAACGAGCGAGGTGAGTGAACGAATGAACGATTTCAAGCAACTCAGGTGTAGGTATCAGGAAAATTTTAGAGATACCTATGAGCTTTTGTATGGAAGGGCTCTGAAACTTGCAGTAGATTATTTTGCTGTTTCATTTTAAACTACAAAGCAAGTTCAACGTCCTTTTAAAAGGCCAAAATAATGAAGATAAAGTATAATTGGCAGCTGAAAATGCATTAGTGGGCTCTCGAGTAATTTTTCATTATTGAGGCATTTGAAATATTTTTAGCTATCGACAGAAACATTAATCATTTTCCTTAAATAAATTTTCGAATGCAGCGTTGTTAAACATTTATTTAATAAATAAATTGTGTAAATTAAGTTTTATGACGGTGCAGTTTTTTAGTTAAATCGTTTGATTACATTTTAAGGGTATTTATTTGTAAACAGAACCAAGGGCCTAGGTCCTTTTGTAAGTAAATATATGTTTTAAACAACACCGACTCTAACTTTTTACCTCATAAAGTTACTTTCGTTGTGATCCGCTTAATAGCTCAGCTTTGGTAAAACTAACACATAAACAGTTTAACTGTGATCCCTTTTAATCTCATTTTATGTAATAAAACTTTGTTCTACACCGAATTCTAGACCTCTGGGTTAAGGCTTTTAATCCAAATATTATTTGGAGTGTAAAATGCTAGATAAATTAAATATTTTTTGAATTAAACTTTGAAGTATTATTCAAAGAACAGAACAATTCTATTTTCTGCGTAACAAAACATCACTCCCCGAAGCATAATGCAAAGGTTTACCTATAGTTCATCCACATTTCGTAAGTCCCATGTAATAAGGGGCGAGGCTATTGCCATCAACCGGGCACTAATTCAGACTCCAGACTACGTCACTGAGAAATTCCAGACGAGTAAACTCAATAACACTTTTGTTTCCTAAATGTATAAAAAGTGACTATGAAATTTGGCATAAACTACAAGCCTCTTTCTTATAGACAGGCCCATACTGATGACTCACTAAGTTGTTAATGTTTGCCACCGCCAATGGAACTTATGCCACGTCCAGAACATTAAAGGCTGGAACAAACACTTTGACGGCACGGTTGGAGCAGTGGTTACGCGATTGACTGTTGCGCTGCGTGTCGCGAGTTCGATTCCCGCACGGAACTCATATTTGTATAAACTAAAAATAGTTGTTCCGGGTCTGGCTTTTTGTGTATGTTAGTGTGAATGTTTGTAAACGCACCCACAATATAGGAGAAATTCCTAGTTTGGGGCAAAGTATTTTGTTTTCAAACAGGCGCGTCCTGCCACGTCTATCTGAAGAAGCCTTAAGAAGAAAAAGTGGTCAAGTGCCAATAATTTCACGAAAAGTGGTACTTTTTTCCTCCACTTTTTGTGGCAATAGCTCAATCCTCTGGCAGGTAACTGTCTCACAACTGACATTACCGATTCCTGCCACATTGTAGTGTAGTAGATACACTTAGGCATATCTCTGATTGAGCGATCACTACGAATTGTGAGATAGACAATTGTCATTCTCTCCTTCTCTCCCTTCCATTTAATTTTACTATCCCTACTAATTTATAAATGCGAAATTAACTTTGTCTGTCTGTTACGCTTTCACGCCTAAACCGCTGAACCGATCGTTATGAAATTTGGCAAAGATATAGCCTGAAAAATGCAGAAGGACATGGGCTACTTTTTATGCGATAACCGACATCCACGCGGGCGGAGCCGCGCTCAGAAGCTAGTCCTTTTATATAAACCACCTTCTGAAAAAAAGAGGGAACTCCACGCACAACGTAATATCATGCCCATTAAAATTATTATCCAATTTAAGCCTTCAAGGTAAAGTAATAAAGTTATACTTAATTATAATAATCATACCCAACGAAGTTAACTCGAAAAAAAAATATTTACAACAAGGGCCTTACCCAAGAATTATGTGAGAACATATTACTTAAGACCGGCGTTCATTTGTTGGTTGTACTCTCTTTCTAAAACCAACCTTAACACAAAAGTAGAGAGTCAAAATTCCTGTGACAAAATTCGGGTCCTCGAACGCAAGTTACATGGTATAAGAGGTAATATTATGTTATATTTATGATAGGGTCGGTTGGGTTGGTCCCCAGCCTCATATTCAGTGGTTCTACGGGAAATTACTTATCTCACCTGGCTGTTCGGGATTCTGGCACAGCCTTTAAATCATCATGACTTACTGGATTAGTTTCTGCATGGTGCTCTTATGGAGTGTTTTGACATGCATTTTATTAAGTTATTCAATTTAGTAGTCAGTTTTGGATACATATTATTTTGCGTTCGGTGTCTATCGCGAATACGAGTAAAAGAATGAAGATGCATCCTAGCTTAAATCTTAAATCATGGGTAAAAATGCAGGCAGGGATATCGAAGCACAAACTATAACAACGAATTTGAGCACATTATTCTCCCCTTGCGTAGACATTTTTAGTCGGTTATCAAAAAAAAAAAATTACCAACTTACCTACCTACGCAGTCAAAACGGCGTAAGTTTATGTGTCAAAATGTATGGAAGAGCATTTTTTTTTCTAAGCCGTCGCGGCGTCGTGAAATTTCAATGCGTTGATATTTTTCGTATATGTTATCTAATATATAAAATTTCCATGTCACAATGTTAGTTACCGTACCTACTCCTCCGAAACGGCTTTACCGATTTTAACCAAATTTAATATGCGTATTCAGTAGGTCTGAGAATCGGCTACTATCTATTTTCCATACCCCTAAGTGATAAGGGTTAAGGCAAAACAACGTTTGCCGGGTCAGTTAGTACTTATATATAAAATTCTCGTGTCACAATGTTAGTAACCTTACTCCTCCGAAACGGCTTTACTGATTTTTACCAAATTTTATATGCATATTCAGTAGGTCTGAAAATCGGCTACTATCTATTTTTCATACCCCTAAGTGATAAGGGTTGTTCACTAGAAATTACCTGCAAAACAACGTTTGCCGGGTCAGTTAGTACTTATATATAGTACAGAGGCCAGCACATCAAGCTACCCCAATCTATCAAATTTCTTTGATGGTTTTTCAACATTATTACAAAGGAATAAGGTTTATGTTCAATTGGGAAAATTTGACAGTTTGGGATAGCTTGACCTGCTGGCGACTGTACATGATTCTTAAATCATGTAAAAGGAAATTAATCCAAGGTCACGCGTCGATGTCCTTGGCACCCTGTATTAATTAGTCCCAAATTCCAAAAACTGGTCTATTTAACACAAACCGAGAGCTTTCAATCCAAAAATTCAACATTTTTGGTCCATTTTTTTCATTCAACATTCAACATTGTATTTTCTCTCTTCTCTCATCTTGATATATTTAACACCTAAAAAGGTGTATTCAGGAAACGAAGTAACTTCAGTATGCGACGAATTGACTAACAATTCTAAATAAAACTGAATAAAGTAATGCTTGACCATACATAATTATACATACGAATCCGACTCGGCTGGGCAGCGTTCGGGAGGCTTCGCAATATCTTCTCGTCCCAAATACCACAGTATCTCAAGACGAAAGTCTTTGACCAGTGTGTGTTGCCAGTGATGATCTATGGTACAGAGACGTGGTCGCTCACAATGGGCCTTATCAGAAGGCTTAAAGTCACCCAAAGGGCAATGGAGAGGGCTATGCTCGGAGTTTCCCTACGCGATCGAATCAGAAATGAAGAGATCCGCAGGAGAACCAAGGTAACCGACATAGCCCGAAGAATTGCCAAACTTAAGTGGCAGTGGGCAGGGCAAATTGCTCGCAGAACAGATGGCCGATGGGGCCGAAAGGTTCTGGAGTGGCGACCGCGTACCGGAAGACGTAGAGTAGGAAGGCCTCCCACAAGGTGGACCGATGACCTTGCGAAGACCGCGGGTATCCGCTGGATGTGGGAAGCACAAGACCGGTCGAAGTGGAGGAGCCTGGGGGAGGCCTATGTCCAGCAGTGGACGTCTTTCGGCTGATATGATGATGATGATGATGATGATGATGATGACATAATTACAACTCCTCACACACTCTTACACACCCGCAGTGTGGGTACACTGCACACTTAGATATGCTTAGAAGGTGCGAGCATGACATCCTGTTGGTTTCTGATGCATATAATAAGTGTAGTTTTTAAATTGTAAATCCGTATTGTCTGTAAGATTAGTTTATTTATCCTAAGTGAAATTTTTAATGAGCTGTGGATTTTGTGAATAAATAAATAAATAAGTAAAAGTCCTTTTACATGAAAAAAAAATTATAAATTAGTTTACCTTACAAGCCAAAAATTTTAATAAAATCGCAAAGCTTCTGCAATCTGCGACAATTTATCCAACAACTGTGATCTTCGGCACGACCTTTAAATCCTGAATACATAACGCCAGTACCAAGCCAGGATAGTAAGCCAGCGGTATCAAGCTAGTAACTGGCTGGAATTTTGTAAACAACGGTTTCGATCCAATCTAGTAAATACTGAGCTTAGTAAGGAGTTACTGGTTAGTTTGCTTAATTAATTTTAAAAAAAGAGTTATAATTTTTTACTAACTTTTGCCAGCAGCTTCGCCCGTGTGGAGATTGATAATTATCACACGGGAACGTACTATCAAGATGAAAAGTATCCTGTATATTGATCCAGGTTATAAACTATCTGTGTGCCAAATTTCATCTAAATCCGTTAAGCCGTTTTTGCGTGTTTGAGTAACAAACACCCTAACATCTAAATATCCAAATATCCAAACCTTCACATTCGATCACATTTATAATATTAGTAGGATAAATAAATTATAAAATAAAGTTAATACAACTTTATGCGCAAGTAAAAAAATACTGTTTAGAGGCGGATTTAATGCCCGAGGCATTATCTACTGGTCAACCTTAGGGTGACGCAGAGACAAAACATGGCAGGTGCAACACACGGGATGGATAGCTCGAAAACAACTACAAAATACAAGAATAAATGGGTACTAATGCATAAATACATATAAACAAAATACACTTTGCCCGGAGAAAATACGATCAGTAGAGGAGAAAACGAATCCAGCAAATCAGAGCTGGGATTTTTATTACTTACTTAGGTACCTTAATTTTTGACATTGCACACTACTTCGTTCATCTAGTGATCACAAGCTCTACTGCTGAACATGATGTCTTGGGTTCGATTTCCGTGTCGGGCAAAGTGTTATTGAGTTTTTTCACCAAGAATTTACTTGGAAACGATTTAAAAATACGATTACCTACCTAGTGAAATAAATAACACTCACGCCCCCACTCACAATCACTTTATGACCGCTTCTGTACGTTATACGAGTTATATTGTAATTCCTAGATTGAATTTATGAACCGTAACTTTAAACATGCATTCCCTGTAAATTAATTATAAACACAAACGATATTTGAAAGACAAACCAATGTAATTACTTACATTAAGGAAAGCGCTAGATTCGCAAGTAAATTGAAGGTGAAATGTTAGGTTCGAACATGTAAGCTTATAAGCAATTCGTGCTACAACTGAAGGAGTGCAAACGTTGCCCTATAATATTTAAACCAAGAGTCAGTATTTATGTTAATTATAACTTGTCTTGACCATAACCCGAAAATAACTCCAAAAAGCTAGTTATTTTTCACTTCGTACTGTTTTTTGTTTATGTAAAATAGTTTTCTTTTTCCTTTTTAGTGAGGTATGGTACCTACCCCAGATTAATTCGTATGCCACAACTTGCTATGCAAACAATAGTGACAAGAAATATTAGAACATCTTCAAGATAAACAAAGTATATTAAATAAATAACAACACACTATCGAAGCTAACGCAATGTCAGCAAATTTATAGGGAACTACCCCTGAGGCACACTCTATATCTATTAATTAAACAAACAATTTTATAAATCGATCCGCAATTGTCAGAGATATTGCGGAACATACGACAGAAAAACTGTCGAATTTAGAATCTGGAGGAGGTTCTCAATTCATCAATTCTTTCGGTGCTACTTGTATTTTTATTAAAATCCTCTGTAAGAAAAATAATTTGTATCGTAGAATTCAGTGTAGCACTGAGAAGGATTTTTTTCGAGCCCTAATGTTTACTGAGCGTAACTTTACAAAATGCCTAACGAGCCCCATTTAAAGAATCCACCGACAGTTTTACCTGTGATTTCTTGTGAAGGATAAAAGGGTCCCGGATCATGCCAAACTGTGATATATGTACCCGTAGGTACGTGTGACCTTGTGAAGGCCGCAGGAATCCGCTGGATTTGGAAAGCACAGAACTGGTTGAAGTGGCGGACCTTGGGGGTGCCTATGTCCAACAGTGGACGTCCTTCGGCGGAAATGATGACAATGAATGATAAAGTATGTATTTAAGATTCTTCTTCTTGGCGAAAAATAAATCCCATTATTTATTTATTTCTCTTTAATTTGATTGACCCAAAACTCAGCAGCGCGAATACCGTTCGCTGACGCAGCCATTAGGTCCCTCACGTATGCAGGTGACAGGGCGTGCGGTGCAAGTTAGAGGGTGAGCCATTATCTGTGGAGAGACGCCGTATACACACCGGTGGTCTGAGCCGTCCTTGGTCCTTACTGCGACCTACTGGGTACGAAGTCTATTTAAGGTTTTCCAAGTACGCCACAGTAACTTGTACCCAGATAGGAGGCTCTCTGATAGTTTACTAATAAACTATATTTATATGTGTGACTAAATCATAAGCAGCCGCACGGGTGGATCGACCAGGTTAAGAGGTCCATGGATCGGTGGCCATTTTTGATCTCTAAACTCCGGCCCTGTTCCAGGCCATGGTACGGAGCGAGAGTGCATGTGTAGCTATCCCCTTCTTCTGCGAAGCAGTAATGCTCGCGAAGAGGCAGGCGGCGCACGTGAAAGAGAGGCAGTTTATGCGCCATCACGGCCTTAGTCGCCGCAGGAGACGCCCTGGGCGTCGGAATCCCAGGCTGATTCCCGGCCACCATAGGCGCGAGCATGCGGACGGCGATTAATGGGTAGCTCGCTGTCCGGTAAGGACCAAGCTCGGGTCGACGGCGGGTTGTGTTCCACGAGCCCCTCAAAGAGATGTCAGCACCAACTGGTGGGGTCCGCAAGGGCGATGCCTGCCAGGGGTGGTTGTTCGAAAGAGATACCGCCGCCCCTGGCACACAGGCAGCTGAGGGAGCACGGGTGGGTTTTAGTCAATAAAAGTCTGACACGCCCTCCTGTTCCACCCAGAGCGGGAGAAGTTATTTGATGATTACCCACCCTCAAAAAAAAAAAAAAGAAAACCCACAAACCCGTACACTCTTACATAACACAATTATTATGCTTCAATATAATAAAACTACTTTTCTACAAGCCTTATAAAACTAAACTCCAGAACATGCCTCTCGAAAACTTCAAAGCTCTTTCAGAAGTATAATCTCACAAAATTGTATAACAAATGCCACAGTGTAACGCACCAAGGCTCTTTTGTCAAGAAGATAAGTCCTGCCTTAATGTAATCCCAGTTTATTTAACTTCCTAATGTATTACAAAGTTCTTGGTCCTAACTTACGCGAAAGATACCATGATGCATATTGGAGGATCTTAAATTTGTCAGTGTTTTGTTTAATAAGATTCTCTTGTTTGATGGTACTCGTAAGTTAAGATTGTATTGTGAGAGTAATTTTGTTTATATATACATAACATCACGCCTGATTTCCACGGAAGGATAGGCAGGGTCGTATTTTTATAATAGTACATTTACATTTCGCCAGTTATGTTTGGGACTTAAACATAACTGTTGATAAATAGTGAACTGCACCATATTTCTTACCGACCGAATAGGTTATAGGTAGCCAAGCGAGCGAATCGAGCAGTGCCGCGGCAGCGGCTGGCCAGCGCTACTTTCAAGTTAGTGGCAGTTACTTGACTATTTAGTAATATCCAAGGTACTATTCGTCTTGATACCAGTTCACAATTTGACAGTTTCACTGCGATAGATTTGAATCTCACAATCTTTCGACGGCTCACATTCTCGCGAGATAGATTATAATCTAACGTTATTTACAATTTTAAGGTGACATATACATAGAGACTTGCCTGAAAGTCTAACAAACAGACGTCCCATATAAAATACCTGTATTCAGCTGCACCTGGTTGGACTGGAAGCTGACGTCAATGTTGCTGGGAAAAGGCTAGACAGATGATTTTATACTTATTACTTTAGTTTTAACGCTACATCTTTCTTTCAGACAGAGAGACACTTTTTTATATTCAAATCAAATCAACTCGATCTATCGCAGTCTACTGCTGGATATATGCCTCTCCCAGGCTGCGCCACAACACTATCCTCTGCCTTCCGCATCCAGTCTGACCCAGCCACCTTTTTAAGGTCGTCGGTCCACCTAGCTGGGGTCCCACATTACGCTTGCCGATACGCGATCTCCACTTCAGGACTCGTCTGCACCATCGGCATTTATTGTAGGTAATATTACACTTAAAATAAATCTTTTAAATCTGAGCAGTATCTATATCCCAAGTTACATTTACAGTATCTTTCACAGTCTCTTAGACCACTTTAACACAGACGAATCTCCAAAATTGAATTATGACGACCCCCTAAAACGAGATCAAGGGTCGAAATAAAAATCTTACAAGATCAAAGACAATCTAACTTTTTCTTTTATCAAGAAAGGTCACGGAATTATAAGACAGCACCGGTGTCCATAGCAACGTCATTGAACATCGTAAAAAAGACAAATGTGACAATCAGAGTGACACATGGGTATTTGTGGTGTAATCCGTTTTGCCCTGAACTGGGAATATTTTATCGGCTATTTCGAACAAGGTCAGTGCTAAGGAAAATATATTCACAGCCTGATTGAGGGCTGGCTGATTCTTAGTTTACGGGCCCCCCTTTGTGACCAGATTGGCTACGCTGATGGATGTATGGTATAGATCACTGCATGGTACTGGAGCGAGTTGGTTTTACTTTTATGTGTTTCGTAAATCACGGTTGTTTTTCGATCCAGGTGTTTGAACTAGGAATGTTATAGAGGCCATGATAGTGGAGGTGGAGACAAATGCAGAGGCTGGACACTAAAGAAAAAAAATCTGGAATTGACGTTTTGAAGGGGCAAACTATAGCTATTTCTCAAAAAAACATTTTGTGAATTTGTCACCTTTAGTACTACTTTTTGTGGGTTAAAAATTAAACAGTTGCTCACTTTATGCTGAACCTGACGGTAGCGCTGACCGGTGAGCGAAATCTTGTAACCTAACTTTAAGGTCTCCACCACATTAATCGCTTCATTTTGAGCCGTTTTTCCTTATAAGACCTCCTTTAAAAACGGATGTGGAGGTTTGAATTCTTGCGTAACGTTTGCATGATGATGATGATGATGATAGGACTCCTTTTTCCGCACGTAGATTCCCATTCAGTCCGCTGTGCGTGGGGATACTGGCTAATAAAGCCAGCTTAGCTCCGCCCAAAAGCAAAGAAGCTTCCTGGGAGCTTCACAGGCTTCGCGGAGCGACCTCACTGTTCCGAGGATTTCTTCACGTAACGTTCGCATTTAAAGAGAAGTTCCTTTACAGGGCTATAACGTAACATCGCCTCCGCATAGCGCAACGCCTGCGTATTTAAAGACCAATTTTGGTAATCACGCGGTACTTAAAACACTCACTAAATAGATGGCTTGTAAATATAAATATGCATGTATACTTACTTTAAGAAACGATAAACATTTGTTTAAGTTTAAAAACTCATTTAATGATTAGTCTTTTAATAAACAGATGTAGAAGATATTTTTTTTTTCTCTTTTTAGCAGTATGCCCCTTTCTTCGATCTCATATACCTAATGAAAGTATAAAAGTGTAGATATAAATCACTATAGTACATAATATGTAGGTCAAATTGTAATTGCTTCAGAAACGAAAAACACTTAAATACAAAGACCATGACATTTAAATTTAAATACAAAGTACAAAAGTAATTTCGTAGGCCTAATTTTAAAATTAAGACCAAAGACCAACCAAAAGCTAAGTAGCAAAGTCAAAGAAAATCGTTTAAACGAAGTTCGCTATGAAGCAGTGAAGTTTGAGTTAAGAACTGTGAAAACTTCGAGAGACGTTCAATATTTTACAT
Source organism: Polymixis flavicincta (assembly GCA_949987655.1). NCBI lineage: Eukaryota > Metazoa > Arthropoda > Insecta > Lepidoptera > Noctuidae > Polymixis > Polymixis flavicincta. Next base: position 9,526,850 of record OX465195.1, on the reverse strand, counting down.
TTAATAAGACGTGACTAACGCGAATTCGGTTAATGTTCTTAATTTTCGTGAGTAATATATGAAATACTAGCTTTTGTCCGCGGTTTCGCTCGCGTGAAATCATCTCATGGGAACGTACTACCGGGATAAAAATGTTATATGTGTTAATCCAGGTTGTCTTTAAATCATCATCATCATCATCATCGTCATCATTTCAGCCGAAGACGTCCACTGCTGGACATAAGCCTCCCCCAATTTGGGGGGGGTTTGCCATAATCGCCACGCTTGGCAAGCATGTTTGCGATCGCAGTATGGTGGTAAAATACATAGAGAACGCTGCTGCCCATTCTCTAGTAAGTCCCTTAGTCTCTTATGACACCCACGGGAAGAGATGGAATGGTGCTATTCTTTACGTCCGGCACCACGCGCTAATCTCAGGAACTACTAGTCCGATTTGAAAAATTATTTCAGTGTTAGATAGCCCATTTATCAAGGAAGGCTATAGGCTATATAACATCACGCGAAGGCTCTTAGGAGCCGAGAAACAAGAAACAAATACGAAGTACTCTCAAGGGCAGGCGATTCGAAGCGACGGGGTGGGTCGGGGGAGCAAATTTGACGCGAACGTAGTCGCGAGCAGAAAACTATATATGTGCTAAATTTCATCTAAATCCTATTAGCGATTTTCGCTTGATTGAGAATCAAACATGCAAACATTCAAATTTTCACATTTTTTAATATTATTTATTGGGTTGACGTGATTTCATTGCCAACGGCAAAATGGATGTCTGCTCTGGCTATGACAAACGAAATTACCTTTTCGCCACTCTCAATTTATCTGCCTAGCTTTTTCACAACTATGTTAAAGTCGGCTTCCAATCTAGCCGGACACTGACACGTCTCTGATGGCCACAACACAGTTACTGGGTAACACGATGCCCATTGGTGTAACTGGTTGTCAGACAGCTGTTGTTGCTGGTTGGTCTGAAGCTACGGTTTATAAGGAGGCGACTGCCACATAACAGCCGCCATCAAAAAAATGATGGCAGCGGCATAGATTTATATCGATGGGCAACAGGGTGTCATCATCATCATCATCATTTCTGCCGAAAGACGTCCACTACTGGACATAGGCCTCCCCTAAGCTCCACTATTTCGACCAGTTCTGTGCTTCTCGCATCCAGCGGACTTTTGCGGCCTTCACAAGGTCCGCCTTGTGGGAGGCCTTCCAACTTTACGTCTTCCGATACACGGTTCATCATCATCATCATCATCATCATTTCAGCCGAAAGACGTCCACTACTGGACATAGGCCTCCCCTAAGCTACACCATTTCGACCGGTTCTGTGCTTCTCGCATCCAGCGGACTCCTGCAGCCTTCACAAAGTCATCAGTCCACCTTGTGGGAGGCCTTCCAACTCAACGTCTTGCGGTACGCGGTCGTCACTCCAGAACTTTTCAGTCCCATCGGCCATCTGTTCTGCGAGCAATGTGGCAACAGAGTTTACCTATGCATAATCAGCCTATAATGATCCCACTGCTGAGACACAGGCCTCCTCTCTGTGAGAGGGAGAAGGCCGTAATCCACCACGCGGGCCCAATGCGGGTGGTAGATGTCGCATGTCTTCGAATCTTTGGTTCTAGGACATGCCGGTTTCCTCACGATGTTTTCCTTTACCATTTTGAGAGCAGTAGACCTGAAATAATGTATAAAAGTAAAGCGCATGTCTGGGTTCGAACTTACTGCCTACAATGTGTAAGTCGCGACCATTATTACTGGGCCACCACTGCTTGACAATGCTTGCAAGGTGACAAAAATTGCACTCTAGGATAACATCTCAACTTACTTGCTTATATAACGTTTCTATGACGTCATGGTGGGGTTCGCAAGGGCCGATGGCTGCTAAGGGTGCGGGTTGTTCGAAAGAGATACCGTGGCCCATGGCACATAGGCAACTGAAGGAACACGGGTGGGTTTTAGTCAGGAAAAGTCTGACACGCCCTTCTGCTCCATCCAGAGCGGGAGAAGTAATTTGTTGAAGACTCACCCTCAAAAAAAAGTGTCATTTGCTGATAAGTTACAGTTAAGTTACATGTAGTAGCCATCGCTCGTATAGTAGCTTAGTAAGTATCGTTACTATCATCATCTGCCTAGTCTTTTCCCAACTATGTTGGGGTCGGCTTCCAGTCTAACCAGATGCAGCTGATTACCACGCCTATCTGACCTCCACAACCCAGTTACTGGGTAATACGATACCCCTTGGTAAGACTGGTTGTCAGATCTTCGGGCTTCTGACGACCCGTAACGACTGTCAAAGATCCACGTATAACAGCTGGGACCAACGGCTTAACGTGCTTTCCGAGGAACGGAGGGGTCTTGGTATGTAAAGATGGTCACCGATCCACGGACCAACCGCGGCAAGCGTAGCTTAACCTGATCGATCGATCCGTGTGGCTGTTATTACTTAGCCCAAGCAAGTATCGTTACCAGTTAAATCAAATTAAGAATCTCTTCATAGTGGACCCACATGCAACAGAATTCAAGTCCAATAGAAAAGCGACGAGCAACATCCATTTTACATTTCCGCAAACATCTCAAGCTTAAAAGCGCTTTCCAACTTTAAACCAGTGTATAATACAGCAGCTTTAAGTAAGAAATCAACGTATAAAGTATACGGACTAAGATCAGTTGTGTTGTATAAAATACAGTACAAGTTTTATCGTGTGAGTCCACCAAGGCACAAGTTGGGCTTGCGTTGTTATTTGGTAGTTTTCCAGTTCGGGAAAAGTTTATTTGGGACGGTAGAGAATAAAATTGGAAAACATGGTGAAATAGTAGTTTGATTTGGGATGGTATTTTCTTGAACTGAAAACTTCTTTAGGCGCATTGGGCATTTTTGAGAGGGGAAAAAACAATTGAACTCGTGATACTGTTACCGATACCACTGACAACAAGAACGTAGAAACGAACAACGTTGAATGTACGTTGAACGTTGTTTTGTTTAATCTGACGCTTCAATAAATATTTCCTGACGATTTAAAAAATGCACGTACGTATTGGTCCAAGTTTTCACGTCTGTCGGCACTCCCTGAGTACCACTGTTTTTTTTGTTTTTTGTTGTGAAATAATGGTTGCCAGCGACCCTATAGAGAGTAGAACTGAAAAATGAGGTGGAATAATAATAAAAAATTTAATACTTAAGGGGATGAAAATAATCCTGGATTTCTCTTTATAAATCACCAACACGCGGCTTAATATTCGACACATATCGAGACCTCATATTGCGAGTTCTTTGACAGTCGTCACGGGTTTTATGTATTAGCATAAAAGCCTTACAATCAGTCTAATCAAGGAATATCGTGTTGCCCTGTAACTGGGTTTTGGAGGTAAGGTAAAAAAAATCTGGTATTCACCTGCATCCGGGTAGACAGAAAGCCGACCCCTACAAAAGAGGGACAAGGTAAGGCAAATTAATTGGGTCATAGGTACAACTCATACAGGGATTAAAGTTCACATGAAAGAGTTATCAACTATAATTAGGTTTCACCGCCAAACTTCATATAATAAATTATAACACATTTATCAATAAGCGGTCGGCCAACCTTACATTGTCCACTCAATCATGTAATTATATTGTTTTAATAACGGCAGGAACTGGTATTATTAATAATTATGAATTTTAATTAGTTACTAAATTAATTTCCGGCTGACTTGATGTTTATTAAATGATTATGTTTGCTTTGGGGTTTTGTGGTTTATTTAATTACATAATGCATAAACAATCTATAACGTTCCCACTGCTGGGACACAGGCTCTGTGAGACGGAATGGGCCGTAATACACCATGCGGGCCCAGTGCGGATTGATGAATGTCATATTTCTTCGAATGATTGGTTCTAAGACATGCTGGGTTGCTCACGATGTTTTCCTCCACCTATATCACCCGGGGATAGTGTAGCTTCCCAACAGTGAAAGAATTTTTCAAATCGGTTCAGTAGTTTCGGAGCCTATTCAATGCAAACAAACAATCAAATCTTTCCTCTTTATAATATTAGTATAGAAATATGGACAATTTACCCGGGTTTAACTGGTTTTAGCTTGAACTCACTTAGTCCTCCACTTTTGCAATGACGTGGGAATATCACGGTGGCATTTTTTCGCGCACTCGAACTTCAACGGCACGCACTTCTTAGCGCGCGCGCGTTGAAAATCGAACAGTATGTTTTTTCGATACTCTGCCCTCTGTAGGATACATCAAGATTAAAAACATTTGTATGTTCTTCAACACTTTAGTTTTTCTTATTCTAACCTTTAAACATCTTTTTCACTATCCGAGCCTGCCCTTAATACTTGACTTAAATTCTTCCTTTTCTTCATCATCAGCCTATAATGTTCCCACTGGTGGGACACAGGCCTCCTCTCGGTGAGAGGGATTGGGTCATAATCCACCACGCGGGCCCAGTGCAGCTTGGTAGATGTCACATGACTTCGAATTTTTGGTTCTAGGACATGCCGGTTTCCTCACGATGTTTTCCTTCACCGTTTTGAGAGCAATGGTGATGAAATAATTTACACAAAGTAAGGCGCCTGGCTGGGTTCGAACTCACGACCTACAACTCGTAAGTCGCGGCCGTTACCACTTGGCCACCACTGCTCAACCTCCTTCCTTTTCTTATAGTAACTGAATTATTTATCCTTGCGTGAGATTACACGTCATCATCATCTACCGAGCCTTTTCGCAACTATGTTGGGGTCAGCTTCCAGTCTAACCGAATGCAGCTGAATACCAGTATTTTACATGGAGCGACTGCCTATTTGACCTCCACAACCCAGTTACTGGGGAATACGATACCACTTGGTAAGACTGGTTGTCAGACTTTCGAAGTTCTGACGACCCGTAACGACCGTCAAAGATCAAATCCAATGACAGCCGGGACTCACAGCTTTACGTATTTTCCAAGGCACGGAGGGGTCTTGGTATGTAAAGATGGGCACCCATCCACGGACCATCCGCGGCAAGCGACCTGATCGATCGACCCGTGCGGTTAATATCACTTAGCCACAAGCCCTACTCGTGGGAACACACGTCTCACGTTATATTAGACACACACCTCCAACCACCACCACCACCACCAACCACCACACCAACCACCAACCACCTTCCAATACATAAACAAAAGGACAATAAACTTAGTATTCAAATCGTATGACCTTTCCTTTGGTGTCCTTTAGCCCTACCAGGCAAACCCAAATACAAAGTCTCGAACTAGAAATAGCCCGACGTAGCACCCGTCCACCTCGACGTGGAACAAAACGAAACTTTTTAAGCATCCAAACAGCTTCACACGACGTTTTGACACAAATAGAGGCGCAAATACCGTTATTACCGACAGTTTTGCTTCTAAACAATGTATTGAGACACGCTTTTTGCTTAAACGGTGTTTGAATTATGTAAATGTTACATAATTATATTGATAGTAAAAGAGTTCTGTACCCAAATGGTGTCAACAAAGTACTATACAAAAGAGCACAAGCAAAGTTTTGCTGCTGGGGGCTACCACAATTCTGCAGTGCTTCGACTACGTTCGCAGAAGCGCACACTGATGGGTTCCATGCTATAAGGAAGCAGTATGCGTCGCTTAGGTCCAGTAGCAACAGTTTTGATAAGCGTGTTCGCCGACAGGTGGGACTCACCACTGCTGCGCCACTGGATAGGTCTGCATACTGCAATGTGAGCAGTGGTCAGTTCCTCCCGGTCCTAATGTGTGTAACTGTGTTCCTAACTGTTTTTATTTTATGTGATGTTTTAGGTTTTATTTTATTTTTGATGTCAATTTGTTTTTAAATGTGTATGTGTGTAATTATAGATTTTAATCTGAAATAAATGGTTATTTATTTAGTAAAATTAATATGTATATGTCGGAAGAGGCACGTCTCTCTCGTTATCATCAGCCATATTTTAACTAATGTGGGCGTACTGTGGGAAGTGTTGGTTATTGCGCAGTAGAAAAACCGTATATAGTTCAAATCAAATTATAATTTACGAATCAAATTAATTACACGAGCTAATCACACACCGTAGGTATAAGTCAGAACTATACGGAACGCGCGACAGTTTCTAATTGTGTTCACTGCTTGACCGCCACCGTAAGACTGAACTTAACTGTGGACTTGTGGTCGAGCGTTATGTTGTAGACTCTGTCGAGCGCCGCTTGGTGGCGCGGGCGTCCTGATTAGTCAATCGAGTGACTGAAGTATTTTCGACATATATATCTTTTCATTCATATTTTCCTGTTTAATTATTATAAGACTAAAGATGTGAAAGTCAGGAACAAATGTCTTTCATGTATTTTGTGTGGGGAGTTGATAGCCACGCCAGAGTATGTTACTTTTGCAGCTGTTTTAATGTCCACTGTTAAATTATACCTAAATTGTTCCAAATATTGTTTATTGTTAGGGTCGGCTTCCAGTCTAATCAGATTCAGCTGTGTACCAGTATTTTACATGGAGCGACTGCATATCCGACCTCCACAACCCCGTCTAGCTCAAGAGTCGGGGCTTCAATTGAAATTGTCACGACTTCTTATGTCAATAAAATATTATTTTATTATAATTTATATATGCAAGTCTGTTACCTTCTATATTATGTAAGTAACAAAAAATACTGAAAATATAAATTAAAAAAGTATACCGTTAGAAGAATTTCATTTGTAGCAAAGTTTTTAAAATCAAAATGGTTTATTTGCATGAAAGCTTCCGCCTGACGCAGGTCCTCATCGGACACGGTTGTTTCGGGAGGTTCCTGTTTCGGATAGGGCGGCAGGAAACGCCCGGGTGTTTCCACTGCGAAGATCGCCCTGAGGACACGGTGGAGCACACGGTGGCGGTCTGCCCGGCTTGGGCGGAGCACCGCCGTGTCCTCGTGGAGGCGATCGATGGCGGCGATCTCTCGCGTCCGGCCCTGGTCCAGGCCATGGTACGGAGCGAAAGTGCATGGGTAGCCGTCACCTCGTTCAGTGAAGCAGTGATGTTCGCTAAAAGGGAGGCGGCATATGCGCCCTCGCGACCCTAGCCGCCGCAGGATACGGAGACGCCCTGGGCGTCGGGAATCCCTGTCCGAATTCCGGCCACCCCGTAGGCATAAGCTTGCGGATGGCGAGTAATGGGTAGCTCGCTGTCCGGTAAGGACCAAGCTCAAGTCGACGGCGCGTTGTGTTCCACGCGCGCCTCAAAGAGATGTCAGCACAAAATGCTTGGGCCCGCAAGGGCCGATGCCTGCCAGGGGTGCGGGTTTGTTCAAAAGAGATACCACAGCCCCTGGCACACGGGCTACAGAGGGAACACAGGTGGGTTTTAGTCAGTGAAAGTCTGACACGCCCTCCTGCTCCACCCAGAGCGGGAGAAGTTATTTGATGATTTCCCACCCAAAAAAAAAACCCCTTACATAGAACCAGGGGTTGAAACAAATGAACACGTAGGAAGTGCTGATTGTTTGGAGAACAACGTTATCTAGCACAATTAAACTAATGTTGTGTTGTTGTTTACGTACTCGGGTGTAAGGAATTAACTCGTGCAGTTTTTATTTTTAGCTCCAACTTCATTTTTGTTTGTTTCTTTTTGTTAACCCCCGACGCAAAAACGATGGGGTGTTATAAGTTTGACGCGTCTGTGTGTGTAGTGTGTCTGTCTGAGGCAACGTAGCTCCCGAACGGATGAACCGATTTTGATTTTGTTTTTTTTGATACACCTTGTATTAGTCGGGAATGTTCTTAGATATCTTTCATCAAAATCGGTTCAGCCGTTTTAAGATTATCAGCTCTTTTCTGGTTGATGAAGAAATTTGAGCATCTTCCACGGGTCTGATCAACTCGAAATTTGGTATTCTATTAGTTCAATGATATTAGACGAACAAAGTAACCTTGAACTGATGTTGGAGCAACACCTGGATTTTCTAGGATACCCAAGTTACTGACCAACAAACAGCAGAGGTATCGTGTTTGGGCTTATTGAAAAGATCTCAATGAATAGATTATAGATAAATGGTGATCAGGACGAGGAATGAGGATAAAACATTTGTAACAAACTTCACTGTGGGAAAACTACGCAACGCTGCGCAGGTTTAAGCGAAACATTAAGTTTAAAAGCAAGAAATAAAAATTAAATAAAAAAATTAAAAAACCCCCGACCCAAACAAAAACTCTTAAAAGTAAAAAATAACATTAATAGACCTTTTAAGGTGAAGGTAATATTTTGATCAAGGCATTGTCAAGTCGGGGGACGGTCAATGAAAACGCCAAACAGAGGCCTAGCATTTTCATTAGCTGTCCCCCGACTTGATAATGCCTTGATCAAAATATTGCCTTCAACTTAAAAGGTCTATAAATGTATTTTTTTTACTTTTAAGAGTTTTTGTTTGGGTCGGGGGTTTTTTAAATTTTAAATTTATTTTTATTTTCATGTTCTTATATAAGTTAACTAAAATAAAGCACGTATGTATTATTATCGCTGAAATTAATTATTTTGCATTACCTGAACCAATTTACACGAAACCTTAACAAATTATGCACCAAAACCTTCATGAATCATTCTGATAGTGAAAGTTCCGTCAACATCAGTCCAGCCGTTTCAGAGATTAGCCGGTACAAACAGACAAAAATTGACAGCTGTTTTATAGAATTCCCTGAACTAAAAAAAAACTGATTTTACTGATAAGAGATTTTACTATAGTATCTTTCTTGTTTTTCATTAAATAGATTTTTATTTACATTGTAAAAGCAAAATTGAAAAAAAAACGATTTTTCAGAAATCGATCTTTTAAACCTCGATTTCTTGTGAATCGATACTTCAGCTCACGATTGGAATCGGTATAAAAATCGATCTTTTTCGGAGAGAATCGCCATCCCTACTATGAACAATTTTTGGACATTGCTATTAGTTTGTCGATGACGTTTCGTTACCCCTAATGACCTACGAATACTCAAATGCGAAAGATTTATTAGAACATACATTCATACATTGTAATATTAAATAGGTAAGTATTTACTCCAGTCAAGTTTTCAATGCAGCCAGTAGATTTGCGCGGTGTACGGACCAAGTAAAAATTACAATTTTTAGGGCTTAAAGAGTCTACACGGGTGATCAATGGGTCAATTACACCAAAAGATCGCTAGATGTCCTGCGCGTCCAGTATAATAATGATTTTAGGATGTTGTTGAGACTTCCTCGCTACTGCAGCGCATCGGAGATGTTTGCGCAAGCTCGTACCGACGGTTTTCACGCAATTGTGCGCAAGAAAACCGCTTCGCTACTGAGTCCTGCATCCTGAGAATTGTACGGGAGAGTTTCTATTTTCCAATTGTAAAGCAGTTTGTGCAGAGGGTGACTGGTACTAAAACTAGATAATAAGTTATTTTAATATTATGTTACTGACACTCTATGGATTCTTTTCCGAAATAAAAAGTTATAATAATAAACCGCTGGATTTACAAGTTTCTTTTTTTTACAGGAGTTTATTATTTAACGAAGCACTAAGGAAGGATTGTTGGGCGATTATTCCCTAAAAGAGTTCAATATGGAATTGAAAATTTGTATGGAAGTGCCTACCTGCATCATTTTTGAAGATCGGAATTCTTATTTAGTAGGTACATACCAACGAATCATCATTTGAAAGGACTTTTTCGCAACTATGTTGGGGTCAGCTTCCAGTCATACCAGATGCAGCTAAGCACTAGTATTTTACATGGAGCGACTGGCTATCGTAACTGGGTACCCCTTGGTAAGACAAATGGTCAGACTTTCGGGCTTTCGAGGACCCGTAACGATGGTCAAAACTCCACAAGTGATGGCAAGGTACAAATTGCTAAACTCATAAAAGATAATAAAATGGAATCCATAATAAATTACGTACAGCAAAATCTAAGACACCAGCACAGAGAATCTCAGATAATCAAAACTTTTCTTTAAGCTTTTTCCTAACAGCAAAAAAATATATATAAGAGAATTCCCTTTTTCCTCCGAATGTTTACATCGAGCTTTGCTCAGTATTAATCCCGTGGAGTTTCCTTCGATAAAATGTGCTGAGAATATTCTCCAATAACAGTGAGGCGGGAAGTATTTTTACCATCATTATAGTGATGGTAACTTATTTTGGCTTAGGGCGATTACAGAGCTGTTCAGCGTGTATGAACTTGCTTTGCATGGTAGGTATGAGTAGGTACGTTTACGCGAAGACTCCGTGACTAAGGGCTATCAATGATCAACGTGTAGTGACTGTCACAACCAAAAGCATTGGTGGCCCAGTGGTAACGGCGGACTTACGAGTCGGTCGAGGATTTTCTTTGAAGTGAAAACTTCTTTAGGCGTCTTGAGCACTTTTTGGGTGGACAAAAATCATGGAACTCGCATCATCGTCACCATGTATACTGTGTATATATGGGTGAACGAGCACACGGATGGGTGCGTTGATGTCTTTTGGAAAAGTCCCTTTCTTTCATTAGGAAATTCTAATTATTTTATCCCTTTCTTTCCCTTTGTATTTTAATCGTAAAAATATACCTATCTTTAATAGTATAAGTTCAGGAAAGGTATGGCAGAAAGAACCGGGAAATTATCTCCAAGTCTAATATTGAAGTGGAACACTAGTTCCAAACCCAAGCATGCAAAAGGATTGATTCCTAAATTATTAACTGTAATGAGACATTCAAACTTGTTGTCGCATGGGCTAACTAACTATAGTGATGTTACTTACTCAGATTATTTAGTGTGAGTTGCACAAAGGGCTGCGTAACATAGCTTAGGCTATTGTTTCCAGTCAATTTTAATAATGAGTAAATACATTTTTCAAATCCTATGATCATACCTATGTTGGTGTAAACGTAAAAGCCACTTTCCTCTTCTTCTTCCCAGATGAAGCACTTGGAAGTGGTAAAGGGCGGGTGTTTTGGGAGACTGTCTTATGTAATTTTGGCGTTAAAAAGTTCATATTCTCAGCCTGATTTGATTAAACATTACAAATTTTAATCAAAAACAAAATGATTTGTTGGTCTGATTACTTTGTTAAAAACTATTCAAAAGTAATTTCTAACAATAGTGAATAGGGAAAAATGTCTAGGAAAGTACAATACCAGTCTATTGTAATTTTAGTCTCATATGATAGGATTAAATTAGATAGCAGTTGCTCCGTGTAAAATACTGGTATTCAGCTGCATCAGGTTAAAATGGAAGCCGACCTCAACATAGTTGGGTAAAGGCTAGGCAGATGATGTTGAAAATAGGATTTCTGCAATATTTTTTTTTACATTTTATTTGTTTATAAAACGATTGTATTACCAAGACAAAAACATTTCGCTGCGGAAAAACAACCATTAAAATTTCTCGGTGTATAAGGTATGTTAGGAAAGTATCAGATAAAAGTATAAACAAACCCAGTTAAAATAAAATGCTTGTTTTTTTTTTGTTTTTGTTTTTTTTTTTTGATAAGATAAACATTCTAAGATGAACATTCTCGCGCTCATATTTCAAAAAATTATGTAAATTATTACGACCATCCATTACGTCCCTTATGTGTTGCCGGGCGTAAAAGAATAGCACAATCCCATTTCTTCCAGTGGGTGTCGTAGAAGGCGATTAAGGGACTTACCAGAGAATGGGCAGCAGCGTTCTCTATGCATTTTACCACCATACTGCGATCGCCAACCCGCCTGCCAAGCGTGGCGATTATGGCAAAACTCTATGTCCTTAAAAAGTCCATTCATTAAAAATTCCAAAACAATAAACAGTCGAACCAACCCACATACAAAGACGACGCAAATGGGTGCGATGACGTCATCAAGGTCGCTCAAGCGGTTAAATTATGTTTTTATGGATTTTCGTGGTATGCTGAATAATACGCAAATACTGGAATCTTTGCGATTGCTTGTTCCAAACAGTAGGCTGCGGCAAGGGTGCCCTGGTGGCCCGTACGAACTTGTTAACATTTGCACCGGTGGGGTGGGCAATAAAGATAAACTGTACCTATGCATTTGTATTTATTATTTAATGTGATTGTTCACTGTCAGTCAGGACAGTTAAAAATATTTATTTTTGTTTGTGGCGGTATTGAATTAGTTTTTTGGGTAACGTCTCTAAGTGGGAAAATTATGACTACATTGTTGTATTGGGTTTCCTACCTGTAAAAACAATTGTATGTGTCAATAGTAAATAAATAAACATGTAAAGCCTTGTAGACTGTAGATTGCCAGACCATTTTCTATTTTATTAAGTACTTGTTGACAGGCCTACACTGTCCTCCCGTACCTTTTAACACTATAATATGAAAATGTAATTGAAGTCATTATTTTTAAAAGAAACTCGTTGAGTTTCGTGCCGGCTCATCTCCAGAGGAAACGACCAATTAGAACCATACACCTAGCTTCTGACGTTTCATAAGTGCCCATATTTGATTCTGATTTTTTAATTCTTACGCAACCACAACGGAATTACTGACACATTCATTCATCTGTATATTAAAATGGTTCTACTTTATATCTCAACGGTATTCCAACAATTATTAATTTAATATCATTATTAGATTATCATTTAAAAACCGTCGACGAAAATAGAGGTTATAAAATTGAGGTATTCCGTGAAGCACACCCAAACGAAGCACACCTAAATATCTAACATCTTATATATGAACATTATGAAAATTACAAGTATTGTATCACATTATTTTAATGAAACTGAAAGATGTTAGATATTTAAGTTAGTCTTTTAAATAATAAATATTTTCTTCTATCGACATTTTTATTTCTTAGTCCCCGCACTATGCGAGTGATATTCGTAGGTGTGCTTCGTGGAATAGGAAATTAATTATTTTAATTTTTTATTTGAAGCCCACCTACGGGGGTGCTAAGTGGAATACTTTAGGTGTGCTTCGTCTGGGTGTGCTTCTGTTGGGTGTGCTTCACGGAATACCTTATAAAATTAACATCAATTCCCCAAGGACAACTGTGTATAAGGTGATTTCAAAACAAAGCACTCAGTTTGTAAGTGGCATAAAAAAATTACATCTACAGTTACGTTTTCTGATTCACTTATTTACATCTTCATCAAATAATTTTGGAATCTATTTTAGAACAACGTCAACGTATGAAAGATTTTTACGAATTCTGTGAATTTGAAATATGCCTCATTTCGTTATCAAATATACCTCATGCAATTACCACCAATAACGATATTATATGTATATTCATTGTGTTATCGTTTTAATATTATTACATCCTCTCAAACATCTGCCATCTTATCTCTCTACTACTCATGGTTCACTGGAAGAGAATGACCAAGTCAGCCGTTTCACCTTATTATGCGAATTTAATATGTAACTTTTTTTACCGTAGCTAAATATATTTTTTGCGGCTATGTTATCTCAACACTCAAGAATCCGCAACAAGGCACATCACTACACCAAAAGTTAGACGGAATGAAATTAAATGGCTGCTGTCGAGGGAACTGTTTTGTACCCGGACCGACATGTCGGGTGTCCCACATTGTATCCTCATAAATTAAACCTTTGAATGACTTTAATTTCGGAAGTCGGTGACTTTGGATATGTATTTTAATTATTTGTCACCGACTTCCGAAATTAAAGTTATTTTGCACTTTGTAGTGTTTTTTTGGAAGTCGGTTGTTATTTTTTTGAAAAAAGTTTTTATTTTTCACTTTTCAGTTACCTACCCCACACCAATTCGAAATTTCATCATCCTTGGGGTCAAAACAATGCATACTTATGCGATAGCAACAATCGCGGTTGATTTGCTGTAGTTTTTTGAAGAGTTCCGTTGTCTGTCTCCGAAACGCATCATCAGATCTATATGAAATTGTAATGGGACCATTTCGGAGTAAACCCCTTTCAAACAAAAATAAATAATTTTGCAAATCCGTCAATATACGACGGAGTTATGCCCGAACATACATAAAAAAAATAAAAAATATATAAACATGTCGAATTGATAACCTCCTTCTTTTTGAAGTCGGTTAAAAAAGAATTTCTTTAAATAATGTTATTTGGTCTGCAAAATTAACGGTTTTTATCGTTTTCGGGAGATTTCAATTTAAATTCATTCAATTTATTTATCAGTACAGCTACCATTATTATTTCATAAGATTCAATAAAACGTTGAAAAATTAATTTTAAATCTCGTTTCTTTTCGTCTAAGGGAACACAATTAAAATGGTTAATTTAAATTGTTTTCCCGTAGGCTTTCGTTATAATTTTGAAACAGAATCGGTGAAATTAAATTTTATATTACTTGCGACGAAACTCTATAAAATATATTAAACAGTTCTGGGTATTTTTTATTTAAAGTGTATAATTACATTTTTCAAGCAACACTGAGGAACATTTTGATAGTAACATTTATATTTATGGAAGTTTTATAAAAATACCATTTCACACACCAATCTGACATCCACAACCCAATTACTGGGTAATACGATACCCTTTGGTAAGACTGGTTGTCAGAATTTCGGGTTTCTGACGACCCGTAACAATGGTCGAAGATCCGCGAATGACAGCCGGGACCAATGGAAAAACGTGCTTTATGAGGCACCACTTTGGGGACATAGTGGAGTGGTTTTCTACCTGTCCCCTCGTATGCGTATTGTTGGTGAGGTTGTGGCCGTTCTGCCAGAAGTAAAACTCGACGATTTAAGTCATTAGTTTATTTTTTCCATTCCTGTTTAATTATTTATATGTCTGTGCTACATCATCATCATCATCATCATTTCAGCCGAAAGGCGTCCACTGCTGGACATAGGCCTCCCCCAAGCTACGCCACTTCGACCGGTTCTGTGCTTCTCGAATCCAGCGGATCCTGCGGCCCTCAGAAGGTCATCTGTCCACCTTGTGGGAGGCCTTCCAACTTTACGTCTTCCAGTACGCGGTCGCCACTCCATAACTTTTATAATAAAATACACTGTGCTACAAGGTGTATGTTATTCTAGTGTGTTACAATTATATTTATTTAATACTTCACGCACAAAAATGTACAGAGGCGGACTTAATGCCACAGGCATTTTCTACCAGTCAACCTGTGGGTGATGCAGAGACAAACAGTGGACAAACATTGGTTAGCCACAATATGCATCCGCGTAAGAGGGGACAGGTAAAATACCTTCCCCCGATGTTCCCAAAGACGATGAAAACAGTCTATGCCAATTGTCAGGTTTTTTTTTTTTTTGGTTGGGAAATCATCAAATAACTTCTCCCGCTCTGGGTGGAGCAGGAGGGCGTGTCAGACTTTTACTGACTAAAACCCACCCGTGTTCCTTCAGTAGCCCTAGCCAGGGGCTGTGGTGTCTCTTTCGAACAAACCCGCACCCCTGGCAGGCATCGGCCCTTGAGGGCCCCATCATTTTGTGCTGACATCTCTTTGAGGCGCGCGTGGAACACAACGCGCCGTCGACTTGGGCTTGGTCCTTACCGGACAGCGAGCTACCCATTACTCGCCGTCCGCAAGCTCATGCCTACGGTGATGCCAATTGTCAGGTTAGTTAGCATTTACGCGTTTTATAGTACTTAGGTCATACCGTACTGCTAACTGCCATCATTATTATGTAAAGTCAAGACTAGACCCAGCTCAAACTCTGACACGTTTTATACAAGAACTGTGACAGCTAGACATATGTAGGAATATGAGTAAATTTATGTATTTAATTTGGACCTTCAGAAAGATTTATTCAGCATATTAAATACTCAAAAATATTCCAATGAGGTGTTCTCTGAAATGGAACAATATAACATCACGCCTGAATTCCTTAAAAGGGTCTACAGAGGTACCCTACACCCACAACATTGCTAGCCAGATTTTAAATCTTATGTAATAAGGGGCAAACCTATTTTCAATACCGGACTCAAATACAAACCACGATTTAAGCGGAGAAATAATTTTTTTATTTTTTTTATTTCTCCGGAAGACGTAGAGTGGGAAGGCCTCCCACAAGGCGGACCGATGACCTTGTGAAGGCCGCGGGTATCCGCTGGATGTGGGAAGCACAAGACCGGTCGAAATGGAGGAGCCTGGGGGAGGCCTATGTTCAGCAGTGGACGTCTTTCGGTTGAAATGATGATGATGATGATGATGATGATGATGATGATGATGATGAATTTCCGAATGAAAAATAGTCGATTCATTCCTGAATTGGAAACCAAGGCCGGTCAAAAGTTGCACTAGTGACACGATGCTTTAGAAACTTTTTAAGAAAAGATAAGATAGTTTTTTATTTGTCAAAAACATGAGCAAATAGACATAGCATGCAAGATGTTACATTAGATTAAATCAGTCCAAAAGTCAAGTCTAAGTTATAACAACTGCACGTGTCGCACGATTATGTAAAACTAAGCTGGCCACGGTTAATCTATGGATGGGTGACCATCTTTACATACCAAGACCCCATGTGCCTCGAAAAGCACGCTAAGCCGTTGGTGCCGGCTGTCATTTGTGGATCTTTCACAGTAGCTACAGGTAGTCAGGGGCTCAAAAGTCTAACAACCAGTCTTACCAAGGAGTATTGTATTACCCAGTAACGGAGTTGTCAAAGAAAAGCCTAGATAATGACTTCAGGTCGAGCCAATCAAAACAATACATCAAATACCGAATTCTAAAAAAAAAAAAACAAAACGCGCTCAAATTATAATAAAACAAATGTAAATCAAAAACAAAATAGAATCGCTCATAATATTATAATAAAAGAAAGAAACAAACCAAACACTTCAGAAACACGATTTGAAAACAATCACGTAGCTACACAAAGAAATTAAAAAAAAGAAATGTATCTTTACAAAAGTATAAATCAAAACCGCTTTTCGTGTCTGTCTGTGAGACCGCTTATTTCTTCTACGTAATGGATTTCGATGCTGTTTTTTTTTTGTGACCGTCATTTAAATAATTTATTCCAAAAGGTTTACGTATCATCATCACCAGCGTGGTCTTTTCCCAACTATGTTAATGTCGACTTCCAGTCTAATCGGATGTGCAGTCTTGAGGCTACTTTGGTATTGAATCTCTCTATTTGGTCACTATTTCAACAAGACGATACCATTTAAGTACCTTGAAGAGTTTGCAGCATCAACTGCACCAAATACATGTATTATACGTTAAAACCAAAATTTTAACCAAGTGTGTTGTTAATGTTGGGCGACTTCCGACGAATCTAATCGGATGCAGCTAAATACCGGTATTTTATATAGAGCGACTGCCTATCCGACGTCCAAAACCCAGTTACTGGGTAACAGGATACCCCTTGGTAAGATTGGTTGTCAGACTTTCGAGCTTCTGACTATCCATAACGACTAATAATTATAGCTGGGACTAACAGATTAACGTGTTTTCTGAGGCATATATTATATACCGAAGCATATAATCCAATTGTAAAGGTGTCATCATCATCTCCCTAGCCTTTTCCCAACTATGTTGGGGTCGGCTTACAGTCTAACTGGATGCAGCTGGAGCGACTTCCTATCTGACCTCCACAACCCAGTAACTGGGTAATACGATACCCCTTGGTAAGACTGGTTGTCAGACTTTCGGGCTTCTGACGACCCGTAACTACTGTCAAAGATCCACAAATGACAGCCGGGACTAACGGCTTAATGTGCTTTCCGAGGCACGGAGGGGTCATGGTATGTAAAGATGGTCACCCATTCACAGACTGGTCGATCGACCCGAAAATGGTAAAGGTGTATAATACATTAATGTTTAACTTAGATATAGCACAGAAATCTCGATGTAGATTAAGACAATACATCTCAACATTTGAAACAACACAATGCTAAAAATGTTTCCAACACCCTAGAGGTGACTAATATTAACATTAAGTACTAATTATAACAATTCTTTTTAAGTATCTCATTTTAAGCGAACGGTTTTTTTTAATTTCTTCTATGAAATAAAGTTCTTTAAACCCATGTCATGACATGTCTCTAATTCACCACTGCGCCCGTACAAAACAAGGGCGGGTCACTAGTATTGTATAAAAGAAGACGTCACCACAAATTCACAAAGCATAGTTAATGAGTTCTGGGAGGCTGGCCGTTTTTAATTACCATTTTGTTTGAAAGATCTTTGGAGTCACAAAGTAAAGGTATTGTCCTTAAGACAGCGAGTAGCATAATAATGCAGCAATAATAGCGCAGGATTCCATGTATTTTGTAGTCAGTGGTCTATCAAATACATAAAATGTATCCAGTGTTGAAGCGAGATGGTGCTTTTTTATCAAAACCACTTGTTCCACCTGCTGAAAATCTCGCACCTGGACATCCGGACTCAGGTAGACCGAAGTAGGGAAAACCAGCTCAGGTGGACATTCACAGATGACTCCGCCCTAGAGTGTAAATGAGGTGCTGTCCCACAAACAATGGAGTACTTAATATATTGTCCAGCGAGTCCTTGTATCTGCACGCTACAGCTATCGACACGCCAAGAAGAAGAAGATCCAGTGTTGCTGCATAACTTTAGACTTGAAGACATCTCTCAATAGGTATACTTAGAAATATCTTGAAGCCTAAAATTATACTCATTCTAATACATTTTCCGATTTATATTAAGCTTGAAATTATTCGTGTGTGAAGTCTGGCGAGAATTTAGAGAATAAGTTTCGGTTACACACATGTTAATCATGAATGTAAAACATGCAATATGGCTGCCACACCTAACTCTAGAATATATTTAAGTAAATAAAGATGACAATTAAAGCGTAAGTAAACTTTAGAAGCTTTCCATGAGTGACCTTGCTACAACGAAAGAAATGAAAGCCACTTTCCACTGAATAAATTCTCATGCAGAATTTTCAAACACAAAACAAAAATATTTTATACAAAAATAACAAAGAATTCTCAATAATCTAGCAGTTCTTGAAAACTAAAATACAGAAATTAAATTACATAGAATTCAAATCGCTCGCACTGGGACGGCTGAAAGAACAAAAAAAGGTCTGCCAAGGATACTTAAATCAATACGTTTGTCCAACGTGTACGTATATATCAATTCGCAGTGTGTACGGTACATTCCTATGTTCGCATGCTTTTGTTTTTTGTGATCCAACATCCATTCTCCCGCCATTTTAGCTTTCAGCATAATCTTCCCACTGCTGGGACACGAAAGGGAGTGGGCCAAAATCCAGCACACGGGCCCAGTGCGGTTTGACAGATGTCATATCTTCAAATTTTTGATTTCCTCAGCATTTTGCGAGCAGTGGTGATGAGTGGTGGTGAGTGGTACCAGTCGGTTTCACCTAAATTAGTTACTTTAATGGCTTTAATTTGAGGAACCTTCTTGCCACACCTTCTTCAAAATCTAACAAAATCCTAGTACATTTTAAAAGTACCTAGATTAATTCCATAATCGTGTTCGCTCTTACAATCTTTCGCCCCGTATATCAGGACCAGGACCAGCTCATCCGCTAAGAAAATTTATTCCGGAACAAATACACTCGAACCCGTGACACTGTGGATCCTGTTAACTGTACTTAATGACTGGCCATTTGGTACATTAATCTGGTCCTTTATGGCCCTTTTTGTAGGTCATTCGTTATCCCTCCTTCGGCTGTTGAAGTCGGTTTTGAATAAGAAAATTAAGCGGACCCAAGGACCAAGTTTTATTTTTATGTTGTGTTGTTAAATGTAAAGGGAATGAATTTGAAAGTATATTAGGAGATTATGGATTAGCTGTAGTATATTTTTCCCTGTTCTTTAACATTCATGTGTAATATTACTTCATAATAGAAAACAAAGTCCCCTGCCGCTTCTGCCTGTCTGTCTGTTTGCGATTCAGTCAAAAACTACAAAACGTATTTTCATGCTGTTTTCATCAATCAACAGAGTGATTCATAAGGAAAGTTAAGGCTTTTAAATTTGGTAATATTTTGTGTTAATTGGTTAACGCGGGCGAAGCGGCTGGCAAAAGCTAGTTTATATAGATACAAAAAAAACGAAGGGACTTATTTTACCACCATACTGCGACCGCCAACCCGCCTGCCAAGCGTGGCGATTATGGCAAAATCCCTCAATTTGGTGGAGCCCTATGCCCAGCAGTGGACTTCTTTCGGCTGAAATGATGAGGATGACGACAAAAAAAATGGGTGAAAAAAGAGGTGATGGCAGACGGTGATCATAAACAAAGTCATTTAATTTTGTACATCACAATGTCTTGGTTTGATTGTTGTCCCCCAAACTAAACAGGGCTTTTTTTTTTGTTTTTTTTTTTGTTTTTTTTTTGGGTGGGAAATCATCAAATAACTTCTCCCGCTCTGGGTGGAGCAGGAGGGCGTGTCAGACTTTTACTGACTAAAACCCACCCGTGTTCCTTCATTAGCCCGTATGCCAGGGGCTGTGGTATCTCTCTCAAACGAACCCACACCCCTGACAGGCATCGTTTTTCCCATCATTTTTGTGCTGACATCTCTTTGAGGCGCGCGTGGAACACAACGCGCCGTCGACTTGGGCTTGGTCCTTACCGGACAGCGAGCTACCCATTACTCGCCGTCCGCAAGCCCATGCCTACGGTGGCCGGAAATCGGCCTGGGATTCCCGACGCCCAGGGCGTCTCCGTATCCTGCGGTGGCTGGGGTCGCGAGGGCGCATATGCTGCCTCTCCCTCACGTGCGCCGCCTCCCTCTTCGCGAGCATCACTGCTTCGCTGAAGGAGGTTACGGCTCCCCATGCCCTCTCGCTCCGTACCATAGCCTGGACCAGGGCCGGACGCGAGAGATCGCCGCCGCCGATCGCCTCCACGAGGACACGGCGGTGCTCCGCCCAAGCAGGGCAGATCGCCACCGTGTGCTCCACCGTGTCCTCAGGGCGATCTTCGCAGTGGAAACACCCGGGCGTTTCCTCCCGCCCTATCCGAAACAGGAACCTCCCGAAACAACCGTGTCCGGTGAGGACCTGCGTCAGGCGGAAGGTGAGGACGCCATGCCGCCTCTCAAACCACTCCTCAAAGAGGGGACTTACCGCCGCAATCGTGGCGTGCCCAGCACTGGGTTGCGACAATCACTCTCTCCATGTCACCATGAGATCCCGCCGGAGCTCTGTCCGCTGTGCCGCGATTTCCTGCGGCAGCGGACTTACGCCCCGGCGTTTGGCCTCCTCGCGCCACTCCCATATTTGCGCGAGGACCTTTGCCTCCAGATCCCATGGCGGTAATCCGGCAAGGAGGCCCGCCGCCTCGCCGGAGATCGTGCGATATCCCCGGATCATCCTGATCGCCATGACCCTATGGGACGCCCTCAGCTTGCGAGCTGGTTGGCACCTCAATGTAGACGCCCACACCGGCGCCCCGTATAGGGCCATGGACCGCACGATCCCCGCGTAGAGCCTCCGGCAGGAGGCGTTTGGCCCCCCTAGATTGGGCAAGAGCCGCTTCAACGCAGCCCCGGCCCGCTCCAGTCTGGGAGCCAAACGGCGGAAATGCTCCGCGAAGTTCCACCGGCTGTCGAGGACGAGTCCCAAGTACTTCATCGTCGACTCGACGCCGATGTGAACCCCTCCCACCGTTATCTGGGAACCCGTCGGTGGCGCATTCCGAGGACCATGAAACCACATGGCCTCGGACTTGTGCAATGCCACCTCGAGTCCCAGTTGCCGGATCCTATCGAAACTAAACAGTGCTTGATTAGAAGTTATTGGGCAGAAAGAAATATTTGGATTTATAAGGATAACTTAGTAAAATAACTGTTATTGTTTGTGTATGTTTGGTTGAGTGTCTGTGTTCGAATTCGTGTGTGATTGACGTGGTTACGAGTAAGGAATCATTAAGTGGTCATAGTGAATTCGGGCCCAGTGGCGACCAGTGGTAACGGCCACGACTTACGTGTTGTAGGGTGTAGGTTCCAACTCAGGCAGGCGCTTTACTTTGTGTAAGTTATTTCATTACCACTACTCTCAAAAAGGTCAAGGAAAACAGCGTGTCATGTGCTAGAACCATAAATCCGAAGACAGGTGTCGTCTACCAACCAGCACTGAGCCGGCGTGGTTGATTACGGTCCACTCCCCCTCACCGAAAGGAGGTCAGTGTCTGAGTAGTGGGAATAATGGCTGATTGTCTTTTTATCCTATGCTATATGCATTTATTTCTTTTAACTTTGCTCCACACTAGGAATTTCTTCCAGTATCGTGGGTGCGTTTACAAACATAGAAACTTACAAAAACAAACACCCAGAACAATTACTTGCAGATCATACAAATATTTGTTCCGTGCGGGGATCGAACTCGCGACATGCTGCGCAGCAGTCGATCGCTCAGCCATTACGCCAACCGTGTCGTCAAATTTTCTAAGAACACAGTCTGGTTTATAAGTACACCAAAGAAGCATCTGGTGGTTGTAACTTTTTCTTCAAGAATAATAATAACTGCAATCTCTACTTAATAATATTATAAATGTGAAAGTAACTCTGTCTGTCTGTCTGTCACGCTTTCACGCCTAAACCGCTAAACCGTTTATCATGAAATTTGGTAGAGATATAGCCCGGGATATGAAGAAGGACATAGGCTACTTTTTTACGCTATAACCGATATCCACGCGGGCGGAGCCGCCGGCAAAACCTAGTCTTTTGTAAATAGTTCTACGGAAGTGTCAAGAAAATGTGTCTCTAGAGAAATTGAGAGTGCAATAACAATGAAAGCATATTCAAAACATTATGGCAGTAATAAAAACGTGACAGAAACAGTAATCGTGCGTTTGAGAATAATTATAAATTCGCATTTCACGTTTCATGCACACAAAGAGAATTTTAATTTTGTTCCTGTTTTGATTCAAAAATTAAATGAAAAGCAGAAATAAAATTATGTGCATTTTCCTTATGTTGTTTTATTTCAGAGCATTGGACCGTTATTCATAAAATCTAGTTCGTTTACTAGAAAACTAGGAGTTGGCACTATACTGTACCGGTTAAAAAGTCAAAATTCTATAATTTGTTAATCACAATTATAAACTATGTGTGTGCCAAATTTCATCCAATACTCGACTCCACAAATGACGATAGTTAAGAAAGTCCCAGACACCCTGAACAGTGTGGTGTTTGCCTCGCTACTAAACTTGATAATTGGCTAATCTTTTCACCAAAGCTTATCATTCAGCTTATTTCCATCTCTTGGTAACACGATCAATAGAGAAACGAGAAACTGGAAATTACAAAGAAACCCGTAAGATAACATAAAGTTTATTACTTAGTCTTTAAAGTTTAGAACACTAAGGCGCCTAAACAGACAATCAAACTATTAACAACAACTAGAAGTTAGATCTTAGTCTTAAATTAATAATATACATATAATTCTCCAGACCGTATTTCAGCCATGGCGGCCAATTTAACGGAGGCTAGCCTTTGACGCGGTATATATTAAAGTGCACATCGTTTCCTTGTTATATGTAAGGTTGATAAAATTATACAGGTAAACCTTCCGGAATACAATACACAAAGAAACATCAAATAGGTACCTACATAAAATTAGGCTCAGAAATGCAAATGACATACAATTAAACTCACCACCCACCAACTATTGCAAAAAAGTATGTGATATACGAAGGTGCTATATTGTGCAAAAAACTACCAAATAACATGAAAAATGCAAAAACTATGGCAATATTTAAGAAACACTTAAAATTACATATGTTTATAATAATATAATATAATATTATATATAATCTAAATCTATATCTTCGATACTATTAATAAAGAGGGAAGATTTGAATGTTTGTTGGTTTGTTTGCATTGAATAAGCTCCGAAATTACTGAACCGATTTGAAAAATTCTTTTACTGTTGGGAAGCTACACTATCGTCGGGTGACATAGGCTATATTTTGTCCCCGTATTCCCACGGGAACGAGAAGTTCGCGGGTGAAACCACGGAGCGCTGCTAGTGTTTAATAAAAATAAAGCGAGTGCACCTTAGTACATTGCACATCACATCTAGTTGCGAGCATTCCGTGCATGTTTACATTTTAGCTGTGTTCAAATGATTTGCGACTAACTTTTGCCAGCGGCTTTGCCTGCGCGGTACTTTTATCCCCAATTAAACTGCCTTAGGTGTTGAATTTCGAGAAATCCTTCCTTGTTCCTTGTCTAAATTATAAAGAAAACCTCTATGTAAAATCTCAGCTTTCTAGGTCCAAGGGTTTGAGCTGGGCGTTGATGAGTAAGTCAGTCAGTCAGGACTTTTCTTTTTATCCTGCACTTTTGAACTATTCTGTTTTTTGTATTTTTTTTTCCTTACCAAAACTTACATTAATCATGTTTTTAAATTATGTAAATATTTCTCATGTAAGTGAAATTCCTTATGGGAAATAAATGAAGATATCTCTAACCTTATCCAAAAAATGTTGAAAACCGCATCAAAATATGTTGCGTCATTACTAACTACGCGGTCACATTGAGACACTTGAGAAGATCGACTTCAATTTTTATAATTTTTAAGTATAGATAGGGGGTCACATCGGCGTCGAGTCGACGATGAAGTACCTGGGACTTCTCGACAGCCGGTGGAACTACGTGGAGTATTTTCGACGTTTGGCTTCTAGACTGGAGCCGGCCAGGGCTGCCGGAATCAGTTCCGCATTCAATCAGACGTTCGAGAATTACGACATGTGTTCTAATTTCATGTGTCTTCTGACAGTGTGCCGTTTCTGAAGATCGAATGTTAGGTGGGTAACCAATCTTTTTACTTATAATATCATTGGAAGCAGCAGGCAATTCATATGAACAAGGTGGAAATTTCACGGAACGCACCTACATAGCTCGAAGAAAACTGAACCCCGTTTCAGTGAGTGTTTGGCGCATAATGATTATTACTCGCTATTAGTCCCAGTCGCTGAAGTGTTAGTAGAATTAAAGAAAGTGGGGGTTCTGAGGTAAACTGTGTAGTGGGGCCATGAAGGTTGCGCATTGTTGGTCGTCTTATTCAAAAATAAATTAAAACTAACAGTATAGCCCACTTAAGAGTCAAAGCAGGAAAGATTAATTAGTTTATTTATTAACATAAAAAATTACCATCTATGCTAATCCAGGTTATAAACTATTTGTGTGCCAAGTTTCATCAACATCTGCTCAGCCGTGATTAAGTTGCAAAAATCTAAACATAGAAACTTACACATTTATAATATTACATAACCTTGGATATTAGTAAAATATCATCTCAAAATTGTAACAGTGTAAACAATTGTTGGTTAGCCATTTAAGAAAATAAATTGTGGGTCTTTATCTATGAAATTGAAGACTTGTATGACAATTTTAAAATTAAAAAAATGTTTTTTATTTTTATTTTAGCTAATCAAAGTACGATGGGTGACGGAGAGTTTCCAGCTGTAACTCTTGTAGGTTTGAGATGGTCTGTTGTGAAGTTTGAGTTCACGCGTTGTCGTGGAGCAATGGGGAAGAGCGATTGACCAGTCTTGATTGTTGAATTGCAAGCATCTCTATCATTGTTTGCAATTCTTGGCAATAGACATCTGTCGTCACTGTTTTACTATTCGGTAAGAAGCTGTGATTTACAAGTTCGGCACTGGGCCACCAGTCACCATCATCTTCCTATGAGTAATCTTTTTTTTTAGCGCACTGATTAGGTGCTGTACCCGAGTCCACCCACTGAGACGAACGCTTACGGTTGTGGTACAGGATACACTTTTCATCGCAGGTAGCAATTCGATTTAAAATTGCCTCATTTCTATGCCAATTCAATAGTGCTATGCATGCGTAAGTCTCGCTGTTGGTCGCTTAGTTCGTGTACCGTGGCACCCACTAATCTAGCTATTTAATCTTTCCGATTTGACGCAAGTGCTTCAATGTTGTTTTGACACTAACTTCAAGGCCCGCAGCAAGCTCAGCCGAAGATTAAGTTGGATCTGCTTCCACTATCGCCTTAAATTCGTCGTTGTCGACAGTGGTTACCGGCCGACCGCAAGGCTCGTTCTTCAACTCAAAATTTCCAGAATTAAAACGATTGGACCAACAATGGACCGTGTTTATGCCCGTATACGTCGTTAATGTTTCATATTGATCGTGCAGCGGTATTTCTACGTAGGAACTAATATTCGAAAATTGTAAAAAAAATCAGCTTATCTACGGCGGCAAAGACTACCACAATTTCGCAAAAACAAAACACTATCTAAAAACAAATGACTTAATTTTAAATTAAAATAACATGACTTTCGAATTGCGCGCCAATCCAAAGATGATTAAATCTGAAAATGCTGGTTATAAAATCTCCAATTACATAGATAGAAAAAGATTAGCAGAATAGGCACGTAAAATGCACTTTTAATAAACATACATATTCAAATTAAACAGAGACGCTTTTGTAACAGGATACAAATTGTTCTTCATTTAGTATCTAATCCGCTTTTAGCCCAACTCCATGGCCGCAACACAACATAACAAAAATCAACTTCGTTATCTTCCCACACAAAAGAATTTGAAAGCAGTCAATCCTAAAGACAGTTACGGAGCGTTAATCCCAAATAACGTCTATAGGAAAAGTCGTTATCACCGAACAAGTGAATAAACAAGGAGATTATGGGCACTTAAATTCATTATATTGTTTTTATAATATTGTTATGTTACGCCTATATTCGCCCAGGGTATAGACAGAGATGTAAATAAGCCTATAACGTTCCCACTGCGGGGACACAGGCAGCCTCTCTGTGAGAGGGCATGGGCCGTATTACTCCACGCGTGCCCAGTGTGGGTTGGTAGATGACACATGTCTTCGAATTTTGTAGAACTAGGACATGCCGGTTTCCTCGCGATATTTTCCTCCACCGTTTTGAGAGCCGTGGTGATTAAATAATTTACACAAAGTAAAGCGCCTGTCTGGGTTCGATACTACGATCTACAACTCGTTCGCCGCGGCTGTTACCACTGGGCCAACACTACTCGAGGTGCAAGTAAACTTACGTACAAAGGGGGTGTATGTTTGCAGGGGTGACATAGTATAGTTTGTTGCTAACAAGGACACTTAAAACGGTGAAGGAAAACCTCGTGAGGAAACCGGCATGTCCTGGAAAGAAAAAATCGAAGACATGTTACATCTACCAAACCGCACTGGGCCCGCGTGGTGGATTGACGGGAAGGTGGAGGCACCCGGATTGACCATTACCTAAGCCAATCCTAACCCAGGAACTTTGGATATTTTTGTGCCGGAAAACGTTCTTATAGCTTAATTTCCAACCACTGCGCGGGAAAAGCGTAGTCTTGTAATATTCCTAGTTCCCAAACAGTGTTAGATATTGATAGACAAACATAACTTCATAATAATCAAAGCAAATTTGTTTACATATAACAAGCAAATCAAATCACTTCGCAATAACAGAATTCTAGGAAAGGGCTGATTTATCTTACATAACGCGTCCCTTGAATCCATAACTTATCTAGCAAACAGGCTATGTGTGTATTATTATCGCATAGCAATACGTATGTAGCATAATCAGCAAATAATGTTCCCACTGCTGGGAAACCGGCCTCCTCTCTTTGAGAGGCAGTGGGCAGTACATAAGTAGGTAAGTACATCTCATCATCATTTCAGCCGGAAGACGTCCACTGCTGGACATAGGCCTCCCCGAATTTGGGGGGGCTTGCCATAAGCGCGGCGAGGCGGGTTGGCGATCGCAGTATGGTGGTAAAATACATAGATAACGATGCTGCACATTCTCTAGTAAGTCCCTTAGTCGCCTCCTACGACACCCACGGGAAGAGATGGGATGGTGCTATTCTTTACTTCCAGCACCACACGGAACCGAAGTATATCTATATTCACATTATAGCGAGGTAAAATTTGTAAGTTTTGTATGTAGTAGGGGTAGTCTTTGGTATATTTAATGTTTATAGTCGTTTTGATCATTTTCATCAGTCTGTTCGTCCCGATATACCTATTTGATGCTGACTGTGCCTAGTCAAACTCGGATTATTTATTTCAAATAGGCACGTAAAAGGCACTTTTATATCTCAAAACATAATTATACATTATATAATCAAATTAAAATTATAGCTTTCCGGATGACAGCGATGCTGACGAGAACTTCGACGCCTAAGTATCCTTTTGTTTTTGTATTTATTTATATACAAAAGCAAAAGGATACGTATAGTTAGTTGTGTAAAATAAACTAAATTAAAATGAGTTATGATAAGTTTCCAAATCAGCTATGTAGACTAAAAGCCAACACCACAAGTACCTAAAGCCCTTGAGGTGAAACAAGTCCACATTTTGTCCATACAAACTTCGGGAGGGTTTTACTCCAATGTTTGACAGTGTACATCAAAACTTAAACATGGTATGGTTTTTCCTCATTATTAATATTGTCCGTACGGAAACAGAATACTAAAATAAAAAGCCATTAAAAAGTTATGAGCCAACAAAGATTCGTTTTTCTTGCTAATTTAACCTAACTTTGGGCGTGTTAAAGTAATAAAATAAGTGTAAAATCTCCAAAACCAAGTCCGTACCGACAAAGTTCAATCATCGATTAGGTCAATAAACTTTATTGGTCATTGATTTATGCCGTGGTTTTTTCATAAAACCCAATCTTCCGAAGGAGTTTTCTTCATTTTTTCGCGAATGTTTTGCTATAAATGCTCCTGCATCTCACTCAATAATGTTATGCGTGTAGACTAGCGTCTAACTGTTCATCACTGATACTATCGGTGTCGGATACGAAGCGTGGTGAGACAGCGTGATTTTTAGCCAGGCCCACCAGTGAATTCGAGCCTGCGAAAAATGTCCCCTTAACACACACGTCCTACTACCAAAACGCGTAGATTGAATTCATCGGAGGAGCATACATGGTTCTACGTTTTCGACACGAGCCCACGACTGCCACTATCGATTGTTCCGACAAATTGCATGTGTCATCGGACGCCCGTGGACATTTACCTTAATGACTTTTGTTCTATGCTTTGTTTAGAACGTTTCTTTTTGCCTTTCTAGCTTCCAGTAATTATAAGCTGGATAGTGATACTCGTAGATATAAGATGTTATCTGAATGTGAACTTAATTGCAGTTAATGGTTAAAACCCTTTTGAAACATGAAACAAAGAAAATTTAAGACAGATTTACACAATACTGTTTTCTTTCCAGTGGTATGAAATAACTTAATGTCATAATAAAAATTATATCAGATATACAACAGTTTAACGATACAAGCCATTTGTTGTTTCAATGTCAAAGCCTAAACACTTATTTCAAATAGGGACACAAAAGGCACTTTTGAACGTCAATATTAAAATAAAATGTATTCTAGTTGCCGCTTCCAAAGGTAGGTCGTATAGAGACGAATGGGCAAGAAACTCCACCGTTACTCTTTAAAAAGTTTTAACAATATTTGAATACGTTAATTATATGTATAATTCTAAGTGAAAACGATGCACCTAATATAAAATTACTATACCACCACACGCTATCTTACCACAGATTAAATACACACAGATTAAAAACAACGATACAAAAAGAGAAGTAAGCTACCCCTTTTTTTTTGGGTGGGAAATCATCAAATAACGTCTCCCGCTCTGGGTGGAGCAGGAGGGCGTGTCAGACTTTTACTGACTAAAACCCACCCGTGTTCCCTCAGTAGCCCGTGTACCAGGGGCTGCGGTATCTCTGTCAAACAAACCCGCACCCCTGGCAGGCATCGGCCCTTGCGGGCCCCGTCCCTTTGTGCTGACATCTCTTTGAGGCACGCGTGGAACACAACGCGCCGTCGACTTGGGCTTGGTCCTTACCGGACAGAGAGCTACCCATTACTCGCCGTCCGCAAGCTCATGCCTACGGTGGCCGGAAATCGGCCTGGGATTCCCGACGCCCAGGGCGTCTCTGTATCCTGCGGCGGCTAGGGTCCCGAGGGCGCATAGACTGCCTAAGTAAGCTACCCCTGACGACCGGCTGTACCAAATGCGCATCAACTGTAATATCACTTGCCCCGTAAATGGTTTCATACAGCCCTAAGTAATTTTCAAAGCTATGTTTAGAGTACAACACTACATTTATTTGCAAGGAACTACAACGCCAAATCCAAGCGTACAGCTATATACTCGTATGCGTACAAAGACAAAGTCGAAACTACAATATTAGTTAACACAGCAAAGTTAGTCGTAAATTGAAAGTTTGGCTCGGTTTCGTTCACGTTAGATGTTTGCGTATTAGACCTAGGCTTTGCACACGCTTCGTGGAACAACTTAAGCTTCCCGCCTTCGGTGAGACTGTGTGGAATGCTGTGGTTTGTATGTAGGATAAACTTGGGAGCTCTCACTCAGAGGTTTTAAGAGCGCCTTTTTGAGTAGCTGGTTGTCGGTTCTGGCTGTGGCAATGTTGTTGTTACCTAAATGCTATCTGCTGATATCCTTACATACTCTTTTTGCTTCGTTTACGTCTGGTCCACTATTGATAAAACCTTAAAGAAAATATTGAAGCAAATCTCGACGTAGTTTCGGGAAACTGGCTTTTTGAAATCTGCTGGGTAAAAACCTCAACGCATACTGAGGAAAATCTAGCATTGATCACGTGCTAATGCATGCTAAACAATGCAAATAACACAATGAACGTTGCTGAACTGTCAAAACGA
This sequence comes from Polymixis flavicincta, assembly GCA_949987655.1. Lineage (NCBI taxonomy): Eukaryota > Metazoa > Arthropoda > Insecta > Lepidoptera > Noctuidae > Polymixis > Polymixis flavicincta. The sequence continues at coordinate 9,496,296 of OX465195.1, read as the reverse complement.
AAGGTGTTTTAGGTACGTCATTCAGAGACAAAACACATTTCTGTTAGCGTGGCGTTTGGCGCGAACGCTAACAGAAATGTGTTTTGTCTAGGCCTGCTGGTCTGCCAACTACATGAAACCTGTGTGTCGACTATCTATATAAATAAAACGAAAAGTCCTGACTGACTGACTGACTCATCAACGCCCAGCCCAAACCCCAACTAGAAAGCAGAAATTTTGTACAGAGGTTCCCTTTATAATGTTAACAAGGAACAAGGAAGGATTTTTCGAAATACAACCCCTAAGGGTTGAAAGTTCCGCGCGGGCGAAGCCGCTAGCAAAGGCTAGTTTAACATATTCAGTCAGCGTCAATTAAATCGGGACGAACAGACTGTTGAAAATGATCTCAGCAACTAAGAAAATTAAAATTGATCTCAATTGTATAAAATTCTTTTCAGAATGACAGTTGTTGTTGTTGCTGTCTTCATTCTGAAACATTCCTTGTGTCATTGAGTTAGTACTTAACTTTCGTTGTTGTAAAGATAATTTTGAACAGTCGGTTCGTTCCGATATTATTGACGCTGACTGTACCTAATCATGATTTCATTTATCACCAAATTATATTTATAGGTAAACCAAGGTTTATCAAAAAAACAAAATACAATTTCATTACATGGTTCAAGCCATTGTGGTAAACACAAAACTAAACATATTTTGGTCCCAATCCTCTTAAAAAAATCCTTACAAATCCTAAGTATTATTTCGCCAAAAATATCTGGGAAACCGGGTCAGATACATTGCGGACGGCGGTTGCCGTAACTCACCGGCTAATCCGATCGACCACTGTCTGATTTAGGTCCCTGGAGAAGAATCGTGCTCATTTAATATACAGCGAATTAATTCCAAGTCTTGTTCACGACATTTGTCTGTAGCAGATACTTGTGGACTTGTGGTTGTAGGGAGTATTCGTGGAAAGGTTATTCTGGAAACTGTCTAGGAATTAACGGATTATTTTATTATTTTTTTTGCATCAATGGGCTATCGCTTGCAGGCGCAACTGGTGAGCAGGAGGTCCTGGGGACATCTCCATAGTACTTTGCTCGACCCAGAAATCGGTTCTGTTTCCAGTTAGTATTTTTTTTGTACCAACCCGTAGTCTCAATTTCTGCCTCATCATCATCATCATTTCAGCCGAAAGACGTCCACTGCTGGAATAATAAAAATAATAGTGAAAAAAAATTAAGCGAGTAAATGAATAAGCATTATTTAAACAAAATAAAATAATAATAAATGAATAGATAGACTTGGACATATATTATTAATATAATAAGTAAATGTATATTATTAATATAATGTAACATAAATTCTATATTAGGATATATACATATAAAATAATTGAAACGAAATTAATTGAGCGCTCTTCCTCTCTCTAGTTATTTAGTTATTTAAAAATTTGCTGTGCCCGACAGGGTCCATAATTGTTTCTATTTTTTTTCTTTACCACCTTTAAGTGTACATTATGGATTGCAATAAACGATTTGATTTGATTTGATTTGACATAGGCCTCCCCAAGCACCGCCATTTCGAACGGTTCTTTGCTTCTCGCATCCAGTGGATTCCTGCGGCCTTCACCAGGTTATCGGGCCATCTTGTGGGCGGCCTTCCAATGCTACGTCTTCCAGTATGCGGTCGCCAATCCTGAACCGGCTCCATCGGCCATCTGTTCTTCGAGCAATGTGCCCTGCCCACTGCTATTTAAATTTGGCAATTCTGCGGGCTATGTCGATTATCTTGATTCTCCTACGGATCTCTTCATTTCTAATTCGATCGCGTCCAATTAGCTAGCTATTTTAACCAAATGGCTGTGACATATCCACTGCTTAACCACCAACGCTACGTTGGCTTATGTTGGTTACGTCGAATTACGCACAACCCGCCATGCCGGCGCCGCAACTGCGCTTTCTGAGCAATCGCAACCTTTTGGGTACCGACAGTTTTGAGCCGTTTGGTGTCATGGGGCCCGAGTGCGTGTCTATTTTTCAAAGAAATTTGACACCTACTGGTCGATACTTCACATAGCCAGAGGGCTAGGTCGTTCTTTGGCTCAAAAGCTTACTTTTCAATGTTACAATGTTGCCAGTCTTCTGGGCACGTCTCCGGATGACAGCAATGTGGATGAGTATTTCGACGCCTAAGTGTCCTTTTGTTTTTTGTTTTTTAACCCCCGACGCAAAAACGACGGGGTGTTATAAGTTTGACGTGTCTGTCTGTGTATGTGTGTGTGTGTGTGTGTGTGTGTGTGTGTCTGAGGCAACGTAGCTCCCGAACGGATGAACCGATTTTGATTTAGTTTTTTTTTTGAAAGGTGTATTAGTCGGGAGTGTTCTTAGATATGTTTCATCAAAATCGGTTCAGCCGTTTGAAGATTATCAGCTCTTTTCTGGTTGAAAAAGGGATTTTACCCTCTTCCATGGGTCTGATCAACTCAAAATTTGGGATTCTATTACTTCAATGAAATTAGACGAAAAAAAAAACCTTGAACTGATGCTGGAGCAACACCTGGAATTTCCAGGAAACCCAAGTTATTCACCAACAAACAGCAGAAGTATCGTGTTTGGGCTCATTGAAAAGGATAGATAAATGGTGATTTAAGGGAGACATTAACTTTAAAAAGCAAGAAATAAAAATTAAATTAAAAATTTAAAAAACCCCCGATCCAAACAAAAACTCTAAAAAGTAAAAAATAATAATTATAGGCCTTTTAATTTGAACGTAATATTTTAATCAGGGCATTGTCAAGTCGGGGGACGGCTAGGCCTCTGTTTGGCGTTTTCATTGACCGTCCTATAATTATTATTTTTTACTTTTTAGAGTTTTTGTTTGGGTCGGGGGTTTTTTAAATTTTTAATTATTTTTTTTTTGTATTTATTTGCATGGTTAGTCATTTAATTTAGTATTCGAGTGTAAATGGTTTTTTTTTTTTAGGTTGGGAAATCGTCAAATGACTTATCCCGCTCTGGGTGGAGCAGGTGGACGTGTCAGACTTTTGCTGACTAAAACCCACCCGTGTTCCGTCAGTTGACTGTGTGCCAGGGGCGCCGGTATCTCTTTCGAACAACCCGCACCCCTGGCAGGCATCGGCCCTTGCGGACCCCACCAGTTGGTGCTGACATCTCTGACGGCGCGCGTGAAACACAACGCGCCATCCCGCCTTCAACTTTTCGGCCGCAGGGGATAGGGAGAGCAGCCAACGCTATACATGTCACTTTGAAAATAAAGATATTATTATTATTATACCGAAACTCCTCCTCCCCTGCGGCCCCACCGCGTCCGCCATTAAACGGTGGCGGCCCCGTCCAGGCCACGGAAGGGAAGAGCGCTACTCAGAAGTACCGGCACTCCTCCTCCGCCGCAGCCTCTAACCCTCAGCCGCGATGCCTCCCATTCGACATCGCGGCCCGCCTCAGTTGCGTAGCACGTCACCGCAACCTACTTTGTGGCCGCCACGTCGTCGGCTTGAAGGCAAAAGCCCTGACGAGCGGCCCCACCTTGGGGTTCCGCTCCGCTTCACCGTGGCTGGGAGACCAAGGCTACTGAGCCCCCCTGCAACGACAATGCGGGAACCCCACTGGGGGGGACTGTTAATGGTTAGTTGCATGAAATATTGTGAAAAATTGCTAAATCTTAAGTTACCTCAGTCGCAATTTTCTGTTTGTCTGAAACCTGAAATATTGTAAAAGTAATGTAAGTAAACCAATAATTGATTGATACATAGATACTTCACTTATATCCTGAAGCACACATGAGGCACAATTTAATTTCTGACATCGCCCTTTTAACATTTTGTTATTTTTTATTTTATTTTTCTTGATATTGCTGTATATTGTGTGCTTTTAAGCTATTGCATAGCTTTTATCGCGGGCTTTGAGCGCGGCGACCGAATCAAGAAATTCCGTAACGAAAATAAAACCTAACACCCCCCACTCCGCCTACCATGTAGCTCGGCCGAGCGTTCGCTTAACGTGTATGTTATGGTACGACTGTACGAAATAATAAAATTTGTTTTCTTATCGGTCACCACGCTCAAAAAGTGTAACTTGAATTAATATCAAAGAAAAAACTTGAACTACAATGAAAAAAGATACTGCATAAATAAAAAATAATTATTTATTTATTTATTAAGGATCTCCAACAAAAGATGTACACAATACATGACATTAATAGAAGGCAACAACAGGTATTAAGTAGGTGTACCTACTCCTTCACTTATAGGAGACCACAGCATGCACAATAGAGTTTTTGTTGTTTTTTTTTTTTGGGTGGGAAATCATCAAATGACTTCTCCTGCTGAGTAGAGCAGGAGGGCGTGTCAGACTTTTACTGACTAAAACCCACCTGTGTTCCCTCAGTAGCCCGTATGCCAGGGGCCGTGGTACCTCTTTCGAACAAACCCGCACCCCTGGCAGGCATCGACCCTTGCGGACCCCACCAGTGGTTGCTGACATCTTTGACGGCGCGCATGTGGAACACAACGCGCCGTCCCGTCTACCACTTTTCGGCCGCAGAGGATAGGGAGAGCGGCTGACGCTATACCGACACTCCTCTTCCCCTGCGGCCCCACCGCGTCCGCCATCAAACGGTGGCGGCCCCGTCCAGGCCACGGAAGGGAAGAGCGCTGCTCAGAAGCACCGGCACTCCTCCTCTACCACAGCCCGTAACCCTCAGCCGCGATGCCTCCCATTCGACATCGCGGCCCACCTCAGTTGCGGTGCACCTCACCGCAACCTACTTTTTGGCCGCTACGTCAATGGCTTGAAGGGAAAAGCCCTGACGAGCGGCCCCACCGTTGGGTTCCTCTTGGCTTCACCGTGGATGGGAGACCACGGTTACTAAGCCCCCCCGCAACGACAATGCGGAAACCCACTCGGGGGGGATGCACAATAGAGTTAAAAACTAAGCTAACAAAGTAAAAATATTAAATACAGGTAAAATTTGGAAACAGTAAACATACATATAAAGGACATACAAAAAAATATGAAAATAAAACATTTCGAGTTAACTTAAATTAAATCAAATCTTTTAAACTTTTCTTATATTTAGACAGAGACTCGCTGATGTCTAAATTGTTAGTTTTGGCCAACATATTATATTGCCTACAAAGTCTCGGCACAGCGGCGTAATGACCGAGGTTACTTTTTGAGCCAGGGATATAAAATAAATTGTATGTGTTATGTCTGGGAATCCGAGTCGGAATTGTAATCTTTAATGAACTCAAAAGTTCACTGCAATTCATTGTTCCATTAAATATTTTATGAAGGATGACGAAGTCCAGTTTCTTTCTACGACTGCTTAGTGTATCCATGTGGTAATGTTTCAACCTGTCAGTGTAGCTAGTGAGTTGTTTAGCCAAGTGATCACCGTAGCACAGATGGTAAAGGAACCGCTTTTGGACACTCTCTAATCGCTTGGAGTACACCTCGTAATGCGGATTCCATACCACGGAACTATATTCTAGTATTGGACGCACTAAAGTGTTGAAAAGCTTTATTTTTGTCGCGGGTCTTTTAAATTCCCTACTATTTCGCAAAACAAACCCTAATACCTTGAACGATCTTGAGAAAATATTCAGGATGTGGATATCAAACTTAAGGGCTTGATCGAGTTGAACTCCCAGGTCACGAATTATGCTCAGTTTCTTTACTTCAACTCCCTCTATGTAGTATTTGTTCTCAACTACTTTTTTGTTGCGAGTGAACTGGATGTAGTGACATTTACCAACATTTAAAACCATTTTGTTTACTTTGCACCAGTCGACAAGTCTGTTGATGTCGTCTTGTAGCATTTTTGAGTCTAAGTTACTCTGAATTGGCTTCATTATCTTTAAATCGTCTGCAAACAAATAAAAACGGGAGTGTTTGAAGCACTCCGTTATGTCATTGATGAAAACATTAAAAAGAATCGGCCCCAAATGCGATCCTTGCGGAATTCCAGAGGTTGCTAGATAGCTTTCAGAAAAATGACCGTTCACTACCACTCTTGATTCTCTCTTTACTAGGTATGATTTAAACCACTCTATCAACGTTCCACCCACACCCAGTTGAGCCAACTTATTAATAAGAAGGCAGTGATCCACTTTATCGAATGCCTTACTAAAATCAGTCTAGATTGCATCCACTGGAATACGATTGTCAAGACACTTAGACAAGGCTGATGTGAAACATAGTGGGTTAGTATTGGTCGATCTAGATTTAACGAAACCATGCTGATGCTCAGTAATGCTTTCTTTCAGGTACCACATGAGATGTTTGCTAACAAGTTTTTCGAATATTTTTCCAAATGTAACTAGTAATGAGATTGGTCTATAATTAGCTACTAGATGCTTTTCTCCAGATTTGAAAATAGGTATGACGAGAGCTTCTTTCCAGGTATCAGGGAAGATACCATCGTGTAAAGATCTATTGAAAATTAATTGTAGGGGTAATACTAAGGCCTTTGCACAGCGTTTAATAAATATAGGAGGAATACCATCGCTACCCGCGCCCTTAGTTTCATCCAATCCAATTAATTCACGGTATAGTTCTTTGCTATCAAATTCTAAATTACACAGTGCTACAGTCATGACAGAATAACCAGTGTTTGTGAGGTGGGGACTATCTGTAGGGGCATTAAAGGTACTGGCGAAATTTTCACCAAACATGTTGCAGACATCCCTTCCACCTGATGCAATTTTGTTGTTATGAGACATTTGTTCCGGATATGTACTGCTGCCTTTTCTTTTATTTTTTATGAAAGACCAGAATGTTTTAGGGTTTTTTGTAATTTATAATTGCATAAGTTGATAAAAAATGCTATTCAATAGCTTTACCGCGGCAGTCCCCGAGTGCCACACGTATTTTTTTTAGTCTGTGCTAAATAAATGTATTTTATTTTTTCTTTATCCAATCAATTTGAACTACAAGGCAAACCAAGAACATGCACAAACTACAAGATTTCACATTCTAACCGCGACATCGACCGTTTTCTTTTATAGTCATACAATAAATATGATACGACAATGAAAACGTGAGAAAGTATCCGATAGTTTGTTCCGTGCTGGTACAGTCAACAATGGGTGTTTATCTTTCCACTAGACAGTGACTTTTTTTTTGTTCGGCAAATTATCACTTCTGACACGAGATTGGATCGAGGTCGCTTTGGAAAAGGATGTCTGGATGGATTTAAGAGGGCCTTTGCTCAACAGTGGGACTGGGTAGGATAACTTATAAAAGTAACATACTTACAAACATGGTAAAAGACAAGAACCAAACAATTCCTTAAAAAAATCAACCGACTTCTGGAAAAACACTGCAAAATGGAAAATAACTTATGTATATTTATGCGACAGCATCAATCTCCGTTGATTTGCTGTAATTTTTTGATGAGTTCCGTTGTCTGTCTCCAAAATGCATCATCCATTTCCATTCAACCATTTCGGAATAAACCCCTTTCGAACAAAAAAAGAATTTTGCAAATCCGTCTAAATATGACGAAGCTATGCCCGACAATAGATTTAAAAAAAAAACATGTCGATTTGATAACCTCCTTCGTTTTGAAGTCTGTTAAAAAGATAAATGATTTTATTTGTGCCAGTATTTTTTTACGCTTGTACAAACATACTGGCACAAATAAAATCATTCACCACTTTTACACGTCAAAAGCATTTTTTAAATAAACTAAATGAGTTCGAGCTTTTCCTATCTGTCTACTCTGAGAAGAAAGACCGAAAGAAAGTCAGAGATCAGTCTCTTTGAAAGCCCTGACATAATCTTGGTCAGATCATGTCTTTTGAGGAAAGAACCACACAAATTGAATGGACTTGTCCAGTCAGTGTACGCATTTGTCAATAACAGTGCAGCTTAACTCAGAAACTAATTTCTGAAACAGCTTTTAGATTAATTTGAAGTTTTAAAAGAAAAGTGTACTACTAGTAGTATTATCTCTTTGTTTGACTGTACATCAGCGTCAAAAACATCATGACGAAAATACAGCCAAAAATGATCTCAACAATTAAAAACTAAATATTTATCTCAAAATTCTTTTCACAAGAATAGTTGTCGTTTACTGTATTTATTCTGAAACACCCCGTTGTGTCATTTCCTACGTTCTGTTCGTCCGATATTTTTGTTGCCGTTGCCGCCTGTACACACAAGAAAACAAATGGGGGATACATGTCGTTTTTATTCGGTATACCGATCTTTTTCCTGCAAAAACATGGCGAACCATGTTTTCAGCATTGTAATATTTATTTAGGCATAGAGCAGAGGGTAAAAAAACGGAAGTAGGGAGTTAAAGAACCTTAAGGCTATGTAATAACAGCCACAGGGGTTGATTAAGTTAAGCCTCGCTTGCCGCGGTTGTTCCATGGATGGGTGACCGTCTTTACATACCAAGACCCCTCCGTGCCTCGGAAAGCACGTTAAGCCGTTGGTCCCGACGGCCGAAGATCTTTGACAGTTATTACGGGTGGTCACAGCTTGAATGTCTGACAACCAGTCTAACCTAGGGCTATCGTATCACCCAGTAACTGAGTACTGGAGGTCCATGTAAAGTGCTGGTACTCAGCTGTAACTGGTAAGATACTTTATGAAACTGATGGTGATCATTTGAGTCACGGACCACGGAGACGTCTCAGTGGCCGCTGCTTGCATATTCAGCGTATAATGTTCCCATTGCTGGGACACAAATGCTTCTCTTGGTGAGAAGGAGTGGACCATAATGCACCACGCGGTTCTAGGACATATCGGTTTCCTCACGATGTTTTCCTTCACCGTTTTGAGAGCAGTGGTGATGAAATAATCTACGAATACTGAAGCACCTGTCTGGGTTCAAACCTGTGACCTACTGAGCCACCACTGCTCACTAACCGGCCGCTGTTAGAGGCCGCATTGTCCACACTTTCCATACAAAACAAGCATGTAACAGTTTACTACGACACATATGACGTTGTAGCGGCATCTACATCGCCACATACGAACAACGCATCACAATGACTTCATGCTAAATCCTGCATCGCACAAGCAAAGTTTGCATGCAACTAGCATAATCAATAGATATATAGATAAATCGTTTATTTAGCGCATATAAAAGACATAACACAACATACAAAGCAATGCGCAAGCGGTTCGCGTCCGGTCCTTAGTGCGCAGGTTGCGGGCCAGCTCCAATATATGACTTCCTCTATATACGTCAATGCTACAACATGACATGTGTTGTAGCCTTTGATTTCATGACAACATAATTATAATGATACTGAGCTAATATTGATAACAACTTCTTTGTATTGTTTTGTTTATATGTACGTGCATTTTACTACGTGTTTTGTTAATTTATTTTTAACTAGCTGTTGCCCGCGGCTTCGCTCGCGTGGAAGTCGAAAATTATCCCATGGGAACTAACTACCACTTACTACCACACAACTACTAAATCTTCCAGGCAACCTTGGAATGGACAGTGATTGCGTGGACATAAAAATGGGGTTGATATAGGTGCAAAATATAGATACAATTTACTATAATAGATACATAGATGTATTCATATATACTGTAAGTATAATAAATACTTATATACATAAATACTAACTACAATATAAGCAAATAAATTAAAAGACGACTACAGATTAAAACAGCTACAACAAAATCACAACAACAAGTAATACTCCTTCACGAGTCTCTTGAACACAGGTAACGATTGCGCGCGTTTTATTTGAACTGGCAACGAACGACAAAACGAGCGGCCTGAAAAAGCACGATGAGATTAAAACTAATTCCATGAAAAGAACAAGGTACTAATACAGTAAGAAAAAAAGAAAGAAGATAGAATGTCATAAGTATAGTGATGACACTTTAAGCTATACACAATTTGATATTTAAATGAAATAACGTGCGGTGGAATAAAGTTGCACCAAATGGGAGTCAGCTCAGTATGTGTCAGGCAGATATACCTGACGCTGAAATTCTGCTGGATCCCTGCACTGACCTATTAAAACGTCGCGATATCAATCGTCGGGCAGTTTCCTACCAGACACAATATCCGTCTGGTCCGAGGACTTCATTTTTATAAAGGATGAGTGAAATATAGCCCCCAATTCCTCATCTCTCTATAACGTATAGAAACTGACAACTTTGAAGGTGGTTCGTGACAGAAGTTCTGCGGTTAACAGAGTTTTGCCGCCGCGAAGCTGCAACGCTGCTATTCCGTGCTCTGTGGCCTCTGATAAGCAGACAATACATTACATAGACTCAGACGTCTATATAATGTATTGTGTCCTTATCAAAGACACACTTTACGCACCCTTTGTTCGATGTTTCTGGGAAAAAGGTGCTATTTCTACACTATTTTTTTTTATTTTTGGCAGAAGAAGTATCTAAATATATGGATAAATATCCTCAGGAAAATTACTTAACCAGCATCTTATTTCCAAATATTTACAAAGAGTGGATTTCGTGTCCCGATTCAAAGATTTTTTATTTATTTATAATGTTATACTACGAAATAGCAAACAACAAAAAAAAAACGAAGATCCTGTAACTAAAATAAAACGAGAATTATCCAGCCAATTTACGAAAATTAACTTTTCTTTTCCACAAAATTCTTGCAACTAAAAAACTATGAGCCACAAAGGGCTTTAACAATTCACTTACTTTCTGACAAAAAAACAGAACAAGGAACTTTTTCTCCCACCATTTTTAATTCTCACACAAAAATCGCGGTAAACGCCAAAAAAATATAATAAAAGACCTTTACTTAGCGCTACATAACTTAAACACCCTACATTATGCCCTCTCATTCTATCTCGCGTTTTGGGGCAAAATATCTATTGTTACTACACAAGCGAAAATAGACCTTATGTTGTGAGCAGTAAGGTGTTTATGATGTAATGCTATTTGCGAAATGCGGATATGTTCAACGTGCTTAAAAAACCGCGTTCATTTGTCACCGGCAGATGCAGTCGAATCAGTTGTGGGGCCACTGCAACAGCGGGGGCTTTAGTGGCATGCCCTTATTCATACATTCTAAACAAAATGTACGAGGCACGCGTCAGTATCTCGCTTCAGATGGTACTTACCATGGAAAACTGATCGATTTTTTTTAAGTTAGTTAAAAAGACCCATCACCAAATTCGATAGTCACATGCTTCTTCCATTTACCAATTTAAAACGAGGAAGACTTACCAATGTAGCAGGAAGTGGATTAAAAATAAAACCTGGATATGTGGTGTCAAATCGCAAACATGTGTTTAACCCTTCTTTGGCATGATAACGGTTCAGCGCACTCCGCCGGGTGGTCAGTCGATTTAGCGAGTACGACGAGACTTGATGAGCCTCGACCAAGCGTCTTGATTTTTATTTATTCTCAAAAATCAAAGTGACTCTTCGTCGCATTGATCTTAATAAGGTGTTGACGTAATTCTTGGCGATGAATGCTCATTCTCTCTACCTGAAGGGATCGTGCCAGGCTTTGCATTATTTAAGAAAGAAAGACAGATACATAGGTTTTTTATCACAAAAACACTACATGCATACAAAAAGATAACTATCTCAAGTAATCAGAAAAATATAACAAAATAGACCAACATATAAACACGAGCAAAAAACATGTAAACATGAGTGTTTTACCTACTTTCCATATATTAAGGTCAAAAGTCACATTCTCGCTCTTCTACTAGCCCAACCGCAGTCGGCAGGTGATTGAGCACTGTCCTTTGACACGGCCCAGAGGAAAAATTACGCGGGTTTTTTGCGAAGAACCCAGGTAAGCATTATGGTTGTGACTGTACATTCCTTCATGCCGACTGCGATTTTAAAGATTACAGCCAAGTATGTCGCTCTTCTGTCTTTTTTGCTCCATATTAGAATTTTTCTGCATCGTATGTGCGTTAATGATTCTACGAATAATGTCTGTGACGCTACTTTTTGGAACGTTTGCTACGAATTTGCACGGTGTGTTACAGAGTTTGTGGCGCTACGCGGCGTATGCTACGCTATACTGCGACGCATTGGCTACGACTTCAATGCTACGATGAATGATGAATCGCCACACTCTGCTTCGCTTTCATTTCCCGGTTACTTACTTCAAAATCGTAGCCTTTGTACTCGTAGCTTCTGTCTTAAATGGTGTATCTCCTACGCTTCGTGGGTCGTGAATACCGAGTTTTTTTTCTGTTTTTGGTCGTTTGCTACCCAAAGTAGATTATTGACCTCCTTTTGGACCTCACCGCAGATGGGTAAAAAACAAATTAACACCACAAAACACATCCTTTATCTCTAAACCCTTCACACAATACAATTCCGAAATCAGCGCCAAATTCCGGATCCCATTAGTAAGATCTAAATGCTGAACAAAAACCCAAATTAATTTATACAGACCGCCTTCCACAAAGAGATATAGGGATAAAAACCTCCCGGATTTCAGCTCGTTTCCTTATTGTATGATTTTGCTACCCATTCGTCATTTCCCTCGTCGGATTTCGCAGATCACGGCTGGTCGAATACATTATCCATTTACTTTGGTTGGTAGGTAAAAAGAATTGAATTTCGAATGGCTATATTTCCTATGTATAAATGTGTTCGTTTTTTAAATGAACATCGGTTCGGACTATTCTGGGTATGGGTTCAATTTAGACAACGTGTTGTTTTAAAAATAAAAAGGTCTTTAAAAAAAGAATGTTGTTTCCGTTTCATTTAAATATTACTCTGTATTTCCACGTCCCAATTGGATTAGTAATAATTGTTTTTTTTTTTAAGCCGCAGAGCCAAAACCGAATTTAAGCTCAGAGAATAATCAAACATGGGCTAGATTACGGAGAAAATGAAGGCCTATACATATCTGCCAGTATTTTGCACCAATAAATTATGCAGCTGTATTAAAGCACAATAATCTTACTTATTTTCATGAAAGAATCGGATTACTCCAGAACCAGATTCGAATTCTATTAAAATAACCATCACGTTCACTCAAAATTTATATCAACAGTATTCGAATCACGTCGAATTCGATCCAATGAGGTGTGTTCAGGTAATACTGTATCTTGGTATAGAGACGGTATGTCTCTAAAATTTACTCCCGTTATTCTGCGCAGAGGTCTTATCACGAACACGCTACCTCAACATAACGTTAATTTGAACGTTTTTCAATTGAAAGTACAACTATCCTATTGCACAAAAGTTAATTTTTTAGGAAAATTATTATCAGTATCTATTAAAGATATGAATAAAGTCTTCACTTTATTAAATACTAGCTTTCGCCCGCGTGGATGTCGGAAAATATCCCACGGTTACGTACTACCAGGATTAAAAGTACCCTATGTGTTAATCCAGGTAAACAATGTCTTCTCGCACTGCTTATATAGTTTCCGAGGAGCTGTGCGTGGATTGATACATGATTGATGGAGGATCATCATCATCATCTACCTAGCCTTTTTCCAACTATGTTGGAACTGGCTTCCGGTTCCGTCCGGTCTAACCGGATGTAACTGAATATCATTATGTTACGTGGAGCGACTACCTATCTGACCTCCATAACCCAGTTAAGGGGGAATACGATACCCCGGTAAGACGGGTTGTCAGATTTTCGGGCTTCTGACGACCCGTAACGACTGTCAAAGCTCCACAAATGACAGCCGGGACCAATGGCTTAACGTGCTTTCCGAGGCACGGAGGGGTCTTGGAATATAAAGATGGTCAACCATCCACGGACCAACCGCGGCAAGCGTAGCTTAACCTGATGGATCGACCCGTGTGGCTGTGATTACTTAGAAATAATAATAGAAACGGAATAAATAACGGAACGGAAAAACTACTTGCATGCCAAATTTGAAGGCAACTTTAAAGTTAAATATTAAATCCACTTTACTCTCTATGCTGTGAGAATAAGAAAAAAAAATCGATACGTAAATAATAACAGGTATGTAAATAGTGGACCAGACCTCGAGACTTATCCTCCTGCAGCGAGGGGTGAGACAGGGAGACGTTATCTCTCCGCTGCATTGGAGGATGTCTTCAAAGTTCTGGACTGGAAAGAGATTGGCATCACCATCAATGGCGAGTACATCACTCACCTTTGGTTTGCCGATGATTTATTAGTCATGGCTAAGACTATGGAGGACTTCAGTACAATGCTCGATGACCTCAGTGGAGCTTCCGAAAGAGTGGGTCTCAAAATGAACATGGACAAAACGTAGAAAATTTCGAATGTCCATGTAACACGCACTCTTATGAAGATCGGAGACTCTACACTCGAAGTTGTAGACGATTATGTTTACCTAGGGCAAAGTGCCCATTTAGGTAGATCCAACTTCGAGAAAGAGGTCAATCGTCGAATCCGACTCGGCTGAGCAGCGTTCTTGAAGCTACGCAATATCTACTCGTCCCACATCCCGCAGTGTCTCAAGACGAAAGTCTTTGACCAGTGTGTGTTGCCAGTGATAACATATGGTACTGAAACGTGTTCGCTCACAATGGGTCTTATCAGAAGGCTAAAAGTCACCCAAAGGGCAATGGAGAGGGCTATGCTCAGAGTTTTCCTACGTGATCGAATCAGGAACTAAGAGATCCGCGCGAGAACCAAGGCAACTGACATTGCCCGAAGAATTGCCAAACTTAAGTGGCAGTGGGCAGGGCACATTGCTCGCAGAACAGATGGCCGATGGGGCTGAAAGGTTCTGGAGTGGCGACCGCGTACCGGAAAACGTAGCGCTGGAAGGCCTCCCATAAGATGGACCGATGACCTTGTGAAGGCCGCAGGAATCCGCTGGATGCGAGAAACGCAGAACCAATTGAAATGGAGGAATCCGCTGGATACGGGTAGCACAGAACTGGTTGAAGGGGTGGAGCTTGGGGGAGTCCTATGTCCAGCAGTGGACGCCTTTCGGCTGAAATGATGATGATGATAACGGAAATAAGGAAAATGTAAGGGATAATATTTTTGTGTTCACCAAAAATCTAAAGGTATATCTATGTATGCATTTCTAAAATATTGATCTTAAACCCGTTTAATTGTTTTAGTATAATTAAACTACTCGGCCAGCAAAATATGTTACATAAAACAAATTCCAAATTAACACCAAGATATAACACTTTTTTATTGTAGTACGCTGCAAATATTCTATTGTAACAATAACTATTTTATTCTTCCCGGAAAAATACTGATCGTGCACCAAATATTCCTGAATGTTACATGTTCTAAATTGCTGTTCGGTGTATTTTGTCCATGGTATTTTATTATGTTAGTGACAGAAACGAATCGCTGCAAAACCGACTCCACGTAGTCTCGTCTGCCCTACCCCTAGAGTGTAACTTAAATCCGCGTAGGCGCGGAGGGGCGAGGCGGCCCGTGAGCTGAGGAGCAGGTGGATGTAACGCTCGCCGCCGCAGCTGAGGCTGGCCGGCGAAGCCGGCCAGCAAGCCGAAGCTGCGGTGGTGAGCGTTAAGCCATCTGCGACGATAAGCTCGCGTGGGACCGCCGGAGCCTCGCAGCGCCGGAGCCGTGACAGAAACCATGCCTGCTCGCTTGAATTTAAACGTTTAGATGTGGCGTGTTTTTTCAAAAAGATAATTATATTTATCATCTGCAGTCATGTGGCTCGCGCGGAAACGCGTCCTCCGACACCTCGCCCGTGCGCCTAGCGTATATAGCCACTTTAATACTTACAATTTATCTTTGTTCTATGTAATTTGTAGCCATCAAAATCTACCTAAGCGAACCAAGTTTTCGTAGAATCGTCCTAACTTTGCTTCCTGGTGACGCATTTTGACGCTGTTTTTTGCTACGTTATTAATAATTAGGCTCCCTGAGACCATCCGAGTCGAAATATGGACGAAAACGCGAAAAAAAAAAATTTTTATTAATAAATCTACATTGGACCTTACTTGGTGTTTGATTCAAATACATTTTGCAGTGCATTATCTGAAGAAAAACTAAAAAAATAAATGCTTGTTTTTAAAATTAGGTGTATTACTATTTTTACAAATTTGCAACAGTTGTTAAACAAATGCTCGTTTTGACATATTTTATTGAACATATTTTGGTGCACATTCAGTATATTTGGTGGAACACAGGCAAAATTAGGTAAATGAAATGGGAATAAATTGAAGTACTTTTAAATACCATCCAAATGTAAGTATTTATTACTCACTGGAGCCCTTAGTAAAGTTATTGTTCTCATAATTACGAAGGTGTCTTTGGCGATGGCGCAAAATTGGGCTGAGCGATGATGAGTTAGTAGGGTTTTTAACTGCTTAGGGGATGATTTCACAACAACGCCAAAAGGCTTTTGTTACCAATTTTATTGGTAAGCTTTAAAATTTACGGGTTTCCTAAAAAAAAATTCATCCCCTCTATAACTTTTTACCCTCTTCTGGGATGATTTTTCAAAAACGCTGATACATGTAATGATTAATTATTACCAAACAAAAGGCTAAATACAAATTTTCATGGTTCGAACAACAAAACTAACGGGTTTCTCATTTTTACTTTCATCCCCTATTTTACGCTCTCAGGGGATGATTTCCCGAAAACACTGAAACACGTGGTTTTTTTATTTTTAATCAGAATGAGAAACACCAATTTTCATGGTTATAACTACAAAAATGTCAATTTTCCATACAAACTTTCATCCCCTATTTAACTCCTTTAGGGGTTGAATTTCGAAAAATCCTTCCTTATTCCTTGTCTACATTATGAAGGGAACCTCTGTGCAAAATTTCAGCTTTCTAGGTCCAAGGGTTTGGGCTGGGCGTTGATGAGTCAGTCAATCAGTCAGTCAGGACTTGTCTTTTTATTTATATAGATCATGTGCGAAATGAGCGATTGCAATTTTAAAATCGTTAGAATTTACGTAACGTTTACTCCACGCATTCGTGATAGGGCTATTGAAATGTGTGTTTTCGAATGCACACATAACACAGCACAAACAAAGAAAATAAAAAAGGAAGTTGTTCGAGTCCGAAAGTGAAAACTACAAAATAAATTTCGGTAGCAAAATTAATTTCGGAAGTCTGTTTGTTTTTTTTTAAAGTTTTTATGACCCTTTTTAGATGTTGTACCTACCTCACACAAATTCGTTTACCACTACATACTATGTAAATAAGAGGAAGTTATTATAAAATCATAAGTGTAAAAATTATTATGAAAATCGATTCACATTTGTCGGAGATATCGCGTAACATATTTGCAAATAATGTCTTGCAGATCTAGTAGCGTCTTGTGAGTCTTGTGACGGGTCGTCGAGCTCCCTAAAATAGGGTTGAGCTACACGATGACTGATGCACGCATGACGTCTGTTGGGACAGGTCAGCTCAAAGCTGCAATTGCGAATTCTTCAAAATCCTTCCAGACATTATTCTTCATTATTAGACTAACATAAAATCTTAATGATGTAAAATTTGGACTTTAAAAGGCCATATGACTTTGAGACCATGACCTCGGAGTTGGTTTCGGCATTTCTTCTCACGGACCAGTCAGCTACGAAATGCCGGCGCCATCTAGTTTTAAAATATAGAACAATAAAATATTAACTCTCATACTAATAAACACAGAATAAAGTTATTCCAAGTTATTTATGAAAATGTATGTTTATTAACCGCTCGAGACCGGACTACGCATTATTGTTTACTTCCTTCAGCTACCGGCGCTGTTATCTGACACTTGAGAAGTTAACGGTGCGCGCAAAAAAACGGTCGTATCGAGTTTTTATTGCCTCCAGCCACTTAAAGTTAAGTTTTATGGGTTCGTGAATGAGTAAACCATAACATGAATATTGTAAGCCGACTTGAATAACATTGTAGTTTATTATATACAATGTAAATAACAGACAATAGCTGATTGTGTCCTTGTCGCCTTGTTTTTTTGATTTCTCATAGAAATACTATCTCAATTTGCTCGAAATTTTGGAGTTTACTTATTGAATAGACTAATAATCGAACAGCAGTATTTTTTTGGGAATCCTATTTAACATTTTCATAATATTTAAACTCAAACTTCAAATCGCGCGGAGGTCAACGCCCGTGTTGTGCACTCGAAAATTCAAATGATTTTTATAACGAGTTTTCTTATTCAATCTAGTTAGTTTTTTTTTCTAATAAGAAAATACATTGTTTACATACCATTTTATACACCAGTTTACACTTATTTCACTGTGAATCACTCAAAACAATCCTTGTTTACATAACAATGAGCACTGTAAACAAAGGTTTGTTTACGTTTCTTGTTTCGTCGAAATATATAAGTTTTTATGATGTTCTTTGATGCAAAAATTATCTAAAACGATGTCATAACTACTTCTAAATGAATATTTATCCACTTATTGTCGAAAAAGCACAAAAAATAAGAAAAAACACTATAAAATTGAGAGCATACCACGAAAAAGTACCGATGACCAACGAGTTCGAAACGTCACTTTCAACTTTTTTATTTTTGTGTTACCAGACCATATTTTCCATAGAGAATTAGTGCAATCGACTGTGTGTGTATCTAGATTTACCGTAAATGATCACAGATAATATAAAACCTTGAAAATTTTAAAAATTTAGTTAGAAATCGTTTGAATTGAGAGGAGCCACCATGTGGCTCCTCGGGGCTTTACGAAAGGGAACGTCGCGAGCCACCATGTGGCTCCTCGGTACGATAGCGGTTAATAAGAGGGTAACTAAATGACTTTTTGTTTTTTAAAGCAGTCGAATTCAGAATCTTCCTTTTTAAAACCAGTTGAAAATCATTGCAGGCGCAAGCGTAACAAAGAAGAATTTCAGTCGCGTCGGCTGGTGTGTCGCTCCACTAAGATTACAAATAGAACCTTCTTCGTAACGAAGTGTTTGCGAGCATTATCCTCAAAATCAATAGTGTAACGAACTCTCCAAAGAATTGCTAAAACTCAATTGCTATTAACCGGTTTCGAGATTGGAAAAGCTTCCAAGAATTTCTTTCTTTATTTTTGTTGGATTAATAATTTGCGATATTTTCGAGTATTTTTTGCGTAGATTAAGTGGTTTTCTTTGAGATTTAATTATAACTTAGATTGTCATTATTTTAGGCGTTAGCTTTATGCTGGGTCCTAGCTTTTTTCTAACTTAACAGACAGCTGTGCTGCTGGGAAGTTCTTCGGGCCACTTCTTCCCAGCTAAAGTGGTGAAGGGTGGCCGTTTTAGGGGACTGTCTTATGTAATTGTTGACGTTCAAACAGTGCTGAGTTAGAATACTTGACTTTTGATTTTGATTTTTGCCTGCGCAAACGTAGTATGTTAAAAAGTAAATATTCTTATCATTGCTTATAAACAATTCATTAATTTATAGATACAAAAATCCTGTTTCTCATCCTAATTTCGTAACATACTATCAATCAGATTCTGAATCGTTTTGAAGATTATAACTAAGCCATTGCTTCGTATGTTGGAAAATCTTGTCTAGTCAACAGCGTAAATAACGCAATGAACATTGTTATACTGTCAAAAAGCCATTTCTACTGTTAGTGTGTTACACTATTATCGCGCACTTCATTTTTTAGGGTTCCGTACCTCTAAAGGAAAAAACGGAACCCTTATAAGATCACTTTGTTGTCCGTCCGTCCGTCCGTCCGTCCGTCCGTCCGTCTGTCAAGACCGTTTTTCTCAGGAACGCGTGGAGGTATCAAACTGAAATTTCTATATGATACTTAGTTCTACTGTCCCTGGAAGCTGTAGAAAAATCAACCTTCTAAGTCAACGCAATCAAAAGATACAGCCATTTAGGCCGCAAATTTTCGAAACTCGCACGGGAATCAAAACCTACAGGGTACTTCCCGTGAACTTAGAATCTTGAAATTTTGTACGAAGTCACGTCTTATAGTACAGATATAGGAAAAATTACGAAAACCGAAAATTTTTAGTTTCGTCATATAAAAAAAAAATATTTTTGACAATTTTGAACTTTTACTTATATACCCACAGGTTTGTACGGAACCCTCGGTGCGCGAGTCCAACTCGCACTTGACCGGTTTTTTTATCTATAAAGATAAATAAAATTTAAGTGTCTGTTTGTAATATTAAAATAACCGCATTTTACTAAATGCATATGGATGTATACACGGTACTTATACCAAAATACATTTTTTTTTCTGTCTGTCTGTTTGTTCCGGCTAATCTCTGAAACGGCTGGACCGATTTTGACGGGACTTCCACTGGCAGATAGCTCATGTAATAAGGAGTAACTAAGGCTACTTTTATTTTTTTAATTTTATTTATTTTTGTTAATATCTAAACAGATAAATCCCGGTAGTACGTTCTCGCGGGATAATTTCCAACTTCCACGCGGGCGCGTTCCAAGCCGCGGACAATAGCTAGTTATAAATATTGTTTCAACAGATAAATTAACTACAAACTACCTGAATCACCTTGAAATTGTGACAGAAACAGTGCGTAACATTTAATATTATATTTGAACGCCATTAAAACATACTCTCCGGGGGTTTTTGAGAAGTAAATTCGTTGCTCCTTTCGTAATGTACACTTCAAAGGGACTACTTAATATGTAAAGTGGGAAATTTTACTAATTTTGGATAGTGACTACTTTTGGTATGTTTTATTTCATTTTTGCTTATGTTTTTGAAGGTCAGGGAAGATGTATACAGTAGTAACAACTCGCCCTTGCTTTGCTTAAGCAGCCTATAATGTTCCCACTGCTGGGACAAAGGCCTCCTTTCGGTGAGAGAATGGGCCCAGAGCAGGTTGGTAGATGTCACATATCTTCGGTTTTTTTTTCTGGTTCTTGTTTTGAGAGTAGTAGTAATGAAAGAATTTACTCAAAGTAAAGCGCCCGTCGCAGAACAGATGGCAGATGGGGCCGAAAGGTTCTGGAGTGTACCGGAAGACGTAGAGTGGGAAGGCAACCCACAAGGTGGACCGATGACCTTGTGAAGGCCGCGGGTATCCGCTGGATTTGGGAAGCACAAGACCGGTCGAAGTGGAGGAGCCTGGGAGAGGCCTATGTCCAGCAGTGGACGTCTTTCGGCTGAAATGATGATGATGATGATGAAAGCGCCCGGCTTGGTTAGAACCTACGAAATATACAACTCGTAAGTCAAAGCCTTTACCATTCTCTTACTTGGCCACCACAGCGCTGGCTGGGTCACCACTGACCTTGCTTAATCAACAGTTCTTACGACTTGATAGAACATCGAGATTTCATTAATGCAAGTTAAACAGGAATGTAGGATCACACACAATTATTATTTTTGAGGGTGGAGAATCATCAAATAACTTCTCCTGCCCTGGAGAGCGTGCGAGGACGGCGTATCAGACTTTTACTGACTAAAACCCACCCGTGTTCAGTTGCTTGTGTGCCAGGGGCCACGGTATCTCTTTTGAACACTTAAATAATTTTAATTAAAAAAAAAAAAAAAAAACTAATTAATTTTTCCCCCCAAATTAATTAATTTTTAATATCCTTTCAATGTAAATGAAATACTTTAAATTCAAGCTCTAATTTGTTCTTTCTAGAAACACTTTCTAGGTGTTTCTAGAAACACCCCTGGCAGGCATCGGCCTTTGTGGATCCCACCAATTGATGCTAACATCTCTTTGAGCCGTGTGTGGAACACAACGCGCCGTCGACCCGGGCTTGGTCCTTACTGGACAGCGAGCTACCCATTACTTGCCGTCCGCAAGCCCGCGCACACATGAACTTTTCGGAATCAATTCTCTAAATGATAGTGAAAGCTGCTTGTAAATCCGTCATCTAAGTCAAGGTGGAGGGTCGCCCTTTTCCATAGTGGGTGAGTGAATTTAACACCCTCTGTTCCTCAATCTCATAAATCGGTGGCATTGATCATCTTATACAGGGTGTAACAGAAACCCTATTGCTATCCTTAAGCACTAAAGATAACAGCTGGTATAGAATCACCATACACTGTTTCAGCTCAAAATAAAATACTAAGAATTGATACCAAATTTTCAGTTTCATTTGTTCTTAAATTCAATTCATAACAAACGTGTCACCGCACTACGTAGGCCAATAACTTTCCACGTTACTTGCCAGTATCACGATAAATCTCTTCCGAGTGTCGTGTTTATTTCAATTTGAAAAGTTCGGTTTCTGGTAATCAATACGTATTAAAAATTCTCATAACTTCCGAACATGTAGAGACAGAATTAAAAAACCCTTCCAATATCGTTTAATATTTTCCATAGGAGCCGTGTACTTAGTATGTATATACCCTTTCCGTTATACGTTGTATAGTAGCGATCAGACCCCCGACCGTCCCTTGCTCGTTGATGCGCCAGCCCGCGCCGCAGCTGAGCCAGTAGCTTCAAATTCCCCGTATAATAATCATGAAAATAATATCTTGAACCAGCCTGTCCCCAGTAGTACTAGCTGCCCCCCCCCCCCGCCAGCGACTCCCCGAGCCGAGGTTCGTACCCCACAGGGGGTGCCCTCAGTGCGCAGTCGTTTTAGGTTTAAGTAGGTTTTACGCCCTGGCTGGAGGCTTTTAGAGTTCTAAAAACCTTCACAGGAAAGTCCGGTTGAGCAGTCACGGCCTCTCAAGGTCAACTGCGAGATGCCATTATAAAAAAAAACTTTGTATAATAAATAGGTAAACTAATCAAAAAACCAAAACGTATACTTTTATACTATCTCAACAATCCCCAAGACCTCTTTAACAATGAGCTGCTTCAGTGTATATTGCGTATGAATCGCAAATTATACTGGACGATAACGCTTTTTATGTGTCTAAGCTGCTAAGTTAAATTTATTGTACAATAGAAGTGCACAGAGTAGACAAAGTTTAGAGACTATCTTTTAGAATAGAATAGAAGTTTATTTTGCAAAAAGAATAAATGTGTTATGCTCATCATCTGCCTAGCCTTTTCCCAACTATGTTGGAGTCGGCTTCCAATCTAACCGGATGCAGCTGAATACCAGTATTTTACATGGAGCGACTGCCTATCTGACCTCCACAACCCAGTTACTGGGTAATACAATACCCCTTGGTAAGACTGGTTGTCAGACTTTCGGGATTCTGATGACCCGTAACGAGTGTCAAAGATCCACAAATGACAGCCAGGACCAACGGCTTAACGTGCTTTTCGAGGCACGGAGGGGTCTTGGAATGTAAAGAACCATCCACGGACCAACCACGGCAAGCGCAGCTTGATCGCTCACCGAGTTGCAAAAGCTGTGGGTTAGCCAAAGAGCAATGGAGCGCTGCATTCTAGGCGTTAATGGAACTGACAGAATTCGAAACACCACGCTGCGCTCCAAAACAGGAATCCTAGACGTAGGAAAAAAGGCTGACAGGCTGAAATGGGGCTGGACGGGTCACGTCAGCTGCAGGCATAATGACCTCTGAAGGCTTAGGACGAGAACCGTAGAGAAGCGTTTTGTCGACGGAAGAGTAGACAAAAATGAGATTTCCGGGTAGACTGTTGACAGTTTAGTACTGGGAAATGTATACAAGCAATTTATATTCTACGGTAGAGTTGAAAAAGAAACCGACATGCTAAACCTGCAGAGCCTGTGGGCTCAGATCCACTGTGTGGTGCCTGAGGATGGCCGATACGTCGACAAGAAACCAATCGATTGCCAACATCTTTTGTCCAATAGAACTGTATTAATGTGTCGCTCTAATCGAGTACTCAATCCTATGCCTACACATTGATACAAATTAGAGAACAAAGATTGTAAACAATTTATAGATGGCTAGGTACATCTTTTTGAGGCTGACTGTGCACGTTATTATTTCATTCATTTTTCTTTATTCGCTTAGATATAATCTGCCTTCAGTACGAGATAAAGATTTTTTGTTTTACATTCCTTAAATAAATCCTAACGAATAATATAATTGCACGCAAAAAATGGCTAAAAGGACTTTCAATTAAAGGCTCACAGAATAGCCATGACCTAGGTACACACGGCTACACATCAATTTATACATTTCCAGTATAAGCTGATCTCGCATTGTGTAGGATTTCCGTACAGTGCCAGATCAGCGTAAACTGGAAATATATAGCTTGATGTATAGTCGTGTGTACTAGATTACTTTCATCCTGGATCGCAGTTTTAAATGCGAATATTAGTCTGTTTCTTTGTTACGCTAAAAAGTCTGAACCGGTTTGTACTTTTCATCCTGGATTGCAGACGAAGTCGCGGCGACGGCTTGTATTAACATAAACAAAAACAAGGTTTTACAAAAAAATACCGTGATTACATTGACAGTATTTTGTTTTAAACCCATTGTAGCCAGCACGCCAGCACATCAAGCTACCCCATTCTTTCAAATTTCTTTGATAGATTTTCAACTTTATAACAAATAACGATAAGGTTCATGTTCGATTGGGAAAATTTGACAGTGTGGGACAGCTTGATGTGCTAGTCTGTTCATGGTTAAAAGTTTTCATAAGTTCTGAAAATAAAAGCAGTATTTTATTTAACATCGAGATTACATAAGAAAGTAAGGAGTAAAGCCAACGATAACACGACACGTTAAAATTTAATTTATATTTAAGTTTTTAAGTGGGTTGCAAAAAAAGTTGATTGCTTAATGCAGGTTGTTGACTGACTATTATTAGGCAATTTAATGTTTTTACTTATTAATTAATAATAGTTTATTGTATATAAAATTTTAATAAGTTAATAAGGTTTTTCCGTATATTGGCTACTTTTGACTGTTCTTTAGTTTAGCCGGGCGTTGAATTTATCGAAAATAAACAAATCTTTTCTTTTAATAAGATACGAAAATGAAGAAAAGATTTTTATTATTATATTAGATTTTTATATTTAGCAATAGTAAATTTTTGTCAATCAGCTGTCTGTCAAAGAAATAATTATGTTTACTTATCACTAGATAATATTAAAATGAAAAGACTTTGTCAGTTATTTTGTCACACGTACATTTTATATCGGGCATTGTTGTTATCTGCGGCACATTTAGCTGATGGACCTAATAATAATTTAAACACAGCTTTCTGAGTGCGCCATTATCAAAAACATAAATGGAAATTACATGTTATCAAATAAATGCTAAATGCCCTTCTGACTGCCAACCAATGTGACATATTTGTAGATAAATGGAATAAAATTATGCGTATAGTTATGTATGTCTGGTGTTCTGTGAGAAAAGTATGCAAGGTAGTCCACTGTTCCATGTAATTTTGTAATTTAATTATATTTCCTAACATAGTTATTTTTAACGTTAAAGTTGTTTCTATTTTAATTACTATAATTGAGATTGTTGCTAACTCGACAAACTTTACAAAGATACTAATGAACAATTTTTTTTTCTCAAAAACGTTTTTTTTATTTCGAAAAAATTAATCATCATCATCATCAGCCTATAATGTTCCCACTACTGGGACACAGGCCTCCTCTTTGTGAGAGGGATTGGGCCGTAATCCACCACGGGAGCCCAGTGCGGGTTGATAGATGTCACATGTCTTCTGAATTTTTTGTACTAGAACATGCCGGTTTCCTTACGATGTTTTCCTTCACCGTTTTGAGAGTAGTGGTGATGAAATAATTTAGACAAAGTAATGCGCCTGGCTGGGTTCGAACTCGCGACCTACAAGTCGTAAGTCGCCGCCGTTACCACTTGGCTACCACTGCTCATGCGAAAAAATGTATGTATTGTATTATATTAAAATTAAATTAAATTATATTTTTAATCGCAGTGTATGTGCAAAGCTACGATTTTTTTTAAGTTGTATTAAAAAAAACTATAGACCAAACTTAAATGTAGATAAGTACCTAATAATTTATTTTTCTGCTTTCATTTTAAAGTGAACTTATAAAAACCTGTCAAAATGTTAACGTCACCATCACCTAAACACAATTATTTTGAAAACATAAAAACTAAAGATTATTTTAGTGAACAAAAGCGAATGAATGTTCTAAAGAAAGAACGTGTTCAAACAAATTCTTAATTTTTCAACAATATTTTGGATTTTGCATCCAGTCTAACCGGATGCAGCTGAATACCAGTATTTTACATGGAGCGACTGCCTATCTGACCTCCACAACCCAGTTACTGGGTAACCCAAACTGGGTTAAACTAGTTGTCAGACTTTTGGGCTTCTGACGACCTATAACAACTGTCAAAGATCCACGAATAACAGCCGGGAACAACGGCTTAACATGCTTTACGAGGCTCGGAAGGGTCTTGGTATGTAAAGATAGTCATCCATCTACCGACCAACCGCAGGAAGCGTGGCTTAACCTGGTCGATGAAAATGTGCGGTTGTTATTGATTAGCCAAAAGCCCCTCCGCAAACTTGTCACATCATCATCTGCCTAGCCTTATCCCAACTATTTTGGGGTCGGCTTCCAGTCTAACCGGATGCAGCTGAATACCAGTATTTTACATGGAGCGACTGCCTGTCTGACATCCACAACCCAGTTACTGGGTAATACGATACCCCTTGGTAAGACTGGTTGTCAGACTTTCGGGCTACTGACGACCCTTAACGACTATCAAAGATCCACGAATGACAGCCGGGACCAACGGCTTAACGTGCTTTCTGAGGCACGGAGGGGTCTTGGTATGTAAAGATGGTCACCCATCCACGGACCAACCGCGGCAAGCGTAGCTTAACCTGGTCGATGGAAATGTGCGGCTGTTATTGATTAGCCACAAGCCCCTCCGCAAACTTGTCAGAACGGCACAATTTTTTTTTTTTTGTTTTTTTTTTTCAAAACTTCTCTATTGGTCGTCGTCTTGGCAGTCAACCCCTTTCTAGCCGTATCATCATTCACACAGTCCATCCATCGTTTCTTTGGTCTCCCCCTACTCCTATAGCTATCGAAATTCATACTCAAAACTTTACTCATAACATTTTCCTCATTCCTCCGCATCATATCTTCATGCCATCAAGAATACTACTATTATGATCTAAAAAACAAAATCTAACATACCGACATCAAGTACGAATCCAAAGCCGAGCCCATAATTTACAATTTCTCTATACAAGTAATACCATCTGTTACAATATAGTCTTCCACAAACATATTCCCGTATATTTTCGGCTCTAAATCAGGCGCGAGACAAACATTATAACAGTCGCCATCTTTCTTCCCTCACATGTTATTTCAATACAATAAATAGATATTACTGTAACGATGACGTAATGGCCTTTACGTCAATAAGATGACGATTTCAGATTCTTTATGCGAGGTAGGTTTTGAATGGCATGCTCTAGAGAACGATTTACGTAATTTGTCGTTTTTTTTTTGCTGGGAAATCATCATATAACTTCTCCAGCTCTGGGTGGAGGACGGCGTGTCAGACTTTTACTGACTAAAACCTACCCGTGTTCCCTCAGTAGCCTGTGTGCCAGAGGTCACGGTATCTCTTTCGAATAACCCGCGCCCCTGGCAGGCATCGACTCTTGCGGGCCCCATCGGTTTGTGCTGACATCTCTTTGAGGCGCGCGTGGAACACAACGCGCCGTCGACCTGGGCTTGGTCCTTACCAGACAGCGAGCTACCCATTACTCGCCGTCCGTAAGTCTACGCCTACGGTGGCCGGGAATCAGCCTGGGAGTCCCGACGCCCAGGGCATCTCCTGCGGCGACAAAGGCCGTGAGGGCGCCTCTCCCTCACGTCATTCATTCTTACTTCGGTAACCGAACTAATATTATGTCCGTAAGTGTTACGGAGTAAAAACAACCGTAACTACAGCCGAAACGACGGACATCGTGCATAGTAAATAGACCTCCTAAAGAGACCTACGCTATTGTCCCTTGAGCTAGATATCTACACACTTTAGATAGACAACGCAATATAGTTCTTACTTACTGCGTTGACCACAATACACTGATCTGTAAATTATACCACTATGGAATTCGTGGACAGGCTGCTGATCTTGTACTTTCCTATTTATCAAACAGGCAGCAAAAAGTAAACGTTAATGGGGCGACGTCCTCTGGGTCTCTAGTTAAGATGGGCGTGCCTCAAGGTTCAATTCTTGGCCCTTTTTTATTTCTAGTTTATATTAATGACCTTCCTTACCTGATGGCTAACTTCTCGGATATAATTTTATTCGCTGATGACACTTCTCTTATTTTTAGAATAGACAGAAAAGATACAGATGTCTTACATGTCAATGATAGTCTAGCTGTTCTTTCGAAATGGTTTGCCGCTAATAATCTTTTACTCAATGCGAACAAAACTAAATGTCTTAAGTTCTCGTTACCAAATGTACCCCAAGTAGGTCTAAACTTAAAACTTGATGGGAAGAAACTAGATGCTATCTCGGAAACTGTATTTTTGGGAATTACTTTAGATTCAAAATTGCAATGGGGTGCTCACATTAGAGCTCTTTCAAGTAGATTAAGCTCAGCTGCTTACGCAGTAAGAAATGATAAGGCAGTTGACGGATGTAGCCACAGCTAGGTTAGTTTACTTTGCTTATTTTCACAGTATTATGTCTTATGGCGTTCTGTTGTGGGGATCGGCAGCTGACGTAGATTCAATTTTCATTTTACAAAAGAGGGCAATCCGCGCAATCTATAAAATGGGGCCTCGCGAGTCTCTCAGAAACAAATTCAGCCAAATTGATATTCTAACTCTGCCGTCTCTTTATATCCTAGAAAATATCTTGTATGTTCGCAAAAACTTAGGCCTTTTCAAAAAACGATGCGATTTCCATAATCTGAATACACGTAGTAGAGATGAAATTGTGATTCCAAAATTTAGATTGACTAAAACTAGCAAATCATTTCTAATAAACAGTATTCGCTTCTATAACAAGTTGCCAAAGTCAGTTACAGAACTTAGCGATGGAAAGTTTAAAACGCACATCAAACGTGTCCTTATCAAAAAAGCATATTATAAGATAAAAGACTACGTTGAAGACAGGGAAGTATGGCATTAATTCCTTCTGCACATGTGGCTTCCCTGGTACCTCATTAACAGCATAACTATGTGAAAGTCTATTAACTGCTCTCAATGTTCTTTTTTATTCTTTTTATTTTTACAATGCTGACATATTCTCGTCATTATTTGACATTTTATATCAATTTTAATATCAACTTATTTTTTAGTGATTGTCATGTTAATCATGTTACTATGTTTAATTAGGTTCATTTTATTTATGTAGATTATTTTACATATTGTGAATGGGGGAACGTTGTAGGCCTTACAGACTGTAGATTTGTAGACGATTTTCTATTCTGTATTCGTCTAAGTACCTGGTACTTATTGACAGGCCTGCACTGTCCTCCCATACATTTTATCTCTGAAAACATTGTTAAAGCCAATCATTTTTAAAAGAGTAACCGTGGAGTTTCTTGCCGGCTCTTCTCCATAGGAAACAACATTTTGGAACCGTGCACCTAGCTTCTGACGTTTCATAAGTGCCCATGCAGGTTTATATGAAATAAAAATATTTTGATTTTGATTTTGATTTTGACTACTTAGGTATTTAGGCAACTTATCATTGACACAATGAAAAAAGAATCTAAAAAAACAACCACATTTTTTCCCAGAGAGTACCATATTTCAACAAAAACAATGATTTGTATTCCAACAAAAATAATGGTTTGTTTTATACGGCAAAAAATATTGTAATGATTTTATTGTGAAAACAAAATATGGAGCGGTATTTAGATATGGGTAACGGGAGGGTGATCAATCATATATAATTTATGTGCCATTACACAATGAAAGGGAGCAGTATGACGAAAACGAAGACGGAGAAACGGATTTTTTTGGCAAAACAATATACCTACTGTTGTTTTTGTAAAAATAGGTTTTGGGGTCATGCTTGACTAATTATTTTTGCTTCACTAATTCTCAACCACTCTCTCTTCTCTAATTCTCAACTTTTCAAGGCCAAAACACCAACAAGAGACCCTAGAAAAAACGTGTGACCTTAACATAACTTAAATTAGAACAATTTTTAACCCCCGACGCAAAAACGACGGGGTGTTATAAGTTTGACGTGTCTGTGTGTGTGTGTGTGTGTGTGTGTGTGTGTGTGTGTGTCTGTCTGAGGCAACGTAGCTCCCGAACGGATGAACCGATTTTGATTTAGTTTTTTTTGTTTGAAAGGTGTATTAGTCGGGAGTGTTCTTAGACATGTTTCATCAAAATCGGTTCGGCCGTTTGAAGATTATCAGCTCTTTTCTGGTTGAAAAAGGGATTTGAGCAACAAACAGCAGAAGTATCGTGTTTGGGCTCATTGAAAAGGTCTCAATGAATAGATTATAGATAAATGGTGATTTAAGGGAGACATTAAGTTTAAAAAGCAAGAAATAAAAATTAAATTAAAAATTTAAAAAACCCCCGACCCAAACATAAACTCAAAAAAGTAAAAAATAATATTTATAGGCCTTTTAATTTTAACGTAATATTTTGATCAGGGCATTGTCAAGTCGGGGGACGGTCAATGAAAACGCCAAACAGAGGCCTAGCCGTCCCCCGACTTGACAATGCCCTGATCAAAATATTACGTTAAAATTAAAAGGCCTATAAATATTATTTTTTACTTTTTTGAGTTTATGTTTGGGTCGGGGGTTTTTTAAATTTTTAATTTAATTTTTATTAATAGAGAATACAACTATCCTCTTAGGTACTATTGATTTACATTTTTGCATCAAATTCAGGAATAAAATTATCCGGAAAAGAACCGCAGTTCGTCAAAGGACCGGTCGCCGATGGAGCAGACGAGTCCTGTAGTGGAGTGGAGAAATACGAGATCGTATTTGTATGCGTGCCGTGGAATGCCCCTCAGCTAGATGGACAGACGACCTTAAAAAGGTGGCTGGGATGGACCGGATGCGGAAGGTGGAGGACAGTGTTGTGGCCCAGCCTAGGAGAGGCCTATGTCCAGCAGTGGACTGCGATAGGAGTTGATTGATTGATCAAGCTCAATAACCCATAGATATGAATGAAGTTTTAAATCTTAGTAAATATTAAATAGCGCACGAGTTTTTTCAATTTTAAAATCGCACATTTTTACATTACTTTTCGTTCACGAATTCGTGCTATGCCCAGTGAATCTATTTAGGAGACTGAAAACCTAAGAGACGTCAAACTGAGGTCGTAGAATCCCCGAAAAATAACAATGTTATTTGGCTGCCTCCTCATGGTGACATGGAGAGAGCGACTGTCGCAACCCAGTGCTGTGCACGCCACGATTGCGGCGGTAAGTCCCCTCTTTGAGGAGTGGTTTGAGAGGCGGCATGGCGTCCTCACCTTCCGCCTGACGCAGGTCCTCACCGGACACGGTTGTTTCGGGAGGTTCCTGTTTCGGATAGGGCGGGAGGAAACGCCCGGGTGTTTCCACTGCGAAGATCACCCTGAGGACACGGTGGAGCACACAGTGGTGGTCTGCCCAGTTTGGGTGGAGCACCGCCGTGTCCTCGTGGATGCGATCGGCGGCGGCGATCTCTCGCGTCCGGCCCTGGTCCAGGTCCCCTTGAGCGGCCACGGGATAAATTTAATCCCACCCGCAAAATGCCAGAACCCTTGTTTTTTTCGATTTTGCGATAAGAGGCGGACCACCCACGACGCAAATGGGTGCGATGACGTCATCGTGGGCGCTTTACGGTATTTAATTTAATTCGCTTGGCCGCTCGAGGAGCATGGTACGGAGCGAGAGGGCATGGGGAGCCGTCACCTCCTTCAGCGAAGCAGTGATGCTCGCGAAGAGGGAGGCGGCGCACGTGAGGGAGAGGCAGCATATGCGCCCTCGCGACCCTAGCCGCCGCAGGATACGGAGACGCCCTGGGCATCGGGAATCCCAGGCCGATTGCCGGCCACCGTAGGCATGGGCTTGCGGACGGCGAGTAATGGGTAGCTCGCTGTCCGGTAAGGACCAAGCCCAAGTCGACGGCGCGTTGTGTTCCACGCGCGCCTCAAAGAGATATCAGCACAAAAAGTGATGGGGCCCGCAAGGGTCGATGCCTGCCAGGGGTGCGGGTTTGTTCGAAAGAGACACCACAGCCCCTGGCATACGGGCTACTGAAGGAACACGGGTGGGTTTTAGTCAGTAAAAGTCTGACACGCCCTCCTGCTCCACCCAGAGCGGGAGAAGTTATTTGATGATTTCCCACCCAAAAAAAAAAATCATGCGCCTACTCGTCAAAAGCGCGACTCAAATCAAATCAAATCCAAATATTTTATTTCACATAAACCTGCATGGGACCTTGAGAGCAGTGGTGGCCAAGTGGCAACGGCCGCGACTTACGAGGTGTAGGTCGTGAGTTCGAACCCAGCCGGGCGCTTTACTTTGTGTAAATCATTTCATCACCACTGCTTCAAAACGGTGAAGGAAAACATCGTGAGGAAACCGGCATGTCCTAGAACCAAAAATTCGAAGACATGTGACATCTACCAACCCCCACTGGGCGCGTGGTGGATTACGGCCCAATCCCTCTCACCGAGAGGAGGCCTGTGTCCCAGCAGTGGGAACATTATAGGCTGATGATGATGATGATGAAACCTGCATGGGTGCTTCCTATGGAGTAGAGCCGGCAAGAAACTCCACGGTTACTCTTTTAAAAATAATTGGGTTTTACAATATTTCAAATTACAGTGATAATAGGTACAGGAATGCTGAGTATGGGGTTCCATTCCAAAGTCGGACAAAGTGTTATGTAGTTTTCCATAAGAATTTTCACAGTAGCATCCCAGAGTCCAGAGCTTACTTGATAGCAATAGGTTTGCCCATTATAGTCATATTATTAGTATTAAATAAAAATAAAAATAGTATTAATAGTAAATAAAAATAGTATTAAATAAAAATAGTATTAATAGTATTAATTATCCAATAGTCATGATGTTAAAGAGATGTCACATAGCTTTTAAAGTTCATAATATTCTGCCATTTACGGAGGACAAATAAAGGGTTTTTGTGATTCATAACATGGTACTTAACCATTGCTGGCAAAATATGGGTTTTATTTACACCTTAGCTTACCTATTCCGGGAAACAGACGTCATGAGTTTTAAACCTGACTCTGCATTTATACATAACAAAACTAAGCTCAAGATACATAGCAATTCAAATCAATTTACATAAAAGTCCTTAAACAAGCAACAATTTGAAATAAACTAAAAACAAATAAACAACAATTTCTCATCATGGAAAATTACATAAAATCAAATCGTAATTCCACGAACAATGTAATTTTACTTTAATAATTCACGGCAAAATATTGGGCTCTTCATATAAACATAGGCTCACTACAAAGTAGATAACCACAGAAGGCTGGCTGTGCATACAACATCGAAAACGCACGCACACATACAGCAAGTGCAAGCGCAATCGCGACTGGCATTTGTTTGGGATCGAAGTACATTACGTGTCTATGTGTGCGTATGCCTGCTTTCGCTCGATGTATGAAGCTGGCCTTCTGTGCTTATATATTTTATGAGCACACGGGGGACACCCCAAGGACCTCAGTTGGGCCCAAAGTTTAATTAGCTAAGTTTATGGTAAGCTCAAATGTTGGTTTTAGAGGATTATGTGGAACTCATTATAGAATATTATAGGTTATGTGAGTTTTGTTGTGAGCATGGTGGCTGAGACAGGCGGTTAGAACGAGCGAAAAATAATTAATTGTCAAACAAACATCTTCTTTTCGAAACGATGGCACATTATAAGAAAAACCTATGAAGCACTTCTTGTCTATCTAATCGAGTTGTAACAGCATCGAATGGGCTCCAGGAAAATGTTGTGATGGCTCCTACACTGCACTGCTTCAAGAATCGAATAGATATCTCCAAGCTTTTTGACATACCTACGCATAAACTAAGTAGCTATTCACAAGCACTTGGTACTTATTGACAGGCTTGCTATGTTCTCCCATACCTATTAAACTGTAATTTGAAAACATTGTAAAAGCCAATTATTTTTAAAATCGTGGAGTTTCTTTCCGGCTCTTCTCCATAGGAAGCAACAAATTGGAACCGTGCACATAGCTTCTGATGTTTCACAAGTGCCCATGTAGGTTTTTGTGAAATAAAATGTTTTGTTGGATTGATTGATACAAAAAGAACTGGAACCTTACGTTACGACAGTAACCATCCGTCATTTTTCCATGAATTTATAACCAGAAAACAGTATGGTATGTTTTACTTATTTATTCCATGATCAGAACCAATCCAGTTGACATTCTATCATACAAACTGACATAACCAGTGAGAAACATGGTTTAAATTCTAATCGATTCAATTTGTTGTTACGTTGCGTTACATTTTTCGCTCAATGAAAAAATTGTTTGGCGACCCTTTATCAAAGTCCAAACTGACACAGAAAATACAATGATTCATCTGCCTAGCCTTTTCCCAACTATGTTGGGGTCGGCTTCCAGTCTAACCGGATGCAGCTGAATACCGGTATTTTACATGAAGCGACTGCCTATCTGACCTCCACAACCCAGTAACTGGGTAATACGATACCCCTTGGTAAGACTGGTTGTCAAACTTTCGGGCTTCTGACGACCTGTAACGACTGTCAAAGATCCAGAAATGACAGCCGGGACCAACGGCTTAACGTGCTTTCCGAGGCACGGAGGGGTCTTGATATGTTAAAGTGGTCACCTATCCACGGACCAACCGCGGCAAGCGTAGCTAAACCTGATCAATCGACCCGCGCGACTATTGTTACTTAGCCACAAACCCCCTAAGAAAATAACTTGATTGACATTATAAAATGGTCGACATTTTTTATTTTTTATTACTAATTAATTCTAGACCTGGATCAAGCCAGATGGAAAGCGATGCAAAACAACACAAGAGTTTTCACTTATAGTAAAATATTTGACCAAGAGTTTGAATCACGACATCGCCTTCCCCTCTTTCAGCGAAACATCAACTTTAATTTAATAGAATCTCTTTTGCAAAATTTCATCAATGAAAGAGGAAGGTTCCAATCTCCTCAGCGGTGCTTTCATATTGTTTATTTTTTTTCTCTTTTCTACCCAGCCAAAGATTCTCCTCATTCGAAGATTAATAAAATGTAAATTTTCTGACACGGCTCGCGTTTCCGAACAATTTTGCGAAAGTGGTTCTTAAAAATTCTTCGAGATTCAAGACTCTCAAGGTTGTGGATGATAGAGCTAATCTTTTCAACAAACTGTATATTTTAAAGTTGATTTTTGGGCCAGAGCTTTTGCGGGTAGATCGTGTAATGATACTCGAGCTCGTTTATGAAGTAGACCGGTTTATGTAATCAAATCTTCAGCTAGAAGTTTACGAGGTTGGTAGATAATGGTTATTCAGATTTATTCATCGTTGAAGAGCTTAGTAAGTCATGAATGATGGTATGAAACTTCGCACTAAGTTATTGTACTTAACTGGGATGGAGACCGTCTGTCTATTTAATTCACGGTTAAACACTGAAACGTATTTTGCCAGAGGTGAGGATGAGATGGTGTCTAAAAAAAAAGAATGCTTTCTTTATAATAGGTCTTTACCTATGAAATTGCCGTTTTGTATGAAAAAATTTAAACGAATTTTTTTCATGAATTTTTTATTTGTATTAATCGAAGTAATCACCCATGCAATCAATGCATCTTTGCCATCGCAGTGGCAGTTTATTGATGCCCTTCTTAAAGAAATCAGCTGGACGGGAGGCAACAAATTCTTCAAAGGCATTTTGTACTGCCTCTCGGGTATTAAATTTTTTTCCCGCCAAGAAGTTATCCAAATTCTGGAAAAAGTAGTAGTCTGTAGGCGCAAGGTCTGGTGAGTAGGGCGGATGACGGAGAGCTTCCAACCCCAGTTCTTGCAACTTGGAGACCGTCTGCTGTGCAGTATGAGGTCGCGCGTTGTCGTGCAGGAGCAGCGGAGACGAGCGATTGACCAATGCTGGTTGGAGATGCGCCAGCTTCTCC
The DNA here is from genome assembly GCA_949987655.1 of Polymixis flavicincta. Lineage (NCBI taxonomy): Eukaryota > Metazoa > Arthropoda > Insecta > Lepidoptera > Noctuidae > Polymixis > Polymixis flavicincta. The sequence goes on along the minus strand of OX465195.1, from coordinate 9,460,474 downwards.
ATCATTGTGTTCAGTTCTTCACAGTACACATCTGCAGTAATGCTCACCCCGTTTGGTAAGAAGCTGTGATGAATCACACCGGCGCTAGACCACCAAACAGTGACCATCACTTTTCTAGGGGTAAGTTTTCGTTTAGGGCATTGTTTAGGTGCTGAACCAGGATCCAACCAACTTGCTGAGCGCTTACGGTTATCAAACAGAATCCATTTTTCATCGCAGGTAACAATGCGGTTCAAAATTCCTTCATTTGTGTGTCTGTTGAGCAGTGCAAGGCACGTCTCGACGCGTAGGTACTTCGCGCTGGCGATCATTGAGTTCGTGGGGCACCCATTTGTCAAGCTTTTTTACCTTGCCAATTTGACGCAAATGGACCAATATTGTTTTGACGCTAACGTCGAAAGCTGCTGCTAATTCAGCCGTAGATTGTGTATCATCAGCTTCCACAATCGCCTTTAATTCGTCATTGTCGACCAAAGTCTTCGGACGACCGCGAGGTTCATTTTTCAGGTCGAAATTTCCAGAACGGAAGCGAGCAAACCAATAACAGGTGGTGCGTTGGTTTGTAGTGTTAGCTCTGTAAACGTCGTTGATGTTGCGTGCCGCTTGTGCCGCGTTGCTGCCACGACGGTACTCATATTCCATAATTACTCGAATTTTTAACGTATCCATGATGACGAAAAAGATTGAAATGCGATGAAAATGTAACACTAATCAATAAAGAAATGACTACTTTTAGAAAAAAAAATCCATGTTTTTAAAATAAAATTTATTTGAAATTAGAATTCTTAGCCAAACAAAAATTATTTTGATTTGAAATGGCCAGTACTGCAGAACGGCAATTTCATAGGTAAAGACCTAATATAAATCGTTCAACCAATTTTTAAACGTTTCTTATGCTACGTATGTATATACTATACTAAGGGCGCTTTTCACCAATGAATCTAAACGTCATCAGCATATCGAAATGGCTTTCAAGAGCTATGCAATCATGTCATTTGGTTTAAGTATTTTTTTTATATTTTACTAGCTGACCCGACAGACGTTGTCCTGTCTTAGCTATGAATATTGAATTAGAATTAGCTATACAAACCTTATCCTGACATTAAGGAACACATTAAATAAAAAATCATCCAATTTGGTGCAGTCGTTCGGAAGTTATGCGCGTACATACATTTCGGCGATTCATTTTTATATATACAGGATAAGTTTTTATACCACAGCGCAGAAATTTTTCAGCTGTTCCTTACATTTTTACCGCGTAGGTACTGTACTTTTCTATAAAGCAGCAGATTTTTTATTTTGTATCACCGACGAAAAATTTCTGCCCTGGGAGGTTTAGAATGATATGCTGAATTCATGGTTAAAGTTTGCGCACTAGATAAAAACGTATCCTGTATACTTAGATAGATTTATCTAGCATACTCGTATCTATAGATTGTATGGGTCAGAATGTTGGGCCACAAAAGAGATGAATGAAAGGCAATTGCATGTAGCCGAGATGAGAATGTTAAGAGGAATGTGTGGTGTTACACGAATGGATAGAATAAAAAATGAGTACATAAGAGGAAGCCTGAAAGTGGCACCGATAAATGAAAAGTTGTGTGGAAATCGGTTGTCATGGTATGGGCATGTGATACGGAGGAATGAGGAAAATGTCGTGAGGAAAGTTTTGAGTATGAATGTCGATGGCTATAAGAGTAGGGGGAGACCAAAAAAACGATGGATGGACTGTGTGAATGATGATATGGTTAGAAAGGGTGTGACTACGGAGATGACGACTAATAGAGAAGTGTGGAAGAAAAAGAAATGTTGCGCCGACCCCAAATAAATTGGGATAAGGGCAGGAGAATGATGAATGATGACTCGTATCTATAGATTCTTTTATATTTAGTGAAAGTGAGAATGTTGTAAGGCCGTCTAGCCTATCAATTTGTAGACCATTTTACCGACTACAAAAAGGCGGAGGTTATCAATTCGACATGTTTATACGTTTTTTTTTTTTATGTATATCCCGGCATAACTCCGTGATATATAGACGGATTTGCAAAATTCTTTTTTGTTCGAAAGGGGTTTATTCCGAAATGTACACATTTAAATTTCATATTTTCGATTGATGAGTTTCGGAGACAGACAACGGAACTCTTCAAAAAAAGACAGCAAATCAACCGCGATTGCTGCTATCGCATAAATATGCAAAGTTTTTTCTATTTTACCTACTCGTTGACAGGCCATTACTGTCCCTCCCATACTTATTTACACTGTTATTAAAAAACATTGTAAAAACCAATCATTTTAAAAGAGTAACCATGGAGATTCTTATCGGCTCTTCTCATTATTAAACGATCTATTGGAAACGTGCACATACCTTCTGATGTTTCAGAAGTGCTCATGCAGGTTAATGTAAAATAAAATATTTAATTTTGGTCAGTGTCCAAAACAATGGTGATAGTGGCAGCTCTTGTCAGACACGCTGGTCGCGTTCATTTTTATTTCTGAAATTCGCCCTTCATTATATTATATAACCCAGTTTCCAAAATCAAAAGCTTACCTTCAAATAAAACAAAAGAAAAAGCGGTCAAAAGCACTGGACTCATTGCTTCACACATAATCAATATTGACATCAAACACACACGAAACAAGACCAAAATTCTGAATAAAAGATGATGAGAATGTAAAAGACCAATTTCCCTTACCTACATCAAATTTATAAAATATAAAATGTATGAAGTTTGAAACTAGGGACTGACCAAAGTTTCGGTTACGGTTACGGTATCTGGTCGGTTTCGGCGACTAAAAAGAGGCCGAAACTTGGGCGCAATCGAAACTAGCGTTCGCTGACTGGAGGTTATGGCAGATAAAGACTGCCTGTTTTGTTGTTCTAGTCACCTAATGGATTCGACAATAAGACTTCGTTTGACCTGGGGATCAAATGCTAGATCCTATGCGATGTAAAATCAGCCTTTGATCGAATAGATAAACTTATTTATTAAATAATAAAACATGTTTATTCTGCACAAATAAAACCACACCGCCACGTAAAATAAACATAAAATACACACCAAAATACAAAGTAAACATACGCCTCGTATTCGATATATAATATTAATCACCACAACTTAACTAAATTATATTTGATTTCGGCGTAAACTAGACGAGGAGCCAAATATTCGGTTTCGGTTTTGGCGAGTTTCAGTCTGACTCTGGCAGAAACAGCGAGTGTAACCTTTTAAAACGAAAGTGACCCGTGGACGGTCGAATGAGGAAATTAAAGATATCAACGTATAGAATTGCTCAGGAAACGAACGAGAGACGAAGCGAAATATTGGCAAGTCATTCGTTTGGTTGATTTCGACTGTAGGTATGTATGTGTGTCATAAAATTTATACATAGTGGCTGGGACATCGACTAGCAACTTGTTACCCTCTCTGCGTTTGAATTGTTCGTTCGTTGGTTATTAAAAAATAAATTACTGTTCCATTTATTTTGACCGCATAGGTATTGCACACCTCTATGAAACGGCAGATTTTTTTTTATAACAGACAAAAAATGCATACGGTAGGGGGGTCTAGAAGGGGGTTTTCGGTATTTGAAATTGTATAAAGTAGGTATTTTATGGAATAAAAAATACTTTGAAAAACAGTGTAAGAAAGAATTACGTAATATACAAAAACGCATAAAAATTTAAAATAAAAAATGTATGTACAGAGGCGAGCACATCAAACTACCCTAAATATGTCGAATTTCTTTGAATAAGGTTCGTGTTCAATTGGGAAAATTTGACATTTTGGCATAGAAGTGTTGTGCGTCTGTACATCGCTTTTAATATATCTATATGGGTTAGTTGACATTGACACCGTTGATTCTCTCTGAAGAATGTGCCAAACCTTCTCGTAAAGAAAAGAAAAAAAATTGAACGATGTCTCGAGAGTAAATTTGTCTACTGAGATTTTCGGCCCATATGGTAGTTAAGTAACTTTACTGGAGTAGGTTGGTATATGAGCTTCACCTAAAAAGTAAGCAAATTTTAAACGCACAAACTCTTAATTTTTCATCAATAACTAATATTATAACCGCTAAACCGATTGGGCACGCCACGATTGCGGCGGTAAGTCCCCTCTTTGAGGAGTGGTTTGAGAGGCGGCATGGCGTCCTCACCTCCGCCTGACGCAGGTCCTCACCGGACACGGTTGTTTCGGGAGGTTCCTGTTTCGGATAGGGCGGGAGGAAACGCCCGGGTGTTTCCACTGCGAAGATCGCCCTGAGGACACGGTGGAGCACACGGTGGCGGTCTGCCCAGCTGGGGTGGAGCACCGCCGTGTCCTCCTGGAGGCTATCGGCGGCGGCGATCTCTCGCGTCCGGCCCTGGTCCAGGCCAAGGTACGGAGCGAGAGCGCACGGGGAGCCGTCACCTCCTTCAGCGAAGCAGTGATGCTCGCGAAGAGGGAGGCGGCGCACGTGAGGGAGAGGCAGCATATGCGCCCTCGCGACCCTAGCCACCGCAGGATACGGAGACGCCCTGGGCGTCGGGAATCCCAGGCCGATTTCCGGCCACCGTAGGCATGAGCTTGCGGACGGCGAGTAATGGGTAGCTCGCTGTCCGGTAAGGACCAAGCCCAAGTCGACGGCGCGTTGTGTTCCACGCGCGCCTCAAAGAGATGTCAGCACAAAAAATGATGGGGCCCGCAAGAGCCGATGCCTGCCAGGGGTGCGGGTTTGTTTGAAAGAGATACCACAGCCCCTGGCATACGGGCTAATGAAGGAACACGGGTGGGTTTTAGTCAGTAAAAGTCTGACACGCCCTCCTGCTCCACCCAGAGCGGGAGAAGTTATTAGATGATGTCCCAACCAAAAAAAAAAGAAGAAAAAACCGCAAAACCGATCATCATGAAATTTGGCAGAAATTTAGGCTAGGATATGGAGAAGAACATAGGCTACTTTTTTGCCCGATAACCGACATCTACGTGGGCGGAGCCGCGGGCAGAAATAAGTTATTCATCAATTATATCTTACAATTCGTAACACTTCATAAACTTTCTCATCAGAAATATACAAAATGAAATAATTTACACAATCAATCATGAAATGAAATCCTTATTTTACATTCTGATTCAAACTGTACCTGTAATCAATATTCAATTTGTATTTATTTAACGGTGACTTCGTAATTTGGAAAACAATATAGTTTTCGAATATACCTTTACTGTAAGGTCAGTTCAGACGAGCAATGGACGGCAGCGGCATCTGTTTGGACAGTGTTGATTTTAGAAGTTAGTTTAAACTCTTCAATACACAGCTAGGTGTGTCCGGAATCAGTTTCAGTGACATATTCAGTCCGTCTTTGTTTGTTTTCAAACTGTTCCCGATACGGATTTGATGACATTTGCTTGTAGCGAGGAAGCAAGCACACTCGCTTGATTGATTTCTCTTCAGGTTTCGTTACGGAGACGATATTTTGCTACTTATTAGTCGTAAATTCTTTGATGTTTTAAACGCATTGCGTTAAAAGAGCCGGAAAACAAGTAAGATTTTTTTCTCACCACAGTTTCTGCTGCCATTACGTAACGTTATAAAAAAATCCGTTCGTAGATTTATTTACTACCGATTTTACGTCGAAATAAAACCAGAGCAAAATTACATACGCACTCGTCTTAATTACCTACAGCTCAAAAACTTAACACACTCCATACGCGCGTTTTAACGTTTCTCGTCTGAACGCACTCTAAGGGGCCTTTATGGGAAGTTGTTTCAACTTTATTCCAATTAACTAGTAATATTTCAACATTTAGCGAAGTTCGAAGCTAAATAATTTGGAGTGAAATACGGAATACCTATGAGAATTTCGTCGAACAACTTCGTTGTGACTTCAAGAGATTTTTGACCTTTAAGGGACTCTTTTGCCCGAGCTAAACTGAGATTCTGTCGAGTTTTTAATGTAGGTAATAGAGAAAGTTAACTTGAAGTTGTGTTGTTGAAATATTAAAAAACTTAACGACAGATTTCTTAGTGTTAGCACATGGGCCTCTGACTTTTCTATTACAAGATAAAAGCGCTGCTTATACAGACAAGGATCAAGCATTATACGTCTGCGTCTGCTAAGTATTCTTTCAGCGTTTAACCATGGACCTAAAGTCCAGGTTTCCTTGCAATGTTTGCCTTCGCCCTTATTTAAATACCGGTGAAGGCACACACAAGATCATAAAGCTGTCTACACACCTAAGCCGCCGGCCCGCTGGCACGAACCCGGCGGGTTAGTGCCGGCGGCTTTAGAAGTTGCGACCCGAACCATTTTTCCGGCGGCACGACTGTCGCGGCATGCAGTGTTCACAATTAGTGAGTTCCGGTGCAAGCCGCCGGCAAGATCGTTGAAATCAGGCTGCCGCGCGTTTGTGCCGGCGGCTTAGGTGTGTAGACAGCTTAAGTGACACCATTCATGATGTGCAAGGTCTTAAGTAGCACTTAGTTTTTTTTTTTTTAATCAAATTAATACGATATAAGACACAAATCGTAGACGTCACCTAAAATGCAGTCAAGCTCAAATGGGACTGGGCCAGACATGTTTACCGCATGTCGGATGTATTGTGGGCTAAGACCATCACAGCATGGGTCCCTTAAAAGGTCCAACGGCATCACTGAAGACCCAGACGCAGATGGCGGGATGAACTTATGCTTATATGAGGGATTGGTCCATATTAGATCGATTTGAGAGGAAAATGGAAAGGGCGGTCTTTACCCTACAGTGGGACGATACAGACTGATTATACTTTCTAGGTTTCAATTTGCAATTTCGTATTTGAAAATCAGTAAATTCATTACTGTTAATTCCTAGCGTCAGTCAGAATGACAGACCACTTCAAGCTCACTTCAACTAAATTATCACGGTTTACACTTAAAGAATAGCAACGCAGGCCCTCTTAAGGCCGACCCATCACTAATAATGATAAATTACAAACGATAAATTCTGTTCTACTCGTAAAAAAATGGGCCCCAAAATGATAGAAACAACATTAAATCGAGAAAATGAATCAAAATGTAATCCAATTTCCTGAAACGACATGAGCAAAGATTTATCAGAATAAGCTTTTAACGTTTTCAAAGTAAAATTAAGATTTCGATATCGACATCATGTGACGCCCTTATCGCCTCATATCCTGCGTAGAGATCAGGGTCCTATATAACTTTTTGAAAATATCAGGGGCTTGAGTGAGTTGATTGGACTTGTGAAGCCTTGTCAGTGACAAAACTGACGGGAGGGGAAAAAGACTGACTTTGTGAGAAGATTTTATATTATTGAAGAATTTTGTTGCCAGCCATTATTTCTGGCACTCAGTTTCCCATATCGGTTAGGTACTAAGCACGAAATAATTAAGGCCCGTCAGTATTTCAATGGCGGTGCGTACACGACATTCTTATGGGTTGTTTGACAGTTGCAAATGGGTAACACTTACACGTACAGCAGGGACTTCAAATTTGTGTTTTTGTCTATCTGTTTATTCTGGCATATATATCCGAAACGGCTTGACCGATTTTGACGGGATTTCCATTAGCAGATAACTGATGTGGAGTAAGTTAAGTGATGATAAGGAGCAACTTAAGCTACTTTTATTTTAGAAAAATAACTTGTAAACAGACACATTTTTTCCGACATCCACGCAAACTTAGTGGGAGGCAAAACTGGTCCTACTAATATTATAAATGTGAAAAGTTTGTATATTTAGATGCTCGTTGGGTACTAGAATCAATTCTATTTTAATATAAAGGTTGACGTTCAAAAGTGCCTTTAATGTGCCTATTTGAAAGAATTGCTTTGTCTTGACTTTGACTTAACTTGTAGCTCAATCACGCAAAAACGGCTGAACGGATTTTCGATGGAATTAGGCACACAGATAGCTTGAATTAACACATAGGATACTTTTGTCCCGGCAGTACGTTCCCGTGGGATAATTTTTGACCTTCACGTTGGCGAAAAACCTGGCAAAAACCAATTGTAAAATAAAAAACACATCAAAACTATAACTAACAACAGCCTACGTGTGGAACTATTCGCCAGCGTCTGTGTTCCCTTCCACATTTAACCTGTAGGGGTTTTTTTTTTTTTTTTTTTTTTGGGTGGGAAATCATCAAATGACTTCTCCTGCTGAGTAGAGCAGGAGGGCGTGTCAGACTTTTACTGACTAAAACCCACCCGTGTTCCCTCAGTAGCCCGTATGCCAGGGGCCGTGGTATCTCTTTCGAACAAACCCGCACCCCTGGCAGGCATCGGCCCTTGCGGACCCCACCTGTGGTTGCTGACATCTTTGACGGCGCGCGTGTGGAACACAACGCGCCGTCCCGTCTACCACTTTTCGGCCGCAGGGGATAGGGAGAGCGGCTGACGCTATACCGACACTCCTCTTCCCCTGCGGCCCCACCGCGTCCGCCATCAAACGGTGGCGGCCCCGTCCAGGCCACGGAAGGGAAGAGCGCCGCTCAGAAGCACCGGCACTCCTCCTCTACCGCAGCCCGTAACCCTCAGCCGCGATGCCTCCCATTCGACATCGCGGCCCACCTCAGTTGCGGTGCACCTCACCGCAACCTACTTTTTGGCCGCTACGTCAATGGCTTGAAGGCAAAAGCCCTGACGAGCGGCCCCACCGTTGGGTTCCTCTTGGCTTCACCGTGGATGGGAGACCACGGTTACTAAGCCCCCCCGCAACGACAATGCGGGAACCCACTCGGGGGGGAACCTGTAGGGGTGCGGGTTGTTCGAAAGACACCGTGGCCCCTGGCACACAGGCAACTGAGGGAACACGGGTGGGTCTTAATCAGTAAAAGTCTGACACGCCCTCCCGCTTCACCTAAAGCGGGAGAAGTTATTTGATGAAAGAAGATGCGATTTCCATAATCTGAATACACGTAGTAAAGATGAAATTGTGATTCCAAAATTTATATTAACTAAAACTAGCAAGTCATTTCTAATAAACAGTATCCGCTTCTATAACAAGTTGCCAAAGTCGGTTACAGAACTTAGCGGTGGAAAGTTTAAAACTCACATCAAACGTTTTCTTATTGAGCACGCCACGATTGCGGCGGTAAGTCCCCTCTTTGAGGAGTGGTTGGAGAGGCGCCATGGCGTCCTCACCTTCCGCCTGACGCAGGTCCTCACTGGACACGACCGTTTCGGGAGGTTTCTGTTTCGGATAAGGCTGAAACGCCCGGGTATTTCCATTGCGTTGATCGCCCTAAGGACACGGTGGAGCATACAGTGGAGGTCTGCCCGGCTTGAGCGGAGCACCGCCGTGTCCTCATGGAAGCGATCGGCGGCAGCGATCTCTCGCGTCCGGCCCTGGTCCAGGCCATGGTGCGGAGCCAGAGTGCATGGGTAGCCGTCACCTCCTTCAGCGTAGCAGTAATGCTCGCGAAGAGGGAGGCGGCGCACGTGAGGGAGAAGCAGTATATGCGCCCTCACGGCCCTAGCCTCAGCAGGAGACGCCCTGGGCGTCGGGAATCCCAGGCTAATTCCCAGCGACTTAGGCGTGGGGGTAGCTGGCTATCCGGTAAGGACCAAGCCCAAGTCGATGGCGCGTTGTGTTCCACGCGCGCCTCAAAGAGATGTCAGCACAACCTGATGGGGCCCGCAAGGGCCGATGCCTGCCACGGGTGCGGGTTGTTTGAAAGAGATACCGCTGCCCCTGGCACACAGGCTACTGAGGGAGCACGGGTGGGTTTTAGTCAGTAAAAGTCTAACACGCCCTCCTGCTCCACCCAGAGCGGGAGAAGTTATTTGATGATTTCCCACCAAAAAAAAAACCTGTCCTTATCAAAAAAGCATTAATTCCTTCTGCACATGTGGCTTCCCTGGTACCTTATTAACAGCATAACTATGTGATAGTCTATTAACTGCTCCTACATTACACTGTTCTTTTTTATTCTCATTATTTTTCACAATGTCTGATATATTCTCGTCATTATTCTACATTATACATCAATTTTAATATCGACAATTTTTTAGTGACTGTCATGGAAATCATGTCACTTGGTTTAAAAAGGTTCATTTTATTTATGTAGAATATTTTACAAATTGTGACTGATAGAACTTTATAGGCTTTACAGACTATATTTGTAGACGATTTTCTATTCTGTATTTTCATTCCTCTAATTACCTGGTACTTATTGACAGGCCTGCACTGTCCTCCCATACCTATTATCACTGTAATTTGAAAACATTGTTATAGCCAATTATTTTTAAAAGATTTACCGTGGAGTTTCCTGCCGGCTCTTCTCTATAGGAAGCGACAATTTGGAACCGTGCACCGAGCTTCTGACGTTTCATAAGTGCCCATGTAGGTTTATGTGAAATGAAATAATTTGATTTGATGATTTCCTAACCTCAAAAAAAAACCCGTCTGCCCTCAAAGCAAGAGTGACCAGATATCTTCTAGTCACGATCGTTCTATCATTTGTGATCGAGGTCAAAAGCAGCTATTAAAAAATTAAGCATTAAAAAGTATCTAGGTGGCTATCTTTCTATACTTCTAGCCTCTAGTCTTCTAGCTTCTATCTTTTTGTTAATTTACATTTAACAATGTTGTTAAAATAATTTTTTGGACTGTATATTGTTCTCTTAATGTTGTATTTTATCACTATTTTCTTTTTATTTATGTTATTAGTTCGTTTATAAACAGTGTTAGAATCCAAAAGTTGTTTTTTCAAATTAAATTAAAATTAAATGTTGTTCTACAACTTTACAATAGTATTGTTTATTCTTTGACTATCAAAACAAGTTCATTATTGTTTGAAGCTTTTTTTAACCCCCGACGCAAAAACGACGGGGTGTTATAAGTTTGACGTGTCTGTGTGTGTGTGTATGTGTGTGTGTGTGTGTGTGTCTGTCTGAGGCAACGTAGCTCCCGAACGGATGAACCGATTTTGATTTAGTTTTTTTTGTTTGAAAGGTGTATTAGTCGGGAGTGTTCTTAGACATGTTTCATCAAAATCGGTTCAGCCGTTTGTAGATTATCAGCTCTTTTCTGGTTGAAAAAAGGATTTTAGCCTCTTCCATGGGTCTGATCAACTCAAAATTTGCGATTCTATTACTTCAATGAAATTAGACGAAAAAAATAACCTTGAACTGATGCTGGAGCAACACCTGGAATTTCCAGGAAACCCAAGTTATTCACCAACAAACAGCAGAAGTATCGTGTTTGGGCTCATTGAAAAGGTCTCAATGAATAGATCATAGATAAATGGTGATTTAAGGGACACATTAAGTTTAAAAAGCAAGAAATAAAAATTAAATTACAAATTTAAAAAACCCCCGACCCAAACAAAACCTCTAAAAAGTAAAAAATAATATTTATAGGCCTTTTAATTTGAACGTAATATTTTGATCAGGGCATTGTCAAGTCGGGGGACGGTCAATGAAAACGCCAAACAGAGGCCTAGCCGTCCCCCGACTTGACAATGCCCTGATCAAAATATTACGTTCAAATTAAAAGGCCTATAAATATTATTTTTTACTTTTTAGAGGTTTTGTTTGGGTCGGGGGTTTTTTAAATTTGTAATTTATTATATATTTTGTTTCTATTATTCTATTTCTATTTTTATTTGATTAAAATGTTAGTTATTGTTTTTTTGAATTAATAATATTGGACAAAAATCACTGGTCACTTTACAAATATTTAAATAAAATTATTTTGCGTTGTGTGAGTTGTATTATGTGGGCAGGGCACATTGCTCGCAGAACAGATGGCTGATGCGGCCGAAAGGCTCTGGAGTGGCGACCCCGTACCGGAAGACGTAGAGTAGGAAGGCCTCCCAAAAGGGGACCGATGACCTTGTGAAGGCCGCGAGAACCCACTGAATGTAGGAAGCACAAGACCGGTCGAAGTGGAGGAGCCTGGGGAAGGCCTATGTCCAGCAGTAGATATCTCTCAGCTGAAATGATGAGGATGATAATAATGTGTGTGTTATGATAACATCAACTCAAGCGTTTTTCCCCAGTTTTCTGAAGACTTATTTTTTTTGAAGTTTGTCCCAACATAATATTTTTATTTACTGATCAGAGATTTAATGGATAAGATGTTCAGAATGGGACCTCAGCGAAGTTTTTAATAGCTACATATCATTCATATTTCGTGATCGGTATTTTGTCAATGCAAAATATTTACAACATTTAAACAAACATAATTTACTAGCAGACCTTACCTAAACGTTACTTGGAACCCTGCCACGAGGGATCAGCTGATTCGCTACTTTGTTGAAATGTAAGCAGATAATATTATTCTATGTTCTTATGTATTTGCAAATCAGCAGAAGTGAGAGAACGCTTCGACTATAGGTATTTTCAATTATTCATGTTTGCTATGAATCAGCGTCTTGGAGATCTTTGCTAGTTAAGTGTACCTTGCAAAAGTCTTCAAAATATGATAAGATAATGATTTATTTATTTCTTTAATGCACAATGTACAGTCGCCAGCAGGTCAAGCTATCCTAATCTGTCAAATTTTCCCAATTGAACATAAACCTTATTCCTTTGCAATAAAATTGAAAAACGATCAAAGATATTTGACAGATTGGGGTAGCTCTGTATACAACTATATTCATAAGCTAGGATTAAAATTAGTGAGTACATGACCCTGTTAGGGCGCAGCAAGATAACTTAAAATATTACTGTGAGATCTTCTAAGACGCAGATTAGGGATTTCCACGCTTAAAATATTATATTTATTAAACTTATATCTTATAATAAGCTTTGTACATAAAATTCGTTTAAGGAACTTAAATGTCATAAAAACAATTATCCAAAAGCCAATTTGTCAGCTTTTTCTTGAACATGGGCTATCCCCATGTTCAAGAAAAAGCTGACAAATTGGCTTTTGGATAATTGTTTTTATGACATTGACGAATTATAAACATCAGAGATGACAGGTAGTAAATTTTCACATTGATTTTAAAGTAACAATTACCTAATGATAATAATATGAATTCATATCGGATGAATGTTAATCACCAACCTTGAAATTAATGGTACTTAACTATGTAATAATGACATTTGTACACCACATCTTGTGGTAGAATGTACAGAACTTATAAAAATATTAACACCGTACTATGTAAAACTACATTCTTAAAAATAAATAAAGGAATATAAAATGTTATAAGTAACAGACAGATATAATATTTAATATGTATTATATCTTCCATAAATTCTAGGATACTATAATAAATGATTTCTAAGAGCAATGCCTTTAAACTCGGTTTTTTTTCTCACCTTATTATTTAAGTAAAGATACATAATCAAGTATAATATATCCTCATCAACATCTGCCTAGCCTTTTCCCAACTACGTTGGGGTCGGCTTCCAGTCTAACCGGATGCAGCTGAATACCAGTATTTGACATGGAGCAACTGCCTATCTGACCTCCACAATCCAGTAACTGGGTAATACGGTACCTAATCTACTTACCTTGGTAAGAATGGTTGTCTGACTTTCAAACTTCTGAGGTCGTATTTTAGATGAACGTTCACATAGTCTGATCTCAGTCTCAATCTGTCAAAAATGCCTCATGTTTCCATACATTTTTGACAAGGTTTGACATTTTATTGTCGCCGCGATGACACTGCGACTAGATTTTGAATGTTTTAAATTACGAGAATTGGCCTTCAGCACCCTAATTGCGTAACTCAGGATTAACCTTAATCGGTTTCAATTTGACAGTTCAACAATATTCATTGCGTTATTATGTTGTTGAGCAGACACATTTTTCGATCATATGAAGCAATGGTTTAACAATCTGTTTCAAAACTAAACAGATTATGATGAATCGTAAGTTACGCAATTAGTGTGCTGGTCTTCACCTGTGCAGTAATATGCACAGATTACGCTATTGGTTATTACATTCTAGAATTAGTATGTTTGTATGTGTGCGTGGGTTTGTGCGTGTTTGTGTATGTGTGTGTGCATGTGTGTGTGTCAGTGTGTGGGGGTGTTTGTGTCGGTGTGTGTAAGGTAATGTGCAGAGTACAGAGAATGGTGATGTATGTTGTAACAAACCGAATTGCTTTATCAAACATGTTTTGGATTCTAATTTAAATTGCAAAACTGTTTGTCTGTAAAATTTGAAAATGATAAATATCCAATATTCGTCATGATACGATTTCTTTTTTGTGACATTTAATCTAATCGTATCTTCGCGAGCTCAAGATTTAGGAACTGTTTTGTTGTAAGGGACATAATTTTAAACAAATTGACAGAATATGTCATTATATTTGTCATGTTATAGTCATACAATTCTGTCAAAAAATGGCACCTGTAATAAGAATCTATTAACAATTTAAATTGGTAGCCAATTTCTTAAACTATTAGAAATAATAAAAGGAGAGAAAAGGAGTAGGTTCATGGTCACAAAGGTTCCTTTAATTTACCTTGGGAGCGTCACAGTACTCTGCAGTCTCAGCATGGTGTGACAATGAGCCGGTGTGCACGTTGCTGACGCCAGGGATGGTAACGGTCACCTGATGGATTCGCCAGGCCCCTTGCGAGCTCAACACAGCCACGCGGTTAAAATATGAACACGGCGTGGAGCTCGTTGCCAACCGGATTTATCGCAAGGTGGTGGCCCGGAACTCGGTGTACGGATGTCTCTGATAAATCCGGATTGAGTTCGGTGATGAAAGGCCGGAACTCGAAGGTGGTTAAGCCGGAACTTTGGACGTGTCAAACCGGTACTAGAACTGTACCCTGAAAATAATGTCCAGTGTCACTAAATGGTATGTAGACATGTCAGCTGATTGTGATACCAAAGCAAGCGAAGCGAGGTGTACAAATGCGGAAAATAGCGATGGATCAGTTTTGACCCTTATACGTTAAGCAATAAGGTTGAAAATAAAATAAAAAAACAGTAAAAATTACCAGTGCTCTAATGAAGGTGGTGTGTGGTCGTCGCATTTAAAAAATGGAAGTAAAAAGCACGACATGACTTGCACATTCTGAAAGTATAGAAATACATATAAGTACATAATGCAATGCATAAAGCTAAAGGCAAATGGTTGCATGGGACATAATTACACGTAAGGCATAATCAGCTTTAAAACAAAAAACAAAGAATATGAAATTAGCACGCCAAAAACCTAGTCCTTAAAACCTTAAAGCCTTGACAGTCACTTCCCGCTTTTAAAGCAACCATCCCATAAGTACCGTCATGACGAGCCATCAACCCCGAGATGTCTTAATAAATTAACATTCAAAGCGTTGTTTGCTAAATGACGCGCTCGACCTTCGCTTAAATTATTAACAGTATTGCAGGGTTAACGTGACTTCTGAAAACTTGGACCGACCATAGAGAATTATAATGAGGAGCGGTTTTGGGTTAGGTCCGTATTAATGTAATGGTATCATTTGAGAGTGCTAGAACCTTTTTGGTGTCAACTGAAAATGTGGATTTAAAAATGGAACTTATTATACAGCTGCGCGTGATTAATATCGGAACTAAAACCGCCATTTTGTTTTTTTTTTCAAATGTCTTTCAGATACCAAAAGGTCCTTGAATGATTCTAGTCATATTTTGTCAAATTTATGAATCTTGTTGTTACCCTTAAGGCTAACCAATTGGCTTTTGTCACATATGAAAAGTTACAATGAAAATTTTGCTGATATTGACATATTTGCGTTGTCACTCACTCAAACAGGCACGACACTTGTAGAACAATTTCAATGAAATTTTCGTAGAAATTGTTATACGAATGTCGCGTCGCGCCTGTTTGAAGAAGCCTTTACTGTTTTTATTTCAAAATGTTTTTTTTAAATACCACATAGCTAAAGTTGTTATATTCTCCCATTTAGTTTGTCACACATTATGTCACAAGATACATGGTTAGTCTGTGGCAGACAGTTAACATAATATCATGCCTAGTTTCCCGCAAAAATTGGGCAGAGGTGTACCTGTGCATGCTGTGCACCCACATTTTGCCAGTTACGTTTAAGTTCCATGTAATAGGAAGCAATCCTATTGCCAGACAGTCTATTATTTGCTAACTTGGAGCTTGCTTTTTTTTTTTTTTTGGGTGGGAAATCATCAAATAACTTCTCCCGCTCTGGGTGGAGCAGGAGGGCGTGTCAGACTTTTACTGACTAAAACCCACCCGTGTTCCTTCAGTAGCCCTTAAGCCTGGGGCTGTGGTGTCTCTTTCGAACAAACCCGCACCCCTGGCAGGCATCGACCCTTGCGGGTCCCATCACTTTTTGTACTGACATCTCTTTGAGGCGCGCGTGGAACACAACGCGCCGTCGACTTGCGGGCTTGGTCCTTACCGGACAGCGAGCTACCCATTACTCGCCGTCCGCAAGCCCATGCCTACGGTGGCCGGAAATCGGCCTGGGATTCCCGACGCCCAGGGCGTCTCCGTATCCTGCGGCGGCTGGGGTCGCGAGGGCGCATATGCTGCCTCTCCCTCACGTGAGCCGCCTCCCTCTTCGCAAGCATCACTGCTTCGCTGAAGGAGGTGACGGCTCCCCATGCCCTCTCGCTCCGTACCATGGCCTGGACCAGGGCCGGACGCGAGAGATCGCCGCCGCCGATCGCCTCCACGAGGACACGGCGGTGCTCCGCCCAAGCAGGGCAGACCGCCACCGTGTGCTCCACCGTGTCCTCAGGGCGATCTTCGCAGTGGAAACACCCGGGCGTTTCCTCCCGCCCTATCCGAAACAGGAACCTCCCGAAACAACCGTGTCCGGTGAGGACCTGCGTCAGGCGGAAGGTGAGGACGCCATGCCGCCTCTCAAACCACTCCTCAAAGAGGGGACTTACCGCCGCAATCGTGGCGTGCCCAGCACTGGGTTGCAACAGTCGCTCTCTCCATGTCACCATGAGATCCCGCCGGAGCTCTGTCCGCTGTGCCGCGATTTCCTGCGGCAGCGGAAACTTGGAGCTTGCTCAAACTATTTTGACTAGTGGATTAATTTCTGGGTAACGATGCTGTGATGACCTTGTGAAGGCCGCGGGTATCCGCTGGATGTGGGAAGCGCAAGACCGGTCGAGCCTGGGGGAGGCCTATATCCAGCAGTGGGCGTCTTTCGGCTGAAATGATGATGATGCTGTGATAATAATGCTTAATATCTGTACATAACTATCAAGGATATTTGTACAATTGTTTATTATCCTGGAGAAGTAAAAATACCTACGTGCCCTGGGTTTTATTTCCGCAATTATCAAATACTAGCTGCTACCCGCGGCTTCGCCCACATCAATGTTGAAAATTCTCTGGAACAGGCTTCTCTGGCCTAAGGAATAGAAATGTTCATACAAATTTTCACACTCCTTATTTCATCCTTATAGGGCCGGAGTTCCCTAAAATCTTTTCTTAGCTAACGTCTCCTACTCATAATCTACCTCTGTTCCAAATTTCATCTTCGTAGGTCCAGCAGTTTTCGACATTTTGCAATGAATGACTGACCTTTCGCTTTTATATCGATAGATATATTTGTATCGTAAATAATTTTAAGAGTTTGTAGAGCATTTGTGCACGTCACAAATTCTTAAAAATATTGTTTATAGAAACCAAACAAATCAAATCTAACCCTGAAAGGTACTTTAAATACAACTGTTACAAAGAGTTCCGCGTACCGGATGACGTGAAGGCCGCGGGAATTCGCTGGATGTGTGAAGCACAAGACCGGTCGAAGTGGAGGCGCCTGGGGGAGGTCTTTGTCGTCTTTCGGATGAAATGATGATAATGTTACATAGAAACGTCACATTACATAATTATTTTTAATAGGATTTGTAACTTTAAATTATCGTGATTATCATTAATGTTTCACAGAGACATCACTTTAGCAATTTATCCCAAAGCTTATAGATAAAACTAAAGAAAATCCAGATAGACGATAATAGGTCTTTATCAGAATTATGTTACGACCTAAAATCTTTTGGTTATAAAAGAATCAGACTAATGGAGTGCGCAAAAGAGTTTGCTATGAAAATTTGTAGGGACGGAGTGCCCACTAAAGGCACTTTAGCGTTATTTTGATAGATTCAGAAGTCTCGCTTCGTTTTCATACTTAATGTTCGATACAATCATTGCAATCGACCACATTTGCTGACGTAGCGATACAATGCGGTTGCACTAAATCCGCCGCGAGCTCAGTACATTACAGCAACCGGGTTTTTTTTTTTTTTTTCACAACCGTGTCCGGTGAGGACCTGCATCAGGCGGAAGGTGAGGACGCCATGCCGCCTCTCGAACCACTCCTCAAAGAGGGGACTTACCGCTGCAATCGTGGCGTGCCCAACAGCAACCGGGTACATTCATTTCCATAATTTTGTTCATTTTAGGGATATCTTAGTATCTTGGGGACTACCGTCTAAGTGTCGCTACGATCATAACATCTTTTTTGCTTCATTTACTTTCTTATGGGTATTGAAAATGTATTAAAACATACCAGGTTCACAAAAATGACCCTTAAAGCTCCTAATAATACGGCCTATTTACCTGTGAAACTTCGTCTATCCTAAAATTAGTTAACAACGAAACTTTTTCGTTTCGTGTTGTGATTTATTCTTTCAACTCGCAATGAATCTGAGATTTTTGTGTTTCGTAACCCAGTTTTGTAATAAAAGCTGACATTAAATACTTGATTAGCCTGTAGAGAATCCTTCCCAATCCTACTAATATTATAAATGTGAAAGTTTGTATGTTTGTTGCTTAATCACGCAACAACGGCTGAACGGATTTGGATGATATTTGGCACACATATAGAATACGATCACTCACCTTCGGTTTGCCGATGATATAGTTGTCATGGCTAAGACCATGGAGGACCTTAGTACAAAGCTCGATGACCTCAGTCGAGCTTCCGAAAGAGTGGGTCTTAAAATGAACATGGACAGGACAAAGGTCATGTCCAATGCCCGTGTAACACCCACTCTCGTAACGGTCGGAGGCGCTGCACTCGAAGTTGTGGAACCTAACTGGACAGTTTGTCCTAGGTAAACGTACTCGACGTTTACCTAGGACAAACTGTCCAGTTAGGTAGGTCCAACTTCGAGAAAGAGGTCAACCGTCGAATCCGACTCGGCTGGGCAGCGTTCGGGAAGCTTCGCAATGTCTTCACGTCCCACATACCGCAGTGTCTCAAGACAAAAGTCTTTGACCAGTGCGTGTTGCCAGTGATGACATATGGAACCGAAACATGGTCGCTCACAATGGGGCCCATAAAAAGGCTTAAAGTCACCCAAAGGGCGATGGAGAGGGCTATGTTTGGAGTTTCCCTGCGTGATTGAATCAGGAATGAAGAGATCCGCAGGAGTACCAAGGTAGCCGACATAGCCCGAAGAATTGCCAAACTTAAGTGGCAGTGGGTAGGGCACATTGCTCGCAGAACAGATGGCCGATGGGGCCGAAAAGTTCTGGAGTGCCGACCGCGTACCGGAAGACGTAAAGTTGGAAGGCCTCCCACAAGGTGGACCGATGACCTTGTGAGGGCCGCAAGAGTCCGCTGGATGCGGGAAGCACATAACCGGTCGAAGTGGCGGAGCTTGGGGGAGGCCTATGTCCAGCAGTGGACGTCTTTCGGCTAAATGATGATGATGATGAAGAATATAACCTGGATTAACACATAGGATACCTTTTATCCCGGTAATACGTTCCCGTGTGAACGTCATGCGGGCGAAGCCGCTGACAAAAGCAAGTCCTATTAATTTTATAAATGTGAAAGTTTGGATGTTTGTTACACAATCATGGAAAAACGGCTGAACTGATTTGGATGATATTTGGCACACGTATAGATTATAACCTGGATTAACACATAGAACCACACACAACACCCATACACACAGTACCCATAGTAGATAAACCAAGCTCAGCAGTTGTAATTATTGTCTCACTTCATTATCATCACCTGCCTAGCATCTTTGTTCCGTGTAGTGACTTAAAGAATAGCACCATCCCATCTCTACCCGTAAGTGTCGTAGGTGACTTACTAGAGAATGGGCAGCAGCGTTCTCTATGAATTTTACCACCATACTGCGATCGCCAACCCGCCTGCCAAGCGTGGCGATTATGACAAGCCCCCCAAATTGGGGGAGGCCTATGTCCAGCAGTGGACGTCTTTTGGCTGAAATGATGATGATGATGATGATCTGCCTATAGCTTTTTCCCAACTATGTTGGGGTTGGTTTCCAGTCTAACCGGATGCAGCTGAATACGAGTATTTTACATAGAGCGACTATCTGACCTCCACAACCCAGTAATTGGGTTGTGGAGGTTACACGATACCCCTTGGTAAGACTGGTTGTCAGACTTTCGGACTTTTGACGACCCGTAACGGTTGTCAAAGATCTAATAATTGTGTCACTTATCAGCTCTGGTGCGTGAAGCCCTCCGTTCAATTTATCAACTCAACAACAATACATTGTCTATGTCATGACACTGTTTCGACTCCAGAAGGCCAATTCTTGTTATCAAAATGTTCAAAATCTAGTATCAGTCTCATCTCAGCGACAATCAAATGTCTATAATATCCCTACATTTTTGGCGTGTCGGTTTTGTGAGATTGCAACCAGATTTTGAACGATTTTAATTACGAGAAGGCCGATTCTCGTATTAAAAAAGACACTATGCAGCCGCAACCTCATCTTGGCGACAATCAATTTCAAAAACTTGTCAAAAATGTAGGGAAACTCGAAGTATTTTTGACGGCTTGAGCTTGGAATGTGAACGTTCTTAAAAATCCGGGAATTGCTCTGACCTCCACAACCTAGTCTCTTGGCTAGACAGCTGTCAGATTTTCGGGCGTCTGAATACCCGTAACGTTTTTACTGTACGTTTTAATCATATTTCAATGTTTCAAGTACTTTGAGTCGAGTAAATGAGTCGTTAAGGTAAGTGACGGCCCGAACTTACATTAAAAAATCATAGCTTCACAGAGTGCCCTTGACAACAGCCATTCCAGCAAGAAAAGCAATCGCGAAAGTCATCAAGTAATCCATGAAAAGTTAACTTTGTCCAAGAAAATTACTTGGAAGGTGAGACGATGTAACTTTTAATTTATTCACATACCAATTTGACTAGTAAAGTGGGACGCTGCAGGTTTAAAGGTGATGTCTTTGAATGCAGTAAATACAACGTAAAGTTGAGTACTCTCCTGTGGTGTGTAGGTTAAGGGATAGTTTTAATTCATTTTGAGCTGTATTTGAGTTGGTAGGTACTTGTGTTCTTGTACTTGTTGTGTAGTCGTTTTAGTAAGTAGTACGAAAGTACTACAAATATGCATCTACAGGTAGGTTTTGTAATTTTTGTTTTTCACATTTTCATTATAAACTTTCGGAATAAACCTTAATGAAAATGTTTACCAGTTGGTAATAGGTATTGGTAGGACTGACTTATATACAAATAATGAAGTAGAAAGTTGCGCAAAAACTGAAGTGAAACAAAAGTTTCACTGCGAAAAGGGGCTGTCTAACTAGTTCACTATGTGTTTTTAGACGGCATAATATTTTGAGATGTTGTATAGACAAGATTTATTTGCACAAACACACACAAAAATAAAAACGTGCATGTAAGATCATCATCATCAACATCTGAATAGCCTTTTCCCAACTATGTTGGGGTCGGCTTCCAGTCTAACCGGATGCAGCTGAATACCTGTATTTTACATGGAGCGACTGCCTACTTATATGACCTCCACAACCCGTAACTGAAGACTGATTGTTCGATTGCCGGGCTTCTGACAATCCGTATCGACTCTGAAATATCCAGGAATGACGGGAAAAATCTACAGATTCACACATGCTTGCCACGCAAACTGTCAAATTTTGCCAATTGAAAATGAACCTTATGGTTAAGTTATAAAGTTGAAGCTCTATCAAATAAATTTGACAGATTGGGGTAACTTGATGTGCTGGCGTCTGTACTATGGCGCGCAAATATGAATAGTTGTGATTTTTAAGAATTAATTTCAAGTAAATATCTTTAGCTCAAAATGTATTCAGCGTCTTTAATTTAAAATGAATTCAGCGTTTTATTTTAAAATGAATTGAGCAAAGAATAAATTAAAAATGTTAAAAGTAAATAAAATGCATTCTTAAAAAATCTATTTCAAAATAAATGCTTCTATTCTCGCTTAAACTTGTAGTTTTCTTTTAATGGAGCAGTTCTTCATTAATTTCCATTTCAAGATTGTTCAAGTTTACTTCGGTTGGTAAACGGAGTAGGTACCTACAGGCTAATTTGTTATTCTCAGAACTAATTAACAGACACCTCGTCAGCGTCGTAGCTAAGGGCTTCCCAGGCGGGCCGCTGTCAGGGGCACAAACTTTAGGGGGCGCATTTTTCAGACCCACCGTCTGTCCCTATTTCTGTATGAATGGCCGAAAGAAAACCGAACCTGTGACCTTACTGCGATGGTGTAATAATATAATTTTCGAAAACACTTCCCGCACTCTTGCATTATTTGATCTCACAATTCTTAGGTTTTTCTGCATAACTCGACAAATTATTTGCAACCATTGGAGATTTCTGCCGAGGGTGCGGGTTGTTCGAAAGAGATACCGTGGCCTCTGGACACAGAAGACTGAGGAAACATGGTGGGTTTTAGTCAGTAAAAGTCTGACACGCTCTCCTGCTCCACCCAGAGCTGGAAGTGATTTGATGATTACCCACCCTCAAAAAAAGCCATTGGAGATGTACTTATATTAATAACAAAGGTACAATCACGAGAGTAAATACGTAACACACACGCATGATTCAAAAGCGATTTTCTCCTAAGGTATTGATTGACAGCGACTGACTCGTTGGTTTAGTGGTTGCGAGCGCTACTGATGAGGTCCATGGTTCGATACCCGGATTGGACAGTGTTATTGGGTTTTTCCATCTAGAATGTCCTAGTAGCAGCACATAGTCCAAATTTCGTGCCTGATCGATGATAATAGGCTCGCCCTCTATTACATGGGATTAAAAATAACTGGCGTAATATGGTTCTACTATAGGTACAGACGCCAGCACATCAAGCTACCCGAAACTGTCAAATTTTCCCAATTGAAAATGAACCTTAAACTTTTGTTATAAAGTTGAAAAACTATCAAAGAAATTTGACAGATTGGGGTGGGTAGCTTGATGTGCTGGCGTCTGTACACCGCTGTCGAACCCTTTGAAGAACACAGGCGTTGTGATATTTATGTTGTTGTACAAAATTATGAAATCTCAACAACACAATCGTTTTTTCGCAAGAAAATAACTCTTGTCTGCACTTAATTAGATAGAAAATAAGAAATAGGTAGTTAAATCTTAAAACATTAAGTTTTCAGTATCAATACTGTGATAATAACAACATATTATTCATCCATTTTCCACCCACACATTATGTACGTACTTTAAACAATAGCCAACAGAATTACCTAGTAAAATAACCTTCCTAAGTGCTCTTCGGAAATATGATCCGAGTCCATTGTAGCGTTAGTCTAGACAAGTTTCATGACAGCAAGAAAACAAAGTCATAAAAATAAAAAGTGAAGATCGTAAAACACATTTGTGAGGCGGTAGTATAAGATTACAAGTTCCGTAGTTATTATTTTAAGTCATTCACCGAGAACATTCGCTTTACGAATTTGATTGGCGAACCTTCGTTCGCGAACGTTCATTCGCAAAACGAGCACTCGTTGGCAAGAACAGTGATTAGTAGTAATATAAAAAACATATATTCTACAGTTTTCATTAATTTTTTACAAATAAAAGAAGTTGTAAAGACAAGTTGTGTACAAAACTTGTAGAAAAATTAACAAAAATGTGACAAAGGTGAACAAAATATCTAACAATACAAGTTTGAAACAACGTCAATACATATGTACACGCCGCGAATGGCGAATGTAATGAACTGTTGATGCATGGTTTTTACACGACATGCTGTGTGGACCTAGACAAGTCTTGTATAAGACTTGTAGAAAACAAGTATCACAACTTGCACATAGGCATGGGTACCGGGAACAAGGTGCAAGAGGGTGCACTTGCACCTCCTTGGCTTCAAAATAAAGTAGATGTAGTTCAAAACATTAACATACAAAAAAATAATATCCGAAAACGAAACGCCTAATACAATAATAGAGAACTCAACACATTCGAGGCGATATCCAAATATTTCTTCCAACACCTTCAATCTGCTTAGCCTTTTCCCAACGTTCGGGTCGGCCTCCAGTCTTATCGGATACAGCTCAATACCGAATTTTAAACATGGAGCGTCTGCCTGTCTGACCTCCAAACCCAGTTAGTAGGTAATACGATACCCGTTGGTAAGACTGGTTGTCAAACTTTCGGGCTTCTGACGACCTGTACCGACTATCAAAGATCCACAAATGACAGTCGTGCGTAACGTGCTTTCCGAGGCACGGAAGGGTTATGGTATGGAAAAATGGTCACCCATCCACGGACCAACCGCAACAAGGGTAGCTTAACCTGATCGATTGACCCGAATTCGGCTGAATACCAATATTTTACATAGAGCGACTGCCTATCTGACCTCCACAACCCAATTACGATACCGGTTGTTAAGACTGATAGTCCGACTTTCAGACTTCCGAGGACCCGACTACTTACGTAAATCGTTCTCTAGAACAATCCATTCAAAACCTACCTCGCATAAAGAATCTGAAACCAGTATCTAATATGACGTCAACCTGCAACGACTAACAAAGATCTACGAAGGACCAACGATTTACTTGCTTTCTGAGGCAATGAGAAGTCTCATTCAGGAACCTTCGATTGACTATTATTCGGCTATTATCACTTAGCCACGAGCCCCACTTTACTTATCGCCAGAATAATAACCCAATACCATCTTGTCACCCTCTACAAGTTTCAAGTACCCTCAAATGGAATGTAATTGTGGTTGTGGGTAGATATAGGTACCATT
The DNA here is from genome assembly GCA_949987655.1 of Polymixis flavicincta. NCBI lineage: Eukaryota > Metazoa > Arthropoda > Insecta > Lepidoptera > Noctuidae > Polymixis > Polymixis flavicincta. The sequence continues at coordinate 9,435,597 of OX465195.1, read as the reverse complement.
ACTACCCACTTGTTAGCTGCAAACGATGATTAGATTTTATGTTTTACTCAAAACATCGATTATGGTTTTCGGTGGGCTCTAATGGCTATTGTTTTGGCTATAAATAGACCATCCTGATACCCATGGGTGTCGTTAGGGTAGTGGGACAATTTATTAAGTGGTTATTGAGAACTGGTAAGAGAACAGACGGGTATACGTAACTTAGTAGCAATTGCAATGCCTTATTTTTTTACAATTCAACAACATTCATTCCGTTATTAACGTGTCGAGCAGACGAATTTTTCATCCTTATTGTTAGGTTCGTATTTTGAACAATTTATTTATGTGGCAACACCAAGGAGGAATGGTTGACAGGTGGGGATGGGAGGCGCGATCTGGCAATCGATTCGTTCACTTGGTCTTGGGGCGAGCCACAGGTCGGATAAGATATAGTAACTGTGTCAACAATTCTAAAATAATTATTGTTACTGGTTATTGTAGTTATTTAATACAAGTATATCGTTAAATTAGAGTGATTAAACATTATTATTATCTACAGGAGGAGTTTTATTACATTACTAGCATTTGCCAGCGGCTTCGCCCGCGCGGAACTTTCATCCCGTATTTAACTCCCTTAGGGGTTGAATTTCAAAAAATCCTTCCTCATTCCTTGTCTATATTACAAAGGGAACCTCTGTGCAAAATTTCAGCTTTCTAGGTCCAAGGGTTTGGGGTGAGCGTTGATGAGTCAGTCACGACTCACGACAGGGAATTACGATTTTCCTTCAAGATCCTTTGGATTGTTAAAAAAGTTAGTCATGCAATATTGGGGTGCAGCGGTGTGATTGCGTAACACATTACCAGTAGGATAGCTTTCGTTTTGACAGTTCAACAATATTCATTGCGTTATTCACGTTGCTCACCAGACGAATATTAAGCAATGGATTATTCCAAAATCGTTCAAAAATATTTTGTTTGTAATAAGTAGTATGTTGCTAAATAGGATGCACGTTGCTTGATACTGTGTGTTCCTGGTAGGTTTCATGGAAGCACGTCTGGATATATTTATTTTCATTGAATGATTTTTTTACATAGTGTAGCGTAAAACCGCTACGGTTAAAACCTCTTCCATTTCTATTCCAAACTTTTCAATAAAAAATTTTCTTCATCGAGGTTAATCACATTTAAACTTCGAAATGGTGAAAAAATCGTCGGTTGTTTGCTTTCGGACGGCGGCACTACGTTTTTGGGACCCGATGCGTGATGGTCTTCTTTCATTTTCGTAAATAATATTGAAATTTTGAATTAAGTTAAGTGATGAATATAGAGACATCAAGTTTGTGAAAACTATAAAATACCGGTGCACGTGTGTACCGGTGTTCGTGTTGTAATTTGCCGTATTAATTTGGTATGTATTGTCGCCTATTTTTTCTCTTTTCGATCTAATTCTCTCTAGATTCATAATTAATCAAAGATTCAGCTTGTACCGGTGGTCTGAAGTTTCCTTTTTGTCTAGATCCCGATATAGGCCAATTTTTGGCTTCACCCTACGGGTATAACGACGTTACTTACCCACGGCGGAGGTTGAGGCGCTCTCGCCCAAAATCCAGGCGCGTCACGTGCCGTGACGTCCATCTCCAAGGATTGAGACGAGTACGAGGTAGACGCGGGCTCTGCAGCTCTGTGACTCCGTGTTTTCTACGATTCTCCCGACAGACGTGTTCTGCCATCCTGGATTTATCCGTGATTACATAGCAAGAGTTTTATTTTAAAAAGTGCACCTGATTAAAATATTTCTTTTCTAAAATTTTCATGTCTAAAACTCTATATTTCTTTTCAAAAATTTTCATGTCTAAAACTCTATATTTCTTTTCAAAAATTTTCATGTCTAAAATTCTAATAACTCTAACCTGAAGCCTATCAAGACGCGTTGGATTCGCTTAGTGTTTTGTGCTTAAAATTACCTTTTTTTGCTTATTCGCCTAGTCGTTAAGGCCAGGTTGCAGTAATTTGTAACTTTTTTAAACCTGTGTAAATCAATGAAATAGTTAATTTTGGAAAAAAGAAAAATATTTTAGAAAAATTGAACATATTGTCAAGCACTTCGTAAAGATAGAAACGTGAATAAAACAATTTGGCTCGATAAAAAAAAATCATAAAGATGACACTAAAACGCCATTTTAAACGTGTTTCTTGACGAGATTACATCATTAAACAATGTAAAATTTGTACCAAAAGATAGGGCTTTTTATTTTTTAGAAAATGGTAAAAGCACATTTTATAATTTCTTTATATATTTTTTCTACGGATTAAAAAACACGAAATTTGGCCGTTCAAGCGCTCGCAACGGCCGGCCAGTGCCCGCCGAGGCGTCTTCGAGGTTGGACGCACGCCGTTTGTTTCGCGAAAATTCCCCCGCGTTTGCGATTTCTAAATAGGTAAAGATATTCATAAAAAATTGTTTAGATTTTTAGTACCAATAATGGGTAGTAAAAAGAATAAAAGAACATACAGATAATTTATACATAAGGCAAAACAAAAATTGGTACTCGAAAAATGGTTAGTACCTACATAATATCTAATAATTTACCGTAAAATAAATAAGTATGTAGATAATCTACTCATTTACGGTAAATGATTTCGTTTGATGACATAAAGTTCCAAACATTATTTACCTACAATAATTCTTAGACGTGCCACAACGTAAAAAAGTACAGTAGGTAAGATTTACTGAACAGATTGAATTTTTTCAAACGATTATTATCTTTGCTCAATAACTTTGAAATATCGGTTAGCATTGTAAAAGATCTTGTAAATTCTAGGTATAATTATTTTAACAACGTGACGTGTAACAGACTACATAATGTTTATTTTGCAACGCATCAATGAGAACATAAAAACCATGGGTAGTTTGTATTACATATTGTTGTTTGATCTCTCCAAATTAAACATGCCATTCTTATTAAAATGTTCCACATTTATACATTTATATTTGAATGAATATATGTGTAAAAAAAACTTGAAAGCCCTTTATTGGCCTCTACCTACTCATCAAGGGCGAGCAATTTCGAGGTTTACTGTTTTATTGACTAGAAGTATAGTGATTTTTTTCTTTTAGTATGAATTGTTGACATATATCATCATCTGCCTAGCCTTTTCCCAACTATGTTGGGGTCAGCTTCCAGTCAAACTAGATACAGCTGAATACCAGTATTTTACATGGAGCAACTGCCTATCTGACCCCCACAACCCAGTAACTGGGTAATACGATACCCCTTGGTAAGACTGGTTATTACACTTTCGGGCTTCTGACGACCCGTAACGGCTGTCAAAGATCCACGAATGACAGCCGAGACCATCGGCTTAACGTGTTTTCCGAAGCACGGAGGGGTCTTGATATGTAAAGATGGTCATCCATCCACGAACCAACCGTGGCAAGCGTAGCTTAACCTGATCTATCGACTCGAGTAGCTGTTATGACAGCCACAAGCCCCTCCCTCTTCTGATAATATAATATATATTTTGTATATTTATTTGGGATCTCCAACAAAGGTTACACATGTCTATACTAATATTATAAAGAGGAAAGATTTGATTGTTTACATTAAATAGGCTCCGAAACTACTGCACCTATTTGAAAAATTATTTCACTATTGGGAAGCTACACTATTCCCAGGTGACATAGGCTATATTTTATTCCCGTATTCCCACGGGAACGGGAACTACGCGAGTGAAACCGCGGAGCGCTGCTAGTTCAGTAAAATGTTAACAGCTTATTAGCTAGTAAATTTTACGTGTGCTGTTTTACGTGTGTGTGTATGTAATAGAAGGTCACATGAGATCACAGCATGGGCATATAACTAAGTGTAAACACGATAAAAATTTAAATAGAGAAAACATAAATTAAGAACGATGAAAACAAACATTTGGGAAAAAGAAAAAAACGTCTCAAGAATGAGCATTCATATTACAATCTACAAATTAAACTATCAGTGGAACATAGCATTGAACTGTCGTGTGTTGAGCTAGATAAGCTTTGTATAGTGTGCGTTTACAGGCCTCCTAATTACCAAAACTACTCTATATTTGAGTCAGTAATGGAAGATGTTTTGGCAAAACTTGCAACTGGTAACAAGTCAGTAATTATTTGTGGGGACTTTAATATTAATATTTTGGAAAATAATTCAAATAGTAGCAGATTGTTAAGCCTCTTTAAATCATTCAATCTTTCAAATGTGTTTTTGGAACCAACGCGAATAACTACGGCTACTGCTACATGTATTGATAATGTTTTTTGTGACTGCGACTATTTAGATAAAGCCATTGTAAATTATCTCCCTTCTGATCACAGCGGTCAAACCGTTACTTTTGAGTCCAACACACCAATTCAAAAAGTACAGAGACAAACTAGACCAATAACATCGGGTAATTTAAATAAGTTTAATAGCGCTTTAATTAGCAAATTAAGTGTTCAGGGACTAAATGTGAATAATGGTAATATTTTGTACAAAGAATTATTTTCATCAGTACAAACAGAGTTCAATAATTATTTTAGGCAAAAATCTAAAACTTTTTGCCCTAAATTTTTATTTAGTGACTGGGCAACTAAAGGCATCAGGAAAAGTAGAGAAAGATTATTTGAACTGTATGGCCTTAAGCCGTATATTAACACAGAATCTTTTACTAAGTATGTTGCCACTTACTCTAAAACTTTTAAAAATATCTGCAAAGTAGCTAAAGCTTCATTCATTAGCCACAAGGTCAAATCAGCAGATAATAAAATTAAGGCAGTTTGGAAAATTATAAACAATGAAACGAACAGAAGCAAAAGACTTAATACCGATTACACACTGGACACTTCCCGCGGTCTCATTAGCGGTAACATCGATGTTGCTCAGGAATTTGCAACTTTCTTTACCAATATTCCTATTAAAACTACAGAAACTTTAAATTCTTCGCCCGCACTTGCTATTGATTTATTAAGAGCGAATGTTTCAACCTGTCCTGTGGAATTTAAATTTAAACATATAAACCCTGTGGTCGTTGTAAAGACATATAAGCAACTTAAGATCAAAATTACGGAAGATCTGTGGGGCATGTCTACTAAAGTATGTCAATCCATTATTGAGACAGTTGCACCCTATTTGGCGTTAATATTTAATTTGTGTGTAGATCAAGGGGTGTTCCCAGATTTAATGAAGTACAGTAAAGTTATTCCACTCTTCAAATCTGGCGACAGCAAAGATATGAATAATTATAGACCCGTATCGGTTTTGCCAGTTTTCAGCAAGGTGTTTGAAAAAGTTATGTTAAATCAAATGCTCAATCATTTTAATCGTAATAACATCCTACACGATCAACAGTACGGTTTCACAAGAGGACGTTGCACAACTGACGCCGGTGTCACCTTATTAAAACACATCTTTACAGCATGGGAAGAGGCGCAAGATGCAATAGGTATCTTTTGCGACCTATCCAAGGCGTTTGATTGCGTGAATCACGAAACACTTCTCTTGAAACTTGAGCATTACGGACTGGGTGAACTTGCGCTTAGCTTGGTAAAATCGTACTTGAATGATAGACTGCAGCAAGTTCAAATAAACGGTGTGAATTCCTTGGGCTTAAAAGTCAAAATGGGAGTACCGCAAGGTTCAATATTGGGTCCGTTCCTCTTTTTAGTATATATAAATGATTTACCTCATTTACTAAAAAACCAACCACAAATGGTGTTATTTGCTGATGACACATCACTGATTTTTAAAGTTAAGAGACACGCACAGGAGCTTGACGAGGTAAATAGCGCTATAGTTAAGGTCCATAATTGGTTTACTGTAAATAATTTGGTATTAAATGGAAAGAAAACTAAATGCATAAGATTCACGTTGCCGAATGTCAGAAGTAGTGAATGTCACGTTGTATTGAATAAGGAGATAATAGAATTCGTCGAACAAATGGTTTTCCTGGGGATCACGCTTGACTCAAAGCTACAGTGGGGTCCTCACTTAACATCACTTGCAGGGCGGCTAAGTTCTGCCGCTTACGCTGTTTGGAAGATCCGCCAATTAACAGACGTGGATACCGCGCGACTTGTTTATTTTAGTTACTTTCATAGCATCATGTCTTACGGTATTTTGCTATGGGGACGGGCTGCGGATGTTGAGTCGATCTTTATTCTGCAAAAGAGGGCTGTCAGAGCCATTTACAACCTCCGCAGACGCGAATCTCTAAGGGAACTGTTCAAAACAATTAACATCATGACGGTACCTTCTCAATATATTTATGAGAACATTATGTATGTTCGGAAAAATCTACATCTTTTTAGTAAGATAAGTGACAGGCATAATTTTAACACTAGAAATAGGAACAAATTAGATCAACCACGTTTCAGATTGTCTAAAGTACATACTTCTTTTATGGGGTACTGTGTAAAATGTTATAATAAACTACCAGTCGATATTCTTGAACTAAGTGAAAATAAATTTAAGTCATGCATTAAACGCACACTATGTAGACAAGCATATTATAAGTTAGATGATTATATCTTAGATAAAAATGCCTGGCTTAATGCTGGTCCTGCTCCACAGCCACCTGGGCTTACTAATTAACATTTTAATATTTGGAAGAGATGCTTCCCCTTTTTTTATGTTTTCTGACATTACGAACACTTCTGTTCCTATTATTATTATTTTTCTGACATTGCGAACATTTCTGTTCCTATTTTTATTAATTTTGTGACATTACGATTTTTGTTTTTGATTTTACTGAACCAAGTATTATTTATTAAAATTTCAATAGATACTTATTATATATTTTTCTTTCTTTTTGGAAGTCAAATTTTATGAATTTCTCAAATAGGATTGAAACTATAGTTTTGTATAATTTAGAAGCATTTTGTCAAACTTTTGTAAATGTGAGTACCATGCATCCTTATAATATGTTGTTTTAATGTACGTCGACTTGAAAAAACGTGGTAGTTGAGAGTATGTCATGCTCACTTAAATGTCTCACTGATGGTGGCGTGTGTGTTGGATCATTCGGTTCCCTAGAAAATGGTTGAGCTGGATGGTGCTGATCCATGCGTCAAGTTCGTGAACGGGCGCCGTCGGTTGAGACTGGTCATCTCTTATCTGCCATGGCTTATTTTGAATCTTATTTTTTTTAATTTATTTTATTTCATTTTTTTACATTGTTCTCACATATAGAAGCACCAAGAATAATGTTCCCACACACACAAAAAAGAGTGTCCTTGGAGTTTCTTGCCCGTTCTTCTCCAGAGAGATCTACGTTTTTGGAATGGGCACCTAGCTTCAACTTCGATTTTTGTTTGACAATTCAAAAGTGCCTGTGAAAGGTCTAATTGAAATAAATGCTTTGAGTTTGAGTTTGAGTTTGAGTTTGAATAGTGTTAAAAATTTAAAAACAAAAAGTGAGAAAATAAATGATTCAAGAAGAACGCCCATTTTTCACCTGACTATGTGTAGAAATGAAATAAATCTTAAAATTCATCTAAATCTAGTTTCTAACTGAGCTCGCACGACTGAAACGGTTTTTTTTATTTTTGACAGTTTTGCTATTGGCAGTTTTAGTATCGGCGCACAGCTTCGTTGTTTTGTTTGCGTCTCGTTGTGTACTCTGCCATTTTATGTGTGTTACGGCACTATTTACCGCCCCTAGATCTCGAAACTAATTTTTGAGCGTTAATAATTAGTTCTAACACATTTATTTCTTTATATTTGGTACAGATGCCAGCACATCAAGCTACCCTTAAACTGTCAAATTTTCCCAATTGAACATGAACCTTCATCATCATCAGCCTAATAATGTTCCCACTGCTGGGACACAGGCCATTGGGCCGTAATCCACCACGCGGGCCCAGTGCTGGTTGGTAGATGTCACATGTCTTCGAATTTTTTGGTTCTAGGACATGCCGCTTTCCTCACGATGTTTTCCTTCACCGTGTTGAGAGCAGTGTAGATGAAATAATTTACACAAAGTAAAGCGCGTGTCTGGGTTCGAACTCACGACCTACAACTCGTAAGTCGCGGCCGTTACCACTGGGCCACCACTGCTCTCATGAACCTTATGCTTATGTTATAAAGTTGAAAATCTATCAAAGAAATTTGACATATTGGGGTAGCTTGATCTGCTGGCGTAATGGCAAATCCTAACCAAAAAGTAACATTAATATTTTTTGGACTTCGTAGCGTCGTATTATGTAATCGTAAAAATTACTATATGACTTTATTTTCTATACCTACAGGTAGTCTTGCTTCTATACCTTATAACTATACATACACTTTAGTTATCAGGTTTTTAAATGTATGGGAAGTGGGAATTGTTCTTTGAGGAAAAAAGGTACATGAATTTCAAGATTGAGTATTCATATTACAAATTAGTTAATAAAATACACAAATAATAATTTCACATTTGTTGACTATTGGAGAGAAGTGTATTTAGTTATTTTTGGGTTGTTTAATTCTTGATGTATTTTGATATGGGGAGGGTTATGTTCAGGTTACATAATTATGCATGTTTATTTGATATTTGATAACATAACAATAATACATACCAACCAGAAAAGCAATTTATTTTACTCTTCCATCAATGACCCGAACCCGAAATACCTTCCTTACCTACTGCATTTATGCTGCATTGTGGCATGTCTGAACGCTAGCATCGGCTAGCTGGGCGCCCGGCGCCCGGCGCGCGCTCGCCACGTCTTTACGCTCGATAATACCTATTACTGCGGGGAGTGAGGAAGCGTTTTCATACCTACACACCGCACTGCAAGAGCGCCTTAACCGATTGCAATCGATTTTTTGTTAGGTCAAATTAAAAAAAACTTTTACGTAAAATTTAAAAAATAAACACTTACCTCACTAAGTTGACCCACGCCAAACAGAAAGGTCCTAAAAAAATACGTATTTTTTTTTTAGGAAAAACCTAATTTAACCTTTTTTATATATTTTAATTTCTTGTGTTTTTCTACCTTTTTTTTTAAATCAAAATTAAACGTATTAAGTAGCGGTCTGGGTTTCACTTTCCACTCAAATTCCTTTTTTTACGCTACAATAGGTATTATGTACGTTTTTAAATATTTCACAAAAAAAAAATGTGACACATCGACATCAGGAGCAGGGTCCGAGTGCCGATGGTCAGGGGTCTAGAAAGGGGTACCTCCTTACTATTGAACTACTGGCCGTGTCCAGGCCCTTGAGCCAGCCGCGTAATGAGAACCTCCTGAGGCTCTTTGCTATTAGGCCATTAAATAAAAAAAAAGTAAAATAAAAGTATAGCACACGAAGTTGTCGACATGTCCCACATGTCGACAACCTCGTGTGCTAAGTCAAGATACTTTTATTTAAATATGTATTATAATAATAATAATACGTGCGGGTCGTGACATTAGCGTAAACTTGAGTTGCCACTTTATACCTAAGGGGAACGTGTGACATCAACGATTATATCATAGCTTCAAAACGGTCAGAGTGAAAATAACTATATTTTTTCTTATTTGGAGCATACGTAACTATCGTTATGCATCAGTTATTATTTCTAGAGTAGAAAAAAATCGTCGATTATCAAGAAAAAAAACAGCTATTCCATAGAAAAATCCAATACCTACGCGGTCAAATTGTATGTTTTTCTTTTTTTGGATAATTGACGAAAACTTTCAACGCAACAACAAAATCCATGGCAACCTGGAGATTGAACCCAAGACTGCGTGCTCAGCATAGCGTTTGCAACTAGTAGACCAATGAAGGAATTGTTTTCTCCAAATTTTGAACCGGTAGTCTTTCAAAATCCCTATCTCAAAAATCTGCCTAGCCTTTTTGAAACTATGTTGAAGTTGGCTTCCAGTCTAACCGAAAGTAACTGAATACCAGTATTTTACATTGAGCGACTGTTTATCGTACCTCCGCAACCCAGTTACTGGGTAACAGGATACTCAGAAGACTGGTTGTCGAACTTTTGGGTTTCTGACTACCTGTGACTAACTTCTTAATGTGCTTTCCGAGGCACCGAGGTGTCTCTATACGCTAATGAATGATCACCCATCCACGAACCGACCGCGGCAAGTCTAGCTTAACCCTTCGATCGACCCGTAAGGCTGTTATCGTTCAGCAATAAGCCCCTTTCAAAATTCCTATCCACACATTTCAAATCCGCGACATATTAAACAAAGTTTTATGACCAAACTCAATTTCGTTGCGCTTTTTAGAATGATGCTCGCGTGTTTTCAAATCCGATAAACTTCCAAATCTCATATTCATGCCGTTTAGTACTGACATCGGATCAGAGTCGCGCTACCCACTGCCCTGTGCGAGTGACGGAAGCTATGCTATATAAGACACTAGCGCTTTTGTGCGAGTTCGTCCATATGAATTTTTTACCGACTTCAATAAGACGGAGGTTGTCAATTCGTTATTTTTTTATTTTTTATGTATATTCTGGCATATATGTACAGACGCCAGCACATCAAGCTACATCAATCTGTCAAATTTCTTTGATAGATTTTCAACTTTATAATATGTGAATAAAGTTCATGTTCAATTGGGAAAATTTTACAGTTTGGGGTAGCTTGATGTGCTGGCGTCTGTACACGGATTTGCCAAATTATTTTTTGTTCGAAAGGTTTTATTTCGAAATGGTCCCATTTAAATTTCATATAGATATGATGATGAGTTTCGGAGACAGACAACGGAACTCTTCAAAAAATGACAGCAAATCAACTGCGATTGCTGCTATCTTATAAATATGCATTGTTTTGACCCCGAAGATGATGAAATTTCGAATTGGTGTGGGGAGGTAGGTACTATGACTAAAAAGTGAAAAATAAAACTTTAAACCCGGCCGTTTTTTTTTTTTTTTTTTTTGAAAACGTTTTTATCTATTTTCACATTTGGTGGTACATTTGGTAGATATATCCCACAGACGTCGGGAGATAAGCTCCTCCAATACATCATCAGGAAAAGCCCAGGTCAAATCGGTGCCGAGGAACGGAAGTTGCTGAAGCTGTCGCGGTTGGAGTCAACCAGTACTATAAATTTTAAGTCCTACATCCACCAGGTTCCCGAGACGCAGAAGGCTGTCTTCCTTAGCTCAGATTTCTGGCCGGCAGGAGTTGTGTACAGACGTTACAAGGAAGAGCTCCCAAGTGTAGTGTTATGTGGTGGTTTTATAATTATGTATGTTAGTCTTCAAGGTATTTGTGTTTTGGGTCTTTGTTGCCTGAATTAAATAAATAATGGTGGCAGTCGACGTAAAAATGTCGCAGCGAGATATTATCCCGCACTCGATTATCAACTCTCAGTGCTAAGCCGAGCATTTAAAATTCAACAGCACGTTGACAAAGTCAGTGCTCGATTTTCAACACAGTGATTAACTTTAGATTTAACAAAAATTGATGTGCCACGCGATTTTGAACCATAAACGATACAACTATATAACTGTTTACATGACTTGCCTTCAACTCAAACTGCCCTGCAAATTATGACGGTTTTGGCCTTTGTTATTTTCCATCGCCTCGCCTCGCATCGCAAACATAACATATCCTTAGCAGTAACATCAGATCAAAGACACGTAACCCTTCATTTTACGACCCTCAAGTCTCTCATAAAATGTCTTTTTATGGCGTAACACACTCCGTTATATGTTTAAAGGTTAACTGTTTTCGGTCATTTAGTACATAAAATTTCATATACTTGTTGATAAGGCTGCGGGTGGAAAATTGTCGTTTTATGACGGCGACGATGATTTGAGTGAGTGAGTGGGTTCCATTTTGGAAATTGAAGATTTGGTTGGTTCCGGATTTCGTTGTGACATATTCTGATTTTTGTGACGTATAGCAGTTGAATGTATAATTATAATACATGCCTATTACTGCCGCACTGCAAGGTAAGGCTGGTTTTGCTGCACTGAAGGTACGAGCCTCAGATTATAAAACAAGGCAGAAAGACCGCGCGGATCACCAGAGTGAAGCTTGGGTGTTCTGCGCGATCTATCTGCTTTTGTTTAATAATCTAAACCAAAAAAAAAAAAAAACGAATACTAAAGCGTCGCATTGTATGTTACATAAAATACGACGCCTTAGTATTTGGTTTTTTGGCTTCACTCTTAGTATTCCGCGCGGTCTATCTGCCTTTGTTTTATAATCTTAGGTACGAGCATTTAATGTAATTATTTAAATGAAATACCAACTGAGATGTATCTTGTTGGACCAGTATATTCTAGCTCGACTGCTGGCGACTTCGCGGGGTTCTTTGTAACATCTAGGGTTAGGGAGCGACGTTTCTCCATGAAAAACAATCGAAGATTTTTTCGAGACCAGCCAACATTTTTCTGTGAGTAAAAATCTGACAGTGCCAGAGAGTAGGCACAAACCAAATAAGCGCCAAGATAATTACAACCCATTTACGGAGACAACAACCGAAATACAAAGATACGTCAGACTTTTGGGCGTCGTTAAATTACTCTTATGTTTGACTAATCTGGATTAGTTAAGTAGCGAGTTTAGTTCAAGTAGCACGCTATGTGTCTAAACGCCTGTGCAAAAGTGATAGTTTTTCATTGTGACGCCAAGGAACTTTATTAATCGCTACTCTAATGCAAATGAAAAACTGACACTATTGGACCGACGACGTTTTGATAAATTTTTTTCTTAATTGAACTAACTTTAATTCGCTACATTTCCACGACATACAAGCGATATTCGGTATTCTTTCTTTTTCATGAATAAACGTAGTTTTATGATTATTTATAGTGTCTCTTGTAATTGCTCTAGCTAATTAGTGACTGTCATAGATATCCATATACCAACCACTCCCTAGTTTAACGTGCACCTAGAAAACAAAATGACATTTTCTACAATTTTCTCTATCTTCTTTCAAATTTATCTCTTTTCAAAACTATACGAGGGAACGTTACATTTTCTCAAACAAATTATGTGGCACTGCTATCCAGCAAAGCCCTGTCACTTCACGTTACCGAGTGTGCGAGCGAAATGCTTCACAGACAAATTTATGAAAACGTGGAGTCTTCATGCAATTTGTTTCGCGAATATAACGATTAAGGTTCTTTTGAATGTTGAAAAGGCAGGTTGGAGTACAGTTTTTATGCAATTGCACATGATTTCAATACGAGCGTTTAAAGGCTTGTAGCTTAGTAAATGCAGCCACACGGGTTGATCAATCAGGTTAAGCTACGCTTACCGCGGTTGGTCCGTGGATGGGTGACCATTTTAACATACCAAGACCCTCCGTGCCTGCGCGATAGGATGTTAAGTCATTGATCCCGGCTGTAATTCGTGGATCTTTGACGGTTCTTACGGAGCCTCAGAAGCCCGAAATTCTGACAGCCAGTCTTACTATGTTGTATTTATTGTATTAACCAGTAAAATACTGGTATTCTACATCCAGTTAGACTGGATGATGGCCCCAACATTGTTGGGAAAAGGCTAACCAGATCATGAATGATACTCATGCTCGTATCTGTTGTGAAAATTGATCGTGTTTTGGAAGAAGAGCAAAGGGACTTGCAAGATTGCACTCACAGAACACATAAAAGAGGTTTCACTTGTCGTTTTAATGCCAAAGACACTCCATTCCTGTAGGTTCGACTGCTCTGGTGATCTTGTGGTCGCGAGTACGACTGCTGAACTTTGATTGCTGGATTCTATCCCAAAGTCGTGCAAAGTCTTGGTTTGGTCAGTGATAGGTTTTGAGTTTTACAATTTACAGATTTTTCAGAAGCAGCTTTGAGTTTAGATTTGTATCTGGTCGGTGTCTAAGGTGAGTGACGAAAAGTGATCGTGCAAAACAAAACTCTCCTTTAGGAACAGTCGGGTAACGGAAGTCGCTCAGAACAACTTCGACCTTTAAAACTTTTTTTGAGGGTGGTAAATCATCAAATAACTTCTCCTCCCGCTCTGGGTGGAGCAGGAGAGCGTGTCAGACTTTTACTGACTAAAACCCACCCGTGTTCCCTCAGTAGCCTGTGTGCCAGGAGCCACGGTATCTTTTTCGAACAACCCGCACCCCTGGCAGGCATCGGCCCTTGCGAGCCCCTTCCGTTGGTGCTGACATATCTTTGAGGCGCGCGTGAACACAACGCGCCGTTGACCCGGGCTTGGTGCTTACCGGACAACGAGCTGCCCATTACCGCCAGATTTTTTGAAAACAATTGTTGTGCCAGTAATAAAAAACAAAACGGGTGACTTAACTGACAAGAGTAATTACAGACCGATATCGTTGGCAACAATCATGGCAAAGGTCCTGGACAGGCTAATTGATAACCACCTAGCTAAGTATATACATCTACATGATGGGCAGTTCGGGTTTAGACCTGGGCTGTCCACCGATACTGCGATACTTTGCCTTAAGCACACAGTGAGATATTATGTGGATAGAAGAACGCCGGTCTATGCCTGTTTCTTAGACCTGAGCAGGGCTTTTGACATGGACTGTTATGATGTTCTGTGGAAGAAGTTACGTCATGCCAATGTACCTAAGGAGTTATGTTCTGTTCTAAAGTATTGGTACAATAGGCAGACTAACCAGGTAAAATGGAACGGGGCTCTTTCAGACCCATACACTTTGAGTTGCGGGGTGAGACAGGGGGTATATCCTTTCCGCTTCTTTTCAATCTGTATATAAATAATCTGATAGATGGACTCAGCAGGAGGCCTGTCGGATGCCATGTTGATGGAGTTTGTATAAATAACATCAGTTATGCTGATGACATGGTTCTGCTGGCTCCATCTATAAGGGCTCTCAGAGAACTGCTGCAAATCTGTGAGACGTATGCAGTAAGCCATGGCTTGCAGTATAACGTGAAAAAGAGCGAGTTTCTGGTTTTTGCTCCTAGATGCAGGAGATCGGATGTGGTTCCACCTGTCACGCTTTGTAAGACTGAACTTCGAAGAGTCAGTGTATTCAAATATCTGGGGCATATAGTCTCCGAAACTTTGAGCAATGAATGTGATATTGATAGGTAAAGCAGAGCGTTGACGGTCAGAGCTAATATGTTGGCCCGCAGGTTTGCCCGCTGCACAAGAGAGGTAAAGATTTTGTTGTTTAAATCCTATTGTCAGTCATTTTACTCTAGCAGCCTGTGGACAACATATACGCAAAGGACTGTCAATGCTCTGCGGGTTCAATACAATAACGCATTCAGGATGCTGCTGAGACTCCCTCCGTTTTGCAGCGCGTCCGCCATGTTCATGAGGCACGCACAGATAGTTTCGCGGCAATTCTGCGCAAAAAGGCGGCGTCGTTGCTGCAAAGAGTGCGTAAGAGTAGCAACAGCATCTTGAGTGTGATTGCGGATAGGTATGACTGCCCCTTTTTTCAAAATTGTATGCGTTTATGTGTGAACTAACATAGTTTTAAGCACTAATTTTACTAACAAAATGGATCATGTTGTCTGAAATAAATAAATTATTATTATTACTCGCCGTCCGCAAGCTCGCGCCTACGGTGGCCGGGAATCAACGTGGGATTCCCGACGCCCAAAGATTTAACCGTTAGACCGAAAAACTTTATAAAAATCGTAATTAAAAACTCCATCAATGTCCCTCGTCATTTGCTAAATTATGTTGGAGTCAGCTTCTAGTCTAAATGGATACAGCTGAATACGTTTTTTTTTTACATGGAGCGACTGCCTATCTGACCTCCACAGCCCAGTTAAATGATGCTAGGACCGTAAGGGCGCATATCTGCCTCTCCCTCAAGTGCGCCGCCTCTCTCTTCGCGAGCATCACTACTTCGCAGAAGGAAGCGACGGCTACCCTGCACTCTCGCTCCGTACCATGGCCTGGTCCAGGGCCGGACGCGAGAGATCGCCGTTGCCGCTTGCTTGCAAGGACACGGCGGTACTCCGTCCAAGCCGGGCAGACACCTATCTAGCATGTAGCACAAAACTAATCGTTTAAGATTTCCAATACGCTTGCCACAAAATCATCATCTGCCTAGCCTTTTCCCAACTATGTTGGGGTCGGCTTCCAGTCTAACCGGTCGCAGCTGAATACCAGTATTTTACATGGAGCGACTGCCTATCTGACCTCCACAACCCAGTTACTGGGTAATACGATACCCCTTGGTAAGACTGATTGTCAGACTTTCGGGCTTCTAACGATTGCTACATTCTAGGTAAAACCATTACAAAGTTATGATATTATGTAGTTTGGAACAATATCGATTATGTTCAACTGGAGTTATTCTAGTACATGCTATTAACCTCTTTACAAAGTTTCGTATATGGCAACATTTGTAAACATTTACAAGGAGGCACGCAGTGTGGAGTATCTGGATAAATGATAACAGACGTTTGGGTTTATCGAAGGTTAAAGCTACGCTTGTTGCGGTCGGTTCGATGATGGGTGACCATCTATAACATACCCAACTCCCTCCGTGCCTTAAAAAGCACGGCAAGCCGCTGGTCCCAGCTGTCATCTTTGACAGTCGTTACGGGTCGTCATAACCTCGAAACTAGCAACCAGTGTTACCTACCATAATACCCAGTAACTGGGTTATGGAGGTCAAATAGGCACAGATTTACACTTTTTTCTCCAAAGTAGAAATCGATTAGATGCCGATAACTATTTAAAACCCTGCAAAAGTTAGCTTATAGAGGGTTTTTTTTTTTTTTTTTTGGGTGGGAAATCATCAAATGACTTCTCCTGCTGAGTAGAGCAGGAGGGCGTGTCAGACTTTTACTGACTAAAACCCACCCGTGTTCCCTCAGTAGCCCGTATGCCAGGGGCCGTGGTATCTCTTTCGAACAAACCCGCACCCCTGGCAGGCATCGGCCCTTGCGGACCCCACCAGTGGTTGCTGACATCTTTGACGGCGCGCGTGAGGAACACAACGTGCCGTCCCGTCTACCACTTTTCGGCCGCAGAGGATAGGGAGAGCGGCTGACGCTATACCGACACTCCTCTTCCCCTGCGGCCCCACCGCGTCCGCCATCAAACGGTGGCGGCCCTGTCCAGGCCACGGAAGGGAAGAGCGCTGCTCTGAAGCACCGGCACTCCTCCTCTACCGCAGCCTGTAACCCTCAGCCGCGATGCCTCCCATTCGACATCGCGGCCCACCTCAGTTGCGGTGCACCTCACCGCAACCTACTTTTTGGCCGCTACGTCAATGGCTTGAAGGCAAAAGCCCTGACGAGCGGCCCCACCGTTGGGTTCCTCTTGGCTTCACCGTGGATGGGAGACCACGGTTACTAAGCCCTCCCGCAACGACAATGCGGGAACCCACTCGGGGGGGAGCTTATAGAGGATTAGATCCGAACACCGTGCCTCTCTGTGGAGGACAAAGTGGAGACACAGGTCAACGCGGAATTTTCTGAATCGAATAGAGTTGATTATTCCTTCAAAAATGTTACATACAAACATTGCATTGTTTAAACATCTTCGTTCTTCTAAGGTTATTTTTCACACGACTGCGCGACGCAAAAGATGTACTCCGTAATGTGTTTATCAGCCTATGTATGTATGTATATATGTTTGTTCCTCTGTGGCACTCTAGAGAACAAACGCGTTGGCCTATTTTGATGATTCTTGTCGTCAATCCATTTTCTTAATCTTGCGAGGGTTACTTAAAATATGAGAGTAATTAAAATTCAATATGGCGATAACTAGGAGCCAAATTGATTGTCGAATAAACGTAAGAATCACCAGAAATCTCCTAGAGACTAGTGGTGGATTTTTATTCAAGCTTACATAATATGGGACCAACTTCGAAATTTCCTAATAAAAACAGAATGAACACAATCGGACTAATCTGTCAAGTTCATCATCATCATTTCAGTCGAAAGATGTCCACTGCTGGACATAATCCTCCCCCAAACTGTAAATATTATGCATGCTGAAACAAAAAAAAAATATAAAGATCAACTTGTGAACCTCCTCCTTTTTATACGTTGGTTATAAATACACAGGATGGGAGGGGGAGAGGAGAGGTAGCCTAAAACCTTACGACGTATCACCAAGGGGGATGGTGTGTAAAAGTGACATAAAATCATCACGTGATTAAAACATGGCTCCTTATCAAAGTTACTTCTTACGTCACTCAATAGAAACACACACAACATTCGCAGTCAAAACTACGACCAATTCACAAATTCCCAACAGCCGACCTATCCCAAATTACGCACGAATCACCACGAATTACCCTCACAAACATCCCGAAACACTATTTTATTTGCCTTTTAATCACAGTTTCCTGAAAATTAAAAGGGCTACCCGATACCCAAATTAAAGTAAACAAAACAGATTTTCGGGGGTAACCCTTCAAATGTCAAGTCATTCCCTAAAACGAAATTGCTGGGGCCGTGAAATAAACGCCTGTCAGCCGAACCAAATGAAGTTCGAATGAATGAATGTCAGTCCTCATTTGCCTAAAAGTTGGCTGTAATTGCTCGGCGTTTCCGTACCCGGGTCATGCGTACTTTTTACAATGTGTTGATGTTCAGTATGTGGAGCTGTGTAGATGGAGAGATTCTAATTTTGGATTCTTTACGATTTATAATTGAATTTGATAAATACGACGAGGACCTAGTTGCGAAATAATAACAGGCGCACGTATCTATGCATCAGGTTAAGCTGTGCTTGCCGGGGTTGGACCGTAGTTGGGTGATTATCTTTACATACCAAGACTCCTCTGTGTCTAGAATAGCACGTTAAGCCAAGCCATTACGGGTCGTCAGAAGCTTGAAAGTCTGACAACCAGTCTTAACAAGAGGTATCGTATTATACGTTACCGAGTTATGGAGCTTCACAATATCTTCTTTTGTCTTGAGACTCTCAAGACGAAATTCTTTGACCAGTGCGTGTTGCCAGTGATGACATATGGAACCAAAACGTGGCCGCTCACAATGGGCCTCATAAGAAGGCTTAAAGTCACCCAAAGGGCGATGGAGAGGGTTATGCTTGGAGTTTCCCTGCGTGATCGAATCAGGAATGAAGAGATCCGCAGGAGAACCAAGGTAACCGACATAGCCCGATGAATTGCCAAACTTAAGTCGCAGTGGTGCCAGGGCACATTGCTCGCAAAACAGATGGCCGATGGGGCCGAAAAGTTCTGGAGTGGCGACTGCGTACCGGAAGACGTAAAGTTGGAAGGCCTCCCACAAGGTGGACCGATGACCTTGTGAGGGCCTCAAGAGTCCGCTGGATGCGGGAAGCACAGAACCGGTCGAAGTGGCGGAGCTTGGGGGAGGCCTATGTCCAGCAGTGGACGACTTTCGGCTGAAATGATTAGTTGTGAAGGTCAGATAGGAACGCTCCATATTAAATACTGCTTGCTGTATTCAGCTGCATCTGGTTGAACTGGAAGTAGATCCCAACATAGTTCGGGATCGGCTAGGCAGATTAATTGATTCAAGTAGGACGACCTGGTGAAGGTCGCAGGAATCTGCTGGATGCAGTCTTTGTGCCGATGCTTGGGAGAATTATATGCCCAGAATTGAAAGTCTTTTGACTGAGCTGTAGCAAACTAGCTTTTGCTAGTGACTTCGCCCGTATCGAGGGGTTGACATTTATCCCAGCGGAAAGTACCATCGGGATCAAAAGTTTCCTATATCCTAAAACAAGTCATGGTCTATCCGTGTACCAAATTTCATCTAAATCCGTTCTGCCGTTCGACAGTGATGGTATAGAATATGATGAATGAAAAGAATCGATGCATCAGCGAAGCTTAGAGGATACCAGCAAGTACCTTAGGTCTGTATTTACGAAAGAATCGATTTCTGTCAGACTGAAAGTTGTTCTGGGAAATTACTGGATGATTTTAAAAGTAAACCAATTAAAAATGTGATAAGGTTTTATTTCACTTCAAGCGGGTGACATTCTACGTATACCATGTCAAAAGGAAATAGAAAATCAAAAGCACTGGGATTCATTAAAAAAGTAATAAACCCGTAATTCCTTTAATTCCTTCAAATATTTCTTCGTATTTCGAAACCAACTTTTAATAGCTAATCTCCAGGATTAATGAAACTTCTTTGAAAATAAGCTAATTATCATTCGAACTTTTCCAAAAAAATTGAATTACTACACTCGAAAAATAGATGAAAATTAAAAAAATACGTGTGACACTCGGGGACTGCCGCGGTAAAGCTATTGCATAGAATTTTTATCAACTTATGCAATTATAATTATTTATTTAGTTTTTATTTACGCAGTATTTTTTTTCTTTGATATTAATTCAAGTTACACTTTTTGAGCTTGGTGACCGATAAGAAAACAAATTTTATTATATCATACAGTCATACCATATACATACCCGTTAAGCGAACGCTCGGCCGAGCTAAACGAAAATAAAACCTAACCCACTCCGCCAACCATAAGGTTGGCGGAGTGGGTTAGGTTTTATTTTCGTTACGGAATTTCTTGATTCGGTCGGCGCGCTCAAAGACCGCGATAAAATCAATGCAATAGCTTAAAAAAAAAAAGTTTCTTTATTACTTTAGAACTACCTCAACCTCCCGAAGGTTGAGGTAGTTCTAAAGTAATAAAGAAACTTTTTTTTCTTCAAACCAAGCATGATGGTATATTGTGTTAATTTAAGACTTTCCTAGCTAAGATCTAACTTAGATCTCTAGCTCAGCTTTTGGTACAGGTGGGTACAATACTTATACAAAGAGGCATTGATATACAAAAACTCAAGATACACAATCAGCATCTCAAAAACGTCCGCATAAATAGGGCGCAATGTGCACAGATGTCAACTAGTATTGTCAATAATCTTTCAGTGAGTGTTTTTGGACATTCCTTTGTAAAAACCACTTAAGGCGACGATAGATGACAGCTACCTACAGCGATGCACTGCCGCCCGTCGCTCGCAAGAGACCCCGCCTGAACGCGCATCAAGTTTTTCGAAAAACAACCCATGTTGATTTATCAAACACAATTCAAAGAAAAACCGTATACTAAATTTTGGGTGATTAAATTGTCTTTTAGATGGTGAAAGTTTCATGGAAGTACACCCGATAGTTTTTGCGTGATTATCGTTTTTATGTCCGCGATAGACATAACTTTACCAATTAATTACATTATGCTATAAAAATATTATTTAAAATATTCATACACCAAATGACGAAAAAAATGGTTTAGTTTCACATATAATTTTTTCAAATACATAAGATAAGCCGTTTAGACGTGATCTTCAATAAAAAGTCCTTAAAAGTCGGCTGTCTGCGCCTTAAGAATTTGCAAACAAATGTGTTTCATCATAACTGTAGTATAATTGGGGACAGTTTTAGTGTGACTTTTGTTCGAGACTGTGCTAATGTATCTTGGCTTTTTGTATATCAATGCACAGAGGTGCATTACGAGAACCACCCGTGAATGGATCAACCCGGCGCTTAAAGTTCTTTAAGTTCTTATATAAGCTTAAGTTTAACTGCATAGACGATTAATAGAAGTGCCAACCTCAGAGAGTTGTTCAAGAGTTGTGGAACCAATACTATTAAACTTGGCAAGCAATTATCTTCCTAATTAATTGTGTTTGGATTTTTTTATCACTATTCATTGTGTTTCGATACGACAGTTTTATCAAGGGGTATCGTATTCCCTAGTAACTCCACCACCTAGTTGGTCCACTTATTCTGTGTGGTTCTTTCCTGAAAATACCATTTCAGACACCAATCTACATGTTTTTCACGTGATCTGACCAAGATCGTGTCTGAATTTTAACCTGAGACTGTGACCCCTGAGTTTGTTTTGGCCTTTCTTCTCAGAGTAGTCTGATAGGAAACGCTGACCTCATCTGGTTTAAAAAATATGAATGACGTGTATTTTAACCCAGAAATAAATAATTTATCATTTAACTCGGTTGTGGAGGTCAGATAGGCAGTCAATCTATGTAAAATACTGGTATTCAGCTGCATCCGTTAAGACCGGAAGCCAACCCCAACATAGTTTAGCAAATGACGAGGGAGATTGATGAAATTTTTAATTACGATTTTTAAACGTTTTGCCGTCTAACGGTTAAATCTTGTGATCGATTTTTCAGGTACTTCCCTTAATGTTATTGAGTTCAAATTTTACATACATGTTTCTGGTGACAATACAATAAATATTACCTGTAGATATAAAAAGCCGTTTTATTAAAAACAGAAATATTGTTACTAAAAAAATACGTTCAAAAAGTCTACCTTTTTAGATTATTCAAAAATTCCGTACGCCTAACTTTGAAACAACTGTCTAACCCAGCATTCAAACCCAGTTGACCCAAATAGAAATACTAGCAAAAAACAAGACTACCCCAAATTCGACAATTAATTCTCACAATAAACTAAATAAATTGGAACAAGCCAGTACCGAAACAGTATAAATTATAAACCCTTTTCGACAACATTGACAAATAATTGAATAGTACAATTATGTTTTAGGTGTCTGGGGTAAGTAGGCCCTTACTTGATTACCCCAGACATCTGAACGAATGAAAGTATATCCAAGGGAAAATACTGTCTCCAGCGGGATGGAGAGTGCGATTGTCGCAACCCAGTGGAGTGCACGCCGCAATTGCGGCGGTAAGTCCCCTCTTTGAGGAGTGGCTGGAGAGGCATCACGGCGTCCTCTCCTTCCGCCTTGCGCAGGTCCTCACCGGCCACGGCTGTTTCGTGAGGTTCCTGTCCCGGTTAAGGCGGGAGAAAACGCCCGAGTGTCACCATTGTGTGGATCGCTTATACGACAAAGTGGGGCTGTCAAACTCAAACAATGTGCAAGATAGAATTCACTCGCCCGCTTCGCTTACTACCTTGCCGCTAACGCCTACCAACACGGTCTGAACAGTGCACACCCACTGTCATCTGCACTGTAATTTATTTTTTTCCTTTTGCTGACGCTACCGATGCAGCCATCTTGTCAACATTTTGAAGTTTACAGGAGCGCAATTATGAAAATCGTGTCATATATCAAAAACCATCTCGAAAATAGCAATGGTTTCCTCACGAGGTTTTCCTTCACCGTTGTCAGTGACGTTCAAGATAAAGTCAGAAATTATATATGAATTAAAGCCAGTAATAATATTTTAACGCTACACAAATCAATTATTCTCGCCAACAGCAGCTGTAACCGATATAGCAGCTGTATCGATTCTATTGCATCCGAACCGTTTCTCGATGATATTAAGTTTGCTTTTGGTCATTAGAAGGCTATGTCTTGGGGCGGTTTGAGCGATTTTGTACGCTTTGAGCATCCTTATCATATCCTTTTAGTGATTTCTATTGGAATGTTGTCTTATATCTTTTCTTTTAAGATAGCTATCGAGAATTTATTGTTTTTATAGAAGGGATTGCTCTTTAAACTAGTTTTGTTCTACCTCTCTTCGTATGTCAGGTTAAATGAGGAAATTATATTTTTATGATGGTTTGGTCATGTGAAGAGGTGCGTAAATATTACTCGCCATCGGCGTACGTGTACAAACGCATAGCATAATGAGCCTATAATTTTCCCACTGTTGGGACACAGGCCTCCTCTCGGCGAGAGGGAGTGAGCCGCAATTTACCACCCGGGCCCAGTGCGATTTGGTGAATGTCACAAGTCTTCGAATTTAGGTTCTAGGACATACTGGTTTCCTTAGGATGTTGTCATTCACCGTTTTGAGAGCAGTATTGATGAAATAATTTGCACAAAGTTAAGAGCCACCACTGCTCACTAATAAATAAATAAACAAGTACAATTTAAACAAAATAAAGCAGTATTATTGGTCTTAGTTTACATGTAAGTTTAGCTACTTGTTTAAAGCTTCCTCTCTCTTACCATTAATTGCTGAGTATTAAAAAAAAAATAACCACTTTACTTCGGTGGTAAATAAAAAAAATTGTGGAATGTAAATACAATTTGAGTATTGAGTATTGGCTATGAAAACATCAGGCATAAAATTAGCACGCAATAGTAAAAATAATACTTCGTTTGCATGGACTTGTAATTACCAGTAAATTTTGCTGACACAAAAATATTATGTTTCTAGCTTTTGATGTCACAAAAGATCCCACGGGAACTTAACGTAACGTAACTCTATTGGTTTACGCGGCGCACGCCAGTAAAGCTCCCAGTGGGGATGATTTTTCCGACATCTTCAACAATCATCGTCATATTTCAGCCAATTTAGGCAAAACGTTAATGAATTGTACACTTAAACTTTCCTTGTAAATCACTCCGTTTATTGGTGAAAATCGTGTAGATATCCGTTCAGTAGTTTTTGAGTTTATCCCGATCTGCACCCTAATTGCGTAACTCACGATTCATCATAATCTGTATCGTTTTGAAACGGATTGTTAAACCATTGCTTCATATGTTCGAAAAATGTGTCTGTTCGACAACGTAAATAACGCAATGAATATTGTTTAACCGTGAAGACGAAACCAATTATGATCAATCGTGAGTTACGCAATTAGGGTGCAGGTTCAGGTGCAGGCAGGAAGACGCGGTGGGGGGGACTTTATTGTATAATATTTAGTGATTCAGTTGATTCTCTACTTGTATCTCAAACTTCTTTTGAAAATATCAGCCATTTTCTCATCAATACGCTAACAAATAAGTTATGTTTTTCGCCAAAATCGCCACTCAAACTGAAACTATGAATTCAGCAAATCATTTTAGACCCCCTAGCGTACAAATATTTCGTCGATTATTAGAACAAAAATCTAACGTTTCATAGAAAAGTACAAATAGCTACATACGCAGTCAAAATGTATGCAATATCAAATTGTTTATCAAACGACGAAAAATTTCAACGTATGGGACTTCAAAATCATATACTGAATTTACGATAGCAGGTTGCGTGTCCTTGCTACTTATGGTTTTTTTCCTCAATACGGAACCCTTTCCCCTAACGGCGATTTGATAGATGCTTTCCTCTTTCGTACCCTCTACCCAGTTGGGCCCATAAATTATAATATTGATATATTTACGAGTAACAAAGTCCAAAAACTTTCCCCTCGGCACATGTTGAATATTTAATTGGAGTTTCAAACGAGATTCGGGATATTTTTTTCAGGCTTTTTTGCTAGTTAAATGTAGTTAGTGGAATGGAATAGATAAAACTAGTATGGAACAAGATAACATCATCATCTGCCTAGCCTTTTCCTGACCATGTTGGGGTCAGCTTCCTGTCAAACCGGATGCAGCTGAATGCCAGTATTTTACATGGATGGACTGTGTTTCTGACCTCCACAACCCAGTTATTGGATACCCCTTAGTAAGGTTGTTAGACTTTCAGACTTCTGACGACCCGTAACGGCTGTCAAAGATCTACGAATAGCAGGCGGGATCAATGGCTTAACGTGCTTTTCTAGGCACGGAGGGGTCTTGATATGTAAAGAACAAGGTATTAAATAAATATTTATATTTATTCATCATCATCAGCTTATAATGTTCCCACTGCTGGGACACAAGCCTCCTCTCGGTGAGAGGGATTGAGCCCACCACGCAGGCCCAGTGCAGGTTGGTAGATGTCGCATGTCTTCGAATTTTTTGTTCTAGGACATGCCGGTTTCCTCATGATGTTTTCCTTCATCGTTTTGAGAGCAGTGGTAATGAAATATTTTACACAAAGTAAAGCGCCTGTCTGGGTTCGAACCTACGACCTACAACTCGTAAGTCGCGGCCGTTATCACTTGGCCACCACTGCTCTTTATTATTGGTTAAAAATAGATGTCGAGTTGTAGAAAGTTTCAGAACCAATCGGAATCGGTTTATACATAAGAGTATAGAGTCAAGGATGTTTATAAGTAAGTAAATTGGATACACAATCAAATTGTCCTTATACTCAAATCACAACTGTACTTCTATGGCGGTGATGACAAATGGCTGTCACACAAATATTAACGTCGTGTATCACTTGGATACACCTCACTCCCCCCGCCAGCCTGAGGTGGTGGCGCCAGCCGGGGATCGTGGAAGCGCACAAGTTCCAACGATACCCGGCCAAATGTGGGAAGGGAACACCGGGGTGGTTTTTAGTCAGTAGGATTCTGCCCTTCACCCGCCTCAGGGGGGGCGGGATACCGTATCCATAAAAATGACTCAGATTGTGAACCTTTTGATCAATGCTAGATATTTCTCTTTGAATAAATGAATGAATGAAATGCACCGATCCCAGCGTGGCTTGACCAGACACGATTAATCGAATGAACCCCAAGATTTGCACTAGCCCCTGGAGCCTAATGCTTTATGGTATTACAGAGGCCATTGTATATCAAGAAGTAGACCGGGGGCACGGTAATGGTCAGGTAGACGTGCACTTAGGATAGGAAACGATTGCGAGCCTACCGGATATCCATCCTTGAGTAAGCATTGGACTAGTGGAGATAACAAAATTGCTCGTATTCGTAAACAGTGGTTACTACAGAGAGTTAGAAATCCAAAATAAAACATTGTCGTACCAAGGGGTATCGTATTACCAGTGGAAGTCAGATAGTCAGTCGCTCCATATAAAACACATGTATTCAGTTGCATCCAGTTACACTGGAAGCCGATCCCAACATAGCTGGGAAAACCTAGGCAAAAGCCACTTTTTCCGTCTAAACCTGTCTTGTGCGTTCTCTGGCCATGTTGGCCCTGAAAACTTTGTCGGATCGTCACACCACCTTTGCCGTGGTCTACCTCGACAGCGATGTCCTTTTTCAGGCGTCCAGTGAGTGACGATATTTTATTTATTTTTTATTTTATTTTATTAATATTAAGAAAACTTACAGCTAATACAGACGAGTAGTAAGAAGTAACATGTAGAAGAAAGCCAATTACAAGTTTCCACTTATATAAACTTACATATAAAATTGACGAAACGGTATAAACAGCGTGAGAGTTAAACTAAGTTAAGTTAAACATAGACACAACTGAAGAGAATAAACAAAAATATAATAAATTACACAAGAACATTAGACTTCAAAGAATAAGTCATTTAACAATTTTTTTAATTTCTGAACACTGTTTGAGAATAAGTCGAGCTCAACATCCCTGCTCACCAAATTAAACATTCGACATGCTCTCAAAATATATGCGTTTTGCCTATAGTTCGTTTTCACAATAGGAACATGAAGGAGATGAGGTCTCCGAAGAAACACAGATGGTGCACGAAGTCCAATCTTGGCCACCAGCTCTGGGACGTCCGTAGACCCGTTCATTATATTAAATAGAAAAGCAAGATCTGCAATTTTTCTTCGCTCGTGTAAAGGAAGTATATGAAATTTCTTGCACCGACTAGTATAGTTAGGAAGATAAGTATTTGAACGATATTGAGTGTACCTTAAAAATCGCCTTTGTATACTTTCAAGGCGATCTATATAAACATTGTAATTTGGATTCCAAATTTGAGAAGCATATTCGAGATGGCTACGGACAAAAGCACAGTATAAAATTTTCATGGTTTTGATATTCTTAAACTCAGAGCAGACCCTAAAAATAAAACCCAATACTTTAGAAGCCTTGTTAACTATATTGTCAAAGTGCGCATCAAACAAAAGCTTTGAGTCAAAAATTACCCCAAGATCCTTGATGACGTTGACTCTGGCAATTGAGGTATTCGATAGTTTGTAATCATACCTAATAGGGTTTGGCTTACGACTAAATGTACATACGTAACATTTGGAAATATTTAAATCCAACCTATTGCTGTCGCAGTAATCATGGAACCGGTCCAGATCCTCCTGTAATAGATTTGCCTCTTCAATGGTTGACACATGACTCATAACTTTCATGTCATCCGCGTATAATAAAATTTTAGAATTTTGGAAACAAGAGGCGATATCGTTTACAAAAATATTGAATAAAAGAGGTCCTAATATAGATCCTTGGGGAACCCCAGATGGAATGTACATCAGTCTCGAGGTATATCCGTTGAGGACTACAGTCTGGCACCTACTTTCAATATATGATACAAACCATCTGTACAAGCTACCCCTCACACCAATCCCTAGCAATTTGCGCATTAGAAGCACATGATCTATTCGATCAAAACATTTACTGTAGTCAGTGTATATAACGTCAACCTGAGACCTCCTGGACATATGCTCTGAAAGATAATCACTACAGACCACGAGATTGGACGTGGTGGAGCGACCTTTTAGGAACCCGTGCTGGTGTTCGGAGAAACTTAGTTTAAGTGAAGAAGAAAGTTGTGCGTGTACGATTTTCTCCATAATTTTAGCGAACACGCAGAGTTTGGAGATCGGTCTATAGTTTTCAACGCTGTCCTTAGGTCCCTTTTTGTGAATCGGCGTTATATACGCTGACTTCCAGACTGTAGGCATCACTCCCAAATCAAGTGATCGTTTGAATAATAATGTCAATGGAAAGGATAGACATCTGGCACATTTGGTTATAAAAATTGGTGAAATATTATCCGGACCAGCTGATTTGTTAATATCCACTTGCTTTAGCAAGCGAAACACCTCCTCCTCCCGCACTTCTATGGAGCTGATGTCCGATAGGACACCAGTAGACGTATCCATTCTCGTAGAGGCTAAGAATTCATTTGCGTCGCGACGCTCTTGGAAGTTCGAAAAGAAATAGTCGCCAAACATATTGCAGATTTCCTCGCCGTGACCAGACGACATTTCACCAAATTTAAACACAGATGGGTAACAGTTCGTTTGTTTTTTAGATTTAACATATTGCCAAAATGCTCTAGGATTTTTAGAAATGGCCAATTCAATGTTTGCTATGTAGTCGTCAAACATTTCCTTCTCTAGATCCTTAGCCCGTTCACGTAAGGTAACAAAAGATTGATAGTCCGAGAGATTTCCATAGGTTTTGAATTTCGAGTGAAATTTTGACTTTTCTTTAATTATTTTAATAAGCGGGCTTTTGTACCAAGGAGGATACTTGCCGCTTGGAGCGATAGTTTTAGACGGAATATGTGTATTATGAAGTAAGTTGATCGTGTCATAAAAGAATTTGACAGCTTCTTCGAGAGGCCTACAATTTAGCTCTAGGGGCCAATCGATTGCCATCATTTCTACAATTATGGCGTCATAATTCGCCTGAGCATACAGGAACTTGACTCGAGGCCGAGAATGCAGCTGATGAAGTTGCACGAAGTCGGCAGAGATGCAGAGTGCCTTATGATGTGAGTCCTCGTGAACTAGGGGATCCAGGCTGCCCGTGACGGTTACTTCACTGTTAGACAAGACGAGGTCAAGAATCCTATTGTTCACATTACGGTGTGAGTTGTACTGTAGCAAATTGCAGGCGGTGAGAGTATCAGAAAAGCTGGTTTGAATGGGACCATGCAAGTTACCAGGGCACAGATGATCGCCGTCCACCGCAGCGTGCCAGTCAATATTCGGTTGGTTAAAATCTCCGAGCACTAAAAACTTGTCTGCGGGATGTTTAAGAATGATATCAGCTAGATTACTAGAAAAATTATTTAGTTGTATCATTAACGAATTGCCGGATTGCTGGCTACATATATACACAACACAAAGATGTATTTTATAGGTTACTTTAGGTTTCTTTTGGTGTAAAGTTAAGGTAACCCACAGATCCTCGGCAGACGAGCACCAATCGTTGCGGACATCGGCAACTAGTTCTCGACGCATGGCTATTAAGACCCCCCCACCCATTGTTTGATTAGTTTGCGAGTAACTTCGATCACGTCTCCATACCAAATATCTATCATCAAACAATTCGTAGTCCGATATACCATTAATAAGCCATGTTTCCGTCAGGCAAATTACATCAAAACAATTAACACACACATTTCTGTAGAACATAGATGTTTTCGTCCGTAGCCCTCGAACATTTTGGTAGAAAATACTAATGGGTACCACCGTAATTCAAAAGTAATGCCAGAAAAATGATTGAAGAGATATAAGGTACACTCAGACTTAGCGTCAGGTAAAAGCTACGGGTTATAAAGGTCGGCTTAAATAGCAAGCGGTGGCAAATTGAAAGGATAACTTTAGGTAAGACATATTCGATAAAATAAGCGAAAGAAATCGTATTCAAAGTGCGGAAACATTTAGCTTTACGATTGTATAGGGTATGAGTAAAAAAATGTAAGTGTAGGCAGATCTCACCTCTAACCGCACACACATAAAGTATAAAATGAAAATAAACAAAGCCTAATGAGTCGAATGAATAGGCACCAAGCGATAAGAGAACAAAAGGCAGGCGAGAATGGAATGCGTGCAAAAAATACGTACCTATGTTTCTCAAACTTAAGTCAAACGAGTTCACTATTAACAATAATGTGTAAACAAACAACTTACAGGTAAGATGAAACATTTCAATTAACAAACAAACTTTTTTAAATCTTGCTCTGTCTTTATGCAGTGTTTTGGAGACGTGGTGTTTTTTCTTATAAGTATTTTGCATCCTCTGACCCACACATGTTCAAAGCCACGCTCTTTAGCTTGTGCTTTAGTTTTATTCAGTAGCAGTTTATTTTCCAGTGTTAGGTGGTCGTTGATGTACACCCTGTTGTTACCCTGTAAGCCCAGATCACCAGCATTCAGTTTTTTATATTTCCTTGACGCCGCTATAAAATCGTTCTTAAGGTAGCTATTCTGTACAGAGCAAATAATGTTTTTATTCAGTGCATCATTACGTGTCGGCACCCTTGCTATGTAGTTGATCTGTTCCTTCTGTACATGAAAATCAATTGCATTCCCAATCTTCGCCATTATTGAGAACAGGTCTTCATCCTTAGATGATGGCACTCCTTTTATCTCAATATTATTCATGCGAGATCTCTGTTCATTCTCAGACTGCCGATTCTCAAGCTGGGTAATTCGATCTCGCAAATTGACTATCACTTCTTTGGTTTTCTTCATCGTCTCGATTTCATCTTCCAGAACTGACACTTTACTTGCTAATGCTTTTATTTCCTGACCGTAGGACTCGAAGGACGATTTCATTTCAGAGACTTCTTGCCGTATGGTTTTTAATTCCGCCAGCTCACTCTGGATAGCCTTCACACTCTCTATCAACGCAGGCAACGCTTCCATTTTAGCTGACAAACGTTGAAGCTCCATCATGATGGTCTCTGAGTTAGCTGGTGATGTCTTCAAACAACCCGTTTGAGGGCTGGCAACCGGGGTACTCTTGCAGCTTTGACATTTCCATGTCGATTTACGCTCGCCAAGTTTTCTCCATCCAGCCTCTGTTATCCCAGCACAGGGAAAGTCGAATTTCGCCTTACAGGCAACACACGTAGCACCATCCCTCGATTCGGTGTCACAACGTTTACAGGTAAACATTTCGACTGACTTCGATAGAAAGTTTTAGGATCACTGCCAGCGGCCGTTTAGAGAAATAAATATATTATGTAGTTAATGTAGTTAACAGGGCCGTGTACTCGTGCGTTCGGTACGCCGACTACCGTGAACTGATATTCGCCCATCTCTCCGGGTGCATTCGCGTGACGTGTCCACTCCCACTTCAGCTTGGCTGTTTTTTCTCCAACATGCGCAACTTGAGTTTTGGAGCTCAAGGTGGTGTTTCTTACTCGGTCTGCACACTTGATACCTGTTATGCTGTACTCCATTGGGCTTGCAGATGGTCATTACTAAAATTATCTTCGTAAAATCCCGTCAGAACTAACCTAAGCTAAATTATAGCAACAATTTCCACACGACATGTTCACTCAACACAAATTGTAAAGCAAAACAAACATTACTCGCTTCTACAACAGCTACATTTACATAATCACAAGAGAACTTTCCTAGTGTCCATCTAAAACACTAGGACATTAGCGAAGTCTCAAGGACTGGCCCCATTTGCTGAGAGTTGGAGGGAAGTAATACATTTGTGTTGGGATGGTATAAGCTGATTATGTACTAACAGAAAAGAGAAGTAAATGTTTCACATTCATGGTGCCAGGAACCAGGGCTTATGGCTTTTAGCACGGGTTGATTGATCAGGGATCAAGTTACGCTGGCCGCGGTTGCTCCGTGGATGGGTGACAATGTTTTTTCACATTTATTTTCCTATTCAACTAAAATTATAATTAATTTTGTTGTATATGTTGAACAGTTTCATTGCCAATTAAGTGGCAGCGGGCAGGGCTCATTATTCGCAGAACAGATGGCCGATGAGGCCGGAAAGTTCTGGAATGGTGACCGCGTACTGGGAGACGTAGCGTTGGAAGGCCTCCTAGAACATGGACCGATGACCTGGTGAAGGCCGCCTTGTGGGAGGCGTATGTCCAACAGTGGACGTCTTTCGGCTGAAATGATGATGATGATTATGATTCAACTAAAAAACGGATTACATTTTAGTGCTCAAATCTAGTTTGAAGCTGAGATGGTCATAATGTTTGAGCGTTACGCAAACAGCTCGATATTATAACGGCTGTCATAAAAGCTGTAATTTTTCAACAGTATTTGACATTAAGGTGACATTACGGTCACACAATATTCGCATTTTTTGCGTCCTATATTTTGACAGCCAATATTGTGTGACCGTGTACCGTTCACAGCTTCCTTATAAAATAAAGCTTTACTCTAAAATCAAATAAAGTCAAAGTCCATTTTGATTCTAGGAAAACTATTTCATTTTATCATTTGTTCATCGGAAGCCTACAATGTTAGTCGTATCGAATTTTTTATTCGATAGTTGGATGACATGGAAAACCGATTTTTAGCGCTTTTCCCTCGCCCGAATTAAGCCTTGGAAAAAGGATTTTATTTTATGTTCAATGTATGGCGTTAATCTTTGTCCACGAATTTATTTGAAGTGTGACGTATTTATTACAGAATTACTTCATTTACAATAGCATCACTGAACGAATTTTCATAAGTTTTCACCACTGAGCTGAGCGGAGTGATTCATGTGCAAGGTGTATCAATTTTTGTAATAGGAAAAAAAATGTTTAGTCACCACTGCCACTGCTCTGAAAACGGTGAAGGAAAACAACACAAAAAATTTGAAGGCAAATGACATTTACCAACCCACCCTGCACCTGAGTGGTGTATTTCGGCCTATTCTCTTTCGCCAAGAGAGGGCATGGAGCTACTATCTATCTGACCTCCACAAGCCAGTTACTGAGCTACAAGATACACCTTAGGGGCAATTCTGGTAATTTTAAGAACGTTCACAGTCTGATCTCAGTGTCAATCTGTCAAAAAATTTAAATTCGCTTGTCGCCGAGATGACACTGTGAACGTTTTGAATTACGAGAATTGGCCTCCTTAGTAAGACTGGTTAACAAACTTTCAGGCTTCTTACGACTCGTAACGACTGTCAATGTTCCACGAATGACAGCTAGGACCAACGATTTAAAGTTCTTTTCGGGGCACGGAGGGGTCTTGGTATGTTAAGATGGTCACCCATCTACGGTCCAACCTCAGCAATCGTAGCTTAACCTGATCAATCGGCTCGTGTAGATGTTATTATTTAGCCACGAGCCCTTTCACCTGCCTTGGCTCTGCCAACTTATATGTAACTCAGCAACTGGCCTGATTATGGTTATGCTTATACAGGATGCTTATACAGGATTGCTACCCTGAAGAACCAAAGACAACAGCTGATATAGAATCACTATTATGTATACTGATTCTATACCAGTTATCCAGTTTCAGCACAAAATTAAATACTCTGAGAATTGATACCAAATTTTCGGTTTCTTATATATGTTTCTTTAATTCAAATCATAACAAACATGTCACCGCACTACGTAGGTCAATAACTTTTCACGTTACTTGCCAATATCACGAATTTTTTTCCGAGTGATGTGTTTTCTATTTGAAAAGTTCGGTTTCTGGTAGATATCAATGTATTGAAAATTCTCATAACTTCCGAACATGTAGTTATAGGATTAAAAAACCCTCCCAATATCGTTTGCATCACCCAAAGAAGCCGTGCCGCTGGTATATACAACGTGTTGTTTTGCATCCTCGTCAAATTCAAGAAGGTAACTATGCTAATGATTCTCGATACGAATCAATAATAAAATAAGTAGTTTATTTTTCCATATTTTCGGAAATCGGCGTTTGGCATTTTTTTTTTCGGACACGCATGTTAAAACGCGGCCCGTGTGATACCGCACTATAACACACAGCGATATAGTCGTGCGGCACTGCCTACCGCATACGGAACGGGGCGGTTCTGTTCTTTGAAAGAGGTGTTTTCTGAAACACTGTTAAACTTAAATAACTAAAAAAACAAGTATGTATTCATTAGTGAGCAAGTATCGTAATTTTACTTGATTATTTATGTCTTTCATAACAGCCTCCTGAAATTTGACGAGGATGCAAAACAACACGTTGTATATGTATACCCTTTCCGTTACACGTTGTATAATGGCATAGGAAACCCCTCTCTATGCATAAACGCTCAAAAGCAACAAATAACCGCGCAATCAACATCTTTACCTAAAAATTTAAATTTCTCCACCAAAAGATTCACTGGACGGCTTCATCTGAACGTAAATTTCCAAGCCTTATGGCTTAACACGAAGTAACCTTGAAATTACGGGCGCGAACATTTTCATTCTCAGCCGTAACTTACGCAAATTTACGCGATGTTTTAATCTAAAAAGCTGAGTGTGTTCACTTGGAAAATCCCAAATTAAAGAGACCTTTCGTGTAGGTGACTTAGGAGTAGGGATGTGACGAGTTTGCCCGACGTTGCAAGGTTTCTTTTGACTACAGATTCTTTGAATATTTTATAGGAACAAGGTGCTCGAGACTTTTCTTTTTACAATGAGTTTGACAATGACGAAAGACACTGACGATGACATATTTCAATGAAAAAAGTGAACGATAAAATGTCAACGACAATTGACAATGACTTTTCTCTATTCTGAAATGCGAAGCTTTTACCTAAAAGTTACGGGTTTAAAAAAAAATTGAGAATGACCTAAAAGTGATGGACCGATTGTATAGAAGATGATTGACTAAAATAACGGTAATATTTCTGAATACGGAACTGAGCTTGCGAGTGGTAGAAGAAGAAAGAAGAACACTAGAAGACGTTGTTAATTATGATGATCAAGAGAAAATATATATTTTCCAACGAAATACATCCTTTTGATTCTGACTTTATTTCGGAAACTAGCTGTGCCCCACGGTTTAACCCGCATAAGTAACGATCCCGTGAGAATATCGGGATAAAAAAATATCTAGGTCATGGTCTACCCATATGCCAAATTTCATAAAAATCCGTTTTAGTGTGAAAGCGTAACAATTAAATATTCAAACATAGAAATATCCATTAGTTTTTTCTTTATAAACTTTCGCCCACAAATTACCATTGTCCTATTAACCAGGTTCAATGGATCAAAGGACACAGCGGTTCGCTAGGTAACGATGCAGCCAATGAACTTGCCAGAAGGGGGTCGAGTATGGCACCAGTGGGACCAGAACCCATCGCGCCTCTCCCCTTCGGGTATCTACACACTCTGGTAAGGAAACGAACCAGGGACCAACATGACAAGATATGGCTGGATCTAGGTGAGTGCAGGCAGGCTAAGGAAGCACTTCCTGCGATCGATGCCCGCCTCACAAAACAGTTTCACCGTCTAACTAAATCACAGCTGCGTGCAGTTACAGCAGCTGTAACTGGCCATGGGTCATTTAACAAATATCTCTTTGTCTCAGGAGTGACAGACAGTTCGCTGTGCAGGGCCTGCATGGAGGACGACGAGACAGCAGCGCACGTGCTGCTAAACTACCCGGTGGTCGCCAATTACAAGGCTAAATACTTCGGTAACCCAGGTACCCTACGTGAGATTGTCAGCAACACCAAGGCGTTGCTGGCCTTTCTCGAGGAGCTGGAGTGGATCGAATGACAGATTCTCCCACCCGTATGCAAAATACGCGCTTTGACGTGGAGTTGCGGACAACAGCCCGTATTACCTATTACCTAACCAGGTTCTTAACAAACAGACAAACAGAGACTTGAGGTACGGAAAACTCACATCTCTAAGACCATGATTCTCAAAGTTACAAGAAATATAAAGACGGTGTACGAACTGTTACGTTAATCTAATGTCTTTACATAGGTATACTCATTAGAGTATTTAAATAAATTGAGGTAGCCCTGTATAATTCCTTACCTTTTTAGAAAGGCGAGGTCAAAAGGTTTGCTAACTTTGTTCTACGTAAACATTCTTCGCATTTTGGGTGCTTCGTTGTTTGAAGCCTTGATTGTTTGTTAAAGGAAATTCATAGTAATTCCCTTTAGTAGGAAAAGTCCAAAAGATATCCAAGATCTCGTCGGGTCGTAGAGTTTAGTGCTAACATCGTTCCTAATTCTACTCGCTCTAAGTGTCATGTATCTTAAAGCCAAAATTACGTTACGAAATTAGTGGCATAAATTATAGGGCGACTTTTCGTACAAGGTTCGATCGGGCTGGATCGCCTAGCGAGAGCGTTACTCGCTTGCCCGCGTGAACCATGGGATTTTCAACAACGAAATTTTCGCCCTGACATTTCATAACATTTTTTATATTGGCTTTATATTGAAAAATATATTTACCCTGTTTGAGCTATGACAATCCTCCCATCAATCGCAATCTTCGAAACAAGAAGGCATAAAATGTAAGGAAATTCCTAAGTTCATTTACGGCACCTAAACATGACCCAAAGATAAAACACAAAAAGAACAAGTTGGGAGAAAATATGCGTCACATCAACGCAAAACGGCCATCGCTAAGCATAATGCTACGACCCTATACGCAACAGAGCCTCAACGCTGGTTTTGATCGACAGCCGGCGTTTGCTTAATTGACGTCAACTGATACAACATACAATATGATAAAAATGACGCGACAGCTTCGTGGCATTGCAACGTTTGACACGACCGCGCTCGGACATTCCTTTTCATTCTGCTATAATTTTGAACCACCTAATAAACCTTAAATAGATTCCACTTGCTTTACTTCCACCTGGACCTATACGTACTTAATTCTAGAACCCCGGAAAAATGGTTTGTTGGCTATCAAAAAAAATTGCTGTTTCATAGAAAAGTGCAACACGTGGTCAAAACATAGGAACATACGCCCGTGCGTTCAGAACCATGTATTGAATCCATGTTACAGATAGTGCGTCGATGTCTATGCTACCCAGTACAGTTCCGCCAGGGTTGCGGCTGGCACACAGGCAACTAAAGGAACACGGGTGGGTTTAAGTCAGTAAAAGTCTAACACGCCCTCCTGCTCCACCCAGAGCGAGAGAAGTTATTTGATGATTACCTACCCAAAAAATAAAAAAAACTAGTACAGTTGGGAAAAGACTGATTATAATTTATTCAAAATCAGAAGTTATTTATTCAAATTCTTTTCGAACGTTAAAATACATATTTTTTTTTTATTTAAATTTTATTCACGAAATGTTACATACAAAAAAATACATGAAACTTCTGCCAAACTGCTGTACAGTTTGTCGGCAGTATACATAAGATAGTCCCCCAAAATGCTCACTCTTCACCGCTTCCTAGTGCTTTAGCTGGAAAGAAGAAGTGGCGCAACAAACTCCCCAGCAGCACAGCTGTATTTTTAGTCGGATAGACTTGATTCTATACATACCATAGGCAAAGTAATAAACATTACGAGACACAAAACATTAATTAAATAATTAGTCATATGTCAGCTAGCCACGCCAATATACCAACAAATAAAACGAAAACTTAACTCAAGCACAAAGAACCCCCCCGAGTGGGTTCTGGCATTGTCGTTTCGGGGGGGCTCAGTAACCGTGGTCTCCCACCCACGGTGAATCCAACAGGAACCCAAAGGTGGGGCCGCTCGTCAGGGCTTTTACCTTCAAGCCAACGACGTAGCGGCCAAAAAGTAGGTTGCGGTGAGGTGCACCGCAACTGAGGTGGGCCGCGATGTCGAATGGGAGGCATCGCGGCTGAGGGTTACAGGCTGCGGCAGAGGAGGAGTGCCGGTGCTTCTGAGCAGCGCTCTTCCCTTCCGTGGCCTGGACGGGGCCGCCACCGTTTGATGGCGGACGCGGTGGGGCCGCAGGGGAAGAGGAGTGTCGGTATAGCGTCAGCCGCTCTCCCTATCCCCTGCGGCCGAAAAGTGGTAGACGGGACGGCGCGTTGTGTTCCACACGCGCGCCGTCAAAGATGTCAGCAACCACTGGTGGGGTCCGCAAGGGCCGATGCCTGCCAGGGGTGCGGGTGTACTGAGGGAACACGGGTGGGTTTTAGTCAGTAAAATTCTGACACGCCCTCTTGCTCTACTCAGCAGGAGAAGCCATTTGATGATTTCCCACCCAAAAAAAAAAAGCACAAAGAAGAATAATTAAATAAAGCATAATACCATAATAAAAGCATAACCTGGCATAACCGCAGATTAAAAGTCCAAGTTTCATCACGACATTTCAGAACACAAATATTCTTCCTCTAAAAACACATGACTACTTATAATAATCTACTTATTACACGCCGACGTACGACAACAAAGAATGTAAGTCGCCATATAAATTAGAGGAATTTAGTCACAAGTATGAACCATTTATCACGAGGCGGGACCAGAAGATATATTGTTCAAGTATATATATATAAAGGCTGTTCTAATAAAGTAGTAAGAGTAGTTGAATTTAGTAATTTATTAGAAATAGAAGCTTATTGGGTATATTTTAAGCTAATTTTAGCCTGTAATCACGGCAAAAGCCTCACACAGAAGATAGGCAAATTGTTTTTTTTTTTTTGGTGCGAAATCTTCAAATAACTTCTCCCGCTCTGGGTGGAGCAGGAGGGCGTGTCATACTTTTACCGACTAAAACCCACCCGTGTTCCCTCAGTAGCCTGTATGCCAGGGGCTGCGGTATCTCTTTCGAACAAACCCGCTCCCCTGGCAGGCATCGGCACTTGCGGGCCCCATCGGTTTGTGCTGACATCTCTTTAAAGCGCGCGTGGAACACAACGCGCCGTCGACTTGGGCTTGGTCC
This sequence comes from Polymixis flavicincta, assembly GCA_949987655.1. Taxonomy (NCBI): domain Eukaryota; kingdom Metazoa; phylum Arthropoda; class Insecta; order Lepidoptera; family Noctuidae; genus Polymixis; species Polymixis flavicincta. Next base: position 9,396,762 of record OX465195.1, on the reverse strand, counting down.
TTGCCGGACAGCGAGCTACCCATTACTTGCCGTCCTAGGCATATTGTTCGCTTTCCAACTTAATTTTGGCTATATTTAACTTATTAATAGCCTGTTAACTGCCTCGTTGGTCCATTGTTCAAACGCTACTGATGAGCATGAGATCTTGGGTTCGATTCCTAGATCAGGCAAAGTGTTATTGGGTTTTTCTTTTTGGGATTTCTCAGAAGGAGTCTGGAGAGAATTGTGCCCGGTTGATGGCAATAAGCTCGCCCCTGTTACATGGGACTTAAAACAACTGGCGAAATGTGGGTGTACTATTGGTACATCCCTGCCCAACCCTTCAGAGAAACAAAGCGTGATGTTAAGTTGTGTATTGTTAATAGCCTGTTCACAACTTCCCTATAAGTCTTATTACTTACTAGCTTCCGCCCGCGGCTTCGCCCGCATGGAAGTCAGAAATTATCCCGCGAGAACGTACCACCGGGATTAAAAGTATCCTTTGTGTTAATTTAGGTTGTAATCTATCTGTGTACCAAATTTCATCCAAATCCATTCAGCCGTTTTTGCGTGAAAGAGTAACAAAAATCCATACATACAAACTTTCGCGCTTATAATCCTTATTATACTATACTATATACATATAGTATTGTAAATGAGAAAGTTTGAATGCACGGTACGGTAGTACGATTTCGCGGTATAATTTCTGACTTTTCACGCGGGCAAAGCCGCGGGCGGAAGCTAGTATTAAGTAAAAATATGGCACTTCCACGTGTTGTACCGTAAATTAATAAGAAAACTCTTTGCTAGAAATGGCCCTATCAAAATATAGAACAAAACATTCTGTATGAAGCGAAAACCAATCGCTATTTCAAATAAGTTTTTCTTTTTTTTTGTATCTGCACGAGGCTCACGTTTGTAAAAATATTAGTTGGTCAGCAATTTGGCAGCGGGCGAATCGCCCAAGGTTCGTCAGACATACGACGTTGTACAGACAAACAAACTATTTGATATACAGGCAAACATTTACATATTTTCGCTATCATTCGTGGTTCTTTGAAAGTCGTTTCGGGTCGTCGGAAGCCCGTAAGTCTGACAACCAGTCTTACAAATGGGTGTCGTATCACCTAATAATTCGGTTGTAGAGGTCAAATAGGCAGTCGCTCCGTGCAAAAAAATGGTTTTCAGCTGCTTCCGGTTAGACTGGAAACCGACCCTAAAATAATTGGGAAAAGGTCACCATCGCTGAATACCCATTTGTAAGACTGGTTGTCAGACTTTCGGGCTTCCGACGACCCGTAACGACTATCAAAGAACTACGAATGATAGTCGGAACCAACCAATTCCAAAGGGAAAAACCCAATAACACTTGCTTGCGACCACTCAAACTCAAAGCATTTAATTCAAATAAACCAATTACAGGCATTTTTGCATTGTCAAGGTCGGTGAGTTAGAAAGATGAAGCTAGTTGCCCATTCCAAAGCGTAGGTACCTATAGAGAAGAACGGGCAAGAAACTTCATGGACACTCTTTTAAAATCATGATTTTGTTACAAAAAGTTGGTTACATCTAAAATTATCAATGTGAGAACGATGTAAAAAGATGTGCACATTATAAGTAATTAAAACAAAAAATAAAATTACAATTCAAAAATCAAAAAAATCATAGGTGAATAAGTTTGTATAGTGTGTTGCAAACAAACTCACTGGAAAACCTTTCAAAGATTACTCATCAAAAACTGCTAAAATAGAATAACTCCAAAGAGTTGCTGGACCATAACTGCATACTACGACAAAGTTGCAAACCCCAGGAATGTTGACAAGACACCACACAATGTCTCGCTCAAAGCCCTTTGCAAACTATGAGGTAACAAAGTTACTTCACTACTATATTATATCTAGAACCATCTCGTTTGAACTCTATGAAGTTAACACATTAAGTAAACAACGTCAAGATAAGTCGTTTGTCTAAGACCTTGGTGTGGACGAAGACCTTGTTATTTTTTATAACCTGACTGCGGCAAAGCAAAAAGAATTATGCAAATGTCATGGACAATTGTTTCGAGTGGACCACCACTCGAAATGTTTTTGCAGAATAAAACGCAATTGCATACAGCTGAGATAAGAATTCTAAGAGGGATATTATGTGGTGTTACATAGATAGATAAAATAAGAAATGACTACATATGAGGAAGTCTGTAACTGGCAGCAAGAACTGAAAACTTGTTTGGAAGTCGTTTGTGTTGGTATGAGCATGGTACACGGAGAAATGAGGAACCTGTCATGAGGAAAGTTATGAGTAGAATGTCGATGGCTACAAGAGGAGGCCAAAAAAACGATGGATGGACTGTCTGTGATGATATGGTTAGAAAGGGTGTGACTACGGAGATGACGACTAATAGAGAAGTGTGGGAGAAAAAGACATGTTGCGCTGACCATAAATAAATTGGGATTAGGGGCAAGAGTTCCGTGTGGTGCCGAACGTTAAAGAATAGCACCATCCCATTTTTTCCCGTGGGTGTCGTAGAAGGCGACTAAGAAACTTACTAGAGAATGGGCAGCAGCGTTCTTTATGCATTTTACCATCACACTGCTATCGCCAACCCGCCTGCCAAGCGTGGCGATTATGGCAATACCCTCCCCGTTTGGAGGAAGCCTATGTCTAGCATTGGACGTCTATCGGCTGAAATGATGATGATGATATTTTCGACAATAGATACAGAAAGACACCAACCTAGTTTACAAGACAAGATTATATTGATGAATTGTTTACGGGAACCAATAATACAGTTACCGCAACGTCGTTGCGTCGTTGTCACAGACCAGACTATCTCATGGACGGTGAGCCTCATTCAATTTCAACATGATAGGCTGTATGAGGAACAATACTGTATGGGAGTGCTATGTGAGCCAGATTGTAAAGGAATAGTCTAATTGCCGTATCCATGTGAACGCAACGCATGCAATATTAATAAATTATTTTATTTTTAATGTAAAAAAGGTCATCATCATCATCATTTCAGCCGAAAGACGTCCATTGCTGGACATAGGCCTCCCCCAGAAATTCATTTTAAAGTAAAAAAGGCTGCTCGATATTAATTGATTATAAAAATATGTTAAAAAGCACCCACGCTTTTTACTTTAAAATGAATTCATTTAATAATCACACTACCTATAATTAGATTTTTTTTAGATTTTTTTTTTTTTTTTTTAAGTTGGTTTTCTATTACAGCACATTTTTAAAGTTTTTGATGCATATTTTTTTAAAACTCACGAATTTTAATGATTTTGGAACCCAAGAGGTTGAGCTTCGATACCCTGCCACTTTTTATATGAATATGAAACTCAGTGTCTATTTTCATACGTAGTCTGTGGTAATGTTACGACATTAATACTACTAACAAGGTCATGCAGTCTCGAACGTGGTTTAATTGAATGATAGTCTTATGTATAAGCAGTGTTTGTTGTGCCAAGCAAGAGGAAATTGTGGCGAAAAGCTCCCGGGTGATCGCTTTATAATAAAGTCATTGATATACAAAAAAAAAACAAGATGTACAGTCTCGAATAAAAGTAATAACACTCAAAACTGTCCCCAATTATACGTCAGTGGTTATAATTACGATAAAACTATTTTTTTGCAAATTCAGCATAACACGCATGACTTAAAGTGTTTTTTACAAAGCAATGTTCAAAAGGACGTTTTTGATACGCTGATTTTGACGCAGGTTTTTGTACATCAATAAATAAAGTGCACTTATTTTGTTACTATTATACTGTGGTCATAATACAGGTTGTCTCAGAAAGGTGCGGTCAAACTTAAGGGTGTGGTACAGAACATGAAACTACAACTTCCTCTATTGAGCTAACATCGTAAATGAGAAAATATTATCAGCCGTCCCATTCATTTGGGTCGAAAATATATTGAAGTTTTATATGGGTCAGTGGATATTATTTCCTCGATTACGATCCCATGGAATTGTTAGATACACCATGTATATGACTCGAATTCAAAGCATTTATTTAATTATTATTTTTTCTTATTCGGTTCTAGCCTATATTTAACAATCTTCACAAATTGTTTGTTTACATACATACATACTCTGCCTATAACGTTCCCACTGCTGGGCCACAGCCCGCCTCTCCGTGAGAGGGAGTGGGCCGTAATCCACCACGCGGGCCCAGTGCGGGTTGGTAGATATCACATGTCTTCGACTTTTTTTGGTTCTAGGACATGCCGGTTTCCTCACGATGTTTTCTCTCACCGTTTTGAGAGCAGTGGTGATGATGAAATTATTTACACAAAGTAATGCGCCTGGCTGGGTTCGAACGCGCGACCTACAACTCGGTAAGTCGCGGCCGTTACCACTGGGTCACCACTGCATTTTTTTGTTTACTTATTATATTTTATTACAAATTATTTCTATTTAAACATTTGACACCGGTAACAAAAGATTGTCTTGCTTTGCAGCATAGGTCTCCCCTAGAGCTTTCCACTGTATGCAGTTCTGCGCTCGTCTCATCCAATTAGTACCCTCTGTTCTCATAACGTCATCTGCCCATCTATGACGTTGTCTCCCGGAAGACCGGACAACTTCTTGCACCACTCTGTAGCATTCTTAGACCATTTTTCCTTTTTCCCCGAAAATTTAAATCAATTATTATCCTACTAATATCTATCTTCTATCTATATAAATAAAAGACAAGTCCTGACTGACTGACTGATTGACTGACTCATCAACGCCCAGCCCAAACCCTTGGACCTAGAAAGCTGAAATTTTGCACAGAGGTTCCCTTTATAGTGTAGACAAGGAATAAGGAAGGATGTTTCGAAATTCAACCCCTAAGGGAGTTAAATAGGGAATGAAAGTTCCGCGCGGGCGAAGCCGCTGGCAAAAGCTAGTAATACCATAAACGTGAAAGTTTGTAAGAGGTTCGGGTGTTCGTTACTCAATAACGCAAAAATGGCTGAACGGATTTCGATGAAATTTGGCACACAGATCGTTTATAACTTGGATTAACACATAAAGGTGGGTTTTAGTCAGTAAAAGTCTGACACGCCCTCCTGCTCCAACCAGAGCGCGAGAAGTTATTTGATGAATTCCCACCCTCAAAAAGAAAAACCCCTAGTAAATGGGACATACACTTAACTGGCGAAATGTGGGTGTCCTAATAGGTACATATCTGCCTGTCCCTTTAGTGATTACTGGCGCGATGTAATGTTAAGTTACTATATCTGGTTTGCCAATAGAGAAACGTTCTAATTTTGAAGAACCAATCAATCTTTTAACAACTAAGTACAGGGTCAAGATCAAAGGACCCATGTAGAACTCTGTAGGCCTATCTCTAGAGAAAGGCCTGAACTAACAAATAGTTAAAGAAAACTTGCAATCCTAAGGTATTAAAACTTTTTGTTCCATGGATTTCAATTCCAGACTTAGTTTCGTAACTCCCTAGCGTGTTGTTATACTCGTATCTCCATGTTAGATTGAATAGTTATCCTTTTTTTTTATTCATAAATAAACTAGCTTCTGCCCGCGTCTTCGTTTGCGTGCAAGTTGTAAGACACCATAGTTCACTCCGAAGGTCCTCGCTTAACATTTGTTACTGCATGTGTAAGCGGCCACACACCCTTTATGCCTGGAGGTTTTTTGTGGGTATTGAGTTCTGTTAACGTTTATTGTTTTGTTTTTATTAATTACTTGTTTCTGCTTGAGTTTAATTACTATGTTTTGTCTGTATATTGGCATGTGCTAGCTGACATAATTATATGGCAATTTTTTTTATTTTTATTATTTTTAATTACTTACCTATAATTTAATAGAATCAAGTTCTTCTAACTTAACAGACAAATTCAAATTTCTAATTCAAAATGTTTATTTGCAAGAAAATACATCGTTAACAAGAGAAGATCTAACAGCCTTAAAGTCATTGTATTCTGCCTACAAGCAGGCGTGCAAATTATTTGTTTAAATTTCATACCCAATTATTACGCAGATTAGACTATTCGATCATTATTACACTATTATGATATTATTATTACGTACAAATTTCGTTACTTAAATAATTTACAATTCCTTAATACTGTAAAAACACTTTTTTGTAACCACTCAGACAATTATGTATTAAAAACATTTCCTTGTAACAATTTAAATTCATTTGTTATGGTATTATAAAATAATATTCACAAATTAAACACATTTTTATTATAAATATCTTTATGCCCAGCTAGATGATATAAGAGGTTGCGGAACATAGCCCTTTTCTGTCGTTTTATAACTTCAGTATGTTGCTTAAAATAATGCATGTGTGTCTTTGTAAAAACGCAGACATCTCTAATATGCTGCTGGGGAGTCTGTTGCACCAATTCTTCTTTTCAGCTAAAGCAATAGGAAGTGGTGAACGGCGGGCGTTTTGGGGGACTTCCTTATGTCATTTTATCGTTTGGGCGTCCCGAGGGTGTCTGTTTTAATCTGGGCTACGCCTGAGCATTCAAAAAGCACATGCGCAACGGTTTCCTCAGCCTACATACAAGCCCTGCACAAGGAGCTGTCCGTTATGCCTATTGTGTAGAAGTGTTTGTTTAGCGGGCAGTGTCCTGTGATGGTACCAGTCACCAGGCGCAGATCTTTTCTGTCCAGGCATAACAAACGTCTGGTCAGCCTGCCATCCAGGGATGGCATTGCTTCCCTAGACTGCCTGCAGCCTGGTCCCTGGGTCCACCAGCTCTTCGCTTGTGTGTGGGTGTATTCCTGAAGCCACCTGCGTAGTTGGTTGAAGGGGATGGGCACGATAGGTTCGGGACCACAGACTGACGTTACTGACAAAGACTGAAAAATACCGTTTATTTGGACACAGTTCGTGAAACACAAAATAAATAACAAAAAAAAAAGTGAAAATAAATAACTAGGTACCACAGTGTGTGCCTCACGGCTACGCCAAAAAGGTTCCTTTCAACATTAATGCCAGATAGATGCTGTCTGACGCTGGTTTTATAATGAACCTATAGGGACAAGATTGAGAGGCGCCATGGCGTCCTCACCGATAAATGATAAATTATTTAACTTCTGAAAGTAGGTGTGTTTAAACACTTTTACACGTCAATCATATTTTAAAATTAGATGAGGTCGGCGTTTCCTATTCGACTACTCTGAGAAGAAAGGCCGAAACAAACTCAGATTTTAACTAGATCATCTTTTACCCATTTTCCCAAAGACAACAATATACGTCGTAGTGTTTTTCTTTTTATTTCCTAAAAACCTGAACACACGAAGCTACTTTTAGGTCTAAACAAAAACTAAGGGCGATGTATGTCTTAAGTTTTCCGAATATTTTCCCAACTTTGTTTCGTAGGGATTCTTAGGGTGTTTGCCCAAAGGAATGGAAGACATAGAATGCCAGTATTTTACATGGAGCGACTACCTATCGCAGGTATCCGCTGGATGTGGGAAGCACAAGACCGATCGAAGTGGAGGAGCCTCGGGGAGGCCTATGTCCAGCAGTGGACGTCTTTCGGCTAATATGATGATGATGATGATGATGATGATGATGATGACTACCTACTTGGCCTCCACAACCCAGTTATTGGGTAACATGAAACCCCTTGGTAAGACTTATTAGGATTCTAACTACCCGTAACGACTGTCAAAAGATCTACGAATGACAATAGCTGGAACCATCGGCTTAGCGACCTTTCCGAGGCATGGAGAGGCACGATATATAATAACATGGTCACCCATCCACGAACTGACGTGGCACGCAGAGCTTACCCTTCGATCTAGACGTGCGACGTATTTAAATTAAAGTACACTCCTAAAAAAATTTTTGTTAAAAAAAATCGAAAAAGCAAAGCCAGCCTACATATAATTTTTCAAAGCCCAATCGATGGATTTCTAAGTACATTAACAAAGAGGTAGAAAGACAACGGAGTGTTTTAAGACAGCGAAATTGTGAAAAAGTTCAACATCCACAAAGGGCTGTAGCCCGAGGGTAGTATATTAACTTTAAAAACTTTATTTATTTGCATCATAAAAGTACAACCAAATAATTAGTTATTTTTAACATTTTGTTGGTAGACCTATACATAGGCACTTAAATACTAAAGAATAATGTGATATTATATTTCTCATCTTTCTAACGTCTTAGGATTTTTATTGTTCCGTGTGATGCCTGACGTAAAAGAATAGCACTATCCCATTTCTTCCCGTGGGTATCGTAAAAGGCGACTAAGGGATTTACTAGAGAATGGGCAGCAGCGTTCTCTATGCATTTTAAAACCATACTGCAATTGCCAACCTGCCTGCCAATCGTGGCGATTATGGCAAAACCGCCCTTTTGGAGGAGACAAATATGTCCAGCAGTGGACATGTTTCGGCTGAAATGATGATGTTATGCGGATTGTTGTTTGTTAAGTACTTACGTCACTTGATAATAATTTAGTACGTGTTTAGTCACTAATCACTCACTAATATTAATTAGATACCTACTACGCTGATATTGTTATTTATGTAGCATTCGATTCGCACAGTTATTGAGTGAGTAACTAATAACTATTACTTTTTAATCTGCAAAGCACAGATGACTGCATTACCTGTGTTCGAGACAAGCATCATCATCATCATCTACAAACCGACTTTACCCATTGTTGAGCATCGGCCTCTCTTTTCTTAAGCCAGTCCCCACGCTTCTGTGCCCAATTCTGGTTCTACATACTTGCGATGATAACAATATCGTTCGCCCATCTAACCGCGGGCACTTCGTCTTCTAGTACTTGTATGCCACTCGGTCACTAAGTCGTCAACAAGCATGCACCCTTAATAAATAAATAAAATTCATTTATTTCATATAACTTAATCCAGACAGTCCGATTTTAAATACAATATTAAATTAAAATAACATCAAATCAAAATTCAAACCAATTTCAAGAATTAACATCAAAAAATTTAAATCATAATCAAAATTGAAATTAAAATCGTAATCAAAGGAGATGGAAAACGGTGGGCCCAAATGTAATAAGTTGAGATATGATCTAAAAAAATAGTCATATTTTTTTATCTTAGAATATGAAATATCACCTCAATTCTCAATCTGAAAGCGGAGAAATATGAGAAAGATCGTTTTGTGAGATTATCGATTGATTAATCGATTACACAGTTCCGTAAATAAAACCTTTGCACTAAATAATTAACTCAAAGTAATTAAATGCACTATGTATAATTAAATGCAATCTAGTGTATATCATTATAGTCCTATTAATAAATAAAATATCAATTAACTACTGAAAAACCTATATTAATGATTATCGATTTCATATCGATTAAAATCAGTCTTTTATTTTTAGTCTGTCACTAGCAAGATAACTGACTGACATTGACACTAGACAGTTGCCGATTGCTCATGTTTGCTGACTCGTTTTGTGTTTTCCGATGCGTTTTGAGTGCTTTCCCTATAATTATCCTTAATTTTTCACGACCACTGCTTTGGATTTTACGGATTCCGATCCTGCCTACCTTGTTTGACCCTGGCTTTCACACTGGAAAACGAAGATCACTCACACGTTTGACTAGGAATTGTTATTTTGAATTTTGCCGCCGGCTTGTGGATTGGATATTGTTGAAACTATGGATCGCTGTGTTGTGTGAATTGTGGGATAACAACTGGGCACTACAATACACTGGGCCGATGACCCTTACATGATGAAACAATTCTGTCAGTTAAAGATTGTAACATAACCTCAGTTTTACTTAATCTCTTATTTCGCTGTTCTCAGATTGACAAAATCCACAGAATTTTCAGTGAAAGGTTGATAATATTTATGCTATTAATTGACACCACTGCCATCTTTTTACATCTAGGCCCAAGATTGTATGTAATCGTTTCAGTCTCCTTTAAATTAAAACCGAAATCAAATTAAAATACGTTCATAGTTGACAATGCAAAATTCGTAAGTAAAACTAAAGGCATAGAAAAAATTGTAGGAGCGTGTTATGTAGTGGGTATTAAAAAGTCTACGCGGCCAGTCAGATGACACCTTTATAAAAACTTTTTGGTAGTTTTCGTAGAAAAACGTAGGTCTTTTGACTCCTTAATTGAGTTTGTTGGGTCTGAAGTTGTAACTCGTAAGTCGTTGCGAAATAAAAACGAGTTGAATAAAATGGTAACGAGAAACGTGATTTTTTGGACGCAAATATAACTACAAAGCTTGAATTCAAATTACGTTTTCTAGGATCCTTGAATTATGATGATAGTTTTATTTTAAGTTTTTCGATATAAAATCTGTTAGTTGGCATAAAAACTCGTTTATCTATATCAAAATATCTAAATAAGCAACAGTGGCAGGCAATATAAACAGTCTTCAGAATTTCATTTATGGCCATTAAAATGAGATCACAAGATTGCTGAAATGTCATTTGCTGAATTGTATCTTAAATCTTGAAAAATAACATCATATTTAACTTAAATTTCACCTTCTAAATCTAATAATAAAATTAAACAAGAGACAAAAGGTTTTCAAAATAAAAACAAACACATCACAATTTTATCGCGAGATTACCCTAAAAAAACTCAACCGTTTCAAAACATACCATTACAGATGACAAAGTATCGACCACAATAAATCGTCATAATTTTTAACGACAGGGTCTGGACATAATAACGATAACAGTGTTGGCCAATACTGTCAAATAACAGACTATAAAATTTTACGCAAAACATAACTCGTCACAAAATTGAAGTGCACAAAATGGCCGCGGTATGTCACGCACGAAATGGACGCATGGCGAGTACAAAAGTGTTTTAGACAATTTAAGTAGTTCGCTTTTATCAAATATTTAATCGTGTTATTCAGTAACTGGGTTTTAAAGGTCTGATAGTCTGTGTAGTTAAACGTAGATTTGAAAAAACTTACCAGCGAACTCCTGCCACTTGCCTCGCGCACCTATGGGCCCGGATCATGTCCGACGTCCTAAATTCCAGCTAAACTTCACTGCACATTTGTTTCCACAGGTTTAGGTTAATTTTATTATTCGTGTCTTGATGGGGTGGTAGCACAAAATCACAGAAGGACCATTTCGTATTGGAAAAAAGGGTTTTAGCACGCGGTAGTCTTGTGTAGTTCGTGATCGATTAGTTGAAGTGAAAAACCGCGCGGAAGCGCGGTGCCACTGTCGCCCTTCGTAGACCAATCGGATTTCTTAGCGAATAGGCGAGAAGCTAGCCGGCAACTTAATCAGATCAAACCCTTTCTACTACACACAAGTTTTAGTTGTGGGGCGAAAATTATCCAAAATTCTTAAGATGATATGCGGTAGGTTATCATAAAGAAAACGGTACGTAACATAGTCAGTTGCTTCACGTTAAATACTGGTATTCAGCTGCTCTCGGTAAGACACTAGGCAGATGATGATAGCTCATAATGACCGATAAGTTTTGTGGAAATAGTTTGTCAGAGTATGGGCATGTGATGTGGAGGAATGAGCTTATGTCGTAAGGAAAGTTTTGAGTACGGAGTATAAGAGTAGTTTGAAGTTTCTCCTGTTTTATCGAACAACCCATTTATGAATTGGTTGAAAAATTAGAGTGTATTTATCTTTTTGTAGAAACACACTGATTTTGCCTGGACTTTTCTAGACTAAATAATTCACAAGAAACTTTTTTACTACTACAATCCTTTCCTACTAATATTACAATACGAAAGTTTATGCATGGATGGATAGGTGGATGTTTGTTACTCTTTACTCAAAAACGACTGAACGTATTTGGATGAAATTTGGCACATAGATCGTTTATAAACCTGGGTTAAAAAATAGAGGACCTCGCTTCTGACGTTTCATAAGTGCCCATGCAGGTTTATGCGAATTTTTTTTTTTTTTTGGGCCTTTTTATCCCGTTAGTACGTTGCCGCGGGATAATTTGCCGACCTCCACGCCGCCGAAGCAGCTGGCAAAAGCTTGTATTTCATAATAAGATAGAAACCGCTATTTATAAAAAACTTTTTAATAAAAAAATTAAACCGCCGAAAAACCGAAAAGTAAAAAATAATAAACTAGCTTTGTCCAACCCCAATAACTAAGTTCGGAAGTCGGTGACTTTGGATATGTATTTAATTATATGTCACCGCCTTCCGAACTTAGTTATTGAGGTTGGACAAAGCTAGTTTATTATTTTTTACTTTTCGGTTTTTCGGCGGTTTAATTTTTTTATTAAAAAGTTTTTATTTTATATTTTTTTTTGGCTATAATCTACAAATAACTACATGCTTAATTTTTGATTTAATACACAACTCAGTATTAAAATCTGTGAGTAAACAATCAATCATCCCCTGTTTTCTTACCCTTAGGGTTGGAATTTTTCTTCGAAATTTATATGGGACCAACTTCGAGGTATACCCTTTCCAATAAAAAAAGAATGATCAAAATCGGACTACTCTGGAAAAAGTTATGCGTGGTCATACATAAAAAAAAATATATATATACGCGTCGAATTGAGTAACCTCCTCCGTTTTTTCGTCGGTTCAAAAATAAAATCATATTCAAAAGTAGATTTTCATGTATGTCTGAAGTTTGTTATTGCATATTGAAAGCCTTTGCATTTTATTTCACGTCATAAATTCCGATATTTTCTCTTGTTATTTATGTTGATATTTTTATTTCATTACAACAACGTGTTGATGGGACGTTTATTTTAAAGTTTTATTTCGTGTTTTTTCTGTGAAATGACACTTTGACATTTATTTTTCGTTTTCTGATTTACGTGTGCCGATAAATATTTACGTTGGGTTGTTCTTTGTTTGTATTGAATGAATGAATAAAATGACATTAAACACGACAGGTCACATGCAGACAAGTCAGATTTATAGTAGGTACTCTCAAAGGGCGTACGTACCACTACCTTAGTTGCGTCACACATTTACTTTCACAATCCGAAGATTTTGAAGGAAATTGCATCGTATGTTTAAAAAATTATCTGCTATACGACGCAAGTAACGCAATGAATAGTTTAAAATTGTTAAAATGAATCGCAATGAAATTATTAGTGTGTTATGCATTTACCCAGCAGATGATTGATTGAACTAGTGGGGTCCACAATGGCCGATGCCTACCAGGGTGCGGGTTCTTAGAAAGAGATACCGTGGCCCCTGGCACACAGGCAACTGAAGGAACACGGGTGGGTATTAGTCAGTAAAATCTCACACTCTCTTCTACTCCACCCAGAGTAGGAGAAGATATTTGATGATGATCCACCCTCAAAAAAAAACCTAAACGAAGCTAAACGAGGATGTAAGGACCGTGGCATGTGGTTTTCCGCAGTGTCTGCCTACCCCCATAGGCGGAGTATTTATAGGTACCTACTTATGTAAACACTTGCAGTTTGATGAGTATAAAATAAAGTAAAACAAAAACTAAACAGTGATTATAAATTAATAATTAAGCAAGCTCTATGTGTGTTTTTTTTTCGCCAAACTTTTTAGGCATGATAGGCGCCAAACTTTTGTTCATAGATTCGTTCAGCCTTTTGATTGAGTTACGAGCGTCCACTTCTGGCATTAATAATAGTTTCCAGTAAATTATGTTTAGTTCATTGCCTTTTACAGATGACTGTACATATCCATCTATCAGATAATATTTTAAAGATTTTTATTTTGTAATCTAAAAATCTCGTAGAAAAATGTGAAACATTTTTTAGCAACGCTTATAAGTTTTCCAGTCAATCTGTCTTTGATTAAAAGACAAATAACAACGTTTTTTTAAAATATTTTTTTCCAGACTTGGAATCGTTGGCTCCTCTGTGTATGACATGGTCATGTCAAAAACTAACATCCAGAGGGGTCCCTCTGGATGTTAGTTTAAACGAGTGACACACTTGAGAGGACTGTGGTTCTTATGAAAATGAACAGCTTGTAATAATCGTCCTTCAGACCGCATTTCGGCCATAGCGAGCATCAACCAAGATGGGTTTGTCATCAGCCCGACACGAGAGACTGGACACACGTGTTCAGTTGGTGAAAGTAGTATCATTTATTATTTCGTCACCTGGACACGCCATGATTTTTACGCGTTTCCATATAGAGGAACTTAAAAGTAAAAAAAAAAATGTTTTCGCCAACTGGACACACCTAGTTTTTTGCCAAAATAGGGTACAGTCAAAAAGCTCAGGACTCACAGGAAAACATAAATGTATTACTTTTAAGTTTCTCTATATGGACACGCGTAAAGATCAGGGCGTGTCCAGGTGACGAAATAATAATTGATACTAGTTTCACCAACTGGATACGTGTGTCCAGTCTCTCGTGTCGGTCTGATGACAAACCTGCGTTCTGAAGGACGATTATTACAAGCTGTTCATTTTCAAAAGAACCACAGTCCCTTAAAGTATGTCACTCGTTTAAACTAGCATCCAGAGGGGTAATTACCCCCCCGAGTGGGTTCCCGCATTGTCGTTGCGGGGGGGCTCAGTAACCGTGGATTCCGGCCACGGTGAAGCCAAGAGGAACCCAAAGGTGGGGCCGCTCGTCAGGGCTTTTGCCTCAAAGCCGACGACGTAGCGGCCAAAAAGTAGGTTGCGGTGAGGTGCACCGCAACTGAGGTGGGCCGCGATGTCGAATGGGAGGCATCGCGGCTGAGGGTTACGGGCTGCGGTAGAGGAGGAGTGCCGGTGCTTCTGAGCAGCGCTTTTCCCTTCCGTGGCCTGGACGGGGCCGCCACCGTTTGATGGCGGACGCGGTGGGGCCGCAGGGGAAGAGGAGTGTCGGTATAGCGTCAGCCGCTCTCCCTATCCCCTGCGGCCGAAAAGTGGTAGACGGGACGGCGCGTTGTGTTCCACACGCGCGCCGTCAAATATGTCAGCAACCACCGGTGGGGTCCGCAAGGGCCGATGCCTGCCAGGGGTGCGGGTTTGTTCGAAAGAGATACCACAGCCCCTGGCATACGGGCTACTGAGGGAACACGGGTGGGTTTTAGTCAGTAAAAGTCTGACACGCCCTCCTGCTCTACTCAGCAGGAGAAGTCATTTGATGATTTCCCATGCAAAAAAAAAATTAAAAAGAGGGGTAATTACGTAATAAACTATCAGTAGGAATTGCATTTTTTTGGCGTTGTTTACGTTGCTAAGTAGACAATTTTTTCGAGCATATGAAGCAATGGATTAGCAATAACCTTCAAAACGATTCTGATTAAAAGTGTGTTATGCAAATAGGTTGCACTATCATCCATATCTAAACAACTTAAGGCCTATTTTTGCTTGCAGCGCTCAGCAGGGTCGGTAGGGGGCGGTTAAAAGATGTGGTCATCGTATACACGGGATTTTGTTTTCAAACTGTATAGATATGGATTTCTTCCATAGTCCTATCATTTATTGGAAAAATCAATTAAATTAGATGTGTGTGAACCTGTTCAATTTATAGCCGAATTTAATAACTACTGGGAACTAGTAAAGGCAAACTAATAAATTAATTATGACTACAGATTAGTTGTTAACTCATTAATCAGTGATTAAAACTTATGTAAGAGATTCTACAGACTAGATAAACGATGGACATATTGAATTTCCTTTTTCTCCTTTATTCAGTGGATGTTCGGTTATCGTTACAAAAAGTGTAAAAATCACTTGCGATATCATTGGTGCTCACTCATTTCAGCTGAAAGACGGCGACTGCTGTACATAGGAATCCCCCAGGCTCCTCCACTTCGACCGGTCTTGTGCTTCCCACATCCAGCGGATTCCCGCAGCCTTCACCGGTCCACCTTGTGGGAGGCCTTCCGTTACGCATTGCCAGTCCAGAACCTTTCGGCCCCGTCGGCCATCTGTTCTGTGAGCAATGTGCCCTGCCCACTGCCACTTAAATTTGGCAATTCTTCGGGCTATGTCGGTTTCCTTGGTTCTCCTGCGGATCTCTTCATTTCTGATTCGATCGCGTAGGTAAACTCCAAGCATAGCCCTCTCCATTGCCCTTTGGGTGATTTTTAGCCTTCTGATAAACCCCATTGTAAGCGACCAGGGTTTCTGTGCCATAGGTCATCACTGGCAACTCACACTGGTCGAAGACTTTCGTATTGAGACACTGTGGTATTTGGGATGAGAAGGGTCGGTTAATGTTTGTCATGTCTTCGAATTTTTGGTTTTAGGATATGTCGGTTTCCTCACGATGTTTTCCTTTGCCGTTTTGAGAGCAATGGTGATGAAATAATTTATACAAAGTAAAGTGCCTGCTTGGGTTCGAACTCACGACCCACAACTCGTAAGTCGCGGCCGTTATCACTGGGCCACCAGTGTTCCAGTTTGCAGGGTTTAAAAGTGCCGATCGCGAACTAACAAGAACCGCTGCGGCAAAGGTCCTACGAGACCCGAAGTGAGCCTGCGTGCCGCTATGCCGAACACTCCGGTGTACATCTCCCGCCTGCACTACACCACTAAGGCGGAGGAGTACGTAAAAAAATAGCTCACAATGAAAAAAAAGAAGATTTTTGAAGTGAAAACTTCTTTAGCAGCGTTGTACCCTTTTTTTGTAATGGGTAAAAATGTTAAACTCACGTCAGGACACGTAACCTGATCAAAAATTCGTAAGACGGATGGATAGTAGACAGACGCCGCGGCGTAGGAGAGGAAGTATCCCCCTCTCTTTCTACGGCGCGGCAAAAATGTATGCCTGCGCCTGCTGTTTCGTTTAGGCGGCGCAGGGCGCTTGCGCGAATGTTCGTGTGTGTTTATGTTACAGCGTGCCACGCGCATCCATGGATGGTGACAGCTCATGGCTTGATTTTTCTGAGAGAAAAGCTTTTTAATGTAATATAAATTATCATGTTTGTGTACGATTGCGCAAAAAATAAATATTGTATTCTACCACATAAATGATAGTACTGACGTCGTAGTCCGTAATTAAAGCAATTCGTGCAAAATTATCCCCTAACCATTCCAAAATATCAAAAATGCACAACGTTAACATTCAAGTTTTCACTTCTGCCGGCACTCTCTGAGTGCAAACCATCGTTTTTTTTTTTTGTGTATCGTGTGTATCGAGAATCACTACCCCTATCACCTGGCTTCGTTTTCGGAAGCGTTTCCCTTACACCCTGTATTTTCAAGCTGAATGTTTTGAACAGAAGATGTCCCTTGTTTAACCAGTCTGTTAGTACATGAAAACTACACACAAGTTAGTAGTTATCAAAGTGACGTTTCTATTCATGTTATGTAAGCTGATTGGAGGAAATTAGTTCCATTGATTTAATTACTTCGAAGTAAGTGTTTAATTATGAAAGTGGTAGTGAGTTGCGTACTGAACAAATATTTGTCATCATCATCCTGTAGCTGCTGCTAGCCTGTTCTCAACTATGTTGGGGTCGGCTTCCAGTCTAACCGGATGCAGCTGAATACCAGTATTTTACATAGAGCGACTGCCTATCTGACCTCCACAACCCAGTTACTGGGTATTACGATACCCCTTGGTAAGACTGGTTGTCATCTGACGACCCGAAACGACTGTCAAAGTTCCACTAATTACTTCCGGAACCAACGGCTCAGCGTACTTTCCGAGACACGGAGGGTACTAGATACGTAAAGATGGTCACCCATCCACGGACCAACCGCAGCAAGCGTAGCTTAACCAGATCGACCTACCCGTGCGGCTTGTATTCAAAATCAAAAAATCAAAATATTTTATTTCATATAAACCTGAATGAGCACTTATGAAACGTCAGAAGCTAGATGCACGGTTCCAAATTGTTGTTTCCTATGGAGAAGAGCCGGCAAGAAACTCCACGGTTACTCTTTTAAAAATAATTGGCTTTAACAACGTTTTCAAATTACAGAGATAAAATGTATGGGAGGACAGTGCAGGCTTGTCAATAAGTACCAGGTACTTAGACGAATATATGTAGAATAGAAAATCGTCTACAAATCTACAGTCTGTAAGGCCTACAACGTTCTCCCATTCACAATATGTAAAATAATCTACATAAATAAAATGAACCTATTTAAACATAGTGACATGATTTCCATGACAATCACTAAAAACAGTCAATATTAAAATTGATGTATAATGTCAAATAAATATATAATGTCATACATTACTTAGCCATAAGCCCCTCCAAACTGAACAAATAATTGTATGAAAACAAAATAGTGAACAGGAATCATTCTACCAATCAATTTGCCTAGTCTTTGCCCAACTATTTTCCCAACTGCATTTCAGTTTCCAGTCTGACCCTATACAGCTGAATACCATTTAGTTTGCTCAATTTAACATTGACATGTAATGGTAACATGCCGTCTTGTGCCCAAAGGGTGTTGAGCCAAACGATTTAGGTGCCTCCGGAATTTGCCAAAGGCATAGATAGCACCGGTGCGAGCCACTAGCCAGAGATGAGCGCCTTGCTTCTGTACTAGTAGGGCCTAGATAAAGTGTAAGTGAGTGAAATTATGGGTGTGCCAAATTTCATTCAAATCCATTCAGCCGTTTTTGCTTGATTGAGTTACAAACATCCAAACTTGCTTCTTACTTCACATTTATATTATTAGTTGGATAGGATAGTTGGATAGGATATTAGGATAGGATAGTAAAATAGGATAGTAGGATAGGATATTAGGATAGGATAGTAGTATAGGATAGTAGGATAGGATATCAGGATAGCATAGTAGGATAGGTTAGTACGATAGGATATTAGGATAGCATAGTAGGATAGGATAGAAGGATAGGATATTAGGATAGGATATTAGGATAGGATAGTAGGATAGGATATTAGGATAGGATATGAGGATAGGATAGTAGGATAGGATAGTAGGATAGCATAGTACGATAGGATATTAGGATAGTATAGTAGGATAGGATAGTAGGATAGCATAGTACGATAGGATATTAGGATAGTATAGTAGGATAGGATAGTAGGATAGGGTAGTGGGATAGGATATTAGGATAGGATAGTAGGATAGGATATTAGGATAGCATAGTGGGATAGGATAGTACGATAGTATAGTAGGATAGGATATTAGGATAGGATAGTAGGATATGACAGTAGGATAGGATAGTAGGATAGGATAGGATAGGATAGTAGGATAGGGTAGTAGGATAGGATAGTAGGATAGGAAAGTAGGATAGGATAGTAGGATAGGATATTAGGATAGCATAGTGGGATAGGATGGTAGGATAGGATAGTAGGATAGGATAGTACGATAGGATATTAGGATAGTATAGTAGGATAGGATAGTAGGATAGGATAGTATGATAGGATATTAGGATAGCATAGTGGGATAGGATAGTAGGATAGGATAGTACGATAGGATATTAGGATAGTATAGTAGGATAGGATAGTAGGAGAGGATATTAGGATAGGATAGTAGGCAGTAGGAATAGGATAGGATAACATCACCGTATAATTATGTATCGTGCTCGTGTGAAACGCTTAATCACATTCACCTATTATAGGAATATGAACATGATTCGCATAGAAATCAGAAATACACACCAGAGAAACGAAAATAAAAATTGTGTGTTGAAATTTTCTTCGAAAACATCACGTGCCTTACCTCACAACTGTTTTTGGGGTTGGTCAGTCTAACCGAATGCAGCTAAATACCGGTATTTTACTTGGAACGACTGCCCTCCACCACCAAGTTACTGGGTAACACTATACCCCTTGGTAAGACTGGTTGTCAGGCTTTGGGGCTTCAGATGACCGGCAACGACTGTCAAAGATCCACATAAGACTGGCCAATAGCTTAACGTGCTTTCCGAGGCACGGGGAGGTCTTGGTATGTAAAAACGGTCGCCCATTGATGCACCAACCGTGGCAAGCGTAGGTTAACCTGATCGATGGATCAATTATTTAATTGGCACAAGTCCTCTATTAGCGATAAAGATGATGGAGAATTTAAAAATGTATTTGACTGACATAGGCATCCGAAAAGATTAAGTCCGTCCTGTTAGAAATTTTTGTAGCAATATAACACTTAAATAATCACTTTGTATTTCATATTTCTGCACTCTAATATATGTAAATGAAAAAAGTCCTGACTGACTGACTCATCAACGCCCAGTTACCCTTGGACCTGGAAAGCTGAAATTTTGCACAGAGGTTCCCTTTATAATGTAGACAAGGAATAAGGAAGGATTTTTCGAAATTTAACCCCAAAGGGGGTTAAATAGGGGATGAAAGTTCCGCGCAGGCGGACTTGTAAAAATGCGAAAAAAACTCTGTCTGTCTGTGTGTTACACTTTCACGCTGAAACCGCTGAACCAATCGTCATGAAATTTGGCACAGATATAGCCTGGGATATGGAGAAGGGCATAGGCTTTTTTACGCGATAACCAACATACACGCGGGTGGAGCCACGGGCAAAAGCTAGTACCACAAAATCAGCCCATTATGTTCCCACTGCTGGTACACAGGCTTCCTCTCAGTGAAAGGGATTGGGTCGTAATCGACCACGTGGGCCCAGTGCGAGTTGGTAGATGTCACATGTCTTCGAATTTTTGATTCTAGAATATAATAATAATAAATATTTTATTTCAGATCAAAATCCATATGTTGTTAGTTAAAGCCTTAATCTAATATAGAATATGCCGGTTCTCTTACGATGTTTTCCTTCACCGTTTTGAAAGCATTGGTGATGGAATAACTTACTTAACGTAAAGTGCCTGCCTGTGGTCGAACCTACGACCTACAAACTCGTAAGTCGCGACTTAAATCTGTCAATCGACTTACCATTCTGGTGAAGGAAAACGTTTTCGCACAAACAAAAGGAGTGCCTACATACGCTGCTAGCAGTTTTTAAAAGATTTTCCGTATAGGATAACCTATACTGAAAATCTATCAAAAACTGCATTTACGCGTTGGCATGTAAACAAATGGTAATTTTCTTCATCCTGTTAACTGTCACGTTCAATATTTCCATAAAAAGTGTTTGATTCTCGAATCACTCGTAAAAATAATCACTCGCTATATGAAACGAGTGTTTCGTTTCATGTTCATATTTTGATATTACTGAATTTGCTCTTGAAGAACATCGTGGCTAAGTAATAAAAGACGCACGGGTCAATCTAAAGGTAAAACTCTGCTTGTCGCGGTCGTTCCGTGGATGGGTGACCATCTTTACATACCAAGACCTCTCCGTGCCCCGGAAAGCACGTTAACTTAAGCTTTTGTTCCCGGGTGTCATTCCTGGATCTATGACACTAGTTACGGTCGTGAAAAGCCCGAAAGTCTGACCACCCTCACATTTTGAACTACCCAGCAACTGGGTTATGGAGGTCAGATAGGCAGTTGCTCCATGTAAAATACTGGTATTCAGCTGCATTCGGTCAGATTGGAAACCGACCCTACATAGTTGGGAAAAGGCTAGGCAGACAATGATGATGGGTCTTTCTTATGCGAATGGTTTTCATATTTCTTTAAATAAATGTATGGATATTTTTTGTTTTATTTTTTAAACGTTATCCCACACTAGACATTTCTCCTGTATTGTGGGTGCGTTTACTAACATTAAACTCACATACACAAACAACCAGGGCCTCAAGTCTGCTATTACAATAGTGTCAGAATGGTCTATCATTGATTTCATAATTGATGATTTGACAAGTTTGGTAATCTACTAATATAATGGCGTCATTATGACTTTCCAGTGGTCAGCCACTGACTCTCCATTGAAAGAAATGGCATTTATTGGTAATCTCGTACACAATGGCAAATGAATGACTGACTTAGGGGATTAACTGCAAAAAATTTGACAGTTCCTAAAATAATATATTAAAAAATAATATGTAATAATACATACATATAAATGAAATCTGGTATGAATGCAAAAGTAGTTTTTTTTCAAAAATCATTTCTACTAACGGGTTTTATAATAATGGCAATACGACAATGCCATTATAACACAATTCTATTACGAGACCATTGACCGACCACTGATCGACCACTATGAATGTAGTAGATTACGAACTTTTAGCAAAATGACGATGGGATCGTGTTGGAATGACGAATTTATAAAAATAGCAGACTTATGCCCCAGACCCGGAACAACTAATTGTAGGTCATACAAATATTTGTTCCTTGCGGGAATCGAACCCACGACACGCAGTGCAGCAGTCAATCGCTTAAACACTGCACTAACTGTGCCGTCAAAATAGAAGTACGAATTATGTGGATATTTATATGAAATACTTTCTTTGCTTAGCAAATGTGTAATTTAGACCAATATGACTAGGAGTGTAATTTCAATATCGCCAATCCCTAGCATTGGGTGAAATTTCAGCTCATTTTAAGCTCACTAAGACCTTATCAATGTCTTCACGGTTCATTTTTAAAAAGGAATAGTCGGCATCATAAAAATATTCACTAAATAAAAGTGTACGTAAAGTCCTTTAAAACACATATCGTTCAAAAGCCTCTGTAATAGGCCCCCACGTTTGCATTTACTTCGCTGGAACATTTCGTGTGATGTTTGCAAGTAGTATGTACCTACGTACCTACTGTTATAGGTATATACTGAGCGGTGTTGTCTTACATAGAGGCTTTTATTTATACGTAAATGCTTCTCTGACATTATGTAAATATGTATTCTGTGTGGCATGTTTATATTAGCAGGTAGGCGTTTTGATATTTTGTGTTAGAAACTTAAATGGTGTAGACTAAAGCTTTTTTTTTTTGTTAATTTATTATACATAACTCTCACCCTGTTCCAGTTGGGATGGGCAGAGAGTACAGATCTGCTACGATCCTTACATACTCCTTTTGCTTCGTTTACATTCATACATCTGGTCATACATTTGTTTATTTACACACAAAACACTTAATAGGAAAAATACCTAAAGAAAGAAGAACACAAAGGTATTGCTTATTTAATTAGCTACCAGCAGATTCGCGACCGGGAATTTGGATGCGAGACGTGGACACACTGTCCACGTCTCGCACTTGGGTTGGGAAATCTTCAAATAACTTCTCCCGCTCTGGATGGAGCAGGAGGGCGTGTCAGACTTTTACTGACTAAAAACCACCCATGTCCCCTCAGTAGCCTGTATGCCAAGGGCAGCGGTATCTCTTTCGAACAACCCGCACCCCTAGCAGGCGTCGGCCCTTGCGGGCCCCATCCGTTTGTGCTGACATCTCTTTGTGGCGCACGTGGAACACAACGCGCCGTCGACCTGGGCTTGGTCCTTACCGGACAGCGAGCTACCCATAACTCGCCGTCCGTAAGCCCACGCCTACGGTGGCCGGGAATCAGCCTGGAATTCCCGACGCCCAGGGAGTCTCCTGCGGCGACTAAGGCCGTGAGGGCCTCTCCCTCACGTGCGCCGCCTCCCTCTTCGCGAGCATCACTGCACTGCTACTCATGCACTCGCTCCGAACCATGGCCTGAATCAGGGCCGGACGCGAGAAGATCGCTGCCGCCGATCGCCTCTATGAGGACACGGCGGTGCTATGCCCAAGCCGGGCAGACATCCACCGTATGCTCCACCGTGTGGACCTCAGGGCGATCTTCGCAATGGAAACACCCGGGCGTTTCCACCCGCGTTATGCGAAACAGGAACCTCCCGAAACAAATATGTAGGATACTTTTCATCACGATAGCACGTACCCGTAGGATAGTTTCCTACCTCTACACGGGAGAAGCCGCGGGCAAAAGCTATCATCATCATCATCATCATCATCATCATCATCATCATCTGCCTAGCCTTTTCCCAACTATGTTGGGGTCGGCTTCCAGTCTAACCGGATGCAGCTGAATACCAGTATTTTACATGGAGCGACTGCCTATCTGACCTCCACAACCCAGTTACTGGGTAATACGATACCCCTTGGTAAGACTGGTTGTCAGACTTTCGGGTTTCTGACGACCCGTTACGACTGTCAAAGATCTACAAATGACAGCCGGGACCAACGGCTTAACGTGCTTTCCGAGGCACGGCGGAGTCTTGGTATGTAAAGATGGTCACTCATCCACGGACCAACCGCGGCAAGCGTAGCTTAACCTGGCCGATCGACACGTGCAGCTATTATTGTTATTATAGCGGGCAAAAGCTAGTAAATAAATATTATTCACGCTCTTTATCTTCATTCCACCATAATTCATTCAAAGCACCTTCTATACGACACTAAATTGATAGAGGTTACTCGTATAACTTCAAAAACCGGCGTATTCTGAAACATTTTTGTGTGCAACCGAAATTGGTGCCAAGTCGTAGTTTACCGACGACGTTCGACATGCTACCCGATGTTCGGTATCCTGGTTGACGTGGAAAAGCCATGTTGTCTATGTAGTGTAGTGTAGTGTAATAGGTATTGATACCCGATAGATGTGGGGTAGTTTGTGCGACATGTAACAGAATAGGTAAGTTCTGGTATTCGAAATCGAGTATTTAGTCGATTTTATTTTCCAAATTATTATTAAGATCTTTGGCCTACTCATCTCGAGTTGAAGCTTGATAATTTGATAGTAGGTATATTTTATCTAAAAAAAAAACGACAAGTTTTTTTTTTTTTCTAATGCTAGTATGTGATGCACCCCAAGTAGTAGTGGACAAAGTTGTATGTACCTTTGTTGTTACCTTTGCTACCTTTGCTGTGTCCACATAGTTACAGTGTTTAATATCATAACTTTGGGCAGAGGTGCACCTATAGAACATTTTGCCAGTTATGTTTAAGTCCCATGTCCCGGGTCGAACCTATTGCCATCAACTGGACGCAAATCCATACTCCGAGCTGTCACTGACAATTTCCAGATGGAAAAACCCAATAACACCTTGCCCGACCCGGGAATCGAACCCTTGACCTTATACTCAGCGGTAGCGCTTGCGACAACTAAATCAACGAGGCAGACAAAGTTTAATCTTTCATTGTATAGAATCAAGTTCTCCAAACTTAACAGACAGCTGTGCTGCTGGGGAGTTTGTTGCGCCACTTCTTCTTCCCAGCTAAATCACTAGGAAGTGGTGAAGGGCGGGCGTTTTTGGGGGACTGTCTTTTGTAACTTTGACGTTCAAAAAGTGCAGACTCTCAGCCTTGTTTGAATAAATGACTTTTGATTTTTCTATTTAGATTTTGAATGATTATGCATCAGATAATTTCCCGAAAATCTGACAACTACTCTTACCAAGGGATATCGTATTAACCAGTAAATGGGTTCTGAAGGTCAGAAAGGCAGTCATCATCATCGTTTCAGCCTAAAGACATCCACGGCTGGACATAGGCCTCCCCCATATACTCATATGTATAAACTTCCGATTGCTTCTGAAACGTTCTATGACTCGACGTCTATTTTTAACAAATAATAAATGTGCATATTTATTTATTACCTTGTTATTTACATATCAAGACCCCTCCGTGCCTAGAAAAGCACGTTAAGCCATTGATCCCGGCTGCTATTCGTAGATCTTTGACAGCCGTTACGGGTCGTCAGAAGTCTGAAAGTCTGACAACCAGTCTTACTAGGGTTATCCAATAACTGGGTTGTGTAGGTCAGATAGACAGTCCTTCAATGTAAAATACTGGTATTCAGCTACATCCGGTTAGACTGGAAGCCGACCCCAAGATAGTTGGAAAAATGCTAGGCAGATGATGATAATGATGATGGATTGAGTAAATTTTTTTTCAAAAATCTTCTCCACGAAAGATTCTTTTTACTATAGAAAAAGAAATGAAATGAAATAAAATGTTTTATTTATGTCATCATCATTATATCAGCCGAAAGACGTCCACTGCTGGACATAAGCCTCCCCAAAAGGGGGGTTTTGCCATAATCGCCACGCTTGGCAGGCGGGTTGGCGATCGCAATGTGGTGGTAAAATGCATAGAGAACGCTGCTGCCCATTCTCTAGTAAGTCCCTTAGTCGCCTCCTACGACACCCACGGGAAGAAATGGGATGGTGCTATTCTTTTACGTCCGGCAACACACGGAACTATTTAACTTTTTTTTTTAACTTTATTTATGTAATTAAATCTTATAAGACACTTTTTACACTTCAATATTTTGTATGTCAATATTTTAAAAACTAGATGGCACCGGCATTTCCTACCTGACTGTTCCTGAGAAGAAAAGCCGAAACAAACTCCATAGGTCATGATCTCTTTTAAAGTCCAATCATTATATTTTTAGGAACCAGAAGTGGATTTTATTTAAAAAAAAGAATAACGGCTACGAACTATTTTAATACAATCGAAAAATATTAATTATTAGAACACAAAAATAGATAACAAGAAACTAATGCCACTTTTATAAAATACGGTACAGCTGACACGTGTGAACGCTCCGACGATTGACGAGTAAAAAGGACCTGTATTTTTTTTTTTTTTTTTTTTTTTTTTTTTTTTTTTTTTTTTTTTTTTTTTTTGGAATTGGCATCTCGCAGTTGACCTTGAGAGGCCGTGACTGCTCAACCGGACTTTCCTGTGAAGGTTTTTAGGAATCTAAAAGCCTCCAGCCAGGGCGTAAACCTACTTAAACCTAAAACGACTGCGCACTGAGGGCACCCCCTGTGGGGTACGAACCTCGGCTCAGGGAGTCGCTGGCGGGGGGGGGCAGCTAGTACTATCAGGGACAGGCTGGATCAAGATATTATTTTCATGATTATTAGACGGGGAATTTAAAGCTACTGGCTCAGCTGCGGCGCGGGCTGGCGCATCAACGAGCAAGGGACGGTCGGGGGTCTGATCGCTACTCGGGAGTCTTCGCGGGGCGCGAGGACCTCGGCGGCGAGGTCGGTAGGACGGTCGTCGTTTGTGTTTGTGTACTGTACTGGTGGCCCTATTCTTTTCTTGGAGAACAGTGATGGGGTCGTCTGGGTCTGAGAGGACATGTTTCGGCCTGCGAATACTACTGATTCTACTGGGGACATAACTAGCGGCCTTTACAATCAAGGGATTGCGATGTATCTCGGCTTTATCGAAGAAACGCTTCGAGTTGCGTTTCATAAATTGAGCAATAGTGGGCATCTTCAGATCGAGATGGAGGATCTCGTTCCGAACGTACCATGGGGAGCCTGTGGCTTGGCGGAGGAAACGGTTTTGGAGGGTCTGCATCCTATGGATGTGTCGGGGGTGCGTGTGTGCAAAGACTGCACATGCATACGTCATGATGGGCCTTATGCACGCCGTGTAAATACGCAATTTGCACTTGAGTGACAATTTGCTACGTGCGTTCAGAACAGAATGCAACCTTCCGAGAGCGAAGGCGGCGCGTGAGCGCGCCTTCCTGATATGCTCAGAGAAGGAGAGGTGCTGATCTAGAATTACTCCAAGGTATTTGGCTTGCTTTTCCCAAGGGATCGACTTGCCGAATATGGAGATGGCCGGGAGGGGGTCTTGGCGGCGCTGCGGTCTCTTAAAGAGAACCGCCTGGCTCTTGTCCGGATTTAGTTCGATTCGCCATTTCCTAAACCATGCACCGAGTACGTTGACTGCGGTCTGGAGGGATTTGGCTATCGCTTTGGAACTACGCCCAGAGTGGTAGATGGCCGTGTCGTCTGCGAACAGAGCCAACTGAGCCTTACCACTCTTGGGGATATCGCTGGTGAACAGCGTAAAGATGAGAGGGGACAGCACGGCGCCCTGAGGGACGCCGGCGCGAATCGGGTGGGGGGATGAGAGAGCCCCTTCGATGCGATAGCGAAAGGTGCGGTTCGACAGAAAATCTCGTAAGATGAGTACGAGTCGGTCCGGCACGCCGAGTTTGTACAGCTTGTAAATCAAGCCGTTGTGCCAGACCTTGTCGAAGGCTTTCGCTATGTCGAAAAATACTGCACCGGTCGCATAGTTGCGTTGGAGACCAACGCCTATATGCTCTACGATCCGGTGTACCTGTTGTACGCAACTGTGCTGGGTTCGGAAGCCGAACTGCTCGTTGGGTATCAGGCCTTTAGTCTCGGCGAAGTCCCTGAGGCGCTTGTATATAAGTCGCTCATAGATTTTTCCGAGGCTGTCCAGTAAACTGATGGGCCGGTAGCTCGCGGGCTCCGTTTTGGGTTTGCCTGGTTTTTCAAAGCCAATGACCGTGGCTTGTTTCCAAGCTTGGGGGAAGATGTTATTGCTCAAGGCTCCATTGAAGATGGTGGTCAAGAGCATGATCAGGTGGGCGGGTAGCATCTGGATCACCTTATTGGTGATGCCGTCAGCTCCGGGGGCCTTTCGGGGTTTCAGACCCTTGATGATCTCGTGAACTTCGTCCGGGGTGACGAGAGGTAATGGATCATCAGGGTCTTCGACGGGCGGGAGAGAGGTTCTACGTTCGACTTCAGCGTCCACCTCATCGAGGTGTGCTTGGTCTACAGGTAGAGAGCTGGGTGTGCATTGGGCCTCAAGACTATCGGCAAGGCATTCGGCCTTTTCGATGTCGTCGAAAGCAACGGTGCCATCGGGCCGGGTCAGGGGGGGCATGGTGGCTATTTCTCGGGACTTGAGTTTCCTCTGGAGTTCCCAGAAAGCTAAGTGCGTGGGTTCCAACTCGCTCAGCATCTTGTCCCAGCCCGCGTCACGTAGCTCCGACATGCGTGTCTTTACAGCTCGCTGTAAATAGCGCATGTGAGCTTTGTTCGCGTCGCAGGGAAAGTTGCTGTAGGCACGAACGGCCGCGTTCTTCTCATTCAGCAGTTCGCGTACATCGTCCGGCAGCTTCCAGCGGGGGTCTTCCCCTACCGGAACCCGCCTCGAACAGTCGTTCAGGACAGATTGTACGTGACCCGTGAATGAGTCGATCGCGGCCGTTGTGTCCGCGAGAGAGTCGAAATGGTCGGGGATGGCGTCCAAGTGGGCGGATGTGTTGGATTTCAGCGAATCGCTTACTCTCCTCCAGTCTGTTACCACTTTGGTGAGCGGAGGTTGGTCGGTATCTGGGAGACCCGTGCGGGGGGCCAGATGCACGACTACCGGACGGTGGTCAGAGGTGAGCTCGTTTATTGCCTCTATGGAATTCAACCGTAGGTTGATCCTTTTCAGAATTGCAATGTCGAGTACGTCAGGTTTGTGATCCACTGTGTGGGGGAAATGAGTCGGCAACATCGGGGCGATGACGTCGAAGGGCAGGGTCGAGCAGAGGTTGAACAGGTGTCTCCCTCTGGTCGATTCCCTGGAACTATTCCACGCGGGGTGTTTCGCATTGAGGTCGCCCGCTATGATAACGGAGTCGCTCATGCTCAACAGGGCGGTGAGGTCATTGGAGAACAGTTGAAAGTCCTCTGATTCGGTCTGGGGAGGAAGGTAGGCTGAGACTAGTGTGATGGGTTGATGACCCGTCATGCCCAGTCGGCAGACTGACACTTCTAATCGGGAGAGGGGGGGGGCATCCATAGGAATGCAGTGTAGTGACTTTTTGTAATAAATGAGAGTTCCACCCTTATGGCAATGTGCTCTGTCGTTGCGAACTATTTTATAGTTGGCAATTCTCGGGTCACGATAGCAGGGTTTTAAGAACGTCTCTTGAACTAACAGGATATCCAAGTGATGGTCGCGGAGGAACGTGGCGATCTCATCCCTTTGGGTACGGATACCGTTGGCGTTAAAAGTTCCTAGTTTTAGGGATCGGGGTTTAGTACGCGTAGGGGCCGTATTATCCATTGTGGTTCACGGAAAGTCTAGCGTTTAAAAGGGCTTGCGTAATGTCAGGGTACGCATCATAGATGGCGTATATCCTAAGGATATCGCCTGCCTTTGTGGCGGCATCTACCTCCATAGCCATCTGATGGGCACGGGGGGTGCAGAATGTAAAGAACGCGTTATCGAGCTTTTGATGCACGACGGCGGGGGACATGGTCATGGGACCGGCGTAAGTGGGTGCGGGGCGCGCCTCGGGGCGTGCTCCAACGCGGGGGTCGCGGGACGCGGGGGTCGCGGCGGCGGGGGGCGCGGCGGCGGTGGTCGCGGTAAGAGGTGCGGTAGGGGGCGCGGGAGCGCCTGAACCCGGGTTCTTGGACTGAGGGATGGGCGCGGGGACGGGCCTGGCTGAAGCCATCGCAGGGAACGCCTGCTGGTGGTTCAAGAAGTTCCAGGGGCTCGGTCTCTGGGGACTGAGCCTATCTGGGAGGTACCCTGAGGGGGCTTCCCTTTGCTGGCGGGCGTCGGCACGCTTCACCAGCTTGGGAGAAGTGGTCTTGGGTGCTTTCGAGCACCCCCTATAGTTGGCCGGGTGACCGGCTTCGCCGCATAGAACGCAGCTCGGCGGTTCCGTGCACAAGGAGCGGTCCTTGGGCCTGGTACATTCCGCTGTACCGTGGCTACCTAAACACTTTACGCACCTCGGGGTGGCGTAGCAGTGTGATTGCGCGTGTCCGTACAGCTGACACCTGTGGCATTGGCCGATTATTCCCGTCTTGTAGGGCTTTTCGATCCGAATGCCGGACAGGTTGCAGATTGTGCGGAGATTAAAAATCGGGTTATGGCCCTCAAAGGGCGGGCATACTACGAGCACCATATCGTATGGCACTCCGCGGCGGGCGCGGTGCATCCGGTGCACTTCGGTGAAGGGAATGTTTTGAAAATCAAGGTCGGCCTTGACTTCTTCAACGGTTATTTCGACCGGAACCCTCTTGAGGACAACTCGTGTCTGTCGGTCTTCAGCAAGGGCGTACGTGTGGAAGGACACGTTACGGTTTCGGAGGAGTTTGGTAAGGCTGCGGTAGTCGCTAGCCGTCGGGATCGCTACCTTTATCCCTTGGAGGGTGGTGCGGGCGCTGGTGTAGGCAATTTTTTGCTCTAAGCACCATTTGGACACGTCGGTCCATTTAGACTTGTCTTGGATGAAGACAGGGGGCGGAACGGGCACCTTTTTCCCCGCAGCGGCGCGGGGTACGGCGGTGGGTGCGGGCGCGGTCGCGGTCGCAGTCGCGGGGGTCGCGGGGGTTGCGGGGATCGCGGGGGTTGCGGGGGTCGCGGGGGTCGACTCGGTCGGGAAAGGGGTGTGGGGGCGGTCGGTTACGAGCGCGGTAATTTTAGAAGATCGCGAGGAATCGCAGACTTTCTTCTTTCTCTTCTTCCCCTTCGACTTTGACTCAACTGGGGTGAAGCCCTCTTCTTGAGTCACTTGAGTCACTGCCACTTCCTCTTCGTTCGAGGAGGGAGAAGAGAAACAAGCTGTTCCTGGCGATTCGGGGGTGCAAGGGCAGTCTTCAGCGTCCATAAGGTCGGACGCTGCGTCGGAGAAAAGCTCCTGAGATTGCGGGGTTGCCAAGGCCGGTGAAGCCGGGGGATCGTTATAAGTTATAACGGGCGCGGGGGGTTTATACGCGGTCGCGGTCGCGGTGGGAAAAGTGGGTTTTTCAATACCCAGAAAACGGTTGACTCGTGCGCGAAACACGGGGTCCTTCATGTTCGCTTCGAACGACGCCCAGTGGGCGTCGTCGGAAACGTCCATGTTGAAAGAAGGGAGGGGGTGACCTACTTCCCACTCATAAGGAGTGAACCTGAGTCCCTAATAACTCCTATCAACCTAACGTCTATTTCCCCGGGGGGATGCCCGGGGATGTGTGATTCCTCCCTGTCGGGTATAGACAGGGAGATGTGTACCTCGGGTGAGCCCTAAGCTTGTAAACCTGTTGCCAATCTTAATGTGCAACAGGGCCCTGTCAGTCTAGCGCGAGGGGCGTAGACACGCCCCAAAGACACTAGGTGTGTAGCTGTGGAAGGAACACTGTCACCAGTGACGACTAGGAGATCCCCCAAGGCCGTCGGTCTGGGACCCGTCCAATTCACTGCCTTGCCTTGAAGAGGTTCGGCGGGTGTGTTGGGACAACACCCTCTCGGTTTCGTTGGCACCGTAAGGTTTCCACCGAGAACCACGAAACTGTGGATTTTACCCAGAAGGGGCCAAGTGAATTTACTTGACGATTTACTTCCGTAAAGAAACAGATGTTTGCCTTGAAAAAGACAGTTTTTGTTGTAATTAATAATCCAGTCAATAATTAAATTAATTGGATTATTAATTCGTAGTGTTCGCAGCGGGGCGCGGCGAGTCAGGTTGGCGGCGGAGGATGAGTCACGCAGCGGTAGGCAGGAACAATTAGCACGTGCGCTCAGGGCGAGTGTCACGGGCTAATTGATTTGAGGACCTGTCATCTGTTTGACACTCCTTTTATAGGCATGACGCTAGTCGCTGCTGTTCATTCCCGTTCATTCCCAACACGGCCTCTCCTGATTGAGCATCGTCCTCGACCGCATCGGATCTGTTGCTTGGTCCTGGTATAGGCAGCGCATCATGTTCACCGTTAAGTTCTTCATCAGATTCATCTGAAAACCATAATACAAATAAAAAAACACTTGAAAGCCAATTTTATAGACAACTCAAGCATTCATCTCTCAATCAGCTAATTCATTTGTCACATTTCATTTCCACCTCACAAACGGTAATTCAAAAATTCATCCATCCTCAACTATAAATCACCATCTACAGGGTTGAAGTCACCACAGCGCGCGTTTCAGGAGCCTTTTACTGCGAGGACAAGTTCTTCTACACACTGCCACAGGCCTTACAGCATAAACTTGCCTCAGTGTGTCGGTTTAGAGATCCAGTAGCATCTACATCGGACCATTACATATTCATATTCATATTAATTTCTTTATTTGCATTCCAAAATGTTTAAAGGTCTTACAAATGGCTTAAAGCTAAGGTACAATTACGGACCCTGTAGGGCACAGCAAAAAGTATAAAAAATAATAAAAATAACAAAAACAAAGAAACAAATTACAATCAACAATTTAAAAAATAATAGTATTATTAACATTAATTAAGTAAATTTATTTTATTGAGATCAGTTAAATCTTAAATAATTATTTGGGTCAACATATTATTATTACATCATATTAAAACATTCAACTGTGCATATAACAATGTATCTATCTGTGTAGTATGGCGTCTGTTTGTGTCAAATATTTTTTTTGTCATTTACATATTCGTTAATTGTGTAGTACGCTTTTTCAATTAATATTTGCTTAAGAGCGCTGTTACAAAATGAAACTGCTCAGTTGTAGGTAAATTTGACGGCGCGCGGCAGAAAATGAATTGAACATGAACCTTATTCCTTTGCGATAAAGTTGAAAACCTATCAAAGAAATTTGACAGATTGGGGTAGCTTGATGTGCTGGCCTCTGTACCTACTAGTATGAAATGTAAACGATGAGTTAAAAAATTCGGCCAAGTACAAGTTGGACTTGCACACGAATAGTTTAGTATCACGGTAATATTATACACCGATAAAATCACGTTTCTTGAATTGGGGCTCCCTTTATTTTTAATTTAATTGTGTCTTAAAGCGGTCACTAATATATTTATATCAAATGTGCACATTCAAAGAATTCACCGCGATTTTAAAGTGATGCAATCCTTAAGGTGAACCTAGCCCACATCTTTCCAATACAAACTTTGGGAGTGTGTTACTCCACTGTTCGCAAATGTACAGAGGCCAGCACATCAAGCTACCCCAATCTGTCAAATTTCTTTGATAGTTTTTCAACTTTATTGCAAAGGAATAAGGTTCATGTTCAATTGGGAAAATTTTACAGTTTGGGATAGCTTGACCTGCTGGCGTCTGTACATCAAAAATTAAACATGGTATGGTTTTGCTTTAATAACAATATTGTCTGTACGGAAACAGGACACTAAAATTAAAAAGCATTAAAACGTTAGGAGCCTACAAATATTAGTTTTTCTTGCTAATTTAACCTAACTTTGGGCGTGTTTAAGTAAGAAAAGAATTGTAAAATCCCCAAAACTAAGTCGGTACCGACAAAGCTCAATTATCGAAAAGTTCACTAAACTGTATTGGGAAACTTTATTTATGCGATAAAACGTTCTGTATGACTGTTTACTCCAACATGCATCTGCTTCTACTGGTGTCGTTGCAATACCTCCATTGTTGACTTCACCCCGTGATATTGCAGCTGCCTTTTCTTTTTTGGCAGTTTCTCGCATCGTCTCTTCTGCAGTAATACGCTACATTTCAGCCACATTTGCATGAATTACTGCATCTATGGAGTTGTCAACGATGCCAATTCGTTTGTATAGCTATACAAGCAAATTGGCATCATTGACAATTCCATAGCTGCAGTAAGCTCATTCAGATTAGAAAGACCAATTCCTATCATTAATGCTCCTGACAATAAGCCTGTATTGACATTTAAATTTAAGTTATCTTCGTTGCATGTTTCTAATTTAAAAAGCGATCCACACATACAACATTTAAAAACAAATTTTGAAATGAGTGCCATTTGTATTTCCTTTACAATTTGTAAACCATTCAACCGGCAACCAAATTTGTCGCCATATTTGTCAATTAAAAGCAATCGACTCATAAAATAAGTAAAATCTATAATTCGCCTTCCATCTATATCTTGAATTTCCTGAAACAATGAAAACCGGGAATGTAGATAGAAAAAGGGTAAAACTTGTAATTAAGTTACGTAGTTTAGCGGTTAAAACGCAATTTACCTACATTACAAATGATATGAAATAAATGACAATGTTATTTATATTTCTATCAGAATGCACTGTTAAAAGTGTCGTTTGGTCAAATGTGCTTTCATTCTCCTGTAACAGTAAATCAGTCCGACAATGTACCTGTATAATAGGTGGTGTGTTCTTTTTTCATAAATGTAATGAAAAAAACAATACATGAAATAAACGATGTAGGTGTATAGATAGGGAAAAATTACCTCTGTTAAATGAGGATCAATATTTTCATTTGGCGAATTTACTGGCCCCTGCTGCATTTCAGCTTTTTTCTGCCTAAATAAATAGGAAACATGATTTTTTGATAGAATGGAATACAAAGAATACGTCAAAATACACATAAGCATTCAAGTTCCCAAGAAACATGACACTGTTATTTTAAACAGTCGTGTAAAAAATAACGAAACAAGACCTCCTCAACATTGAGAAGTTCCTATCGCGAAAAAGTGTAGAGTACATCGGCGTGTGTTGTTATGTAAATACCTGTTAACTATAATATTACAGAATAAATGTAAAGTAAACATTTCAAATATTAAAAGTAACATTCTTACCTATAAGCTTCCCTTGCGCTTTTTAAACTATCGGCCAAAACTTATTTTTTCATTTTGACTGAACCATAAGATTTATTCTTTTCTCTTTTGCCCATTATCTATATAAATAAAAAGACAAGTCCTGACTGACTGACTGATTGACTGACTCATCAACGCCCAGCCCAAACCCTTGGACCTAGAAAGCTGAAATTTTGCACAGAGTTTCCCTTCATAATGTAGGCAAGGAATAAGGAAGGATTTTTCGAAATTCAATCCCTAAAGGAGTTAAATAGGGGATGAAAGTTTGTATGGAAAATTGACATTTTTGTAGTTATAACCATTAAATTGGTGTTTCTCATTCTGATTAAAAATAAAAAAAACCACGTGTTTCAGTGTTTTCGGGAAATCATCCCCTGAGAGCGTTAAATAGGGGATGAAAGTAGAAATGAGAAACCCGTTAGTTTTGTTGTTCGAACCATGAAAATTTGTATTTAGCCTTTTGTTTGGTAATAATTAATCATTACATGTTTCAGCGTTTTTGAAAAATCATCCCAGAAGAGGGTAAAAAGTTATAGAGGGGATGAATTTTTTTTTAGGAAACCCGTAAATTTTAAAGCTTACCAATAAAATTGGTAATAAAAGCCTTTTGGCGTTGTTGTGAAATCATCCCCTAAGCAGTTAAAAACCCTACTAACTCATCATCGCTCAGCCCAATTTTGCGCCATCGCCAAAGACACCTTCGTAATTATGAGAACAATAACTTTACTAAGGGATCCAGTGAGTAATAAATACTTACATTTGGATGGTATTTAAAAGTACTTCAATTTATTCCCATTTCATTTACCTAATTTTGCCTGTGTTCCACCAAATATACTGAATGTGCACCAAAATATGTTCAATAAAATATGTCATAACGAGCATCTATTTAACAACTGTTGCAAATTTGTAAAAATAGTAATACACCTAATTTTAAAAACAAGCATTTATTTTTTTAGTTTTACTTCAGATAATGCACTGCAAAATGTATTTGAATCAAACACCAATTAATGTCCAATGTAGCTTTATTAATAAAAAAAGTTTTTTCGCGTTTTCGTCCATATTTCGACTCGGATGGTCTCAGGGAGCCTAATTATTAATAACGTAGCAAAAACAGCGTCAAAATGCGTCATCAGGAAGCAAAGTTAGGACGATTCTACGAAAACTTGGTTCGCTTAGGTATCTACCTATATCAAAATCTTTTGATGGCTACAAATTACATAGAACAAAGATAAATTGTAAGTATTAAAGTGGCTATATACGCTAGGCGCACGGGCGAGGTGTCGGAGGGCGCGTTTCCGTGCGAGCCACATGACTGCAGATGATAAATATAATTATCTTTTTGAAAAAACACGCCACATCTAAACGTTTAAATTCAAGCGAGCAGGCATGGTTTCTGTCACGGCTCCGGCGCTGCGAGGCTCCGGCGGTCCCACGCGAGCTTATCGTCGCAGATGGCTTAACGCTCACCACCGCAGCTTGGGCTTGCTGGCCGGCTTCGCCGGCCAGCCTCAGCTGCGGCGGCGAGCGTTACATCCACCTGCTCCTCAGCTCACGGGCCGCCTCGCCCCTCCGCGCCTACGCGGATTTAAGTTACACTCTAGGGGTAGGGCAGACGAGACTACGTGGTTTTGCAGCGATTCGTTTCTGTCACTAACCTAATAAAATACCAGGGACAAAATACACCGAACAGCAATTTAGCACATGTAACATTCAGGAATATTTGGTGCACGATCAGTATTTTTCCGGGAAGAATAAAATAGTTATTGTTACAATAGAATATTTGCAGCGCACTACAATAAAAAAGTGTTATATCTTGGTGTTAATTTGGAATTTGTTTGATGTAACATATTTTGCTGGCCGAGTAGTTTAATTATAGTAAAACAATTAAACGGGTTTAAGATCAATATTTTTAGAAATGCATACAT
This sequence comes from Polymixis flavicincta, assembly GCA_949987655.1. Classification (NCBI taxonomy): domain Eukaryota; kingdom Metazoa; phylum Arthropoda; class Insecta; order Lepidoptera; family Noctuidae; genus Polymixis; species Polymixis flavicincta. The sequence continues at coordinate 9,359,877 of OX465195.1, read as the reverse complement.
AGATGTACCTTTAGATTTTTGGTGAACACAAAAATATTATCCCTTACATTTTCCTTATTTCCGTTATCATCATCATCATTTCAGCCGAAAGGCGTCCACTGCTGGACATAGGACTCCCCCAAGCTCCACCCCTTCAACCAGTTCTGTGCTACCCGCATCCAGCGGATTCCTCCATTTCAATTGGTTCTGCGTTTCTCGCATCCAGCGGATTCCTGCGGCCTTCACAAGGTCATCGGTCCATCTTATGGGAGGCCTTCCAGCGCTACGTTTTCCGGTACGCGGTCGCCACTCCAGAACCTTTCGGCCCCATCGGCCATCTGTTCTGCGAGCAATGTGCCCTGCCCACTGCCACTTAAGTTTGGCAATTCTTCGGGCAATGTCAGTTGCCTTGGTTCTCGCGCGGATCTCTTAGTTCCTGATTCGATCACGTAGGAAAACTCTGAGCATAGCCCTCTCCATTGCCCTTTGGGTGACTTTTAGCCTTCTGATAAGACCCATTGTGAGCGAACACGTTTCAGTACCATATGTTATCACTGGCAACACGCACTGGTCAAAGACTTTCGTCTTGAGACACTGCGGGATGTGGGACGAGAAGATATTGCGTAGCTTCAAGAACGCTGCTCAGCCGAGTCGGATTCGACGATTGACCTCTTTCTCGAAGTTGGATCTACCTAACTGGGCACTTTGCCCTAGGTAAACATAATCGTCTACAACTTCGAGTGTAGAGTCTCCGATCTTCATAAGAGTGCGTGTTACATGGACATTCGAAATTTTCTACGTTTTGTCCATGTTCATTTTGAGACCCACTCTTTCGGAAGCTCCACTGAGGTCATCGAGCATTGTACTGAAGTCCTCCATAGTCTTAGCCATGACTAATAAATCATCGGCAAACCAAAGGTGAGTGATGTACTCACCATTGATGGTGATGCCAATCTCTTTCCAGTCCAGAACTTTGAAGACATCCTCCAATGCAGCGGAGAGATAACGTCTCCCTGTCTCACCCCTCACTGCAGGAGGATAAGTCTCGAGGTCTGGTCCGCTATTTACATACCTGTTATTATTTACGTAACGATTTTTTTTTTCTTATTCTCACAGCATAGAGAATAAAGTGGATTTAATATTTAACTTTAAAGTTGCCTTCAAATTTGGCATGCAAGTAGTTTTTCCGTTCCGTTCTTTATTCCGTTTCTATTATTATTTCTAAGTAATCACAGCCACACGGGTCGATCCATCAGGTTAAGCTACGCTTGCCGCGGTTGGTCCGTGGATGGTTGACCATCTTTATATACCAAGACCACTCCGTGCCTCGGAAAGCACGTTAAGCCATTGGTCCCGGCTGTCATTTGTGGATCTTTGACAGTCGTTACGGGTCGTCAGAAGCCCGAAAATCTGACAACCCGTCTTACCGGGGTATCGTATTACCTATTAACTGGGTTATGGAGGTCAGATAGGTAGTCGCTCCATGTAAAATAATGGTATTCAGTTACATCCGGTTAGACCGGATGGAACCGGAAGCCAGTTCCAACATAGTTGGAAAAAGGCTAGGCAGATGATGATGATGATCCTCCATCAATCATATATCAATCCACGCACAGCTCCTCGGATACTATATAAGCAGTGCGAGAAGACATTGTTTACCTGGATTAACACATAGGGTACTTATAATACTGGTAGTACGTAACCGTGGGATATTTTCATCCACGCGGGCGAAGCCGCGGGCAAAAGCTAGTCATGAACTATGTCTGAAAATAATGGATTGAATTTATATTTTAGATTACATTTTCTAGATTAGATTAGAATATCAAAGCAAAATGTGTAGAATATATTACAATAAATAATTAAAAAATACTCCCTTTTATCAAGATGTGTTGGTCACGCTATATTCTTGGCGGATTGGCGAGATTACGTGGCGCATAAAGTGGCAACAGCGAGCGATACGTCCTCCCTCTGGAAGCGCGCAGCGCGGACTAAAGCTAAGGTCCGCGCGTCTTGAAATTTATATCGATTTATAGCATTTCATACAAAAATTGTTTAAAAATATTGTTTTACTTTAAAATAAACAGATTTTTTTTTTCATGCAAGCTGACATAGTACTCTTAGTTATTACCTAACTTTTGATTGAATTTGGATTAAACATACATAGATAAAAAATGTAATTTCAGACGAAAAATTATCATTAATTAACTCTCTGTTTTTCGGAATTATTTTTGGTGTATTTCTGTATGAAACTTAAAAAATTGCTTTGAGCACTCCAAATAAAAACGTACAGTCCTACCCCAGACATTTTTATAAATTACTAAACTATTATATCTTCCATGTAACAAAGCATCAAAAGTTGGCCGAAAATAAATTTTATGAAACATCCTTTGCCGAGACAAGGTTTTTACTAATTTAAGTAAACAAATTGAAAGTTTTTTTTAGAGGGCTCCCTAGATTAATAATGAAATTTTCTCGGACATATTTTTATTTTTATTTTTTGGCTATATCTCCACCATAATCACTCATCAAAATTCGAGTCAAACGCTCAAATACAAGAAAAAACGTGATAGCGCCCTTAAGCTTATTTATAAATTTCGTGTCGTTAGTTTCATCTTTTATTGCATCTGGTAGTTTATTAAATATTTTTATGGACATTACGTAAGGGCTGTTGGAATGTAATTTCATGCGCGAAGAAGGTAACACATATATGTACATAATACCAACCCAGTAACATCTACATCGGGTCTCCAATGATATTGATCCAGTAACATCTACATCGGATCGTCTATCGGCATAGGTCCAGTAACATCTACATCGGACCATTACACAACACCAACCCAGTAACATCTACATCGGGTCTCCAATGATATTGATCCAGTAACATCTACGTCGGACCATTACACAACACAGTCAAGTAGATAAACATCAGAGTTAATCTGCTAGACAACATAAATATGTGAAAACACTCACTTTCAAAGAACGCTGTACAGGTTTCAGGGCACCACTCCCCTCGCCAGGGTACCATATACTCAGCCGCAGCCTGGCTAGTTTTTCCGTAAGCTCCACTGAGTAACTGCAGCTGGTAGCGTCCACTTGTCAGAACCTTAATGACACGGTAAGGTCCGCGCATTCCTGGGTCTAGCTTTCCTGTGGACTGAGAGTATTTAATGACAAAGACAAGGTCATCGACCTTAAATACACGAGGAGGATGCCTGTTCCGGTTGACACGCTGATCTTGCTGAACTTGGTTTTGTTTCAGCAACTCGGTAGCTCTGCTTCTACAAATCTCTCGCCAAGCTTCACGGTTTGGCGGTGATCCGTCGACTGCTATATCACGGATTAGAGAACGGATAACGGGCGTGGTTGCATCAGTACCAATTAAAAGATTTAAAGCGGAGAACTGTGTGGTCTTCTGTTTTGTAATATTCAGCACAAGTTGCAGCTTCCACACAGTTTCCGACCACTCGGCGTTCCTATGATTGACTTCAATCCTTACCATGTTAAGGACTGTTCTCATATAGCGCTCCACTTGCCCATTAGACTGATGCATCTCAGCTGTGATGTGGTGCAGCTCTGTTCCCAATCCTTTAATCCAATTGACAAACTCACCAGATCCAAACATACGCCCACGGTCCGTCACCAATAGTCTGGGCACACCAAACAAGGAGATCGCGTTTGTCATGGCCCGTTTGAGCTCGCTAGTATCCTGGCGATAGATCGGGTAAAGAAGACAGTACTTGGTAAAGCTGTCTACCATGACGAGGATGAACTTGTAGCCTCTGGACTCCGGCATGGGCCCCAGAGCATCCACGTGCACTGTGTCGAATGGTACTTCAGGTTTTTCCCACGATGTGATGTTTTGATGCGGGGCACGGGGTACCCTTTTCTTCGAGATGCATATGAGACAGTGAGAGATATACTTACTCACAAATTTCCGTAAGCCGGGGAACCAAAAATGCTTCAAAATGAGATTTAGCGTCTTCTCTGCACTTATATGTTCATGCTCGTCATGAAACACTCTTAATAGGCTTAGCCTATGCTCCTTTAGTATGTAGCACAGAAGGCGAGATCTCTCACCAACAGGACTGTAGCGATAATATAAAAGATCGTTTTGACGTACATACCGATTAGAGTCCAAGGTTCTATTTTCCAGTTGTTGAATCAGCTCACAAGTCTCACCATCAGCAGCTTGAGCTATTTGAGCCCAGTTACGGGGCTTTGTGATGCTGCATATATGAGCTGCAGCGGGGTTGCGACTTAAATAGTCAGCATGCGACATATTTATACCTTTTCTGTACTCGATGGAGAAGGTGAAGTCCTGCAGGTATACCCACCAACGAGCCACGCGGGGTAGTAGGTCTTTTTTGCGTTCCGTGGCCTTTAAAGCGTTGCAATCAGTGAATATTTTAAATTGCAACCCAACCAAGTAGTGACGGAAGTGTTGAAGCGCCTTAACTACCGCCAGCGTCTCCAGCTCGTAAGAGTGATACTTACATTCCGCAGCCTGCGTCACCCTGCTGAAGTATTCAACGACTCTTTTCTTACCATCTGTAGAAGACTGCATTAGGACAGCACCGTACCCCACACTGCTCGCGTCAGTGTGTACTTCCGTGGCTAAACTAGGATCAAATATTACCAAAATGGGTTCACTCGTCAGGCGCTCGATGATATCCTGGCGAGCCTCTTCTTGTTCTGGTCCCCATACGAACTTTTCATTATTTTTGGTAAGTTTGGATATACAAGCAGTTTTGACTGCGAAGCCTTCTATATACCGCCTGAAATACCCGGCGAGTCCTAAGAACTGCCGGACTTGCTTGACATTTTGTGGCGAACGGCTGTTTACCAAGGCTTCTATTTTGTGAGGGCTCGGCCTTACCTGACCCTGACTCACTGTCCGGCCTAGATACTCCACTTCCGTTGTAACGAATGTGCACTTCCGCAAATTCATAGAAAAACCTGATGTCGAGAGTGTGTGAAGCACTTTTCTAAGGAGTTCAAGGCCTTCCTCCACCGTATGGCTCAGCAATAAAACGTCATCAACGTAAATTAGGACATTACCAGCATCTATAAAGCTATTTAGAGTTTTATTAATAAACCGCTGGTATACAATGGGAGAGTTCGTCAGACCGTATGGCATCTTAACAAATTCGTAATGACCTTCGGGGGTGACAAAACCAGTCTTGTGTATCGAGGCCTCATGTATTCTTATGTGGTGAAAACCAGTTGCCATGTCTAGTGAGCTAAAATATTTAAAACTACCCAACCTATCAATATGGTCGTCGATCAATGGCATCGGATAACGATCTTTAATTGTGATTTGATTCAATGCCCGAAAGTCAATGCACATTCTATCCGTACCATCTTTTTTTTTCACTAGTATTATAGGACTAGAATACTCTGACTGTGACTCCCTCACTATCCCCTTATCAAGAAGATCGTTAATTATGTCTCGTACTTTTAGTTTTTCTTGGTAAGACAGTTTATACGGGCGGTAAACAATGGGCGTTTGGCTTGTGAAATTAATGTGCATTTCGCCAGTGGTCACAGTAGAACACGCAGTTCCAGAAATTAGGTAGGCCGAAAAGTCATGAATGATAGACATGAGTAACTCTTTATGTTTACCTATAAGAGGCGTAACAACATTGGCGTCTGTGATAATGGCGTTCACTTGACGTGGTGGAGTCTTAGTAGTACTAGGTAATGTTAGGTACTGCCTGTCTTTCGTACGTATATAGGTTACGCCATCGCGGTTAAGTATGTCGGTTCCAATAATTATAGGTGTAATCATACACGAGGACGGTACAACTACGAAATCAGCTTCAATGGATATTTCGGGGAACTCAATGGTCAAAGTAACGTAAGAAGTTGAAACTATTTCCTTTTCGCTAATGCCCTTAAGTACGCAACATCTAGTCTTTGGTTGGCATGACAGGTATTTCAAAATGTTATCAGAGATCAAAGAAGTATTCATTGCGCCACTATCAATTAGTACGTTGACCGGGATGCCTTGGACTACTGCCGTAGTAATGTCGTTACTCTTATGAGAATTTACTAAAGACGGATCAACTTCATTACAAAGATTGATTTTACGTACGTTACGATTTCCCGATCGTTCTTTCGCAAAACATGTACTTTCGTCATGTCCGGGCTTTTTACAAAAACTACATGGGACTGATGTATTTGAACTTGGATGTGATTTTTCCTCCGGTTTGTCAACACGCGGTTTCTTTTTTAGACAGCGATAACTTTTATGTCCAGTTTGCCCACAGTTAAAACATTTGATCTTAGGTAGACCCGCATCATCACGCCTTTTGAAAGTTGGTACGCGATTATCTTGTTTACCGCGGCTAGACTTGGTATATATCGATATAAATGAAACTAATCTATCAGCAGTTAAGTTGGCGTTTGCGGCTGCAGCTCTCACCTGCGCGTCCGCTATACCCCGAATAACGATATCTGTCATCAACTCTTCGCTCAAACCCTTGACTATACGAAGCCGTAATAACGATCGACGAGCGTATTCGGCATATGTACTGAACTTATCGGACGTGCTATTTATGACATCGGCAAGTATATTAGCAAAGTCGAGCTTACTTGGGCAAAGAGGTTGGAATTCCCGCTTAAAATTTGTCCAAGACCGATCGTTGGTTGCCCACTCATTTAGCCAAACTTTAGCGTCACCTTTCAAACACTGTGCTACACGTGACAAACATTCTCGGTCGCTCCAGCCATTCGAATCCCGGGCTAGATCGACTTCCTCGCACCACGAATTTATGTTGTGAATACTGGGGTCGAAGTTCGAAACGTAATACTGAGATCGCGATGGAATTATTGATTTTAATGCTTCAGCTAACACTAAGGTAAACTTTGTATGAGTATCGCTCGCGGAATGGCAATCATTATTTTTATGTACACTACTAGTACTGGGCATAGACTTTTGTAATTCGCCGTTCTCACTAGTTACACGTACAGGTGTCATAAGAGCGGTGGGCTCCTCAGGACGAGACGGACACCTATTATTCAACTGATCACAATTTAATTCACTTTCAAATACTAAGGGTTGACCACCTAGCGAATCCGGATTAACGACTTCTGCATTCCCCTTATTTTGTTCTAACACATTCAATCGAGCCAGGATAACGTCTAACGAACGTTGTAACTTTTGATCCTTAGAACGTTTACGACTAGTACTATGCCTATCACGCTACCTATGTTTAACGCGGGAACGCGACCGTGACCTAGTACGCGAACGACACCTATCACTATCACTGGTATATCCACGAAAATCACGCGATCGAGTACGCGAACGAAGACGCCACGATCTACCCATTATTTAGAACAAAAAAAACTAACGTCACGCGCGGTAAAAAAAGTAATGGATTTAACGATGCGCGCCTAAGTAAATTTGAAAAATGGATAGTCCAAACGGTCAGGCTGTGTGCAGATCCTATCCCACTTCTGATTTTAGGAACCAGAAGTGGATTTTATTTAAAAAAAAGAATAACGGCTACGAACTATTTTAATACAATCGAAAAATATTAATTATTAGAACACAAAAATAGATAACAAGAAACTAATGCCACTTTTATAAAATACGGTACAGCTGACACGTGTGAACGCTCCGACGATTGACGAGTAAAAAGGACCTGTCATCTGTTTGACACTCCTTTTATAGGCATGACGCTAGTCGCTGCTGTTCATTCCCGTTCATTCCCAACAATTTTGTTTGAATTTTATGTGAGTCTAACAATGCAGGGCAATGTATTTAAGGGCCTTTGAAGAAAAAGCCATTGCAGCTTTGAGCTGACCTGTCCCAACAGATGACAGTCACCGTGTAGCTCAATCCTATTTTAAGAAGCTCAACGACCCGTCACAAGACGCTACCAGATCTGCAAGACATTTGCGAAAGCGTTACCAAAAACTAAAATATCGATTCTCTATGCAAAAACTAAGCCATATGTACTTGAGCTGTCAATCCGTTGTTCCCCATACATTCTTCATTCACCCGAAATCTATTCAATATGAATATTTCAGTACAAGGAAAATGTATACAAAAAGCCTTCCTTAGCATAGACACGTCGCCTCAAGTTGTGACGTCATTATATTAAAATATATGAGGCTGTTGAACCACAAAAAGGATATGCTCTAAGGTTTAGAGACTAATTTATTCGTCCCTTCAGAATGGCTAATGGGTGATGTTATGTGGAGCAAAAAGTGATGTGGGCTTTAGAGACGCATCAATATCGCCTAGGTTTTTTCAACTATGTTGGCGCGGTTTCCATTCTAACCGGATGCAGCTGAATATCAGTATTTTACATGGAGCACTGCCTATTGCTACTGCCCCTTGGTAAGACTGGTTGTCAGAATTCCAGGCTTCTGACGACTCGTAACGACTCTCAAAGATCCACGAATGAAAGCAGGGACTAACGACTTAACGTATTTTCCGAGGTACGGAGGAATCTCGATATGTAAAGATGGTCACCCTTCCATAGACCAACCCCGGCAAGTGTAGATTAATTTGATAGATCGGCCCATGCGGCTGTTATTACTTAGCCCCGAGCCCCTCTTTCACAATTCACAAAAAACTATCAAGATCAAAATCCACGAGACCAGAAGGCCAATTCTCGTAATTAAAACCGTTCAAAATCTAGTCTCAGTGTCATCTCAGCGACAAGCAAATGTCAAAAATGTATGAAAAATCGAGGTATTTTTGACAGATTGACACTGAGATCAGACTGTGAACGTTCTTAAAATTAGTAGAATTGCCCCTCTGGTGGATCTTTGACAGTCGTAACGATCGTCCGTAGCCCGAAATTCTACAACCAGTCTAACGAAGGTGTATCGTATTGCCCAGTAACTGGGTTGTGGAGGTCAGATAGGCAGTCGCTCTATACAAAATATTGCATCCGGTTAAACTGTAAGCTGACCCCAGCATAGTAGGGAAAATGCTAAGTTTGTAGTCTTAATAGTTTTAGTAATTTTGTGACGAAAAAGTTTAAATTGTTTAGATTTTTCCCTTATACAATATGAGTTATGGTCATTTGCATGAAGTATTTTGTGTCAGAGAAGAAAAGTTTATATGATACTGACACACCGAAAAAAATTTAAACAGTGGTACAGAAACGACCAATTTGAACCATGCACCTAGCTTCAGATGTTTCATAAATGCCATATAAAATATTTTGATTTTGCAATGGTATTTTTTTTTTTTATTTGATTTTGAGAGTGACGTGACTGGAGTCTGCAAAACCATTGAGAACCTGCGGTACCTGCCAAAGAAATGGGAAACTAATGCGCGTTTCTAACCCGCACTAAAAATGGAACACCGTGGGATTTTAGGTAGAAAAAGGCCGGCAAAACCCTTGTCTACCCATCCCTTGCGAAGGGTATCCATGAGGATTTACCCACACAAAAAAAAGGTTAGCCAACAGACCTCCAGCGGGCTATAAAAACAAAAAAGAAGGTAGTTACTCATTTTCCCGCCCAAGCAGTCTCGCATTCATCATATTATTACTTATCATTATCACGTATTTTAAAACAAAAGCACATCATCAATCACTGTCTAAAGAGAAACGTGTGTTTGTTTCAAACAAAATGTACATTTAAAAGGTTTTCTTTGCTTCCAAATGTATGTACGTAATTCTGTTTTGCCTGTTAAAATATTAAAAATTCGTGTGTTTCGTGGAAATGGAGTGTACTCCAGCGGTCTATTATAGCGTACTCGGTCTTCTTTACTTTGTTCGAGTTGAAATGTGTCAGGTAAGTTGTCAGGATTGTTGTTGGATTTATTTTTGTGACTGTTTTGTTGATCTGGTGGTCGTAAGAGCTACTACTGAACTCGACGTCTTGGGTTTGATTCCTGGATCGGGAAAAGTTTCTGAGTTCTGAGCAATTGGAGTAAAAACAAAAACGAAAATATAAAAATTCCGTAAATTCTTACGAAACTTTCAACATCTGAATACCCTGTCATACTATGCGATGTAAATGGCAACGTCAAAAATAACACGTGACTAACATAAAGAAGGCGTTTTATATTGTGACAAAGACCAAAAGTGATCAACGTTTACATAACGTCTTCCTACTTCCAACGAAAGTCACATATCCCAGTAAACTCTTGAAGCAATCGAAGTAAAAACAAAAGCGAGCGAATTATTATTTCAAAAGGTCAATTCTCGTAATTAAAAACGTTCAAAATCTAGCCGCAGCCTCATTTCGGCGACAAACAAACGTCAAAAACTTGGCAAAAATGTATGAAAACTCCGGGTATTTTTGACAGATTGAGACCGAGATCAGACTGTGAATGTTCATATAATTACGAGAATTGCCCCTCAGTAATTGTCCTCCAGTCTTCTACAGCAGTGTCAGTAAATACAAACAAAACCTTGACCATTTGAGATGGTATACGATGAAAATGTCATAGATAGCATAATATAATCGGCCTAGAATGTAGCTGGGAGAAGGAGTGGGCCATAATCCACCACGTGGGCCCAGTGCGGGTTGGGAGACATCACATGTCTTCGAATTTTTTCGTTCATGTCATTTAGTGTAAATATTAAAGTCGCCTTTTTTTTGTCTAATTGACCGCGTTGTTCTTCTAAACCACGCAATGGATTTAGATTCAGCTTCAGTTTCTACGATAAATTCCGATAGGTGTATTGCATGTATGACACATTCAAATTTTACTTGCATGTAATAAAGTAATCCATGTTTTGTGAAGTTGTAAAGCAGAGGTGGGTCGCTAGTAGCTTAATAAACATAGATTCAGAGTAAAGGACATGGTATAATTATATAACATGTCCTTTTTTTCTATCATGTGTGGTTTTTTATGATAGGGAAAATGATTCAGAATGGTATCTTGACCGCCTTCCAAATAACTGCATTCGATTTTTTTTCAATCTTCGTAAGTATGATCATGTGCCCGCGCACCGGTTGCTTTTAAAATGGCTACTCATCCGTCAGCGCAGAGAGTTGAGGGCTCTGTCAATGTTGTTTTCCATTGTCGACAAACCCACTTCTCCTTCTTACCTGACATCCCAGGTTCAATACTTATGCGCTGCACATAGTAAAAACCTTCGTTCCACCAATAATCGTCTTCTACGATGTCCCTCTCACCGCTCTGGCTTCATTCAATTCTTTCTTTGTCCAGGCGGTGTTTTTTTGGAATGCGCTCCCTCTGAATGTCAGGATGGCAACCAGTCGGTTATCGTTTAAAGTGAAGGCTCGTGAGCATATTCGTAAGAAGTTGGCAGAATCATCCCAGCGCTGATTTGCTGGATTCGTTTTCTCCTCTACCTATCGTTATTTCTCAAGACAAAGTTAATGTTCGTTATTTGTATGTATGTATGTATCTATGTGTTAGTATGTATTATTTTCGAGTAACGTATCCCTTATGTTGCACCTACCATGTTTTCTCTCTGCATCACCCTAAGGTTGACTGGTAGAAAATGCCTCAGGCATTAAGTCCGCATTTGTACAGTATTTTTTTTACTTGTGCATTAAGTTCTAATAAATAAATAAATAAATGGTAAATATTAAATTAGGTACCTTTAAAACTACAGTAACCATATCCTACATAACCACTTCCTACTTTCAAAAACACTCACATATCCCAATAAAATCTTGAAGCAATCGAAGTAAAAATAGAAGCGAGCGAAGTATTATTATTTCAGTCGGTAAAAGCAGTGTCCGTAAATTTCTCTCACAAGCTATTTGTCAAGGGGATTCGGTGCAACCTGAGCGCTAAGCGGTTTCCCCAAGCTACGGATTCGAATAATCACTGAAGTTTTTAGTGAAAGATAATAGAGACGGTCTCGGATTTAGTTCTTGATAGTGTTTTGTGGTTCAGTGTGGTGCCGGACGTAACAGAATAGCACCATCCCATTTCTTCCCGTAGGTGTCGTAGAAAGAGACTAAGGGTCTTACTAGAGAATGGGCAGCAGCGTTCTCTATGCATTCTACCACTATACTGCGATCGTCAACCCGCCTGCCATAAGCGTGGCGATTATGGCAAATGATAATGAAATGATGAGTTTTTTGTGAATGCTGTGTTAAAATATGACGCATTTTCGGAATGATAGAATGTCAAATCAGTCTATTGATTAAAGGATTAAGGGCAGATATTCCAAGAGTCGCATAACTTTTAACTGAGGAATAAATATTGCGGTTTGACAGCTTTTTTGTAGAAAATTTGTCAAATTGACAAGTCAGACAAGTCTTTAGATAAAATTTATCTGACTATTGAAAAATCAGACTTAAGTGAAATAGGGCTTTGAATGGAAACCACGGTAGGATAAGTATGGATATTTTTTCACGATGAGGCTTACCACTTTAAAAACGCCTGTACTCCTCAAAGAGGTAGACAGAAGTGTAGGGGTTTTGCCAGTTAAATTGTAAGTGTCATTTAATAACAGGCGAGCCCATTTCCACTAGCAGAAATTGCAGGAGCGTCTACTAAGGATTTTGCACTGGAAAAACCTAATATCGTTCCTTTATCAGACCCTGAATCGAACGTCAAACCCAGTAAGTATGCTCAAAACGACTAGACGAACAAGGCTGAAATAATATTTCTTCGTGATAGACTTATATTTTTCCGAACAAGAATTTTTTCATCATCATCATCATCACCATTTCAGCCGAAAGACGTCCACTGCTGGACATAGGTCTCCACCAAGCTCCGCCACTTCGACCGGCTCTGTACTTCCAGCATCCAGCGGATTCCTGGGGCCTTCACAAGGTCATCTGTTCACCTTGTGGGAAGCCTTCCAACTCTACGTCTTATGTGGTACGCGGTCGCCACTGCAGAACATTTTATCCCCATCGGCCATCAGTTCTGTGAGCAATGTGCTCGAGCTGCCCACTACTACTTAAAAGATTTTTTTGTTAAACTAATATTCCTACAGACATTATAACTTCACAGGCAACTAAATGAACTGTGAAACCCTGTCAAAACAGTTCTTTCAATATACAGAGGGTCAATAAAAAGGACACAGTCCAATAAAAAAGGACATGACACAAAAAGGTAATCCATAAGTTTTCTTATATAATAGAAACCCGCACTATCGGCTACCGTCTATATTTTAGATATTGAAACATATACAGGAAGGAGACGCCATATGGATAGATTCAGAGTGTCTGAATTTATTCAATAAGTGTACAATAGAGGCTCAAGTCGTGATGGCCCATAGATTAAGTCCTTGCCTCATGCACGAAGTTGTAGATTGGAATTCTGGCAAGTACCAATATGACTTTTTCAATTAATATTTAGTTTCTGAACTGATTGATATCGGTGAAGGAGGAATACACTGTCAAGACACTTGAACTTAGTTAATATAAGTTTTAAATCGCCAACCCATCTTGAGCAAGCGTGGTGATCAATTCGTGTCTTTTCTGTATGAGCAGGCATATGTTCTGCAGTGAGGTAATATATGCTTCATTCACGAGTCTTCACATACGTAACGGGTATCGATTGATATCTAAAATCGAGCGGTAATATAAATAGCTTGCTAGATCATTGGCCGCAATTTTAGTCACTTGGAACAATTAGGTTTTTTAAGAGAGATTTGTCTCGTGTCCTAATTTACACATAAACACGGGAGGTATGATTTCTCTAAAATAAAGCCACCTAAAACTAAAATTTGCTACCTTGCGCAAATACACGACTCCACTTAGCGTATATTCGCACCCTGTATATACAACGGTATCGAGTAAATAACAGTTCGATTCAAACATGGAACCATTAAAACCACTTTATTGATACGAACAGAAGGTCGGCTTCATACAACGAGTGAAAACGCGCTCACACATAGACACGTACAGTACAACTTTTTTCTTACTGCCCCTCGGTGAACTTCGTGTATTGTCAGTCATCGGATTTCTATCAGTAGTATCAGTTGCCCATTGCACTAATTGCAGACCGGGCGCTCTCAATCGACTTGTATTTATTTCCAAGTAAAAATTAATTACATTAAGATAGTGCTCGAACAACTTTTACTACGGGACCAAACCCGAAATCGCGAAAAAAAAATCAGCTGTTCCCTACATTTTGACGAGTTATGCGAACATAAATGTAGGGAACAGCTGATTTTTTTCGCGATTTCAGGTTTGGTCCTATAGTAAAAGTTGTTTATAATGATGAGTACAATCATGTGTTTAAATGTCGGTCACTAATTACCAGTCACCCTATATATTTATATAGTACTCTTTTCATCGTTCATCATTTCAGCTGGAAGACGTCCACTCCTGGACATAGGCCTCACCCAATTTGGGGAGGCTTGCCATAATCGCCATTATTGGCAGGCGGGTTGGCGATCGTAGTATGGTGGTAAAATACACAGAGAACGCTTCTAAGTTCCTTAGTTGCCTCCTACGACACCCACAGGAAGAGATGGAATGATGCTATTCTTTACGTCCGGCACCACAGGGTACTGTTTTAACTTAATGTAATTTATTTTGAACTCCTTCAAGGTGGACCGATGACCTTGTAAGGCCTGAAGGAGCTTTGGGGAGACCTATGTCCAGTTTTGGACGTCTTTCGTGTGAAATTATGATGACAATGAATTGATTTTAAAAATGGGAGGCAAACTCGATTGTTTTCGGAAATGCGATGATTCCCGAGGGACATAAAGAAAATATTTGTACTGTTCTTACACACTTACGGCGATATTAAACAAATTCCAGCCGCGAGTGCGCTTGCACTGGCTGTATGCGACGCACGTCTGTGTGCGTGCGATTGCGTTTGTCGTATGGAGCCTACCTTCTGTATCTATCTATTTTGTGATTAATACCTTTACGTGAAATATTTCAATTGGAAGGATCAAAGGATTGTACGCGATTTAGTTTTTGTTTGGTACTTTTAACAGCTTTTTTTATACCGGCAAAGGTATTACAGGTGTTTTGGATGTAAAGGATTTGGTTAAAAGCTTTGCTGGTGCCAATTTTGGTTGATGTAGGCCGCAAGTGAGTGATGGTTTTTTGTTATCTTTTTCCAATTTGTCAGTTTAGCACATGTGTTTAAGGCAACTTCAAATAGGCTGAACTATTGAAGTCGGGGCTAAATACAAACAATGTTGGTTCCATACGATACAGACTTTCATCAACTTCTACAGAAGTTTGTCTGTGCAACAGCAGTAGAAACAAATGTAGGTGTGCCAGAAAAGTTATTTTATGTCTGCGTACTTATCAGAGCCAAATAATGAATTATTAAATTAATTCAAATTCACTACGATACTAAATTAAAATTAATAGAAAACTTCAAATTGCCGAAAATCCTAATTTGAATTAATGAATAGTCTGCGCAAACATTCTATGAAAATATCTGGGTCATAATTTTTACGTAGACTTCAACGTCTGTACAAAATGCCAATTCTCGTAATTAAAAACGACACGGTTTTGTCAAAAACTTGTCAAAAATGTATGAAAACCACCGGTATTTTTGAGCGATTGAGACTGTGAACGTTCTTAAAATTACGGGAATTGCCCCTCAGATTCGTACGACCACAAGTCTGTATAGGTTGACCCACCAATAGTGGGGGAAACATGCATACCCATGGAATAACTTTTGAAAGTTTTTCGCACATTTCCAAGGCGTTTTATTTTTACATAGTTTTTTTAAATGATAACTTTACATAGTTTTTTTAAATGATCCTCCCCTTTTGGTGGAGGCTTATGTCCAGCAGTGGACGTCTTTCGGCTGGTATGATGATAATGATGATGATATATTATTTATATTATATTAATTAGTTTATTAAGGGCATTAAAGAAGGAAAAAAAGAATACTGTTTATTTGGACGCAGTATTCTTGAAACACAATCCCACTTCCTCCTATCCTTACTTAATATTTATTTTAAACGCGAAAGTTTTGTATGTATGGATGTATGGATCTTTGCAACACTTTCACGCAAAAACTACTAAATAGATTTGGATGAAATTTAGCACACACTTAGATTATAAACTAGATTAACACATGGAATACTTTTTATCCCATTAATACGTTCCCGTGCGATAATTTTCGACCCCCATGCAGGCGGAGCCGCTAGCAAAAGCTAGTTATTTATAAAAGGTTTTGCCCTTAAGAAATAAAGAAGGAAAAGAAAGAATACTGTTTATTTGTACACAGTTCGTAAAACACAATCTATACTAATATTATAAAACTTTTTTTTCTTTTTTGTTTGGTAAACCATCAAATAACTTCTCCCGCTCTGGGTGGAGCAGGAGGGCGTGTCAGACTTTTACTGACTAAAACCCACCCGTGTTCCCTCAGTAGCCTGTATGCCAGGGGCGGCGGTATCTCTTTCGAACGAACCCGCAAGTGTTTGTTTGTTTGGTTGACACGCTAATCTCAGGTACTAATTATTCGAATAAAATTTAGTTTAGTGCTGGATAGCCCATTTATCGAGGAAAGCTATAGGCCATATAACATCACGCTAGAAACTTCTGGAGCTGAGTAAAAAATAAAAAAGCTACGAATGCCAAATAGGTACACGCACGGCTAGGCGATTCGATCTTACGACGGGGTGTGTGAGGAGAGCAAGACAAGAGACTTGACGCGAACGATGTCGAAAGCAGAAGTTAGTATATGAATAAAGCAATAATCATCATCGTCCTAGCCTTTTCCCAACTATTTTGGGGTCGGCTTCCAGTCTAACCGGATGCAGCTGAATACCAGTATTTTAGAGTACATAGAGCAACTGCCTATCTGACCTCCACAACCCAGTTACTGGGTAATACGAAACCCCTTGGTAAGAATAGGTGTCTGACTTCCGAGGTTCTGACGACCTGTAAAGACTGCTAAAGATCCACGAATGACAGCCAGGATCTACGGCTTAATGTGCTTTCCGACGCACGGAGCGGTCTTGGAGTGTAAAGATGGTCACCCATCCACGGACTAACCGCGGCAAACGTAGCTTAACCTTATTGATACACCCGTACGGCTCTTATTACTAAGCCACAAGCCAAGCATCAATCCGTACTACCCTACTAATATTATAAATGCGAAAGTAACTCTACTGTCTGTCTGTCTGTCGCGCTTTCACGCCTAAACCGCTGAACCGATCGTCATAAAATTTAGAAATATAGCCTGGGATATGGAGCAGGACATAGGCTACTTTTTTACGCGATAACCGACATCCACGCGAGCGGAGCTGTTGGCAAAAGCTAGTGATTAATATAAACAAAAAAAAATATTTGAAAATCAATGCCTGTAAAGTGTAGTCTCGTATAATGGTAATACATTATACGAGACAAAGTCGAAACAATCACAAATCATAGCCCAAAATGCTTTAATGTATTTCACCTGATTGTCACACCCCAACCTGAATATTATTCAAACACTACTCAAATACAAGTAAACCAAACGTTAGCCGTTTAAGGGACCTAATCCTTCGTGGTCTAATTAATCATCCTTGTGTTTACTCCTTGTCTTGGTGTTTGAGAGAACCTAGGGTTACACAGCATGTTTGGTAGGGTTAAAAGGGCTTGTTGAATGCTACCTTAATTTTCGGTCCTTAGGTTTTGATTTGGGTTAGAGATAGGTTTTGTTTCTATAATTTCTCCTGTATTGTGGGTGCGTTTACAAATGTCTAAACTCAAAAAAAAAAAAAACATACACAAACGGTCAGACCCGGAACAACTACTTGTAGGTCATACAAATATTTGTTCCGTGCGGGAATTGAACCCGCGACACGCAGCGCAGCAGTCAATCGCTTAACCACTGCACCAACCGTGCCGTGAATAACGTAACTTTCGTTATTTAAATGTTTTGTTACTAATATTTCGACTCTGTAGTAGTTGTTTATTTCGATTCTGGTATACATTTATTTAGATAGCAGTGGTAACGACCGCGATTTACGAGTTTTAGGTCGTAAATTCGAACCCAGACTTTACTTTGTGTAAATTATTTCATCACCACTGCTCTCAAAACGGTTAAGGAAAACATCGTGAGAAACCGGCATGTCCTAGAACCAAAATAATCGAAGACGTTGTCCATCTACTAACCCTCGTGGTAAATTACGGCCCACTCTCTTTCACAGAGAGGAAGCCTATGTACCAGCAGTGGGAACATATTGGCTGATTCCGCAATACATTTACCTTTTATGGTTTTCAACAGTGATGCTGCGGCTAGTCGCCGATTTGTCGGCCGTAATTGTAGTCGCCGAGTAGTCGGCTAATACCACCGACTAGACGGCCCATTTGTTACTCGTATTAATATGCTTAAAAATTTAAAGACGGTGATTGAAATGAAATTGAAATCTTTACTGTAATTATTTGAATTATAGAATCAGTTTTACAGTTTACTTTCAGTGCAATCTAGAATAGGATAGGACGAAACAACGAGTCGCACTTAAACAATGATAGAGTAAATACAAAGCAAATAAAACGTCCTGATATTTCCGCCTGGTCGCCGGGCGCCGCGAACCGACGAGCCGAAAGCGTAGTCACGAACATTAGCGATATCACCCGAACTCAATCCAAAGCATTAATCGGCTTGGCCAACTAGTCGGCCGATTAGTCGGCCATTTTACAGCCCACTAGTCGGCTAGTCGGCCAAAGTCATAATCAGCCCATCTCTAGTTTTCAAGTTGTAAAAATATTATAAATTCATCAGGTAGTGTAATAACTGGGTCCGACAGTGTAACGTGTTCTTCATAGCAAGAATATTAGTCACCATATACGAGTATAAGAATATTATTACCATGATTAACAGTTGAACATGCTTTCAAAAGCAAGAAGGATTCACGTTTTGGAAAAAAGAGACTTTGTGCTTATAACCAAACGATAGAATTAACAAATTACGAGTGAGAAAGAAGAAAAAAATATTTGGAACACCCACAGGAACCACAAACAATAGAAAAGAATATTCCATGAAAAAAAATCATTTAAAAAATAGCAAAAAAGGAAGACCTGTGCGACGCCAAAAATGCTCCCATCTCAGCTCGATGCTTCGATATTTGAAAAACCAAAAAAAAACAAATACAGCAGTGCTGGTATCCAAATAGTGCCCGTTGTGACTGGAGCCGAGTATACCCGATTCAACGTCCGGCTGACCGTGACAATTCAGTTTCGTTCTCTGTTCAGTGTTTTAAATACGTCAAAGAAGTTTTCTCTTCATAAATGATCATCTAACCGCATACTGGCTGCATGCAACTTAACCTCGCAGATGGATCGATCCACGCCACGCCTTGTTGTTATTATTCCTCTACATTCTCCGAACTCAAATCCAATTAAGCATATTGGGTTATTCTAAGTCAAATACAACAACAAAATAATAACCACACGTATTATTATCAGTACCGAATTTAATTACCTATACAAACATACATTGCTCTCTAAAGTTAGCAGTCTCTAATCTAGTTAAACATAATCCGACGTACACTGTACATAGTGCATTTCAAATTATTCAGAATTTCAATAGTGATGTGCAGACTATTCGGAAAAGGCGACGATTCGGCCATATTTGTAGTCGGTGACTAGTCAGCAATTAATAGGCAAAAAGCGCCGATTAGTCGGCTCTTTACTTCATTCATGTTTCTAGACTTATACTCAAATCAAATCAATTCAAGTTATTTATTCGAATTAGGCTAAATATCAGAAACTTTTTGAACGTCAAAATTATATAAGACAGTCCCCCGTAGCCCGGTCTTCACCACTTCCTAGTGCTTACTACTCCTTTGGTATGAAATCAATCATTTAACTTAAGGTAGATGCGCTACGGTAGAAAAACATTCAATGGGATTATATAAACTTAGGGGTTGAATTGATGGATTTAATTATTTACAATTCTGTAAATACATACGAGGTACAATCGTGAATCATATTATACATATGTTTAACATATAGCCTGACAGTTGACACTGACCTGCAAATTGCAACAAAAAACGTAAGAAAATTTGAATTGCACCTACCCTGGCACTTAAACCGTAAATCAAGAAAATAATTATTTAACCAAAAAAATAATTCCAGACGAAAGCTACTATACTGCTTCGAATGAAGAACCGAATCCGATTATTTATTTACTTATTACTACAAACCTTTCCGTGTGGTGCCGGACGTAAAAGAATAGCACCATCCTATTTCTTCCCGTGGGTGTCGAAGAACGCGACTAAGGGACTTACTAGAGAATGGGCAGCAGCGTTCTCTATGTATTTTACCACCATACTGCGATCGCCAACCCGCCTGCCAAGCGTGGCGATTATGGTCCAGCAGTAGACGTCTTTCGGCTGAAATGATAATGATTACTACAAAACAAATATTGGCTTGACCGACTAGTCGGTCTTTTTGCAACCGACGCGTCGGCCAGTCAGCCGGTCGGCCAAAATCGTAGTCAGTCCAACTCTAAATTCCAGACGGCTGGTCCTTCGAGACTCCATACCAAACTTGATGTATGATTAGACTGTGAGACGCTTGCAAATGTTTAAAGTTTACTATAAAATGTTTTAAAAGAAAATTATTTCGTCTAGGGAGGTATTTAAAAGGTCTTAAAATCATAACTTCACTTTATTTGAACCATTTATCTTTCTAAACGCCCTTCAGTTGAAATCAGTTTATGTTTCATTTTGTAGAAAAACATCTAGGCTTTGTTTTATCTACACTTACCAATTTTGCTCAGACACATCCTATTCCCCAACAAATGCCAATATAACTTCACGCATAATCAGCCTTTAATATTCCCACTGGTGGGACGCTGGGCTTCTCCCTGTGAGAGGGAGTGGGCCGTAATCCACCAAGCGGATCTAGTGTGGGTTGGTAGATATTTCATGTCTTCGAATTTTTAGTTCTAGGACATGTCTTCATCGCGATGTTTTCCTTCACCCTTTTTGAGAGCAGTTGTGATGAAATAATTATGACATATCTTCACATTACCTTGAAATAGTTTGTCAAATTCTGAAACAAACTACCAACCTAACCATTACAACGTTACTGAAACTACCAACCCACAAATAAATCAATTTACAGACTGCACATAAACTGTTGACAAATGGAACCAAGATCTATATTAATTGGATGCTGCAGTGTATCAAAGAGCGAAGAGATGGTACAAACGTGGCTATCTCTGAGCTATCTAGTTCCGTAAGTCCCGGATAAGTTAGTATCCGTTGAGAAATGTCAATTCACCGGAGAGATGTCGGGTCTTGGAATGAAAGCGATGGATAAGAAACTGCCGTCATAGATGAAGCTGCAATACTACATAATAAAATCTTCCTAGCCTTTTCCGATATTGGGGTCGACTTCTAGTGTAACTGAATGTCCAAGTCAAAGTAAAAAATCAAATGATTTATTGCAAATAGGCACATAAAAGGCTAGGCTGACTTTTAAACGTCAAAATGTTCAAAAAATATAATTTAATCTAGATAAAATTAAATTTAAAATTTAAAAAACCCCCGACCCAAACAAAAACTCAAAAAAGTAAAAAATAATATTATAGGCCTTTTAATTACGTAATATTTTGATCAGGGCATTGTCAAGTCGGGGGACGGCTAGGCCTCTGTTTGGCGTTTTCATTGACCGTCCCCCGACTTGACAATGCCCTGATCAAAATATTACGTTAAAATTAAAAGGCCTATAAATATTATTTTTTACTTTTTTGAGTTTTTGTTTGGGTCGGGGGTTTTTTAAATTTTAAATTTAATTTTTATTTCTTGCTTTTTAAACTTAATGTCTCCCTTAAATCACCATTTATCTATACTCTATTCATTGAAACCTTTTCAATGAGCCCAAACACGATACTTCTGCTGTTTGTTGGTGAATAACTTGGATTTCCTGGAAATTCCAGGTGTTGCTCCAGCATCAGTTCAAGGTTATTTTATTCGTCTAATTTCATTGAAGTAATAGAATCCCAAATTTTGAGTTGATCAGAGGCTAAAATCCCTTTTTCAACCAGAAAAGAGCTGATAATCTTCAAACGGCTGAGCCGATTTTGATGAAACATGTCTAAGAACACTCCCGACTAATACACCTTTCAAACAAAAAAAACTAAATCAAAATCGGTTCATCCGTTTGGGAGCTACGTTGCCTCAGACAGACACACACACACACACACACAGACACGTCAAACTTATAACACCCCGTCGTTTTTGCGTCGGGGGTTAAAAATGCAGCTGAATAATTTATCAGAATGTTACTTTACAAGAAGCGACTGTTTAACTGACCTCCATAACCAAGTAATCGGACAACTCGATACCCCTCGATAATTCTAGTTGTCAGACTTTTGGCCTTCTGACTAACTGAAACGACTGTCAAAGATCTAAGATTAACAGCAGAGGCCAACGGCTTAATATGCTTTTTTTCGACGCACGGAGGGATGTCGATATGTAATGGGTGGTCACCTATCCAGGAACCAACCTAGCCAACAGGAGCTTAACCTTCGATCGACCCGTGTGGCTGTTATAATTTAGCCACGAGCATTTATTACCATTATGTAGAGGGCTACATAATGTTAATAAATTCTTTAAATAGATGTAGGTTTGTCACAAACTGTCACCATGTTACCTGTATTACGGTCATAATAATTGATAAAATTACTTTCTTTATCAGCGATTTAAATGAGAAACGAGCGTGATCACTTCAATCGGAATTTATCTTTCAGATTATTATTTTGTTGTATTATATATATAATGTTTCATTATTGACTGATTATAATCCTAGTAGTCGACAGAGACAAGATCTGCCTTTCGGAAACCGATTTTTTGTTCCGGGCACATATCTTAACTTTGCCTTTAAAACATTCACACTTTCTTATCCACCATTGTTAATTCCAAGTTTTATTTGGTGTGGAGTCAATCCAAATGATATAGCACATGCATGGCGAAGATCCGAAATCTGTACACTTCAGTCAGTGCATTGGTTGTCTATATAATTTATTTATGGTATATCTCAAAGGAATACCATTTGCGTTTGTTTTGAACCGTGTGCGGTCACTTGATTGAACTTTGTAGCTTACTGAAGAATACAGTAGCTATTTGATTGGGCGATAAACGAGAAGTGAGTAGAACTAGAAAATTGAAAGGGGCGAGTATCAAACAGCGAGGGTGCGTAGTATCAAAATAAATAACAATGATCAAGTACTTAGCTGAAAAAAATAGTGCTGGTACTTTTGAACGTCAACCTTTACATTTATACCTATACATCTACACTAATATTGTACGTTTAGTCCACTCTAGGCCCCTCGACTCCCAATAAATAATGTGTCCACTGGATCCCTGACTATAGTTTACTCTCGACCCTTGGAGGTCGACAGTGTATTTTATTTTCCAGCCAAGTTTTAGTTTCCTCTTGACCCCCAAAGTAGTCTGTACCTTACTGTCCAAAAATATTAATTTTAGGTACTTACCGAACTAGTGGTCGAAAGTGGACGAGGTATACCCGTCTTTTGTGTGAAAATTTGACGTCACCCCCTGGGGGTCTAGTGTGAACTATGTTTAAGGGAGGAAAAAAATAAAAAAATATTTATTTAGAGGTCGAAAGGCCGAGAGTGGACTAAACGATATTATAAAGCTGAAGGAAGAGTTTGTTTTATCGTTTAACGCACTAATCTCGGGAACTACTGGTTCGAATTGATAGGCTACTATAGCCTTCCTAGCGTGATGTTATAAAAAAGAGCCGATAGTAGTTGATTGTCTTATTACGCTATAATATTACACGCCGAATTACGTTAGTTTCCACTCTTACATCTGTGTAAACTGAATATGGTGTTTTTATCATGAAATGTTACTTTATGTTATTGGAAGAACTCGCGGGCAGAAGCTCGCATTTAATAAAATAATCACCAAAATCCACTAGAAATACAACCGTTGCCAGCCCGCGCAGAAAGAAAGCTCTGAATTTGTCTTTTCTTCGTATAGTAGACATAAAAGTGGTCATGCTACATAAAGAGAAATAGAACCAACTCACGGTACCTCACCTCAAATATATTCCATGTTTCCATAACAAGTTACCAGTGCAATAAAACCGCAAATGTGCAATTTCGTTCACCATTTTAGTATTCCTGTATGTTTTTATTTACAACTTACTGTTTGGCAGTCGGAATAGCGTCATATTGTATTTTCAATGGCTATTCAAAAGTTGGGACGTAAACAAGGTGATTTGTATCTGTGTTTTGACGTAGTAAGGTGAAAATCGGAATATTTTGATACATGAAAGTAATTCTCGAAGTTGTGGACGAGTACGTTTACCTAGGACAAACTGTCCAGATAGGTAGGTCCAACTTCGAGAAAGAGGTAAATCGTCGATTCCAACTCGGCTGGGCAGCGTTCGGGAAGCTTCGCAATATCTTCTCGTCCCACATACCGCAGTGTCCCAAGATGAAAGTCTTTGACCAGTGCGTGTTGCCAGTGATGACACATGCAACCGAAATGTAGTCGCTCATAATGGGCTTCATAAGAAGGCTTAAAGTCACCCAAAGGGCAATGGCGAGGGCTATGCTTGGAGTTTTTCTGCATGATCGAATCAGGAATAAAGAGATCCGCAGGAGAACCAAGGTAACCGACATAGCTCGAAAAATTGCCAAACTTAAGTGGCAGTGGGCAGGGCACATTGCTCGCAGAACAGATAGCCGACGGGGCCGCGCACTGGATGACGTAAAGTTGGAGGACCTCCCACAAGGTAGACCGATGACCTTATGCGTGCCGCAGGAGTCCGATGGATGCGGGAAGCACAGAACTGGTCGAAGTGGTGGAGCTTGGCGGAGACCTATGTCCAGCTGTGGACGTCTTTCGGCTGAAATGATGAATATGATGATGAAAGTAATTCTAGAACGTGTTACCTTTAAAGAATGATGTTGCTGGCCAGGAAGCCTAGGATGACAAGGTTGCCGATGACCAATTATAGGAGACTATCACATCTGCCTAACCTTTTCCTAATAATATTGGGGTCGACTTCCAGCCGAACCGAGCGATTCTGAAAAAGCTTTATATCGTGAGTACCTATTTAATAAACCGTATATAGGTAAATACAGTGCACCCTTCACGGCATTAATTCTATAGGCACTTACACAACTCACAACGTCTTGCCAGTATAAAGTACTAGCCATTAAATTATTTTACACTAGCTTTTGCCAGCGGCGTCACCCTTGTGGAAGTCGAAATGTATCCCACGGAAACGAAGTACCGGAATTAAAAGTATGCGTTAATCCAGGTATCTATTTATAATCTATCTGTATGGCAAATTTCATCCAAATTCGCTCAGCCATCCAAACTTTCACATTTTAAATATTAAGTAGAAGGATAGGATAAGCAACCCGCACCTGTTTGTCACGGACTCGATATAACATCAAGATTTCCTTGTTATAAGTAAGTTAATAAAAATCTACATCTATTGCTGAAACGCTGCAGAGCTTTTTTTTTTTGGGTTGGAAATCGTCAAATAACTTCTCCCGCTCTGGGTGGAGCAGGAGGGCGTGTCAGACTTTTACTGACTAAAACCCACCCGTGTTCCTTCAGTAGCCCGTATGCCAGGGGCTGTGGTGTCTCTTTCGAACAAACCCGCACCCCTGGCAGGCATCGACCCTTGCGGGTCCCATCACTTTTTGTGCTGACATCTCTTTGAGGCGCGCGTGGAACACAACGCGCCGTCGACTTGGGCTTGGTCCTTACCGGACAGCGAGCTACCCATTACTCGCCGTCCGCAACCGCAAGCCCATGCCTACGGTGGCCGGAAATCGGCCCGAGATTCCCGAAGCCCAGGGCGTCTCCGTATCCTGCGGCGGCTAGGGTCGCGAGGGCGCATATGCTGCCTCAAGCTGGGCAGACCGCCACCGTGTGCTCCACCGTGTCCTCAGGGTGATCTTCGCAATGGAAACACCCGGGCGTTTCCTCCCGCCCTATCCGAAACAGGAACCTCCCGAAACAACCGTGTCCGGTGAGGACCTGCGTCAGGCGGAAGGTGAGGACGCCATGCCGCCTCTCAAACCACTCCTCAAAGAGGGGACTTACCGCCGCAATCGTGGCGTGCCCAAAACGCTACAGAGCTTGTTTCTTTGTTTGTTTGGTTGCCCTAATGACTGGAGCTGGAACACGGATTGTAATATGATTTGTACAGTTAATTTAGCAATTGCCAGCCCCATTCTTGATAAAGGTTGTAGGCTAGTTAAATCCTCAGGAGCCGAGCGAAAATAAAACAGAAAAAACAATTTGAAAACAATGAACGAAAATGAAGCAACGGATCACAGACAGCGATAGGATAAATCTTATATGAAAACTTTTGAGGCGGTTGAAGTTGTGGGCAGAAGGTAGTATAGTTTTAAGTTCGAAATGATGGTGAAAACCGCATTAAAATCCGGTGCGTAGTTTAGAAGAACAGCGCGGTATCACAAACAGACACGATAAACGACTTTAATTAATGACGTCAAAAGATGTACATAAAATATGTAGATAAAGCAAATTCCAAATAACCTTTTTACGTAAACTGACAAAGAACAAATAATAAATAAAGTTTAGTTTCCAACAGCAATATATTCAGCTCAGCAGTTTAGACTTCGAAAAATAAGTATTTAAAGTTCTAAATGCAGTTTTAAAATGTTTCAATTGAAATCTCGGAACTTTGTCAAAATGTTGTTTGACATAAACTTTGAAAAAACACATGTTTTCGCTGTAATATTAGAACTATATTTGGTATTTCTCTGACTGAAAGAGAACGCAAAACGAAATAGCCTATTATATTCAGGGGCTAAAAAACTGTACGAGCCCGATTGTCGGAAGGTACATTTGTGCGCTAGTACTGAGTGTGAAATGAGACACTTTAATCGTTAATACGTTTAGTTTATATTAAGTACATTAAATCACCGGTTCACAGATTAATTCGGTAGTACAAATTAGTTACACTATCACCAAATACTAGAACTAGGATTAACTATTACATCTGTATTACATTGAGCGAACACAGGAATAAAATTGGTACTAGTTACATTAGAGAGTGAGAACAGGAACAAACTGGGCTCCCCTGGCACGTGCGGAAGTATTTATACAGTATAGCGACGTGTGGGGTTAGGGGGCGGTGGTCAAGAATATCGGCCAATAAGGGTGTAGTCGTACGCGCAATTACCTTATATGGTCGCGTTTTTCGATTTCGCATCGAGATCGGATAGCCAATTACAATTCACTTGCGCTGACATGACACACCCCCACTGTTTTCTTAGAAATTCTAAGTAGCAAGAAATGAGTTAGGTACGTTTTTGTTACGACATCCTGATAATTCGTTCTGTCCTGAACATTCTCCCGTCGTGAATCATCATGGATGGTTCAGTTATTTAATTTGTTACAGGATGTCTTAACATTCACAATCATAAAACTATAAACTATTCACAAACAAAGTAAATGACATTGACATGCACAAAGTTAAATCAAAAAGGCAAAGCGTGTTAACGTTAATTATTAGAATCACTAGAATATAAAATACCATAAGGGAAGAACTAAAGGACGATGTCAAGCCCACCATTATTTAGGGAACGTCTTGTGGTACTAGTTTAACCAGCCTTTTGACAGGTCGTCTTAAAATTCCCCCCTTAGTCTTAATATCTACGGCGCGCACAATGTTGTCACTCCCGGGGAATGTCCTAATAACCAATCCCATAGGCCACGAGTTCCGCGGTAGGTTGCTATCCGCGACGAGCACTATGTCCCCGGTGAGTATTGGAGCACCACGTCCGTGGGGCTCCCGCCGATGCTGCAGGTCAGGCAGGTACTCTTTCACCCATCTCGCCCAGAACTGGTCGGCGAGTCGCTGCGAGGCGCGCCATTGTGCACGCCCGATAAGGTCCTGGTCATTGAAGTCACCAGGTGGCGGGTTCGATGCCGGGCCGTGCAACAAGAAATGATTTGGAGTTAGGGCCTCCGGATCATTTGGATCCACGGAGACGTGAGTGAGTGGTCTGTTGTTCACGGTGAATTCTACCTCAGCTAGCAGAGTCGCCAACGTTTCTTCGTTGGGGTGGCGCTCCCGTAGTGTGCTGAGGAGAGCGGTCTTTACGCTCCTTACTAGTCTTTCCCACGCACCGCCCATGAAAGGTGCGCTGGGAGGTATGAAGCGCCAGGAGATGCGCTGTCGGCTTGCCTCTTCTTGCGTCGACGCATTGATGGACGCTCGGAGCTCGCGGTCCGCGCCGTGCAGATTGGTCCCGTTGTCTGACCATACTTGAGTCGGGGGGCCCCGGCGCGCAATGAAGCGACGCAAGGCCATCACGGCAGACTCCGTCGATAGGCTCGCAGCGACCTCGAGATGTACTGCTCGTGTAGTCAGACAGGTGAACAGCGCTACGTAGCGCTTGTGTACGGCGCGTCCCACGGAGACGTGGAGAGGCCCGAAGTAGTCGAGGCCCACGTATGTGAAAGGGCGCTCGTGGTGGGCGAGGCGACAGGGCGGCAGGTCGCCCGTCCGGGGCTCGGGCGGCACGTTGCGGCGCGCTCGGCAGTCCACGCAGCGCGACACGATGGTTCGTGTGGCGGGGCGTAGGCGCGTCACCCAGTAGCGAGTGCGGCACTCGTTGACAGTTGCCTCGACGCCGGAGTGGTGCAGTCGCCTGTGGACTGCGTCGATGAGTAGTTGGGTGATGTGGTGATTCCCATCGAGAATGGCAGGACTCGATTGATGGCCTGAAATGCATTGTGCCGCGCTTACGCGCGACGTTAATTTTAGTAAGTTGTTGGAATCGATATAAACTGATAGTGCCCGTAGTCGGCCAGTTTTTAAGTTAGTATCACTGAGTTCACCACTGAAACTTTGTCTTTGTATAACCTTTATTAATAATACTTCTGCTTTATTCAATTGTTCAGCAGTCAATTGTATAAATTTAGTGTCACTTAGCACTTTGAGTTTAGCACTCACTGAAAGTTTTGCACTACACTTTTTACTATTCCACGCTGGATCGGATTCCCTATTTTTAATAGTAGATTTATAGTTCACCTGGTCTGTGTTGATTACCATACACTTGAACAGTTCTGCTGCTTGGATGACTCGGGCGGTCGCACGCAGTAGGCGTTCCCACCGGGAGAAGCGTGTGTGGTCGGGAACCGCTGCGGTCGGGTCCGCGCCCGATTCAGTGATGTGGTGCACACGCTCCTCACCGGTGAGCTCGTGGGCTGCCGGCTGCTCTGCAGGCCATGTGTCAGGGTGGCCTCGTAGGAAGTCAGGCCCCCGGAACCACCGATGCTCGGAGTCCAGCTCGCGCGGTACGCCGCGCGTAGCGTCGTCGGCGACATTAAGCGCAGTGGGCACCCACCGCCAGTCGTTGAGCTTAGTGTGCTCCTCGACGGCGGCGATGCGATGTGCTACGAACGGGCGGTATGAGCGCGCCCCGTTACGCAACCAGGTGAGGACAGTGGTACTGTCTGTCCAGTACGTGATGTGATGCGGCTTGTAGTAGTGTTCGGCCGCAATCGCAGCACCCAGGCGGCTGCCTAGAACTGCAGCTTGCAGCTCGAGTCGTGGTATTGAGGTGAGCTTCAGTGGCGCGACCTTTGTCTTCGCGGCCACCAGCGCCAGAGTAGCTTGGCCGTCCTCGTTCGCCGCGCGCCAATAGGCGACAGCAGCGTAGGCAGATTGGCTCGCATCCACGAACACATGTAACTCAAAAGGTTTTTCTTTAGAATAAACCATGTACCAACGTGGGATTTTAACAGTTTTTAACCTCTTTAGGTGTGTAGTCCACTCGCCCCACTGTTGAGCGAGATCAGCATCTATGGCGGCGTCCCAGTTGGTGCCGCGGCGCCAGACTTCTTGTAGTACCTTCGCCCTGTTAGTAACGGGAGAGACGAAGCCTTTAGCAGTCGCGGCAGCGTCGTGGACAATTCGTAGCTTGTCCGGTTTTAGTGGATTAAGTACGGCGAAGTGTGGTAGGTACCACGTGCGCCCCTTTGTAGAAGTAGACGGAGCTGGTTCGGCGTAGCCATTATCGATGAGTGCTTGCATTTGTTTACAATATTTTTCTTTCATGGAACTGTCCCTGTCTAGTTTACGTTCGACACTGAGTAGTCGGCGTAATGTATTTTCGTAATTATTCGGCATCTCGACGGTATCGCTTTTCCATAGTAGCGGCACTTCATATACCTTATCTCGGATCGTCGTACGTTCCTCTAGAAGCGTGATCGCTCGCTGATCGGGATCGTTAGTAGGTAGTTTAGGCGTGATCATGAGAGACTCCAACATGAAATGATCACGTAGCTGCTGATCCATGCTCTGTTGCTCGGACTCCTCGTGTGTGTTAACATAGTGGACACGATCCGGACGCGGTAGTGACCGACTGTGTGTTCCATGTAGTACCCAACCCAATGTCGTTAATGACGCGACTGGTTGATCGCGGCGGCCGCGCCTTACCTTAGTAGACACGAGGAGGTGCCAGTTGTCTTGGCCGATCAGTATTTTCGGCGACGCCCGCTCGAACTTGAAGTACTCCGCCAGGTCTTGCAGATGTTTGCAGTCGGCGACGTCCTGTCGCGTGATTGCTTGAGCGGATAGACGTAGATCGGCTATAGTTCGAGCGTTAATAACATGTTTATGTTTAGACGGCCCTTGTATGTTAACACGTACTTTACATGAGTCCGGTGACGCCTGTGTGTCTCCGATCGCTTCTATTTGTAGTGGTACCCGAGGTCCCTGTAGGCCCGCTCTGTCGGCGATATCGGCGTCAATGAGTGTGACGGTCGACCCGTCGTCTAGGAGCGCGTGTGTTTGCACCGCTCCCGCCGGTCCGGATATCACTACAGGAATAATTTTTAAGTACGACTTACATGCCTGTTGTATCCACGTCGATGCCACGATTTCCTTTGCAGGTTCATCGGTTTCAGTGTGAGTTTTAGTATCTACATTCACCGGCTCTCTATGTAATAGTGAGTGGTGCATTCGTTCGCAACCTCCCACGCCGCACTTTTTACGATTACACTTATGCACCTTATTACGTAAGCGTAAACACGTAAAACATAGTCCACGCTCCCGCGCTATGTTCCAACGTTCCTCAGCTATTGCTGCATTAAATTGTTCACACTTGGAAATGTTGTGACCCTCTATTAAACATATGGGGCATGTACTCACGTTCTTACGACTACTCTGCGATTCCGCCACGTTGTACGCTCGCGAGCGAGTGGGCGGAGGTTTGTTCGCCGACGGCCGCTGTGCTGTGTCGGACGCTGTAGTCTCCGGCGGCGCATATGGGCCGCAGCGCTCCGACTCCCTGCTTAGGAACCGAGACAATTTCACTAAGTCCGGTTCCTCATATTGTTGCTCAGCGGCGAAGTCGTACCACCGGTAACGTAGTGTAGGTGTGAGTTTTTCGATTGTTAGTTTTGTCGCCTCCGGGTTATACAAGTAATGGACCCGACGTAATGCTTGTAGTGTGGCGACAATGTTGGATACACGGGTACTGAATACACAAATATCTCTAGCATTATCATTAAGACGCGGGAGTGCGCGTAAGCGTTCCAGTTCCGACAACGCAATAGAATCAGGCCGGCCGAATCTCATCTCAAGAGATTTTATAATTTCAAATGGGACCGGGCAGTAAGCTAGTAGGCTTTCGACGGCCTCCTTGGCGCGTCCAAACAGACTCTTCCTGAGTCGTGCTATGTTTTCACAGTCAGTGTATGACGGCGCTGACTCGTCGTACGCCGCCTTAAACATAAGCCACTCTTGGTGTGCCCCGCCGAACCGGGGCAGGTCTAAATGATATCGATAGTGTACCGACGATGACGTACCTGCACGTGCGGCGACAGTGATCGCGGCGGCGAGCTCCGAGATATCTATTGAGTTTGTCTTCGGAGCGGCACTTGGTTCTACCTTAAACTCATGTTTACCCGCCTGTATGCGTGGCTCGTAGGGCGCGGGTGCGCGAGTGTTGTGTGGTTGCGACCACACAGTCGAGTATAGCGGCGCGGTAGCGCGAGCGTGACTCGTTAATGGATAAGCCCATTCAGCTGTTGTCGGTGGCACGACTGTCGCCATCCGACCTTGATTACGGGCCTCACAGAGCCCGGTAATAACCGGCGGCGGCGGCGGTGCGTCGACTCGGTTTGCATATGAGTGTGCAGTACTTACTGCGGCGGTCTGCACTGTCGTAGCAAAAAGTGGTGGACCCACGTGCTGCGAAGGTCTCGTTGGTTCCTGCATCGTTGCTAGTGATTCCGACGTTAGCGGGGCGGTCGCGAGGGGAGGAGGGAAAACACATTCAGCTGTGTCATCGCGCGCGAGTGGCTGGTTAGTTTCCAGCCATAACCCAACTCTTCTGTCCGTTTCCGTTATAACGGTGACCTCGTCCTCGACTTCGTCTTCATCTTCATCCGATTCCGCTTCTAACGTTGCGATGCGGGCGGAAGCGAGCTCAACCTTTAACTCGATAAGCGCTTCGCGAGCACGTGCTAACCTGAGTTTCTTCACGGACGCCTTAGTTCGTGAAGAGCGAGAAGGTTCCTGTCTCTTCTCCAATGATTTCTCCGAAGTTCTGGTAAGTTCGATACTTGACGTGGTGGCGGTAGATTCTTCAGTCGTAACGGGGCGCACGGGCGCGTTATTACCGGCGCGAGCGGCGGGCTCGTTAGCGGGGGCGGCGGCGACCGGTTCGATATCAGCCGCGGCGCGGGCCGCGTGCGCGCGTGCACGTCCCGAAGTTGATCGTGTTACCGGCATTGTTATTATACGACACTAAACGCACTTCACACTCACAATAATATCCGTTTCGAAGGACCATAAATGTACGAGCCCGATTGTCGGAAGGTACATTTGTGCGCTAGTACTGAGTGTGAAATGAGACACTTTAATCGTTAATACGTTTAGTTTATATTAAGTACATTAAATCACCGGTTCACAGATTAATTCGGTAGTACAAATTAGTTACACTATCACCAAATACTAGAACTAGGATTAACTATTACATCTGTATTACATTGAGCGAACACAGGAATAAACTGGTACTATTGTAGTTACATTAGAGAGTGAGAACAGGAACCAACTGGGCTCCCCTGTTTTTTTTTTTTTTTTTTTTTGTGAATGGCATCTCGCAGTTGACCTTGAGAGGCCGTGACTGCTCAACCGGACTTTCCTGTGAAGGTTTTTAGGAATCTAAAAGCCTCCAGCCAGGGCGTAAACCTACTTAAACCTAAAACGACTGCGCACTGAGGGCACCCCCTGTGGGGTACGAACCTCGGCTCAGGGAGTCGCTGGCGGGGGGGGGGCAGCTAGTACTATCAGGGACAGGCTGGATCAAGGTATTATTTTCATGATTATTAGACGGGGAATTTAAAGCTACTGGCTCAGCTGCGGCGCGGGCTGGCGCATCAACGAGCAAGGGACGGTCGGGGGTCTGATCGCTACTCGGGAGTCTTCGCGGGGCGCGAGGACCTCGGCGGCGAGGTCGGTAGGACGGTCGTCGTTTGTTTTTGTGTACTGTACTGGTGGCCCTATTCTTTTCTTGGAGAACAGTGATGGGGTCGTCTGGGTCTGAGAGGACATGTTTCGGCCTGCGAATACTACTGATTCTACTGGGGACATAACTGGCGGCCTTCACAATCAAGGGATTGCGATGTATCTCGGCTTTATCGAAGAAACGCTTCGAGTTGCGTTTCATGAATTGAGCAATAGTGGGCATTTTCAGATCGAGATGGAGGATCTCGTTCCGAACGTACCATGGGGAGCCTGTGGCTTGGCGGAGGAAACGGTTTTGGAGGGTCTGCATCCTATGGATGTGTCGGGGGTGCGTGTGTGCAAAGACTGCACATGCATACGTCATGATGGGCCTTATGCACGCCGTGTAAATACGCAATTTGCACTTGAGTGACAATTTGCTACGTGCGTTCAGAACAGAATGCAACCTTCCGAGAGCGAAGGCGGCGCGTGAGCGCGCCTTCCTGATATGCTCAGAGAAGGAGAGGTGCTGATCTAGAATTACTCCAAGGTATTTGGCTTGCTTTTCCCAAGGGATCGGCTTGCCGAATATGGAGATGGCCGGGAGGGGGTCTTGGCGGCGCTGCGGTCTCTTAAAGAGAACCGCCTGGCTCTTGTCCGGATTTAGTTCGATTCGCCATTTCCTAAACCATGCACCGAGTACGTTGACTGCGGTCTGGAGGGATTTGGCTATCGCTTTGGAACTACGCCCAGAGTGGTAGATGGCCGTGTCGTCTGCGAACAGAGCCAACTGAGCCTTACCACTCTTGGGGATATCGCTGGTGAACAGCGTAAATATGAGAGGGGATAGCACGGCGCCCTGAGGGACGCCGGCGCGAATCGGGTGGGGGGATGAGAGAGCCCCTTCGATGCGATAGCGAAAGGTGCGGTTCGACAGAAAATCTCGTAAGATGAGTACGAGTCGGTCCGGCACGCCGAGTTTGTACAGCTTGTAAATCAAGCCGTTGTGCCAGACCTTGTCGAAGGCTTTCGCTATGTCGAAAAATACTGCACCGGTCGCATAGTTGCGTTGGAGACCAACGCCTATATGCTCTACGATCCGGTGTACCTGTTGTACGCAACTGTGCTGGGTTCGGAAGCCGAACTGCTCGTTGGGTATCAGGCCTTTAGTCTCGGCGAAGTCCCTGAGTCGCTTGTAAATAAGTCGCTCATAGATTTTTCCGAGGCTGTCCAGTAAACTGATGGGCCGGTAGCTCGCGGGCTCCGTTTTGGGTTTGCCTGGTTTTTCAAAGCCAATGACCGTGGCTTGCTTCCAGGCTTGGGGGAAGATGTTATTGCTCAAGGCTCCATTGAAGATGGTGGTCAAGAGCATGATCAGGTGGGCGGGTAGCATCTGGATCACCTTATTGGTGATGCCGTCAGCTCCGGGGGCCTTTCGGGGTTTCAGACCCTTGATGATCTCGTGAACTTCGTCCGGGGTGACGAGAGGTAATGGATCATCAGGGTCTTCGACGGGCGGGAGAGAGGTTCTACGTTCGACTTCAGCGTCCACCTCATCGAGGTGTGCTTGGTCTACAGGTAGAGAGCTGGGTGTGCATTGGGCCTCAAGACTATCGGCGAGGCATTCGGCCTTTTCGATGTCGTCGAAAGCAACGGTGCCATCGGGCCGGGTCAGGGGGGGCATGGTGGCTATTTCTCGGGACTTGAGTTTCCTCTGGAGTTCCCAGAAAGCTAAGTGCGTGGGTTCCAACTCGCTCAGCATCTTGTCCCAGCCCGCGTCCCGTAGCTCCGACATGCGTGTCTTTACAGCTCGCTGTAAATAGCGCATGTGAGCTTTGTTCGCGTCGCAGGGAAAGTTGCTGTAGGCACGAACGGCCGCGTTCTTCTCATTCAGCAGTTCGCGTACATCGTCCGGCAGCTTCCAGCGGGGGTCTTCCCCTACCGGAACCCGCCTCGAACAGTCGTTCAGGACAGATTGTACGTGACCCGTGAATGAGTCGATCGCGGCCGTTGTGTCCGCTAGAGAGTCGAAATGGTCGGGGATGGCGTCCAAGTGGGCGGATGTGTTGGATTTCAGCGAATCGCTTACTCTCCTCCAGTCTGTTACCACTTTGGTGAGCGGAGGTTGGTCGGTATCTGGGAGACCCGTGCGGGGGGCCAGATGCACGACTACCGGACGGTGGTCAGAGGTGAGCTCGTTTATTGCCTCTATGGAATTCAACCGTAGGTTGATCCTTTTCAGAATTGCAATGTCGAGTACGTCAGGTCTGTGATCCACTGTGTGGGGGAAATGAGTCGGCGACATCGGGGCGATGACGTCGAAGGACAGGGTCGAGCAGAGGTTGAACAGGTGTCTCCCTCTGGTCGATTCCCTGGAACTATTCCACGCGGGGTGTTTCGCATTGAGGTCGCCCGCTATGATAACGGAGTCGCTCATGCTCAACAGGGCGGTGAGGTCATTGGAGAACAGTTGAAAGTCCTCGGATTCGGTCTGGGGAGGAAGGTAGGCTGAGACTAGTGTGATGGGTTGATGACCCGTCATGCCCAGTCGGCAGACTGACACTTCTAATCGGGAGAGGGGGGGGGCATCCATAGGAATGCAGTGTAGGGACTTTTTGTAATAAATGAGAGTTCCACCCTTATGGCAATGTGCTCTGTCGTTGCGAACTATTTTATAGTTGGCAATTCTCGGGTCACGATAGCAGGGTTTTAAGAACGTCTCTTGAACTAACAGGATATCCAAGTGATGGTCGCGGAGGAACGTGGCGATCTCATCCCTTTGGGTACGGATACCGTTGGCGTTAAAAGTTCCTATTTTTAGGGATCGGGGTTTAGTACGCGTAGGGGCCGTATTATCCATTGTGGTTCACGGAAAGTCTAGCGTTTAAAAGGGCTTGCGTAATGTCAGGGTACGCATCATAGATGGCGTATATCCTAAGGATATCGCCTGCCTTTGTGGCGGCATCTACCTCCATGGCCATCTGATGGGCACGGGGGGTGCAGAAAGTGAAAAACGCGTTATCGAGCTTTTGATGCACGACTGCGGGGGACATGGTCATGGGACCGGCGTAAGTGGGTGCGGGGCGCGCCTCGGGGCGTGCTCCAACGCGGGGGTCGCGGGACGCGGGGGTCGCGGCGGCGGGGGGCGCGGCGGCGGTGGTCGCGGTAAGAGGTGCGGTAGGGGGCGCGGGAGCGCCTGAACCCGGGTTCTTGGACTGAGGGATGGGCGCGGGGACGGGCCTGGCTGAAGCCATCGCAGGGAATGCCTGCTGGTGGTTCAGGAAGTTCCAGGGGCTCGGTCTCTGAGGACTGAGCCTTTCTGGGAGGTACCCTGAGGGGGCTTCCCTTTGCTGGCGGGCGTCGGCACGCTTCACCAGCTTGGGAGAAGTGGTTTTGGGTGCTTTCGAGCACCCCCTATAGTTGGCCGGGTGACCGGCTTCGCCGCATAAGACGCAGCTCGGCGGTTCCGTGCACAAGGAGCGGTCCTTAGGCCTGGTACAATCCGCTGTACCGTGACTACCTAAGCACTTTACGCACCTCGGGGTGGCGTAACAGTGCGATTGCGCGTGTCCGTACAATTGACACCTGTGGCATTGGCCGATTGTTCCCGTCTTGTAGGGCTTTTCGATCCGAATGCCGGACAGGTTGCAGATTGTGCGGAGATTAAAAATCGGGTTATGGCCCTCAAAGGGCGGGCATACTACGAGCACCATATCGTATGGCACTCCGCGGCGGGCGCGGTGCATCCGGTGCACTTCGGTGTAAGGGATATTTTGAAAGTCAAGGTCGGCCTTGACTTCGTCAACGGTTATTTCGACCGGAACCCTCTTGAGGACAACTCGTGTCTGTCGGTCTTCAGCAAGGGCGTACGTGTGGAAGGACACGTTTCGGTTTCGGAGGAGTTTGGTAAGGCTGCGGTAGTCGCTAGCCGTCGGGATCGCTACCTTTATCCCTTGGAGGGTGGTGCGGGCGCTGGTGTAGGCAATCTTTTGCTCTAAGCACCATTTGGACACGTCGGTCCATTTTGATTTGTCTTGGATGAAGACAGGGGGCGGAACGGGCACCTTTTTCCCCGCAGCGGCGCGGGGTACGGCGGTGGGTGCGGGCGCGGTCGCGGTCGCAGTCGCGGGGGTCGCGGGGGTTGCGGGGATCGCGGGGGTTGCGGGGGTCGCGGGGGTCGACTCGGTCGGGAAAGGGGTGGGGGGGCGGTCGGTTACGAGCGCGGTAATTTTAGAAGATCGCGAGGAATCGCAGACTTTCTTCTTTCTCTTCTTCCCCTTCGACTTTGACTCAACTGGGGTGAAGCCCTCTTCTTGAGTCACTTGAGTCTCTGCCACTTCCTCTTCGTTCGAGGAGGGAGAGGAGAAACAAGCTGTTCCTGGCGATTCGGGGGTGCAAGGGCAATCTTCAGCGTCCATAAGGTCGGACGCTGCGTCGGAGAAAAGCTCCTGGGATTGCGGGGTTGCCAAGGCCGGTGAAGCCGGGGAATCGTTATAAGTTATAACGGGCGCGGGGGGTTTATACGCGGTCTCGGTCGCGGTCGCGGTGGGAAAAGTGGGTTTTTCGTAACCCAAGATACGGTTGACCCGTGCGCGAAACACGGGATTTTTCATGTTCGTTTCGAACGACGCCCAGAAGGCGTCGTCGGAAACGTCCATGTTGAAAAGGGGTGGGGGGTGACCTACTTCCCACTCATAAGGAGTGAGCCTGAGTCCCTAATAACTCCTATCAACCTAACGTCTACTTCCCCGGGGGGATGCCCGGGGATGTGTGATTCCTCCCTGTCGGGTATAGACAGGGAGATGTGTACCTCGGGTGAGCCCTAAGCTTGTAAACCTGTTGCCAATCTTAATGTGCAACAGGGCCCTGTCAGTCTAGCGCGAGGGGCGTAGACACGCCCCAAAGACACTAGGTGTGTAGCTGTGGAAGGAACACTGTCACCAGTGACGACTAGGAGATCCCCCAAGGCCGTCGGTCTGGGACCCGTCCAATTCACTGCCTTGCCTTGAAGAGGTTCGGCGGGTGTGTTGGGACAACACCCTCTCGGTTTCGTTGGCACCGTAAGGTTTCCACCGAGAACCACGAAACTGTGGATTTTACCCAGAAGGGGCCAAGTGAATTTACTTGACGATTTACTTCCGTAAAGAAACAGATGTTTGCCTTGAAAAAGACAGTTTTTGGTGTAATTAATAACCCAGTCAATAATTAAATTAATTGGGTTATTAATTCGTAGTGTTCGCAGCGGGGCGCGGCGAGTCAGGTTGGCGGCGGAGGATGAGTCACGCAGCGGTAGGCAGGAACAATTAGCACGTGCGCTCAGGGCGAGTGTCACGGGCTAATTGTTTTTTTGAGGGCTCCCCTGGCACGTGCGGAAGTATTTATACAGTATAGCGACGTGTGGGGTTAGGGGGCGGTGGTCAAGAATATCGGCCAATAAGGGTGTAGTCGTACGCGCAATTACCTTATATGGTCGCGTTTTTCGATTTCGCATCGAGATCGGATAGCCAATTACAATTCACTTGCGCTGACATGACACACCCCCACTGTTTTCTTAGAAATTCTAAGTAGCAAGAAATGAGTTAGGTACGTTTTTGTTACGACATCCTGATAATTCGTTCTGTCCTGAACAAAAACATTACACAGAAACTAGTTTTATTTTGAAAACTTGTCTTGTTTTAGAGGATATTTGAATACTTGGTCGTGTAATATAGAGGGGAAGTTTTTTTTTTATCCTTTATAAGCCCGGGCCGCACAGGGTAGGGTACGATACAATAGAAAATCAATTGTGTCTCATTAGCCGGACTTCACAGATTAAAAATAAATTAATGGTAAAAAAAACTTTTTTAAAACAAGCTTTTCAATTTAAATAAACATAAATTAAATCAAACCAATCAATTTACTACATGTATCACACAATTTATTAAATGATATAAAAACTTTTCGCGAGATTTACATGTGTACTAACTAAATGTGATTGGATATTTAGGAGTTTGGATGTTTGTTACTCAATTACGCAAAAAAAGCTGAATGATTTTGGATGAATTTTGTCACACAGATACTTAGTTGATAACCTGGATTAATACATAAGGTACTTTATATCCCGGTAGTATGTTCCCGCGAGATAATTTAATCAACGCGGGCGAAACCGCTGCAAAAGCTAGTTCTTGTATAAGTACCAAATAGTTTACGTGAATGTAGGCTACGTGTTAATTGACAACTGTTCCTCAACATTCGTTACCGTCTACAACTCAACATAAAAACAAAAACAACCGAAAACTCGTTAAAACTCTAAAACCCAACCAAATTGGACGTTGCTCTTCATAGAACTCAAAAATTCAACTGTTCGATCGGGAAAAAGCTTTACTTCGCCCAATCTGCAGTGATTGGGCGAAGTAAAGCTTTTTCCCGATCGAACAGTTGAATTTTTAGACCAAAGTAAACCAATTTTAAACCATTGGTAAAACACCAAATTCTAACCCTATTTTCCTTCTATTTTGCTGTTCATAAAATATGGCAGAGGTTTTCTAAAAATCTTTGAAAGGTAAGCAAAATCCTACACGAATTTAGGGACCCGTCATTTACGTGGGAACATACAGAATTGAACGCATTCACGAAACTGTACTCGTACTGTAGGCGAAGCCCAATAAAACAAGCTACCTTAGTCATGTAATGTTCCTTTTATTATAATAAGTTTGTAGGCAAAGCTCAGTAAAACACGCTGTAGGCAAAGTCCATTAAAACGAGCTACCTTATACATGTAATGTTCCTTTTGTTATAATAAGTTACTGTATACTCACCTGTATCATTTGCCTTAAGCACATTACCTGTAATCTGTACCCATCCGGTAGTAAAAGTTAATCTAAAATACCGAAACTATTTTATATAGGTAAAACCTTGTAGCGCAAGTAATATACGTTGCACCCCACTAACGGTCTCGCTAATCCAGTAAGGATCACAAAACCTTGAACTTCCTTACACGTGTTGACCGGAACTGGACAAGTCGAAACCTGCTCCCCGGGAAGGCCATGGTTTCTCGGCGCTGATTGGTGGAATTAGCCCAAAATTAGTAATTACGTATGCAACTTGCGCTAGGGGTAGGAGACGATATAATAAGCATGTTTTGTTTTGTAAAGCACTAGACTCCCGAAGCTGGCCCGAGCTGGGCCAGCTACGATGAACCGGACTTACCAGCTGCTGTTCGTGCATGCGGCGCCGCCCCGCACCCTGTGGCCCCTGTCGCCGCAGCCCTGCGCTGGCGGCCGCCGCACACGGCGCCCCCTGTCGCTGGTCGCCATCCGCTGGGCCTCCCCCACGGCAGTGGGGGTCTCACCTGGCGGTGGCTTGACCGCCGGGGTGCCGAGTCCACGAACAGCAGCTGCACAGGACTTGCCGCCGGTGCCTCGGCCGCCCCGCGACCGAAGCCCGGCCTCCCCGGATCCACCAACTGGACGGACAGCTGCGCGGCGCCGCGCGGTGTGCCCGCGCGCCGCGCGGTGCACGCGCCCCCTCCAGCCTCCCGCACGCCTCGCTGTTGCTGCGCGCCGCGCCGCCCAGAGCCTCGCGGCGCTGCCCGCTCCCGAAGCCGCTGCACCGCCGGATTTTACCGAAGTCTGCGCCGTCGCCGCGCGGTGTGAAACCGCACTGCGCGGCACGCGCCTGTGCCTCCTCGCGCCACCCGCGCGCCCCCCCCCGTTCGCTCTGTTGCGCCGCCGCCTCGCGTCGCGCTGCCCGCCTCGCGTCGCCGCCCGCGACTGAAGCCGCCACCCCGGACCCAACACCGAAGCTGTCCACGCAGGGACAGCTTCCATCGGACATAACTCGGCTGCTGCTCGGTGGTGTCCCTGTGCTGGTTCGTCGGCTGCAGGACCCTATGGGTCCACCCGGCACCAGGGAGACGACTGCCGGGGTCGAACTGCGTTGTGCAGCGCGGTTCCCCTGTGCGTGACGTCACCCGCTGGGGCGCTGACTTACCGCCGGGACGCCCACACGCGGAAGTGGAAGAGCAGCAGCCACGGACACCGACGGCCCAAGAAAAAGGGCCACCAAAATGATTGACCCGTCGTTACGGGTCACTGTATAGCTGCTGCGGTCAGGGGGCGAAGCCCCGACACCGCCTGCCGCGCCCCCTTGCGGGGTCGCTGCGATTACCTCTACTGTAAAGCACTAGTCATCAAATAGTCATCAAGTAAATATGAATAATCAGTGAAATTGTGAAAATAGTTGCTCCGCTGCCCACTGTTAAGTCGCGATGTACCCTTTAACTAGCTAGCCAGTCTCAGTATTAGCTTAGGATGTATTTTATGTGAATTTCCTATTGTATATTTGTCCTAAATATGTTGTGCTCGTAATAATATTCTGTGTAAATTAATGTGTTGTGTAATAACGGGATGCGTAATATCCTATTGCTCTGTGTCATCACATGTACCTCGCTATCTTGTGCCTAATGATTGATACGTGAATATAAGAGTTTTAATTCGTGTGATGCTGGTTTACTTTCACTCCTTCGTCAAGGGAACACCGTTACCCCCGCCTACATCACCTAACTCCCCGTATATCTAACACGTACCTTTCCCATCGTATTCAAAAATTCTACGTCAAGGTGAAAATCTAGTGAAGGAAAACAAAGTTGTTAGGTTTTATTTCGACAGTAAGGTCAACCGGTTACGAAATTTAGCTGTAGGTAACTAACGGTTTCCAAAAAAAACTTAATTCATCTTTTCTATTGGAAAGTTCCCGGGTCGTGTTACTTAATGACGGTTTTCTGGCAGCACTGAGACGTCAGGTCTGGGCACCTGTCAAATGTCAAAGCGCTGAATGGTGAACGAATGAATGAAACGAATGAGATCAAATATCTTAAGTTTACTGTCGAATTGGAAGACCTCTTGTCAAAGTGGCGCCAACTGGTGGCTTGAATATTCAAGAACACCCTCATTGGTTGATATTATTTTAGTTAACCAATCACGACGAAGAAAACTGATTTACTGGTCGGTCTTTGCCACAAGTGAAAACGATGACTTGCTTTTATTAAAAATACATCACGCAGTCTGAATATTATCTTAGCTTGCAATTTGTCATAGTTAAATAAATATCTGGTTCATCCAGATACGTATTTAATGCCAGATAACTTACTTTGGGAGCAGTGGTGGTAACGGCCCGACTTGTAGGTTGTGCATTCGAACCCCGAAGCCGGCAGGCACTTTACTATGTGCAAATAATTTCATCACCACTGCTCTCAAAACGGTGAAGGAAACCAAAAATTCGAAGGCAACCCGCACAGAACCCGCGTGGAAGACAACGGCCCACTTTCTCTCAGAGAGAGGCGTTTTTCCCAGCAATGGGAAAATTATAAGCAGACTATGCTATCTAACTTTACCGACTGCCTCCTAAATAAAAGCTTACTGAAGAGTCATCTAATACTCCAAATACGTAATGTGACCTTCTCCACACCCACAGACTTAAACTCTACTTTACTGGAACCTAAACAATGAATCAAGGCATTACAGTGGAATAACATAAATGTTCAAGATAAGATCTTTGAGGGTCAAATGAAAAAGAACGTGAACGATTATCGTTACATATTTGCTTGACCTGAAAACGTTTTTGTCTAAAACTGATTATCTATTACTTCATTGCGTGAGAAAAAAAAGAGAAAACATGCATTATGGAACGCAATAAATGTACATAAATAAAAATACTTTAATTTAGACCACGATGCATTTAATGTTGTTAGTAATACACAATACTTTGTAATGACATCATTTCACGAGAGATGAGCTGAACGCATATTTTGTTTATCTATATAAATAAAAAGAAAAGTCCTGACTGACTGACTGACTCATCAACGCCCAGCCCAAACCCTTGGATCTAGAAAGCTAAAATTTTGCACAGAGGTTCCCTTTATAATGTAGACAAGAAATAAGGACGAATTTTCGAAAATCAACCCCTAAAGAAATTAAATAGGGGATGAAAGTTCCGTGCGAGCGAAGAAGCTGGCAAAAAAGCTAGTTCATGTATAAATTGGTTAGCACACAAGCTTTCGGTGTGGACTGCGGGACCATGTGTGGCGCGTTCAAACCCGGCCATCGCGTCGTCAAGATTGTCTTTTTGTTTCTATCATAATTTTAAAAGATAATTTTCATTCTCATTATAAAATAGCGACCGCCAGTTTGAAGGGGATAGCAGCGCAAGGACTAGCCTGAGATAGACGTGTGTCGAATGTGTGCTTAAATTCTCATTATACCGACATTTCAAAATATAACCGGCATTTTGTCGGAGAATCTTTATGATTTGTGAGTATTTTAAACAATAAAGGGGTTTGTGTTAACCCCATCGGGAATATAATTTGATTTTACATATTGTTGTCAGATGTTCCAGTCTACCATCACGCCCTAAGATGTTGAGGAATTCAATAGTAATTTCCGAAGTGCACATGCAAAACCATATTTCAATTTTAGTATAAATTTTAGTTGCTCGTGTACACCTTAAGGGAACGAAAACAATTGCCCATCAGAAACAAAACACCGTCAAACAATATTCGACCCACCAATGCAATCTCTAGAATTATTGATCACTCTGTACACATGTAACCAACTAGTGTGAGCCTAGGACGAACGCGCGACGTAAGATTAACGTAAGTACCTCTGGTAAGATGTATGCTTCCATTTTAGTATTTTACTGGTCAATCAGATCGGGCCGTTTGCGTGAATCCACCCCTTTATTGAGTTTGTAAATCTTTACCTACAGCTGGTAAAGTATAGGGTTCATTTTTGTATTCTGTTTGAGGTGCGATATGGTTTTTTTTTAGTGTAAAGGCACTGAAGTTTACGTGTCTTTGTTTTCTTTTAAAGATAAGAGATCTTCACTGATGTGGCTGTCATTTACCAACACATTTAGATAAAACTAAGGTAAATAGTTTGTGTCTGACGCATGCTGAATTTTGAACCTATCTACATATATTTAAAAGAGACCTCTATAACCTCTGAGTTTGAGGGGCTTGTGGCTAAATAACAATAGCTGCACGGGTCGATCGACCAGGTTAAGCTACGCTTGCCGCGGTTGGTCCGTGGATGGGTGACCATCTTTACATACCAAGATCCCTTCGTGCCTCGGAAAGCACGTTAAGCCCTTGGTCCCGGCTGTCATTTGTGGATCTTTGACAG
Source organism: Polymixis flavicincta (assembly GCA_949987655.1). Classification (NCBI taxonomy): domain Eukaryota; kingdom Metazoa; phylum Arthropoda; class Insecta; order Lepidoptera; family Noctuidae; genus Polymixis; species Polymixis flavicincta. The sequence continues at coordinate 9,315,427 of OX465195.1, read as the reverse complement.
TCGTTACGGGTCGTCAGAAGCCCGAAAGTCTGACAACCAGTCTTACCAAGGGGTATCGTATTACCCAGTAACTGGGTTGTGGAGGTCAGATAGGCAGTCGCTCCATGTAAAATACTGGTATTCAACTGCATCCGGTTAGACTGGAAGCCGACCCCAACATAGTTGGGAAAAGACTAGGCAGATCATGATATGACCTCTGAGTTTGTTTCGGCCGTTCTTCTCAGAGTAGTCAGATAGGAAACGCCCACCTCATCTAGTTTTAAAAGTATGATTCACGAGTAAAAGTATTTGTACTAATGTATGTACTTACAGACATAAAATAATATACTTATCATTTATTATTTATTACGTGGGGACGAGAAACGACAAGCTGCCAGGCCATGATTAAGATTATTAATAAGAAAATAATCAACAAAAATTAAAAATTACTGTTTAATAATTGCATTCATCGTAATCAGCCTATAATGTTCCCACTGTCGGCCATAATCCATCACGCGGGCCTAGTAGGGTTTGGTAGATGTCACATGTCTTCGAATTTTTGGTTCAAGGATATGTCGGATTCCTCACGATGTTTTCTTTCACCGTTTTGAGAGCAGCGGTGATGAAATAATTTAATCACAGTAAAGCGCCTGTCAGCTATGGAAAGAGCTATGTTCGGAGTATCTCTGAGGGACAGAATCCCGAATGAGGTGATCCGGCAGAGAACCAAAGTTGTCGACAAAGCTCACAGAATTAGCAAGCTGAAGTGGCAATGGGCCGGCCACATTAGCCATAGAACCGATGACCGTTGGGGTAGACGTGTTCTTGAGTTGAGACCGCGATTCGGTAAACATAAGGTAGGACGCCCACAGGCTAGGTGGAGTGACGATGTTCACCGGGTGGCTGGTAGCAACTGGATGAGAATTGCCGAAAATCTAGCTGAATGGCGTGTAATTGGAGAGGCGTATGTCCAGCAGTGGACTGCTGTAGACTGATGATGAAAGCGCCTGTCTGCAACTCGTAAATCGCGGCTTTTACCACATGGCCACTACTGCGTTGAATAGGTATATGCATTAGCCAATCAGCATGTTGATATTATTCCAATCACACATCACAACATCATGCTGAATCGAAGCCTTCTTGTCACAGGCGGCGTGCTGCTACTGACTATTTCTGATCTATGTGCCTATGTACAAAAATGTGTAGTTTTCACGTTTTTAAATGATCTAATTTTTTTGTAATGCACGTGTTTCTGTGACAAATAAATCTATTTTGTTTTCTTTCTTTCTTCTAAGACCACATATACTCTAATAAAATTTTGATTTTACATTATGTTTATAAATATTCTCTATTCATAATTTGCTTACGCATGGAAACGCGACATCAAAATTATTCAGTTTAGCTAGCCTATAATGCATTTTTTTTTTAAGAAATCTTAGAATCTATCTTCAGATACTTTGTTGTTATGTTTATATTTCTTCTCGACCTTTAAAAGACAAAGGGGACACCTTAGGCATTGAGAAAAGTCTAGATAGTTTGGGTCAGCTATTTTCTGTCGCGATAATTGGTCCAATGTTGAATTGTTGACGTAAATGAATATGTTTTAACTTTACTCCAATTTTTGAGATGGCTATGATATCAAAATATGTTCATCTACTTGGAAAATATTGTGAAATTGTTTGCTTATGTGCTTCAATTTACGTACAGTCAGGCAACTGTTTATCAGCACGACATTTTGCCGTTTTACGGCTATTTTATACAACTATCAAAGAATGACAGTTGTGATTCGAATATACAGACCGTTGATAGATTTATATCTTAGCTATCAGCGTAGAGAGCAGTGGTGGCCCAGTGGTAAAGGCCACGACTTACGAGTTGTAGGTCGTAGGTTCCAACACAGATAGGCAGTTTACTTTGTGTAAATTATTTCATCACTACTGCTCTCAAAACGGTGAAGGAAAACATCGTGAGGAAACCGGGAATCAAAAAATCAAATGATTTTATTACTGTAAGTAGGTTTGTACAAACACTTTTACACGTCAAACATATTTTTTTTAAACTAGATGAGGTCGGCGTTTCCTATCTGACTACTCTGAGAAGAAAGGCCGAAACAAACTCAGAGGTCACAGTCTCTTTTAAAATCCAGACATAATCTTGGTCAGATAATGTGAAGACCATGTGGATTGGTGTCTGAAATGGCCTTTGGAGGAAAGAACCACACAGTTTGAGTGAACCTGTCCAATCAGTGCACGCATTTGAAGAGCTCAACGATTTGACGAACAAGGTCATCGGTCCACCTTGTGGGAGGCCTTCCCACTCTACGTCTTCACGAACCCTTACAAGGTAATAATTATTCCTTTAAAAAAATCCATTCCATTAAATTTTTAACTATCTAATTTCTTCCTTAATAATAGCGTTTTTTCAATAAAGTATAAAATAACTGTAGCGGCACTACAAAAATAAATACTTAGCAACAAATATCGAAAAACGCAAAAAGAAAAGTGGCGCCATCTACAATGCCACAGGCGAACTGTCATAGCAATTCTACATCGCGCAATCACAGTTTACCACGCCAATCAGATTGGTACAAAATCCCGACATCAACTGTCGGGCAGTTGCCCGGACCAACCACAATACCCGTCTGGTCGGAGGATCCTCCTTTACCATCATAGGTATGAGTGAACTTTACACCCTGTTCCTCATACCTCTATATAACTACACATAGTCTCTTTAAAATCTTCAGTTCGTACGAAGAACCGTTGGTAAATTTCTGGAAAAACCACTTCTACTTATGAAGTTGAATACAAATTGAACAATTTTTCGTGGGAGTCTGTTATATGCCATTTTTAACGTCTGAACTACCATTCTGGTATGAATAAGTACCTACCGAAGACCAACCAGAATATAAAAAGAACTTTATATTTTTCGGAAAATTGCACTTACTTGAATAAATTGGAGAGTGCACTCTGCTCATAATAGAACCTTATTTTCATCGTATACTTTATTTTTCATTTTATTAGATTAGGTGTCTCACAAAGCTTCACTTGCATGTTTTATGCAAATAAGTACCTAAAATATATTAACTATTAAAACCACAAAAAGAAGCGAAACTTCACGTATTCGTTTGTGGAGGGAGATAAATACGGGCGTTTATTCCCATTGTCCCCGTAATCTGTGTCCCCATCACGGGGACAACGGGACTTCAAAATTTTCCTTACCGTTGTCCCCGTTATATACGTACGGACAACGTATAGTTAAGATTTCACGTATCGTTGACCACTTTAAATTTTATTTCTTTTTTCAACGCGAGTAGCGGCAATCCTAGAACTAAAATGAAAGGTATTTTGTATTTTATAGATTTAAAATTAAAATATAGAAACAAATAAGAAATGTTAACGTGTTTATAAGGAGATTTTTTTAGAAATCGGTATCGTGCATGAAGTACCAGGTTTTTATAACTTTGTAGGAAGGAGCTCACCTAACATAGGTAGGTCTGTCAGCTAGAAAACGCTTTATGCCTTTGAAGTACCAGGCTGTCATAACTTGTTGGGAGCTAACCAAACATAGGAGTAATCATATTAAAAACTAGCTGTCCCGACAGACGTTGTCCTGTCCGTCCAAAAGTCATTCATACAAAATCTATATAAAGCGTTTTATAGCTGACATACCTATGTTATGTGTGCTCTTACCGAGTTGTGACAACCTGGTACGTCGAAGGCATAAAGCGTTTTCTAGCTGACATACCTATGTTAGGTATACTCTTACCTAGTTATGACAACCTGATACTTCGAACTGCGATGTAAATAATATTTTAGGTAATTTATTTACACCTTTTTTTTTTTTTTTTTTTTTTTGGGTGGGAAATCATCAAATAACTTCTCCCGCTCTGGGTGGAGCAGGAGGGCGTGTCAGACTTCTACTGACTAAAACCCACCCGTGTTCCTTCAGTAGCCCGTATGCCAGGGGCTGTGGTATCTCTTTCAAACAAACCCGCACCCCTGGCAGGCATCGGCCCTTGCGGGCCCCATCATTTTTGTGCTGACATCTCTTTGAGGCGCGCGTGGAACACAACGCGCCGTCGACTTGGGCTTGGTCCTTACCGGACAGCGAGCTACCCATTACTCGCCGTCCGCAAGCTCATGCCTACGGTGGCCGGAAATCGGCCTGGGATTCCCGACGCCCAGGGCGTCTCCGTATCCTGCGGCGGCTAGGGTCGCGAGGGCACCTCTCCCTCACGTGCACCGCCTCCCTCTTCGCGAGCATTACTGCTTCGCTGAAGGAGGTGATGGCTCCCCATACCCTCTCGCTCCGTACCATGGCCTGGACCAGGGCCGGACGCGAGAGATCGCCGCCGCCGATCGCCTCCACGAGGACACGGCGGTGCTCCGCCCAAGCCGGGCAGACCGCCACCGTGTGCTCCACCGTGTCCTCAGGGCGATCTTCGCAGTGGAAACATCCGGGCGTTTCCTCCCGCCCTATCCGAAACAGGAACCTCCCGAAACAACCGTGTCCGGTGAGGACCTGCGTCAGGCGGAAGGTGAGGACGCCATGCCGCCTCTCAAACCACTCCTCAAAGAGGGGACTTACCGCCGCAATCGTGGCGTGCCCAGCACTGGGTTGCGACAATCGCTCTCTCCATGTCACCATGAGATCCCGCCGGAGCTCTGTCCGCTGTGCCGCGATTTCCCGCGGCAGCGGAGTTACGCCCCGGCGTTTGGCCTCCTCGCGTCACTCTCACATTTGCGCGAGGACCTTTGCCTCCAGATCCCATGGCGGTAATCCGGCAAGGAGGCCCGCCGCCTCGCCAGAGATCGTGCGATGTCCCCGGATCATTCTGATCGCCATGACCCTATGGGATGCCCTCAACCGGCGAGCTGGTTGGCGCCTCAATGTAGGCGCCCACACCGGCGCCCCGTATAGGGCCATGGATCGCACGATCCCAGCGTAGAGCCTCCGGCAGGAGGCGTTTGGCCCCCTAGAATGGGCAAGAGCCGCTTCATCGCAGCCCCGGCCCGCTCCAGTCTGGGAGCCAAACGGCGGATATGCTCCGCGAAGTTCCACCGGCTATCGAGGACGAGTCCCAGGTACTTCATCGTCGACTCGACGCCGATGGGAACCCCTCCCACCGTTATCTGGGAACCCGTCGGTGGCGCATTCCGAGGACCATGAAACCACATGGCCTCGGACTTGTGCAAGGCCACCTCGAGTCCCAGTTGCCGGATCCTTTCGACGATTGTCGCAACCCCTTGTGTCGCTAAGTCGGCCGCCGCCTGGTACGACCTCCCTTGCGCCAGGACCAGCGTGTCGTCAGCGTAGCAAACTACACTGACGCCGCTAGGGAGGTCGGCGCGCAGCACCCAGTCGTACCCGATGTCCCACAGATGCGGCCCCAGGACCGATCCCTGTGGGACACAGGTGACCGGGGTAGATGACGGCCCTGTCCGTCAAATAGGCCTCGACCACACGACAGAGGTAGGTCGGCATCCGGTGATACCGGAGTGCCTCCCTGATGCAACTCCAGGGCAGGGTGTTGAAGGCATTGGCGATGTCTAGAGACACCGCCAAGACGACCCCACCCCGGGCCACAGCATCACCCGTCGTGAGGGCTCGCACGCGCATGGTGGCATCCACCGTGGAGCGCCCCCTGCGGAAACCAAACTGGCTCTCCGCCAAATCCGGCCCCACCCGCACCAGCCGCCCGACGAGGCGGTCTGCAATTACTCTCTCAAAGAGCTTGCCCACCTCGTCGAGCAGCACAATGGGCCGGTAAGCGGACGAAGAGTCCGCTGGGCGCCCCGGCTTCTTAATGAGGACCAGTTTCCCCGTCTTCCAGCGAAGTGGGAACTGGCCCTCCTCCAAGCATGCGCTTAGGAGCCCTCTTAGTCGAGGCCCGAGAGCCTGCAAGGCCAGGACCCAGGCTTTGCCGGGCAAGCCGTCGGGTCCTGGGGCGGTATTCTTGGCATTCAGCCTACGTACCGCCACTTTCAGGTCTACCTCGGTCACCTCTGGAGAGTCGTCGTCGTCGTCGGTGTGGTCCGCATCGCGAGCGTGCTCCCCTCGCGAGGGGAACAGAGCGCTCACCACGTCCTGCACGAGCTGAGGCTGGAGCCTCTGCGTCAGCGGGGGAGCCCACGGGCGGATCTTGTCTCGAAGAGTGGCAGGCTAAAGTAATATTATAAGAATCAAACGAGAAATATGAAAAGTTATCAAATAAAATATCACGATTCTGTTCCCAATTGATATTCCGAACACAATCCAATTATCTGATGATGAAGTTTAATGTCTGAAGAGATTTACTTTAAAGCGTTCCGGACCAGTGTGTTGTGGTGAATCGAAATGTCTTTAAAGATGCCTGTTCGTGTTCTATTTTTGTCTAAATTGGGATCGAATAAAATCGAGCAGACTAGAATTAGTGAATTATTTAGCCTTAGTTTTAGTGAATTTACTTTTATTATTTAAACCGTTGCTCTTGTATACTTTACCTATCATAATTTCATATAATCTGTCAAAAGAGACTGGAGCCTGCGACACAGGGTATCCTAGTGCGGGATCCAGTGTCACACCTATACTGTAACACTTTTTTATGAGTCAGTAAATAAATACATAAAATAAATACTTCTCGAGCTAAAATTGTTTATGTCAACGATATCAAAGATTTATATTGTTACATTTGCCCTTAGTGTACTTGGGTCGCGTGAAAGAGTAGTTATTTATACTAATATTATAAAGAGGAAAGATTTGATTGTTTGTTTGTTTGCATTGAATAGGCTCCGAAACTACTGAACCGATTTGAAAAATTATTTCTCTGTTGGGAAGCTATAGTATCCCCGGGTGACATAGGCTATATTTTATCCCCGTATTCCCACGGGAACGGGAACTACGCGGGTGAAACCGCGAGGCGCTGCTAGCATAGGATAACATTTTGACCAATGCTCAAACTGTAACCATGATTCTATCACTTTTGGAAACGACAGTACGAGGATTGGTCAAGTGTGAACATTAAAAATAATTTATTTTTATATTTTGGGGACGTTAGGAATGAATGTACCTATGTAAACTCATTTTGGGGAACTTCGAACTTGGGGAGATCGGGCATCACCCGAATTCAGCATATGAGTGTAGACCCCCAGCTTAGATTTTTTTGACGATTATTTAAAAAAAAAATGTTCGTTCACAGAAAAGTGTAATAAATACGTGGTAAAAATATTTGAAACAGCAAAAAATTGTTATTAATAACTGACGGAAATAACTGAAACAATTTAAAACAATTTCAACGCAGGGATTCTGAATCCATGGTATTTTAATAATTTTACAGTAATTATAACATTTTAATAAAATAATTAACATCTATCCTATGACTAATAAAGACTGTAAAAGGCAATAGTTCAATGGCTAAAACTGAAGACTTATGATGACATTGAATTATTGCTGCAAGCATCGTCAATATGAGTTGTAAAGATACACATACGCACACACATTCACACAAACACACACACCCACACACACATTCACACACACTCTTTCACACTATTTTAGAATGTATCTGTAAGCTTATTTTTCTTTTATTTTAGTTATAGCTTATAGGTCAAGTCTTGTCTTGTTTTGTTTAAATCCTGTTTTTATTTTTGTACACCACTTTTAATTTTTCATAATTTTACTATAGGAGAGCGGTATCTTCTGGCACAGGTAATCAGGTATATCTTTTACTTAAAACGAGATCCCATTGTAAGATTAAATTTAAAAGTTGTATTAGTTTCTGAAATGGTAACTGTTTGCGCGTCTCCCTTTATAGCTAGGTTACAAATACGACGTATTATAGTTACCAGTTATGTGATAAAGGACAGCAGTGGTGGCCCAGTGGTAACGGCCGCGACTTGCGAGTTGTAGGTCGTGCGTTCGAACCCAGCCAGGCGCATTACTTTGTGTAAATAATTTCATCACCACTGCTCTCAAATGGTGAAGGAAAACATCGTGAGGAAACCGGCATGTCCTAGAACCAAAAATTCATGTGACATCTACCAACCCGCACTGGGCCAGCGTGGTGGATTACGGCCCACTCCCTCTCACTGAGAGGAGGCCTGTGTCCCAGCAGTGGGAACGTTATAGGCTGAGTATGTATGTATGTGATAAAGGACAGTAAGCTCAGAATCTTTCTTTGATTATTCAAAGGAATCTGACCTTACTGGCCTGTATTCATCGAAAATGTCAATTTCAGGGAAGAGGGTTAAGACATTTCTATCGCCTTATTAATCGTCCTATTGGTTTCCTGAAGTGGGTCTAGATTATCTAGGCAACTATAATTTAGGCTAAGTGACAATTTTGGAAGATTTACGGGTCATTATTTTCCTAGCCTTCTCCCACACCATGTTGGCCTGTTAGGGTCGCCTTCCAGTATAACCGAATGCAAAGTAAATAAACAACATTTTGCGCTTACAAACTTCATAAAACATCCTATCGTCAGGTATTGTTGAATTGGATTCAAAAAAACATCTCCCTCATATTGCCGGCTCTGTTAAAGCCAAAAATACTTTATAATCTAATAAAATACCTGTCATTCAATCCACAAATTTTCAAACCACCCTTACAAACTCGTTTAAAAAAAAAACTATTACCTCGAACATCTTAGAACACTATTTTCAATTACGAAGGCAATCAGCGTTCAAAATTGAGTGACAGTCGGTTTCACAGCCCAAGTGACCCTCTTTTAGTATGTAGTCAAGAATTTTCCTCAGAATTTAGCTTTGAATAATTAAAGGGAAATAATTATTTAGATAACGAAGGTATATGACACAATTTTGACATTGAATTTCTGGGGTATTAAGGGTACACTAGTCACGGGCTTGAACTCACTGGTGGGCCTAGCTAAAAACATGCTGTCTCACTAGGCATCGTGTCCGACAGTATCAGTGATGAGCACTTAGATGCCTAATCATAGTAAAACAGCACGTAAAAAAATAAGTAAAGTCCTTCGGAAGATCGGGTTTTATCAAAAAAAAACACTGCATAAATAAATTATCAATAAAGTTTATTGAACTTTTCTATAAATAATTGAGCTTTGTCGATACCGGCTTGGTTTTGAAGATTTTACACTGCTTTTATTACATAGACATGCCCAAACATAGGTTAAATTAGCAAGAAAAACGAATCTTTGTTGGCTCGTAACTTTTATTGGCTTTTATATTTATGAATTTTGTTTTAGTATAGACAATATTAATAATGAGACCAAACCATACTATGTTTAATTTTTTATTTACATTGTCGAACAATGGATTAATACACACACAAAGTTTGTATGGAAAAATGTCGAATAGATTCACCTTAAGACAGGAATGCTAAATTATATTGTTTTTGGAATTTGCGTCTGGTTCTCAGAATGGTAAGTCCCTTTGAAACGGCTAGGTACTTGAGTAATTTCCCAACGGTTTATTGTTGATTTAGGCGCCTAAAATTCCCTAACAGATTACCTTGCTAGTCAAAATGGCAGAAGAACCTAATAATAATTATCACCTGTAATAATACCAGAGGTTTTACCAGGAACATTGGTATCCCTTAATCCTTAGTTAGACATACATAACATGTAAGACATAATCCTAAATTAAGTAAAGCTATGTTAAAATCCGTGTGTGTTTCCGGGCGTAAAAGAATAGCACCATCCATTTTCTTCCAGTGGGTGTCGTAGAAGGCGACTAAGGGACTTACTAGAGAATGGGCAGCAGCGTTCTCTATGCATTTTACCACCATACTGCGATCGCCAACCCGCGTGCCAAGCGTGGCGATTATGGCAAAACCCCCGCAAAATGACAAGCAGCCCTACAAAATGGCCCCTAGTACCCGGCGGCCCGCCTAGCCTTGGCTACGGTAGCGGCCAAGGTTACGGTGATTTCTGGGGGAGGCCTATGTCCAACAGTGGACGTCTTTCGGCTGAAATGATTATGATAATGTTAAAATCGAAACTATGGTTTGTTTATCGGCAACGAGGATTCAGCCGTCCCTACTAGTATTACGTGAAAGTTAGTCTGTCTATCTGTTTGTTACGCTTTCATGTCTAAACCGCTGCACCGATCGTCATGAAATTTAGCAGAGATATAGCCTGGGATATGGAGAAGGACATAGGCTACTTTTTACGCGAAAACCGACATCCATGCGGGCCGAGCCGCGGGCAAAAGCAAGTTACCAATAAATGAATACACCCACACCTTTTAGTATTAACTAGCTTTTATCAGCGACTTCGCCCTTTTGGAGGTCGGAAAATATCCCACGAGAACGTACTACTGGGATGAAAAGTATCTTCAATGTTAATCCATCCATCTGTTTGTCAAATTTCATCTAATGTCGTTCGGCCGTTTTTACGTGATCGACTAACGTACATCTAAACATACAAACTTTCACATTTATCATATAAGTAGGATAGTAGAATTTGTAATTTTAAGGTTTGTTAGAAAAAAATGTAAATGTTTTAAAATGTATAGACGTCAGTCAGTTCATCGAGCCATTCCAAACTGTAAAATTTCCCCAATTGAACATGAACCTTATACTTTTGTGATAAAGTTGAAAAACGATCAAAGAAATTTGACAGAAGGGGTAGCTTGATGTGCTGGCCTCTGTAGTTTGGCGTACCCGCATTTCACCAGTAAAGTTTAAGTCCTATGTAACAGGGGGCGAACTTATTGTTATGAACTGGACACAAAACCAGACTCCGGGCCGCTACTGTGTTTTTCTGATGGAGAATCGCAATAACATTTACTCCGACCCGGGAAATAAATCGGGGTCCTGACAAATTCAAATGGGAAAACTCAATAAAATTTTGCTCTAGCATAATCAGCTTTTAATGTTCCCACTGCTGGGACACAGGCCTTCCTGTGAGAGGGAGCGGGCCGTAAACCACCACGCTGGCCCAGTGCGAGTTCGTAGATGTCTCATATCTTCGAATTTTTGGTTCTAAGACATGCCGGTTTCCTCACGATGTTTTCCTTCACCGTTTTGAAAGCAACGGTTTTTAAATAACTTACAAAAAGAAAAGCGCCCATCTGGATGAGACACTTTTCCAAGACAAGACAATAAACATAAGGATTTATTTTCAAACCCAATACGAAATCACCTCAAACATGATAATATATACATGAACTTATCCTAAAAACCTTGAAATCCGAATCTTAAATCATAATTATTCACTCAGAGCGACGTTAACCCTATTAAAAATGATTGCTCGAGTTGTTCCGATGCTGAACTTGAGCGCGTAACTTAATAGACCCTTGTCAGCCGGTGTTACTTCACTTAGATAACTTCGAAGGGTCACAGATATACAGATAAGGGCTAAGTTGGTACTTATACAGTAGTTGTCTCTTGACTTATAACATTTATATTAATTACTAGTTTTTGGTTAAAGATTTTGAGTGAATGGAGTGTTAATTTCTCTCTCGTGGTGACATAATAGCAAGTTTAAGCTATGCTTAGTGTGGTCAATTCGTAGATTTGTGACCACCCATTATGTATCGCGACCCCTCCGTGCCTCGGAAAGCACATTAAGCGGTTGGTTCCGGGTGTCATTCGTAAATCTTTGACAGTCGTTACTTGTAATCAGAACCCCGAAAGTGTGGCAACAAGTCTTACCAAGGGGTATCGTTTTCCCCAGTAACTGGGTTGTGGAGGTCAGATAGACCATCGCCCCATGTAAAATACATTCAGCTACATCCGGTTAGACTGGAAGCCGACTCCAATATAGTTGGGAAAAGCCTAAGCAAATTGATTAGAGTGTTTTCTTATTTCTCGGGTAACATTTTTCTTTAAAGAAAGAAATAGTATTAATTGAGTTTTACACAGAAATCACTATATGTATACTAAACAAAGTCCCCTGTCGCGTCTCTCTCTGTTCGCAATAACCTCAAAAACGAATAAAAGGCTTGTGTAATTATATAAACTAATTAGTATATCTACGATACAATGCAAATGATACAAACATAGAACAACAAGTCTTGCGGTTTTATCGGCGGCTAGGGGTCGCGGTTTCTGAATAATATTATCTACTTGATATTTCAAGATGTGTTAGTGTATCAGAGAAAGTTCAAGGGTAAAATCTTTTTAAAACATCGTGTCAACCAATATTTTGATTAATGTTTATTTGTAAGAGTTTTTAAATCATTGTTAGCTTTTTAGTCACTTGGTGTGATGATGCTTTTTGCAAGCATGGTGATGAATCGTCAATTCGTATACAAAGAAGTCTGTCTTGAAAAATGACCGTTACATACTGCTATTTTTCCTTAACCCACTTGTAAACACTCCATTTACTGTCTACTCAATGTCCCGTGTTTACCAAACGAAAGTTTGGCGAAATTCCACGAAAACAGTGAACTAGTGGTTTTTGTTAGAATCCGGGACCAACCGCGGAACCAAGGGGAAAGTTTTTATATCAACTGAGGATTATGGAGCTAACCACCGACGGGTATCGAGAATACAATGTGTTCGGGAATTAAGATTTAAAGGTCGATTCCCTTGATTTAAATCCAAATCATCTTTATTATTAACCCTCGACACAAAAACGACGGGGTGTTATAAGTTTGATGTGTCTCTGTGTGTGTGTCTGTCTGTGGCATCGTAGCTCCCGAATGGATGAACCGATTTTGATTGTTTTTGTTTGAAAGGTGGATTAGTCGAGAGTGTTCTTAGCTATGTTTGATGAAAATCGGTACAGCCGTTTGAACATTATCAGCTCTTTTCTGGTTGATGAAGGGATTTCAGCATCTTTCACGGGTCTGATCGAGTCAAAATTTGGTATTCTAGTACTTAAGTACTATTAGCCATTCCGCGATTTGACAATGCTTTGATTAAATATTACCTACAACTTAAAAGGCCAATAAATGTTTTTTTTTTTTACTTTTCAGAGGTTTTTGTTTGGGTCGGGAGGTTTCAAATTTTTTATTTAACTTTTTAAGTGTATTATTATGTATTGTTATGTGTAGTGTATTGTTATGTGCATTGGGGCTTGTGGCTAAATAACAATAGCTGCACGAGTCGATCGACCAGGTTAAGCTATGCTTGCCGCGGTTGGTCCGTGGATGGGTGACTATCTTTACATACCAAGACCCCTCCGTGCCTCGGAAAGCACGTTAAGCCGTTAGTCCCGGCTGTCATTTGTGGATCTTTGACAGACGTTACGGGTCGTCAGATGCCCGAAAGTCTGACAATCAGTCTTACCAAGGGGTATCGTATTACCCAGTAACTGGGTTGTGGAGGTCAGATAGGCAGTCGCTCCATGTAAAATACTGGTATTCAGCTGCATCCGGTTAGACTGGAAGCCGACCCCAACATATTTGGGAAAAGGCTAGGCAGATGATGATGATGATTAATTGATTGTCACCGCCTTCCGAAATTAAAGTTATTTTCACTTTCTAGTGTTTTTTGGAACTTTTTAGTTATAGTACCCACTCCACACCAATTCATGATCCTTGGGGTCAAAACAATGCATATTTATGCTATAGCAGCAATCGCGGTTGATTTGCTATCATTTTTTGAAGAGTTCTGTTGTCTGTCTCCGAAACGCATCATCAGATCTATATAAAATTAGAATGGGACCATTTCGAAATATACCCCTTTCTAAAAAAAGAATTTTGCAAATCGGTCTATAAATGACGGAGTTATGCCTGAATCTGCACCTTACTCCTAAGTTACAGAGTTGTATCTTCCTTTATCAGCTCAACGTCATGAGATGATGATGACCATACGCAAATGTCTCAATAGCTTTAGAAAACATATGAAAAATATTGTTAATACCTATAAGATTTGAGGGTTGCCCTCGATTTCCCTGGGATTTCATCATCAGATCCTGACTTGGTGCCAATGAGACCACTTCAGGAGTATACTCTTTTAAATTAAAATTATTTTGAGAATCGGTCCACAAATGGGGGAGAAATCGAGGAAAATACATTAAAAAATACATACAGTGGAACATATAACCTCGTCCTTTTTTGGAAGTCGGTTAAAAATGATTAAAAATTTCGTTTTCCTTAAGGCCATATTGTCCACAACTAAGTTTGAAAGACAATTTAAGTACGTCTAGTGGACCTACACAAATTACACTCGATTTCAAAGCGTTTCGTTATTCTAATACAAAAATGACATCTTAGCACATTGTCCGTTTTGTATAAAGATCTGCAATCAATAACTATTGGGTTCTTAAAAACTGGCTTGCTGATTTAAACCTGATCTGAACAAAAACCTTGTTTGATAATATGGGGCAAGGGGTCTGAATTAATGTTCTTTTTTTACCTCAGAATGTTCTATAAAACATATTTATCATTAGGTCATGTAAATTGCTTTTCATATCAACCCATGCACAAATCTAATTAAAAATCCTTTCACAAATATAAAATACTACCAAGTAGAGATACTTTCCTACGTATTCATATTGTGGAACAATTTTGTTTGAAACTTGCAATCATAGCTAAAAGTAATTAGTAGAATGCGATATGGCCAGAAGCGTTGCATTTAGGAAAATTATAATTAGATTTATCATATTTAGTGCTTCTTTGCTTATGAGCTGGTTTTTTGTTTGTCTGTATGTATGTAGTATTTGGGACGACTGTGCTGTGATTTAAAAAAAATATCTACATAGTTTAAAACAACGTTGCTTTTCGTGTCTGTACGCGTAGATATTTTAAACCACGCAATGAATTTTAATGCAGTTTTCATCAATAGACAGAATTATTTAAGAGGAAGATTTATTTATGTATTATATATACACCAACCTCCACGCGGGCGAAGCAAGTTATTGATAAAGCACGTTTGTATTCATTTTGATTGCACACCAGTCGTAAATTAAACATAGCATAATATAGTACGAATCGATCGTCAATATGATTACGATTGTTATCGAATAATGTTTGAAATTGGCAGACAGAACCGGGTAAAAAACTAACACAATAACAGTCATTGTTGCTTGCAGTGCCACTAACTAATTGCTATCGGTACAGTTCTAAGCTACTAAATTAGTCAGTGTACTAAATAAATTAAACACGATCACTTTTCTCTAACTTTATTAAAATGAGATACGAAATTGTATACGAAAAAGTAATTAGGTTAATAACTACGAAATTAGGAATATGAATATCCTAATTCATTCTGCTTTTAGGTTACCTGGTCATAAGTTCAGAACTGTCTGAATTCTGACGTTTGTAGAACTGTTCTGAATGTTAGATGTGAGCAAAACATTTGGGTATGTGGAGAATGTTTAATGAAATTAGTTTTATTTGATGTTGAATTAGGTGGATACTAACTGTGAGAAGGGCTCGTGGCTAAGTAATAACAGCTGCACGGGTGGATCCATCAGGTTGAGCTATGCTTGCTGGGGTTAGTCTGTGGATGGGTGACCAACTAAACATACCTAGACCCGTGCCTCGGAAAGCCACGTTATTATTTATAACAAAATAAATTATTAAAAAAAAATCTAAGTAAATATAAATAAAAAACTAATGAAATAAAACAAATTGAATATTTTAAATTATTGATAATTTAAAATTAACTTTTCATATTTTTGATACCAAAATACATTTTTTTAAATTATTTAAATTAAATAAAATTATTGAATAATCAATTTTTTTGGTCCTTGCTGTCATTCGTGGATCTTTGACAGTCGTTACGTGTCGCCAGAACCCCGAAAACCTTACAACCAGTCTCACCAAGGGGTATTATGCTACCCAGTAACCAGGTTGAGGAGGTCAGATAGGCGGTCGATCCATTTAAAATACTGGTATTCAGCTGCATCCGGTTAGACTGGAAGCCGACCCCAACATATTTGGGAAAAGGCAAAAATACTTCGCGAGTAAAGACAACTGTCAAATTGTGTTGTCATTTATTCTTGAATTGGATACGCCCGTAGCTGTGCCACGCATCTTTAGTTATTTTCGTCACAGCAGCAACGAGAAGATGGCCTGTTTTTTGTTTAACATTTTATTTAGTCACATACGTACATCTTTCCACACATATGTCACATAACATCCCCTTATTGCAGCCAACCCTCCTTGAACGTATCAGAGTTTCATATTCGTTTGCCTTCTAATAATAATACAAATATGTTTGCCTTCCCTAATGGAGCGAACTTGCTTACTTTACGAGAAGGGGTTAATCGATCTATGTTTGTTCTAAGATAATGTCTGACCGGGCTTTGAGCGTAATCTGTTATATTACTTTTGTTGATTTTGAGCGCGTGTTTGGTAGTGTTTCCTTATGTAATGTTAGGTGTGGTCGTGTGGGGTGATATACTCGTAAAGGTACCTATTTACTGATGAAACTTGACTAGCAAATAAAGTAAGAGTTAAAACGGAAACGTGGTTACAATAAAAAAAAAACAACGGTTGACAGGAAGCAATAGAAAGTCACCTAGTTATATAAAGTTGATTAAAAACGTATTATCGAGCAAAGTTAGTAAAATGTATGTGAGACCACCCCTGAAGCATACCTACCCTATCCAAAAAAAGAATGATCTCAATCGATCCACTATTGCCGAAGGTAACGCGAAACAGCAACTCAAAAAAAAAAAAAAAAAAAAATTGTACGCAATGATTGCAGCAGTAAGTCCCCTCTTTGAGGAGTGAATGGAAAGGCGCCAGGGCGTGCACACCCGCCTGACGCAGGTCCTCATTGGGCACGTTTATTTCGGGAGGTTCCTGTTTCGGATAAGGCGGGACGAAACGCCCGGGTGTTTCATAAAACTACTTCTCTAGCTGTAGGTGAACGCACTGGTTGACAGGCACGCAGACGTTGCTGTTTTGACCTCCATCATGTTAGGTCACCATGCCAACTATGCCGTCGCCCCGCTCTCTTTTAACTCAGCGACTCAAAGGACGATCAGCCAGGGGTGCGGGTTGTTCGAAAGAGATACCTGGCATACAGCCAACTGAAGGAACACACTATTTTTTTTTTAATATAATATAGCCTATGTCACACGGGGATAGTGTAGCTTTCCAACAGTGAAAGAATTTTTTAAATCGGTTCAGTTGTTTCGGAGCCTATTCAATGCAAACATACAAACAATCAAATCTTTCCTCTTTATAATATTAGGTTAGATTACAATACATTAACGGGGACAACGGGAAGTAATTTTAATTATTTTATTAAATTCCCTTTGTCCCCTTTAACGGGGACATGGCCTACGGGGACAACGGGAATAAACGAATACGGGGCTTATTTTATTTTAGTGCCTTGAAGGGACTTAAACGTTGGTACCTACTATTTAGGTGCACCTTTGCCATACCCCTAATACAGATGAGATGTTATGTTATATAAATACTATTTGAACTTATTAAAACGATTCGGATATATTGCACCTGCTAATACTTTTCACTCTTTCCCAATACATCTTGACCAGATTACCAAAAAGTACGGCCAAATGTGAGTCGGACTTGCACACGAAGGGCAGAAAAACGTCGAAAAATAAGTCTCCATAACTTTAACAATCTCAATTTTATCAATCTGACCGGTGACCGGGAACCATGGTACAGAGCGAGAGGGCATGGGTAGCCGTCACCTCCTTCAGCGAAGCAGTGATGCTCGCGAAGAGGGAGGCGGCGCACGTGAGGGAGAGGCAGCATATGCGCCCTCGTGACCCTAGCCGCCGTAGGATACGGAGACGCCCTGGGCGTCGGGAATCCCAGGCCGATTTCCGGCCACCGTAGGCATGAGCTTGCGGACGGTGAGTAATGGGTAGCTCGCTGTCCGGTAAGGACCAGACCCAAGTCGATGGCGCGTTGTGTTCCACGCACGCCTTAAAGAGATGTCAGCACAAACGTGATGGGGCCCGCAAGGGCCGATGCCTGCCAGGGGGGCGGGTTTGTTCGAAAGAGATACCACAGCCCCTGGCATACGGGTTAATGAAGGAACACGGGTGGGTTTTAGTCAGTAAAAGTCTGACACGTCCTCCTGCTCCACCCAGAGCGGGAGAAGTTATTTGACGATTTCCCACCCAAAAAAAAAAAACGGTGACCGGGAATCAGCCTGGGATTCCCGACGCCCATGCAGGGCATCGCGTCGCGTCGCCTGCGGTGTTAATTATTAAAAAATTACTGAAAATCTTATTGGTTCTTCATATTGTATTTTATTTAAAAAAAATATGTTATGGAAAAGTGTATTAAGAAAACAAACACCTATATTTTCGTTAGATAAATGAAACTTAAAGATGATTTTTACAGGAAACTCCATATATTTATGACGTGAAACAAACGCGTTTTTAGCCCGTATCGAATATTGAAGCATAAATTAAGACTGTTGGATCAAAAAATAAAATAAAGGGATATGCACTAACAAATTCAATTGTACTGAGATCTCGATTATGTAGTACCTAGAACTGTTATTCGGCCTGAGGTGCGCGCACTTCGACTATTCTATACTACGCGATGTAGAACGAAGGCTGAGGTGCGAGCCCCTCTCCGCCGACTTTTCGAAACCTTTAAATAACACCCAATTTATTGATTTTGATATTTTCGCGCTGTCGCAATCTAAATTCAAAAGAATGATTTCACAATCTCTTGCAAGTCGTCTGTAAGACGATTCGTCGGTGTTTTTTGCTAAATGTATAATTTATATTTGTTTTTGTTTTTAATCTTAATTTTTATGTTTTCATTTATCATGCGTTCGCTTTCATAATCTTATGTCGTTTCGTGGACAATAGTGTGGGTTATACGTTTTTACTACTTTAATAACAACTTTTTCTATAAATGTAATGTATAACTGTTTTTTGTCCCAAATAAATAAAAAAAAATTAACAAAAATTGGGGACGGAGTCTATTGTCGGTTGCCCATCATCCTTTTTTTTTGAGGCTGGGAAATCATCAAATAATCATACAACCAGAGCGGGAGAAGTCCCGCTCTGGTTGGAGCAGGAGGGCATGTCAGACTTTTACTGAATAAAGCCCACCCGTGTTCCTTCAGTTGGCTGTATGCCAGGTATCTCTTTCGAACAACCCGCACCCCTGGCTGATCGTCCTTTGAGTCGCTGAGTTAAAAGAGAGCGGGGCGACGGCATAGTTGGCATGGTGACCTAACATGATGGAGGTCAAAACAGCAACGTCTGCGTGCCTGTCAACCAGTGCGTTCACCTACAGCTAGAGAAGTAGTTTTATGAAACACCCGGGCGTTTCGTCCCGCCTTATCCGAAACAGGAACCTCCCGAAATAAACGTGCCCAATGAGGACCTGCGTCAGGCGGGTGTGCACGCCCTGGCGCCTTTCCATTCACTCCTCAAAGAGGGGACTTACTGCTGCAATCATTGCGTACAATTTTTTTTTTTTTTTTTTTTTGAGTTGCTGTTTCGCGTTACCTTCGGCAATAGTGGATCGATTGAGATCATTCTTTTTTTGGATAGGGTAGGTATGCTTCAGGGGTGGTCTCACATACATTTTACTAACTTTGCTCGATAATACGTTTTTAATCAACTTTATATAACTAGGTGACTTTCTATTGCTTCCTGTCAACCGTTGTTTTTTTTTTATTGTAACCACGTTTCCGTTTTAACTCTTACTTTATTTGCTAGTCAAGTTTCATCAGTAAATAGGTACCTTTACGAGTATATCACCCCACACGACCACACCTAACATTACATAAGGAAACACTACCAAACACGCGCTCAAAATCAACAAAAGTAATATAACAGATTACGCTCAAAGCCCGGTCAGACATTATCTTAGAACAAACATAGATCGATTAACCCCTTCTCGTAAAGTAAGCAAGTTCGCTCCATTAGGGAAGGCAAACATATTTGTATTATTATTAGAAGGCAAACGAATATGAAACTCTGATACGTTCAAGGAGGGTTGGCTGCAATAAGGGGATGTTATGTGACATATGTGTGGAAAGATGTACGTATGTGACTAAATAAAATGTTAAACAAAAAACAGGCCATCTTCTCGTTGCTGCTGTGACGAAAATAACTAAAGATGCGTGGCACAGCTACGGGCGTATCCAATTCAAGAATAAATGACAACACAATTTGACAGTTGTCTTTACTCGCGAAGTATTTTTGCCTTTTCCCAAATATGTTGGGGTCGGCTTCCAGTCTAACCGGATGCAGCTGAATACCAGTATTTTAAATGGATCGACCGCCTATCTGACCTCCTCAACCTGGTTACTGGGTAGCATAATACCCCTTGGTGAGACTGGTTGTAAGGTTTTCGGGGTTCTGGCGACACGTAACGACTGTCAAAGATCCACGAATGACAGCAAGGACCAAAAAAATTGATTATTCAATAATTTTATTTAATTTAAATAATTTAAAAAAATGTATTTTGGTATCAAAAATATGAAAAGTTAATTTTAAATTATCAATAATTTAAAATATTCAATTTGTTTTATTTCATTAGTTTTTTATTTATATTTACTTAGATTTTTTTTTAATAATTTATTTTGTTATAAATAATAACGTGGCTTTCCGAGGCACGGGTCTAGGTATGTTTAGTTGGTCACCCATCCACAGACTAACCCCAGCAAGCATAGCTCAACCTGATGGATCCACCCGTGCAGCTGTTATTACTTAGCCACGAGCCCTTCTCACAGTTAGTATCCACCTAATTCAACATCAAATAAAACTAATTTCATTAAACATTCTCCACATACCCAAATGTTTTGCTCACATCTAACATTCAGAACAGTTCTACAAACGTCAGAATTCAGACAGTTCTGAACTTATGACCAGGTAACCTAAAAGCAGAATGAATTAGGATATTCATATTCCTAATTTCGTAGTTATTAACCTAATTACTTTTTCGTATACAATTTCGTATCTCATTTTAATAAAGTTAGAGAAAAGTGATCGTGTTTAATTTATTTAGTACACTGACTAATTTAGTAGCTTAGAACTGTACCGATAGCAATTAGTTAGTGGCACTGCAAGCAACAATGACTGTTATTGTGTTAGTTTTTTACCCGGTTCTGTCTGCCAATTTCAAACATTATTCGATAACAATCGTAATCATATTGACGATCGATTCGTACTATATTATGCTATGTTTAATTTACGACTGGTGTGCAATCAAAATGAATACAAACGTGCTTTATCAATAACTTGCTTCGCCCGCGTGGAGGTTGGTGTATATATAATACATAAATAAATCTTCCTCTTAAATAATTCTGTCTATTGATGAAAACTGCATTAAAATTCATTGCGTGGTTTAAAATATCTACGCGTACAGACACGAAAAGCAACGTTGTTTTAAACTATGTAGATATTTTTTTTAAATCACAGCACAGTCGTCCCAAATACTACATACATACAGACAAACAAAAAACCAGCTCATAAGCAAAGAAGCACTAAATATGATAAATCTAATTATAATTTTCCTAAATGCAACGCTTCTGGCCATATCGCATTCTACTAATTACTTTTAGCTATGATTGCAAGTTTCAAACAAAATTGTTCCACAATATGAATACGTAGGAAAGTATCTCTACTTGGTAGTATTTTATATTTGTGAAAGGATTTTTAATTAGATTTGTGCATGGGTTGATATGAAAAGCAATTTACATGACCTAATGATAAATATGTTTTATAGAACATTCTGAGGTAAAAAAAGAACATTAATTCAGACCCCTTGCCCCATATTATCAAACAAGGTTTTTGTTCAGATCAGGTTTAAATCAGCAAGCCAGTTTTTAAGAACCCAATAGTTATTGATTGCAGATCTTTATACAAAACGGACAATGTGCTAAGATGTCATTTTTGTATTAGAATAACGAAACGCTTTGAAATCGAGTGTAATTTGTGTAGGTCCACTAGACGTACTTAAATTGTCTTTCAAACTTAGTTGTGGACAATATGGCCTTAAGGAAAACGAAATTTTTAATCATTTTTAACCGACTTCCAAAAAAGGACGAGGTTATATGTTCCACTGTATGTATTTTTTAATGTATTTTCCTCGATTTCTCCCCCATTTGTGGACCGATTCTCAAAATAATTTTAATTTAAAAGAGTATACTCCTGAAGTGGTCTCATTGGCACCAAGTCAGGATCTGATGATGAAATCCCAGGGAAATCGAGGGCAACCCTCAAATCTTATAGGTATTAACAATATTTTTCATATGTTTTCTAAAGCTATTGAGACATTTGCGTATGGTCATCATCATCTCATGACGTTGAGCTGATAAAGGAAGATACAACTCTGTAACTTAGGAGTAAGGTGCAGATTCAGGCATAACTCCGTCATTTATAGACCGATTTGCAAAATTCTTTTTTTAGAAAGGGGTATATTTCGAAATGGTCCCATTCTAATTTTATATAGATCTGATGATGCGTTTCGGAGACAGACAACAGAACTCTTCAAAAAATGATAGCAAATCAACCGCGATTGCTGCTATAGCATAAATATGCATTGTTTTGACCCCAAGGATCATGAATTGGTGTGGAGTGGGTACTATAACTAAAAAGTTCCAAAAAACACTAGAAAGTGAAAATAACTTTAATTTCGGAAGGCGGTGACAATCAATTAATCATCATCATCATCTGCCTAGCCTTTTCCCAAATATGTTGGGGTCGGCTTCCAGTCTAACCGGATGCAGCTGAATACCAGTATTTTACATGGAGCGACTGCCTATCTGACCTCCACAACCCAGTTACTGGGTAATACGATACCCCTTGGTAAGACTGATTGTCAGACTTTCGGGCATCTGACGACCCGTAACGTCTGTCAAAGATCCACAAATGACAGCCGGGACTAACGGCTTAACGTGCTTTCCGAGGCACGGAGGGGTCTTGGTATGTAAAGATAGTCACCCATCCACGGACCAACCGCGGCAAGCATAGCTTAACCTGGTCGATCGACTCGTGCAGCTATTGTTATTTAGCCACAAGCCCCAATGCACATAACAATACACTACACATAACAATACATAATAATACACTTAAAAAGTTAAATAAAAAATTTGAAACCTCCCGACCCAAACAAAAACCTCTGAAAAGTAAAAAAAAAAAACATTTATTGGCCTTTTAAGTTGTAGGTAATATTTAATCAAAGCATTGTCAAATCGCGGAATGGCTAATAGTACTTAAGTACTAGAATACCAAATTTTGACTCGATCAGACCCGTGAAAGATGCTGAAATCCCTTCATCAACCAGAAAAGAGCTGATAATGTTCAAACGGCTGTACCGATTTTCATCAAACATAGCTAAGAACACTCTCGACTAATCCACCTTTCAAACAAAAACAATCAAAATCGGTTCATCCATTCGGGAGCTACGATGCCACAGACAGACACACACACAGAGACACATCAAACTTATAACACCCCGTCGTTTTTGTGTCGAGGGTTAATAATAAAGATGATTTGGATTTAAATCAAGGGAATCGACCTTTAAATCTTAATTCCCGAACACATTGTATTCTCGATACCCGTCGGTGGTTAGCTCCATAATCCTCAGTTGATATAAAAACTTTCCCCTTGGTTCCGCGGTTGGTCCCGGATTCTAACAAAAACCACTAGTTCACTGTTTTCGTGGAATTTCGCCAAACTTTCGTTTGGTAAACACGGGACATTGAGTAGACAGTAAATGGAGTGTTTACAAGTGGGTTAAGGAAAAATAGCAGTATGTAACGGTCATTTTTCAAGACAGACTTCTTTGTATACGAATTGACGATTCATCACCATGCTTGCAAAAAGCATCATCACACCAAGTGACTAAAAAGCTAACAATGATTTAAAAACTCTTACAAATAAACATTAATCAAAATATTGGTTGACACGATGTTTTAAAAAGATTTTACCCTTGAACTTTCTCTGATACACTAACACATCTTGAAATATCAAGTAGATAATATTATTCAGAAACCGCGACCCCTAGCCGCCGATAAAACCGCAAGACTTGTTGTTCTATGTTTGTATCATTTGCATTGTATCGTAGATATACTAATTAGTTTATATAATTACACAAGCCTTTTATTCGTTTTTGAGGTTATTGCGAACAGAGAGAGACGCGACAGGGGACTTTGTTTAGTATACATATAGTGATTTCTGTGTAAAACTCAATTAATACTATTTCTTTCTTTAAAGAAAAATGTTACCCGAGAAATAAGAAAACACTCTAATCAATTTGCTTAGGCTTTTCCCAACTATATTGGAGTCGGCTTCCAGTCTAACCGGATGTAGCTGAATGTATTTTACATGGGGCGATGGTCTATCTGACCTCCACAACCCAGTTACTGGGGAAAACGATACCCCTTGGTAAGACTTGTTGCCACACTTTCGGGGTTCTGATTACAAGTAACGACTGTCAAAGATTTACGAATGACACCCGGAACCAACCGCTTAATGTGCTTTCCGAGGCACGGAGGGGTCGCGATACATAATGGGTGGTCACAAATCTACGAATTGACCACACTAAGCATAGCTTAAACTTGCTATTATGTCACCACGAGAGAGAAATTAACACTCCATTCACTCAAAATCTTTAACCAAAAACTAGTAATTAATATAAATGTTATAAGTCAAGAGACAACTACTGTATAAGTACCAACTTAGCCCTTATCTGTATATCTGTGACCCTTCGAAGTTATCTAAGTGAAGTAACACCGGCTGACAAGGGTCTATTAAGTTACGCGCTCAAGTTCAGCATCGGAACAACTCGAGCAATCATTTTTAATAGGGTTAACGTCGCTCTGAGTGAATAATTATGATTTAAGATTCGGATTTCAAGGTTTTTAGGATAAGTTCATGTATATATTATCATGTTTGAGGTGATTTCGTATTGGGTTTGAAAATAAATCCTTATGTTTATTGTCTTGTCTTGGAAAAGTGTCTCATCCAGATGGGCGCTTTTCTTTTTGTAAGTTATTTAAAAACCGTTGCTTTCAAAACGGTGAAGGAAAACATCGTGAGGAAACCGGCATGTCTTAGAACCAAAAATTCGAAGATATGAGACATCTACGAACTCGCACTGGGCCAGCGTGGTGGTTTACGGCCCGCTCCCTCTCACAGGAAGGCCTGTGTCCCAGCAGTGGGAACATTAAAAGCTGATTATGCTAGAGCAAAATTTTATTGAGTTTTCCCATTTGAATTTGTCAGGACCCCGATTTATTTCCCGGGTCGGAGTAAATGTTATTGCGATTCTCCATCAGAAAAACACAGTAGCGGCCCGGAGTCTGGTTTTGTGTCCAGTTCATAACAATAAGTTCGCCCCCTGTTACATAGGACTTAAACTTTACTGGTGAAATGCGGGTACGCCAAACTACAGAGGCCAGCACATCAAGCTACCCCTTCTGTCAAATTTCTTTGATCGTTTTTCAACTTTATCACAAAAGTATAAGGTTCATGTTCAATTGGGGAAATTTTACAGTTTGGAATGGCTCGATGAACTGACTGACGTCTATACATTTTAAAACATTTACATTTTTTTCTAACAAACCTTAAAATTACAAATTCTACTATCCTACTTATATGATAAATGTGAAAGTTTGTATGTTTAGATGTACGTTAGTCGATCACGTAAAAACGGCCGAACGACATTAGATGAAATTTGACAAACAGATGGATGGATTAACATTGAAGATACTTTTCATCCCAGTAGTACGTTCTCGTGGGATATTTTCCGACCTCCAAAAGGGCGAAGTCGCTGATAAAAGCTAGTTAATACTAAAAGGTGTGGGTGTATTCATTTATTGGTAACTTGCTTTTGCCCGCGGCTCGGCCCGCATGGATGTCGGTTTTCGCGTAAAAAGTAGCCTATGTCCTTCTCCATATCCCAGGCTATATCTCTGCTAAATTTCATGACGATCGGTGCAGCGGTTTAGACATGAAAGCGTAACAAACAGATAGACAGACTAACTTTCACGTAATACTAGTAGGGACGGCTGAATCCTCGTTGCCGATAAACAAACCATAGTTTCGATTTTAACATTATCATAATCATTTCAGCCGAAAGACGTCCACTGTTGGACATAGGCCTCCCCCAGAAATCACCGTAACCTTGGCCGCTACCGTAGCCAAGGCTAGGCGGGCCGCCGGGTACTAGGGGCCATTTTGTAGGGCTGCTTGTCATTTTGCGGGGGTTTTGCCATAATCGCCACGCTTGGCACGCGGGTTGGCGATCGCAGTATGGTGGTAAAATGCATAGAGAACGCTGCTGCCCATTCTCTAGTAAGTCCCTTAGTCGCCTTCTACGACACCCACTGGAAGAAAATGGATGGTGCTATTCTTTTACGCCCGGAAACACACACGGATTTTAACATAGCTTTACTTAATTTAGGATTATGTCTTACATGTTATGTATGTCTAACTAAGGATTAAGGGATACCAATGTTCCTGGTAAAACCTCTGGTATTATTACAGGTGATAATTATTATTAGGTTCTTCTGCCATTTTGACTAGCAAGGTAATCTGTTAGGGAATTTTAGGCGCCTAAATCAACAATAAACCGTTGGGAAATTACTCAAGTACCTAGCCGTTTCAAAG
This sequence comes from Polymixis flavicincta, assembly GCA_949987655.1. Classification (NCBI taxonomy): domain Eukaryota; kingdom Metazoa; phylum Arthropoda; class Insecta; order Lepidoptera; family Noctuidae; genus Polymixis; species Polymixis flavicincta. The sequence continues at coordinate 9,289,026 of OX465195.1, read as the reverse complement.
GGACTTACCATTCTGAGAACCAGACGCAAATTCCAAAAACAATATAATTTAGCATTCCTGTCTTAAGGTGAATCTATTCGACATTTTTCCATACAAACTTTGTGTGTGTATTAATCCATTGTTCGACAATGTAAATAAAAAATTAAACATAGTATGGTTTGGTCTCATTATTAATATTGTCTATACTAAAACAAAATTCATAAATATAAAAGCCAATAAAAGTTACGAGCCAACAAAGATTCGTTTTTCTTGCTAATTTAACCTATGTTTGGGCATGTCTATGTAATAAAAGCAGTGTAAAATCTTCAAAACCAAGCCGGTATCGACAAAGCTCAATTATTTATAGAAAAGTTCAATAAACTTTATTGATAATTTATTTATGCAGTGTTTTTTTTTGATAAAACCCGATCTTCCGAAGGACTTTACTTATTTTTTTACGTGCTGTTTTACTATGATTAGGCATCTAAGTGCTCATCACTGATACTGTCGGACACGATGCCTAGTGAGACAGCATGTTTTTAGCTAGGCCCACCAGTGAGTTCAAGCCCGTGACTAGTGTACCCTTAATACCCCAGAAATTCAATGTCAAAATTGTGTCATATACCTTCGTTATCTAAATAATTATTTCCCTTTAATTATTCAAAGCTAAATTCTGAGGAAAATTCTTGACTACATACTAAAAGAGGGTCACTTGGGCTGTGAAACCGACTGTCACTCAATTTTGAACGCTGCTTGCCTTCGTAATTGAAAATAGGGTTCTAAGATGTTCGAGGTAATAGTTTTTTTTAAACGAGTTTGTAAGGGTGGTTTGAAAATTTGTGGATTGAATGACAGGTTTTTTATTAGATTATAAAGTATTTTTGGCTTTAACAGAGCCGGCAATATAAGGGTGATGATTTTTTGAATCCAATTCAACAATACCTGACGATAGGATGTTTTATGAAGTTTGTAAGCGCAAAATGTTGTTTATTTACTTTGCATTCGGTTATACTGGAAGGCGACCCTAACAGGTCAACATGGTGTGGGAGAAGGCTAGGAAAATAATGACCCGTAAATCTTCCAAATTGTCACTTAGCCTAAATTATAGTTGCCTAGATAATCTAGACCCACTTCAGGAAACCAATAGGACGATTAATAAGGCGATAGAAATGTCTTAACCCTCTTCCCTAAAATTGGCATTTTCGATGAATACAGGCCAGTAAGGTCAGATTCCTTTGAATAATCAAAGAAAGATTCTGACCTTACTGTCCTTTATCACATACATACATACATACTCAGCCTATAACGTTCCCACTGCTGGGACACAGGCCTCCTCTCAGTGAGAGGGAGTGGGCCGTAATCCACCACGCGGGCCCAGTGCGGGTTGGTAGATGTCACATGTCTTCGAATTTTTGGTTCTAGGACATGCCGGTTTCCTCACGATGTTTTCCTTCACCATTTGAGAGCAGTGGTGATGAAATTATTTACACAAAGTAATGCGCCTGGCTGGGTTCGAACGCACGACCTACAACTCGTAAGTCGCGGCCGTTACCACTGGGCCAGCACTGCTGTCCTTTATCACATAACTGGTAAATAATACGTCGTATTTGTAACCTAGCTATGCAGGGTGACGCGCAAACAGTTACCATTTCCACCATAATACAACTTTTAAATTTAATCTTACAATGGGATCTCGTTTTAAGTAAAAGATACACCTGATTACCTGTGCCAGAAGATACCGCTCTCCTTTAGTAAAATTATGAAAAATTAAAAGAGGTGTACAAAAAGAAAAACAGGATTTAAACAAGACAAGACTTGACCTATAACCTACAACTAAAATAAAAGATAAATAAACTTACAGACACATTCTAAAATAGTGTGAAAGAGTGTGTGTGAATGTGTGTGTGGGTGTGTGTGAGTGTGTTTGTGTGAATGTGTGTGCGTATGTGTATCTTTACAACTCATATTGACGATGCTTGCAGCAATAATTCAATGTCATCATAAGTCTTCAGTTTTAGCCATTGAACTATTGCCTCTTACAGTCTTTATTAGTCATAGGATAGATGTTAATTATTTTATTAAAATGTTATAATTATTGTAAAATTATTAAAATACCATGGATTCAGAATCGATGCGTTGAAATTGTTTTAAATTGTTTCACTTATTTCCGTCAGTTATTAATAAAAAAAAAAATTATGTTTCAAATATTTTTACCGCGTATTTATTACACTTTTCTGTGAACGAACATTTTTTTTTTTTAAATAATCGTCAAAAAAAATCTACGCTGGGGGTCTACACTCATATGCTGAATTCGGGTGATGCCCGATCTCCCCAAGTTCGAAGTTCCCCAAAATGAGTTTACATAGGTACATTCATTCCTAACGTCCCCAAAATATAAAAATAAATTATTTTTAAAGTTCACACTTGACCAATCCTCGTACTGTCGTTTCCAAAAGTGATAGAATCATGGTTACAGTTTGAGCATTGGTCAAAATGTTATCCTATGCTAGCAGCGCCTCGCGGTTTCACCCGCGTAGTTCCCGTTCCCGTGGGAATACGGGGATAAAATATAGCCTATGTCACCCGGGGATACTATAGCTTCCCAACAGAGAAATAATTTTTCAAATCGGTTCAGTAGTTTCGGAGCCTATTCAATGCAAACAAACAAACAATCAAATCTTTCCTCTTTATTACATTAGTATAAATAACTACTCTTTCACGCGACCCAAGTACACTAAGGGCAAATGTAACAATATAAATCTTTGATATCGTTGACATAAACAATTTTAGCTCGAGAAGTATTTCATTTTATGTATTTATTTATTGGCTCATATAAAAGTGTTACAGTATAGGTGTGACACTGGATCCCGCACTAGGATACCCTGTGTCGCAGGATACAGTCTCTTTCCACAGATTGTATGAAATTTTGATAGGTAAAGTATACAAGAGCAACGGTTTAAATAATAAAAGTAAATTCACTAAAACTAAGGCTAAATAATTCACTAATTCTAGTCTGCTCGATTTTATTCGATCCCAATTTATACAAAAATAGAACACGAACAGGCATCTTTAAAGACATTTCGATTCACCACAACACACTGGTCCGGAACGCTTGAAAGTAAATCTCTTCAGACATTAAACTTCATCATCAGATAATTGGATTGTGTTCGGAATATCAATTGGGAACAGAATCGTGATATTTTCTTTGATAAATTTTCATATTTCTCGTTTGATTCTTATAATATTACTTTAGCCTGCCAATCTTCCCCCCCGAGTGGGTTCCCGCATTGTCGTTGCGGGGGGGCTTAGTAACCGTGGTCTCCCATCCACGGTGAAGCCAAGAGGAACCCAACGGTGGGGCCGCTCGTCAGGGCTTTTGCCTTCAAGCCATTGACGTAGCGGCCAAAAAGTAGGTTGCGGTGAGGTGCACCGCAACTGAGGTGGGCCGCGATGTCGAATGGGAGGCATCGCGGCTGAGGGTTACGGGCTGCGGTAGAGGAGGAGTGCCGGTGCTTCTGAGCAGCGCTCTTCCCTTCCGTGGCCTGGACGGGGCCGCCACCGTTTGATGGCGGACGCGGTGGGGCCGCAGGGGAAGAGGAGTGTCGGTATAGCGTCAGCCGCTCTCCCTATCCTCTGCGGCCGAAAAGTGGTAGACGGGACGGCGCGTTGTGTTCCTCACGCGCGCCGTCAAAGATGTCAGCAACCACTGGTGGGGTCCGCAAGGGCCGATGCCTGCCAGGGGTGCGGGTTTGTTCGAAAGAGATACCACGGCCCCTGGCATACGGGCTACTGAGGGAACACGGGTGGGTTTTAGTCAGTAAAAGTCTGACACGCCCTCCTGCTCTACTCAGCAGGAGAAGTCATTTGATGATTTCCCAACCAAAAAAAAAAAAAAAAAAAAAAAAAAAAAAAAAAAAAAAAAAAAAAAAAGCCTGCCAATCTTCTAGCCAAGACAAAGGGCGAATTTCACCAACTAAACGATTATTAATCTCACATTATTATTGAAATACAAAAAAACTCAAGAAACACAATCAACATAAATAGGGCGCAATGTGCGCAGGTGTCAATAGTATCGTCAGTCATCTTTCAGTCAATCTTTTTGGACATTGCTTTGTAAAAAACCACTTTAAGTCATGCGTCCAAGGTTGAATTTGCAAAAAAATAAGTTTTATCATAACTGACGTATAATTTGGGACAGTTTTGAGTGTTACTTTTGTTCGAGATGATCGCGTTCAGTTTCATTGGTGAAAGACAATCTTAAAGTCTGACACGTCCTCCTGCTCCACCCAGAGCGGGAGAAGTTATTTGATGATTTCCCAACCAAAAAAAAAAAAAAAAAAACGGGTACACTCGCGGGCTCGAACTCACTAGCTAAAAAGCACGCTGTCTCACCAGGCTTCGAGTCCGACAGAGGTAGTGTCAGTGATATATAAGCAGTTAGACGATATTCTACACACACAACATTAATGAGTGAGCTGCAGGATCAGTTGTCGTAAAACAGGCGCGTAAAAAATTAATAAAAGTGCTTCGAAAGATCGGGTTTTCCGAAAAAAACACTGCATAAATCAATGACCAATTAAGGTTATTGAACTTTTCGATAATTGGGCTTTGTCGGTACCGACTTAGTTTTGGAGATTTATACTTCTTTTATTACTTAAACATGTCCAAAGTTACGTTAAATTATCAAGAAAAACGAATCTTTGTTGGCTCGTAACTTTTTAATGGCTTTTTATTTTAGTATTCTGTTTCCGTACCGACAATATTAATAATAAGACAAAACCATACCGTGTTTAAAATTTGATGTACATTGTCAAACAGTGGAGTAAAACCGTCCCGAAGTTTGTATGGAAAAAATGTGGACTTGTTTCACCTTAATAGATCACTATTAGGCTCTTAGGGCTTAGCATAATCAGCCTACAATGTTCCCACTGCTGGGACACAAGCCTCCTTTCTGTGAGAGGGAGTGGGCTATTAATCTATCACGCGGGCCTAGTGCGAATTGGTAGATATCACAAGTCTTCGAACTCTTGGTTCCAAGACATGCCGGTGAGGACACCGGCATGTCTTGGAACCAAGAGAAACACCAACAACCAACACCAACACCAAGGAAAACATCGTGAGGACACGATGTTTTCCTTCACCGATTTAAGAGCACTGGTGATGAAATTATTCACACAAAGTAAACCCCTAAACTAAGGGTGAATTTTACCAACAAAACGATTAGCACATCTAAACCGTGTTCAAGTGTTGTCAGTGTCAATTTTCCACGACAGTTATGACACTGACAATTCTTGAATGAAGTTAGGTAAACTTACCTATTAACCGCGTTTTTTTTTTTTTTTTTTTTGGGTGGGAAATCATCAAATGACTTCTCCTGCTGAGTAGAGCAGGAGGGCGTGTCAGACTTTTACTGACTAAAACCCACCCGTGTTCCCTCAGTAGCCCGTATGCCAGGGGCCGTGGTATCTCTTTCGAACAAACCCGCACCCCTGGCAGGCATCGGCCCTTGCGGACCCCACCAGTGGTTGCTGACATCTTTGACGGCGCGCGTGTGGAACACAACGCGTCGTCCCGTCTACCACTTTTCGGCCGCAGGGGATAGGGAGAGCGGCTGACGCTATACCGACACTCCTCTTCGCCTGCGGCCCCACCGCGTCCGCCATCAAACGGTGGCGGCCCCGTCCAGGCCACGGAAGGGAAGAGCGCTGCTCAGAAGCACCGGCACTCCTCCTCTACCGCAGCCCGTAACCCTCAGCCGCGATGCCTCCCATTCGACATCGCGGCCCACCTCAGTTACGGTGCACCTCACCGCAACCTACTTTTTGGCCGCTACGTCGTCGGCTTTGAGGCAAAAGCCCTGACGAGCGGCCCCACCTTTGGGTTCCTCTTGGCTTCACCGTGGCCGGAATCCACGGTTACTGAGCCCCCCCGCAATGACAATGCGGGAACCCACTCGGGGGGGACCTATTAACCGCGTTCAGTTTCATTGGTGAAAGTCGAACTTAATAGGCTTTCTTAGGCTCACAGCCGCACGGGTCGCTCAGGTTAAGGTCATCTTACCGCGGTTGACTCGTGGATGGGTCTTTACATACCCAGACCTCTTTGTGCCTCGTTAAGCATGTTACTCGTTGGTCCCGGCTGTCATACGTGGATCTTTGACAGTCGTTACGGGTCGTTGGAAGCCCGAAAGTCTGACAAACCAGGGTTGTGAAGGTCAGATCGGAATTCGCTCCATGTAAAACCCTGATATTCTGTTTCAACCGGTTAAGGTTGAAAGTGAAGTGGAGCCTTAACGCTAGGTAGATTGATTGATAGGCTAGCATGGATTGACGCCAGATACCCCCAAAAAAACACATTAAGGAAACTACCAATAAAAACTCAAACACAGACCGTTTCATTTCGCTTAATGCAGCCTAAAGCCACTTTGCATTACTCATTTGCATAACTATGCGAATACAAACAGCACCAAGTTTCAGCTATAAACAACGAAGGCCCCGAAACTACAGTGGAAGCAAAATAAATGTACACATTATGAATACTTTTCCGCATTTTTGCAAACACGACACCGTGCGGCAATATGGAGATTTAAAATTGAAATTTATATTCCTTTAGGAGCAGTTTAAATTGTGACCGTAGGTGTACCGTTATTTTGGCACGCAGTGTAATGGTTGTAGTACGATAACAAAATTAGACTTATTGCAATAAGGCTGAAATGTGTTTTTTTGTGCTATAGCCAGCAAACTTGTTTTGGTATTGCCCACCACTTTAAAGACAGTCAGCTATGCTTTGGTACTAACTAACCCATTCCAAACTTAACTGCATAAAATAATCATCATTATCATTTCAGCCGAAGGACGTCCACTGCTGGGCATGAGCCCCCAAGCTCCGCCACTTCGACCGGTTCTGTGCTTCCCGCATCCAGAGGATTCCTGCGGCCTTTGCAAGTTTCACCTTGTGGGAGGCCTTCCAATTATCTCTACGTCTTCCAATACACAATCGCCACTCCGCAAATAATAATAGCACTAACAATTATATGAAAACTCGATCGTTTAGTAAAAGTGTCTGATACTAGCTTATGCCCGCGGCATCTTTCGCGTTGAAGTCGCAAAACAAAAGGACCCACCGCGTCGCAACGCATCGTCCGCCCGTACCATTACTTCGTTTTCGCACAGCGTTTTTTCTGACTTTCTGCTGGGCTTCGAAGGATCCTGAAATAGTTGATTCCCTTTCTTAAGAGTTGGGCTATCAACTGCAACAATATTTTTTCACATCGGACAGGTAGTTTCAGAGATAACCACATCCAAACAAACAATCAAACTGTTCAGCTTTAATATTAATTGCACAGTTTGACGGTACGGTTGTGTCAGTGGTTAAGCGATTGGCTGCGCTGCGGGTTCGATTTCCGCACGGAACAAATATTTGGATGACCTACAAGTTGTTGTTCCGGGTCTGGCTGTTTGTGTGTGAGTTTAATTTAGGAGAAATTCCTAGGGTGGCGCAAAGTTTTATTTTTATGTATCCATATAAATTGTAAATAATCAAAAAAGATTAGCAAGATACCACTGCTACTGGCAGTTAAATAAGCCAGGAATTCTTCATTATCATCATCATTTCAACGGAAAGACGTCCACTGCTGGACATAGGCCACCCCAAAAGGGAGTTTTGCCATAATCGCCACGCTTGGCAGGCGGATTGGCGATCGCAGTATGGTGGTAAAATGCATAGAGAACGCTTCTGTCCATTCTCTAATAAATCCCTTAGTCGCCTTCTACGACACCCACGGGAAGAAATGGGATGGTGCTATTCTTTTACGTCCGGTAACACAAGGAATTCCTATTCGTCAGTAATTTTAAACTAAATGTCACTCTACCCATAAAGCCTTTGTAATAATAGATACACATTGCCTTTCCCACAACATTTATTATAAATTCTAGCCACATTTGAAAACGTCAAAGAGTTTATACCACACATTTCAAACAACTCACAAATTCTGTTTGTATTATTACATTTTCCCATTTTATTTTGTTTGCCGCAACTTATTATTGCCACCGCGTGACAAAATTATTGGGTTTTATTCACACAATAGAATATAACATACATAATCTGCCTACAATATTCCCACTGCTGGGACAAAGGCTTGCTCTCTGTGAGTGGGCCGTAATCCACCACGTGGGCCTAGTGCGAGTGGGTTCACACAATAGAAAATACTGAAATACCTTCATTGTAATGTTCATTAGAAGACCGAGTTCCGCAACCTCCTTCGAAGTGGAAGGATCTTCCGACCAGGGCCCAAGTCTGCTATTACAATACTGTTAGATTGGTCTATCATTGATTTAATAATTGATGATTTTGACAAGTTTGGTAATCTACTAATATAATGGCGTCATTATGACTCTCCAATGGTCAGCCACTAACACTCCAATCTCCATTGAAAGAAATGGCATTAAATTTATTGGTAATCTCGTACATAATATATGACAAATGAATGACTGACTTTGGCGGTAACCTGCTAAAATTTTGACAGTTCCTAAAACAATATGTTACAAAAGAATATGTCACAATATATACATAAATGAAATCTGGCATGAATAAAAATATAATAAGAGCATGGTATGAATAATAAGAGCGGTGGTGGCCAAGTGGTAATAGCCGCGACTTACGAGTTGTAGGTAGTGAGTTCGAACCCAGCCAGGCGCTTTACTTTGTGTAAATTATTTCATCACCACTGCTCTCAAACGGTGAAGGAAAACATCGTGAGGAAACCGGCATGTCCTAGAACCAAAAATTCCAAGACATGTGACATCTACCAACCCCACTGGGCCCGCGTGGTGGATTACGCCCCAAACCCTCTCACCGAGAGGAGGCCTGTGTCCCAGTAGTGGGAACATTATAGGCTGATGATGATGATGAATAAATGTTCAAATTTAGTAGTATTTTTTCGAAAATCATTTCTACTAACTGGTTTTTATATTAATGGCAAAACGACAATGCCATTATAACACAATTCTATTACGAGTCCATTGACCGACCACTGATCGACTATTATGAATTTAGCAGATTACGAACTTTTAGCAAAATGACAATGGGATCGTCTTGGAATGACGAATTTATTAAAATAGCATACTTGGGCCCCAGATGAGTGTTGTGTCTGGTCGACTAATACAAGATTTAACAGAATAGACACAATTACTGAAAGTAGTTAGTTCATTGACATTGACTACTGAATCGGTTTCAGTCATTTTTAACCGACTTCAAAAAGAAGGAGGTTATCAATTCTACATGTTAATATTTTTTCAATGTACATATGTTCGGGAATAACTCCGTCATATATACACGAATTTGCAAAATTCTTTTTTTGTTCGAAAGGGGGATTTATTCCGAAATGGTCCCATTTAAATTTCATACAGGAAAAGTTTTTATCCAGTGCGCAAATTGTAACCATGAATTCAGCAATCATTCTAGACCCCCTAGCGTAGAAACATTTCGCCGGATACAAAAAAGAAAGAAAGTAAGAAAAGTGCAATACCTACGCGGTCAAAATGTATGGAACAGCTGATTTTTAAAAACTTATCCTGTATATAGACCAAGGTTAATGTAGTTAATAAAATATTCACTACACAGACATTCGATCCTGATAACCTCTTTGCGTACCTACCTGGTAACATCAAAGGTGCGAGTAATTCCAAAATTCTACTTTCAAAATTTAAAACTCCAGTAATCCGAATTAATAAATGTTTTGCATTTGCACTCCGTACGATAATTGCCAATTAGTTCACTAGAGCAATAAGGTCGAGATTCGAACAGAAAAGAATACTGAAAACTTTAATTGGGTTGCAATAAACGTTTGAACGAATGTTACACGGAAATGTCTCCAAAAAGGACCTTTATCGTATTCTCTCTAATGAAATACTTGGAAGTAAAATCACTTTTACCGAGAAAATAATTTCACTTTGTTTTGTGTATTTTTTTTATTTATTTTTTTGTTTTGTCTTCGCACGGTTTGTGCATTTAGCCAGTGTCAAGTAATTTTACTTTTCAATCAAGTAAATGGCCCGATATCAGGCACGAAGTTAAAAAAAGTCATAGTCAGTCAAGTCAAAGTTATTGTAAAGCGGTAGTAACTTTACAACAACCTATTAGGAGTTTTTGGAGGGAACACGAAAAGTCCAACTTAGTCACTTATTTTCACCTTCACTACACTTGTGCACTTACACGTAACTAAATTGAATAATTCGCTACCAAAATTATACAATTTAATTCGCTATTTCACGAAATTTCATGAAAATGAAAATTCGTGCGACATGTTCCAATGCGATCCCGCCAAAAATCCCCGTTTTGTGTCATTAGCATGGTGTGCTAGCTCCTACCGGACTATTCTGTAAAAGTCTCCTCGGAAATCTTGGAAGAACTGGGCAAAAAAAAAACACATTAGCTTTGCCAGCAGTTTGCCCCGCGTGAATGTCAAATATTATCCCACGGGAAAGGACTACCGGGATAAAAAGTATCCTATGTGTTAATGCAGGTTAAAATCTATCTGTGTGCAAATTTCGTCCTAATCCGTTCAGCCAATTTATGTAATTGAGTAACAAACATTCAAACATACAAACTTCCACGTTTGTAATAATATCTACCTACCGTGATAAAAAGTTCCCTATATGCTACAGGCTATTAGCAGGGTGTTATATTAGGGTTATATGTGTTTGTTATTCACGTGATTGAATAACAAACATCAAATCATCCAAATTTCACATTATAATATCAGTAGTATTAAAATTTAAATTTAATTGGATTAGTTTTGATTTAGAAAGCACATCACTTATTTATCTATAACTGTAAGTATCATCATTGAAACATTATGTGCTACCAACGTTATTACAACCACAAAACCATCTCCTCTTAATGACATCTTTATTAAAAATAAAAACAAAAGTCCTGATTGACTGACTGACTGACTGGCTCATCAACGCCCAGGCCAAACCTTTGGACCTACAAAGCTAAAATTTTGCACAGAGGTTCCCTTTATAATGTAGACAAGGAATAATGAAGGATTTTTCGAAATTCAACCCCTAAGGGAGTTAAATAGGGGATGAAAATTCCGTGCGGGCGAAGCCGCTGGCCAAATCTAGTAGATAATAAAATAAAAACATACAAAATCACAAAACTCGACTGCCTAAAAAGTGAACTTTAATTTAAAAAGATGGAAACAAGAAACTTGTTTAAAAGGATAACCTAGACTGAATATTGTATTTTAGTTTAAAAAAAAAACTGTTTTTAATTAATATAATTATGATTATTTATGAAACCCTTTATTTTGATACCCCACTCAATAGGTTTTGAGAAAAACAAACAAGACACAATATGGCGCAAAAAATCGATTTTTACAAATCCAGTGTCACTTTCACAATTAAGACGAATCTTACTGCACCTCTCAAGCTGAAATCGATCAAGCCGTTTATGCTAAAGAGCGTGTCAAAGAAATATACATACATACATACACTGGAAAAACAAAACCCTCCTCGGCACAGTCGGGTTAATATCCCAAGTTTGATGTCGGGCGTCAAAAGAACAGTTCTGCACACATTCGATAGATGTGCCGGCTGTAATGAGCGCGCTTCTCATTCAATCCGCGCGCTTGCTACGTTGTTTTACCGTTTGGCTAGTAAATAAGCGGGGCGAAATAATCATTAGGACAATTCTTTAGCTATTGCTAAAATTACCTTAACAAAATTGCCTTTGTTTTTGATCTGTAACGTCTTTTCTCTCGCTTTCCTGCAATCTGTGTGAGTAATTTCGTCAAAAGGGACGGAAGTGTGTAACAGGAACCCGGGGAAGCGCGCGCTATTTGTTTTGACCAATGACCGTGCGCGTGGTAAAGTTGGCCGTCAGATGGTACCAACCCATTTTCCGAGAGATTGGTTGGAATGTTGCTACCTATATTACCAAGGTAAGATGTCAGATGTTACACATTATATGCGACTACTGTAAGGCTCGCTCTTTTACCTTTTTGATCTGTTTGGCATGAAAAGGCATTTCTCCAAAAGTTATTTTTGGACAAATGCCTATTTTCTTGAGGGGTTTGTGGCTAAGTACTACCAGCCGCATTGATCAGGTTAACCTACGCTTGCCGCGGTTCGTCCGTCGATGATCTTTAAATACCAAAACCCTTCCGCGTCTCGGGATCTTGGTCCTAACCATTCGTGACGTTACGGGTCGTAAGAAGCTTGAAATTCTGACTACCAAACGGTATCGTATTACCTAGTAACTGGGTTGTGGCTGGTTCCATGTAAAATACTGATATTGAGCTGCATCCAGTTAGACGCGAAACTGACCCCAACATAGTTGTGAAGAGACTAGGCAGATTGATTGCCTCTTTTCTTGAGCAGTGATCATCATAACCAATTGCAGAGTTACTTTCAAAACTATTAGCGTAGAGTAATCTCCTCACCTCTCCCTTTAATTATTATGTACGTATTTAGATATATTATAAGTATATTTAACAGACAATACAGGATCAGTTTTTAACCAGTGCGCAAACTATAACCGTGAATTCAGCATATCATTCTAGACTCTCCAGCGCAGAAATTTATCGCCGGTGATACAAAAAAATCAGCTGTTCCATACATTTTGACTGCGTAGGCGCACTTTTCTATGAAACAGCAGATTTTTTTTTTTTTTTGTTAACCGCCGAAAACTTTCTGCGCTGAATATAAATAGTGTAGAATAGAGAATAGAATAATTTGCTGAATTCATGGTTTCAGTTTGCACACTGGATAAAACTTATCCTGTTTATATGTATGTATATTATAAGTTTATAATCTTTTTATGTTTTAAGGTATCCATGTGATGTAATTCATTATGATGATTGTTTTTTGAATAGTATTTTGTATCATTATTCCTCTCAACCTAAGCACCTGCCATCTAATCTCTCCACCACCCTTGGTTGACTGGTAGAGAATGCCTAAGGCATTAAGTCCGCCTTTGTACCTTATTTTTGTGTGCGAAAAGTTCATATAAACAAATACTCTTTGTTGGCTTTTTGAAACTGACAAGAAGACTTCTTCTTTTCCAGTGGATGATAGATCTAAAAAATAAATTAATATGTTAGATGGATCTTGGTTCCAGCAGTTATTCATGACAGTCGTTACGGATCGTCAGAAGCCCGAAAGTCTGACAACCAGTCTTACCAAGGGGTATCGTATTACCCAGTAACTGGGTTGTGGAGGTCAGATAGGCAGTCGCTCCATGTAAAATACTGGTATTCAACTGCATCCGGTTAGACTGGAAGCCGACCCCAGCATAATTGGGAAATGGCTAGGCAGATGATGATGTTACATGATCTGGGCCCATTATAAAGCGACCACGCCTGTCGCGGCATCAGTGGGCGCCCTCAGACATGAATACTCAATACAGATTACGGGCTTAGGAATTGAGCACACAAGTCGCCTTTTTAAACTAGATGTGATCGGCGTTACCTATTGAGTTTACGGCGTTACTACATTGAGAAGAAAGACCGAAACAAACTAAGAGGTCACAGTCTCTTTTAAAGTCCCGATATACTCTTGGTCAGATCTTGTGACGACCATGTAGATAAGTGTCTGTAATGATATTTGTGTCAAGAACTACACAGATTTGGTGGACCTGTCCAGTCAGTATACGCATTTATTACAGCACCACTAAAGACAGCACATCAATCTTTATAAAAAAAAATTCCTTTCCATCGCTAGCTTCCGAACCACACTTTTAGGGATGCAAGAGAAAAACCCAGCAATATACAAGCAACGCCGCACGTGACCGGGAGCAGCGATTGTGTTTAATGACGTTGTAATGTTGGCTATATAAGTAACAACAGATTTAACGAGTGTTTGACTAATGCTTTTTTGACGGCCGTGTGAGCTGAAAATACTGGCCGTATGAGTTGAGTGGTGTTGAAAATAGTGGTTTATTAGAAACTATATTAAGTTTAATTTTTACAACAACTTCATTAACGTTCCCCTACCATTTTTTTCAGTTAACCTGTGCGTCGTAATACTGAGTTTTCCCAGCAGTGGGCAGCAGTAGTGGTGGGAAAATGGGGGAAACCCCATTTTTTTCCACTTTTCTATGTGCATTCCGTCCGATTCAGACCTAGGTATTTATTGATGAACAAAGCCAAGTAGATTTTGCAACATTGTGGATTTGTGATTGTGCAATTCGTTGGACCTCCAAATCCACTATCATCGTTTTTTTTTTTGAGTGTGGAACATCATCAAATAACTTCTCCCGCTCTGGGTGGAGCAGGAGGGCGTGTCAGACTTTTACTGACTAAAACCCACCCGTGTTCCTTCAGTTGCCTGTGAAAATTGTAATGATGATGTATAAATTGATATTTTGAGTGATATTCGTAATGATAGTGACTTTTTAATTGTGTGCGTCCCGTCCCTAGTGTGCCGGGTGCGAGCCAGCCACAATGCCATCCTGGCAATGGTCGCCGACTGATTGGACTGCCCATATATCCAGCATGGATATGGCAGGCATGTTGCTGTTCCAATGCCGGTTAGGAAATTATAAAATAAAAATATTTTTATTTCGTATAAACCTGCAGGGGCACTTATGAAACGTCAGAAGCTAGGTGCACGGTTCCAAATTGTTGTTTCCTATGGAGAAGAGCCGGCAAGAAACTCCACGGTTTTTAAAAATAATTGGCTTTAACAATTTTTTCATATTACAGAGATAAAATGTATGGGAGGACAGTGCAGGCCTGTCAATAAGTACCAGGTACTTAGACGAATATAGAATAGAAAATGGTCTACAAATCTACAGTATGTAAGGCCTACAACGTTCTCTCATTCACAATATGTAAAATAATCTACATAAATAAAATGAACCTAATTATACACAGTGACATGATTTCCATGACAATCAGTAAAAATAGTCGATATTAAAATTGATGTATAATGTCAAATAATGACGAGAATATGTCAGCATTGTAAAAATAAAAAGAATAAAAAAGAACATTGTATTTGAGAGCTTCATTTTTTTATTTAATAGACTTTCACATAGTTATGCTGGTACCAGGGAAGCCACATGTGCAGAAGGAATTAATGCTAAACTTCCCTGTCTTCAACATACTCTTTTATCTTATAATATGCTTTTTTGATAAGGACACGTTTGATGTGCGTTTTAAACTTTCCATCGCTAAGTTCTGTAACTGACTTTGGCAACTTGTTATAGAAGCGGATACTGTTTATTAGAAATGACTTGCTAGTTTTAGTCAATCTAAATTATAATTATCTGGTTTTCAAAATGTAAGTACAAATTACACAAATAATGTAAAGGTTTGCATGCAGAATGGTAAAATAATGGCTGTTCTTTGATAGATCTTAACAGCTATTCTGTACTACCCATATTTTCAAAATAAAATTCTACTGATGTGACTGTTGAGCAGCGGTGCTCTGGGGTCGGAAAAGTCTGTAAATCTCTCTAACTCACTCACACCCACAAATCTGAAGTTATACAATGTACCAGACAGAATTTAGTAGCTCAGTTGTTTGAAAACATATGTGTGCGATGTTATTTATTTAATATTAACTCCTAATACAGCAAAATTATCTTCCGAAAACCCCATTTCCACCAACACCGGAAGGCAAGGAAGCCCAATAACGATAAAGTAAAATTATTAGCATTTGCCTTCTCAACTAATGTTTAAAATCCTAATAGGAGACGTTTCCGTACCCAACCCATGAAGAAAACAAGGGATTTATATTCTATTATTATTATGGGGTGCCATGAACGAGAACTAAGGGGTTATAGCAGTATAATTTGAAAAATAGAATGTTGGTATGTTTGGCAGTCGTTTTTTTTTTTTTTTAAGTGATAACTTTTTAAGGCGCATGGAGCACTTTTTCGGTGAACAAAAATCATGGAACTCGCCGCGTCATCGTCACCGAACGCTTTCCATGAGCTATATGTATACTGTGTAAGTATATGTGGGTGAACGAGCACACGGATGAGTCGCGCTTTGATATCTTTTGGAAAAGTCCCTTTCTTTCATCAGGAAATTGTA
This sequence comes from Polymixis flavicincta, assembly GCA_949987655.1. Taxonomy (NCBI): domain Eukaryota; kingdom Metazoa; phylum Arthropoda; class Insecta; order Lepidoptera; family Noctuidae; genus Polymixis; species Polymixis flavicincta. Next base: position 9,273,005 of record OX465195.1, on the reverse strand, counting down.
ATTTTTTTATCCCTTTATTTTATCGAAAAATCTGTGCTGTTACCTGTAATGGCTGAAGTCGATCGCTCGTTTGTAATTTTTACCGAGAGCAATCAGGTCCCAAGGACCCAATATGAAATCCTGTATTGACGATTAAAAAAATACACACGTAATTGTTCAAGTTTTCACTTCTGTCGGCACTCCCGGAGTGCCACAATTTTTTTTTTTTTGTATGTGGTACATTGATAATATACAAAAACCCAAGATGCACAGTCTCGAACAAGATTAACACTCAAAACTGTCCCCAATTATACGTATGTTGTTATAGTTATGATAAAACTTTATGTTTTTTCGCAAATTCAACCTTACACGCATGACTTAAAGTGGTTTTTACACAGCAATGTCCAAAAAGACTGACTGAAAGATGACTGACGATACTATTGACACCTGCGCACATTGCGCCCTATTTATACGGACATTTTTGAGACGCTGATTATGTATCTTGGGTTTTTTTTATATCCATTTTATATATCAACGATTTGGTAGTTATATTATGTCGTCATGTTTTTTGCTTGATGTGATAGGCTTTTGTTTTGGTACGTGTGCTAGGTAAATAGGCTTGTGGGTAAATAAAATGGGTCGATGGATCGTCGATGGTCGTGGATGGGTGACTATTTTCACATACCAAAACCCTTCCGTGCCTCGGAGGTCACTTAAACTGGTGGTAGGAACACGTAGTTATAGATCGTCAGAAGCCCGAAAGTCTGACAACCAGTCTTACCAAAGGGTATCGTATCACCCAGCTACTGGGTTGTGGAGTTCAGATAGGCAGTCGCTCCATTGAAAAATACTGTTTCCATAAAAAGAGGACACGAGCATTGATCACCACGCTTGCTCATTGCATGTTGGAGATTCAAAGACAAATATTGTTTAAATATTTTTTTTAACAGTAGGAATGATTTAGAACCAAGTAAAGTTTCCAACAGATTCCGAGAAACCCACGAACTTGAGACGTTTATCACCAACCTTCAACTCGACAATTTTAAAGGGTGCAACCCGACCTCACCGCTACACATAACATTCAGGGACAAATAACAACACATGCAAGAAAGTTCAAGGTTCCCGGAAGAACGTTCCCCCATCTACGCCATAAAAACTAAATGCAAACGGCCTCCTTCCTGAATTTCTTCAGTAATCGTTGTTTCAAGCCATTTAACCAAGACTTTAAATACAAATAGGCTGATTAAAACAACGCTGTTTCACAATATCCTAAACAAAATCGTTTGGCCGCAAAAATGTAAACACTTAGATTAACATTTAGTGTTTTTTTTTATCTTGCCGTCTCCGTCTCACCTACTGTTTTTTGGTAATAAAGAAAGAGAGGAGCTTCTGTCATTATAAATAAAAAACAAAAGAAAAATAACTGTGACAATTAATTTAAAAGCTTATTTTGAAGTGAAATGAGACTAAATTGCTTTGAAATATGAACGGAGTGTTTTGACTGTCCTTGCATAGTCATTAGGCAGTAAGAAAAAAATAAAAAAGGAATGGATGCTAATTAAAGTAGGTTTTGGAAGTAAATTGACGAAGAGTGACGAGAAATAAACAAAATTTTGTTTTCTTTGCGAAATTAAATACGGAGAACTAAAGTTCCAATGGTTAGATGGGGCCAGTTTCTTGTCTATGGTAAATGATAAATGGTTTATTTCTGCAAGAAGGTTTTTACAAACACTTTTACACGTCAATCATATTCTTTTTTAAACTAGATGAGGTCGGCGTTTCCTATCTGACTACTCTGAGAACAAAGGAACTCAGAGGTCACAGTCTCTTTTAAAGTCCAGACATAATCTGGGTCAGTTCATATGAAGACCATGTGGATTGGTGTCTGAAATGGTCTTTTGAGTAAAAAACCACACAGATTGAATGGACCTATCCCATCGGTGCACGCATCAGTAATCATGCAGCTCAACTCAGAACTTGAGAAGCTCAACGATTTGACGAACAATACCAAAGAAAGGACATTTGGGTAGGCCGCATAAAGTACTCAAACTAAAAAAACAATTTTCTCGAAATAAATTATAAACTGATAAAATACAATTTTGTAACTCAAACTTAAATCATTTGATTTCAATTATTTGACTATCAACAGGCTGAATACAGCCTTTTACATTAAGCTACTGTTTTTCTGAACTCCACAACCCGCAGTATTTGGGTAGTAAGATAACCCTTGGCGTGCTTTACGAAGCACGCCAAGTAATGGTATGGTAATGGTATTGACACCCTACTTAAATTAAAATTAGGTAAAATAATATTATGTGCTTTGCCATATTCAAATCATTTGAATTATGAAGAAAATGATTACATTTTTAGCCTAAATAATTTAATGCATATTTTGACATGTCGTCATAGTGACCGTTTATTGTATTTTGATACTAACAATTTTGTTAGAGATTTTGTACTAGTTCGGGAACATATGTTTCTTCCCAAGACTAGTCGACATGTATTAGCTACTTTGTTAGCTTACAATATACACGCAGTTATTGATAATTTAACTGAGACTAGGTTAAGTGACGAAACAGTATTATCTAGTACTTCTAATAATACTGTAATTAATTCTTTAAACTTTTAGACGCGACAAAAGAGAAGCATAATAAGTGTATTTTACTGTATCACCAAAATATAAATCGCTTCTCTGGCAAAATTCTAGACGTGGAAATGTTAATAGATAAATATCATATGGATATCTTATGTTTTACTGAAACTTGGTTAAAACCGGATAGGATGTTGTTTAATGTAAATAATTTTTCAGTTGCCAGTGCGTACAATAGGTCTTCGATAGGGGGTGGTACTTTGATATTGTGTAATAGTTGTTTTAGATATAAGGAAAGAAAGGATATCACCGCTTGCTCTGTTGATCGCTTATGTGAGGTAGCATGTGCGGAGGTTGAGGGCCATACTTTCTTATCTGTGTATAGACCACCAGCCACGAATTTGTCATCATTTTTGATAGTTATGGAAGAAATATTAGGTAAACTTTTCAAAGATAATAAATTAGTTTTTGTGTGTGGTGACCTAAATATTGATTTATTAGTTAATTCACCAGAAAAAAGTAAGCTTATCTCTTTGTTTAAATCATTCAATTTAAAATGTATATTTAATGAAGCGACTAGAATAACAGCAACCACAGCTTCATGCATAGACAACATATTTACTAATTGCAAAATAAAGGACTCCTCCTTAATTAGTGGCGTCAGGTCAGACCATACTGGTCAGCTTGTATTGTTTGACTTAGATCAAAAGTTACATCTAGATAAAACCATTGAATTGAGACCTCTGACTAAAAATAAATTGAAATCTTTTAATAATAATGTTCTTAGCAAGCTCTCAACAGCGAGCTTTGATTCACAAGACCCCAATATAAACTATGGCACATTTTTTTCTACAGTATGCAAAGAATTCAATAAAGCATGTCCTGTAAAAAAAGTTACGATAGCTACTAAACCAAAATTTAGCGAATGGGCCACTGCTGGCATTAGAAAAAGCAGAGATATTTTATATAATTTGTATCACGAAAAATCATTGACTTCTGATCAGGCCCTTCATAATTATGTAAGAAACTATTCTAAGATATTCAAAAGAGTCTGCGCTCACGCTAAATCTAAATTAATAAGTAACAAAATTAGTATCTCTAAAAATAAAATAAAAGCTGTGTGGCAGGTAATTAACAAAGAAACTGGAAACACAAAACAGCGAGATCAGAATGAGTTAGCTCTAAAAATTGATAATGAAACCATTTCAGATAAGTTACAAGTTGCTGAGACTCTAGAAAATTTCTTTACCAACATCCCAATAGAAGTTACGAAATCTCTCCCCTCATCATCTGTATTAGCTGAATCTCTTCTTAAAGAAAACTTCAGCAAGGACATTCCAAGTTTTGAATTCAAACCCATCTCTATTGCCACAATTAAAACAGCATTTAAAAGTCTTAACATAAAAAACACTGAAGACTTATGGGGGATTTCCGTTAAAGTTCTCGAAAATATCATTGACACAATTGCCCCTGTCCTAACAGGCATATTTAATCAATGTTTAGACAGCGGTACGTTTCCTGACTTAATGAAACATAGTAAAGTAGTACCAATTTTCAAATCGGGTAGTAAGAGTGATCCCTCTAATTATAGACCTATATCTGTGCTTCCAGCATTGAGCAAAATTTATGAAAAAATCATGCTGGACCAGATGTTATCACACTTTAACTCGAATGGGATTTTACATAGTCGACAGTTTGGTTTCACGAAAGGTAGGTCGACGACTGACGCAGGAGTAAAACTCATCAGTCACATTTTGGAATCCTGGGAGAATTCCCAGGACGCCATTGGCATTTTCTGTGACCTCTCAAAAGCGTTTGACTGCGTTGACCACAATACACTGATCTGTAAATTACACCACTACGGAATTCGTGGACAAGCTGCTGATCTTGTACTTTCCTATTTATCAAACAGGCAGCAAAAAGTAAACGTTAATGGGGCGACGTCCTCGGGGTCTCTAGTTAAGATGGGCGTGCCTCAAGGTTCAATTCTTGGCCCTTTTTTATTTCTAGTTTATATTAATGACCTTCCTTACCTGATGGCTAAATTCTCGGATATAATTTTATTCGCTGATGACACTTCTCTTATTTTTAGAATAAATAGGAAAGATACGGATGTCTTACATGTCAATGATAGTCTAGCTGTTCTTTCGAAATGGTTTGCTGCTAATAATCTTTTACTCAATGCGAACAAAACTAAATGTCTTAAGTTCTCGTTACCAAATGTACCCCAAGTAGGTCTAAACTTAAAACTTGATGGCAAGAAACTGGATGCTATTTCGGAAACTGTATTTTTGGGAATTACTTTAGATTCAAAATTGCAATGGGGTGCTCACATTAGAGCTCTTTCAAGTAGATTAAGCTCAGCTGCTTACGCAGTAAGAAAAATAAGGCAGTTGACTGATGTAGCCACAGCTAGGTTAGTTTACTTTGCTTATTTTCACAGTATTATGTCTTATGGCGTTCTGCTGTGGGGATCGGCAGCTGACGTAGATTCAATTTTCATTTTACAAAAGAGGGCAATCCGCGCAATCTATAAAATGGGGCCTCGCGAGTCTCTTAGAAACAAATTCAGCGAAATTGATATATTAACTCTGCCTTCTCTTTACATCCTAGAAAATATCTTGTATGTTCGCAAAAACTTAGGCCTTTTCAAAAAACGATGCGATTTCCATAATCTGAATACACGTAGTAAAGATGAAATTGTGATTCCAAAATTTAGATTGACTAAAACTAGCAAGTCATTTCTAATAAACAGTATCCGCTTCTATAACAAGTTGCCAAAGTCGGTTACAGAACTTAGCGATGGAAAGTTTAAAACGCACATCAAACGTGTCCTTATCAAAAAAGCATATTATAAGATAAAAGACTACGTTGAAGACAGGGAAGTTTGGCATTAATTCCTTCTGCACATGTGGCTTCCCTGGTACCTCATTAACAGCATAACTATGTGAAAGTCTATTAACTGCTCTCAAATACAAAGTTCTTTTTAATTCTTTTTATTTTTACAATGCTGACATATTCTCGTCATTAATTGACATTATACATCAATTTTATTTAGGTTCATTTTATTTATGTAGATTATTTTACATATTGTGAATGAGAGAACGTTGTAGGCCTTACTGACTGTAGATTTGTAGACGATTTTCTATTCTGTATTCGTCTAAGTACCTGGTACTTATTGATAGGCCTGCGCTGTCCTCCCATACATTTAATCTCTGTAATTTGAAAATATTGTTAAAGCCAATTATTTTTAAAAGAGTAACCGTGGAGTTTCTTGCCGGCTCTTCTCCATAGGAAACAACAATTTGGAACCGTGCACCTAGCTTCTGACGTTTCATAAGTGCCCATGCAGGTTTATATGAAATAAAAATATTTTGATTTTGATTTTGATTGAAGCACGGATTGGTTTCGGTAGGCAAAAACGGATGGTTACCCATCCACGCAGCGACTTCGAGTTGACCTGGAAGATTACCTTATGAGACTTTTGGCTGTAATTATTTAGCCACGGGTTGAACAAAACAAACAACAAAATTCCTTTTGACTCTACAGTAGTCGAGTATTTTCATAAAACAGCTTTGCTTTCATCAAATTAAAAATTAAACCTACGAGTATGTGTGTGTGGTTAATCCAGGTTATAAACTACCTGTGTGCCAAATTTCATCAAAATCCGTTCAGCCGTTGTTGCGTGATTGAGTAACAAACATTCAAATATCTAAATATTCAAACATACAAAGTTTCGCATTCATAATATAAGTAGGATAAATAGTAGGATTTAACGCAAACAAAAACCAATAGATAGAAACAAAACCGTACCCAGTACCTACAAAAACAGAGATACAATACATCCCCAAAAACGTTTCAACCCAAACGAATTAACTGAAACTATTTAATAATTGTTCAAAACTTGCTAAAACAAAGACGGTTGCCAGTTTAGCCCACGCTACAAATTAAACTATAAATTAAGAGCAACAATGTATATTTAATTATTTGATACCCCATTTCATTTCATATTAACTCGGGCTTAATTCTACATAAAACTTACCTTGTTCGTGTAATGAGATCTTATTCAAAATGTCTGAATTTCGAGCTTATTCATGGCTGTCTTTTGTTTTAATTCTTAACGTCTTCTTAAGTCTTTCATTTATTTAACCAAATTAAATGAATTCATTTATAATCAGTCTATAATGTTCCCACCGCTTAGAACACAGGTCTCCTCTCTGTGAGAGGGAGTGGGCCATAATCCACTACGCAGGCCCAGTGCCGATTAGCGGATGTCACATGTCTTCCAAGTTTTGGTTCTAGGACATGCCGGTTTCCTCACGATGTTTTCCTTCACCGTTTTGAGAGCAGTGGTGATGAAATAATTTAAACAAAGTCAAGTGTTTACATAAATGAATGTCTTCCATTAATTTTGGTAAAATAACCATACCTACTTTCTTTAAATTAGTAAATGGTAAAAGATTTACAGTTTATATGAAAGTGTAACTGGGGTTTCCGATTAGGAGTTTCTCAATAGCAACACGGTGTCTGGATTTGTGTCCGGTTGATGGCAATAGGCTCGCCTCATAAAAATATAAAAACAGCTCGTTCCTTATTACCTGGGACGTTAACATAACTTTTCCGTGTGGTGACGGACGTAAAAGAATAGCACCATCCCATTTCTTCCCGTGGGTGTCGTAGAAGGCGACTAAGGAACTTTCTAGAGAGTTGGCAGTAGCAGAACGCTGCTGCCCATATGCATTTTACCACCATACTGCGATCGCCAACCCGCCTGCTATGCGTGGCGATGATGGCAACCCCCTTATGGAGGGAGGCTTATGTACAGCAGTGGACGTCTTTCGGCTGAAATGATACATGAGCACAATAAGAGATAGACATATTATCTTAAATATTACATTTTTAACCGACTTCAGAAAGAAGGAGGTTATCAATTCGACATGTTTACATTCCTTACATTTACATTTTTTTTATGTTGGGATGTTCGGGCATGACTCCGTCATATATATAGACGGATTAGGAAGATTATCCGAAATGGTCCCATTTAAATTTCATATAGATCTGATGATGCGTTTCGGAGACAATGGAACTCGAAAATGACAGCAAATCAACCGCGATTGCTGCTATCGCATAAATGCGTTATTTTGACCTCAAGGATGGTGCAATTTCGAATTGTTGTGGGGTAGTTTTTGGAAGAGTACTTCCTCGGTGTGGTCTCATTTCAATTTGGTGAAGATCTGATGAAGAACTTCGGAGGCAACGGAACTCCTCAATAAATGCTAGCAAATAGACGGGGATTGCTGAAATCTCATGTCTGTCTATTGTTTACACCAGTTCATAACATAACATCACGCTGCCTATCTGATTTCCATAACCCAACAGTAATGGGTAGCACGATACCCCTTGGTAAGAATAATTATAAAACTTTTGGGCTTCTGAGTACACATAACTCGACTGTCAAAGATCCACGAGTGATAGCTGCGGTCAAAGGCTTGACGTGCTTTTCGAAGCACGGACAGGTATCAATTAATGGATTGTCATCTACGAACTGATAGCTACAATCATCATTTAACCACGAACCTCTCGTGACAAAAAACTTTTTAATAAAAAAATTAAACCGCCGAAAATCCGAAAGGTAAAAAATAATAAACCTGCTTTGTCCAACCCCAATAACTAAGTTCGGAAGGCGGTGACATATAATTAAATACATATCCTAAGTCACCGACTTCCGAACTTAGTTATTGGGGTTGGACAAAGCAGGTTTATTATTTTTTACTTTTCGGATTTTCGGCGGTAATTTTTTTTATTAAAAAGTTTTTATTTTATAATTTTTTGTAGCTATAATCTACTAATTACTACATGCTTAATTTTTGATTACTTTTTTTGTAATACACAACTCAGTATTAAAATATGTGAGTTAACAATCAATCATCCCCTGTTTTCTTACCCTTAGGGTTGGAATTTTTCTTCAAAATTTATATGGGACCAACTTCGGGGTATACCCTTTCCAATAAAAAGAATTATCAAAATTTGACTATTCTGGAAAAAGTTTTGCGTCATACAAAAAAATAAAAATAAAAAAAGTACATACGCGTCGAATTGAGTAACCTCCTCCGTTTTTTCCTCGGTTCAAAAAATACTCCGCTACGAGGCTCCTTATTTCGGTCTGCCCCAAAAGTAATTGTATCCCTACTCATCCAAATAAAATGACCACCACAGCTTCAACGGAAGACTATTCGCTCACATACATTCAAAGCTGCAAACACCGCTTTTACAAAAATTCTGAATACAACATACTACACAGAGACTGTTTTCCCTTCGCACCGAAAGAATGGCACATTTATTTTGCCTTTAGTGACGTCACTGACGCCAAAAAGTCTGCAGTAAGGGGTCAACATTCTGATAAACGTGCAAAGAGCGTTGTTTGTCGACAAGCGAGGAGATTGTAGTTATGGGGAACGCTTTATACGAGTATGTGGGTGATTTATCTTTGAAAGAGTTACCTGTATTTATAGGGTGACCTTTGCGTATTTATTTACTTATTGAGTGATTCAGATGTAAGCAATAGTATTTTTTATGACATTTAAAGAGAAAACTGACTGTGAATGTGACTACCGTGTAGGTTAGATTTACATGACGTTATAATTGTCAGGTAGTTTTGAGTATTTTGTATACAGGAAAAGTTTTGATTCAGTGCGCAATCTTTAACCATGAATTCAGCATATCATCCTAGCCCCCTACTAGCGCAGAAATTTTTCGTCGGTTTTACAAAAAAATTACAGCTGTTTCATAGACAAGTGCAATACCTACGCGGTAAAAATCTATGGAAGATTTTTTTTTTTGTAGTAGTACCGGCGAAAAATTTCTGTGCTTGGGGGTCTACAATAATATGCTGAATTCATGGTTAAAGTTTGCGCACTGGATAAAAACTTATCCTGTATGGCCTACGCAAATGTCTTGCGGATCTAGCAGCGTCTTGTGACGGGTTGTTAAGCTCCTCAGAATAGGGTTGAGCTACACGATGACTGATGCATACATGCCGTCTGTTTGGATAGGTCAGCTCAAAGCTGCAAAAACTGCCCTTCCAGAGACATGGCCCTGCATTGTTGACTCACATACATTTCTAATAATATATTTATGAATGTTTGGAGTTTAAAAGAGACCTAATACATCTGAGTTTGTGTCGGAATTTGGTGGGTGTTATTTTTGGATCTTTGACAGTAATTACGGGTAGTTAGTCTTACCAAAGGGTATCGTAATACCCAGTAACTGGGTTGTGGTGGTCAGATGGGCAGTCGCTCCATGTGAAATACTGGTATTCAGTTGCATCCGGTTAGACTGGAAGCAGACCAACAACATCGTTGGGAAAAGGCTAGGCAGATGATGATGAAGATTTTCAGTGATCACTCAACTAGAAAATGTCGGCGCCATCTAGTTTTAAAATATTGACCATCATGACGTACCGTGTGGTGCCGGACGTAAAATAATAGTACCATCCCATTTCTTCCCGTAGGTGTGGTAGACGTCCAGTACTGGACATAGGCCTCCACAAAGGGTTTTTGCCATAATCGCCAAGCTTGGCAGACGGGTTGACGACCGCAGTATGGTGGTAAAATGCATAGAGAACGCTGCTGCCCATTCTCTAGTAAGTCCCTTAGTCGCCTCCTACGACACCCTCGGGAAGAAAAGGGATGGTGGTTTTTTTTACGTCCGGCACCACACGGAATACACATAACCAAACATTATACCACAAAAAAAAACTGCCTCTTGTTGGTCCGTGGTTGCAAGTGCTACTGTTGAACACATGGTCCTGGATTTGATTCCCAGATCGGGCAAAGTGTTTTTTTTTATTTTTGTGTTATTGGATTTTTCTATCTGGAATTCCTCAGCAGCCGCCAGAGATGTGGGTTTTCTGGCCGGTTGATGGCAATAGGCTTGCCCCTTGTTACATGGGACTTAAACATAACTGGCGAAATGTGGGTATACTAAATATACCTATATATTTAGAGGTGTTCCTACTTAAATAGTATATATTATATGATCAAACGAACTTCCGCAAGTGAAGTTCGATCGATATTATATTAATCGCTTCATTCGAAGATATAACTTTCACAACGTAGTTCCTCTAACCTACAAGGCAACATTCGCACTTTTTTTAAATTACCCATTATTTTTTTATTTATTTTTTTGTCTGGTATCTACGATCAGCTTGTTAAATCTCATTTTTTTTAGAGTAAGTATAGTTTAGCAAAAACTTCGTTATAGGGAAATGGGGTGGGTGGGTGTTATATCTTCGAATGAAGCGATTAATATAATATCGATCGAACTTCACTTGCGGAAGTTCGTTTGATCATATATTATATTGCATCGCTTCATTCTTCAGATATAACTTTCACAACGTAGATGTTTAGAGGTGAAGTTTTGCTAATAATAATACATAAGTTGTTTACTTAGTTTGTTTATTTAACGAACTTTCGCTTCTTTAGTGATTATTAATCAGTAATCTAGTCTAAGTAATACATTAACAATATTACAATCTTAATCTAGAATCAACTTCAATCATGTTAATAGTATTTAGGTTGGTAACCTACGCGCCTACAATAATATAGGCGCTAATCAGTCTTTATTTAATTTGGGTTTGGTGGAAAACAAACCGAACTTGCGAAAGCATTTTCTTCGCGTATGGCCCGACAGTAATGTTTGGCGAACGTTTGAGAAGCGGCTGTCCAGCCAGCCGCCTTCCTGATGGCGTCTATGGACAGGCCAGCGCGGTGCGCCGTGGACGTGGCGGCATGGCGCGTGCTATGCGCGCTGAATGTCGTCACGTCCACGCCGCTCGCACCTAATACTTGTTTTATCCAGCGACTGATTGACTGTGCTGTGGCGCCTCTATACGGCCGTTTAAACGTCAGGAATAAATTAGGTACACTCTCAGGTCTAATTTCATTAGTCACTTGAAGGTAATCTTTTAATGTCGTAGCCGGGCAAATGCTTGGTTTATCTAAAAAGTATGGTAGAAATAAAATTGGTTGATCTCGGCCAGGTGCCGATGTCTTAATAATGTCAGTTACGATAATTTCGATGCCTCTGGAATTTATTTTTATGTTTGAGGTCTTGATAAGTGAAAACGTTTGAACTCTGTGACCTGTGCAAATAGCTAACAAAATTGCTAATTTCTTGGTGATATTTTCTATTGTGAGATCTTTATTTGGGTACCAATTAGAGATAAAGTTGAGTACCACCTGGGGATCCCAAGTAGTCGTGTACTTGGGTACACACGGTCTCAACTTGTATGCTCCTTTTAATAACCTTTTTATGCGGTCGTCTGTCCCTACACTATTTCCTAGAAGTAGCGATAGGGCAGAGCGATGACTATTAAGGGAACCGTACGATGCTCCCTTATTAAATTGATCGGATAAAAAGGTCATGACCCGTGGAATTGAGACCTCAAGCACGCTAATATTATTAAATATACAGAATTCCCACCACAGCTTAAAGGTGACATTATATTGCTGCACAGTATTTTGGGACAAAGAAGCTAACATTAAGTCTAGAGCAGTTGAAGGCGTCTCTCGCTGCGTGAACGCAAGCCGGAGAGCACCGCGGCACCCAGGGTAAGCGACTTGTAAAGTGGATGGTGTGTTCTGAAACGGGACGATAAAAGACCTTTATTTGCTTTCAGAATAACAATTTTGGTGACAAGCATACTCTTTAACTGGGGATACCAGGCTTGTGATGGCCATATAGGAAAAACAAGAATACCTTCGGCTTTGTCTAAAACAATTTTTTGTAAGCATTTTAATATCACAGAAAATGGCGGGAAGGCATAAAAGTGTTTATCGCGCCAGCTTATTGTAAAGGCGTCAATCGTGCTGGCGTCGGGGTCTGGTCGCCAAGACACATAGTTCTCACATTTGGCATTAGTGCGAGAGGCAAATAAGTCTATCTCTGGTTGGCCTAATTCTTGTGTTATCAATTGAAATGATAAATGTGATAATTCCCATTCTGTGTCTAAGTTAATTTTTCTAGACTGTTCGTCGGCTATAACATTATCATGTGTGTTTATGTAAGAAGCTACTAACCAGATATTTTTCCCCTCACACCATTGCCAAATAGATCGAGATAAATCGTTCAAATGTGGGAATTGTATTCCGCCCATACGATTAATATAACTAATCGCCGTTGTATTATCAATACGTAATAATATAGCACAGTCAGAATAATTCCGAGCGAACCATTTTAATGCTAAAAATACCGCTAAGAGTTCGAGATAATTAATGTGAAACTTTAATTCTGATTTTTTCCAGGCGCCGTTAATGCGTTCGTCATTGCAACAAGCGCCCCAGCCAGTCCTGGACGCATCAGTGAATATCTCTAATTTGAATGCTTGAGCCCTTATGGAATTGGAAGTTGTGGAAATATTTTTTGACCACCAATTCAGATCCTTCAGAATGATATTAGATAATTTAATTTTTGTATCAAAATTGTTGTTTATTTTTAAGGCCAAGTATTTTTGTCGTTCTAAAATTTTGGTGTAAATCCATCCATATTTTGCTGCGGGACAAGCAGCTGTAAGAATCCCAATTAATTGTGCAAATTCTCGTATTGTGCAGCGTGGTAAGCGCAAAAATGTATCTATTAAACTAGTTATGTGTGAGCGTTTTTCGTCTGGTAAGGACATAATTAATTTTTTTGAATCATATATAAAACCTAAATATTTACAAGTCTGTTTCGGTTCTAAAGAACTCTTATTGAAATTAATAACAAAACCCAGGGATTCTAATAATTTTAAAGTTTCTGTTAAGTTATTGCGACATTCAGAATAGGTATCACCAATACATAATATGTCGTCTAGGTATTGAACTGATTTATAACCCCGGTTCCTAAGATGGGACATTACCTCTTTCATAATCTTGGTAAAGGTTCTAGGTGCTATAGATAAGCCATAAGGCATACTATTGAACTCGTACAAAATATTATGTGCTTTGTCATCCTCAAAATGAAAGCGCAAGTATTTCCGGTGATGTTTAGCAATAGGAATTAAAAGATATGCTTCTTTCAAGTCTATGTTAGCCATATAACCATTATGAGGGATTAATTTAGTGACGGTTCTATAATCTTCCATTTTAAAGTGAAACTTAGAGATAAACTTGTTTAGTGGCTTTAAATTTAAAATGAACCGCTTGTCACCGTTTGGTTTAGAAGTGAGAAATATCTTTGATATGTATTGATTCTCGATCGGTGAACATGTTGATATCGCGCCTAAGTCAAGTAATTTTTTGATGGCCAGATTCATATCCTCGTTATCTGCCGTTGAAAGACAATTACGAGGTGAAAAAGTTTGCACCGGTTTTTCAGAAAATGGTATGGAAAACCCCTTACGAATCCATTCGAGAACGATTTCATTAGAAGTAATGTCCAGCCAGTTAGAATAAAAATGGCGTATTCGTCCAGAATGTACCTGTTCTATTGTTGAGGTTGAGCACGCGTTTTGTTCGTGTTCGAGTACCTCGGTTGCGCCGCTGGCTGTGCCTTGCGTGCTGCAGGGGCTTGTCTCCTCTGGCCTCCGCGCCCCCCCCTGTTCGACAGGTAACGCGAAGGACCTGGCCAGTTTTCCTGGTAGCGAGGCCGTGCGACTGCCGATTGAATTATCTGTGGAGGTTTTTGAGGCACCGAGGCCTTTTTTATTTGCAGGCCCTGCTTCTCAATAGCTTTTGAAGCTTTGATTTTTTCGGATAGTTTTGTTCCGAATAAAGTGCTATCCCTTTCGTTATCCTTGATAACATTTAGGAATGATCTTTCCAAGCCGGGTGTTACCAATTTGATACGTGCTTCAGTATCCATATGGTGAAGATGGGTTAAGATGCGACAACTGTCACTTAGCATTTTTATGGCTTGGATTTTTTCTTCGCCTGTAATGAGAAGGGTCATTGCCCTATTCACGGCTGTGATCCCAGTGCCAAGAAGTTGTTGCGATAACTCCATCTTCTTATCGCGATTTCTTGCCATATCTGTAATAGCTGCAGAAATTTCTGCATTCAGTTTTGGTGCTTGTAAAAGAGCACAGTTGGAGGGGACAAGATATTCTTTTAATAATTTGTCCTTGGCTTCCTTGAGAAGTCCTTTTTTTAATATGGGCTGCCATCTTTGTGCCAGATTTTCGTGTATACTTTCCCCAAACTCGGGAGTGTCGTCAGATTGCTCCCCTAATGCCGACAAAATTTCTGGGTCAAGTTCATGTGCACTCGAAGGTGCTTCGGTTTCTGGTATTCCTGGATCGGAAACCGGTATCTCGATAACATCGGTAACCTCTAAGGCTGGTGGATTCGCAGGTCCTTTTTTGTCCACTTTATCGGCATCTAATAATAAAATTAATTATTTTATTTGTGGGTACTTTGACAAAAATTACCTTCGTTCTATCTCTCGGATAGACCCCAGGCTTTGTCTAGTTTCGCAAAAATGTTAAGCTACCTCATGTAAGATATGCTTATTTTTTGCTATATGCCC
Source organism: Polymixis flavicincta (assembly GCA_949987655.1). Taxonomy (NCBI): domain Eukaryota; kingdom Metazoa; phylum Arthropoda; class Insecta; order Lepidoptera; family Noctuidae; genus Polymixis; species Polymixis flavicincta. The sequence goes on along the minus strand of OX465195.1, from coordinate 9,257,932 downwards.
TCGTGTTGACTCACGGCCAACCCCCAGGCTTGCCACGTTCGATTTCGAACCAAGGCAACAAATAATTTTTTGACGGTATAATACCACAAAGCACTTCTACTGCAAATCACCAAAATTAATTAATAGGTACTTACCGTTATCGGCGTCGTTATTTAAGCTCACATCAGAATCCGAAGATTCCAAAACTCGCACCACGCGACGACGATTCTGTCGTTCCTTTTCTTCAAGTTTACGAATCTTTTTATTATAACGTTCAATTTTATCTTTAGCACTGCGCTTAGGCATTATTTCTATCCAACAACTGACAAGCAACTAAATTCAATATTAAAATCGTTTAATTTCTAAATCGGGGGCTGTGATCGCAGAACTCGTGTTATCGTTGCCTCGCACGGAAAAAGAATGAGATTTAACAAGCTGATCGTAGATACCAGACAAAAAAATAAATAAAAAAATAATGGGTAATTTAAAAAAAGTGCGAATGTTGCCTTGTAGGTTAGAGGAACTACGTTGTGAAAGTTATATCTGAAGAATGAAGCGATGCAATATAATAGTAGATACGCCTCTGTCTAACTCTTCGGGGAACATTGGCGTGATGTTAAGTCATGTAATAACATAAACGAACACTATTACAAATCCTACATTAACATTTTATACATTATTATACTATCACATGGGTTTAAACCCATAATTCTTTCTTGTCTACGTTAATTTCTAGATAATAGCCAAGCGATTTAACTTAACTAGAGTTAAACTCAACTAGCTTAAAACGCGATTTCATAAATCTCGTTTAGCGCATAAAACTTATTTTTATGTGTTTAAGTTATACTGCATAATTACTTAATACTTTATGAACCGTATAAATTAGCTAATGGCTCGAAATTCTAATTAAATTATACATGCTTTGCACAGATTTTCTGCTGTTGTGCATGGAATAATTAATGTTTGGAGCTTACGCTCTAAAACCATGTTTGTATTTATTTTTACATTGTTTAAATTTTATTGCCTCACGCCTTTTTCTCATGGGTGTGGGCAGAATAATTGTGTTGTGACTGTCAGACACAGACTAGCTCTGTATAAAAATACTGGTATTCTGTTCTTATTAACTAGATTATGTTCATGATAACAAGTGAAGTAGCAAAGGTGTGGTAAGTTAAAGTAGATAACTGAACTGTCAAGAGGAAGCCGCGATGTGTAGTGGTATTTCTGAACATTGTAGAGAGACCGGCGGCGGTTGGGACACACGGAGGCTTGGAATGGGGACTGGGGTAATCTAGAACTTCACCAAGTTGCTGTTTTGTGTGACTTGTATGCGGTATAAACAACAGTGTGATTTTTTGACATCTCCTCTGCTTATAATCCTCACATTATTGACATGAGATTTTTTTTAAGTCAAACTTTTTGAATGAGTTTATCACGCTTTGAAAAACTTTGATAAAGACTCCGTGGGGTAGGTAACTTTGCTTCCACGAATACCCAACGGATCATCATAATTTTTGGTGTCTGCTTTGGCGGTTTAATTTGAGTAAATAATTTCATCACCACTGCTCTCAAAACGGTGGAGAAAAACATCGTGAGGAAACCAGCATTTCCTAGAACTATTGTATTCGAAGATATGTGACAAATTTCAACCCGCGCAAGGCCCGCGCGAGGTAGTGGGCCCAGATTATGGCCCACTCCCTCTCACAGAGAGGAGGCCTGTGTCCCAGCAGTGGGAACGTTATAGGCTGATTATGCATGGTGGAATCAATCTTTCCAATCACAAAAGCGAACGCAATGTTGCGCAGCACGATTAATATTTGGTTACCACTAGCGCCTTCTCGTATGGAATAACAGAATTAATAGACCCAGGATCTTTCTAGAAAGTTCAATGCTAGAACTTTCTAGAACTATCGACATCTGTTAAGTCAGGGCCGATGTGTACTCGAACATTCTAGATGCTTCTACGGTAGAAGTTTCTGGAACTATCCGAGGGCCCTATAAAAGCGGGAACGGAGCGCGTTCCGGGTAGTTTCTGTTAAGCGATACATGCGAGAACATCTAAAGCGATCTTCAAGTGCGACTTAAGAGTGATCAATAGTGCAAGTGTGTTGTGTAATTAGTGTGTTTAATAAAAGTGTTATTTTTGGTAATTCATATCGGCAGTAACAACAATAACATTACCTTACTATTTACTGATCTTGTCATTAAATTATTTTCGGTGTCGACCAATATGCTTTCAGTCTAAGGGGGGCGGTATCAGCCTACATTGAAACCAGTTTCACATACATATTGTAAGGCAATAGATGGCTAGAGAACCGTCATGAAGTTGACAAATGCGAAGATAGCTACGCACAACCCGGCCGGCGCGCCCTGCTGGCATATTGCGCCGAGGTTTTCACTGTCATTCCTCGCGGACACCGAAGGCTTAACGTCCACCTTCTGATGTACTTATTTTTAATTAATTATTTTGTCAATCTTTTACTTTGTTTTTCTGAACTCTTACAACACAGAATAAGTTTTTAACCAGTGCGCAAATTGTAATCATGAATCTTGTCAGCTGTTTCATAGAAAAGTGCAATACCTGTGCGGTCAAAACAAATGGAACAGCTGCTTTTTTTTTTGTATAAGCGACGGAAAATTTCTGCGCTGGGGGTCTAGAATGATATGCTGAATTCATGGTTACAGTTTGCGCACTGGTTAAAAACTTATCCTGTTTAAATCGAAATTCAATAACACGGTAAATACGCCCTATCTTCTCCACCAGTGTGTCACACAACAGAGTCCTCTCTCCCCTCTCGCCCGCAGGAATTTGTCGTTGACAGTTGTCACAGCTGCAGCTTGTTGAGACCCTCAGCCAAGGATAAAAAATAAATTAATTTATGTAGGAAAGCTTGGCTAACGAGATGCAAAGCGTGTTTATTGTAGGAGGCTGCAAGATAGCGGAAATATTATTTAAATATCATTCTTATGGCGGTTCCACTGAGCGGCTTGGATTGATATTTAAAACGTTATGGGTGCACCGATTATACACGCGTCTCGGCTCGGCATCGGTTCGGCTCGCCGCTCGCAGCGCTCGCATCGGAAGCGGTTTTGATGGGCACGAGTCAAAGGGCTCGCGGGGAAGCGCGCGGGGTGTAGTCGTTAGTTCGAAAACAACTGAACGCGCCGCGAGAGTCTAAACATACATTGATTATCTCGACCTGTGGCCGAGACACGAGACGAACCACGAGACGAGCCGCGAGGCGAGAGTGTAAACGAGCCATTTGAATTTCCTGTGACATTTGAATTAATTCGGTAGGCATTCAAATGTTCTGAGATTATCATTGTATAATTAACCCCGTATTACCTTTACCTTAAGGTTGAATATCACTTGACGTCATAAAACGACAAGTTCTATTTATCTATGTGACAGTTAGACAGTTACAATGATAGTGAATTTTCAACATAGTGGGAAATGTTGTCAAAAGTGGCACCTAAAGCTGTTACGAGATCAACTTTTACATAACCTTTGAGATTCTGAACCCTAACCTCACCCAGTTACGAAGTCGACATCTTCATTGAGATCCTTAAACCAAAATCCGAAAAATAACACATCTTATATATTTTATAATCTTAAACCTCACCATACCCGGGACCGTAATTGCGTACCTAACATACTATAAATCAGACTCTAAATCTGAAGGCTAATCCATTGCTTCCTAAGTTGGAATAGGTAATTAACGCAATGAATTTTGTCGAACTGTCAAAATAAAAGCTCTTCCTACTGGTCGTGTGTATCTCAATTACCACAATTATTATTTCATAACTTTAACCTCACCAAAACTGGATGCCCACGAGTGGGTTCCCGCATTGTCGTTGCGGGGGGCTCAGTAGGTGTGGTCTCCCAGCCACGGTGAAGCCAAGAGGAACCCAAAGGTGGGGCCGCTCGTCAGGGCTTTTGCTTTCAAGCCGATGACGTAGCGGTCAAAAAGTAGGTTGCGGTGAGGTGCACCGCAACTGAGGTGGACCGCGATGTCGAATGGGAGGCATCGCGGCTGAGAGTTACGGGCTGCGGCAGAGGAGGAGTGCCGGTGCTTCTGAGCAGCGCTCTTCCCTTCCGTGGATTCCGTGGCCTGGACGGAGCCGCCACCGTTTGATGGCGGACGCGGTGGGGCCGCAGGCGAAGAGGAGTATCGGTATAGCGTTGGCCGCTCTCCCTATCCCCTGCGGCCGAAAAGTGGTAGGCGGGACGGCGCGTTATGTTCCACGCGCGCCGTCAGAGATGTCAGCGCCGACTGGTGGGGTCCGCAAGGGCCGATGCCTGCCAGGGGTGCGGGTTGTTCGAAAGAGACACCGTCGCCCCTGGCACACAGGCAACTGAGGGAACACGGGTGGGTTTTAGTCAGTAAAAGTCTGACACGCCCTCCTGCTCTCTACCCAGAGCGGGAGAAGTCATTTGATGATTTTCCACCATCCAAAAAAAAACCATAACTGGATTAAAACATGACACCATCCAAGGTATAAAAACTTGAATACATGTAGTTTTAGGGAAACGTATGAGTTAAACAGTACCAACCATTTTGCCCAGCTGTAGTCCTTAAGCCCTTGCTGTATTTCGTCCGTGATTTTGTAAGAAACACCTGCTACCACCGGCATACCTTTGCAGATTATCTTCAAGATTTTACTTGTAGAATTAATAGTTTATGGAGGATAAGGTAGCCTGCAAAAACACAATTTTACTTACGTTTTTTTTTTGCAATGTGCTGGACGGTGACAGGCCGTCATCATCATTCCTCTACCCTTTTTATTTTGAGGGTGGGAAATCATCAAATACCTTCTCCCACTCTGGGTGAAGCGGGAAGGCATCTCAGACTTTACAGTACTGACTTAAACCCACCCGTGTTCCTCCAGTTGCCTGTGTGCTAGGCCACGGTAATAAACAGTTCCCTGAGGGATTCGCGGCCACGTAGATTATAAATTGCTCTGACAGCTCTCTTTTGCAAAATAAAGATGAATTCAATGTCAGCAGCCCGACCCCACCCCCCCCCAGTGGGTTCCCGCATTGTCGTTGCGGGGGGGCTCAGTAACCGTGGATTCCAGCTCTAGTAAGTCCTCGGTTTGACCGTTTGCGCGATTGTTTGAAAAAATACGTAAAGTTTGTCAAACTAATTTGATCGTTTACAAGGCGCTATAGTTGCCTAAAAAGGTATGGTAAGTTAAGAATGGTAGATCATTGGGGGCCTAGTGATATGGGGCCCGACTTACAAGTTGTAGGTCATGGGTTCGAACCCAGACAGGCGTTTTACTTTGTGTAAATGATTACATCACCACTGCCTTCAAAACGGCGCGAGGAAACCGGCATTTCCTAGAATCAAAAATTCGAAGACATGTGACATCTACCAACCCGCACTGGACCCGCGTGGTGGATTACGGCCCACTCCCTCTCACTGACAGGAGGCCTGTGTCCCAAGATTATAAGCTGATTATGTAAGATAAGGTTGGTTAAAAATACTTATTTAAAAAACACAATTTATTCTCTAGCCCAAACATTAACACTATTCAAGTCCAGAAGTTGGGTTTTAAACTTGATTTAGGTAAACCACGGCAGTGAATCGTGCGATAAATAACGTTAAGTGGCTATTGGTTAAGAGATCTGACCAATCGGAGAGAGCTATTGCCTTTAATAGCTTCCGATGGTCACGTGTTTCTTCCTGACCTATATTTGGTTGAAAACTGTGTATATATAATTGGTTTTTCATTCAATAAATTGTACATAGATTTTGTAACGGGTTTGCGTATTATGGAGTCTATTAAATGAAACGTGTATCAAACTTCGGTTTGGACGATACAATTAAGAAAGAAAGAATAATATTTATTTATATGTCAAATGTGTAGTAGTCGCAAGCGCTACTGCTGAGCATTGAGGTCCTTGATTTGTTTCCCAGGAAGCCAATTTTCGATTCACAATAAAGTGCTGCTCAAACATGATTATGACTTACACAACAATTTTAAAGATGGTCAAAGTACATTAACATACAAGTACGTAATGACAACATGCTTGTGCCTAGACTCGTACTTTGCGATCGACTTATGCTGAGAATACGTCATTCTAGATAAGCGATAATGACGAATGTGACATGCTACGAGTGTCAACGCGAGAATCGATTTCTTGCAGGTTTAGCATGACGTTTTCTATTTCTACGAAGAATAGACAGTGCTTTTTCAATACAAACTGACATTTCGTCTATCCATTTTTGACATCGCACCGTAGATATCCTTCTACAATCTGTCATTTTGTGTTTCGTTTCTAACGATCTTTCATTTCAGAAGAATATTTCTTCCGAAACTGTCAAAATCACACTAACAACAAACTTTCTACTCGACGGCCACAAAGTATATATGATTATCCATCTACAAAATCATGATTCGTTTAGAACGCATTATCTTCTTCTATTGAACATCATTTAGTTAATAGTCATGTCTATCCTTCCGTAGACAAATCGGTGCTCGTTCTAATCCTGCAGATCGCGCAAAGTGTAATCGAGTTTTTCTATCTGGAATTTCTAAGTAGCTGTCCGGAGTCTGAATTTGTGCACGATTGATGTCAATAGGCTCGCCCCCAATTACATGGGAATTAAACATACGTGGCGAAATGTGGGTGTACTAGGTCTTACTACTACTACTACGTCCGACCAACCCTTCGGGCGCGATGTTATAAAAGAAAGAAAGAAAGAAAAGAAAAGAAAAATGGATTTATTTATCACAGAAACACGTGCATATAAAAGATTGGTTGGTTGGTTGGTTGTTTGGTTGGTTGGTTGGTTGATTGGTTGGTTGGTTTTGTTTGGTTATGTGAATTTGTTCAATTTTATTTAATTATTATTTACTAGCTTCTGCCAGCGGCTTCGCCCGCGCGGAGCTTTCATCCCCAATTTAACTCCCGTAGGGGTTGAATTTCGAAAAATCCTTCCTTACTCCTTGTCTACATTATAAAGGGAACCTCTGTGCAAAAATTCAGCTTTCTAGGTCCAAGGGTTTGGGCTGAGCGTTGATGAGTCAGGACTTTTCTTTTTATTTATATAGATTTCGTGTTTTTTCAACTCGCTGAGACTCACACGCGCTGCACTCTATGGAATTCTAAATGCTCGGTCGCATACCGAGGGCTGGAAATCAAGTGCACGATAAAATTCCGCTGCGGTTTTATTACGCCTGTGTGAACTTCGGATAAGTCTGTTATGTATGTTTCAACGGTAATACCTAGTTATAGAACCTACTGCCGGCAAAACATATCCACAACATCAACATTGGTTCAAACTGAATCCTTCGAAATTGCGGCGTACCATGTTTGAGTAAGACAACGGAATATGGAATATGCTGTGTGTTTATTGGTGCTAGGTACGTTATATCACGCATAGTGTGTTGTTGGAGATGTAATTCATGTTCCAATACATACCTACCTACTTATTATTCATGTAAGTACAAACGTATGTACGTATCCTGGAAGTCATACAATCTCGAATGAATAAGATCCTCCTGCTTTATTGGCAGTGGGCACAGCACATTGCTCGCAGAACAGATGCTCGATGAGGCCGAAAGGTTCTGAAGTGGCGACCGCGTACCGGAAGACGTAGATTTGGAAGACTTGCCATAAATTGGACCAACGACCTTCTGAAAGCCGCAGGAATCAGCTGGATGCGAGAAGCACAGAACCGGTCAAAGTGGCGGAGCTTGGGGGAGGGCTATGTCCGACAGTGGCGTCTTTCGGTTGAAATGATAATGATGAAGATAGGGAAATTATATTCTCTTCAAAGAGATAGATTGACAATATTGGCCTGCACCATCCATTCTTTTGCGAAACCTATGGTGACCCATTGGTAATGCCCAATCGTGGGTTAGAACCTAACTAGGCACTGTATTTGTAAAAACTATTTCATCACCACTGCTCTCAAAACGGCAAAGGAAAACATCGTGAGGAAACCGGCAAGTGGTGATTCTCGGGGAAGCCTATGTTCAAAAGTAGCGTCTTTGGCTGCAATTATGATGATAAAGCGTACTAGTGTATTCGTTGAAAGTTGGTACATTGAACGAATCTTTGTTTATTGTCAGATGAAAAACGAGAGCCTAGGAAATCATCAAAATCAAAATATTTTATTTCACATAAACCTGCAAGAGCACTTATGAAACGTCAAAAGCTAGGTGCACGGTTACAAATTGTCGCTTCCTATGTAGAAGAGCCGGTAAGAAACTCCACGGTTACTCTTTTAAAAATAATTGGCTTTAACATTGTTTTCAAATATACAGTGATAATAGGTATGGGAGGACAGTGCAGGCCTGTCAATAAGTACCAGGTACTTGGAAGAATTAAAATACAGAATAGAAAATTGTCTACAAATCTACAGTCTGTAAGGCCTACAACGTTCTCTCATTCACAATAAGTAAAATAATCTACATAAATAAAAACCAAGTGACATGATTTCCATGTCAATCGCTCAAAAATAAAAAGGTACGTCAAAATATTTTGTTGAAATATTATGAAACGATAAAAGAAGAGCAATAATCTTCGCAGGGTGACTGCTAGTAGCTGGATGAGATCGGCTGAGTATCGAGTTAAATAGAGTATGACTGGAGAAGCATATGTCCAGCAGTAAACTGCTATAGACTGAAGATGATGGAGGATTGACGCATCTGCTTACTTAATAAAAGTCTTAAATTCATACACTCACGCAGACAGCTCAACCTAAACCGCTGGGTGAAATTTTTCAAAAGAGTTTCTTATTATCTAAATCAAAAGTCATTTAATCAAACTAGGCTGTGAGTCAGCACTTTTTGATCGTCAAAATTACATAGGACAGTCCCCCAAAACGCCCGCCCTCCTTCACTCCCTACTGCTTTAGCTGGGAAGAAGAAGTGGCGCAACAAACTCCCCAGCAGCACCACAGCTGTCTGTTAAGTTGGAAGAACTTGATTCTATACAATACTAGATATGTAATTTATATTCAAGAAAAAATGAAAATTTAATTAATAAAATTCAAGAAAAAGAATGGTTTATACAGTCGAATAAAATATATGTAGTAACTAATATGACCTGTCAGTAGGTTAGCTAATTCTGGTTAAAGAACACAAACGTTGTTTTGAGTTAATCACAGCGACCAACAATTGTTATCGTTTATGTAGTCGTTGATAAAATAGTATGCCTTAGAACAAAGGTTTGATTTTACTTTAGCTTTAAACGCATTAAAATGTAAATCGAGCAAAGAATTAGGAATTAGGTCGTTGACCCCTTAGGAAGGACAATCTTCAAGACAATTGACCAATTATTTTGGATAAAAAAGGAGCTCATTAATTACATAATAACTGAAACGATATTTCGTATTGTGCATGCTTATGCAAATGCAGTATTTTAATTGTAAGAGTACGTCTTTAAAATCAAGTTAATAAGCGAAATCGACAAAATTTCGTATACGGCATCACAACACAGGTATTATTAACCTGTAGACAAAACAATGGCTGTGTTAAAGATTATTTCCAAAATCTTTCAAAAGTAATTTTATATCCCTTTGACAACGTTACCGAAAATTGTATCAAGTAACAATAACAAACGTTCAATATAACGACATATATCCCTTCAAACATCTCGAGCAACATAAAAATTTCATCAAAGTAACACAAATCGGAAAGAAATACATCAAGCATGTAAACGAAACAAAACAATATCTGTGCCGAAACATAAAAAGGCAAAAGTATATGTAATTTTGGCAATTTCACATAAAAGAAATATTGTAACGTAAACCGAATTCTTTTTGTCAACTCGTTTTTGTCTCTATCTTCTTTCTGAATTTGTTTTTTTACCATTTATCATTTCATACCCCTTTTTCTCGGGACATTAGTACGTCGTACCTACCAGTGACGTATTATGAATGGCCTGCGTCTTAGGCCCGTCGACCACGACGCTACTTAAAAGTAACTAGTTACAAATTCGAATTACGAATGACGACAGATCAATACTAATCATATACCAGAAAGCAAACACTTGAAATGTCAGAATAGTATCTGGGATTAAAAAAGAACTTTAGACAAATGTCATTGCATTCTTTCTGTGGTGGTCGTGGTCCGTACACGACGCTTAAATTCAAAGTCAAAGCATTTATTCCAGTATAGGGTCCCCGTGATGGGCGATTACAACTGTCAGTATTTACGTTGACATACAATAATGCTCAAATTTATCGTCTATCAAATGCAATTGAAGCTATTGACAATATTACTACAATAAAAATTGGTTACAATTGACCGTTTCATCATTTGTCCCTTTAAACCAACTACAGTCAGTCAAAAATATGAAGCTAGTTTCCCATTCCAAAGCGTAGTAGCTTCCTATGGAGAAGAACGAATCGAAATAGTGACTTGCTCGGGACTATTAAAATCAATAAAAGAAATCCTGTTCACCTAAATGTTTAAGGGCATTACAAGCAAATAAATTATTTCAAATTTTGCTAACAAATTCAAATTACAAACTAGTTTGTAATTTGAATTTGTAACACGTTACTTTTAGGTAACATCGTGGATGATCGGCACAAGTCCTAAATAAATAAACTTCGGAACGACTCGGGCGTCTTCGACAAACTTCGGCTGTCGACGGCCAGCTAAAGAATACTTGATGCGATAGTTAATGGGCCTCTTGAATTTTAGGTTTATAAGTAAGGTGTTATGATGTTGTATTTTTATAAGATGTTTTGAAGTTTGGGTCATTCTCAGGAGACTCATTATTTGGTTGACGTCGGTGTCATTTTTGTTATCTAATTTAGGCATGAAATATCACATCTAGAGTTAACACTCTACTACTAACATGCTTTAAATTAACTCTAGATTTGATATTTCATGTTAACAAGGCCTAAATTAAAAAAAATTGACACCGAAGTCAACCAAATAATGAGTCTCCTGAGAATGACCCGTTTACTGTTTATGAGGAAACACTTACGCCTTGATTTATAAACGTTGCTTAAAGTTAAGAGACATTTACATACTACATACATACATACTCAGCCTATAAACGTTCCCACTGCTGGGATACAGGCCTCCTCTCCATGAGAGGGAGTGGGCCGTAATCTACCACGCGGGCCCAGTGCGGGTTGGTAGATGTCATATGTTTTCGATTTTTTGGTTCTAGAACATGCCGGTTTCCTCACGATGTTTTCCTTCACCGTTTGAGAGCAGTGGTGATGAAATTATTTACACAAAGTAATGCGCCTGGCTGGGTTCGAACGCCCGACCTACAACTCGTAAGTCGCGGCCGTTACCACTGGGCCACCACTGCTCAGAGACATTTAAACGTCAATAAATTATGGTTAAACAGTCCCTTATGATATGGAAAAGTCTATGCTTGGAGTTTCCCTGTGTGATCGAATCAGGAATGAAGAGATCCGCAGGAGAACCAAGGTAACTAACATAGCCAGCAGAGTTGCGAAACTTAAGTGGCATATTGCTCGCAGAACGGATGGCCAATGGGGCCGAAAAGTTCTGGAGTGGCGACCGCGTGCCGGAAGACGTAAAGTTGGAAGGCCTCCCACAAGGTGGACCGATGGCCTTGTGAGGGCCTCAGGAGTCCGCTGAATGCGGGAAGTACAGAACCGGTCGAAGTGGTGGAGCTTGGGGGAGCCCAATGTCCAGCAGTGGACATCTTTCGGCTGAAATGATGATGATGATGAGTCCCTTATAAGTTTAAGCAATGTCAATCAAGCAACAGTGAAAGAAAACATCGTGAGGAAACCGGCATGTCCTAGAACCAAAAATTCGAAAACATGCGGCGGCCGCGTGGTGGATTATGGCCCACTCCCTCTCAGAGACAGGAGGATGTGACCCAGCAGTGGGAACATTATAGGTTGCTCATGAATATCAATCAATCTGCCTAGTTCCTAACCTTTTCCTATCTATCGTTTCTTTGGTCTTTTGGCCATTGACATATCATATTTCAATTATCTTGATACATCGAAGGTACACAAAACTTTCCTAAGAAGCCTGTTCCTTTCTTTCCCTGTATATATGTACCCTACCGCTCACGCACAATGGTCCACTTAAAGGACTAAGTGCGGAAACCAAACCCCATAACATAGAACATATGTACCCTACCAACTATCTTTTAGGGACGTTGGGTTTTAACTGATTAGAGGTGCGAAGAGATTTTAGTCAGCTCACGGTAGCCTGTAAGACATTACGGGGACGTATTGACTGCCTAAAGCTCCATGGCCTTTTCTGCCGATTATTTGTGCCCGACAAATACATCGGACACCGTCAGAGCCGCCGGCACAATTTGTTTGCGCAACTGCCATGTAAAAGTGTAGCCAGAGCCGAATCCCCAGTCTGTCGTACCCGTAAGATGCTAAATGCCCTTCTGACTGCCCATCCTGAATGTGATGTGTTTACGGAGGAATGGAATAAAATTATGCGTATAAGTCTGGTGTTCTGTGAGGGAAAGTATGCAAGGGAGTCCACTGTTCCATGTTAGTTTTTAATTTAAATGTCTTAACATAGTTATTTGTCACGTTATAAATATTGTTTCTACGTTAATTAATGTAATTGGTGTTCACCGTTTTCATTAACTATAAATAAATAAATCGAAATATTTCTAAATTGCTTTCAAAACTTACCTGTTCCAATTATAACAATATTTTGCAACCGAAATTCCCAACACAGAAATCAGCAATAGGTGCGCTTAAGAACATTTAATCTGCATATAATTCCCCGAAAACCTCATACAACGCATAATAGTTCAACAATTCTAAAGAGCATAGATGCTCTCGAATTTCGAAGACGAAAATTGAAACGGAGATAAAACGAACAGAATTGCTCTTCTGAATTCCGTCAAACAAATTCCAATGGTAATTTTAAAGGGTAATGTCTATAGATTGCTGAATTCTGAACGTGCCTGAGTTGGAGAAAAGAAAAGGGGAAAAATCTACGAGTACTCAGATGATACTTGAGCTACGTAAGGAATTGCTATTAAGGAGCAATGTTCTTATAAGGTGAGGGCGGCGCATATTTGTGACTTGTGAGCATGTTTGGAATTAATTAGGGATTCTTAGCGTTTATGGTTTCCTGGTACTCTAAGATGGACTTAATATAAAGAGTAAAAATAAATAGACAGTTTGAAATAATATTTCGCTGGAACAGGAATAAATATTGAGACCATGATAAAAGTAGCTAGTCAAATATCTTTTGTTTTTAAACACCCGACTTCAAAAAACAACGTTTTGTCAGGTTGTCACATAAATACGAGTACGCCAGTTAACATAGACACAAAAATGCCGTTAGTTTGCAAACAATTGCACTGTACTGCTTTTTTGGGATTTTGTTAGAATAGATACCAGTAGTGTAAAACCACGTTTGCAGGTTCGATTATTTTCCTCGTCGAATTAATATTTTAACCGACATCCTACTCGGAAAAGTTAAAGATAAGTCAAAACTGAAAACTCAGACCATTTCGGGGTTTTTCGAGCGTGGTGCTCGAAAATCCTCGAAATTTTAATTTGCCGTTAGCACAGGGCGTTTACTTCCTAATCCGTCGCCCCCTACTTCTTAGGACCCGAGATGGCGGCGCGTAGTGTTCCACGCGCGCCTTTCTTTGATGTGGGGGGGAGTTTAACACCTCACTCCCCCCTTATCGCGAGGTGGCCCGCATAGGCGGGCGCACTAGTCGGGGATCGCGGAAGACTCAATAGTTCCCGTGATCCCCGGTGTACGTGAGAGACGGAACACCGGGGTGGTTTTAGTCAGTAAGAGTCTGACAGACCCCTCCGCCCTCCCCGGGGCGGAGGACATCCATGAGGATTTCCCCCCGTCATCAAAAAAAAAAAAAAAAGGGCGTTTACTTCCTGGTACTTCTTGACGATTTAAAGAACAGTATGAAAGATGATACAGCTAAATAAAAAACGAAAAAAAAAAAAGAAAAACCCCGACCCAAACAAAGACCACCAAAAAGTTAAAAAATAATATGTGTATAGGTATAAGGAGTCGTTGGTAATATCTTGATCAAAGCATTCATTGTCACGTCAGGGGACGGCTAGTGAAAATGTTATCCTTTCTACAATAGCATAGTTACATTCATTATTGCTGGGCCTCGTCTGTTTAGCCTTTTCATTGACCGTACCCCCTCTTTTTGCGTCGGATGTTAAAAAAACAACCGATTTCAAAAACCAACCCATTTCAAGGAATTGCTACTAAGGAGCAGTGGTTTTATTTGTAACTTGTGAGCATGTTAGGAATTAATTATGGATTCCTATCGTTTATGATTTTCTGGTACTTGACGATGGATGGATATTGAAGTATATAATAAAAAGGACAGTGTGGAAAGATGATGTGTTGAAAGGTAGTGATTACTGAAATGACGGCTAGTAGATATCATCATCGAACTAGTCTTTACCCAACTATGTTGGAGTCAGATTCCAGTCTAACCGGATGCAGCTGAATACCAGTATGTTACATGGAGTGTGTACCTATTAGAATAGAATAGAATATTTATTTATTCTAGTAACCAAGACTCAACAAGATTGTAAGTATAACTTACGACAATGTTAGTAAACACAGCTATACACAAAACAACACAAGAAATAACGGTTGGTCACCGTTGCGACATCCCATGACAGACGGCACAACAGTGACCCACGTATAGACAGTCCAGGCGACTCGCAACGATGCCTAAGACACTATTGGAGCTGCCCCACACCCTGCGCACCAGGGAAGCGCACCTTTTACGCATTGTTGCGTAAAAGCAATTTACATGCGCATCTGCGAACATCCCTAACGCACTACAGAAACGGGAAGTCCCATCAGTATCCTAAATGCATTGTTATATTGAACGCGGACCTATTGGACTTCCACAACCCATTTTTTGAAACCTATTCAGTAGGTTTTTTATGCAAAAGGAGGAAACATGCACGGCCTGTGATTTTCCAAATGTATATGAATATTTAAAACCTTTCAGCGTTGCTGTGCCAGGTAAATAGCAATTCAAATACAGGTGTAATTAAAACACATGTTTCAAAAGGTAATTTATAAAACAAACTCGAAATTACTCCATATTAAGAGCAAACTATTGAAGTAAAATATGAAAATGGAGAAATAATTCATAGTTAATACAGTTTGCATTGAGTCTGGTCCCAAAAGACGGTGTTTCCAATCAGGAATTCAGTTTCTAGAACATGGAAAAACTGCATGCAATATAACACTTTGGCAACTTAAGTTTTGAGTTCAAAATCTATTGTAAGTTTCAAGTAAAAATGTCGCAAATAGTGCATCCTTTTTTTTTTTGCTGTCGACGCTTGGTTTCGTTTGAGAGGACTTTGTTTTGCAAACAAATAAATGGTGGAAGATATTGAGTGGTGTCTAAACTGGTTTCTGAGTTTTATACACATTGTTTTACAGGCATTTCGTGCTGATAGTCTATAAAAATTTTGATTGATCTTGAGTTTAACATTACAATATCAAATCCTGCGTAGTTATTCAGTCACAAATTCAAAAATCGAAATGGATTTCAATTTGACAGTTCAACAACATTCATTACATTATTTACGTTGCTAAGCAGACGATGTTTTCGAACATAAGAAGCAATGGATTAGCAATGAGTATCCTAACGACTAAAAAGTAAGTTATGAGATTAATTAGATAATTTTAGGAGGAGGCTAAGCAATATCAGCCGCACTGGTCGATCGATCAGGTTAAGCCACACTTGCTGCGGTAGGTCCGTAGATGGGTGACCATCTGTACATTCCAAGACCCCGACCGTGCCTCGGAAAGCACATTAAGCCATAGGTCCCGACAGTTATTCGTGGATTTTTGATCGTCGTTACGGGTTTCAGAAGTCCTATAACCAGTCTTACTAAGGGCTATCGTATTACCCAGTAACTGAGTTGCAGAGGTCAGATAGGCTATCGCTCCATTGAACATACTGATATACTGCTGCATCAGGTTGTACAGACACCAGCAGGTTAAGCTGTCCGAAACTGTCAAATTTTCCCAATTGAACATGAACCTTATTCCATTGTAATAAAGTTGAAAAACTATCAAAGAAATTTGACAGATTGGCGTAGCTTGATGTGCGGGCCTTTGTACCTACTGGAAGCCGATCCCAACATAGTTGGGAAATAGCTAGGCACACGATGTATAATAATAACAAGGATATCCATTGTGAAGTAGCATCCATCTGGCAGAACCAGTCACCACCTCTGTTTCATACCGAAAAAAATCAACTGAAAAATCACCTCTCTACGGCTTAACGTAACTCCGCTATCGCCACGCCCCCAGCGGAATAAATCGGAACTAAGTGAAACTTATACGTCGAATCTGTTCTCGATTGAATCGTAACTTGCAGACTTATCGATTTAGAATCGTATTTATTCTAGACTATGACCTATATTTCTGGATTGTTTTTGCATGAAACGCCTGTTATTTGAAGGCTTTATTTCGGTTTGTATACGAAGGTATAGCGTTCTGTAAGAAATGTTGTAAGTATCTAAGTGTGTTTTGGTAGTGATTTCTTTATGCACAAACTAAAACGATTTCTGTCTTCTACTAGCACTTAAGTTGGACAGAGTATAATTAGAGCTGTGTGTGTGCCTTCACTTTTTAACTTGGAGATTCATCATCATCAATTTAGCCGAAAGACGTGCCCTGCTGCAAGGCTTTTTTTTGGGTTGGAAATCATCAAATAACTTCTCCCGCTCTGGGTAGAGCAGGAGGGCGTGTCAGACTTTTACTGACTGAAACCCACCCGTTTTCCCTTAGTAGCCTGTATGCCAGGGGCTGCGGTATGTCTTTCGAACAAACCCGCACCCCTGGCAGGCATCGGCCCTTGCGGGCCCCATCGGTTTGTGCTGACCTCTCTTTGAGGCACGCGTGGAACACAACGCGCCGTCGACTTTGGCTTGGTCCTTACCGGATAGCTTGCTACCCATTACTCGCCGTCCGCAAGCTCATGCCTACGGTGGCCGGAAATCAGCCTGGGATTCCCGAATTTCTGCAACCTTCACAAGGTCATCGATTCACTTGGAGATTCCTATCGACTGAGTTTAATGTATTTAAACAGTGTTTTCACACCTATGTTACTAAACTAAAAAAAAAACAGTAATCCTCTTATTTACAATCGTTACATAAAGTGAAGAGACGTTTAAACGTCTAAGATTTATAGTTAAACAGACGCTGATCATTACTTAACTTTAAGCACCGTTTATAAAAATGGGAGTGAATGATACACAAATGATTTTTCTACTTACCTATACTTCAATAAGTATTTCTTGGTATTTACTGACGATAAAACTAAATGTAAACGTTATTTTAAGACGAATAGCAAATACTTCTCTCGTCCTTGTGACGTCACCGGACGTGCTGGAGTCCATCTTGCGTCACAGCTTCATATTTTATACCCCTGTCAAGAAAAGAAAGCGATATTTATGTTTACTCGAGAATGTTTCAAAAAGAATGAAAAAAATGCTACAATGCGCAAAAATTCATTTTGAGGGTTTTAGGTCTAAGCTAATGTCATACTGGCAAGGATTGTAATGATAATTATAAAGCGCTACATGGTTATTTGGGTGCGTGGCCTAAATAGGAACTAACGCCACCATCTTGTTTTTAAGTACCTACATTTCAAGTGTCATGATTTCCAAATATTAATATGATTTGTAGTGGTTTATAGTACCTAATTATAAAATTAAAAGAACACGATCCTTCCACTTTGTCATAAATTGCATTTGTATTTATTATTTAAATTACATTATAATTATATAATTTTAGTGATATTTATTTTAGTAGTGTGTTTGTATGACATACATACTTTAAAAATTCATAATAATTTATAAATAGACATATATAATAAGAATATACATATATAAGATATGTGTATTTATAAATTAGATTATAATTTGTACTTTTATGTTTTCCTTTCTAAAATTATTACACGCGTTGTCTACATCTCTGTTATCTTCTCTCCTATAGCAGGTGTGGTGGAAGAGATTTCTGTAGAAATAAGCATTACCTTTGTACGTATTTTACTGTTCCTTTATTCTTGTCTGTTTATGTGTGTGCCTAAATGGTTAAATACATAAATAAATAAAATTGAAAATGATTTAGTATCAGTGTAGTGCCGGTCAAAGGTATCTCATATGACAGTTACCTTAGAGTTCCGTACAAGCTAACATCGATGCATTACGAGTATCTTCTATTTCCATGCGTCTATCAAAGCAATGCGTTAACAATAGTATGTTTATAACTAGTTTGTATAACTATAGTACTTCTGTAGTAGAACTGTAGTGTGTTCAACATTTTTTATTAATTTGTTTGAATATCTAAATGATTTCCTGTAACGTCCTAGGATCTTTCGGCCAGCTTGGTGTTATGCTTTTAGGAACGGAAGATGTTTGTAAGTTTACGTCGTGGTGGAATATATTCTGTGATAAGATAAACGTATGGAAATAGAAGTTATCTACTGCAATTGTGAAATGTTATGCGCAAGGAACAGAAGACAATTGTTTTGGATCGATCGGCTTAAAGAAAGGTGCTTTCCGCGAAAATAGCCATTGGTATAAGATTATTTAGTTCAAGAGTGTTCCGGCGAACCATGACATCGGCAAATCTTGGTATCGGCTAACCGGCCAACCATTCATTCTTTGTGGCGGAACGTGTTGTCGCTCTAAATAATGGTATCGATTAAAAGTTTTTTCGTATTAACATTCAACGGTTTTTTTTTTTGGGTGGAAAATCATCAAATAACTTCTCGGTCTTTTTCACAGTGTTCTTTACGGCGTTTAGTTGGCGTTAAGTCTAAAGAATCAGTATTTAGAATTTATTTTGAATTTTTTTGTGCACCGCAACGGTTTGCAAATAATATTCAAAATGTATTTTGTGCTACATTAAGGCCTGTATGTTATTAAATAATATAAAATGAATATATGAAAATCATAATTTTAATGAAACTAATTCTATTATTGTACGTATAAATTCATTCCTATTAAATAGTTGTTTGGATCTTTTAAATCATAGAGAAAACAATTTACTGCATCACTGTACAATAACGCCATCGGTTTTTGACGTGACAACGTCTTATAATTCGATGGAGCCGGCTGCACGCACGAAAAAATATGACTCATGCGGCGTTACCTCGCTCTGAGGCGTTCCATTTAAGGCTTGAAGTGCAAGCGAGAGCGCGGAACGAGCGACAAAGAGGCACAATCGGCCTCCGCGTTCAGCAGCGTTCGACATCAGTCTCTCTCCTACTTGAGTAAGCGATGCGTCTGCGTGGACAGCTGCTATACAATAATAAACAATAGTATTATCTTATGACGTTGTCACGTTCAACTATCGTCAGTAAACCGACTTTACAGACAACGGATTTTATTTTGTTTTTTTTTTTTTTTGGGTGGTAAATCATCAAATAACTTCTCCGCTCTGGGTGGAGCAGAAGGGCGTGTCAGACTTTTACTGACTAAAACCCACTCTTGTTCCCTCAGTAGCCTGTATGCCAGGGGCGGCGATATCTCTTTCGAACAACCCGCACCCCTGGCAGAACGTTCAACGGTGAACCATGCTTTCTGTGGACCAATATATCGTTCAAGGGTAATTTTCTACAAGCCGTGCGAGACGTTTACCTTAAATGTACTGTTTCTTTTTTTTAAACGGAATACTCATAGTATATAAGTTTTTAAGCTAGTTATCTTAGAGCTTCGTAATGAAAAGGTTGTCTTCGAGAACTGTATATTGATATTATGTTGACTACCGAATTAAATAGTTTTTTTAAATATTGCTAGATATATACCAGGTTTCTATGTGTGCTTAAGAATTTAAATACAGAAACATTATACTGGAAAACTAGTGTTGATTACACAAGTTACATTACACAAAACAATTGCACAAATGTTTACGAAAAGCGCCCCCGAGTACCTAAATGTCAATCGAGCGCCAAAATGTAATTAAACCAGTGTAATACAATTTCATGTCAACTGACGATTTCGTTCAACCAATCACAATAACTTGAAAGACTTGATCCGTTTTCAAAAACAAACTCTCTATTCTAAATTCAAAATGTCACCGAAATACGTCATGACATCAACTATCAAATTCAAATAAATCAACGTAGTGTCGATTAGATTGATCGACAATCGAGAATTGTGATAAATCGATAACGCTGTGCACTAGTGATTAATCGTTGTTAGCTAATTGATTTTCGTCTCGGTACACCGATCCCTATAGTTAGAATCGACTATTATGTAATCAGTTTTGTGATCGATTTGGTTTTGATGGTGGTGGCCTGTGATTAGTAATTAGGTAGAACTTGAAGTTAGTCCAATGGTCTTTAACGATTAACTTCAAGAAGTTTGCTGTCTTTTAAGATACTCAAATGTTCCAATCGTCATTAAAAAAAAAATCAGATAATTTATTACAAAATAGCTTTTACCAGCGGCTGCGCCCGCGAGGAGTTCGGAAATTATTCCACGGAAACGTTACTACTCCCATGATAAAAGGTATATGTGTTAATTCAGGTTAAAATCTATCTGTGTTCTAAATTTCATTTAATTCTGTTCAGCCGTCTATAACCCCGACGCAAAAAGATAGGTGTCACATAAGTTTGACGTCTTTGTGTGTCTGTCTGTGACACCGTGACTTTTAAATGGCCGATTTGGGTGCGGTTTTTATTCTATTTAAAAGTAGGTTTTTTCCGTAATTGAGTAACAAACATCTAAACATAGAAACATTCACAATTACAGTTTTAGTAGAAAATAGGATGGCACCACATTTATAATATTATTAGGATAGAATAAACCGATTACAGGTTCTTTTGAATTGTCAAGAGGTCAGTCAGTCAGAAAGATAACGCTAGTTGGCCATACCAAGGCGCAGTTGGTAGCTTTGGAAAAGAACGAACAAGAAACTCCACGAAATCATACGAAAAATTTCAACGCGGCGTTATTGTTAGAGCTCAAACGCACTAGCGGCTGGACGTGACTCGGCGTACCGCTGCGGTTGGCCGCAGTATATACGGTCTGCCGCAACGGCACGCCGTATTCCGGCTAACCGTATCGTCTTGGTGCTGTAGCGGTCCGCCGCATTTTGTGGTCAGTGCTTCTAGAAATGTTGGACATGATGGACGTAGAAGAAGTTGCTGTATTATTGGGAAGCGCTTGCGGCTAACCGCGCTGAGTGCGTGAAAGGGGTGCGGTGCACCGCTACATTCAACCAGTGCGGCCCACCGCATCTCCAAGACAACCGGAACGGTTGACGGCTGTCCGCAAGTCAGTGCGTTGGTATCAAGCGGTTTCATATAAAAATTTTAGTGCGGACAACAGCAACGGCACGCCGCGTCCACGGCCAGCCGCTAGTGCGTTTGAGCTCTTAAAAATGAAATCGGCAGTTCTTTTCATGAAACTGCAGATTATTTTTAAGCCGATCTAAAATTACTACGCAGGGGGCTCAGAATCATGTACTGAATTCATAGTTACAGTTTGCGTTTTAGTTATATTCACCGACCGAGGCTTAGTCTTACCATTCCCGACGACGCTACAACCCTCCTCCAGGAGAGTAGTAAGCTCACCAGCACCTTCAAGGTACACCGCCGCAAACCACCGTTCTTCCGTCCTCGCCGCAGGGGCCCGTCGCAACGTCCCGTTCCATGTCCGTCCCGTCCTTTCTTCGAGCCAGCCCGCGCCGCTGAGCCTGTAGTATTAAGTAAGTACGTCCTCTTATAATAATCAGTCCGATACAGTCTGTCCCTTGCTGCCCTCTACCAGTGATGCCCTAAGCCGAGGTACGTACCCCAAAGGGGGTGCATTTAACGAGCAGTCGCTTTAGTTTTAAGTTTTTTCTGAGCCTTGGCTGGTAATCTTAATTTATTAAGATTATCACAGGCAAGCCCGCTTTAACAGACTACAACATCATAAGTTGAACTACAAGATGTCATTTCAAAAAAAAAAACAGTTTGCGCGCTGATGCCACCCTGTATTAAAAGGTATAATTTAGATAACGGTTTAATCAGCGACTGTTATTGATTAACCAATTTACCATCCTTATCCATTTCTGCTCTCTCAACACCATATTTTAAGGCCAATTGTAACTTTATCAAACTGAACAAAATTAAAAAAGGTCCATGTTTCTAACGCCTCGTTATAAGTCTCTCTGGTCTAATTTAGCAGCGGTTTTCAAGGCAATCCGATGTCTCATGAGACGGTCAAGTTTAATTGCTTCGAGTCTAGTTGTTGTTAATCTTAGCTGGACTAGAGTTACGATAATGGGGGAAGAGGACTTGACACTAATCCCAGTGCAGACTTGATTAGTGCAAGGTCGTTAGATTTAACCATTCCATCCATTGTTAAACAAAGTTTTTATTTCGATCAGATTTAAACCAATCATCTTTACATACCCAGACCCACCGGTGGTCCCGACTCTCATTCGTGGTTCTTTGACAGTCGTTACGGTTCGTCAGAAGCCCGAAAGTCTGACAACCAGTCTTACCAAGAGATATCGTGTTACCCAGTAACTGGGCTGTGGAAGTCAGATAGGCAGTCACTATATATAGACTCCATGTAGAATACTGGTATTCAGCTGCATCCGGTTAGACTGGAAGCCAACCCCAACTAATTTGGGAACAGGCTAGGCAGAACCTATAAATGTATATTAGTGAATTAACAACTAAGTCCATTGCTAAGTTGTCTTTTTTATATTATTTAGCCTCGACAGAGTTGGTAATAAAGAGGTCTAAGGGGGGGTCGTTGTCGTTGCGGGGGGGCTCAGTAACCGTGGATTCCAGCCACGGTGAAGCCAAGAGGAACCCAAAGGTGGGGCCGCTCGTCAGGGCTTTTGCCTTCAAGCCATTGGCGTAGCGGCCAAAAAGTAGGTTGTGGTGAGGTGCACCGCAACTGAGGTGGGCCGCGATGTCGAATGGGAGGCATCGCGGCTGAGGGTTACGGGCTGCGGTAGAGGAGGAGTGCCGGTGCTTCTGAGCAGCGCTCTTCCCTTCCGTGGCCTGGACGGGGCCGCCACCGTTTGATGGCGGACGCGGTGGGGCCGCAGGGGAAGAGGAGTGTCGGTATAGCGTTAGCCGCTCTCCCTATCCCCTGCGGCCGAAAAGTGGTAGATGGGACGGCGCGTTGTGTTCCACACGCGCGCCGTCAAAGATGTCAGCAACTACTGATGGGGCCCGCAAGCGCCGATGCCTGCCAGGGGTGCGGGTTTGTTCGAAAGAGATACCACAGCCCCTGGCATACGGGTTACTGAGGGAACACGGGTGGGTTTTAGTCAGTAAAAGTCTGACACGCCCTCCTGCTCTACTCAGCAGGAGAACTCATTTGATGATTCCCAACCAAAACAAAAAAAAAGAAAAGGGCTGATTTCACCAATGAAACTAAACGCGATCAGCACACCTAAAATGCGTTCAAGACCAAGTCCAGTGTCAATATTCTCCAACAATAATGACACTGACAGCTCTTCTCTCTCAGACTTATTCATTGGTGAAATGTGATGCGTGACGCGACATAACATCCAGGGGTGCAGGTTGTTCGAAAGAGAAACCGTGGCCCCTGGCACACAGGAAACTGAGGGAACACGGGTGGGTTTTAGTTAGTAAAAGTCTGACACGCCCTCCCGCTCCACCCAGAGTGTGAGAAGTTATTTGATGATTTCCCACCCAAAAAAAAATCAGCCTATAATGTTCTCACTGCTGAGGCACAAGGCCTCCTGTCGGTGAGAGGGAGTGGGCCGCAATCCACCACGCGGACCCAGTGCGGGTTGGTAGATGTCACATGTCTTCAAATTTTTGGTTCTAGGATATTCCGGGTTTCCTCAGAATGTTTTCCTTCATCGTTTTGAGAGCAGTGGTTATTAAATAACTTACACAAAGTAAAGCTCCTGCATGGCTGGGGTCGAACTTACGACCTACAAACTCGTAAGTCGCAGCCGTTACTATTGGTCTATCACCTAAATTCAAACGATGTTTTAATCGAAAATACAACTACCCTAGAGCATTTTGGTTGAAATTCTTGTAACAAGTACAGTGAGTACCTACAGTCATAGTAATTTATTACCACAACTTAAGTAGGTACACGTTACATCAGTGAGGTCTCGACCCCTGAACTAAGACGTCTTGTATGACAGGGGTCGAGGTTTCTTCAGTTACATGGATCAGAATCAGTTAGCTAGTTTCACCCATAGACGTGAATAAACTTAAAACTTGGTTAATATTATGTGCGAAACGGGAATTTTTCAATGTCAAAACAATTCGAAATTACGTCATGTCTTGTGTTTGTGGTAGGCTCACTTCACGCAGGTACTAATAAATAAAATAAACGCCACTCCTTTTGTTTGAGGCGCCGACAAACGACTTTTAAGGACTTTGTATTGAAGATCACGTCGAAACGGTTGTCTTATGTATTTGTACAAATTATATGTTAAACTAGACAACTTTTTTCGTCATTTGATATGTGAATATTTTAAATCCTGTCTTTATAACATAATGTAATTAATTGGTAAAGTTATGTCTATCCCGGACATAAAAACGATAATCTCGCAAAAACTATCGGGCGTATTTCCATGAAACTTTCACCATCTAATAGACAATTTTAATCATTTACATCGGGCGTTGAAGTGTCTGTTTGTAATTTGTAATCTCAAAGTAAAAACTTTTTATTAACTGTGTATAGGTATATAAAAAGAAAATAATCATAAGGCATCAAAATATACTTCCGCATCGTTGTCAATGGGAAAAGTGCCCAAAAGGCTGGCAGCATTGCCAGGTCGTATGGCAATGCTGATTCTTTGGGCATTTCGAAACGGCTTGACCGATTTTGACGTCAAAATCGGTCAAGCCGTTTCGAAGATTAGCTGATTAGCACTGGCAGATAGCTGATTTTATGAGAAGTAATATAGACTTTTTGTCTCGGTGCATACCACGTTCCCTTGGGATAATTTCCGACATCCACGTGGGTGAAGCCGCGGGCAGCAGCTAGTCCTTTAACATAATTCAACTTCAATAAGAATAGCAAAAAATAACGAAATTTTATCGAATTTTGATAAAGACTTTTTTATTTATAGCAAAAGTTTTCGGTTGAAAATTCTCTTTACTTTTTTTTTTGCCGAAACTTTTCAGTTTAGAACTATTATAAGTCTCAATATTACAGGCTTCACGTTTGAAACTTTAAGAGTTGGGCTTAAATTTTCGAAAGTAAACACGTGTATGGGTCCAAACTTTTAGTTCTTTTGTCGTTGTTAAAGTTTAAGTAAAAATTGCCCATTATTTCGTCCAAGGAATTTGTTTTGATTCACCTAAATCACTAGATACTATAAAATAAAGTCCCCTGCCTCATATGTGTGTCTGTCTGAACGCGATAAACTCAAAAAATACCGAATAGATTTTCATACGGTTTTCACCAATGGACGAAGTGATTTATGAGATAGGTTTCATTGTAAAACTCTTCAAAGTTTTGTGAAATTGCCTAAAATATGACGTACAGTCACGAGCAATAATATGTATACGCTTACCAACTTTTAAAAGTGATTTTCTCCACTTTTACTAATTGTAATCTTGTTTTATTATGAAAATAATATTTTGGAACCCACACTGTAATGAAATATCTAAGTTATCTCAAGGCTGCAATCGCTACTTAAAAGAAAATCGCTTTTGAACTTGGCGATGTGTTTACATATTATTGCTCGTGACTGTACATACCTAGATTATCAAATCTCCCGGACCGCTTCGCGGCGAACGCCAGGCCCTGTGAACGTTGGATGTTGTGCTCACAGATAGTTTATTACCTGGAATAACATTATCATCATCATCATCATTTCAGCTGAAAGACGTCCACTGTTGGACATAGGCCTCCCCGAAGCTCCGCCACTTCAACCGGTTCTGTGCTTCCCGCATCCAGCGGACTCCTGCGGCCCTCGCAAGGTCATCTGTCCACCTTGTGGGAGGCCTTTCAACTTTACGTCTTCCGGTACGCGGTCGCTACTCCAGGACTTTTCGGCCCCATCGGCCATCTGTTCTGCGAGCAATGTGCCCTGCCCATCGCCACTTAAGTTTGGCAATTCTTCGGGGGGAATAACACATGGGGTACTATAAATCCCGGTAGAGCGTTTCTGTGGGATGTCCTAGTAGTGGGAACTGCTAGGACACAGGCCTCCTGTCTTCGAGAGGGAGTAGGCTGTAATACATTCGGGCCCAGTGCAGGTTGGTCACCACAAAATATTCAGCCTTTAATGTTCAAACTGCTGGGCCTTCTGCCTGCGAGAGGAGGTTGTAATCTACGCGGGCTCTGTAGAGGTCAAATGGCAGATGTCACATGTCTTAAAATGTTTGATTCTAGAACACGAAACCACAGGCTAAGACAATAATGTAATTCTAGAAATAACAAAAACCAATCAAACTTTTATATAATTTTATTAGATCACTCGTAAACTTTTTTGGTACTGTTTCACTTTGTGAAAGATGGACCTGTCTTCAATCACGAAGAACACCGAAGTAAATGTTAAGACTTTTTCTTAATTCCAGTAATGTAACTTAATTTCATTTATTAGATTGAATCAAGGAGTTTTTATTGATCTAGATATCTAAACTCATTTATATACCTACTTTAATATAATAAATGCGAAAGTAAATCGGTCTGTCTGTTACGCTTTCACGCCGAAACCGCTGAACCGATCGTCATCAAATTTAGCAGAGATATAGCCTGGGCTTGTGGCTAAGTAACAATAGCTGCGCGGGTCGATCGATCAGGTTAAGCTACGCTTGCCGCGGTTGGTCCGTGGATGGGTGACCATCTTTACATACCAAGACCCCTCCGTGCCTAGGAAAGCACGTTAAGCCGTTGGTCCCGGCTGTCATTTGTTGATCTTTGACAGTCGTTACGGGTCGTCAGAAGCCCGAAAGTCTGACAACCAGACTTACCAAGGGGTATCGTATTACCCAGTTACTGGGTTGTGGAGGTCAGATAGGCAGTCGCTCCATGTAAAATACTGGTATTCAGCTGCATCCGGTTAGACTGGAAGCCGACCCCAACATAGTTGGGAAAATGCTAGGCAGATGATGATATAGCCTGGGATATGGAGACGGACATGGGCTATTTTTTTTACGCGAAAACCGGCATCCACGCGGGCGGAGCCGCGGGCAAAAGCTTAAATAATAAAATTGAAGAGTTTGTTTGGTTGAACGCGCTCTGAGACTACCAGTCAGATCTGGGCGTCGGGAATCCCAGGCCGATTTCCGGCCACCGTAGGCATGGGCTTGCGGACGGCGAGTAATGGGTAGCTAGCTGTCCGGTAAGGACCAAGCCCAAGTCGACGGCGCGTTGTGTTCCACGCGCGCCTCAAAGAGATGTCAGCACAAAATGATGGGGCCCGCAAGGGTCGATGCCTGCCAGGGGTGCGGGTTTGTTCGAAAGAGACACCACAGCCCCTGGCATACGGGCTACTGAGGGAACACATGTGGGTCAGTATAAGTCTGACACGCCCTCCTGCTCCACCCAGAGCGGGAGAAGTTTTTGATGATTTCCCACCCAAAAAAAAAAGACTACCAGTCAGATTTGAAAAAGTATTTTTGTATACTATAGACTAATTCTTGAGAACGGCTTGAAATTGTTTAACGTCACGCTAGAAGCTGAGCAAAAAGAAAAAAAAACAGTCAAAAAGAACTCGAAAACGAAGTTATAGCTTGGAGCAGGTGATGCGATGCTACGGGGTGAATTGGGGTAACAAGACATTTCACTCGGATGAAATCGCCAGCAGAAGCTAGTTGGTTTATAAAATAATTATTCTAGACTGATGAACATAGGCCTGCCCCAAGCACCGCCATTTCGATCGGTTCTGTGCTCCTCGCATCCAGCGGATTCTTGCGGTCTTCACTAAGTCATCGGTGGTAGTCCATCTTGTGGGACCGTGGGCCGTCCAACGCTATATCCTCCAGTACGCGGCCGCCACTCCAAAATCTTCCAGCCTCATCGGTCATCTGTTCTGCGCGCAATATGTACCCTGTCCACTGCTACTTAAGTTTTGCAATTCTTCGGGCTATGTCAGTTATCTTGGTTCTCCTACGGATCTATTTGTTTCTGTATAAACATTTAAATACGTATAAATATTTTTTTATGTAACGGTCGTCGCACAGGCTGAGCAAAAGGCTTCTGTGCTACGACGGGTATTGTTTTTTAACTGTTTCTTGTTCCAAATTCTTGTGTTTGTACTTAGTTGAACTTACATGCATTTAGAAAGTAACGTACGATCTTCAGAAAAATAAATCGAACTGGCGAAACCTGGGTGTAGGTAGGTACTATACTGAGTGAGATCTGCCTGACTCTTTGAAGAAAACAGGCGTGACGTCATGTATGTGAGACAACTAAAAAAAATAACAGGTAATTCCATACGTACAGTCACCAAAAAACATAAGCAACCGGAGTTTTTTTTTTGGAAAAAGTTTTTTATTCGAAAAAATCCAGCGGTTTCTTACTAAAGTACAACTATATCCGACGAACCTGATTCAAATCAAATCAAGATATTTTTATTTCATATAAACCTGCATGGGCACTTATGATACGTCAGGTTACTTATCTGTTTTGGTCATCATCATCATTTCAGCTGAAAGACGTCCACTTCTGCCCCCAAGCTACGCCAGTAGGACCGGTTCTGTAATTCCCACATCCAGCGGATTACTGCGGCCTTCACAAGGTATCTGTAGCGGCACTACAAATTAAAAATGCTTCGCAACAAAATCTAAGAAACGCAAAAAGAAAAGTGGCGCCATCTACAAGGCCACAAGCGAACTATTATTAGAAATTCTACATCGCGCAATCAGAGTTTACCACGACACTCGAACATATACAAAATCCCGACATCAACTGTCGGGCAGTTGCCCACCAGACACAATACTCGTCTGGTCGGAGGATCTTCCTTTACCATCATAGCTATGAGCGAACTTTACACCCTGTTCCTCATACCTCTATAAATCTATTGGTGCCGTACATAAACTTACATCTTCATTCCATGTTACGGCCCCGCCGCCGCCAGATGGCGCATGGCAGGACTTACCATCGCCATGCCTGCGTGCAGCCATGCTGCAGCACCGGCGTTTTCTCTTCGCATCGCTTGGGTCGCCGGGGGTCGTTGAAAAATCATTAATTGACATGGCGGACGTACGAAATTAAACAAAACAAACCAGAATCTTTTATAATAACTTCGAATACATATTTTAAGCCCACCATTACGGTCCAGTATTTATTCGAAGCAACCTTATAACAACAGCGGTAACAGCCGGAACATTCCATGACGTTAAGCAGAAACTACAGAACGCCAAAACGATGCTTACATACTTTTTTTTCTTTCTTTTTTTAAAACGTTGCGCCACACTAGGAATTTCTTCCTGTATCGTGGGGGCGTTTACAAACATAGAAACTCACAAACACCCGCCTCGGTTTGCCTCGGTTACGTTCATACCTCAGGTAAATTGCGATAAAAACATCGAAAACAAAAACAGGGACAGCGATACTTCATTTCCTCTCTCACAAGACATCTCCCCAATAAAACGCGACTCAAACCTATTTATATTCAACTACCCACATATTGTTGCGGAAACACATCATAAATTCAATCGGTCGCAAGTGTTACGTCACCGATGGTTGATTTGTAGCGATGACGTCATCGCTTAGAGATTTATGACGTAATCTGGTTGCGGTACAACTTGTGGGAGTGACTTTGAGTTTGTTTGTCTGCGAAAATATGTTAGTTTCCTGTGTTATTGGTAGGTATGGTGGATCTAATGTATGTTCGGTAACTTTGAATAACGACGTGAATAAGGAAAAACATTCGAAGTTACCGAGTAAAAATATTATGAAGGCTTTCCACATTGACATCATATTCATCATTATTTCAGCTGAAAGACGTCCCCTGCTGGACATAGGCCTCCCTCAAGCACCGCCACTTCGAACGGTTCTGTGCTTGTCTCACACACTGGATTCCTGCGGCATTCAACCAGGGCCTCAAGTCTGCTATTACAATGGTGTCAGAATGGTCTATCATTGATTTCATAATTGTTGATTTTGACAAGTTTGGTAATCTACTAATATAATGGCGTCATTATGACTTTCCAGTGGTCAGCCACTGACACTCCATTGAAAGAAATGGCATTTATTGGTAATCTCGTACAGTCGCCAGCAGGTCAAGCTATCCCAAACTGTCAAATTTTCCCAATTGAACATAAACCTTATTCCTTTGAAATAAAGTTGAAAAACTATCAAAGAAATTTGACAGATTGGGGTAGCTTGATGTGCTGGCCTCTGTACATAATGACAAATGAATGGCAATACGACAATGCCATTATAACACAATTCTATTACGAGACCATTGACCGACCACTGATCGACCATTATGAATTTAGCAGATTACGAACTCTTAGCAAAATGACAATGAGATCGTGTTGGAATGACGAATTTATAAAAATAGCAGACTTAGGCCCCAGCACCCTAATTGCGTAACTCACGATTCATCATAATCTGCTTCGTTTTGAAACGGATTGTTAAACCATTGCTTCATATGTTCGAAAAATGTGTCTGTTCGACAACATAAATAACGCTATGAATATTGTTTAACTGTGAAGACGAAACCAATTATGATCAATCGTGAGTTACGCAATTAGGGTGCTGGTCACATTAACATTACCAATGCATGGTTAGCTGTGTGACGTCATTCTAAATCCAACATGGCGGAACACTTAAGATAGCGTACTATTTTTTTTTTTAATTACACAATTTAATAAATTGAGTAATGACGTTATAAGCTGATAGTAAAAAGTTTAAAGGAAAATTTTATTTTATTATATTTAGCGCATTTAAATAAAAGCTTGTTTTTTACTTTTCATTTATTTTCCGTCTACAAAACGACATTTAACTATAAAACGAGTATAAATGAGTCAGTTTTTGAAATCTTTAACCAAAAATGGCTCGTCGAATTAAACCTACGGGGTAGCACACTAACATTAGGAATGTCTTTAATTTTGACAGTTCTACGACATACATTGCGTGGTTTACGTTGTAGAATAGAAGCGTTTTTTGAAGTTACGAAACAATGGATTAGCAATTTCCGATTCAGATTGTGATTGGGGTTTTTTTTGGTGGGAAATCATCAAATAACTTCTCACGCTCTGGGTGGAGCGGGAGGGCGTGTCAGAGTTTTACTGACTAAAAACCCATTCGTGTTCCTTCAGTTGCCTGTGTGCCAGGGGTGGCGGTATCTCTTTCCAACAACCCGCACCCCTGGCACGCATCAGCCCTTGCGGGCCCCACCAGTTGGTGCTGACATCTCTTTGAGGCGCGCGTGGAGCACAACGCGCCGTCAAGTGGGTTACGTAATTAGGGTGCTACTTCTAGCGACCTTCTTTTCTAATAAAGCCGATTAATTTTTTGAGTAGTTTAAAGAAGAATAAGCCACGTGACTAGTTCTAGCGTAGTACACCATGTGTTTCGACCCATAGTCAGTACTACGCACCGAAGTATCTAGTTTTACACCTGCGATCGTGTTTTAAAATATCGCGAGATATTATATATTCTCAAATTACAAAATGAATTAACTCTTATTCTTAAATTTATAAATAAAAATAATTGAAAGATTCAATTTTTTTAAACAAAAAGGAATTATTGAAATGATTAAATCCCACGCGAACGTACCACCGACACAAAATAACCCCAAATATTACTCGTTTAAACATCAGCTATCTGCCAGTAAGTCTCGTCAAAATCGGCCCAGCTGTTTCGGAGATTAGCCGGAACAAACAGACAAAAAATTATTGGTGTAGGTACCAAATATACTTTCATTTGCATTTAGTAAAAAGCTGTTATTTTGATGTCATATTCAGACACTTCTATTCTATTTCTTTGTGTAGATATTCAAAGTACAAATCCCAACCTTCATTGCACGTATTTTCTTATCCCTGATAAATATCCTGTATAAATGACACAAAAGATTATAATACACTTCGTTAAGCAAAGGTCAAGAAACAAGCTCACAAACAGAACTGGAACACGGAACTCCGAAACATGTTCCGATAAGTTAGCGGGAAATCCGTGAACGGAATCCGGGATTAGTTACGAATTGATTTCTGAAACAAAGTGGGTGAAGTTTCAGTAAGATTATGACGTAATCGGTAAAGTTTCGCGAGTTTGTTCGCATAAATTTTTGAGGCTTCTATTCTCTATATTCAGGACGTAGTACAAGTACTTACGAGTAGATATAGGGATAAAATAAAAAGGCTGAGACAAAGAATAACTTTTAATGGACTGAATTTCACGTCACGTTCACGTTCTACAAGTTCTGTAAATGTACGTGTTTGGAGAATACACCAAACATTTTTTTTTAAAAACCTAAAAATCAGTTTTGGTCATTAACTAACCTCACTCAAAGTAGCAACAATAGTAAAAAGATACACCACCAGAAAAGGCAAAATCTCATTTTACTACGCCACGTGCTACGCATCTTGCTACGGCGTAGCTTTTCGTAGCTCGGCGTAGCACACGCGCTACGTGTCGTGAGCTAAAAAGAACGCAAAAGGACACGATCTTAAAAAAGTGGTCCCACGAGGTAGACTCGTGGGACCACTTTTTTAAGATCCCTCATACAGAGTAACTAAAATATGTAGGAACCAACTCAAGCGTCCATTCTCAGTGTGAAATGTCCTAACGATTTGAATACCGTCCTGTATAATGCTGCGATCAGGACCATTACTCATATAAATCCTTCATCTTCCGAGGGGCTCTGATCCGAGTGAAATGGGTCCACTTTCCGTTAGGGGTACCATATGTTATGTGATGTATTTTAGAGGTATTCCGTATGCAGGCGATGTGTCTTGGTTTAACTATGAATTTCATATTAAACTGAGACGATATTTTCATTGAGTAGATAACGTACCGATTTTACTCAGTTTATTTTATGATGATTGATGTTACTCATACTACATAATACCATTCCTTCCCTTGTGTCGTAAAAGGCGACTAAGGGATTTACCTTGGGCACGCCACGATTGCGGCGGTAAGTCCCCTCTTTGAGGAGTGGTTTGAGAGGCGGCATGGCGTCCTCACCTTCCGCCTGACGCAGGTCCTCACCGGACACGGTTGTTTCGGGAGGTTCCTGTTTCGGATAGGGCGGGAGGAAACGCCCGGGGGTTTCCACTGCGAAGATCGCCCTGAGGACACGGTGGAGCACACGGTGGCGGTCTGCCCAGCTTGGGCGGAGCACCGCCGTGCCCTCGTGGAGGCGATCGGCGGCGGCGGTCTCTCGCGTCCGGCTCTGGTCCAAGCCATGGTACGGAGCGAGAGGGCATGGGGAGCCGTCACCTCCTTCAGCGAAGCAGTAATGCTCGCGAAGAGGGAGGCGGCGCACGTGAGGGAGAGGCAGCATATGCGCCCTCGCGACCCCAGCCGCCGCAGGATACGGAGACGCCCTGGGCGTCGGGAATCCCAGGCCGATTTCCGGCCACCATAGGCATGGGCTTGCGGACGGCGAGTAATGGGTTGCTCGCTGTCCGGTAAGGACCAAGCCCAAGTCGACGGCGCGTTGTGTTCCACGCGCGCCTCAAAGAGATGTCAGCACAAAAAGTGATGGGACCCGCAAGGGTCGATGCCTGCCAGGGGTGCGGGTTTGTTCGAAAGAGACACCACAGCCCCTGGCTTAAGGGCTACTGAAGGAACACGGGTGGGTTTTAGTCAGTAAAAGTCTGATACGCCCTCCTGCTCCACCCAGAACGGGAGAAGTTATTTGATGATTTCCCACCCAAAAAAAAAAATGAGATGATGGGATTTACCTGAGAATGGGCAGCAGCATTCTCTATGCATTTTACCACCATACTGCGATCACCAACCCACCTGCCAAGCGTGGCGATTATGGCCAGACCCCTCCCTTTGAGGGAGACCTATATTCAGCAGTGAACGTTTTCCGGCTAAATTGGGCAAAATATAATTCATTTTAGGTCGGTTCCGAACACAAGTGGCAGTAGAGATCTAATAAATGTATTGTACAGAGGCCAGCACATCAAGCTACCCCAATCTGTCAAATTTCTTTGATAGTTTTTCAACTTTATAACAAAGGAATAAGGTTTATGTTCAATTGGGAAAATTTGTCAGTTTGGGATAGCTTGACCTGCTGGCGACTGTACAGTGATAATAATATAGATGGTTTCTACAACCCATTTAAATTTAGGGCAGCAGGTCCTCCTTACAAAGCCATATAGTTGAAGACCTTTGGCTGCGAAATCGAAGACATGATCAATGTGTGCATCAATGTCTAACATTAAGTCAAAGAGCACACCTAAAACTTTAATTAGGGATACTTTCTCCAGAGGATTGTTACAGAGAGAGCATGTGAATTGAGCGGTATTCATTTTATGGTAAAAAATATACTTACACTAGTGTAACAGAAGGGCATAAACAAAAAAGGCAGAACGGTATAATCACACTGATTTATTATTATCGAACACAAAATTGACAGAGTTATAGGCTTAGTCGTAAAATCACAGCAACAAGGGGCGAAAATGAGCTCGCAAGGCATTATATGGGGATTCCCCTACGGTAGTTTTGGCGGCAACTTGGCTTGGCTGGCATTGGCTGGCTCGAGTGGTGCGCTGTGATAGGCTGAGGCAGGGTGACGTAACGTAGGCGGTGACATATAATTAAATACATATCCAAAGTCACCGACTTCCGAACTTAGTTATTGGGGTTGGACAAAGCAAGCTTATAATTTTTTACTTTTCGGTTTTTCGGCGGTTAATTTTTTATTAAAAAGTTTTTATTTTATAATTTTTTGTGGCTAATCAAAAATTAAGCATGTAGTAATTAGTAGATTATAATCTACTAATTACTACATGCTTAATTTTTGATTACTTTTTGTAATACACAACTAAGTATTAAAATCTGTGAATAAACAATCAATCATCCCCTGTTTTCTGGAATTTTTCTTCGAAATTTATATGGGACCAACTTCGGGGTATACCCTTTCCAATAAAAAAATAATTATGAAAATCGGACTACTCTGGAAAAAGTTATGCGTGGTCATACATAAAAAAAAATATATACGCGTCGAATTGAGTAACCTCCTCCGTTTTTTCGTCGGTTAAAAAATAGTATCCTGCCCCGTAAAACTGCCCCGTTGGTCTCATGCTCGAAAACGCAACTGCGTCCTGGTTTCGATTCCCAGGTCGGGTAAAGTGTTATTGGGAAACCCATTGGGAATTACTTAGTAACAGCCAGGAATTTGGAAGTAGGCGGTATGATACCCCCGCGCCTGATGGTCCTGGGTGCCCCTGTGTCTGCGCACACACTTATGCACTATAATTCCTCCCGCGCTGAAGCCGAATCTCCGTTGAGATTGAACACCATGGCCGAAATATGGTCTGGAGGACTATATAATAGTATCCAGATATGTCGCCGAGGGTTTAGTTACTGAAGTCGCGCCGCAAACCTCAATTTTAAGGCGTTCGAGGTGCGAGTACCGAATACAGTATTTTCCAATTTGATAAAAACTATTTTAATTTGAAGATTGGGAAGTTATATTTAAAATAAAAATTAAAATAAAGTTTATTTATATCCATTTTCTCCATCAAAACCGATTAAAATCAAATTAATTTTTCGTTGTTTTGAGTTTACCGCCAAAACGCTCCTTACGATGACTTTTTATCACGTGATATCGTGACGTCAGACGTCTTTGTGTAAACAGCACCAGTACAAATACTTTGTTTGGCGCAGTTTTAGAAGTATTTGCGCACAGAGGCACCGCACACCAGTGATTTCAATTTCTATCCATATTTTTTTTTTTTTTTAATTATAAACACGACACTCACTTGTTTACTTACTAACTACTTTAGTTTACACAAAGTTGACGTTACGTGATAAAAAGTCGTCGTAAGGAGCGTTTTGGCGGTAAATTCAAAACAACGAAAAATAAATTTGGTTTAAATCGTTTTTAATTGAGAAAATGGATGTAAATCAATTTACTTTTATTTTTTTGTTACAGATTTCGTCCCAACCTTCAAATTAGAATAGTTTTTAATAAATTGGAAAATACACTATGTTATTTGTCGTGGAAGATGACTTTTGGTCGCACAACGTGGTGCTCCGTCGCGTCCGTGGAAAAGTTCCACAGGACAGTACAAAGTAAAGCTAGTGCAAAGGGAAGACCATAACACTACATAAACCCCACATTAAAAATTACTTACCATAGACCAACGCCCAGTTTTACTCCCATAAAAAATTCAACAAGTAATAGATGGCCTCCCTACCAGCCCCGTATACTCCAAACTGGTACATTTGCTTCGATTACATTGCGTAACTGCCCCTGATTCGGACGTGCTTTGAAATTTTATGTGCTATGCATGTGTTGCCGACAGTCTGTGATTTATGGCGTTCTAATAAATGACTAGGATTGGTCCTTGTGGGAGCTATGTTGTGTTGTTGGGTTAGATTGTTTTAATTGATGAATTATTGTTTGTAGGGATTTGGCGACAACCATTGTTAAACAGACAGCTGTGCTGCTGGAGAATTTGTTGCGCCACTTCTTCTTCCCAGCTAAAGCACTTGGAAGTGTCGAAGGGTGGGCGTTTTTGGGGTCTTATGTATTTTGACGTTCGAAAAGTGCTGATTCTCAGCCTAATTTGAATAAATGACTTTTGATTTTGATTTTTTATTTAAAGATAACTTTTTATTTACTTGTACAAATTATTATTATAAGACTGATTGTTTTTAGTTATCTGTATAATGGGATATCGGGAGGCCGGGCTGTTGCATCTGATTGCTGATTCGTGACCTCGTCAGCACGGGAATCCATAGTGGGCGTTAAACTTCAGGAAACGTTGAAATAAATACACTGTAGCGTTGACTGTTGACTATTTTAATTATACAGACACTTAAATTACTTAAACAATTAAAGATTGCAGTAATAATTCGTGATTTAGAGCCAATGGGTTTGCGAGTGACCACCACGTACAACAGCTGCCAACAATTTAATGAATTGACACGACGTCTCCCGCCGTGACAGACACAACTCCATTCGGTGTTAACCGCTCTTAAGGGTACACTAGTCGCGGGCTCGAACTATCAGTGATGAGTAGTTAGACGCTAGTCTACACGCACAACATTATTGAGTGAGCTGCAGGATCAGTTAAAGTAAAACAGGCACAAATTAAGAAGAGTCCTTCGGAAGGTCGGGTTTTCTGAAAAAAACACTGCTTAAATTAATGACCAATTAAGTATATTGAACTTTTCGATAGTTGAGCTTTGTCGGTAGCGACTTGGTTTTCGAGATTTTACACTCCTTTTATTACTTAAACACGCCCAAA
Organism: Polymixis flavicincta; assembly: GCA_949987655.1. Taxonomy (NCBI): domain Eukaryota; kingdom Metazoa; phylum Arthropoda; class Insecta; order Lepidoptera; family Noctuidae; genus Polymixis; species Polymixis flavicincta. Next base: position 9,220,647 of record OX465195.1, on the reverse strand, counting down.
GTTAGGTTAAATTAGCAAGAAAAACGAATCTTTGTTGGCTCATAACTTTTTAATGGCTTTTTATTTTAGTATTCTGTTTCCGAACAGACAATATAAATAATGAGACAAAACCATACCATGTTTAATTTTTGGTGTACATAGTCAAACAGTGGAGTAAAACCCTCCCGAAGTTTGTATGGAAAAAATGTGGACAAGTGTCACCTTAATCAAAATTACCATTTAGTTGATTTTCAAATCGATTAACCGTTAAAAATAACAGAATAATGACCATTTATTAAAAAGATAACAAAATAAATTAGAATTCTCAAAATTAACTGATTTTATTTATTTAAGTAGGGATTTGGCGATGGATAAGATCACGCGCCGATATATACATCTATACACATAAATAAAATTGGAGTGTCTACTTGTAATATTAAAATAACCACTTTTTATGAACTACTAACGGATGTCTACACGGTACATATACCAAAACAACATTTTATAAAAAAAATGTCTGTCTGTCTACTTGTTCCGGCTAATCTCTGTAACGGCTGAACCGATTTTGACGGGACTTGCACTGGCAGATAGCTGATGTAATATGGAATAACTTATGTTACTTTAATTTTAGAAATTTTATTTTATACAGATAAATCCGGGTAGTACGTTCCTGCAGGATAATTTCCTATTCCACGCGGGCGAACCCGCGGGCAACAGCTAGTGTAGGTATATGTTTTATAGTTTAATTGTTTTAATTAAAGTGCAGCAGTGGTGGCCCAGTGGTAACGGCCGCGACTTACGAGTTGTAGGTCATGCGTTCGAACCCAGCCAGGCGCATTACTTTGTGTAAATAATTTCATCACCACTGCTCTCAAACGGTGAAGGAAAACATCGTGAGGAAACCTGCGTGTCCTAGAACCAAAAATTCGAAGACATGTGACATCTACCAACCCGCACTGGGCCCGCGTGGTAGATTACGGCCCACTCCCTCTCATGGAGAGGAGGCCTGTGTCCCAGCAGTGGGAACGTTTATAGGCTGAGTATGTATGTATGTATGTAATTAAAGTACTTGGTTTCTATCTGACTACTAAATATTTTGCGTACGTTTATAATATGGGACTACTAGACAGAAATCTAAAACAACAATTTCCTCAAATATCTGTAACAAAGGTGTAACGATGCTCAAAATCGATATTTAGGTCATCCAGATATCGAGTGTAATGTCTAATGCCTTTCAAACTTATATTTTATTGAATTTTCCTATCTTTCTGCTATTGCAATCGGAAAATATAGGGATGTTTGTTTGAATGTATTTTATATTATGATATCATCGGTGCAAGGAAATACGTACAGTAATGTGTTTCTTTTCAAACTTTTTTTTTTTTTTTTTTGCTAGCTAGGACTGAGGGCAGAATTCACCAATGAAATTGGACGCGATCAGTACATCCTAAGCCACGTTCAAGAGCTGTCAGTGTCATCTTTGTTGTAGATTATTGACACTGACAGTTCGCGTTCAATTTAATTGGTGAAATTGGCACTTAAGTCATAGCAACACCGTATTGAATTTAGCTATACTCGAATAGATCATCAATAGGTCATGCTATGCTGAATAACATTAGAACGTCTGCAAAGTTACTAGCGTTTCTTTACACACCTGCTTATACAAACTGCGTATTAGCAAATTCAGACAGTTGTCCATTTGCCATCATCATGACAAACTTTTGCTTAAGTGGTATCATCATCATCATCATCATATCAGGGCACATTGCTCGCAGAACAGATGGCCGATGGGGCCGAAAGGTTCTGGAGTGGCGACCACGTGCTGGAAGACGTAGAGTGGGGAGGCCTCCCACCAGGTGGACGGATGACCTTGCGAAGACCGCGGGTATCCGCTGGATGTGGGAAGCACAAGACCGGTCGAAGTGGAGGAGCCTGGGGGAGGCCTATGTCCAGCAGTGGACGTCTTTCGGCTGATATACGTGGTATCAATGAGAATAAATCTATAAATAGTATAAAGTAAAAGTAAATCGCCAATCTTGGTTCGAACCTACGACCTACAACTTATAATTCGCTGCCGTTACTGCTGCCGTTACTATATACTTACTACAGAATGGGCAGCAGCGTTCTCTATGCATTTTACCACCATACTGCGATCGCCAACCCGCCTGCCAAGCGTGGCGGTTATGGCAAACCCCCCAAATTTTGGAGGCCTATGTCCAACAGTGGACGTCTTTCGTCTGAAATAATGATGACTACTGGCGCACCACTACTCGCATACAACACATAGCTATAAATTTATACTCGCAGCTAGTCTACTGGACACAGTAGCGTGATTATGTATATAGATTGATGGTAACTGTCTTCTGACTTCCGTAAAGACAGGCACTTTACTTTGTGTAAATTATTTCATCACCACTGCTCTCAGAACGGTGAAGGAAAACATCGTGAGGAAACCCTAGAACCTAGAACCAAAAAATTCGAAAACTTGTGTCATCTACCAACCCGCACTGAGCCCGCGTGGCGAATTACGGCCCACTCCCACTCACAGAGAGGCGGCCTGTGTCCCAGCAGTGGGAACCTTACAGGTTGATTATGATTATGAAAGCGCCAGTCTAGGTCTGAACCTACAACTCGTAAGCCGCGGCCGTTATAACTGCTGCACTGGGCCAGCACCACTTACATCTATAATAATATTATAAGGAGGTAAAGTTTGTGAGTTTGTGAGGTTGTAGGGGGTAATATCTGGATCTACTGAACCGATTTTGAAAATTCTTTTATCAATAGAAAGCTACGTTATTTGTGAGTGTCATAGGCTATATAATAACCGGATAAATGTATAGACATTTTCGTGGTAGTCGAATTTGCAAAGTAAGTCGGAGGAAAAACGTCTGTTTCTTACGAACGTGTCAGAAAAATGATGTGGATATATATATGTATGTATATTTATTTATAGTTGTGTATATGTAAAAACAAATATTAAAGTTTGAATGTCAGAATGGTTACTGCTTATTTACTGTGTATGAATGTTCTTATGAATATGTAGGGAAAGGATTTCATGAAGTAAAGCACAGAAAGACAAGACTAGATATTTATTTAAATTAGGCTTGTCATTATTAAATCAGAAAGCTAGTTGTCCGTTCCAAAGCTAGGTCTTTCATGGAGAAGAAGGACAAGATACTCCATGGAAACAGTACAGATATATTCCATCAACATATCTCTTACATTGCTATTACATTTAATTACAACTCTTGAAGCTTTATCCAAGATAACTCGGCATTATTACAACAACATGGTATTTAATAAGCAACTATTATGGTATAATAACAAATTACTTAACTTACATGGCATCTGGTTGATTTATTACACACAACAACGGCAATAGGACTAACCAGCTAAATATCTACTGAGCAACTGTCTCTCGATCACGTCATTACAATGCTTTTTATATCCTACCAATGTCAATTTAGGTTAAACATTTCCCGCCATTTTGAACAAGTTATAGATCGTTACATATTTTGGCATAATAACTTCTAACACAGATATTATTAAACAATGGATAAGTAGTGAAACCGTTTTAACACATTTTATGGTAATTAAGCAATTTTATAAGAACTGATTCGTAATTCAAGACAGTTAAAAGTATCTCTCAATGTGAACTGAGAGTATGTTGCCAGTCATTTGAATCAGCGTATTTTGTTAAATAACATTAGAAAACCTTAAATAAAATACAAGTATAATTAAATACTAGGTAATCATTTATAGTAACAACATCCAAGTTATTTTCAAAAGTTAAGACAGTTATTTTTTTTAACATGTAGTCAAATTAGGTACATCTACATTTTTTCAACGCTTTGTTAATGTGACAGATGACATTATCCACCACACAATATTACAATAACAAAATAAATAATCTAACACGGCCAGACTGACAAGTACTTCGTTCTCGAAGTACCCAAATAATTAATTATATTTTGTTTTCAAGTAGTCTCTGGCCTTGGCATATTAGTTCTATCATTTGCTGCACATGAATTTCAAACTAATATCAAGGCAGTGACCGTCCAGCAATTCATACATATATATAATATAATATAATATCATATAATAGCCTCTGGCCTTGACATACCAATCCTATCACCTGCTGCGAATGAATTTCAGAATGGTATCAGGGCAGTGACCGACCAGCAGTTCATACATATAATATAATATAATAGCCTCTGGCCTTGACATACCAATCCTATCACCTGCTGCGAATGAATTTCAGAATGGTATCAGGGCAGTGACCGACCAGCAGTTCATACATATAATATAATATAATAGCCTCTGGCCTTGACATACCAATCCTATCACCTGCTGCGAATGAATTTCAGAATGGTATCAGGGCAGTGACCAACCAGCAGTTTATAAAATAATTCGAATAATTCATCGCTCGGTCAACCTGACAATATTATTGAAAACTCTTCAAAAACCAAAGCATAATTAATTATTCCAAACAAACTATCATAAGGGGCATCTTATTTTTGTACTATTACTATGTGATGCTCACTACTTAGAATTATCCCTTATCATAATATTTAATCTACGTCCATGTATCGTTTGAACTCTCGGTTAAACTAAGTTATTAAGTTTGTTTGTCTCTCAAGTCTCATCTCTGTGAGCATTGGAAATTCCAATCGGATACAACACACCATTTCATAATTATGTCCTTATAATAAAAAGGTCACAAGCTAATTCTAAATATCGTCAAAGGAGAAAGAAAGAAAATTGTATTATGTGCATACTCTACTAAATGATCACTTTCATAACAAAGCATAACTATAAAGTCCGGGTTTACTACCACATTTTAAAATATTTTTATCATATTTATGCCAATAAGCAATTATTTAAAAAATGCTTGGAGTACTTTAGTCACCCACCATTCATGACAGATTTCGAAGCTACTTCTGAATAAGCTAGTAAGTCAACACTTTAAAATAAATCTCATGTAGGAGCAATGAGTCTCATCTTTATGTAGTGTTTTCAAATCGAATTGATGAAATTATTCAAATTGAGCTTTACATTTGTTGGAAACTAATTAGCAAACGCAGATAAGGTAGTTGTTTTTTTTTTTCATCATTATTCGGCGAAAGATAAATGGAAAATTCAGGATCTTAACTTATTTCTTAACTGATTTTATCAATTTATTCATCAAGTAACCTAATCACATTGTACAATGCAATTAGTCGTATAATTTATGAATTCCAAAATTACTACTTTCTCTCTCTCTCGCTCTCTCCCCAAACTATTGTATCCTCTAATTATATTTTAAAGTAATTGGTTTAATGATACATAAGTAGTTAACAGTCAAAACATACTAATAAATGCTCAATAAACAATACAAATGATCTAAAAGTATTTCGCAATACTTAATCTTTCAATTTATCATCTAATCCATTTGTAAATATAAAACAGCCTCTAGGTGCCTTACCAACTTAAGCTACTTCCTATTTCTGGAAAGCTTCCGGATACTTCCCACAGCAGCTGAGGTTCCAGTCTCGAAGCTCACATAGTAACTTGCAGCTCCGCAGCTCCAATGTCACGGGCAGCGGGATGTCATCATTATGGAGCGAGTGAAGTCAGCGACCAGTTTTCAAAGTTTTCCAAAATATCGTCAGCAGCTCCAACGTCGAATATGAAAATAGCAAAATAAAATGTATTAGTAAATGGTTTTAAAAGGCCAGCGAACTATCCCACTTCTGATGTCAGAAAAATGATGTGGTTATATGTATGTATATTTATTTATAGTTGTGTATATGTAAAAACAAATATTAAAGTTTGAATGTCAGAATGGTTACTGCTTATTTACTGTGTATGAATGTTCTTATGAATATGTAGGGAAAGGATTTCATGAAGTAAAGCACAGAAAGACAAGACTAGATATTTATTTAAATTAGGCTTGTCATTATTAAATCAGAAAGCTAGTTGTCCGTTCCAAAGCTAGGTCTTTCATGGAGAAGAAGGACAAGAAACTCCATGGAAACAGTACAGATATATTCCATCAACATATCTCTTACATTGCTATTACATTTAATTACAACTCTTGAAGCTTTATCCAAGATAACTCGGCATTATTACAACAACATGGTATTTAATAAGCAACTATTATGGTATAATAACAAATTACTTAACTTACATGGCATCTGGTTGATTTATTACACACAACAACGGCAATAGGACTAACCAGCTAAATATCTACTGAGCAACTGTCTCTCGATCACGTCATTACAATGCTTTTTATATCCTACCAATGTCAATTTAGGTTAAACATTTCCCGCCATTTTGAACAAGTTATAGATCGTTACATATTTTGGCATAATAACTTCTAACACAGATATTATTAAACAATGGATAAGTAGTGAAACCGTTTTAACACATTTTATGGTAATTAAGCAATTTTATAAGAACTGATTCGTAATTCAAGACAGTTAAAAGTATCTCTCAATGTGAACTGAGAGTATGTTGCCAGTCATTTGAATCAGCGTATTTTGTTAAATAACATTAGAAAACCTTAAATAAAATACAAGTATAATTAAATACTAGGTAATCATTTATAGTAACAACATCCAAGTTATTTTCAAAAGTTAAGACAGTTATTTTTTTTAACATGTAGTCAAATTAGGTACATCTACATTTTTTCAACGCTTTGTTAATGTGACAGATGACATTATCCACCACACAATATTACAATAACAAAATAAATAATCTAACAAACGCGTCCTTAACGATGAGAGATATATGATTGAGTTCTAGAGAAAAGTTGTGGAGCTTAATAATGCCTACAAAAAAGTAAGGGACAACGTATGTCTAACTTTTATATTTAAGTAACAGAAAGTAGTTTTTTTATTTAAAAACAATAATTTAAATTGTCATGTTTGGTCATTTGTGGTCATGTTTATTGGTCATATTATCAACAATTATGTTTTGTTTTTTATCAAAATAAGTAAATTTTTTGACTTAAGTGTTTAAAACAAAACACCCCTTTATATGCATATGATTTTGACAAATGGTTAAAGAGATAATTCGACATAGGTACGGAACCGCGACAGTGTCGTAATCTATTGAGCGATTAAAAATGTTTACCGCCCAACGAAGTGGGCACGGGTCAGCTAGTACCAAATATAGCTATAAATTATACTCGCAGCTAGTCTACTGCAGGACACAGTAGCGTGATTATGTATAGATTGATGGTGACTGTCTTCTGACTTCCGTAATAGATATGTTAAATACAATTATTAATGTCTGTCAGTGATACGTGCGTATTGTATTGTAAAATACAATAGCGTTACACCAATATATTAGAAGTTATATCGCATTTCTATATTTTCTGGAAGTTGGTTCGTCCGTATATGCACTTAAGGTGACACTTGTCCACATTTTTTCCATACAAACTTAGGGAGGGTTTTACTCCACTGTTTGACCATGTACGAGTACATCAAAAATTAAACATGATATGGTTTTGTCTTATTATTAGTATTGTCTGTACGGAAACAGAATACTGAAATAAAAAGCCATTAAAAATTATGAGCCAACAAAGATTCGTTTTTCTTGCTAATTTAACCTAACTTTGGGCGAGTTTAGGTAATAAAAGGAGTGTAAAATCTCGAAAAGCAAGTCGGTACCGACAAAGCTCAACTATCGAAAAGTTCAATAAACTTAATTAGTCATTGATTTATGCAGTGGTTTTTTCAGAAAACCCGTCCTTCCGAAGGACTTTTCTTAATTTTTTACGCGCCTGTTTTACTATAACTGATCCTGCAGCTCACTCAATAATGTTGTGCGTGTAGACTAGCATCTAACTGCTCATCACTGATACTACCTTTGTCGGAAACGAAGCCTGGTGAGACAGCGTGCTTTTTAGCCAGGCCCACCAGTGAGTTCGAGCTCGCGACTAGTGTACCCTTAAGTTTGCATTATAGCTAAACCATGAGTTCCTGAAGTCGTTTGATATAATAAAATAAGAAAAGTTCTGACTAACTCACCACTGACGGACTTGTTATGGTTCAGAAGGTTTTGGTAAAAGATACAAGTGGTGTTGAGAATAATTGCTTAATTTATTGATTAAAATACCTTAACTTATATTATAATATTTCATCATACATTTTGTACCTATGCTATCTTCATTCAAAAATCAGCCAACCAATAGGAAAACAGTAGAATAAAATACTTAAAACTAAATAAAACTTAACGTTCCATAATGAACGGGCACCCATCTCACTCTCGCACGCTCGCAACGTATAGCGTTGCCTGTACGCACACTATAAGTATTACCGGCGCTCGCGCACGAGTTTAGTACGTATCTGTTTCCGAGGCTGGCATGTCGTCTGTTCGCGCGGCGAATGTTTGCATGGTGTGCTGTTGTAAGTATGTGGAAGCGTGTGTCCTACATCACTCCCCTCTAAGTGAAGCGTACCACAGGCTTCACGATTCTGCCGGATCTGGTGGAGTAGGGCTGAGTAGGTGCTGATGCTGGTGCTGATGCTGGTGTTTTATGTTGGTGCGGATTCGTAGCTTCGCTCGGCTCCTCGCACATGTATGCGGGTTTGAGTCTATCCAAAGATATGACTGATGTGCGTAGCGGTAACTTGATCTTATAGTACTTGTCGTAGCGCTTGATAACTTCATATGGTCCATCATATGGCGGTGTCAGCGGCGATCGTACGGTGTCGTTCCGCACGAAAACATGTGTGCACGTCGCGAGGTCTCTGTGTATGAATGACCCAGTATGACTGCTGTTCGAGCGCGGCGCACTTTTTATTAATGCCATTGTTTCCATCAGGCGGCGTACGTAGTCGCTTTCATTGATACTCGTTTCTGTTTTAACGAATAAGTCTGATGGCAAGCGGAGCGTCGTTCCGTACGTCATAATAGCCGGACTGAGGTTATTGCTGCGTAATGCTGTGCGTAGTCCTAATAGCACAGTGGGTAGCTCTTCTGTCCATTGATTGGTTGCACCGCGAGCCATTAATGCTGCCTTCAGCGTCCGATGCCATCTTTCTATCTGGCCGTTTGACTGAGGATGATATGCCGTAGTACGTATTCGAGTTATGCCAAATTTCTGCATCAGTGATCGGAAAAGCTGGGATTCAAACTGGCGGCCTTGATCCGTGGATATTCGCAGTGGACATCCAAATCTTGAGATCCAATTCTCGTATAGGGCTTTTGCGACCTTTTCAGCGGTTATATCGATTAACGGAACAGCTTCGGGCCACTTGGTGCAACGATCGATGATGGTTACGCAGTATCGGCAGTCATTTGATATTTGAAGCGGGCCGACGATATCCATATGTATATGTTCAAAGCGTTCAGATGTTGGGAACCCGCTCAATGGAGTCACGACGTGGCGATGTACTTTTGCTCGCTGACAATCAATGCACGCTCTGGTCCACTTGCTGACATCTTTGTTCATGTTTGGCCAAAAGAATCTTGAGGTTGCCTGCTTCCGTGTCGTTCTGATACCGGGATGACATAAATCATGTTGTGCTTTGAATGCAACAAAACGATATGAATTCGGTAGGTATGGTCGAGGCGTCCCAGTCGATGTTTCGCACGTGATTGGTCGGTTTATCCCAGGCAGTGTGACGTCAGTAAACTTCAAGTTTGGTTGGCTTCTCAGTTGTTTCAACACGGGATCGAATTTTTGTTCGCTCGCTAAGTTATTGTAGTCGATAGTAGTAGGGCATTGTATGTCTTCTATGCGTGATAGGGCATCGGCTACTGTGTTGTTTTCTCCCTGTATATACTGTATGCCGGTGCAGAACTGACTGATAAAATGCAATTGTCGCTCTCGACGTGGTGTGTCGCTGCTACTTGCTGGGCGTGTCAGTGCGTGGGCAAGTGGCTTATGGTCTGTATACACCGTTACGTCACCTCCTTCGATAAGCGTCCGAAAATGCTTTACAGATGTATAGATCGCGAGTAGCTCGCGATCATATACACTGTAGCGTCGCTGCGTCATACTCATCGCTTTTGAGAAATAAGCGAGAGGTCTCCACTCGTTATCGATTTTCTGTTGTAGTACTGCGCCGAGGCTGTAGTCTGAAGCGTCTGTCATGATGGCGAGGGCACAGCCGGGTACTGGATGCGTTAGTTCAGTAGCTTCTAAAATGCTTTGACGGCACTTTTCAAAAGCTATATCTGCTGTCGGGTTCCACTCGATGGGTGTCTTGTCATTTCGCTTCCGGTTGTGTAGAAACTTGTTGAGTTCTGTTTGTAATTCGGCTTGACGGGGTAAGCAGCTCCTATAAAAATTGAGCATGCCCAGGAAGCGTCGTAACTCGGCGACAGTGGTCGGTTTCGGGTAGTTTGTTATGACTTGTGTTCGCTCTTCTGTGGGCTTGATGCCGTATGTTGATACCTCGTAGCCAAGGAAGTTGATCTTTTCTTTGCCAAACTCGCATTTTTCTACCTTCAACATGACGCCATATTCCTTGAGACGTTCTAGCACTCGACGTAAGTGAAGCTTGTGTTCCTCTTCACTTTGCGAGAAGATTAATATGTCGTCGATGTAACAAAAGCAGTTGTCTATGCCCCGTAGTACTTGATGCATAAATCTTTGGAACGTTTGGCTAGCGTTCCGTAATCCGAACGTCATACATTTAAATTCGAATAGCCCAAATGGTGTGGTGATTGCTGTTTTCTGAGCATCTTCTTCATTAATCGGTATCCAGTAGTATGCCATTTTGAGATCGAGTTTTGAGAATATCTTCATGTTTCGCAGCTGGTAAGTGAAGTCTTGTATGCGGGGTATCGGATATCGGTCGGGTTGAGTGACTGCGTTTAGCCTGCGATAGTCACCGCAAACCCGTAGTCCTCCGTCCTTTTTCTTCACTACATGTAGTGGGCTCGCCCATGGACTCTTTGAAGGTCTGCATATGCCCATTTCCAGCATGTGGTCAAATTCTTCCTTCGCGGTCTTGTACTTATCGGGAGGCAGCGGGCGGGGTCGGGCGAAGAGCGGGGGGCTTGTCGTTTCGATGTGGTGAACAACGTCGTGTTTCGTTGGTTCTTTCAAGGACATTGGTCGTAGAACCTCTGGATACTGCTTCAAGATATCGTAGTATATTTGATCTGAGCTAATGACGTGTACTGTTTCTTCACCGGTCGTTATTTCAAGGGCATCGATCGATAACTCCGTCACATTGTCGATGAGCTTTTTTCTGTGGAGATCTACCAGTATCTTGAAGTGTCGTAGGAAATCGGCTCCCAGGATTGAAGTTTTCACATCTGCCACGATGAACTGCCACAGAAAACTACGACGAAGACCAAGATTTAGTCGTAGCGTCTTTTCTCCATAGGTATGTATGGGCGTATTGTTCGCCGCGTACAATTTGTATGTGCTGGCAGTCTTCGTTTTTCTTCGGATTGTGGCGGCTAACACCGAAATATCGGCGCCTGTGTCCACAAGAAAACGTTCTCTAGTATCTCGATCAAAAACACACAGGCGGTTGGTAGTACATGGAACACCGACGTCCGCCACCGTCGATGTCGGAGCTAGTTTAACGACGGCTGTGACTTCTTCCTTCTACAACATGGTGATTCGCAGCGCCTTGCCTTGTCACCGTAGCGATGGTGGTATCTGCATTCCCACGTTTGATCACCGGGTTTGACCGACGACTTGTTGCCCTGCCGCGATCGTGATTGTGAACGCGACCGGGAACGAAACGGGCGTCGGTAGCGATGGGCTGAGCGTCCACGTAGCTCGGCTACTTCTAGGCATAGTTTCTCCATTTGCTTTGACAGAACTTCTAGCTGCGTTGTCATCAGAGGATCTTGTGACGTTGTGGCCACTGCGGCGACAGTTGTTGCTGCGGGTTCTGAATATTCTACCATCTTGTCGGCCATCGCGGCGAGTGTGTCGAGTGACGATTCTGTGTTGATTGACAGCACGACGCGCACTTGTGTGGGTAGATGGTTAAGCCACTCAATCTTAAGTCCTTCATCCGTGATCATGCCGCTTCCTAGCTCCCGCATCTTGCGTAGCAGCTGTGTGGGTTTCTGGTCACCCAGTTCCAAGCCGCTGATGAGTTTTTGGAAGTTCTTCACATCGGATTTGTCATAAACTGTTAACAGACGATCTTTCACAGCTCCGTATTTGTCCGTGGCTGGCGGATTGTACAATATGTCCGTGATGTGCTGTAGATCGGTGGACTGTAGCTGCTGTAACACATATCGGAACTTTTGGTCATCCGAGGTTTTCAACGGATCCACGACGGCTTCAAATTGAATGAACCAGGCTCGTGGGATCTCTCGCCAAAAGGGTAGCAGTCTTGATTGGATGGAGACTGCAGCCAAGTCGACTTCGGGCTTCATTGTTCTGCTTCCTTCGCCTTGGTTTTCTTGCGACATGTTCGTATTTCTTGGTTGTCGGGGTCACCAGTTGTTATGGTTCAGAAGGTTTTGGTAAAAGATACAAGTGGTGTTGAGAATAATTGCTTAATTTATTGATTAAAATACCTTAACTTATATTATAATATTTCATCATACATTTTGTACCTATGCTATCTTCATTCAAAAATCAGCCAACCAATAGGAAAACAGTAGAATAAAATACTTAAAACTAAATAAAACTTAACGTTCCATAATGAACGGGCACCCATCTCACTCTCGCACGCTCGCAACGTATAGCGTTGCCTGTACGCACACTATAAGTATTACCGGCGCTCGCGCACGAGTTTAGTACGTATCTGTTTCCGAGGCTGGCATGTCGTCTGTTCGCGCGGCGAATGTTTGCATGGTGTGCTGTTGTAAGTATGTGGAAGCGTGTGTCCTACAGACTCATCAAGCCCAAGCCCTAGAAAGCTGAAATATGGAACAGATGTTCCCTTTAAGATTCAGACAAGGATAACAGTTAGATTTTTCGAACGTATTCACGGGAAACTCAACTTACTGGCAAATTGCTAGTACTTGGTAATCATTATATTTTCGCAGTTGCGAAGAACAGAAATAACATATGGTATACACACCACACTTCACAAACAAACTTCCAAAGTTGGTACCAACATTTGTCACGGCCACAAACTCGGTCAAAGTTTTTGGCAATCCATCGCTGGTTAACTGTCTCGAATGTAGCTGAGCCATTAACGGAGCCATCAAGCGAATTGCAGTCATTATCGCCACTATGTATCTTCGATGCTTTGTCAGGCCTGAGTTTGGTGCGGAGTGCTGTAACCTGGGTAATCTCTTACGATTTAATCGTTAGAAGTGATGGGGATATGTATTGCTATATGTACAAATAGGCATTGAATGCATACATTTTCCTTTTCCGAAGTAATGAGATTTGAAAATGGTGGTTGGTGTTTTGACAATTATAACGGATATACGCAAAAAGTAAAGGATATATCCGATGAGACCTTTGCCAGTCACCACCAGACCTTGAGAACAATTTTACAGGGTCATTTTAAATTACCTGATGCGATGGGTCATCGATGATCGTGATGGTTATCTTAACAAATTTTTTTTTTGGTTTATCGACCATCATTATTTAATTAATTGTAGTCACTTACAATACGAATTTATACAATCTGTTTTGGTTTTTGTAAATCTCACAAATTAGCTAAGACCTGCTGCTGGGGTGTGTCTAATGGACGAATTTAGATTCAATTGATGCTGTGTAGCGTCCGACATCTCATATTTGTACGCCGTTCAGGCAAAACTTGACTGTCTTAAACATAATTTGACGTAACATCTTGCATGCTATGTGTGTATACTCATGTTTTGGACAAATAAAAAATTATCTTATCTTATCTTATCTTGTTATACCCGAAGTTTTGCAGTAAGTCCATCATCAGAGACCTATGTCTTAACACAGTAACACTTAGGTAGATCTTTAAACTATAAAACTTTAGAAAACATAACAATAACATCGGTCGTGCACTTTGAAAATCATTTTTTTTTTATCGTGTTTAAAAATTGACTAACTTGGCTAACTTATTAAAATATCCCAAAAATATATAGTAATAGCTTTTGCCAGCGGCTCAGAAATTATCCCGCGAGACCGTACTAATAATGAGATAAAAAGTATCCTATGTGTTAATCCAGGTTGTAATCTACCTATGTTCCAAATTTCATCCGAATCCATTCAGTAGTTTTTGCGTTAAAGAGTAACAAACATCCATTACCAGAATTACAAGAAGAAAGAATTTTCTTCTTTCATTCTTCTTTCTTTCTTCTTCTTACTTTCGCAAAGTAAGGATGATACAATGGTAAGGTTTTAAAGTTGAACAAAAAATGATTCGCGACCGTAACAAATATGGCTTCACATAATTATAATCATTGAAATCATTAACCTCCTAAGTTCATTTGAACCCATTGATTTTTTTTTTTTTTTTGTTTATCCTATACGTCCCACTGCTGGGCAAAGGCGTCTCCCAAACCCTTCCAGGAACTCTTTTCTCGCACCACCTCGAACCAGCCCTCGCGGTACGCATCCAGGTCATCTCGCCACGGCTTTCTGGGCCGACCGCGGCGGCTTCGTCCGTCTTCAGGCACCCATCATCATCTGCCTAGCCTTTTCCCAACTATGTTGGGGTCGGCTTCCAGTCTAACCGGATGCAGCTGAATACCAGTATTTTACATGGAGCGACTGCCTCTCTGACCTCCACAACCCAGTTACTGAGTAATACGATACCCCTTGGTAAGATTGGTTGTCAGACTTTGGGCTTCTGACGACCCGTAACGACTGTCAAAGATCCACAAATGACAGCCGGGACCAACGGCTTAACGTGCTTTTCGAGGCACGGAGGGGTCTTGGTATGTAAAGATCCATGTGACCCATCCACGGACCAACCGCGGCAAACGTAGCTTAACCTGGCCGATCGACCCATGCAGCTATTGTTATTAAGCCACAAGCCCCACATTGAATAACTATTTCGTGAAAAAGCCATCACGGGCTAACTGAGGATACACCTTCAGGAGCAAAAATAAAGTAGGTAGAAATCATCCATTTTAAAACCGCACGCCTCTCCACATTTTGTTTATACTTACTTTTGAAATTTGTGTGCAACCAGTGGAAGGGCGTGCAGTTTCAAACTAGACAATGTCTACCATTAAAAAATAATTCTTCCCACCTTATTTTTGATACCGCTTCCTTATCACAACTATACGGTCTCTCAAAATAATTGGTCCTTCTTGGAGACGCCGCTCTGGTCATAAGCGACTTCGTTTGAGTATCACGTAACTTGCATGCCCACTAATTGTCATTGGTATATCCCTATGTAACTGATACAGTTGAGGACTGCAATTATTATAATGATTCGGGAGATATGTGTGGGGTATATGCGATTAGTATCCGATAAATATTACGTGCCCCCAGAGTGGTTCCCGCATTGTCGTTGCGGGGGGGGGCTCAGTAACCGTGGACTGCCAGCCACGGTGATGCCAAGAGGAACCCAAAGGTGGGGCCGCTCGTCAGGGCTTTTGCCTTCAAGCCAATGACGTAGCGGCCAAAAAGTAGGTTGTGGTGAGGTGCACCGCAACTGAGGTGGGCCGCGATGTAGAATGGAAGGCATCGCGGCTGAGGGTTACGGGCTGCGGCGAGGAGTGCCGGTGCTTCTGAGCAGCGCTCTTCCCTTCCGTGGCCTGCCAGGGGAGCGGGTTGTTCGAAAGAGTTACCGCCGCCCCTGGCACACGAGCAACTGAGGGAACACGGGTGGGTTTTAGTCAGTAAAAGTCCTACACGCCCTCCTGCTCTACCCAGCAGGAGAAGTCATTTGATGATTTCCCAAGCAAAAAAGAAAAAACGGCTTAACGTGCTTTCCGAGGCACGAAAGGGTCTTGGTATTTAAAGATAGTCACCCATCCACGGGCCAACCGCGTCAAGCGTAGCTTAACCTGATCGATTGACTCGTGCGGCTGTTATTACTTAGCCGCAAGCCCCCAATATTACATTTTGATAATGTTAAATGCACTTACTTTAACTCCCACATGAATGAACTAGACCTAACGACATCAAAACAAGTACATCCCAACAGTTTTATATTCGGGGTATTATCTCAAATACTTGGCTCACTGCCCACCGCATAGGCCGTTTACATGGTTGCGACTTTAAATCCAGGACTAAAGTTACGGCATGCATAGTTCAAAATAGGAATAATATAAGCATGAAAAGTTTCACTAGTAAACTTAGCCAGCATAACTAAACTAGGAATCAATTTTTCTGTCTCTTTATTCCGGCTTCTCTTCGAAAAGGCTGGACCGATTTTGACGGGACTTTCACTAGCAGAGTTCATGCTATACGGAGTAACATAGACTGCTTATTTTATTTCCAACATTCGTGTCGTCTTTGGTTAGATTACAGTGTGTACTAGCTGCTGCGTTAATACACACTATATTATGTATGTATAGCCAGAGAACAAATCTACGAAAAAAAAAAAATTTTTTTGCTGTCAGAACTCACTAACAACAAAGTAACAAATAGAGGTGACAAAACAGAACACACGTGTATCTTAACATCACCCCTGTTTTCCTCGAAAGGTTGGGCAGAGGTGTAATTCTACACCACAAAATGAAAGGACACCTTCCAAAAATCATTTAATAATAAATAATAATAATGCCATTTATTCCATATTGCCAGTTTACATTTCAAATGTTGTTAGTAGTTTGTTAGTATATTTTCCTTAGAATATGTTAGTACTTATGATAATCTTCTCTGTTTGGAATATGGACCCCTTTTTGGGTAAAGGCCTCCTCCAGCTTCTTCCACACGTCTCTGTATAATATCATCAGCCCACCTTCTCTTTGGTCTACCAACATTTCTTTTCCCTCCTGGGCCTTTCCATCGAGTGGTTTCTATGGTCCATCTTTTATGTGCCAAAAATCATTTAAAGAAACCAAATTACACACCTACATCTCAAAAATCCGATTAATAACCTACTACTTTAGGATTCAGTAAAAAAATCTTAAGACGTTTTATCTTCTCTTCGCTTTTTACGAGTCTCGGAGGAGAGGCTGTAACCTAATCTCGGCGAGCAGCCTTGTGGAGGCAAACTTGTAAATTAGTCAAACACCCACATAAGTCTTGGTCTGGAGCTAGTACCTAATATTCCGTAAATTGCGGTCAGTACTATAAATAGGACGTTCAGACATTCTTTATGTTCACCTACATGTTTAATACTTTTTGGTGATGGAGTAGCTTTGAATGGAGTGCCAATGTGCATTTTTGATTCCATCATCAAGACATTGTCAGACGTGCAATAAAATGGGAAATCTTTCTTCAGAAGAAACTTCGGAACGTGATCATATGAGTTGCAGAAAGGAGCATCATCGTATAAGCTTTTAAAGGTTCACAGCTGAACACTATAAGTGTTGATAGCAATCCTTAGGAGGCCTCCCAAGGATTGCCATAGTTAAATAATATAAATACAATTTCTATAATAAAAGTAAAATATACCTCGCTTTCCATCAGGCGTGATCGAGGTCAAGAGCACGTCTGTTCAGCAAATTATATATTATTTATTAATGATATTATGCTTGATACTGAAAAAGATACTTCTGGACACCGCTCACATTTTTAGGAGGTTCTCTCTGGAGCCCTGACCGCCGTAGCTTGGACCCTGTTCCCGATGCCAGTGTGCCACAATTTTTATTTTTAAATTTTGTATATCCTAATATTTAAAAACATCTAATACATATTTAAAAATATAACTTAAATGTAGATTTATTGAAACAAAGAACAATAATAATATAATTGATCATAGCAGATGGATCATAGAAGTTAGAAGATCTAAGATTCATTTATTGGTGGAAAGCGAGTTTAAAACAATTGCAGCAAAAACAAGCCTCATCACTCACTGGTTAGCGTAATGGAAGATTTTAAAAATGCAAGGATTAAGGATATCACCCACATGATTACTCCATGTATTCATACTCCATTTTTAACCCCGACCTCGGATATAAGAACTGAATATATTACAGATATTTTTTCACTTTAGCCTCAGTTTATTATGACAGTAAAATGTTAGACTTGGGTGTGATGGATTTATTTTTTACAAAATCGTAAAATGTATGTAAAATTTAAACATACGAGACAAGCTTTACGTCACATTAATCTACCAGTCAAATACTGTCAGATAAAATAAAGCGAAAACCTAAATAGACCTACGTATTTATCAATTAGAATATCAGTATTTTACATAGATCGACTGCCTATGTGACCTCCACACAACCCTACTGGGTAAAACGATACCCTTGGGTAAGACTAGTTGTCACTTTTGAGCTTCTGACTTCCTGTGACGACTGTCAAAAGAAATACAAATTTTAATGACAGTCAGGACCAACAGCTTAACACGCTTTCCGAAGCATGGTGGTATCTCAATATGTTATGGATGGTGGAAGGTTACCTTAGATCGTTCGATGCGGCTATTACTATTTAGCCAATCAGTTACAACCATATTTCAATTTGATGATACGTGGTCGTAAAATATGTCCGCAGACTGGCGCGTTGCGACAGCTCGAAATGTCTCTAGTAGATGAAATTGTCATAGAAGTTGTTATAATAAAAATGCGTCACGCTATCGTGTCGCACCGGTCTGCAAGAGCGTTAATATTTAAAGACTCTTTTGATCAGAGAATTCCGAAATTCCGCAAGAATTTTAAAACCCAAACTCACGCTACCACTATACGTCATTTACTACAATGAACAAAAGAATATTGAGCACGTATGTGATCTGAAAACTACAGTGTTATACGCAGGCAGAGCCAATTGAGCCGATTCAGTTTTATGCCTCCCAGGCGATATAGGCAAAACCTCGTATGTATGCGCTTCGAAAGCAGTTGTGGACATTCCCGAATTCGTATTCGGATTTTAGTACGCTGTAATCGCGGTTTTGGTTAGTGGAGCGAGTCTTTGAAACTGCATCTGTTGGATATAAATAGTACTTCTGTTGCTACTAATGTTGGCAGCATTCCGAATGAAATGTGAGAGGGATCTGAATAAATGGGCTCATGTTTTCTGAAAGTAAAAAATAAAGCACGCAATTATGTTCATATCATGTGACCTGCACCCTAATTGCGTAACTCACGATTGATCATAATTGGTTTCGTCTTCACAGTTAAACAATGTCCATTGCGTTATTTATGTTGTCGAACAGACACATTTTTCGAACATATGAAGCAATGGTTTAACAATCCGTTTCAAAACGATACAGATTATGATGAATCGTGAGTTACGCAATTAGGGTGCTGGTTACACTTACTGAATTTCATCGGACCGCTAAATCGCCCACCACAAGCTGTAGAACACGACATTCTTGGCAAACTTGAGTAGAATGCCGAGAGAAGATTTTTAGTGATATAGTCACTGTATAATGCCCTAGACACACCAGACACGTGAGACAACGTCAGAAACAATCCTCCATAGAAAAGGGAGCACTATGGAAGACCTTGTGTCTGGCGGGCACCTGCCCGACGATTGATGTTGGGGCTTTGTATACAACGTGTAACGGAAAGGGTATATACATACCAAGGGCACGGCCTCTTTAGATGATATCAAACGATATTGGAAGGGTTTTTAATCCTATCTCTACATGTCCGGAAGTTATGAGAATTTTTAATACATTGATACCAGAAAACGAACTTTTCAAATTGAAATAAACACATCACGCGGAAGAGATTTATCGTAATACTGGCAAGTAACGTGGAAAGTTATTGACCTACGTATTGCGGTGACACGTTTGTTATGATTTGAATATAAGAAACATATGAAAACGATTTTTTTAAATCAATTCTTAGAGTATTTTATTTTGAGTTGAAACTATGTATAGTGATTCTATACCAGTTGTTATCTTTAGTGCTTAATGATAGCAATAGGGTTTTTGTTAAACTCTGTATAAAGCTCTATTCTGTACAGATATCATCGTGAAAACTTACTTACTTATGAGCTGTCAGTTATGTCATTCCCTAGCATCAAGTGTAATGACAGGTCACTTTAAGCTCACTTCACCTACGTTCACGGTGGTATTTGAACAGTAGTTCTATTCTATAATAACCAGGGTGAAGTGAGCTTAAGGTTAGCTGTCATTAGTGTCAATCTCTACCATCAGATAGAATGACTGCTCACTTCAAGGTCATCTAAGTTCTCACTGTGAGATTTTAACAGAATATGTCGGCTGTTGCTTGGTTAATCCCTGGCGTCAGTGGAATGATACTGACAGCTCACTCGACGATCACTTCACGCGGTGAGATGGTAACAGAATAGCACGGCTGGTCACTTTAAGCTCATTTTACCTTCGATCACGGTGGTATTTGAACAGAATAGCTCGGCAGGTCTTCGAACTCCTTAGATGACGAACGACAATTTTTTATCTTAATTCGAATTATGTCAATCCTCTCTTCAGACGAAAATGATGGCCCTCCCATCCGACACTGTCGGTGGTACCGGCCACTATGTTAAAGGACCTCTATAAATATTTATGTAAGAACATTCACGACGTCGCCCGCTTAATATATCTATGTCTATATCTTATTCTGCATATACTTCAGTTTTATCAATACTCTTTTGAGATTGTAAAAGGTAATGTATATTTTTATTTTTCCTATGCGTTCGTATAAATCTAGTCATCTTCTAGCTCCTCCTTTGTATTTGTGAACAGGGTTTAGAAAGACCCTTCACGAAGCGCTTCTACGTATTCTGTACAAAGTAACTCTGTGCAAAAATAATTGCTGGGAAACGGCTTTTATTTTTGGTGTGAAAATTCGTTGTTGACGGTGGTGCGTAATGTAACGCACACGAAACATTGTGCTGGTTACATGCACCGTTTTTAAACCGGTTCAAAACGTAAGCAAAAGTAACTGATCATAATAACGAGGGAAACAAGTGACTCTCGGCTTTGTAAACGGTATTTTTCGTGGTATTTTTAACCTCAAAATAACCATATGAGAGCAGTGGTGGCCCAGTGGTAACGGTCGCGACTTACAAATTATGGATCGTAGGTTCGAACCCAAACAGGCGCTATACTTTGTGTAAAATATTTCATTATCACTGCTCTCAAAACGGTAAACGAAAACATCGTGAAGAAACCGACATGTCTTAGAACCAAACATTCAAAGACATGTATGTGACATCTACCAACCCGCACTGAGTCCGCGTGGTGGATTACGGCCCACTCCCTCTCGCCGAGAGGAGGACTGTGTCCCAGCAGTGGGAACGATCTAGGCCAGGGATCGGCAACCTGCGGCTCGCGAGCCACATGCGGCTCTTTGGATGTCGTCACATCCAAAGAGCCGCATGTGGCTCGATGCAGCTCTATCAAATTAAAAAAATGGCGAGTTTGCATATGGCGTAGATTAGGCCACGCCCCTTTTCGGTGACCTTGCGTTTAAACCCCGATTTCACGCAATGTTACTATGAAACCAATAATAACTGTGAATTGTTTCGTAATCTGTACGATATTTTAAATTTTTGTGGCTCTTTAAAATTAAAAAAAGATATTAAATTGTTATTTTTGACTCTTGTTGGTTGCCGACCCCTGGTCTAGGCTGATTATGCTTCTCAGTACTTACACTAAAGATCTCAGAAAAATCTCTAAAAGCGTCCAAACCCAAAAAACAATTCCATTTTCATCTCAACAAAATACCTCGCATCAGGGCAAATTACTGGAACACGAAGACAATTGGTAGTATTAGAACGAAACGGTACAGCCCTTGTTACGTTGGCTACCTTCCAATTTGCTTCGTAAATTGCCCCTTGCTCAGAATACTGACTTACTTCGCTGGACATTTTGTAGTATTAGCTCACGTATCGTCTTGAGAGTTTAGTTGGATCATAATGGTGATTAGGTTTTTGAAATTTAGCTGTTAAAATTAGGTTAATTGTGGAAGCTTTACACCAACATTTAAAGAAGTCTTAACAAAATGGGTATCCATTTGTGCCCTAAGCACCATATTGGGGTGGAGAGAGCGATTGTCGCAACCCAGTGCTGGGCACGCCACGATTGCGGCGGTAATCCCCTCTTTGAGGAGTGGTTTGAGAGGCGGTATGGCGTCCTCACCTTCCGCCTGACGCAGGTCCTCACCGGACACGGTTGTTTCGGGAGGTTCCTGTTTCGGATAGGGCGGGAGGAAACGCCCGGGTGTTTCCACTGCGAAGATCGCCCTGAGGACACGGTGGAGCACACGGTGGCGGTCTGCCCTGCTTGGGCGGAGCACCGCCGTGTCCTCGTGGAGGCGATCGGCGGCGGCGATCTCTCGCGTCCGGCCCTGGTCCAGGCCATGGTACGGAGCGAGAGGGCATGGGGAGCCGTCACCTCCTTCAGCGAAGCAGTGATGCTCGCGAAGAGGGAGGCGGCGCACGTGAGGGAGAGGTTAGCATATGCGCCCTCGCGACCCTAGCCGCCGCAGGATACGGAGACGCCCTGGGCGTCGGGAATCCCAGGCCGATTTCCGGCCACCGTAGGCATGGGCTTGCGGACGGCGAGTAATGGGTAGCTCGCTGTCCGGTAAGGACCAAGCCCAAGTCGACGGCGCGTTGTGTTCCACGCGCGCCTCAAAGAGATGTCAGCACAAAAAGTGATGGGACCCGCAAGGGTCGATGCCTGCCAGGGGTGCGGGTTTGTTCGAAAGAGACACCACAGCCCCTGGCATACGGGCTACTGAAGGAACACGGGTGAGTTTTAGTCAGTAAAAGTCTGACACGCCCTCCTGCTCCACCCAGAGCGGGAGAAGTTATTTGATGATTTCCCACCCAAAAAAAAAAAAAGCACCATATTGGGGGCGTTTTCATTATCATTATCTGCTTAGCCTTTTCCTAACTATTTTAGCGTCAGTTTCCACTCTAACCGAGTGCAGCTGAATTCTAGTATTTCAAATTGATCTGACCTCCACAACCCAGTTACTGGGTATCACGATACCCCTTAGTTAGACTGGTTGTCAGACTATTAGGCTTCTGGCTACCAGTAACGACTGACAAATAAGTACAAATTACAGGCAGAACCAGTAGCTTAACGTGCTTTTCGAGGCACGGCGGGTCTTGATGTGTTATGAATGGTCACCCATCCATTGATCGACCGCGGCAAGTGTAGCTTAACCTGATCGATCGACCCTTGCAGCTATAGTTAATTTAGGTCATTAAATGTTCACTCTTTGAATGTTTTTTTGCAGCGGATGGCTACAGGCGATTAAAAGATTAGTCAATTGCCAAAGTTGGTAACAAGGCTTACTACAAAATGAGCCTGAAATAATGAAGTATCGTTATTGGTGAAGACTCATAGTCAAAATCAAAATCAATCAAAATCAAAAGTCATTTATTCAAACTAGGCTGAGAGTCAGCACTTTTCGAACGTCAAAAAAAAAAAAGAAAACATAAGACAGTCCCCCCAAAACGCCCACCCTTCGACACTTCCTAGTGCTTTAGCTGGGAAGAAGAAGTGGCGCAACAAACTCCCCAGCAGCACAGCTGTCTGTTCAGTTAGAAGAACTTGATACTGTACAATACAATAGTAAAAAATAAAATGATTTAAAGAGTCTAATAAAATAAACAATTAAGTATATGAATGTAATTCATACAACCTGTCAGTAGGTAAGCTAATTCTGGTGAAAGAACACAAACATTGTCTTGAGTTAATCACAGCGACCAACTATTCTTATCGTTTAAGTAGTCGTTAATAGAATAGTATGCCTTAGAACAAAGGTTGGATTTTACTTTGGCTTTAAACGCACTAAAATGTAAATCTAACAAAGAAGAGGGAAGCTTGTTATAAAAGGTTATACCAAGCCCAACAAATGAGTTGAGAATGCATCCCGTGTTACAATGATAACAAGCGAAAGAAACCGAAATCTTGTAATAATTTCCAAAAAGATATAAACGAAACGGACACAAAACAATACAATTCCACCCAAATACGACTACAAACAGAATAAACCAAATATTATATTCAGTGCAATACATTTTGCTACCACAAAACTCAAGAATAGTACCATTTCCGTGTCCATTTTCCGGGCAGTATCCAGTGTAATATAGAATTCAATCCACGTAGTGTGTGGCCCGGCACTACCGTCCGCCAGCCGTTGTCCGAACCGTCTGCGTTTTTATCTATCAAACGGCTTGGCACTAGTCTCGGCTGGATGTCGTGACTGTAGCACTGTGTCTTGCTGTTTTAGATATACTGTTTTTAGGTCAGGGATATATTTAGGTCCGGGAAGTTGTTTGGATTTTAGTCTTTCTCTTGTTAATTTTAATCCTACATCCTACTAATATGATAAATGTGAAAGTTTGTGAAGATGTTTGGATGTTTGTTACCCAATCACGCAAAAACTACTAAACGGATTTGGATGAAATTTTGCACACAGATAGTTTATAATCTGGATTAACACATAAGATAATTTTCATCCCGGTAATACGTTTCTGTGGGATAATTTTCAACCTCTACGCGGGCGAGGCCGCGGGCAACAGCTAGTAATATTATAACTGTGAAAGTTTGCGAGGATACCCATCCGTGATTTTAGATTTGTAGACGATTCTCTCTTCTTCATTTTCATTCCACTTAATAAGTACCTGGTAGTTATTGACAGGCCTGTACTGCCCTCCCATACCTATTATCACTATAATTTGAAAAAATTGCAAAAGCCATTATTTCTAACCGACTTCCAAAAAAGCTATATGTTCCACGGTATGTATTTTTTATGTATGTTCCTCAATTTCTCCCCCATTTGTGGACCGATTCTCAAAATTATTTTTTACTTGAAAAAGTATACTTACTCCTGAAATAGTCCCATGGGCACCAAGTCAGGATCTTATGGTGGAATCCCAGGGAAATCGAGGGCGACCCTCAAATTTTGTAGGTATTAAATATTTTCTAAAGCTATTGAGACATGTGCGTCTGGTCATCATCATCGCATGACGCTGAGCTGATGAAGGAAGGTACAACTCTTTAACGGCTAGGAGTTAGGTGGAGGTTCGGGCATAACTCCGTCATAAGACCGATTTGCAAAATTCTTTTTTTGTTCGAAAGGGGTTTATTTAGAAATGGTCTCATTTAAATTTCATATAGATCGGATGATGCATTTTGGAGACAGACAACGGAACTATTCGAAAAATGACAGCAAATTACCCGAGATTGCTGCTATAGCATATATGCATTGTTTTGGCCCCAA
Organism: Polymixis flavicincta; assembly: GCA_949987655.1. Lineage (NCBI taxonomy): Eukaryota > Metazoa > Arthropoda > Insecta > Lepidoptera > Noctuidae > Polymixis > Polymixis flavicincta. The sequence goes on along the minus strand of OX465195.1, from coordinate 9,195,549 downwards.
GGATGATGAAATTTCGAATTGGTGTGGGGTAGGTACTATAACTAAAAATAAAAAAATAAAAACGTTTTTCAAAAATAAAAAACAACCGACTTTCAAAAAACACTAGAAAGTGAAAAATAGCTTTGATTTCGGAAGGCGGTGACAAGAAAATAATAAAATACATTTTTAAAGTCACCGACTTCCGAAATTAAAGTTATTTTTCGCTTTCTAGTGTTTTTTGGAAGTCGGTTGTTATCTTTTTTTTTTTAGTTTTTTTATTAAAAGAGTACCTAACCGTGGAGTTTCTTCCCGGGTCTTCTCCATAGGAAGCGAAACATTGGAACCATGCACCTAGCTTCTGACGTTTCATGACTGCCCATGCAGGTTTATGTGTACTGAAATAATTAACGAAATAATTTTTTTGTGTGGTTTTTATTCGAAACAAAATCTGAAACGTTAGTCCTTTTCGCCAGAGAAAGACCACATCGTAAAACAAAGGTAATTTCTCAAACAATTTAAATAGCTTCGCACTTCATTAAAACTATCTTTAATTCCCAACTATTTCATCTTGAAAGTGTGAAACTTAACATTTGGAAATGATTAAGTTGGGAGTCTTCACAACAAAGTTTCAGTGGTTTTCACTGAGATTCTAGAATTACATTCAAATGCCGAAGTTAAAATTTTCTAGCCATTTATATTTCTTTATTGAAGTGCAATTCAGAATGGAATTAATCTTGGGGTACGTTTTGCATTCAAAATACCTACCTTGGGTTTTTTTTTTCAATTACGTTTTTTATTTAATTTGCGTTCGTTGAATGTTGCAATAGTCGTGTACAACTGAAGGAATGAATATTCAGAAAATGAATTTTCTAGAATTCTTTACGCACGTGTGTACTTATAATAATAATAATAATCTTTATTGACAAAAATTTTACATTCATTTTTGTGAATTCCCTAGCTCCTGCGCTAGTGTACACTGTATTACAGGAGCTAGTGTCTTCCCCTAATTACAATGTTACTTATTATTTATGGCATCCAAAGATTACAAATCGAATCAAAAGTACTAGAAATAATAAAATTGAAATTAAACTTCATCTAACATGCATAATTTAAGTATTTAAAAAAAAAGAGAGAAAAGTGTTAGTTGAAGTAAGCAGGTGTCTGAATGTGAAGGGGTAGACGTACGTAATCGACGTCCAAGTGAACGTTGACTTAGAAGAGCTCCCGGCACGACAGATCAATTTATACCTATGTATACTTAATAATAATAATGTTAGAAAGAGGTAAACTTTGTGAGTTTGTGAGGTTGTAGGGGGTAATCTCTGGATCTACTGAACAGATTTTGAAAATTATTTTACCAATAGAAAGCCACGTTATTTGTGAGTGTCATAAGTTATATATTAACCCGATAAATTAATAAACTTTTTCGTGGCATTCGGATTTGCAAAGGAAGTCGGAGAAAAAACGGTCGAGTGAAAACGTTTCTTACTAACGCTGCCTTAACGATGAGAAATATTTATGATTGAGTTCTAGAGAAAAGTTGTAGAACTTAATAAGCCCTACAAAAAAGTTAGGGACATCGTATGTCTTTTATATTTAAGTCACAGAAAGTTAAGTTAAAAAACTTTCTGTGACTGGTGGTCTGTTTCTGGTCATGTTTATTGATCATATTATCAACAATTATGATTTTTTATCAAAATAGGTTAATTTTGTCGTCTCAAGTGTTTAAAACAAAGACTTTTCCCTTTTACTGCATATAATTTGGACAAATGGTTAAAGAGATAATACGACATAGGTATGAAACCGCGGCCGTATCGTAATGTTTGCCGCCCAACGAAGTGGGCACGGGTCAGCTAGTATTAACATAAAGTTGTCATAGAAATTGTTCCAGTAGAGTCGCGTGGTACTGTCGCATCACGCCGGTCTGCAGGAGTCTTAAAATAAAATTAATTCTGGCACTGATTATTGCAGTCTTCACGACTATACTTAGATACGTGTGTACATTCTTATGAGATTAAGTCGGTCGTCCACAGTGCTACGTAGGATGTGCTCGGAAAGATTTTCTAAGTTACATTATGCGCTGTTCATTTATTGCCAGCCACTCTTTCTTGCATAGCCTGGTCTTGGGTTCTTAGTGAACTATCCCGCCTGCTTTATCTCAATTACGGCGAAGCAAAATGGAGGGTTACGATTTTGACCGGTATGTATGTATGTTTGTAGTTTCATCTGTTCCTTCATAACTTCTAAACTGCTTATCAAAATTTAAATCGTTGGAAGCGTCTTGATCATCCACTGGTGATAAGCTATGGCGTCACATGAAAATAAATTGGATACAGCTTCCTCTAGAGAAAATAAAGTATAAAACAAAACAAAAAAAAGAAAACCTGACTATTAAAAAATCACGCTCTAAAAAGTTTAAAACGAGAAAATATTATCATTTGAAAGATCAGATAATGAGACAAAATCATACTATGTTTAACTTTTAATGTACTACATAGTCAAATAGTGGAGTAATACTCTCCCGAAGTTTGTATGGAAAAAATATGTACAAGTGTCACCTGAAGAACCCTTTTTAGTCTATAACCAGCTGATGTATATCTTAATCTTTACTGACATTTAAAATTCTCTTCGACGGTGACTTTTCGTATACAGCGATGCAAAAAAGACGATAAAATTTTCAACGGTAATATCGCCTAGGTATTCTTTATACGCCTCATCGGATTTTATTATGCGCGTATTTGAATTTCTATTGAAAAAAATGGTAGTAAAATAAAAATATACGTAGTTATCCGAAAAGATACGACACGAGGTATATATTGGTAATATTTACGGAGTAGTAGGAAAAGCTGCAAAGCCGATTAGGGCGTAGGATTGGGGAGTTTTATTTCGGAAACCAATCGCAGTAATATTGAAATGCACCTGGAGTGAATATAAGGGTATGAAGAGATATCGTGTAGCCCAGTTACTGGGTTGTGGAGGTCAGATAGACAGACGGTTCACTTTAAATACTGGTTTCATTCTGCTGCATGTTTTTTTTTTTTATTTTTTTTTTTCAGCTGCATGTGGTTAGACTGGAAGCTGACCCAAAAAATATTGTAAAAAGAACAAAGACTTTTTTACATTCGCCAACCCGCATCGTCATCGTCTGGGCTAACAGAGAAGAGACCTATTTATTTATTTATAATAAGCACACCAACAGCACTGTCACTTACATTTCAAATAAACTTACATTTAAGAACGGCATTTCAGTAACCGTGCAAATAACAGGTATGCATGACATTGACATAATGCAAATTAGAGACAAGAAAAAATAAAAGTGTGTCCAGTATACCTAAATCTAGAACACTATAAAAACTAAACACTATGAGCTATATATGCGTACATTGTTCGCACTGTTTATATAGGGAGCGTCTGTATGAAACGAAACTCATTCATGAGAAAACTTCGATAGGGTAAACCGTCAAATTGGACCTTTCATTATATAACCTCACCATACGTGTTAGAGGGCTATTAAAGGTGGTGTTTATGGTAGATGTAGGCAATTGAAATATGCGAAGATGTCGTTATGTCCCAGTACTCAGAAGATTATGTATAGGCTAATTATGTTGCACCTGAAATTGAGCTTCTGCTTCCAATTCTTTAGTTAACTATTTAAGAAGAACGGAAATAATATCTGCACAAACAAATTCCAATGACCCATTCAAACCAACTTCTTTTGAACGAATACCTATGTCACAAATTCACACTATCTTTGTAAACGAATGCACCAAATAACAACAAACAAAAATATACTTAAACCAATCACCTTTATCATCAATAATAACAGGACCATCCACTTGAACGAAACAGCCCAATTTGGTGCGTATTGATCTGTCTATCTGTGTTATTATTATAGCCTTAATATCGTACTCGTTACCTGCTACGGGTTTACCTGTATCGAAAAAGTTTTACTGAGTATCGGGTGATGGGGTTTCAACTTCATCGACATTCCCCTTGAAGTTTTCTTTATATTTTTATCTTATTTTTCTTTATAATGAGCTAAGCTGCATGATTACTGATAAATACATGTACTGACTGGACAGGTCCACTCAATCTGAGTCCCCAAAAGACACCAATCCGCATGGTCTTCACATGATCTGACCTAGATAATGTCTGGGCTTTGTAAGAGACTGTGAACTCTGAATTTGTTTTGGCCTTTCTTCTCAGAGTAGTCAACAGACCTCATCTAGTTTTTGAAACATATTTAACGTGTAGAAGTGTTTGTACAATTTTGCTTCAGAGAGATCAGAGGGGTTAATTGCGTAACTGACTAACAGTAGTAATGGTTTTTGTTTTGGCAGTTCAATAATATTCATTGCGCTATTTACGTTGTTGTGCAAACAAATTTTTCGAACTTATGCAGCAATGGATTACCAACATCTTTCAAAATTATTTGGAATCTGATTGTTATGCAATGGCGCCATTTTAGGGTTACGCAATTAGGGTACCTATAGGTGAATGCCGCGGAATTCCACTAGTTGGAAGAAGCAGAGGACGCGTGACGTTTCGATGTGGCGATGCTTGGAGAAGGCCTGTGTCCAGCTTTGAACGGGCTTTTGCTGAAATGACGTGATGTGAATCGGTTTCCATCAGTGCGTCTCTGCAAGTTAGCTATAGTATCATACTTCTTTTCGTCATGCATTCCTTTCTTTGTAGCCTTTCTCTACACCTACAACTACTATTTTAGTATAGCTTTGAATATATCGGTCTATTACTTGAATTTACATTGTTACTGCCCCACCGCCGCCAGAAAATGCACGGCAGGACTTACTACTGCCGTGCCTGCGTAGCCATGTCACGCTCGCGCTTCACCTTTTCGCCGCTAGCGGCGCTAGTCGTCGTTCCACCACCATTACATCGCGGACGTCACTCGTAAATTGTAAACTAGAATACAACAGATTTGTACCAGTAACCGTCCATTATTTTGAAGTCCATAAAGAAACATTACACAGCGTCAGCAGTCGGAACAGCATTTTGTAATACACCACGGCCTCACACGACATTTTATTTGATTACACTTTGCTATTTATTATTTAAAACAAACTGTCTCATCTTTACAAACAGTACCAGGGCACCATATGTTCAAACAAATATTTTCTCCGCAAACATCGAAAAAACAAACACAGCCACGGAACATTAGTACGGAAATACAGGCCAGAAACGTTACACTTAATAATATCGGGTATTACCGCTCGGTATTCGTAAAATTTTATTGTTCACGCACTTCCAGTAACAGCCCTTGATATTCTGTGTGCGATGCGCTATCGTTTGTGTTACTATAAATATTGGAGAATATCAAATGATGGTGAAATTTTATGAGGACGGTGATTTGCACGTTGGTTTTTTATTGGTGGAAAGTGTCAAAGAACAGATAGGTACTCACTTCTTCCGTCTTTCGAACTGGCTATACAAGGTGGCTGGGCCATCGATTCTCATACCTAAAACAAGAATTTTGCACATGATTCCAGCGGATATTATTTTTGCCCGTTTAAAAATAGTATCAGCTCTGCCGTACATTTTGACTGCGAAGGTATTGTACTTTTCTATGAAACAGCGACCCTGCGTTGAAAATCATGTACTGAATAAGTACATGGTAACCGGTTGCGTACGAATTTACCTCTGTCATTAACAGTTGACATTATTAATTGTATTACTTCGATTATTCAGAAGGAGTGGTAGCGATAATTACCAGCCATAACCATTTAACAAACATCTTTATAATATAAGCGCCACAGACAGCCCATTTTGCCGGGGCTGCCTTGACGCCGAGGAATCAGCCGCCCTCGTCATCCTGGAATGCGAGGCCGTGGCTTCTCAACGGAAAGAAATCCTCGGAACAATGAAGTCGCTCCGCGAAGCCTGTGAAGCTCCCAGGAAGCTTCTGTGCTTTTGGGTTGAGCTAGGCTGGCTTTGTTGGCCAGAATCTCCACGCACAACGGGCCGAATGGGAGTCTACGTGCGGAAAAGGGAGTCCCATCATCATGATCATCATCAAGGAGCGGTAGCTTATTACTTTAACAATAGAGAACACGTTTTACTCTACAAATGAGAAAAAAAGCATGACGTTAAGATACAAAATTAAAATTACACCAGCAAAACACTTGAAAAACTTCATTAACAAACATAGGCTCACTCCAAAGCCTAGACACAAAAAAGTCTACCATTTAATAAATGAATCGCACCTCGCCAAACGAAATGAACTAAATTATATATGAAAAGGAAATTAGGCGGCCCGCACACTCTGGATTAGTCGTAAAAAAGTTGTAAAGAATTCAGTCGTCGTCAATTGCTTTTATATATCCGTTTTGTATGCTAATTTTGTATTTAGGTGAGTCGTATCATTCTGCGAGTTTTAGGCTTTTTTGGCAAGAGACAGGCAGATAACGTAATCATTTATTTAAGTTCGTAAGTTTGTTAATATTAAAAGACTAAGATGTTCTTGTGGTTGTTCTCAAGTTCCTTACTTATTTAATTAAGTTAGTTTTTATCATCTTTATAAATTAAAAAGTTTATCTCCAAAGCCTTGAGTATACTTAATTGGTTGGTACTTCTGTTAACAATTTCCTGAAAATTAAACTTAACTGAGGTTGAAATTATCTATCACATCATTCAGCTCGTACACATCGGCACTTCAAAGAAGACATACGCTTACACATTCACACACACAAACACACTCACATACAAACACATGCACAAACATACACATTCAACAACACAAATAGCACATACATGTTCACATCATACAACTACACAAAGAGCTACACTTTAGTTTATAAGTAATAAACGTTTTTTTTTTTTTTTGGCACCTTATGTGAGAAATCGTCTCAATATTGTTAACTAGCAGCGCTCCGCGGTTCCACCCGCGTAATTCCCGTTCCCGTGGGAATACGGGGATAAAATATAGCCAATGTCACCCGGGGATAGTGTAGCTTCTCAACAGTGAAATAATTTTTCAAATCGGTTCAGTAGTTTCGGAGCCTATTCAATACAAACAAACAATCAAATCTTTCCTCTTTATAATATTAGTAGATTAGTATAGATATTAAGGGAAAGAACGAGATAGCCCCAACACAAGAACTATCAATTACTTACTAGGGATGTCTCATTTGTTTTTTTTTTTTTGTAACTGGTTTGTGACAAATAAACATTTTTCATTTTCAGCTGAACGGTGTCCACTGCCAGACATAGGTCTGCCTCGGGCATCATTACATCGACTGTGTGTTATGCTGCTTCAGCAAATTCTTGCGGTCTTCACAAGATCTTCACCTACTTTGTGGGAGGCCTTCCAAAGCTACGCCTCTCGGTACGCGGCCGCCATTACCTTCAGAATCTTTTGGCCCCATTGGCCATCTGCTGGTCTAGTCTCACCATGTAATTAAAACAAAGGTTAACTGAACAGTCATTCCACCCTGGTGCTAGGTATTGAGAGACTATCAACAGCTCAATTCACCAAATTTTTCACGGTGACAATCTTATAGAATAGATCATCTGTTCTACAAGCAGTATCAGTGCCATTTAAATATAGAAACTATCTAACATTCGTTAATCGTACGTTCTAGAACAGTCACATAGACAAATAGACCTTTTCGTTTCATGACGTGCAAGCGACATTCAACCTAACAGCCTGGCCACGGGGATCGGCGGGCGGTGCGGCAGGCGGGGCGACAATTCGCGCGGCATCGTTTGCAGGCCACGGGGAGTCACGTTCGCCGCCGCGACCAGTAAGGAAGTCCGAGAGCGAAATGTTTTTAACAAAGTTATCTCGATATTGCTTAGAAAGTAATAGTTTTTTGGTTCAATTATAATATTTGGAAGAGATTGTGAAGTATTTAAGTTGAATAGGAATCGAGATGTAGATGGAGAATTCCACAAGAAGTACGAGAAAATCTAGAAATTTTATTTTAATTTCTTCCCACAATCATTTCACTATACGTTTATATTTATGCTGTGGGTGGCCAGACTTCCAAATAGGTGGCCTTGCTAGTATTTCAGCAATAAAAGTATCTGTGTTCATTATTCGCGGCGAAAACAACTAAACTCGTTTGATCGCTGCCCTAGTCGCCGCGACTGCCGCTTGACGCCGTGGCTCGCGCTGTACTGATTCATGTATTTGTTTCACTCGCCGGCCGCGCCGCCGGCCGCCCGTGCCATTCGCTTGGTACATTCCGCCGGTCGCCCCGCCGGTCGCCGCCCCGCGTGGCTTGATTAGTACATTTCTATGCGTTTGTTTCAGTCGCTAGACGCCTCGGCGGTCGCACCGCGCGTTTTTTCGCTATGGCGTATTTCCCGTGGCCAGGCCGTAAGGGTGATAAAACAATTGCGAGGTCGACAAAGTCGAAGTCAAATCATTTATTTCAAATAGTCAAATAAAAGGCACATTTCAACGTCTAAATGTGCGTAAAATTTAATTCATTCTAGTTGCTCCTTGCAAAAGGTAGTTTCGTATGGAGAAGAATGAACATGAAACTCCTCGTTTATTTAATTTTGTAGTAGTTATTCCACATAATTTACATTTACATGTATAATTCAAAATCTATTCTATTGGAAGTGTATCATTGACTATCTTCTTCTTGTTTTCTAAAATATGCCTCTGTTTACCATTTATGCGTTAGCTCAGTAGAGTGAGGCCCTGATATATCTTCGTCATTTTGATTCTACTTGAATTCCCACTTAATTTCTTCCCACATTATTTAATTAGAACATACCAAGTTCAATAAAGTGACAATCGACTTTAATTGAGTGCAATCGATTATCAGTAACCGATTAATCGTTAACACACAGCAAACCGCGATCTGTGTTACCGAAACGCTTACGTCACCGTTTTCACCCCTAATTACAAATTAGTGCACTTGGCTACAGGTATGTATGTACACACAAAACAACGTTAAGTAAACAGTGTGTAGGTAAATACGGTTAAATGCAATCATGTATATTTAGGTCAACACACAACACTGATTATGTGCGTCTCATTTGAAGGTATTATATTAATCTTAAAAAACACTCTTCTAATTATTCGTAGGTATCTTTCTCAAAAATGAACAAAATTGTTATTTACTTTAGGTATATTTTTGAAGCAAAATAAAACTGGGTATTGGATATGGCAAATTTTATTTTGACGAGCAATGGTGGCCAACGACATACAAGTTGTAGGTCGCAGGTTCGAACCCAGGCAGTACTTTGTGTAAATAATTTCATCACCACTGCTCACTAAACGGTGAAGGAAAACATCGTGAGGAAACCGGCATGTCCTTGAACCAAAAAATTCAAAGACATGTGTCATGTAACCCCACACTGGGCCCGAGACACTATTGCAGACGTACGCTACGTTGTAATACTGTTGTCAAAATTTCTTAATTTAATCCGTACCGAAGGACCAATGGCACCGAAGGACCGCTCTTAGTCCTTAAATACCAAGGGTCGATAAAGAGCTGACTTCACAGTTTTTGTAATTAATCGTGAGTCCGCAACAAGCCTAAACAAACCCGCTTGCTTGCTAAAACTGGTGCTCCTGCGTCCCCGGCGGTGGCAGTAATTACAAATTAGTGCACACCGCTACCTGTGCTGTCAAAAGTGCAGCTAAGTGTGACGGAAAGTTAGTGTTATGTGAGGTGGCGGCAAGAAAAAATATGGAGGGAAATGTTTTAAAATTCGAATGTCAAAACTATTTGTTTTTCTTTTGCCTTTTTTTTAATTTATGTTATCTTTGAGCAACCAAGTAGAAGTCCTGATCTAAACATGATTCAGCTCGTAGCACCTACATACCTACTACAGACTAACAATAATTTATTCCCACTAACATTTTACATGTGAAAGTTTGTGTTTATAATTTGTTATTCAATCATGCCAAATCGGCTGAACGGATTTGGATGAATTTTGGCACACAGAAACTAATAAAAATAGCATGGGAATAATAAATTATCATAACACGTGTGTCATGTGTGCTAAATAAAAACAAAAAGTTTTCCTGGACGATTAATGTCTGTAATTCATACATCAATCCAAATAGGTTGATGGAGGTTGTCGTGACTATAACTGATGTGTTTAGGCCGGTACCTAAGATATTCGTTTCCTAATAACATTTTTTACTCCATTATAAGAAAATGTAGGTATACAAAATATCAATTCCTACACCTCGGTTTAATCGACTTGTATCGAGGCTAACCCTAAAAAGATCTGACGTCCACAACCAAAAGACTTTTAGTAATCCATCTATAAACGTCTAAAATACGCCGCTGCCGCAAAATTAAGTCATTGTCACGTCAAATTTACAGGCTGACTACTTAAACGAGGGACATATTGAAGAGACGGAATATTCAGATATCGATTCTCGATCGAAATATGAAAAGTGACTAAAATAATATTCGATCGTCGATCAACTGATTCCAAAGTCAAAAGTCAAGTCATTTATTTCAAATAGGCACGTCAATATTTTCTGCGGGTGCGAGTTTTTCGAAAGAGATACCGTGGCCCCTGGCACATAGGCAACTGAAGGAACACGGATGGGTTTTAGTCACCCAGAACGGGAGAAGTTATTTGAAGATTTCCCAACCTCAACAAAAAAAAAACGTCAATATTTTAGACTGGAACCGACTTACAGGAAGACGGAACTCGATGTTGTTTCGCAACTTATGAGATGTCCAACAGTGGACTGTGATCCCCCCCGAGTGGGTTCCCGCATTGTCGTTGCGGGGGGGCTTAGTAACCGTGGTCTCCCATCCACGGTGAAGCCAAGAGGAACCCAACGGTGGGGCCGCTAGTCAGGGCTTTTGCCTTCAAGCCATTGACGTAGCGGCCAAAAAGTAGGTTGCGGTGAGGTGCACCGCAACTGAGGTGGGCCGCGATGTCGAATGGGAGGCATCGCGGCTGAGGGTTACAGGCTGCGGTAGAGGAGGAGTTCCGGTGCTTCTGAGCAGCGCTCTTCCCTTCCGTGGCCTGGACGGGGCCGCCACCGTTTGATGGCGGACGCGGTGGGGCCGCAGGGGAAGAGGAGTGTCGGTATAGCGTCAGCCGCTCTCCCTATCCTCTGCGGCCGAAAAGTGGTAGACGGGACGGCGCGTTGTGTTCCTCACGCGCGCCGTCAAAGATGTCAGCAACCACTGGTGGGGTCCGCAAGGGCCGATGCCTGCCAGGGGTGCGGGTTTGTTCGAAAGAAAGAAAGAAAGAAAAAGTATTTATTGTGACTCGCACAGGAAGATCACATCGTAAAATACCACGAGAGAGACCGAGAGATACCACGGCCCCTGGCATACGGGCTACTGAGGGAACACGGGTGGGTTTTAGTCAGTAAAAGTCTGACACGCCCTCCTGCCCTACTCAGCAGGAGAAGTCATTTGATGATTTCCCACCCAAAAAAAAAAAAAAAAAAAACAGTGGACTGTGATTCGCGATAGGATTTTGCCAAATAATTTGAGTAAAGAAATACATTCTTGAAAGTCAAGTTTTCGTCATTTAGAAGCCCAGGATCATACTACGTCCATGCCTTATCAAATTCCAGCCCGGTGCAGTTAACAGTGAACAATCGATGTGATTTTGAAATGTTTTTATACCATTTAAGATTCGTTAACAACATCTTCTACCTAGCTTTTTTCCAATGTTTCCAAGAATGTTGTGGTCGGCTTCCAGTCTTAATGTATATTTTACATGGAGCGACCGCCATCTGACCTCCTCAACCCAGTGATAGGCTATCACGATACCCCCATGGTGAGGCTGTTTGTCAGATTTTCGTACTTCTGACTACCCGTAACAACTGTCACGATTGAACTCTCAACCCGACTGCGCCAGAAGGAGTATGTATGTATGTGTATTTCTTTTGCACGCTCTGTAGCCTTAACGGCTTGATCGATTTCAGCTTGAGAGGTGCCGTTAGATTCGTCTTAATTGTGAGAGTGACACTGGGTATATCAAAAAATTGGCCGATTTTTGACGCCACATTGTCTGCAAAAATAAAATAAAAAAACAAAACCGATTGAGTAAAGGGTTTCATAAATAGTTCTTTCATAACGTCAAAATTTAATATATTAACTAAAAACTGTAAAATAAAAAAATAATTTACGAAATCAAAAACCCGACTGCCTAAAAAGTGTTTTTTTTTTATTAAGATGGAAACAATAAAGGTCTTTTTTTAAAAAAAAGAAGGTGCCTCCGACTGCATGAGATTGCTTATAGTATTCAGTTTCTTGTTTTTATTTCTTTCGTTCATTGAATATGTCCACCGTCTTCGCAGTCACACTGTACAGTACATACCGGGTCCCATCCATCTACACACATCCATTCTTTTCTATTGTAATGCGAAAAGAGGGTTTAGTTCTGGATCACAAAAAAAGGTTCGGGAAAGTTAGACATTTAACCTGAAAGTGGGTCTTCTATTTAGAATATGAATAGACATATTATACGTCTAGGTCTTATTTAAATTCTAGAAATAGATTTCCTTTGTTTGTATGTTTTTGTAAGGCTTGAAACGGTATTTATACGTTGTTTTGTTATCTTGTTTTTAGAATGATATTTGATAATGATATGAGTAAATTTCGTCTGGTTTTCCAGTGATTGTTGATAAAAATGTAATGATTTCAAGGTTTATAGCTAAGTCAAATATATTGCTTCCAAGAATATCTGTCCTTCCTATGTTATTGCCATTACTAGTGAATTAATGAATGGTTATTTCATTCACACAAACATTAATGTGTTTACGTTTTTTTCAACCCCGAGCTTCGACCTCCACGAACGAACGATTAATAACGTTACTTTGTTGCACAGCTTTGTTCACTTTAATTGCCCAAGTATTTGACGTTTTTGTATTAGCTATCGTTCACCATTCACAATCATAATATTATCAAATATTATCGAATAGAATTCCTGTTCTCAATTTAAATTAAACTTTGCTCTCTGAACAATTATAATCCGTGGTGGTGTTGTAGTTAATTGAATTTCGAACTAAATTTGTCACTTTTTCATTACCAATTTAAAAAAAGCATTGCTTCGCTCCCACATGATCCCGACCAATTTTCGCATAGGTGTACCGCAGCTGCCAGTTCGGACCACCTAATTAAAATATTTCGCTGACTTCATGCAAGAAAACTAGGGCCTTAATTACTGCCCGAAAATTCGGCGAAAATAATAATTTTTCGGCGTAAGTAAATTATTTTGCGAAAACCCAACTGCCGATGTCATTCTGAAACCGGTGGCTGGAAGAAAATAATTAATAGCCATATTAATAATTGAAATGCCTACATAATTAATTATGTAGCTTAAATTCATCGTTAGCGAATTGTTTTAAATGGTTTTCTTTTTTTTACTTAATTTAAAATATTTTCATTTATGATTGTGACTTTTCATACTGATATTTTTTATTTTTAACCGACTTCTTGTGTTAAATAAGGAAGAAAAATTCTGATTTATCGGATTTATATGTCAAACAGGTATTTACAAACTAACTTAAATGCTAACTTACCTATCTCAAATCAAAATGTAGTGCTTTTTTTTTTGGGTGGGAAATCATCAAATAACTTCTCCCGCTCTGGGTGGAGCAGGAGGGCGTGTCAGACTTCTACTGACTAAAACCCACCCGTGTTCCTTCAGTAGCCCGTATGCCAGGGGCTGTGGTATCTCTTTCAAACAAACCCGCACCCCTGACAGGCATCGGCCCTTGCCGGCCCCATCATTTTTTTTTGTGCTGACATCTCTTTGAGGCGCGCGTGGAACACAACGCGCCGTCGACTTGGGCTTGGTCCTTACCGGACAGCGAGCTACCCATTACTCGCCGTCCGCAAGGCCATGCCTACGGTGGCCGGAAATCGGCCTGGGATTCCCGACGCCCAGGGCGTCTCCGTATCCTGCGGCGGCTGGGGTCGCGAGGGCGCATATGCTGCCTCTCCCTCACGTGCGCCGCCTCCCTCTTCGCGAGCATTACTGCTTCGCTGAAGGAGGTGACGGCTTCCCATGCCCTCTCGCTCCGTACCATGGCCTGGACCAGGACCGGACGCGAGAGATCGCCGCCGCTGATCGCCTCCACGAGGACACGGCGGTGCTCCGCCCAAGCCGGGCAGACCGCCACCGTGTGCTCCACCGTGTCCTCAGGGCGATCTTGGCAGTGGAAACACCCGGGCGTTTCCTCCCGCCCTATCCGAAACAGGAACCTCCCGAAACAGCCGTGTCCGGTGAGTACCTGCGTCAGGCGGAAGGTGAGGACGCCATGCCGCCTCTCAAGCCACTCCTCAAAGAGGGGACTTACCGCCGCAATCGTGGCGTGCCTAAAAATGTAGTGCTTGAGGTCAATTATTTGAGACCTAAGGCACTACACTGCACTTATGCTAAGAATCTAATTAGGGCATTTATTTCAAATCAGCTGTTCCATTTGCAGGTTCGAACCTACGAGCTACAACTCTGTAAGTCGCGGTCGTATCAGCTAGGCCACCACTGCAATAAAAACGGAGAAGGAAATGATCGTAAGAATACAAAAGAATGTCCTAGAACAAAGAAATCAAAGACATGTGACATCTACCATCCCGCACCGGGCCCACGTCACACAGGCCTGTGTTCCTACAGTGGGAACATTATAATTTATCATGCATAATATGGTACACCCATATTTCGTCGGTTATAAGTCCCTTAAAACGGGCCTTTTGCCATCAGCCGGGCACATATCCAAACTCCGCGCTGCTATTGAGAAATTCCTGACGTTAAAACCCAACAACACTTTACTGACTACTGACTTATGTTCAGCAGTACCAGTATGAACTTTAATTCAATATCAATAAAGTTCACATTCATATTAGATGCTGACTTAGTGTACTTACTTAGTACAAGTTCTTCTAACCTAACAGACAGCAGTGGTGCTGAGAAGTTTGCTGCGCCACTTCTGCTTCCCAGCTAAAGCACTATGAAGTGGTGAAGGGCCGACATTTGCATGGGCTTGCGGACGGCGAGTAATGGGTAGCTCGCTGTCCGGTAAGGACCAAGCCCAAGTCGACGGCGCGTTGTGTTCCACGCGCGCCTCAAAGAGATGTCAGCACAAATAGTGATGGGACCCGCAAGGGTCGATGCCTGCCAGGGGTGCGGGTTTGTTCGAAAGAGACACCACAGCCCCTGGCTTAAGGGCTACTGAAGGAATACGGGTGGGTTTTAGTCAGTAAAAGTCTGACACGCCCTCCTGCTCCACCCAGAGCGGGAGAAGTTATTTGATGATTTCCCAACCAAAAAAAAAAAAAAAAAAAAAAAAAGGGCCGACATTTTGGGAGACTGTCTTATGTAACTTTGACGTTCACAAAGTGCTGACTCTCAGCCTAGTTTGAATAAATTACTTTTGATTTTGAGTGAAGTAAAATGAAAGATCGGCACGTACAAAACAATATCGCAGCGATATTTTAACCCGCACTTAATTTGCAACCCTCGATGTTGAACATAGCATTGAGAATCCAACGGAGTAGGTACATCTCACGTCGAAAAAACATACTGTTCGATTTTCAACTTACGGCGCTGAGCGGTACGTTGAAAATCCAGTTCACGAACAAAAATCCGCGGCGATCTTTTTACGTCTGTTCGAACGTAGGTATACAAGACCAGTAGCTCCAAGAAGAAGTAAATTCCGACTATCATATCAGTTCAGCGGCTTGTACTGAAGCTTAATTATAATAACAGTTATTAATATTCATGGAATTATAATTATTACTTGGAGGATAACACGTAATAGGATAACGCATAGAGCACGGAGACCCGTCGGCAGTCGCTGATAGAGGCGCCTTTGTCAACACTTTTCATACAAACCAAGCATGAGTCTTAACAGCCACACGGGTCGATCGATCCTGGTCCATACTGCCGTCAATTGCAAAGTTTTAGTGACAAAGTTTTCTATAAATCCTTTGTTTGTAATCTGGGTGCTTACTCTGGAATTTAATATCGATAGATCGACTTTGGTCAAACGTCAGTTGGTTGAGTTTAACCGAACCTAACTGAAATCGAAATACAGCTCCTTTTACAGTTTTGTAAAAGGAGCTGTAATTCTATTTCACTTCTAAGTTCTTATTTCAAAAACAGGCTCGATGGTTTAAACCATACCTAAAGAAAAACCTTGTTCTGTAATAAGGGGGACTGAGTCTAGCCAATCCCTGACGTTTGACTGACAATTCTAGTGTCGATCTATCGGAATTATATTCGAGAGTAAGCACCCAGATCATGATGGTTGTTACCTTAAATGAAAGAGGATCTCAGCACCTATTTCTTTTGTTTTTTAAACGGTGCCCCGCACTAGTAATTTCTCCTGTATTGTGGGTGCGTTTACAAACATTTAAATTCACATACACAAACAGCCAAACCTGGAACAACTACTTGTAGATCATACAAATATTTGTTCCGTGCGGGAATCGAACCCGCGACACGCAGCGCAGCAGTCAATCGCTTAACCACTGCGCCAATTGTGCCGTTGAAACCTATCTATTACTTATTTGGAAATGAACACTGAGTAATTGAAAGACAAAATAAATTAATTGTCTTATTTATACTTAGTATCTCCTAGAGGCTCTCTGATAGGTAACACTTAGCATAAACACAGTAAGTGTGTTTTTTACTGTATTTATGCTAAATAACCATATAAATTGGGGGAGGCCTATGTCCAGCAGTGGACGTCTTTCGGCTGAAATTTTGATGATGATGAACCATATAAATTCAGTCATAAATTTATCGATTCGAATGAGAGACTCCGAATGAGAACTTCTGCAGTAAGTGTAACCACTGTAATCATGCTTTGTGATGTAAAAAAATGATCGACTCACTGCAAATTTTTTATTGTTAAATTTGGTTTAAAAAGCGATTCAAACGAATGGATAAGATAAAAATGTAGATCTCGTTATCGTGATCACGGCTGTATATCTAATTCATTTTTGACAAAAATCCGACTTACTGTAACTATGCAATTGAGGGCAGCATGGATGAGTGACCATCTTAATATATCAAGACCGTCGAATCGTCACCGCCTTCCGAAATTAAAGTTATTTTGCACTTTGTAGTGTTTTTTTGGAAGTCGGTTGTTTTTTTTTTTTTTTTTTTTTCACTTTTTAGTTACCTACCCCACACCAATTCGAAATTTCATCATCCTTGGCGTCAAAACAATGCATATTTATGCGATAGCAACATTCGCGGTTGATTTGCTGTAATTTTTTGAAGAGTTCCGTTGTCTTTCTCCGAAACGCACCATCTGATCCATATGAAATTTCAATGGGACCATTTCGGAGTAAAACTCTTTCGAACAAAAAAAAATTTTGCTTATCCGTCTATATACGACGGAGCCCGAACATACATAAAAATAATATATATATTTAAACATGTCGAATTGATAACCTCCTTCTTTTTGAAGTCTGTAAAAAAATCACATCCTATCCTACCTAAAACGTATGAAACAAGTAAATATTTTCATCTAAAAGCCGTGGTCATATGCCACTTTGCTCTAAAGCTTATGATCACTTACTACTGTTGGGATGTATTGCTTAGGTTGCGTACGAACACAGCTCCTCGACCACGGCGAGCTCCGTCGCTCCGTAAGTTGCGTCCCAGTGAATCGTGGCATGCTCTAAGGCTGGGGTCTATCTGAACACACGGCGACTGCGCCCCACGACAGCTGGGTATCGGTCATCGGTCGTGACGTCATGGCGCGGTGTCGGTAGAGTATGACGTTTAAAAAACACCGTAACCAACTTTAATTTTGTTGTCTCCGCAGTTGCCGTACCAAGACGCATGTCGCTTGACATATAGCTCGTGGCGACATGGTGACGGTTTTGAAGGCGTTTCGTGACAGAAGTTGTCGCTAAACGCACTTTTTTCGGTGAATGGCATCTCACAGGTCAACCTGGGTGATTTTCGGCTGCTTAACCGGACTTATCGAGCGATTGAGCAGTGGTGGCCAAGTGGTAACGGCTGCGACTTACGAGTTGTAGGTCGTGAGCTCGTACCCAGCCAGGCGCTTTACTTTGTGTAAATTATTTCATCACCAATGCTCTCAAAAACGGTGAAGGAAAACATCGTGAGGAAACCGGCATGTCCTAGAACCAAAAATTCGACGACATGTGACATCTACCAACCCGCACGAGCCCCGCGTGGTGGATTACGGCCCAATCCCTCTCACCGAGAGGAGGCCTGTGTCCCAGCAGTGGGAACATAATAGGCTGATGATGATGATGATGATGATGAACCGGACTTGCCTGTTTTTGCAGGGCTACACGCTTAGGACACCCCCTGTGGACCTTGGCTTAGGGCGTCGCTGGTAGAGGGCACCAAGGGGCGGGCAAGATCGAAGCTACAGGGTCACAAGTGCAAGCTGGCTCGAGTAAGGGTCGGGGACTAAACGCAGTTTCAGCGACACGAATTTTATAAGTGTTGCTGTCTCTAGAAGCAGGTTGCGCGGCAATTCCGTGCTCTATGGGATAAGTAATTGAAAGCTGTTTGCCGAATCAGCGAGAACGAAGCGATAGGCGTTGTATGAAGTAATTGATCTCCAGTACATAATATAACATCACGCTTGTTTTGCCTGAAAGGCTAGATAGATTTCGCTGGAAATATTTACATTCTTGAGATCAGCACCCTAATTGCGTAACTCACGATTAATCATAATCGGTTTCAATTGGACAGTTCAACAATATTCATTGCGTTATTTACGTTGTTGAGCTGACACATCTTTCGAACATATGAAGCAATGGTTTAACAATCCGTTTCAAAACAAAAGAGATAATGATTAATCGTGAGTTACGCAATTAGGGTGCAGGTTAAAATAGGCTTGCTGCGATTGATACTTGGATGATCAACCATCGTTACGTACCGGATCCTCTCCGTGCATCGGAAAACCGTTGTTCCCAGCTGTCATCCGTAGATCTTCGACAGTCGTTACGAGTCGTCAGAAACCCGAAAGTCTAACAATCAGACTTACCAAGGGATATCGTGTTACTCAGTAACTGGGTTAAGAAGGTCAGATAGGCAGTCGCTCCATGTAAAGTACTGGTATTCAGTTGCATCCGGTTAGACTGGAAGCCAACATAGTTGGGAAAGGCTAGGCATATAATGATGAATTCCGTAATGTATTTTTGACTATGACACAAATTACCTATAGGCACGGTCACTAGTCACTAAACGGTTAGTTTTAAAATCTCACTTTTACCGAAGCGAATACCGACTAATTTCTGGCAAATAAACGTTCGATTTTATTTTTGATTTTATTTATTATTTTAGTAGCGGTAAAGTGAAAAAGCCCTCTTGAAACAAGTAGCTGAAATTCATTATAGCGTCTTATTTAGCGGCATCACCGCTCTGGTTCTCTTTCGTTCTACTTCATCTGAAGGAGAACAGCACTTACGAGCCCTTAAGAGCGCTGTCACAGGTCCACGTTCGAAAAGTGCTGACTCTCAGCCTAGTTTGAATAAATGACTTTTGTTTTTTTTGATTTTGACTAGTGCCACTCCTTTAAAAAAATATTATCTCGTGACTGAAAAGGAATTATGAAAAACGGCTCAATCCGCTGTCCCGGTAAGTGTGTCTAGAATTTTCTAATACCTTTTATAAAGTTTCATATTGAGACACGAAGCAACAAAATTCGATGTACAGAAAAACGGCCACATTCCTCTAGATCGTATTTTGTTGCTTCGTGTCTCAATATGAAACTTTATAAAAGGTATTAGAAAATTCTAGACGCACTTACCGAGACAGCAGATTGAGCCGTTTTTCATAATTCCTTTTCAGTCACGATATAATATTTTTTTAAGGGAATGGCGCTAGTGGACCTGTGACAGCGCTCTTAAAACAAACAGAAACTTCTTGGCGTCAAAAATAAGCACGTATGGTATTCAAAGCTGTTTGAGCTCTTTTACAAAGAGCTGTAGGTAGATATTACCAGAAAATATTTCAGCCATTGCTTAACAATCTGTATTATTCTTCGTAAAATCCACTTAAAATCTGTTACACAGTAAATAACGACATCCAATAAAATCTTTTTCAACTTTTATGGTTTAATTTTTATTATAAAAGCAACAATTTTACGATTGCAACACAATGAAAATAGAACTGCACAAAGTTACTAAAGCAACTCCGAAAGTCTACAATTCAAAAACTCGTTCGAAAATGAACCTTTTTGTGTGTACAATAAGGTTTTATGTAAAACCTTAAGTGGTTGTAGAACAGCAAATATAAGTTGGTTTTCAGTAGATTTTATCAAAGCAACACTGTTTTCAGAACTGACGCTGAATGTGGACTATTAATTAGACTAATTTGATCGGTAAAGAGTTTTTACGGGACAACTTTAATTATGGACATTTCAAGAGATCGTCTGTAGCATACAATATAATTGTATATTGTATGCTCCAGACGATCTCTTGATATCAGAAAACATAATATTTTATTAAGTACAAAACGTTTATATTTTCAAATCCATATACCTACTTACATAAAAATAAATCAAATTGACGTGTCTGTTTGCAATGTCAAAATAATAGCTTTTACAAAATAAATTATATAACAAAAAAAAAACAATTCTCAATACACTATAGGTATTTTAATTAAGATATCTCCGTCAGTAACATTGTCAATCGATTTCGAAAAAAAAATCTGTAGCAAACAACTAAAACACAGATCCTAAGACACCAAGTTGCGAAATAAATATTATTTTTCAACACACTTGCTCATAAAATGGCTCTAATTTCACCGCAATTAGGCACATAATGACACCTATTATCAAAATGTGACTTTTTCATTACTACTATTCACAAGTGAGTTACAGGTTTTTTTTTATTGGTTGCGTTGCTTTGCTCTTTAAAAGTTTCGATACAAAAAGGCCGTGTTCAATAGTACAAATAAATTAATGTACCTAAATTGCTTGCCCATTTCATGCAACGTCGTATTTAAATAGATAATTTCAACTTGTACGTTTTTAATAAATAAAACTTTCACTCAAATATAACTTTTGTTTTCTCTGTAATTATGAAAACTTTGAATTACCCATTTTGTACGTGGTTAAAACCCTATCCGCGAAAAGTCAAAAATAAAAGAAACATTCTTTTAGGCCACGTTCCGAGTTACAATAATATCGATTTGAGCGTGCTCACACCCGTTCCGAATTGGCGTGAGCGCGATAACGACGTCCCGCGAATCGTCATAGATGACGTCATGACATGCGCCATCTTGCGATAACGCCGACCATGCTTTATACTAATATCACCGTGAGCGCTGTCAAAAATGATAGTTGTGCTGTTTTGTTTTGAGTCCCATCGAATCTTTAGTTAACTTGGATTTATTTGAAATAGTGCTACTATCTAAGAAGAAGAAATGTGTGGTGTAAACAAGTTTAATATAGTGAATATATGTTTTAACGTTGAGTGAACACTTTTATCGCGATCACGAGCGTTCCGTATTGATGACAAAAATGACGGTTCTTAACTGTCAGAATCGTGATATCTAACTCGGAACGCAAAATATCGATTTGTGCGCTCACAGCGCTATTTTTCTAATTCGGAATGCGGCCTTGGTCTATGGCCGATCACCATTGTTAGATGCGCGCGCATTGGGAAACTGATTCATTTTCTCACCATTGGCAAAAAAAAAAACAACTCGTTTTCACTGTTGAAATTATAGTTATTTATTCATTAAAATGACTACAAGTACTAGTTTTGAAGAAAATGATTTATGTTGTAATACCGCCCGATATAAGATGTGAAGCCCGTAACGTTATGGAAAGTTTACTAGGTACCTAAAAACTCCAAGGAAAAAATGATTTTTAGTATTATTTTCTTCACAAGTGTGTTGAAAAACGTCGTATGATACACGTGTGTATTGATGATTACCGTCGTCGGCTTTCTTAAGACCCTCGCCTAACGGCTCGTGTCTCAATGGCGCCTCAGCGGTAATCACCAACGTTACACACTAGTACCATAATGTACTATTTCACTTTGTAGTGTTTTTTTTTTTGGAAGAAAGTGGGTATTTTATTATTTATTTACGATTAAGCGCACAGATCGTTTATAACATGCATTTACACATGGAATAGTTACTTTTTATACAGGTAGTACGTTCCCGTGGGATAATTTCCGCCCTCCAGGTAAGCGAAGCCGTGAGTAAAAGCTAGTTTAACATAAAACGCTACATGAATTAAGAGAAATACTGTTACATAAAGTTTACAACTATCTATCTCACTCCAGCCATCGGTCCACCTTGTGGGAGTCCTTCCCACTAACCTCCTTCCACATAACCGTATTGCAAATATAAAAAATACATGCAAATAAATTAAAAATTCGAAAATAATATTTAGATAAAAGAAAGTAAAAAAATAAACCACATGTCAATAAAGTAATTGCAAACAAAACGAAAACATTAATCAAAAACTAAAGTCCCAACAATATACACAATGCAACAACAATAAGACTTTCTTTCTTTCTTTAAAAAAAAAACTTCATCATCTACTGAGTGGAGATATTTTTCTAACAAGAATGCCTTGAACCTTGTCTTGAATGAGCGGTAATTATTTAACAATTTAACTGCCTACTGTGCATACTGTGGACTACGTTTAATTATTTCGAACGCCTGTTGTCTGTTCGGTAGTCACATTTTTTTAACGGTATTTAAAAGTACTACTACGTAAAGGCTAGGCACTGTGAGAATGCCAAGTTCTTTAAATATGGTCGACCACTGTCTCGTCGAGAAATTCGGACAATGGTTCGAATCGCTCTTTTTGGAGAACGAAGCCCTATGCCAGTTATAATGATAGCTGTTTCCCGAAAACTGTATGTAACTCAATCAGCGCATAGTATACCATTTTTAAATGTTTTTTGCTAATTTCATCCCTAAGAGTTCTTAAGGCATAGCAAGCAGATGATACTCGTATTTATGAATCCAATGCAGCTAATTCATTCTTACAATTTAACAATTCATGTATGTAAATACCCAAAAACTTGACTTCCCTGAGAAGCTCCATTTTAACTTTAAACCAAGAATTAAAGGCCCTTAGAGCTGCATTCACTTAAACAGTAAGGTCTTGGATATCGTCAGCTGCAACTATAGCATTTGTGACATCCGCAAATACTACAAGTTGTATGTCCGGTAAAAGTTTGTGTTTGAAGTTGATTAGGTCATTAGTGAATAATATGTACAATAAAGGGCCCAAAATTGATCCTTGGGGCACACCGGCTGTAATGTTTAAAATAGATGACCTGTAGTTGCTTTTATACGCGTTTGGTTTTGTTGAACCAAGTTCAACAAACATTTTTCTATTTTTGAGATACGAAGAGAAGTTGTAAGGCTTTATACCTCTTACACCATAGTGTTCTATTTTTGGGATAAGTAGTTTGTGGTCAATAGTGTCAAAAGCCACGCTTAAATCCAAGTAAATACCCGCTACCCTCATTTCACAATTTATTTTATTAACTACATCAACGTAACGTGTAAATAGCATCTACTGTACCATCATTCTTCTGGTATCCGAATTGTCTCAAATTCATAAATTTATTTACATTAATATGTCTACTTAAGCGGTCTTTAAAAAGTTTTTAGAAAATGTTTGCTAAAGTAGGCAACAAAGAAATAAGTCAATATAGTTCGTTGGATCAGATTTTGTACCCATGAATCGAGGTGATCTTAGCAATTTTTAGTTGTTCCGGGAAAATGCCAATGCAACATTTTACTTATTATAAAAAGTCGAGAACGGCTCAGATAAAATTGGTAAATTATCGTTAATGGAACGAACGTGATTGGAACTTTATCATAGCCACAAGATTTCTTATTTTGCATACTACTCACGATTTTGTAATTTTCATTCGGAGTAGTAAGCGAGACAACCATTATCATTTTCCACCCTTTCTGTGCTTTGTTGAAGGAAAACGACAGCATTTTGACCATCGTTACCAGGCATTATGTACTTTGATCGAATTGCTTAGCTAGAATGTCAGCTACTTCCTCTGGGTTTTCTATGATTTGGTTATTAATTTTAATTCGGATATCCGCTCGCAATGCCTTAACACTATTTGTACTCTTATATAAAACTATCCACATTTCACTACTTGAATTCTTTGATTGATTATATTATTCTTGTAGTTAAGAACACTAGCGTCAAGTTAATTTCTACAAGAGCATAATAGTCGTTTCATTTTACTCGATGTCTTTACTCCTCTTGTGACCCATTTTAATTGAAAATGACATCTCAATTTCAATGTTTAGTTCCCGTTTTCTAAAACTGTACTGAAATACCTTGCTAAAAGTCATCAAAAATGTGTTGATTCCCATAACACTCCAGTTAAATGATCTAATATTCGTTTCCAAACAGTACACCGTTCTTATAATTAAAAACTCTCATAAACATAATTACATGGTTGCAATTAATAAAGTTATCGCTAACATTTTCAACGCGAAATCACTCAGTAGAGCCCTGTGTCCATCAGCCAACCCATTGTGGTCTACCGCACATCCCCTACACAGTCACCAGGTAAGTAGAAGATGTTATCTAAGTAGGAATAAGATTTATTACGTATAAACATATGGGTATTAATGAGATATCTAAAATTATAACATGTCAACGAGTTCATGAACTCTGTTCGTTTTTTGCTCTCTGTGAGAATGTCAATATTAAAATCTCCCCAAATAACACACTTCTTATTAAAAGTTCTTATCATTAGGATTACGATAACTAAAACACATATAGAGGCTTGAATCAATTTATTTTTGAACCGACGAAAAAACGGAGGAGGTTACTTAATTCGACGCGTATATATATTTTTTTTTTTTTATGTATGACCACGCATAACTTTTTCCAGAGTAGTCCGATTTTGATAATTCTTTTTTTATTGGAAAGGGTATACCTCGAAGTTGGTCCCATATAATATGATAGCGCGGATCACCCAAGAGTAAAAAAAAACAAATACCTACTAAAGCCTCGCATTATATACAATCTGAGTTTAATGCATTTAAAGAAATAAAGAATACCGTTTATTTGGACACAGTTCTTGAAACACAAAATAAATAACAAAAAAAAGTGAAAATAAATAACTAGGTACTACAGTGTGTGCCTCACTGCTGCACCAAAAAGGTTCATTTGTGTTTACGATATCGTTATTATAAATTTTACCCACCAGTACACCTGTGGACTTTAATTGGCATAGGGTGTAGTGCAAGTAGGTATGTCTGAGCTAACATCGGATTTTTATCATTAGAGCCTGCCAGTGTCAGTACAAAATTGGTGTAGTCAATGCTCATAGATACAAGATTTCTGAACTTCATCCACTGTAGCATAAAGTTTTATCATTGAAGTAACGGAAAAAGAATCTCTTAAGTAATACTGAAGTATTTGTCTCACACCATAACCTCTTTGGTCTGCAAAAATCAAAACACTGTGCTTCTCATTGCTGTTGTTCGCAATATCCTCTTGTAACCTATCAACGTCATTATTTGGAGATACTTGGCGCTGTGTTTCATTTTTAGGTGGCTCATTAACGGCCCCATCCTTCGAAAAGTTAACATGGTTATCAATTTCTTCACCTCGTTTAGAGCTCATAGGTGATAAAAATCATCGCTATGAGTATTTTTGCTCAATGTGGTAGTACAGGCGTTGGGTGAAAATAATACGAGTACATCCTTACCAGACTTTTTGTCGACTAATGTAAATTCCTCCGTTAAAATCGTTGCATCAGATTTTTCTTCTTCTCCTCCATTAACTGCAGAGTAGGATCAAAGAGTTTATTTTTGCCATTAGTACGACGGGTCTTGAAGACCTTAGACCCAACCGTGTGGACAGTTTCTAGGAACCAATCGTTATAACCGCCCACGGACCTCCCTAGGCACTCGAAACGGGTCTGGAGTACGAGCTGAAAGCTCTCGGGGTTTTGGACTTGGATCGGTGTTGGACGGAGTGTAGACTTCATCAGCTGGCATCTTTCCAGCTTGATGTTCATATTCAATGTGCCTCTTACTATGCGGTGATCGCTTCCGGTTTTCACCGCGTTGATCACAGAGACATCACTGAATATTTGCTTCTTCGTCGACATAATAAAGTCATTCTCGTTTTTAGTTGAACCATCAGGGCTCTGCCAGGTCCAGTTTCTGTGGTCACGTTTTCTGAAGAAGGAGTTCATCACAAAGAGGCCTTCCTTCTCCATAAAACTGGCCAGTAAGTGACACCGGTGGTTGGTTGCGACGTCTAACTCCAAATTGCCCCACTCTCGGCTTTAAGCTGTACCATAATGCCTAAAACAGCTTTTTGTGGCTCCTAATTTTTTTTATAGCAATCATGTCTGCCTATGGTTGCTAAGAATATTTAGACAGGTTAAACGGTCAAAATCCTTGTTTCTATGCAAAATAATTAACATATTTTAACGTTATTACGGCATAGTAAGGATATTTCATCTTTGTTTTATTAAATAGACACGGAATACCTTTTGAACTGGGGATTTTATATAAAGTGTGGATATTATTTTTAGGTTAGCCAGTCAAGGTTATATAAAGAAAATATTCTTTGATTATGTTTATGTTCTACTTCAAAAATATTAATGCATTTAAACCTTAATTTAAGAATTCATTCACAAATAATATTATCCACTTTGCAATTGTTATTATCTTGAAGTTGGTATAATATCATATCATTCACTCCCAATCGAAACGAATATCATCATGATGGCTGATTAATATCTATAGAAATCATCATCATTCATTATAAATTGATAAAGGGTTTAAAAAGTGGCCAAAAACAGCGTCAGTTATTCAACCCACAAGTCTGCGATAGTTGACCTGTGGGAGAGCGGACTTGAATCACAAAGAATCATATCCCGGGATCATCACCCGCTGTTCAGTCGAGTCAGTTAAGACCCTTCTGATGGCAATTTAATTTTGGCATCGCGGAGTTCTTATACCCGACGCGGTAACGAAACCATAGCTCGCATTTAAATCGAGCAACGCCATCTATCGAGCTGTGGTGTAAACTTTTGCTGTAGTATTTTTATTTTTGATCGCTCAAAATTGGTTATGAATTCTAGACTTATTAATAATATTTACTTTGAAAAATTGTTTCATTTAAGTTACTGGGCCCACTTATGAGTTGGTATTAAAACCTCAGCAGGTTATAGTTCTCCGTACACATTGACATTTAAAAAGGTTGACAGCAAGATAAAATAAATAAATTCAACACAAAACAAACATCAAATTGCTATGTCAAACACCGCATCATTCATACAAGATTTATTTTAATTATATTTTCTTTAAATACTACTAATGGTACGCAAGTATTGATGGACAACAACGAAAAAAAAATAACAGATGGAGACAAAAGTACGTCAAGTGTAGTTAAGGCAGTGGATAGTAAAAGTCAACGATCAACTGCAAACGAGGATGCAGGTCCTTCCGGCGCAAACAATTTACCTGGAGCCGTCTATCATGCTAAAATAATGCAAGCCAAACCAGGTATATCGAAATCTGAACACAGTATGCGACACATTATAACCAGCAAAGATGTGACAGATGCATTAAAATCTCTAAGCTTCGGTACACCAGCACAAGCCATACAAAATCTAAACATCAAAGAACTGAAGATACCAATCTTGGATAACACAACAGCTGCTATAGATGATTCTACAACGCTTATCGATCTAAAGAAATTCATGGCATCTTGTTTCAAATTCGTCAAAGAAGGTCCGAATGTAGTTTTGGGTGAAATACCGAACGACCAAAGCGTTCACCATGTGATAGTTCCCAGTCCAAACACTATTATACCAGACACTGTGGACATTCCAAACGCCGGTAATAGTATGGTGCAAACTGAAAGTGTTATAATCAATACGCATGAAGTAATTGTAACAAAGCCTCTTGAAGCGAAAATATCAAAATTGGATAAAAAGAAGACTCCTGGAAGCCTCTCTGAGAAGTCTGATTTGGGAATTACAGCGAGGGATTCACTTTCCAGTATTGGTTCCAATGTTTGCAGAATATGTATGACGCGTGGTAGGGAAAGGTTGGTGACGGAAAAATTGTGATATATGTAGTACCCAAATATTTGTTTATTTGAAAGATATTCGTTTTGGTGTTACATAAGATGTTTGCTAAACGTGTCATCGTAAGATTGAGTACGTATTTTATTTGGCTGTTGAGTTTGAAGATTGGGCATCGTATATTGTCCGGGATCTCATTTCGTATCGTATTTACATTACTGGAAAGGTCATGGGACAGTTTATTTATTTATTACTAGCTTCTGCTCGCGGCTTTGTCCACGTCAATCGTACATCGCCTATCCGCGCTATTGGGTACAACCTACATATCAAGCTATACATTTCCTGTATAAGCTGATCTCGCATTGAATAGGATTTCCGTACAGTGCGACACCAGCATAAACTGGAAATGTATAGCTTGATGTGTAGCCGTATGTACCTACTTCGTTTTCGCTTAGCGTTCTGTCTATTTTTTTTATCTTTACGCTCGGCTCTTGGGTCCAAGCGAGATTTTACACTATAGCCTTTCTCAAGAATTACACCTCAAGTTGAAACTTTGCATAGAAATTCTTTGATTTGAAGGATTTCTAGTAGAAAATGTGATGAATTTTGAAACTCATTTTGTGTTATTAAGTAAGCACCTCTTGTACAAAATTGCAAGGAAATTCACTGAAACTGTTGCTTGTCAGCGAATTTAAGATCGATATTATTGAACATCTTCTGGCCACGCTTGTTCCAGCATAGACCTCATCCGTTGTTTTCTATCAGGCGTGATCGACCTCAAGAGCAGGCCCAAGCAGCAATTAAAAAAAATGTATTACCAATTTTGTTTTCCTTAATCAATCTGTGGACACATGTAGTATGGCTTTGAACCCCTTTAGTTATGGATTATGACTGATTTTTTAGTAAATTGTCCACAGATTGATTTCCCCGTGCAATTGTAAGGGCTCGATGGCGAACGTTCATCTGAGCTGTCTGGAGAGATGGCTCAACCAAGTGGGAAGGAACCACTGCGAGCTCTGTGGATTTAGGTGAGTGTAATCTTTATAATTATTATTGATTGATTAATTCAAAAACGATGTATTTTGCCATTCCGACAGCCGAATGAACCAAATAAAACATTATTTTATTCATTGGCAATAAAAGTAAATTCCGTGTGGAGTCGGACGTAAAAGAATAGCACAATCCCATTTCTACCCGTGGGTGTCGTAGAAGGCGACTAAGGACTTACTAGAGAATGGGCAGCACAGCAGCGTTCTCTATGCATTTTACCACCATGTGCCACTACACTGCGATCGCCAACCCGCCTGCGAAGCGTGGCGATTATGGCATAACCCCCTTTTTTGGGGGAGGCTTATGTCCAGCAGTGTACCGCTTTCGCCTGAAATGATGATGATGATGAGTCAATTTTAACTCAATAGGTAGTAGTGGGGTGTATGAGGTCGAGTTAATTGTTACATAATTATTATTGTATACGTATAGAGCGTTCAAAACTCGAAAACTGTAGTACCAAACCAAAGTTCACAAAGGAACCTAGCCTACCCCAACATAGTTGGGATCGACTTCTAGCCTAACCGTATGCACCTGAATACCAGTATTTTACATTGAGCGTCTAGGTAATCGCTCCATTTCTGAGGTCTGATAAGTTATCAGACCTCTACAACCCTAAATGGTAACACGATACTCCTCAGTATGTTTGGTTGTCAGACTTTCGGGCTTCTGACTACCCGTAGGTAACGCCTGACAAAGTACGTATGACATGCTGCATAACGTCATCATAACTATGTCTATAGATGATGTAGGTCATGTAGGTATTACATTGTTCTAAGTAAGCCACATGTATGGCACCTAGATCTATGATCATTGAAATATGAGAGTAAGGCGCGAATTACACAGAAACGGCGTAAGGTGAAGACGCGGCGTAGGCATGCATTACAAAATATACTGCGTACGCTGCGCCTGCGCCGCGCCTTCGCCTTACGCCATTTCTGTGTAATTCGCGCCTAAATTCAGTGAAAAAATACAAAATTTTTATAATTGCAAAATCAGAAACCAGCATTCTACTCACAAAAAAATACGATTTATTAAATATCTTCAACAAAACCAAATAACGACAAAAACGTTGCTCGGGAAGTTTCCGATAGCCGATTGTTGAAACTTATTTAACAGTTTCAAATGGAGTGGAACAGCTGACCAACTTGCCGCGGGCTTGTTCGCTCCGTGATCATCAGGTAGGGCTGCCCCTAATAAATTTTCTATGAGCGATGGCTAGGCAAAATAGCGGCAAAATGTTGGTGTTATTAAAATAGTATCGTAGCCTTCGATTTCTTCAGAGGCTTATTTTCATTTCTGAATTCTTTTTTTTTTTGCTTTTAATGTGCATGTCTTTTTAAATTGTTCTCACATACATAATTTCAACATAAATGATGTTAACAATTTTTTTTAACAATATTTTTATTTCAAATGTAATAGTAATATATTACCTTATCGTTTATTTATATAAAGGGACACATTAACAAACTAACCTTATAACATTTTGCTTATTTGTCTGCACTGGGTTGAACCTGTGTTTCGGGCAATGGGTATAAAGTAAAAACTACATTAAAATTAGAAAAATAAAAGTAAAAGAAAAGTCGTTATATTCTATATAAGTATATATCTAATTAAGTTTAGTTAAGTTAAGTTCTATTTGCAGACAACAACAGAAGATCTTCTGTCGTGTGTCTGTGCATAACAAGCGATGATTAGTAAATTTAAGTATAATTTTTTGACAGCTAAAGTAATTTCATTTATTTATTTCACCTACTTATATTCCTCCTTCTATTTAAGCTTTTGTATAGAAATGGGCATAACAGAGTCCACTTACGTTTCGTAGAAAGCAAAACTTTAGAGTCATTAATCGTCACCTGCCTAGCCTTTTCCCAACTAAGTATGTTGGGGTCGGCATCCAGTCACACCGGATGCAGCTAAATACCAGTATTTTATATGGAGGGACTACCTATCTGACCTCCACAACCTCCTACTGGTAATACGATAGGTATCGTTTAGTAAGACTGGTTGTCAGACCTGGTACCAACGTAAAGATGGTCACCCATCCACGGACCAACAGTGGCAAGCGTAGCTTAACCTGGTCGAACGACCCGTGCTGCTTTTATTACTTAGCCACAAGCCCATAAAACCCTTGTGGCCCTTAATAAGCTGAAATTTAAAAAAATAAAAATTGGGCGGTAGCTACTCGTAAGTTTTTGGCAGCCCTGTCCTCAGGTAAATGCCAGTAACAATTTAAATTTAATTCCATCAACTGCAATATTGCGGGACTAGATTATGCCTTCGGCTTGATTCGGCCCAAATCGGAGCTATTCGGTACGAGCAACTTATTTTCAGTTGTAATTTGTTTGAAAGCACAGAACGATTGTATGATACCGTTATTGGTATGTCGAAAGTACCTACTTATTTCATGCTGGCTTTGGAATTGTATGACAACAGCTTAGTCGACGTTCACACGGAAATAATAATTTAGCAGCGAGATTTCACTATATCAACTGTGCTGTACTGTACTGTGCTGCAGGCTTAGCATGACGCTTTGTATTTCTACTCTACCGTAGAATAGAAATCGCTTGTCTACATTTCTCGGTGAAAAACTGTCAACTGTCTATACTGAAACGTCACTTTTGTCTACTCTTCCGACGACAAAACGCTTGTCTACGGTTCTCGTGTTAAGCCTTCTGCGGGCTTAGCATGACGCTTTCGGCTTTGTATTTCTACGAAGAATAGGCAGTGCTTTTTCAATACAAGGTAGGTGATATTTCGTTCCTACATTTTTGACATCGCACCGTAGATATCGTTCTACAATCTGTAATTTTGTCTTTCGTATCTAACGATCTTTGTCTAGGTCCTCATAAATGTAGACGATTTCAGAAGAATATTTCTTCCCTAAACTTTCTACTGGACGGCCACAAAGTACCTATATACGATTATCTACAAAATCATGATTAGTATAATACGCATAACTATGATAATTAATAGAAAAACATAGCTATCTTAACCTATTGTACATCGTTTAGTTAATATAGTCATGTCTATTCTTCCGTCGACAAATCGGTGCTCGTGCTAAGCCTGCAGGAGTCTAAATATTGTGTTACGTTACGCAATTAGGGTGCAGTAGACTTAGCAGGACACTTTCTATTTCTACTCTACTATAGAATAGAAATCACTTGTCTACATTTCTCAGTGAAAAACTCAACTGTCTATACGGAAACGTCATTTTGTCTACTCTTCCGACGACAAAACGCTTGTCTACGGTTCTCGTGGTAGGCTGCCAGGCCTCATAATCTATTGAAGCTTAAGGTGGGCCAGCTCAAGGTCCAAGAGTCAAGTACCACCGCGCGATCAACTATACGTCCATTTTCCAATCTTGCTGACTAGTTACTCGTTTTTACCACGTCTAACCTTTATTATTATTATGTCATTGTACCTACTTACTAATCAAAATAATTCTGATAAAAAAATTATCGAAAAATATACAGGAAAAGTTTTTATCCAGTGCGCAAATTTTAACCATGAATTCAGTAGGTATATCATTCTAGAGCCCGTAGCGCAGAAATTTTTCGCCGGTTATACAAAAAAAACACAGCTGTTTCCATTGATTTAAATAGGCTGTTTCATAGAAAAGTGCAATACCTACGCGGTCAAAATGTATGGAACAGCTGTTTTTTTTTTTTTTTGTATAACCGGCGAAAAATTTCTGCGCTAGGGGCTCTAGAATGATATGCTGAATTCATGGTTAAAATTTGCGCTCTGGATAAAAACTTTTCCTGTATTGGCAGTCTCTCTCCATGACTCCAGGACTGCCGTCAGAAGTGACGGCACGGTCGATGACGCGAAACCATAAGTTTTGCTGCCATCAAAAAGTCACACAACGCGGCTAAAGTACCTAGGTAGTTGTCACTCCAAAAACTTATTTCACAAACTTATAAGCTTATACATGTCCTGATGAAGCTGCCAATACCAGTTCGACAATATAAAATCAATCTAAATTATAAGATTATCTCAAAAAATCTCCCAAGACACCTCAAATACGTCAACCGGAATCGAAATTTCAAATAAAAATAATCCAAATCCATTCTTGCCATAATTCCAACGATTAAAAAAAAAAGGACCAAAGAGAAAATAATAAAAAAGTTGATTCCAATAATGACTTGGATTACGGACGTCCAAGATAAAGAATCCCATTCACCGGTGACCCCATTCGTATTACGAATGAATTTGTCAAAGAATTTAATTCTGTTCCCGATTTCGGTTGGATTGGGATTCTTAATTTAAATGCAGCTGAGGTTCGATTAGAGCGGCATTTATCGCTCATTGAATTATTATAGCAATCAATCACATTGTGACGTTACACCTGTTAACCCGAATAAGATAGAAATGTGCATCTCAATCAATCATTGTCAGTTCGGAAACGTCCACTGCGGAACCCAAACCTCCTAATAGATCGCTACATTATGGGATCGTGGGTAAATAATATATCCAAAATCTAAACTGCCAAAGTCCACACGAACGTAATAAAATGACAGCGGAATTTTATTGCACTCTAGATTGATGCAATGATGAAATTCATTCCTACTGATTGTTACGTAATTATCCCTCAGGGCCGCTATCACTATTTAAAAATATAAAAATCTTAGCAGACGCTCTTACAAAACACTCTTACAATGCATCGTTGTCGTTGATGAAGAAGATAAAAACCAAATAGGTATGCGGATAGAAAACCATTTTAAACCACATAGTTTAGCCACCTACATTCCAATGAGACTTCTCTATCGATATGTGACACGACACACCACGCGTTTTCCCTCCAAAAAAGTATTCTACCAGCTAAATACTGCATTTTTTCAGCTATCCTGCAATTCGGACGCCGAGGTACACCGTGCTACAGGCGCTTCGGCTGTGGTTCGGGAACCCGAGGAACAGGAGCCATTTGCAGGTGAGAGAAGGTTTATGTTCGAATAAATTTAAATCCAATGCGAAATGGATTGGTCTTTTGGTACGTTGGACGTTTTGGTAGGACCAATCTATTCTAATATTATAAAGAGGTAAGATTTGTTTGTTTTGTAAGTTTGTATGTCAATTCTTTAGGAAGGCTATGAGAGGCTATTTAACATCACGCGACGACCCTAAGGAGCCGAGTGAAAAGAAAAACACGTCTGAAAGAACGCTACGCTAAGAGCAAACGAAGTAATATGGCGGATGGGCGACAACATAACATTAAACATCTAACAATAATTCGCGCCGGAATGTTTAATTATTTATAAGTCTATGTCGCTTTTGTTCCGTTTTGTTTTCGCATCGCAGTGAAATCGCATTGTATTGTTTAAGTACTTGTCTTTAGCAATGGAGAGGTTTTTATCATAAATTTAATGTTAAAACAAGATATTTCACACCGATGAAGCCGGCAAAAGCTAATTTTTTTTTTTAAGTGTTGTAACTGAAAATAAAGTTAGAAATTGACAAGTTTAATTGTAGTCGGATTAGGCCAGCTACACTATGACTTTTCAACTCAGCCAATATTTCTCCCGAGTGGCATCACAACATTTTGGTCCTTCGTCTCGCTTGAACTAGGACATGTTTGCAATATGATAAGAAATCTACTCAGTATCCCGTCCACATATTATAAAAATCTTCCCCATTACACAAACTTCCCTTATCTAAAAAGAAAAGGACATTCCCGTCAAAAACATCCTATCCAAACAAATGTTTCCCAACATTTTTGAAGGACGTCACTCAGAATCGAGAGTTCTTGCAATCGATTGTAATCTCGAGTCGGAGTGACGGGCGTTGACGTGACAAGGGCATATTGAGTCGCGTCTGTTAGGTTTAAAGGTACTTTGTCCCAATTGATACTGGCTTCCTTGAACGTCGTTGAATATTTCCACCATTTTAAGTTTTCAATGAAGCGTAGGATGGAATTTTCCGAAGTTGGATTTTATTTTGTAAGGTTATTTTTGTACGTTGTTTTAATTGTCCGTTGGCTTTGTAGGGTTTTAAATGTGTATAGAGTATGTCGTTATTAGCAGGTTAATCGGGTTTATTATATTATGGGTTAATTAATGCATTACGTAGTTAGTCTAGTGGTCGCAAGCGCTGATACTGAGAATGAGGTTCGATTCCCAGGTCAGGCAAAGTGTTATTTGCGTTTTCTATCGTGTATTTCTCAGTCTAAGCCCAGTTGTTGGCAATTTTCTTACGTTTTTTGCAAAGACTTTAGTCATGATATCATCAATCATGATGAGGTCATTCAATGGAATTAAATTAACTTAAGAGGGTTGTATTGATGATTTTAATGATGTAAAGCCACATTCGTTACGTGGTGTTCCGTGTGGTGCCGGACATAAAGAATAGCACCATCCCATCTCTTCCCGTGGGTGTCGTAGAAGTCGACTAGAGAATGAGCAGCAGCGTTCTCTATGCATTTTACCACCAAACTGCTATCGCCAACCCGCCTGCCAAGCATGACGATTATGGCAAAACCCCCAAATTGGGGGAGCTCTATGTCCAGCAGTGGACGTCTTTCGGCTGAAATGATGTTGATGTTTTTAACCACCGACGCAAAAACGACGGGGTGTTATAAGTTTGACGTGTCTGTGTGTGTGTGTGTGTGTGTTTGTGTGTGTAAGTGTGTGTCTGTCTGAGGCAACGTAGCTCCCGAACGGATGAACCGATTTTGATTTAGTTTTTTTTGTTTGAAAGGTGTATTAGTCGGGAGTGTTCTTAGATATGTTTCATCAAAATCGGTTCAGCCGTTTGAAGATTATCAGCTCTTTTCTGTTTGAAAAAGGGATTTAAGCCTCTTCCATGGGTCTGATCAACTCAAAATTTGGGATTCTATTACTTCAATGATATTAGACGGAAAAAAAACCATGAACTGATGCTGGAGCAACACCTGGAATATCCAGGAAACCCAAGTTATTCACCAACAAACAGCAGAAGTATCGTGTTTGGGCTCATTGAAAAGGTCTCAATGAATAGATTATAGATAAATGGTGATTTAAGGGAGACATTAAGTTTAAAAAGCAAGAAATAAAAATTAAATTTAAAATTTAGAAAACCCCCGACCCAAACAAAAACTCTAAAAAGTAAAAAAGAATATTTATAGGCCTTTTAATTTGAACGTAATATTTTAATCAGGGCATTGTCAAGTCGGGGGACGGCTAGGCCTCTGTTTGGCGTTTTCATTGACCGTCCCCCGACTTGACAATGCCCTGATTAAAATATTACGTTCAAATTAAAAGGCCTAGAAATATTATTTTTTACTTTTTGGAGTTTTTGTTTGGGTCGGGGGTTTTTTAAATTTTTAATTTAATTTTTTACGGTTTTTCATTTGTTTGACATTTGATACGGACGCGAGTAATATTTTTATCAACATACGACCTGCAGCCTAATTGCGTAACTCACGATTAATCATAAACCGTTTCAATTTGACAGTATATGACAATATTCATTGCGTTATTTACGTTGTTGAGCAGACACATTTTTCGAACATGTGAAGCAATGGTATAACAATCTATTTCAAAACGAAACAGATTATGATTAATCGTGAGTTACGCAATTAGAATGCTGGCATTATTGCAAAAAAACGTAAGAAAATACGAATTTCGCTGGCTACCCTCAAGCTTACACGCCTTTAACATAACTAGGTTAACTTAGCTTAATCTATTATCTTGTCTAACAAGCACTTTAACTAGTTTCAGACATTCCAGATTTTCCTTGAACAAATAAATTCAGCAATTGACATACAATTTGCTCTTCATGACCTCTCCATTTCATAATATTGGTCTGAGCTGAGACTTAATCGTGTAATTTCAATGGAAATTTCAAATGTCTTCAA
This sequence comes from Polymixis flavicincta, assembly GCA_949987655.1. NCBI lineage: Eukaryota > Metazoa > Arthropoda > Insecta > Lepidoptera > Noctuidae > Polymixis > Polymixis flavicincta. The sequence continues at coordinate 9,158,727 of OX465195.1, read as the reverse complement.
TCGGCTCTCCAATTGTTTGGCGAAACCTCGATTAACATTAAAATTATTTGATTATTCTGTGGATTGAAACTCTTAATGAATCTGAGTTGTACTTGAATCGTTAGTCAATATTGAGGGTTTTCCTTTATTCAGGTGAAGTTTTATCGTATCAGCGAAATGAATTGGTTTTTAGGAGTGTTTTTTTAGACTGTAGTACCCTTTCGTTGAACATAATGTTCTTATTTCTGGCTTTTGGTTGTAGCATCATCATTCTAATCCCAATTTATTCATACCTACTTCTCTGTTAGTTGTCATCTTCTTTTACACCATATCATCTTTCACACAGTCCATCCATTCAATAGACGAATGTTTGTATTTTTTGATGAAATCCTTTTCCTGGAGAAACTACTACAACTATTTGTCGCCCAGTGGCCGAAATTCGTCAGTAATTCGCTTAAAACTTACGTAAAGATTTTGGTTTTCTGTACCTACTCCTATTTATACTACTAATACTGTGCCAAATTTCAGACTCCTCCGTCCGCGTAATTTTCGTAAAAAAGGGATGTCGATGTTTCTAGTTTCTCTTTCTATAAAAAAAGACTTTGCTCTGCAATTGTAAATACCATTTCAAGCATTATGAAGTCAGTGACAGCCCATTTAGGGGACATGGTTTTTGTAAATAATTACTTAATTGCTGTTCTAGCAAATAAATTAACGATTTATCTTTCTTTAATAAATCAAAATGTATCACTTCACCACTGTACCACATGAACTAAAAGACTTGGCTGAAATCTCTTCTTCCATTTAACTACTAGTCGTAGCTAAGCGGAATCGAGTCCTTTGAAGGCTAAACATAGCGGTTTTAATAGCAAGCCAGGATGAAGCTTCGTTTAGATTCAAAACAAACATTTAGCGGAAAGAGAGCACTTACTGGTCCCTGGTACTTATGCCTAATGAATGGCAGTTATTGTCCCTTTGGTCTATTGGTCGCAAGTTTAATCGTGTCTAGTCTAGTCGAGTTTCTTCATTTGATTCTTAGAACGGGAAAACTGTTGAAGTGAAGTTCTGATATCCAAATAACAGCTAAGAGCCTGTAGGTTGCCAGTGAATGGCAAGCCTTCTATTACATGAGATTGGGACTGGACTTATTACATAAGACGCATTGCTTCCATACATTTGGTTATATTACACAACTGGGTTATATTACATAACACACATACTCGTAGCTGCCGAAATACAGCCTTACCCTTTCGAGAAATAGACGTCTAAGGATTTTGTACGGCAGATTTAGGTACCGTTCAGAGACTTGATCACCCGTAGGTATGCGAGGTATGTGTCCCCAAAACATAAACAAAGCCTTTGACGTCCCCAAATTAAATTCAAGAACATACAACGTCACATCGTTCAAAATTAACGTCTTGTCAAGCGTTTCTCAAACGTTGACAATATTTCACGCGCGCCCGCTGACCGCAAGATGGCGTCTCAAAGATGGCTGCCACGAGCTGACGTGACACGTCACGCATATTGGATTTCTGTTGTCAGACTGTCATTTATTGAATTACGTTACGTTGCGTTGAGCGGCGACGGGGTCGCTTTGTTGTCCTCGAAGATATACGAAATAATAATATTAAAGTTGAAGCTTGTATGTAGATTTTTGGTTTGATATTAATAAAAGGTTTTTGTGGTGGTGATCAACGGCAGCTCAAATATTCAGAAGTATTTCAATAGGCTTGTGACGTGATTGCCAGGAAAGGCCTAGGCATCGAAAAGTTTATGTTGAGGGACACCTATAGATATTCGACAGGATATTGAGGGCCACCTTTCCTAGAACACCTTAGTATAATATAAGATTTTTATAAGATACAATAAATTACATAATCCTGAAAACTGTAGGTGATAGTTTTGACAACACAAATGTGGTAACAGTTTGAATTTGAGCTGACTTAGCGTACCTAGTATAGAATAAAGTTGAAACCGAAAAGAAATCAACATAAAGGCAGGTACTGGTTTTGTTACGACTAATGTGCGCCTTACTGTACCTAAATGATTTAAGGTTCATGAGAAGTGCTACCTACTATCCAGTTTTAGCTTAAAAATCCAACAGGCTACCAAAAGAACATCAAACAAGACACATCTAGATTTGGTAAATCTGCTGGCGCATCGTTTTCGTCGTTTATTTTTCGCTAAGTTTAGCGAAATCCTCAATACATTAAAGTTACAAAGAACTTTGTCCCAAAACTTGACAAAAAGACCCTTAAATCGATTTGCAACACCCAGTCTTTTGGAAATATCACAGTTGCGAAGTAGATGATGAAATATTCCAACGATATAACACTGTCGTTTCAAATCTTCGGGTTTGGCCCAGAATTCCGGGGGTAGGTACCACTTTTGACAAATATCCTTTTGACGTGGACTCCCCCCTTCGTTAGTTACGGCTATATTTCATTCGTGAAGGCTGAAAAACAGTTTCAGTAACTTGTACCTAACTGATATTTTGTAACAATTCTCTTTGAAGACTTGAATGTGAACATGAAATGTACGAAATGAAAGCTAGTATTTTTCGTTAGCATTTTGATAATCAAAATAGGAACACTTTGAAACGATTAAAGGAGGTGAGTTATGTCTTATGTGGTATGGCCAATTGCCCACGGAGTAATGGGTAGGTATTCCAGAAAAAAATCCCGGAGTCTGGATTAATGATGGCAATAAGTTCGCCCCCTATTTACTGAAACACAACTATAAAAGAAGATTTAGAGACAAAAAATTGATGAGAGTAGGTATGCGTGGATGGTCATGGTTTGGTCATGTTGAGAGGATAAATGCAAGTCTGCCTTGTACAGACCTCTTGTTAGTCAACAAGGCAAATGTGAGTGGAAACGCCGTGATGGGAGACTTGGGACGCCCTAGAAAGACAACTAAGTGACCTTATTGGTGATATTATTCAGAAAGGTCAGGTTCGTAGCATTCGCAACCGTCGTGCGTGTATGACCAGAGGGCTTAGTGTGAGTTTCATTTAACCATCTCGATGAAACGCTTCAAGCGCGTTTGGCGCTCCGATTGGCCCTGGATTGGTGACGAACCAATCCAAGTGCCGAACGCGCTCGATGCGTTTGATCGAGATGGTTAAATGAAACTCACACTAGAGCCATAGATATATAAACGTAAAAAAGGAATAGGTATGTAAAAATCGCAGAAGGTGGCGTTCTGTCGTTTCTGCCTACCCCCATTGGAACATTGGAAGAAGGCATGAGTATGTGTGTGTATGTGAACACAACTGGCGAAATTTGAGTGTAGGTACCTACTAAAGGTTCATTAGTGCGTAACCCTTTGGCGATTACGACTTGGCGTGATGCTATTTGTATTTAAATGTGCACCGCAATGCATTTTAACTTCCATGCGGATAAAGTCGCGGGCTCATCCACCATCTACAAAGTTCACATGACCCTTATGAAAACCCCTGCACATTCCGCAGTATGTAGGTATTCATACCATACCTTTTTATTCCACAGTCGGACTGTCTGATTTTCTGGTTGCTATCGACCGTGACTGCGGGCCTCCTCGCAGTATGCATCGTTGGAACTCAATACTTTGTGATTGAGGGAACCAATTTTGGTAAGCTCGACGCAAGCGCTCGAAAAGAGGAAGGTGTGTTTTGTTTTTGCTTTTTTTTAATTTTGTTCTAGGGTTTAAAAAAGGAAATTTTGCTGTTTGAAGTATTTGACTTTTGAGAATTAAAAAAGTTTGTTTAAATTTCGAGACCGTTTTGTTTGTCGTGAGAAATGCAAAAGCAAAATTGCCTTTTGTTTTATTTTTAAAGGCTATTCCAGAAGTTGAGAGCAACGGTGGCCCAGTGGGGTCTGCCGTCACTTACACGTAATTGTAGGTCATACCCTGAATATAATAGAATAGTTCTTTATTTGCACAGAAAGTAGTTACATGTCTCAGATGTTCAGTCCTGACAGGCAATTTCATCATCATCATCATCATCTTCATCATCATCATCTTCATCATCAGCCTCCAGCAATCCATTGCCGGATATGGTCTCTCCAATTGCATGCCATTCATCTCGATTTTCGGCAAGCGCTTTATTTTTTGTTAATTATTTCAACACCACGGCTCTCAAAACGGTGTAGGAAAACATCGCAAGGAAACCAGGCATGTCCTAGAATCAAAAATTCGAAGACACGTGATGTGACACCAAACCCAACCCGCACTGGGCTCGCATAGTGAATTACGGCCCACTCCCTCACACAGAGAAGAGGCCTGTGTCCCAGCTGTGGGAACATTATAGGCTAGAAATGTATTCTAGAAGTTTGAGAAATGCTTTAATCAAAAAGTGCTTATTATTCAGCTATGCTATTCGCAAACAGCTGCAAACTATATTGTGGAAGTTATGGTAGTCCCAAAAGATGATGGGAAGATGAGATGGGTCTGTTTTAGTAATATATCTATACTACAACTAAGACCTTTATTTTCAAATGTAAGCTATTCAAGGAAATCCAATCAGGCAACACTTCAAAGCGAGTGTTTCTTAACAGGGCCTAGAGACAAAATACATTTCTGTTAGCGTTCACGCCAAACGCTACGCCAAAATCTATGGGAATGACATTACCTGCGGAAAGGTTACGTCGTGTCCTTTTTGCAGGTAATGTCATTCCCATACATTTTGTCGTAGCGTTTGGCGTGAACGCTAACAGAAATGTGTTTTGTCTAGGCCTGCTGACTAATCAGGGGAATTATTTGTAAGACAAAGTGACTAACAATTTAAATTACTTGTAAAATCAAATCACTAACTGTCATTCTTTGACAGTTATGTGAAATGGGTTTAACACGGTAAATTGACGTAAGTTGTCAATTTGCCTAACAATTAATTTTTGTTACTGTACAACGATGTTTCATCTACCCTGAAACCGTCTCTAAAAGTCCACAAAAGCGCTCTTAATGCGTATTACACTATCAATTAGAATCTGAATCATTTTGGCTGTTGCTAATCCATTGTTTCTTATGTTCGGCAAAATTGTATGTTCATCAACGTAAATAACGCAATGAATGTCGTTGAACAGTCAAAATAAAAGCCATACCGCTGTTCTGTCTACATTATTTGCGAATACAAGACAGTTATGTTATGAATGAATCAGTTGGTATACTTTCAGGCATCTCCCATCGCATTACCGAAACCGCCATGGACTTCTTCATGGCCATAGTCCTCTGCGGATACTCAGTCACGGTCTACCTCCTCTGGAAGGACCACTACGTCATGTGGAACCGATGGCGAAGGGCTAACGTTAACGTCAGACTACTTCTGACACCAGATTCTCTGCCAGTACCTTTCGTACCAAGAGCTAGGTATAATGTGGTATAATTTTTCTTTGTCGTATTATATTATTTAGCAACTTTGTGTGATCAGTATTAAATATTATTATGGTATGATTTGTAGTTTGAATTGCTGTTTAAATTCGTTTTTCTCTATGTAAAATATCTAAATTTTTCGTCAATCCTTCAATACATCACTTCGGAAATGATTGTAGCAACATCTTTTAGTTTTAATCGGTCGTCATCAGTCATGGACATTCAGCAAAAACTAAACGAAATTAGGTGGATAAAAAATTCCATGCCTGCATATTTCACAATCATTCGAGTTCGAGCTTCCGTACAGAATTGAACATCAATGAATGTTATCATAGGCGTCCTTTAAACGCTTTTCAAATCCAAAACCCGAAAATATCGTATAGGTAGAGGACCACTATTCTTCCGACAGTTGTTTGCTTATCCCCCGGCAAGAAAAATCAGGATACCGAAATGTGTAATTTTTGGTACGATAGCTTGTCGAGTGTTTGTAAATAGTTATGCAGGACTTTTTAGCAGAAGCATTTTAATGAAAGTAGGTACCTAGATAAAATGTCCACTAAACTTTTTGCTGAACTATGTATTAGGAGCCTCTGCCACTAACTCGTTGCATGGCCTGCGTCAGTCACTTTACTTATCTTGTTCATAAGAGAATGTATGCAGAGATATGTTAAAAAATGTAATAACCATAGAAAGGGCTCTTGAGGGCCCTATCACTTCCTCAAAATTCAACAACAAGCCTTGGTAAAAACAAATTACGAAATACAACCGTGATACTATCATTATTTTTTTAACAAAAGACCTTGTTTACAAGTAGTTACGGGAATGGCAAACGCCTATGATTTGCAGCCAGTGCCGTTTGGCACTTTGCCAAGCCCAGATACCCCTCTCGAAGGTGGGTGTTGAGTGGCTTTGTAAATTCACCCAATGAAAAGATTAGATAGGGAATTTATGCAAAATCAGGTGTGTTAGCAAATTGGCATGGTGCCATTTTGAATTAGCGCAGGAAATACCGCATCCGGCCTCTGTTTTGGTAAGTGAGAATTATTTCTTGAATAAGAATAAATAAAATCTTGTGATCTGTGATGGTGTATTCCCAGTGATTATTTAACCGGATTTGAAGAAGGGAAGGGCTTATGTGTGAGCGATAGAAGTGACAGGAGGGGCGAAGATTGCAAGATAAGACATGGTTTTTTTTTTTACAGTGGGAAATCATCAATGACTTCTCTCGCTCTGGATGGAACAGGAGAGCGTGTCAAACTTTTACTGACTAAAGCCCACCCGTGTTCCCTCAGTTGCATGTGTGACAGGGGCGACGGTATCTCTTTCGAACAACCCGCACCCCTGGCAGGCATTGACCCTTGTGGACCCCACCAGATGTTGCTGACATCTCTGTTGGCACGCGTGGAACACAACGCGCCGTCGATCCGGGGAGTTTTTTTTAACTTTGATAAGTGCCTACTGCGCTACCACGGGGAGGTAGCGCAGTTATATGGGACTGTAACCCACTTATACTCCACTGTGTACTGTCCTCCAGTGCCGCTTGAGGCGGGAACATGGAAACGCGCAAGCCATCCGCGAACCGGCCACGGCAGTCCGTCACCGGACCCTCCTCAGAGGGGAATAACCCCTATCACCGGCGCACCAGGACACATGACACGCCGTGACAACCCTAGGAACCAAATAGCATAAGGGCCCCAGACGACCCCGTGTCTGGCACCCTTGGTCCCCCTGCGACGGGTCAGCACAGTGGCCCCGCCGCCTACCACTTTTCGGCCGCAGGGGATAGGGAGAGCGGCCAACGCTATATCGACACGCCTCTTCCCCTGCGGCCTCACCGCGTCCGGTATCAAACGGTGGCGGCCCTACTCAGAAGTACCGGCACTCCGCCTCCGCCGTAGCCCGTAACCCTCAGCCGCGATGCCTCCCATTCGACATCGCGGCCCGCCTCAGTTGTGATGCACCTCACCGCAACCTATTTTTTGGCCACTACGTCGTCGGCTTGGAGGCAAAAGCCCTGACGAGCGGCCCCACCTTGGGTTTCCGCTTCGCTTCACCGTGGGAGGGTGACCACAGCTACTGACCCCCCCCCCCCCCGTGCAACGACAATGTGGGAACCCAATACCTAGTCCTAGTACCTAGACATTTGGGTAGGATTTATTCATTCCAATAAATGTGCTACCAAAAGAAGGTAATTAAACTCCATGATCACTCCGTTCAGCACTTAGTTATCACAACGTCTGCTTGAAAGCTTGAAGAAGAACGCTGCTCCTCAGCCTCTCTCGTAACCGCAAGTTCTAGCATGTTTCACCCTCTCCGGATAAAATAATTTTAGAATTTAATTAGACATTAATTAATATTTTTCCTCTTTATTTTAGACCATTTATTTTCTTAGAATATCCGGAAAGACTGCATGCTGGATTTATACAAAAAAAAACAACTCTGAACGCAACCGTAGAAAAAATAAAACAAACTACGACGATGAGCGAAATGAACGCACCTGAACATAAAGTCGTTAATGGCGGGCTGCGTTTGTTGACTTTTATTTGTTGTTGTAACGGAAAACGTGAATTTGATTAGAAAGTACTATTAGCATTAAATTAATTTAATTAAGAGGCAGTGCCTGTGCAGTTTTCACAGGGTTTAATAAAGTTGAAAGATGAGTTTCAACTTCGGTTCGGCTACTACGACGGCAGGAAGCACATTCGGTACTGCCACCCCTTCTACGGGTAAATATTTTAAATAACTCTATTATTTCCCATTAATTATGAAGAAGTAACTGTTATTCTGCTATATTCCCATACGCATTAGATATTTAGAGAAACTTTATCAATATTCATTTGATGTATAATCCTAACCTAACCTTTTCAACATTGTGAAATGGCAAACTAAAGAAATATGAATTCATTTTCTATTCAATTTCGTTGCTAGGTTACAAAGATGCAATCTAGAAAAAAGTTCATTTCAATAACTTATAGCAAAATATTGAAACCGAGCCAAAATACATCTCCATTTTTTTATATTTTTGACCTGTCAAAGACAAAATCATTAGATATTTGACAAATATAATCAACTGTAACTGTTTTCAGGTTCTGGGTTTGCATTTGGCAGTGGTGATGCTGCTAAACAAGGATTATTTGGATCTGCAGGCAATAATGCAGGTAAAACTATAATTTCTGTAGTATTTTAGATACTCTTTCATGATTGTGCTTTATAAATCAATAAGAAGTACAACAGTACTTCTTTAAAAGTAGTATAGTGACTTTTCTAACAGTGTTATCTAGTGCTAGGTCTTGTTTAACCACTAACACGGGAGATGTTGATTGATTAAGATCAAGTTGACGAAGGTGAATGCTTATCTCAAAGAGAATGCGCTAAGTTAGCCCACAAATTTCAAGCTTTCTTAAGTTTATTGCTATTTGCGGTTTAGTGTTAAGGTTGTATGTTTATGAATATACTAGCTTTTGCCAGCAGCTTCGCTAATCCAGGTTACAAACTATATGTTTGCCAAATTTCATCCAAAGCCGTTCAGTCATTTCTGCGTGATTGAGTAACAATTGTCTAAACATCTATAAATCGTCAATACAACCCTCTTAAGTTCTTTTGAACCCATTGACTTTTTTATGAAATAGTTGAATTTCGTGAGTTACTTTGGCCCTACTATCTTAAAGCAGACACTTTTAAATGTTTTTCTGTCACCACAATGAACCATGACAGACAGCATGAGCCTTAACAGCATTTTAAGATTTGTTTGATCATCAGGGGCCATCCATAAAATATGGCACATTAATTTTATGAATTTTTAACCCCCCCCCCCCATCGGCCTTATCACAGGTGGTGAAACCCCTCCCCCTTGTGTGACGTCACATATTTGTCAATTTTATATCTAGAAGTAATTAAATTAAAACAGCAGTTTTTTCAATTATTTTTAATTTAAATTTAAAAAAATGTTCAATAAAATTTACATAAAGTCAAATATTTTAACATGTGACGTCACAAAGCTTTTGACCCCTCCTGTCCCTTGTCACACAATGTCACATTATTTCGTTGAACCCCTCCCTGTGCCTTAACGTGTGATGTAATTTATGGATGGCCCGGTAAAAAAAAACTGTCATCAAGCTTTTTGATACATAAGCATCAGCTAATTACCTGCTAGTGTGTTTAACCAAATAATAATAATGTAAGTTTTTTCTTGCATCAATCATAATCAGCTTATAATGTTCCCACTGCTGAGAAAAACTGGTACTATACTCCGTTTGAAATAAGATTAGACATTTAAACAAACCTTTTTTGCAGTCCTTTCAACTCATTTTGTCTTCTATTGCGTTGGTAGCGTGATAAATGGCATCTGCAATAATCAGTTGGTATTGTAACCACTTTTCTTCTCTTAATGCCATCCTTATGCCTACGGAATAGAAGTCAAAATCGGTTGAACGGACCATAAAAAAGGTTTGTTTAAATGTCCAATCTTATTTTAAATGGAGTATAGAGAGAGACTTCTCACAGTGAGGTGGTCTTTAGTTGCATAAAATGGTGGTAAATATATGTATGTTACATATATTTTTGTACAGGCCACAGTCCGACATAATACAAAAGCTTGCAAATTAATTAAAATTAATTTAGTAGTATTCTAAACAGGGAACTATTATTATAGTTTTAATTTTAAAAGGGGTATCGTATTGTATACTTATTCTATACTACAGAAAATAAGCCAGCATTCAATTTTGCAAGTACTTCGGGAGGAAACTTCGCATTTGGTGCTGCTAAAACAACAGCAGCACCCACGTCTTCGCTTTGTAAGTACTTTTTTTACTTTGTTTTTATGCTTAAGTGTGGGCACACCTGTGTGTTACCACATATGCATTGAAATATTTTAGAAAAGGGAGGGAATTATTTTAAAATTGGGCACTACCACTTAATGCAAATCTGTGCTTAGTTATTAACCGAAAACCATATTAGGTAGGTCTACATTATGGAAGCATTAAAGGAAGGCCGATGAATATCATCAGTTTTGACATGATTCACACAGGTACGACTCATATCATAATGCTGTATTAATATTAGCCTTCCTATTTATTGTTCATTTTTCTAACCATAATAGATACTTTGTCATTTGGCCAGCATGGCGGGCAAACCCGCACCTTTCTCAACTGAGGAGGGCCATACACTCACCAAATACTGACATAGCTTTCCTGGCGATAGTTACCAAAAGTACAGCTATACTATATTGAAGCTTCGTTTGCATTTTCGGCCAAAAAATCATGATTCAGATATAAACCAGCCGAAACTTCAATCAAGCCGAAAATAGGAAAATTGGTTATTATAATCAATCAATACAACAAGAAATAAACGAATACCCGAAAAAAAATACAAACATGATTTCAGTGTACAGAGGAAATATTAATATTTTTAATGTTAAGTATTTCTTTTGCTTTCGACTTGGTTTTCGGCCGGAAATAAGACTAAACCCGAAGCTTCTTTTTCGAATTCGGCTAAAAATCCATTTTCGGTCAACTACTGCTAATCACCCAACAGCTTTGTCAGGTGAGGCAGTGATGTAATACTGCTAAAACTAAACAATACATACATACCAAAAATATCAAGAATTAAACATAGTTGTAGGAGTGACTAGAACTAAAATTATACCCACATTGTCAGTAATGTTTAAAGTACCTGAACATCATAGAAGTTATGATGTTACAAAAGCTTTCAAATTAATACAAAAGCTTGCAAATTAATTAAAATTAATTTAGTAGTATTCTAAACAGGGAACTATTATTATAGCTTTAATTTTAAAAGGGGTATCGTATTGTATACTTATTCTATACTACAGAAAATTTCAGTAATGTTTAAAGTACCTGAACATCATAACTTCTCAAGTTCTCATATAAACAATCTGTAACCTCTGCAAATTATCTTTAACATTGAATTCGCAGTTTCAACACCAACCACAAGCAGCAGCGCTAGTCCAGCCTTTGGTGCAGCTAAATCGCCGGTGAACTTTGGAGGATTCGGATCACCACCCCCCAACGTGAATGCTGGCAGGCCGGGCTTTGGACAAACACAGGTATGCTTCTAAATTCTTGATCTATACTAATATTTTAAGAGGTAAAGTTTGTGAGGTTGTACTGAACCTATTTTCAATATTCTTAAAAAACAATGTAACATTACGAGAAAATCGGGTTAAATAAAGTAAAACATGTTTTTCCGCCAATATGGGTAAATCCTACAAAATAATATTTATCGCGGTTATGCGAACGCCACAAAGTAGCACAGTAGCTCCTCGATGGTTAAACCGCCACCGGCCAGCCAAGCCAGCCAAATGCAACGCATAAATCCAACGCAAATAGGCACAGATTAACGTTTTTACACTAATAGCACGTATTTGAAATATCTCACGTGACGTTATGAGGAGGGGGTGAGGGTCGAGACAAATCTCACGACATTTCGCCAAAGCGGGGGTGGGGGTCAAAAAATCGCCAAAATTGCCTCACGTAATTAATGGATGCCCCCTTTGTATGACTGCTTGTCCAAACTGGTTGATGACCTATGGCACTGAAACATGTTCTTCCACAATGGGCCTCATAAGAAGGTGATGGAGAGGGCTATACTTAGGAGTTTCCCTACGTGATTGAATCAAGAATGAAGAGATCCGCAGGAGAACAAAGCAACCGACATAGCCTGAAGAATTGCCAAACTTAACTGGCAGTGGCCAGGACACATTGCTCGCAGAACAGATGGCCGATGGGTCCGAAAGGTTCTGGAGTAGCGACCGCGTACCGAGAGACGTAGAGTTGGAAGGCCTCCCACAAGGTGGACCGATGAACTCGTGAAGGCCGTATGAATCCGCTGGATGCGGTAAGCACAGAACCGGTCGAAGTGGTGGTGCTTGGAGCCCTATGTCCAGCTGTGGACGTCTTTCGGCTGAAATTATGAAGACTGGTTGCCAGACCTCTGGGTTCTGACTTCTGACTTCACGTAACAACGATCAAAGATCTACATGTGCTGCCTTATCATGTTTATAACAAGCATTGAATGGACTCGCAAATTATTTACAAGAAACCAATTGCAAGAAGTTGCAATACTTAGCATTATAATACATTTATGATACATATTACTGACGCCAGCTGGGAAGAGGAGGCAAAGGTGGCTGGGGCAAACTAGATAGAACCGCCAACTTGGGCAGGCCTATATCTAGCTGTGACCTCCGATGGGCCGAGTTGATTGATACATAATACTTAGATATTTTGGCTTTAAATTAAAGGTGGAATAGCAGTGGAGCATCGTCATAATCGAACAAGCATGAAAATCATAATTTTATTATAATTTTCGCTAATTTTATTATAATTTTCAGGGTGGTGGAAATGGTCCGCAAATACCGGCACCTGCATTTGGTACTCCTACCACACAAGGTTCGTAAGTTGATACTTCAAACTTTGCCTTTTGACCACTCACAATAATTGTGTATATTTATTGATTTCACTATTTAGTACAGTATCCGGTCATAAATATGGCACATCTAGTTTTAGAAACGCCTCTTAGGTCTCATGGTCTCAAGTAGCGATGGGCGATTCCGAGATGTTTTAACAATCGAAAGAATCGAAGTCGTTAAAATAAACCATCGAGTCAACCATCGACTCGCCGTTCTACAAAACAATCGAGATGTTTTTCGATTGTTTCGAGTCAGTGGAATCGACAGCTAGTTTTCGATTGTTCGAATCGGTCACCGAGTCTCGCTCGGTCCCCGAGATCAGTCGATTGCATGCATCGAGTCGAGGCGCAAGTTAGTAAGAGGCGAGAGCGTACCAGACTCGAGGCGAGCGAGCTGCGCGTAATTTGTGAACGTTTACCTTTACTTACGATTACGATGCACTGTTGTTTTATTTTTAACTAGTTTTTAAATTCATCAAAATGCCACGAATTTTTAAACAATCGCGCCAACCAACCAACTCGCGAAACCCGATGGTTTCATCGAGGAACAACTCTCGACTCGAATGAACGCGTCATGCGCCAGTCGCAATAACAGACCGAGTCGAAACCATCGAGATGTTCGAACAATCGAATTAAACCTCTCGCCATCGCGCATCGCTAGTCTCAAGCGCTACTACTGAACATTGGGTTCGATTCCCGGGTCGGGCAAGTGTTATTAAGTTTTCCATCTATAATTTCTCAGTAGTATGTAGTCTGGAGTTGTGCCCGGTTGATGGCAATAGGCTCGCCCTATTACATGGCACTAAAACATAACTGGCGAAATATGGATGTGCTTTAGCTGTACCTCTGCTAATCCTACGGGGAATACTGGCGCAAGTTTATGAGTTTTAATAGATGTTGGGCTTCGCACAGCGTCGTCTCTACCAAATACAGATATATCCATAATTACTTATTATTTAAGTTGTCTTTGACGTATCTCGGAGTCCCGGTCCTTTGAAAGGCGTACAAGGGGCCGAAGCCAACTCGCAGAGGCGTCTTAGAAAATTTTAACTGTTATATTACTACCCCGTACTGTGTATTCAGATCATTCCATCTTTTCTAGCTTCAGCTGGTTTCGGTGGATCGCCTTCTGGTTTCGGTTTCGGCCAATCTAATCCGCCCGCATCTACAGCTTTCGGCCAATCGCCTCAACCAGCAGCTTCCGGTTTCGGCCAACCGGCTCAGCCAGCTACTACCGGCTTCGGCCAACCCGCTCAGCCTGCTAGCACCGGTTTCGGCCAACCCGCTCAACCAGTTAGCAGCGGTTTCGGCCAACCCGCTCAGCCAGCTAGCACCGGTTTCGGCCAGCCTGCGCAGCCAGCTAGCACCGGTTTCGGCCAACCTGCTCAGCCAGGTAGCACCGGTTTCGGCCAACCTGCGCAGCCAGCTGCTGTTGGCTTTGGTACTCAACCTGCGACTTCTGGTTTCGGGTTCTCGACACCTGCTTCTGGATTCTCTGTGGCCCAACCCAGTGTTGTAAGTATATTATTTAATTTAAACTTTGTTTGGTTTGAGTCGAAAGTCGCTGAAACCTTCATTGAAAATTTATTGTTAATATTCTACTGCTAATGGGGACCTAGTACAAAGTAGTCTGCGTTGTCAGTACTTATATCATTATCATCATCATTTCAGCCGAAAGACGTCCACTGCTGGACATAGGCCTCCCGCAATAGGGGGTTTTGCCATAATAAAAAAAAAGGTTGTAAAATGCATAGAGAACGCTGCTCTCAATTCTCAGCAAGCCTTTTCATTTGATACCCATATTGTAGGAGTGCATAAAAAAATAATAGTCCGGTATCTTAGGTGTGCCGCCATGTTGGATTCAGAATGACGTTACACAGCTAACTATGCATTGTCATCCAAACTAAATGTGTATACAAAATTTCAGCTCAATCGGTTAAAGATATCTGCTTCAAAATTGGGTTGCAAGATTCCACCTGAACAAACATAGTTGGGTCGTTCTACTTTTTTACTGAAAATGGTCTGTCCTTTGTCTTATTATCGTATCTCGTTGGAGTATATTTACGATTTTTTAATTCGGTTTGAATGAACAGCCATATTTTCCTTATCTATTAATATTATGTAATTTTTCATTTTCTCTAACCAGCACATTTTATACGTTTGTTTTACGTAGAATGCCGTGACAGAGTGGTAAACCGAAATGTTGTCTCCACAGAAAAAGGCCACTTTGTCACATTTTTTTTTAAACCAACATTTAAAAAAGAATTTATATTAGCCGGAAAGGAAACTTTAATTAGTTAGATTTTTTTTAAATCTCACACAGGAACCACAATTATGGATAGTACAAAAACCAAAAACATACAGAAAAGCGTCGTTTCACTGTCGGTAAAAAATAAGAACGATCCAGTTACATACGTACTCGTACATTGCAAGTTAAATAAAAGCTTGTGATAAAAAGAATAACTAATATTTCCAGCAACCCGCCAGCACGGGAGCACCGGCCCCGTTCCAGCCGGGCGCAGCCCCGGGCGGGTTCGCCCAGACGTCGTTCGGCGCCAAGCCGGGCTCCGCCTTCAGCTTCGGGGGGGCCACTGCCGCAGCACCGCCTGCATTCAGTTCTGCTCCGGCCCCTAGTAAATACTTTTCGTAATAATTTCGGGATTTTTAGTGCATTGTGTGTGCTAAAATTGGTGCAAAATATAATGAAGTTTTTTTGGCTGCTGTCCTACAATTATATCTACAGTTATTTCGTAACTAATGTATTATTACAAAAAATACAATACAAAACTATGATGATAAATATATTTTATTTGCGTAAGTAGGTATACTCGTAAATACGACCTAAATGCAAACGGATACCCATAACCTTTTATGTAATCTTACATGTTTGTTATAAAAATGCACATTACAATTTACTTTAACTAGTTTTAGTTACTGGAGCTCTTTAGAATATATAGAGAGGGGCTAGGGTTAAATTTTCTATTGATTACAAGAAAATCAACAAATCTTTATTACTACGCTTATTCAGCTGAGTTTGCGATTTCAGGCCATCTAAAGTCAGTGATTCATCATCATCATATCAGCCGAAAGACGTCCACTGCTGGACATAAGCCTCCCCCAAGACGGGGGGATTTGCCATAACCGCCACGCTTGGCAGGCGGGTTGGCGATCGCAGTATGGTGGTAAAATGCATAGAGAACGCTGCTGCCCATTCTCTAGTAAGTCCCTTAGTCGCCTTCTACGACACCCACGGGAAGAGATGGGATGGTGCTATTCTTTTACGCCCGGCAACACACACGGGACGGGGAAGTCAGTGATTGCTATGATTTAATTAGAAAGTACAAATGAAATTAGTAAAGAAACAAAATATATTTATTTATTAACAGCCAAACACAACAATTGAATACAACAAAACACACAAACAAATTTAATATAATTCATTTATTTCCCCCAGCATCAACACCAGGCGGTTTCGGCCAGAAACAATCCGCCCTAAGTTTCGGCGGCATCGGTGGTACCACCGGGGCCCCGACCGGGCAGAGTACCGACCTTACTGGCGGTCAGAACACGGGCCTTAATACTGGATTAAGCTTCGGCGCTGCCCAAACTACGGCCACGACTGCGCCGGCATTTGGCACCATGACGTCGAGCTTCCAAGGTTCCTCACAACTTGCTGCGGAGGGACGCCAGTTTAATACCGCGTTCGGGGGTGCCCGTGAGTTTAACTTGTATTTTTTTACGAGTAGTTTGTTTTTAAACCTTAAGATTCAACGCAAATACATATCTAGTATAACAGCACAATCAATCTATAGCGTTCCCACTGTTGGGACACAGGCCTCCTCTCTATGAGACGGAGCGGGCCATATTCACCACGCAAGCCCAATGCAGGTTGGTAGATGGTACATGTCCACGAATGTTTGGTTCTAGGACGTGCCGGTTTCCTCACGATGTTTTCTTTTGCCATTTTGAGAGCAGTGGTGATGAAATAAATTTTGGTCTCAAATATCAAATATAAGTAGCGAATGTTGTTACTAGAAAGAAACACAAATATTTAAATCAACGTCGTATTTAAAATACAGCTTTTTGAATACTATATTTCTCATTGATACAGATTTACAACAACCTAGGAGACGGAAATGAGCTGTTAAACTTACCCCTGCTTTTTGAGAACCTATTAAATTTAGGGTTGAATTTTCAATAGTCAGATAACTGTTATCTGAGGAATAAATATCGGTTTGACAGTTTATGTAAAAAAAATATGCCTAACTGTCAGATTTATTCTTCAGGTAAAAATTATCTGACTATTGATAAGTCAGGCCTTAGTGTGTGTTGTTGTGTCCACCTATCTCAAAATCGCCGCGCGCCAACGGCAGTCGGGTGTGCGGGACGTGTGCAGCACACCCCCCCCCCCCCCCCACACAATTAGGGTAAATTAGAAGTAAATTAAATGTTTGTTTAAACTCTAACCCACATTACAAACCAGGTGGCCAATTCTCGTAATTTATTATTATTATTATTAATCGTTTATTTCAGGCATTGGCACCCATAAAATTAACATTCTTATCCTAAAACAAAACAAAAGATAAGATAAACTAAACAATAGAACATTAAAACAAACAGTAAAGAAAATAAATTAAACAATAAAACAACCCATTTCACACCAAGGAAGCCAAAACAAATGCACCCCGTAACAATGGGAGGTACATTTATTTTGTCTCCCTCAGTAAATGCACATTATGAAAAATTGCTTTAACAATCCTATTTTGACTTGCCACCACACGCGAAAAGAACGACGCCCTGAGCTTCCCTATGAGCGCAAAGAAATCGATTACTCTGCTCTCAGCAAACATCTCAGTCGCACTACACCGCCAGGGCTGGTTGAGCATGACCCGAAACGCATTATTATATTGTACACGAAGAGTGTTGTATGCACTCTTCGTGTACTTGTACCAAAGTTGACTGGTGTAGAACGACTGACAGTAAGCCTGGAACAGAGTTATTTTTACTTGCTTCGAGCAATGAAAGAAACGTCTATTTAGCATGTTGCTTCTACATGCAATGCTACGTCTTTGCCTCTCCAGGTCATCGTCATCTTTTAAATTTTCCGTTATAATGTGTCCGAGATATTTAAACTGACTAACTATTTTTAATTTTGAACCACACAAAGTAATTGGCAAGACCTTATTAGGGCCATTGCCGTGTTTGAAAATCATTACTTCAGTCTTTTTAACATTATAGGTTAATTGGTGTCGAGCTGCATAATTCTCACAAAGGGAAATGAGTTTTCTGAGGCCGTTGACCGAGGGGCTGAGCAGAACCATGTCATCTGCGTAACTGAGGTTATTTAAACATTCATCGCCAATATGGCATCCGACTCTGGTGCTGCTCAGCTCCTCGATCAGGTCGTTGACATATAGGTTAAACAGCACCGGGGAAGTCAGGCCACCCTGTCTCACGCCACTAGTTAGCCTATACGTCTCTGAAAAGGCGTTATCCCATCTGACTTGGTTACTTTGATTGTTATACCAATATTCAAACAGATCTACTATTTTATTCGGTACATGTGTTTGTCTCAACTTGTTCCAGAGTATATTATAATTAATGGTATCAAAAGCTCGGCTGAGGTCTAGAAAACATGCGTATACTGTTGTATTTCTACTATTGTATTTATAGATAGTATTTTTCAGAGCAAAGATAGCCAAGTCAGTGGACAGGCCCCGACGAAACCCAAACTGTGCGTTATTAAGTGGAATGTTTGTTTCATTTAAGTGTTTCATAATCAAGTTTTCGAAATTTTTTGATACTATGGTTGCTAGTGATATTGGGCGGTAATTAGACAGACTGGACACGTCACCGGTTCTGTTTTTTACAATGGGTACAACGGTGGTTTTCATAAAGTCTTGAGGTAAGTAACTGTGGTCAATACAAGAATTAAATAAGGAAGCAATTTTATCTAATACCAGTTCAGGTGCAAACAAAACGTGTTCGACACTGAGCCCATCGTGACCCGGGGCCTTGCCACGTTTCATACCTTTAACACATTCAAATACATCCTCCGCTGTGACGTGTAACTCACTAAGTTCACCTGACAGCGCCACCTCCGCCGCGCTCGCCGCCGGCAGCGACGCCAGCGGCGCGCGCGGCGGCGGCTGCGAGATCCCCGCGCCACCATGGGCCGAGCGCGACACGCTCGAACTGCTGACAGTAGTGGTCGGAGGTGACGGTGGAGGCGGATTAAATTTATTTACAAACATATTAGCAATATTAACGGGATTCTGATCACCATTTATGGATAAAGGGAGACTACATTTATAATTTAATTTATTGGTTTCTTTCCAGAAGTTTCCGAAGTCTTTATTGTATCTGTGTGTAGCTACAATGTCCATTTTTATTTTATTTTCATTTAACTGGCACCATTTTAACTTATTTTTGAAAACTTTTTTACTGTGAATCATGTCATCATAAATCCTTCCCTGAGTAGGGCGTCCATAAAATATCCATAATTGATAATACTGTCTAGCTATTGTGTGACAATCCTTAACATGGTAGTTCCAACCAACAACCGTGTTTTTGGTGTTATATGTTTTGCCCTGATACGAGTATTTAGCAGCTTTACATAAAATCTTAACTACTTGAGAATAACACTGATCAATCAGGTGAAAGTGATCATTACTTTGGCATGAGACACCTTGGCAGGGAATACTAGGCCAGTCACAAGAGTTTAAATACTTCTCACATAATTTAGCATAATTACATTTCTGTTCAAAAGTTCTAGAACCCCAAACTACCTTATTATTTTTCTGACACTGTGATTTATTAATTTTAGGCATAATGGCATCAATATTGCAACTAATTACTAATGGGAAATGGTCTGAGTAGTAAACATCGTTTAAAATTTGGATATTATCAATTATAGTCAACCCTGCTGAGGTAGCTATGCAATGATCGAGCCAGCTTGTGGTGCCATGAGCATCACTTAAATATGTAAAAGAATCTGAGGACAAACCAAGCATAGCAAGATCTGCACAAACCCAGCCCAGATCATGGCAGAACTCCATCAGCTTACACCCGAATAGACTGCTTGAGCGCGAAACATCGGCATTAAAATCACCGAGCACAAAAACACTCTCCACATCGTTCACTTCCATAACCGCACTGATCACACCTAGGCATTCCGTAAACAGAGGTAGGTTGTCCGCGTCCTCAGTAGGCATGTATACCGACATTACGACGAAACTCCGTCCGCCATCGAGCTGCATACACACGGCCGCCACGCGCGTCGAGCCGGTGTCAATCGGTGTAACATTGAGAAACAAAGATTTCTTCCATAAAATTGCAACGCCTCCATATGGCCTTCCTTTTAACACACCCGCGCTCGTGTCCACTGCCGATACTCCGTGGTATGAAAAGTCAGAGTGAATATTACTAAGGTAACCTAAGTCGTCAGGTAGCAGCCAATGTTCTTGAAGGGCAACTATTTCGTGTGTTTTGCAAAGGTCTGTAACATGGTTACATGATCGCTTTATAGATCGGCAGTTAAAAGAGACTAGGTTAATTTTCATTACTTTTGAGCGCGGGAGGCTTATTCAGATCTGTATAAACGCGTTTCACTCTAAATCTTCTGTACTCCACACCACGAGGCCAGAAATCTGCGTCTAGGAAGGTGGTCTCCTGATCTTGTTCGATGGTAATTTTGAACGAAGAAAATGCCGTTTCTTTATATTGTGAAAGTTTTTCAACCTTCACAGCCGTGTGTCCGCAATCCGTTATAAAATCAGAAATATCTTTTTCTGAGGTATGTGTATCAAAGCGTGATGCGTAAATGTAGGCAACCTTAGGCACTATTGTAATTTTATTAGACTTCAGTACAGCTTTTCCCTGCCGATTTCTATTTTTCTTTCCTAGCTTATATTTCTGTGACTTATTTACTACAGTCGTAAAACTGTCGTCGTTGTCGTTTTCTACCAATGTATTGGTTATTATAGGACTGCTAGTCCGTTGTATTGGGTTAGGTTTGAAGCTCAGTTGGTGCTGAACGGCTTCTGCAAATGTCCTATCCTTGTTCGAACGATCAGCTGGCGAGCGGTCGGGGTCACGCACCTGCGTATGTGCGGGGCGCGGCGTCGGAGACGCTGGAGCGGGAGACGGGGAAGCGGCTGGCGCGGGGGTGTTGTGATTGCTCGATGTTTTAAAAATGAAATCGTTAGATAGTTTAACCGAAGATTGTTTACTTTGTTGGCTGAGTTGCGGGATGGTCTTGATATGTTCTATTTCCTGCTTCAAATTACTTAACTCCGTAGATTTAACGTAATCACACTGAATTCGGTGGACGTCTTGTTTTAACATTAAAATGTTTCTAAGTAGGCTGGTGACGTCTATGTAATCGAATGTTACTGGCGGTAGGCGGTGTAGATCTTTAGCCACGAAAGTAGGGAGTGTGTCAGGTTCAGATTCTTTAAGAATCTTTATAATGTCTTGAAGGAGACGCTTGTTTTTGCCGTCCCCCTTTCGCGTGGAACGAGAGTTGGTCGACTCAGCGAGAATAGTTTTAGCTTTTATAATTTCGTTTTCGTTAAAATTAGATTCACAAATTTGTAGCAAGCTAATTTCGTCCATAATATCAATTTTGCACTGCAGAAAGCATAGTAGCTCGTTGATCACCAGGTTATTGCATTGATTCGACATTGCAAGCGTTAAAGCACGTCAAAAGAGAATAGGGCGAAGCGATGCCAGTAAAACACAGCACAGGCGCTGCAGCGGATTTGCGTTTAGTCATGCAAAGCTGCGTAAAGCACTTGACAGCGCTTGCCGCGGGCCGTTGTGATTTGAAAATTGGAACTGACGGAATTTTAATTTGCTGTTTACACTAAATTCACAGTTTACTTTCACAAACAAATTACACAGTGAGTATGTTTACTTCATTACGAATAAAAGGATGTATTTATCACTATTAACAGTTCACTTTAGACTACTTTTTGCTAATTAAATGTAAATGTAATTAAATGTAGTCGCAGTGTCATCTCGGCGACAAGCAAATGTCAAAAACTTGTCAAAAATGTATTTGACAGATTGACACTGAGATCAGACGGTGAACGTTCTTAAAATTACGAGAATTCCCCTTCTGATATACTAGCATTACTTTTTAAACGTCATTACACTGATACAAAATCATTTGAGGCAAATTAGATACTTTCAATTTCAATGAGATAAAATAGCAACAAATCTTATTAAAATTGGGAAATCATGACAGTACTTATAGACCAGGGTAGAAGCCTTTAAAAATAATGAAAAGTGAAAAAAAAATATAATAGAATGAGACCCATTAGAAAAGGAGGGAAATATGATAAAAATGAAAGGAAAAATAATTTACGGGCGATCTGAGGTTGGGAAGGGGATGGGGGGTGAGTTTTTAAGGGTAAAAAACGGTTTTTCTCGATTTCCGGCAAAACTAAAAGTCCTATCGAAAAAAGTCAAATGGAAAAGTTGTAGATAATAAAAAGATCTAAAACTTTTGTATTTACACTTTTTTCACATAACCTCAAAATTTATGTGAAAAATTCAAAAAACCAAGTTTTTGGTTTTTTATTTTTATCTTTTACAAAAAATTTTTTTTTAACGAAATTTTGTGAAAACTTACCTTTTTATGTCCCAAATACGCTGTAATTTATTTAATTAAAAATATTTATTTTTTCACCTTATTTTGAATTAATATCGAAAAAACACCCTAATTTTCAATCGAAAATTCACACGTCAAAATATCAGCTTTTTTCAAAAAGTTGGTGTGGTTTCTGTTCGTTGGAATCTCTACTTTCCGATGGTAAAAAAATATATATGTTACTATGGTAAATCTTCTCAGAAAATGCAAAAGTTCAAAAAAACTTGAATTCGAAAATTGCAAATGATACAAACTGATTCATCCATACTGATAATCTGAAAAGACAAAATCGAATTAATAATGTCTTCACTATTTAATCGTGAATAAACTCCCATGAAAAAAAAAATATTAAAGAAATCAATGTCAAATTGTATAAATAATATATTATAAATCTATAAAAAAGTATAAAATATATATGAAAATCGGCCAAAAGTTTGTTTTATTAGAAATATATTTACGATATATATTTTATATATTTTTTATAGATTTTAAATATATTTTTTATAGATTTTGAAATATTTTTTTTTTCATGGGATTAACTAAATTTGTTTGTGCAAAATTAAGGAGATAATTATTTTTTTATCTTGTACTAAAATATCATTTAATTTCAATCTTTAGGTTATGTTAAGTTAAGCATACTATTTTTTAAAGAAAATATTACGATTTTTATGGTTGAGTTGTGTTCGCGACGATGCGTCACTATATAGTTTAATAGTTTGTTTTTGACATTAATTTAGAATCATAAAGATAATAGTGATAGTTAAACCAATAGACAGTGGTTATAAGTGCCTACTATAAGAAAACCGTAAGTACCACCCTTTCGGACCTCATTTAAGTGGGCTGTATAGCCGTAATTTATAGTCTCAAGTGCGTCCAGGTAACCTAGAACCGAGACCTAGCCCTGGGCGTAACTACCCCTAACATAGTCTAAAGATAAACCCACTTAATTGAGCTCTGAAAGTTGTGTTGCTTTAGCTAAGTAATTTTTAAGATTTGAGTTTTGCTAGCCATCTTTCAGGGCGCGTCACGCCCTGAAAGTCATATGTGTAACGTTCTTAATATTAGGTTGTTTTGGGTCTGTAAACCACCCTGAGGTATCTGTAATCAGAATTGAAATAAGTTCAGTAGTTTTCGAGAAAATCAACTTTTAAAATATTTATTGGTAACATTTTTCATAATTTTTCGGGTTTTCTTGAAATAATCTTTCAGTGCGGGAAGATATAGTACATACAGATATCTCAGGGGATGGGAAATTTCAAGGGGAATACAGGGATATATAACATGCCATATGTACAGTAATTTAATAATGTTTTGTATGCTATATTCCATTATATCGATAGACAAAATTTGAATAAATAAAAGTTAAAACAGGAAGCAATTTGCGGCCCTCGTTACGGTAAAGTTTCGAGGCACCTCAGAAAATGTAAATTTAAACCAATTCGTAGTCATCGGCAAGATAATTTTGTTATTTTAAACTTAAATTAATTAACATGTAGTACAAGTAAAAGTTCTAAATTGCTTCCTGAAGATTAAATCAAAATGTGTGTTATTTAATCAGGTAAAGTACCCCTTCACAGAGGTGTCTCAAAAACAACCCCTTCCTAGACGAAAGTCTGGAACCTGTTTCTCTGTCAGTCGTCAAAACGTTGGTAACGTCGTGAAGAACGGAAGATAGTAGCCGCCCCTGAAGATATCTGGAACCTATAGGTGCAGGACGTCAGCGCCGCGTGGACTGGGAGACCTACATACACACCGGGATAAAACCTGGATAGGAATACACCCTCCCTACACACCCTTCGTGTCCAAGCGATCACGCCCGTCCGGTACATCTGCTGGTCCTTGCGAGCCGGATTTCTTCAGGAGGAACACATGTGGACCCGTTCAGGAGTTATCAAAAATCTGAAGCGTTATTCCTGAAGACTTGTTCCCGTGTACTGAAGGCTTATTCATGAAGAATTATCGGAAACCTGAAGCCTTATTCCTGAAGACTTGTTCCCGAGTACTGAAGGCTTATTCCTGAAGGATTATCTTTGAACTTAGATGATTTGAGATTGGAGTTCCGTTTGAAGATCCGGTTTCAAGATCCGGATTGGAGTTCCGTTTTGAAGATCCGTTTTGAAGGTTTTGAAGATCCGTATAGAAGATCCGTATTGGAGTTCCGTATTGGAGATCCGTTGAAGATCCGGTTTCAAGATCCGGATTGGAGTTCCGTTTTGAAGATCCGTTTTGAAGATCCGTATAGAAGACCCGGATAAGAGTTTCTTTTTCAAGATACGGATTGGATTTCCATTTTGAAGATTCGTTTGGAAGATCCGGTGCAGATCCAGTTGAGATATCCGGATAGAAGACCCGGATAAGAGTTTCTTTTTCAAGATCCGGATTGGATTTCCGTTTTGAAGATTCGTTTGGAAGATCCGGTGCAGATCCAGTTGAGATATCCGGATAGAAGACCCGGATAAGAGTTTCTTTTTCAAGATCCGGATTGGAGTTCCGTTTTGAAGATTCGTTTGGAAGATCCGGTGCAGATCCAGTTGAGATATCCGGATAGAAGACCCGGATAAGAGTTTCTTTTTCAAGATCCGGATTGGAGTTCCGTTTTGAAGATTCGTTTGGAAGATCCGGTGCAGATCCAGTTGAGATATCCGGATAGAAGACCCGGATAAGAGTTTCTTTTTCAAGATCCGGATTGGATTTCCGTTTTGAAGATTCGTTTGGAAGATCCGGTGCAGATCCAGTTGAGATATCCGGATAGAAGACCCGGATAAGAGTTTCTTTTTCAAGATCCGGATTGGAGTTCCGTTTTGAAGATTCGTTTGGAAGATCCGGTGCAGATCCAGTTGAGATATCCGGATAGAAGACCCGGATAAGAGTTTCTTTTTCAAGATACGGATTGGATTTCCATTTTGAAGATTCGTTTGGAAGATCCGGTGCAGATCCAGTTGAGATATCCGGATAGAAGACCCGGATAAGAGTTTCTTTTTCAAGATCCGTTTTGGAGCTCCGTTTTCAAGATTCGTATTCAAGAACCGCATATCGAATCAACATGCCGGTGACAAGATCGCAAGGCAAGGCCCCTGAAGCCTGGACAGTGGAGGTGAGCAGAGGACGCGGTATTACGGCCATCACTCATGAGCAACCGCCGCGTTCACCATCCACCACTGAAGGAGCCGAACCAGTACAGCAGCCCCCCCTTGCGCCACGGGCTAGTGAAGATTTGCCAAGACGGACGCGGTCTGAAGAAGCGGAACAGCCCTCTACAGCAAAGGAAGGTACTTCAGTCAGAACACTGAAGCATTCCGATAGAACATTGAAGCATTCAAATAGAACACTGCAGTATTCAGATAGAACATTGAAGCCTGCAGACAGAACAGAGAAGACTACAGATAGAAAGTACAGCCGAACCTTGCCGATGACTACCCGGGGTGACGCCCGTACCGAACATAGCAGGCCGCAGTCGACTACAAATAGAACGACGCGGTCAAATAAGAAAATTTCAAGAGCACGTGAAGACCTACTGAAAGTTAGGTTGGAACTCGCTCAATTAGCACTTCAGAGAGCCGAGGAAGAAGATTCCGACGGCTATATGGATGACAGAGACTCAAACGATGAGTACGTGCGCTCCTGGCTTGAAGAGGCACCTGAGCCTGAGCCGGAGAAGAGGGACAACGCCGCCGAGGGGGACAATAGTAATATAGGCCTTGAGCAACCGCCCCCCCCTGTGGACTTCGAAACTATAGTGGACCTCGAAAAGCAAGTACCGTTGTCGAATCCTACAGCGAAGGAAGTGAACCGATTCCCACAGAGGGGAATAGAAGTCAAAGGGGAGGACGCACTCCGCCCATTCATAACGGAGCTGACATCCGCTATAGCGTCGCTAGCCGACAGAAAAACAGAACAGTGGACACCGAGCAACCCCTCGGCGTCGAAGGTCATCATGACCTTACCGAACTTCAATGGGGCCCACACAGAGTGGCTTTCATTTCGTGCCATCTACGAGACAACTCGAAGATATTTCAACGATGTTGAAAACACAGCTAGGCTTAGAAGAAGCCTGCGGGGACGAGCGTTGGAAACAGTGAGCTCGGAACTCATCGGAAATGCCAAACCAGATGACATCATGAGGGAACTTGAGCTGCAGTTCGGCCGTCCAGATTCGATAGCTCAGGCTGAAACAGACAGACTTCGTGGACTACCGCGCTGCGGAGAAGCACCAAAGGACATCTGCAATTTCGCAAGCAGAGTCAGAAGCGGCGTGGTCACTCTGCGCGCACTGAAGAAGGATCACTACCTGATCAACGCTGAGCTGATGCGGTTGTTAACCGAGAAGCTACCGAACTCACTGCGTGTACAGTGGTACAGAACGTACACGGAGAAGTACCAGTCGCTGCCCGACCTTACGCTCTTCAGCGAGTTCATAACAGAGCAAGCTCGTTTCTGCAGTGCATTCGCTCCACCCGAGAACATCGGCGCCACGGAAGCAACAGCGAGCAAGCGTGTCACACAACGGACTCACACAGCGGTAGACAAATCACTCAAGAAATGCCGTATATGTGAGAAAGAGGGACATCAGAATCTTGAATGCAAGAAATTCAAGGAAGGATCCAGTGACAAGCGATGGGAGCTCGCTAAGAAGTTTGGCCTATGTTTCCGGTGCCTGCGAAGTCGTCGTCCAGATCATTCTTGCAAGCCGAAGAAGTGTGGACTTAAAGGGTGTACAGCTACGCACCATCAGCTTCTTCACTACTCCAAGAAGCCTGCTAAAGAAGACGCCGTCAAGAACGAGAAGCCCGCTACTCAAGAGCAGTCGAACAACGTGGAGACAAAAGAAACAGTGGCCAGCTCACGAACAACTTCAAGCCACGCTTACCTCAAAATGGTACCGGTTCGAGTGATTGGACCGGCGGGAGAAGCATCCACTTTCGCACTTCTTGATGATGGATCAACCGTCTCTTTGATCGACGAGGACTTAGCGAAGCAAGTCGGGGCAGAAGGCAAAATTGACCCACTGAAGATAGGCGCGATCGGCGACACCACGATTGAGACTCCAAGTTCGAGGAGAATCACCGTCACTCTTGCGAGCGAGCTGAAGAATAGGGTACCGTTCAGAGCGCGCACCATACCGAAGCTGAACCTCGCTCCGCAGACAGTCAGTGAAGAGGACGTCGCACACTGCAAGCATCTGGATGACCTGAAGCAACAGCTCATATACAACACTGGTACGCCGAAGATACTCATCGGACAGGATAACTGGCACCTATTACTGGCCAGTGAGATCCGCAGAGGTCCGAAGAACCAACCTGTTGCGTCACTCACGACGATGGGCTGGACTCTACACGGCGCACACACCAGGATCTTGGGTCAGCAAGTGCACTACGTCAATAGGCTCACAGCAGGCAATGAAGCAGCGGAAAAAGAAGATATAGACGAGCAGCTTCGTGAATTCTTCGCCCTAGAATCACTGGTCATCAATCCGAGACGGCCAGACTCCGATCCCGAAAAGAAAGCGGAAGATATCTTGAGTCGTCACACTCGTCAGTTGGAGGACGGGCACATAGAAACAGCCATGCTGTGGAAAACCGAAAACATAGAAATGCCCGATAGTTACGGGACGGCCCTGAAGAGGCTCGTCTCAATAGAAAAGAAGCTCGATAGCAAACCGGCTCTTCGAGATAGATACACAGAACAGATGGACTCTCTCATTCAAAAGGGTTACGCAGAAAAGGCGCCCAAGACGAGCACACAAGGTAGAACGTGGTACCTGCCTCATTTCGACGTGTTCAATCCCGCGAAGCCTGAGAAACTCCGCATCGTACATGACGCAGCCGCCAAATCAAAAGGACTGTCACTAAATGACTTCCTTCTCACTGGACCAGACTTGCTACAGTCCCTGCCCGGCGTCATGATGAGGTTCCGAAGACATTGCATAGCCATATCTGGTGACATAGCAGAGATGTTTATGCAAGTGAAGGTGCGAAGTCAGGATAGAGACGCG
Organism: Polymixis flavicincta; assembly: GCA_949987655.1. NCBI lineage: Eukaryota > Metazoa > Arthropoda > Insecta > Lepidoptera > Noctuidae > Polymixis > Polymixis flavicincta. Next base: position 9,130,324 of record OX465195.1, on the reverse strand, counting down.
CTCCGATACCTATGGAGAGGCAATAGAAGAGAAGGAGCGCCCGAAGAATACCGTATGACGTCCATCATATTCGGTGCGGCAAGCTCGCCGTGCACGGCCATTTTCGCGAAGAATTGGAACGCGAAAAGGCATATAGATGAGCATCCAGATGCAGTGGAAGCCATAATTCAGAATCATTACATGGATGATTACCTCGATAGTTACAAGACCGTCGAAGAAGCGACGCACATTGCAACTACGGTGAAGAATATTCACCTACAGGCGAAGTTTGAGCTAAGAAAATGGGTGTCAAACAGCGCGCAATTAATAGAAAATATAGACCCGACACAGATCCGAACTGAAGTCGTCAACATCGGGAATACGGATGACACAGAAAAGATACTCGGCCTGATATGGAGACCGAGCGAAGATACGTTGGGCTTCAACCTAACACTCGCCCGCCTACCTAGAGGCATATTAGAAAAGGAAGCGCCCACGAAGAGAGAGGCGCTGAAGATAGTAATGTCACTGTACGACCCGCTCGGACTCGCTTCCCCAGTAACCATTCGAGCCAAGCAAATATTGCAAGAGGCATGGAGGCGAGGAGTCGATTGGGACCAGCCGCTGGACAACGACCTAGCGACCCAATGGAAGAGTTGGATACAACATCTACTGCAGCTCGGAAATATCAGCATACCAAGATGCTATCCGGGATACAGCGACGCCGTAGAGACACAGGTCCATGTATTCACCGACGCGAGCGAGATGGCTTACGCGACGGCAGTATATTGGCGAACCACAGCAACAGATGGCCACCAGCGAGTCAGCCTCGCCATGGCAAAGGCGAAGGTAGCCCCACTGAAGCTGCAATCAATACCCCGCCTCGAGCTGCAGGCAGCGGTGATGGGAACCCGCGTAGCCGCAGCTGTTGTACGTGAACACGGCATCAAACCCGCATCGGTGACCTACTGGTCAGATAGCAAGACCGTGTTGACATGGATAAGAAGAGGAGCACGAGTATACAAACCTTTCGTAGCCCATCGTATAGCCGCCATAGAAGAAAATAACAGAGTTGAAGACTGGCGCTGGGTGCCCACGAAGATGAATATCGCAGACATGGCTACTCGTGATGTACCACACCACTTCAACTCACGGCATGAGTGGTATAGTGGTCCTAACTTCCTGTATGAAGAGTCGTCATCATGGCCATCAGAAAACCCTCCGATAGCGGAGGAGACAGGGGAGGAGAGAACGTTCGCCGCCATCGAAGAAATCGACAGCCGACAGATCACAGAAGCCATTCCAGACCCGACAAAGTTCTCCCGGTGGGAACGACTCCTCCGTGCGACGGCGAGCGTTCTACGCTTCATCTCTCTATGCAAAGCCCCAAAGGCGAAGACGTTCTACAAACGAACCCAAAAGAATAAAGAACAGGATCCTGATTGGCGAAACAAGAAGAAGGCCGTCCCCTTTCTCCCGAAGCAAACCGTGCCGACGCGTAACTCACAAGAGAAGAGGCAAATAATAGAAGCAGAGTTTCTACACGAAGCCGAGAAGCTACTAGTGATGGTCGCGCAGCAGCAGTCTTTCGCTCCAGAACTCACTAGACTGCGAGAGGAAAAGGCATTGGACAAAGACAGTCGACTGCGGCCGCTACAGATAGAAGTGAGGGATGACGTCATACGGATAAAGAGCCGTATCGCAGCTGTAGAACAGATAACGGAAGAAGTAATGCGTCCGCCGATACTACATGGCGACCACCATATTACCCAGCTGTACATAGACTGGACACACCGTAGCTTGCAGCATGGTGGGACAGAGCTCACCATCAACGAGGTACGACAGCATTATTGGGTCGTGAAGATGCGACCAACAACAAAGAAGGTGCTGTCACGATGCCTACAGTGTCGTATTCGCAAGGCGCAACCAACCGTGCCTGCGACCGGCGACCACCCAAGAACGCGCCTGGCACATCACCAGAGGCCGTTCACGTACACAGGGCTAGATTATTTCGGCCCACTGTCTGTCACAGTCGGACGACAGCATCAAAAAAGGTACGTAGCCCTATTCACGTGCCTTACCACCAGAGCCGTCCACCTCGAGATCGCCGCCAGCCTCAGCGCAGACGCCGCCATACTAGCGCTGCGCCGCTTCGCTGCTCGTCGGGGCTGCCCCGCCGAGATACACTCCGACAACGGTACCAACATGCACGGTGCCGACAAGGAGCTCCGAGAGGCCTTCCGAGAGGAGGCCAGTCGCCGAGGCGTCGTGTGGCGCTTCATAACACCATCAGCGCCTTTCATGGGAGGCGCCTGGGAGCGCCTCGTACGCTGCGTAAAGTCCGCGCTGTGCACTGTGCTCCTAGAAAAACATCCGCACGAAGAGGTGTTGTCCACACTGTTGTGTGAGGCAGAGTACACTGTAAACAGCCGACCACTAACACATGTTTCAGTAGATAGCGAAGACGACGAGTCAATCACACCGAACCATTTCTTGCTCGGTGGATCGGCGAGACTACCATCACCCGGCGTGTTCACCGAGCGAGACGTGGACAGCAGGAAGCTCTGGCGACGATCCCAGATACTCGCCGACATGTTCTGGCGTCGCTGGGTCAGGGAGTACCTGCCGGAACTCCAAAACCGGCGGGAGCCGCACACCCGCGGCCCCGAACTGCAGGTGGGCGACCCCATACTCGTTGCAGACGGCCAGCTGCCTCGCAATACATGGCCGCGAGGCCGTATAGTTGCCCTGTTCCCCGGGGCTGACGGAGAAGTCCGGACCGCTGAGGTGCGCACTGCCGGCGGCACCTTGAAGCGTCCGGTGAAGAAACTCGTCCCACTGCCCAAGTAGCCGTGGGGGCGAGCGCCTTGGCGGCGAGCGCCGAGGCATCCAGCGCCTTGGCGGCAAAAGCCTGGGCACCACCTGCGCCTTGGCGGCAAAAGCCTGGGCACCACCTGCGCCTTGGCGGCGAACGCCGAGGCATCCAGCGCCTTGGCGGCGAAAGCCTGGGCACCACCTGCGCCTTGGCGGCAAACGCCGAGGCATCCTGCGCCTTGGCGGCAAAAGCCTGGGCACCACCTGCGCCTTGGCAGCGAACGCCGAGGCATCCAGCGCCTTGGCGGCGAAAGCCTGGGCACCACCTGCGCCTTGGCGGCAAACGCCGAGGCATCCAGCGCCTTGGCGGCGAACGCTTGGGCATCACCTGCGCCTTGGCGGCAAAACGCCGAGGCATCCAGCGCCTTGGCGGCGAACGCCTGGGCATCATCATCAGCGCCTTGGCAGGCGAGCGCCGAGGCATCGAGCGCCGAGACGGCGACCGCCTGGGCGACGAGAGCCGGTGGCGAGCGTCGTGGCTACGAGCGTCGTGACGGCGAGCGTCGCAGCGGCGAGCGGCGTGGCAACAGGCGTCGCGGTGGCGAGCGCCGCGACTCCAGTCGTCGCTCACCGTGGCGATGCAGCGCCGCACCAACATCGCTACGAGTCGTCACTGCACTGCACGGCGGGAGAGATGTTCGCGACGATGCGTCACTATATAGTTTAATAGTTTGTTTTTGACATTAATTTAGAATCATAAAGATAATAGTGATAGTTAAACCAATAGACAGTGGTTATAAGTGCCTACTATAAGAAAACCGTAAGTACCACCCTTTCGGACCTCATTTAAGTGGGCTGTATAGCCGTAATTTATAGTCTCAAGTGCGTCCAGGTAACCTAGAACCGAGACCTAGCCCTGGGCGTAACTACCCCTAACATAGTCTAAAGATAAACCCACTTAATTGAGCTCTGAAAGTTGTGTTGCTTTAGCTAAGTAATTTTTAAGATTTGAGTTTTGCTAGCCATCTTTCAGGGCGCGTCACGCCCTGAAAGTCATATGTGTAACGTTCTTAATATTAGGTTGTTTTGGGTCTGTAAACCACCCTGAGGTATCTGTAATCAGAATTGAAATAAGTTCAGTAGTTTTCGAGAAAATCAACTTTTAAAATATTTATTGGTAACATTTTTCATAATTTTTCGGGTTTTCTTGAAATAATCTTTCAGTGCGGGAAGATATAGTACATACAGATATCTCAGGGGATGGGAAATTTCAAGGGGAATACAGGGATATATAACATGCCATATGTACAGTAATTTAATAATGTTTTGTATGCTATATTCCATTATATCGATAGACAAAATTTGAATAAATAAAAGTTAAAACAGGAAGCAATTTGCGGCCCTCGTTACGGTAAAGTTTCGAGGCACCTCAGAAAATGTAAATTTAAACCAATTCGTAGTCATCGGCAAGATAATTTTGTTATTTTAAACTTAAATTAATTAACATGTAGTACAAGTAAAAGTTCTAAATTGCTTCCTGAAGATTAAATCAAAATGTGTGTTATTTAATCAGGTAAAGTACCCCTTCACAGAGGTGTCTCAAAAACAACCCCTTCCTAGACGAAAGTCTGGAACCTGTTTCTCTGTCAGTCGTCAAAACGTTGGTAACGTCGTGAAGAACGGAAGATAGTAGCCGCCCCTGAAGATATCTGGAACCTATAGGTGCAGGACGTCAGCGCCGCGTGGACTGGGAGACCTACATACACACCGGGATAAAACCTGGATAGGAATACACCCTCCCTACACACCCTTCGTGTCCAAGCGATCACGCCCGTCCGGTACAAGTTGATTGATACAGATAAAAATAGAGATAGTATTTACCTTCCTATGCAGATTCGAAAAGTTTTATTGTTTTTTTAAGTAAACTTGTCACAATTATCTTCAAGAAACTCAGCGTGCACGTGTATTTTTATAAACGATGTTGTATACTGTACTGTATTTCGAATACTGGTTAGGCTAGCGGTTGTAACAGCTGCTACGAAATTATAGTATATAATAGTAGGTATGTATGTAGTAAGACCCAGACCCGCCTAGCCCCTTCCCCACTTCTCCACGAAATACCTTTTGATGGGCTACAATTTTTCGTAGGTCACTCAGGTATATCTACTCAGGTATATATATAATTTATCTCAAAATAGTTATAAATAAGCATCTACGCATATAATTTAAAGAAAATTAGACAACTTTCTCCAAATATTGTAGATGTCTTATTAAATATTAATTTAATTAACTTATTTGTTTGTTAATTATAGTAGTATATTTTTATTTGCAATTTTTTTGTTATCAACGTCACATGTAATCTAACGTTTTTCGAGTAATTAAAGTCTAAATTTTAATAAATAGCTCAAAATTATTTATAATAATTAAAAAAAAAAAAATCAAATTCAAGTTTTTTTTTAATTTTTGCGTTTTCTGAGAAGATTTACCATAGTAACATATATATTTTTTTTTTTCACCATCGGAAAGTAGAGATTTCAACGAACAGAAACCACACCAACTTTTTGAAAAAAGCTGATATTTTGACGGGTGAATTTTCGATTGAAAATTAGGGTGTTTTTTCGATATTAATTCAAAATAAGGTGAAAAAATAAATATTTTTAATTAGATAAATTACAGCGTATTTGGGACATAAAAAGGTAAGTTTTCACAAAATTTCGTTAAAAAAAAAAAAAATTGTAAAAGATAAAAATAAAAAACCAAAAACTTGGTTTTTTGAATTTTTCACATAAATTTTGAGGTTATGTGAAAAAAGTGTAAATACAAAAGTTTTAGATCTTTTTATTATCTACAACTTTTCCATTTGACTTTTTTCGATAGGACTTTTAGTTTTGCCGGAAATCGAGAAAAACCGTTTTTTACCCTTAAAAACTCACCCCCATCCCCTTCCCAACCTCAGATCGCCCGTAAATTATTTTTCCTTTCATTTTTATCATATTTCCCTCCTTTTCTAATGGGTTTCATCCTATTATGTTTTTTTTTTGGTTTTAAAAATTATCGACCCTGGACTATTACGTATTTCTTATTGTACAAATATACATGATAGACGGTTCACTCATATTATCATTTTGCTGCATCACGACCTATTGTTGCGATCAGTTGTCAAATCGGTGATCGCTTGATCAGCATCCAAGTCAAAAGTAGCTTTATTGATTTACTGAACGGATCGATGGTTGGTGGTTGTAGGTTCGCACCCAGACAGGCGCTTTACTTTGTGTACATTATTTCGTCACCACTGTTCTTAAAACTGTGAAGGAAAACATCGTCAGGAAATCGGTATGTCCTAGAACATGTCGATGACATGTGACATCTACCAATTCGCACTGGGCCCGCGGGATGGATTACGGCCCACTCCCTTTCCCTTAAAGGCTGATTATGTATGAATATATCGATGGCAAACAGTTCAAACATTTTGTCCCAAAATCCAGCTATGCCAACTCCGCGCATTGACGCAGTCATAAGATTATCAAATGCATAAGTCAGGTGCGGCGTAGGGTGAAAGGTGAGCCATTGTCTATGTCATACGAACTTGAGATCTGAGCCATCTGTGGAGAATGTCTTTGGTCCAGCCGTTTGGGTTCGAAGTCTAACTAGAGATTTCCAAGTCGGCCACGGTAACGCGTGCCCAGGCGGATGGCTCTCAGATGTACAGAGAGAGAGCTCAGCAGCAGAGAGAAAGAATTTTATTGATGATAAGTTTTTACACATTTTTTGTTTGTGAATGACATCTCGCACGTCGGCTGCTTTACCGGACTTGCTTGTAGTAACCTTAATAAATGAAGGGTTCCAGCCAGAGCTGAAAACTACAGCAACTTCTCGCTAAGGGCACCCCTTATGGAGTAGAGGGCAGCAAGGGACGGACAGATTTTTTAACACATAAAATAATGTACAATTTTCCATGTCATTTTCAGAACAAGCCCCACTCAACTTCGGCACCGCCCTACCAACAAGCCAACCACAACAGCAACAAACCGGACTAAATTTCGCCCCAACATCAACGGCTCCTTCCCAATCTGGACTTAGTTTTGGTACACCCACAACGTCTCAACCTGGTCTTAATTTTGGAACGGCACTGCCCACACAAGCCCCTGTGAGTACCGCTGGGGTGATTGGAACGTCGTCTGCCAATCAGAAGCCTTTATTGTTGGGACAACCGTTGCCAGCCGGACCAGGGACACAGTTCCCGAAGACATCTGCTGCCCCAATTAGTTTTGCTCCAGTTTCTACTGTTCAGGGTGAGTTGTTTTCTTGTTCTTTATTATAATTTAACTAGCTTTTGTTCCGTCAATATTGATCCAGTCGTTTTGGAGATTAGCCGGAATAGAGATGCAGATAGACAAAAAACTTTTTTTTGTGTGTTTTATGTAGGTACTTTGATATGCATTTAGTATAGGTAAAGCTGTTATTTTGACGTCACAAACAGAAACTTCAATTTTATTTATTTGTGCGTATATTTTACCCTAAAATTGTAAATACCGTTAGATTATAATCTATCTCGCGAGATTGTGAACTGTCGAAAGATTGTGAACCGTAACATATTACTTACAATTTAACGCATTATTTTTTGGTAGATTATAATCTATCGAAGTGAAACCGTCAAATTTGAAATGACATGCGACGGAACGCACCTCGCGCGCTAATTGGTTGAACGGCATATGCCCCGCGCCGCCATATTTGTTTGTCATTTTGTTTTTGTCAAATGTTAACAATCAGTGTTTTGGTGGTTATAAATTGATTTCGTGTTTAAAATAACTCACAGCTTTAGAATTAGTTACATAAAATTGTGGTGTAAAAACCTGTGTTTAATTCCTAACTCTATGAACACAGAACGGCACCGACCAATCAGGGACAGCCTACGGACAGTTGACAATTTAACGCGCGACAGATTGTGATTTAAAAGTTTTACTTCGATAGAATATAATCTACCGAAAAATTATGCGTTAAATTGTAAGCAGTATGGTACAGTTCACAATTTATCGATAGTTTATAATCTCGCTAGAGAGATTATATACTAACGGTTTTCACAATCTTACGATGACATATACAAATAGACTAGCGATCCGCCCACGCTTTGCTCGGTATTACGAATTTACAAAACAAACATTTATTTATCGTCGCCATGTGGTGAAAACTTATAGAAAGTTTGTATGTAGGGGGAACTACCAGTCGGATATGAAAAATCCATTTGATAGCCTAATTCTTCAAGAAGGTTTTAGGCTTTTTAATATCACGCTTGGATGCAACAGTCTGAAATAACACTAAGTAAAAACGAAACAATAGCGTGGTAGTAACCAAAGGTACCGAAAGGAAAGAATTTATAGAGAATAAGCAGGAATTTATAAAGAACTTCCTTTTGCCAGCGGCTTCACTCGTGAGCTACCGGGATAAAAAGTATCCTATGTGTTAATCCAGATTATAAACTATCTGTGTGCCTAATTTCATCCAAATCTGCTTAGCCGTTTTAGTGTGATTGAGTAAAAAACATTCAAACTTTCACATTTATAATATTAGTAGGATAAGCAGGAATTTCATAGACTACCTAGACGCTTCCCCTTTACATAAAAAATACTCTCTTTTCACAGGCGTCAGCGTATCATCAACAGCACCAGCAGCATCGACAGGACTCACAGCCTGGTCTACTCCACTGCCTGCCACAACTCAATCGAAGACTGGGCTTAGTTTCGGTACCAGTACCGCTGCGCCTACCGGTCTTAGTTTCGGAACGGTATCTACAGCTGCGTCGACTATGCAATCTGGATTTGGGTTACCTGGTACGAGTGCTAAAAGTGTACTTGGGTTTGGAAAGCCGATTACTTCGGTTGCAGCTTCTTCTACAGGTGAATTAATTCAGATATTGTTTGTTAGTTTTTACCTGTAGTTAGTTTCATTATAACTTTTTAACCAACTTCGATAAAAATAAAACCTAATCGAAAGAACTCCTCCAGGTTCTCAATTTGGTAGTTTTTTTTTTTTTTTTTTTCTATGTTTGTTACCTGAGAGCTCCATCAATTTAAAACCTATTTAAAAAAATCTTCGTTTGAAAGTGTACTTTTAGGAGGGGTCCCATATAAACTAGTTTGTTTGATTTAGCTTCTTTAATATGTACAGGAAAAGTTTTTATCCAGTGCGCAAATTGTAACCATGAATTCAGCATATCATTCTAGAACCCCTAGCGCAGAAATTTTTCGCCGGATACACAAACAAAAATCAGCTGTTCCATACATTTTGACCGCGTAGGTATTGCACTTTTCTATGAAACAGCTGATTTTTTTTTGTACAACCGGCTATAAATTTCTGCGCTAGGGGTTCTAGAATGATATGCTGAATTCATGGTTACAATTTCCGCACTGGATAAAAACTTACCCTGTATATTTTCGACATACACTGATGTTGATAATATTATTTTAATAATTTCTTGTCACTGTTATTTACTTAGCAATTGCAGGAATAAGAATTTGTGTGTGTACTACACAACTAAAAAGTGAAAAATTACTTAATTTCGGAAGTCGGTAGCAAAAACACGAAAATACAAAACGAAAGACAACTGACAGTTTTTTTTTGTTTTGCTTCGTACGGCTTGTGCATTTCGCCAGTATCAAGTAATTTTACTTTTCAATCAAGTATATGGCCCGATATCAGGCACGAAGTTACAAAAAAGTCATGTCAGTCAAGTCAAAGTTATTGTAAAGTGGTAAGTAGTAACTTTACAACAACCTATTAGGAGTTTTTGGGGGAACACGAAGAGTCCACGTTAGTCACTTATTTTCACCTTCACTACACTTGTGTACTCACACGTAACTAAATTGAATAATTCACTACCGAAATTATACAATTTAATTCGCTATTTCACGAAATTTCATGAAAATGAAAATTCGTGCGACATGTTCCAACGCGATCCCGCCAAAAACTGCTGACTTAAATTATTTTTCAATTAGTAGCGTTTTAAAAAAAAAATAACATCTTTGCCGTGATGAAATTAGTAACTGTATATTCTGTCTAAAGAGGTTTATTTAAAATTACCTACTATTTTATATTAACTAATTTAATTCTCAATTCAAATATTCAAAATCATGTCATGATGACACTGTCTAAAACTTGTTTGTCATAAAATTTTCGTGTTTTCTAATTATTTTACAAAAAATTTAGTAATCCAATATAGCACTTATAGTATTGAAAATAAAGGTTATTGTAACTTATATACCTACACCTATTTAACTTTTTGTCAAAAAACGTACCATCTTTAAGGTAGAATCGTTTTGGATAGACATGAAAACTTAGTAAAACAGATTGATAAATTCACTTTCATTTATTTTCTGTTTTTAGAACAATGTATAAAATTGGGTCATTCGAAAATCATTCTTAAACAAATCAAATAATTAACTTTATTGACTATATAAATAAAAAGAAAAGTCCTGACTGACTGACTCATCAACGCCCAGCCCAAATCCTTGGACCTAGAAAGCTGAAATTTTGCACAGAGGTTCCCTTTATAATGTAGACAAGGAATAAGGAAGGATTTTTCTAAATTCAACCCCTAAGGGAGTTAAATAGGGGTGAAAGTTCCGCGCGGGCGAAGACGCTGGCAAAAGCTAGTTGACTATAGTTCCATTTTCTTTACATTTCAGCATCCACAACAGCGCCATCTGGTATCATAGCTCTTGGCAAAACCACTGCTACCACAACTATGGCGTCACTGACTACAGCCACAACGTAAGTATTAGACAATACATTTCAGTTACCCTGCCCGGCAGCTAATCTATACAGGATAAGTTTTAAACCAGTGTGCAAAATGTAACCATGAATTTAGCATATCAGACCCCAAGGGCAGAAAGTTTTCGTCGGTTATACAAAAAAAAAACAGCTTTTTCTTAAAAATAGTGCAATTCCTACGCGGTAATGTATGGGACAGCTGATTATATTTTTGTATTACCAAAGAAAAAATTCTACTCTGGGGGATCTAGAATGATATGCTGAATTCATGGTTAGTTTGCGCACTGGTTAAAAACTTATCCTGTATATTATTATAACACGTGAAGCAAAACCTTTGTATTCTTTTTACGAAAATTACGCGGACAGGAGTACGAGATGTGGCACAGTTAAAATAAATATGAAGGAGTGCAGATAGACAATATTTTTATGTAATGATGCCTTTTAAGGGCCTATACTACCTCAAATAGCCTAGCATGATCCGTCGTTACGTCGAAAGTATTGCAGCATTCATTTTGAAATAAATATATGGTAAAGTTGAGGATTAATGCTAGGTACTATGTGTGGCGAAAACACGATTCCATAACATTTTCTCGATAGAAAAAAAATCCAAAGTTAGGTCCAAACCGAACTTTAAACCGCTGGTATTCAAAAAATACTTCAAATTAGATCATGAAACTTTGCATACTAACTGAACTAACTACAAAGCAGGTCTTATGTGTTTTACTTTTTTTAAATTACCATTATTTTCACCGATTAAAGAAATTACCTAAACTATCAGCGTCTTGAAGTTCGTTCTCTGCCGCCCGACACCCCCGCTCAGTCTTGCTTCGGCTTTCGAACGGGAGGGTTGTGTCGCTTGCGCTCAGAACATACATTACGCAACAGGACGACGTAAAAACAAAATGTTGAAAGTAATTAGGTTTATAGTATTGGCGCAATGGGAAATAACCGTAATAAAAATAAGAAGCGACTGAGTTGGCGTACAGAATCAGGCAAACATCGTATCTACCGACCTAATAATTTATAGTACCTATTTGTGATTATAAATATTCTAGCTGTCCCGACAGACGTTGTCCTATCCATCCAAGAGTCATTCATACAAAATCTATACCCTACCTACCCTACCTACGCTACCCTACCTACCCTACACTACCCTACACTATCCTACCCTACCCTACACTATCCTACCCTACCTACCTACTCCACCTACGCTGCCCTACCCTACCTACCCTACACTATCCTACCTACCCTACCCTACACTATACTACCCTACCTACCTACCCTACCTACGCTACCCTACCTCCTACACTACACTACCCTACTCTACACTATCCTACCTACCCTACCTACGCTACCCTACCTACCCTACACTACCCTACACTACACTATCCTACCCTACCCTACACTATCCTACCCTACCTACCTACTCCACCTACGCTGCCCTACCCTACCTACCCTACACTATCCTACCTACCCTACCCTACACTATACTACCCTACCTACCTACCCTACCTACGCTACCCTACCTCCTACACTACACTACCCTACTCTACACTATCCTACCTACCCTACCTACGCTACCCTACCTAATACCGGGATAAAAAGTATCCTATGTCCTTCTCCTGGCTCTAAACTACCTCCCTGCCAATTTTCAGCTAAATCGGTTCAGCCGTTCTTGAGTTATAAGTGAAGTAACTAACACGACTTTCTTTTATATATATAGATAGGTAGCATATGACTGGTTTGGTGCAGTGGCTGAGCGATTGGCTGCTGCGCTACGAGTCGCAGGTGTTTCTGCATGTGTGAAGATTTGTGTTTGTAAACGCTCACCGTTCACGATTCAGGAGAAATCCAGCGTGGGGCAACTTTTATAAAAATAAAAAGATAATAACCTCCTTTTTTTTGAATTCGGTCAAAAGTTATCTAAATGGGTTTGTTTCTGTTATGTGTATTTCTTTTTTTCGTTTCCCTGCTCCAGGATTTCTCCTGAATCGGAGACGGTGCGATTACAAATACAAATCTTCACATTTACAAAGGCCCAGACGTACAACTATCTGTAGGCCATAAAATATTTGTTCCGTTCGGGAATCAAACCCGCGACCCGTAGTGCAGCACCGAAGGGTTTAGAAAGTAATAAAAAAATATAAATATGTTCGGTAAGTACTTACCCATCTAACTATAAGAAACAAAACTGTAACTTAGTTATCTGACTGCGCATTGCTGCCTACCACCTGCATAAAAATGATGAGCCACTGACGTAGTTTGGTAGTTTAGCTAAATACCGGACAGGTGTTGGCCCGCATGAAAGCAGGCAGACTCCGTTACCCTCGGCGGCCGCATACGGCATATTTATATGAGTTTCTTCTACCTACCTAAACACGGCTACATGATTTTCAACCTATATATCTCCAGTATAAGCTGATCTCACATTGTATCGGCATTCCGTACAATGAGAGGTCAGCTTAAACTGGAAATACATAGCTTGATATATAGCTTATTCATGCGGAAAGTCTGCTTTTATGGACGATTTCGTCTTCCTTTGTATATTTTTAGGGTTCCATATCCAAATGATAAATAAAAATATGTAAGGTCTAGGTACCTAGATATTATTAACTTGCCACGTGTGATTGTTGCAGGACCCAAATAAATTTGGACGAAACGATATCTTCATATATTATAAAACTAGCTTTTGACAGCGGTTTCGCCCGCGCGGAATGTCATCCCCTATCCTTAGGGGTTGAATTGCGAAAAATACTGGCTTATTCCTTGTCTACATTATAAAGGGAATCTCTGTACAAAATTTCAGCTTTCTAGGTCCAAGCGTTTGAGCTGGATGAGTCAGTCAGTCAGGACTTTTCTTTTTACTACCTATTACAAAATATAGAATTGTAAGTATCACACGTGTTTGATCATCACGAAATTAGCTGTTGCCTGCCCCATGGCACTACCGCTGGGTACTAATTCGTAACGGTGCTATCATCAAATTAGCGAGTTCACTATAAAACTTTTCATAATGTTGAACTTTTTAGGGATCCGTGTTATTTATTCATGTTGACAAAATAATGCTTCCAAGTGTACTTTTATAATGAACTAGCTTCTAACCGCAGCTTCGCCCTCGTGTTAGTCGGAAATTATCCCCGATAACGTACTTCAGGGATAAAAAGTATCATATGTGCTAATCTAGACTATAATCTATCTTTATGCCAAATTTCATTCGAATCATTTTGGCCGTTTTTGTGTGAAAGAGTAACAAACATCCACATCCATACATACAAACTTTCACGTTTACAATATTAGTAAGGATGTTGCGTTTTCTTGCATATCACGAGTACCACCTGAGGACATGAGCTGTTCACTGAATATACATAGTGACGAAAAAATATTGGCTGCGTAAGCTTTTTATTAATAATACTTTTGATTCTATTAGTAAATAGATGGCTCTTGAACTGGCGGGAAGTAAAAATAATTTTCATACCGAAGCCGGGCAGGGGTGACTACACCCAACCCAAGTCTTTTAGACCCATAAGCCTCTCCTCGTTCTTCCTGAAGACACTGGAGAGGCTGGGGGATAGGAAGATTAGGTCCCAAATTTCGGTACATAGACCCTTACATCCTAATCAACACGCCTACTGTGCAGGCAAATCAACTGAATCAGCACTCCATAGCGTAGTTTCACGCATAGGAAGTGCTCTTAAAGCAAAAACCCCAACCCTAGGCGCCTTCATTGATATAGAAGGTGCTTTCGATAAAACTAACTTCGCCAGCATCGAACAGGCACTTGCCACGCACGGTGTTGCGCGAACACTCATAGAATGGATCAATAACATGCTAAAATACCGTGCTATTCGGTTTACCGTGAACACCACCACGCGAGGTATCGTAAGTAGAGGCTGCCCACAGGGTGGGGTGCTGTCACCACTACTGTGGAACTTGGTCGTAAATGAGCTCATCGCAGAGCTCAATGCCAGCAGTCTGTACTCGGTGGGATACGCGGACGACATAGCAATTTTAATCTCGGGGAAATTTGAGGGCATCTTGTGTGATCTCATGAGAAGTGCCTTCAAAATAATCGAGAGTTGGTGCACGAAACACGAACTATCGGTTAACCCCTCGAAAACAGAACTAATAATGTTCACCAACAAAAGAACCCTGGGACCCCATAGGCTTCCAAAACTCTTCAACACAGAACTAACACTCAAAGACGAAGTCAAGTACTTGGGGGTGATCCTTGACAGCAAACTGCTCTGGAACAAGCATCTTGACTACAAACTCAATAAAAGCACAATTGCACTATACCAATGTAAAAAAATGTTAGGAAAAACATGGGGGCTTTCTCCGAAGATTACCCTGTGGCTATATAAAGCGGTGATCAGGCCAATGTTGGCTTATGGCGCTCTGGTTTGGTGGACGAGGACCGAACTCTCGACCACCATTACTAGACTACAGCGCTTCCAACGACTGGCCTGTTCAGCTACCACTGGCTGCATGAGAACCACCCCAACAGCAGCCATGGAGATAGCCCTTCAATTAACTCCCCTGGACCTGTACATACAGCAGGAAGCCGCACTAGCTGCTATCAGGCTAATGCATCTGGGCATATGGGGCAAGAATTTAACCAGCCCACACGCTAAAATCCTGGACCGGGCGATTGAGTACCAGCCACTCATCGCTGCCCCGTGTGATAGAACACCAAACCAACCTATGTTCAACAAAAACTATACTATACAAACAGTAGAGGAAGAAAGGGATCAGTCGGGAGCCAATGAAGTGCGCATCTACACAGATGGCTCAAAAACACAAAACGGTTCAGGTGCTGGCGCACACTCCCTTGACCTCAACATCAACTTTCACATACCGCTAGGCACACACAGTTCAATCTTTCAGTGTGAATGTGTTGCCTTAACACAAGCCGCTACAGCAGTAAAGCGCTTAGGCATCCGGAACTACGGCATTAAATTCCTATCCGACAGCCTATCTGTGCTCAAAGCTTTAGAAAACAAACAAACTAACAACAAACTAATTTTTGAGTGCCATCTTGCCCTGGAGAGTTTAGCGACGTCCAATCGTATTGCACTCCAGTGGATCAAAGGGCACAGTGGATCTTTAGGCAATGATGCCGCAGATGAACTTGCGAAGAGAGGCTCTGATATGAAAGTGCTAGGCCCGTACCCACTTCCTCCCTGCCTTTCTCACAATTTCGTGCGTGGATTCGCCAAAGGTCGACCGAACTCCATAACAACAGATGGTCACGGGCAACAGACTGTAGACAGTCAAAATTGGCTTTACCAACTGTACACCCGCGATTAACCAAAAAACTTCTCAGCCTGAGCAGAAATAACCTTAGAATAATAATAGGAACAATTACGGGCCATAACACCCTTAACAAACACCTTTTTAACATAGGCGCCACAGACAGCCCGCTTTGCAGGGGCTGCCTTGACGCCGAGGAATCAGCCGCCCACGTCATCCTGGAATGCGAGGCCGTGGCTTCTCAACGCGAAGAAATCCTCGGAACAGTGAGGTCGCTCCGCGAAGCCTGTGAAGCTCCCAGGAAGCTTCTGTGCTTTTGGGCGGAGCTAGGCTGGCTCTGCTAGCCAGCATCCCCACGCACAACGGACCGAATGGGAGTCTACGTGCGGAAAAGGGAGTCCCATCATCATCATCATCATCATCAAATAGATGGCTCTGAAGCAGCTCAAAAATAATAAGGCGCCGGGTCATGACGGAATCCGGCAAAGGCCGGCGGGAAACCCGTTCATAAGGCCCTCCAGAAGCTGTTTGATTCCGTCATACTCGAGGGCAAAACGCCCCAGGCATGGAACAGTGGTGTGGTGGTACTTTTCTTTAAGAAGGGTGACAATGCCCTTCTAAAGAATTATAGGCATATCTCACTTCTGAGTCATGTCTACAAGCTGATTTCCAGAGTCATCATGAACCGTCTAGTGTGCAGATTTGACGACTTCAAGCCTCCCGAACAAGCCGGGTTCCGTAAAGGCTTTAGCACAGTAAACCATATACATACGCTGTAGCAGGTTATACAGAAGACCGAAGAGTATAACCTGCCTCTCTGTTTAGCGTTTGTGGACTACGGGAAAGCCTTCGATTCGAGCGAGACGTGGGCTGTACTGCAGTCCCTCCAACGGTGCCAGATAGACTATTGGTACATCAAGGTGTTGAAGTGTCAGTACCACGGTTTGTACGAAAACGCCATTATGCTAGTCCGATTTCAGGACGGACCTCGAAACCTATCCTTCTGCAGCGAGGTGTTAGACAGGGAGACGCTAACTCTCCGAAACTGTTCACCGCTGCACTGGACTGGAAAAGGGCTGGCATCAACATCAATGACGTGTACATCACTCACCTTCGGTTTGCCGATGATATAGTTGTCATGGCTGAGGCTATGAAGGACCTCAGTACAATGCTCGATGACCTCGGTAGAGCTTCCGAAAGAGTGGGTCTTAAAATGAACATGGACAAGACAAAGGTCATGTCCAATGCCCATGTAACACCCTCTCTCATAACGGTCGGAGGCACTGCACTGGGAGTTGTGAACGAGTACGTTTACTTAAGACAAACTGTCAAGTTAGGTAGGTTCAACTTCGAGAAGAGGTCAATCATCGAATCCAACTCGATTGGGCAGCGTTCGGGAAGCTACACAATATTTTTCGTCCTACATACCGCAGTGTCCCAAGACGAAAGTCTTTGCCCAGTGCGTGTTACCAGTGATGACACATCGAACCGAAACGTGGTTGCTCACAATGGACTTCATAAGAACGGTTAAAGTCACCCAAAGGGCAATGCTTGGAGTTTCCCTACGTGATCGAATTGGGAATGAAGTGATCCGTAGGAGAACTAAGGTAGCCGATATAGCCCGAAGAATTGCCAAACTTAAGTGGCAGTGGACAGGGCACATTGCTTGCACAACAGATGACCGATGGGGCTGGAAGGTTCTGGAGTGGCGACCGCGTACCAGAAGACGTAAAGTTGGAAGGCCTCCCACAAGGTGGACCGATGACCTTGTGAGGGCCGCAGGAGTCCGCTGGATGCGAGAAGCACAGAACCGGTCGAAGTGGAGGGGCCTGGGGAGGCCTATGTCCAGCAGTGGACGTCTTTCGGCTGAAATGATGATGAATTACCA
Organism: Polymixis flavicincta; assembly: GCA_949987655.1. Taxonomy (NCBI): domain Eukaryota; kingdom Metazoa; phylum Arthropoda; class Insecta; order Lepidoptera; family Noctuidae; genus Polymixis; species Polymixis flavicincta. Next base: position 9,112,626 of record OX465195.1, on the reverse strand, counting down.
TAAAATGTAAAATGATTTAAAGTGAAATTGTGGTAAAGGTTATATTATCGTATTGTCTCGTTGGTCTAGTGGTCTCAGGCGCAACTGCTGAACAGAACTTCCTCGGTTCGATTACTAGGTCAGGCGTAAATGTTGGTGAGTTTCTCTAGCCTAGATTGTGTCACCTTATGTATAATTTCGACATTTATTTTGTTGTACATTATGAGTATTCTTTTCTTTTGTGGAGTCTAGATTTGTGCCCGCTTGATGGCAATAGGCTCGCCCCTTATAATGTGGGACAAACACATACTGGTGAAATGTGGATGTTCTATAGGTAACTACCGCTCTGTCTAACCCCCGTTGTTTTATGAGGCGTGTTGCTGGTATTATGTAGTAATCATTTTGTTATTAGGTCTTTCGGCTGAAATGATGATGATGATGATGATAGAAGACTTCAAGAAATATGCAATCATAACAAGGCATTCCTTGGTATATGCAAGTGCAGGGACAATTACATATCACTAGTAGGCGAAAATGTATTTTCGGAGACTGGACTGGATGCGACAAAGACATCAAAGCTGGAATTATAGATAGAAACGACCACTATTGGGAAGAAATGGAACCAAAATTAAAATATTTTTATATTAACATACATGTTGCCTGAGCTATGCGGTATGGCTAATATGATAATTAGAGATTTAAGCGTGTTAAAATATTTTTTTCATAATTTTGAGTATTTTTTATTACTTTCCAAAAACTGGTATATACCATAACTAACTAACTACCTACCTACCCTACCATACATACCAACCTACCTATCTACCTACGTACGTACCTACCTACCTACATACGTACCTACCTACCTACATACTTACCTACGTAACTACCTGTCCTACCTATACCTACCTATCTTATATTTATACAACCCTTGTCCTGACAATCACGATCACAAAAAAAACAATTTGGTGTAGTTATTCGGAAGTTATGCGCGCACATACATTTCGGCGATTTATTTATATTTATAGAAAGATATATGTGCATTATGCATAATAACTAAGAAATTAGTAAAACAAGGTGAAAAATATATTATAAGATTGTAAAATGGCAAAGCGTAAACTTACTACCAAGCCATTGTACCTACAGAACCCTCAGTGCAGTGGTGACTTGCACTTGACTAGTTTTTTATAGCAGTAGATTTTATGTAGTGGTTTAGAATCGGTTTGCAAAATTTGTAACATATTAGTATGTATATGGAGGTACTTGCATACACTTACTACCTACATAATTACATACGCAAACGGCTGTCACATTACATACATACACGACGAAAACTATAAAACGCAAACTTACTACTAAACCAATGGGCGGAACCCTCAGCGAAAAATTGGCTCGCACTTGACTAGTATTGTGTAGCAGCAGGTAAAATAGTGCGCACGGCTACACATCAAGCTATAATTTTCCAGTATAAGCTGATCTCGCATTGTATAGGCTTCCCGTACAATGAGAGGTCAGCTTATACTGGAAAATAGAGTATATACATTGAAATTAAATTTGCGATGTATAATTTTGTTCTTATAATGAAGTTTAAATTATTTTTGATAATATTATTACTGAGCCTGAGCACTCATCCGATAAATAGTGTCGTTTATTAAACTTTAACAAAATCGCTTCGATCTCGTGTGTTCGGCCGGTGACCGCGTGCAGTAGTGTGCGAGCGAGATAAAGAGTGCGGTGGCGCGGGGAAGTGGGGGCGAAAATTGAATTTGAGCTGAGGTTGTATAGGCTCTTAATATGTATTGAATAAATCAAAGTCAAAGCATTTATTTCAAATAGGTACTTAAAATGCACATTTGAACATCAACATTTACATTAAAATATAATTGATTCTAGTCGCTCCTTCCAAATGTAGTTTCGTATGGAGAATAATGAGCAAGAAACTCCACCGTTACTCTTTTAAAACGTTTTAAGTACAATATTTAACATACATTCATAATATAATTATGTGTGAAAACAATGCACCCAGAATAAAATTACCATACCAAAATAGGTAAAAAAAATAAAAGTGAAGCAATTACTAATAAATTAATTTTATGATAGACACATGGTGCTCACATATTTACAAACATTGCACGAGTACGTATACGATTTACCTAGAATATTAACAGGTAATAAGTCAGTGTGTGAGTTGAAGTAATCAATGAGTGTAACTCAATGTCATAAATATAATTAATTATACAATTCAATTAGCAACCAGTTTGATTTTGTCTAGGAAATGTTAAGCAGATGTATAGCTATAGTACACCCACATTTTGCCACAGGGGTCGATCGATCAGGTTAAGCTATGCTTGCCGCGGTTGGTCCGTAGATGGGTTGTGGAGGTCAGATAGGCAGTCGCTACATGTAAAATATTGGTTTTCTGTTACATCCCGTTAGACTGGAAGCCGGCCCCAACATAATTCTCAAGTCCCATGTAATAGGAAATTAAATTAATTTTAATTACAATTTTATTTTCAGTACAACAGCGTCAGCCCCTCCTCAGACTATAACGTCAATATCGTTCGCTCAGCTAGAAGAAAACATCAACAAATGGACCCTGGAATTAGAAGAACAAGAGAAAACGTTTATCAACCAAGCGACGCAGATCAACGCCTGGGACCGACTGCTCATAGCTAATGGAGAGAAGGTACACTACACGAGTCATATTTGTACTAGTTTCAGCCCATGGCTTCGTACATGTGGAAGTCGGTAAGTTATACACAAAATAACAGCCAAATTTTCACCTGACCTGAGTGGAATTGTCAGTCAAACGTCAGGGATTGGCTAGACTCAGCGAGTCCAGCCAATCCCTGACGTTTAACTGATAATTCCAATGTCGATCTATCGGAATTATATTCGAGAGTAAGCACCCAGGAGGCTGGCCTATTCTTTGACCAAAGAATCAGCATTGTCATACAACGTGGCAATGCTGCCAGCATTTTGGGCACTTTTTCCATTGACAACGATACGAACGATTTTTTTAATGCCGTATGATTCTTTAGTACTGTGGTATTTAGTACCTAAGTGTTTTTTTTTTTGTTTGTAGGTAACTAAATTAAATTACAGCTGATGGTGTATTATTCTTGTTAGGTACTCAATATTCTGTTGGGGTAGTAAAATTGGGGTCAGTAAGATAGATAAAAAAAAACGTTTCTTTGTGAAAGTTGTTTGTTCTGATGAGTACAATAATGTGTTTAAATATCCGTCACTAATTACCTGTCACCCTATATACTGTAACTTGTTTATTTGCTAGACGATAAATATTCAATAGTTAGTAATAGTACATTACTAGAGATCCGGATATTCGGATGCATATTTACCTAAAGTTAATTTTTAGTTATGAAAGTATGGAAGTGGCTTCATAAATTATTTTTTTGTAAAAAATATCCCGAGATTCCAGGGACACCGGGAATTTATAAAGCTTTCTAGTCAGGTGTATAGTAGAGAAGCGACTTCTAAATTATTAGGATTGTATTCAAATGAATATTTTTTATTTAAAATTAACCCCGATGCAACTAATATTTATGTGTATGTAGAGTGTAAGTCTGTAATAGAAGGGGTGGTGTGAGTAAGTTATAATGTTTTTTTTTTTTACTATTAAGATTTTTTCGATAAAAAGCGCGTTCTGTACTAGCCAACACCTCAGCTTTAGATGAATATGCATCCGAATATCCGATCTCTGCCTATGATTCTTTAGTACTGTGGTGTTTAGTAAGTCGTTTTTTTGTTTGTTTGTAGGTAACTAAATTACATTACAGCTGATTGTGTATTATTGTTAGGTACTTAATATTCTGTTGGGGTAGTAAAATTGGGGTCAGTAAGATAGATTAAAAAAAAAAAAACGTTTCTTTGGGAAAGCTGTTTGTTATGATGAGTATAATCATGTGTTAAATATCGGTCGACTAATTCAATCACCCTAATATTGTAACTTGTTTATTTGCTAGACGATAAATATTCAATAGTTAGTATTAGTAAAACACAATTTCAGGTGAGAACATTTTATTGTTTCATACATTTTATAGCGTGAGTGAAAACTCACAAAACTCAGTAGTCGGTTTTTAGTATTAGAACTTTTTTTTTGGGTCCTCTTTATTTGCACATAAAATGGTAAAATAATTTAAAAAATATAACTTTCTTAGATCGTAGAACTAAACGACGCCGTCCAATCAGTGAAGAACGAGCAACAAAGTCTTGAACACGAGTTGGACTTCGTGCTGGCGCAGCAGAAGGAACTGGAAGATCTGCTGGCGCCGATGGAGAAACAGCTGTCTGAGGAGACTCTCGACAGACTGCGAGATCCTGAGAGGGAGCATATGTGAGTAATCTACATAATAATACGTGAAGTAAAAACTTTGTACTCCTTTTTACGAAAATGACGTGGACAGAGGAGTACGAAATTTGGTACAGTTTATATGGAAAAGGAGGGTAGAAAGCAAATACATATTTTCATATAAAAATGCATTTGAAGACTCTTGAACACGAGTTGAAGATTTCGTATTGGAGAAACATCGTCTGAATAAACAGACTGCATCATAATGCCATCTCATCTGTAGTCATCATTTATTTTCTTTGTTTACACAACCCAAGTTTTAGTATATGCGAAACCCGAAACACGTGTCTAGTATTTTTATGTAAAGAATCTATGTACAAAATTTCATAACTGTATCATGATAAATCACAAAGTTATAAACTTGTTATGTTACCTAGTTGTCTATACAAACTTGGCCGCCCGCACGTCCAGCGTCGTTGTGCTCATTGATAATAATTAGGCAGTAGGTACCTAACTGTGATTCGAACGGCGATTGTATTATAATAAACTCTTGCAATTTTTTGGGAAAAAAATAACATGGTGTAAAAATTATTGGAATTGATTCAGTTACTTATTCTGAACAAACTATATTCTGGTTTCCTATACAGGGTAAGTTTTTATCCAATGCGGAAATTGTAACCATGAATTCAGCATATCATTCTAGAACCCCTAGTGCAGAAATTTTTCGCCGGGTGTACAAAAAAAAATCAGCTGTTTCATAGAAAAGTGCAATACCTACGCCGTCAAAATGTATGGAACAGCTGATTTTTTTTTTTGTACAACCGGCGAAAAATTTCTGCGCTAGGGGTTCTAGAATGATATGATGAATTCATGGTTAAAATTTGCGCACTGGATAAAACTTTTCCTGTATACTAAAAATTATGTTTAGTATCTATCTAGAATATATCTATGTCTATTATAGTATGAAAACCACATTTTTATGTCCACGCAATCACCGTTCATTCCACGGTTGCCTGGATGATATCGCAGAAAGCGATAAGGCCGCCCATTGTATGTTTCTAGTGTTAAATGTTTTATTTTTGCTATGTATTTTCTGGTGTACAATAAAGCATATTTAAATAATGCCTTTATTCTCCAAAGAAGTAGCCAAAGATGTACGTACCGATATTACACAAACATTTCGCCAGTTACGTTCAAGTTCCATGTAATAAGGGGCGAAGCTAATGCCATCAACTGGCCACAAATCTGGTTGTTGAACTGTTTCGTCCGTTATCTTCCAAAAAAAAAATTGGGAAGGTATTGCACTATTCTATGAAACAGCAGTTTTTTTTTTGCTAACTACTGAAAAATAGCTACGAGTATGTCTAATGTGCTGAATTCTTCATGGTTTCAGTTCGGGCGACGATGTCTCTGTCATCCTGTATTTTTAACTACTATTTAAAATACCATTATACATATTTTTTTTAACAAATTTCCCATTTTCAGGTATTCTCTAGCAGAAAACTTAGACACGCAGCTGCGACAGATGTCAGAAGATTTGAAAGAAGTCATTGAACACCTCAACGAGACCAATAGGAGTCAGGACAGCAATGACCCTGTAAGTATTTTAAGAAAACAGATGATTATTATCGTAAATAGTTCTACATTTATGCAGGATAAGTTTTTATCCAGTGCGCAAATTTTAACCATGAATTCAGCATATCATTCTAGACCTACCGCAGAAATTTTTCGCCGGTTATACAAAAAAAAACAACTGTTCCATAAATTTTGACCGCGTAGGTTATTGCACGTTTCTATGAAAGAGCTGTTTTTTTTTTTCTTTTTGTAAAACCGGTGAGAAATTGCTGCGCTAGGGGGTCTACAATTATATGTTAAATTCATGGTTACAGTTTGCGCACTGGATAAAAACTTTTCCTGTATACAGTTCACACCAATAAATAACTAAATAGTATATAGCCTGCCAAAATCGCCTTATTGTCATAAGGCGATCCAACTCCGTGACCACACTGATTTAGTGCGAAGACTAAAAAGGGTAAAACCTTTTGAGTTATTTCAGTGTAAGTGAACTTAAACCGTAGTGCAAGTGCTGACTAAAGACACTTGATTCACGTGTTCTATATTAAAATAAAGAAAACGTGAATCAAGTGTCTTCCTCTTAACTAACAGTGTATATAAGAAAGCCGTTATTAGACAAATACTTCGTTTTATAGTTATTTAGCAGTTATATTTAAATTACTTAATAGTTATAGGCTAGATTGTACTATTACGTACAATCTACACACACACACACACACACATTATTGAATAAAGTATAATCAATTGTGGTATTTTACAAAGGCAAAAAAAATTGTCAGTAAACTGTTGGTTGGTACAAAACTATCTTGAAGCCAATTAAGACCATCCAACTATGGGGAACTGCTAGTGTCTCTAACGTCTACAGGCTCCAAAAGTGTCATCCATAAAAAAAAAACATCACAAATGCACCTATCTTTACAAGAAATTTTATCTTTTCAGATCGTCCAAATCGGCCGCATACTCAACGCGCACATGTCGTCAATGCAATGGATCGACAACTCCATAGCCCAAATATCTACAAAACTGGACCAGCTGAAGGCGACCCACGACACTTTACGGAGAGATAACGAACGATCATACCAATTAACTTACAACTGATCTTAACAGTATTCGAAGTTATTAAGAGTTTGTTAGATTTGGCGTTGATTTTGTTAAGTACTGGCTAGGTTTGATGAGTGTTGCTGTCTTTTTTTAATGAGTAAAGTGAGAAAGAGACAAATATCGTTTATAGCTGCCAAAAGCACTGCTTAGTATAAAGTCAGTTTCTGTTTGGAAGTACTAATTACAAAAAGTGCTAAACGGCTTTATTTTTTTATTCAAGATTACGACGAGTGTACTTCGCAATTTCATGTCGAGGCGAGTGCAAAATACCTTCGGCATATTGCTATCTCTGTTTGACAAAAGGCGTGTATAAAAAAAGGAGCCTCATTCATTAGATAATAATTGAAACTAGCTCTTGTGTTATGCATTAAAACTTATCGAAATGCAGTATTTTAACTGTAAAAGTACGTCTTTAAAATCAAGTAAATTAGCGAAATCGACAAAATTTCATATACGGCCTCTTAATGGCACCGGGGCGGTTGGGTTTATAATGTTAAATCGTACTTTTTCGGCTAAATTTGTATGGGAAATCTTCCATTCTGCCTGATTTGATACCTTCTTACTCTCTTCAGTATCTTGTTATCAGCTAGAAAAAGATAGCAAGCCATTTAGCCTAGTCAGTGCATAGCAGAATCAGTCCCATAGCTTGTATATTAAAAAAAAATGTAAAAGAATACAATTTCCATTCGTGATATTTTGTATGACGTATTGTTAGTTGAGGGCCATTTGATAATGTCATTCTTAATTTTATTGTCAATTAAATAATTATCCATTCTCGGTCGGACCTCGTATTTGGCTGTTGTGATTGGTTTCCCAAAAAAAATGTCTAGCCATAAACGAACGTTTATTTCTACCAAGAACACAAAATTAAACATAATAATATACAGTCAACTGTGGCATCTTTACGTACTATAGCAAATTTACCCCTAAGTAACTGTACGGCAACAGATTTTTAGTTATCGGGAGAACTATAAATCTGTTGCTGCCATAACTACTAGGAACACTCTAATTATGAAATTGGAAGATCACACTGGACTCAATCGAATTCTAGATCGGACAGATGACTCCTATGTGCTTATGACAATAGGGTATTTTCCAATTTTTCGAAAACTAGTCTAATTTGAAGATTGGAACGAGATATTTAACAGAAAAATAAAAATAAATTGATTTCTATACATTTTCTCATTTAAAAACGATTTAAACCAAATTTATTCTTCGTTGTTTTAAATTTACCGCCAAAACGCTTCTTACGATGACTTTTTATCACGTGACGTCGACTTTGTGTAAACTAAAGTAGTTAGTAAGTAAATAAGTGAATGTCGAGTTTATAATTAAAAAGATTTGTAATGGATAGAAAGTGATATTACTGGTGTACGGTGCCGAGGTGCACAAATACTTCTAAAACGGCTCCAAACAAGTATTTGTACCGGTGCCGTTATACAGAGTTGACGTCACATGTCACGTGATAAAAAGTCACCGTAAAGAGCGTTTTGGCGGTAAATTCAAAACAACGAAAAATAAATTAGATTTAATCGTTTTTATTTGAGAAAACGTGTATTAATAAATTTATTTTTATTTTTCTGTTAAATATATCGTCCCAATCTTCAAATTAAAATAGTTTTTATCAAATCGGAAAATACCCTATTTAGTAAAAGTAGTGCGGTCGGGACTTTCCATTCTCACTAAATCGGATCCAACTGTTCTAACTGCGATTTAGTGATGGGCAACTCATCAATTTTATGTGAGGATGAGGAGCCCCTCAATTTGCTTCGCGAGGTCCTCACGAGTTACCCCTCATTTGAGGTGAGGAACGTACGACGGCGTATTCATCTCACGAATCATGAGCCCGAGCCGAACTCAGACGAAGCTCGACGGGCGGGTGCAACGAAGACTCACTCTCTCCGATAATCCGATTATTCACGTCGTCGCTCTCTCCCACACATTTTCTTTCGCTCATAAATTTTAGACCGCCAAATAAACGAATCAATGACACTTTATTACCAATCTAATGCTAATGCTTTTAGAGTTCATAATAATTAATCATAGCTGAAATAAAAAATTATAATTTTTGTGTGGTATGGTGTTGTCAAAACTTCAAGATCACACCTCACCTCACTCATTCTCAATTCTCAATACAATGTTTGAGTCGGTTCATTTGCTCACTGAGCTCACTCAATACTCACTAGCGAGTACTCGCGAGTCACGAATTTGCTTGCCTCGGATTTCCTATTGTCAATAATGTCAATTGTTAAGTGAGGGGTGATGAGGAAGGAGGTGGTTCAATATTGAAATTCGAGTAACTCTTTCAATTTGCGATCACGAGTACCTCAAATGAGGTGCCTCATGAGTGAGGGACACATCACTACTGCGATTACTTCTTGCGATTTACTACAGTTTGGATAGTGTAATACGCACTATCAATATCGAAGCGGTACAGAAGTAGAATAATCTACTGTTTTTGTTATTGTTTTTATAGTAATTGAAATATTTAATACATTCCTGGTAAAGTTGGTCATGCAAAGTAGAGATGCCACAGTTGACGATACACAGATTATCAACTTGATTGCTCTGTACGTGAACCATATAATAAGGGTTCGGGTACTGACAATCGAACCTCTGCGATTCTTTTTTGTCCTGAACGGACCTTGTATGTTGCTAAATCAAAAATAGTAATTAGCTCAAAACTTGTAAAAAGTAAACCCTCTTCTATTTAAACAGTGAATGTCTTGATAAATATTCTTTATTTATGTAGCTACAAGTTTTGTGATAACTTAGAGACTTATTAATGCTGTGAAATATATCATTAAATTGAACAAAAATTTACTTTCATTGACATAATTTTGGACATGGCCAAAAATAAATTAAAAAATATGAATAAATTTTGAAATTTATTACTACATTAATGTTAATCATAAAACCTGGAGAAATTGTTCGTTATTTGTAATTCGTATTGAACGTGTATTTCTGTGAAATAAAAGTGATTATTAGTTCATAATGTGTATTAATAAAAAAACCGCTTGTGCACTATGGCAAGGCATTCGAAAGTATACACCCTGGTAGGGACATCGAAGCGCTACTTGTTACCCTGGATTCAGCGCAAGCTCCTTGTGATGAAATATTTCGTCAGTTTCGGCAGTAACCGTCGAAAAAAATATACTTTACGGAATCTAGAATAATGTGAATTCATGGTTAGAGTTCGTGCGTCGGTGGTGCCACCCTGTGTGCCTATCTGTCAGTTTTTTAGCTGGAACATCTTTTCACGGTTACGAAACTTATTTATTTTATTACTAGCTGACCCGTCGAACTTCGTTCCGCCTCAGAACCAATAAATATTGTCTTAATCTATCAGCAGAACATCTTGAGTCAGTGCGCATGATCTTTTACCGAGTTCTGACAACCTGTTACTTCGAAGGCATACCTAGTGTTTTCTAATTATTAACATGCCTATGTTGGGTGTTCTCTTATCGAGTTATGACACCCTGGTACTTCGAAGGCATAAAGCTTTTTTTAACTGACACGAAAATACATGAAAAAATTAACTGTCCTTATTTTGTTTAGTGTCACAGAGCATAATATTATATAAGTGTGTCTAGAATTTTCTAATACCTTTTAACAGGCAGGAAAGAAAACGGCCACATTCCTCTAGATCATATTTTGTTGCTTCGTGTCTCAATATGAAACTTTATAAAAGGTATTAGAAAATTCTAGACACACTTACCGAGACTAGATACACTTAGCTGATTGAGACGTTCATAATTCCTTTTAGTCACGAGATGATATGTTTTTAAAGGAGTGGCGCTAGTGGACCGGTGACAGCGCTCCTTTATGAGTCCAGCTCATCAGATGACAAAGAAAAAAAATCAAGTTAAAATTATTCAACAATTTATTTCAATAAACAATCCCACTAATAAAACATTGTAGTTTAACATTCTCGTCAGTCTGTAAGCACAATATGACTAGTTTCTTATGCACTATACTACAGATAGTTCTGTTGGTAGATATTTGGTCAGCACTTAGGAACATTGATAGTTTCTTAGCGTCCACCCTGCAGTAGCAAATACGGGATATGTCTTCGTTTGCTTGAGTTTCTTCAGTTTCTGAATCGGAATGTTCTATTGGACCTGAAAGATAAAACCAAGTTGTGGAAAAGCTTCTCAAATCAACACGTTTTTTTTTTTTTTGACAAATCAGTACTTGACCAAAATTTATATGGGACCAGTCTACAGTTGGTAAAGTGCCACGCCATACCAACCGGCCCTGTGTGATGACCTCGGATGGGAAATCATCAAATAACTTCTCCCGCTCTGGCCGGAGCGCGAAGGCGTGTCAGAAATTTTACTGACTAAAACCCATCCTTATTCCTTCATTTGCCTGTGTGCCAGGGGCCACGGTATCTCTTTCGAACAACCCGCGCCCCTTGCAGGTGATGATCTTTTGAGGACCTTTTTAGGGGGTTTTATAGCAAAACTAGTTGATGTTTAAGGTGTAGTGGATTAGTATGTTTTATTGAAAAACTTAGTTAGCAAGGCGCCAAACCTTATACGATCAGTTAAACGATAAGTCGTGTGACAACCTCCTTGAAGAATAGGTTATAAGTATAACCTTGCAAATAAGAGAAGAATTTTTCAAATCGGTTTATAAATGGCGGAATTCTGATGATTTTTAAGTCGGTTAAAACCACGATTTACCTCCAAAAGCTTCAACTCTCAATCCTTTAAACCTTGTGGACACTTTAGCCATATCAGTCTTGATCTGTAAAGTCAGTCTCCCTTCAGCCGACGCTCTTATTACAACCTCAGAGGCCATCGTCTTCATTCTGTCTATGGTTGTGCGCAGCTGTTTTAGTGATGGTAGTTCTATTGATATCTGAAACCAAAATCAACATTGTTTAATACTAGCTTTTGCCAGCGGCTTCGCCCGCGCGGTACTTTCATCCCCTATTTAACTCCCTTAGGGGTTGAATTTCGAAAACTCCTTCCTTATTCCTTGTCTACATTATAAAAGGAACGTCTGTGCAAAATTTCAGGTTTCTAGGTCCAAGGGTTTGGGCTGGACGTTGATGAATCAGTCAGTCAGGACTTTTCTTTTTAACCCCCGACGCAAAAACGACAAGTTTAACGTATCTGTAAATCTGTCTGTGGTATCGTAACTCCCAAACGGATGAACCGATTTTCGTTTAGTTTTTTTTGTGTCGTAGATAATTTTATCCCGAGTGTTTTAGCCATGTTTCAAAATCTGTTCAGCCGTTTGAAAATCATCAGCTCTTTTCTAGTTGAACAAACTTCACTGTGGGAAACATACGCAACGCTGCGCAGATTTAAGCGAGACATTAAGTTTCAAAAGCAGGAAATAAAAATTAAATTAAAAAGTTAAAAAAACCCCCGACCTAAACAAAAACTCTAAAAAGTAAACAAACAATATTTATTAGCCTTTAAGTTGTAGGTAATATTTTGACAATGCCTTGATCACTGTTTACAGTTTTCTTTTGGGTCGGGGGTTTTTTAAATTTTTATTTATATTGACAACATGGTGCCTGTAATCACAAAATACAGAGAGTACAGAAGGCAATCTACATACAAAGTGCGCTCGAGCAACGCACACATAGACACCGCTCACGGACACGATATCTCGGACCGGTTGGAACCAGTGCGAGCGCGAGTGCCATACCCTGTGACACGCGTCTGTGAAATGCAAAAACGGAGTAACAAAAAAACTTAATGTAAGTGTTCAGTGGACGGTTGTTTAAATTCAACATTAAACTGTGAATTGTCTTTTTTTAAGCTACCAGTTGTTGAGTTGACCAGAGAGGTGAGTACCTAGGTATTTGCTCGTGTTTTGATGGTTCGTTTTAACGTAACACAGAATACCTAGTTAGTTGTGGGTAAGCGAAAATGACTTTGTGGCCTTGTAGTATTTTTATAATGTATATTAGGTATTTATTGTAGTACTTATAAACTTTTTTTTTTTTTTATTTAAATTTTATTCACGAAATGTTACATACAAAAAAATACATGAAACTTCTGCCAAACTGCTGTACAGTTTGTCGGCAGTATTCTCGTGGATACACTGTGATTTTTTATTTTAAAATACAATATACTTACTTACACGTGGAAACAATAAGAAAAAGGAAAAGGGTACACACTAAATATCTAATGATGGGCTAACTTAGGTCATCTTGCCCACCAGGCTGGCATGAACAACGCATGCACACAACAAAAAAATAAAATAATAAAAAACGCCTCGGCCGCCGCCGGAGTGAGACAAGCAACCCAGCGCGAGCGAGACGCCCCGACCGCGCTCGAGCGACGACAATAACAACACACCGCGCGCGCACGCCAGACTGGCCGGCCAGCGCCTGCCTCACAACGTCATTGCCTAACATAACTATACTATATTATACTCCATTTGAAATAAGATCAGACATTCGAACAGGGGGGTTTCCCTTACAATCCATTCATCCGATCCCGACCCCCATTCCGCAAGCTTATGGATGGCATTAAAAGCAAAGAAGTGGTTACAATACCAACTGTTTACTGCAGATGTCATTTATCATGCTGCCAGCGCAATAGAAGCCACAATGGGCTGAACCGACCGCAAAAACACCTTCCTCAACTGACCAATCCCATCCCAAATGGAGCATAGATTCTAACGCTAAGGACATAAACCTAAATAGTGCTTACGCAGGACATTCTTTAAGGTATTTTTCTTTGTTGCTTCAGTTGTAATTTCTATAGGTAATTCATTAAGTAATGTTGGAATTAGCCATCGCTGCGTCCTTTGACCGAAATAATTATTAACTTTAGGGACTAAATATTTGTTTCTTTGTGTCGCTTTACGGGTTGGCCGGTTGTATATTCTCTTAATTTTGTGTTCATTTTTATCATGGTGTCCCAAGATTATAGTTAGCTTTACTTTTTTTTGTATATGTAATATTCCACAACTAAAAAAACTAAAAAATACCCTCATCTTTCTCGTTATAAATAGCTAAGATAGAACTGCTCAGCGAGCCGGCCGGGCCAACCGCGTAGCCGCCCGCCGCCGATCATAACTATTAGCGTTGAGATTAATTGTGATCATGGCAAAGACCTAAATACGTGTGCCACTACCACGATAGTTTTTTGTGCATAAGCCAAAGTTGACAACCCTAGCGCGACCGCCGAGCGTAGGTATGAAAATCGAAGTACATACATGTGATTGCCTTCTGTGCTCTCTTTATTTTGTGCTGTAATCCCCGAAGGGTTAGGCAGTGGTTAAATAGGGTATTTTCCGATTTGATAAACACTATTTTAATTTGAGGATTGGAACGATATATTTAACAGAAAAATAAAAAAATAAATTTATGAAAACACATTTTCTCAATTAAAAACGATTACAATCTAATTTATTTTTCGTTGTTTTGAATTTACCGCCAAAACGCTCCTTACGATGACTCTTTATCACGTGACATGATGTAACGTCAACAAATACTTAGGTTGGCGCCGTTTTAGAAGTATTTGTGCGTGCACCGAGGCACCGCACACTAGTAATATCAGTTTCTATCCATTAACAATCTTGTTAATTATAAACTCGACATTCACTTATTTACTTACTAACTACTTTAGTTTACACAAAGTTGACGTCACGTGATAAAAAGTCATCGTAAGAAGCGTTTTGGCGGTAATTTCAAAACAACGAAAAAATTTGGTTTAAATCGTTTCTAATTGAGAAAATGGATTGAATATACCTAAATCAATTTATTTTTACTTTTCTGTTAAATATCTCGTTCAAATCTTCAAATTAGAATAGTTTTTGAAAAATTGGAAAATACCCTATTGTGTGTGCAGTAGGTACCTACACACCTTTCGCCAGTTATGTTTAAGTCCCATGTAATAGGGAGCTAGCCTATTTCCATCAACCGGGCACAAATCTAGACTCCAAGCTGCTACTAAGCAATACCCCACGAAAAAACCCAATATGGCTTTCCCTAACTCAGGAAGTCAGGGCCTCATGTTCAGCAGCAGCATTTACAACAACTACACCAACAGTTGGTGCCTAGTTACTAGGCAGTCAACATTATCTCTAGTTAAATAGTCTTCAGTCTTAAAAAAAAATACCCCTTTTATCATCATCATTTCAGCCGAAAGATGTCCACTGCTGGACATATGCCTCCCCCAGGCTCCTCTACTTTGACTGGTCTTGTGCTTGCTTCCTACATCCAGCGGATTCCCGCGTCCTTCACAAGGTCATCGGTCCACCTTGTGGGAGGCCTTATACATATACAGGGATTTTTTTAACCAGTACGCAAACTATAACCATGAATTCAACATATTTGAAATTTTTCTTCAATTATACAAAAAAATTTAACCTGTTTCAGAGAAAAGTGCAATACCTACACGGACAAAATGTATGGAACAGCTGTTTTTTTTTTTTGTCTAACCGAGGAAAAATTTATTCGCTAATTAAGATATGCTGAATTCATGGTGATTAGGAGAGCAGTGGTGGCCAAGTGGTAACGGCTGCGACTTACGAGTTGATGAGTAGGTCATGAGCTCGAACCCAGACAGGCGCTTTACTTTGTGTAAATTATTTCATCACCACTGCTCTTAAAACGGTGAAGGAAAACATCGTGAGGAAACCGGCATGTCCTAGAACCAAAAAAATCGAAGACATGTGACATCTACCAACCCGCACTGGGCCCGCGTGGTAGATTACGGCCCAATCCCTCTCACCGAGAGGAGGCCTGTGTCCCAGCAGTGGGAACATTATAGGCTGATGATGATGAATTCATGGTTACAGTTTGCGCACTGGTTAACATTTTTTATCCTGTATAAGGGGTATTTTTCATGCTAAAAACTTTGTTTGGCTAGCTTGCAGAATCTTTGGAATTGCTAACATCCCATCTAGCAATACAGCCCTTAAAATTCATTTAAAACATCTTGATACGCTAACAAAATATTGTATTGTTTGACAATAATATTAGTGGTTGTGTTATGGGTTTTTCGACCAAGACAATCCTGAGAACATTACACATAAAATCACGGCTTTCCCTATGAGGGTAGGCAGTAAGTATAGAACATAATCTGCTACGATCCTCTTCTTCTTACTTCTTTTGCTTCATTTACCTTCATACATCTCCGTCATGCATATATGCTGGTTACAACAACATAACATATCATTTGATTGCTATTAATACTCACATCATCATCATCATCATCATTTCAGCCGAAAGACGTCCACTGTAGGACATAGGCCTCCCCCAAGTTCTGCCATTTCGACCGGTTCTGTGCTTCCCGTATCCAGCGGCCTCCTTAATACTCACAGTTGGGAAAAATTCAAGATTATTGAAATAACTCACATCGGGGTCAGGTATCCTAGGTTCATGATAGTCAGACCATAATTTCCTAGGTATCACTGTTACTGGTATATCATGCGTCACTTGTCTTGTCTGCTGTGATATCACACATGGCTAAAAAGAGAGAGAATTACTTGTTATTATTTCAATGTTAAATATGTTTTTGTGCATTGGTTCTGGCCGCTATTTGTAGATCTTGAAAAGTTGTTTCAGCTAAACAGAAGCCTGAAAGTCTGACAACTAGTCTTACTAAGGGGCAGTGGCATATCTAGTCCTAAAGGGGCCCTGTATCAGAATTTGTCGGGGGTCCTCTTTTACCCCTCTGCGGCCAGGCTTATTAAGATATTGATAGAAGAAAGATATTGCATTTTTATTTTTTATTTAAAACGAAAGTAAACAGTGTCCTGACTCCTGCAAGAGCGACATCATCAACAAGTATTTGAGGTGTTGTTTTTTTTTTTACATGCTTTACAATAACATCGGGGCTCTAGGGGGCCCAGTATCTTGGGGGCCCTGTATCATTGATACGGCTGATACGGTGGTAGCTATGCCACTGCTAAGGGGTATTGTGATATCCAGTAAATGAGTTGTTGAGGTCACATAAGTAGTATGCTGCTCTCCATGTAAAATACTGCTGCAGCCAACCAGCTGCATCCAAGGCTAAGCAGACAATGAAGTTTGAAGGTTTAATAAAAGGTAGTATTTCTTTCAAAAATCTTGGAGAATCTAATCACATTGCATGCTGAATTAGAAGATATTATTGAACAGGTATGCCTATGCTGTTTAGTCCTTCTATTCTTATGGTATTCAATGTCATTGCTTAGATATCTTTCTTGCTAAATGTTGCATTAGTTTGCATTTCAGATTTCTCTGATTCTAATAACACTGTACAGGTTTTGTTACAGGTGGTTAGGAATCCAGTGCTTCATCTTAGCGTATCAATAGCAAAGAGGTCAGACAACTTTGGCCCGAAAAACAGCTGCACGAACCCCGCTCACTGATGCAGTCATACAATCACAAAATTCACAAGGGACCTGGTGGCCAATTCTCGTAATTAAAACGTTCAAAATCTAGTCGCAGTGTCATCTCGGCGACAAGAAAATGTCAAAAATGTATGGAAACTCGAGGTATTTTTGACAGATTGAGACTGAGATCAGACTGAATGTTCTTAAAATTACGAGAATTGCCCCTCAGGTATGTGGGGCAGGATGGAAAGTAAAATTATAATTCGGAAATGGCAGTTGGCACAGCCAAAGTTTAATAACATTTTTATTGTGAATGGGCCTTCTTTTGACCTCAATCATGCCGGTTGGAAAGCGATGGATGAGGTATTTGATGGAATGAGAGGCCCAGAAGATGCTTGTTCGCTCTTGCTTTGAAGGCAGACAGTTTAAAAGTGGAACGAAAAAATAGATACTGGCATAAAGTTTCACACTTATGCTTTGCGTACAATAAATGTGGAGGAGAATGTGTGGTCGGGATATCAACCAAGTACAGTCATATAATCGTAAAAGTATTCCTTACATTACAAAGATTTACTTACCATTTCAATTTCTAAAGTAAGACATGGACATTGCTTCTTAGTTAACTTCATCTTTAAAGATTTAGCTGTCTTTAAGGTGACTAGAGATCTTGCTAAATTACCTGTTAAACACATAAGAACGGATTTAGAAGTTACATTAATTTTTTACCATAAATAGTGTTGTTGTTTTTTTTTATCATTTTAGAATGTTCCCACTGCTGAGACACAGCAACTCCTCTTTGAGAGAGGGAAAGGGCCGCAATTCACAAATGTCTTTGTATTTTTAGTTTTAGTCATGCCACCTACCGGTTTCCTCACAATGTTTTCCTTCACTGTTTTGAGAGCAGTGGTGATGAAATAATTTACGCAAAGTAAAGCGCCTGTCCGGGTTCGAACCTACAACATACAACTCGTAAGACGCGGCCGTTACCATTCGGCCACCACTGCTCTCGTATTGTTGTTATTCAGTGTATTTTAAATGTTTGCACGTAAAATCAACAAAGAAAACTTATAAATAGTACAGTGTTCACACTAACCTGAACTTAAAGCCATATAAATGTCCTTATGTTCCTCATCTAACCCAATCAAATGATACTCGGAACAAAACATTGCCTGAGGAATCTCACACCACAATATCGGTGGACTTGGCCCGGTGTTCTCTTCACTCACAATAAAATACAACTGGTCATCAGTCAATCTTAACACACATTCTTTGGATAACTTTGATATTATCGTCACTACATCTGCAATTAAATAATTTTGATGAGTAGATTGCACTCGAAGTTTTGTTTACATTTTGTTTGAATGTTTGTGAGGTTAAGTACTTGAAAATTCTCGCATCGGCCCAGCGTCAATCATTACAGCGCGGAATTTCATATTTTAAGTTGATTAGAGATATTTGATTAACGCTTAAATCGTTAACCTTAAATAAAAGTTCGCGGGCTTCCAGTATCGAATTTGGTTTGTTTTGTTTTGACTGCAGGCGATAACTAAGCATAGACAATAAAGACAACCTATTGACAACATTGAGATTTTATGAGTAAATCTGGAAATCTACTAAATTAATGAAAAATCGTCTAAACTTGGTGATCAATCATTGTTCACTTTTAAAATTATTATAAAAAGCATAATCCTGTCCAATACAATTCTTAGCTCTTGTCTCATGATTATTGTTGTATATTTATTTTTATAGACAAGGTACCTAATTATGTGTTAAGTAGGTATCTATTCTATACACAGATTCTCGTAAATGGCACACTACATTTACAATGCAGTGTTGTCTATCCTCCTATAATCCATCAATAGGTTCTCTTTAAAAGATCGCTTTAGCGATAAAACCGTCCATGTCATGATGTTACCCTATGAAAAGTACATTCTCGCTTACAACGTATATAATATATTTATGGTAGTACTGTACCTACTTACATAATAACAAGTCTCATAATCTATTTTAAAACGTGACCCTGCATAGATGTTAATTCTGAAGTAGATAAATTGACTTACTTTTAGATAGCGAGAAATCGTAAATCCGATTCATGAAGCTTTGAAGTATTGGCAAGTATGTACATACTACATACATACCCAACTACAAGGGTTGTGAACTCATCCCTTTTTTGTCTGTCGGTTCGTTAGTTAACGAGACCCGTTCTTGGGAGCGAAAGGAAGTTATAGAGGAATCAAGTTTATCTAGAAACTTTTGATTACAAATGAACTAACACGGTCTCTTCTCACAATATCGTTTC
Source organism: Polymixis flavicincta (assembly GCA_949987655.1). Lineage (NCBI taxonomy): Eukaryota > Metazoa > Arthropoda > Insecta > Lepidoptera > Noctuidae > Polymixis > Polymixis flavicincta. Next base: position 9,093,070 of record OX465195.1, on the reverse strand, counting down.
TTTGCAGGAATTAAACTGCCAAATGACAAGACCTAAGCCATATTAAACTAAAGATTATTTTTCTTGTGTTTCACAGAACCCTGGAGAAGGGACTCCAATTAGAGTAATTAGTGATCCCAATTACTTTAATTGGGGGTCCGTTATTATATAATAATACTATCTTTGTCGTAATCCTCGTTGCTTCCCTAGCTAATAATAGTTTCCTATATCTACCAGGCGCCAGCACATCAAGCTACCCCAAACTGTCAAATCCGGTGTTACATACAAACCAGTACAAACACAGAACCTCTGCACGCTTGTTGAACTGACACATGAGGAGTTTTTAGTCGATTTTATTATTTTAGAATGGTATCATTTTAAGCATAGACAAAGATCTATGCGTTCCCATTTCCTACAAAGATGGCTGTGAATGGCGCTGTCATGTTGATAGAGTTCTATTTACGGTACATCTCTTCTCTCTGTCACACATGCATCGATGCTCGTTCGTACGAATGAGAGAGGCAATGTTCCATTTTGATTGTAACGAATACTAACGAATTGTGGTTATATGACTTGAAAAAGTTTTTATTTATTTTACTGAATTATTGTGCAATCCAGAGTAATTTATTCCATGTTATAGTTAATGTATTGTCTATAATTTTTAATTGTAATTTTATTTTTGTAAAACCATAAGACACGGAGGATAAATGGAGAAAAATGAACAGTCAAGGTATGTGGACGATCGATAATGTCGTCACTATGAATGTGTTCTAACCACAAATACACTTTCTTGCTCACATATTTTCACTTCTACCTCGCTCATTTGATATTATCAACCTCATTGTTGACATTAATGCGGGTATTTTAGAGAAAATTATGACAGGAGTTGTTTATTTAGGGATATTACTGGCACAACGTTCACCGTTGGCCATAACGTTTTTACTTCGAATTCGATCTTCGAATATTTAACGGATTCTAATTTGAAAGAAATTCGTTATTTTGTGTTTTATTTGAGCATTCATAGACACTGCGAGCGAATTCAGCCAGTTAAATTGTGGATTCAATGCAGTTTTCGCCATCTCATGAACGTTAACTCAATGCATAACTACGTAATACGGTTCAATGTCGTCCGTGATTAGGTGCGATGATTATGCAACGTTAACTCAGCCATTTTATTTGTTCGACTTTTAAACTCTAGAGTTTTGCCGTTTTCTATAACTTTACCTGAAAAGATGTTTAGTAAAATGTTGTGAAACTTGATTTTCGTTTGCGAACGCATTTGTGGGGATTATCTGCTCGTACTATGAAGATAGTAGATACAATTTTGATAGCGTTTTTGTGTTTACTTTCCTTATCCGTGACGCCTGTGTAACAAAAACGCATCTTCGTGTGTTTAATTATGTAGAGGGAAAAACAGTAAAGGATTGTTAATATAGAATTAATGTAAAGGATAATAAGGAGGTACCTATACGTAGGTACCTAGGTGATTTTTCGACCGAGCGTGAAGTGAATAACCTTTGAACCTTCCCAGACGTCCTAGGGACTGATTACTAGGCCAATAAGCCACGAAGTATGGGATGTGGATGTGCCTTAAGAGGTGTTGCCCAAGGGTTCTGTTCTGGGGTAACATTTATTTATTTATTAGGTACTTAACATAGGACCTGCAGTCCTCTCGGAGTGGCTCGTGGCTGAATTACCTATAACAGCGTGCAGCTGTCGGGATGACCGAAGATGGAGTTACTGTCCGAGCCCTCTCCGTGCCTCGGAAAGCTCGTTATCATTCGTAGATATTTGACAGTCGTAGACAACAGCCCAAAAATCTGACACCCAGTCTTAACAAGGGGTTTCTGTTACCCAGTTACTGGGTTGTCGAGGTCAGATACTTAGACAATTATTTATTTCATCACCACACCACTGCTCTCAAAACGATGACGGAAAACGTGTGGAAACCGGCATATCTTAGGACCAAAAATTCGAAGACGTGTGACATCTACCAATCCGCACTGGACTCGCGTGGTGAATTACGGCCCACTCACAGAGGGTAGGCTTGTGTCCCAGCAGTGGGAACATTATTGCTGATAATGCATTATACCAGATGATCCTTCTGTTCTGACTTCTGGCTTTTGGGACAGAAATTATTATGTAATTCTTTCAAGGAATATTTTATACTCATCTTGAATCTGCGGGGCTCGTGGCTAATTAATAATAACCGAACGGGTCGATCGATCACGTTAAGCTACGCTTGCTGGGGTTGGTACGTGGATGGGTGATCATTTTACATAACGTAACCCTTCCGTGCATCGGACAGCACGTTGCCGTTGGTCCCGGCTGTCATTCGTGGATCTTTGACAGTCATTACGGGTCGTCAGAAGCACGGAAGTGTGACAGCCAGTCTCACCAAGCGGTATCGTATTACCCAATAACTAATTATTAATTAGATTGTGGAATTGCAGGTCAGATAGGCGGTCGCTCCATATAAAATACTGGTATTCAACTGCATCCGGTTAGACTGGATGCCGACTCCAATTTAGTTGCCTAAAGGCTAGGCATATGATGATGATAATCGTCTCAAATCTATTGGTTCTATATATATTGGTCATCAGTAGCGATTCATAAATGTAAATCAATGAGGGATGAAAAATCGAAGAATCTCGACATTGAAGGGATGCAATTAAAACGAGTTGGGACGTTAGTCCTGCCTAGTCTTTATCCACTGGTCGCTTAGCATGACATGAAATTTTTATGAGACAATAAAATTAAAACATCTGTGATGATGCCTGAGGACGTAACGGCCATGCGTAAGGATACCGTCTGCCAGAGGTGCGGGTTGTTCGAAAGAGATACCGTGGCCCCTGGTACACAGGCTACTGAGGGAACACCGGGTGGGTTTTAGTCAGTAAAAGTCTGACACGCCCTCCTGCTCCACCTAGAGCGGGAGAAGTTATTTGATGATTTCCAACCCTCAAAAAAAAAAGAAGGAAACCGTGACATTGTCGTCATCCTAATGCACTTGCATGTAGTGTTGCCGAAGGATCTCCTGCTTAAGCCTCCTGATATGTGCACTGAACCATCAGAGAGCCTCCCATCCGGGCACAAATTACCGTGACCTAGTTCGAAAACTTCGTAGGTACCCTAATAGGTCGCAGAAAGAAAGGAAGAAAAATGCGTTTAAATGCATTACAAAACCTTAAAACAATACGAAACAATGATAAACTTTCACAAGTGGGGCCCTCATGGACGGCTCAGACCTCCGGCCTTGCGTGTGTATGCGGTGACTCTCCACAAACAAGGCTCACCTCCCATCTAGCACCGCATGCTCTGTCACCTGCACACGTGTGGACCTATGGGTCCCCCCGAACGGTTTTCGCTTTACTGAATTTTGGGCCAAACAAATTTAGAAAACTATAACTTCTACAATTTTTCGCGGTTTTTTTGCCATGCTAAGAAGAAGTGAGCGCTGGCCCTATTATGTAGGTACCTACCTAGCTAGAAACATCTCAAGGTAAGCAGGATTTTGCGGTATGACGCATTGTACAGTCGTATAGCTACTATTCGTAGCATCCCTTCTGTGCAGGACAGCCGATCCTATAGTTTAAGATATTGAGTAAGGATAGTTTTAGGCATGTGTTATTTTTACTTATCGGTAATAAGCATCTTAGAAAGTAGCCAGATATTAGGGACCTCATGGCGACTCGGAATTTTCGGGTATTTGTTTATTGCCGACCGTCCTAATAGAATTCATTGTTTAGTTGTTTATTAGCGTAAACGAAGATCATTGTCGGCGCCTATTTGATAAAAATATTTTTATTGCCTTTTTAGTTCGGTAGTAATTCCTTTAATATTTTGGAATAACAGTTTGTGCAGGTATTGTTTTCCGCACCTGATATTTTTCTATAGTTTGAAATAAACAATAAAGCAGGGAGTACTGTAGCCCGACCTGAAACGTGGGAAATGGTAGGGAGAAACAGACACCACTGAGGCTAATAAAAGGGCCTTGTCCAATTATAGCAGTTCCGAATCAGACCTGGTACATGACTGTAGGCTGAGTCGACTTCGGTACTCGTTGCCTTTGACAGTGGAATATAGTAGTTATTTTTATTTATTAACTACTTCCACCATGTTCCACCGACCATCTTCACAGTGACATAGTGTCCTGTCGTATTTCCACCCTCCATTCTAGCGCGCACTGAGACCCATCGCACAAACCTTCGATAATCTTGGATCCTGGTTTCGTAAGAACATTACTCATTATTGTTCCGTTAATGGAATAAATCGCTCGAATTACTCAAATTGATTTTAATGGAGGCGTTTGCCATCCATTCATGTTGCCAATAACTTAATCACCTACCAAGTACGCTGACCGGTTTCCTACGTGAATGTTGAAAAACAGCTGATGTTATTTTTATTTGTGTGAGAAGAAAACACGTTTGAATCCTGGAGGATTATCATAATATATAATCATATGTGCTGAATGCGAAAATAATTACGTCATCTAGATATGATTGGGTGTGCCTGCAATGTTTTATTTACAAAAGGAGTTCTATTACCCAAGACACAAAAGGAAAACCAGATCACTTAAGGCTGATGATATCAGATAGTTTAGCCTTCCTTAAATAACCTTGGTGCAGCCTCTAGGCACGTTTTCGCTGAGTGTTCTTGAATACTTTGCGAACAACTACGGGAGCTTCGCTCGGCCTAATCGGTGGTTTGCTTGCTCAAACACTTGTGCCTGAATTCTGATGTCAAATGGACTCAATTGCTATTTAACGTCTTCAGAATCAGAATACGCAATGTTTCAAAATAATAACCCTCTCTGCGCTTTTATAATAACTAAAATGACGATGACGTCCTTAGAAAGTATGGAAATATGTGCTAAGCTATTGCTTCATATGTTCGAAAAAATGTCTCTGCTCAACAAATTGAACAACGAAATCAATGCTGTTGATCACTCAAAATGAAAACGAACCTTTGGACTTCGAATTTCTAGTCTAGCACCAGCTAGACTAGAAAGTCCAAAGATTGGTGTACCAACACCCAAACGGAAAAGGATAGAATAACCTGTACTTAGGGTAGGCTCCACAAGGCAAGACATTACACATGATTATTTTCACGGTTCTTTCACGCCGTAATTGGAGCTCTAAATGACATTGGCACCAGGTGCATCATATCATCATATAATTCCAAGCCACATGTCGGCAGTACGTTGGGTTTAAGATAGTTATCGTAGTGAATAAATAATAGAGATGCCTTAAGGGCATACGATTGAAAGCTATTCGGTAGATCATTATAGCAATTTACAAATAGATGATCTGCGGAAAGTTTAAATTCAAATACTTTTTTTCAAATTTATTCTTTAATTCAAAGTCAAGTTCTTTCGACCAATTTACACGGTCATTTTAAATTGTCATGGTGTCGATTAATCAATTAGAAAGATAGTTACCTGCAGCTATCAGAATCCAAAACATTTTGAAGAAAATTCCCAATGCATCGATTCATATGTTTGAAAAATTCTTCTGCCCAATTATATAAATAACACAATGAATATTGTTGAATTGTCAAAATAAAAGGCAATGCAATTACCCTGCTCGCTATTCTGAAACGCAGATTCTCCGCTTTCCCTCTTTTGACATTGTCTTGCTTAATTTTGACTTAATCACCCAAATAATTAAATCAGTTTCTCCTAGGATTTTGTCAATGACTCGTCATTCTTGGCAGACTAGCGTGACAATGGTGTGAATTGAAGATTCAATTCCTATCGAGCACGGAGGTCCCCAGTTAACTTTAATTACGTTTTTGCACAAGTAATGTGCCTCGTCAAACCCTCCAGTGTTGGCGCGTCACGTATCCCTTTACTTCGTTCTAGAAACAGGTTCCGTTCAATCAATCAAAATTACCGGACACTCGGCAACTTATTTTTATTTCGAAAGGAGGAATATTGATGACATATAATCACAGGACATGAGTGAACTAATGGTATTGCAAACTATGTTGGCACGGCTGGCGGCTTAGGCTGTCAGCTATGAAATGAAAGCTTTCGATTTATGTTCAATCTACTTGGTAACATGTCGTGCTAGCTAATAGGTATCTCAAAGAATGGTACTGAAATATCTGATACACGAACTCCAAGCGGTTCACTAAACTGAGCCTCATCGAATCTGGGGTCTTAACTATTCTAATCTTTGACGTTTAGATACACACCCCATAATTGATGAGGTCGGTTTGATGGGCCATCAAACACTTCATTATCCGCATTCACCTTACCTAATTCCTGTTGCATTGTTCGATACATTTTTGCTTTCTGGGGCCTATTTTCTTAATTCAAATCATGGTTTGTTCGCAGAATGGCTGATGAAAAAGGAACAAAATCCTATCTGCAGTTCCAGATAGAGAGACTGAAAGTCTTGCAAGCGAAATTATCAACTGAAGCTGAAGAAGATTACGTTATTATAAAAGAAGAGTAAGTATTAGCCATAAGTTTATCTGACAGAATTTAGAAAGCAAAAAGAAAGATGATGATGGTTGATTTGCCAAAGATGTCTTATTGAAATACAAACATTTGAGTTCTTTATACTGGCATCATTAAGTCCTACTGAAGAGCTGATAACTATTGAAATTTGGCGTACCTATATAATGTGAATCTGAATTATGTTGGGACAGTCTTTTTGGCTGAGTCGAGAGATTTAATGAGCTATTTGACCGGGGAATCGCAGGCAACGCATATTAACCACTAGTAGCGATTGCTAATTGCAAGACACGAAGACGTATCGTAGATAAATTAACACTGCATTTACAGTAATTACGAAACATCTTACTAACATTTAAATCTGGGCAATCAACTCCCATAAGTCTATCCCTTTATCTATCAAGGCTGGAGTGGTTTGTCCTGTTGCGAATACCACAAGATTCCGACGGTCTTTATAAGGGCTTGAGACTGAATCGTATTAAATAATAGCTGGGTACAAATGTGGGAAACAAGAACATGTAAAATGGTTTGAATTGGATGCGCAAAAAGCAGGGACCAAAGTAAGGCAGTCTATCAATAGATATTTGAGTATCTCTTGTCGTTCACAAACAAATCAAACGCTGCGGTAATGCTACTGAAAGGACGGCGCTGTTGGTATACGTTTGCGAAATAGGGAAGGCAACTGTCAAAATGGCGCTGACGTAGCTATTTTCTCCTTTTCGGTTTAGTACCACCTGGATCCAATTCGATCCATAACAATAGATAACCAATTGTGTCTCATTAAAGGCATGTATTATGCAAATAAATTATTTGATTTGACACGTCGCCGCGTCGTAGTGTTCTCAAATACCTAAGTACTTGGAAATTCGAGTCCACCATTTCCCGAAAGATCCTAAAATAGGAAAATTGTGTGCAGAGATTAATTTGAAAAAAGGGATTACGAAGTATTTTATTATTATTAGGAAGTATTTAAGGTTTAAAATTCTGAAAATCTGATACTTACATTGAAATCATCGAAAATAACGAAATAGTGAAATAAAACCTAAGTATTGAATGAACTCAAAATGGGATGAATGAACGAAATGTCAAATTGATTGTAGTGTAGGGTCCCTACAACAAACTAGGACCTATGGTCACGCCATCTACAATTAGCTTCCCCATTGTTTTGAAAAACAAGATGGCGGCATTAGTTCCGATTTCGGCCACACACCAAAAGATTATTGTACAACTACACAAATCTAGCCGTGGATCTGTTCAAGACAGCTTCCTTATTCAACACTAATCATTTTGCAGCCTGAACCACAAACTTTATCACATTCCAATTTACGAAATAAAAAAGATCAGTAATTAATAGTTTTAGATCAATGGAAAAGCACATAGTGATTATAAACTGGAGTCAAGCGACCTTTCCTTGTAATCTAAAAGGGAAACCCATTCATTAGTCTCTTAAATCCTCTTTGACGTAACGTTATCTAGTAAAGCCCACGACTACAAGTCACTACAACTTCGAACGCCCACGCTTTAGGAAGATATTTTGAATAAAGAGTGTGGTGTGGAGCCTGTTTGGGCATCTTATTCGCACGCGAAATTCAAAGGTGCGTCGATGACGTCATGAATGGAATGAATACGAAATGTCAAGTCCGAAGAGGAGCGAAAACGATTTCAGTCTAGCGAAGGCAGATAAATAGGATCTCGGTTCTTTCACAATTATTATAAGCATTAGCTTTAGGTCAGTGTAGGCCGAGTAGATAATTTACGAAAGGGCGCAAATGTGATGCGTGTCCTAGGTCCTAGGTGCCATTTTCTATTGGTTCGCCCCTGATAGTGTGTTACGAAAATTGCACTTGGCCGCTTTTATCAGAACACTTTAATTTAATGATTTGACACGTCATTAAAGTTCATATCAATGTTCCAGCCACTGAGAAAGACGGAATGATAACCTTATTTAAATAAATAAATTAAAATCAGCCAGTGATAAATTAAAAAAGAATAGCTAGCAAATTGTTATGTTCTTCGAATTTAAATGCGAAAACTTGTTCTGTGAAGGTCGAATTTATTGTAGACTGAAGGCAGACTTCTTTTACTTACTTTCCCTACAGATTCTTACACTTACACCTGTATACCAGTCAGAATCCCACATCTCTACAATAAATTGAACTATTAAATATGGAATTCCATGGTCATTACAGCACGGCCCCGGGCCATACGGGGACACGACGTTGTGTGCGTGTTGCCAGATTAGTTTTAATTCTCCCTAAAATAAAATCACATAGGTACAAAATGAAATTGGTACATGATTATGATATTAAATTAATAATGTGCATATTTCATTTCAAGTGAATGACCAGCCTTGACGGTTTTTAGCTCGTTTTTATAAATGTCAAAGCGTCTCGCCGACGGTAAATAAAATATTGTTATTTTAATGCAGTTCTTAATAACTTAATCAAAAACTTTTCCTGCTGTGTTTTTGTTGCCTGTTGTAATAAGTAGAAAAGTTCAAAAACTAAAATCCGGCTACTGAAAATCACGCTCCAAAAAGTATGAAAAAAGTAAATATTCTAAAGCCGTGTTCGAATGCTACCTAACTATAATGATGAGCAGTTTATAAGTTATGAGGGAACAGATGTACGTACATACGTGTCGGTCATAATCATAACCCTCCTTGTTGCTTCGCCGTAGTCATGTAATAATTGATTGGACTCTAATCTGCTGGTCATACTCGTAATACCTATCTGGGGTAAGCGTGTGCGTGGCCCAATGACCATAGTGTGGTCCTACCTACCCAAGCCACCAGACAATTCTGATAGCTTTAGAAAAGGCCGTTCTTTAATACTAACTAGCTTTTGCCAGCGGCTTTGCTCGCAATACAAAGTGGAGAATCCCCGCATTGGCAACACCTTTCTCGAGGGATAACGCGCCGGGTTCCCGCGTCCGTCGCACGTTCCGTTCTTTAGTCAGTCCGGCTTAGAGATGGGTTGTAACAGGCTAAACACGATATCTGTTATCACTGTTACTGTTACTCAAAAATAACAGATCCAAATATCTGTTATTAAATAACAGCCTGTTATTTTTGTACGCACGTATCATAAGTATTAAAATCTCAACTGAATATCTTCTTTATTTCGATTCATTGTAAGTCGAAAATCGTTTCCTAAGTATTCATCATCATCATCATTTCAGCCGAAAGACGTCCACTGCTGGACATAGGCCCCCAAGCTCCGCCACTTCGACCGGTTCTGTGCTTCCCGCATCCAGCGGATTCCTGCGGCCCTCAAGAGGTCATCGTCATTTGGGGGGGGGGGGGGGGAGGGTTGCCACAATTGCCACGCTTGGCAGGCGGATTGGCGATCGCAGTATGGTGGTAAAAATGCATAGAGAACGCTGCTGCCCATTGTCTAGTAAGCTCCTTAGTCGCTTCCTACGACACCCACTGGAAGATATGGAATGGTGCTATTCTTTAACGCCCGGCTACCACACGGGACAGTATCCTAAGTATTGACTAGTAAAGAATGACGGGGTAATGAGAAATCATACAATCACGTTTATTTATTTTCTTTTTAGACTTAGACATCCGGTTAGTCTGGAAGCCAAACCCAATTTAGTTGTACAAGGCTAGGCTCTCAGATTGGTTTTGATTGACAACGTACGTGACCACCTATATCCACGAAATGGTAATTGTTTTTCAAACGTTTTATTATTCACGAACTAACTAGATACCAAATTTAAAGAATATGTTACTGCTACAACCTACAACGAGCTAACTACTAAGCGAACTAGAACTACCTATCTAGCTAATTATAAAACGAATAACCCAAACTAAAAAACTGTACTAATACATACATTGAATATAAACACTAACACGCCGTAAACACAAACACTTTCGAAAAAATTGCAATTCACCAGTTCACCTTTCGTAATTTCTTACGAAAAGTGTTTTCTTTCGAAAGCAAAATTAAAATTACAAAAATACGAAATTTATAAAATGTCAACAAACAAATCAGCCAAATTACTTTCAATTGAATATTATCTTTATTGATAAAACAATAAGGTCGTACATACATGGAACATTTTGCGACCAATCCCGTCAAACGTCAAACCAAAGACAATGTAGATCAAAGGCGTCCGTAGACGATCACTGTATTTTTTTTTTTTGGTTGCATCTTTTTCCAAAGTATTAAATATTTAAATTATTTTTTATTTCAAACCTGGCAAATTACTCTTAATAAAATTGGTTTCATCTTTGTTGGGTTATCAAACGTATAAACCTGAAATATTTTGCGATGAATTCCGTGAAACCAAAGATAATATTGGCATTCAGACAAATTGCCATAAAGAAAAATATAATAAATTTTAGGTTTCTTTGTAATGGTCACTGGACAGTAACAGATAAGTAACACGATCAAATTTAGGAGTCACTTTTTACAAAATGTTGGTTCTTATCAGACAACCAACTGTATTTTACGGATTATAAATACTAGGTGCTTCTCTTTTTAGCGTAGTTTAACCACTTTAGTAAGAGTGAGAAGTAAACATATTGCCTAGTAAATAAAAATAATAGGTGTGTCTCTTTTTAACAAGGGTCATTCCTTAATGAGGAAGAGAGAGCCCTAGATATTTTTCTTCCTTTGTGTGCGTGAGTGCGTATGAAAGTAACAGCCGTGGTAACAGTCTGTTACTGTGTGGCGACCGATATATTGAAATATCAGTAACAGCCGTTGTAACAGTCTGAGGGTCTGTTATAAAAATAACAGATAAGTGATAGTGGTAGTAACAGTTGTTATTTGTTATTTTTAAATATCTGTTATTTATATCTGTTACGATAAATACGCCTCACTCCTAGTCCGGCTTCGCGCGCGTTACGGCCGAGATTCACCACGACCCGCGTCAAAAAAAAAAAAACTATTAAAAAATAACAAAACCATCGATTAATTTTATCATTTTGGCGGTATCGTAAAGCCAAACGTGATGTTCGCGTTAAACTCAAACAAAAAAGTGTTAGAATAATGCTTTGCAACAATGATTCTAAGATTAAATAGTGTTAAGGGTGTATTATTTATTCAATACGTAGTAATTTGTGTGTAAGAGATGCAATATCAAAGTAATGACGACGACCTGCAATATCGGATTTTTGGCGAATCCTTCAACTTTCCCATTGAGAACAAAACAATTGCCGGCCGGCGTAGAAAGTGAGTTCCTTGTTTATGATACTTTTATTTTGCATTCTATATTTGAAATCTTTAAAGAAAACCCTAAGACGACCCACTGACCAAAACCACAAACGAACATATTTGGTTTTCGTTAATTATTTACGCAAAGGTACCTACTTAAATGCTACTGAAATAAGAAAGTTAGCCCCTACGACTGACCTAACTTTCGTTGAGCCTCCGAAAAACCCATGCTTGTTTATTATTATTTCATCGCTTTACGATCCTGATGGCACAAGGTTAATTTATTATGAAGTGCGCCATCATACGCAGTTACTTGCCCTGATAAAAACAGGCATTGCAGCAGAATACCTAAGTAGGTATGTGGTGTAATGTTTATTTTACCGCAGAAGGTAGGTAAGTACCACTTATACATAACTTTCATGAGCACGAGCACGACCTACCCATGTTGATATTTTATCGATTTTATAGTCGCCATGTAGGTACAGTCGACCGCTCGTCCGCGCCGACACCAAAAGCCTTACTAATTAGACCATACGATATTCAGGGACCCTTCCCCTAAATCGGGATGGTGGGTGTAGTAAGGTGAGGGAGGAAAAAAAAAACACATCAACGTGCAGTGTCATAATTATGGGTGTTCTAACAAGGCCAGCATAATACTGGTTTTTATTAACACTGACGTGCGGTCTACTGTAAGTATGTACGTATAACAGCCGGCCTATTCTGTACATGTTAATACAGAATAGATCGGCTGTGGAACCTGTCGAAAGAACTATCGGTGTCCTCAAGAATGAAATAAATATTAGAGATGAAAGTTGAAACTTTAGCCGGATACCGGATATTCGGCCAACCTTGTAGCCGGATAGCCGGATATTCGGCCGCCGAATATCTGGCGGAACGTTGCCTCTTATTGTTGGTGGACTAGCTAATGCTAAACAATCCCAAATTTAGCAAAGTTTGCCAAAATCTATCTTTCAGCATCAGCACCTTGCAGCAGTGTTCAGCGAAATACTTTTTCTGAAGCTGGCTTTATTTTTACGAAGACAACCAGAACCGCTGGCTACCTCTTAATCCAGAGAAGTTAGTATTCATTCACCATTATTTGCCCTTAGTGCAGTATGAGTACTAATTCATTTTCTAAGTTGTAGAATTATCTTTTGATTACTGATAGTATTTCTTAAGTGATACCTAAATAAGTAAAGCAATAAATTACCATTTTCTTTTTAATTAGATATTCGGTCGGATAGGCGCTAGTTATCCGGTATTCGGCCGGATAGTATTTAGGCCGCCGGATAGGCCGGAAACCGGATAGTTACCAGATATCCGTTTCATCTCTAATAAATATGCACCTAGGTAGGTACTACATACAATACCTACCGCAAACACCAGATTACCGTAGGTACCTACTTACTTTTGATCTCGCAATGTTCAATATTTGTACTTTGTACCTACCTATCGACCGAGGAAATACGCGTGTTGCGGGGCATTGCACTTGCATCTACCTAATTAGGCGTTATTGTAAATGGCTCGCACAGTTGCACACAAAGGCTATACCAAATTGTGTTTTATGTAGCTTAGGCTTTTTTTTTTCTTTGGGGCATCATCAAGTTACCTCTCCCGCTCTCGGTGGAGCTGGAGGGCGTCAGACTTTTACTAACTAAAACCAACCCGTGTTCCCTCAGTTGCCTGTGTGCCAGGGGCCACGGTATCTCTTTCGAACAACCCGCACCCCTGGCAAGCTTAGGAACATTGACAACACGATAAAAACGCAACATCTTTCGTAAGATCGCATAATAAGAAGGTTCCACCGACTCGTGGTAGGTAGTATTAGGAACAGTGAGGTTAGTTGGTAGGAGTCCTAACATAATATATACCCATGAAGATTTCCCCACGGAAAAAAGAGGTAGGTACTAGGTACCTATTTCGTTTTACCTACCGACTATGATATGTAGGTATTTAAGAGCACCTATCTGTACCTTGATAACGTCAGCTTCATTCAACGTTGCCTTGAACATGCATGAGCTCTAGAATGTAGCTCCAAAATCCATGTTTACTTTTAATAACTCAGTCACACTCACACATGGTCTGGTTTGTATTGTAAAGTTTTTTAAATGGCAGAAAATATAATCGACAGTACCTTCCATCCTACGCCGTATGTCACTGTTACTTGTGCATTTGAACAAAATTATATCTGCGGCAGCGAGCAGAGTTCGCACAGATCTATTTTGGGCAAAACATTTTTGAACTACATACCTACCATACATATTATTTGCCATCGATACACCAACAAGAAGAACATGTTCCTGACGCCAGCAAATCAAGCTACCCCAATCTGTCAAATTTCTTTGATAGTTTTTCAGCTACCCCAATCTGTCAAATTTCTTTGATCGTTTTTCAGCTACCCCAATCTGTCAAATTTCTTTCATAGTTTTTCAACTTTATTACAAAAGAATAAGGTTCACGTTCAATTGGGAAAATTTGACAGTTTAGGTTGCTTGATGTGGCTGGCGTCTGTACATCCCTTTGCCTCCGTAACGCGTAGTTTTAATTGTCGGGCCATCTAACCCTGGCGATTTATTACCTAAAAGGTCAAGCATACCGAGATACCTATTCCATCAGATGACGTGCTACAGCAAATAAGTTGCTAGCTGAAGTAGGTCGAACCCAATACTCCCAAGGTATTTTCTCTCGTTCAATATTCCTATTCTGTTCTTCAAGCGAATTGCAAAATGAATATGACAATAATTTGACACCTCCGCTCCATGCATTCCGTGCACATGTGCTTTACCGTCTATAAACGATATTACCCTAGTCCACGATATTACCAAGCCATTTGCGAGGCCACAAATGCTAGGCTACATCCTTTGACCTCTGTAGTGTATATGTTTAATTGTCAGGCCATCTAATCATGGCGATTTACTACCTAGGACGATAAGGTCAAACGTACCGAGATATCCATTTCATCAGGCCATGTGATAAAACAAAATTGGCCTGGCTAAAGTAGGTCCAACTGAATACTCCCAACATCATAGGTGTAATGTTGGTATTCTAGCTGTTCTTCAAGCATAGCGATTGAATCTGCCAAAAATCGGACACCTTCGCTTAGTGCATTCCGTGCAACATTAACTTTACCATGATAAACGATATTACCCCAGTCCACGACCGCGACACTACCACGCCATTGGCGAGGCCACTAATGCTAGGTCCACGGCCTAGGTCATTCGATACGCTCACTAAACTGCCTAAGTACCGTCGCATTGTTTAAAACGTCTATTTCTAGTTTCAAACATTATTGTGTATCGGAAATATTAATAGTCTAATAGCAGGCATGGTTATTGTTTAAGACTAAACTTGGATTTGAGGGACTATTTACACTAAATAGGTATTTGAGTGACGATTCTGCCGTGTGATTTACCTTGTCCCCGACCCCGTACGACATACGGACAACGGACAGAGTTAGGATTTCACGTATCGTTGTCCACTTAATTTTTATTTCTTTTTTAAACGTGGGTAGTGGCAATACTAGAACTAAAATGAAAGGTATTTTGTATATTATAGAATTAAAAATATAGAAATAAATATGAAATGTTTAGAGTAGATTTTTTTGAAAAATTGGTATCCTGTACGAAGTACCAGGTTGTCATAACTTGGTAGGAGGTCACCTAACATAGGTAGGTTTGTCAGCGAGAAAACGCTTTATGCCTTCGAAGTACCAGGCTGTCATAACTTGGTAGGAGCTTACCAAACATAGGAGTAAAATAATATAATATTACAATAAATTAATGGGGACAACGGTGGGTAATTTTAATTATTTTATTAAATTCCCTTTGTCCCCTTTAACGAGTACATGGCCTACGCGGACAACGGGAATACACCGATTCTGACAAATAAACCTTGCTGGTCACATGGGCTATTATCGTATTATATCTCGTGTCGATACCAGAAAAGAATTGTCTAAGTAATAGGTTATCTTTGGGTATTGATTTCTATCCTGCTTCATTAATCATTTATTTTTCACGTTATTATTTTGCTACAAAAACCAATTCAACATGCGGTCCAGTCTGACCGGTATCGATAGTTACGTACCTATACCTACATAGTATAAAGATAAGCACAGCCGATTCTGTACCATGTGATCGTAAAATACAAACACGTCAAAAATTAAGATTTTCCTTCCTTCTGCCAGTTTGAAACCCAGATTCTTTCCCTATTACGTAACATTGTCGTTCTCACCAATTATTATCGACAAAAAAAAGAAACGTGTTTTTTAGTTTATTTTGTCTTCGTTCCGAACAATTTTAATAATGGTTCGCGTTATTGTTAATAATCTTAATGTAATGAAAATGTCTAAAGACGTCAAGCAAGACATGATGAGATTACTTAAAACCAGAAAATCCTGATGTACGAGATGTCACACAGCCACAACATTTAAAACAATTCAGATTCTCAGAAACAGTTAAAGAAAATTGTGTTTGTGATCGTGTGCTTGCATAGTTCTACGACGATGGGTGTAAAGAATGGAATGGAAAAGCTCGTTAGAAAATATTTGAAAATGTATGAGCTAATAAAGTTAATAATGAGAAATAATAGATATTGAAGATCTTACACCTTCAAGTTTTGCCGCACGACTGACTAACGGAGTCTCCGTTAACAGACGAGACAAAAAGAGAATAGAAACAATAAATTGTAAATTGCAATAAAGCAGATTGAATGCGATGCTGCACATTAAATTGGCGATGCAATTAAACCGCAAAATGAAGCTAGCATTATGCTTTGGCAACTAAAATGTTGAACATCAGTTGCTTATAAGTTGATGATAGCAACAACAAATGCTTCAAATATACTTGACGACTTGTTGCCAATCCGATGCCGATCATTTTGTTGCCAACAAAACGTTCCCAGCATATGGCAGTATTGCGAATGTTTAGCCTCCTACCTCCATAGGTACACGCGGTATTAATGTACTTATAGTATCAATGTAAAACCGAGACCTTGATTACAGTCGCAGCGGATTAAATGGCAATATTTGTATGCGGTAACTAAGAGGAAGCAAGCTCGTTTAAAACCTTGTTTCCTTGAACTTTTTGACCTCGCAAATAAATTTGAGGCTGGGGCCCCAAGTTTGTTTGAAACATCCCAATTAGTAACCATTGAAATAGACCAAGTCCTATGACATGACCAAGGTATTAGAGAAGGTGCTGGGCATGTGAAATTTCATAGTTGCCTGCAGGATATAGAATTAGACCAATATTGTCGTTCGTACAACAAAGAGGAATGAGAAGATATTTAGTATAGAAATAACTCGTTCCTCTTAGAAAGATGTTATCTAATGGTTTTAAAAGAACAAGGTCGTTTTTTGTACGTGACCGGTTGGAATCCAAAAAAACGCTTTATCAGCTGGAGATATTTACTCGGTGCTGTCGGAACTTAGAAAGAACACCGCCATGATTGTTACACTGTAGAAACTTGCAGATGAGAGAAAATAATTTAAAGATGGAGGAATGATCTGATGGTATGAATAAAAAACTTTTTAATAAAAAAATGAAACCGCCGAAAAACCGAAAAGTAAAAAATAATAAACTAGCTTTGTCCAACCCCAATAACTAAGTTCGGAAGGCAGTGACATATAATTAAATACATATCCAAAGTCACCGACTTCCGAACTTAGTTATTGGGGTTGGACAAAGCTAGTTTATTATTTTTTACTTTTCGGTTTTTCGGCGGTTTCATGTTTTTATTAAAAAGTTTTTATTTTATAATTTTTTTTGTGGCTATAATCTACTAATTACTACATGCTTAATTTTTGATTTAATACACAACTCAGTATTAAAATCTGTGAGTAAACAATTAATCATCCCCTGTTTTCTTACCCTTAGGGTTGGAATTTTTCTTCGAAATTTATATGGGACCAACTTCGAGGTATACCCTTTCCAATAAAAAAAGAATTATCAAAATCGGACTACTCTGGAAAAAGTTATGCGTGGTCATACATAAAAAAAAAAAAAAAAATTATACGCGTCGAATTGAATAACCTCCTCCGTTTTTTCGTCGGTTCAAAAAGGGAGTGAATGATAACGTGACTTACTGTTGACTAAGGAAAATGGAATAGAAAATATATTGCGCCGGATCCAAAGTAACAAAAGAAGACCAAGACGTGCAGAAAAAATCTTACGGCATATTTGAAAAACGGGAGCAGTGGTGGCACACACAGAATTAAAGCCATTACAAGCGTCAGAATCACCAAAAATGTGACAACAGATCACAATATGTATTAATAGAAAAGGAAGCTATGACTTACAAAGCAAGCCACATATGCCAATAAAATTTAAATACTTAAGTTAGTTACGACTTGACTAGCAAATGGCCCGGATAATCCTGCGTGCTTTCGGAGACCTTGACGTGTTACCAAGGCCTCACGTAGCTTTGCGAGATGCCTTTGCTTTAGCGTAGGTAGTGTAACGAGTTGGGTGTTGTACTCTGATTGAATGAAGTCATAGCCGGCTCCATTCAAAGTTTTAACACCCATAATGTGCGGCCTTGTCGTTGGATTATTGCTTTTTTCGTGGCACTCCTTGATAAATCATTCTTGTGAGATTCTGAGGATATTGTTGATACATTCTTTTTTCAATCGCTGTGAAGAGCAATGGTTTCGGAACTACTTAAGAGAAATTCCATCTCCAGATTAAATATGATAGTTTTCGGAGTATCAAAACAGCCTCGTATACATATACGATACGGCCATTGCCATTATGTCATAAAATTAGAATATCGATAAATAGAAGATCATCTTTCATCGGGGTTTAATTATAAAGAAAATATGCTCATAAATTATTGCCAGTCTATATCTGAAATAATTTTTATTAGACATTCTGATAGCTCTAAACGTGTCATGTGAATTCTGGCCCAAAAGTATTACATTTCTCGTTGTATGAATCAAACAAAGGACAAAGGCTCTTTGAATAATATATTCTGTACTTTTGACTACGTTCGATTATATTTTTATGTACTAAATATGTAAGTACGTTTATCGCCGTAGACCACGTCATCAAAATCTCACCACCTTACCTAAAATCTCGTAAGAGGGTCCAAAATCCTACCACGTTTGCCCTCTTTGTCTGCCGTGGGAGTCTAAACACGAAACAATGAACCTGGTGCATTGTCCAGGTTGCAACCCCTCCGTACTGAGGTAAACGACCATTGTACAGAGGGTGGCACCCCCAAAGAACCGATGGCCTTAATTGCCTCACGTGCATCGCGGCAGATGGTAAGCAAGGTGCGAGTAAGTGATGTCCCTCGCTTATCGATTAAATGCGCTTGCGACTTTTGATCTTTGCGCTTGGACTTCTGTTTTTATTTCAAAAAAGTATTTAGTTATTTGCGTTCTGTTGGGTGGTGGTTGCATGCTGTAGTTATATTTCTTTATGAGTAATACGGGCTATAAAATAGCTGCGCACTCCATGAGAAAGTGGCCTTAGGGAATTTAAATACCATGGTAGTTTAAAGCGATAACTAGTATTCAAGTGTTTTAGTGCTGTAATATTGGTTGTTAAAGTTTATCATTTGGTTTGCGCCTTCTTCCAGTTATAATTCCAATCCCAAATCGCATTTTTAGCAACCACGTAATGTATGTTTGGGTCAGCAAATTTGTCCTAACTAGTATTTACCTTCCTTGGCTGAAAGCCAAAAACTTAGTTTCTCAAAAGCTCAAGTATTTTCTTTCTCTGTTAATCATTAAAATCAATAAAGTATCGATAAGTGGGCCGTCCAGCCTTATCTAACGAGGCTTTTCTATGAATACCAAGTAATTGGGGTGAGTGTAGGACTTTCACACGATTGCAACTGCACCTAATGCTAGAACACACATTATGTACTCTTTACGAGTTTATTAAACATGACGGTGGAGTTTTTACTGATGCCTCGCCAAGTTGACATTTTAGTAAGGCGTTTTTTCACGTAATAACAGACCAATAAATTGCTACAAGGAACACTTACGATGAATAATTTATTACCATAGTCGTGACAAAATAATTTTGAGTCACCATTCAAGCGTTTTAATAATATCCATGTAGAACCAGTCGAATTTCCGACCACGTGGAGACAGGCCATGTTTTTTTAGCTTTAACATTGAATAGACCAGCTGGTTTGATGTCAGAAGAAATATTGTATATACTTTAGAGGGGAGGCCAAGAAATTGAGGGAGCAATTCTTTTTTGGGACCGTCTTAACAAAAGTTCGTACGAGCCGTCTTTTGTTATCCACGAGACGGATTCGCAATGGTTGACGAGTTTTTTTTTTGCCCATGAATAAGTTACATGGGTCGGTCTTGTATTTGTGTCAAAGTTCATCAAGGTCCCTATAAGTACAGTTGCGAAACGTTCCCGGAATCACGGAACGAGATTGAAATTTATTGACAGGCCCCAAATTTTACGAGCTTTGAAATCTTAAAATATACGCTCCATAATCCCAGCTGTAAAAAAAAGATTTTGTATTAATTCTAGGTTTGGCATTAAAATCGTAAGGAAAAACATAAAAGTGTTTGCGGAAACATATTCTCTAAAAATACATAAAAACCTTGATATGCATTCGCAATTCCGACAAAGCCATACTCAGCAAAAACATCGATTGTGTGCACAACGGATGAATGAATCGATTTATGCCAGTGATGCGTAGGTGTTTCTATTTAAGCTGCGCCCGCGCTGGCGCGTGCTATGCCTTCGAGCCGGGTGCGTTCAGAATTACTTATGCACCGAAGATGTTTAACGTCGTGAGTTTATTCAAATGAGGTTTTTGCTACCCCCACGGTGTGTCAGACAATTTCTTAGTAGCCTTTTGTAAATAAGAGCGAGGATATTTATCCAGTACCCCTATGTATTGGTCAAAGTTTGCTTTTGTCTCAAAATCTTCAACCGTGAAATGCAAACAACCAAAAAAAGTTCCTTATTGAAGTTCTTTTTGAATGAAATCCTGTTTAGAATAAAAACATTCGATACATGGACGGTTTCTGGACGCGCGTCAGTACAAGTAATATGGTGTGCGTTCTGATATCTTCAATGCCCTTTGCCATCGTTATAATTATGTCCAGGATATTCGTCATTGTTTTATGTTTATCAGTGTTTTACAGGAAATTCTACACATACTTTGAATGTGCTTTAATTATGTCAAAGACTTGTGTTTGTGTAATAGGCTGGATAATAGGAAATATAACACTGTTATTATATCATTCATTAGTATTACGTTTTCTGTTTCGTCGGCTGTGTCACTGACGGGACTGTCTGTCACCTACTGTATATGTATAACAAAATATATTTTTTTTATAAACCTGCACCCTAATTGCGTAACTCACGATTCATCATAATCTGTATCGTTTTGCAACGGATTGTTAAACCATTGCTTCATATGTTCGAAAAATATGTCTGTTCGACAACATAAATAACGCAATGAATATTGTTTATCTGTGAAGACGAAACCAATTATGATCAATCGTGAGTTACGCAATTAGGGTGCAGTTCATGGTTCGAGCCACTTGGAAACAAATAAATTCTTTATAAAAGGAGGATGCGCTAAGGTATCCAAATTCAAATTTGCTTACGTTTCTTGCAATTTGCAGGTCTATGTTCAGCTATATGTTGAACACGTATTTTCAAAACGATCAGTAAGATCAGTTCCTAAGTCTTATATTTAGGTACCATTTCATTCTATCCTTGCCTCGTTCTATAGATGTGACAGAGCTTCTTTTTGGAATACCTACTTTAATCTCTATCGGTGGGAGAGTGTCCAATCACACGAGTTCTACGTGACCGTACCAGGTGGAGTGCGGTCCTTCCCCCTTAGAGAGGAACCGACCTAAACAATTACACTAACAAATTTAGGAAAAACAAAACTTAATCAGCCTTTGGTAATTTAAGCACTGTCACAGCTGCAATACCTTCTCTATCTATCATATGTATTCTCTAGACTCATTTCTTTAGCAGTTGCCCCATTAATTTATTCTGCTAAACGTTGCCATTAATTAATTTAAAAAAATATGTAACATTTATTACAGCTGGCATGTAATATCTTTATCATATTTCTAGTGCAAAACTAAAGGACCTTTTGAAAGCAAGTATTTTACTTGGGTTAGTAGCAACTAGCAATGATAAGTAGTTGCAAATTTAATTTTACGAGTTGTATACCACTTCTAAATAATCTTGCAGTTGTCGAAACCGCAACTATAAACTTGAACAGTAAAAAATGCTTGCAAATGCGGGTATTATGTTCACTGGAGAAATTCTCGAGGGGCCCCTATGTTTTAGATAATTTCACTGTTTTATGGAAAGTATTGTAAGTTTCCCCATTATCTCGCATGAGGGTTTTTTAAATAGTTATCAATTCCTTTATTTCCGTCTGCCATATGTCGATCGAATCGATTTTATGGTTCTTCTGGCATGTTACATAATATTTTGTATTAAAATTAAACTGTGATATCATTCTGGAGACCGGTTCTGTCGGATATTTCTTTAGCATCAACTACACGGGTGTTTTAACTTACGTTGGAATAAACAATGTAACTTTAAAACACGTGAACCAATTTTGATGGCTTTGTAATTGTTTGGAGAAATCACGAATCAGGTTCTGTGGTTCCTTGGCTGTTTCTGAGTCTTCAAGGCACTCCTTGCGCATATAACTCTCTTGAGTTTTTTGAATTACGTTTACTTTTAAATGAAGAGATCCGTGGGAGAACCAAGGTAACCGACTTACCCCGCAGAATTGCCAAACTTAAGTGTCAGTGGGCAGGGCCTAGTGCTCGCAGAACCGATGTCCGATAGGGCCGGAAGGTTATGGAGTGGCGACCGCGTACTGCCGCAGGAATCCCCTGGACGCGAGAAGCACAGAACGGGTCGAAGTGGTAGTGCTTGGGGAAGCCTATGTCCAGCAGTGGGCGTCTTTCGGGTGATGATGATTAAGCTTTTCGAAATGCCCTTGACTGAGTTATCGTCTAAGTGCATGATTTATAAGCTTTCAAGTAGTAAACCTTTCCTCCGTACTAATAGGTAGTGCCTTTGAGATCAGAACACCAATTTTAATTACCTGCCATAGTAATCATTCTGTCGGGCTTCTCCAATAGTTTCATGATTTAACTCAAGTGCATAAAGATTCTCTTTTCCACGCCCTCGATTAAGATCATACTTAAACCAAACAACCATATAATAGTTCTCATTGCTTATTTATTCATTCCTAATTAAGTAGTAATGATATCGTTTAGTTATCATCGAGCGTGAACGCCACATTGTTTGTGAGTCATGGTCAGGCCATGCTCTGATGATTTGCGAAGAAGTGACATGGGAACCAGAATATATTGTAGGAGTTGTACGTACGTACTAATTCTTGTTTTGTACAAGTTTTTTTCGGTCACAATTTGCTTATTGATAGTATCTTCCATCATTTATTATTGGAATGATTCTGTTAACCTTTACTCGTATGTTGTACGGAAGTTTTTTTTTGTTTAAAATTTTGGGCACGAAACATCTGGACTTTAATATGATTTCCTTAAATGTGCCCTGTTCATTATGAAAACGAGTCTTATTTTCAACTCGGGATCTGTATCTATTGATCTACATTCATAATTCAACTTTTTATGCACCCAACAATAAGATTTGATATATTCGATATAATTCCCGCATCGAATTACCCAATCACGCGTGAATGGAATCAAAATACTGATTGTAATTTATTGCACTTATAATTAATGTAAGGGTATACGAACCACCCTATTTTACAGGTAACTACGATATATTCCCACGAGTCAAAAAACAGGGGCTTGCATAGCATCGGACAAGGGGCCAAAGCATTGGTGCATGTCCTTTCTGATCTTTTTAATCTAAATTTGTGAACGATGAACCAGCAGATGTGGTGATGTTTATCAAATTTCCGATGTTCTCATGTAGGATTTTAACCCCAGAATTGGGTTAGATAAGTCAAAAGACATGTTAGAAAAAAAATTGAATTATATTTACTGAACACGTTATGACAAAGTAAGGTAAGGTAACTCATACTCAATAGTGGGTGTGTAATGGCTGCTTCGTTACTATACAATGTTCTTTTCTTTAGGTAAAGGCTTTTCAAATTGATCTTGCTGCTATACACTAAAAAAGGCTCGATTGTAAAGAAAATACTAGAAAATATTGTGGTCTTCCTACAAAAGTTTAAATGCATTATTCAAAACTATTGGTAGCCGTCCTTCACAAAAAGAGTTACAAAGTCTTTTATAGATCTACCGTCAACAACACAATTAATACAAAAGTTTCTTTTATCCATTAGCAAAGACTCACGGTTCTTACCGAGATTATCCATAACAAATGTACCTCCAAACCTGTTTCGGTACTCTAAGAATACGATTTTTTTATAAGCACCCCTTTAGTTTAAAAGTGAGACCATTGTTAAAATCGTAAAAGTGCATTGCCCTTTAAATGGGCCATTTTGCTTAAGGGTTTTTGAGGCACGTAAGTAAGCTTTAAATTATGCATTGTTTAGTTCACTCGTAATGGGAAATTCCGGATTTTTAGGACAAGATTTCAAGCTTCTGGCGCTAATTGAAGCGGGCGCTAGAATAGGGGTTCGCGCGCTTTTTTAGGTATTTCCTTCGTATTATTAAAACAAATATACATTTTCAAAATGTAGTATGTATACTTCCGTTATAGAAAACATGTAGTTTTGTTGTTATTAAAAAAATTGTTGACCTTCCATGAAGGATTTACGTTTCAGTATGTTCGAGCATAACTCCGTCCTATGTAGACGGATTTGCAAAATTCTTGCTTGGAAATGGTCCCATTTAAATTTCAAATAGATCTGATGATGCGTTTCGGAGACAGACAACGGAACTCTTCAAAAAATTATAGCAAATCAACCTCGAATGCTCCGGCGAGGCGGCGGGCCTCCTTGCCGGATTACCGCCATGGGATCTGGAGGCAAAGGTCCTCGCGCAAATATGGGAGTGGCGCGAGGAGGCCAAACGCCGGGGCGTAACTCCGCTGCCGCAGGAAATCGCGGCACAGCGGACAGAGCTCCGGCGGGATCTCATGGTGACATGGAGAGAGCGATTGTCGCAACCCAGTGCTGGGCACGCCACGATTGCGGCGGTAAGTCCCCTCTTTGAGGAGTGGTTCGAGAGGCGGCATGGCGTCCTCACCTTCCGCCTGACGCAGGTCCTCACCGGACACGGTTGTTTCGGGAGGTTCCTGTTTCGGATAGGGCGGGAGGAAACGCCCGGGTGTTTCCACTGCGAAGATCGCCCTGAGGACACGGTGGAGCACACGGTGGCGGTCTGCCCTGCTTGGGCGGAGCACCGCCGTGTCCTCGTGGAGGCGATCGGCGGCGGCGATCTCTCGCGTCCGGCCCTGGTCCAGGCCATGGTACGGAGCGAGAGGGCATGGGGAGCCGTCACCTCCTTCAGCGAAGCAGTGATGCTCGCGAAGAGGGAGGCGGCGCACGTGAGGGAGAGGCAGCATATGCGCCCTCGCGACCCCAGCCGCCGCAGGATACGGAGACGCCCTGGGCGTCGGGAATCCCAGGCCGATTTCCGGCCACCGTAGGCATGGGCTTGCGGACGGCGAGTAATGGGTAGCTCGCTGTCCGGTAAGGACCAAGCCCAAGTCGACGGCGCGTTGTGTTCCACGCGCGCCTCAAAGAGATGTCAGCACAAAAAGTGATGGGACCCGCAAGGGTCGATGCCTGCCAGGGGTGCGGGTTTGTTCGAAAGAGACACCACAGCCCCTGGCTTAAGGGCTACTGAAGGAACACGGGTGGGTTTTAGTCAGTAAAAGTCTGACACGCCCTCCTGCTCCACCCAGAGCGGGAGAAGTTATTTGATGATTTCCCACCCAAAAAAAAAAAAAAAAAAAAAAAAAAAAAAAAAAAAAAAAAAACCTCGAATGCTGCTATCGCATAAATATGCATTGTTTTGACCCCAAAGACGATGAAATTTCGAATTGGTGTGGGGTAGGTAACTAAAAAGTGAAAAATTAAAACTTTTTTCAAAGAAATAACAACCGACTTCCAAAAAACACTACAAAGTGCAAAATAACTTTAATTTCGAAAGGCGGTGACAAATAATTAAAATACACATCCAAAGTCACCGACTTCCGAAATTAAAGTTATTTTGCACTTTGTAGTGTTTTTTGGAAGTCGGTTGTTATTTTTTTGAAAAAAGTTTTTTGAAGATCACTTTGCATTTTTTTAAATAGAGTAACTACAAGTTTCTAAAGTCTACGATTTATAGAGTGAATCCTTCAATATCTTACATATTAATTGCATAACCGAAAGGTAATAACTCAATAAGGTAATAGCGATGAACCAAGGGATCAAAAGAACGGAAGTATTTCGTAAATCTCAAGCGCTCGTAATAATTCGTTAACGTCACTCACTTAGTCACTTGGTTGCTCCAAGTGAGATCTAGGTCAGAACTCAAAAGGGTCTTCATTCAAGAATGCATTTTAGTTTAATGTTTTATTGTTTCCTTTCGACCTGTTTCCAATCTAAATCGTATCCACAATTCTCATCATAACATCGGAAACAGATACTCAACATAAAAATTCTAAACTCATCAAACAATTTGTTATACCATCCGAAACTATAGCTAAAGGAAATGATAACACCATAAAATAAACATAATATTATACACAAAAGCAACCCCTACTTTAATCACTCTCCATTGACTGATCCAGTACCGAAAGGCATTATATTCCTGGTTTGTGATTGGTTCGCACCGCGCATCCCTCAGAATGCCCAAGCGCAGCTGCGTAGTGCGTGGGGGTCGCAGATGGCGTAAGCCATGGTCTAATAAAACAAGGTCTGGCATTCCGGGAGCGACACATGCTTACGTCACTATTCAGTTGCCACTTTATTGCAACAAAACACTAAATTATGGAAACATTTTCAGTCAAAAAATATTTATAAAGCATTTAAATTGTTGTTTTCGTTTGCCTGATCAAACGAAACACTTCAATTTAATGCTATACCAACGTAATTGTTAATTATAACTGCAATGTTTGATCGGATTCGCACAGGTAGTAAAGGTGGTTAGGGAGTTATTATTTCACACTACTGGTAACACAGAAACGGGCTGTCTCATTGACATTCCGCCATTTCGTCGTATATTGCTATTCTTTTCTAACACGTGTGCTGGTCTCGCTCAGTGCCAGTGTAAACAGTGATTCCCAAACATTTATTTGTGTACGTCTAACAAGTTTGTTACCTATATTTTTTTCTTTAGCCACTATCAAAATGGTTGGTTGTTCTATTCAGAACTGTAAGAGTAGAAGTTTAAAAGGCGGTACAATAAGGTTTTTTTCATTTCCCCGAAAAGAATCGGTGGCCAATGAATGGCTGCGCTATTGTGGACCTAAAACAAACACTAAAAATGGTAAGTATGTACAATTACTGACGTATTTAATGTTTAATTGATAGTGAATGAATGTTGTATTCTCGAATACTAAATCGTGGTAAGATTATTGCTGTGGCCATTCCGCCAGTCGGTTGTCACTGCTCGCGCGCAGAGTATTTTAGATTATCGTATTGTTCACAAATAAAATATTTTGATTCCGTTGTTACTGAATTAGACCCAGTTTATAACAAATTTAACGTTTAACGTTTGATTAGAGTTTTTAAAAGAATTGTTACCTACGCGTTCATGTTGGATAATTACGACAGCAATTTGCAAATTTTTTGTTTGTTAAGATATCTTAACGATGTTGATGTCAAATGAAAGGTCTAGGTCTAAAACCATTGTGTCCGTTTGAATCAAGTTAATCGGTCCACGCGTTTAGGATATAATTAAGAATTAGTAAAGTGAAAATGTAAACAACCAAAATGTTTGTTTTGCATGTAGGTACTTAACATTTTTCTATGGGCCAATTCTTTTACTTTTCAGGGAGAGTATGTTCAAACCATTTTTTATCTTCTGACTATTTCAAGCCGCTGCAGCAGATTCTCTTAAAGGAATCGCCAAGAAGAGTGAGAAAGTTAAAGCCAGACGCATTACCTACATTACTAATTGATGATATAGGCAGTCAAAATACGCTGAGTACTAGTATGCCAATAGAAGTAAACAGCCAAATTGTAGATACTTCAGACAACATCAAGTATTTTCCTGAATGTAATACAACACCAGATAATGAGGTTGCGGGCTCTTCAAAGATTGTTGAGAAAAGGTATGTACAGTCGCCAGCACATCAAGTTACCCCACTTTGACCTTGAACGCTTTATAAGCAGCAACAACGAGAAACGTGTGAAAGAGATATATAGCTTTTTGTTCGCTCTTACTCGTAATGTTTCGTGCTGCAGTGCGTACGTGAGAGTGTGTGCGTATGCGCGTCGTGGTGTAGAATAAGATGCTTTGCGATAAGAAATAGCGTAGCAGGTTGAATACTTGAATAGAATCCAAATAATAGCGTGGTAATGAAAGAAGCGGCCCGTGCACGGCGCATTGCCTAAACTACTTAAGAAAGCTTAGATATAATCGTTTTTATATTTTATTTCTTCAGTTTTACTTAATAGTTGGAAATACCTGTAAGTATTAAGTAGGTGTTACCTACTCATATATTTAAACAGGTAGGTAGCAAAATTTCACGCTCTCGGAGAATAATGTTAAGTAGACAGGTAGGTAATCTGATGTGAGAAAAACACTTTTTTTTATTATTTCACGGCAGTTTTAATTGCTTTTCCGAGTTTTGTTACCTACTTACTGGTGGGCTGGCGGTCACCTGTTTTCGTGCGTTCCTTGCTCTTCTATTCTAAGTATTTTTACGAAGTTCAATGCAAAAACCCATGACACAATCGGCTTGAAATTTCGAAAACAATATAGATTGATGATTACCCACCACAAACGTGGACGAAGTTTTAATTCATAATACCTACAAAACGCCTCTTGTCAGTCCGCCTTGTTTGAGATTAACGTTTGACACGATCTTATTCCCAACGTGATAAGGTTGAACTTAGTAACGGAATTACCTATAGATACCTACCGAAGTTTGCTTTTACATGAAAGTTCAAACTTATTGCGCAAGAAATAAGATACGATTTCTAGGGAAATAAAATTCGAATCTATTTATTATCGTTACTTCATTACATTCAAAATATTTTGTAAATAAGAAAATTAGTTTCTTTGTTTGTTGCGCATCATCATGAAGGACGTGGGTTCCCATACGAGGTTCATTATGCGGCTACACCCGAATTCTCATAAGAATACCTATTCCTGTGAGGACTCGGATGAAGCCGCATAAAATACTACAGTGAGTGTTTATTTGTTAGTTTTTACGCAGTGGCGTAGCTAGCCCTTATGGGGCTAGCTATAAAGCCCCATTTAAAAATATCTTGGCGGGGTCTTTTGCAAAATGGACGGTGACGTTTTTTAAGTAAATAAATATACCGTCGGCGTCGGGGTCCCGAATAATAGATTCAGTGGTAGCTAGAGCTACTTCTGGCGCCTTAACTACACAACCGATCATCATGGAATTTTGCAAACCTACCTGCCTATCTGCCTGCTATCATAATCAGCCTTTAATGTTCCCACTGCTGGGACACAGGCCTCCTCTCGGTGAGAGGGAACCTACCTATCAGAAAAGGACAAAGGATACGTTCTTACGGGAACGCGTGTGAAACCGCGGGAAAAGTATTAAAATAAAATGCAGAAAAAATATCGTAACCTTTTTATTTTTAAACATTAATATAATTGAAAACTTAAAAACAAATCCTACACCTACTCTAAATGAAAATATACTTACAACAAAATTTATAAAACCAAACTATACAAATAGGCAATAGATTAAAAACAAGTTGATAAACGATTTTTTACAAGTTTTTTTATTGATATTTGTAACATATAATTATACAGTCTATCAATGACTACCAAGCAATATTAAATGCTACCTATCCTTACCTATACTCCATTTGAAATAAGATTAGACATTTAAACAAACCTTTTTTACAATCGGTTCAACCGATTGTGACTTCTATTCCGTAGGCATAAGAATGGCATTAAAAGAAAAAAGTGGTTACAATACCAACTGTTTACTGCAGATACCATTTATCATGCCTACAACGCAATAGAGGTCAAAATCAGTTGGACGGACTGTAAAAAAGGGTTTATTTAACTGTCTAATGTTATTTCAAACGGAGGATAGATTAGTATAATTTGACTGGGCTGGTGCCCGAGAACATTCCCAGTTAGTGGGAATACTAACACATAAGTTAAAGATTTTTTTTTTCAATTTTGAACTTTTTAGATTAGCTTTCTTATCGCAGGTTTCTCAGTAAAATTATAAAAGATAGAAATTAAATGCATATATTTTACACCCACAATGTGTTACTGAGAATTTTCGACAGTTTACTGATAACAAAAAAAATCATCCTTTTAACTGTGCAGGTGTGATACTAATTTTGAGAAATGGTATTTACTAATCCTTTGTGCATGATTTATGGCCACAAATAACCGGGTCGGCGTAACAAAAGAAGCAAACATAATAGGTAATTAGGCAACTCCAGAAATGTTAACTTCTATTATCTAGCCTGCCGCTCATTAGTAATACAGATAGCGCGGTCAACTTCAAAAAGTTACATGGAAAAAGGTCGGTGTATGTTTTCTGATTAAGTATAGCATGCAAAATTGAACGACAAGTTACTAAATGAGCACTTATTACATGTCATTTCTACTTACAAAATCTTACCAGTAACTTAGTACTTATATTTTTACTTTTATTATAATTCTATGTGGTTTCAACGACACGTTCCCATTCCCAGCAATTGATATTCCCGGGCACTGGAAATATTCTTTTGGTAATATTCCCGGGAACGGCACATAACTACTCACACCATTCCTTCTCTTACAGACTTACACTCTACATACACAAACATGTATTTTATTTGCATCGGGGTTAATCTATACTAATATTATAAAGAGGAAAGATTTGATTGTTTGTTTGTTTGCATTGAATAGGCTCCAAAACTACTGAACCGATTTGAAAAAAATTTTCACTGTTGGGAAGCTACACTATCCCCGGGTGACATAGGCTATATTTTATCCCCATATTCCTACGGGAATGGAAACTACGGAAGTGAAACCGCGGAGCGCTGCTAGTTTTAAATAAATATGCATGTGAATACTTATGCAATCCTGATCATTTAAGTCACTTCCATACTAAATACCTGACTAGAAAGCTTTATAAATTCCCGGTGTTCCTGGAATCCCAGGATATTTTTTATAAAATAATAATTTAAGAAGCCACTTTCATACTTTCATAACTAAACATTAATTTTAAATATGCATCCGATTATCCGATCTCTAATTATGACACAACATCAACGAACGTCATGACTGGCGTTTTTCCCAAATCGAGCAATGGAAGAAAGAATCAGTGTTTGAAAAACAATGCTTAGAAATACCTTAATTCTTTTATTTTTATAAATAAAATAATTACAAAATTAAAATACTACTTATGGATTGTAAAACTGTGCTACTGTTTATTGTGAAAGTTTGTGAGAATGGATAGATATTGTTTGCTACTTTTTTACGCTAGCGGAAAAACGGATTTCAGTGAAACTTGGCACTTAAATTGACCATGACCTGTATGAACACATAGGATTGGTTCATACAGAAACCCGGGTAAATAAAGAGCATTATTTACTAGTGCCCTAGAATCGGAGTTCGTCATCTAAAGCTAAGGCTACGACACTATACACCGTGCACTCAGTGTCCGGCACAGAGTGTGCTTCCTTCTGCGCCTAGGTCATTAAAATATTGGCAGTACGGCGGCATTTCTTTCCGACGTTCTTTAGGTGCGTTCTGATGGTGTCTATTGAAATCTGAAACAAATAAATGTTGTCAATTTCAATCATCATCATCATCATCAGCCTATAATGTTCCCACTGCTGGGACACAGGCTTCCTCTCGGTGAGAGGGATTGGGCCGTAATCCACCACGCGGGCCCAGTGCGGGTTGGTAGATGTCACATGTCTTCGAATTTTTGGTTCTAGGACATGCCGGTTTCCTCACGATGTTTTCCGTCACCGTTTTGAGAGCAGTGGTGATGAAATAATTTACACGAAGTAAAGCGCCTGTCTGGGTTCGAACTCACGACCTTCAACTCGTAAGTCGCGGCCGTTACCACTTGGTCACCACTGCTCAATTTCAATACTTACATAAAATTCTTTATTTTTACAAATTGTACGGGACGGGCCAACTTAACTGAATGAGTAGGTATGGGACGGTTAAAAATATTATTCTTCAAAATATAAACATACAGATAAATAATCTGTCGTATTGAGAAATTCCACCTTTGTTGAGGCAGGTTGTAAACAACTGAACATTTGTCTAATAGTAATAATTTTTACTGAGTCTGGTCTGGCGGCGCGCGTAAACTCAGTTTGAGTGCGCGCCGAGCGTTCTTACTAATACATGTCTATCAAGTAGTAGGTATTACCTATATTAATCAAGTTTGTTATTCACTTCTTAGGAACACCATGTTATAAGTAAATGATGAATAAGTTAATGTGATAAGTGTGATTACAAGCTAAGCTATGCATGGACTCACGCTGTACGCTCGTCTGCTCAAAAAATGATCGGCACCGACCATAATCGCATCGTCTGCCGCCGTCGTGGTTCTCGCCTAGAGTTGGCGGTGGTGGGCTTCTAAGGTTCCGCTTTCTTGCCACCGCCGCCCGAAGCCAGAAGTAAAAAGTTTTCTTTTTTCTGGAACGAAATAAATAGCTCTAGTTTATTTACACATTTTTACTTAATTTATTACTACAGGCAAACATGTATTAAAAAACTTTTTTCAAAAAAATAACAACCGACTTCCAAAAACAACACTACAAAGCTCAAAATAACTTTAATTTCGTAAGTCGGTGACTTTGGATGTGTATTTTAATTATTTGTCACCGCCTTCCGAAATTAAAGTTATTTTGAGCTTTGTAGTGTTGTTTTTGGAAGTCGGTTGTTATTTTTTTGAAAAAAGTTTTTATTTTTCACTTTTTAGTTACCTACCCCACACTAATTTGAAATTTCACCATCCTTGGGGTCAAAACAATGCATATTTTTGCGATAGCAACATTCGCGGTTGATTTGCTGTAATTTTTTGAAGAGTTCCGTTGTCTGTCTCCGAAACGCATCATCAGATCTATATGAAATTTTAATGGGACCATTTCGGAGTAAAGTCCTTTCGGACAAAAAACCAATTTTGCAAATCCGTCTATATACGACGGAGTTATGCCCGAACATACATAAAAAATAAAAATTAAAAAAAAATAAACATGTCGAATTGATAACCTCCTTCTTTTTGAAGTCGGTTAAAAACTTAAATATAATTCCCTACAAAATATAATCTGCCTAGCCTTTTCCCAACTATGTTAGAGTCGGCTTCCAGTCTAACCAGATGCATCTGAATACCATTATTTTCATGGAGCGACTGCCTATCTGATCTCTAAAACCCAGTTACTAGGTAATACATAACACAACAACAACATACAATACAATGATCCATTCTGGGACCACCGTTATTTCTAATTTATGTGAACAACATCAATCAGATAGTGTTAACAGGTTATTTAACACTTTACGCAGATGATACAAGTCTATTTTACTTTGGTCATCCGTGGTCAATCCATACACGATATCATTAGTGAGACGCAAAACAATTTAAACGTAATAAATGAGTGGTTTCTACATAAATTACTATAAATACTTCGAAAACATCTTAAACATGATATTTGCAGCCAAAAAACAAAAAGATTCCACCCCATGCCCCTTGATTGTTAATAATCTTACTATCAAGCAGTCCAGTACAGAAAAGTATCTTGGTCTACTATTAGGACAAACTGTCTGGAAACCTCATATCGAGCCGAGCACGTAAAAGCCAAACTTATGTCACTTTATGGAGCTCTATGCAAAATGGACATATTACCACATAAGATTAAACGCACTATATACGATTCTTTAGCAAAACCTAATCTAGAATACCTGATTGAGATTTGGGGATCAGCATCCAAGACTAACCTCAATTCCAAACAGAGGATCCAAAACAAAATCATAAAACGGTTATATTGTTATGACTTCCAAACAGTTATACGAAAAAATCAAACAATTCAATCTCTGTCAACTATACAACTTATAATACTTGCATAATAATAAAAAATATTTTAGATAACACTACACAAACCAACATTAAACTTGACATACACACACATAACCTAAGAAATAGAAACGAATTACCTACTTCTGCGTTTTCCTAGAATAGTTAAATATGAAAAAAATAACTTTTTATATGCTACTTGGAACAACCCTCACAATTAAAAACTTTACCTACGTAATTAACCCTTCTTTTAACTTATTTCGAATATTCTATAGAAAAACACCTAAGACACATTTTTTATTAGCCTATGTTTATTTTAAATAAAAAAAAATAATAATAAAAAATATTACTCACCGTTATGCCCGTCTGCCGACAAATCTCTGTCACCCACTCAATCGATGCGCTATCATACACTCTCTTTCAACTTGCGTCAACTGAGGCGCCAGTCGCCATATTAATATTATTTAATAGATTTAGAGTTACTAATATCACGCACAGGACGACTACAGTACGGCTCCACGAACTTTTAATCACTGACGTAAAGAATAAACGAACGTTGTGATGAGTGAAACTCGGGAGCGGTGACGTACGCGCAGTGGGGTGTGGGTGTGGCTTATTCCTAGTAAAACATGGTAATTGGCTCACAAATATCAGTATGTGCAGCAATTGGGCAATTTTAGAAACGTTTAAAATTCTTCCAATCACGCCAAAGATACTTTCTTTCTAACACTCCATGCATCGTCGTAGTTATAGTTATGTATAGGGTTTAGCTTGATGTGCTGGCGACTGTACATTAAACATTTTTTTATTTCAATTATGAGAAATTCAGTTTCTGTTTATAATATCACTTTTTTACCTTGTAAGTTCTGTATTTATTCCCTATGGCAGCCAATTATTTTTATTCTTTGTTTCAGTGACGAAAATATCATGATTTCTCTGGCTGAATATAAGCTATTTAAAAGGAGTTTCAACGAATATAATGTTTTAAAAAAAAATCTGGAGAATGTTTTTACCCCCGGTCAAATTCGTTGCTTCATGAAGCCTAGTAAGCGTCGCGTTAGATGGTCCGCGGAAGATATTGCTGCAGCTATTTCCTTAAGAAGTATAAGTCCAAAGGGCTATCGTCACTTGAGAGCTACTGTAGGGATACCTTTGCCGGCTTTTTCGACTCTCCGCAAATGGGCGTCCAAGTTTGAAATTAAAGAAGGGATATTAGAAAACGTTGTTACTTTGATGAAATTCAAAGCCAAGAGTTTTAATGCGCTTGAAAAACTTGTAACATTGTCGTTTGATGAGATTTATCTCTCAAATAAAATTGAAATAGATAAGAAATATGAACAAAAAGTTGGACCTCATAACAACTGTCAATGTGTTATGGCCCGTGGCCTTTGCGGTAAGTGGAAGCAGCCTATATATTTTAAATGTGACCAGAAGATGACCAAAGACATATTATTCGACATAATAAAAAAAATGTATGAGGCTGGTCTCACAGTGGTTACCGTAACATGTGATATGGGTCCTGGGAACCAGGCATTGATAAAGTCATTAAATATTGGCGTTGAAGATGGCAAACAGACCTATTTTAATCATCCCTGTGACAGCGATTTGAAAGTCCACGTTTTTTTTGACGTTCCTCATCTACTGAAACTGGCGAGGAATCATTTTATAGACCATGGATTTGTGTATCACAGCAAAGTATTGACAAGACAGACGATAGAAAAAATACTGGTATTGTCTCAGAACGATCTTAAATTGGCTCACAAAATAACGTCATATCATCTCAATGTTGAAGGTTCGCAAAGGCAAAAAGTACGCCCAGCTGCCCAACTATTTTCGAACACAGTGGCTCAGGCAATAAAATGGTATGGCATTAAAAATTTTCTACCAGACGATAATTGGTTAGAGCTGTCATACATTTTCAGAGTATTCAATGATTGGTTCGATGTATTTAACGCCCGAATGAAATTTGAAGGAAACAAAAATGCATATGGCATTAAATTGGATGCTCAAAATTTGGTTCTGGACGAAATGAACCACTTGATGGAAAACATAAAAACCGGAAAAAAGACCTCCACCACTCCATTCCAAAGAGGCATTTTAATATCAAACAAATCTCTTGTACATTTATTATCTGATTTAAAAGGAAGAACAAACATTAATTTGGAGTACATATTAACCTCTCGGTTAAACCAAGACGTTTTAGAGAATTTCTTCTCATATATAAGAGGTTTAGGTGCAACACATGATCACCCCACAGCGCTTTCTCTCAAACATCGTCTGAAATGGTATATTTTGGGGAAGCATTCCGCGGACGTTTTTAAATGTTCTACCAATACCCGTGAAGATCCAAGTATCTCTTGTCTGATAGCGCCATTAGAAAATCCCGAAACGTCCACCTGTAATCCACCTGATCAAATTAGTATAAAAGAGGATGTCATTTTGACCGGTATACTAAATCCCTACGTCGAATTAGATAATTATGGCAATGATGATGAGAGCTGTTTACTAATTAGTTTACTACAAACTGATGTGTTGGAATCTGAGAAAAATATTCATAATTGCGACTTGGCTATGTATTTTCCAACTGACGAAGAAGAGCAGTTATTGAACGTTTTTGAAATGCAGATGGCTAGTAATGAAGTCAATGAACAGGGCCTTAAATACATAGCTGGCTATGTTGCTTCGAGATATTTAGCCAAGTACCCATATCTCGGAAATCAAACACGAGCTCTTAATCCTGAAAGTGGTTCCTGTGAGTGGATAAACTTTATATCAAGGGGGAAGCTGATTTATCCATGTCAACAACTCATAAGCGTTGCGCAAATAATGGAGACCGAGTTTGAAAAATTTCATGGGAAATCGCTGTCCACAGCTAAATTCATTTTCAAAACCTTGGCTGATATTGTGCACAATGATGTAAAAGATCGTTACCCTCAAATAGATTACTCTGTAATACTTTGCTTAGTAAGAACAAGAACCTACATAAGACTGAGAGAATTAAATAGAAATATTGTGTGCAATCAACTGGAAAAGAAGCGCAAAAAAAAATTGTATAAAGTGTCAAACACTTTATAGTGAATACTACAATAAAAACTTCGTAAGGCGATTCGTATTATGTTTGAGTTTTATTTTAGTAATCCCTAGAATCCTCTACTAATATTGTGAATGCCAAAGTAGATTTGTCTATGTATATGGTACCTTTGTTCTCACAAATAGACCATCGTACCTTGGCTTTTAATTTAAAACTTGGTACCCTAGGATGGACAAGGGATTCTTTTTGTCACGGAAAACCTACAACGCGGGTATACCTACAAGCAAAAGCTAGTAGGAATTTAACAATAAGGTAAATGTTTTACTAGATTGAATTTCCCCAGACTATAAAGTTTGAGAACCATCGATAGAGGTGATGACGTAGGCTTGTGTCACCCACGTGACCACTAGGTCTCGGAATGCTATACCTGGCGAAGTATATTATTATACCATGGCGTAAGCGCACTCCCGCCCGGAATTGGGAATACACGTATTAAAAATCGATATTTTGTATGACTTGTGTTGGTTTTTTGTTTGATGTGAGTTTAGTTAGTTATCTTTGTCATATGGCGTTGTACAACTTGTATTGGTGGAATTGTAATTGTTTCTGATAGCTTTTGTATGATGTACTTAATTTAATCTGGCAGTTGTAGTCTCATATGGATTACTATCCGATTACTATATTCCGTGTGGTACCTACTGGACGTAAAGAATAGCACCATCCCATTTCTTCCCGTGGGTGTTGTAAAATGCGAATAAGGAACATGCTAGAGTTCTCTATGAATTTCATCAACATACTTGCAAACCCCCCCGGGAAGGCCTATGTCCAGCAGTGAAGGTCTTTCGACTGAAATGACGATGGTAAGTACGTCTTTGTTTTGTACTTGACGTACGACTCCAGTTTAACTTTTTGCATGAAATGCGAGTTTAAGGTGAATCTAGTCCACATTTTTCCCATAAAAACTTCGGGAGTGTATTACTCCACTGTTCGACTATATACATCAAAATTAATTAAACATGTTATGGTTTTGCCTCATTATTAATCATTGTCTGTACGGAAACAGAATACTGAAATTAAAAACCATTAGAAAATTAGGAGCCAACAAAGATTCGTTTTCTTGCTAATTTAACCTAACTTTGGGCGTGTTATAGTAATAAAAGAACTCAAAAATCTCCAAAACTAAGCCGGTACCGACAAAGTTCAACTATCGAAAAGTTCAATACACTTTATTGGTAATTGATTTATGCAGTGGTTTGTTCATAAAACCCGATCTTCCGAAGAATTTTTTTACTATAACTGATCCTACAGCTCACTCAATAATGTTGTGCATGTAGACTAGCTCATCACTGATACTACCTCTGTCGGACACGAAGCCCGGTGAGACAACGTGCTGTTCAGCCAGGCCCACCAGTGAGTTCGAGCCCGCGACTAGGTTCCCCAGTGCGACGTAGCCTTTCTAACACACTTTTTTTACTAACACGCTTTTATTAGCTTCACCTGTATGTTTGTTTGTAACCGACTCCTTTGGACTTGATTTTGACCCACTTCCATTGGTCAGATTTCATTTAAACGCTGTAGACTTATCGAGGACCGATGACAATTCAATAATTTTATAAATTTGTTCCATAATGTGTAGTGATGTATTCACGGTACATACATACATACCAAAATAATCTTTTTTTTACAATTTTTGTCTGTCTGTTTGTTCCAGCTAATCTCTAAAACGGTTGGACCGATTTTGACGGGACTTTCACTGGCAGATAGCTGATGTAATAAGGAGTAACTTAGGCTACTTTTATTTTAAAAACATTGTTTATTCTTATTTCTATACAGATACCTATATAATTAATAAGCTATCGTAAACTCTGCGAACTGAACAATAACTTTTTTGTTAAATTTCACGCGAACGAAGTCGCGGGCACAGCTAGTTCCGCGTATAATGTTATTGTAATTGATTCACTTACTTATTAAACACCTAAAATACTCCCAACTTCGAGGAGGTCCATCCACAAATATTTACTTACTGTTTTATAATTAGCAACTGTGAACTAAAGCTAACCGATAACTATTAGCACATTTAAAAATCGATAAAAAGAAAAAAAAACTTCCTTGCGGAGACTACGGGAATCGTCCCGAACTTCCGATAATTATTGCGAATCGGTATCGATATCGTAAATTCGCCGTTCGTTGACACGTGCAAGCCAGATGGCGGTATCACCTGCCGTCTGAGTAAAGAGGTGTAGTCCTGTATGGGTTTGCGGAACAAGACGGTCCGGGACCGCATTCTTTAGTAAACCGAATTCCCATCACTACTACTCGGTCATTGACTCACTGTTCGATTTCTTAGTATTTTTTTCACTTTTTGGCACTCATTTTGGAAGTCTTTCATATTCATGCCTACTCTTTGTCTAGTCCAAATACTTTATTTAGGTACCTACTAAAGGTTTTATTGTTATGGGGGGTACACTATGCATTTTTTATTACATGGAGTAGGAAGGTAGAACGAATTGTTGCTCTCCTAACTAGGGGCTCTAGGTCGTCAACGAAGATACGGTCCTGTCCGAAAATAGTTGATCCGTCAAAAATCTAACTAATTTTATGTCTAAGTGATAAGGAGTAAGAACCGCCCGTAACTTCGACCGAAACTTCGAACTTCTTGCTTAGGGAGTAGATCGCTAAATCACTGAGTAATCTGTTATTAGGAGAGAAAAATGGTTGGTTGGTTGAACCATATACTTACACAATGTGTGATTATGCGTGTAAAGAAGTTCTGCTTGGTCAAAATACATAGTCATAATATCCAGAAAGGAACTGGTTTTTTACTTTTTAATTTCCGACCTACCAGTCTCCCCACTCTCGCCAGTCACTGTAGTTTTGAAAGAAAGTACAGTCGCCAGCAGGTCAAGCTATGCCAAACTGTCAAATTTTCCCAATTTAACATAAACCTTATTTCTTTGCAATAAAGTTGAAAAACTATCAAAGAAATTTGACAGATTGGGGTAGCTTGATGTGCTGGCCTCTGTACATATTACCATAAACTGTGGTGACTAAACGAAAACAGCCGATAAACAAAATCTACTAAATTCGGAAGTCAGAATTGCCTAGTGGCCATCTTGTCAACATTCGCAAATAAACTTAAGCAGTTACAGGCCAAGCGAGAATTTAAGGACTTAACACTTGACCAACTCCTGCAAATGACGAACATACAAACGACACTAAAGCTAGAACAAAAATAAATCAACCACCACTTTCGTAGTCCATAACTCCGCAATAATGTAATGAACTGTAGCAATTTAGAGGCATGGCTAGGAACAATGACCTCATACAATAATACGCTCTTCCAGAGGCCGGGCGCAATCTGTTTCTCATATGTTGTCACGTACTTATTGTTTATGATATGGTAGGCAATTGTTGAAGTGGCATTCCCTAACGTGGCGCTACTGAGAGTAAAGTACAAAGATATATTATATTAAGGGAAAGTTCACAAAATACAACAAATTAAGACAGGACAAGGCTAAGATCCTTTTTGTTAATACAATGCTGCATTTAGTTTACGCCGTCGTCGTAAGGACCAATTCGATACGAGGATACAATTTCTGGCATGTAAAATATATTGTCCAATTATTTGTAATGTCAATAAACCTTGTGTCTTGGTCATACATTTCTACAAGATGTCTTTGTGTGAGTGTGAGATGGATTATGTATCACAGTAAAAAATCCACTGACTCAAATTGCATTTATACAACAGTCTGTGCTATCATTAGAGTCTGCATGCCTCATCTTCATCGGAACCGTGACGATGACTTGAAATAGCACTGTAGGACCATGATCGATTTACGATGTAATTCATCTGAGATGGTCAATTGATTCGATTGGTCCTGGATGGAAAATAGTCAACAAGTCAGTGGCATACAATAAAAATACAAGTAACAAGTTACTGATCATGTTTTTGTCAAAATAATAAGAAAATATGTAAAGGTTCAGATCTGTTTTAATCCGAAATGAAGCTATTATCAGGGCTCCCT
This sequence comes from Polymixis flavicincta, assembly GCA_949987655.1. Taxonomy (NCBI): domain Eukaryota; kingdom Metazoa; phylum Arthropoda; class Insecta; order Lepidoptera; family Noctuidae; genus Polymixis; species Polymixis flavicincta. The sequence continues at coordinate 9,052,310 of OX465195.1, read as the reverse complement.
GCAAGTTCTTTTAGTGTTATTGCTTTTTTAATGCATCGTTTATTTTATGGCGCTACAGCGAAATGTTCCATATTTGCGATTATTGTAATTCTAAACTTTATTACGGTACCATCGGCTTTTGTATCAGGAATTTAATTCATCGTTTCTTAAGTGTTTTATGGAGCAAGCAATCACAAAGTAACTAAAGATTAATTAATTCTAAGTTTTCTCCTAACTTCATCTTTCTGCCTGTACAACCCTGGGCTGTAATTTGTCACTCAAGCCATGTTGATTATTTCTATAGCTTTCGGATTTGAGTTAAAAAAAAAAACAAATTGCCCCCGCAATATTTACTCCGACTTCAAAGCACAAAGGAACATTAACAAAACTGCACATTTCCTAAGCACGCGACATTTCTTTCACAAAAAAACTCGACAAAAAAAGGTCAATATTAAAAAAAAATACATATAAATAAATGGTTCATTAACGCTTTCTCTAAACACCTTTATGGCGCGTGCGTAATTATTGTAAGACGATATAATAAGGGAGGAAATGGAAAAAATACAAGTCGGGGTAGAAATATCAGGCCATGTGCGCGGGGGCGAGCCATTGTACTGTCTTAAGACATTAATCTTAGGGGTGGCCAGGTGAACACCCTTGAACCTTTGTACTTTCAAGAATACATATTGCAGGCCGAAAATTTTGACCGTTTTGTACAGCTGTTTTTTTCTGGGGTCATCAAGTTTAAGTAGATGGCTTGTAGGGGGCTTGTGGCTAAGTCACATAAGCCGCACGGGTCGATCGATCAGGTAAAGCTACGCTTGCCGCGGTTGGTCCGTGGATGGGTGACCATCTTTACATACCAAGATCCCTCCGTGCCTCGGAAAGCACGTTAAGCCGTTGGTCCCGGCTGTCATTTGTGGATCTTTGACAGTCGTTACGGGTCGTCAGATGCCCGAAAATCTGACAACCAGTCTTACCAAGGGGTATCGTATTACCCAGTAACTGGGTTGTGGAGGTCAGATAGGCAGTCGCTCCATGTAAAATACTGGTATTCAGCTGCATCCGGTTAGACTGGAAGCCGACCCCAACGTGATTGGGAAAAGGCTAGGCAGATGATGATGATGATCAAGTTTAAGTAGATGTGTGATTCCAAAAGTCTTTTTAATCTTGGAGTCTAGAATCTGATTTGCTGGCTGATATTCCATCATAGCCGTGATGGATATTTGTCCATTCTGACTGTATGAGCATTTTGAATTTCGGATGTTTTAGATTAATTCGACTCATACATATTTCCCCATCGGAAATGACTGCTGGAAAGAGAAAACATTTTTGAAACTAAACATAATTTCCATTAGATTGTGCAATGCAAAAATCATGCTATGCTAATCGAACAAGTTGCAACTTTATTTTATTAACAAGACACATTTATTAGGTCTGTTATCTCCATTTTTCATACAACATGTTTGTAACATTACTCCAACCTATTCGATTACTCAGCATTGTCGCTTCATCTTAATCACTTCCATTCGCAAACGGATCCATAAACACCAATACGCTTGCATCTTCTTCATCGCCGTAACAGTAATCATCAGAACGAAATTTAGAGCCAAGTGTCCAACTATCATTACACAATATAAAGATTCTATCGAACTCCTTAACTTAGTAGCCTCAAGTAATTTCATACATGTTGCAACATGTATTGATGCTAATCGTTTTCAAAGGTAGCAGCTGGTCCTTTTGTCCGCACCCCTCGTATGGGTCCTAATGTCATCTATGTATAACTGAATTTAATTATGGTACTTCGTTTACTTAGTTTTTTAGCTTCGGTATTTATTTTCCTGTTTAGACTATTAAAGGTATTGCGGACTGTGTGCTTGAGTTCTTTTTTAAGTCTTTTCAAGTCTATTTATTCTGGCACATTTTATAGGTAGTCCTAATTTCAGAGGTCTTAAATATGTTTATCTTCGCAGAATTCCATAGAATGGTTATAGTTTTAATCCCCAACAGTCGGTCGATAAGCCTGTACCATCTTTTTTCGAGTCCTAATAGTCTCAAAAGTAAAAAATACAGATAAAGAATCTCCATGTTCTCATACGTCTAACGCAATTAATTCTTATCAATTTGTTGATAAAATTGAGACCATCGACAAGCAGACGCTAAACAGTGGGCGAGTTCAGCAAAAAGTTCACATATGTTTTGAATGTGTCATCCTCGGCATATGGCTGTACGGCTGTTGCCTTTGACACAATACATGAAGATAGGTATGAAAAAAGTCCCCCTCTATTTGCCTAGCAAGTCGGAAGTCGCTTCCAGATTTTGTAAGGAAAAGATGTTTTTTTTTTTGGAATTTCGTATCGGGGTTTATAAAAATTGTGTTTGCTTTAGGTGTGCAAAAAAAGTTCAGGAAAGAAGAAACCGCAAGGACTTCGACTTATTTGGAGTAACCTTTCAAAACGTATTTATTTAAAACAAACACCTGTTAATTACAAGAATATACTGTCCCCGATAATACTGATATAGGTACGGAGTACGGACTAACACAATAACTGTGATGAATCGCGCATGGCCACGCAAGACCTTTATCCATTGCGTGAGAAAGTACATTAAAATAGACAAGGGTCTCTGTTTTCGCATACATCCCCTTCAAACTTTGTCTATCATCCTTTGTATAATCGTAGCGAGCCAGCCTTTCATCTAATGTCTATTTATCTACTTTGTAAAGGCTAAAAACCTGTTTCTAACCCTTGCCCATGATTTAGAAGGGAATCTATCTTAGTTCAGGTGCTCTATGCATTGTGCGGAGATTAAATAGATTCTCAAGGGTGAGATCAGAATGAGCTGTGGGTAAATTAGAAGCTATATATGGTCTCTATTTAATAAAAGCTGCAAGGTCATGAAATATTTAAAAAGGACTCTTTCATTTGAGTATTCATGAGCGACAAACTTGATGAGTATTTCGGTCAATGTCACGATGCGGATATAGGGCGTATCAATTAGATGTCTGCTCCTACAATAGTTCCCAGAACTTCATCTTAATGTATTTCTATCCTTGTGATACTTTCAACTTTAGTAGTGTTTGACTTGTTTAATGTTTATGAAGACTTCTAGTTCAGGAAGATATTGGTCATGAAATTATAGTTAACGAGCTTAGTGAGAAAGCAAATGCGTGGGGTGTCATTCAAATCTGTATAAATAAGTTTATTTCTTTCTCATCAACCTGAATTACTACAATTTCGTTTCTCTGGTGGAATGGTCGAAGATTTCAACTCAAGCATTCGATATTGTAGATCTCACTAGTAACCACATCATGCTTACTTCCAATAAAAGTCAAGTTTCATGTTCTCATAAACCAGCGGACAAACCAATTTATTATCAGACAGTGTGAGAACGTACCAACGTAGCATTAATTTCGCGAAGGGGTGTTTAAATAATAAAAGACCCATCTATTATCCTATGACTCTAAATAGAAAATAGCGGCCACTGAATAGGCAATCATTCATTTGGGTCAGCTAGTTTTTCTGTCTATCATGGCGGTTCAATGGCAAGAACACTTGAGACTTGCTGTTTTTTAACCTCTAGGACAAAAGTAATATTGACGAAGATTTACATAATATACATTTGAATGAAATGGTTCCCTAATGTATTTAAAAACATGAATGTAAATCTAGTTAAGTCCGTAAGTGTGGGAAATATATTACTTTCTCCTCCAATTTTTGACAGGAATTGTTTTAATACTGAAACTGGAAACCCTATCTTTCCTTTCTTGTTATGTAAGGAATATCCGGACAACGAAATGTAATTTTTTTCGGTATTAAGTTTACAAAACTGCAATTAATTGTGTGCAATTTTTCTTATCCATATGGCATTGCATAGTGACAACTCAAATTCAGGATCATGGTTAGATTTTTCTTAATAGTCAGATAGGCAGTCGCTGTAAAACACTGGTACTCAGCCACATCCGGTAAGACTGGAAGCCAATCCCAACATTATTGGGAAAACGCTAGATGATGACAGACTTTTCTAATGTCTTTTCCGCTTCAGCTTATAATGCATCTGGTCTTTTTGAAACATTGTCAAGCTGCACATTTTTTTTTTTTGCCATCTATCTAAAGGACGCCAAATTAATTCCTCTTGATTGCTCTGGCTTGTATTACGCAGTGGGCCACCACATCGAATCAACTTTCTCAGTTCTCATCGGCACAGATTCCGGTGTCATATTGCTGAGAAAAACGAACGTGGAGATTTAAGGTCTCTTGAAAGAAGTTTTTATGGTCCTTGTGATGATTCATGTTGATGGTCTTTCTAAGTGGCGCGTATATTGAAGATGGTAAAAGTTAATTAGTTCGTGATGCAAGCAAATATCGTGGATACTTATCAACTTAAAGGTGGGTGGCGTGACTTTTGCGAGAGTGAAATTATGACATGTGTTTTAAATGTCTTCTTACAAATGGTATATTTTTGCCACTCAATACTTAAACACATATTTGAACCAGGAATACAGGTTATTCACATTCGCGAACATTTATCATTTTAAATAATGTAACGACACGTTGCGTTTGCGTCTTCAATAAACATTCCTTGCTTTATCTACAAATTGTTGCCCATGACTCATTCATTCACCATTACACGTCGAATGCACATGTCAACAAGGCATCTTATTCAACGCGTAATAAGAACCAGCCAATGTTTATCTTAATTATTTTTAATGCAAACTTGACTCTTAACAGCTTTGCCTTAATTGTGGGAGAGACGTCATTTGTAATGCAAACCGATTGACTTCGAAGAAACGATACTGAACTAGAATATTAATCTGATATGGAAAAAAAATATCTTGTTGTTGTTTAAATTGTCATAATCATGGGAAAGTTAAGGAGAGGTGCGAACTAGCGTTTTCCAATTCTCCCATTGATAACATTGCTTGCGTTAGCAAATGAAAAGATTTCGCTAACGATGAGTGGCGTGATGGCGTGTTCCTATTAATAAAGTGATTTACTCATTTAGTTAATAAGTGTCGAACGTGCTGTTGGTCGCGGCTGTCATTCGTGGATCTTTGACAGTCAGTACGGGTCGTCAGCAGTTGACCCAGTTACTGGTACTACCCAGTAACTGGGTTGTGGAGGTCAGTACCCAGTACTGGTATTCAGCTGAATCCGGTTAGACTAGAAGCCGACCCCAACATAGTTGGGAACAGGCTAGGTTAGGTGTTGAACAAGACATAAGTACAGCTCCTACTCTAGTCTCACTGTTTTTGACAGCTTAATTCTTATATCCAATCATTCGGACATGCTTTGTTGCCATTTGGGCTCGTACGGAGAGAACTGATGATGGTGTTAATCGTACCTCCTTTTAAACAAGCACGTCTCGGCTCAAATCTGTTAACTCAACCTGTTGCAATACTTGCAATACATGAAAAAAAGCTCTCAAAATGTATGTGAGAACTTCTGTTCACTTTCTGCACCATGGCGTTCTAGAATCCGACTGTGTGTCTTTCCATTTCACTTTCTTCTTCAGCTGTAAACAGTCTCTCAACAGCAAGTCCGCTACTACTTCGTTTTGTGTTTTCTTACGAGTATGCTTGGTCCTTTAGCCCATACATCACGTCATCACATTCGTATATTTTATGACTGTGTTTATAAAATATGCTCATTCAATCACATGAATGACCTGAAAAAACATCCTAAGTACATTATGTAAAGTAAATGTCTAGACTTTTGGCGCCACTAAGGATTACGATGTTTATCGTGCATTCCTTCCCACGGGATAGACGCTGATATCAATGCACTTTCAGATTGATTTGAGGCGGGGAACTCCTTTTCAAACTGTGTAGGCGGCCTTTTTCGCAAAGGCATACTGTGGAAATGAGGGTCTTATTTCCACATCATGGGCAAAAGGCATGGTTTATAACTTGTCGAGTAATCATATTTTTTTGGCAATATATTTTGACGTGTCGTCTACCTACTTTGTTGTTAAGTTGACTTACTTACATAATATTCTTTCCTTATTGCGTTAATTATTAAAAAAAACTTTTAATTTATTTTCGATTTCATGCCCAGATCAGCAGATTAGGTTTCGTTTTTATTATTCTGTTTCCGATATAACTCTTGCTTATCACTTGACCTATATGAGCGTATTATGAAATGTTTAAAGCTTACCGATAAGTTATAATTGAATAAATTGTATGTGTTTGTATGTTATTTCCTGTGCGGTGGCGTTTCATTTTGACCCCACGTTGACTTATTTTTAATACCAATACTTTTGGTCGTTTTAGTTACATTTTCGCTTGACCAACTCTTTTGGTATCATCCTTAAAACCACGTGCTTTAAGTAGAGGAAGTGTTTAAGTATCGATTATTTATGTCATTTATATAATAAGACCAGCGTAACAGGATATCGGTATTTCAACTTGGATTGATATTTGAACTTTGGATCTGTTTAAAGCCTATGATGCAATCTCATTCGTAATTCGAGATGAATTATGAATGAGCTGCAGCATTTGTTCATTTTATTTGAAGCATTGCCATCGTTTGTGATTGTGTGTCGTGTAATATTTATTTAGTTTTTTTAATGAGAAGCAAAGGTGGTACTGTAATAGATTGTATTACTGTTTAATAAGATACTAGTTACTATGTTGCTTAAAGTTTGTTTCCATGGGATTGCCATACGTTGTCGTAATTCACGGGTTTTGGAGGAAATTTATAATCCTCAATAAATATCACTTCAATCTCGAAAAATTGTTATGCTAAACAACGTAAATGACGCAATGAACGTGGCTGAACGGTCCACATGAAAGGCATTGTGGTCGATTATCATTTTATGTGTTATGCATTTAGCCCGCTGATCTAGAATTTAAATGATTATTCCTTCTCCTTTGATCATTACTTCGAATTTTCTACTTTTGACTTTTGTTTGGCCATGCCCTTATTGCCGCTCATAAAGGAGAACTAGACCAGAACAAAAAAAAAACATATTTTCTCTACTATGCAGTTCAATATGTAGTCTCGTAAATCAATAACACGTGCAAGCAGTATTCCCAAATACAAGTCACTGACCACGTAAAGAAGTTGTAAATTTCTAACGGGCACTAAGAATGTTTTGAGTAACCCGAAGTGCTAATAAGCAGGTCATACACAACACACATAAGGGGACAGAGGACAGGAAGCACGGGTGATGCGTGAGTTAACAGGACGCTTCCTCAGGGAACCCCTTGTCATTTTTTTTAATGTCTTGTTCCCCTTATAAAATTGGCGACGTCCAAGCTTTTGTTTCCAATGAAAAGAAATGGTTTGTACTTAATTGGTAGCCGTGAACGGAATCTAGGTTTGCGTCAATGGAAGTGGGTGGTCTTGATAAAGAAGTAGGTAATTTGAGAACGTGCAAAATTATAGATGTAGACATGAATGGAGGCGGAGTAGATTATAATGACGGTTTAATTACTATCCTACGCGGAAACGTGTATTTTCATTGCAACTAAGTTATGTGTTCAGTCATTGTTTTACATAACCTATTTTGCTCTAATGGTCCTGATGAATTTCTTCGTTGGGCAACTGTTTTATACTAAAAAGTAAGTCTCACTATCTGTAGTGGAAGTAGTACAAGCTACCTCATAAATTAAAATGGTTTTGGCCATCATGACTCTAAATTCTTTATCTGAAGACTACACATTACACAACCCTAAAGAAACCACAGGCCAAATCGGAAAGTTCCGGATTCACGGACTACCTACGCACCTTCCGATAGAAATCTGTAAGGAACATAATTTAACTTTAACAAGGTTACAGGTCCCTTTTTTGTTCCATTTCCCCGAATAATCGCTCGTGAAATCAAATGTACATCAGGGGGTGGTCACGACTGGACAGGTGAAATGACGACACAAAATGGCCACCACTTCCTCATTTAAATTAGTTATGCCTCATATGTGATTAAAAAGTGATCTAAGATTGTGGAAGTTATTAATAATTATTATTATTGCCCTCAATAGCGTTTCTATTGTCGTTTAAATACGACATTTGAGCTCTAGTACCTAGTGCAGTGTTTGACTGGGAGTAGAAGTTGAAAGCAACAATGTTAGCACCTACTAATACAGAAGACAATCAGATAGATTTTATTTTTTAATAGCCTATACTGTCCCACTGCTGGGCAAAGGCCTCCCCCAAATCCTTCCTGGAACTCTTTTCCCGCGCCACTTCGAACCAGCCTTCGCGGTACGCATCCAGGTCATCTCGCCACCGCTTTCTGGGCCGACCGCGGCGGCGTCGTCCATCTTCAGGCACCCATTGTGTTGAGATATATATAGAGATAGATATACCATATCAAATTTAGGTGCAATAGAAACTGGTCAAAATAGCGAAGAAAAGAGAAGGAAAGAATAATAAAAGCTAGAAGCTTCCAATGCAAATAATAATAATGATTTGATGATAGTAAGTAAAGTAAACGAGCCAAGTTCTTTTCAACTCAAGTTATCAATGGTATCAATTCTAGATGAATGGATAACAAAAACGAAACTCAACAATTCAGAGAAACTGTACAAATGTGAAACGTCTTCCTTATCAAATATTGTCTGATTACATAAATTCGTATCTGACATTGCCCTTACATTAAATATGATCACATAGTGCATTCACAGTATTCTTATCATTGTGTGGCTGCGGAAGTAATGTTGATAGCGCCTTTTAATTTATACTAATATTTGGCTGACGAAATACCAGACGTCTGATCAAACAGTTTACGAGTAATTGACAAAGCTTGTCGGAAACGATTGGAGTCAATGGATTTGTGAAAATAGAATTTAGTAAACATCGATTAGGGTAATATATTTTTCTAGTTTTTAATATACTTTCTGATTTGAAGAATTTGTACATAGGAGAAAAGCTCTTCCTAAATCTCGTAAAATCGTGTCTTTGTTGGAGAAGCCTATGAACTGGGAGGACTCCCGGAAATACTTAAACGCAGTGTAACGTTCGTTCCAAAAAATATTCGTTGTTATAGATCTGATGCCGTTGCTCAAAAACCATCACGTTCCACATTCGCAACACCCATACCTGTAAAAACAGAGTCCCCGTTATCCAAAATTAGTTTAGCATCCGGCACACGTTCCTACCCTCTTGTTTGAACATTTTTTGTTGCAATCGAAAGTGCCGTTCGTCCGAAACATGTGGTTTGGTTTGAGTGTCCCGAATTTGTGCAACATTGCAATGCTGGGTTGGCGAAATTATTTATATTTTGTTTCGTTTCGTTTTCGTCTTATGAAATTGTTGGGTCTTTGGTAGATGAAAAGGCGGAATACTCATCGTGACTTTAAACATCCTTTGACCCAGTTTGATTAATTGTAAGCCAAGTTTTTGCTGATGTTATGTTCATGTTATGTTGTTCTGTACACTGTCCACCTAATGTAAAAAAGCAAGAAAGAAATGTCTTCTTGGCTTTAAGTTTATAGGTTACAAAAAATAGACATGGGTAGTTCGCGAACGATTGAAGGAAATGAACTATTTCATATCTCAAAATAAACTTATCATTCATTCAGTAGTCATTCAAATGTGTCTCTACTTCACTTAGTTCAGTGTTCAGTCTTACTTTTCGCTCGCACAAACTGTGCGTATCAGTAAAAAAAAAAAAAACACTACAAACTTCGTAAAAATAGTTTTGCTTAAATTCATATTTCTAATTTTCTAGGTTGACAGTCCTAAGCCTGTATAAAGTATGAAGGTAAATCGACATACGTATAAAACAGTACTAGTGAAGTGACCAAAGGGCTGGGCTATTATTCTGCCAAATAAACAGCATTGCCATACAACGTGGCAATGCTGCCAGCCTTTTGGGTACATTTCCTATTGGCAACGATGCGGACGTATTTTTTGATGCCTTATGATTATTTTCTTTTTTATATAATAGTGAAGGGTACATAATTTGTCGTAACTTGTCAATCACTGTCGTCATCTTATTCTGATTTGACTCCTTCCGATTTGCTGAACTAAATGAAGTACTGAAGTAAATGAGTGGACTACTTCTATATGCGAAAAGATATACTTCATTCATTTCTTTTCACTGACACATTTTGCGCATCTCTAACAAAAAGCACTTAATGTGCCATGGAAATGTTGTAAATGTTTGCTTTATTGCTAAGGCTAAGGCTTTGAAATATCACCCTGTTTCCTTTCCTTTGGGAATTTTAATACCATGTGATTATATTTCTTTATGGGACCACGCTGACCTATCCAATAAAAAAGATCAATTTTTCTTTGTACCTTTCTATTACTAGCCTACACCTGCTTACCTTTGCCTGTGTTGCGTCACATTCCCACTGCGGGGTAATGATTTCTATACCTGATTTTCCATCCTTGTCTTTATCATTATTTCTCGTATTTGCTGTCTCCTTCATCGGAATTGCCGCGTCCCTTACAGGGTTTTTGTTGTTCCCCACACCCTTATTACATCCCGAGTATGCGATCCATGTAGGTGTGTTTGTGAATATTCATGGTGTGTGTGTTGTGTGGGAACAAGTACGAATAGAATTATTTTTCTTCAGCAGTGTTGTTTCGGCATTCGATGCGCGTGAGTCGGGTTCCCGAAATGTGAGTTGGGTGCGTTTTGGCGGGAACTTTGGGGTGTATATAACCTTAAAATGTATGGTGTTTTGTAAATGTATTATGTTTTTGAACTGTGTGGTGATGATTCTAAGTGAATAATGGGGTTTTGGATGTCGGAGATCGTTTTTATAATTCGTCGTGATGATAAATGTGTGAGTAAGGTTTCTTGTTTTACAAGTTTTACTTTGTTTTTTATTGTGCCGTTTATATCTACGTGAGAATATTTTTAATGACAAATATCTGTGGAATTCCAATGCTTTTGTGCTAATATTTTTTTCATGTATGTAGGTGTGAAAGATTATTGTGAGATATTGTACTTGACTCCAACATTCCTTATACGTAAGTCAGATCAAGGCAATACTCCAAGATTCCACTTTTTCTTTCCAACGATAGCACGAGACTGGAAACCAAATCAGTAAAAATATGTTAGGTACCAAAGTCAAGAATAAGATGGATCGCTTTATAAAAATTCTTTAAAATAAGTGACTTTAAGTTCGCATCGCTCCGGTTTCCTTACTCCATCCATGTAATTTGCAATGAATGAGAACTGAGAACAAACTGGTTTCCATATCAGCTGATGGCGAGCACGGTATGCATAAATAAGAACGCACGTTTTTCTATCTCGCCAAAACATGCCGATTCAAGAATTATTAGTCGTCTTAACATAGGTCTTCTCCATAGCTACACGAAACTCGTTTTTCGAAGAAATTGATCTACCTACTCCATTCAATTTTAGATTTTATTGCTTGTGTTATTAAGTTGGATTCTCTGTGATGGGATATTCCAAGGGCTGGTAAGTTCTTTGAATTGTATTGTGTGTCTACGGGGGATTCTGGCGCCAACGTCTTTTTGTCAAAAGTAAGCCGCGACAAATCAAATAATGTGAACAGTGAGAAGTACTCGTAATTGTTAACCTAGCAACATTGTGGTGTCGACAAAAAACTTGCAGCAATTTTTAAACGCGATCCATCTTGGTTAATACGATGATAATTTTTAATTTACATTCACTCTCTTGGGTGGCAAATACATTTCTGTTGTTCAAAATGATATACGTAAAAAGTTTATACCTTTTTGCCATAATAATTTATTGACTGACTGTACTTGTTTGACATCCCCGAAGTGACACGGCACAAGTGCAAAATCGAGTTTTTTTAGATTTTGTTCATATTTTGTTGCAGTTTTTTCTCCGAACCTTGATCTTGGAACTTACAATGTTACTTTACTTTAAAAAACAATAGTAGAAAACAAAAAGGAATTTATCATCTCCCTCAAAATGATTTATAAGCTGTCTTTTTTTTCTCAGCTTTACGATGATACCGAATAAAAAACTACCACCTACCTACATTCAAAGAAATAAATGAATTGTTTTCATCTTATTACGTCTACAGAGGAATGTTTTGAAATGCAATCCCGAATAAGACCACACAGTACGAACTCGTATGTTTACATTTTCGTCTCAACACTCGTTTTTATCGTAACCAAAATATACATAACAATAATTCTAACACATATTAAGAATTGTTCAGTACTACTCTGATAACTCATATTTATTTAATTAATTAAATGTCGTGTAATCGTGTTCTATCATCATATTTATTTTTAGGTTTCGTATCGTTTGCTTTGTTTTTTCGCTATGCATTTGTGTTCGGCTATGATTTATGGAAGTAATCTAGTTCCGTTAGAAGATTCGACAAAGGGTCGAAATTATTTTGTTTAAAATTTTTGCTCTCGGTAAAACCCCAGATTAATATTCGTACCTACAGGTAAAAGGAATTGCTTGCGTTTAACTATTAATAGTTTTAGAATCTTTTCTGTGACACATCACTAAAGTATGTGGTGATCATCACCTGCTCCTTTCTTTTCCCAACTGTGTAGGGGTTGGCTTCCAGTCTAACCAGATGCAGCAGAATTCCAATATTTTACATGGAGCGACTATCTGACTAATAACCCTATTACTGGTTAAAACGATATTCCTTAGTATGACTGGTTGACAGGCTTTCGGGCTTTATTATAACCGTAACGAATGTCAAAGATCCACGAATGACAGCCGGGTCCAACGGCTTAATGAGCTGTCCGAAGCACGAATGGGTTTCCCATGCGCCTGTTCAGAGAAACAAAACACTTTTGCAAACGATCAACCTGATGATTCGATCGAAACTGTAGTAAGGTCATCTCTCTTACAAAATCACTTGTTTCATAGATTTTGTTTCACATTTCGGACTAAACACATTATCTATCAGACAACAGAACTTTAATTACCTATCTTGTAGACACTTAAAAACGACACAATAATTACTGTATTAAAATACAGTACCTAATTATTGTCATCTATCAAAATGTTCACATAGCTAGTAAGTAATAATATCATGTGCTTTGCCCAGGCGGGGCCTCGGGACAAATCAGGAGATTACGTAATCCAAACATAATACTTACACAGAGGATAAAAACAGGATCTGTGTAAATAATACGAAAATAACTCTGCAGACGGCAAAACATGGAACTAAAAGCAAGTGTAGTGAATTTGACATACTGTTGACAGTTTTCTTTTGTAACTAGCGCCATCATGAATTGCATAATGTATTTTGCATTCTATGTTTTGATAAAAATGTCTTTACTTATGTGGTAATTTTGAACGTGACTTGGTTTTATTCATTTGTTTTTTTTTGAGAATTTTGTGGTTGTGTTGTGGCTTGTTTGCTTAAAAAGTATCTATCAGTACAGTTAACACAATAAATGATTTGGAAAGCGTTTTCGAAACGTCGAATGAACGGTGCAAACGATGTTAATTTGTAGTTTAAGACAGCCCATAACTTAATTGACCCGTAAAGTGCGTGAGATATTTTTGTAGCAATACGAACGATACTAATTCAATTAATCAGCGATATTATATTTTTATAATTAAAATTATTAAGAGTTGGAAATAATCATTTCTAGTGCAAAGCATTCTTTTAAAAAGAAAATGAAACCCAATTTTTTTTGCGATTGTTGCTGAAACTATGATGTTTCTTATAAAAATTGATATGTACAGTCGCCAGCAGGTCAAGCTATCCCAAACTGTCAAACTTTCCCAATTGAACATAAACCTTATTCCTTTGTAATTAAGTTGAAAAACTATCAAAGAAAGGAGACAAACGATTACATACAATCTTGGGCCTAGATGTAAAAAGATGGCAGTGGTGTCAATTAATAGCATTAATATTATCAACCTTTCACTGAAAATTCTGTGGATTTTGTCAATCTGAGAACAGCGATATAAGAGATTAAGTAAAACTGAGGTTATGTTACAATCTTTGACTGGCAGAATTGTTTCATCGTGTAAGGGTCATCGGCCCAGTGTATTGTAGTGCCCAGTTGTTATCCCACAATTCACACAACACAGCGATCCATAGTTTCAACAATATCCAATCCACAAGCCGGCGGCAAAATCCAAAATAACAATTCCTAGTCAAACGTGTGAGTGATCTTCGTTTTCCAGTGTGAAAGCCAGGGTCAAACAAGGTAGGCAGGGTCGGAATCCGTAAAATCCAAAGCAGTGGTCGTGAAAAATGAAGGATAATAATAGGGAAAGCACTCAAAACGCATGGGAAAACACAAAACGAGTCAGCAAACATAAGCAATCGGCAACTGTCAGTCAGTGATCTTGCTAGTGACAGACTAAAAATAAAAGACTGATTTAAATCGATATGAAATCGATATTCATTAATATTGGTTTTTCAGTAATTAATTGATATTTTATTTATTAATAGGACTATAATGATATACACTAGATTGCATTTAAGTATACATAGTGCATTTAATTACTTTGAGTTAATTATTTAGTGCAAAGGTTTTATTTACGGAACTGTGTAATCGATTAATCAATCGATAATCTCACGAAAACGATCTTTCTCATATTTCTCCGCTTCCAGATTGAGAATTGAGGTGATATTTCATATTCTAAGATAAAAAAATATGACTAATTTTTTAGATCATATCTCAACTTATTACATTTGGGCCCACCGTTTTCCATCTCCTTTGACAGATTCGGGTAGCTTGATGTGCTGGCCTCTGTACTTATAATTATTACGATGTAAGTACATTTTTTTGACGATGAATAATGGTCTAGTTCCACGCATTTTCGTTTCTGCACTTTATCCAGGCACACATTATATCCTAAATTGATGATTGACCCCGAAATCTAGTTGCTATTTACCTACTTACAAGCAATGCTTACAAGAGAAAACTTAGTATACCTATAGGTATGTATAGGTATAAGTTTTCTCTGACAGTATCTACAGCTTCATTCCAAGTACGATCCATCTCCATGTAAGTACACAACGGTACTTGTGTGTCTAAGCAAGGTTGAAAGTAAACAAGGACATCCTTCTGTACACTTTGAAGACGAGGGAATGGAGAGAATAAAATTAAGTATAATCGCGGACACTGGTGGAATACCTTCAACCTTATTGCTTGAGACATAAGGCTGAAAAGCGATCCACCGCTATTGTCCGCGCTTGTACCTAAGTGAAGTCTTGTTTGGAGAAACGAATTGTTTGGGGGAACATCGAGCACTACAATATTGTTATGTTGAAGTTTTATTCAAATTAGTACAAATTTTAAAGGAGACTTTCTTGACAAATTTTAAACACGATGTTTCCTGTTACTAAATAGGTATCATTTGTGTATCAGAAAATAACTGACGTAGTAGGTACCCAGATACTTACGAAGACCAAAACTGTTGCACTTATGTTTTTTAATAAGTAAGTATCGTAAAATAACATGGTAGTCGCTTAGACTTCAAACACTTCTCGTTACACGAAAAGCATATAGGTACAATTTGCCAAAAATATTTTGTCAAAATTTCAATATCCAAACAAATTTTTGCAACATTTTTAAATCAATACAATATTTGGAATGATTTTAGTACGCACATTTTCATTTGGTCACATTTTACTCGGCAGAATATTACTAAGGATAACGTGATTGTGGTATGTGGTCTTTAATCAAATGATTTATTACAGCAAACAATCTTGAGACAATAAACATTTAGTCAAATGATTTGTTATGAAACAGTTAGGTTAAGTTGGAACTGTGACCACATAACGCCATTACCATATTTTTTAATGTTAAACCAGCACCCTAATTGCGTAGGTAACTCACGATTAATCATAATCTGTTTCATTTTGACAGTTCAACAATATTCATTGCGTTATTTACGTTGTTGAGCAGACACATTTTTCGAACATAAGAAGCAATGGTTTAACAATCTGTTTCAAAACGAAACAGATTATGATTAATCGTGAGTTACGCAATTAGGGTGCAGAAACTACTACCAGAATTTTAATATTAATATTGATGGTCAGAAATTGATTAGAAATTGTCCCAGGTGGAAA
Source organism: Polymixis flavicincta (assembly GCA_949987655.1). Classification (NCBI taxonomy): domain Eukaryota; kingdom Metazoa; phylum Arthropoda; class Insecta; order Lepidoptera; family Noctuidae; genus Polymixis; species Polymixis flavicincta. The sequence continues at coordinate 9,036,373 of OX465195.1, read as the reverse complement.
AACATCCTTGTAATAAAACTCGTTGTTGACTGAATAGAAATGGTAAATAGAAAACTGACGGTACTAAGTGTTAGGCTTATTTTAGTTTGCGTAAAATATGCAATAACGAACTGAAATATTTGACTAGATTAAAATTGCTAAAAGTACTAGTTGGTAAGCAAGTTATTGTTTAAAAGTTCACTTGCGAAACATGAGGTTTGCGTTATGATTATTTGTAAAGAGCTTATTTTCTGAGTAATATTTTGCCAAAATAAAATATGTGGAAAATTGTTTGCGAAGTGATAAATTGTAATAAAAAAAAAAATGAAACATGGGTATCCTACATAAAAGGTAGGTATCTAAGAGGAACAAGAATCTTCGTTGAAAAAACAACACTAAACCAAAACCTCAAATGAGAAGCGACGGGCTTAAATATCCTATTAATTACCCCCAAGAAGTCTTGAGTGAGTGTTTATCACTCTGACAAACCGCTAAGCTCAATTATAACCCTAACTCCATTCATACTAAGCTCCATTTCTCCTTATCAACAGACGTAGCGGCTATGATTCGGAGACGAGTGAATACTCAGAGGATTCGGCAGCGGCCTACGAAGATGTCCAGGTTGCAACCAAAAGCTCTGGGCCGCGGAAGAATATTAATAGGGGACGGTGGACGAAGGAAGAGGTAAGCGAACGAGTTACTGTATACAAAAATTAAAGTTAAAATTAAAAAAATCCCGGACCCAAAAAAACTAAAAAAAAAAATGCCTTTTAAGTTGAAGGTAATATTTTGATCAAGGCTTTGTCAAGGCGGGGGACGGCTAATGAAAATGCTAGGCCCTGTTTGGCGTTTTCATTGACCGTCCCCCGACTTGATGAGGTCTTGGGTGTTGAAAGTTTGTAGAGGAAAAGTGCTAGTTGCTTCATATGTCCGAAAAAATTGTTTAGTCAGCAACGTAAATAGCACAATGAATGTTTCTGAACTGTCAACATTAAAGAAATTCCTATTCTTAAGTCTTTTAGGCAATAGGGTATTTTCCAATTTATTAAAAACTATTCTAATTTGAAGTTTGCGACGAAATATGTAACGGAAAAATAAAAGTAAATTGATTTATATCCAATTTCTCAATTAAAAACGATTTAAACGACTTTTTATCACGTGACGTCAACTTTGTGTAAAATAAAGTAGTTAGTAAACAAGTGAGTGTCGTGTTTATAATTTACAAGATTTTTTATGGATAGTAAGTGAAATCACTGGTGTTCGGTGCCTCTGTGCACAAATATGTACTTCTAAAACTGCGCCAAACTAAGTATTTGTACTGGTGCTGTTTACACAAAGCTGACGTCACGATGGCACGTCATAAAAAGTCATCGTAAGGAGCGTTTTGGCGGTAAATTCAAAACAACGAAAAATAAATTTGATTTTAATCGTTTTTAATGGAGAAAATGGATATAAATAAATTTATTTTTAGTTTTCTGTTAAATATATCGTCCCAATCTTCAAATTAAAATAGTTTTTATCAAATTGGAAAATACCCTATTACCACAGAATGTATAAGGGTGTGCAAAAGGAGTATCTAAGGATCGTAGTAGGTGGTGTTCTGGAGTTGCTGCCTACCTCCATGGGAAACACGTATGTCATGTAAGACTGACAATAGATCCTCCTGCCCTATCCTCATGGGTTTTAGTTCAACATTCTCCGTCTATCAAATTATTTGATTACTATTCTGCCGTCCTTTAACTAGACAGGCGTTAAGCCCTAAAAGTAGTTTCCGAGAAAATGGCGAAAAACGCGCGAATCGTTATTTCTTAAGGCGCAGACAGCCGAGTTTTAACCCTTAATTTGATTTTGTTCACTGTGGTAAACATTCATTAAAAAAAAAATCTTGAGCGATTTTTCTATGCGATTTTGTCAGTTTTATTTTAGTTATAGTAAGTTTAAAGTATTTATAACGGTATAAAAATAATTCTACTAGTGACAGCATCGTTCATCTGTCATTACCGACACAAGTTGTCAGGAAGGTGCGGGGTCTCGATTCTTCGCAAGGTAAAAGTTTTTATTTTACATGTTTTACATAGCTAAACTAACTTTTTTGTGGTTTTTATTTACTAAACAAAGTTTATGCTTTGGCTTGGAATCGGTTTTACGAAATGTTTTGTGTTATTGGTACCTATTTTTGCAGGCAAACTTGTTTGTTCATCACAGTGAACACTGCCAAATACTCGAACAAGTATTGTAAATTTGATATGTTCATTGTGATGAACATTGCCAAATTAGGTATAACATTTATTCACAAATAATGTGCTTTTATGTGGTAGGCTTCTACTAGGCTTATTTGTTTTTTCTGCTTGCTAATAGAATAAAATACAAGACTGCACGTATAGAATACTAGCACTTGTTCATGTCGAGCATGCACCATCCGACACTAGTGACAAATCCGAAAATAACAGTGATACCGAATTGTCGCCACCTTTTCCAAGCCCTGTTTCGTCTTTTGCGCTTTCCATTAACTGTTGTTTAGAACGCTTAGTCATCAATAGTGGTTCAGAACCTGAACATACTCAAAATAATGATGAACAACCGTTAGAACCATTCGATGTATATCACTCCAAAGCAATCGATTTGGAGCACAAATAGTTATAGCTTTGACTAAGACTATGCAAAAGAAACCAGCAACTATGATTATTTTGTCATAATTTCTTCTCATTTCCAGAGCTTTTTTACCTATTGAAAGAAAACTATGGTGTCTTTGGTCTCGGTGCGATACGTAGCAACACGATTAGAGGAGCCGAAAAGTTTTTATCGGATGAAAAGTCGGTGAAAAAATAACTGAGGGGTGCGTTTTCTCAAGTTGTTTGTGATGCAAACAAATATGTTATTGTACGCTGGTATGTAACCCTTATAAGCTCATTTGTTGGATCTGAACCAGCACTAAAAATAAAAGGTAATTGTAAATAGTAGAAACAAAAAATAAAAATTGGTTGTCCACATATTGTTCGCGAGTACAATAAACATATGAGGGTGTAGACCTGGCTGATATCATTATATAAAGTTCCGTTTAAAACTAGAATGTCGTAGGTATATAGGAATATTTAGTCGATTACTAGACATATTTATAAATAATGCTTGGCTATTCTATAAACGTAACTGTTAGAACGAAAATCAAAGTAACTGAAATTTTTTTGATGAGAGATTTACCGAAGAAAAACAGATCTATGCCTACGAAAAAATGCGGGAATGTAAAACTGTAATTCGAAGATCCACCAGAACTACAAGCCCCATCAGATTCGATAGCACAGGAAATTATCCCAGCACAAAACAAGACATGGGGCAAGTTTTTCCAAAAAAAATACTACTATATATTGTATAAAATGCAATATGAGACTACAATATGAGAGTTTGCTTTGTTACAGGACTTCTGGGAAAACATCCTGGCAACTGATTATTACATTTCCATAATAAATAATTTGATTTAATATAAACATACTGTTTTTATTAAACCTGTTTAAATGACACTCATTTGACAATGTTTACCACAGTGAACATTACAAATTACTTGTTGCTCTCAACATATTTCGCAATGTTCACTGTGATGAACATTGATTTCCTGAAAACCTGTAAATAAAATATTTTTTTGTCAATTTTTTCCAAGTTGTATTTAACCCTAGCACTTCAGAAATACATCTTATTTCGTCAAATAAAACAACTTGGATCTCTGCCAAATTAAGGGTTAAGGACTTTGTACTGAAGATCACGTCTAAACGGCTTGTGTTATGTATTTGAAAAAAAAATATGTGAAACTAGACAATATTCTTCATCATTTGATATGTGAATATTTTAAATAATATTTTTTAAACATAATGTAATTAATTGGTAAAGTAATGTCTATCGCGGACATAAAAACGATAATCACGCAAAAACTATCGGGCGTACTTCCATGAAACTTTCACCATCTAAAAGACAATTTAATCACGCAAATTTTAGTATACGGCTTTTATTTGAATTGTGTTTGATAAATCAACATGGGTTGTTTTTCGAAAAAACTTGATGCGCGTTGAAGCGGGGTCTCTTGCGGGCGACGGGCGGCAGTGCATCGCTGACCACTGTCACGGATAGACGCTAACGCTCTGAGCAAACACAACATAATTTTATTCGCTTTTTATTTCGTGCGTAAAATGGCTGGTAAATCGAAATTACTGAAGAAGAAACGCTTAATACTGGAAAAAAATAGATTACTGAGGTAAGTACCTAATTTATTTTGATCGAAATAAAATTATCATTAATCTCTATCGAAAGTTAAAATAAGCGTTTCTAAACAAAATATTCAAATTAATAGATGGTTTAACTGTAACACGTTTATTTTATTTTAATAACGTTGTTCTTTCTGTTTCAGAATACCAAATAACAAAGATTCTCGAGACGTAAATGCAGAGAAGAGGTGAGTACCTATTGCAATGCAATATAATCATACTACATCGTTGTAGGGACAGTCCGGATTTGATTTTTTTTAAAATGTGTTTATGCTATTACTGACATGATTGTGGGGTATAGTCTTTAGTAGGTAAGTAGTATGTCCTTGACGGTGGAGATTTAAATTTTTGCGTCTGCTATCTTCCCTCTTTTCGCCCATGCCTCTACTTTCATGCTGGTATATATACTTATATAAATTTAAATATATATATTTATGTTGTAGCTCGGACTGTGTACAACAGGAGAAAAAGGAAACTCCGGTTATTGGAAATGAGGATATTATTGCTGACAAGTAAATACATACCTACTTTATTATTCCGATTGTAGTGTTAGTTAAACATAATTATTGATCAGAATATTTTGGTAGCTTACTTATTATAATAGCATTTTATTTCTTTGTTACTTTTTTAGAATTGTATTAATTTTATATATGGCTCCACTTCTTTTTGAAATCAAGCCCGCTTTATTGGCGCTCATATATTTTTTTACGTAAATATTTCTTTATGTATATTTTTACCTAGTTTTGAAGATAAAACAAAGTTGAATGGTTTCGTAATTAACAACTTATAAACGTTGTAAACTAAAGTTTATTACGTTAATCAGTTTTGTTGTTGTTTTTGCTACGGATAATGTACAAATTCACTCCTAGGTTGTTTCGTTTTATTTATAATTGTAATTATGTTTCAGTTCTGAAGTAATTGAAACAATATTTACTGAGGAGGAATCCTTTGTCATAGAGACAGAAAACGAGGACTCACTGTCTGCCAGGTAAATAATTACCTGTTATTATAATTTCAGGACAGTTTGCCCATGTAAATATTAATATAGAAAAAAATCTAAGGATAACTACTTTTTAGTTAGGAGCTAGGACTTTTCCCATAGAAGCTAGCCCAATCATTTTGACTTTTCCACAAAGTTGCTTGTGTTGTCTTACGATAAAACTGGTTTTGGCTAACAATGATTTGCCATCATACAAAATATATCGTAAGGTACCTGTGATGAAAATCTGATTATAGTGTAAATTCTTAACAAGTTTTTTTTCTTTTTCAGTAAAATCGAGTCTTTGCAAGGGATGCGAATAATAAATATAGCAAAATTTTTTAAAGACCTCCAGGAAGTATCCTCACATGGAAATATTGACTGTGGTTTGAAATCAGTACAAATTATAGCTGAACGTAAATCAGGGCTACTTTCTAATTTAAAACTAAAGTGCAAAATGTGTACCTAACGCAACTTTTATAATTTGTTGCAATGACCCTGAAATTGATATTAATATCAATACAGTTGCGGGTGCTGTAGCAATAGGGTGTGGAAATACACAGCTAAATGAATTATTAGCCGTAATGGATTTACCCCAAATATCCCACAAAATATTTTCTAAAAGAATGGACACAATAAACAAGGTTTGGGAAAAAGAAGTTGCCATTTCTATGAATGAAGCTGCTAATGAAGAACGTCGATTAGCTATTGAAGAAGGCAAACTGAGTGCAAACGGCATCCCACTTATTGACGTAATTGCAGATGGCTGTTGGGGGAAGAGATCATACAAAAAAAATTACTCCTCCCTATCAGGCGCAGCTGCGATAATTGGGAAAAGAACAGGAAAAATTATTTTCATGTCTGTGAAAAATAAATACTGCTGCATATGCGCCCAATCTGAGAAAAAAAAAATCCCTCCTAAGGAGCACGAGTGTTATAAAAATTATTCTGGTAAATATTAGATTATATTGTTAAACAGAATACCAAAACTATACAAGCTAATTTTTAGTATATGCGAAACCCGAAACACGTGTCTAGTATTCTTATGTAAAGAATCTATGTACAAAATTTCAAAGCTGTATCATGAGAAATCACGAAGTTATAACCTTGTTATGTTACCTGGTTGTCTACAATAACATGGTTATCATAGGCCCCACGCGCCGTCCGCGTGTCCAGCGTGGTTTGTGCTCATTGATAATAATTAGGCAGTAGGTACCTAACCGTATGGCGATTGTTTTGTAATTAAATTATGATAACTTAAAAAAAATTGTTTGGGAAAAAATATAATTCGGTGTAAAAACTATTGGAATCGATTCAGTTCCTTATTCTGAACAAACTATATTCAGGTTTCGCTTATACTAAAAATAATGTTGTATCCATATACATCCTCCATAGGATGTAATAATAACATTATTTTCAGGTTCTTCGACTGGAATGGAGTCAACAATATTAGTAGAAGGCTTTAAAAATAGCATCCAAATGCACAATTTAATATATGCAAGATTGATATCAGACGGTGACGCGAATACATATGCAAAATTATTACAGTCAAGACCGTATGAAAACATAACCGTAGAAAAAATCGAATGTCGGAACCATTTACTAAGAAACCTGTGTAATAAGTTACAGGCTCTTTCTTCCGATACGAAGTATTTAATTAAATACAGAAAATACATTACAAAACAGAGAATTCTGTCTTTAAGAAAGGTAATCGTTACTGCAATAAGAAATTATAAGAATTCTGGCAATGTGACTAGTTTGCATAATGATATTATGTTGGCCGCAGAACATGCCTTTGGAATTCACACCACATGCAAGGCTTATTTTTGCTCGAAGTTAGGACAAGATGAAAACATAGACAGGGCCCTTTTCACAAACTGTTTGTGGCACAGAATTAAGTTTGTGTTAACACACATAGCCGCTCATTCAAGAAGCTTAATTGAAGACGTTGATAGCAATATTGTAGAGAGATACCACAGTATTGTTGCAAAGTTTGTGGGGGGTAAACGTGTAAATTATTCCCAGAAGTACCAGTATCATATGCGTTGTAATGCAGCAGCCTTATCATTCAATACTCATAAACCTTTGTCATTGCTGCAAAAAGCAATTATAGGCAGGAGTCCAAGGGGTGAATTAAAAAAGTTGGAAATACGCAAACGAAAACGCTTGCAACTAGCAAAAAAGTATCACAGAGTAAAGAAAAGGTTGTACGACCACAATACCGATAGTTCAAGAAATTATGGAGACCAAAGTTCGAAACCTGATATGAGTGATGAGATGTTAGAAGCATCAAAAAAAATATTTTTAAATAATTTGGTGGAAACTTCGAAAAATCGAAATCAAATAGAAAGGAATACTATCCTACAAAGTGGTTCTAGTGAGTGGTTAGAATTAAGGAGACGAATTCTGACCGCTTCCAACTTTGGACGTGTTGTAAAAAGACGCAATGACGTAAGTTGCTGCAATATAGTGAAAGATATTTTGTACAAAGGGTCGCTAGGACACGTCCTTTCTATCAAACATGGACAAGATAACGAAGATATCGCAAAAGCACAGCTCGCAAAACAAGCGAATGTTACAATAGAACCGTGTGGACTTTTTCTGGATCAAGAAATACCATTTCTAGGCGCATCACCGGATGGTATTATTGATGAAAACACTATTGTGGAAATAAAATGTCCAATTACAGCTTAAAAACTAGGGTTACAAAAAGCTGTGGATGAAAAAAAAAAATTGTTTTATAAAAAACTACCAAATGGTAATAACAAAATAAATAAAGAACATAATTGGTGGTATCAAATACAAGGCCAACTACATATAACAGGCAAATCAAAATGCATCCTTGGTATTTGGTCTGGGGAAAATTTTCCTGTGAAAACTGAAGTGATTTACAAGGATGACACATTTTGGGACACTAAAATGAAAGAAAAATTGATTGAGTTTTACACAGATTGCATGCTTCCTGAACTGGTCGATCCAAGACATACAAGGAACATGAAAATAAGGGATCCCTCTTACATAGTTAGTGCCATACAGGGACGCAAAAGGAAACGGGAGGAGGAAAAAGAGAATAAGAAAAAACAAATAAAAAAACGTGCAATGATGACGGAAGACAACGCAAACAGCCAAGAGACACTTTGTGATCCAAACAATCACACACATTGTATGAATGATTCTGTACATGTACTCAATTTTGAAGAATTTTAAAGTCGCTTAAATAAATCCATTATATTATTAACATGTTTTTATTTTATTTCATAATTTTAAATGTTTGTACATAAACAAACAACGACGTCAACTGCTACGATCCTTACATCTCTCGTCTTTAGTTAATTTATGGTCATACACGCAAACAGATGATACATCTTTGTTTTATGTTTTTGTCATGTTTTGTTATTATTATAAGTAGGTCTTTATTTAATTACTATTTCTTATTCATGATTTTATCACTTACGTAAATATATAAACCAACTAAATCAATGCAAGCTATAAATTACTATGATAACAATCTATGGCTCCAAAGCCTGACGTATGCGGAGTTAGAAAAACTGGTGACACATACTTACCTTTGAGTTAATCAGACTATTACGTTATTTTATCAATACATAAAAAAATGGATGGTGGGCAAAAATCAGGCAGGATTGTCTCACCATCTGAAACGTATGGTTACCCTATGAAATTACGAGCATGCAGTTGCGGGGTCGCGGGGGGTGACGCAAGCTCCTCCCACTCGCTGAAGGTCGCTGTCATTTAATGTCGCCTTAAAAACTGTGATACGATACTGATTGTATCATCAATTGATATTTCTTTCTGTTTATCCTAAAGAATTATTTCCAGTTACTGATTGTAGGACACATCAAATGATATTTCTTTCTGTTTATCCTAAAGAATTATTTCCAGTTACTGATTGTAGGACACATCAAATGATATTTCTTTCTGTTTATCCTAAAGAATTATTTCCTGTTACTGATTGTAGGACACATCAAATGATATTTCTTTCTGTTTATCCTAAAGAATTATTTCCAGTTACTGATTGTAGGACACATCAAATGATATTTCTTTCTGTTTATCCTAAAGAATTATTTCCAGTTACTGATTGTAAGACACATCAAATGATATTTCTTTCTGTTTATCCTAAAGAATTATTTCCAGTTACTGATTGTAGGACACATCAAATGATATTTCTTTCTGTTTATCCTAAAGAATTATTTCCAGTTACTGATTGTAGGACACATCAAATGATATTTCTTTCTGTTCATCCTAAAGAAGTATTTCCAGTTACTGATTGTAGGACACATCAAATGATATTTCTTTCTGTTTATCCTAAAGAATTATTTCCAGTTACTGATTGTAGGACACATCAAATGATATTTCTTTATGTTTATCCTAAAGAATCGTTTCCAGTTAACGCGTTAACGGCCTACAAACAAACTCTCATATCTTGGGAACTATTTGAATTGTAAAAAAAATTGTTAGACAGAAAGATAGAGGATTGTGAACTCTCTTAGATATTATTACTAAGTAAAATTTGTCCAAGTGAGGGTTAACTCCTTTCTAGTTAAAAGACGGCAGTATTGTGAATTGACATCTTACTCCATCTTTAATAATCTCCTGGCTACAATTATGTTAGTGCTAAAACGATTAATTCTGCAACCATGCTCACTACTCAATTTATTTTTTCCAGGATAAAAAGCTGAAAGCATACGTTAAGATGTACAACGAGAACTGGGACCTGATATCGGCCGAGTTCACCGACCGATCCGACGTCCAGTGCCAGCAGCGGTGGTGCAAAGTCGTCAACCCTGAACTAGTCAAAGGCCCGTGGACCAAGGAGGTAAATTCCACTTACAAAACTGTTTTTACCTGTAATTGTATTACGCTACGGTATATATTTGAAAAGCCAAAGTTTGCTGTTGCGTGTTAAGTTTGATTATCATCCATACACAGAGTTCCAGGTATGGAAGTCTTCGCCAGGTCTTCGGTCAAAGCTGTATGTCGGTGGCTGATGCATGTGTTCGAGTTTCTAAGGATGAATTAGAGAATAGTTGTGACGAATTTTCTAGTTACTTGACTTACTAGACATTTGCAGAGCAGATGGCCCAGTGGGTCGGCTTCGAACACAGACAGGCGGTTTCATCATATACCTAGCCTTTTTCCGACTATTTTGGGGTCAGCTTCCAGCCCAACCGGATGCAGCTGAATAAGTACCAGTATTTTACATGGAGCGAAAGCCTATCTTACCTCGACCATACCAGTAATACGATACCCCTTGGTAAGATTGGTTGTCAAACTTTAGGGCTTCTGACGATCCGTAACGACTGTCAAAGATCACGAATGACGGCCGGGACCAACGGCTTAACGTGCTTTACTTTGTGTGAATAATTCCATCACCACTTCTCTCAAAACGGTGAAGGAAAACATCGTGAGCAAACCTGCATGTCTTTAGAACCAAAAATTCGATGACATGCACCAACCGGCACTGGGTCCGCGTGGTGGCCTGGCTCACCCCCTCTCATTGAGAGGAGGCTTGTGTGGCAGTTGGAACCTTATGCTGATTATGTATGTTATGTAGTTATGTGTAATGAATGAAACCTTACCATAAAGTACTCAATGAGCTTGTAATTCATGCTAAGTGTGGCGCATCCTTTTGCGGTTAGAACAAATGACTGAGAGTTTATTGAACGTAGTTACGTCACGATTTATTTACTTTGCAAATTGCAATGTTGTGATGAATCGTTTAAGGCGGTGATTTCTTGAAAACGCTCTAAAAGGTGGTTTTTTAAACCAGTGTATCTCTTTAACCGTAAATAATTTAGAAAGTAAAAAAATATATGATATTTTCAAGTCTTTTTTGCATACAGTGATGGAACTCAAAACATAATTAAACATACTTTAATGTATCAAAAAAATCATCAAAGTCACCTCTTAATTATCTTTAAAACCAGTTTGTCCCTTCAATAACAATTATTATTGTAATTAAAAATATACCATAAAATTTCAAATACCAAACTGCATCCAGTGATGGATCATTTTTTATCAAGTAGATAATATCTAATTTTATACGATTTTATTTGCATTTTTACGACAATGTTTGCTCATTTCTTATTCGAATTTATTACAACAGATTTTAACCCGTATCGGATTGCAGTAAGAACTATTATTGCTCATAACGACAATACGATGAGTACATTCAAAATTACCAGGGCCTTAAGTAATGTGCTTGAGGATGTCGGTTCTGTTCCCAGGGTATTATGTGCTGATTGGTTTGGAAAACACTTGACAATGTATCATCGATCGACGAATGATATGCTAGTCGGCATTTCTCACGATATTCTGCAATAAAAAATAAATTGTTAGGCGTCAAGGGTAGAGTTGATCGGTTTAATTGGTTTAGTTCATTTGAAACCTCTCTTTTAGTCCCGTTTGTGCCAAAACCACCTAAAGCGTGATGCTGAGATTATTTATAAACCAGCTTTAGTTAACTTACTCCTTATAATATCAGCTATATGCCAGTGAAAGTTCCGTCAAAATTGGTCTAACCGTTTCGGAGATTAGCCTGAACAAACGACGCACATATCTTTTTTTTTTTCAAAATAGATTTTTTATTATGAATACTGTAGGTATCATATATTTTCATATGCATTTAGGAAAAAGCTGTTATTTTGATGTTACAAACAGACATTTCAATTTTATTTATTTGTATAGATGTATATAAGATTGACAGTAAACAAAGATGTTTTAAATAGCCACGATGATGAATTTGGTGGCTTCAATCAATGATAATATTAGTCAACAATAAAACTTAGAAAACAGACCTAGTTATTGAGATGCTATAAGATGCCATGCCAAGTCGGACCCTCACCATGCAATTGACTACCTTGTTCGGTTGTCAAGTAAAAAAAAACCCTTTACCCGCCTTGAAACCAGTAATTCCTTTCAAACCCTAAAGGCTATGATTTAGCATAATATCCTCAATCGATGTCTTAACGTATTCTCATGAGGAGCAAATTACATCAAAATGGCTTCTACTGGTACACCGACCACAATGTCTTGTTAAACCGCGAGGATATTGTGTCCATAAGAAAGGCTACGTAATTAGGCTGTTTAAAAGTTCCAGGCTATTCATGAGGAATTGATCATTGTTTTGTTAATGGCAAAAATATGTAAGCTATTATCGCGTATGCAAAATATCTTGAGAGCAGTGGTGGCTAAGTGGTAACGGCCGCGACTTACGAGTTGTAGGTCGTGAGCTCGAACCCAGCCAGGCGCTTTACTTTGTGGTAAATGAGTTCATTACCACTGCTCTCATAACGGTGAAGGAAAACATCGTGAGGAAACCGGCATATCCTAGAACAAAAATTCGAAAACATGTGACATCTACCAACCCGCACTGGGCCCGCGTGGTGGATTACGGCCCAATCCCTCTCACCGAGAGGAGGCCTGTGTCCCAGCAGTAGGGACATTATAGGCTGATGATGATGAAAATATCTTGCAGTTTTAATAATAACAGCTTCTTGCCAAGGGGCTTGTGGCTAAATAACAACAGTCACACGGGTCGATCGATCAGGTTAAGCTACGCAAGCCGCGGTTGGTCCGTGGATGGGTGACCATTTTGACATACCAAGACCCCTCCGTGCCTCGGAAAGCACGTTAAGCCGTTAGTCCCGACTGTCATTCGTGGATCTTTGACAGTCGTTACGGATCGTCAGAAGCCTGAAAGTCTGGCAACCAGGTTTACTTAGTGGTATCGTTTAACCAGTAACTGGGTTGTGGAGGTCAGATAGGCAGTCGCTACATGTAAAATACTGGTATTCACCTGCGTCAGGTTAGACTGAAAGCCGACCCCAACTTAGTTCGGAATAGGCTTTTGACGTTACAAAAGTGCTGACACCAACATAGTTTGAATAAATGGCTTTTGATATTTTTGCTAGGCAAATGATGAGGCTTCTTGTGAAAATCCATGTGCAGGAAAGCACTGCTAAATGCCATTAATAGTTTTGCTATGAGTCAATTTTCTAGTGACTATTAAGATTTCGCCAGTTTCGTCACAATAAGTACCTTAGTCTTCTAAGACCAAGACTAAGACCTAAGACCAAATTTCGCCACTCAACATTTTCCAATGGCCTTTTGTGTTTCGTTTGGGTGCCGATGAAAATACGGGCACATGACAGTGTTTGCCTCTAAAATTGGTAAGGCATTAGCTGCTGCATAGCATAAAAGAGAGGGTGACCTTTACTCAGTGGGTGGAACAATTCTGCCGATGATGTTGATGATGGTGAGTGGAAACCATTATATATCTGGTGGCCGTTACATCAATTCTTCATTTCCCTTAAACAAAAATAAATAAAATCAGTAACAACCTGTATTTCTCCTACTGCGTTTTACTGCACTTATTCAACGTGCCAATCAGTCTATCAACGCTCGGAAGCAGCGTTGAGTCACCGGTCGTTGGTACTGCGCGCGTGTGCGCATAGAATGTGCATAATTAGTGAGTAGTAATAATGTAATAATGTTTTTTGAAGTGAAGGTAATATTGTTTTGGTAGGGAAAAACAATGGTAATTTGATGGCATTTGGATGGAAATTCGTGTTTTGCGTTTTAGATGGGTTTTTTTTTCTACGAAAACCCATAGAATTTATTTGTCCCCTAGTAACCTAATTCAGAATTTCACGAACATTTAAAAAAGATTTAAGTATACCTATCTAGATTATTTTATTAAATCTGCGAAAATCTATATAAATAAAAAGACAAGTCCTGACTGACTGACTGACTCATCAACGCCCAGCCCAAACCCTTGGACCTAGAAAGCTGAAATTTGGCACAGAGGTTCCCTTTATAATGTAGACAAGGAATAAGGAAGGATTTTTCGAAATTCAACCCCTAAGGGAGTTAAATAAGGGATGAAAGTTCCGCGCGGGCGAAGCCGCTGGCAAAAGCTAGTTCAATATAATTATACAGGCTGTTACCGGTGTGACCACTTCAGCAAAAATGCTAAATTGTTGGACCAAAAGATACTTTCCGGCTTCTGGATGTATTGTGTTGTGTGTTGATTGCAGATACATTTTTGAAGAAATGACACGCTTCAATATTACGGTTTATGACGAATTGTGAGAGATAGGCATTCCAAACTTACAGAATCTTTAAAAACATTAAAGTAGAACTTTCCTACGAAATCGACCTATGCTTTTCACCAATTATCTCGTATATCTCATAGTTTTCGCTCTACAGTCGCTACTAGTCTGTATCTCATAGTTATCACCAACTCATCTACGATCTAACCAAACAATATACACGTTGTCATCCAAATTCGAACACGCGCAATATTGCCCATAAAACCTCGCAATATTGGCTTACGACACAAATTCTTAGATTTTATGAATGAATCCATTGTTTACTAGAACGAGGTTAGAATGCTAATGTCTTATCTATACCTATCTATGTATGGATGATAATCTTTATTACGTACGTTTGTAGGGTTTCTGTGTGCGGTTGGCAACAACTACATAATTAAAATGTTTGAAGTTTTATTATTGGTGTAGGACATGCTTTGTTTCCTATATGATTAAGTATATCATGTTGTAACAAAGGCTGCCTTAAAATTTTAGGAGGTATCTTTGTACAGACGCCAGCACATCAAACCACCTCTAACTGTCAAATTTTCCCAATTGAACATGAACCTTAAAGTTATCGCAATAAAGTTGAAAATTTATCAAAGGAATTTGACAGATTGGGGTAGCTTTTTTTTTTTTTTTTTTTTTTTTTTTGGGTGGGAAATCATCAAATAACTTCTCCCGCTCTGGGTGGAGCAGGAGGGCGTGTCAGACTTTTACTGACTAAAACCCACCCGTGTTCCTTCAGTAGCCCTTAAGCCAGGGGCTGTGGTGTCTCTTTCGAACAAACCCGCACCCCTGGCAGGCATCGGCCCTTGCGGGCCCCATCATTTTTTGTGCTGACATCTCTTTGAGGCGCGCGTGGAACACAACGCGCCGTCGACTTGGGCTTGGTCCTTACCGGACAGCGAGCTACCCATTACTCGCCGTCCGCAAGCCCATGCCTACGGTGGCCGGAAATCGGCCTGGGATTCCCGACGCCCAGGGCGTCTCCGTATCCTGCGGCGGCTGGGGTCGCGAGGGCGCATATGCTGCCTCTCCCTCACGTGCGCCGCCTCCCTCTTCGCGAGCATCACTGCTTCGCTGAAGGAGGTGACGGCTCCCCATGCCCTCTCGCTCCGTACCATGGCCTGGACCAGGGCCGGACGCGAGAGATCGCCGCCGCCGATCGCCTCCACGAGGACACGGCGGTGCTCCGCCCAAGCAGGGCAGACCGCCACCGTGTGCTCCACCGTGTCCTCAGGGCGATCTTCGCAATGGAAACACCCGGGCGTTTCCTCCCGCCCTATCCGAAACAGGAACCTCCCGAAACAACCGTGTCCGGTGAGGACCTGCGTCAGGCGGAAGGTGAGGACGCCATGCCGCCTCTCAAGCCACTCCTCAAAGAGGGGACTTACCGCCGCAATCAGGGCGTGCCCAAGATTGGGGTAGCTTGATGTGCCGGCGGCGTCTATACTTTGTTTTTCTTAAAATTATAAGATGCGATCGGACAAGACCCAAAAAAAAAAATGCGGTCGTGTTATCTAAATATTTGCTTGAGATCGTTTTATACAAGATGTAACAGAATAGACGCACGTCTTGAAAGTTGTTTGTTCATAATTGACGACAATCGTCTACTACGTCTATTACAGTGATTTTTAATATAAGTAAGCTAATTGAGCTAAAAAAAAATCTATCTTATTTCAAGGCAATGAGACTAAATTTTGAATGCAATTTTAAAAACAATTTTTTGTAATAATTACTGTTAGCTTTAAAAAATGAGGTTTTGGTCATTGTATTATGTTTTTAACTCAATACTATAAATTGGTATACACCAAACGTAAGTCCTCGTACGAGTTCTTGCGTTAATATGATGTAGAGGTCGCTATTAACCACACTTACATTTACTTTGGTTGCGGTGTGACCAACAAAACCTGTATTTTTTATGATGTAAGCACTACATACTGGAATATGATTGGCTAGAATACTCCGATGTATTGATCTACTGACGCCTCATACAGGGTAATTTTTTAACCAGTGAGAAAACTGTAACCATGAATTCCAGCATGGTTACAGTTTGCGCACTGGTAAATTTTTTTTGTAAAAGTAGGTACATGTATTTACTTCTGGAAATTGTAATTCCAACAAGTTCAATGACAAAAATACTTTCGGTCAATGTCCTAATCACCAGATATAATCGCCAAACCCTAAAACTATGACCTAGTAACAATTTCATTGTTATTCTTTACTACCTACATGACATGAATTTACAATCACATGCACAATAGCCAATATAAAACTTTTAATAAAAATATTTTCTCAGAACGGAACTTACGTTTTCACACATTTTATTGCCCGGACACCCCATGAGTAAGCTATAGGACAGTAAAATGTCTATTAAAATATTTATGTTTTAGTTAAGAGCCTGCCTACGCATATAATAGGGTTCCTTATGCTTTACGAATGGATACCTGTGTTGTTAATTTGAGGGTAGTACCTAATAAAAACTACTACACCATTAGAAATCTGTACAAACATTATTTTTAGTTATTGAACACATGTTATCTTATTTATTTTTTTCTGTATCTATCCGTGACAATCGCAGTGGGCCCTATCAGAATACCAGGGCTGCGACACTTTTTTTTGATGTCGCAGCCTTATGCTGAGATATCCTTTTGGCCTCGTACGGGACTTTGCTTTTTATTTTACTTTTTTTATTAAGCCAAATGTGTAGTTAATTTTGTGATATTCCAGTGCGAGTCCAATAAATACCTTTTCTTTCTTTCAAATCTCGTACTTGTAAAAGGCATGCATTAGTGAGTTAGTATCTGTAGTTATCTGCACCCTTATTGTCTTTGTCAAACATAATCTGAATAATTTAAAAGGATGTTGCTAATCCATTGCTTCATATGTTGGAAAAATTCGTCTATCCAACAACGTAAATAACACAATCAATGTTGCTGAACTGTCAAAATGATAACTATTCCTACTTTTTAACCGACTTCAAAAAGGAGGAGGTTCTCAATTCGGTCGGTATTTTTTTTATGTACTCATCAAGCTATACATTTCCAATTTACACTGATCTCGCACTGTATGGTAAATACTATACAGTGCGAGATCAGCTAATACTGGAAATGTATAGCTTGATGTGTAGCCGTGTGTACACCGAATAAGCTGAGATTTATGATTCGATTATCGTGATTCTTCTTTTGTTTGATGCGGAATAGTTTCCATTTGGTTCCATAAAAATTTAACATAGTTTGGTCCAGTAGTTTTCATTTTATGATTTTTTATTTCATTTATAAACATTTTTGTTTACTTGAACGATGTAATTTTAGTTTGTTTACGGCTTTTTTTTAGAAGTTTTCATTTTGACCCCAAGGATGATGAAATTTCGAATTGGTGTGGGGTAGGTACTAAAACTAAAAAGTTAAAAATAAAAACTTCAAAATAAATACAATCGACTTCCAATAAAACATGCTACAAAGTGAAAAATAACTTTTTTTGTTATGTTACGCAATTACCGCTCGACTTGTGTGTAACTAAGTTATATCACGAAATTCTTCAGGATAGTCACTTGGCATAATTTTAATTGAAAGTTAAGTTTTAAACTAATAATTTGTGTTTAACATACAAATATTCATTTCATTCAAATAATATAGGGTGGAAACGACATCGTCGCGTAAACTGGGGCCCAAGTCTGCTATTTTTATAAATTCGTCATTCCAACACGATCCCATTGCAATTTTACTAAAAGTTCGTACTTAATCTGCTAAATTCATAATGGTCGTTCATTGGTCGGTCAATGGTCTCGTAATAGAATTGTGTTATAATGGCATTGTCGTATTGCTATTATTATAAAACCTTAGTTACGTTAGTAGAAATTATTTTCTAAAAAATACTACATATTATATTTGAACATTTATTCATGCCAGATTTCATTTATGTATATGTATATAATTTAACATATTATTTTAGGAACTGTCAAATTTTCGCAGATTACCGCCTAATTCAGTCATTCATTTGTCATGTACGAGTTTACCAATAAATGCAATTTCTTTCAATGGAGTGTCAGTGGCTGACCATTGCAAAGTCATAATGGCGCCATTAAATTAGTAGATTACCAAACTTATCAATATCAACAATCATGAAATCAATGATAGACCATTCTGACACTATTGTAATAGCAGACTTGAGGCCCTGATACGATGAATTCAGCACATAATATGACCCAGCGTAGAAAATTCACCACATGATTGATAAATATGACCCAACGTAGAAAATTTTCGTCGGTTATTTTCAACGCAGGGGGATTCCGAATCATGTGCTGCAACCCTGGTAGCTGGTTGGGCGTCGATTGCATTGATGCACCCTGTATAGTAATACAAATAATAGTAGATGCTAGTGCCTAAATAAAAGGAAGACACACGCAATCGATTCCTACGGAACCCTACAATAAATCATGCATCAAGTATGCAAATTGTACAATGGACATGTTTTTTCTTAGACTTTATTGAGTGGGCGTGTTTTAGGCATTAGATCATAATTATTTGAATGTTGTCCTCAAAAGGAAATCTAGGCGAATCTAAATTATCATAATTGAGAAGTATAAATTATTCATATTTTGCTTCTTTTATTTCGTTTTGGAATGCAATGCGGAATTGAGTTATAAAACCTTTTATGGAATTAAATATAGTGTGTAAAAAGCCATACATGGCTTTACGGGTAATAATTGAAGATGTAATATCTTCACATACCAAGAGACCCCTCTGTGCCTCGGAAAGCACGTTGGCAATCGTCATGGGTCGTCAGAAGCCCGAAAGTCTGACAACCAGTCTTACCAAGGGATATCTTGTTACCCAATAACTGGGTTTTGGAGGTCAGATAGGCAGTCGCTCCTTATAAAACACTGGTATTCAGCTGCATCCGGTTAGACTGGAAGCCGACCCCAACATAGTTGGGAAACGGCTAGGCAGATGATGACGATGAAGATGTAATATGAATGCCTCGTTGGTCCAGTGGTCGCCACGTTACTGTTTAGCATGAGGTCCAAGGTTCAATTCCCGAGTCAGGCCAAGTGTTAGGCAGGTAAGTGGGCTTTTCCATCTGAATTGTCTCAGTAGCAGCCCGGAGTCTGCGCCCGGTCGATGTCAATAGGCTCGCTCCCTGTTACATGCGACTCAAACATAACTAGCGGGTAGTTTACGCTGATCTCGAACTTTACGGAAATCCTATACAATGCGAGATCAGCTTATACTGGAAATTTATAGCTTGATGTGTAGTCGTGTGTACCTCTGTCCGACCTTTCGGGGAATATAGGCGGGATTTTATATGTATAATTTAAAGAGATTTGTATAAAACGTCTGTAAGCCAAGCCACTACAGGAAAAGTAGAACAAAGTACATATTGTGATCTCAAGGTGATTTGCACAAGTGTTGTATTGCAATTTACTTAATGATACATAGGCACCTACATCACTAAGTATATTATACAGGATAATTTTTCATCCAGTGCGCAAACTGTAACGATGAATTCAGCATAACATTCTAGACCCCCAGCTCCGATTGTTTCGTTGGTTATACAAAAAAAAAAAATGCTGAATTCATGGTAGGTACTGGTAAAAATGTATCCTGTATAGGTACTACTTTGCCTCGTTTATAAAAGTATGTCCTCCTAGGGCGTCCAAATATTATGTTAAATAAATATTAGGTCTTTACCTATGAAATTGCCGTTCTGCAGTACTGGCCATTTCAAATCAAAATAATTTTTGTTTGGCTAAGAATTCTAATTTCAAATTAATTTTATTTTAAAAACATGGATTTTTTTTTCTAAAAGTAGTCATTTCTTTATTGATTAGTGTTACATTTTCATCGCATTTCAATCTTTTTCGTCATCATGGATACGTTAAAAATTCGAGTAATTATGGAATATGAGTACCGTCGTGGCAGCAACGCGGCACAAGCGGCACGCAACATCAACGACGTTTACGGAGCTAACACTACAAACCAACGCACCACCTGTTATTGGTTTGCTCGCTTCCGTTCTGGAAATTTCGACCTGAAAAATGAACCTCGCGGTCGTCCGAAGACTTTGGTCGACAATGACGAATTAAAGGCGATTGTGGAAGCTGATGATACACAATCTACGGCTGAATTAGCAGCAGCTTTCGACGTTAGCGTCAAAACAATATTGGTCCATTTGCGTCAAATTGGCAAGGTAAAAAAGCTTGACAAATGGGTGCCCCACGAACTCAATGATCGCCAGCGCGAAGTACGCGTCGAGACGTGCCTTGCACTGCTCAACAGACACACAAATGAAGGAATTTTGAACCGCATTGTTACCTGCGATGAAAAATGGATTCTGTTTGATAACCGTAAGCGCTCAGCAAGTTGGTTGGATCCTGGTTCAGCACCTAAACAATGCCCTAAACGAAAACTTACCCCTAGAAAAGTGATGGTCACTGTTTGGTGGTCTAGCGCCGGTGTGATTCATCACAGCTTCTTACCAAACGGGGTGAGCATTACTGCAGATGTGTACTGTGAAGAACTGAACACAATGATGGAGAAGCTGGCGCATCTCCAACCACCATTGGTAAATCGCTCGTCTCCGCTGCTCCTGCACGACAACGCGCGACCTCATACTGCACAG
Source organism: Polymixis flavicincta (assembly GCA_949987655.1). NCBI lineage: Eukaryota > Metazoa > Arthropoda > Insecta > Lepidoptera > Noctuidae > Polymixis > Polymixis flavicincta. The sequence goes on along the minus strand of OX465195.1, from coordinate 9,015,428 downwards.
CAGACGGTCTCCAAGTTGCAAGAACTGGGGTTGGAAGCTCTCCGTCATCCGCCCTACTCACCAGACCTTGCGCCTACAGACTACTACTTTTTCCAGAATTTGGATAACTTCTTGGCGGGAAAAAAATTTAATACCCGAGAGGCAGTACAAAATGCCTTTGAAGAATTTGTTGCCTCCCGTCCAGCTGATTTCTTTAAGAAGGGCATCAATAAACTGCCACTGCGATGGCAAAGATGCATTGATTGCATGGGTGATTACTTCGATTAATACAAATAAAAAATTCATGAAAAAAATTCGTTTAAATTTTTTCATACAAAACGGCAATTTCATAGGTAAAGACCTATTATAAATTAACAAATAATTTGTTTGATAAATTAATTTGTTTGCTCCGAAAACATAAAGGACCTCTACCTACCTAAGCAGTAACCTAAGCTATTTCGGCAACGTGATCTAGAAACCGACGCCTAACTACGTTGAGAAGACTTAATTTATTAAATTTAACACTCGTAATACTGTTGCCACATGCCACAATAAAGTGGCCGATCTATGATGATTGATTACCATAGAACAACGAGGACGCCATTTATGTAGATCTAATGAATTCTTAAATGAATGTTAGCATGACGAGGATTAATCGCAATAAAAGTAAAGAAGAAAAAATTCAAAACATAAATTACTCATTTATTTCAAGTTGAACTATACAGCATATTTTAATTGTCAAGAAGTCTATTTTTAAGACAAAAAGAAATAAAAAATAAAATAAAATCTTGAGAGAGTGTGTAAATAATAGGCGCTTTATTTATTAAAAACGTTGATTGAAGTCAAGAGATGTTTAAACGTAAAAAATTTAGGTCCAAGTTACAGTCGCCAGCAGGTCAGCTTGACCTGCTGGCGACTGTACCTTGGACCTTAATTTTTGACCTGATGATGACAATTTTAGACTATTTATCCAAGTCACTGGTTTCCTCATAATGTCCCTAAGGGGCCATCCATAAATTACGTCACACAATTTTTTTATGGTTTTTTGAGCCCCTCCCCGTCCTTGTCACAGTGGTCACACTTGTGAAATCCCTCCCTTTGTGTGACGTCACATAAATTTCAATTTTGTATTTAGAAGTACATAATTAAAAATGAAAACAGCAGTTTTTCCATTTTTTTAATGTAAATTTAAAATAATCTTTAGTCAAATTGACATAAACTTAAATAGTTTAGACACTTAGAGCCATATTCATAGACGATGATTAAAGTTAAATGATGTTTAAACGTCAAAAATGTATGGTTAAACAGACGCTACTCATTACTTAACTTTAACCAGCGTTTATGAATAAGGGGGTTAATGGTGATTTTACCACGTGACGACAAAGCTTTTGATCCCCCTGGCCGTTGTTTGACAACAACGACCGGGGCAGCAAATCACAATGTCACATTTAGTTGACCCCCTCCCACCCCATAACCGTGTGACGTAATTTATCGATGGCCCCTAATGAGTATTTTTAACTGACACAAAAATAATCCTATTGACACGAATACGTCCCAGCCTCTACTCCCATTAAGAAATGACATCATCAATTACCAAAAAAAATGGTCTAGTTAATAATAAGCACTAAAACTTCTTTGTATTAAACTGGCAGTAAACTTGGAATCATCCACTTTTGTTCTTTAAAACAAAATGAACTTTATTTTGAAAGGCAAAGAGTATATTTTTCATTACCCAAGTAACGCAAATATTTTGACATTAAAGAAACAAAATGAACGTTAAAGTAATTTGAATAGGGTATATTTTGTATTACCCAAGTGAGGCGAATATTTTGACAAGTACGCTTAGTGTGGTGCCCGAGTTGAGTACAAACAAACAGACAAAAAACTTCAAGTCAAGGGCAAGGATTATTGACTTGGGGCCAGCTGTCTGATACGGATAAAATTGCGGGCTGTATTTGGGTATTATTTGTGTGTAAGACAGGATTAGTATGTAGTGCAAACACTTACCTATCGGTTTTTATCAAGTCAAGTCTTACCCAGTCATTTGGAGTCATTGTGTGGAGGTAGGGTTGCCATCCGTCCGGGTTTCCCCGGATTTGACTTCCTTAGTCTAGAGGGCATCCAGGGAGCGTCCGGGCGGGGCTTCATTTGTAGTCCGGGTTTTAAAGGCCTGGGCCGCCCGCGACACTCGATTAACCGACGAACGTGAGATTCTGTTTTGTTAGGTACGTTTAAAATGATGATAAAAGATGACTAAATTTAATTTTAAGGTCTGAAAATAAATAATAAGGTGATTTATGACATTTTCAACTGTTTTTTGTATTACACTGACTATGTTGAAAAAAATCTGTTGACATGTCCGGGTTCTGGGCTCTTAAATCCGGGGTTTTCACGCGTCTTGTCCTGGTTGCCAAATTTTAAAGATGGCAACCCTATGTGGAGGTCAAACAGGCAGTAGCTCCATGTAAAATACTGGTATTCAGCTGCATCCGGTTAGACTGGAAACCGATCAACACAGTTTAGAAAAGGCTAGGCAGATTCCTTGTGCAAGTTTGATTACAAAATCCTTTATAATTGCTTTTTTATGAGGCCAATGTTTATTCACAATGAGCCCATAGTGTTCTCATTGCTGGGACTCAAGCCTTTTCTGCGTGAGATGGAGTGTACTTATGTAGTGTGGATCCATCGATGGATTAAATTCGATTTTTTTGTCGCCATGATTGATATACAGGATAAGTTTTTAATCAGTGCGAAAACTGTAACCATAAATTCAGCATATCATTCTAGACCCCCCAGCGCAGAAAATTTTCGTCGGTTAAGTATACAAAAAAAACAGCTGTTCCATACATTTTGACCGCGTAGGTAGGTATTGCACTTTTCTATGAAACAGCTGATCTTTTTTTTCTAAAACAGCTTTGTGTCAAAAAGCTTGAATGTTTTTTGACTACGTTTTAGTTCGTGCTTTACTGATTGAATTATCTGCTCTCGATCATGTACTTGCTGGAACTAAATTATTAATAATTAACAATTACAAGCAGACCGAATCTTGCCTGAGTACATCTTCAATTAACAATAACCAATCATACAAGGTCACATAATAATCATTAAATCAATAATACCGACCAACTTTTTTGTGACCAAAAAATTGTTACAATCACAATCACACTATGACCAATTATTTGGTAGGTACAGTATTGAGCAAAAAGTGTTATTATTTTAATTGAAAGGGCGTTTAAATTGGTTTCTACGTGACTCGCGATTTGATAGAGATATTTAGAAGTACTTTTAAAGGTTCGATTAGAAAAAAGACACAAATTCACGATACTTATTTAAATGAATTACCGGGATAGGTATCTTGTACACCGAATGTACACACCCGTCCTCACACGTGGAATCACTTTTTTACATACTTCTCAACATCTTAAAATCACAATATAAATGAAACAGAAGGTCGGCTCCTTCATACAACGAGCGAAAATACACGCACACAGACACGATTCACGTACCTACAGTGAGTGCAAGCGCACGCGACTGGCATTTCGCTTGAGATCGTTCTACGTACGCTTCTGTGTGCGTCCGTCTGTGTTCGGTCATTGTATGGAGCCGGTCTTCTGTATAAACTCATTTATTTTGTATTAATCAGCTGATCAACCGTCCTATTCATATTTTTTCGCCCACACACACGTTCACCTTGCGTTTTAACGTATTTTCGCACGCTACGATCAGATGTGCTATTGTTTTTTTTAATTTTTATACCTAAACTTTTTGTTTAGAGGTTCCTTTTAGGATGAGCGGCGATTCTCAATTGTTTCGATTTGAATTGGAAGGTGTTGGTTTATGTAATGATTTGGCGATTTTCTTTTACTTTTTTGGGCTGGTACTACATACAAGTGCTAGCATCAAACTTTAGAAAATGATGGTTTTTGTTTTGGTGGTTTAGTTGTATGTAGGTAGTTTTTTTTGAAGTAATCAATAAGTTAAACAAACAATATGAGGGTCATTCTCAGGAGACTCATTATTTGGTTCTCTTCAGTGTCATTTTTTTTTTAATTTAGGCCTTGTTAACATGAAATATCAAATCTAGAGTTAATTTAAAGCATGTTAGTAGTGGAGTGTTAACTCTAGATTTGATATTTCATGCCTAAATTAGAAAACAAAAATGACACCGAAGTCAACCAAATAATGAGTCTCCTGAGAATGACCCATGATCGCCTGTGTCCTTCCAGTATACAGAAGGGCAAGATAAAAAGATTCAAGATTAATTCATTTAAAAAAAAATGGTCTGGTTCAGTAGGTTTTATTGATTTTATTATTTATGTACCTAAATTGTAAGTTCTTTTGTAGTAGTCTATGAGAACATTATAATTTATCAATTTATGAAATTGGAAGTAAATGGCGATTTGTCTAACCAAGGTATGAAACGCTGAAAAATCTGGATTAAAATAACATTATATTGTTGAGAATTGCCTAAGAACAGTGTAATTAGAATATAATCATAAATCATTAGCATATAATCAGCCTATAACGTTCCCACTGCTGGGACACAGGCCTCTTCTCTTCGAGAGGAAGTGGGCTGTAAAGCTGTAATACTATGGGACCAGTGCGGGTTGGCAGATGTCACATGTCTTCTCATTGTTGGTTCTAGGACATGTTGGGAGATCTCACATGTCTTCGAATTTTTCTAGGGCATGCTAGTTTCCTCAGGATATTTTCTTTCACCGTTTTGAATAAACTTAATCAAAATTCTTTTTATTTCATCTATTACAGGAGGATGAAAAAGTGGTGGAACTGGTCGCTAAATACGGGCCGAAGAAATGGACGCTCATCGCGCGCCATTTAAAAGGAAGGATAGGAAAACAGTGCAGGTGAATCATAATACCTATTTCTCTAATGGTTTCTCTATTTAATTTAAACAACTCCGCTGGCTCAATAATGTTACCTTCTGCCAGGGGTGCGGGTTGTTCCAAAGAGATACCGTGGCCCCTGGCACACAGGCAACTGAAGGAACACACGGGTGGGTTTTAGTCAGTAAAAGTCTAACACGCCCTCTTGCTCCACCCACAGCAGGAGAAGTTATAGGGTTACCTTAATGAACTAAGAAGGTTGTATTGGTTTTGATATTTGTTGGAAATTGATTAAATCATAATAAAAGTTGAATTTTGCGGTATATTCTGGCCCTTTCCCCTTAACCTTAAAGACTCCCGTAGACAGGCACGACACGATGTTGCAACACAATTCTGGCAATACGATTTCCATGAAGTTTTCATATCTTGTCTACGGAAGCCATAATTTCCATGTTTCTTGACACCGAAATTATGTATCTTTTGACGTTCAAAAGTGCCTTTTATGTGATATTTTTTTTAATTCGGAATGCAACTGTAAACACTGTATTCATTACTCTATCATATTTCTAAACTTTAATCGCATCCACCATATTCTTGGTAAAACTACTTTCTATTGTATTTCTTTAGTCACCAGTACCTAAAATTACTCCTTTAATGTTTCAGAGAACGATGGCACAACCATCTAAATCCCTCCATAAAGAAAACAGCATGGACAGAGCACGAAGACAGAGTGATATACCAAGCGCACAAACAACTTGGCAACCAGTGGGCGAAGATTGCTAAATTATTACCTGGCAGGTAAGGTATCATTTTAAATGTTGCATATTAGTAATTTCTCCTGTATTGTGGGTGCGTTTACAAATATTTTAACTCACATACACAAACAGCCAGACCCGGAACAACTACTTGTAGGTCATACCAATATTTCTTCCGTGCGGGAATCGAACCTGCGACACGCAGCGCAGCAGTCAATCGCTTAATCGCTGCGCCAACCGTGCCGTCATCTTTGACATAGATTAAATTTTAAAATTCAGAGTGGATCAGGAGTGGATTCCGTAAACTGAATCAAATCAATCATTCTGCCTAGCTGTTTTCCAACTATGTTGAGTAGGTTTCTAGTCTAACCGGATGCAGATGAATACCACCACAATCCAGTTACTGGGTAACACGAAAACCCTTGGTAAGACTGATTGCCAGACTTTTGGGTTGACAGCCGGGACCAACAGCTTAGCGTGCTTTACGAGGCACGGAGGATTCTCAGTACGCAAAGATGGTCACCCATCCACAGACCAACACTGGCAAGCGTAGCTGAACCTGATGCTTAGCCCCGAGCCCCTAAGCTTAATCAAATGATTACTTTTATTATAGGACTCCTATGATGTAATACACAAACAAAAGTTTCGTTTTGTTATTTTTTGTTTCTTTTGTTCATTTAATTGATTTTGCATAAACTACAGTTACGTTTGTTATCAGTTTGTAAATGTCTAAGTTGTAATCTGTGGAAAATGTAGTGGGTAGTATATTTGTTAAATTATTTCCGTTTATTTTTAATAATGTGTACTACTGTCTGTTTTCCCTAATGAAATAAAATTTTAAAACCTGCAATTTTCACTTCTATGCATAAGAGCAGGGGTTCCCAAACGTATTTTGTCTACTGCCCACTTTGAGAATCAATTATTTTTTAGCGCCCCCATTTTTTCACCTACTTAAAAACCACTATAACTTCAAATTAAATTAATTATTGTGAGCTATATTAGCGGAGATTGAGGGGAATTCGCGGGACTCTTACCGCCCCCCTTTAGGCCTGCAGCGCCCACAGGTCATGATATCGCCCACTTTGGGAAAGGCTGCACTAGAGAATATTTTATCTGAATTGAAGACACACGATCAGACCCCCGACCGTCCCTTGCTCGTTGATGCGCCAGCCCGCGCCGCAGCTGAGCCAGTAGCTTTAAATTCCCCGTCTAATAATCATGAAAATATCTTGATCCAGCCTGTCCCTGATAGTACTAGCTGCCCCCCCCCCCCCCGCCAGCGACTCCCTGAGCCGAGGTTCGTACCCCACAGGGGGTGCCCTCAGTGCGCAGTCGTTTTAGGTTTAAGTAGGTTTTACGCCCTGGCTGGAGGCTTTTAGAATCCTAAAAACCTTCACAGGAAAGTCCGGTTCAGCAGTCACGGCCTCTCAAGGTCAACTGCGAGATGCCATACACAAAAAAAAAACACGATCACGACGTGTACTAAACTTCATAAGTTTTCTTTAGTTATAGATTTTTTTTACTGTTCCTGATAGAAATCACCTTTCATTCCAGGACCGACAACGCAATAAAGAACCACTGGAACTCCACGATGCGTCGCAAGTACGAGCCGGACCTCCTCGACAGCTTCGAGTCCCTGCGCCGCAAACAGACGCGGGTAAAGCCGCCCAGAGAGTTGTGCGAGAGTAGTGTCACGGAGAAGGTGCAGGTCGCCTATAACGATGTTAGTTCGCTTTTTGTGTTTCTTTTGCTTGGGGCCGGTTTGGTTGGTAAACAAGTAAAAAGAACTTTGAACTTGATCAGTCCAGTAAATTCGGAGCAAATTGGCTGTGACAGACGAATAGACAGACAGGAGTGATCCTGTAAGGGTTCCTATTGGCTAAATGACGCTATGAGCCAAAAAAAAGTTTTTTAAGTTTGGAAAAAATGCAGGACGATGAAATATCTTATTCTTTTTCGCCTTTCATTTAATAAAAAAAGTATAAAACGAAAGGCAAAAATGTATTTCAAAATTTGGTATAAAAGGCTTGAACAAATGAAATGTGTCCATAATCCGGATAAAAGAACTATGAAACTTAAAGTAATCAGAATTCAGACAGATTACTGATCTAGTTTCTGAAACACTATAGAATTAAAACCTTTTGTGCAACATTATGTAAAAAAAAAAACTTTTATTCCTTTGTGTTCACCGCTGAGCTTTGCAGAGCCGGTATATAAAAAAATATAAAAATACAAAGCATTTGAAAATTTTCAGATTTTTTCTTGGATTTTAACAATAGGGTATTTTCCGATTTGATAAAAAGTATTTTAATTTGAAGATTGGTATGATTTAATTAACAGAAAAATAAAAATAAATTTATGAATACACATTTTCTCAATTAAAAACGATTAAAACCTAATTTATTTTCCGTTGTTTTGAATTTACCGCCAAAACGCTCCCTACGATGACTTTATAGCACGTGACATGTGATGTCAACTTTGTGTAAACGGCACCGGTACAAATACTTAGTTTGGCGCCGTTTTAGAAGTATTTGTGCACAGAGGCACCGCCCACCAGTAATTTCATTTTGTATCCATTAAAAATCTTGTTAATTATACTCTCGACATTCACTTATTTACTTACAAACTACTTTTGTTTACACAAAGTTGACGTCACGTGATAAAAAGTCATTGTAAGGAGCGTTTTGGCGGTAAATTCAAAACAACGAAAAATAAATTTGGTTTAAATCGTTTTTAATTGAGAAAATGGATTTAAATCAATTTACTTTGATTTTTCTGTTACATATTTCGTCCCAATCTTCAAATTATAATAGTTTCAATAAATTTGAAAATACCCTATTATGTTATTACTTCTTTGAAGAAAAACCAACCAAATCGACCCACCCCTAAAGGCAAGATATGGCTGTAAAAACCACACTTATATAAATCACGGTACTGGGACAACCTTAGCCATATCTTCGCCTTTAAAATGTATATGCTGACCCTATTATATCTATAACCTTATGGAAATAAATCCTTCATAGTCATGAAAATACAATAATACATTTGCGTATTAGTCAGCATAAACATTTAAGGTGAAAGCTGTAGTGTAGCATGAAAAATACAAATTTTCTTACGTTTCATTGCAATAGGGTATTTACCAATTTATTAAAAACTATTTTAAGCTGAATATTTGGATGAGATATTAGTTAAAAAAAAATATATATATTATTTATCTCCATTTTCTCAATTAAAAACGATTAAAGTCAAATTTATTTTTCGTTGTTTTAAATTTACCGCCAAACGCTCCTTAAGATGACTTTTTTATCACGTTACATCTTAAAATTAAAATAGATTTGAATAAATTGGAAAATACCCTATTTGCAGGTCAACATACAACTTGATATGTTGAAGAAAATATGATTTCCGACCGTAACAAATATAATTATAAACACTAAAATCATCAATACAACCCTCTATAAAGTTCATTTAATCCCATCAAATGACTTTGTCATGAAATAGTCATTTAATGAAATTAAATGAACTTAATGGTTTTATTATGGTGGGTTGTGTTCCACGCGCGCCTCGAACAGATGTCAGCACCAACTGGTGGGGTCCGCAAGGGCCGGTGCCTGCCAGGGGTGCGGGTTTGATCGAAAGAGACACCGTGGCCCCTTGGCACACAGGCTGCTGAGGGAACACGGGTGGGTTTTAGTCAGTATAAAATGGTTGTATTGATGCTTTTTATGCTTTTAATTCTGTAAATACATGCGTGTAATGGTCGCGAATCAAATTTTACTCAACATACAACATGGCAGTGACCTGCAATTTGCAAAAATCGTTAGAAAATTTGAATTTCGGGGGCTACCTTGGAGCTTCCATCTTAACCCTGTTTATATTAATTTGCGATGTTTTTCCGTTTATTTGCTCCCATATTTCATGACCTGTGGCCCTAGTGTGAGTTTCTTTTAACCACCTCGATCTAATGCATCGAACGCGTTCCGCTCTCCGATTGGTCCTTCACCAATTCGGGGCCAATCGGAGCGCCGAACGCGGTCGATGCTTTAGATCGAAGTGGTTAAAAGAAACACACTAGGCCGTGTGTCACCACATCAAATATGTAATTTCATTGGGTATTTACATTTTCGGCTTTTTTTTTTCTAAATGATTTGTAGTTCTGTGTGCTTTAGTAGATGCTTATGTAACCACACAATGTAAATAATGATTCACTTTTTAACATAATTTCTTCAAAATAAATTTGTTATTTTACAGAAATTGTATTGCAGAGGTGGCACGTATTCGTTTTCGAAAGGACAGTTATTCTATACTGGATTTTATTTTCTGTTTGAATGTTTTGGTCTTGTCAAATTGAAAATACTTGAGTTGTATTTGACCAGACCACAGCATATACAGAATAGCAAGGAGCACGCAAGTGTTGTTATCATGGGTTTAATACATGATTGAGAGGTTATTTAAAAAATAATCCACTGTTTCATAGAAAAGTGCAAAACCTATGCGGTCAAAATGTATGACAGAGCTATTTTTTTTTAAACCGCCGACGAAAGACTTCTACGCTAGGGGTTTAAGAATCATTTGCTAAATTCATGGTTTTAGTTTGCGCGTCAATGGGATGAAAATACTGTGTAAAATTTAGCTTTGCCCACGTTTAGTCCAGACCAGAGAAACATAGCCTAGTACAGGGGAAACTGAGCTACAAATGAAGACCACGATGACGTCAAATACCCTAAATCAGAAAACTCTTCACCTAACCAACATACTCTTCCGCAGCAAACCTGGTCAGATCCTTTCAATGAATCAACACAAAGCAACTCCTCAAACACCAGCCAACCTCCTTCGAAGCATGTGCTACACTTCAGGCAGCTACTAAAGGATCAGCTGACGAATCTACAACATCCTGTTGTTGCTCCGAACTCCCCTGATAGGGGGGGACTGGTCGCCGCTGATATTGAAATAGCGGATGCGAATTTCAAGTGAGTATTATTGACTTAAGAGCATTCTAGAATAGACCGTGACATTCTAGAAGTGTATAGAAACATACCGTCGTTGGTCGGAGTCATTACTGGAACATATCCAAAATTCTGTGTTTTGAACTAAGTATGCAGAATGATAGAAAATCAAATACTCTTTCCGAATCACTATTGGAACAATTCATACGCGTTAATCAGTACTAATAATTACTGAAAATTATCCATCATCTGCCTAGCCTTTTCCCAACTATGTTGGGGTCGGCTTCCAGTCTAACCGGATGCAGCTGAATACCAGTATTTTACATGGAGCGACTGCCTATCTGACCTCCACAACCCAGTTACTGGGTAATACGATACCCCTTGGTAAGACTGGTTGTCAGACTTTCGGCCTTCTGACGATCCGTAACGACTGTCAAAGATCTACAAATGACAGCCGGGACCAACGGCTTAACGTGCTTTCCGAGGCACGGGGGGGTCTTGGTATGTAAAGATGGTCACCCATCCACGGACCAACCACGGCAAGCGTAGCTTAACCTGGCCGATCGACCCGTGCAGCTATTGTTATTTAGCCACAAGCCCCTCCGAATTACTGAAAATTATATGATCAAAATTAGCTTTTTAAAGTATCTCAAAACTTTAGCTTGGATTTACTAAAAACGGCAAATTTTTGAATTGTACCGGTAATGATTCCGACCGACGATATATGAACTGGTGTTGCAGTTTGCAGACAACCAGTAGCAGTACCAGGATGTGACGGCCAATTCTCTATAACAGTGTTACTTTTGATTGATGAAATAATTGTAAATTTTATAAAATAATTTGTAAAAATAATAATTTGAAAACAGCATGAAATTCATATGAACAATTGTAAATTCAAATAAGTGTTATTTTTTTGTGTCAATTAAAAGTTGAGACAAAGAAAATAAAATGGAATAGTTTTAGAATAGTTTGATAGGCATTTAAGACCATAAGGATACAAATAACAAAGATAACAAGTACGATATTTTATTCGCAAACATCCAAAATAATTAAATAATTCTACCTGTCCTACCTACATATAACCATTATTAAACAGTACCAATTTTTCAATTACAGATTCGTGAACCTAGAGTCTTTACCACCAGACTCACCTCTCAGAAATTACTTGACCCACGATTCAACTGGGAATGAGAACAATCAAAATGCTGGTAAGTATATCAGAAAAAAGCGTCTAAAATATGCAAAATTTACAATAACAGAAAATGAAATTTTTCATGGGTGATAGAAAAACCTGTCTATTTGAAAATGTTACCTCAGGAAAAGAACAACTTTTCGATAACGAACTAAATCCCTACTGCTAATATTATAAATGCGAAAGTAACGGGCCTGGGCTCGTACCGTGTGGTGCCGTAAAGAATAGCATCATCCCATCTCTTCCCGTGGGTGTCGTAGGAGGCGACTAAGGGACTTACTAGAGAATGGGTAGCAGCGTTCTCTATGCATTTAACCACTATACTGCAATCGCCAACCCGCCTGCCAGCGTGGCGATTATGGCAAGCCCCCCCAAATTGGGGGAGGCCTATGGCCAGTAGTGGACGTCTTCCGGCTGAAATGATGATGATGAACGGGCCTGGAAGACGGCGTTGCCTGCCCCCTTCCCCGCAGCATTGCTCCCGCAATGCCCGCGTCCCAGGGCTCCTCGCTGGCGGGCAGCGACAAGTCACTGCCTGCTCCTGATATTATTGCACGGCACAACCACCAACCTCGTAGCTTAACCTGCGAGATGTCACTGCCAATCGGCGGGCAACCCGGTACCCCACCAGACACAACACCCGTCTAGTTTTCCTCCCTTTTCTATAAAGGACTAGCATTTGCCAGTGGCTTCGCCCGCGTAGAGGTCGAAAATTATCCCCACAGGAATGTATTATCGGGATAAAAAGTATCCTATGTATTAATTCAGCAGCCTAATTGCGTAACGTATTAACATTCTGAAGACGATTCCGAAACTAAGCAAACTCCCTTCGTAATCGTGTTCTATAATCCGAATTGTGAAACTAAATTGAATCAAATTCCGTAGAATTGTATAGGGATGTTAATAAAATCTTGCCCAATCTATTACGTTTGCGCGTTTTGTTTCTTAACATATGAACTATTCGCTTCCGAATAATATTACTATAATTTAATATTGTTTTAATTACAACTGGTGGTCTACTATTGCTTCAAATGAAAATATACAATGATTCCCTAAAAAACGTAAAATCAATTTAAAAAACACTTTCTACCAAAAACTGCCATAATTGAAAAAAGCAACGAAACGTTATAATGTTCACGTTTTATTTATCTGTGGTCCATGAAAAAATCGTAAAAAAGCAGTGTTGTCAACTTATTGGGATAACTCCTAAAACTGGGGGTTTGGACACCCCAACTAGCAGATAAAATTTTGCTTTAGCGGCTGTTCGTTTTGTTTTGATTAGTCTTATTTAGTTTGTGGAAATCTGTTATTATAATAACACGATGTTGGCATGTTTTTTTACTGTTTGCATGAAACCTGTGATAGTAATTTTCCCATTATATCTTTATAATACCGAAATCATTTTGGATTCAAACGCTAATATGAAAAGACTGTTCAGCATGACGAATATAGTGAAGTCACACAGAGGCTGTGCCCGTGTCGAGATCGAAAACAGTGTCATTTCGACCAAATAAATCCCATGGAAACATGCTTCCAAAATATAAAGTCAAGCCATTATTGTGTATCTAACAATCATCCATACATCTCCACTTACTTTTTCAGTAACTATTTTGTGATCCCTACTCAATATTATAAATGCGAAAGTAACTCTTTCTGTCACGCTTTCACGCCTAAGCCGCTGAACTGATCGTCATGAAATTCGGCAGAGATATATTCTGGGATATGGAGAAGGACATATGCTACTTTTATACGCGATAACCGACATCCACGCTAGCGGAGCCGCGAGCAAAAGCTATCTTTAAAGTACGTGACGATGATATGAAAAAATATGACTGATTGTGACATAATAAGTTTTACTTTCAATTTCAAATCTTCAAATGAACCTCAAAAAGGACGACAGAACGTCAGCAATAGGAATTTAAATTAAATAAAAAATTGCTGTGTGATTAAGTGGAGTCGGGAAAAAGTTGGCAACACTGTAACAAATAAAAAAACTATGAAATGTTTTTGTTTGTCTTGAATTTTGTTTTAAATTAGTTGTTTTATGTTTTTCAATAAACTAAATTATATTTACTATTCGCATACAAAGACATGGGCCTATGATAAACAGTATCGGATTATTTTTGTGGTTTCTGCACAGAACACGTAATTGGCAAATGGCAAGGAATAGGGCTCTGTCTTCGTTTTGTACTGGCTGTACTACGTCATATGCTGTGTTTCTCAATAGCGAAAAGGACGAACCAGTGACCCATAATTCAGTATCAGCTGTAGTGCTGTAAGTAAGCCAATATAAACAGGAATTTCGTGTGTCTAGTGATTGTAACTTTCTTAGGTTACCTATTTATTTTGGTAATAATGATTGTCTGTCAACCTCACATTCTAACTACTGAGATGTTGTTATTTGATATTTTGGTCAGTGGGTTGTCTTAGGGGTTGTATGTATGTAATTCTATCAGCATCTACATAAGCAGCAGATACTAAATTACAAACTATAAAAACCAATTACAACCAACAACATAACGTTAATTATTATAACATTTTCGCAGACGATGCTAGAGCTACTAACTTCAATCTAATATTGACCTATGAGGGTTTTACCGTAAAGAATTTGGTGGGAACGCAGGACATTGAAAACCAAGCTTTTGTATTAATCATTGAAGGTGAGATTTTTAACACAGTTAAGTATCAAGCAGCAACTCATATAATTATGAATGAATTTTTCTTTGGGCGAACTTTATACATAAATGTAATCACATCATAAATTTCATGTCCCTATTTTTTACAGTTCTAGTTTCGTGCCATGTTAAATAAAGCAATAGCCATAGGTTGATGACGGCCTACTAAATATTGCCTAGTTTGGCCCATAATTAAGTACTTTAATTGAGCAGAAACTAATTTGATTTTGTTTTAAAATTGCAGGAGTCCCCGGAACACTTCCCCTGCATAGACATGAAAGCAGCATGAATGATGTTGGCTGTTGCCATGTTACTGCTACTGCAACTACTTCAGTTATCAAGCTGCTCAAGTGCAAAAGTAGAAACTGAAGATTGTTATGAACATACTAATTTTACCTATTTAAGAAAACTGCTGACTAGTTTTGCTCAACAGCAATATACTTAATATGTACTTGTGTTAATTGATAATGGTGTAAACTTTAATACTTACAAAGTGTTTTAATTATGAACTAAAATAACTGTTAAATGTTGAAATACATATAGCATTAAGCTTAAAAAAAGACAAGTTATTGATCATTACAGTGATACTATTTAGAAAATAGCAGTGTTTATCTGAATTGTCATTTATTTGGTGCATAAAGGTAAATTAAAAACAAATAAAATAATGGTTAACATAACTGCTTTATTTATATCATTTCACCCTTCTGACTATAGCATTTGTTCACATTTGACATGAATTCGTTGGCTATGAGACAAAAAGAAATTCAAACAAGTATATTGTATAGATTAGTGGAATTTGGCAAATTTGGGCTACTGTTTTGCTGTGGAAGTCATCATTTATAATTTAATACAGCTTGGTAATGTTGCTGAGAGAAAGTTTAAATTTTTCCTGTTTATATAGTTGAGCCACCTGAAAGATAAAAAAATAATTTAAGTACATCCTCATTATTTTCCATCATCCATTACTCATCCAGTCTTTAATAGGCCTCTCCCTTAAACGCTTCAATGCACAATCTACTGATGTACTTTACAAAACTACAATATTCTGCTATTAGATAAACAGTAATTAGATGCCTACAATTCTATTGATGGATGGAACATAGGTACTTGACTAAAAAGTATGAATTTTCTTTATTTAGGTACTTCATAGGCAAGTTTTTTAATAATAAATAAAATAGCATTTTTTTAATAATAAATAAAAAAATTGATGGACATATTATTTAACTATACACATTGTGTATTAATATCAAGCAAAACCAATTCAATGAGAAATATTTTTTGTAGGCCTCCACATAATTAACATAACAAATAAATATTATGGTTTTTCAATATTTAGAAAACAATGTTCAATACTACCATAGTCTGATGCAAGTAGAGTACAATGCTTATTTTGTGGATTTCCACCGAATGTAAAGAATAATATTGTATGATTGAAAATCTTCACACATGTTGCAAAGTAATTTTACAATGCAATGTGATAAACTTGACAGGCACAGGCCTCTCTGTGAGAGGGAGTGGACTGTAATCCACAGACAGAATAATTGAATTGGATATTCTTACTAACTTATTATTCACAATAATTAGTTGAAAAATATTTAAGGTACCTAGTAGGCCATCATCATCATTTCAGCCGAAAGACGTCAACTGCTGGACATGGGCGGAGGCCAATTGGGGGAGCCCAATTTGGGGGGTTTGCTATAATCGCCACACTTGGCAAGAGGGTTGGCAATCGCAGTATGGTGGTAAAATGCATAGAGAACACTGCTACCCATTCTTAGTAAGTCCCTGAGTCGCCTCCTACGACACTAACGGGAAAGTACCTACCTACCTACTTTGCTTAAAGTAATTATGCATTGCCTTATCTATATTTTGTATTGACAACAAACAATATGTGTAGATACAATATTTAGGCATATTCAATAGGTTCTTTTATAGGAAATAATATTGTTAATACCTTGAACAGACAATGATGTGGAAATAAGTCTGTATATATGGTGTGTGTAGCTAGTTCATAGAAGTCTTTAGATTATCTCTGTATAATCACCTCGTTGCTTCGCTATTCAAAATACCACAATACTGATAAAACATTCGAGGTTTTACACAAAATCACATTCACAGTTTATCAGGAAGACTACCACTTATATTTTTTTATAATTTAAGAGATTTAATGATTAAATCCCATTAAAATGTAAGAAGAAAAATGATTGCGGCGAGTACGTTGCCTTCGGCTTGCGAAACAGACTACTCGTTGGTTTCAAACAAACTGATAGCTGTCAAACTAGTTACGCAATTCGCTTTAGTTAGAAAAATAGACCGTATACCCAATTTTTCCCGACATATCATTCACTCTAATAGAATAGTAATCGCTTTCACAGATATTGGAGTTTCGCAATTCGAAATTCGTAAATTTAAGCAAATTGCGATAGAAACGAAGCAAATTAATCTGAATCGTTTGTCAATAATGCATTACGCAATTAGGTAGCAGGTTATAATCTAACTGTGTGCCAAATTTCATCCAAATCCGTTCACCTGTTGTTGCGTGATTGAGTAACAAACTTTCACATTTATAATGTTAGTAGATAGTAGAAGTAGAATTAATGACCTTTACACCCTACTTCTCTCTTTAAAAATAACTGCAATAAATATTTTCTCACTATTAACATAATCCCCTTCTCTTTTCAGTTTCTTACTCCGTCCAAACGGAATCAACCAGAGAGATAGACGTACCCTCGATCTACACGTCCCCTAAGAAGAAAGTTTTAGAGACCAGTAGCCCGCCCCCCATACTCAGAAGGAAACCTAAGAAGATAAACACGATCACTCCCACGGCTAATGTGAGTCTGAGTATTGTATCTGAGTTTTGTTTTATTTTTGCATTGAAGTACTCTTCACACGGAGATACTTAAGTAGATCCATGATATAATTTTCTATGGAATGTCTTCACGTCAAATCCTACATCGCGCAAGGAAAGATAACTGCGCAATCAGCATCAGGGTTAAATTAAATTAGCTGTCCATACTTTATCCACGTGGTGGGAATCGAAAACTTTTTTTTTTTCAAAATTTGACATTTGTGCGAAACTTCAATTGACACTGGCAACCTAGAAACTGTTATGTTTAAATGAAAATTCGTAAAAAAAATACCAAGTTCCACGAAAAATTACAAAAACAGCTGATCGATCTGCGCATGCCCGGCCGACGCGGTTCGCTGACCCATAGGGTATTTTCCAATGCGTTAAAAACTATTCTAATTTGAAGATTGGGACGAAATATGTAACAGAAAAATAAAAGTGAATGGATTTTATCCATTTTCTCTATTAATAACAAATTTAAAACAACGAAAAATAAATTTATTTTAATTTTCTGTTAAATATATCGTCCCAATCTTCAAATTAAGATAGTTTTTATTAAGTTGGAAGATACTCTACTAATGTAATTTTACCCTGTATACAACGTCCCAACATCATCAGGCACTCCAGGCTTAGCACGAGAACCGTAAATACACGTTTTGTCGACGGAAGAGTAGACAATAATGACGTTTCCGTGTAGACAATTGACAGTTTTGTACCGAGAAATGTAGACAAACGATTTCTATTCTACGGTAGAGTGGAAATAGAAAGCGTCATACTAAGCCTGCTTTTCCTCATAGTCATATCATATACTAATAAAACACTACTTAATTTCCAGGCATGGACCGACACGCTATCGAAAGCGTTCGAGTGTCGCGAGTCAGGCGTGACTCCTATAAAGGCGCTCCCGTTCAGTCCCTCGCAGTTCCTCAACTCGCCGGCTGCGATATCCTTCGCGACGCTCGATTCAACGCCTCTTAGGCATGCCACCAAGGTAACATTAAAACTATTCGTTTGTAGCGACAACTACGCATTACATTGACGTCACGAAAATCCTGTACGCTAGTGAATTTTACTGCGCAACTATCATTTAAACAACGTCCCCAACAATTCCCGTTTGTCCGGAAGATCATGGATCCTTCCAAAATGAAGGTTGGAAGGGGGGTTGGTTTTTTATATGGAGAAAACTTCATACAAAAAACCAACCTCCATAGGTTGAGTGAACTTTACACCCTGTTCCTCAAACCTCTTTATGTTAAGAAAATTTACTTTAAGTATATATTAAGCAAGAAGAATTGCCAAACTTAAGTGGCAGTGGGCAGGGCACATTGCTCGCAGAACAGATGGCCGATGGGGCCGAAAGGTTCTGGAGTGGCGACCGCGTACCGGAAGACGTAGAGTAGGAAGGCCTCCCACAAGGTGGACCGATGACCTTGCGAAGACCGCGGGTATCCGCTGGATGTGGGAAGCACAAGACCGGTCGAAGTGGAGGAGCCTGGGGGAGGCCTATGTCCAGCAGTGGACGTCTTTCGGCTGATATGATGATGATGATGATGATATATTAAGCAGAGGGGCCGCAGTTGGTAAGGCCCCTCTGCATCTAAGGAGATGCGTGATCATCTTTAGATACAAGACCCAACCGTGCCTCGGAAAGCATGTTAAGCCGTTTGTCCGCGCTGTCATTTGTGGATCCTTGACAGTCATTACTGGTCGTCAGAAGCCAAAAGTCTGAAAACTAGTCTTACCCAAGGGGTATCGTATTATTCAGTAACTGGGTATTCAGCCCGGATGTAGCTGAATACCAGTATTTTACATGGAGCGACTGCCATTTGACTGTCTGTTTGACTGAAAGCCGACCCCAACATAGTTTGGAAAGGGCTAGGCAGAGTAATGATGTTTTTCAATGTAGAACATGTAACTTATCGTTTCAGGAATGGAGTGCGAGTCCATTACTACAAACGCCCACGCCTGTAAATCACGTGACGCCGGGGGGACCGAATGCGGTGAAGAGTAATACACCTAAGTAAGTAGCATTTCCGTGTGGTGCCGGACGTAAAAGAATAACACCATTCCATTTCTTCCCGTGGGTATCGTAGAAGGCGACTAAGGGGCTTACTAGAGAATGGGCAGCAGCGTTTTCTGTGCATTTTACCACCACACTGCGATCGCCAACCCACTTGCCAAACGTGGCGATTATGGCAAAAGTCCTTTTGGCTGAAATGATGGCTTATGTCAGTGGACGTCTTTTGGCTGAAATGATGATGACGATGGACTCAGCCTATCGCAGTCCACTGCTGGACATAGGCCCCAGGCTGCGTCACATCACGCTATCCTCCGCCTTCCCCTCCCAGTCTGTTCCAGACACCTTTTCAAGGTCGTCGGTCCATCTAGCTGGGGGCGTCCCATACTACGCTTGTCGCCTTTATTTAACCACTAGCCTTTGCTAGCGGCTTCGCCCGTGTTGAGGTCAAAAATTATCCCACGGGAACGTGCTACCGGGATAAAAAGTATCATATGTGTTAATCCAGGCTATAACTTAAACTATGTGTGCTAAATTTCATCCAGATCCCTTTTTCTAACTATCATCCTTATTGATTTACAGAACTCCAACACCCTTCAAAATCGCAATGGCGGAGCTGGGCAAGAAGTCCGGCTTAAAATACGAGCCATCAAGTCCCGGTTTATTAGTAGAAGATATCACTATGATGATGAAACGAGAGAATTCTGATAGTACAGTGCAGCTCAACGACTCGCTACTGTCATCCACGGCAGAGCAGGACAATGTTACTGTACAGGTGAATATAAAATAATGATTATTATTAATAAGTCATCACTGTGATGATGAAACGAGAGAACTCTGCTAGTACGGTGCAGCTCAACGACTCGCTACTGTCATCCACGGCAGAGCAGCACAATGTTACGGTACAGGTGAATATAAAATAATAATTATTATTAATAAGTCATCACTGTGATGATGAAACGAGAGAACTCTGCTAGTACGGTGCAGCTCAACGACTCGCTACTGTCATCCACGGCAGAGCAGGACAATTTTACTGTACAGGTGAATATAAAATAATAATTATTAATAATAAATCATCACTATGATGATGAAACGAGAGGATTCTGATAGTACAGTGCAGCTCAACGACTCGCTACTGTCGTCTACGACAGAGCAGGACAATGTTACTGTACAACTAAATATTATAATTTATAAGTATGATTATGAAACGCGAGATCTCTAATAGATCGATACAGCTCATCGACTCGATACTTACTGCAAAAACGACTTTGAAAACTTATTCTATTCCACGCTTCGATCAATATTCCACGTACGAAAATTCACACAATTCTCACAAAGATAAATGACTCCTGCATAGTAACTAGCATCAATTTTAAGTGGCTCTACGATTGTCGTAATTGTAAAAATATTCGCGTAATTTTGCTAACACAAAATAAAAATTATTCTCATAGAAACAATAATGATTTTGTACAGTTGAAATAACGAGAATATTTGAACGAATGCGACAAGTAGGACATCAAAAATCGTGTTTATTTGTTCTGTGCTAAAACCTATTTCGTTGCGATATAGATAAACGACTCCGGCATAGGCAGCCTCAAGCGCAGAGCGGAGCCCGGCAAAGAGAACGTGCCCGGCACGCACAAGCGCGCGCGCAAGGCCCTCGCGCACAGCTGGGGTGCCGCCACCAGCACGCCGCACTCGCACCACAACGCGAGTAGCAGAGTGCCTGATGTGTCTTATATTGAGACGCCGGTAAGTTCATGTCAACTGTAACACAATAAAACGTCTTGTTACAAAACAAAGTTTTTATTTCGAGAATCGTGACGTATCAAGACGTTTTGCTGTGTTTTGTCGTCAGTTTTGTAAAAAGAACTGCATTTAGATACATGTTGGGTTCTTAATTCTAAAACTAGCTCGGTAGTTACAACCTGCATCCTAATGAAAGTTTTCATGAATATTCACCCACCAGCCACTTTAACAAGAGGTCTTCCAGTTCGACAATGAACTTAAAATATTTCATGTCATTTGTTTCATTCTTTCGTTCACCATTCAGTCCGTAGGCACTTTGTCACTTTTGACAGGTGCCCGGACCTGACGTGTCAGTGCTGCCACCTAGCGAACGCCTATCAGTCTAACTCACTATCACTAAAGAATAGAGTTCAAAACATTTTGTAAACAAAAACCGTCAAGTTAGCATTGCTGCGTGGCCCACAATTTTTTTTTTGTAATGTTTAAAAACGTATATGCCATCCAAGGTATAAATATTACGGTTGCTCTTCTCATACTTAGAAAAAAAAAATAGAATAGATAAGATAAACTGTAAGAATAAAAGTTATTTGACTTGAAAAATCTGCCCTTAGTTTTAAAAAAATACACCAAATAAACTAGATAAAACTCTACAAATCACTAACAAAATCCTTCTCAACTTGTTCCAGAGCAAAACCTTAGCCGGAGACAGCTCAGTAATGTTCTCTCCACCATCGATCGTCAAGCATTCCCTCCTAGAAGAATCCACCAGCTTACATTCCCTTATAAGCCCTGAAAACACACCGGAAACCAGCAAATACGAAGAAATTGACATTGAGGCTGTCATCACTGAGAAAACTAAGGTACAACACAGGTCTATACTCCTTACTAATCCCGAACCTAACACCCTAGGACCCACTCAAATCATATACCCTGAATACAACTCACAAATTACAGAAATCACACCTTTTAGAGACGTCACGAATTTAGACAACCCTAGTTTTAGTCGACTAAACGCGGATAGACTTCGGACTATAACCACAGGCAGTGAATTAGCTTGTGACACCCTTATCGCGCCAAAACAAATCCTAGCCAATGCCTTAGCAGATCACATTTACAAAGTAACCAATCAGAAGCCGTCTACATCACGCATTGATGAGATTTTAACCAATAAGATTATGAATAAGAATGATTACGTGCAGAAAGAGAACCAATGGTGGACCGTTGATAAGGATAATGGGCAAGAGGATGCGTTAAATGATTATTATAATAATATGTTCACTAATATGTAGGTCGGAATTATTATGATTACGCTTATCGTATTAGTTTGGTCTTGTGATATTTTATTAGTCGAGAAATTATGAATCGATAATTTTTTTGATCGAATACAATCGATAGAAATCGGAGGTAGTTGTATTCTTTGATCAGATGGTAAATCAGTAAAAATCACTGAAAACCAAAATCGATTTGAAATCACATTACAAAGGATATCTGTTAAAATATTTTTTTTCCCATAGGAGTGCGATTCGATATTCGATTAACAATGTTTTTTCGATCAATATTACAAGTATTCAACACGGGCCAGTGTTAAATTAGAACCTGGACAATGTTCTTTTTTTAAAATTAAGCTTTTACTTAAAGACTGCTAACATGATATCACAAGACAATTTCTGGACTGTGAATAATAGTGATTAAAATATAAGTTAAAGACACGCTTAACAAAGTCATAAACATTAACGATTTAATAAAATACGTGGGTCACTAGACAAAATACTAAAATGTATAAATTCTTTCATTAGTGTGTCTATGAAAATCGAATGAAATGAAGTTTTTTTCGGAAAGTAGATCTTCTATGACTTGACACTTTTACAAGTCAATTAAATTTTATCAACGTTAAATTAAGATCAGACAGAAGTAACGTAAATTGGAAAGACTTTTAAATATAAAATTTAATCATTAAAATTAAAGAATCACTTTACATTTTGGTATTTTCAAACTAGGCAAACACTTTTAAACTAATCATTAAACGACTAATGAATGAACTAACATTAAATAACGCGACATTATTGTGATGTATACTAAAAATCAAGACACAGATCGGTGATTAATTTAACATTAAAATTAAATAGTAACTTTACATTTTGATATTTTCAAACTAGGCAAACACTTTTAAACTAATCATTAAACGACTAATGAATTAACTTACATTAAATTATGGGACATTATTGTGATGTATACTAAAAATCAAGACGCAGATTGGTCATTAATTTATAATTCAAATTAAGTAGTAACTTTACATTTTGGTATTTTCAAACTAGGTAAACACTTTTAAACTACTCATTAAACGACTAATGAATGAATGAACTTACATTAAATTACGCGACATGATTGTGATGTATACTAAAAATCAAGACGCAGATCGGTGATTAATTTCTCGGTAAAATAATTATCGATATCGATGAAAAAATCGGTTACGACTAAATCGATCGAAACAGAATCTTAAAAAAAAAAATGACTTACTTAAAAAAATCGAGAGGTGTCGTGGGAAACCCGGTTGGAACGAAATTCCTTTCGCTGTATACAGGGTGTAAGAGAAACGATTCCGAAAACGTAGACAGGTGATTGGGGTCGGTGATTCTCGATACAGTACCATCAAAAAAATCTAGATTTGTTTGATGGTACTGTATCGAGAATGTTTTTTTTGGTATTTTTGTTCACTGTGCTGTGATAACAGTTAAAGGAACCATTATTTGAGATTAAATACATTTAAAAACGATCCCAAGTCCAGGCGGTGACTTTAGGCTTAGGAATCTTTTGTAAATCGCCGCCAAAATAAAATAATTAGAAACATTACAGAAGCGTCAAACGTTTTAAATTGATGAAAAATAACCAATTTAAAGCGAAAGGTTATTGTATCCGTTTGCATTTAGGTTATATATAACCTATGTTCTGGCTTCGGAAGCGTTCCCCTTACACCATGTATTATGTATTCAATAACAAGCTCAAACACAACTCAACAATAAATGAATGTATGAAAAGGTAGCAAAATTAAAATTTTATTTAGTTTTTTGCAATTTTCAAGTGAGTGTCAAGTTGTATGATGATTTAAATATGATTCGCGACCGTAACAAATAGGGTTTTACAGAATTATAATCATTAAAATCATTAATACGACTTTTATAAAAATAATATCTAGATAAATAAAAAGAAAAGTCCTGACTGACTGACTGACTCATCAACGCCCAGCCCAAACCCTTAGACCTAGAAAGCTGGAATTTCGTACAGAGGTTTCCTTTATAACGTAGACAAGGAATAAGGAAGGATTTTTCGAAATTAAACCCCTAGGGGAGTTAAATAGGGGATGAAAGTTCCGTGCGGGCGAAGCCGTTGGCAAAAGCTAGTAATAATATAAAATGTTTATTCTCTCTCTACACAAGTTATGAACTTACTGTTATACTTAGACAGTTTTGTACGAAAAAGGAGCTAACTTTGTGCTTTGGTGCCTGAGGTAGGTTTATTTAAAAACCTGTATTACAAATCACCAGGACCCTCCCGCGGCTAAATTCCTGATGTTTGGATACACGACATAATTACAACACAGGATTTATAACTAAAAATAAATTAGAGAAACAATATAAAATTTAGTAACATTATATAAAAAATACAAAAACAGATGTGGAGATATCAGAGAGTGTGTGAGTAAACGGAGAAAGATGATCTTATAGAACCCTTTAAGTTCATAAAATCCTATTGAAAAATCATTCAATGGGATTAAATTAACATATATTGATGATTTAAATGATTTTAATTCTGTACATACATACGTGTTATTGTCCTGAATCATATTTTAACTAACACCAAAAAAACTGACACTGAACTGTAAATTGCAAAAATACGTAATAAAAATTACGCGAGCTATTCTGGCCCTTCACAACATTTGAGAGAAAATAATAAAAAAAATTAACAATGTTTGAGAGTAACTTAAAGGAAAAAATACATACATACTAAAGCAAATGGACTTGTGACAGTCAAAATGTTACACTTTTTCCAGTCTAGCTCTCATTCCCCAAGTCTGCAAAGTATAACGTGCGTTAAGGAACTTCATTCCAATACTTTAAAATTAAAAAAAAATAATCGTAAGTTCTAAAAAAAATTACGTAAGTTCTAAAACTAATTACGTAAGTTTTAATACGAAATATCGTATGAATATTTATTGAATGTTCGTAAATTTTATCGTGTTTTCGATACTCCGTTGTATATTTTTCTAATTTTATTTCTTCGAATCAATTCTTAGGTAGGTTTTGCACCAAACTAATGTAAACGTTAAACGGTATTAGAGAATAAGGTACCAAAGATGAGGTTTTCATCAAATGAACTATTCGTTTTTTTTAATTAATTTAATATATTCTTAATTCTCTAGTTAAAAATATAGCTGTAGGAATCGTCAAAAGTATACCTCAAGTTTACCATGCACCAAATTATTTAAGTGTTACTAGTTATAATAATTTCAAGTATTAATTTGTTTAGGTTAAAAAAAAAATACTTGTTCGTAGTAACAAAAAACAAATGAGTACAAAATAATTATTGAGTTTCAACAGTATTTAGGACGCGATATTCAATATTGATGATGAAATGTCAAAAATAATGTTTTTTTTATGAGTTTTTTCTTTAATACGGAATTATTCGAGAAAAATCGTCGAGAAACGGACATTTAGGGTCTATAGTTCTAGGGCGCGATTCTTTCGATCTACTAACTAACCCTAGTAGGTTAGGTGACCTGTCCTATCCCTGTATTTATTTATTTAGAAATTCTATTAGTTATAGTATCTTTGCTTTGTATTTTGCCTTTAAAAATATTAACATTTTTTATACCTAATTTAACGGTCATTCGAATAACGACTAAAATGCTGTCGCATAGGTTGTGGAATTTGTATTTATACAGTCACTTTTTTGTTAAATTGTAACATTTTTAATATCGGCAGCTACTTAAGAAAACTTTATTTGAAATAAACAAATGACATTA
Organism: Polymixis flavicincta; assembly: GCA_949987655.1. Taxonomy (NCBI): domain Eukaryota; kingdom Metazoa; phylum Arthropoda; class Insecta; order Lepidoptera; family Noctuidae; genus Polymixis; species Polymixis flavicincta. The sequence goes on along the minus strand of OX465195.1, from coordinate 8,989,400 downwards.
TCCTTTACCCCTTTTTCCCTCCATTTGGTATTTTTCCCGCTAAATCCATTCCCGCACAATATTGACAGGCCAGTGTTGAATCTTCTTAAAAAAATACTTATTTATTTATATCTTGTTATAGAAGTTGTTTTTTGTTACTATTTATGTTTAAAAAAATGTTTTAATTTATTCTGTAGCTGTAGTTTCTTTGTATTATGGCAACATTTTTTTTTTGTATTTCGATGTGTTTTTTTCTTTTTTTATTGAGTAGTTTAGTGTCTCTGTCAATATTGTTTGTATTCCAATCCAATCCAAAAGAGATCCAATGTCATTTTTATTTCAATAAATGTATTTTGTACATTTAATTTTTGGTTTGATTTTTTTTTCACCCTTGGCACAGTCAGCTACAAACATCGCTAAAATTACTAAATTTCTAATGATTATGCGAATAGAACGTGTTCGTTTTTTTTTTGCTGACTGTAGTACTGATTTTGATTCATACATAACAAGCATATTATACAGGATAAGTTTTCATCCAGTGCGCAAATTTTAACCATGAATTAAGCATATCATTCTAGAACCGCAGAAATTTTTCGCCGGTTATACAGAAAAAAACAGCTGTTTCGTAGAAAAGTGCAATACCTACGCGGTCAAAAGGTATGGAACAGCTGATTTTTTTTGTATAACCGGCGAAAAATGTCTGCGGCTGAATTGATGGTTAAAATTTGCGCACTGGATAAAAACTTTTCCTGTATAAATATTTATTGGTTTTAAATTTTACGTTTCTTAACTAGGTAATGTTGATGCTAGACCTTGAGTACAAAAAATTAAACTTCACAATATTTCATTAACTTGTTATTTTACATATTTTTCTTTTTATTTAAATAATTGAAAAAGGTATCCTGATATTAGCATACATCAATAGCATGAGTAAATTGAATCATTGAAGTGGAAGTAGAAGTTATAAAATATAGAAATGGCAAATATATTTTACACAATTAGGACAGTAAAAATATAGCACTTAGTAGGTACACAAAAAAAAAACACAGATCAAAAAAGTATTGCATTAAGTTTAGTAAATGAATAAAAAAGTTTTCAATAATAAAGTAACGAATGAATTAAGAATTCGTTTTTTGTTTTTCGTTGATAGATAAAAAAAATCTACATTTAAAAGAACTGCAACACTTTTTTGATCAGTATTAAATTTAATGCTACTCTTCATACATAAATTGCACACACGACGTTATTCCCTTATAGATCTCCAGGGGCAACGAGCCCATACTTGTCAAGAAATCGGCTGTCCGTTCCATCAAGTTCGAACGACTCGAAGAGCTCTCTGATATTAAGGAAGAGAATTCATCGCCTTTTATATTGGTTAGTATCAGTTTTTGTTGAAATTATGGTAAGTTTAGGTAAAAAAGGAAATAGAACTTGTTAAAATTAAAATGGGCGCCCTGAACAGATTTAGGTCAGAAAAGCGATATTGATTGAAGAAATATTACTTTTTTTTTGTGAATGACCAGATAGGGTATGATTGTATGAACGTAAACGAAGCAAAAGGAGTATGTATGGATCGTAGCAGGTGCCATCTTGTAGTTTTGCCTACCCCCATGCGAATAAAGTCGTGAGTTTATGTTTGTTACTTTTAAAAAATATGTTTTTTTTTTTCTATGGTTTAGGTAGGTAAGTAAGTATTCTGATGAAATCACAAAGCCAATAGCTTAAAAAAATATGAAAAAGACATATGAGTCAGTACGTTCGGTAGACTTTGGTGATGTCAATTTATTTTTAGTAGGTACACTGGACTGTATGGGAGAAAAGGAAAGAACCATAAACTCAGTTTCGGAACGCATCTATTGTGTAGTCAAATTTTATAGAATGGGCGGGTTGTAGTCAAATAATAATGAAAACTGTATTCAGTTCAGAAAACCACAGTACAATATAAGAAAAAGAACTAGTAATTGATTACATAGGAGACTTTGGAGCTAGATTTTTACAAATCGCCTGGACATTTACGTAAGTAAATTACTCTATTTTTTCAAATTCTTACTACTAAAAAGTTGACTCCCTGAAATTAATATGCTGTAGAAAGATGGCTTGTTTACAAGAGAGAGGATAGAGTGCTTTTGTGTGTGAGTTTGGGAAGTGTGGAGTGAGGTGGAGTATCACAGAGGACCTTTGACAGTGGAACTACAGCTGAAACCATTATAATATAACCTAAAACTTTACAGGGCAACTACAAATGGCAAACCTTCGCATGCGGAATGACTCAAGATCAATTGGACCTCACTCAGTTAGCTCATCAATACATGAGGAAGACAGCACTAAAACCTAGGTCCCTTAACTTCCTATAAATAAGAACTATTTTAGTGTACTCAAAATGGACTTAGTTTCGGATTTTTGTGTACTTATATTTAGAAATCTGGACTTCAAAGTGTTGTGTGATTTGATTTGTTATTGTCATTTATTCTACCCATCAGTCCTGGCCTAGATTTTGGCATTATAACAAAATTATTTTATCTTGAGGCCAAAAAAAGCAATGTTGAATCATTTTTCTTTTAAAATTTGGCCTCAGAAGGCTAGGACTTGTAAAGTTAGAAAAACACAATAAAATCGTAAGTACGCTTATTATTTTAGATTATGGGTTTTACTTATTTATATAATAGTCTTAATAAATAAAAACAGTGTGATTCTAGTGTAAGGACAATTATGTACCGATGATTATGTAGCAATAAAAAAAAAAAATATGAAGAATATAAAGTGTTAGAATATTATTGTATGTAAGTTTTGTACGACTTTAAGTTTTTATAAATATAATTCTTAAGGTTTTTTGGTAAATTAATAATAAGTCAGTCATTTTATAGTTTGTTTTAAATATTGTGTAATTAAGTCGGCACATTTTATAGATTTTTTAAAGACACGGAAAATATATTTTGTAGTTCCAATTTCCGAAAACACATTTTTTTTTTTGATAGATTACTTGTTGCATGTCAGAAATATTGGATTTATTAAATAATTAGAAAAAAAAATCTCTAATTATTCAAGAAAATCAGTTTTTCACAAATTTTTAATAATATTGCTTTGTTGTGTTGCTAATTATGCATAAATGTATGTAGATTTAACACTAAATATCATGTAAGTTTAAAATAAAATTCCATTGTAAGACTATCTGGTAATTGAAAAGAGTACAAATATAGTATTAAGTGTAATTCAATTCAAAATGTACAGTAGTCTAGGCCTTTTTTATAAATTTTTTTTTGTGCTTTGGCCTGTAAAAAATACAAATAATCTTCCATTATCATTGCATTTTGTGTTTAATTTTGAAACAGAAGAATTGTTTTTTTTTTTTCAAAGCATTTTGATAATGAACACGTTTCTGGTTTGTTTCGAACGCTTGTTCTTTTAATTTATTTTTTCTTAATTTCTGGATAATTTAAAACAACATTTGGTATAGAATGCATGTTTTTTTTTAAAGACTATGTTCCTTAAAAGAGTATGGTTTGAGTTATTATTACGTGTAATTAAATTTTGATAAGGAAACAACAATATAACAATTGGAACATATAGAGTAACGTTTAAGTTTTGTATAAAATTTATAATTTAAGAGGCAATATTTATACGAATTATGTTTAAACATATTTTTATTGTACGTTTTTCTTCTGATTTCTATTCTAATAATTTATATTTTCTTTATTCGAAATTTTCTCAAAGGCTGCTGGTAAAAAAAACCACTGATTTATACTAAAAATAAAGTAAAATACTTGCTTCGTAAAATCGTCATAAGTACAGCTTAAGTAGTTGGCCCTTGCAAATCATGCTATCTTTAGGTGGAAGCGACAATGTAGCTCGCGAAATTCAAATGTTCTTTTACGTTTTTTGCAATAATTCTGGTTGTATGTTGATTATATGATTAGCGACCGTAACAAAATATGGCTTTACAAAATTATAATTATAAAAATCTGGGCTGCTGGGTTCTGATGGACCCACCTATGAACCAACCGCAGCAAGCATAACTTATCCTTTTTTAGCCTAGAATAGCATAAAATGGGTAGATAACTGTACATCCTTGCATCTCATATCAAAGTGACCCCTTTTCCATAAAAACAACTCCTTAGTAATATTAAAGATATTTTGACGGTCCCTACGTATAATCCCTGACTGCAAATTGACAAATTTTACAGGAGAGTGCTTCAAAGTTACAAACACGTCTACATCATGTTCTAGTTAATGTAATGTCATGTTGGATTTAAAGTGCATTTTGCCATCTTAGACTTATTTTTGTCAAACTAAACGATAGTGTAAGCTGGCCTGAAGTTCACGAAAACAAAACATGCAAATCTGAAGGCCAATTCTCGTAATTAAAAACGTTCGCAGTGTCATCTCATCGACAATCGAATTTCAAAAATTTGTCAAAAATGTATGGAAACTCGAGGAATTTTTGACAGATTGACACTGAGATCAGACTGTGAACGTTCTTAAAACTAGTAGAATTGCCCCTCAGGTATCTACCACTTAGGGGATTGTACGTAGAGACCGTCGATTTGTAAGTAACAGTCCTAGTAATAAGTGATTGCCATTTTTTTTAAATATAAACAAAGAATTTGTGTTTTTATTTCGTGACAACAATTATATTGTTCTAGTTTGTACATATTAGATAGTTTAAGTAGGTTTATGGATGTGTAAGTAAGGAAAATAAAAGGTTTTATAAATTTTCTTGGGTATCATTTTCACACTGTCCCCAGACACGGCTTCTGTAGCTCAATCAATTTGCCTAGCCTTCACCCAACTCGGCTCGTCGGCTTCCAGTCTAACCGGGTCTACTGCCTATCTGACACTCGCAACCCAGTTCAGTAACTGGGTTGTGAATGTCACTGGGTATCGTGTTACCCAGTGGTAACACGATACCTCTTGGTAAAACTGGTTGTAACGCTTTAGGGCTTCTGAACACTCGTAACAACTGTGAAAGATCTAACGAATGACAGTCGACACCATCGGCTGAACGTGCTTTCCTAGGAACGTAGGAGTCTCGACATGGTAATGGATGATGATACCCATCCGCAGGTACCTAATTAAAGTCTCGATAGACCAAGGAGAAAACGTCGCGTGAAAATGAATTTCGATGAGACAAAGCTAATATTTAGGAAATTGAAACCTAAAACGAAATGTTTTCGTATCGATGGTGCCTACAGCTTGTTCTAGTAATACTGGTTGCTGCCCGCGATTTTGTCTGCGAACCAGGATGAAAAGTAGCCTGTGGCCTTACTCGGGTCACGGTCTGTGTAAAATTTCATCCAAATTTGTTCAACCGTTTTAGCGTGAAAGCTTAGCAAACAAACTCACTTTCTCATCTATATCAACACTTGCCGTGTGGTAGATATTTGCAGCTAGTTCGGCAAACTGCCGGTATGAGTTCATCGAACGTCGTCATCGACGTTCGATGATGCGATCGTTCGAATCCAAGTCGAAACTTTGAACTCTTTTTGAAGTAGGTATTCTATAGAGATAGACTATTTATTCGTAACGAATTCAAAGTTGTAGGAGTGTAACATTTTAAAACTTGAGGGGTTAGCACATACTGACGCTGTGTGTACCAGGTTGCCATAACTCAGTAGGAGCACAACAAACACAGTTGTGTCAGCTCAAAAACGCTTTATGCCTTCGAAGTACTAGGTTGTCATAACTCGGTAGGAGCACCCCTAACATACTCTGTTGTGTCGGTTAGAAAACGCTTTATGCCTTCGAAGTACCAGGTTGTCATAAATCGGTAGGAGTGCACCTAGCATAGTTGCGTCAGCTAGAAAACGCTTTATGCCATCGAAGTATACTAAGTTGTCATAACTCGGTAGGAGCGCCCCTAACATAGTCTGTTGTGTGGTTTCGAAAACGATTTATGCCGTCGAATTATCAGGTTGTCATAACGCAGCGGCGCACCTAACATAGTTGTGTCAGCTAGAAAACGCTTTATGCTCGAAGTACCAGGTTGTCATATAAATCGGTAGGAGCATCCCTAACATAGTCTGTTGTGTGGGTTTTTTTTCTTTTTTTGGCTGGGAAATCATCAAATGACTTCTCCTGCTGAGTAGAGCAGGAGGGCGTGTCAGACTTTTACTGACTAAAATCCACCCGTGTTCCCTCAGTAGCCCGTATGCCAGGGGCTGTGGTATTTCTTTCGAACAAACCCGCACCCCTGGCAGACGTTCAAACTACGTCAATATCGTGTTTTGTAGAAACCAATGCAACGGTGAGGAATCGAAATGTTATATTCTGAATGTTCCCCAACCCGTCCCGTCTACCACTTTTCGGCCGCAGGGGATAGGAAGAGCGGCTGACGCTATACCGACACTCCTCTTCCCCTGCGGCCCCACCGCGTCCGCCATCAAACGGTGGAGGCCCCGTCCAAGCCACGGAAGGGAAGAGCGCTGCTCAGAAGCACCGGCACTCCTCCTCTACCGCAGCCCGTAACCCTCAGCCGCGATGCCTCCCATTCGATATCGCGGCGGCCCACCTCAGTTGCGGTGCACCTCACCGCAACCTACTTTTTGGCCGCTACGTCAATGGCTTGAAGGCAAAAGCCCTGACGAGCGGCCCCACCTTTGGGTTCCTCTTGGCTTCACCGTGGCTGGAATACACGGTTACTGAGCCCCCCCGCAATGACAATGCGGGAACCCAATCGGGGGGGGGGGGGGGGGTCTGTTGTGTGGGTTCGAAAACGATTTATGCCGTCGAACTATCAGGTTGTCATAACTCGGTTGATAAGGAGTAAACTTTGTCAACTTCTAATTTTTTTAGCTCACCGTAAGTTTACCTTCATAATTGCACCCACTATCACCAACCAACCAACAAACCACCAATCTCGTAAACCTTATAAACTAAACCCCTATATACCTAGACTTACTCTTACATAGTAAAGTTAACCGTAAAACCGTAGTGTCGTGATACAACGTAATGCCATCAGTAACTGAAACGTCTTGCGAAATTGCCTCCTAGCCTGGGACCGGGACCTATTAGCATGAGGACGAATTAAATTGTAGCGTAAGGTTGCTAGTGGTGACGAGCGGAGCGATTAGAGAAGCTGAAGCGGTTTAGAACCAAACCGGTCCAAGTGGCAGAGCTTGAGGGAGTCTTTATTAAAATTAGGTAAAAAGTGCCACTAGTATGATGATGATGATGATGAAGCGATTTTGTAGTAGGTATCATCATCTGCCAAGCCTTTTCCCAACTCTGTTGGAATCGGCTTATATGGGTCGGCTTCCAGTCTAACCGGATGTAACTAAATACCAGTATTTTACATAGAGCCTATCTGACCTCTACAACAAAGTTACTGGGTAATATTATTACTGTCCAGTAATACATAATACCCATATCCATTGGTAAGACTGGTTTTCAGACTATCGGGCTTCTAACTCCGCGTAACGACTGTCAAAGATCCAAGAATGAAAAACGAGACCAAGGGCTTTTCGATTTTGCATGAATGGATAGGCTGGATGCGGAACGTGAAAACCCGGCTTTGTAGTGCACCTTGGGCGAGTTCTGTCGATCTATTGTGTTAAAAATTCATCGTTTAAACTAATGTGAAGTGAGCGGTCAAAAGTGTCAATCCCTAGCATCAGGTGGAATGACAGTTCACGTCTCCTACATTTTTACGGTAAGATTTTTATAGAATTTGTCGAGTGTTCTATACTTGTATAATTATGTAGTAGTGGCCTATGTATGACTGACCGACTTGATGGGTTGATAAAATCTTTAAATTTAACTTAAATGAGAAGCGTGAATAGTGTCAATCCCTTGAATCAGGTGGAATGGCAGTTCACTTCACCTACATTTTTACCCTGGTACTCGTATTCTTACAAAATAGATCGACTGTTCTATGTGTTGCAGTGGACTGTGACTGGTCGACTTGATCGATTGTTTGAATGTACAGACGTCAGCACATCAAGCTACCCCAAACTGTAAAATTTTCCCAATTGAACATGAACCTTATTTACTTTAGGAATAAAGTTGAAAACCTATCAAAGAAATTTGACAGATTGGAGTAGCTTGATATGCTGGCCTCTGTACATCGTACAATCGATCGATGTGGAAAGGGAGCGAATTAGTCCAAGAACAAGTAGGTAAGAACGACTAAGCGTGTATTTCGACATTCATACGGCGGATGGAACAAAATATCGGTGGGATTTTTTGCGCAATGGATTTTCAACTTTCGGTGTTGAACCGAGCATTGAGAATACAACAGAGTGCATCTCGACTGAGTCTCAGCACGACGAAAAAACAAATTGATCGATTTTAAACTCTCGGCGCTTACCAGAGAGTAAAAGATTCAGTGCCTGAAAAAAAATCCGTCGCGATTTTAATACGACTGTGTAAATTTCGTCTTTAGCATTTAAGTCATACATTTCTTTATTTTCTCCCACAATTAATAATGTGTTTTAAGATGGGAGAAAACCTGTGCTACGGGTACCCGCTCCTGGTCCCCTAATTTCGAATACATTATGAGAGCTATGCTAAGGACATAATACTCGTATATAACAGTAGCAGAGAGCGCTTACAGCTAACGCTAACTAAGTAATTCAACTTTCATTCTCTTTTTGTCTGGCTAACCAAAACATTACAAAAGCGCGTACTTACTCTTTGACAGCTGGCTCAATATTATCAGCATATACATAGAACAAATAAGTTACTAAGCATGTCAGGGTAATAGCAGTAGGTATATAACATCGCCCTTGTTCAGTAGGTCCTAATACCAACATACTCTGGCTGGTAGCTATAGGTAACATAAATTCAGCAAATGAATCCAAGAAAGACAATTATCATTTCTCCCCAATCCCATATGAACATACCACACACATCACTTCGAATCCATAATTTATTAATAATAATTTAAACAGCACTTCATTACCACTAAGCCCCCATCTTTACCACGCCCAACGAAGCTACTTCCAAGCCAAAACGAACTTTCTGAACAGCAATTAAAGTTCTAATTACTTTGACTTGAACTCAAACCCCAGTCGAACGGTTGTAAATTGGAGTAACATCGCTCGGAGCTATTAAGATTGCATGTCACTGGTCTAAATTTAGTTAAATTCTGTGGTATTTATCGGTGAGCTTGTCTGTATTATTTACGGGCAAATATTGGTGGGAAATTAATTAAAATATCTACATTCGTGTTTTGTTCCAAGAACAAACACACTCACACAAAATCTTCCTAGGTTTTGCAATTTGCTGGCATACTTGTTACGGTTGTGTCATATTTTGTTCAACATATAGGTACCTAACCTGACATTGACCTGCAAATAACAAAAAAAACGGAAGAAAAATTAAATTTCGCGCGCTCGCTTAGTGCATGCATCTTAATTCATGAACATTACAACTCCGTTTAATAAATTCCTATACTCTTCGTTCAATTTAATTTTTTGAAATAATTTAATTGTACAGACGCCAGCACATCAAGCTACCCCAATCTGTCAAATTTTCCCAATTGAACATGTACATACCTTATACTTTAGTAATAAAGTTGAAAATCTGTCAAGGAAATTTGGTGAACATCAGAATGACTGGCCAAAATGACCGATCAGCTTTGAAATATTATTAAAATCTAATACCTCATCATCATCATTTCAGCCGAAAGACGTCCACTGCTGGATGTGTGTATGGGGGGTTTTGCCATAAACGCCACGCTTGGCAGGCGGGTTGGCGATCGCAGTATGGTGGTAAAATGCATAGAGAACGTTGCTGCCCATTCTCTAGTAAGTCCCTTAGTCGCCTTCTACGACACCCACTGGAAGAAATGGGATGGTGCTATTCTTTTACGCCCGACGACACTTACGGGAATCTAATACCTATTTGCTACTATTTGATACCTTTGTTTAAATAATTGGTACCTAATTAATAACCGAGAAAATGAATTTAAAAATTGGGTAGTCATTCTGATGTCAGGATGACTGCCCACATTTAGAATCTCCACTTTACAAAAAAATTGTACCTATTTAATACCTTAACGTACCTATATTTTTTCTACATCTTTAGGACAAAGAATAAAGATTTTATTAGAGATTTTTTGTTTATTAAGGTGACAACGTAGGATGCATTGTCCCTACCACACCGTAAATCCAAATCCCGAAACAAAGCAAAGTTCGTAAGAATGTAGGTTACTCAATACAAAATCACATGGCAAAAAAAAAAACAAGATCATAGCCAAGTGAATACTGTCACGTTGCGCTAGTGTTAGTGCCTGTCCGAGCGATACACACCTACAGTGAGCAGTACGATTAAACATACATTGATAATTGCTTGCATTGCAATCCGAATATCACCATAATATGATGGAAGTACGCTCAAATTGCAAATGATTTAACCTCCGTGGATTTAACTATTAAGTTTGTATGGACAATTCATCCTACGTTGTTACCTTAATAAACCAAAGATCTCTAATAAAATCTTCATTATTTGTCCTAAAAATCTAGAAAAAATATATGTTTAGGTATTATATAGGTACCTACTGTGGAAACTTTGCTGAGCTCCCAAGGTACCGGTAGTTATAGTGTGTTTAACACGTTGAACGCTAAATGAAAAATCGAGTATTTCCATTCAGGCCACAGGGCTCACCGGTGAGCCTTATCTTACTGAACCATTCGAGCCATGGGGGTCACCCGTGAGCCGCGTGAGAGGTCCAACATAAACGCTTCCTACGAGCCACAGATTGCAGCTATCAAACAAAACGCGTATGGAAGTGAGCCGCGTGGCCCTGTATCCGAACCGGACGGCGTGGTTTTCAAATCCAACAAAAACTTGTAGTTTTTATCAAGGTTATTGCAATGATGCTAGGGGTATTCCTAAAGATACGGTAGCAAATATTATTTCGATTTAATAGCTGTAGTAAAACTATAAAATATTTATAAAATATTTATTAAAAATACAAAACAACATTTTCTACATTACCAAGTAAATATCGGTAACATTATTTATTCAATACTTGACAAACTTCTATAATTTAATCAAAATAATTTATGAATTTGAATAATCACAACTATGGCACTTCTTTTTAATATCACATTATTAAATAATCAGTCCTCATATGAAACATAAAAAAATAATCAAAATTATTGGTGAATCTTGTTAAAACAAGGTAAACAAAGGAATGGTTTAGTTGGACAGCTTTGGCAATAAGTGGATACTTTTTTCGACTTTGTTTTAGCCTGTTTGCTACCCATGATCGGTACGTTATCTGCATAACATTGGCGACATGTTCTTCTGACTTTTCTAGCCAAACCCTCTTTTCTTTCCAAGGAGTGTTTTATTCTCTTCGGTCTCTGTACAGGCACATCATTTTGTTGGACTTCGCAAAGATTCATCATTATAAACCTTCGGAAATCTACCATTTGTATGTTTTTTTTAGTCACTGACTTGTACAGAGTCAAAGCATTTACCATCGCAGTATTTAGTAATAAATCAACAGCCAGCTTCTTGTACCACTTTACAGATTTTCGCAACGGGGACGAATATGCTGCCATCTGATCTGATAAGTCGACTGCTCCTTTGGCTTTGTTGTAGTCAATTATGATCTGCGGTTTCATGATCACATTGCCCTGACGCTTTTTTATCTTTCCAAATCGTTCTGAGTGTTTGGTTGACAAAACCAACACGTCTCGTTTGTCCTTCCATTTCATGGCAGTAATACCATCTCGACTTTCTCTGGCAATAAATTCTCCCTTCTTCAGTTTAGTACTCACGACTTTCTTGGGCAGGTGCCTCCTATTCTTTCGGATTGTCCCCACCAAATGGGTTTCGTTATCTAGCAAAGCCCTTGCTAATTCAATGCTTGTATACCAGTTATCGGTATAAAGAGTGTGGCCTTTATTTAAAAGGCCGCTTAGCAAATCCATGACAACATTAAATGGAGTGGTATTTGTGGTTTCATTGTTTTTTCCTGTGTAAATACTTAATTTATAAGTATATCCAGGCACACAGCACAACTTAAATTCTTTAATTCCATATTTGTGGCGTTTTTGTTTGTTGTACTGTCGAAATACAATCCTGCCACGAAACGGGACAACACTTTCGTCTATACATAGGTCTTCGCCGGGTGTATAGTGCATCTGGAATTGTTCATTCAATGCTTGCAAAAGGTAACGAATACGATGAAGGCGGTCTTCTTTGTTTATCTCATCGTTTTGTGAAAAATGAAGCATTCGCAATATCAGCTCGAACCGATTCCGTGGCATTATTGTGCGTGGAAACGGATGACCTACGATATCATTCGTTGACCAATATTCCGCCAACCTAGGAAGCTTTGTGATGCCCATAAATAGCATTAAGCCAAAAAACTTTTTTATTTCTCCAAGATCAGTTGGAACCCATTTGCGTAGCCTTGCAAAGCGTGAATTTTCTTCTGAACTAGCAATTTTGTTAATTGCAAATTGGTTAGTTTGATCAGCAATAACTTGAAAAAGACTATCAGGAACCATTAGTTGGAAGAAATCAGCTGGCGATTTGCTGCGCATGCTTGAGCATAGGTTAATGGGAAGGCCAGGATGTTCAGTAAAAGGTATTACTTTACGTTGGTTACCTTTAGGCTTTGACCAGGTGCCCGACGGCGATGTATTACCTAAACAAATACAAATACAACTAATTTATAATCCTATCAATCATTAAATAATCGGTCAAGTGTGAAGAGAGCAAAAGAAACGCGATTGAACATGTCAAACGAATATAAAGTAAGCAAATCCGTGGGCAAAAGCTGGTTTAAAATAAAAAATTACTTACCAATAGTATCGGCAATAACCCTTGAGACTTCACTGTCGCTATCTTCACTCTCTGAAAATACAATTCGGCGGCATCTTCTTTTAGTTGGTTGAACTACGTCTTCATCAGAATCTATTTGGAAACTATGGTTCAGAAGATTTATCTCGATGTTATCTAACTGGTTTAACACCTCTTGCGTTAACTCAAAATCTTCAAAATCATTCATTTTTGGCGGAAAAAGCATAACACATCCCCACTCGTCCACGCAGCGCGGGATATTGATCGGCCGGAGTAAATCACGACGCCCCCGCCCAGTGTTGCCAACAGATAAGCTAGCTCTCCACCAGATTCAACGTCTAAAACCACCAGAAAACCACTAACAAAAATCGGCCCTACTCCAAAAATCACTAAAATTTCCACTAAACAAATGTTTGGTATTTACAGTAAGTAGTTTTAGTTTAATTAGTAAAAATGTTCTTTATTATTATGTAATAAAATATATAAAATCAGTAAATCAACATTCTTAGAATATTAGTAGTCATAAACAAATTAAGATGAGGAACATAAAAAATAAATCAATAACAACAACTATATCTCATACGAAAAAGTAATATTCTGAAATTCGTCTTCTTCAGATGAATTTTTGTCTGCACCATCGTCGGTTTCATTTTTATATGATTCTTTGGTACCGATTTGTTTTGTAACTGTCATTGGAATTTCGTAATCATTGCAGCATTTTCCTTCCAATCTTAAACCACAGCGTATTCTTAATATAGCAGTTAAAAGATTTAACTTCATTCTGTTCCTCTGCTTGGTTTCTAATATTCATACTGCTAAATAGTCTCTCAACATCAGCATTAGAATGAGGCAGTATTAAGAGAGTAAACGCAAAAGTCGCTAATTCCTTAAATCTAGCCCCTTGAGCATCTTTGAAATGCAAAACTTCATTCCAAAATTTTTCGTATCTTTGCTCTCATTCCATTTCAGCAAATGAATTTTTCGCCATTGATATCAACTGTTGCTATAAATTCTGCACTTTTATTGAACTGAGCCATTATATCAATTAGATTTTCTTTGTTGTGATTAAGTGCTTGTTCTACACTTATTCGTGAAATCTTTTTCATCAATGTCAAATTTTCGGGTAACCTGTTTTTGATTTCTTCAATCAGATTTACTATAAATGTTATGCACCGATTCCGCATCATTTCTTGTTCGTGTCGTGGTAATCCTTTTTCTGTCATTTCAAGTATTTGTTTTTCAAATCGGAATCCCAGATAACATCTTTGATCCAGGAAATTACGAATATCTTGAGTAAAAGTATCAACGTTATTTGATAAATAATATATTTCGTAACGTTTTAGTGGCTTAGTGGTTGAGTGATAGCATTTTCAGTAATTGAAACTGAATTTTACTAAACCACTAGAAAAAACCACCAGCCACTAAAAGCAATATTTTGCCACTAAGAGGGGGGTCGAAACCACCAGTTTTAGTGGAAAATCCACTAAGTTGGTAACACTGCCCCGCCCCGCGCTCACGCGACGTGAGCCGTATCGTGACCCCGCGGCCCCCGCTAACGGAAAAAACATAATCCTTTTTACAAGGCCACTGGACCCACCCGTGAGCCTTTTACAATATCTTAAAAACTAGACGGTAAAAGTCGCTAAATTTATTTTCTGTACAAATTATCGCATTTTTATAAACTTTGGAATGAAAATCTCAAGTTGATGAAAATTACAGATTTCCTGATTTTGACTTGGCCCGAATGGTATACTACGTTAGGCCCACCGGTGGGTCGTAAAGCATACAACGTGTTAAAATAAAAGAGTTGGTGGTCTTTTAACGGTGGGACTCCACCTTTAATCAAGAATTAGCTCATGCGGACGTCGCGCCTGACAATCGAATTCTGAAGCTTCCGCAAAAAAACCTAAGTAAAATAATTTGACATTCTAAAGATAAAAACTTCTCGATTATTCGAACATAGACACAGCCTAAATATTGGCTGCCAGGTCGCTCGTGAGGCGAAAAACCTCTACAGTACTAAACTCCAAAAAACCAGTCATTCTGATGTTCACGAAATTTGACAGATTGGGGTAGCGTGATGTGCTGGCGTCTGTACTTTCATACCTGTGTTTTCTTGCCATGATTTTGTATACCGATATAACACACTTTTTTAGTAAAGGTTTTTGGTATCATAGTGGCAATGACAGCAGAACACTGACTCTTAAGTCACAGGATCTCCTAGATTGGGAGTCAGGGGTTACTATATCTGTATAACCTTTATTCACTGTAATTCATGCGACCTCGTTTTTAAGCATTGTTGAAGGTTTTTGTATAACTAAAGATTTTATTGTTATTTTATTATTATTCCTGGCATGGCATTCTTACGATAAAATTGAAGCAGTACCTAAGTCCACATAATTACGTACTGTACTGACGTAAAAAAATGGCAGCGGATTTTTTTGGCGTACTCACTGGATCTTAAACGTACTGGATCGCGTTAAGAGCTCGTGGTAGGCTTCCTGCAGCGCCGAGAATTGAAAAGAGAACACTGTTTTTCAAATCGTTGAGACTCACTCGCGCTGCACTCTGTTGGATTTTAAGAGGAACCTAGTCGCTGGTTCGAACTCACTGGTGGGCCTAGCTAAAAAGCAAG
The DNA here is from genome assembly GCA_949987655.1 of Polymixis flavicincta. Classification (NCBI taxonomy): domain Eukaryota; kingdom Metazoa; phylum Arthropoda; class Insecta; order Lepidoptera; family Noctuidae; genus Polymixis; species Polymixis flavicincta. Next base: position 8,974,030 of record OX465195.1, on the reverse strand, counting down.
CTGTCTCACCAGGCTTTTCTTTTTTTTTTTTGGTTGGGAAATCATCAAATAACTTCTCCCGCTCTGTGTGGAGCAGGAGGGCGTGTCAGACTTTTACTGACTAAAACCCACCCGTGTTCCTTCAGTAGCCCGTATGTCAGGGGCTGTGGTGTCTCTTTCGAACAAACCCGCACCCCTGGCAGGCATCGACCCTTGCGGGCCCCATCTCTTTTTGTGCTGACATCTCTTTGAGGCGCGCGTGGAACACAACGCGCCGTCGACTTGGGCTTGGTCCTTACCGGACAGCGAGCTACCCATTACTCGCCGTCCGCAAGCCCATGCCTACGGTGGCTGTCTCACCAGGCTTCGTGTCCAACAGAGGTAGTATCAGTGATGAGCAGTTAGACGCTAGTCTACACGCACAACGTTTTTGAGTGAGATGCAGGATCATTTATAGTAACACAGGAGCGTAAAAAATTAAGAAAGGTTCTTCGGAAGATCGGGTTTTATGAAAAAACCACGGCATAAATCAATGACCAATAAAGTATATTTAACTTATCGACAATTGAACTTTGTCGGCACCGACTTGGTTATGGAGATTTCACACTTCTTTTATTACTTAAACACGCCCCATGTTAGGTTAAATTAGCAAGAAAAACTAATCTTTGCTGGCTCATAACTTTTAAAGGCTTTTTATTTTAGTATTCTTTTTCCGACAGACAATATTAATAATGAGATAAAACTATACCATGTTTAATTTTTGATGCACGTTGTCAAACAGTGGAGTAAAACACTCTCGAAGTTTGTATGGAAAAAATGTGGACTAGATTCACCTTTCAACACCGACGTTTGAATAATCTATACTCTAAAGGTTTAGGTAGTTAAAAAAGGGTAAACAAAAAAAACCACGTGACTCATAGATGCTAAACCTTTTATTTCAAATGTTAAAATCATATTAATTATAGTCACATATAATATTTATAGTCTCTATTCTGAATCTGATTCTGATGAACTCTCTGTCACATTAATAATAAAGCGTTCAGTTACCAGCCTCGGGTTCACTCATTTTTCCACGATACCTACGAATTTAAAACCCAATAACGATAAATAACAAACACGAACAATAACTAAATAACAAAAACAAAACAAGGAAACAAGCTAATATTATCACAATTCAACAAAACCGGATAAACGGTAAACGCACGGATACAATCGCAATGTCGATAACGCTGTCAACAAAGGCGTCTGGTTACTAATACCTGCCAATTCAGTTGCCAGACTACGTCACAGTTGTACTCTTCAATTTAGCAATGTAATGTAATTAGTTGTATTTTCTAAAAGGTTTGGGGAACCTGTCTTTTTGGGTTCTTTATAATAGACAGATTACAAAATGTTATATTATTATTATAAATCTAACAAAAAATTGTACTAAAGCAGTTACATCTACGAAAAGTTGTTTAAGAATAAATGATAAAGTTTAACATACTATAATAAAAGGGGAAACTATCACGTGATCGAAAATAAATTTAATTTTGTTCTAATGTATTTTTTAACAAGAAAGTGTCAACTATAAAAAACCCTTTTTACGATTTGTTTACCCTTTTTTAACTACCTAAACCTTTAAGAGTATAGTGCGCGACAAAATTTCGCCAGGATTTTATTACGTTCATGTGAAAGTCGACTAAATGACTAAATCCTTTGTGGTTATGGCTCTAATTCACGATGTTGTGGGTTCAAATCCGGGCAAGACCAATGTGACTTTCCTCCTCGGCTACATAAAAGGAGTCTTTAATCGGCGAACTGTATTGAGCAAGTGTGGGCATCAATGCTTGTGCTTTCTCTGTATTAGAAGAGGCTTTTACCCTGCTTGATGACAATAACCAGCTGATATTATTTTTAATGACTTGCACCGTGTTAACACTGTATAAACGGTGTAACTTTTATAGTTGCTTCAAACTTAGGTGTGGTATGCCACACATCATCATTCTCCGTCCCTCCATCATTATCTTCTGCCTAGCCTTTTCCTTACTTTCCTTACTAAGTTGGTGTGGGTTTTCAGTCTCATCGGATGAAGCTGATTACCAGTTGTTCGGTACAATATTTGCGACTGAACAGCTAAGCACTTATGCCTGCATGCATGTATCGAAACTATTACCAGTCAGTTCGTGTCCGACTACCAATCGCGTAACTCAAACCATACCAAATCAAACCATCTTAGTGTTAATTAAACTTAACTTTATCATTTAATATTAGGATAAATTGTAGTGTCCAATAATTATACCCTTTAAAAACCATTTAATTTCGTATCATTATGTCAGTGTTCCTAACCCAATACCCAAATCCATTCTAATTCGCGGCAAGCGTAGCTTCACCTGATCTATCGTCCCGTGCAGTTAGTATTACTTAGACAAGCCCCTCAGATATAAATAAATAAGTTACATGTTATGAAAGCATTTTCCCAGCAGTGAGACAGTATAGATTTATAAAACACCCAGATACCGCCTACCCTAAAAAAGACTCCTCTAAATCCCAAAAGGAACAAGAACTCTTCATCCACAGAAGCAAGCTAGCATTAGACTCGACTCCAACTAACCACTAAGTAACCACTTTAATTAAAATTTCAAATTATACCGAATTTTATTTTTCGCATTTATACCACAGATTGTTGAGTAAATGGGGTCGGCACATCTTTTTTGTTTCATATCTCTATTATTCGTCATCTCGGTCACACAGTCCATCCTTTATGGTCCATCCACACAGACAAATTAAATCGCGCCGACCATCGTGTAAATCAAGCTTTACTGTGAGTTGGGACACGCGAATCTAATGGTAATTAGCACGTTGTTATAACAACGAGCAAATTAAGGAAAGCATCAACCTATTTATTATATAAACACGGGCGATTTGTTTATCATTAAAACCTAGAATTCTCCATTCCTAATTATGTATTCACAAACAGTCACTCAGTCACACGCGGTTCTTAATTAACGCAACTGCCAGCTTCGTAAACTAGCAAATAATTATATTATTCACTCAATAATTATGTTTTATACAGCGTGAATCAGAAATGTGTGGCCATATTTCAGCGTATGGTACGGACAATCAAACTGAACAGCTTTCTCCATGGGTGCCATATCGTAATCGCGAAGAAATAATTCGATTTTTGTTGTTTTGGGGGCGAGACATCGATTCTGTCTGATTAACTTTTAAATCAAAACGCCCATTAGGATTTATGTTTAATAATTTTGGGCGATTTCTATCATCTAGTCCTGCGGGGTACTTGCGTATAGCAAAATGTTGTTAATATGGGTGAGGGCTTGGTACAGAGGCCAGCACATCAAGCTACCCCAATCTGTCAAATTTCTTTGATAGTTTTTCAACTTTATTACAAATGAATAAGGTTTATGTTCAATTGGGAAAATTTGACAGTTTGAGACAGCTTGACCTCCTGGCGACTGTACAAGGACTGGTCTTAAGGGTTATGGTACTGGTTTGCTGTATTGACAAAAGGGGACTTAAAGGGAATGGACATTTTTTTCGCGATTACGACGTTGGTCCCGTAGAGATAGTTATACTGTATGACAGACCATAAAACCACACCCTAAACATAAAATCACGCCTTGTTTCCCCAGGGCTGGGCATAGGTGTACCTATAGTAATAGTGAGCAACCCTATTGCCAACAATCGGGCACAAATCCAGACTCACCCTTAAATGGGACCACACTATTCTGATACTCACTGTATACTCAATAATATGTTATTACATAGGTAGTATGACTCAATAAACAGTTGAGTCGTCGGCGTCGAGTTTGATTGAGCCTGCAATATTCCGTTTACCTAGCTCCTATATTAACTAGTCAATTAATGTGCTCTCTGTGTACCAATAGACTGTTAATTTAGAGTGACAATAATTTGGGATTAAATATACTTACATCTTACTAAAATATTATAATTATACTACGTAGTAGAGTAGTGGTTGCATAGTGCTAACGGCCGCGACTTACAAATTCTAGGTCGTAGGTTTGAACCTCATCATCATCATTTCAGCTGGAAGACGTCCACTGCTGGACATAAGGCTCCCCAATTTGGAGGGGCTTGCCATAATCGCCACGCTTGGCAGGCGGGTTGGCGATCGAAGAATGGTGGTAAAATGTATAGAGAACGCTGCTGCCCATTCTCTAGTAAGTTCCTTAGTCGCCTCCTACGACACCCACGGGAAGAGATGGGATGATGCTATTCTTTACATCCGGCACCACACGGTACCTTTACGTCCGGCACCACACGGTACCTTTACGTCCGGCACCACACGGTACCTTTACGTCCGGCACCACACGGTACCTTTACGTCCGGCACCACACGGTACCCGGTTTGAACCTAGACAGGCGTTTTGCCACGTGTCAATTATTTCATCACTACTGCTCTTGAAACGGTGAAGGAAATCATCGCGAGGAAACGTCCTTGAACCAAAAATGGAAGACATGTCATATTGTGTCATCTACCAACCCATACTGGGCCCGCTGGTGGATGAAGTGGGCTTAGTACAGCCCACTTCGTCTCACAGAGAGGAGCCCACTTCGTCTCTCATCAACCAAAACAAATTATATACATTTACCTTGGTGCAATGTGTAACTAGAGGCAATTAGTGTGTGTCTCGGTAGCGAGGTGTAGGGTGACTGTGAATTTATAAGAATTTAGGATATTTTTCAAAATAATTTAACTGGCAGTGATGCCCGAAAGTCTGACCACCAGTCTTACCAAGGGGTATCGTATTACCCAGTAACTGAGTTGTGGAGGTCAGATAGGCAGCCGCTCCATGTAAAATACTGGTATTCAGCTGCATCCGGTTAGACTGGAAGCCGACCCCAACGTAGTTGGGAAAAGGCTAGGCAGATGATGAGTGATGTTTCGAAAGCTGGAGTCAAACGCTATCAGGGATGTCTGCGCCAGCGTGAACTTTCATAGATTATTTTGAAGCGGCAGTAAGCGTTTCAGAGACCACATCAGTACATTCACATGATTTACATGATGAACGAGAAGTCGTTTTTACGTTTAGGAGTCAAATGGAAAATCAAAAGTCATTTATTCAAATTAGGCTAACAATCAGTAGGTACCTACTTTTCGAAAATCAAAATTACTTAAGACAGTCCCCCCAAAAAAGCCCGCCCTTCATCACTTCCTAATGCTTTAGCTGGGAAGAAGAAGTGGCGCAACAAACTCCCCAGCAGCACAGCTGTCTGTTTGTTGAGATAAACTTGATTCTATAATGTAACAGTGGGTAGGCAAAGTAAGTAACATACGAGACACATAACATTTGTCATATGTCAGCAGGCTATGCCAATATACCAACAAATACAATTAAAACTATAATCAAGCAAAAATAAAAAATTACAAATGTAAAAAAAGCATAATACCAAAATAAAAGGCTCCAGGCATAAAGTGCGTGACAGCAGGAAATGCCGGCTTATGTTCACATACGACCCGGGATACAACTCGAGGCCACAAATGAGTGTCTGATGACACATCCTTTGATGCGTCCATCAGTCTCCATCAGATCCATCAGCGTCCATCAGCCACTGCAACGTGCAAGTAAAACGCTGGACACGATATTAAATGTCCCATTGATTGCGGGACAGCAAATAATTAACACTGCAGGGCCCTAATTCACTATGACCACTTAACGATTGCTTACTTCGAAACCACGTCAATTTCTTATTAGATCACACACGACATTTGAGAATAATATCGACAAATTGTCTTGGAACATTCAGAATATTCATTTCGATTCCTTACCGTTGCATTGGTTTCTACAAAACACGATATTGACGTAGTTTGAACGTAGTAAGATACCGCGGGGAATCATTATAATCATACAGAATTGGGGCCCAGCACCCTAAGTGCGTAACTCACGATTAAATTATAATCTGTTTCGTTTTGAAAAAGATTGTTAAACCATTGCTTCATATGTTCGAAAAATGTGGCTCCTCAACAACGTAAATAACGCAATGAATATTGTTGAACTGTCAAATTGAAACAGATTATGATTAATCGTGAGTTACGCGGGCGGAGTCATATTATGTGAATTTTCACCCAAGCAGTTTTTCCTTGCTCGGCCATACTTGGGCCCGTAGTCTATTTATGGTTAAAGAAATGTATTGCTGAAAAAGCAATTACAAAGATTTCACTTACTTGAAAACACTTAAAAACTTTAAATATTGTATTAGGTATAAAAACTTTGACACTTAAACTAAACAGCTATTGTTTTTCTTTACAACAAATCATTAAAGTACGTAATAATATTTCATTTCGTACACAAATTATATTAGCGAACACAAAAAAAAAAAACTCAAAAGTTTTCGATCCACCCGCAAAAGAAATAATTATCATGGTCGCAAATATTTAATAACTACGGAATGCGAATCCGCGGTGCCACAATACAGCAACGCAGCAGTATGACAAATGTAATTACAGTAGTTATGTAGTAACTAGAATAAGCTATTTAAGTTGATGTAATAAACATTTATTATTTTGTGATGTTGATTATTTTAAATATTGTGAATGAGAGAACGTTGTAGGCCTAACAGACTAGATGTGTAGACAATTTTCTATTCTGTAGGTATTTTTATTCCTCTAAGTCATCATCATCATCATCATTTCAGCCTAAAGACGTCCACTGCTGGACATAGGCCTCCCCCAGGATGGGGGGTTTTGCCATAATCGCCACGCTTGGCAGGCGGGTTGGCGATCGCAGTATGGTGGTAAAATGCATAGAGAACGCTGCTGCCCATTCTCTAGTAAGTCCCTTAGTCGCCTTCTACGACACCCACGGGAAGAAATGGGATGGTGCTATTCTTTTACGCCCGGCAACACATACGGGACAAGTACATTCCTCTAAGTACCTGGTACTTATTGACAGGCCTGCACTGTCCTCCCATACCTATTATCACTGTAATTTGAAAACATTGTAAAAGCCAATTATTATTAAAAGATTAACCGTGGAGTTTCTTGCCGGCTCTTCTCCATAGGAAGCGACAATTTGGAACCGTGCACCTAGCTTCTGACGTTTCATAAGTGCCCATGCAGGTTTATATTATGAAATAAAAATATTTTGATGTTAAGTGTTTGATTATTTACAACGTGATTTTTAATTTAGTTTTGAAAATATCAAACGAGTTATTTTGTATATAAGTAAGGTAAGCCAAGGCAAGTTCAGATGAGAGATTTTCAGCTGGTGTGACGAATGGTTGGGGTAGGAAAGTACTATCAAAATCAAAAGTCATTTATTCAAACTAGGCTGAGAGTCAGCATTTTTTGAACGTCACAATTACAGACAGTCCTCCAAGTCACCCGCTCTTCACCACTTCCTGCTGGGAAGAAGAAGTGGTGCAACAAAACTAGCCTTATTAGCTTCAGTCTGTCCTTAGTGTTTGCCAGTACGTGGGAGGACATACTTTAATAAGCTGTTACGGTTTTGTGACACGAGAATTTTAACGTTCAAAGGATGTAGTTAAGAACCTGTCACTACTTTTGATTTTCAATATACCAATAAACACCTGGGGTCAAACTCAAACTCAAACTCAAAGCATTTATTTCAAATAAACCAATTACAGGCAATTTCGAATTGTCAAGGTCGGTGAGTTAGAAAGATGAAGCTAGTTGCCCATTCCAAAGCGTAGGTACCTATGGAGAAGAACGGGCAAGAAACTCCATGGACACTCTTTTAAAATCATGATTTTGTTACAAAAAGTTGGTTACATCATTATGTTGAAATTATCAATGTGAGAACGATGTAAAAAGTGCACATTAAAAGCGTCCGCAATTAGAACAAAAATAAATGTACAATTAAGAAAGCTAAGAGATGACCAGTCCCTACTGGCGGCGCCCGTTCACGGACATGACGTATGCATCAGCACCAAGGGGTGCTAAGCTCGTAGCCAAATTCTGGGCTGATCTTAGTTATTTAGATTGCTATCGACACACCAAGAAGAAGAAGAAGACCTGGGGTGAAAAGAGCACAGACAAGTCCAAACTTTTATACCTACCCCAACCAAATTTTGATTAAAACGCAAAACTCCTTACAATAAGAAAGTTATTTAATAAGCTCTGAACAGCCTTGAATTCAACACAAATATGGGGAAGCAAACTTCTTGTTTGAGATTATTACTAAGTTAATATCGAGTGTGTGTTTGTCTTTCCGATACGGATACGAAGCTTGTTTGTTGGTTTAGATGTTGTAGTGGCAGCCTGGAGGTTTAAGCAACTACTTGTGTCCTACTATAACAGTACAACATGCCTTAACAGGGAATCATCAACATCATCTGCCTAGCCTTTTCCCAACTATGAGGTCGGCTTCCAGTCTAACCGGATGTAGCTGAATACCAGTATTTTACATGGAGCGACTGCCTATCTGACCTCCACAACCCAGTTACTTGGTAATACGATACCCCTTGGAAAGACTGGTTGTCAGACTTTCGGGCTTCTGACGACCCGTAACGACTGTCAAAGATCCACGAATGACAGCCGGGACCAACGGTCTAACGTGCTTTCTGAGGCACGGAAATATGTTATTTTAAAAATAAAAAAATAAAAACTCAAATGTAACTGGACTGGACACATTATGAGAACGAACAAAGACAAATGGACGAAAGCCGTAATGGAATGGTATCCTAGGAATGGACAGAGACAGAAGGGACGTCAAATCAAGAGATGGGAAGATGACTTACCAAAAGGATGGAGAAGATTAGCTCGTGACAGAGATCAGTGGAAGAAATTAGGGGAGGCCTATGTCGAAAGACAACCTGACCAACAAACTGGTTGCTGAAGAGTATTTTAGATTTTTTCAATAGTTAGTTACCTACATAATCGGATTAAGTTTATTTTTAACCGTATTAAACAAGATTTAAAATTAGTTTAAAGTGAAAACTGTACTGTATTGGTCAGCGAATAAAGGCTTTTATTATTATTATTTTCACATATATTTTATATTCTCGGCTAGCCGGAAAAGCTGATAACACGGGCCTAAGCCAAGTGATTATCAGTTGGATTAAGTGCGGTCACGTGCAGAACATTGCACAGAAGATGGTACAGTATTTGTGTTCTGATGTGGGTTTTCTGAGTCACATTGCAGAAACTTTCTCACGAGTCTGCATGTGTTTAGTATCGCTGCCTTCTGCAGCAGGTGGTAAGTATTTGGAGGTAAGTTAAGGGATATTATTATTATAACAGAACAACATGCCTCAACAGGCAATATGCATACGTCACTGTTTATATGGTATTTATTCGAAAGTTTACATCGCCATTTAAGAGAAAAAAATTTCAACGCTAAAAAAGCAATAGAAAGTGCAAAAAAAAAGTTATGTAGACAACCGACACGGGTACCTTAAATTCTTGATGTCACGTCATATTCTATGACATTGACAACGGACTGAATCGCAAACACTAGTTTAAAACACATGACATATTGTGGTCATAGACTTAAGAGTCACATTGGTTCTGACCAATGGCTTCACTTTTAAAATGCTTGATTTTCCCACAGTTTTATTGCACTTTTCAAAAATGCTGTAATAGAAATTATAATCAAAAATAATAATGGAGGCAGGAACTTGAAAAAAAAAAAAATGTGTGGCACTCGGAGACTGCCGCGGTAAAGCATTTTTTATCAACTTATGCAATTATAACGAAAATAACCTAACAACCCCCCAGTATGAAATGGGTAAAATACTGCTAAAACGGTAAGAAAATTTCTTAAACTATCCATAAATACCTATACGATGTTGTGTATGAAAATTCAGATAAAGCAGTCAAAATTGCAATTTTAACATGTCATTCCTCCGTTGCTATGCAACAGTCCGACCTGTTGCTAGGTGTTAGGTTATTTTCGTTACGGAATTTCGGTCTCCACGCTCAAGGCCCGCGATAGAAGCTATGCAATAGCTTAAAAATCGACCTTTATTTGAATCACATGCATATTCCCTATTCCCTGAAGGACGACCCGCAACGACTGTCGAAGATCTACAATGACAGTCGGGACCAACGCCATAACGTGCTTTCCGAGGCACGGAGGGGTCTCGATATCGATTTGTAATAGATGGTCACCAGTACCTTCGATCGACTCATGCGGCTGTTAGACAATTTAGCTAAGAGCAGATTATAACAAAGAAAGAATAAAATACAATTGTCATAATACAACAGGACTACAGGTGTAAAATATTTATTAGTAAAGTTTATAATTAAATAGTCGGTCCAACCGGTCTGACGACACTTCGTTCAAGACAGAGGTAGCGAAGTTTATGAAAATAAGTGGGAACAGATGAGAGGCACACTGGGAGCTTTATGTAGCTTGGTTTCAGGAACGTATTTACATTGTTATGAAATCTTTTTCAAGGGGTTGTGGCTAAGTAACAATAGCTGCACGGGTCGATCGATCAGGTTAAGCTACGCTTGCCGCGGTTGGTCCGTGGATGGGTGACCATCTTTACATATCAAGACCCCTCCGTGCCTCGGAAAGCACGTTAAGCCGTTGGTCCCGGCTGTCATTTGTGGATCTTTGACAGTCGTTACGGATCGTCAGAAGCCCGAAAGTCTGACAACCAGTCTTACCAAGGGGTATCGTATTACCCAGTAACTGGGTTGTGGAGGTCAGATAGGCAGTCGCTCCACGTAAAATACTGGTATTCAGCTGCATCCGGTTAGACTGGAAGCCGACCCCAACATAGCTGGGAAAAGGCTAGGCAGATGATGATGAAATCTTTTTCAATCAACGACAGCCGGCGATGACGTAATGACGTCAACCAGTTTATCAAACAGGCTTTATAGGCTCGCCACCTATGCCATTGGACTAAGACAAATTTGAAAACTGACCGCTGCCTGAACTCTGACTGAAACTAAAGCGGCCAATACCTTCCTAAAACCATGTGTTAATATTTTTTTCATGCTGTTTGCTGACAGTGGTCTTTAACAAAGTTGTTTTAAAAAGTTGGTCCTTCGAGCCGGATTCCTTTTCAAATCCAAGAATAGCGACTTGTTAATTGAGCCCTTTCATTACTAGCTATGTCCGCGGCTTTGCCCACGTGGTTTTCGGAAATGACTCCATGGTTACGCGCGACCGGGACAAAAAGTCTTTGTTATTCCTTATAATATCAGCTATCTGCAGGTGATAATCCCGTCAAAATCGGTCCAGTGTTTTCGGAGATTAGCTGAAACAAAAAGATAGACGTACCGTTGGATATACTTCAATTTGCATTTAATATAAAGCTGTTATTTTGTCATTACAAACAGACATTTTAAATCTACTATTACAATTTTATTTATTAGTATACCTTCCTTTTAAGGCATTATCATCTGCCTAGCCTTTTCCCACCTATATTGGGGTCGGCTTCTAGTCTCACCGGATGCAGCTGAATACCAGTATTTTACATAGAGCGACTGTCCATCTGACCTCCACAATCTAGTTACTGGGTATCACGATACCCCTTGGTAAGACTTGTTGCTGACAACCAGCGTCGTTGCGGGTCATCAGAAGCTCGAAAGTCTAAACTTTCGGGCTTCTGATGACCCGCAACGACTGTCCAAGATCCACGACGAACGGCCTAACGTGCTTTCCGAGGCACGAAAGGGTCTTGGTATGTAAAGACCCATCCACGTTCCAATCTCGGCAAGTGTAGCTTAACCTGATCGATAGGAATGTGCAGCTGTTATTACTTAGCCACAAACTCCTTTTAAGGCTAAATGCGGACAAATAATCTCTAAATCTTTATCTCCCACTGCATCTTAATCTTAAAGAGAGCGTCGCGTTTCGTTGAAGCGCGAAATGGGACGAACAACTTGTTACAGCATTCTGTCTTCGAACAAAAAGAGTACGTCTCACAACTCTGCAAACTACGCTAGCCTGCTTAAAGTATGAAATTGTTTTTCATATTATTTCCCATCGCATTTTAGTTGGAAACTCTCGAAGTTTGTTATGAAGTTCCGAAGATGTAATGGTATTAAGTACTGGGAAATTAGCCTGAATGAGTTTTGAGTTCGTCTTCAGTGTCTTCGCTGCTGTTGAGATTGCCAGGGGCAGACTACTTCTTGGATAATGCTGTGGTTTATGTTTATTTAAATAGGCATAATGTTCAGGCGGGATTTTGTGAGCGCGGGCGCTCAGAGTAACTCTGTTGGTCCACTGAGTGACCTCAACGAAGATGGAGCACAGTGGTCACGTACTTGGGCACGCCACGATTGCGGCGGTAAGTCCCCTCTTTGAGGAGTGGTTCGAGAGGCGGCATGGCGTCCTCACCTTCCGCCTGACGCAGGTCCTCACCGGACACGGTTGTTTCGGGAGGTTCCTGTTTCGGATAGGGCGGGAGGAAACGCCCGGGTGTTTCCACTGCGAAGATCGCCCTGAGGACACGGTGGAGCACACGGTGGCGGTCTGCCCTGCTTGGGCGGAGCACCGCCGTGTCCTCGTGGAGGCGATCGGCGGCGGCGATCTCTCGCGTCCGGCCCTGGTCCAGGCCATGGTACGGAGCGAGAGGGCATGGGGAGCCGTCACCTCCTTCAGCGAAGCAGTGATGCTCGGGAAGAGGGAGGCGGCGCACGTGAGGGAGAGGCAGCATATGCGCTCTCGCGACCCCAGCCGCCGCAGGATACGGAGACGCCCTGGGCGTCGGGAATCCCAGGCCGATTTCCGGCCACCGTAGGCATGGGCTTGCGGACGGCGAGTAATGGGTAGCTCGCTGTCCGGTAAGGACCAAGCCCAAGTCGACGGCGCGTTGTGTTCCACGCGCGCCTCAAAGAGATGTCAGCACAAATAGTGATGGGACCCGCAAGGGTCGATGCCTGCCAGGGGTGCGGGTTTGTTCGAAAGAGACACCACAGCCCCTGGCTTAAGGGCTACTGAAGGAACACGGGTGGGTTTTAGTCAGTAAAAGTCTGACACGCCCTCCTGCTCCACCCAGAGCGGGAGAAGTTATTTGATGATTTCCCACCCAAAAAAAAAAAAAAAAAACAAAAAAAAAAGTGGTCACGTACTGCCTCGCGCACTTGCAGAGTTCGGTTTCATGGAGACTCCATAACAATCTCCCCAGAGATGTGTCCTAATAGGCGTTGCACAGAGGGGGTTTCGGATTGGTCTTTTGAGAGGTACTCGTAACGATGCCCCTTCCATGTGTAGAAGACCACCAGGGTGGTTTTAGTGAGTTAAAAATCCCACACTCCCCGGTCGTATCCCCAAAGGAAGGTTTACAGACGAAAATAAAATATAATTATATTATATATTATTTACTAAAAAATTTTTTTTTTTTTTTACACAGAAATTAACACTATAAAGTGGTTAGTTAAATTGTTTGTTTGTTAGAGGCCATCTTTGAAAGTACTGATACTATACAGGGTAACAAATTAAATTAGCTGGCAATACTTTATACACCTGTTGGGTTTTTTGTATTTCGTTTTTCTCGGGTCTTATTGGTCGTAGCGTCTTATTTAAATAGCCGATTGTGAGTTCCAGAGATTAGTGCATTCAAACAAAGTCGTCGGCTAATCACGATATTTTTCCTTCACCGATGTTAGCGATGTCCAAAATAAACAGAAATATCGAATCGAAGACTAATGATATGAAAAAAAAAAATTGTACTAATTATTAAAACATAAATAAAAAATACTGTGTTTTTGTAATTATAATTATGTTGTATCTCTTTGTATTTTAATGTGTGTAAATAAATAATAAAGTAAATGTATTTGAATTCATAATTCCAATTTTGAGCAAAACTATACATGACACTGATGAATATTTTTTTGTTCCCTCAGTTTTTATTAATATCTTCCTTTCTTCTTGAATAATGGGTTCCTTACTCTAATAATAATAATAATCTAATAATAAGCAATCGTTGAAGGAGCGCTTCTTTGGCCGCCTGAAGAAAGTATTTAATAGTCTTTTATCAGGCGGAAACAAGGTGCGCGCCTTCAACGGTTGGGTCATGCCGGTTTTGATGTACTCTTTCGGCATACTCAAATGGACTCAGACCGAACTCGACGCCCTGGATAGGAGGGTCCGTACGCTACTGACTGCATATCGAATGCACCACCCACGGTCATCGGTAATGAGACTGTATATCCCGCGAAAATGTGGAGGTCGAGGGTTCTTAAATGCTAAGACTCTCCACAATCGCGAGATATGCAGTCTCAGGGATTATTTCCTAGAAACCAACGTGGGGATGCATCGAGATGTAGTTGGGGTGGATAAGGGCCTCACCCCGCTCTCCTTGGCTAAAGAGAACTGGCGCAAGCCTATAGTGCTTGACACTAAGGATCGCATGGAGGTATGGCAGAGTAAGGAGCTCCACGGACGCTTTTTTCGGGCCCTACATGGACCCGATGTAGACTTACTAGCGTCCGTAGCCTGGCTGCGTTTCGGTGACCTCTTTGGGGAAACCGAAGGTTTTGTCTGTGCAATTATGGACGAAGTTATCATGACGAACAACTATCGGAGATTTATTGTGAAAGATGGTACGGTTGACATCTGTCGGGCATGCCACCGTCCGGGAGAATCAATCCGACACATAATCTCCGGTTGTTCTCGTCTAGCTAACGAGGAGTACTTGCATAGACACAACCTTGTAGCCAGGATTATCCACCAGCAACTTGCTCTGAAATACAGCCTTGTGGAATCAGAAGTGCCGTACTACAGGTATGTGCCCGACCCAGTTCTCGAAAATGGACATGTCACACTGTACTGGGATCGATCCATCATCACTGACAGGACTATTGTTGCCAATAAGCCTGATATAGTGGTGGTGCATCGACTAGAGCGGCGTACAATGATCGTTGATATAACGGTCCCGCATGACGGGAACCTCGTGAAAGCCGAGAAAGATAAACAAATCAAGTATCTTGACTTGGCTCACGAGGTTGTCGACATGTGGGATATGGACTCAGCGATCATTGTACCGATAGTCGTTTCAGCCAATGGCTTGATAGCCAAGAGCCTCGACCAACATCTGAGGAGGCTCTCGTTGGGCAGCTGGGTCAAGGGCTTGATCCAGAAAGCGGTACTCCTGGACACGGCTCGCATCGTTAGGAGGTTCCTCTCTCTGGAGCCCTGACCGCCGGTAGCTTGGACCTTGTTCCCGATACCGGTGGGCTACTATTTTTATATTATTAAATGTTTTTATATTTTTATAATAATATTTAAAAATGTAATTTAAATGTATTTTTAACGGAATAAAGGAAATAATAATCATCATCATTTTAGCCGAAAGTCGTCCACTGCTGGACATAGGCCTCCCCCAAAAGAGGGGTTTTGCCATAATCGCCACGCGTGGCAGACGGGTTGGCGATCGCAGTATGGTGGTGAAATGCATTGAGAACGCTGCTGCCCATTCTCTAGGAAGTCCCTTAGTCGCCTTCTACGACACCCACGGGAAGAAATGGGATGGTGCTATTCTTTTACGTCCGTCACCACACGGAACAATCCTATTATCAAACAACTAAAATTTCGTACTCGAATAATGGGTTCCCAACTCCTATAATAAATCTCAGAAAGTCTATTTCCTACGAAAACAGCGACACGATTTCTACTTTAATAACATTATTTAAGTAGCATTACTTTAGTACCTACTACAGAAAAACTCAATTCGGAGGCAGACAGACAAATGAACAAAACTCCAACTTCTTAATGGGTGTATTTTTTCCGTTTTCTTCTGAAGAAACTTTGTTTCTCATTCCTTTATTATTGTGGTTGGCTAGTTTGCTGGAAGAAAAAAATACTTAAGATAGAAATCATCCATCTCTAAGCTGGCTGAACAATAACATATCTAGGTACAACATAATATGTAAGTAGGTAAATTTAGTCGCTACGGTTTTTTTTTTTTTTTTGGGTGGGAAATCATCAAATAACTTCTCCCGCTCTGGGTGGAGCAGGAGGGCGTGTCAGACTTTTACTGACTAAAACCCACCCGTGTTCCTTCAGTAGCCCGTATGCCAGGGGCTGTGGTATCTCTTTCAAACGAACCCGCACCCCTGACAGGCATCGGCCCTTGCAGGCCCCATCATTTCTGTGCTGACATCTCTTTGAGGCGCGCGTGGAACACAACGCGCCGTCGACTTGGGCTTGGTCCTTACCGGACAGCGAGCTACCCATTACTCGCCGTCCGCAAGCCCATGCCTACGGTGGCCGGAAATCTGCCTGGGATTCCCGACGCCCAGGGCGTCTCCGTATCCTGCGGCGGCTGGGGTCGCGAGGGCGCATATGCTGCCTCTCCCTCACGTGCGCCGCCTCCCTCTTCGCGAGCATCACTGCTTCGCTGAAGGAGGTGACGGCTCCCCATGCCCTCTCGCTCCGTACCATGGCCTGGACCAGGGCCGAACGAGAGAGATCGCCGCCGCCGATCGCCTCCACGAGGACACGGCGGTGCTCCGCCCAAGCAGGGCAGACCGCCACCGTGTGCTCCACCGTGTCCTCAGGGCGATCTTCGCAGTGGAAACACCCGGGCGTTTCCTCCCGCCCTATCCGAAACAGGAACCTCCCGAAACAACCGTGTCCGGTGAGGACCTGCGTCAGGCGGAAGGTGAGGACGCCATGCCGCCTCTCAAACCACTCCTCAAAGAGGGGACTTACCGCTGCAATCGTGGCGTGCCCAGCACTGGGTTGCGACAATCGCTCTCTCCATGTCACCATGAGATCCCGCCGGAGCTCTGTCCGCTGTACCGCGACTTCCCGTGGCAGCGGAGTTACGCCCCGGCGTTTGGCCTCCTCGCGCCACTCCCACATTTGCGCGAGGACCTTTGCCTCCAGATCCCATGGCGGTAATCCGGCAAGGAGGCCCGACGCCTCGCCGGAGATCGTGCGATCCTCGGATCATCCTGATCGCCATGACCCTATGGGACGCCCTCAACTTGCGAGCTGGTTGGCGCCTCAATGTAGGCGCCCACACCGGCGCCCCGTATAGGGCCATGGACCGCACGATCCCCGCGTAGAGCCTCCGGCAGGAGGCGTTTGGCCCCCCTAGATTGGGCAGGAGCCGCTTCAGCGCAGCCCCGGCCCGCTCCAGTCTGGGAGCCAAACGGCGGAAATGCTCCGCGAAGTTCCACCGGCTGTCGAGGACGAGTCCCAGGTACTTCATCGTCGACTCGACGCCGATGTGAACCCCTCCCACCGTTATCTGGGAACCCGTCGGTGGCGCATTCCGAGGACCATGAAACCACATGGCCTCGGACTTGTGCAATGCCACCTCGAGTCCCAGTTGCCGGATCCTATCCACGATTGTCGCAACCCCGTGTGTCGCTAAGTCGGCCGCCGCCTGGTACGACCTCCCTTGCGCCAGGACCAGCGTGTCGTCAGCGTAGCAAACTACACTGACGCCGCCAGGGAGGTCGGCGCGCAGCACCCAGTCGTACCCGATGTCCCACAGATGCGGCCCCAGGACCGATCCCTGTGGGACACCGCACGACATCTCTCGCCGGTTCCACTCTCCAAGATGACCGGGGTAGACGGCCCTGTCCGTCAAGTAGGCCTCGACCACACGACAGAGGTAGGTCGGCATCCGGTGATACCGGAGTGCCTCCCTTATGCAACTCCAGGGCAGGGTGTTGAAGGCATTGGCGATGTCTAATGACACCGCCAAGACGACCCCACCCCGGGCCACAGCATCCCCGTCGTGAGGGCTCGCACGCGCATGATGGCATCCACCGTGGAGCGCCCTCTGCGGAAACCAAACTGGCTCTCCGCCAAATCCGGCCCCACCCGCACCAGCCGCCCGACGAGGCGGTCTGCAATTACTCTCTCAAAGAGCTTGCCCACCTCGTCGAGCAGCACAATGGGTCGGTAAGCGGACGGAGAGTCCGCTGGGCGCCCCGGCTTCTTAATGAGGACCAGTTTCCCCGTCTTCCAACGAAGCGGAAACTGGCCCTCCTCCAAGCATGCGCTTAGGAGCCCTCTTAGTCGAGGCCCGAGAGCCTGCAAGGCCAGGACCCAGGCTTTGCCGGGCAAGCCGTCGGGTCCTGGGGCGGTATTTTTGGCATTCAGCCTACGTACCGCCACTCTCAGGTCTACCTCGGTCACCTCTGGAGAGTCGTCGTCGTCGTCGGTGTGGTCCGCATCGGGCACCGCAGGAGGCGGAGCCATAGACGGGGGAGCGTGCTCCCCTCGCGAGGGGAACAGAGCGCTCACCACGTCCTGCACGAGCTGAGGCCGGAGACTCTGCGTCAGCGGGGGAGCCCACGGGCGGATCTTATCCCGCACCGTTTTGTAGGGGCGTCCCCACGGGTCTCTGTTCAGAGTCTCCAGCGACTCCTCGCGGGCCACTACTCGGGCCCGCAGGATCTCGTCTCGGAGGGCGGTCTTCGCCACTCTGTACCCCTCGTACAGCTCCGCCTCAATGGCTTCCGTATCCGGAGGGCGGATACGGAGCCTGCGGTGCCTGGAGTAAAGGTGTCGCGCAGCAACACACGCCTCGCGCAGTGTTGTCAACTGCGGCGACCACCAGTACACCTGGCGTGAAGCACGACCTGGCTGGACCCGGGGCATTGCCACGTCACATATCTGAGACATGGTCTCCCGGAACCACTCGGCCTCGTCGCTTACGTCGGCAGGCCTGTCCGGTGATGACACCCAGGCCTGCACGATCGAGGCTTCCAGGAGAAGCTCCCGGTCCAGCTGCTTCAACGCCCACCGCGGACCACACGGGGCCTGTCGGACCGGCGCGCTCGAGGTCTGGGCGGAGACGTCAAACCGGATGTACCGGTGGTCGGAATACGTCTCCACCCCCTCCATGACGCGCCAGTCGATGACACGCGGCGACAGAGCGGGGCTGGCGAACGAAATGTCCACCACCGACTCACCCCGCATCCGCACACACGTGGCGACAGAACCCCGGTTTAGGACGACCAGGTCTGCTTCCAGAGCCCAGTCCTCCACCATCCTGCCCCGCACGTTCGTCAACCGGGAACCCCAAGCCAAGTTCTTGGCATTGAAGTCCCCGAGGACGAGCACGGGGAGGGAACGAAACCCGACGACGACGTCTCTCAACTCCGCAAGGGAGTTGTGGAACTCGGCGAGAGTTCGGCTCGGGGAGAAGTACACCCCTACCACGACTATCTCCCCGAACCGTGCTGCAACGCAACCCCGTCCCCTCTTGACACTCTCGAGGGTCGGGGTACCGGCGGCGGCCGACGAAATGAGGGTCACTGAGCCGCTCAGGTCCTCCACCCAGTCATCCCTGGGCGGGACAAAGTACGGCTCAGCGACCACGGCGATGTTAATCGACCACTGCGCCATGCTCTGGATCAACAGATCCTGAGCGGCGGCGCAGTGGTTGATATTCGCCTGGAGGAGGCGTAATGGGGCCGTTACTGGCATTCCATATCAGCCCCCTCCGGGGCCTCCTGGGTAGGCCCTGCCGTGACGGCGGCGACGACGACGGCGGTGGACGCGGCAGCGGCGGCGGCAGTGGCGGCGGTTGCGGCGGTGACGGCGGTGGCGGAGGGCTTGGCCCTGCCTCGGCCTCTGGCTTCAGTGGGTGGAGCGCAGGCTTTGCTCCCAGCCCGGTGTTCGGCCGGCTTTCCAGCTGCCGCACATAAATAGCAGTGCGGCTTGGGTGCGACGCACGAGCCGGCCTTGTGACCGGGCTGACCGCAGCGGAAGCAGTGACTGCTGCGGTCCACCTCCGAGGTGCACTGCACTCCCACGTGGTGACCCACCTGGCAGCGGAAGCACCTCAGAGGTCTGGGTTCCAGCAGTTTCACCTGCGCGGATACCCAGCCCACCAGAAGCCTACGGCCCTCCTCGGTGATCTTTCGGGCCGCCGACACGGGGCAGCTCACCGTGATGGTTCGCATCCCCGTGTTGTCAGGACGGATGGTGCCTGCCTTCACCTGCTCGGCAGAGCATTCTCCAGTCCTGACTACGGCGGCCACCACCTCGCCCTCCGTCACGGAGTCGTCCAGGCCCAAGATGCGCATGTCAGCGCACTTGGTGGGCCTGGACACTCGGACCTCGTCCGCGTCAAGGGACGCCCTAAGCCTTTCGGCCAAGGCGTCAGCGGTCGGGCCACTGGCCGCGCCGGGGATCTCCAGCATGCGGGCTCCGGTCGCAGTGACTCTCATCCGCATGCCGTTGGTGACCCCCAGTTCCGCGAGGTTAACCGCCGCCCTTGCTTTAGAGAGCACGTCACGGTAGGACACGCCCTTCTTTTCCGCCTCCGGCTGTAGCGTAATCACTACAGCGGCGGACTTCGGGGCGCGTAGCCTAGCCGCGGCGGTACTCTTCTTGCGCCGCTGCCGCCTCTCCCTCCTTTTGGCTGCCCTAGCAGCCTTGCCTGCCTTCTTCTTCTCCCCGGCCACTTGCCATTCGGCGTCGGCCAGAGGAGATTGAGGAGGTGGGGCCGTACGTCCTGGCACCAGAGCTGGGGCCGTCGTCGCATGCGCAGCCACCCCGCCCTTCTTGGGCTTGGGCGGCACCGGTTTCGCCGGGGGCCTACCCGACTGCGGCGCCGACTTGGCCGTGGCAGTCGTGGCGGTCGCATAGGTGGCCTGCTTCTGCTGGACCAGGGCCGGCCGACTCGTCGCCAGCGGGGGCCGCAGGACTATTGCCTCCAGGGCGGAGAACCGGCTCTGAAAGGCGGCCAGCTCCTGCCGCACCAGATTCAACACCCGGTCCTCCTCAGGCACGGGTCCACGCTGCCCATGCCCCGCCCCCTTCTGAGGCACCACCCTCGGGCCAGCTCCTCGGAGCACGGCCAGGTCCGATCGGAGCTCCTCATTCTCCTTACGGAGATGCTCCATGGCGGCTGCCAAGCGGGCGACCTCCGCCCGCATTTCGGACATGTTGTCCGGCGGAGGTCCGCTGTGAAGGTCCTCCGCTGCCGCCATGATGGAGGCCATGGCTGCGGCAATGGCTTTTTCTTTAGAGGCTTGAAGCCTCTTCAAGGCCACCCCCTTGACCGCTGCAGCCACAACCTCCCCGAGCCTGGCCGTTCGCTCCGAGTAGGAGCCGCCGGCGCCGGCGTTGTCCGGCTCACTGCCAGACGACTCAGACTCCGAGAGGACCCTGTTGCCCGTCCCCCCAGAGAGCCGCCCCTCCGCGGCATGTGCCTCGGATGACTGGGCCCCCTCGGCACTCGGTTCGGCGGGATCCTTCGTGGTTAGGCCTCTGCCTAACCGGACCCCACCGCTCCGACAAACCTTCCCGAGTTTCGAGGTCGGGGCCATTCCTCCATCCGAGGACGAACCCCGGCCGTTCTTCGGTTTGGGGCGCTTCTTGAGGAACTCTGTCCTCCTCGAAGCGCCCACCGCCGCATGCTCCGGGCCCTTTACAGAGCCCTTTGCGCTCGATGCGGTGTCGGACTCCGACCCCGCATCACTCTCCTCCTGCTGTTGTTTTTTGTTTTTATTGATTGTTTCCATTTTTGTTCCCACGAGTGTAAACTTTTTATTTCCCAAAAACTAGTGGTTCGCACTAGAGACTAATTAAGCTACCCATTAGTCAAGCTTGCAACCTCCCTCACGGTGCGCCGCCGCTTGGAGGTTTGGGGTAATTTTTTATAGAGGATTTCTTCCTCGCGGCCCGGGCGGTTAAGCCAAGGCCCTCGACCCCCGTCAAAAGTCAGAGACATGACCGTGACAATCTTCGGGGCTACGAGATTAACGGTGGCAGAAGGAGAGCACTCCTTCTTGCCTGCCCGGTGGCAGGGTGAGTGCACACCGAGCCCGCTCTTACTCCGCCGCTGTGCGTCTCTGCATGAGCGCAGAGATACACGCGTTGGAGCGTCCCGCCGACAGGATATTGGCATACGAGCAACGACACCCATTAGGCACACAGTACCCAATGGGGGATATTGCCCGCATCCCAGGGTGCACCGTCCCGGAGACTGGCCTTTCCCCCAGACGTAACTCCAGCCCACGGGCACACGGGGAGGTTTCCTGTCCAAGCACCCCTAGTCGCTACGGTTAGAAAACAAAGAAAGAAAGAAAAATTGGTTTATTTGTCAGAGAAAGATAAGTTAAATAGAGCAATCAAGAGAAAATAAATGGAAATCGATTGTTTTTTAATAAAGATTTTCTTTTTTAACCGACGACAAAACGGAGGAGGTTACTCAATTCGACGCGTATTTTTTTTAATGTATGATCACGCATATCTTTTTACAGAGTGGTTCGATTTTGATAATTATTTTTTTATTGGAAAGGGTATACCCCGAAGTTGGTCCCATATAAATTTGGAAAAAGAATTCTAACCCTAAGGGTAGGAAAACAGGGATGATTGATTATTCACTCACTGATTGTAATGTAAAACCACGCATAACTGCTTACAGAATAGTCCGATTTTGATCATTCTTATTTTATTGGATATGGTATACCTCGAAATTGGTCCCATATAAATTTAGAAAAAAAAAACCTAGTCTGTGATTGGGAAAATAGGGGTGATATAATGTTCACTCACAGATTTCAATGCTAAGTGGTGTATTACAAAAAGTAATCAAAAATTAATCATGTAGTAATTAGTAGATTATAGCCTCAAAAAATTATAAAATAAAAACTTTTGGACAAAAAAATAAAACCGCCGAAAAAGCGGTTTTTTTTTGTTAAAAAGTTTTTTTATTACATTTTTTGGTGAGGTGCCTATTATAGTTGATACATAAACAACAGTGAATTAGATTATAACATCATCAAGATACGTAAAGTGAGGTAAATACGTATTATTGAAGCTACGCAAAAAATACCCAAGCATTACTAAATAAAATTTATATTGGACCACCGCAGGCTGAGGCAATACCATATCTATTAAAAAAACTGTCGATTTGAGAATCTACTCCTTTTTGAAGTCGGTTCACGGTACTGACGGCAATATGTTATACTATGGCATGGATTTTCTGCTAAATGGTTGACAGTTCATCGTAAATAATTACGTCGTGTTGGCCCACAGGCCCACAGGCCGGAACAGCCTTAATCCATTTTCGTCATTATTTATTATTTTTCCTGCAAAAAACAATAGCACCACCCCATCTCTTCCCGTGGGTGTCGTAGGAGACGACTAAGGGAACTACTAGAGAATGGGCAGCAGCGTTCTCTATTCAATTCTAAAAACATACTGCGATCGCCAACCCGCCTGCCAAGCGTGGCGATTATGGCAAACGCCCCCAACATGACAAGCACAAAAAGGCGGAGAAATGAATGTGGTTGAAATGATGATGATGATACATTACTTAAATTAGAACCACCGCGTCTTAATACGTTATTACAATCATAAATAAGTACGTACTCGTATATATACTTTTCAAAATAATTCAGATTTAGATTGATAGTATTTCACCCAATTACGGAACCGGGGCCTAAGTCTGCTATTTTATAAATTCGTCATTCCAATACGATCCCATTGTCATTTTGCTAAAAGTTCGTAATCTGCTAAATTAATAATGGTCGATCAGTGGTCGGTCAATGGTCTCGTAATAGAATTGTGTTATATTGGCATTGTCGTATTGCCATTGATTTGTCATTATGTACGAGATTACCAACAAATGCCATTTCTTTCAATTGAGTGTCAGTGGCTGACCACTGGAAAGTCATAATGACGCCATTATATTAGTAGATTACCAAACTTGTCAAAATCAACAATTATGAGATCAGTGATAGACCATTCTGACACTATTGTAATAGCAGACTTGAGGCCCCAGGGGCCTAAGTCTACTAATTTATAAACGTTACAATGGTCTCTCAATGGTGTGTTTTTGACAGTTTTTGTATGGCAAATCTGTCAAAAACTTACCATTGAGAGACCATTGTGACGTTTATAAATTAGTAGACTTAGGCCCCTGGTCTCGTGTTTATTCTGTTACATCTTTTATATTATTTTGTCCATCGATCTTAAGGGGAACCTAGTCGCTGGCTCGAACTCATTGGTGGACCTGGCTAAAAAGCAAGCTGGCTCACCAGGGGCCTAAGTCTACTAATTTATAAACGTTCCAATGGTCTCTCAATGGTGTGTTTTTGACAGTTTTTGTATGGCAAATCTGTCAAAAACTTACCATTGAGAGACCATTGTGACGTTTATAAATTAGTAGACTTAGGCCCCAGGCTTTGTGTCCGACAAAGGTCGTATCAGTGATGAGCAGTTAGATGCTAGCCTACACGCACAACGTTTTTGAGTGAGATGCGGGAATATTTATAATAAAACAGGAGCGTAAAAAAAAAGTTCTTCGGAAGATCGGGTTTTATGAAAAAACCACTGCATAAATCAATGACCAATAAAGTTTATTGAACTTTCGATAATTGAAGTTTGTCGGCACCGACTTGGTTTTGGAGATTTTACACTTCTTTTATTACTTAAGCACACCCAAAGTTAGGTTAAATTAGCAAGAAAAACGAATCTTTGTTGGCTCATAACTTTTTAATGGCTTTTTATTTTAGTATTCTGTTTCCGTACAGACAATATTAATAATGAGATAAAACTATACCTTGTTTAATTTTTGATCTACAGACGCCAGCACATCAAGCTACCCCAAACTGTCAAATTTTTCCAATTGAATATGAACCTTAAACTTATGTTATAAAGCTGAAAATCTATCAAAGAAACTTGACAGATTGGGGTAGCTTGATGTGTTGTACAGTCACGAGCAATAATATGTTTACACTTACCAACTTTTAAAAGGAATTTTCTCCACTTTTACTAATTGTAATCTTATATTATTAAGAAAATAATATTTTGGAACCCACACTGTAATGAAATATCTAAGTTATCTCAAGGCTGCAATCGCTACTTAAAAGAAAATCGCTTTTGAATTTGGCGATGTGTTTACATGTTATTGCTCGTGACTGTACGTTGTCAAACAGTGGAGTAAAACACTCCCGAAGTTTGTATAGAAAAAATGTCGACTAGATTCACCTTAGTGACGAAGTTTCACAATACAAACCTGTCAATATAAGTGTACCACATAGGTATACCTATTTCATTCTTACTACACAATTTCTTAAGCCGTCCCCAACACCATTTCTTCTCAACAAACACTCTTAAAGTAGTATACGGACTTTTCATAAACCACTTAGTGATTCTCAGGCAGCACCAGATCCATTAATCTGTCCGAAAGTGACGGTAGGAGGGTAGGTAGGTACCAGAAGGTAGGTACGGTAGCTTTTTAAACGGCGGTCCATTACGCGAAGTGAAGGTTTTCACTAATCTTATAGCTATGTTCTGTGTAGGGTTGTCCGGAGTTGGCAAGAAGTAAAAGAAAATACACTGCGTTGCAAATAAATCTAGCTGTCTTTTCTATATAATCATTTCAGCCGAAAAACGTCCACTGCTGGACATAGGCCTCCCCCAAAAAGGGGGGTTTTGCCATAATCGCCACGCTTGGCGGGCTGGTTAGGCAATCGCAGTATGGTGGTAAAATGCATAGAGAACGCTGCTGCACATTCTCTAGTAAGTCCCTTGGTCGCCTGCTACAACACCCACGGGGAGAAATATCTTTAATCCATGTCTGTCTATCTATCTATATAAATAAAAAGAAAGGTCCTGACTGACTGACTGACTCATCAACGCTCAGCCCAAACCCTTGGACCTAGAAAGCTGAAATTTTGTACCGAGTTTCCCTTTATAATGTAGGCAAGGAATAAGGTACGATTTTTCGGAATTCAACCCCTAAGGGGGTTAAATAGGAGATGAAAGTTTCACGCGGGCGAGTCCGCTGGCAACAGCTAGTTATAAATAAAAAGCGGACTGAGACATTTGCGTTCGTTTGATTAAAGTAAAATGTAAGATATTTAAGGATTCACTCTATAAATCGTACACTACACAAACACGATTACCTACTTGTTTATAGTTACTGCGATAAGTAAAAAATCTAAAGGAATCTCTAAAAAACAAATTAAACTCTTAGTACGGCATAAATACTTCATGGAAGGTAATCAGTTTTTGAATAATATCAAAACTACATGTTTTCTAACTACATGATTTTGCATTTTTTAAATGTGTGTTTGATTTGATAATATAGAAATACTCTTACCTAATTAGCACGCGAACGGGCCATTCTAGCCAAAGCCATAAGCGACAGAACCTCGGTGCGCCCTTAATAGTCACTTTTCCTGTCGTGTCTGTGTGACTGCTTGTTCTTATAAACTATAGGTACAGCTTCAAAAACTTTTTTCAAAAAATAACAACCGACTTCCCAAAAAACACTACAAAGTGCAAAATAACTTTAATTTCGGAAGGCGGTGACAAAAAATTCCTGATAGAAAAACCGAATGAGGGGGCGTCCATCAATTACGTGAGGCGTTTAGGCGGGAGGGGGTCGAGTTGAATCTCACGTTGGGGAGAGGGGGGTGTCTACGCAATGATCACGTAATTAAAAAAAAACGCAAAGGAACAATGTAACATTACGAAAAAACCGGGTTAAATAAAGTAAAACGTGTTTTTCCGCCAATATGGGTAAATCCTACAAAATAATATTTATCGCGGTTATGCGAACGCCACAAAGTAGCACAGTAGCTCCTCGATGGTTAAACCGCCACCGGCCAGTCAAGCCAGCCAAATGCAACGCATAAATCCAACGCAAATAGACACAGATTAACGTTTTTACACTAATAGCACGTATTTGAAATATCTCACGTGAGATTATGAGGAGGGGGTGAGGGTCGAGACAAATCTCACGACATCTCACCAAAGCGGGGGTGGAGGTCGAAAAATCGCCAAAATTGCCTCACATAATTAATGGACGCCCCCTAACAATGTGCCTGACCTGGGAATCAAACCCAGGACCCAGGACCAGTCGTAGTTGCAACCACGAGACCAACGCGGCAGTCAATGCTATGATAAATAGTCGTAGTCAAAATATTATACAGAGTGCGGACATCGATGCGTAACCTGTTACCGTGGGTTTCACTAATCGGAATCTGCCCAAATCTATAATGGGACGACTCTATAAGTATAATAATACCCTTTAAACAAAAGAGTAGACCAGATGGTCGACGGGGCCCAAAGGTTCTGGCGACCGCGTACCGGAAGAAGTAGCGTTGGAAGGCCTCCCACTAGGTGGACCGATGACCTTGTGAAGACCGCAGGAAAACGCTTGATGCGGGAAGCACAGAACCGGTCGAAGTGGAGGAGTTTGGAGGAGGCCTATGTCCAGCAGTGGACGTCTTTCGGCTGAAATGATGATGATGAAACAAAAAAGGACTTTTTCAAATCCATTGAGTTTAGAACATCCATCCAATGAAGTCGGTTAAAAACCATGAACCCTCTAATAAACGTTGCTGAAAGTTAAGACATATTTAGATAAACATCAATAATGTATGGTTAATCAGTAACTAATCATTACTTAGCTTTAAGCAAAGTTTATAAATAAGGAGGACAATGGTCAACAAATCCAATCGATGAGTATACGAACTTCAATTAAACACGCGTTACACTTAACACGTCACGCCCGACTATCTAAGTCTCCGTCAGCATCATAATCCAATAACATTTCTGATAAATAACCCTTTTAGCTTAACTTATGACCCCATCTCCATACGACCCTAAAATGAAAAATCCTCATCACAAAACATATTACCACATTTGGCACACCCCTAAAGGCTTCAGTTAATCGTCTAAAAGGTCATTTAAATTGAAAGCGCCCGTAATTTACGTTCCAATTTGAATTGTTTCTCTCAATAAAAGTCGGGAAGGATTGTTTCAAACTGGTTGGTACTCCTGAACTTTTGCTATTTAGAGCATACAGTGTGTTTCGGAATTGTGTGGTCATATTTTAAGGTATGGTACAGACCATCATGAGAGCAGTGGTGGCCCAGCAAGCTTAGAATGACGATGACGCTTTTTTTAACCGACTTCAAAAAGAAGGAGGTTATCAATTCGACATGTTTATTTTTTTTTTTTTTTTTTTTTTATGTATGCTCGGGCATAACTCCGTCGTATATAGACGGATTTGCAAAATTCTTTTTTTATTCGAAAGGGGTTTATTCCGAAATGGTCCCATATTAATTGCATATAGATCTGATGATGCGTTTCGGAGACAGACAACGGAACTCTTCAAAACTTTCCAGCAAATCAACCGCGAATGCTGCTATCGCATAAATATGCATTGTTTTGACCCCAAAGATGATGAAATTTCGAATTGGTGTGGGGTAGGTAACTAAAAAGTGAAAAATAAAAACTTTTTTCAAAAAAATAACAACCGACTTCCAAAAAACACTACAAAGTGCAAAATAACTTTAATTTCGGAAGGCGGTGACAAAGAATTGAAATACCTACACCTCCAAAGTCACCGCCTTCCGAAATTAAAGTTATTTTGCACTTTGTAGTGTTTTTTGGAAGTCGGTTGTTATTTTTTTGAAAAAAGTTTTTTTTCTACCCTACTGTAGAATAGAAATCGCTTCTCTACATTTCTCGGTGAAAAACTGTCATAGTCTATACGGAAACGTCATTTTTGTCTACTCTTCCGACGACAAAACGCTTGTCTACGGGTCTCGTGCCTGCTGAAGAAACAGCAGCGACTTACTAGTTATTATTTAATAGCTTATGGTGCCTCCGCCCGGGTGGATGTCGGTTATCGCGTAAAAATGTAGCCTATGTCCTTCTCCATATCTCAGGCTATATTTCTGCCAAATTTCATTACGATCAGTTCAGCGGTTTAGGCGTGAAAGCGTAACAGACAGACAGAGTTGATTTCGCATTTATAATATTAAGTAGGGATATAAGTTACGTAAAATTACAAAGAATAAGGTACTCAAATCTCCCTTAATTAACATTTGTGCCATTGTAACAACTTTGGTAGTAGATTAGAACTCTGATAGGCGCTTTTCTTTGTGTAAAGTATATTTTACCACTATTGCTCTCAAAACGGTGAAGGAAATCATCGCAAGGAAGCCGGAATCAAAAATTTGAAGACATGTGACATCTACCAACACGCACTGAGCTCGCGTGGTGGATTCGGCCCACTTCTCACAGGGAGATGGCCTGTGTCCCAGCAGTGGGAACGTTTTTGGGCATATGTATGGCATGTAGAAACCATCAAACTAATCAACTTTTCGCAAGGGTTCAACAGAGTAATAGCGAATAAAACTTTATCACATAGACAAAATTGTAAAATTTGTTCTATCTGAATACGGGGCTTTTGGCGACTTTTGCATGTGTGCATTTTAAGTATCTTTTTTCGTAATGTGTGTTTTGTTTGTGCAGAATAATATTCTATTTTTTTTTCTTTTCTTTTTACTTTGTTCGGCCGCCGTTTTACTCGAGTGGGTATTTAAGTTTTTAATGGACAGTTGATAATTTTTTCGCGATTACGATTTCGGTCCCATGGAGATAGTTGTTCAGTTTAATGGTCTGTACCACATCTATACTAATAATAACATTATTAACATTATTATTAATTAATTATTAATATTATAAAGAGGAAATATTTGATTGTTTGTTTGCATTGAATACTAGGCTCTGAAACTACTGAACCGATTTGAAAAATTCTTTCACTGTTGGGAAGCTACACTATCCCCGGGTGACATAGGCTATAGGTACTTTATCGCCGTATTCCCACGGGAACGGGAACTACGCGGGTGAAACCGCAGAGTGCTGCTAGTCCTAAAATAAGTAAGACCGCACTTTTCGAATGCATGCTGTATGCGTGGCTATTTATGAGGGGCTCGTGGTTTTTAAACAGCCGCAATTTCGTGTATGTCGATGGATGTGAGAGGTTAGGATGTGCTGGCTGAGGTCTGTCCATGGTCCATTTGTTTCCGAGGAATGAGGTTCCCTCATATTATGAAGGCCGTCGACGTGAACATCTGTCAGGCTGAGGCTACAGTAGGCAGCGATTTGCGATGCGACTGGAAGAGCGAAACGAGATAAACATGGTATTGCTACATTATAAGCGAAAATCCGGCGAATATTCGGCGATGACGTGGCTACAGTACGCATGCTACACAACGAATTAGCAAATCATCCATCGCGGTTTACTATACGCATATTTAGTGGCACTATTGAACTAGTCGTGCTGGTCGTGCAATTGAGAAATTTTCTAATAAATTCGCTTAAATTTCGCTGATATGTTGATGTAGCCGATGCTGTAATCATATTAATGTTGTTCCTGTCGCATAAATAAGTAAAAGATCGCTAGTAATATTTGATGTACGGTGTAGCCATATGCATTCATTTATTTTTTTTAATCGCTCATGTGTCGCCTTAGCTTCATTTTCACTAAGATACGCTCGACGCGTCAGCGCAACACGACTCTTGTAGCAGCATAGTTACTATGAAAACTACAACTTTTTAAACCAAGTTTCTACATTTATATTTATAACTAGCTATGCCCGCGACTTCGTCCGCGCGGAATAGTATTTTTTAATTATTTATTTAACTGTATAGATAATAATAATAAAAAAACTAAAATAAAAGTAGCCTTAATTACTCCTTATATCATCAGCTTTCTGCCAGTGAAAAGCCCATCAAAATCGGTCCAGCCGTTGCAGAGATTAGCCAAAACAAACAGACAGACAGACAAAAATTAAAAAAAAAATGTTATTTTGATAAAATGTACCGTGTCGTGAGTTACTCAATTAGGGTGCTGTTTGTTTTCTATTAATTAAATTAGATTTTATTTGAAAACATCCGTCGGTTTTTTATAGAATTTCAACTATATCTGATGAGGGTTCATAACTTATCTCATTTGGTGAACGTATACAAGGTGTAATAGAAAACAGGGAAAGTTTTCCAGTGCGCAAATTGTAACCATGAATTCAGCATATCATTCTAGAACCCCTAGCGCAGAAATTTTTCGCCGGTTATACAAAAAAAAAAAAAAATCTGCTGATTTTTTTTACCAAAGTACGCGCCTACGCGGTCAAAATGAACAGCTGATTTTTTTTTGTATATCCGGCGAAAATTTTCTGCGTTGTCTAGAATGATATGCTGAATTCATGGTTACAATTTGCGCACTGGATAAAAACTTTTCCTGTATGCGCAAAACCTAAAAGCAGTTTTTTCGTAATTGACTAGTGAATCGATTTCAGTAACTTTTAACATTCGTATTTTTTTCAAAAATTATGTTTTTTGCCATACCTACCACTGATTGAGCCAAAGAAAATTGAATCTTATTTCAAAGCTATAAGCCTTAATTTTAAATGCATTAAACAATGCTTGGGTCAACACGTTTTTCTTAATACTAACAGTTAGTTTAAAAAAAAAGTTTTGGTCATTGTATTATGCTTTTAACTCAATACTCTAATTGGGGTGTATGAGGTCTTGCGCATTTAACGTCACACGTTGTATAGTCTGCCAGGGGTGCGGGTTTGTTCGAAAGAGATACCGCAGACCCTGGCATACAGGCTACTGAGGGAACACGGGTGGGTCAATAAAAGTCTGACACGCCCTCCTGCTCCACCCAGAGCGGGAGAAGTTATTTGATGATTTCCCACCCAAAAATAAAAAAAACCACGTTGTATAGTAAAGAGTAGGTATTTTATACATAGGTAGATGAAAGGCAACTATGTCAGTAATATGCAAAGCAGAACTCCCCAAGGATACCAGGGCAAATCAGATTCCAACGTTTTTGCAGAAATACACGAGAATAAACACATTCAAATGATTGAACTACTTCTCAGTAAGGCTGATAAGATAGCTGATGATTATTTTTATAAAATCACGCTTAGGTACCTATACAAATATAATTATAAAAAAAGTGTAATTTGATGGGCGAAGGCAATCGGTAAGCGAGTCGCATTGCTAGTTTCGTATTTTTTTGTATTATCGCGGTACAGGCATTAATACAAAAAAAAAAAAAAAAACGGTCGGTACCTATGACTATAGGAGAACCTTTTTAATAAAAAATTCAGGATTTTTTGAAAATAAACAAGCAGCTAAATTTTATCCACTTTAAAACAGGATGCGTCTATATTTTAACGAGTCAACTACCTACACCGTGAATGATAAAGATTCAAAATGGCGGCTGCTTCGCTTTTTGTACTCAAAACTTCGTCTTTAGTTTATAATTTTTATAGCTACCTCATTTTAGATATGATCATCATGTCAGCCGAAACACGTCCACTGCTGGACATAAACCTCCCCCAGGCTCCTCCATTTTAGATATGGAGATAGCGATTTAGTTTAAACATGATCTATAGAATAGCGAAGTCAGGGGAATGTTTTTATTTCTTTTTAGGTGGAGCAGCCCCACACTGGAACTTTGGAGACGTCAATATGCAAGCCTATGGCGTAATAAAAAAAATCGTTGTATTGTTTCTCTGGTACATTCAAGTACTAAGTAGTTTCTAAGACGTATGTACAGATGCCAGCACATCAAGCTACCCCATACTGTAAAATTGTCCCAATTGAACATAAACCTTATGCTTATGTTATAAAGTTGAAAATCTATCAAATAAATTTGACAAATTGGGGTAGCTTGATGTGCTGGCGTCTGTACTATGAAATAGGTCTGATGGTTTATTTTATTCTTAAAAAAAATCATCCCTAACATTTTCTACATTCATTACTTAAAACAAAGAGAATTAAACAGTCATTGACGTATAACGATAAGAAATTTATCAACATGACTTTTTATTCTATTTAAATTAACCCTTTAAGTAGTCCCTTAAATACAACATCATCATTAAAACCAAATTAATTTACCTAAATTAATCAATCTCACACCAAAAAGGTGTTGGACACAGAATTGTTCCAAATCTGTGGACCCTTATCCGTTTTAAGAAACAATTTATATCCTCGAAGGCGAAGGGCTAAAAATTTTCACATTCCGCGACCGATTTAGGGAATGTCACTTGAGATCAAAATAAATAGCCCTATACTTTGGGACCTTTCGGCCCTTTCCCTGATTTCAATAGAGGCAGTGTACAAGGTCTTAGGCAGGGAGACAGTGTGTTTATTTATATTGTCATAGAATCATCTTCTTTTTTAAGTCGAAAGACGTCTACTGCTGGACGTAGGCCTCCCCGAAGCTCCGCCACTGTGTGAAGCACAGAACCGGTCGAAATTATTTGATGATTTACCTGCCAAAAAAAATTGGCTTGAGGGAAATTCCTTATGCATTGTTGTTTGAAAAATTCCTCTGCTTGACAAAATATGTAAAGATAATGTTGGGAATGAACGGGAATGAACAGCAGCGACTAGCGTCATGCCTATAAAAGGAGTGTCAAACAGATGACAGGTCCTTTTTTACTCGTCAATCGTCGGAGCGTTCACACGTGTCAGCTGTACCGTATTTTATAAAAGTGGCATTAGTTTCTTGTTATCTATTTTTGTGTTCTAATAATTAATATTTTTCGATTGTATTAAAATAGTTCGTAGCCGTTATTCTTTTTTTTAAATAAAATCCACTTCTGGTTCCTAAAATCAGAAGTGGGATAGGATCTGCACACAGCCTGACCGTTTGGACTATCCATTTTTCAAATTTACTTAGGCGCGCATCGTTAAATCCATTACTTTTTTTACCGCGCGTGACGTTAGTTTTTTTTGTTCTAAATAATGGGTAGATCGCGGCGTCTTCGTTCGCGTACTCGATCGCGTGATTTTCGTGGATATACCAGTGATAGTGATAGGTGTCGTTCGCGTACTAGGTCACGGTCGCGTTCCCGCGTTAAACATAGGTCGCGTGATAGGCATAGTACTAGTCGTAAACGTTCTAAGGATCAAAAGTTACAACGTTCGTTAGACGTTATCCTGGCGCGATTGAATGTGTTAGAACAAAATAAGGGGAATGCAGAAGTCGTTAATACGGATTCGCTAGGTGGTCAACCCTTAGTATTTGAAAGTGAATTAAATTGTGATCAGTTGAATAATAGGTGTCCGTCTCGTCCTGAGGAGCCCACCGCTCTTATGACACCTGTACGTGTAACTAGTGAGAACGGCGAATTACAAAAGTCTATGCCCAGTACTAGTAGTGTACATAAAAATAATGATTGCCATTCCGCGAGCGATACTCATACAAATTGTACCTTAGTGTTAGCTGAAGCATTAAAATCAATAATTCCATCGCGATCTCAGTATTACGTTTCGAACTTCGACCCCAGTATTCACAACATAAATTCGTGGTGCGAGGAAGTCGATCTAGCCCGGGATTCGAATGGCTGGAGCGACCGAGAATGTTTGTCACGTGTAGCACAGTGTTTGAAAGGTGACGCTAAAGTTTGGCTAAATGAGTGGGCAACCAACGATCGGTCTTGGACAAATTTTAAGCGGGAATTCCAACCTCTTTGCCCAAGTAAGCTCGACTTTGCTAATATACTTGCCGATGTCATAAATAGCACGTCCGATAAGTTCAGTACATATGCCGAATACGCTCGTCGATCGTTATTACGGCTTCGTATAGTCAAGGGTTTGAGCGAAGAGTTGATGACAGATATCGTTATTCGGGGTATAGCGGACGCGCAGGTGAGAGCTGCAGCCGCAAACGCCAACTTAACTGCTGATAGATTAGTTTCATTTCTATCGATATATACCAAGTCTAGCCGCGGTAAACAAGATAATCGCGTACCAACTTTCAAAAGGCGTGATGATGCGAGTCTACCTAAGATCAAATGTTTTAACTGTGGGCAAACTGGACATAAAAGTTATCGCTGTCTAAAAAAGAAACCGCGTGTTGACAAACCGGAGGAAAAATCACATCCAAGTTCAAATACATCAGTCCCATGTAGTTTTTGTAAAAAGCCCGGACATGACGAAAGTACATGTTTTGCGAAAGAACGATCGGGAAATCGTAACGTACGTAAAATCAATCTTTGTAATGAAGTTGATCCGTCTTTAGTAAATTCTCATAAGAGTAATGACATTACTACGGCAGTAGTCCAAGGCATCCCGGTCAACGTACTAATTGATAGTGGCGCAATGAATACTTCTTTGATCTCTGATAACATTTTGAAATACCTGTCATGCCAACCAAAGACTAGATGTTGCGTACTTAAGGGCATTAGCGAAAAGGAAATAGTTTCAACTTCTTACGTTACTTTGACCATTGAGTTCCCCGAAATATCCATTGAAGCTGATTTCGTAGTTGTACCGTCCTCGTGTATGATTACACCTATAATTATTGGAACCGACATACTTAACCGCGATGGCGTAACCTATATACGTACGAAAGACAGGCAGTACCTAACATTACCTAGTACTACTAAGACTCCACCACGTCAAGTGAACGCCATTATCACAGACGCCAATGTTGTTACGCCTCTTATAGGTAAACATAAAGAGTTACTCATGTCTATCATTCATGACTTTTCGGCCTACCTAATTTCTGGAACTGCGTGTTCTACTGTGACCACTGGCGAAATGCACATTAATTTAACAAGCCAAACGCCCATTGTTTACCGCCCGTATAAACTGTCCTACCAAGAAAAACTAAAAGTACGAGACATAATTAACGATCTTCTTGATAAGGGGATAGTGAGGGAGTCACAGTCAGAGTATTCTAGTCCTATAATACTAGTGAAAAAAAAAGATGGCACGGATAGAATGTGCATTGACTTTCGGGCATTGAATCAAATCACAATTAAAGATCGTTATCCGATGCCATTGATCGACGACCATATTGATAGGTTGGGTAGTTTTAAATATTTTAGCTCACTAGACATGGCAACTGGTTTTCACCAAATAAGAATACATGAGGCTTCGATACACAAGACTGGTTTTGTCACCCCCGAAGGTCATTACGAATTTGTTAAGATGCCATACGGTCTGACGAACTCTCCCATTGTATACCAGCGGATTATTAATAAAACTCTAAATAGCTTTATAGATGCTGGTAATGTCCTAATTTACGTTGATGACGTTTTATTGCTGAGCCATACGGTGGAGGAAGGCCTTGAACTCCTTAGAAAAGTGCTTCACACACTCTCGACATCAGGTTTTTCTATAAATTTGCGGAAGTGCACATTCGTTACAACGGAAGTGGAGTATCTAGGCCGGGTAGTGAGTCAGGGTCAGGTAAGGCCGAGCCCTCACAAAATAGAAGCCTTGGTAAACAGCCGTTCGCCACAAAACGTCAAGCAAGTCCGGCAGTTCTTAGGACTCGCCGGGTATTTCAGGCGGTATATAGAAGGCTTCGCAGTCAAAACTGCTTGTATAGCCAAACTTACCAAAAAGAATGAAAAGTTCGCATGGGGACCAGAACAAGAAGAGGCTCGCCAGGATATCATCGAGCGCCTGACGAGTGAACCCATTTTGGTAATATTTGATCCTAGTTTAGCCACGGAAGTACACACTGACGCGAGCAGTGTGGGGTACGGTGCTGTCCTAATGCAGTCTTCTACAGATGGTAAGAAAAGAGTCGTTGAATACTTCAGCAGGGTGACGCAGGCTGCGGAATGTAAGTATCACTCTTACGAGCTGGAGACGCTGGCGGTAGTTAAGGCGCTTCAACACTTCCGTCACTACTTGGTTGGGTTGCAATTTAAAATATTCACTGATTGCAACGCTTTAAAGGCCACGGAGCGCAAAAAAGACCTACTACCCCGCGTGGCTCGTTGGTGGTTATACCTGCAGGACTTCACCTTCTCCATCGAGTACAGAAAAGGCATAAATATGTCGCATGCTGACTATTTAAGTCGCAACCCCGCTGCAGCTCATATATGCAGCATCACAAAGCCCCGTAACTGGGCTCAAATAGCTCAAGCTGCTGATGGTGAGACTTGTGAGCTGATTCAACAACTGGAAAATAGAACCTTGGACTCTAATCGGTATGTACGTCAAAACGATCTTTTATATTATCGCTACAGTCCTGTTGGTGAGAGATCTCGCCTTCTGTGCTACATACCAAAGGGGCATAGGCTAAGCCTATTAAGAGTGTTTCATGACGAGCATGAACATATAAGTGCAGAGAAGACGCTAAATCTCATTTTGAAGCATTTTTGGTTCCCCGGCTTACGGAAATTTGTGAGTAAGTATATCTCTCACTGTCTCATATGCATCTCGAAGAAAAGGGTACCCCGTGCCCCGCATCAAAACATCACATCGTGGGAAAAACCTGAAGTACCATTCGACACAGTGCACGTGGATGCTCTGGGGCCCATGCCGGAGTCCAGAGGCTACAAGTTCATCCTCGTCATGGTAGACAGCTTTACCAAGTACTGTCTTCTTTACCCGATCTATCGCCAGGATACTAGCGAGCTCAAACGGGCCATGACAAACGCGATCTCCTTGTTTGGTGTGCCCAGACTATTGGTGACGGACCGTGGGCGTATGTTTGAATCTGGTGAGTTTGTCAATTGGATTAAAGGATTGGGAACAGAGCTGCACCACATCACAGCTGAGATGCATCAGTCTAATGGGCAAGTGGAGCGCTATATGAGAACAGTCCTTAACATGGTAAGGATTGAAGTCAATCATAGGAACGCCGAGTGGTCGGAAACTGTGTGGAAGCTGCAACTTGTGCTGAATATTACAAAACAGAAGACTACACAGTTCTCCGCTTTAAATCTTTTAATTGGTACTGATGCAACCACGCCCGTTATCCGTTCTCTAATCCGTGATATAGCAGTCGACGGGTCACCGCCAAACCGTGAAGCTTGGCGAGAGATTTGTAGAAGCAGAGCTACCGAGTTGCTGAAACAAAACCAAGTTCAGCAAGATCAGCGTGTCAACCGGAACAGGCATCCTCCTCGTGTATTTAAGGTCGATGACCTTGTCTTTGTCATTAAATACTCTCAGTCCACAGGAAAGCTAGACCCAGGAATGCGCGGACCTTACCGTGTCATTAAGGTTCTGACAAGCGGACGCTACCAGCTGCAGTTACTCAGTGGAGCTTACGGCAAAACTAGCCAGGCTGCGGCTGAGTATATGGTACCCTGGCGAGGGGAGTGGTGCCCTGAAACCTGTACAGCGTTCTTTGAAAGTGAGTGTTTTCACATATTTATGTTGTCTAGCAGGTTAACTCTGATGTTTATCTACTTGACTGTGTTGTGTAATGGTCCGACGTAGATGTTACTGGATCAATATCATTGGAGACCCGATGTAGATGTTACTGGGTTGGTGTTGTGTAATGGTCCGATGTAGATGTTACTGGACCTATGCCGATAGACGATCCGATGTAGATGTTACTGGATCAATATCATTGGAGACCCGATGTAGATGTTACTGGGTTGGTGTTATGTAATGGTCCGATGTAGATGCTACTGGATCTCTAAACCGACACACTGAGGCAAGTTTATGCTGTAAGGCCTGTGGCAGTGTGTAGAAGAACTTGTCCTCGCAGTAAAAGGCTCCTGAAACGCGCGCTGTGGTGACTTCAACCCTGTAGATGGTGATTTATAGTTGAGGATGGATGAATTTTTGGTTTTTGTGAGGTGGAAATGAAATGTGACAAATGAATTAGCTGATTGAGAGATGAATGCTTGAGTTGTCTATAAAATTGGCTTTCAAGTGTTTTTTTATTTGTATTATGGTTTTCAGATGAATCTGATGGAGAACTTAACGGTGAACATGATGCGCTGCCTATACCAGGACCAAGCAACAGATCCGATGCGGTCGAGGACGACGCTCAATCAGGAGAGGCCGTGTTGGGAATGAACGGGAATGAACAGCAGCGACTAGCGTCATGCCTATAAAAGGAGTGTCAAACAGATGACAGGTCCTTTTTTACTCGTCAATCGTCGGAGCGTTCACACGTGTCAGCTGTACCGTATTTTATAAAAGTGGCATTAGTTTCTTGTTATCTATTTTTGTGTTCTAATAATTAATATTTTTCGATTGTATTAAAATAGTTCGTAGCCGTTATTCTTTTTTTTAAATAAAATCCACTTCTGGTTCCTAAAAATAATATAACACATAAAGGCCTTGTCATTGTCAGTGTGCTACGCAATCTATACAAATAAAAATAAAAGTCCTGACTGACTGACTGACTCACCAATGCCCAGACCTTGGACCTAGAAATCTGAAATTTTGCATAGAGGTTCACTTTATAATGTAGACAAGGAATAAGGAAGTATTTTTCGAAATTCAACCTAAGGGAGAAATAGGGGATGAAAGTTCCGCGCGGGTGAAGCCGCTGGCAAAAGCTAGTTATTCATATTCATTGGGATTTTAATTAATAATATTAAATATTTAAATTGTATTTGTGGCCTTTATTACTATACCATCAAAATACGTAGCTATAAAAGTCCAACATAGTGGTTGTTATTTGTTTGCCTTAAGTTTTTCAAGTAGCGGTAGGTTAATTGTATTTGTTTTTTTTTTTTCTATATTTTTAGTCATGTAATTGTAAAACTTTGTACTTATATTACTTTTCTGTTTATTAAGGCGATGTGTGGTTTTCTTTGTTTTTGTGCTCACACCATAAATTATTGTTATATTACGTCTATACGTGAGGATTTGAAATTGGTTTTCTGGTGACTATAGCATCCTTTTTTATCTGTTTTTAATAGCTGTAAGTCCTCCATGCTCTTAAATAAATAAATAAATAAATTAAGTGCACTGTAAGCACAATTAATTTTTATCACAGAACTACCGAGATTTTGTTAGTGAGACTGCCCACGACGCGACGCAATGATTTTAAGTATTGTTATATCTTTCATTTAATGTCCTTGATATATTTACAACCTATTTTGAATTAAACTTTTATCTAGATTAAACCAGCAATATATAGTATTTTACATTTTCTCCCATTACATGGGGCTTAAATATGACCGGTACCATAGATACAACTCTACCCAACTTTTCTTGACAGGCGCGATGTTGTAATTTCATAATCAATAATACGAATTCTCAGTTTATTAATTTCCTTATTTATTAAACAGATTTTTGCTCATCCAACTTAAATCCGGATTATACAACTTAAAAGTCAAAAGTTTTAATCCGTGGAATCCGCAAGGAATCCACTTAAAAAACTTTGTTTTCAACTTAATAAAGTACTGTCATAGAGTCTCGTTGACTTGACATATAATTATAAACTGTTTGTACTATTCTTTTTGAATAGCAAGATTGGTATAAATAGAATATGTTTTTGGTGTTGCTAGAGATTTGTATTCTATACTGGTATTCAGTTGCATCTGGTTAGACCGGAAGCTGATCAAAAAATTGTTGGGAAAAGGCTATCTAGATTGGTTAAGACCATTAGAAGCTCAGGATTCCGCAAGATATTTCCTGTATTATAAAAAGTTACATTGGAATGAACTTTTCCAGGTTTTAAACCTGAAACCTGCTGCTATAGAAGCGGACCAGTAAACCTTTTAGCCACTAGCGTCAATAAAAAAATCGACCTTTGAACTCGTAAAACAAATACAAGGAAAATCCTCTTCTTTTATTAAAATCTGATCTATCTCTTGCACTATTCACTTATTTTGGCTTACATAACATTTTTACATGACCCTTATGTCTATAGCAATAAGGGTCACATTCGCAATGTAAACGTTCGTAAAATCGCAGACCTTTTTGGCTTTGTTGAGCATTTTTATCGTGACGTTAAGGTTTTTTTTATTTAGTGTGATATTGAATTTTCCAGCTTATGTGCGAACGCGCTGGTTTTAAAAATAAGCAAAAATGAGCTTTATGCCTATTAAAATAGCGTCATATTAGATTTTTCCACAGGTCACTGTGGAATGGTTTTTTCAACGATATTTTTATACAAGCTTTTAGTCAAAGAAAAAGGCTTAAATGTTTCTTTTTGAGATAATGTGCGGAGATGGTGTGATAGAAAGATGCTGCCATTAATTTGTTGCAAAACGGACTTTGTGAAGGAAGTTCCTCATAACGGAAAATGAAAGGAGGATCGCCCTTTGAGGAGGTATTGGTTCGATAAGGAAACATGGTTTTCAAAAGAGGTTTTAAATGCTCTTTGGCAGTAGGAAAACTTTGAGCTGATTATGGTAATTTCCTTCATTTTTGGCGTGTTGTGCAGAGAAGAAGAGATTCTGACCTCGCAGATGCCTCGCAAGCTTAGCTCAAGCACCGTTTTCTCGACGGAAGAGTAGACAAAAATGACGTTCCGTTTTTATATAAAGTTTTCTGTCAGTGTCATAACTGTCAGTTGTCAGTGTGATTTTGACAGTTTGGGAAAGAAAACTTTCTTTTGAAATAGTCTACTTAGAAAAGGACCTAGACCAAGATCGTTAGAAACGAAAGACAAAATGACAGATTGTACTCGTAGAACGATTTGTACGGTGCGATGTCAAAAATGGAGAGCTTTGATGTTTTTTATCCGGGTCCATGACATCAAATTATGATGATTTTTGTGTAGTTTACGTTCATTTAGGTACACATATTTAGTTATAAAATTAACAACACTTTTATTTGGTTCTTTCATGCCCGGTTTCTGAGCTACTCGTATCGGCAGTTTATCTATTCATTAGCGCTATTGGTTCGATAACTGACGAAAGTGCGTTTCCGAACACCGCAATGTAAGATAAACTCCGTTTATACTCAGGTTAACTTAACTGACCAATGTTGGCCGTTTATCGGTTCCATAACTATTTGACGTTTCATTTCGCAGCCAAAATATTAAAAAATTGAGTTAAAATTATAACGTGTATTAAATGGCCAGTAAAAGCAAAGTATTAAAATCTAAAAACAATGAGTTTTAGTATAATGAATACAAGCAGCTCCATATCAGACTAATCATTTATTGATTTTTAAAACATCATTAGGTATCCAGATACTTAATACGTAGGAGAAATCCTTTCGAAATATTTACGGATGAGGAATTTGAATTGGGATAATATAGATTGAGATATAAGAATATTATGATCAGACCTGCTCTAGCTCCCGACTCCCGTTATGCATCGCAAATGTCCATTGTCAGTTTTTTTTTTTTTACAAAAGAAGCACAAACGATTGGAAAGACAAATATACTTTTTACTTAAAATTATAAAAATAGGAACGTTTCTTTGAAAAAAAAAAAATGGGACAATGATGTCGACATCACATTGTGACAACATCTGCGTCCAAAAACTAATTTTAAAGCCGATATCCTCAACAGACCCATCTAGCGCCAACTAAGGAACTAGTTATGGGTTGCATAGTTATTGAATGGCTTGTTGTGTATTCAGAAACCCAGTGACAGTTAACCGACGTTTATCTTATACATAACTTTATTGAATCAATAGCTATTGGGAGTTTAACTGGGAACTTCAGAAACCGGGCATCAGTGTACTGAAAGAACTGGTGACTGTTAATTAGTGACCGACATTTAAACACATGATTGTACTCATCATTATGAATAACTTTTTCTATGGGACCAAACCCGAAATCGCGAAAAAAAATCATCTGTTCCCTACATTTGACGAGTTATGCGAACATAAATGTAGGGAACAGCAGATTTTTTTTTTTCGCGATTTCACGTTTGGTCCCATAGTAAAAGTTGTTCATAATGATAAGTACAATCATGTGTTTAAATGTCGGTCACTAATTACCAGTCACCCTATACTTATATATATTTTTTTAAGTTATTTTTCACTATGTAGTGTTTTTGGAAGTCGGTTGTTTTTTTTTGGAAAAAGTTTTTATTAAAAATACGATTGTCA
Source organism: Polymixis flavicincta (assembly GCA_949987655.1). NCBI lineage: Eukaryota > Metazoa > Arthropoda > Insecta > Lepidoptera > Noctuidae > Polymixis > Polymixis flavicincta. Next base: position 8,931,640 of record OX465195.1, on the reverse strand, counting down.
AGTAAAAAGTGTTTGTACATACAAACCTACTTACGGAACTAAACTAATGTATCAATTGAAAAAACGATTTTTTGCTATAATAAACTAGGCCCAAATATTACTGTGGATCGAACTCAATACGGGTATTGGGTTCGATCCCCGCTCAGTAGGTAATTGAACAACTTATATTCTACTATAATAAGAATGGACCATGAATGTGAGCAGCGGTGGCACAGTGGTAATAGCCGCGACTTACGAGTTGTAGGTCGTAGGTTCGAACTCATTGCGCTTTAAATTGCGTAAATAATTTCATCACCACAGCTCTCAAAACGGTGAAGGAAAATATCGTGAGGAAATCGGCATGTCTTAGAACAAAAAAATCGAAGACATGTGACATCTACCAACCCGCACTGGGCCCGCGTGGTGGATTTCGGCCCACTCCGTCTCTCGGAGAGGAGACCTGCGTCCCAGCAGTGGGAACATTAAAGGCTGATTATGCTGCTATACCCCACGCTCAGCAGGTAATTAAACAATTTAAATCCTGCTATCCGGTGCGGTCAAAATGGCGGAGCTTGGTGGAGACCTGCGTCCAGCAGCAGATGTAATTTGGCTTAAAATGATGATGTTGATAATTCTGTAATATTAAGAACTATCTTTTGCTCGCGACTCCGCCCGCGTGGGTGTCGGTTATCGCGTAAAAAAGTAGCTTATGTCCTTCTCAATATCCCAGGCTATTTATCTACCAAATTTCATGACGATCGGTTCAGCGGTTTAGGCGTGAAAGCGTAATAGATAGACAGAGTTACTTTCGCATTTATAATGTTAGTAGGGAATTAGGGATGTACACACGGCTACACATCAAGCTATATATTTCTAGTTAACGCTGATCTCTCACTGTACGAAAATCCTATATTATGCGAGATCAGCTTATGCTGGAAATGTAAAGCTTGATTTTCTTTAGTAAAAAAAAAAAAGAATTGGTTAACATTGCTCATCCAGCGAATTAAATTCTCAGTATTACCGAAGGAATCCCCTATCCCGAGCGGTATCACAAGCTGACCGCATTTGACCTCAAACAAGAATAGCATCCAATTACTTACACTTATCAACATACACGGTTCTCTCCCCTTATCTTAAACGGTTAAATAAGTCTGGTTTATAATGTGACGTAACATCACGCTAGTATCTATAGGACGCGGTAGGTAGAGACACGGTAATATTTATAGATAATAATACCGTGGTAGCTATATGTATTATGCCTGGAAGCAGTTATTTAGGTATTAAGTTCTATTTACGTTTTTTGCGTTTATTATTTCCGAACTCTAGTGAGTTCGAAGATAATTCAACGGGAACGTACTACCGGAACAAAAAAGTATCTTATGTGTTAATCCAGGTTATCTTTATCTATAATAATAATAAAGAGGAAATATTTGATTATTTCTTTGTATGTTTGTTTGCATCGAATAGGCTCCAAAACTACTGAACCGATTTGAAAAATTATTTCGCTGTTGGGAAGCTACACTATCCGCGGGCGACATAGGCTATATTTTATCCCCGGTTTCCCACGGGAACGGGAACTACGTGGGTGAAACCGCGGAGCGCTGCTAGGAAACTATATGTGTGTCAAATTTCATGCAAATCTGTAAGGCCGTTTTAGCGTGAAATACAAGATACGTTTTTATCCAGTGCGCAAACTGTAACCATGAATTCAGCATATCATTCTAGACGCCTCAGCGCAGAAATTTTTCCTCGGTTATACAAAAAAAAATCAGCTGTTCCATACATTTTGACCGCGTAGGTATTGCACTTTTCTATGAAACAGCTGATTTTTTTTCCTTATCCTGATCCAAAACTTATCCTGTAGAGATTCAGATTGTGATTGATAGTGTGTAACGCAATAAGGATACAGATTTTTTTAAAGAGCAGTTTAATTTTATTAATAACAGCACCATTTCTGACCAAAATAACAGTATTGCTAACCGCAATAACAACCGCAATATCATTTTGTTTTATTATTTTTCCTTTTATTTCTTATTATTAGTGAGTAAATTACAAGAGGTATTGTTAAATTATGACTAAAGCTATTGTGTTTTGAGGTTTTGAGCTTCTTATTTAAGTTTTAATCAACTCTTCCCTACTGTTTTAACCAAGGAAAAATCATCAAAAATTGCTTGTAGAAAATTAAACCTCGTTTCGATGGCATGGTACACACGGCTACACATCAAGCCATACATTTCCAGTATAAGCTGATCTCGCATTGTATAGGATTTCCATACAGTGCGAGATCAGCGTAAACTGGAAATGTATAGCTTGATGTGTAGCCGTGCGTACAATAGCTTAGCATTATACATGACTAGTTTTTGCCCTAGTCTTCGCTCGCGTGGCGGTCGGAAAATATCTCACGGGAACATACTACCGGTATAAAAAATATCCTATGTGTTAATCTTGTTAAATCAGGTAACTATCTGTTTGGCTAATGTTATTCAAAACCGTTCAGCCGTTTTTGCTTTATTGAGAATTTTTAGATTAATAATTTTAGTGCGATTAGTAGGATTTTACTGACAGTGAAAATTTCAAAAGACATTTCGGGTTGAAATACCTGAATAAATAATGAGCTGATACTGCAGAAATTTTTCGCCGGTTATGAAAATAAAAAACAGCTGTTTCATAGAAAAGTACAATACCTACACGGTCAAAATGTATGGAATAGCTGTTGTTTTTATACAACCGGCGAAAAATGTCTGCGCTAGGGGGTCTAGAATGATATGTTGAATTCATGGTTACAATTTGCGCACTGGATAAAAACTTTTCCTGTATAGTAACCCTTCTATTCGAGTATTCGTTACTAGTAAAGAGAGACTGGCACTACACATAACCAAAATATATCGAACCTTTCCGAACTAATATGTCGGGGTCAGCATTCAGTCTAACCGGTGGCAACGGATGGGCACGCCACGATTGCGGCGGTAAGTCCCCTCTTTGAGGAGTGGTTTGAGAGGCGGCATGGCGTCCTCACCTTCCGCCTGACGCAGGTCCTCACCGGACACGGTTGTTTCGGGAGGTTCCTGTTTCGGATAGGGCGGGAGGAAACGCCCGGGTGTTTCCACTGCGAAGATCGCCCTGAGGACACGGTGGAGCACACGGTGGCGGTCTGCCCAGCTTGGGTGAAGCACCGCCATGTCCTCGTGGAGGCGATCGGCGGCGGCGATCTCTCGCGTCCGGCCCTGGTCCAGGCCATGGTACGGAGCGAGAGGGCATGGGGAGCCGTCACCTCCTTCAGCGAAGCAGTAATGCTCGCGAAGAGGGAGGCGGCGCACGTGAGGGAGAGGCAGCATATGCGCCCTCGCCACCCTAGCCGCCGCAGGATACGGAGACGCCCTGGGCGTCGGGAATCCCAGGCCGATTTCCGGCCACCGTAGGCATGGGCTTGCGGACGGCAAATAATGGGTAGCTCGCTGTCCGGTAAGGACCAAGCCCAAGTCGACGGCGCGTTGTGTTCCACGCGCACCTCAAAGAGATGTCAGCACAAAAATGATGGGGCCTGCAAGGGCCGCTGCCTGTCAGGGGTGCGGGTTCGTTTGAAAGAGATACCACAGCCCCTGGCATACGGGCTAATGAAGGAACACGGGTGGGTTTTAGTCAGTAAAAGTCTGACACGCCCTCCTGCTCCACCCAGAGCGGGAGAAGTTATTAGATGATAACCCACCCAAAAAAAAAAAAACCGGTGGCAACGGAATACCAGTATTTTACATTCAGTGACTGCCTATCTGACCATCGCTGGTTGACTTTTGGGCTTCTGAGGGCCCGTAAAGACTGTCAAAGATCTACGATTGATAGCCAGGACCAACGGCTTAACGTGCTTTTTGGGGCGCGGCGGGGTCTTGGTATGTAACCATAACCTGATTGATCGACCCGTGCCACTGATAAGTATACTTAGCCACAACCCCCCCTAAACACTATCACCGATTATATCATGCGCGTCGATGTCATTGTCATTGTCATTTTATCCAGTGCGCAAATTTTAACCATGAATTCAGCATATCATTCTAGACCTACCGCAGAAAATTTTTCGCCAGTTATACAAAAAAAAAAAACAGCTGTTTCATAGAAAAGTGCAATACCTACGCGGCGAAAAATTTCAGCGGTGGGGGTCTAGAATGATATGCTGAATTCATGATTAAAATTTGCGCACTGGATAAAAACTTATCCTGTATAAATAAAGGTATAGGGTGGCAATGACATCGACGCGCATGATATAATCGGTGATAGTGTTTAGGGGGGGGGGGGGGTTGTGGCTAAGCTCTCTCTCACAGACAGGAGGCCTGTGTCCCAGCAGTGGGAACATTATAAGCTGACTATGCAATCATTAGGTTGTGATTAAAAGATCGCTTTGAACGACAAGACTGCCCACTGTATCATCCTTTGTAACATTTCTATATTTAAGTCTGTAATTTTTAGTGTGTATCAAGAGTATTCTGACTATGTCACTAAAAATTCTCTCGAACTAACCATCGTTTTCACAGCTTTTAATAACAACATAGATGTGATTGCAAAGAACTGCTCTAGCCTCTTGATTAAACTATCAGAGAGCCTTCTATCCGGGCACAAGATACCGAGGCCTACTTGAAAAACCTTAAACAGTCTTCGTACCCAAGTAGGTCGCATCAAGGACAACCTCCACAAATGGGGGTTCATGGACGGCTCAGACCTCCCGTGTGTATGCAGTGTCTCTCAAGAGACAATAGCTCACCTCACATCTTGCACCTGCACATATGTGGACCTATAGCTGCGTTAACGAACGATATTTGCGTTGCTGAATTTTGGGCCAAACTAATTTAGAAAACTATACATTTGCATACATTTTTTCGTGTTATTTTTGCCGTGGACACGCCAAGAAGAAGAATCAACAACAAATACACATTCAGAAACATCAATTAATACTACGTTACACATAAATCATACAAAAACATTGATAAAACTCAGACCACAAGTTCAAACGAGCGCTGGTAAAGTCCCGATGCATTCAACAAAATTATCTCTAATACAAACTTCCCTATATAAACACAGGGATCCACTGAGAGACATCATTCACAAATCCAGAACGAAACCAATATGTTCTCTCCAATTCTCTTTATTGTTTTGGTAGTGAGTGCTACTGCTTGGGAGACAGTCCCTGAAGGTTATCAGCTGCACTGGAGCCCTCAGGAGCAGGATCTGAACGATGATTTCTACCGGTATTTGCACCAAGAGGAACATAGAAGACAAACCCGTCAGTTACATGGAAGTACTTTTGTGAATTCGGACAAAACTAGTGGTAAGTTTTTTTTTTCGTTTTTTTTTACGGGTAGACGCCAAAACGTCAAAAATCGGTCTTACCAAGGGGTATCGTGTTACCCAGTAATTGGACTGTGGAGGTCAGATTGGCAATCGCTCCATGTAAATTACTTGTATTGTATTGTACTGGAAGCCAACCTCAACATACTAACTATGTTGAGGTTGGCTCAATAGTAAAAGTTGTTCATTGAATCATGATGAGTACAATGACCGCTTAAGAGGTTGTTGGTGTTTTTCCAATAACCCTGTATAGTATAGCATCGCGAACTAAATGCAGGCTATCGACAGCTGCGGCTTCTCGTAAGGAACTCAAGATTATAACATCTTCACGCCTATATTCCCAATTGATATAGGCGGACGTGCTTAGCACCACATTTGGCGGCACCCTTGAGCGGCCACGGGATATATTTAATCCCACGCGCAAAATGCCGTTGAGCGGCCACGGGATCAAATCTATCCCACGCGCGCTTTGTTGCGGAGTGACTCATTTATTTTAACTCGTGACAAAAATCGACTAAATATTTCTTTATGGTAACTGTACATTCTGATTCCATGCTCAATATAATACGTTTTCAGTCCCATATAATTGACGCCGAACCTTATGCCTTTGATCATACACAAATCTAGGATCCAGTTCACTACTAACAATTTCCTGATGAAAATACCCTAGAATACTTAGTCCGACCTAAGAATCTAATTTAAGAACCCATGCTCAGCAGAAGCGCTTGCAACCACTCTTATCAACGAGGCAGTCAATTGCTTCCGATGATTAAAACGTTCGTAACTCATTTTGTTTTTTGTTTTTTTCCAGGTTTCAACGCCAAGCTGCCATTTGCTGGTAACGATAGGAATGTCCTCAGTGCTATTGGTGGAGCTAACTTCGATGCGACTAGGAAGCTGCAGTCAGCAACCGCTGGTGTGGCATTAGACAATATGTAAGTGTTTCTCTCAGATTATAAAACAACGGCAGATAGACCGCGCGGAACACCAAGAGTGTAGCCAAAACACCAAATACTAAAGCGTCGCATTGTATACATATAATGCGAGGCTTTAGTATTTGTTTTTTGACCTCACTCTTGGTGTTCCGCGCAGTCTATCTGCCTTTGTTTTGTAATCTGCGAGGTGTTTCTATATCATCCCCCTTTTCAACGCTCTGCTAATCGCAGACAGTTGGAGATCCAGCAGCATGGTTTTTTTGACTCGCTGAAATACACTCTGTTGGATTTTCAACGCTAGGCTAAACACCGAGAGGTAAAAATCAAATGTGACATAAAATCCCGCCACGACATTTTTCGACCGTGCGATTATGAGTTTTGCTAATGCTGTACAGCATAGTGGGGGCGCTCACTGCCCAGCAGGCTTAGCATAACGCTTTGTATTTCTACTCTATCGTAGAATAGAAATCGCTTGTTTACATTTCTCGGTACAAAACTGTAAATTGTCTACACGTAAACGTCATTTTTTGTCTACTCTTCCGTCGACAAACCTTTTCTCTACAGTTTTCGTGCTAAGCCTGCAGGATTAGCTGGAAGTAAGGTCAGCGGAGGTGACCACAGTGGTGGCCTAGTGGTGCCCGCCATGACACGAGTTGTAGCTCGTAGGTTCGAACCCAGACATGCGCTTTACTTTGTGTAAAATTATTTTACCACCATTGCTTTCCAAACGGTGAAGGGAAACATTAATTCAAAGACATGTGACGTCTACCATCCCGTACCGGGCCCTTGTGGTCGATTACGGCCCTGTCACGGAGAGGAGGCCTATATCTCAGCAGACTTACCACGAGAACCGTAGACAAGCGTTTTGTCGTCGGAAGAGTAGACAAAAATGACGTTTCCGTATAGACAGTTGACAGTTTTGCACAGAGAAATGTAGACAAGCGATTTCTATTCTACAGTAGAGTAGAAATAGAGAGCGTTATGCTAAGCCTGCTGCAGTAGGAACATTTAGGTTACCTATGTGTCTATTTATCGTGTTACAACTAATTTATACAACTGTCTAAGAATGACGGTTGAGAGTCAAATAAACGGTCCATTTGGTAGTGTTAGTTGGTAGTAAATTCCCCTGAATTTACACAATTCTTTAAAATAATCTCCTAAAGTATCTAATCAGTTAGGCAGGCTAACACTGTTTTAACCATCCAATCCCTTCATTATGGAACTAAGCTATTCTTGCATCTATGTATAGTTTAATATCAGTCCATAACCGATAATCCGCCTATAATGTGCCCAATGCTGGGACACAGGCCTCCTCTCGGTGAGAGGGAGTGGGGATAAACCAGGCAGGCCCAGTGCGGTTGGTAGATGAAACATGTCTTCAAATTTTTGGTTCTAGACATGCCTGTTTTCTAATGATGTTTTCGTTCACCGTTTTGAGAGCAGTGGTGATGAAATAATTTATACAAAGTAAAGCGCCTGTCTGGGTTCGAACCTACGACCTACAACTCGTAAGTCGCAGCCGTTACCACTTGGCCACCACTGCTCTTACACTCTCTGCTCTTGGTCTCTTCAGTCGCTTCATGTAAAGTACTGGTACCAACGCTAGGCAGATGACGAAAAATCAATTTAAATATCCCTTTGGAACATCATTTAAGGCGCACTTTTTATTGAAGATCACGTCTAAACAGCTTGTCTTATGTATTTGAAAAAATTATATGTGAAACTAGACAATTTTCTTCGTCATTTGATATGTGAATATTTTAAAGAATATTTTTATAACATAATGTAATTAATTGGTAAAGTAATGTCTATCGCGGACATAAAAACGATAATCACACAAAAACTATCGGGTGTATTTCCATGAAACTTTCACCATCTAAAAGACAATTTAATCACCAAATTATTTAGGATACGGGTTTTCTTTGAATTGTGTTTGATAAATCAACATGGGTTGTTTTTCGAAAAACTTGATGCGCGTTGAGGCGGGGTCTCTTGAGAGCGACGGGCGGCAGTGCATCGCTGTAGGTAGCTGTCATCTATGTCATCTATCGTCGCCTTAACATTGAATCCTTCCATAATTTCAGTAATGGCCACGGGCTTTCCCTCACCAATACGCGTATCCCTGAGTTCGGCGACCGGATCACAGCTGCTGGCCACGCGAACCTCTTCCACAACCCGAACCACGACGTCGGAGCGAATGCCTTCATCACCAGGAACATGCCTTCCATCCCTGATGTTCCAAATTTCAACACTTATGGCGGCGGAGTTGATTATATGTACAAGTAAGTATTTTTTTTCTTACCAAGGGGTATATCGTGCTAACTGGTCAGACAAGCAGCTGCTCCATGTAAAATACTGGTATTCAGTCGCATCTTGGGGTCTACTCTTTAATCATGAAATCCGTAGTTAAGGCCGATGTTACGGGCGTTTCAGCTCCGTATCACCTACGGACATAAGATTAGTTCGAGGCCCGAAATAAGAATGAATGACAACACGATTTTACAGTTGTTTTTTACTTTCGATGTGTTTTTGCCCAGCCGAAAAAGTTACTGAATTGGGAGTAGGGTTCATTGCTCAGTATCGATCTATTTTCGGACTGGCAGGAGTAGCCCCCTTGCATGCTCTATCCAACAAGCATTCGACAGGCTATTGTATTGAAAATGCGACATTTCAAAGAGGTATCAGAAAAATAGGGGTCATCTATTTGAGTTAAATTGACAACATTTTCGGGTTTTGGATTTGTAAACACTGTTTAAAGTACTTCTACGATAAAATTGATGTTAGATTCGGTACGGAAGCGGTATCGAATGGTTGTGTGATTTTCTTTTTAATAAGCGACGAAAATGTTACTTTTCTACGCTAAGGGGTCTAGAATCATGAAATGTGTCTGCCACCCTGTATATATTTCTTTTGCGATTCATCCACCGTTTATTTTTTCTTAATTTCTTTTTAAGAATATGTGTATATCCACATCTTCTTCTACATTATCATTAGTCTCTTGTAAACCATATAGGTTTCTAATTCTTATCCTCTATTACAGAAACAAAGTCGGTGCCTCGTTAGGGGTAGCCCAAACTCCATTTCTGCAACGGACTGATTACTCTGCCACCGGAAATCTGAACCTCTTCAGAGACAAGTCAACTTCACTGGACTTCAACGCAGGCTTGAGCAAGTCTGTGTCGCCCTTCATGAGGAGCTCGTCGTGGGAACCATCGACTGGTTTTACTTTTAGGAAATTCTTTTAATTTTACCCAAAAAATAATAATACCTAAAGAAATCCACTCAGTCGATATCCAAACGAACGTAAAAATATCACGGTGGGATTTTATTGCGAACTGGATTTTCTACTCTCTGCGTTGAAGCATCCATCCAACAGAGTGTATCTCACCGCGTCGAATAAACACAGTGTTCGATTTTCAACTTCCGTCACTAAGTATAGCGTTGAAAATCTAGTACGCGAAGAAATCCCGCTTCGATTTTATTACGTTTGTTTGAATTTCGACGTTCTTTTTCCTTGCAGTGGTTTTTTCTATAAGTTAAGTTACGTTTTTGAATTCAGTTGTAATGTTTGACTTATCAAAAAGCGGTTCATTAAAAAAAAAACCTGATTCTTTCCTTTACAAAAAATATTATTATGTAAGCTACGTACATTTTAGACAACTGATTTTTATTGCCAAAGTATTAATTAATATCTGAGTTGAAAATAAGTATAAATATTTTTAAGTATTACCTACCTAATTTAAAAGTAAGATACACATTTTGTATTGTATTGCATTTGTAAATTAGTTCTGTACGCGATTTATGAATAAAAATGGTTTAAATTAAGTTTGTTTTATAATTTTACTACGTACTAAAAATAATTCGATACATCAGCCGCCATCTCTGTACCTATATTCTCATCTCAGTGCATTAAAGCTTAAGGCGATATGGTAATTTTAACGTAAAAGTACGTCTGTAAAATCAAATAAATCAGCGACATCTATAAAATTTCGAATACGGCCTCTTAACTTATTCTAATATTGGGAACAAAACCATAGAGACTTCTAATTTGGCCCGTAACGACATCTATCACGCCTTTTTTTTTTTTTTTTTTTTTTTTTGGGTGGGAAATCATCAAATAACTTCTCCCGCTCTGGGTGGAGCAGGAGGGCGTGTCAGACTTTTACTGACTAAAACCCACCCGTGTTCCTTCAGTAGCCCTTAAGCCAGGGGCTGTGGTGTCTCTTTCGAACAAACCCGCACCCCTGGCAGGCATCGACCCTTGCGGGTCCCATCACTATTTGTGCTGACATCTCTTTGAGGCGCGCGTGGAACACAACGCGCCGTCGACTTGGGCTTGGTCCTTACCGGACAGCGAGCTACCCATTACTCGCCGTCCGCAAGCCCATGCCTACGGTGGCCGGAAATCGGCCTGGGATTCCCGACGCCCAGGGCGTCTCCGTATCCTGCGGCGGCTGGGGTCGCGAGGGCGCATATGCTGCCTCTCCCTCACGTGCGCCGCCTCCCTTTTCGCGAGCATCACTGCTTCGCTGAAGGAGGTGACGGCTCCCCATTCCCTCTCGCTCCGTACCATGGCCTGGACCAGGGCCGGACGCGAGAGATCGCCGCCGCCGATCGCCTCCACGAGGACACGGCGGTGCTCCGCCCAAGCAGGGCAGACCGCCACCGTGTGCTCCACCGTGTCCTCAGGGCGATCTTCGCAGTGGAAACACCCGGGCGTTTCCTCCCGCCCTATCCGAAACAGGAACCTCCCGAAACAACCGTGTCCGGTGAGGACCTGCGTCAGGCAGAAGGTGAGGACGCCATGCCGCCTCTCAAACCACTCCTCAAAGAGGGGACTTACCGCCGCAATCGTGGCGTGCCCAAAGGACCACCACGCCTATCTCGCGCCTATCACGCGATCTATCACGCCTGGCGCTAAACTCTTAAATTATTTTTCTCATACGTGGACTGTTTTTGACTTCTATAACAAAAAGAGGTCATCATCATCATTTCAGCCGAGACACGTCCACTATTGGACATAGGCCTCCCCCAATTTGAGGGGGTTTGCTATAATCGCCACGCTTGGCAGGCGGGTTGGCGATCGCAGTATGGTGGTAAAATACATAGAGAACGCTGCTGCCCATCTTCTAGTAAGTCCCTTAGTCGCCTTTTACGACAACCACGGGAAGAGATGGGATGGTGCTATTCTTTTACGTCCAGCACCACACACAAAAAGAAGTGATTACTAAGAAATGTTTTACTGTTACAGCAGCCATAACTGGTCATTATTTTTTCTGAGCGGAAATCCTCATGGATGTCCACGGCATTGGGGAGGGCAAAAGATCTGTCAGACTCTTACTGACTAAAACCACCCCGGTGTTCCGTCCCACACTTGCACTGGGAATCACGGGATCTGATGCGACTTGCGCGATCAGTCATAACTAGGGAATGCAAATCTCGCGAGATTGGGGCTCAAGCGAGATTTCGCGAGTTTATGAATAACAATACTGCGAGATCTCGCCAATTTCGAGATCTCGCGAGATTGGCAGTTTTTTGTTTTTTTTTTTTTTTGCAAATAATCACAATGTTTCAATAAATTAGGAAAAAATCATAAAAATTATAAGTATTTTATAATACTTATAATTTTCATTACTAGTTTTTTTCACTTTTCTATAAATTCGTGAAAATAAATTTTCAACATATTTTTATGCATCAAACATTGATTGACGTGTCTGTCTACAATTTTTTAATAAACTTCTAAGTAGTAAGTAAACTTTGACGTACGTATATAACAAATAACAAAAGAAACAAACGTAAAGTTTTCTCTACTTATATCAAACAAAAATATTTTAGTAATAAAACAGTTCTTTTATAACAAACAAAACAACGAGAAGTAAAAAAAACCGTCCGTGTCAGTCCGCGGGCGCGCTTCAATCAATCAATCAATCAAAATATTTTTATTTCATATAAACCTGCATGGGCACTTATGAAACGTCAGAAGCTAGGTGCACGGTTCCAAAATGTTGTTTCCTATGGAGAAGAGCCGGCAAGAAATTCCACGGTTACTCTTTTAAAAATGATTGGCTTTAACAATGTTTTCAGATATAAAATGTATGGGAGGACAGTGCAGGCCTGTAAATAAGTACCAGGTACTTAGACGAATCCAGAATAGAAAATCGTCTACAAATCTAAAGTCTGTAAGGCCTACAACGTTCTCCCATTCACAATATGTAAAATAATCTACATAAATAAAATGAACCTAATTAAACATAGTGACATGATCACTAAAAAATAGTTGATATTAAAATTGATGTATAATGTCAAATAATGACGAGAATATGTCAGCATTGTAAAAATAAAAAGAACATTGAGAGCAGTTAATAGACTTTCACATAGATATGCTGTTAATGAGGTACCAGGGAAGCCACATGTGCAGAAGGAATTAATGCCAAACTTCCCTGTCTTCAACGTAGTCTTTTATCTTATAATATGCCTTTTTGATAAGGATACGTTTGATGTGCGTTTTAAACTTTCCATCGCTAAGTTCTGTAACTGACTTTGGCAACTTGTTATAGAAGCGGATACTGATACTTCGCATAAGACGTTTTTATGCTCGAGTGCAATCTCGTTAAACTCGCGAGATCTCGCCCTTTTTTCGTCCGAGATCTCGTTCTCGCGAGATCTCGGACGAAAAAAGGGCGAGATCTCGCGAGAACGAGATTGCATTCCCTAGTCATAACATGGCCAGTTTTGACTGCTGTAACTGTACGCAACTTTTGTTTAGTTAGTCGAAGAGCCTGTTTCGTGAGGCGGCCGTCATTCCATTGTCACTTGCAACAATATCTAATTAGTGTCTTATGTCCTGTGAGGTTGATGTTTCATTTCAGTTCTTAGTACAGGCAACACCACATCATCTATGCTTGAATTAACGTCACGTGTCTGTCTGTGTGACTGTCTTGAACTACACATAAGGTTTTGATGCGGTTTCACCATTTGTTCTGAAATTGAGGTGGGAAGGACACTTACCTTAGACATGGTGATGGTAGGTAGAACAGAGCCCTAACGGAATGATTGCCGAGTAACGGTAGAAGCAGCGTTGGCAGATAGTCAGGTGGATGGACGACCTGTTAAATACTGGAATTCAGGTGCATCCGATTAGACTGGTAGCCAACCCCATCATACTTGGGAACAGGCTACACTGATGATGAAGTCGCGGCCAGAAGCTAGTTGGTAATTGACAATGACAGCGTCGTCAAAGGTGATTTTCGCAGAGCAAGTTTCACCACTTACCGGTTGACTGTACGGTAAACGTAGGCACTATATCCGTGGATGTGGTATTTTGTGGTACGCTTGTCTAGACCATTATTCTTCTTCTATCTTGTCACGAGAGCGTGAAGGTAAACCCTTAGTATCTCAATGTTTAGTTTGATCATGTTAGTACTATATATCCCACTAGTGTAGTGACTGTTTGAAATAAATCAGTGTCATATATTAAAATATAAAGTGTCTTTTTGTGGCTTGCGCCTACTAGCGGGTAGCGGCACGGCAGGGATTTTTTGTGATGAATAGGATTTAAACTAATAAATAGTATGTTTTGAGAGCAGTGTTGGCCCTGTGGTATCAGAGTTCACCACTGATATCAAAACTGTGAACGAAAACATCGTGATGAAACTAGCATGTCCTAGAAACTAAAATTCGAAGACAAGTGATATCCACCAACACCGCAATGAGAGAACGTTGTTGGCCTTACAGACTGTAGATTTGTAGACGATTTTCTATTCTGTATTTTCATTCCTCTAAGTATTCTGGTACTTATTGACAGGCCTGTACTGTCCTCCCATACCTATTATCACTGTAATTTGAAAACATTGTTAAAGCCAATGATTTTTAAAAGAGTAACCGTGGAGTTTCTTGCCGGCTCTTCTCTATAGGAAGCGACAAATTGGAACCGTGCACCTAGCTTCTGACGTTTCATAAGTGCCCATGCAGGTTTATATAAAATAAAAATATTTTGATTTTTGACCGCACTGGGCACGTGTGGTAGATTACAGACTACTCCCTCTCGAAGAGAAGAGGCCTGTTGCCTGTTGCCTCTTGCCATTATGTTGAGGTAGGAGCCTTTTGGCCTCGTGCAGGACTTTCTGTTTTATTTTTAATTATTTTTTTACTTCCAAGAAATTTGTTCTTTTTTATATTTTTTGTACTAAAGTGTGTTTATTTTACGATGTGATCTTCCTGTGCGAGTCACAATAAATACTTTTTCTTTCTGTGTTCTAGCAGTAGGAAAATTATAGGCTGATAAAAAAATCAACTTAGATAAATCTGCGCTATGCTTCGGCATATTTTGTCATTGAAATTTAAATTTTATTGTCATACAATTACGTGACAAGTTTTATTCCTATAGGTTGCATAATATACAAGGCTTGAAAACGGGACTCGATTTCTAAGCTTACGTGTGTTTCTGTAAGGGTCTTATAAAAAAATGCGGTTCCTAACAGTTTGACTACCTAGATACGAATTGAATTTACACTTTTCAATGAAACAGCAGTTTTTCAATTTTGTTTCTACCTTTACTCACCGTCCGCAAGCCCACGCCTACGGCAGCTGGGAATCAGCCTGGGGTTCCCAACGCCCAGGGCGTCTCCTGCGGAGGCTAGGCCCGTGAGGCCGCATATACTGCCCTCACATACGTGCACCGCGTCACTCTTCGCGAGCATCACTGCTTCGTAGAAGGAAGCGACGGCTACCCATGCACTCTCGCTCCGTACCATGGCCTGGACCAGGGCCGGACGCGACAGATCGCCACCGATCGCCTTCACAAGGACACGGCGGTGCTCAATAAGCATATGGTTCATGTTCAATTGGGAAAATTTGACAGTTTGCGGTAGCTTGATGTGCTGACGTCTGTACCTAGTTTGTCTAAGACCCGAGAAAAACCCGCGGGCAACAGCTAGTGTTGTAGAAAATAATATTATTTTGAATATTTCTTTAACGGGTCTCTCCTTAAATGTCTCCCAAATAGACAATGTTTCTTCTCAATATTTGTTGAATAAATCCTTTGTTTCGAACCCAATGGGCCGCAACGTGCAATCATAACAGACTGGTGACAATTTACAAAGATGTGTTGGAGCTAGAAGTGGTCAAGGGAGGATTTTCATTGAAACGAAGTTTATTTCAATACTCAATTCTTTATTGCATTCCATATGTATATAATAGATGGTATAAACAGTGAGACACACACACTCTGCACACTCGAATGAGAACTAAACCAAAAAAGTGTAACATTTTGACTGTCACGACACTCTTGGTATAGGTAGCAGCACCCTAATTGCGTAACTCACGATTCATCATAATCTGTATCGTTTTGAAACGGATTGTTAAACCATTGCTTCATATGTTCGAAAAATGTGTCTGTTCGACAACATAAATAGCGCAATGAATATTGTTTAACTGTGAAGACGAAACCAATTATGATCAATCGTGAGTTACGCAATTAGGGTGCCGGTACGTGTTTTTCTAACCAACTTAAAAAAAGGAGGTTCTCAATCCGGTGTTGTTTTTTTATACAATGTGTTATCTCAGAACAATATTATTTTGTTTGAAAGGCGTATAGAATAGTCTCGGGATCCTGCCGTTTTGCCAAAATGATTTTGACAAAATTTCATTATCCAAAAAAAAAATTAGCAACCTTTTGTACCAATGCAATACTTGGAACGATTTTAGTACGCACATTTTCATTTGGTCAAATTTTTACTCGTCAGAATATTACTAAGGATAATCTCATAAAGGTATTTGGTCTTTATTCAAATGATTTATTACAGCAAACAATCTTTAGACAATAATAAACATTTGGTCAAATGATTGAATGCCGCGCCAGCGGCCGGCGAGTGTCAGAAACATATTTTTGAATGTAAAACCAGAAACGACTATCAGAATCTTAATATTTTTATTTTTAATACCTGTATAAGTAGCATTTGTCCCAAATGGAAAAACACCCAGAGTAACGTCGTTATTCACTGAATAGAAATAGTAACTTGAAAACTGACAGTACTAAATTTTTGACTAATTTTATTTTACGTAAAATATGTTATACCAACTAAAATATTTGACTACATTAAAATTGGTAAAAGTTTGTACTAGTTGGTAAGCAAGTTATTGTTTAAATGTTCACTTGTCAAACATTAGGTTAGCGTTTCAATTTTTTGTGAAGATTTTATTAAATTGGCAAATGAAATTTGGGAAGTGATAATTTGATAATTTTTTTTGTTTAGTGAAACAAGAGTAACCGTAGAGTAAGAGTAGTCTCATATAAATTTGGTCAAGTTCTGACTAGTGGTTTTTGAGTTAGATTCAGCAATACGTATTTTTTCCACTTAGCGTATGATGATAATGTTGGTGCGGCTATATAACTCTCTCTGTCTCTCACGCTTCTCTCTGATTCTTTGTTTATGCAGTAACACGTGTACGATTTCTTTTTCAAACGAAGTTTGGGAAGGAATTCACTGATAGACATCGTCTAGTAAGGAAAAAGCCTTATGCTCTCTCCATGTGGCTTTTTCTTTCTCTGTCTCTTTCTATTTTAGTGGGTCATTTTTTAAGCTATTGCATAGCTTCTATCGCGGGCCTTGAGCGTGGAGACCGAATCCAGAAATTCCGTAACGAAAATAACCTAACACCTAGCAACAGGTCGGACTGTTGCATAGCAACGGAGGAATGACATGTTAAAATTGCAATTTTGACTGCTTTATCTGAATTTTCATACACAACATCGTATAATTATGGATAGTTTTTGTAATTTTCTTATCGTTTTAGCAGTAATTTAGCCATTTAATACTGGGGGGTGGGTTATTTTCGTTATAATTGCATAAGTTGATAAAAAATGCTATGCAATAGCTTTACCGCGGCAGTCTCCGAGTGCCACACAGTTTTTTTTTATCATTCGATCGTAATCGGTCAGCGAACCGCGCTGGGCGGCGTCCACGAGTAGAGCGCTCAGCAGTTTTTAAAATGTTTCATGGAACTTAGATATTTTATAGGAATTTCAAAAAATAAACATCGTTTGGTTGCATTATGTTCATGTTACATTTATTCAAGTCATTTAAATTTCGAACACAGTTCGAATGGTGAAATTTTCCTTTTTAATTTCTTGATGTTTTTGTTTTTTGGTTTCATTCGTTTTCGGCATCGATACCTAATACGTAGGTAAAGTATTGCTAGCGTATTTAATTTAACCGTGTATACGAGGGTGGGTGTGTGTGCGAGTAACGCGTAAGTAACCTTGTTCAACAAGTTGTTGAAAAACGTGTTCGGTTGTGGGGTGTCCCACAACCGCACACGTTTTTGACACATCTGTACATTTTCTCTTCTTGTTTTATTAAGCATCTTCGTCAACGGAAACGGAGCGAAGTTTTCGAGACATTATCAAGAGCTTTCAACGTCGGAAAATTGTCGTGAAAATTCCTTCAGTTTGGAGCAATTCTGATGCAAAAGATGATAACTCTTGAAATAGTAGTTTAGATTTAATAATAATATGTTTGGCGACAGTAACATTGTTATCGAAACAAAGGAATTTTGACTTGCTGTCTGTTATTGTACTGTGTTCATTTTATTTTCGACACAAAAACAAAGCCACTTTCACACATTCACAGACAAGGATTTCCAAGAATATTTTAGGAATGAACTAACGTTTAATTATTTCATCAATGGTTACCAACAGCGCCCACCTGACATTGTCGTTCGAGCGCCAAAAGATCTTTGTAACACTGTAAGCCCAATTTCGTAAAATTATCTGGGCGGGATTTTATCACGCGTTTCGTTTTAAACTTTCGATACTGAGCCGAGGGTTGAGAATCCAACAGTAAAGCGCAACAATTAAAAAGTAAAAAAAAAACAACATCGCGCTTAGGCCGGCCGTACACGGACTGCTCGAGCTGTTAGCCAGTGATCAACAAACACGGACCGCTCTTGCAGTCAGAGTCTACAGCTTGAAGCTGCCATTGATAACTGCTGGAGCAGTTCATACCAACTACTGGAGCAGTTGATATGAACTGCTCAAGAAGTCACAAAAAGAAGAGTCACAAATGAAGAGCGCAGGTGGAGAGACTGCGCGATAGCAGTCGCCAGTGTATGCCTGGCGACTACTTAACCGCATGATGAATTTCACCACGCTGCCGAACGCCCGAAGCAGTCGCGACTGCTCAAGCGGTTCCGTGTATGCAGTCGCAGCTTGAACCAGTCGATACTGGCTGCTACAAGCTGTCCGTGTATGGCCGGCATTAAAATCACGCCAAATTCAAGGCAATCGAGACGTAATTTCGTTAGACAGTTCTGAAGCGTCACTTGTCTTTTTCCTTCACCGTCTGTCAGTTAGAGATAGCAATACTTATTGACAGGCTTGCACTGTCCTCCCATACATTTTATCTCTGTATTTTGAAAACATTGTTAAAGCTAAGTTAATTTTTAAAAGAGTAACCGTGGAGTTTCTTGCCGGCTCTTCTCCATAGAAAACAACAATTTGGAACCGTGCACCTAGCTTCTGATGTTTATATGAAATAAAATATTTTGATTTGATTTGAATAGGTAGTCTTATTTTGTGTTTAGGTGGGGAACAAAATAATTAGCACCAATGTTTTCCAATTTTGTTTTCAGCGGGCATGTGACTGATATTGTCAGGGATCGTATGAACAAAATCAAATTAAGGGTTAAGAACCGGCCATCGTCAGTGGTTCATCTATGCTCAAGATTATAGCTACTAAGAGATCAAGCTTTTGTTTTATAAAGGAGAACGAACAGTCAAAATGATAGTTTTAACGCTTTTGGGACTCATCCATGTAGCATGTTCAAACGACATACCATCGTATGTCGATGTGGTCAAACCCATCGCTGATTTCGACGAAGTGGATGCATTTGACGAGATGAAAGAAGAGGGCCATTACGAAACGATAAGCCCTGTGGAGTTGAAAAGGCTGCCCAGAGAAGTAGATGGCGTTCTCAAGCATCGTATTCATGGTAAACAAAAGTTGCACAGTATGTTTTTTTGGTGCAGGAACATGTTGCAAATGCAAAATGTTTTTATGTGGCCTGTTGGCGAGTGGAATTCGTTTAGTAACAATTGTGACGGACCTTGAGGCCTTGTCCACATTTATCAATTTGGGCGCATCAGTGGCAACAGTGGTGCTGTGTTTTTCGAGTATTACTCGTTAACTTGTAGTCTTTTTTAACTTCGTTATATACTGCCACTGTGAATTTTTTCACATGTCACCGAGTATAACTATTTAGCTGGCATCGGGGTAGGAATTTACACTCTTCAATCTAACAAAAATTAGCACTTTATAGCTTAATATTTAACAAACGGTTTCGTTAATAAGGGTTCCTTGTTGGCTACGAAACCGTAAAAATCTGTTGGTCAGCTATTGATTACCATGAATACGAGGCTTTAATCCCAATTCTGATGATGCTAAAGGCTTGAATGCGGAGGTACCGATGGTTCAAAATAGCAGAAATCTTCTTAATGCTGTTGGACTTGATGAAGTCAAGAATAAAGTGCAGACATTGTCACAAGGATTGATGGTGCAAAATCTGTAAGTATTGTTATCCAACTGCGTCAGAGAGATATTATAAGAAGCAGAGGTTATGTTTTTCAGATGTTTGTATGGCCATGATGACCTATGGTACTGAAAGGTGGTCGCTCACAATGGGTCTTATCAGAAGGCTAAAAGTCATTCAAAGGGCAATGGAGAGGGCTATGCTCAGGAGT
This sequence comes from Polymixis flavicincta, assembly GCA_949987655.1. Classification (NCBI taxonomy): domain Eukaryota; kingdom Metazoa; phylum Arthropoda; class Insecta; order Lepidoptera; family Noctuidae; genus Polymixis; species Polymixis flavicincta. Next base: position 8,911,654 of record OX465195.1, on the reverse strand, counting down.
TTCCCTACGTGATCGAATCTGGAATGAAGAGATCCGAAGGAGAACCACGACAACCAACATAGTCCGAAGAATTGCCAAACTTAAGTGGCAGTGGACAGGGCACATTGCTCGCAGAACAGATGGCCGATGGGGCCGAAAGGTTCTGAAGTGCCTACCGCGTATCGAAAGACGTAAAGTTGGAATGCCTCCCACAAGGTGGACAAATGACCTTGTGAAGGCCGCAGGAATCCACTGGATGCGAGAAGCACAGAACTTGTCGAAGTGGAGGGGCTTGGCGGAGGCCTATATCCAGCAGTGGACGCCCTTCGGCTGAAATGATGACGATGAATGATGTATGGCGATATCCAACCAGTCTTATGACAACCACTATTATCAATTGATATCGTGACTAGGTTGTGGAGGTCAGATGGGCAGTCGCTCCATGTAAAATAATGGTTTTCAGCTACATCAAGTGACGCATATTTTGCCCAACTTGTTCTTTTTTTGATTGTGTTCTTTTTCTGCGTCATGATAACCGCAAATAGACGCATTTTCGTTCTTTCTTTCTTCTTCCAGTTACTGGGCAATACCATACCTCTTGGTAAGACTGGTTGTTTAATTTTTGGGTTGCTGACGACCCGTAACGATTGACAAAGATCTACGAATAATAGTCGGGACCAACGGCTTAACGTGCTTACCGAGGCACAGAGGGTTCTTGGTATGTAAAGATCAGCCATCCACAAACGTCGACCCGTGCGGTGGTTACACAGCAACGAGCCCCCAGAAGTAGTAGTAATAACTACTGTTATTAGAGTGATTTTAAACAAAATCTTTTTCATTTCAGGAAAAATCCGTTCCTCGGCAGTAAGAATGACTTCGGAGGGAGAAAACTCTTTCGTAGTCCTACCTCCATGGTAGACATTAACAACAGTTTCAAGATTATCGCCACTCCCTATACGAGGAGTAACTGGGAACCTAACTTTCTATGCACTCATAAAGAGTGATCATTATGCTCCATGCACGGCCATCATCATGGGCCATGCACAGCCATCATCATTGGCCATGCACAGCCATCATCATGGGCCATGCACAGCCATCATCATGGGCCATGCACAGCCATCATCATGATTAATGCACAGCCATCATCATGGGCCATACACAGCCATCATCACGGTCCATGCACAGCCATCATCATGGGCCATGCACAGCCATCATCATGGGCCATGCACAGCCATCACCATGATTAATGAACAGCCATCATCATGGGCCATATACAGCCAACATCATGGGCCATGCACAGTCATCATCATGGGCCATGCACAGCCATCATAATGGGCCCATTATGATGGCTGTGCATGGCCTGCACAGCCATCATCATGGTTTGCCAGTATTGCCGTTGCAGTTTATGAAACAGCTCAATTGAAAGGAAATAGGCATTTGCAACTAGTTTTTTTTTGCAATGTATTATTTTATTTAAGGTGCAATACAGATTTCTTACTGGTGCGTATAGTTTTATTACCATTCAACCAGCAGGTTTAGTACGAGAACCGTAGAGAAGCGTTTTGTCGACGAAAGAGTAGACAAAAATGACGTTTCCGTGTAGACAGTTGACAGTTTTGAACCGATAAATGTCGACAAGCAAATTATATTCTGCGGTAGGGTAGATATAGAAAGCGTCATGATAAGACTGCTGATACGGACATGTATGTCGACGTTTCCACGGACGTAATAAAAATGAGACGTAGTTACACATACAAACGACATAGAAAGAAAATTGACAAAGAAAAAACCAAACGGATTGGATATACGTCAACTCATGAAATATATGGAGCAATCAGAAGCAATATTCCCGAAACATATCCGCAGTTTATTGTTATTGCTCCAGATTGCTCCACTTAATTGATCCAGATTTAACCATTGGTGTTGCCAAGCAATAATTGCTCAAAAAATTGCCCTTGCAAGAACACCTTAAGCGCCGCGCCACCTTAGCGCATTCACTGAATCATATTTATTAAATAATGTTTTCTACAAGGGATGGTATTTTTAGTGTTCTGTCCAAAGAGTCAACACGTGACGCTATTAATAAAACTACGGCGTGCCGTCTATCCGTCCATCTGTCTGTCTGCCACAGAGCTGTATTGTTTTAAATGGTAGCCAGTTAAGCAACAGAATACTTGTAAATATGACTTTCGGTATCTCGGTTCACTCGTGCAAAGCGATGGCGAAGTCAAATCAAATCAAATCAAAATATTTTTATTTCATATAAACCTGCATGGGCACTTATGAAACGTCAGAAGCTAGCTGCACGGTTCCAAATTGTCGCTTCCTATGGAGAAGAGCCGGCAAGAAACTCCACGGTTACTCTTTTAAAAATCATTGGCTTTAACAATGTTTTCAAATTACAGTGATAATAGGTATGGGAGGACAGTGCAGGCCTGTCAATAAGTACCAGGTACTTAGACGAATACAGAATAGAAAATCATCTACAAATCTACAGTCTGTAAGGCCTACAACGTTCTCCCATTCACAATATGTAAAATAATCTACATAAATAAAATGAACCTAATTAAACATAGTGACATGATTAACATGACACTCACTAAAAAATAAGTTGATATTAAAATTGATGTATAATGTCAAATAATGTCGAGAATATGTCAGCATTTAAAAAAGAAAAAGAATAAAAAAGAACATTGAGAGCAGTTAATAGACTTTCAATAGTTATGCTGTTAATGAGGTACCAGGGAAGCCACATGTGCAGAAGGAATTAATGCCAAACTTCCCTGTCTTCAACGTAGTCTTTTATCTTATAATATGCTTTTTTGATAAGGACACGTTTGATGTGCGTTTTAAACTTTCCATCGCTACGTTCTGTAACTGACTTTGGCAACTTGTTATAGAAGCGGATACTGTTTATTAGAAATGACTTGCTAGTTTTAGTCAATCTAAATTTTGGAATCACAATTTCATCTTTACTACGTGTATTCAGATTATGGAAATTGCATCGTTTTTTGAAAAGGCCTAAGTTTTTGCGCACATACAAGATATTTTCTAGGATATAAAGAGACGGCAGAGTTAGAATATCAATTTCCGCTGAATTTGTTTCTGAGAGACTCGCGAGGCCCCATTTTATAGATTGCGCGGATTGCCCTCTTTTGTAAAATGAAAATTGAATCTACGTCAGCTGCCGATCCCCACAACAGAACGCCATAAGACATAATACTGTGAAAATAAGCAAAGTAAACTAACCTAGCTGTGGCTACATCCGTCAACTGCCTTATCTTTCTTACTGCGTAAGCAGCTGAGCTTAATCTACTTGAAAGAGCTCTAATGTGAGCACCCCATTGCAATTTTGAATCTAAAGTAATTCCCAAAAATACAGTTTCCGAAATAGCATCTAGTTTCTTGCCATCAAGTTTTAAGTTTAGACCTACTTGGGGTACATTAGGTAACGAGAACTTAAGACATTTAGTTTTGTTCGCATTGAGTAAAAGATTATTAGCGGCAAACCATTTCGAAAGAACAGCTAGACTGTCATTGACATGTAAGACATCTGTATCTTTTCTATCTATTCTAAAAATAAGAGAAGTGTCATCAGCGAATAAAATTATATCCGAGAAGTTAGCCATCAGGTAAGGAAGGTCATTAATATAAACTAGAAATAAAAAGGGCCAAGAATTGAACCTTGAGACACGTCCATCTTAACTAGAGACCCAGAGGACGTCGCCCCATTAACGTTTACTTTTTGCTGCCTGTTTGATAAATAGGAAAGTACAAGATCAGCAGCCTGTCCACGAATTCCATAGTGGTGTAATTTAAAGATCAGTGTATTGTGGTCAACGCAGTCAAACGCTTTTGAGAGGTCACAGAAAATGCCAATCGCGTCCTGGGAATTCTCCCAGGATTCCAAAATGTGACTGATGAGTTTTACTCCTGCGTCAGTCGTCGACCTACTTTTCGTGAAACCAAACTGTCGACTATGTAAAATCCCATTTGAGTTAAAATGTGACAACATCTGGTCTAGCATGATTTTTTCATAAATTTTGCTCAATGCTGGAAGCACAGATATAGGTCTATAATTAGAGGGATCACTCTTACTACCTGATTTGAAAATTGGTACTACTTTACTATGTTTCATTAAGTCAGGAAACGTACCGCTGTCTAAACATTGATTAAATATGCCTGTTAGGACATGGGCAATTGTGTCAATGATATTTTCAAGAACCTTAACGGAAATCCCCCATAAGTCTTCAGTGTTTTTTTATGTTAAGACTTTTAAATGCTGTTTTAATTGTGGCAATAGAAATGGGTTTGAATTCAAAACTTGGAATGTCCTTGCTGAAGTTTTCTTTAAGAAGAGATTCAGCTAATACAGATGATGAGGGGAGAGATTTCGTAACTTTCGTAAGTAGATCGGAAGGTAAAGCATTAACACTGGATGGATGAAATGGCGGCAGGTCACAGAAACAATCTGCGAATCCCACATTCCCGTTAACCTTAAGGGAGAGATATATAAAACCATGGTAAGACCTGCCGTCTTGTATGGGTCAGAATGTTAGGCCCAAAAAGGGATGAATGAAAGGCAATTGCATGTAGCTCAAATGAGAATGTTAAAAGGGATGTGTGATGTTATACGATTTTTTTTTTATTTTTTTTTTATTTAATAGTACACATACATTATTATACATTTTTATGTGGTGCCAACATAAACTCTTTAGAGTTTTACAGTGCACCAAGGTCATCGACTACATAATATTGGTTAAAGAATGACTTAAGGCGGCTCCCTGACCAAAACCCCGCGCTAGCCGTTTTTTGCACAGTTTTTAGGAGCTAACTACTTGTTATTTAAAAAGAAATATCAACTAATAAAAATACATTAAATTTCTACATAATCTTGAGTCCAAACGGATCGTTTTTTTTTTCTTTTTACATATGTATACGTTTAATTAATCTGCTTCCAACGAAACCTTAAAAATGTGAAATAATGATTTATAAAATGAATCTACTCGTAAAGTAAACATTATTTAATTTTGCTACTGACACTGATGGATAGGCAATTTAATAACGAACATTTACAACGTTTTTTTTTTTTCAAAATACCAAATTTAGATTTTATAAAGATTTTATTGCAAAATCTGGGCGTATTCACTACTGTAACTCATGCGCCCCATATCGGGATTCAGTCTGCCGCAAGGGCTCGAGGGTGAAACACGTATCGCTTGTCACCACGTCGATCACGTGACTCGTCACATTATCAGTAGATAATAGTCTATGTTTATAGTTTGTTATTGACGTTTGTTTTGGTTATAGATTTTTGTGTTAGTTATTTATTGTGTTATTTACTGCGAAAGGACGCTTTGTGTGTGTATTTAGAACTATTGAATTTTGCGAAAGGACGCTACTGTTGTGTAAACAATCAAAATGCCAAAGTGCAAGAATGTTGTGCGACAAAGACGTGCAATAATGGCTAAGATAAATGAAGTTCGGTAAGCTGTCTTATAGTATTATTCTAAATAACAGTGAAATTATTTATTTATCTAGGTATCGTATATTTTAAATTACTATAAAATATATTTTTATTAAAAACAATGCAATTTATTTATCTTTTTTTTTTTGTAGCTGGGCTAAAAGAAAAGGACAAAATAGTTATGACGTAACACCAACAACATCTACACATTCTCAACAAAATTTCGTTGATAGCGGGTATGTACCTATCTACTATAAACCTAATAAGTACTGTTCTAAGGTGTGAGTAAAATCACAAATCTCATCATTGACATTTAATATTTTATCAACAAATAAAAATGAATCTTCGCGCAAATCTTCGTTATCATGCGTGTGCCATAGAGTTATGAAACTACAGACATGAACATTCACATTGATTCAGTACTTACGTGGTTCTGTGCTTGTTATGTATTGATTGTATTTATTTGAGATTTATTGTTTTTAAAATAAATAATATTTTTTAGGTTACAAGATAACCAAAGTGATGCACCTCTAATGGAAATTTCGAATATCAACCGATGAAAATAAGCAATAATGAGTAAGTATTAGATAATATAGTCCTTTTCTCGGTTACGTAGCGTTTACAGGGTAAATTTCCTTTTTAGCATGCTAAAGTACAATTTTATTACATGTCGTACTAATTTTAATTGGCGATAAAAACAGAACTTTCATTTCATAAAAAGTAGCACATTCCTATTACACACCCTCTGTGTGGGCGGGAAATACTAGCAATTGTGAAAGTACCTATTTGCTAGTCGGGCGCTGGCTGAGAACTGGAATACACCAGGAATACTCGCATAAGAAATCCATTCATGTCTTCATACAAATAAGGAGCACAATCATATTTTCAAAAAAATACTTTGATTCAAAAAAATACTTTGATTCAAAAAAATACTTTGATTCAAAAAAATACTTTGATTCAAAAAAATACTTTGATTAAAAAAAAAAAATGTTGCAAAAGCGATTATGCTCCTTATTTATATAGCAACAAGGATCGATTTCCTATACAAGTATCTCTGGTGGCCGGCTCGCGGCGTTCGGCGGCGTTCGGCGGCGCGGGCAGGCGCTGCCGCGCTGGTTGCGAGTTCGGTGCCCGTGCCCGAAGTACCCGCTCGGTCCGAAGCTGCCCGAGTGCGTCAAGAAAATGAACCGCAATCTGTGTAGGTACTTAATTGCGTAAACATTATGTTTATTCGTAACTTTAGCTAATCGCCTCAACTTCTTTTAGATTAGTTCGCGCCAATTATCCTCACTTCTGTACAAATAAGACACATTATACGTATAGGGCGACTGGTAATTAGTGACCGATACTTAAACACGTGACTTTACTCATCATTATGAACAACTTTTACTATGAGACCAAACATGAAATCGCAAAAAAAAAAAAATCAGCTGTTCCATACATTTTGACGAATTTTGCGAACATAAATGTAGGGAACAGCTGACTTTTTTCCGCGATTTCAGGTTTGTCCCCATAGTAAAAGTTGTTCATAATGATGAGTAAAGTCACGTGTTTAAGTCACTAATTACCAGTCACCCAATATACAGTATGTTAACTAACAGAGGGCGTTCTCGTTAACCCGCAATAGTATAGCGTCCATACATGACAGAAAAAATATTTAAATCGAAAAAAAAAAAACTTTTTTTATTTTTTTATTATAAAATATTCACGAAAAATATTAATTTCATACGTAAAACTAACACTCTGTACACGCGTACTTGTCGCACTTGTCTTTCCAAGCTAAAAGACAAGTGAGCGTGTACAGAGTGTTACATATACGTACAAATAATTTTTTTTTTTTCTCTTTCAATATTTTTACTAGCATGAATGGACACTATACTATTGCGGGTCTAACGGGAACGCCCTCTGTTAGTTAACATACTGTATTATAAAGAGGTAAAATTTGGTTGTTTGTTAGGGGGGTAACCACCAGAACTACCAGTCAGATTTTAAAAATTCTTTTAGCGCTAGATAGCCCAATTCTTGAGGAAGGTGTGGTAAAGCCGATAGTGAGGTCAAATTCAAATCCAAGATGGCGGCTGCGAATATTTTAAAATTTTTCGTCACGGGTGTCGCTTTCATTGTATTTGAGCGAGCTAAACCCGATAGTGAGGTCAAAATGAAAATCCAAGATGGCGGCTGCCAACGAGACTTAATGCTACCAAATATTTTCAAGTATTTTAAAACCTGGTTTTCCACCCCGGTATTTTTACATACGTACCCGTACTTACAAGCCCTGGTATTTTGCAAGTATATCTTATCCCTGTCACATATAGTCACCCGAAACTTAAAAATCTGCCATCATAATGCAAAATATTTTTCTTTTGCAGTTTACGAGAAGACTTTACAAGAGACTTGACAGAAGCTGAAAACACTGAAGAAACCAATAAAAACATTGAAGAGGTAAATTTCTGATACCTTCCACGTGTGTTTTGAACTTCAATAAAAATAAAAGTTTGAAAGGGCATTTATGTTTGAAAATAAATAACAGTTTCTACTTTTGGGTACCTACATAATAAAACTTGTTTTTTTTTTTTAGTTACAAGTTTCGTATGAAAAGGAACCAGAAACTTACGAAAAAAATATAAACAGAAGAATTATTGATGTCAGCCACTTCCTTTCTGAATTAAAACGCATTTCAAACCATGGACCACTTGGATGTAGCTTCACAGAACTTGACCTCGTAGCTGAAACCCTAATTGGTCTACAGTCAAAATTTACATTTAAATGTCGGCTTTGCAATCAAAAGTTTGTAATTAATGGAGACAACTGCAGTGACAACTACCTAAGTATTAATACGTGCGCTGTCGCAGGTACTATTGCAATAGGTGGGGGGCATTCACAGCTGGATGAACTTATGTCTGCAATCAACCTCCCGTTGTTATCTGAAAAGACGTATTCAGAGAACCATGACCTTGTCAGTAGGAAATGGGAAGATGTTTTAGTAGAATCTATGAATCAGGCTGCAGAAAGAGAAAAACTATTCGCAATTTCTAATGGCAGGGTGAACAAAGATGGAATTCCCATAATAGATGTCGTTGCTGATGGTTGCTGGTCCAAACGTAGTTATAAAAAGAATTACAATGCTCTTTCGGGCGCAGCTGCCATTATTGGCAAACATACAGGAGAAATTCTATTTTTAGGTATTAAAAATAAATACTGTTGCATCTGTACCCGTGCAGAAAACAACAATGCTGATCCTTCAGAACACAAATGTTTCAAAAATTACAGTGGTCCATCCACAAACATGGAGAGTGAAATAATTGTGGAAGGATTTAAAGAATCCATTAGAATGTATAATTTAATTTACGGAAAACTCATATCCGATGGTGATGCTAGCACCTACTCAAAAATATTACAGGCTAGGCCGTATCCTGACCTCACTGTTGAAAAAATAGAGTGCCGAAACCACATCTTAAGAAATTTGTGCAATAAATTACAAGCACTCACCACAGATACTAAATATAACATAAAATACCGAAAATTCATTACAAAAAGAGCTATACTAAAAACAAGATTTATAATTTGCAAATTAATTAAAAAACATAAATTTAACTCTGATGTACAACTTCTGTTTGACGACCTATTAATTAGCCACCTCCATGGCTTCGGTGACCACACTAAGTGCCGATCATACTTCTGTGATAATATCGGCAAAACGGACTTGCCAAATGATTTTATTTTAAGCCCTTTGTGGCAAAAAATATGTTTTATCATCCAAAACGTAGCAGGACATGCTCGCAGTCTCATGTATGACGTTGATAGCAACGTGGTTGAACGATTTAATAGCGTGGTAGCTAAGTTGGTTGGTGGCAAGAGAATAAATTTTTCTTTAAAAAATTCCTATCAAACCAGATGTCATGCCGCTGCCGTAGCATTTAATGAAAAAAAAACGATTTCTAGGCTATATAAATCAATGAATAAAGGACACAGCCCTCGAGGCAAAATAAAACGGCTAGAAAACAAACGGATAAATAAAAATGCGAAAAGAATACAAAATAGAAAACCAAAAAAACGAGCCATGTTCTCAGAAAAGTCGAAACAGGACCACAATTATGGTCAAGACTGCACAAAACCCGATATGCCTATCGATGTTTTTAATAAACTTAAAGACAATTTCATTGAAAATTTAAAAAAAACTAATGAGGAACGAAATTTGATCGAACGGACAACAGTTTTACAAAGCGAATGCAGCGAATGGCTTGAATTGCGTAGGTCACTGTTAACCGCTTCCAACTTTGGAAAAGTTATCACACGGAGAAGTGACACAAGTTGTCATAACTTTATAAAAAATGTATTGTACAAAAGTAACATTGACCATGTGTCGTCAATAAAACATGGCAAGGACAATGAAAAAATTGCTATCGAGCAATTAGAGAAGCAAGAAAAAATTAAAATTGATCCTTGTGGTCTATTCATTGACGAAGAATTGCCATTTTTAGGAGCCACTCCGGATGGCCTATGTAGCAAAGATACAATCGTTGAAATTAAATGCCCGATAACGGCATTCAAATTAGGTTTAGACGAAGCAATCAAAAAAAGGAAAGTGACCTTTTGGAAAGTCACAAAAAAAGGGCTGGAAATCAATAAAAACCACCAATGGTATTATCAAGTGCAGGGTCAACTACACATTACTAAACGATCAAAGTGCATATTTGCAGTTTGGTCAAATGAAAACTCTCCGCTGAAAACGGAATACATTGTTAAAGATGATACATTCTGGAAGGAGAAAATGAAAAAAAAGCTTACATCATTTTACGTAGATTGTTTGTTGCCAGAATTAGTCGACCCCCGCTACCCTCGAGGTATGACTATAAGAAATCCTTCCTACATTGAAGAGGCAATAACAAGCAAAAAAAAAGGTAGAGAAAATATTGATCCTCAATTAAATGAAGAGATTGAGTTACCTGATTTAGATAGAGTTCTATCTAAATCAGGTAACTCACCTGATTTAGATAGGAGAGTTCGTAACTCACAGTCACTTTCAGCTGAAAGTGACGAACCTTCTGACCTTAACATGCCTACATGTACACGTTATTTAGATTTTAGGGATATGTAAACTAGAAAAAGTTACCTTAATAATAATTTGTATATGCCTGCCTACTCTAAAATAAATCATAATATCATTGACTTTGTTGTTTTTTTATTATTTTTATACTTTTATCACTGTCTGAATAACAGGTAACTAACCTTCAATCTAAAAAATAAACACCGCATTATGTTTCTGATAGAGTACCATGAGGCACACTTAGCGTCCACAAAAATCATGGAAATGAGGCACATGACGAAATTTTTTTAAATTTTCGAAGCTGCCATCTTAGATTTTCATTTTGACCTCACTGTTGGCTTTATTTCCCTCAAATACTGTAAAAACGACACCCATGACGAAAACTAGAAAATTTTTGCAGCCGCCATCTTGGATTTGCATATTGACTTCACTGTCGGCTTTATTACCCTCAAATACTCTAAAAACAACACCCATGACGAAAACTAGAAAATTTTCGCAGCCGCCATCTTGGATTTGCATTTTGACCTCACTGTCGGCTTTATTACCCTCAAATACTCTAAAAACGACACCCATGACGAAAACTAGAAAATTTTCGCAGCCGCCATCTTGGATTTGCATTTTGACCTCACTGTCGGCTTTATTACCCTCAAATACTCTAAAAACGACACCCATGACGAAAACTAGAAAATTTTCGCAGCCGCCATCTTGGATTTGCATTTTGACCTCACTGTCGGCTTTATTACCCTCAAATACTCTAAAAACGACACCCATGACGAAAACTAGAAAATTTTCGCAGCCGCCATCTTGGATTTTCATTTTGACCTCACTGTCGGCTTTATTACTCAAATATTAAGAAATCGATACCCATGACGAAACATTGGAAAATGTTTGCAGCCGCCATCTTTGATTTCATTTGACGAAATTCAGTGTGAATTCGAAAGAAGAAAGTCGCATCGAGGGGGCATATAAGTATCAACGCTTTTTCGCGTGACGATTTTTACTAGTTAACTTCTACCGCAAACAGCGCTTTATAACTTCGTTCCAAAAAAATATCGAATGCCCTGTCTGTGAATTCTAAGGTCAGTGATTGTTACATTCGTTAGTTGTTCGCCAGGTGGCGCTAGCAATGTTTTACGAAGTATTGTAGAGGTGGGGTGCGGCAAAGAGGGCACGAATGCTCAAGGTTTCTTGGTCGGGGTACCGCCTTAAGTAGGTAGTTAGCTTACATACAAACAACAAATAAAATAGCTTCGGGTATAGAAGAAATAATATCTGCCATCGAACATCGGTGACCAATCTGGCCGTCCATCGTTAGAACAAAAGTGGTGGTGGAATGTTTCAAAAGTGCTACAGGCTGCTCCTATTATTTTAATTTGTGTTTTGATAATTATTGTTAATGTATTATTTTTGCGTATTTTGAATGTTTTTAAACTATTTTTCTATATAGTAGTATACTAGTATATTTTATTAAGTAATGGGTGTTTTATTTTCTTAGGTACTATTTTGTTAAAAGTGTTGTTTTAATTTGAATTTTATGTTATCTTGAGTTATTTTGTCCCTCAATGATATTGGTAGTTGATTTATTAGACTGGGTATTACATACTTTAATGTTCTCTTGCCGTGTAAATTCGTGTAGTTTGGTAGTAAAAGCAAAAGTAGCATTGACGACGCTACGAGTCCTAATTTCATTGTTATTTATGGATTTTGTTTTCTTGAGGTTTTCATTAAAGAATTCTTCTTTTAACAGTGTAAATTTGGTATTTTCATGTATAGGTATTATCTTACAGAATTCAAATAATTGATGATAGTCATTATTGTATTTCTTTATAATGTTTTGCGGGACAATTACTTTTAAAATACGTAGTTTTAGTGCGTAAATTTGATCAAGGTGAGTCTTATATGTCCTACCATGGCCTGAAACTGGCACCGATTACTGAAAAGTTGTGTGGAAAGGATTATAGCCACTCCCTCTCGAAGACAGGAAGCCTGTCTCCCACCAGTGGGAAATAAGCCTCTTCAACATAACCAAAATTACACATGAAAAAAAAAATCCAAACAGCGTTACCGAAAACTTTCGGCCGAATTAAAAACGGGAGTCATCGAGACGGAACACCGTACACCGTGGTCGAAAAAAACTCGTATTTTTAAAGCCACATTTTCTGCGGGTAGTTTGAAAATATGACTGTTTCGAAAACATTATTACTGTCGATACTACATTAAAGTAAGCACGCCCTGATTTAGCGCTGTGAGATGGAAAAAGTGTGGGGACTATTCTGGTGAGCGTTCGATAAAACTTAGTGAGATTTTGTTCGCAATGGCTGGCCGATGGGACTGAAACGTGAAAATGGCAACAGCATACCGGATGGTACATCATTAAAGAGTCTTCCACAAGGAGGACATGATCTTGAGACAGTCACACTTTTTGAATCCGCGAGGCACACGACCATCCGAAGTGGCCACGCTAAACGGAGCCATATGCCTAGCAAGGACGTCGTTGGCCCAAAATGGTGATGATGGTGATAATTTTTCGGGGGTTAAAGCGATATCGCTTGCTAAGTTGTGATTCCCGGCTTGGGAAACTTTTCTATTCGAAAAATCTTAGCAGAATCACGTGTTTATAATAGTGCTTGGTTGAAAATAGTAATATACTCGTAAATAGTAATAGGTTTCAGTGGAATTGTAGACTATACTAATCACTTCTACGTTTAAGGGACAAATGTTGTAATTTCTGTAAGTAAGTAGATTTGCGCCGGGCGTAAAAGAATAGCACCATCCTATTTCTTCCGGTGTCGTAAAAGGCGACTAAGGGACTTACTAGAGAATAGGCAGCAGCGTTCTCTATGCATTTTATCACCATACTGCGATCGCCAACCCGCCTGCCAAGCGTGGTGATTATGGCAAAACCCCCTAGACTGGGGGAGGCCTATGTCCAGCAGTGGACGTCTTTCGGCTGGAATGATAATGATGATGATGAAGTAGATTTCTAAAAACACTTCTACACGTCAATCATATTTTAAAAACTAGATGAGGTTTGCGTTACTACTCTGAGAAGAAAAGCCGAAACAAACTCAGAGGTCAGTCTCTTTTATAGCCCAGACATAATCTTGATCAGATTATATGAAGACAGTGCTAGACTGGTGTCTGAAATGGTCTTTTGAAGAAAGAACCACACAAATTGAGTGGACCTGCCCAGTCTGTGTTGGCATTTATCAGGATACAGTTGCGATGGTATATTATTTATAAAGGGTGTAAGGGGAAAGTTTTCGAAGCCATAACGTAGGTTTTGTACAACCTAAATGCGAATGAATATCAATAACAAAAACAATAATAATAATAATATTCAAAAACTTGACTTATTATTAATTTTATTGTGTTCTGAATATTTATTATTTTAACTAACTTTATGATAAATGTTTTTTTATAAAAATTGGTTGTTTTCGAATTATTTAACTATTTTTGAAACTTGTATGTTAGTATTGATCTTAAATTCTTATGTTGTTAAATAGTGTATGCCCTAATGGGTAGTTTTTTGAGTTACCATAACCTAACTATAAGACCTACTGTATGTATCACCAAAAATCACACGAATAAATACTTTGACTTTGACTTTGAATAACTTTTCGCCTTAAGGTGACACTTGTCCACATTTTTTCCATACAAACTTCGGGAGGGTTTTACTCCATTGTTTGACTATGTACATCAAAAATTAAACATGGAATGGTTTTGTCTCATTATTAATATTGTCTGTACGGAAACAGAATACTAAAATAAAAAGCCATTAAAAAGTTATGAGCCAACAAAGATTAGTTTTTCTTGATAATTTAACCTAACTTTGGATCTGTTTAGGTAACAAAAGGAGTGTAAAATCTCGAAAACCAAGTCGGTACCGACAAAGCTTAATTATCGAAAAGTTCAATAAACTTAATTGGTCATTGATTTATGCACTGGTTTTTTCAGAAAACCCGATCTTCCGAAGGACTTTTCTTAATTTTTTACGCGCCCGTTTTACTATAACTGATCCTGCAGCTCACTCAATAATGTTGTGCGTGTAGACTAGCGTCTAACTGCCCATCACTGATACCACCTCTGTCGGACACGAAGCCTGGTGAGACAGCGTGCTTTTTAGCCAGGCCCACCAGTGAGTTCGAGCCCGCGACTAGTGTACTCTTAAATTGGTTATTTGCATCAATTTAAAATGTTTGACGCTTCTATAATGTTTCTACTTATTTTATTTTGGCGGCGCTTTACAAAGGATGCTTAAACCTAAAGTCGCCGCCTGGACTTGGGGTCGGTTTTAAATGTGTTTAATCTCAAATAATGATTCATTTAACTGTTCTTACGGCATAGTGTACAAAAAATGCTAAAAATTAGGTGAAAGTTCTAAAAATAAAATAGATTTTTTGATGGTACTGTATCAAGAATCACTAGCCTTCGCCTGTCTTCGTTTTCGGAAACGTTACCCTTACGATGATTACAAACGATGCCTAAATAAATACTTAGTCTAATTTTCTAAAGATGCAATCACGTTAATGGTCCCTTGTGTGTTACAAAGCCGAGCTGTCACTCTGCGAGAAGAGAAAGGACAAACGGCCAAAAAAAATTACAACAAGTAAACTGAGAGGATTTGGGATTAAATGGTGTCAGTTTTGTTTAACAAAAAGTGTAGGATATAATAAATTTAAACAAGCATTGTAAGCAGTACGATATGGATATGTTCCTAACCAGTGTGTCGTCAGCCAGGAGGTACCTAAGCCATAACTTTTTCATGTAGTTTATTTTTTTATGTTAATATGGTTTTTATGCAGTGCGAGCAACATAGTAATTATGCTGTAGTATGTAGTAACCTAGTGTGAATGTCCATAGATTTTTAAAAAAAATCTGTATTTTATAGGTGGAGACCTTTTTTTTTTTTTTTTTTTTTTTTTTGGGTGGGAAATCATCAAATGACTTCTCCTGCTGAGTAGAGCAGGAGGGCGTGTCAGACTTTTACTGACTAAAACCCACCCGTGTTCCCTCAGTAGCCCGTATGCCAGGGGCTGTGGTGTCTCTTTCGAACAAACCCGCACCCCTGGCAGGCATCGGCCCTTGCGGACCCCATCGGTGGTTGCTGACATCTTTGACGGCGCGCGTGTGGAACACAACGCGCCGTCCCGTCTACCACTTTTCGGCCGCAGAGGATAGGGAGAGCGGCTAACGCTATACCGACACTCCTCTTCCCCTGCGGCCCCACCGCGTCCGCCATCAAACGGTGGCGGCCCCGTCCAGGCCACGGAAGGGAAGAGCGCTGCTCAGAAGCACCGGCACTCCTCCTCTACCGCAGCCCGTAGCCCTCAGCCGCGATGCCTCCCATTCGACATCGCGGCCCACCTCAGTTGCGGTGCACCTCACCGCAACCTACTTTTTGGCCGCTACGTCGTCGGCTTTGAGGCAAAAGCCCTGACGAGCGGCCCCACCTTTGGGTTCCTCTTGGCTTCACCGTGGCCGGCATCCACGGTTACTGAGCCCCCCCGCAACGACAATGCGGGAACCCACTCGGGGGGGATAGGTGGAGACCTGTAATTGGCTTTATGTCTAATATACTGTCCTTGATCTGTTTGATTTAGCTGTAAGTCTCCCATGTTATTTAAATAAATAAATACATACATACGAAGGGTAAGGCAGTGGTGTACCTACTCGTATAATAAAGTCACATATCACGACTTAGACAGGGTAAATTTTTAACCAGTGCGCAAACTGTAACCATGAATGCTGTTTCATAGAAAATTGCAATACCTACGCGGCCAAATGTATGGAACAGCTGTTTTTTTTTTTTGTATCACCGACTAAAACTGTCTACGCTAGGGGGTCTAGAATGATATACTAAATTCATGGTTACAGTTTGTGCACTGGTTCAAAATGTATCCTGTATTATAGTAGTTTATTAAAAATATTAGACTAGAGAAGAATTGAAGAAAAAAACATGTTGCGCCAGCCCGAATGGAAATAGAGATAAAGGCAAGAAAATTCAAAATACTTAGATTTTCTTAATTTTTATAAAACAGTTTCTCATTAATATGAATAATCAGGGGGGCTTGTGGCTAAATATTAACAGCTACACGGGTCGATCGGTCAGGTTAAGCTATTAATGTTAAAGTTAATTCCACTAAATATTTTGACTATTTCATGAGTTAGTCATTCACTGGAATTAAAAGAACTTACAGGGTTAATTACCGTGTACCGTGTGGTATAATAGCACCATCCCATATCTTCCCGTGGGTGTCGTAGAAGGCGACTAAGGGACTTACTAGAGAATGGGCAGCAGCGTTCTCTATGCATTTTACCACCATACTGTGATCGCCAACCCGCCTGCCAAGCGTGGCGATTTGGTAAAACCTTTCTTTTGAGGGAGGCCTATGTCCAGCAGTGGACGTCTTTCGCCTGGAATGATGATGATGATGATGACAGGGTTAATTGTATTAATGATTTCAATTATTATAATTATGTAAAGCCATATTATGTAAAGCATCGTCGGATATTTCGATGGCATCGTTTTGTCGCTGATTTAGCTTATCTCTGTAGTGTACCGAAGTATGAAAAGAGGTGAAACGATGCTCGCTCACCAGGTGTGGCCTGCGCTTAAGGTGACACTTGTCCACATTTTTTCCATACAAACTTCGGGAGGGTTTTACTCCACTGTTTCACTATGTACATCAAAAATTAAACATGGTATGGTTTTGTCTCGTTATTATTATTGTCTGTACGGAAACAGAATACTAAAATAAAAAGCTATTAAAAGTTATGAGCCAACAAAGATTCGTTTTCATGCTAATTTAACCTGACTTTGAGCGTGTTTAAGTAATAAAAGGAGTGTAAAATCTCGAAAACCAAGACGGTACCGACAAAGTTCAATTAACAATAAGTTCAATAAACTTTATTGGTCATTGATTTATGCAGTGGTTTTTTCATAAAACCCGATCTTCTGAAAGACTTTTCTTAATTTTTTCGCGATTTTTTTGCCAAAAATGCTCCTGCATCTCACTCAATAACGTTGTGCGTGTAGATTAGCGTCTAACTGCTCACCACTGATACTATCTCTGTCAGATACGAAGCCTGGTGAGACAGCGTGATTTTTAGCCAGGCCCACCAGTGAGTTCGAGCTTGCGCAAAGTGTCCCCTTAAGAATCAACACACGTGGAGGCTCTTTTCTACAGCAAATGTTCACCTTCAAAATGTCCTTGTATAATAAGTCCATAAACATTTTTGTTCTTTGAAGTCTTACAATCAACGGATTCAATTTGATTTAAATACAAATATTTTTAGGCATTGTATGCTTCGAAGGTTTTTTCCTAATCATTGTTATTTTGTGTATTTCCATGGTTTCTTATATCAGTATTTTCCTGTATTTACACATATTTACTGCGCTAAAGGCGTAAGCGCCACTGCTGAGCTTTGGATTTTGGGTTCTATTCCTAGCTCGACCAAAGGTTATTGGATTTTTTCTTTACGGTTTGTTTTTTAGTAATCAGAAGGGTGGATTTGTGTCTTATTCCCTATCACATAGACTTTACACACTTTGGTCTATCTCTCAGAAGAATACAGCTATGATATTTCTGTTAACAGATTCCACCAAAACCAAAGCATGAGGCAAATTTTTGATGAAATTCTATATTATTTTTTGCACAGTTTAAAAATAGCGCTCGCAAAAACATTGCTCGAGATTTTTAGAATAGCCGTCTGTGCCCGCATTTCATTCCCGCTGCCATTAAACAGATTGAGGCAGAAAAACAAGGATCTAGAAACTTGTGTCCCCATGCTAAATATACAGCTGTGGAGGGAAACATGGAGAATTAGTAAATGAAGTACTAACATGTTATTTTTTTATTATACCTACGCACAGTAGTATTGTTCATGCTGATAATTAACATGGATTTAAGATTAAGATTATTATGGATTTAAGTTATTTTTTTTGCACTTATTTGCATAAAATGTGATGTGCCATGAGATGATGGCATGCAAATATTTAATAGACAAAGCAGGTATGTTAGTTAAAAAAAAACACACAGAAAAATTAATGTAAATTTTTAAGCATTGAATTGTTTTTCTGAGTTAACAATTCTATGGACAATAAACGAAAAAAATAAACAATTTACCCAAGTCAATACCAATTTGAATTAAAATGTTAAAAACATTACATAAACAGTAAGGAAAGTAAATAACAACACCCAAGAAGCAATGGATTAGAAATTTTCTTCAAAACCCTCGGATTATGATTGAAAAGTATGTTATGCAATTGGGGTGCTGATCCAGGTCGCTCCAAATGCAGCGTTAGGACTCTTTGCCTCAATCCTCCATTAACTCAACAATCTGTGGTATTAATGCGAAAAATAAAATTCGGTATAATTTGAAATTTTAATTAAAGTAGTTACTTAGTGGTTAGTTGGAGTCGAGTCTGTTGCTAGCTTGCTTCTGTGGATGAAGAGTTCTTGTTCCTTTTGGGATTTAGAGGAGTCTTTTTTAGGGTAGGAGGTATCTGGGTGTTTTATAAATCTATGCTGTCTCACTGCTGGGAAAATTCTTTCATAACATGTACCTTATTTATGAATATCTGAGGGGCTTGTCGAGCAGTGGTGGCCAAGTGGTAACGGCCGCGACTTATGAGTTGTAGGTCGTGAGTTCGAACCCAGACAGGCGCTTTACTTTGTGTAAATTATTTTATCACCACTGCTCTCAAAACGGTGAAGGAAAACATCGTGAGGATACCGGCATGTCCTAGAATCCTAGAACCAAAAATTAGAAGACATGTGACATCTTACCAACCCGCACTGGGCCCGCGTGGTGGATTACGGCCCAATCCCTCTCACAGAGAGGAGGCCTGTGTCCCAGCAGTGGGAACATTATAGGCTGATGATGATGATGAGGGGCTCGTCTAAGTAATACTAACTGCACGGATCGATCGATCAGGTTCAGCTACGCTTGACGCGGTTGGTCCGTGGATGGGTGATAATTTTTACATAACAAGAACCCTCCGTGCCTCGGAAAGCATGTTAAACCGTTGTTCCCGGCTGCCTATTGTGGATCTTTGACAGTCGTTACGCGTTGACAGAAGCCCGAAAGTCTGACAACCAGTCTTACCAAGGGGTATCGTATTACTCAGTAATTGGATTGTGGAGGTCAGATAGGCAGTTGCTCCATGCAAAATACTGGTATTCAGCTGCAACCGGTTAGACTGGAAGCTGACCCCAACATAGTTGGGAAAAGGCTAGGCAGATGATGGTTTATGTACCTATATCTCACAGAACAATCACAGTTTGTTGTGTTCTGTTAGTTAAGTCTTAGTTAAACTCTGTGTCATGTTAAGTGGAAGTGTGGAGTCACTTAACACAAGCAACTTCTTGCTTAAAAGGTGATCTCCAAGTCAAGTATGTTAAGGATTGAAAAAAAAAAACAGTGGCATACCGAGAGTGCCGACAGAAATTAAAACTTGAACATTTTCTTCTGTATTTTTTGAACAGTGTCGCGAGTTCAATTGTTTTTTCCCATCCCAAAAAATTCACTTCAAAAAATAAAAAAATATCAACATTTTGTATGGGTCAACGTACCTACAGGATACAAGCCTATTGCCATCAAGCACCCTAATTGCGTAACTCACGATCAATTCTAATCTGTTTCAATTTGACAGCTTTCAACAATATTCATTGCGTTGTTTACGTTGCTGAGCAGACACATTTCTCGAACATATGAAGCAATGGTTTAACAATCTGTTTCAAAACGAAACAGATTATGATTAATCGTGAGTTACGCAATTAGGGTGCAGGTTGCTATTAAGAAATTCCAGACGGAAAAACCAAAAAACACTTTTTAGCTGCTCCTATCGCGCGTCGCAAATGCGACGATTAACCAAAAGAAATGCAGGCGCGTTACTGAATCGCTGCAAAAAACCGCCGAGGGCAATCGTCCTTACCAAGAGCTTCATATATTTTTAATTAGAAACGGAAAAAGGATTTACTATCGTAGTCGAGAGCACTCCGATTCCAAAAAAAAAAACATATACTTACGGTTATTAAAAACGTAATAAAACTTTTTCTATTCCTCTACGCTTATCTCTTCTCGTCATGAAAAAAAGGATAAATAAAAAAATTAAGCTGCAAAAAGTTTTGCTGTATAAGCAACAGTGAAGTACACTCGGTAACGCAAGTCTCAACTTTAAGCGCTGGTACAATGGTGCACAGCGGTGGAAACTTAATTGAAGCGCCGACTCCTGCAAATTCTGCGAGGATTTTTTCGAGTGCTCCATTCCTGTTTTTAACCCGAAATTCTGTGTTTTCTTGGACTTTTAATGGTGGTACTAAAATCGTTTCTTTTTGGTACTGAAACTTAATAATTTCAATTTAATCATTGATTTAAATAATTTAAACAACGTGTTGTTTTGCATCCTCGTCAAATTTCAGGAGGCTGTTTTGAAAGACATAAATAATCAAATAAAATTACGATACTTGCTCACTAATGAATACATACTCGTTTTTTTAGCTATTTAAGTTTAACAGTATTTCAGAAAACACCTCTTTCAAAGAACAGAATCGCCCCGTTCCGTATGCAGTAGGCAGTGTCGCACGACTATATCGCTGTGTGTTACAGTGCGGTATCACACGGGCCGCGTTTTAACATGCGTGACCGAAAAAAAAAAAATGCCAAACGCCGATTTCCGAAAATATGGAAAAAAAAAACTACTTATTTTATTATTGATTCGTGTCGAGAATCATTAGCATAGTTACCTCCTTGAATTTGACGAGGATGCAAAACAACACGTATATATATTTCAAATTCTTAATAAAGTTCATTTTCTCGTTAATGCTGGGAAACATCGCGACAGACCAAAACGAATATGAAGAAGAAAGAATTTGACTTCCACCGGAAAGGAAAGAATAGGGACAAGATGGCCTTTGCGTAGTAGTGGGACATTACAATCTGTGTGACAGGTTTTCCTAGTGCATACCAGTATCTCACAAAGGATTCATTCAGATGTTATAATCTTCACAGTAAGGACTTCAATATTCTTTGTAAAGAGTTCTCATTTGACCCATTTACCACCAAAACCTATTCTGTACGTCAGCCTTTTTCAAAAGTGCATACCATAAATATTTTATTATTTCCTATCGTGTTTGTTAGTGATCATAAGATTTCGACTACTTTTTTCTGTTTTTATCCGTGTGAACCTGTAATTGACTTAATGTTTCATGTACAATTGTTATCCATCTATTATAGCTGTTGGTTCTCCTATGAATAAATAAATAAAAAAATATTAACATGTCGAATTGAAAATAAATAAATAATAAATTTAAGGCGCCTTTCTGGAAGAAAAATAAAACAATTCTTTATTATTATTTTATTTACACGGCCACAAAGGTAAGGAGACACATTGACCTTATTGGTGGATGTTGTTCAGAAAGGTCAGGTGAACTCAACTGCATAGTACCCGCAACCGTGCATGTATGAACGTGGAGGAGGAAAAGGTGAACTTCCTGCCTACCCCCATGGGAAAAAGCGTGAGTTTATCTACGGATGTTAAAGATAGTGATAGTATAGGTTTCGTTGGTGCGTATCAGAATCTAGGGCAGTGCTATTTTTAACTCGATGGAGCCTAGGGTAGTTAGAAGGGTCTGTCCTCATTTTGTAGTAAGTAATGACCCACCACTGTAACCTATTTAGTTGACTCCCCCCTTTCGATGTGTACGCACGCTTGCTTTTTGAGAAATGTGGTAGAAATTTATTTAGCCTGTATTAAAATTTAAATGAACTTAATTTACAGTTTTAGTGGAAAAATAAGAGGGCATCAAATCAAATGGAGGGGACGTTTCATGAAAAAAAAAAAATTCACCGTAATTTTTTGTGGCGGAAATTATTGAAATATTCTTCAATTTTTATGACGTCAATTCGTAAAACCGTTAGTTTAATTTTAATGTATTGTACAGCATCAATTACGTAGTATGCGAAATCCCGGTATTAAACTACAGGGGGATGTTTCGCAAGCTCCATACGATATCCGTTGCGTAATTTGGAAAAATAACACGGTCACACAGACAGAGCTGTGGTGGCTCCTACTAACGGTCGTAGGTTCAAACCCAAATAGGCGCTTTACTTTGTGTAAATAATTTCATCACCACTGCTCTCAATACGGTGAAGGAAAATATCTTGAGGGAACTGGTATATCTTAGAAGCAAAAAATTCGAAGACATGTGACATCTACCAACACGCACTGCCTGCGTGGTAGATCAGAGCCCACTACGTTTCGAAGAGGCTTGTGTGCCAGCAGTGGGAACGTTATGGGCTGATTATGCACACAGACACGAAAGTGAATATAATATGTGTACATGTGTAGATAATTTATTTACCAAACACCTATGTCTGCAGTTTCTCACAATATTATCTAAAAGCACCGGAAATCCAGGAAAATCTCCACTTTTCCTATTTCCTTGGCGCCCCTCCGTAAGACAGCGCGACTAAGTTTTTTAACTTAACGAAGGAAAACTATAGAACAGGTGCTCTTCAATTGTTTTAGTTGGTTTTCTTGAAGTCTGCAGCTGAGAGGCTGAATTAGAATTGATTGCTTTTGTTTTGGGTGGATAATGAAGAATTTGTAGAAGAAATCATCAAAGTACGTATCCTAATATGTTAGTATGATTGTTGCTCAATCACGCATAAACGGCCGTACGGATTTGGATGAAATTTGGCACACAGATAGTATATAACCTGGATTAATGTATAGGGTACTATTCATCCCGGAAGTACGTTCCTGTGGGATAATTTACGACTTCCGCGTGGGAGAAGCCACTGACAGAAACTAGTACTTAAAAAAAGAATGAAATACTGTTTGTTGGTTAGTGTAGGTATCACTTGAGAAAGATTAAACCGATATGGATTTTGTTCGTCATCATCATCATCATCATCATCATCATCATCACCATCATCATCATCTGCCTAGCAATTTCCCAACTACGTTGAGAGTTAATGTTGGTCCTCGATAGAGCTATGTTTGGAGTGAGAACTATGTGAGGTGAGATCATTGTCGTTATGATTTAAACTGTCAAGATTTACGTATAAATCATGTTTTTTTTTTAAGGGTGGGCAATCATCAAATATTTTCTCCCGATCTGGGCGGACCGTTAGGGCGTGTCAGACTTTTAGCTACTAAAACCCACCCGTGATCCTTCAATTGCCTGTGTGCCAGGGGCCACGGTATCTCTTTCGAACAACCCGCACCCCTGGCAGGCATCGGTCCTAACGGACCCCACCAGTTGGTGCTGACATCTCTTTGAGGCGCGCGTGGAACACAACGCGCCGTCGACCCGGGCTTGTTTCTACCAGACAGTGAGCTACCCATTATTCGGCGTCCGCAAGCCCACGCCTACGGTGATTGGGAATTAGCCTGGGATTCCCGACGCCCAGGGCGTCTCCTGCAGCGACTAGGGCTGTGTGCCTCTCCCTCACGTTGCCTCTATTATCAGCCTAGCTTTTTCTTAACTATGTTGGAGTCGGCTTCCAGTCTGATTGGATGCAGCTCTTTACCAATATTTTACTTGGAGCGACCGCTTATCTGACCTCCACAACGCAGTTATAGGGAAATACGAAAAACCTTTTATTTGACCTAAAATTGAAAAGTTTTCCGGAAGATGTTAAATTCGGGAAAACTTCATCGTACCTAGTTTTTGGCTTTGAGATTTTTGTATGAACTGTTGAAATCAGCGGGGTGTTTGCGTATCACACTAATAACATTTTTCTCTTTTAAATTTCTGGCCTCTTGGTACAGACGCCAGCACATCAAGCTAAGCCCCAATCTGTCAAATTTTCCCATTTGAACATTAACCTTAAGCTTAGGTGATAAAGATGAGAATCTATTAAAGAAATTTGTCAGATTGGGGTAGCTTGATGTGCTGGCGTCTGTACATCAGAATATCAGTGAAATGACAGTAGCATATATGCAAATAGGACCACCAGTCTTCGAAAGATAAGTCTCCAACATACGACAAAAGTATCAACCCCAAACGACAGGGCCGGGCTCTCAATTTAAAGGTCGTAACTCCGTCTTTATTGCCACCCAATATAACTTGAGACATTTGAGACAGTAAAATTTTAATGCCTAAGGGTCTTCGAGATTATTACTGTCTCTTGAGATGTTTTGTGGTAAAGAGGCTGTTTGTTTTTTGTTGGATTACTCTGAAGTATCTACCTTCAGAGTAATCCAACAAAAAACAAACAGCCTAGTAGTAGACTGGTTCGTAAAGATGGGTAAACAGTGTATTTTGCTTAGAAATTCTTTTAGAAAAAGAAGCGTCTTTTTTTATCCTTGACCCGTAACTTTTTTGAATGTAAAATATTTTAATGGTCCTACAATTTTTTTTTACAATATTTAACACAACTTACTATTTATACTAGGTGTTGAAATAAATGACTAAATAATGAACTAAACAATTTTCAGCTTTTGGTCGCAAATGGTGTAATTTGGGTTTACTTTAGGTGCACCTCTGTCTAAATCTAAACCTTTGGTAAAACCAGGTGTAATGTTATGTTAAAAAGAAATAAGCTTCAGCGTGAAAAAAAAAATACCACAATACTACATTACGTTTGCGGCGGTAAGTCCCCACTTTTTTTCCTCTCACCTTCCACAGCCACCTGACACAGATCCTCACTGGACACGGTTGTTTCAGGAGGTTCTCGTTTTGGATAAGGTGGGAGGAAACGCCGGGGTGTTACCACTGTGTAGGTCGCCCGGAGGACAAGGTGGAGCATACGGTGGGAGCCTGCCCGGTTAGGGCAGAGCATCACCGCGTCCTCGTGGAGGCGATTGGCGGCGGCGATCTCTCGCGTCCGACCTTGGTTCAGGCTATGGTACGGAGCGAGAGTGCATAGGAAGCCGTCACCTCGTTCTGCGAAGCAGTAATGTTCGTGATGAGGAAGGTGGTGCACGTGAGGGAGAGGCAATCTATTCGTTCTCACGGCCCTAGTCGCCGCAGGAGACGCCCTGGGCGTCGGGAAGCTCAGGCCGATTTCTGGCCGCCGCGCGCCGTAGACGCGGGCTTGCGGACGGCGAGTAATAGGTAGGTCGCCGTCCGGTAAGGACCAAGCCCGCGTCGACGGTGCGTTGTATTCCACGTGCGCCTCAAAGGCATGTCAGCACCAACTGGTGGGGTCTGCTAGTGCCGATGCCTGCCAGGGGTGCGGATTGTTCGAAAGAATACCGTGGCCCCTGGCACACAGGCAACTGAAGGAACACGGGTGGGTTTTAGTCAGTAAAAGTCTGACACGCCCTCTTGCTCAACCCAGAGCGAGAGAAGTTATTTGATGATTCTCACCCTTAAAAAAAACACACTACATTATGTTAACGTAGTAAAGTTTTTGTGTGTCTTCAGCAAAGGTGTGTATCTATGTATTAATTTCAATCAAAATCAAAATAATTTTATTTCATATAAACCTGCATGGGCACTTATGAAACGTCAGAAGCTAGGTGCACGGTTCCAAAATGTTGTTTCCTATGGAGAAGAGCCGGCAAGAAACTCCACGGTTACTTTTTTAAAAATGATTGGCTTTACCAATGTTTTCAAATTACAAAGATAAAATGTATGGGAGGACAGTGCAGGCCTGTTAATACTTAATTTGATAATGATTGATATTTATTTGTACAGTCAGTCAGTAATTTAATTTAGTGTCCAGTGTAAATAGTTACTTAGTTGCGTTAAATACTGTAAAAGTGATATAAGTAAACCAATAAATGATAATGATATATAATGTTGTATAACTAGGTTTATACTAACACGTCAAATAATATTTGAAAACTAGATGAGATCGGCGTTTTTACACACCACAGTCACACCCTCATCTATCTTAAACATCTAAAAGCACCAACACACATATACATGTGTATATATGTACCTACAACACTGCACTCAAATGCACTCATACATCAACATGCGTTGCTAATGGAGCCCGTCAAAGCACCCACTCGGAACTAAAAGCACGTTTTGACCAACCCTGTGCGAGCGTGACGGTGAATTTAGAATTACTCTCTCCATGTTAAATGTTGCTTTGAACTGTGCTAGGATAGTGCAGGGAATTAATGTTGTAGTGACACTGTGTGAGGACATATCTAAGACCATGCCTTTTTTTAAGGCTTAGGTACTAGATGCGGCATCTGCCTAGCCTTTTCCAAACTATGTTGGGGTCGGTTTCCAGTCTAACCGGATGCAGCTGAATACCAGTATTTTACATGGAAGGACTGCCTATCTGACCTCCACAACCCTTGGTAAGACTGGTTGTCAGACTTTCGGGCTTCTGACCACTTGTAACGACTGACAAAGATCCACTAATGACAGCCGGGACCAACGGCTTAAAGTGTTTTCCGAGGCACAGAGGGGTCTTGGTATGTAAAGATGGTCACCCATCCACGGACCAACCGCGGCAAGCGTAGCTTAACCTGATCGATCGACCCGTGCAAATGTTATTACTTAGCTCTTTGGCTAAGGTTTATTAGATGATCGCCCGAATCGGGCTAATCGAAACTTTTTAAAATAACATTATTTTCTATAGCCGACTCGCACGTGGTTAATTTATTTGTGAGCGAATCGACAACTCCAGAATTGCGTACTACGCAATTGGCACGTTTTGAATTTTATGCACCTACACGAAAAATTGAATGACGTCAATAACTGCAATTACCATGCTAAAACAAACAAACTATAACTATCGGAAGCTCACTTTAAAGGGATTCACACACTACGCAGATACGATAGTATTTTATCTGCGTGTAAAAACTTAAATATCTGAAAGTATCACACACTACGCAGATACGATAATATACGAGACGACACATTCACGCGAAATCCTTCAAATTGAGTAGACTTGGTTTTTGGTGCGGATTGTTAATACAGAGTGTTACAATGAGTTCGCGTTTATTGCTTTTGGAATTATTAGGCAGCTCGTCGGAAGAGGAATCTGATTTTGAATTTGATGCACGTGTTACTAAAAGGCGAATAATTTGGATAGAACGTCATATGAAGCTTAAAAAGGACCGAGGCAAATTTAACATCTTTCAGGATCTATCAAGCTATACATTTCCACTATAAGCTGATCTCTAATTCTATAGGATTTTCGTACAGTGCGAGATCAGCGTAAACTGGAAATGTATAGCTTGATATGTAGTCGTGTGTACACATGTACAGTCGTGGACGTATCAAGCCATACTCTTGCAAGTTAAAGTACTATCAAGATTCACAATAGCAGTCGCATACTAAGGGCTATATTGCTATGAAGTGGCGGTCCAGGCCGTACCTACAGCTGTGTGTATAAGTGATGTATTAACACAGAACGCTCACCGCTGCACTCACACACAAGCGTTCTGTATTTTATACATACCGTCGGCGACGCACAGACATGACCTTGGTCGGTTCATACCATTGCTAAAATTTACTTGTATAATTAGGGTTCCGGTAGCGTGCAGCGTATCGTCTTGGATTAAGAAACTCATAGGTCTGGGTTCAAATCTCGCGATGAAGCTTTGATTTTTCTTTTCAACAATCATCTTCATCTGTTCTTTTATTATTCGATTTATTAATATACCAGAATAATAATGTAACAATTTTTTTTATTACTCGTATTGTTATTTAAATAAAGGTTTAACAATAATAAATGATTACAAAATGTTTATTCGTTATAACTTCATGAAGAATGTATAAAAATAACTAATAATAACTTCTTGTTAAAACAGTTTATTTTCTCATAAAGAACAATTTATTGAAGTAAATAAGCTAGTTGGTGAACTATGATAATCAGGCTATTGTATCTTAGTAATATAATAATATTGTGCTGATTACTACTGTGTGTCGGTACTCTAAATAAATCACAATATTCTACAAAAATCTACCCACGTAAAAGTAACAAATGCAGACAAGTTGTCACAATACAATTAAATGACTCAGTAGTACTACTTTTATTCTACTGCGAGTGAGTTCGTTCTAACTCAAACCTCAAAGTTAACAAATCGTATTTAATAGGACTTAAAGAGGTTATAGCTTAAGTGTTCATTTTCATTCCGAAAAGAAGATTGAAACTAAACCTCAAAATAATCCAGATTACGGATAAGACAAAATATTATTTGAATATTACTAAAATAAATAAATATTTGTAATTTATAACTTAATGTTAATGTTTTTTCTATATTACTATGTTTTTTGAGCAGATTCTCGAGCTGGTTTTCGATGATGCCTTGAACCTTCTGCGTTGAGTGCACGGCGCACGGTTCGTAAAGATATGTCGAATAATTCGGCAAAATGTCTTGTCGTTTTGAAACCACTTGTTTCAAATTCGCTGAACGTGTGCCTGTTATAGGAGCTGGGGTCTTCCACTTTGCTTTCCACGGGCAAGGCTACCGCCTTCCTCGTATCTTTTCACCCACCGACTCACAGTATTTCACTAAAACAAAAAAGGGGTACTGTTAGGCTACTAAGCAAAATACACACTTTATGTATTACCTACTATTTAGAAACAAAATTATTTAAAAGGGCAATTTCACATAAATATTAAGTATAATGTTATTTTCATCGTTCTATAATCTAGGAAATAAATTTACATCGAAATTTTATATATTTATTCTATTTAGACATTATGATATTTATAAAACGTTTTAAAATAACTACAAGGATCAGCAGTTATACTTTAATTAAATAAATACTTAATATTTATATTTAAATCATAATACTCACACTCAGTCCGGTTTCATCACATAGGTATTTGTGATATAGGTATTAAGTCCACTTTTATGCAGCGCAATAATATTCGCTTTCATTTCTATATTTAAATTTGCTTACATTTTAAAATGAATTAGAAGAACGCTAATAGATGAAACACACGTCACTAGCACACAATATCAACCAACACCGTTCTATAAGTCGCGGTGAATGAGTCGTAAATCATTTAAATTTATTTAGGTTTCTGTGGGTATAATGATAAAGTTTTACGAGTTTAGTGAATACGACGAACAGAACAAGAAACTATACTCAAAAGTGATTTTTAAAACAATAAAAAGACTATCACACAGCGAGTGGGATTCGAAACCGCGACTCGCTGCGCTCAAACGCGATAATCAAGTGCGGTAACCGCTCAGCTATCATGCCATTTGCTATATCTGATGAATTTAGGAAATACATTCATTTGTAAACGTATGAGAGTGTGTGTGTCTATAGTATTATAGCCTATAGAAATTGCTTATTATAAGAAGGTCGTAAGTTAAAGCGAAGTGTCAATCTATTGCTTTTTGAGATTGGGGCACCATTAGTGGGGGCTACTGTACCTATTTTATTTCAAAGATATAAGAATATTCCAGCTGTCAAAGATTATGATTTGATCGATCCACGATTGTAATAGGTCTTTACCTATGAAATTGCCGTTTTGTATGAAAAAATTTAAACGAATTTTTTTCATGAATTTTTTATTTGTATTAATCGAAGTAATCACCCATGCAATCAATGCATCTTTGCCATCGCAGTGGCAGTTTATTGATGCCCTTCTTAAAGAAATCAGCTGGACGGGAGGCAACAAATTCTTCAAAGGCATTTTGTACTGCCTCTCGGGTATTAAATTTTTTTCCCGCCAAGAAGTTATCCAAATTCTGGAAAAAGTAGTAGTCTGTAGGCGCAAGGTCTGGTGAGTAGGGCGGATGACGGAGAGCTTCCAACCCCAGTTCTTGCAACTTGGAGACCGTCTGCTGTGCAGTATGAGGTCGCGCGTTGTCGTGCAGGACCAGCGGAGACGAGCGATTGACCAATGCTGGTTGGAGATGCGCCAGCTTCTCCATCATTATGTTCAGTTCTTCACAGTACACATCTGCAGTAATGCTCACCCCGTTTGGTAAGAAGCTGTGATGAATCACACCGGCGCTAGACCACCAAACAGTGACCATCACTTTTCTAGGGGTAAGTTTTCGTTTAGGGCATTGTTTAGGTGCTGAACCAGGATCCAACCAACTTGCTGAGCGCTTACGGTTATCAAACAGAATCCATTTTTCATCGCAGGTAACAATGCGGTTCAAAATTCCTTCATTTGTGTGTCTGTTGAGCAGTGCAAGGCACGTCTCGACGCGTACTTCGCGCTGGCGATCATTGAGTTCGTGGGGCACCCATTTGTCAAGCTTTTTTACCTTGCCAATTTGACGCAAATGGACCAATATTGTTTTGACGCTAACGTCGAAAGCTGCTGCTAATTCAGCCGTAGATTGTGTATCATCAGCTTCCACAATCGCCTTTAATTCGTCATTGTCGACCAAAGTCTTCGGACGACCGCGAGGTTCATTTTTCAGGTCGAAATTTCCAGAACGGAAGCGAGCAAACCAATAACAGGTGGTGCGTTGGTTTGTAGTGTTAGCTCCGTAAACGTCGTTGATGTTGCGTGCCGCTTGTGCCGCGTTGCTGCCACGACGGTACTCATATTCCATAATTACTCGAATTTTTAACGTATCCATGATGACGAAAAAGATTGAAATGCGATGAAAATGTAACACTAATCAATAAAGAAATGACTACTTTTAGAAAAAAAAAACCATGTTTTTAAAATAAAATTAATTTGAAATTAGAATTCTTAGCCAAACAAAAATTATTTTGATTTGAAATGGCCAGTACTGCAGAACGGCAATTTCATAGGTAAAGACCTAATATTTAAATCAGCATTTCAAAAGTCTCGTCGTAGTCGTAGTGTTTTTCCAATAACCCTGTATAATCAGCCTATAATGTGGGACCACATTGAAGGGCGCTAAGCTAATGCGATGGTCCATCTGCTGGTACTCGTACTTTATTTATTTATTTATACTTTATGCACACACATGTACAGAGGCGGACTTAATGCCATAGGCATTTTCTACCAGTCGACCTTTGGGTGATGCAGAGACAAACAGTGGTAGGTGCAATAAATGAGAAGAAATTAAGTGCTTAAAACTATTTAAACTATAAACATAATATATATACCTAACTATATATAAATATAAGCACAAATAAATATACATAAATAAACGAATTAACTAAAAACAAATGAGTAAAACAATGAGAAAACATTACCGTTGTAATGATACTGCCAACTTTTTGGGAATGTACTCGCGAAATTTAATTTTGAAGGACAAACGGTTGGTCTTTCTGTTCTCACAGAAAGAAAGTACGAGTGGATTACGACTCACTCCCTCTCCTCTTGGAGAAGGAGTGAGTCGTGTCCAGTGTGTCATGCTGTCTGCACGGTACCTACAGGAGTTTATGGTCGCTGCAGAAAATGCCAGGCTCATGCAAAAAATCTGGGCTGACTATATTTAGATTGCTATCGACACGCTAAGAAGATTATATCCGTAGGTGATACGGAGATTTCTTGCTTAGAAAGTAGACCACCTGTTTCTAGGTAATCTAAGTTCAAAACTAATTAGTTAAATCGATAACTAATTCTGAATAAACAAACTCCTTTAGTTCTGAACAAAGTTACAGAAATGTTTTCATATAGAAACGCAAATACTGAGAAATTGTACAAATCCGCTTTACTCTATATTTACATAGAACCTAGTACCGTGCAACGCAAACACGCTGCCGGTAGAACAAACGTGCTGACTGCTGCGTCGCTTCTCGATGCAAATGTCTGGTTTGTTTAATCTCATGCCAATTTAATGTATATACGTATTTCGTTCTCGTAGAGTATATATTTGCATGGTATGCTTATAGCTGAGTAGTTATAAACAGGAATCTTATTTACCGTCGTTATCTTCTTTTCGCCTTTTAATTTGACACAAACACATTGTGGTAGTAGTACACATGCAAGCTTTAACACGCTCCTGGTAGAAGAAACTGCTCTTGACGATGTAAATATCTGCTGGATAATTGTGTAACATACTAACAACATTCTCTGCGTTATTTACGTTGTTGACCATACATTTTTTTTTTAATATATGAAGCTAAATAAATAAAATATTTCCAGTTGAAGATCCAGTGCGCAAAAAAACCCGCCGCGATATTTTACGTCCGTCCGAACGTGCTCTAAACCACAAAGAGCTATTTTTGAATACAAATGAATAATTTTGAACCATTTTTTGATTACAGATATCATAAATATTTCATAATGTAGTTTCGTGTAAGCAAACCAGATATTTGTATTTTCAGGAGTTGTAGACAGAACAAACACGCTGCGCGTACCACGTTAGAACTTGTCGGAGTGTCAATACTACGACCAGCGTGTTTGTGGCAAAACGTTTGTTTTGCTTAGTTAGTACCTAATATTGTAAATGGCAATGAAATGCAAATCTACGAAACTGCGAAACTGACTTTGATGAGAAACTTTCTGCCAGGGGTGCGGGTTGTTCGAAAGAGATACCGTGACCCCTGGCACACAGGAAAGAACACGGGTGGGTTTTAGTCAGTAAAGTCTAACATCTTGCTCCACCCAGAGTGGGAGAAGTTATTTGACAATTTCCCAACCATAAAAATAAAATAAAAAGATAAATGAGATAAACTTTTCGCTTGAATCTTACTGGTACAGTGTGTTCAATGCATCAGTAACATGAGTTTTTAAATATAAAATGCTAACACTTATTTTCTCTTTCATCCATCTAGGCAAATAATTGAAAATAAAATCACAAAATAATAACAAAGAATAGCGCTTGCGTCTTATTTAAAATCTCCATTTCACTTAATATCAATGTTTCTCTTGCCTGCGAGGACTTTGCGTAACAATGGCTTCCATTTTGACAGTTCAACAACATTCATTGCGTTATTTACGTTGCTGAGTAGAATTTTTTTTTTCGAACGTATCAATCAATGGATTAGCAATAACTTAAAAAAAACATATTCTGATTAATTGTGTTTTACGCAATTAGGGTGCTGTTCATTCAAAGTAAATACGAAAAATGAATAAATTGTAGAGAAAAACAAACCCCAATCACGATCAATTTAAAAATACCTTTCGATGCAACCAAACAATTTTGTAAATTACCCACATAGTTTTCAACCAAAACTTTTAAAAACAAAACTGCAACGTGAAACTACGAGCCGAAACCGTCTGACCCAGATCGGGTTAGGTGGAATGCCGTTTTATGAACCGGCCCATTCACAAAGCTGATTGCTATGTATGTACGTTTCTATTTGAGTATCCTTGCGCCATGCCCGTCCGGAGGCGCAGTGATTGGATTACCTTTAAATCTGTGTAGGTTTGTACAATGTAAAGGTTTTTTCGTGTTTATTTGAAGGTAAGGTGTTGACTGTCGTTGGCTTGTATGAAGTGTACGATTGAATTATAAAGGGCCGAGGTAGAATTTCCAAGAATAGCCGGTAAATAAAAGTTTCACAGAGTGAATTTTCCGATATTCCTGCAAGTTTTGGGTTACACTTACCTACAGCTATCCTGCCGTAATAAGAACAGTTTTGGGGGGATAAATGGTAATGGTTCACCATTTTGGATGTATACACAAATATATTATACTGTATCAGACGGATTAAAAACCTCCTCCTTTTTTAAGAAGTCGGTTGAAGATGGCAACAGGTTTGGAAGAATGTAAGATTTTGAATTCCACTTCTTTCAAATGTCACCTATTACTAGAGAAACTATTAACGGTTTAAAATGTTATGTGGTTAAAGAATTACCCTTCGACCATTTCCAGTGTATTTACACAGTAGTGTTGCCACCAATCACAATACCTTACCCACTTCCCAGAGCTCCACTTTCTGCGGTCGACCCGTACCCAAAACACAACCTAGCTCCGTCGCTACGACCTTACTAAATCACGCGATAATTACCTTACATCCCACCATAGTGTAATTAAACCGACCAGATATTTGCATCGCCGAGAGACGTACTCACCTAGATACAGCGATTGTTCTACGAGCAGCGTGTTACAGCTTACATTGTGTTAATACTAGCACAGCATGTTTGTATGTGAGTATTGGTGTGTAAAATTCAACCTGAACGATCAATCGGAATTGACAATTTTAACACGATCGATACACATTGATGCACTTAAATTGATCGTTGACGTCATCGGATTCAATAATTAGATGTTATCAGTGATGTACTAGCAGAAGTTTTGATACAGTTAGTAAATTGGCTATAAAGTTAGATAAGATTATCAAATACACGAAATACTTCAGCCATTATTATTCAGAATCTGAATATTATGAAGGATATTCCTAATCCATTGCTGCTTATGCTCGAAAAGTGTGTCTGCTCAACAACGTAAACAACGCAGTGAATGTTGTTGAACTGTCTAAAGCTATTCTTACTGTTAGTTTGATAAGCAATTACAGCAGATATTTGCAGCTTCAAGTGACGTTTGTTCTATGAGTATATGGAGGAATTTTTGTGCAAAATGACATGCTTCTACAGGTTCTAGATACAACGGTTTAGGACAGGGATGGCAAACCAATGGCACGCGTGCCTTTGGTGGCACGCAAAAAATAAATTGGTCACGGCAGCCTATGTCACAGAAACAAACAGAAATCTGGGTGTGATATCTTCATCTTTTTAAGCCAGAGTCGTTACTTTCAAAAACCGTACCTGTCACATGACTCCACTTCAGCTTACATTCTGCTAAAAGTTAATATACCTACCTATGAATCTAATATAGCAGACACCAGAAGTTGCACTTATTTGTTCTTTCATATAAATAACCTGGTGTTATGTTGATTACTGTATAATAGTAGATTAGTATGTACAAGTCTATTTCTGTTTGTAAATAAATACTTCCAATTATTGTAAAGGTATTTAGTTTTTTTCTAGTAGTCAATAAGTCAAGACTGTTTGTTGGCACGTCAATGCAGAATTAATTATTTTTTTGGAAAAAGTGTCTCGCAGAGGTTAAGAGGTTCGCCATCCCTGTACAATGTATAGCCTAAATTAGGCTGTACGTTGTCCGACAGTGTATAAATTTAAAGTTTATATGAAGTAGAAGCTATAAAATTGCAACTAGGCATTGTTTTCATTTTCTATGATGAAAGTACTAACTGAACTATTCAAGTTACAAGTTATATTTCTACCTAATTTGTTATGTAATAAGAATAAACAAACGATACTCTTGCAAGTTGTACTGTACTACATGCAGCGTGTTTGCACTGCCTACGATTCTACACTCTGGTTTATTCATATCAAACTACATTATTTAATATTCATATTACCAGTTTTTTATACACATTTTAAGATTGCTAGTATTTGTGGTTTTATTAACATTACAAGTCAGGGCTTGTGGCTAAATAACAATAGCTGCACGGGTCGATAGGCCAGGTTAAGCTACGCTTGCCGCGGTTGGTCCGTGGATGGGTGACCATCTTTACATACCAAGACTCCTCCGTGCCTCAGAAAGCACGTTAAGCCGTTGGTCCCGGCTGTCATTTGTAGATCTTTGACAGTCGTTACGGGTCGTCAGAAGCCCGAAAGTCTGACAACCAGTCTTACCAAGGGGTATCGTATTACCCAGTAACAGGGTTGTGGAGGTCAGATAGGCAGTCGCTCCATGTAAAATACTGGTATTCAGCTGCATCCGGTTAGACTGGAAGACGTCCCCAACATAGTTGGGAAAAGGCTAGGCAGATGATGATGATGATGATGATTAACATTACACGTCACAGCTGGGCATTGTTTAAATTTTCCGTGATGACAAATACTTACTGACCTATTTCTAGTACCACTTTACCATTCTCTACCTCA
This sequence comes from Polymixis flavicincta, assembly GCA_949987655.1. Taxonomy (NCBI): domain Eukaryota; kingdom Metazoa; phylum Arthropoda; class Insecta; order Lepidoptera; family Noctuidae; genus Polymixis; species Polymixis flavicincta. The sequence continues at coordinate 8,875,481 of OX465195.1, read as the reverse complement.
AACTAGAAGAATACAGCGTAGGATAGTATATATTAATTATATCAGGCAGAAGTAAGAACAACAACCGTTACGTTCTCATAAACACGCTGGCGGTGGTATTGACTCTCCGGCAAGTTGTAACGTGCTACGTGCAGCGTGTTTGTTCTGACGACGACTCCTGACGATGCAAATATCTGGTTTGTTTAGTTACAGCTGTATTTGGCGTCCAATGGTAGTCGAATTTAGAACAGTATTTACAACATACCAACAAAAAGGTTTTATTGGGGAATCTAAACATGTTGCTTACCTAAGTCAAAGATATAAAAGGTAATAAGTAGACGACCTTTATGAGGATTTGTTAATGTTTACGTGACTTGCGACTTTAAGCGATTACAAAAGGAATCCATATGATTTCCAAAATAATACTTTTTATCCAGTGCGTAAACTTTAGACATGGATTCAGCATATAATTCTAGACCCCCCAGCTTAGAAATTTTTCGTCGGTTATACAAAAAAAAATCTGATGTTTCATAGAAAAGTGCAATACCTACGCGGTAAAAATGTATGGAACAGCTGATTTTTTTTTGTGTAACCGACGAAAAATTTCTATGCTGGGGAGTCTGCAATGATTTATGTTGAATTCATGTTTACAATTTGCGCACTGGATAAAAACTTATCCTGTATAAGTTTCCATCCCGTCGGAATGTCCAGATTAAAAGTATTCCATGCTAGAGTCCTTCAACAAGAACTGGTTCTTAGCAGCTTCAAGAAGTGGAAGAAGGGTAGAGAAGACTTTTCTCTGCAGTGGGACACCACAGGCTTTTATTAATATAATTATGTCTTAATCCAAATCATAGTCTACCCATGTGCCAAATTTTAACCAAATCCATTCAGCCGTTTTAGCGTGAGAGCGTAACAAAGAAACATATAAAAATCAAATATTTTATCTTTACATAATTAGTTCAGATAGTTTAGATGATGCCTACAGTTGGAGTTATAATCCAAGATTCTGTCAAAAAACTCTTAATACAGGACAAAATCCTTCAGAGCTCTTTAAGTTCTAATTAACGCGTACACTGACTGGACAGGTCCACTCAGTCTGTATGGTTCTTTACACAAAATAGGTACAATTTCAGACACCAATCTACAAACCTAATCATTCACGTAATCTGACCAAGATAATGTCTCGACTTTAAAAGAGACTGTGACCTCTGCAGGCTTAGCACGAGCACCGATTTGTCGACGGAAGAATAGACATGACTATTAACTAAATGATGTACATACAATAGAAGAAGATAGCTATGTTTTTCTAATGATTATCACAGTCATGCGTTCTAAACGTATCATGATTTTGTAGATAATCGTTTATACCTACTTTGTGGCCGTCGAGTAGAAAGTTTGTTGTCAGTGTGATTTTGACAGTTTGGGAAGAAATACTGTTCTGAAATAGTCTACATTTATAAGGAACAGACAAAGATCGTTAGAAAAGACAAAATGACAGATTGTAGAAGGAAAATGGAGCAACGAAATGTCAGTTTGTATTGAAAAAGCATCATGCGAAGCCTGCTGAGCTTGTTACGACCTTTCTTCTCAGAGAAGTCAGGTAGGAAACGCCGACCTCGACTAATTTTTAAAATAAGATTGATATTCTCACTTGATGTTTGTACAAATCTACTTACAGAAATCAAATCAAAACATTTTTCTTTTCATTCGTTGACATGACGTAGCTTATACAGGGTAAGTTTTTATCGATGTACAAAAAAAAAGTCTGCTGTCCCGTACATTTTGACCGCGTAGGTATTGCACTTTTAAGTGAAACAGCTGATTTTTTTTTGCATAACCACCGAAACATTTCTGCGCTAGGGGTTCTAGAATGATATACTGAATTCATGGTTACAATTTTCGCACTGGATAAAAACTTTTCCTGTATATACTCGTATATGTAGTTGGCGTTTAAATGCAAGATTCTGTGAACAAACTCATGACACAGAATAAAATGTTAGTTCGAAGAGGAAAAACGACCAAAATACAACAAAATATCGTCCTGTTACCATCTCAATCATCAAATCATTCCTTCTCACTGACCTCCCGTTCCATCAGAAACTAGAATCACATCACAACCACGAAGTGCGCAATAAATAAAATAAATTGAACACGGACTCCATACATAAACATCTATGTATATAAAATTATTCATTGCCGGTCAGGTGGACTGTACCAGGGTCTCATGTTTTATTCGCACGTCTTGTTATTTCAGCGACTTGTATCGGGTCCGGCGATAAATCCGATATATACTTGGCGTAATGCTTTAGTTTGCACACCGTACTGTAACATGCCATAGACATGGCAATCCTGGTAGTTGGGACGATTTAGCCCCCTCATATGTTATAATGGGTTTGGTTTCCGCCTTTAGTCCTTTAGGTGGACCAGTGTGCTACTACTGAAAAATTGCCAGTTAGAAAAAATCAATAACACTGCTCGATCTGGGAATCAAACCCAAAACCTCTTGCTCAGCAATAGCCCTTGCAACCACTAGATCAACGACGTAACACATAGGATACTTTTTATCCCGGTAGTACATTCCCATGTGATAATTTTCGACCTTCACGCCATAAGCCGCTGGCAAAACCTAGCAGAAATATAAAAAACGTTACTATTACTTCTTCACAATACAGGATCATTTTTTAACCAGTGCGCAAACTGTAATCATGAATTCAGCATATTATTCTAGATACCCCAGCGTAAAAAAATATCGTCCATTATACAAAAAAAACAGCTGTTTCACAGAAAAGTGCAATACCTACGCGGTCAAAATGTGAATTCCTGGTTACAGTTTGCGCAGTGGTTAAATATTTATCCTGTATTTTACTACACACCACAAAATACACAATTTATATCTACCATTCGGAAATAGTTCACAATTTCGTGTAAATAAATTGCAAGCTGCCTCCAAAATGGCAATAGTTATCTGTCTACATTTGGTCTTGTCGCTACATTGACCCATTCGTCATAATAACTGCCAACTCAAAAGTATTGCAGCCACAAGGGAATACCATCAAGACACAAATATCTATTGAGACCCGAAATACCTTTTTCGTCTAATAATAGAAACATCTTTTCTCCTTTGAAGCGACTAATGGATTGTGTCCTTTGACGGGTATAGTGACTGTCTGAAATGTGTTTAGGCTCTATCAAGATAGGTAAATTGTCTTCGCGATTTAGTTTCCAAAAATGTGTAAACATATTATTTAATATGTTTACACATTTTTGGAAACTAAATGCTAAGTGCTTTTGGAAAAACAACATTAATTCTCACACACAAAGTTAATTTTGCGCTACAGCTTTAAATAGTTTTATGACTTAATAGTACAACATCAAGTCATTTTGAAATCAACAACAAAAAGTTTATATTTATTTGTTAACGTAAAGTTTGAAGCGAAGAGGAACCCAAAGGTGGGGCCGCACGTCAGGGCTTTTGCCTTCTAGCCGATGACGTAGCGGCCAAAAAGTAGGTTGCGGTGAGGTGCACCGCAACTGAGGTGGGCCGCGATGTCGAATGGGAGGCATCGCGGCTGAGGGTTACGGGCTGCGGTAGAGGAGGAGTGCCGGTGCTTCTGAGCAGCGCTCTTCCCTTCCGTGGCCTGGACGTGGCCGCTACCGTTTGATGGCGGACGCGGTGGGGCCGCAGGGGAAGAGGAGTGTCGGTATAGCATTGGCCGCTCTCCCTATCCCCTGCGGCCGAAAAGTTGTAGGCGGGACGACGCGTTGTGTTCCACGCGCGCCCTCAGAAATGTCAGCAACAACTGGTGGGGTCCGCAAGGGCCTTTGCCTACCAGGGGTGCGGGTTGTTCGAAAGAGACACCGTGGCCCCTGGCACACAGGCAACTGAGGGAACACGGGTGGGTTTTAGTCAGTAAAAGTCTGACACGCCCTCCTGCTCTCTACCTAGAGCGGGAGAAGTCTATTGACGATTTCGCACCATCCAAAAAAAAAAAGACACAATTATGGTTTACCGTAAACTAAATGACGGAGGGGCGTTGTTGGTAAACACATCAGCCTATTATGTTCCCACTGCTGGGACACACGCCTCCTCCTTGTGAGAAGTGGGCCAAATCCACCACGCGAGCTCAGTGCGTGTTAGTAGATGTCACATGTCTTCGAATTTTTGATTCTAGGATATGGCAGTTTCCTCACGATGTTTTCCTTCACCGTTTTTAGAATAGTGGTGATGAAATAATGTACACAAAGTAAAGCACCTGACGGGGTTCGCTCCTACGAGCTAGAACTCCACCACTGCTCACACCTATGTGCCCATTAAATTGCTTGGTAAAAATGTATGTATAATTCTCACGGAAATTGTTTTGAAAAAAAAAAAATTGCGGCTTTCGTTCCGATTTTGATTCCACGCCAAAACATCATTGCGACGGTATCTACGTATAATCCCCTAGCTACAAATGACAAATTTTACAGGAAAGTTCTTCCAAGTTTCAAACACTCGTTTATCATGTTCTAGTTAATGTAATGTCATGATGGATTTAAAGTGCATTTTACCATCTTAGACTTATTTTTGTCAAACTAAATGATAGTATAGGCTGGCCTGAAAGTCACAAAAACAAAACATGCAAATCACCTATCTACCACTTAGGGCAGGGGTCGGCAACCTGCGGCTCGCGAGCCACATGCGGCTCTTTGGATGTGGCGCTGCGGCTCTTTAGTTCCATACGCAAATATTGTTTATTTTTCCTTCACCTGGCGAGCTATAAAAAAAAAAAATGCCGAGTTTGCAAATGGCATAGATTAAGCCACGCCCCTTTTCGGTCACTTTGCGTTTAAATCCCGATTTCACGCAATTTTAGTATGAAACCAATAATAATTGTGACTTGTTTCGTAATCTGTGTGATATTTTAAATTTTTGTGGCTCTTTAAAAACGTTACAATATTGTAAATTGTAATTTTTGACTCTTACTACTCAAAAGGTTGCCGACCCCTGACTTAGGGGATTGTACGTAGGGAGGGACCGTCGATTGTACATACAGTTGTAAGTTCGGTGTAACAGGCAGTCAATTTGACTTGTAGAAAAATCTCCGCCGAGATCCCTAAGTTCTAGGGACGACGCAAGGGAATTGAGGTAATCCCACTATTAATTAGATTCTGCGGACATCCAATAACATTTTGTATTGAAACAATAATTAATTTCACTGTTTGTGCCCAGTAGGTAGTAATTATTATTTCTGTTAGTCAAATAGAGATGAAATGTAGTTCGTAATTAATTCTCGTTGTTTGTGGAGTAAGATAATTATTTCATACAGTTTGATTACGCTTTTCATGCGAAGACAGGCAACGGGGGATTTCAGAGTGTGATGATGTTTTCTAAGGCGTGCTTCACACTTGTTCAGGTCGACGTAAGACGGTAGATACACCCAAAAAATTTAAATAATTTCATCACCACTGCTCTCAAAACATCGTTGAGCTCCTCAAGTTCTGAGTGGAGCTGTATGATTACTGATAAATGAGTGCACTGAATGGTCAGATCCACTCAAACTGTGTGGTTCTTTCCTCAAAAGACCATTTCAGACACCGATCCACATGGTCATCACATGATCTGACCAAGATTATGTCTGGACTTCAAAAGAGACTGTGTGACCTCTGAGTTTGTTTCGGCCTTTCTTCTCAGAGTAGTCAGATAGGAAACGCCGACCAGCACCCTAATTGCGTAACTCACGATTGATCATAATTGGTTTCGTCTTCACAGTTAAACAATATTCATTGCGTTATTTATGTTGTCGAACAGACACATTTTTCGAACATATGAAGCAATGGTTTAACAATCCGTTTCAAAACGATACAGATTATGATGAATCGTGAGTTACGCAATTAGGGTGCTGATCTAGTTTAAAAAAAAATGATTGACGTGTAAAAGTGTTTGTACTAACCTACTTACAGAAATAAAATCATTTATCATTTATCGTGAGGAAACCTGCGGGGTAATTGCTTAACACACTAACAGTAGAAATGTCTTTAATTTTGGCAGTTCAACAACATTCATTGTGTTATTTACGTTGTTGAGCAGAAAAATAATGTTTCGAACAAATGAAGCAATGGATTCATATCAAAATCAAATCAAATCAAAATATTTTATTTCATATAAACCAGCTTGGACACTTATGAAACGTCAGAAGCTAGGTGCACGGTTCCAAATTGTCGCTTCCTATGGAGAAGAGCCGGCAAGAAACTCCACGGTTACTCTTTTAAAAATTATTGGCTTTAACAATGTTTTCAAATTACAGTGATAATAGGTATGGGAGGACAGTGGAAGCCTGTCAATAAGTACCAGGTACTTAGAGGAATGAAAATACAGAATACAAAATCGTCTACAAATCCAGTCTGTAAGGCCTACAACGTTCTCTCATTATTTAAAATAATCTACATAAATCTATCTCTCACAATATGTAAAATAATCTACATAATTAAAATGAACCTATTTAAACACAGTGACATGATTTCCATGACAATCACTAAAAAATTGTCTATAATAAAATTTATGTTAATTGTCAACATTAGCAATATCCTTCAGAATTCTGTTTGATACTGTATTATACAATTAGGATGCAGCAAGTCCTAGAAACACACTTAGCCCGTGTGAGGGATTACAGCCTATTCCCTGACTAAGACAGGAGGCTTGTGTCTCAGCAATGGGTTCATTATTGACTGATTATGCGATGGGCGACAAAATATTATCTAACCCAAAATAGCGTCTACTGTCTCAAAATAATAACCCTAGTGTATCAACCTACCCATAACAGCCAGCTTGTATTAACTACAATGTGCCGGGAATCAGAGCGCGGAAGATTTATAGCAGCTGAGCAAGCTACATTTAGAGCCGTCCAGTCCTCCGTGCTAGTGCAGTGTAAGTTACTGCCACGGAGGGGGAATTTACTTCCCTTGTTGAAACTACTATAGAAAGTTTTAAATAGAACCAAAATTAAGAAAAAAATAGCATGTGAAAATAGTTTTATTTTATTGAAGCGATCTTTTTGTGGCTATGATCGACCAAACTTCGGACGGTCAATTCATCGAGCTAGCTACATTTGGAACTATGCAGCTCTTCGAGCTAGTAGTTTTAAATAGAACCGAAATTTGGGATAAAATCTAGATGGGTTTTTGATAAAAAGTATATTTTTGGGCTATGATTGACAAAACTCCGGACGGTCAATTAATTTATAGCAGCCGAGATAGCTTCATTTGGAGTTGTACAGTCCTTTGTGCTAGTGCAGTGTAAGTTACTGCCACGGAAGGGAAATTTACTTCCCTTTTTGAAACTACTGCAGAAAGTTCTATTTAAAAACAAGCTTCATTTAGAGCTGTCCAGCCCTTTGCGCTAGTGCAGTGTAAGTTACTGACACGGAAGGGGAATTTGCGTCGCTATTGGAAAGTACTGTAAAAAGATTTACGAAGAACCAAAATTAGAATGTACAAATAGTATTTTTAAGGTAAAATCCCGTCGCGATATTCTTACGTGAACGTCGACTTAGTAATGGAAAGAGAAAGAGGAGCAAGAATGGGTAAGTTGTTAAAAATAAATAAACAGTAATTGATATCAAAATGCGAGTTATTTAAAAATACAAAAAGTATCTCTCCGGCGGGGAATCGAACCCCGGTCTCCCGCGGGGAATCGAACCCCGGTATCCCGCGTGACAGGCGAGGGAGATACCTACTTACCACTATACTACCGAAGACTTGCGTACCTACGTGGAATTTTTCGTTCCTATGTTTTACAACTGGCACAGCATAATATGGCATGTTATACAGGAAAACTTTTTACCAGTGCGCAAATTGTAACCATGAATTCAGCATATCATTCTAGACGCAATTTGCGAACTGAATAAAAACTTACCCTATATAAAGGATATGTTAAGTTTTTAACCAGTGCGCAAACTGCAACCATGAATTCAAATCATTCTAGACCCCCAAGCACAGACATTTTTCGATGGTCATTGGTCATACAAAAAAAATCTGCTGTTTCATAGAAAACTGCAATACCTACGCGGTCAAAATGTATGGAACAGCTGATTTTTTTTTGTGTATCCGGCGAAAAATTTACGGTTTATAAAGAACAGTGCTGCCAACCCTACCAAACTAAAAATATTTCGTCCGAATATTGCTATCGTTGCGCTAGTGTTAGTACCTGTCGAGGATACATACCTACATTGAGCAGTACGATCACACACATATTGACAATGGCTTGACGCGATAGCGCTACTAGCTACTGACCATTTATGATGAATTTGGATGTGTTCCGTAATACCAAAAATGATGAATGAAAACTTATTGTATTTTAATATATTTTTCGATATTTTACAACTTGATAATATGAGCTATGCTTCTGAGACAACAATAATACGGAAATTGTTGGTTATAATACCAAAAAAACAGTGAGAAAACATGTCATTTACGCTGTAAAAATGTGCGAAATGCAATTCGCTTAAACTTCATTTGAGGTAAGTATTTTGGAAAAAAAAAACCCTACGAGCCTAGATAAATACGGTCTGAATCCGAATATCACCATAATATGGTGGAAATATGCTCAAGTTGCAAATGATTTAGGTATTACGTATGTATGGACAGTTCATTGTACGTAGGCCTCTTAACAATTCTGCATGCGTAAGTTAAATTGAAAATCCGAAAGTGCCTTGCCATAAGTACTTACCTTCACTTATCTACTTTTTATTCTAAGTACTTTTTGTACCCACACGAAAAGCTAGAATCAATCATTTTGGGTCTATTGCTTCAGATGGCGCCTAAAGTAGGGTAGACTGGGTACGGATGTAACAACTTTTATTAGACGCCCAATAATTTTGTTATTGTGGCAGTTATCTGCGCAAAATAACTTTTTTTGTGAAGTGTACTACTAAAATTGTGTTTCTAAGTAGGTACTATGGTTAACTCACAGGAGCAAATTAGAAAAAAAAGAGAAAATGGCACAACCGACCACACCCCAGGGGCGGTTGTGACAGTACTTAGGGTCGATAATGACAGATTCAAAAATACACCAAAATGGTCATTAATCGCTTTTATTGCACAGGATATACATTCTTCTCGAAATAATTAACGTTTACGTTCTCTCACTTGCCGTAGGTACGTCTTGTTACTACTTTATCGGGTTTTTGGTGGGTAGTGACGCCTGTTCGTCAACACTTCCTCAAAGAAAACTTTATTACGAGCAACATATCCCATGCTGATGCTGTCTTTATTGTGATCCGCACCAGCTTTATTGCGTTTCGACTATATTTCGCAACAAAGACATGCGATTAACTTCGCGCATTTCAGCAGCTCGCCGTTATGATATACCTCGTTTGACTTCTGTATAAGCTTCTTTATATTTTCCTATTTCACGTTGACCTCTTTCCGTCTTTCTTATGCGTTTTCTAGGCATAAAGCAAATTATAAAAAAATGTCACAACCGTACCCAAAAAAAATGTTACAGCCGTACCCAAAGCACTCCTTCGCAAAAAACAATCAATATGGTGATATCAAAATAAAGTACGTACAAACTAAGCACTGCTATTTAACCGCTAATGTTTAACTAATAATGAAAAAGAACATTCATTACTGTATCTGTACACATATACCAACAATCATTGAAAGAAATCGAATAAAAATACTTACTTTTGAGGGCCTCTGCTAACGTCAACGTCGCGCGTTGGCTGACGCAATACTGTGAAACACGTTCAGACTCGCATGGCGCTCCTCTCACCCCTTTACGCTTCCCTGGTATTCCTTACTTTCGCTAATATCGCGATTGTCACAATCGTACCCTGTCACATCCGTACCCAGTCTACCCTAGAAAAACAGAGAAATATGGACTTTAGAAGTTAAATTAAAAACTTAAAAAACTCCCGACGTATATAAAAAAGAAAAGATTCTCTCCGGCGGGGAATCGAACCCCGGTCTCCCGCGTGACAGGCGGGGATACTTACCACTATACTACCGAAGACTTGCGTAGCGTAGTTGAATTTTCCGTACCCAAATATTTTACACCTGAAACAACATAAATACCCAAATATGATTGTATGTACGCACGGCTACACATCAAGCTATACATTTCCAGTTTACGCTGAACTCGCACTGTACGGAAATCCTATACAATGCGGGATCAGCATATACTGGAAATGTATAGCTTGATGTGTAGCCGTGTGTACAATGCTTGATCACAATAAACGGCATTAATAGTCCTTATCAACACTAATTTCAACAGCAAAAATTTGTCATAAATATATTGGTTTCTGAGCAAAAGATCATCTTGGTTACAAAGTAGTAGGTACTTACTTTAATTCTGTTGTAAGGAAAGATGATTATTTTTTTTGCTGTAGAAAATAGTAAACTCACAATATAAAGCTATAATCACTATTAGAATATGATTTCCTCATCAACTAACAAAAATACATTTCTTTAGAAAATGCAAAAAGAATCTCTCCGGCGGGGAATCGAACCCCGGTCTCCCGCGTGACAGGCGGGGATACTTACCACTATACTACCGAAGACTTGAATATTGACATTGAAATTATTGTTCTATACCGCCGAGCTAAAACGAAATACTGACGTCATTCTACATTGATAAAACAGCCGATGTTTTCGTAAAATCAAAATGTATTAAGCGCCATTCAAGGTAATACTTCTATTATGCATCTTATTCCAAGGTGGTAATGTCGTTTTGACCTGAACAATGTTTATCAAAGGTGATACCAAAATGAGTGACCTTGTTAGTAGTATATTATTTTGCGATCCATTGAATCGAAATGTTTTGTATTGTCACCTATCTACTTCCAGTTGTTGTGTAGCACTTTAGGTTTAGGTATGCAAAATAGCTTGGATTACGTACCTACTTAGATGGAAACCTAGCTGTGGGTTCTTTCAAAACTTATTTCAGGATAAAAACGTTCCTTTTAGAATGCAATGAAATAGTATTTAAAGAATGTTTCCACCAGATCATTTACAAGATTAATAACGTACCTATTCATTTTTCCTAACAGTGTGCCTAAGAATAGAATGCCTAGCTTTTGTAGATCAAAAGGATTCCAACAGTAATTGATCTGCCTGATCTCAAAACCGACTTTATAAATAAACAAAGGTAAAAGAAGGAAAGATAAACCATTAGGTTACATCCAACTAAAAACAAAAACTACGTAAGACAAGGAAACTCCTTGCGTCAAACTTACTAACTACGGCTCGTCATTATAACTTAAAGCATCGGTCATTATGGTACTAAACAAAGTTCTTACTGTTCGTAGTACTTGTTCAAAAGTTTTAGAACTCTTCACACTGCTAACGATGTCCCTGGCATTGGATATTTTAATTCTTCGTTTTCATAAGGAGTAACTTTCACAAGTTTATTCCGACATGCGGTTAAAAAAGAAATTGCATATTTTCGTTCTGAATTTGATTATTTGCTTAGAAAGTAGCGCCACGGCGAGCGGTAAACATATTTTGGTAATAATGTTTTGACAAGTGAAGAGTAAATTGTGTATTTTTCAAAAGATGGCGCTGTAGTAAATTATAGATAGAAGTATTCATGTGCCGATAATTTTGTAACGTTGTTTAAGGGGAATCTAGTCGCTGGCTCGAACTCACTGGTGGGCCTGGCTAAAAAGCACGCTGTCTCACCAGGCATCGTATCCGACAGAGGTAGTATCAGTGACAAGCAGTTAGACGCTAATCTACACGTACAACGTTACTGAGTGAGATGCAGGAACATGTAAATCAGGCGCGTAAATAATTAAGAAAAGTCCTTCGAAAGATCGGGTTTTATGAAAAAATCACTGCATAAATCATAATCATAATCAAATCATAATGTCAAAAGTTTATTGAACTTTTCAATAACTGAGCTTTGTCGGTACCGACTTGGTTTTGGAGATTTTACACTTCTTTTATTACTTAAACACGCCCAAAGTTAGGTTAAATTAGCAAGAAAAACGAATCTTTGTTGGTTCATTCATACCTTTAGATTGGCTATTTATTTTAGTATTCTGTTTCCGCACAGACAATACTAATAATGAGACAAAACCATACCATGTTTAATTTTTGATGTATACATTGTCGAACAGTTGAGTAATACACTCCCGAAGTTTGTATGGAAAAAATGTCAAGTAGATTCACCTTAAATAGACGTAACTTGGCTTTAAGTACCACTGTCAGAACAAAAATCGTCGTTATTATCAATATCGAAAGTACCTACCTACTTAAGTTGAGTGTTAGCGCTTTATTTATTTTATTAGAACAAGATGAATTTGCTGGTAATCGCGTAGGCACATTGTGGTCCCTATCTTTTGCGTGCTTTCCTTGCTACAAACGTTATTGCCAGATTAGAGATTAAGGTAGGTAAAGAGATTAGATGAAAAAACTTTTTATTTTTCACTTTTTAGTTACATACCCCACACTAATTCGAAATTTCATCATCCTTGGGGTCAAAACAATGCATATTTATGCGATAGCAACATTCGCGGTTGATTTGCTGTAATTTTTTGAAGAGTTCCGTTGTCTGTCTCCGAAACGCATCATCAGATCTATATGAAATTTTAATGGGGCCATTTCGGAGTAAAGCTCTTTCGAACAAAAAAACAATTTTGCAAATCCGTCTACATACGACGGAATTATGCCCGAACATACATAAAAAAAAAAAATAACATGTCGAATTGATAACCTCCTTCTTTTTGAAGTCGGTTAAAAATAGTTCTATTAGTGGTCCATACTTGAAGCGAGATAACTTTTCTCTGCCTTTGCTACAATAATATCTTCTTTGACTATATTATTTACCTTGACCTACCCCCATCCATCTTTATTTACCCATCTAGAAGATGATTGAACGAGACGAACCATAGTTGATCTTAACGTTTCATTCTATACTCATCCATGGCGTCAATGTATCATTTTTATAGTGTGCACTCGACGTTAAAAGGGTGCTATTTGATGGACGATCTTACAGCAATATTCCACAATTAATAAAAGCCTACCGTTTCCAGCAAAACAAACCTTATGCCACAAACAATAAAGTTGAATCGAAGTGATAATATATTTTTGCAGAGGAAAGGGGGAAGTAGACACAAAACGATAACCGATTGGCTGTCAATGTCAGTCATAGTACATTTTCTTTGTCGCTTGGTTGGTTCCAATTTGGGTCAAATCTCGTTGTAACAAGGTCATTCGGTGTGACAAGTTGGGCCAAGCTTGGGGCCAATATGTGGCAATTGCGTAAGTTCTGTGAGAGGGAAGTGACACATTGGAAAAATGAAACGTATTTTGTGATTATAAAACACCAGCCTATATTTGCGCAGAGACGTATCATTTTTTTTTTTTTTTTTGTGATTATAAAACAAAGGCAGATAGACCGCGCGGAACATCAAGAGTGAGGCCTAACAACCAAATACTAAAGCGTCGCATTTTATGTAACATACAATGCGACGCTTTCGTATTTGGTTTTTTGGCTTCACTCTTGGTGTTCCGCGCGGTCTATCTGCCTTTGTTTTATAATCTGAGGGCTCGACCTAGTGTGGAGTTCATATGCAAAATGTTTCCTTTGCGTCTTATTCCTGTTTTTTAGGGTTCCGTAGCCAAATAGCAAAAAATGGAACCCTTATGGATTCGTCATGTCTCTCTGTCTGTCCGTCCCTATGTCACAGCCACTTTTTTCCGAAACTATAAGAACTATGCTGTTGATGAAACTTGGTAAGTACGTAAATGTATTCTGTGAACCGCATTAAGATTTTCACACAAAAATAGAAAAAAAAAAACAATTAATTTTGGGGGTCCCCATACTTAGAACTGAAACTTAAAAGATTTTATTCATCAAACCCATACGTGTGTGGTATCTATGGATAGGTCTTCAAAAATTATATTGAGCTTTCTATTATCATTTTTTTTCTAAACTGAATAGTTTGCGCGAGAGACACTTCCAAAGTGGTAAAATGTCCCCCCCCCTGTAACTTCTAAAATAAGAGAATGATAAAACTAAAAAAAAAAATATGTTGTACATTACCAAGTAAACTTCCACCGAAAATTGGTTTGAACGAGATCTAGTAAGTAGTTTTTTTTTAATACGTCATAAATCGTATTATGTTACTTGCTGCTACGGAACCCTTCATGGGCAAGTCCGACTCGTACTTAGCCGCTTTTTTTTATGTCAACCTAGCTATCAAAGTAAACCACTGTTTTTACTGTTTTTGGCAAATAAGCATAGGTAATGTTATCTTTACCATACTTGCTCTCTTCGGATTGACGACTTTAGGCTTAGGAACCCGTCATCCTGTCAGCTGTCAAGGTATCCTCACGATATTCTATTTAAGCTGCGTCCGAGAAACGGAAGAAAAGCAAGGTATAGACTAGTACTTCGAATGACTCTAACGGAGTGTCCCTATCTACTGAACCGTGAATAACGTGAATTTAGGGGAATTTTGTTGGTTAATGTTTTAGCAGCTCCGTTCGGCTCCAATAGACAGACATCCTGAACCTATTCCTAGCCCTCAAATGGTAAATTATCACTTTTAACAGAAAGAGATAGAGTTCAAAATTAGCTATCTTAATGCCCAAGAAACATTTTATAATAATAAAATGAATATTTTCAGAGATATGAAAACTTTATAGGCCGTTGTACCGATCTTAAAACCGTGAAAGAAAACATCGTTAGAAAAAACCGGCATTGTTCCAGAATCAAAAAAATCTAGCACTTGTTACAAGTCTTAACCCGCGGCCCACTGCTTCTCACACAGGATACCCTGTGTGAGAAGCAGTGGGCCTTTTTCCCAGCAGTGGGAACAAATATGAACAGGTAGTTTGATTATTTTTATGAACATTTGTACAGATGCCAGCACATCAAGCTACCCCAATGTGTCAAATTTCTTTGATCGTGGTGGCCAAGTGGTAACGGCTGCGGCTTACGAGTTTGTAGGTCGTGAGTTCGATTGTTCGAACCCAGACAGACGCTTTACTTTGTGTAAATAATTTCATCACCACTGCTCTCAAAACGTTGAAGGAAAACATCGTGAGGAAACCGGCATGTCCTAGAACCAAAAATTCGAAGACATGTGACATCTACCAACCCGCACTGGGCCCGCGTGGTGGATTACGGCCCAATCCCTCTCATGGAGAGGAGGCCTGTATCCCAGCAGTGGGAAAGAGGGTCCGAGGGAGGGGTCCTAGGGGTCATGCCCCCCCCCCCCCCAAAGCTGTAAACGTTAACCAGTTTTTTGTGCAATAAAGTCTAATTTACTCTTTTTCTTTACCTATTAATATGTAGTCTTTGTCTATGACCCTCCCCCCAAAGTCTGGCTGCGACCGCGCCTGTCTCACCGAGAGGAGGCCCTGTGTCCCAGCAATGGGAACATTATAGGCTGCTGATGATGATGATTCCATACATGCATAAGGTTCACGTTCAATTGGGAAAATTTAAAAGTTTGGGGTAGCTTGAAGTGCTGGCGTAAGTTCTTACCATTCAAGTACGCATGGTAGGTAGTCCTTTTTTTTTTCTTTTTGCTCAGCTCCTGAGAATCGTAGCGTGATTTTAAATAGCTTAAAGCCTATCTCAAGAATTGGGCTATGACAGACAAAAACAACTATCCGAATTCGACTGCTAGTTCCAGAGATTTAGGAAACAAATTCACACCATTTTACAAAACTAAAATACCATAGATAATTATCATCCTCGCATCCTCCCGGTATTGGCTTCGTAAATTATCGGGTCCCGAGAACAGATGTCCCGAATGGCCCCAAACAGCCCCGAGGTCGTTTTTACGACTACAATTGACTTTTAAGATTAAAACGCTCGCATTTTGCGAATCATATGTGGTTATAATAAAGTTTTATGGAAGAGATATTGGATGAAAGCTTGGGTTTATTGGGAGCGGTTTTTTTGTTAAATGTTTTCGATTAAGAACAGTTTATTTTGCAGTTTTCTTTGAGCGTTTAAACCAAGGTATGACATGTTTTGTCTTCAAGTTTCGATTATCGTTCATACAAACATTTTGTAAAGACTCGTACCTATACTTGTTGTAAAGACTAGTTTTACACTGATCTCGCGTTGTATAGGATTACCATACAGTGCGAGATTAGCGTAAACTGGAAATGTATAGCTTGATGTGTACCCGAGTGTACCTACAATGGTGCCGATTATGTTGTACACCGAACTAAACCATAACTAAAATTCCTTACTTTTTAGTAAGAGAATCTAAACGCTATTCTGCAAAAAAGTATCTCTAAATTTAAAAACTATTTTGACAACTAAAATCGAATTTGACAATCGCGACTCGCACGTGGTACTCGTATGTTTTGACTTCGCAACGTGGTACTTGTTTGCCCTACCCCGTGTTTTTTTTAGAGTCAGCAGCGCGCCGGGGTCGGCAGCCTCGACGTGATTTATTTGGAATTTTCACTTTTTTCATGGAAGCTAATATGAAAAATTATTATCCACATATTGAGTTTTAGATGTGTTTGGGAGTTTATAAAGGGGGTCAAAATTTTCATTATTTTTGCGATAGGACACACCGTTTTCGAGATATAAGCAATGGAAAAGAAAAAAAATACAGTACTATTTTTGCACCAGAAGTCGAGGTGTCATGTCGGTGTGAATTTTAGTTCTTGACAACTAATTTTATTCCACACCTATTTAATCGCGATTAAAAATAGTCAGATTAAGGGCAGATTTCACCAATGAAACTAAACGAGATCAGCACACCTAAACCGGATTCAAGGGCTGTACTGACTCTTCAAAAAAAAAAAAAAAAAAAAAGGGCTGTCAGTGTCATCGCTATGCCAGTGCAACATTGACACTGACAGCTCTGTGCTGATAGTGTTCAGTTTCATTGGTGAAATTGGCTCTTAGTTAAACAACCAAAATTTTAGGTTGAATAGAATAATGACTTTGACAACAGCAGAATAGCAAAATTACCATTTTCACTAAACTAATAATTCAGTGCAATCTTAGTGCTGTCAAACTAAAAATATATAGTTAAGTTGTGTCACTTTAGTCAATTTCAGAATAGGAAATCGTCGTTTGACAGGAATAAACTAAATTTTAGTGATTTTTAGTCTAGTTTAGAGAATTTTGTGACAACAGAATCGGCACCACTGTAGATTCTTTTTAGAAAACTTGTTAAAAAGGCCACAAAATGGTCAACAACACATGCCCGAAACAACGTTAGTATTATGTATGATAAATGTTTTATACACGACAAGTCTTATAGAACATTTGTCGAAAACAAGTAGATATCACTACTTGTTTTATTATCCCACGGGAAGGTAGGTATTACCGGGATAAAAGCTATCGGATATGTTAATTCAGGTTAACTATATGTATGTGCCACATTTAATACAAATCCGTTCAGCCGTTTTTGCGTGACAAACGTCCAAACATACAAACTCTCACATTTATAATATTAGTGGGATTTGGGAAAATAATCAGTTACACATTCATCATTTCACCCGAAAGACGTCCACTGCTGGACATACGCCTCCAAAAGGGGTTTTTGCCATAATCGCCACGGTTGGCAGGCGAGTTGGCGATCGCAGTATGGTGGTAAAATGCATAGAGAACGCTGCTGCCCGTTCTCTTGTGAGTCCCTTAGGCACCTTCTACGACACCCACGGGAAGAAATGGGATGGTGATATTCTTTTACGTCCGGCACCACACAGAAAGTTACACATTAAGTACAATATTATACAAAGTTTGAACTACGGAGTGAATAAATGACTCCCACGGCTAAATTCCCACATAAAAAACATGTTATAACATTAATGGGATGTGTGCTTACAATTTGAAAGCAACAATAAAATATAATAGAATATTTGAATTTCAGACAAAGTCCGTAGAGTTAGTATTTTAGTAACAACAAAAATAAAATTACATAATGTGTTAATGATAAAATTAAACAAATTAACTTAGATAAATGTGCGCCCGCCGAGTGAAACAGTTATAAGTATAACAGAAAATTAATGCTTTATTTAGTTACAATTAACGTTGTAGATAAGTATTTAAAGGAACAATATCGTTTCCTTAAATACAAGAGCCCGAGCAAGGAATTTTAATTGCTTCCACAAATAAGAGATTATTTCGGAAGGAATTCCAACGTTTCTGTAGGCCTCTGTTATACCCAGAACAAACCGAGTGGGTACTTTGTATAAATTAAAACAGGCGGGGGATGATTATATTTTCAGCTTACATGAATTAAATAGTCCTCCAGACCGTATTTCGGTCATGGCCTCCAATCTCAACGACGAAGAGAAATATTATAGTGCACAAGTGTGTGCGCAAATACAGATGTAGGTACTCTCTCTTCCCTTGCACTCATATTCTGATGGAACGACAATCCGTGACGACCGGGGAGAAATCAGGCGCAGGACCAACAGCAAGACTGCTTTTCCACTAGAGATGTGCTTTGCAGCTAAGGGACCATCCATAAATTTTGTCACACAGAACATTTTTGAACCTCACCCGTCCTTGTCGCACTCCAGTTTGACTCCATCTTTGACAGCCGTTACAGGTCATCAGAAGCCCGAATGTGTGACATTTAGTCCTACCAAATAGTATCGTATCGTATCTAATCAAATCAAAATTATTCGTAAATGTAGATTTCATTATAATAGTATGTTATAATAAAATAGTTCGCTACATTTCACTCGTGAGCATACAAATAATAAGAATGTTAGTTGTGTCGAAACCACAGACATTTAAAATAAAATAACTCAATTACTTACATACTAACACACAAATTCTTACGTATCGTATGACTCAGTAACTGGGTTGTGGAGGTCAGATAGGCAGTCGCTCCATGTAAAATACTGGTACTCAGCTGCATCCGGTAAGACTGAAAGCCGACCGTAGTTGGGAGGAGGCTAGGTTGATGGATAGGAAGCCAGCAAAAGCTGACTGTTTCCAAAAACGTTTGTCTTTCCTCTTCACAAAGCGAAACCAACAACGATAGTTTTGAGGGCGTATCCAAAGCGTCAGTTTCCACTAAGAGCTATTAATTCACTCACATCTTGTGCCGGATTAATTCATCAGCGGAGCAATCCGGTGAGTGACGCTGACGTAGTTGTAGATCACTAGATACGCACACGGCGGCGGCGCGGCGTTGATAAAGTAGGGAATTGAAGAGTACGGAATTGAGCTGCGTTTTTTTTTTTTTCTGTATTTCCGAGGAGTTTGACAAGATATGGTGAAATATATCAAGCATAATTTCCCCTTAGAAAAAGAAATACTTGCTGATTACTGAAAGATCACTTAAAATACTTTTGCCAGCAGCCTTCGCTCGCGTGGAGGTCGGACATTATCCCAAGGAAACGAACTACGTACCCTGATAAAAAGTAACCAATATGTTGATACAAATTATATAGGTACTATCTACCTATGTGCCTTTCATCCGAATCCGTTTGGCCGCTTTCGCAAGATTGAGTATTAAACATACAAGCATTCACATTACTTTATAATATTAGTAGGAATAGTAGTATGTGCTTACCATTTCTCATTCACCTTAAGGGACTTACTAGAGAATGGGCAGCAGCGTTCTATACGCATTTTAACACCAAACTGCTATCGCCAACCCGTTTGCCCAGCGTGGCAATTATGGCAAATCCCCCCCAAAAATGGCAAGCATTAACGGCCGCAGGAATCTGCTGGATGCGAGTAGCGCAGAACCGGTCGAAGTGGAGGAGTCTGGGGAAGCCTATGTCCAGCAGTGGACGTTTTGTAGCTGAAATGATGATGAATGAATGTTGGTGAACTCTTAAAATGAAAGCCATTCCTAATATAAAATGTCTTAAGCAATTACCTCGCAAGCTTAAAGATAACTTCAATATGCCACATCCAGTACTTTATTTCGTGAAGCATCAAAATGTAACGCGGCAGAGTAATTTATAGGCTCTCAAAGAAATCAAGGCTGCATTTAGATACCCACTAGTCGTCCAATTTAGTGATGGATTCCAGATTCCATATTCACTAGTTACCTACTGTATATTCCATGCCTCGGAAAGCACGTTAAGCCGGTGGTCCCGGCTGTCATTCGTGGATCTTTGACAGTCGTTACGGGTCGACGGAAGCCCGAAAGTCTGACAACCGGTCTTACCAAGGGGTATCCTATTACTCAGTTACTGTATTGTGGAGGTCAGATAGGCAGTCGCTCCATATGCAATTCAGCTGCATCCGGTTAGACTGGGAGTCAACCCCAACATAGTTGGGCTAGTTGATGATGACCTACTGTCTATTCAGGGTTTTCTAAGTACTAACCTGTTTTTTTTTGGGTGGGAATCATCAAATGACTTTTCACGCTCTGCGCGGGGCGAGAGGGCGTGTCACACTTTTTCTGACTAAAACCTACCCATGTTCCTTCAGTTACATACTCAGCCTATAACTTTCCCACTGCTGGGACACAGGCCTCCTCTCCATGAGAGGGAGTGGGCCGTTTTCTACCACGCGGGCCCAGTGCGGGTTGTTAGATGTCATATGTCTTCAATTTTTTGGTTCTAGGATATGCCGGTTTCCTCACGATGTTTTCCTTCACCGTTTGAGAGCAGTAGTGATGAAATTATTTACACAAAGTAATGCGCCTGGCTGGGCTCGAACGCACGACCTTACAACTCGTAAGTCACGGCCGTTACCACTAGGCTACCACTGCTCTCCACTGTTCCTTCAGTTGCCTGTGCCGAATACATTTTATTTTATACTTTTTAGAGGTATTAGATTGGCTAGGTTTTTTTTTTTTAATTTAACTTTTATTTCCTACTTTTTAAACTTAATATAGTAACAGTAAACACACTACGATCGACACATGTCCATGTATAAATATGTTTCTCACAGTGAAATTTATTAATAATGTATCCTCGTCCCTCGTTACTACTCCGTCATCAGACCCTGATCACCAATTATCTATAACCTATTCATTGAGACCTTTTTAATGAGCCCGAACACGTCATTTCTGCTGTTTGTTTATGACGAAGGGTATCCTGGAAATTCCAAGTGTTGCTCCAGCATCAGTTCTAGGTTCCTTTGTTCGTATAATATCATTGAAGTAATAGAATACCAAATTTCAACACGATCAGACCCGTGGAAGATGCTCAAATCCCCTCCTCAATCAGAAAACAGCTGATAATCTTCCATCGACTGCACCGATTTTGATGAAACGTGTCTAAGAACCACCGCTACTTTCTAAATAAAAAAATCTGAACCCAAATCGGTTCACCCGTTTAAGAGCTACGGTGCCACAGACACACATAGCGGTAAAACTTTTACTTAGGTATAACACAACTCTTCTTGCGTTGGGGGTTAAAAAGATCTAGGTATTAAATGTAGTAGTACTTAATAGTACCACGTGTCCGTGGGATAATTTCCGACCTCCACGCGCAAAACGCGCAAAAACTGCTCCAAACGCAGGTGTTTGAGCTCGGAAGCGTTACAAATACATAAAAAAACTCATATTTGCATTAATTATTATTTATTAGATTATAATGATGTGTTTTATCACTAATGAACAAGCAGACTCAAATTATTTAATGGGACCAATGGGATTCCTACTAGATAATACTATAAATGTGAAAGTTTGTGAAGATGTTTGGATGTTTGTTACTCAATCACGCAAAAACGGCTAAACGGATTCGTATGAAATTTGACACACAGATAGATTATAACCTAGATTAACACATAGAATACTTTTTATCCCGCCGCGGGCGGAAGCTAGTTAAAAATAAAGTATTCCCGTTCGTCCCACTAACAATAACCGTGAGACGAACGGGAATTAATTTAACATTAGCTCAATCACGCAAAAACGGCTGAATGGATTAGTATGAAATTTTGCATACAGATAGATTATAACCTAGATTAACACATAGGATACTTTTAATCCTGTCGCGGGCGGAAGCTAGTTAAAAATAAAGTACCGTTATAAATTATTCCCGTTCGTCCTACTAACAATAACCGTGAGACGAACGGGAATTAATTTAACATTAAGTTTTATAATTTTTTATTCAATTTAATACTATTTATTTAATAATACAATTTCTTTAATACAGTGGGACGACCGAAAATACGTCAAAAGCTAGCAGCAATTAAAGTTTACTTGGAAATGTATCCAATCACTGTTTCTACCAAATTATTCGGACTACTGTACTATCGGATCTAAATATTTGAAATAGTTTGTGCTCATGATGCTCAAAGGTCTCATCCAAACAAGGTATTTGTACAGTATATTGCTCGAAATCAATCCAAACAGACATTCTTCATTACGTTGAAAACCAATCGGCTGGGATTATACACAAATACTAGTAACATGTTAATATAGGTTCTAAGAATTTAGGCCGTGTAAAGGCCTGATCCTTATATGAACACAGTGATTAAAAATCTATTGCCATCTTTTACCATAGAAAAAAAAACTGAACGTTAAGTGAAAGTTAAGTAAAAGCGTATTTCTGATAACGCACAATTTTGGAAATTACATAAGTAATCAGTCTATAAAGTTCCCTCTGCTAGAAAACAGGCCTCCTCTCGGTGAGAGGGAATGGGCCGTAATCCACTACGCTGGCCCAGTGGGGGTTGCTAGATGTCACATGTCGTCGAATTGAAAACCATTCGGCTGGAATTATACACAAATGCTTGTAACATTTTAATATCATCATCATCATCATTTCAGCCGAAAGACATCCACTGCTGGACATTGGCCTCCCCCAAAAGGGGGGTTTTGCCATAATCACCACGCTTGGCAGGCCGGTTGGCGATCGCAGTATGGTGGTAAAATGCATAGAGAACGCTGCCGATTCTCTAGTAAGTCCCTTAGTCGCGTTCTAGGACTAACACGGGAAGAAAAGGGATGGTGCTATTTTTCTACGTACGGCACCACACGAAACACATTTTAATATAGGTTCTAAGAATTCAGACCGTATGTTGAACTTTGTTCAACATATGGTACGGCAATCTGTCATACGACCACAGCTTTCAGCTGAGAATATTTTCTTGCTTCATACTTTTTTGAGCGCGATTTTTCAGTAGGTACTCGAGTTTTAGTTATTGTACTGACGTTTTTCGTTTTTCTCCGGGACTCACGCTATTAGTTGGATAAATGAAAGTACGAGTACGATCCTCTCTATTGACGTAAAGTTTAACTAATGGCCTGTTTCAAAACCATCTGAAGAAAATGAAAACAAATGAATCCGAAAACGTCCAAATTCAGTGCTTTGATCCCGAAATTATAATTAAAATCATTTGACAGTTGAGAATGATTTTTGAACCGACGAAAAACGGAGGAGGTTACTCAATTCGACGCGTATATTTTTTTTTTTTTTTTATGTATGACCACGCATAACTTTTTCCAGAGTAGTCCGATTTTGATAATTCTTTTTTATTGGAAAGGGTATACCTCGAAGTTGGTCCCATATAAATTTCGAAGAAAAATTCCAACCCTAAGGGTAAGAAAACAGGGGATGATTGATTGTTTACTCACAGATTTTAATACTGAGTTGTGTATTCAATCAAAAATTAAGCATGTAGTAATTAGTAGATTATAGCCACAAAAGATTATAAATAAAAACTTTTTAATAAAAAAATTAAACCGCCGAAAAACCGAAAAGAAAAAAATAATAAACTAGCTTTGTCCAACCCCAATAACTAAGTTCGGAAGTCGGTGACTTTGGATATGTATTTAATTATATGTCACCGCCTTCCGAACTTAGTTATTGGGGTTGGACAAAGCTAGTTTATTATTTTTTTCTTTTCGGTTTTTCGGCGGTTTAATTTTTTTATTAAAAAGTTTTATAACCTATAATTTCATCGATGGTTTTCAATTTAATAATGCTACTCAAAAAATAATTATTTAAAAAGAAACCTTCTAAATATAGATGTATGTGTTACTAATTCCCTGTGTGAGTGATTACGTAAGAAGTTAAATTCTTACGTAATCGTCGTAATCGTAATAAGAATTTAACGTCAGAAGGGTATTGTTTACACTTTCACTAGAGACTAGTGAGACTTACTATGAATGCAAGAGCACAAACATTGCTATTGGCATTTGTTGTTTCTGTGGGCTTTTTCTTTCCTTCAATTCAATGCAGTTTCATACTAGTGCAGTGTATACTAAAAGAAGCTCACATCAATTCCTTTATTAGCTTTTTTTTTTTTTTTTTTTTTTGGTGGGAAATCATCAAATGACTTCTCCTGCTGAGTAGAGCAGGAGGGCGTGTCAGACTTTTACTGACTAAAACCCACCCGTGTTCCCTCAGTAGCCCGTATGCCAGGGGCCGTGGTATCTCTTTCGAACAAATCCGCACCCCTGGCAGGCATCGGCCCTTGCGGACCCCACCGGTGGTTGCTGACATCTTTGACGGCGCGCGTGCGGAACACAACGCGCTGTCCCGTCTACCACTTTTCGGCCGCAGGGGATAGGGAGAGCGGCTGACGCTATACCGACACTCCTCTTCCCCTGCGGCCCCACCGCGTGCGCCATCAAACGGTGGCGGCCCCGTCCAGGCCACGGAAGGGAAGAGCGCTGCTCCGAAGCACCGGCACTCCTCCTCTACCGCAGCCCGTAACCCTCAGCCGCGATGCCTCCCATTCGACATCGCGGCCCACCTCAGTTGCGGTGCACCTCACCGCAACCTACTTTTTGGCCGCCACGTCAATGGCTTGATGGCAAAAGCCCTGACGAGCGGCCCCACCGTTGGGTTCCTCTTGGCTTCACCGTGGGTGGGAGACCACGGTTACTAAGCCCCCCCGCAACGACAATGCGGGAACCCACTCGGGGGGGATTCCTTTATTAGTTTAGTTATATAAACACTAAAGATACTAGTTATCCGTGCGAACTTCTGAAAACAAACGGGCATCATTGGAAATCGGATAATCCATTAATTCAGAGTCCAAATTTCCTTTATAGCCCACCCGGGAGTGCTCTAGTGATGAATCGCGACAAATTCGCTTCGGAAAGCAATTTGGAAGAGTAGAGAGTTTTGTCGATATATTATGTAGGTAGGTACGTATCTGTTAGGGTATAAAGTTTCTATTCAGAGAGGTAAGGCCCTATAGAAAGTTTTTTAAGGAATTTGTTTTAAAATAAGTATAAGGTGAATGAGTGAAGAAGTCGTAGTTTCGATCTCGATTTGTTACACTATTGATGGAAGACACATACAAACTGAAGATTAAAAAATATCAAGACAGAGTTTGAGATGCGTACGCATCCGCTCAGATGCGGAAAGCTGAACGGACTCTATGCAAAATCGTTGTTTTCTATGGACAAAAGCTGAACAGACTTGAATATGTGTGAGTAGTCCCTTAACGTGCTTGTGGCTAAGTAACAATAGCTGCACGGTTCGATCGATCAGGTTAAGCTACCCTTGCCGCGGTTGGTCCATGGATGGGTGACCATCTTTACATACCAAGACCCCTCCGTGCCTCGCAAAGCACGTTAAGCCGTTGGTCCCGGCTGTCATTTGTGGCTCTTTGACAGTCGTTCAGGTCGTCAGAAGCCCGAAAGTCTGACAACCAGTCTTACCAAAGTGTATCGTGTTACTCAGTTACTGGGTTGTGGAGGTCAGATAGGCAGTCGCTCCATGTAAATTACTGGTATTCAGCTGCATCCGGTTAGACTGGAAGCCGACCCCAACATAGTTGGGAAAAAGGCTAGACAGATGATGATGAGTCCCTTAACGTGCTTTCCGAGGCACAGGGGTATCACACCACCAACTTCTTCACTCCGGGCTATTACTGACAAAAATGCCAATAAAACTTTGCCTAACCTGGGAGTCGAACCCAGTACCCCTCGCTCAGCAGTAGCGCTTGCGGCCACGAGACCAACGGGACAGTCAGGAAACCTTCGTCTGCTCGAAACTGTAATAAGGGAAATTAAACTCGAAGTGTTTGCTTGCATACCCTAAGTTTTTTTCATGGGTGGTTTTGATTCCTGCTGCATAGGTGCTTTTCTTTCTCACTTTTAAGGTGAAACAAGTCATTCTTCCCATACAAACTTCAGGAGGGTTTTACTCCACTGTTTGACAAGGTACATCAAAACTTAAACATGGTATGGTTTTGTCTCATTATGATCTTTATTTGTCGGTACGCAAACAGAATACTAAAATAAAAAGCCGTTAAAAAGTTATGAGCCAACAAAGATTAGTTTTTCTTGATAATTTAACGTAACTTTGGACATGTTTAAGTAATAAAAGAAGTGTAAAATCTCCAAAACTAAGTCGGTACCGACAAAGCTCAATTATCGAAAAGTTCAATAAACTTAATTGGTCATTGATTTATGCAGTGGTTTTTTCAGAAAACCCGATCTTCCGAAGGACTTTTCTTAATTTTTTACGCGCCTGTTTTACTATTTGCCGGCTCTTCTCCATAGGAAACAACAATTTGGAACCGTGCACCTAGCTTCTGACGTTTCATAAGTGCCCATGCAGGTTTATATGAAATAAAAATATTTTGATCTATTTGATACTTTGATCGTAATAAGCTCCACCGCTAATCTTTTAAAATGTTTTACAATATTAGTATCAAGAACAGTACTATAGGCTGTGCGAAGACACAAACTTAGTCACATACACACATAGCCAATGAGATTCATGATCTTTCCTCTCTGCTGTACGAAGTCGGGTAGAAACTTTTCTAACTCTGGTTTGAACACTGCCTTACTTTATATCCATCTAAACTTCGACGGTTAACAGTTAAGACACTGAATATTCTTCCGACATTTTTACGCTTTTTTAATTATAATTTTTGGCGAGAGTTCCCAGAGTTTTCGTCGGAATCATATTTTTAGAAGATTTTGTGTGGAAGTTTTTAGTTTTCTTCTGCCCTGTGGCTCCGGTTTAAAGACCAAATTATGGTTACAAAACTACATAACATGCTCATACAAGAGTGAAATAGCTGTAGAGTATATAGTTAGCGGTTAGGTGCAGCAGTAGTGGCTGTAGTGGTCCGTGTAGTGCCGGACTAAAAGAATAGCACCACCCCATTTCTTTCCGTGCGTGTCGTATAAGGCGACTAACGGGTTATTAGGGAATGGGCAGCAGCGTTCTCGTCCTGCGATCGCCAACCCACCTGCCAAGCGTGTCGATTCTGGCAATGGCCCACCCCTTTGGGGAAGGGTTATGTCCAGCAGCGGATGTCTTTCAGTTTTTAAAGTTGGTGCGAGAAAATACATTAATTTAGCACAGACTAAACTACTACTACGACTAATAAGCAAGAAAGAGTAGAATACATAATAAAAATAAAATAAAAGTTTGAGGTAAACTAGCATTATAGTGTGCGTGTAGTGGCCAGAGGTATCGTTCCCGACTTACGAGTTGTAGGTAGTGAGTTCGAACCTTACTTCATATTATATTTACGAAGGCTGTGAGTTCGTACTTTGTGTATTTAATTTCATTACCATTGCTCTCAAAACGGCGAAGGACAACATCGCGATCGTGAGGAAACCCCTACAAAAAAACTTTCAAAGACATGTGACATCTACCAACCTGAATTGCACCCGCAAGCATTGTGGAGTCCCATCAGTGGGAAAATTGTAGCCTGATTGTGAAGAAGAGGTCTCTCTTTTCTAGTGACTACCTCACCTTACAATATCAACTACCTTTCGACTCCCTTCGCTTTAGCAGTAACACATTATACAACCTTTTGTTCGTTTTCCTCAAAATCGGGGTAAATTCTATAGTACTTACCTACCGTCATTCATGTCGTATTTCACTTCCGTATTTAAGATAGTTCCACATACCAGATGTTGCCCTATAAATAATGGACGAGAACCTTTTAAGGGCCTGACTGTATTAAAAATTAAAACGGAAACATTTACTAATCCTGCGTTCTACTTGAAGATTCCTCCGGGGAATTAAATAAATTGTTCTCTTTCCGGATACATTAAGTTTTCAAAGTAGATGTGATAATAGATTGTTTGATTAGAAGTATTATTTGAGACTTAAAATTGGCGAAATGTGGTAAAAATCTCGATCTGACTCTTTGGAGAGTACATTAGTGATAGCCAAAATACATTCGTCACCTTAAGGGCTATATTTCGTCTGCCCATTGCACGATCTCACGAGAACCTGTTTTACGGACAAATTGCGTCGAATTGTCAATAAATAAGCAATCATCTTCGTCACTTATTAGACCGAATTAAAAATGTGACATGGACAGACTCTGACAAATATATCATACACATTAGAAAGTCTTACCAAAGGGTATAATATTACCCAGTAATTGGGTTGTGGAGGTCAAATACTCAGTCGAAATAATAGATGCCGACCCCAACATGGTTGGGAAAAGGCTAGGCAGATCATGACTAGGTATCTGTGACTTTTATGTTACCGTTTCAATTCATTTCAGCCAATTCAAATACAGCTATTGTCACTAAAACCAAAACAAAAGACGCTGAAAGCAGATTACCCCATTTATATCAAATCCCAACTAGGCTGTTCTCTATACCTCTCTGGGACAGTGTAATCTATTGTGCGTTTCATCACGACTGTGACGGGATTCGTACTTACTCACACTGACAAATTGAGGCAATTTACCTTCTTTTCAAACTAGATAACGGAGGCTTGAAATAGGCTCGAAAAGTAGAGAAATATCTCCATCTATATGTCTCCTTTAAGTACTTTATACGAAAGTATAAATAGTTCGTACTATAACTACCGCACCGCCGATCTGGCTGTGGAATCCGTAAGGCAAGTAAGTGATTACTTCGAGAGGATAATTTATGCGTCAGCGTCATAATTAAGTACAGTCGCCAGCAGGTCAAGCTATCCCAAACTGTCAAATTTTCCCAATTGAACATAAACCTTAATCCTATGTGATAAAGTTGAAAAACTATCAAAGAAATTTGACAGATTGGGGTAGCTTGATGTGCTGGCCTCTGTACCTACACATCTACCAATCTTGTTACTTTGGATATGGCATTTATCACTTACTAGATTTCACCAGCGGCTTCGCTCGCGTGGAGTTCGGAAATTAACCCAAAGGAACGTACTACCGTGATGAAAACTATCATCATCATCATCATTTCAGCCGGAAGACGTCCACTGCTGGACATAGGCCTTCCCCAATTTGGTGGGATGATCGCCACGCTTGGCAGGCGGGTTAGCGATCGCAGTATGATGGTAAAATGCATAGAGAACGCTGTAGCCTGATCTAGTAAGTCCCTTAGTCGCCTACAACACGCACGGGAAGAGATGGAATAGTGCTATTCGTTACGTCTGGGACCACACGGAACGAAAGCTATGAAATAAAACTATGAAAACTACCCTATGTGTTAATCCAGGTTATAAACTGTGTGCCAAATTTCATCCAAATCCGTTTAGCCGTTTTTGCGTGATTGAGTAACAAACATCCAAACTTTCACATTTATCTATATAAATAAAAAGAAAAGTCCTGACTGACTGACTGACTTCATCAACGCCCAGCCCACTTGGACCTAGAAAACTGAAATTTTGCACAGAGGTTCCCTTTATAATGTAGATAAGAAGTAAGGAAGGATTTTTCGAAATTTAACCCATAAGGGAGTTAAATAGGGGATGAAAATTCCGCGCGGGCGAAGGTGCTGGCAAAAGCTAGTTATAGTTATAAAGTACGATATTGAGTTTCGTAAAGTGACTTAGTTTTTACACAGTGATTACTTCAAGATGATTATACGCAACAGTGAACAGCGTCCTAAATAAACCAATCCCGTAACTGTCCCGCTGTTAACCAAAAGCTTATTTCCATGCATATTATTTATTATTTGCTTGCTTATTTGCAAGCTTGTTTCCATTTAATAAAAAATAAAAAATCTTATTTGTAATTGTGACTAAATATTATAAGCTATTTTGTACGCCGAATATGGCAAAACATGTTGAACCTACAATTTTAAACTTTCCATCCATATGTGCATATTTATGTATCTTTTTACACATGTTTAAACAAATAAATACATCTTTATCTTTTATCTTTATCTTTATCATGCATGAGACAGACATGGTACGCTTGGGCATGGAACACGCTTATCTCTGGAACTACTAGTCAGTTTAAAAAAAAGCTTATTACATTCATCGATCACTAATAAAGTGATCGATGATTACATTATTTTGATAGCTTAATTTTTCAGAAAGCCTACGGGCTAAATACAATATGTATATTTAAGATCACGGTAGGACACTTTGGAGCTGAGCAAAAAGAAAAAAAACTAAATACCAGAGCGGGCTAGCGATGCGACGCGCGACGCTTTGGGTCGGGGAAAAAGTTGTGGGCAGAAGCTAGTTCTCATACAAACAAAAGAATCAAAAATTAAACCGCCGAAAAAACTGAAAAGAAAAAAAATTTATTTAAAAATTTTTTGTGGCTCTAATCTACTAATTACTATTAATGTTTTAACAATTATATTTTAGTATGTTTATTTTTTGTTTGTTTCAATCCAATACTAACTCCACAAGATCAACATTAAGCCCAACTGTATCACCGAAGATTTATTATCCAGTTTTTTTTTTCTTTTTTTTTTTTTTATCACGCACACATGCTTTTCCAATTCACTTTAGACATTGGCAGAATAGTCGACATCGGCTTTGCTTGCCATAATAAAAAATAGAATAGAATACTAATTACTACATGCAAAATAATTATCAAAATCAAACTACTCTGTAAAAAGATATGCGTGGTCATACATAATATATATATATATATATATATACGCGTTGAATTGAGTATCCTCCTCCATTTTTTCGTGGGTAAAAAAACCAGCCTTTAATTTTACCATGCTTACTAAACAGTTTGATGATCTCAGTTCATTATAATAATTTGCCGTTAGATCACAATGGAACCCTGTGAACAAATTTTACTCTTTGAATAAAAAAAGATTAGTTTCAATAAACATTTAGTCCCCAACAAACATCCTACACTTACCATACCCCGAAAAATAAAAGGAAACGCTCAGTAAAGCGAATTCAATTAATCCCAATGTATTCTCCATTCCACGGTGTTTGTCACCATGAATAAGTTATGAGCCTTCCGACCTATCAAATTGGTACAAGGGTACAGCGGCACAACTATTGCAGAATTCATTTCTTACTTACGTTTGACGGCAGGGTAAACATTGGGATATCATACCTCTTCTGTTTGTCTTGATATTATTTACTTGCCTTTGAGAATGGGGGAAGAGTTATTGAAATAAAGGAATAATATTGTAGTTCAGCAGGCTAAGGTTGTATAGTTCCTAGCCATATCTTCTTTCACACAGTCCGTGCGACTTCCCCTACTCTTATAGTCACATTTATTCATCCTCAAATAGTCCTGACTATCATATAAAGATGATGGCTCAGTGGTAACTTACGACTAATAATTTGTAGGTCGTTGGTTCGAGCCCAGACAGGCACTTTGCTTTGTGTAAATTATTTAATCACCACTGCTCTCAAAATGGTGAAGGAAAACATCGTGAGAAAACCGGCATGTCTTAGAACCGAAAATTACAAGACATGTGACATCTACCCACCCGCACTGGGCCCGCGTGGTGGATTATGGCCCACTCCCTCCCACAGAGAGGAGGTCTGTGTCCCAGCAGTGGGAACATTATGTAAGGCGTCCATTAATTACGTGGTGGTGGGTTGAGTCGAATATGACCCAATCTCGAAAAATCGCCAAAATTGCCTGACGTAATTAATGGACGCCCCCAAAGAAGAAAATTTCGGACCTCACAAATGCAGTCTAGTATTCCTCACGACTGCAACGAATTCCTTCACCATAAGTCAGTGGTACTCGAAAATGAACTAAGAAAGTGGATTGGTCAGTGTTGGGCATCGACTTCTGTAATACTGATTGATGGGAAAATCAATTGAGATGATCAATCTTGCAAAGGCGCCTGAATGTAGATGGCTGAGAACCTTATGTTGGAAGGTGTATCGCAACTTGACAGAGACCTTTGTTTTTTTGCAATATAAAGTACACAGATGAGCTCAATCGGACTATATAATAAAAGAGGTAGTGGACTGTATTAAAATAGGTGTTATACTGTAATTTACAATATCAACGTATAGAAAGATGGAACATTGAAATGCCCGTAGTGGAAGCGTCCGGATTCGGAACCCGACACGCCGCGCCGCGCCGCTCCGCCGTCAATCACGCGCTTATGTGGTTGTTCGACATTATTACCTACTTATTTTTTTAAATCTCAACACTTATACTGATGTTTATGTATACGTTTCCAAACACTTGAAGTTTCTCTTGTATCATGAGTGTCTTTACAGAAAAAAATGGCTAGATCATTCTCTCTATATTTTAAGTCCTCAAAACTTCTACAATGAAGCCCAAAAGGAGTCCAGATACTGCAACAATATCCCTCGCGAAATAAACATTGAAACCCCTTCCATATCCAAACCTCTTCACCGCTCAAACGAAGTTCTTTTTCTCGCCAAAAACATTTAATTGTGTTGCCAACTTTTTGTTGTGTAAGAACTGGCAAAGTTTTCCTTCAATCTATCTTGTAAGCCCTCAGCAAACCTCTTTAGGGCGCTTCGATCCGGTAAATCAATAAGCGGAACCCACTTTGAAAGTTGGTAAACTCTTCTACGCAGAATAGTACGACTACTGGAAATGAGGACTTGTGACATAGAGGAATATCTCCTGAATTTTTCCGAAGCATCCAAAAAGCAGTAACCCATTTCGAACCCAGGTACGTAATTTTTTGTTTTTAATTATTTATCAACACTGCTCTCAAAACCTGAAAGAAACCT
The DNA here is from genome assembly GCA_949987655.1 of Polymixis flavicincta. NCBI lineage: Eukaryota > Metazoa > Arthropoda > Insecta > Lepidoptera > Noctuidae > Polymixis > Polymixis flavicincta. The sequence goes on along the minus strand of OX465195.1, from coordinate 8,842,802 downwards.
GAAAGTCTGACAAATGGCCATACCAAGGTTTATAATAATAACCAGTAACTGAACTATGATGACGATGATGGGACTAGTTTCCGCACGTAGACTCCCATTCGGTCCGTTGTGCGTGGGTAACTGAACTAGAGTTGCAGTCCCTCCATGTAAAATACTAGTATTAAGCTGCTTTCGGGTAGACTGGAGTATGACCGGAACAGTTGGAATAGGCAGATGATGCTGATGATGCTTTCAAAACGGTGAAGGAACAAGTCGTATGAAACTGGCATGTCCTAGAACCAAAAAATCGAAGACATCTGACATCCACCAACACTCACTGGGCCCGCGTGGTGGATTATGGCCCACTCCCTCTCACAGACAGGATGTTTGTGTCCCAGCAGTGGGAACATTAGAAGGCATTATGCTTTCGAACTATCTATTATTTGGATCATGAATTGAATTACAATTACATACATACATACATACTCAGCCTATAACGTTCCCACTGCTGGGATACAGGCCTCCTCTCAGTGTAAGGGAGTGGGCCGTAATCCACCACGCGGGCCCAGTGCGGGTGAGTAGATGTCACATGTCATCGAATTTTTGGTTCTAGGACATGCCGGTTTCCTCACGATGTTTTCCTTCACCGTTTGAGAGCAGTGGTGATGAAATTATTTACACAAAGTAATGCGCCTGTCTGGGTTCGAACGCACGACCTGCAACTCGTAAGTCGCAGCCGTTACCACTGGGCTACCACTGCTCTATCAGCTCACAGCATCACTGCTCATCTGAATTACAATTATGGACGTATATTAAAGTCCTCCAGACCGAATTTTCGTCACTCTCATACACAATCAGACACTTTTGCCTGACCCAGGAATCGAACCAGGACTTCATGCTCACCACTAGACCAACAAAGCAGTGAGCCAGTTGAAATTTTCTCAAAATACATGTTCCTATGACCTTTATCATGACAAATAATAAAGAGAACTTAATTTATTGGTTTGCTGGTACAGAAGCGTGGGTGTGCTCTGACTCGCAGTTCGTCGGTTTCTGATTTGGTTATAAACCCAACTTTCCCTAAAAATAGCCATCAAAAGGTTTTCGACATAATCATTCTGTTATAATTTGAAGGAACTTATTTATAAGGTTTCTTATTAAAATAGCTCGTTTTGTAATGTAAAGGCGATTCGGAGGTATTGTTTGAGTAATAATCAAATGGTGATTGATTCGCAGTTTGTAATAGAATGTGTGTTATTATATTTATCTAATTAGTTTTTTTTTTTTTTTTTTTTTTTTTTTTATTTATTTAATCAAATAATAATGTTAACATTAAGTTAATAGTAATTAACATAAATGGGTACACTTGACTTATGCTAGTTAACAAACAGGTAGGTGTTGCAACCAGCACCCTTACTAAGTTATACAATAACTTGTATTAAGGGCAGTGGTATATACAGCCCATACATATTTTAGTGACAAAAAAATATTGCAGCCAGAACAAGTGTTCTAAAGTTAATATACAACCATAATTGCAGAATTCGAAATTACAGATGATGTTTTTTTTTTTTTTTACATTTTATTTGACATTTGAACAATTCGTATGTGTGCATTTCTGTGTGTTTATGTGTGGGGGTGAGTGCGTGTGGGTGAGGGTGTGTGTGTTTGTGTGTGTGAGGGTGTGTGTGTGTGTGTGAAGGTATGTTATGTTTGTAAGTGTGTATGGTGAAGTCTTTAGGGTGGGTTATAATCAGAGAAAAGCAGGCGTTCTGTTTCCAGGTAGTTATTTGTAAGTAGAAAGTTTGTTACAGTTTTCTTGAGGGAAGAGGTAGAAAGAGAGTAAAGTCTCAATTTCCTATTGAGTTTATTATATAATTGTGGCCCTTGGTAGCAAAGAAATCGTTTGGTAAATGAGTATTTACATGTGTAGGATCCATGAGACACAATTGATTTTCTATTGTAGTGGATCCAATTCGATCCGCGCCGTTGTTAACCGATAATGAGCTGGTCCAGAATGTTGATTCGATTCTTTAATTAAATTCATGTGTTGAACTGAATTTAATATAATTTCAATCCGTTACAAAATATTTTGTGGGCACTAAATACATCATACCAACACACGTTGCATCCCCGAAGTATCATAGGTGTACCTAAGTACACATTCAATTTGCCAGTAATATAGGATAAGTTTTTATAACCAGTGCGCAAACTGTAACCATGAATTCAGCATATCATTCTAGATCCCCCAACGCAGAATTTTTTGTCGGATATACAAAAAAAATCCGCTGTTCCATACATTTTGACCGCGTAGGTATTGCACTTTTCTATGAAACAGCTAAATTCAGATATTAGCATATCGCTATACAACGATCTTTTAAAGCGTGGGCCAAATCATAACCAACGCTGCCATCTTCCCCCCCGAGTGGGTTCCCGCATTGTCGTTGCGGGGGGGCTTAGTAACCGTGGTCTCCCATCCACGGTGAAGCCAAGAGGAACCCAATGGTGGGGCCGCTCGTCAGGGCTTTTGCCTTCAAGCCATTGACGTAGCGGCCAAAAAGTAGGTTGCGGTGAGGTGCACCGCAACTGAGGTGGGCCGCGATGTCGAATGGGAGGCATCGCGGCTGAGGGTTACAGGCTGCGGTAGAGGAGGAGTGCCGGTGCTTCTGAGCAGCGCTCTTCCCTTCCGTGGCCTGGACGGGGCCGCCACCGTTTGATCGCGGACGCGGTGGGGCCGCAGGGGAAGAGGAGTGTCGGTATAGCGTCAGCCGCTCTCCCTATCACCTGCGGCCGAAAAGTGGTAGACGGGACGGCGCGTTGTGTTCCACACGCGCGCCGTCAAAGATGTCAGCAACCACCGGTGGGGTCCGCAAGGGCCGATGCCTGCCAGGGGTGCGGGTTTGTTCGAAAGAGATACCACGGCCCCTGGCATACGGGCTACTGAGGGAACACGGGTGGGTTTTAGTCAGTAAAAGTCTGACACGCCCTCCTGCTCTACTCAGCAGGAGAAGTCATTTGATGATTTCCCACCCAAAAAAAAAAAAAAAAAAAACGCTGCCATCTTGATTTTTTTAATAGATTTCATTTATCAATGAGTTTTTGCTTCAACGAAATCGATGGACCACCCTTCATTAGCGTTTTCATGGACCTGTAAATCGTTTTTAAGCGCTTTACAAGATGGACCGATAACCTTATGAAGGCTGCAGGAATCCGCTGGATACGGGAAGCACAACCGGTCGAAGTGGAGGACCTTGGAGGAGGCCTATGTCCAGCAGTGGACGTCTTTTGGCTAAAATGATGAAGCCCTTTCCAACTTTTTTACTGGAAATCCACTTCTTTAGTAGAAATTACTATCACACAATGACCTAGGTCCACAGTTCCGATAGCAGCATCGTTTACTAAATGAACTCGTCCGACGTCACGTAGATACACAAACTCAGCAGATCGGGACTCTCACAATAATCAAGTTGGCAGCACTGGATTTGATTTGATGTCTTCAGACTGCTAAAGTAATTTATTATGTCAATGTTTTGTTTATTACTAAGTTTCTGGTGTTTGAAATAAGCATTCATTTTGGTAACTAGTACCTATAGCCAGGTAAGTAAGGCAAATGCGCTAAATCAAATCAAATCAATTTATTTCGGATTTAATTTATTAAAAAAATTATATCCATAGGTGTTAGTAACAATAAACTTAGCTTAATGTTAGTACTCGTTCTGTAAAACGTTTTAATTTAAGCATGCGCCGGGTTGAGCGCCCTTTGCATGAATACTCATCCACTGCTTCAACAGTGGCGAATCCCACCTGTTTGCCAACGCATCCAGGATGCCGTTTGCGGTGCCACGCACGCGTCTGAGCAGCGAAGCACTTCGCTTACGTATGATTGCATAAAAGCAATCAGTGTGCGCCTCAGCAAACATAGTCGACGCGCTGCAAAAACGTGGCAGCCCAAACAACACCCTAAATGCGTTGTTAAATTGTACACGCAGAATCCCGTACACTCGCTGCGTGTAGTTGACCCATAGACTGCACGTGTAAAGCAGCGCGGGTTATTTTTACGATTTTATTTTTACCGTTTTCAGGTCAGCGTCTAACCGTTTGCTTACCAAATATGATTCGCGACCGTAATACAACAATACAACCTTCTTATAAAGTATGGTCTTATTCATAAACGCCTTCTAACTTTTAATCAATTGCTAACTAACTGATTAGCAAAATTCTTATTTATAAACGCTATTTAGCGCTATGAGGTCGCTAAGCAATTGATTTGTAGCTGTCATATTTAAACACCACCGGTACCCTGTTTAAAGCTTGCTAAGAGGCAACATGGCGGATTTTATTTTAATCAGCTGATCGATTCAATATGATTTATTGTACTTCAAGGTTATTTTTTTCCTAAGATCGAATTGTCCTTAGTAAATGTGGATTTCGACAATATTGTATGGGATTTCAGAACGACACCCAAGAATTAAATAGTTTTGAAACGCCGCGGGCGCCTATTGTTAGTAAACGGAGGAAGACCTACAAGACTCGTTTAAATCCGCTATGAGAAAACATATTCCTCATTCTAAGTACACGTGATGATAGGATTTATAGGGAAGTTCAATCGGTAGGAGGTTCAGTCACTTCGTGCAGAAGCTCATCGGAGATAGTGATTCTCCAATGTTATCCAATGTACCCCTCGTTTTATGACACCCAGAGAGTACTTTATACGATACTGATGACGCCTTCTAGGGCCCAGAACTAAGGAATTGCCACGTTATGGCAATCATGCACAACAAAACAAGATAGTTTTTATAAAAAAACTATTTATTAATTTCGATATACAACAAAATCATATTTGTGTTATAATTTCACTATTTTTTTTCCAATTCTTCTTTGTCCAAAGACGGGTGCCATTATTTTCTCATGCCACTCTCATTCCTCATCTTTTTCACTTAGCATGGTGTCCCCCGTTGCCATCTTTGCAAGGTTGAATAGTAATGGTGCTACGTGCTAAGTAGTGGCTTTCATAGCAGCAGGCAAAATTGTAACTGTAAACAAGATTAATCATTGTTATTAAAAGACACTGAAACCAAAAGGCAATAGGAAGTTATATAGAATAGGCAGAAGTACCTACATATGTTTCTCAAAGAGAATATCCATGTTAACAAGTTTATAGAACATGTAAATTCATAGCAATATTGGCTACTGTGTTATCATTCATTTGATCACTTTACAATAGAAAGTAGATAAAAATTCAGAGATACATTACCTTTTCCTGATAACTCCATTCATGGGAGCGTATTATTTTCATTGCTCATCTTTTTCACGTAGCATCATCTCCATCGTTGCCGTCTCAAAGTTAAATAGTATTGGTGCTACGTGCTAGTAGCTTTCATAGCAGCAGTCAAAATTGTAACTGGAAACAAGAATTTTTTTTTTGTTATTAAAATACACTGAAACCCTGCAAAAGCACTAGGAAGTTTTATAGAATATACATACATATATGCGCATATGTTTTTAAAAGATATTATCCATTTAAACAAACGTAAAGAACATGTAAATACATAGTTAATATCAGTTAATACGATAGCATTAATTCGGTCACTTTACAATAGAAACTAGATAAAAATTCAGACGATACATTACCTTTTCCTGTTTACTCCAATCATGGGAGCGTATTATTTTCATTGCTAATTTGTTTCCATCGCAAACACAATAAAATAAAGATAATACATTATTTTATTCAAATACAAATAAATCAATGAAATTTTTGACAAAAGTCTCTCGAAGTCACACAGATACAAAAATCATGCATTTGACATAAAATCCTGTTTTTTAGGCGACTATTTTGATTATAATCTGTGCTGAACGCATAATTTCACCCCTATTTCGTTTCGCTACTAATCACCTGCAAACTAGCGTTTATAAATAAAGAAAAGTTAATCAATGATTAGGAGGTAACCAATTGATAAGCTGAACAGTGGCTAATCAGTGATTAGCGAGTTTTTATAACTAAGGCTGGTAATGTAAATGTCACCGTATAATTGTGAACTCCGTTAGTTTATAATCTTTCTCGTGAGATTATAAACTGTCGATAAATTGTGATCTGCACCATACTACTTACAATGGCACCCTGACCGAATAGGTTAGGTGAGAACTGCGACCAACCGCGCGCGAGCCGAGCGAGCGAAGCGAGCGGTGCCGCGGCAGCGGCCGGCGTGCAGTACTTCCAAGTTAGTGGCAGTTACTTGGCTATTTAGAAATAGCGCAAGGTACTATCCGTCTTGATACCAGCTCACAATTTGACGGACAGATTATAAACTATCGAAAAATAGTGCTTTAAACCGTAAATGGTTTTTGCAGTTCACAATGTTTCGATACTTTGTAACCTCGCGAGATAGAATATAAACTGATGATGTTCATAATGTTACGGTGACATATACAAAAGCGCGAAGCCACTCATTCATACATTCATTTACTCACTGATTAATCAAGAAATCTCAAAAACTATTGAACCTGCGAAGATGAAATTTGGCACAGGGGTATATCATGACTAGGAGATGTCAGCTAAGAAAGGATTTTAGGAAATTACTCTCGTAAAGGGGTGATAAAAAGGGAGTGGAAGTATGTATGAAAAACCAAACCAATTTTCAACATTTAAGCCACGGGCAGCAGTTAGTTTCATATAATCCCATTGAATTACTTATAATTAACTTCATCATCATCATTTCAGCCAAAAGACGTCCACTGCTGGACATAGGCCTCCCCTAAGCTCCGCTACGTCGACCGGTTCTGTGCTTCCCGCATCCAGCGGACTCCTCCGGCCCTCACAAGGTCATTGGTCCACCTTGTGGGAGGCCTTCCAACTTTACTTAACTTACTAACTTACTTCAATGTAGAATTGTTAGAAAATTTGATTTTCGCGAGGTACCCTCGTGCTTTCCTCACAAGCACAAATGGACTACCAACTTAATTTTTCATATTTTCAAATCGCTACTATCATTGTTTGACAGTTGTATGAAATAACACGGCAAATTGACGTAAGGTATCATTTTTATAACACTTATTGCCCTGACTGTGCTCAAACTCAAAGCATTTATTTCAATTCAAGCATTAACAGGCACTGGGCACGCCACGATTGCGGCGGTAATTCCCCTCTTGGAGGAGTAGATTGAGAGGCGCCACGTCGTCCTCATCTTTCGCCTAACACAGGTCCTCACCGGACACGGATGTTTCGGGAGGTTCCTGTTTCGTATGAAGCGGGAGGAAACGCCTGGGTGTTTCCACTGCGTAAATCACCCTGAGAACGTGGAGGCGATCGGCGGCGGCGATCTCTCGCGTCCAACCGCTGTCCGGTAAGGACCAAGCCCGGGTCGACGTTCACGAGCATGACGCATGGATCAACATCATTTAGCTCAACCATCTTTTGGATCCAACACACGCGCCACCTTCAGCGAGACATTTGAGTGACCATGACTACTACTATGCCAGGGCACAATCGAGTCAACGAAAGACGTATTAGCTGGTAAATGGGTAGGTCTATGATACTGTGAGTGTGGGACCTGAAGGGTTCCTGGTCGGTTTGATAATGAAACGCTTGTATGAACTAATTATAATGTTTATTCCACACTTAGGTCCTAACAGCTCCGCACCTGTCCATCATCTATTTTCTTTCAAAACAAAAACCTATTGTTCTAGATCTCTTCGACTATTCGAATGTTTTTAATATTTAAATTCTGTTCTTACAGACTAGATTTTTAGACAATTTTCTATTCTTTATTTTCATTCCTCTAAATACCTGGTACTTATTGACAGGCCTGCACTGCCCTCCCATACCTAGTATCACTGTAATTTGAAAACATTGTAAAAGCCAATTATTATTAAAAGAGTAACCGTGGAGTTTCTTGCCGACTCTTCTCCATAGGAAGCGACAAATTAGAACCGTGCACCTAGCTTTTGACGTTTCATAAATGCCCATGCAGGTTTATGTGAAATGAAATACTTTGATTTTGAATGTGACAAAGCCATTTCGTTGCCTGCCGGTACGACGATAAGGCTGTCTTCGGTAAACGACCTACCTTCACAGTACCTACTACTCTAGGTCCAGGAATAATTGTAAGTAATGAGTGGTTACTCTAACAAGTTTTTCCTTGTTATGACTTGCGTGAGAATGTAAGCAGCTGACTCGACTTGCTTAGAAGTAACTTTAGATACTTAACTACTAAATAAGTAACTAACTAACAAAATCCTCAGCTTGTAGCTTGAAAAACGGTAGCATAATCTTTCTATAATGTTCCCACTGCTGGGACAAGCCCTTATATTCTATGGTCGTAATCCACTCCACCACGCCGGCCCAGTGCGGGTTGGTAGATGTCACATGTCTTCGAATTATTGGTTCTAGGACATGCCGGTTTCCTCACGATGTTTTCCTTTACGGTTTTAAAAGCAGTGGTGATGAAATAATGTACAAACGGCAGCAGATCAAGCTACCCCAATCTGTCAAATTTCTTTGATAGATTTTCATCTTTATAACAAACTTATGGTTCATGTTCAATTGGGAAAATTTGACGGTTCGGGGTAGCTTGATATGTTGGCGTCTGTACACACAGTAAAGCGCCTATCTGGGTTCGAACCTACGACCTACAAATCGTGAGTGGCGACCGTTTCTACTGCGCCACCACTGATCTAATACGTAGGTATTATTACAGCTTAACTCAAAAGCTACCAAAGCAAAGTTAATAAAAAAATCCTTATACTACCATCGGAAAAAAAAAGACGTTTTAATCGACACAGTAATCACGAAGAAATCGATGAACATACATTAGAAAAACGTAACTACAGACGAATTCATAGACAATTCTTTTCTGAAGTCGGTCAAAAAAGAGGCATTAAACACCGATTTCCCAAAAACAAACAAAACCCCAATATACAGGCTGTTCCAAAAACCAAACAGCCAATCTTTTCTATATACAGGGTGGTAATGATCGACGCTAAGCGGCAGTAAAAACAGTCGGCGGACGCACAGCGCCACTGAGCTGTAAAACACACAAACTGAACATACCTAGTTAGTGAAGGGAACTGCGTGATGTCATAGTGAAATGGGTTCCGTACGTTTCCTTGTGGCAATTAAAACAGATATGTTTTTGTTTGGGTACTGGATGATAGTTGCTTATTCTGTAAGAGCAGAATGCATTCAAATGTTTGGTGTAGTGAAAATTCTGTTGTTTGAAACTTGTTTTTATTTACCTTGATATTATACTTTTAAGCAACTAAAAGTAAAATTCAGCTGCATCCGGTTAGACTGGAAGCCGACCCCAACATGGTTGGGAAAAGGCTAGGCAGATGATGATACTACTAAGCAACTTATTTAAGTCGATTTTAAGTGATACCAAAATCATCCTACAATTGGCCCACTGCTGGGATACAGGCCTCCTCTCAGTGAGAGGGAGTGGGCTGTAACTTACCACATGTTTTAGAATTTTTGGTTCTAGGACATGCCAGTTTCCACACGATATTTTCCTTCACCGTTTTGAGAGCAAATCCACAAAGTAAAGTACTTTCTTGGGTTTGGGGTTACCAATCATAACTAAATTCAATGTTTGACTAAATAAAGAAATAGCAAACGGTAAAAACAATACAAAAAGACTCTTAACTTCTTTAATAAATTACTTATCTTGAAGTCTACCCGTTATACAAGACACTTTACCTTCCTCCATGATTTCTACCTACACAATAATATAAACAAAAAAAATACAGCACTAACTTACATTTATCGTCATTTTATTCGATCCCTTACTCATAAGTACGCTGCCCATGGGGAAAAACAGTAAGTTCAGAACCGTACACCAAATAACATAACATAAAAATAAAATAGCATATTTATTGCGGATCCCTAAAAAAGTTGTGCCTCCGCCCTACCCGAGTTTATTTGCTTTTATACTTTAAGAACGCTCCAGCTCGGAAAATTGTGTCCTCTGCTTGCTAAACGAACATATTAAAATATTTCTTTTATATTACCTAGTGGCTGAGATTTGGAAACTGTTTGATAGTAAGTACAGGTATTTGGCTTGCTGAATTTTCTGAACTTTCGTACTTTTTTGAACTTGATTTTATTTGTATTTGTAATGTTAGTAGTCAAGACTGAATAATTATGAGTATCATCATGTTAGCCGAAAGACGTCCACTGCTGGACATGCCTCCCCCAGGCTCCTCCACTTCGACCGGTCGTGTGCTTCTCTTCCATTATGAGTATATGAGCACCATTCACAAAAGTAATAGGTAGGTCTTAAGTAAGGCCGTCAGTTCACGGAATGGCGAGAAAAGGTGACATAAGTGGCAATTTTTTTTTTAATTGTTTTACAATTCTTATCTATTATCAACTATTTAATTATTATTTATTTCTTTCTTATAATGTTAATTAATTTTCCACTCAGCAGCTACCTGTTAAAAATTTCATCATCTGCGTAGCCTTTTCCCAACTATATTGGGGTCGGCTTTCAGTCTAACCGGATGCAGCTGAATACCAGTATTTTACATGGAGCGACTGCCGATCTGACCTCCACAAGCCCAGTTATTGGGTAATACGATACCCCTTGGTAAGACTGGTTGTCAGACTTTCGGGCTTCTGACGACCCGTAACGACTGTCAAAGATCCACATATGACAGCCGGGACCAACAGCTCTACCTCTTAAAAGTTTATTAATGTTTATGAGGTAGCTGCTGTCACTAAGATCCTATCAACTGTCGGTTCACCGAATGGTAGAAAAAGATTGAAAGTGAAGAGGTGCCTATGAGGGACTTTATAATCAACTTAAATACAGTAGGTATCAACAGGATTCTACAAGGTAGATAAACTAATTTGCTTATTTCGTAATCACGCCCACGAACAAATTTCCTTCGTGCGAGACTCCTATAGATAATAATAAAACTATCGATTTGCCCGATTCGGGTGAGTAAATTCGTTGAAATTGGCCAATACACCGCAATCAGCACCCTTATTGCGTAACTCACAATTAATTATAATCTGTTTCGTTTTGAAACACACGAAAAAGGTGTCTGCTCAACAACGTAAATAACGCAATGAATATTGTTGAACAGTCAAATTGAAACAAATTATGAATAACAATCCGTTTCAAAACGAAACAGATTGTGGTGAATCGTGAGTTACGCAATTAGGGTACAGGCCTATAGCGTGAACTTAAAATACGAACGAGAAATATTGACAGCTGGCTTATTTTATAATTAAAACACTTCCTAATTTCAGAAACTAGAGGCTACACTGCGCAGAATAACAAGAGACAGTTGCACAAGACACTTTAAAATCAAGTCAAGGTGAATCTTGTCGACATTTTTTCTATACAAATTTCGGAAGTGTATTACTCCAATGTTCGAAAAAAAATTAAACATGGTCTGGTCTTGTCTCATTATTAATATTGTCTATACGGAAACAGAATAATAAAACAAAAAGTCATTAAAAAGTCAACAAAGATTCGTTTTACTTTCTAATTTAACCTAACATTGGGAATGTTTAGGTAATAAAAGAAGTGTAAAATCTCTAAACCAAGTCGACAAAGTTCAAATATCGAAAAGTTCAATAAACTTTATTGATCATTGATTTATGCAGTGGTTTTTAAAACCCAATCTTCTAAAGGGCTTTTCTTAAATTTTTTACGCGCCTTTTGTACTATAAATGATCCTGCCTCTCACTCAATAACGTGCGTGTACACTAGCGTGTAACTGCTCATCATTGATACTACCTCAGTCGGACTCGATGCCTGGTGAGACAGCGTGCTTTTTAGCCAGGTCCATCAGTGAGTTCGAGCACGCGACTAAATTCCCCTTAAACACAGGATCAACAGCATTGTACAAGGTACCTATCTAATTACCTACTTTCCTTATTTCACAATAAGGGCTCTAGCGAAGAGAAAATATTGACAGCTCGCTTATTTTCTAATTAAAACACTTTCATATTTAAGAAACTGTTACTGTTGCTGACTAGGGCTTTGCAGGTAGACTGCGCAGACCAAAGAAACAAGTTATTTTAGAAGTATGTACCTACGTATATTCTCTTAATGTATTTTTCCTTTACGTATTTAAATTAGATAATAAATTTTCTTTTTTTTCTCCTTCTACTCTTACACACGTTTTCAATTTCACCGTAAGATTGTAAAAACCGTTAGTTTATAATCTATCTCGCGATATTACAAACTGTCAATAAATTGTGAACTGCAAAAACCATTTACAATTTAACGCACTATTTTTCGATAGTTTATAAACTGTCCGTCAAATTGTGAACTGGTATGAAGACGGATAGTACTTTTTTGAGCTATTACTTAGCCAAGTAACTGCCACTGACTTGGAAGTAGCGCTCGCCGGCCCCTACGGCGGCACCGCTAGCTTCGCTCACTCGGTTCGTGCGCGGTTGGTCGCAGTTCTAACTTAACCTAATTTTTCGTTAAGCAGTATGGTGCAGTTCACAAGTTATCGACAGTTTATAATCCCGCTAGATAGATTATAAACTAACGGTATTCACAACCTTACGGCATATCTGACATATGACAACCACATCTCTTTTGATCCACTCTTTTATTGCAGTTATGCTGTAAGAGATTTCTAAATGAGCATCACCTTAGTACGCCTGTTTCTGTTCCTTTCTTCTCGTCTGTCTCTTCTTTTACATGTCAATCATGACAAATGCTTTTAAATGTCAATCATGTTATATTTTAAAAAGATGAATGTTTCCTATCTGACAACTCAAGTCCGAAACAAACTCAGAGATCTATATTATAGTTCAGACAAAAATCTTAGTCAGATCACATAAAGGCCATGTATATTGTTTTCTGAAATGGTTTTTTCCGGAAAGAATCACAGAGATTCACTGAAAATGTCCAACCAGTGCACGCATTATCATTTATCCGTAATCATGCAGCTCAAGTTATATATTAACTTCTATTTAAAAATACTGTTTTCCAAAACACATACATATCTAATTAGTGTACATTACCAAACTACAGTTCGTATTTCATCCCCAAACGATACGTTTACACTGATACAATAAACAAAATACTGCTTCCAACCAAATTATTATGTTGTTTCATGTAAATTCGGAAGCGATAGCGATCCCTGAACGCGATGGGAAACCATTGTGATATCGTCATGATAAAATGGAACCACTACCATTGTTTTAACAGGAAATAAATCCTATTAGCCCTATCCTACTAATATTATAAGCTAGCTTTTGCAAGCGTTTTCGTCCGCGTGAAGTTCGGAAATTATCCCACGGGAACGTATTCAAAAGACCATTTCAGACACCAATCCACATGGTCTTCACATGATCTAACCAAGATTATGTCTGGACTTTAAAAGAGACTGTGACCTCTGGGTTTTTTTCGACCTTTCTTCTCAGAGCAGTCAGATAGGAAATGCCGACCTCATCTAGTTCAAAAAAATATGATTGACGTGTAAAAGTGTTTGTACAAACATACTTACAGAAATAAAATCATTTGTCATTATCATTTACTTATTAAGTAACAAACATCCAAACATCTAAACATACAAACTTTCACATCCTACTTATAGATAGATTGGCACACAGATAATTTATAACCTGGCCCAACATATCGATTGTCAAAGGTTGACAACATGTAACTGCAATTTGTCAAATTTTACAGGAGAGGGGAAAAAACTTCGAAAATAAATTCAAATAAAAAAGTAGTGAGAAGGTAATCGAATTCTTTATTGATATAATCTAAAACAATAAAATGCCCACATAGGTTTTTCATTCAGTAAGCGCTTTATTTAAAAATGTTTGATGTACATCACTAATTTTCAGTTGTCAACGTATGACCATCGATATTGAATACTTTTTGTCTCGGTACGTACGCACGGCTACACATCAAGCTTTACATTTCCAGTATATGCTGATCTCGCATTGTCTAGGATTTCCGTACAGTGCGAGATCAGCGCAAAGGTATAGCTTAATGTGTAGCCGTGTGTACTCGTACATACGTACCGGAAAGGACCGGTCGGAAATTACGGGATAATTTTCAATCCCAAGAGGGCGAAGCCACTGAAAAAAGCTAGTTATTAAAAACCCAAAAGTTTGTACAATGGATGGATGTTTGCTACTCTTTCACGCAATAACTACCGAACAGATTTTAATGAAACTTTACAGTAACATCATTTTTACATTAGAATACATGAATTAATGTGATTTGGTCATAATGTAACGATAAGTATCAAATAATCCGGAAATAATCCTGCCCTCAGAGTTACACTGCACGGTTTTTTTTGGTACGGCTTAAACCAGAGGCTCCGTAACTTTTTTCACGTAGAGCACTTTCAAAATTTTACTGGTTTCGGACGCCCCTGCTGCTAAATTTCTACCATATTCCCAAAACACGTCAGCATTTTTTTCAAGCCCATGGACTAAAAAAAGGCTTTATTCACGCCAATGCCGACCTCCGTCGAGTCTTCCGTGGACCCACTGATACCACTTTGGGAAATGCTGGTTTAAATCATAATGACAAACATCTCACCACACGCAATTCGTGGCGGTCTGCCCTGCTTGGGCGGAGCACCGCCGTGTCCTCGTGGAGGCGATCGGTGGCGGCGATCTCTCGCGTCCGGCCCTGGTCCAGGCCATGGTACGGAGCGAGAGGGCATGGGGAGCCGTCACCTCCTTCAGCGAAGCAGTGATGCTCGCGAAGAGGGAGGCGGCGCACGTGAGGGAGAGGCAGCATATGCGCCCTCGCGACCCCAGCCGCCGCAGGATACGGAGACGCCCTGGGCGTCGGGAATCCCAGGCCGATTTCCGGCCACCGTAGGCATGGGCTTGCGGACGGCGAGTAATGGGTAGCTCGCTATCCGGTAAGGACCAAGCCCAAGTCGACGGCGCGTTGTGTTCCACGCGCGCCTCAAAGAGATGTCAGCACAAAAAGTGATGGGACCCGCAAGGGTCGATGCCTGCCAGGGGTGCGGGTTTGTTCGAAAGAGACACCACAGCCCCTGGCTTAAGGGCTACTGAAGGAACACGGGTGGGTTTTAGTCAGTAAAAGTCTGACACGCCCTCCTGCTCCACCCAGAGCGGGAGAAGTTATTTGATAATTTCCCACCCAAAAAAAAAAAAAAAAAAAAAAAAACCACACGCAATTCTCACTCCAAACAAAACGCTATCGAGAACCAATAGTAACAGTTAACCAGAACGAGTTACCAAGAGTTCAGTGAGCAAAATAATCGACTTAGCTCCGGTACGGGGGAAATTCATTTATTTAATTAAGACTCAACAAACTTCCCGAAGCAGACTTAGAGCGAATTAATGATTATTTAACATCTTATTTTAATTGAACATTAAATCGGGAGATTATTTAAATTTTTAGCGGATCGGTGTGATGAAATACGTTTTATTTAGATATGCTTGTAATAGGCTTCTGGCCAAGTCATAACAGCTGCTCGGGTCGATCGATCAGGTTAAGCTACGCTTGCCGCGGTTGGTTCCTGGATGGGTGACCATCATTACTCAAGACCCCTCCGTGTCTCGAAAGCACGTTAAGCCGTTGGTTTCGTCTGTCATTTGTGGATCTTTGACAGTCGTTACGGGTCGTCAGAAGGTCGAAAGTCTGACAACCAGTCTTACCAATGGGTAGATACTCGTATATAGGCAGTCACTCCATGTAAATTACTGGTATTCAGCTGCATCTGGTTAGACTGGAAGCTGACCCCAACATGGTTGGGGAAAGGCTAGGGAAATTAAAGCGTAACGATATCTTGATTGGTAAACGTGTGTAGGTGGAATGTGGTAACTTCTGAAAGGTTGATCAACAAATGATGACTAGTGTATATCAAAGGACTTACCTTTGGGGAAATTTAACACCTTGGAAAACACACACACACACACCCACACACACGTCACACATAACACCATCACCTTCATATTCATATTCATTTATTGCATTCCATATCGTATTAAAGATGTTACAAAGGGCTAAAGCTAGGTACAGAAATATGGACCCTGTAAGGGCACAGCAAAACGATAAAATTAAGATTACCTACTTAGAATAAAATTGAAGCTACTACATAAATAATAAATAAAAATCTAGGTATTAAAATAAATTTTAAAATGTTAAAAGAACATAAATTGTTTTTTTTTTTTTGACATTTAAACGTATTGCTATTTTGTTTGCTACCACATTGCCAACATTTCAACACTCCATTCTACAATATGAACTTAATGGTAGGCTTTACCTACAGAGACTGGTCATTATGGACCCCATCGGGCACAGCAATGTTAACTAAATAATTAGTTTGCATAGTCAAATATGTATATAAAAATAAATAAATGCTATAAATGTAATTTAATTAAATAATAATTTATAAAATACATACTAAATAAAAATATTAATAAACATATAATTGAAAGTTTGTCATTTAGATATTCATTAATATTTTAATAGAATTTACATAAAAAAAGATATTGTTTCAATGTATTTACAAATGGATTAAATTTTGTTTCGTTTTTAATGATTTACCTGACTCTACATCAGGTACTCATACACTCGGCACTGATCTCAAAATGTATTTAAAAAAAAACCTTTTATTCTTGTTTAAATACCTTTGTTATGTTAACTTGGAACAACCTACCCTCTCACTTGGAGTCGGGCGTTGGTAGCTGCGCCACAGTTTTAACTTTTGTATCTATCATCGTTTAACATTTTTGTGTGTTTGTATGTGTGTTTTTTGTTCCCAATTAACGATTATTATATTATATACACTAGTCATCATCATCATCTGCCTAGGCTTTTTCAAACTCTGCTGGGTCTGTTTCCAGTCTGACCGGGGAGCCAGGAGCCCGCCGGAGCAGTATTTTACATGGACCGACTGTCAATCTGTCCTCCACAACCAATTAGTATTAGTATATAGTATACACTATTATGCAGCAGTGGTGGGCCAGTGGTAACGGAAGCGACTTACGAGATGTAGTTCGTAGGTTCGAACCCAGACAGGCGCTTTACTTTGTTTAAAATATTTCGTCATCACTGCTCTCAAAACGGTGAAAGAAAACATCGTGAAGAAACCGGCATGTCCTAGAACCAAAAATCAAAGGTATGTGACATCTACCAACGCGCACTGGGCCCGCGTGGTGGATTACGCCCCAGTCCCTTCACTGAGAGGAGGCCTGTGTCCCAGCAGTGGGTTTTATAGGCTGATTATGATACACTATTCATAATTTCAGCCGATAGACGTCCAATGAAGGACACAGGCATCCAAAAAAAAATGGGGGTTAGCCATAATCGCCACGCTTGGCAGGCGGGTTGGCGATCGCAGTATGGTGGTAAAAAGCATAGAGAACGCTGCTGCCCATTCTCTAGTAAGACCCTTAGTCGACTTCTACGACACCCACGGGAAGAAATGGGATACACTATTACGAGTGTTCAAATTCAAACCCACTGCAGGTAAAGCCTTCGTCTCATACTGTTGCCGTTTTCTCGTCGTTAATGGATACTCCGGTAGTTGTTTTATCGGTAGTTACTTAGTTACACCAAACCACTGTTTAGTGTAACTGTTTATGTTTAAACAGTTTAAAGTTATGTATGTTTATTTATCGACCTGCACATTAGCGCGTTACGGAGTTTTAATGACGACTGAATTGAGTGATTATTAATTAGGTACGTGTAAACGTACTTTGTACGTGGAGTTTCTTTGGGGCGACTAGAATCAATTCCATTTTAACGTAAATGTTGACGTTTAAAAGTGCCTTTTAAGTGCCTATTTGAAATAAATGCTTTAACTTTGACTTTACTTTTGTTGTATAAGCATTATTGACTCGTACATCATACTTTGAACGAACGAGCGTGCTAAGGCTAGATTTCCTCATGACCTTCCTTCACCATCAAGAATTTTACAGACAAATGTCTTGTGAGATATTTTGTTTGAGGGTGGGAAATCATCAAATAACTTCTGTCGCTCTGGGTGGAGCAGGAGGGCGTGTCAGACGTTTACTTCCTAAAACCCACACGTGTTCCTCCAGTTGCCTGTGTGCCAGCTAGGGGCCACGGTATCTTTTTCGAACAACCCGCACCCCTTGTCGCGAATGCGAAGTATAGGTACAGATAATAACTAGTTAAGACCTGGCGTGAGGTGGGGGGAAGGGGGGGTGGCGCGCGGGGATACACAGCGTGCTCGCCCGCGTCACTTGGGCCTGATGGTCGGAGCTAGCAGTCAGTATTTTGGTGAGTGACCTTGATAATTCTCAGTGCATGTGTCTTCAGATTTACCAGATATTCATTTTACTATTGTCTTTCAATGTTATCACACATTGTGTGTATTCATTCTAACAGCGATCAGATTCAGAAATGATACCAAATCAGACCAGCATTCAGATGAGAGGCTCGGGGTGGCTATAAGGGGAGGTTGGAGGCCACTTTGGGGCACACCCCCAATATCATTGTGCTGATCATTCAGTAACAGTTATTCAGTGGAATTCAGTTCACATGAACACAGCGGTCATAATTAAGATCATAA
The DNA here is from genome assembly GCA_949987655.1 of Polymixis flavicincta. Lineage (NCBI taxonomy): Eukaryota > Metazoa > Arthropoda > Insecta > Lepidoptera > Noctuidae > Polymixis > Polymixis flavicincta. The sequence goes on along the minus strand of OX465195.1, from coordinate 8,824,322 downwards.
TCATATTTTACCCAGGCTTATTCAGATATTCGTCATTAAAGGGTATGTGACGACACCCCTGGCAGAAAGTGGGGTTCGAACCACCACCGCGCCGGCTCTCTTGACGCTCAAGCGCTAGAACAACGCGCCACTCGAACATTCAAATGCATCCAAATTCCAACTATACCTTGATAAACAATACATCTTTGAATGCGCAACAGGGAACGTGCCGATTGCCGTTTACAAATACAGACTCCGGACTAAAACAATTCCGTAGTGGAAAACCCTAAAAACATAACATAATATCACGCCTTATTTTCCCGAACGACTGGGCAGAGGTATACCGACAGTTCACCCATATTTCGCCAGTTATTTTGAAGTCCCATTTAATAGGGGGCGACCTTATTGCCATCAACCGAGCTCAAACCCAGACTTCAGAAATTCCAGATGGAAAAACCCAATAACTCTTTGCCCGACGTGAGAATCGAACCCAAGACGTCATGCAAGTAAAAGTAAGAGTCACCCACATCTATTTTGCTATACAGGAAGTTTTTAACCAGTGCGCAAACTGTAACCATGAATTCAGCACATCATTCTTAGACCTAGAAAAAAAATCAGCTGCTTCATAGAAAAGTGCAATACCTACGCGGTCAAAATGTATGGAACAACAGATTTTTTTTGTACAAACGACCAATTTTTCTTTCGCTGGGCGTCTAGAATGACATGCTGAATTCATGTTTACAGTTTGCGCACTGGTTAAAACCTTATCCTGTATAATGTGGACATACGTCCGTGTGAATACAGCGATATTATAGTTGATTATGTACAGAGCTCGCAGAACAGATGGCCGATAGGGCCGAACAGTTCTGGAGTGGCGACCGCGTACCGGAAGACGTAGCGTTGGAAAGCCTCCCACGAGATAGACCGATAACCTTGTGAAGGCTGCAGCAATCCGCTGGATGCGAGAAGCGCAGAACCGATCGAAGCGGAGGAGCTTGGCGTAGGCCTATGTCCAGCAGTGGACGTCTTTCGGCTGAAATGATTATGATGATGATGTTGTACAGAGGCCAGCACCCCAATCAAGCTACCCTTATCTGTCAAATTTCTTTGATTGTTTTTCAACTTTAATCCAAAAGAGTAAGGTTCATATTCAATTGGGAAAATTTGACAGTTTGGGCTAACTTGATGTGCTGGCGTCTGTACTACTCTGTCTTCCACAAAACCGCACTATTATAAACATCTGACTGCCATCATTAATTCAGGGGTCGAAACAATTTATAGAGAAACACAAAAAGATATAAAACCCAAACTTTTTACACTATTCGACGACAGAGCACCGCAATAAAGTTATTAAACCGACGCATCAGAATATTTGGCCCACTAGTCTGATGCCCGCACTATACAGCGGGTTGAAAAAACATTGCAACGTAGCGGCGAAATGTAGGGGTGAAATATGGCTTGAAATTAAATTTCGGATATGGGTTTTATGTGTGAAATGTTTTTTTTCGTGGAGTGTTAATGCTGTGTGTAGTGTTTTTTGAGCCGAGTAGACAATGTTATTGGAAAAAAAGCGTAAAATGGAAACTAAAATATTTTTAGTTTTTGACTATTTTTATTTACTTAGTTGTTTTTTAAGGCAAGACTGAGGAACCGATGAATGGACTGTGTGTAAAAGATGATATGGCCAGAAAGGCAGTGACTACCGAGATGGCGACTTAACAAAAAGGAACTGTATTCAGAAATTAAAAACAGACCAGTTAAAGAAAACAAAAACAAAAAAATGCTGACAGAAAATGCCTACTTTAATGTTAAAGAATTTTTAAATGATAAATCGCTCTGAAGATACTGACTGAATCTATTTTATTTGTTTTGAATCGCATGACTATTGACCTAATTTTTAAATGTAATATTATTGATAATTGTTGATTTATTTATGTTGGTAGTATTTTTATATCTTATTGTCTTTCGACCTAATTTGTACAACAGCCATGGTCAAACATGTTGAGCCAAAAAAAAATCTTGTAACACCTATAATAAGCATCATACCATGTATATTATCAACACATGTTTTTGCAAAAATAAATCTGAATCTGAAGCTGACAGGAGAATGACGAGGTTTTAATACACAACCTGTATTATTTAAAAAAAAAAAAATGGCAACTAGGCCCAATTGTTGGTAACATTGTTCTTGATAACTATTTATAGGAAACAAACACTGAAATAAAAATAAAATTGTAAGGTTAGCTGTGGTCTTCTGACTAGCACCTCCACAGCGTGCGACGACCAAGGTGTGTCGTATTTTCTAGTAACATACTTAGGATGCTGTTAGAACTACACCGCGCCTTGACAAAATGGAATTTATATTTTTGCGCATTATGGCGTAAAAATCATCGGTATGCGCAAAAGCGAACATACCGGATGCACAACAATAGCGCGGCAGTTTCAACAGCATCCTAAAGCAGTTATTATGCTGAATACGCAGGGCGTCTATCTACTAACGTAATTATACTTTTCTGAGCGAATCCTGAGAAACAGGGAAGGGAAACAGGAGCACAGAGAAAAATAACTACATTGCACCAACAGTTGAACTATTCCAAACTACCTACATAACGTGAAAAATAATAAAATAAAACTTTAAACCCGTTACATGGTACTTCAAAAGTAGGTCATGAGCTTTCGAATAGCTGAAATTCCGTAAAAACTAATTTTGATGTTTTTGCGTAGTGCATCCGCGCCGAATGTTGCCAGCTCAAAAACGGAAAATTTTTTATTGTTAATGAACGAAACTAACTGTTGCCATGACTTGGCCGGAAAATAAATTCTGAGAACAAAATTAGAATAAATGGACGACCCGTTGGTGATCGTCTATTTTTACTAAACATTTTTCGTAACATGCAATCATCACAAACTTTAATTACAATGAAATAAAAATTGGATAGTTTATTTGAAGTCTGCCTTTCTGGGCCTCAAGTCTGCTATTACAATAGTGTTAGAATGGTCTATTATTGATTTCATAATTGTTGATTTTGACAAGTTTGGTAATCTACTAATACATTGGCGTCATTATGACTTTCCAGTGATCAGCCACTGACATTCCATTGAAAGAAATGGCGTTTATTGGTAATCTCGTACATAATGACGAATGACTGATCTGCTAAAATTTTGACAGTTCCTAAAATAATATATTAAAAAATATTATGTAAAAATATATTCATATAGATGAAATCTGCCATGAATAAATGTTCAAATTTAGTAGTATTTTTTCGAAAATCATTTCTACTAACGGGTTTCATAATAATGGCAATACGACAATGCCATTATAACACAATTCTATTACGAGACCATTGACCGACCACTGATCGACCATTATGAATTTAGCGGATTACGAACTTTTAGCAAAATGACGATGAGATCGTGTTGGAATGACGAATTTATAAAATAACAGACTAAGGCCCCTGGTCAAGTGCCATTACTCCGACTACATGCTACTTGATAAGCGGAGTTTGTAATAGCGTAATACAAATAAAATGGCAATTGATAGCAATTCCTTTCATTTTGAAATTTCAGCCACGTTCATTGCTTTATTTGCGGGATTCACGAATTTTTCAAACATGAAGCAATGTATTAGGGATTTTCTTCAAAACCGTTAGTACGGTTTTGAAGAAAATCTAATCGAATCTAATAAGGCGTTCCTAGTGGAACGCCTTATTAGATTCATCAATCGGGAATATCTACCAGCCTGGAGTCTGCATTTAGGCGCGATTGTTGACAATAGGCTGGCCTCATAAGGCGCGAATTACACAGAAACGGCGTAAGGTGAAGGCGCGACATGATGCCGCTTTTAAACGTTTTCATACAAAAAGTACTGCGTACGCTGCGCCTGCGCCGCGCCTTCACCTTACGCCGTTTCTGTGTAATTCGCGCCTCCTGTGTAAAAATCGAATCCATTTAGCCAAAAAAAACTACACCAATTACACAAATACTCCTACCAAACCGCTACAAGTACCAAAACTACACAACAACCACTTACAACCCGAAACACCCTGTATAACATCCGTTAAACGTACGTATGTGGTCTCATGAATATTCCGGATCCACGATGAGATTTATTACGGCCCGGTTTTCCGTCTTCCTTCAGATTTATGCGTCGGACGAACCGTACGGTCCGGACCGGTCGTCGGCCGGCACCCGCCGAATTAGATTTGTGACTGAGCGTGTGAGTTCGTTAATAATGTATAGTTTGATGTTTAATATGCAGGTGGGTATGCGAGGATACTTGTATAGTAGGTAGGTAAATGTTGTAAGGATTTGTTTAGTATTCTCAAACAAATTGTTTTCGGACAGAAATACATATTTCAGTGACTTACTGACGGACATGGGCCTAGAGACAAAATACATTTCTGTTAACGTTCACGCCAAACGCTACGCCAAAATGTGTGGAAATGACATTACCTGCGGAAAGGTTACGTCGTGTGCTTTCCGCAGGTAATGTCATTCCCATACATTTTGGCGTAGCGTTTGGCGTGGACGCTAACAGAAATGTGTTTTGTCTAGGCCTACTGGACGGCTTAAATATAGAAGAGATAATTTTTCTGACAACACTTAGGGGGTGAAAAGCAATGGCTCGTTCTTCAAAAGTCATTTATAGACTTGAATTTTACTGCATTGTTAGACTCACATATTATGATTTTTGGACTTTAAAAGAGGCTAGAGGACCTCTTTTTTGGTTTTGGCATTTCTTCTCAGTCTCAAATGTCAGCGCCATCTAGTTTTAAAATATTTATCAAAAAACTTACGTGTAAAAGAATTATCTTATAAGATTTAGATAAAGAGAAATATTTTTTTAATCATTGTCAGCGGTAAGTCTTGTTAACTACTTGTGGGAGACGATAGAATAATAAGCATATAAATAGGTTTGTTCATTATATTCAAAATCAGAATGACACAGTAACACAATCGTATAATAAATCAATAACACATTATTATATTCCATCATAGAATCACAGTAATACAATTTAAAAATAATCAGTAACACATTATTATAGTTTAAAATAATCACGGTTAAAATAATACATAAAAGAAATCAAAAACCAGCATAAACATTTTATAAGAAAAACATACCTGACAGTTCAGAGCACCGTTGTGCCGTGCCCACTATCGGACAGCTTCTGATCCGTCGAAAAACAATACGCCCCTCTTTATAGCATAACTGGCTCGCAAAGCGGGGGAAAAGTAGTCAGTCACAATACTATTAAAGACCGGAGGTAGTTCAAAATAATATGTGACATTTGTTAAAAAAACATTAAATAATTTATCTCTCACACGGCCATACTGACGAGCAGCCACTATGGCTCGCGAACTAAACACAATTAAAATATTTATGATTTATGTAAAATCATAGCTTGTCAAATCACATGACTCAAAAATAAATAATCAATTGTTATTCTCGCTCAAATCACATGAACTTATCATCTAATGGTTTCAAAAACCATGGTCAAATCGCATGACCAAACACGCCAAATCACATGGCATCATGATTTTATATCTGCCAAGTCACATGGCATCATGATTTTATATCCGCCAAATCACATGGCTGTTGTCAAATCACATGACAACCAGATACATGCCAAATCACATGGCCGCTGTCAATTTACATAACACGGGTACGATTGTCAAGCATAACCATGATCGTTGGCCGGACGTTCTGAGATATGCAGGACAATCTTACAAATTACATAATCAACATACAATTTTAATAGGTTACATTAGGAAGTTTATTAATTATCTTCGTTACAGTCATCAGAAATATTAAGAGAATCAGTCAACTCACATCCCATATTGGGAGTAACGATTCGTAAATTATCATGTGAGACATACAACTCATTACCAGTTTTATTAACTCTAACTGTATATCTATCGTTATCGTTAACTTCAGTAATGACGCATGGACCTTTAAATTTGCTGTCAAGTTTGTTAATCACTCGCGGATTTTGTTTGACTAATACAATATCACCGACTTTGAAAGGTACAATTCTAGCCTTAGTTTTATCATAATCGGCTTTTCGAGATTCAGCAAGCTCGTCCATTCTGACTTTAGACTCTTGACGGCACATATCGAGGTCCATACGTGTAACATCATTTAGCAAAGCTGATATAGCGGGAGGTGACTGATCGCAGCCCATCAGAAGTTGGAAAGGAGTATGACCAGTACTTTTACTAAAAGTGCTGTTAATTGCCAACTGTACTTCACCAACAGCATCTTTCCAACTTCTTTTGGTCGTATTTTCAACAATCGTAAAACAATTTGTCAGAACCTTCATAATTCGCTCAACTTGACCATTTGCACGACTCACACCACTAGCTATAAAATGCAATTCTATAGACCATTTTTCACAAAAGCTTGTAAATTCTTTGCCAGTATAAGAAGCAGCCTGATCACAAATAATACGTTTAGGTGTACCAAAAGTATAAATTAATTCCTTCAAGGCATTTACTGTAGCCACTGCAGTCAAATTAGTAACGGGTTTCATGTAACAAAATTTTGTAAATGCATCTATAAAAACAACTGCGTATTGTTTAGTAGGTTTACTGCCACTCAGTTTACCTGTCGTGTCCATATGAACGGTATGAAATGGAGTAGGGGGTTTATCTATAGGGTGCAATGTAATCTGTCGTGAACCAGATTGGCTTTTATTTATCTTACAAGTCAGACAACTGTCAACATATTTACGTGTACATTTTGACATATTTGGGAACCAAAATTGTTCTCTTATTTTGTCAAGGGTTTTTTCCCAACCAAAGTGTTTAAGAGCATCGTGATAAATTTGTATGATATGCCATCTGTAACTTTTTGGAACAAAGAGACGTTTCTTAACTTTATTATTAATGGAAATAATACGATATAACAATCCATTTTGAATCTCATAACTGGAAGCAATATCTTTGTCAATAGTTTTGTCTATGATTGATTCAATTATATGTTTGGTCTCTGAATCATTATTTTGTTCTGCTTCCAGCCATTCACTATAATTTTGAACATTATTTATGTTGACAGTTGACGGATTACGGCTTAAATAATCGACATGGGGAATACGTTCTCCTTTTCGATACTCGATACTAAAATCAAATGACTGTAGATAAGCCCACCACCTATGAACCCTAGGAAGCAATTCCTTTTTGTTCCGCGAGGCTTTAAGCGAGTTGCAATCAGTAATGACTTTGAATGGTCTGCCAAGCAAATAATGACGGAAATGCTTTATAGATCTAACAACTGCCAGAGTTTCCAACTCATAAGAGTGGTAGCGGCTTTCCGTATCAGTGGTGCGCATGCTAAAATACTCTACAACTTTCATTTGGTCATCATGTTTTTGAAAAAGAATTCCTGCCAGACCTGTGGAACTGGCATCAGTGTGGAGCTCAACAGGTTTAGCAGGGTCGAATAAAGTGAGTACAGGTTCAGAGGCAAGGTACTGCAGAATCTTATTTCTAGCAGAGTCCTGTTCAGTTGTCCAGTGCCATCTGACGTTGTTGCGAGTTAGATTATACAAGGGTATCATGACGAGAGAAAAATTAGGAATAAACTTTCGGAAGTAACTTGCTAGTCCACAAAATTGTCTTACTTGCTTTACATTCGTTGGGATAGGAGCATTTAAAAGGGCAGAAACTTTACCCTGGCTTGGTTTAACTTGACCGTTTGA